>OV656844.1:12570000-15457500 GCA_927399475.2 Acleris emargana | reverse complement strand
TATCCTTTTCTATTATAATATTGGTGTTCATCCACGCTTGGCCTTACAAGGGCAATGTGGGTGCAATCAATGCAAATTACTCCTGGCAGGCGGAACTTTCTTTGAAACCTGTACAATATTTTTATAGTTAGGTACAATGGCTTTAGTTTACAATAGGTGATTAAGTATCATATTATCAAAGGGATAGGGCTCCAGTCTAGAATATAGGTACTTACTTCTTACTTTTGTTTGCAAGCCGACCTCGCCATTTGTGTTTGGGGAAATGTTATCCACTTCCCCACAACGCTAGGATGGTTGAGGGCTTGCACCACTTGCCTGATGCAGCGACTTGGTGTCCGCTGCGTCAAGTGTTGTGAAACCCCCACCACCGTTTGGTCGGACCCCGTCGCAAAGAACGTGAGAGCACATAGAACCTGAAAAAATAACTAGGAAATAAGCGTCCACATCAACATAACATAGTTGCTATGCATAATATCACTTATAAGATCACTTATAAGACACTATTCCTACCTTAACGTCGAGAGGAATCTCAATGGTTCCTCTCAACGAGGTTTGTGCTCTCAACTCGTCACATAGACGCCGAAATGTGCCATTATCGATCCGGAACCGTTCAGCGAACAAACCTTCGGGCATTTCTTCTACGAGTATAAGCTCCAAATTTGATCGCGATTCGTATCTTTGTTGGCGCCTCAACCTCTGAGCTTCGTTGCGGGCAGCCCACAGCAAACGCAAAGAATGCATTTTGGATTTAAAACAGTAATACACTATTGTCTCTCAAGCAAATTACAAAGTATCAGCCATTTTGAATTGTTTACTCGAAACGCTTAGCGCTTTTCTGCAAGTCTTCGGCGTGCGAATAGTTTTCTACATCGTACGGCAGAATACAGAACAAAATGCACGTCAAAAGGGCCACTTGACTAGCCATTTGTATGGATTATGTCATTGTGACAGCTCTTTTCGTTTTTCTGTTCGTTTAGAAATATTGCAGAAAAACGAAAACAAGTACGTTGGCTAGCCACTTAGCTATTCTCTTCGATAAACCACGTGACCAATTCGTGATCTCATACATTTGACAGCGATTCAACAGAAAAGCGAAAACGGCGTTTGCCTCTTGTCTAGGCCCCCTGGCCCCAGGTTTTATTATGTCGGGTAAGACCATATTCTACTTTGATGAGTTAACGTTTTTTTTTTTTTTTATCAACGTTACGATTGCTCTTATTTACTTGAAAAATATGGCGGCCAAGTTAAAAACAATACTATAACGTGTCAAAGGTAACATGGTCTTACCGCGTAGAATAAAGGCCCTGTAAAAATATATGTTTATTTAGTGACTAGGCAAGTACGGGCACTTTTACATGTCAAAAATCTACCAGCAATTCCCAAGAGGAAACCACTGCTGAGAAGAAACTGCTAAGTCGTTTTTTTTTAAATATTGCAATGATTGTATTAAAAAAATCCTTACTTAACAAAGCACAGTAGCAAAAAAAATCCAATGCTTCAACATAATACCCCGACCCAAAAACACTGAAACAACTGTAAAACAGTGAAGTTGTAAAATATCAGTATAATAAATCCGAATCTATTTCACTTAAGGTCGAGATACGCGAAGTTTGCGATCGTCCCATACATAAAATGTTGGAAGTTGCGATGCGATTTTTTCTTATCTAACTTCGTTAGGGGCCGATGACAATGCCTTGGGGGACGCTGCGAACTTTCATGCTAGGCGAAACGGTGTTTTTCTGGATTTCCTTGGGTCTATTTTAGGTGAAAATGTTTTTCTTTTGGGCGTTAGGACTTTAGTCTTTTTTGAACTTGAGCTAGATTAGTTGTATTATGATTCGTTTATTATATTAGAAATTAGATTTTAGTTATTAATAATTAGTAGTAAATGATATATGCTGAGACGCGTTAAACTTACTTACAAAAAAAGGACCATGAAATAAAATACTAAAAAACAACACGTTAGCTCAATACTACAAAATACATACATACATAAACTCACGCCTTCATTCCGAATTACCAACAACTCTAATAACTTGCTGATAATTCTGTAACCGCATACTACAAAATAATTATTTACAGTTAACAACGAGTTAAGCATGAAATATAATCCTTCTTGTATAAGTACGTAAATCACAATGGTATGATAAATCACAATTAGCAAGAAATAAGTCTTTGATATTTGCATTCAACTAAAGTAATAAAGGTATTTAAACTATTTAATGTATTCCTTGTAACGGAATGTCGGAACATCGTGCAGTGTAAACGTCTGCGCAGCTTCCAAATTGAGTTGCTTCCCCGCTGCGAGCTAACGTAATATTTGATTCAGTTAATGTAACACGTTCTTAGTTACTTAGTCTTAGTAACATTACGTTTGCTATTTCTTTTTATTCTAGTAAATGGCGTTACTTGACATTTTTAATGTTTTTGGAAGAAATACCTTAAAGGGATAAATTCAGCTTTTTACATGATTTTTGACACAGATTGAACATTGGGTACAGATAGCTGCGCAAATACTTCTACAAGAGTCGTACATACAGTTTTATTTCTAATAATATCGATCACGAATTTGACTAACGCTACGGCCCTTCTTACTTCTATGATTAACTTGTAATGTAAGCAGACGGCTTCTACATGTTTTGTATTTCATTTACTTAGCTAAAGGAAATATAGAAACAAAACACAGTAGACACCGTTCAGTACATATACACTTGTGAAATATAGATCTGGAAAGATCAAAATTATGGCAAGACACTTTCCATTAAAAGTGAACTTAAAAAAAATATTTAAAAGTCAGTTCAAACTTTTTAACATTTATTGTAATGTACGTTTATTTAGTTTTATCTTTGTCAGTTTTAACGATAAATAAATAAAATAAGATAAGATAAGAGATAATAAATGAACGTTTCTTTCTTTAAGTCTTTAAAAAAGATTAACGACGCAAATAAAGTTTTTCATTTTATACTGAACCTAAATAGGCATTAACGTAACATAACTCCATCCAATCACGAGCTATTTAGGGACCCGCGGGGAGTGTTAGCAATCGTTTTAATTGAGAACGTAATTTTTCGCCTGATCCTCGGGGTCCTATTCTCACTCTTCGGACATGATTCGACTTGGAACAAAACGACCCCAATGTGAATCGGATTTTGTTTTCGTTGAATTTCTAAAATTTCGAGACCAATTATTATTATATTTTATTATATTTTTGTAACATTATTAATAACAGGTATTTTTTTTCACATTTTGGTTCTCATCTCAATTAACCGAAAAAACGTATAGTCAGTGTCAATTGAAATTGCCAAAGATGTAAACAAATTACTATTTGACCCATAACCTCAAATATTCATCAAGCGTGTTTTTATTTAAAACAATGTATAATATAATTATTAGTTATTTTATCTAATACTTAATGTGAAAGTAAAGATGAAAATGTTTAAATCATTGCACAAACCTCACGTGATCTTTAAATACACGTGATTACGAAGTAATTATGGTTAATTATGTTGTAGGTATTTACATATTTGCTAATTCCAATTGGCAATTCCGATCAACCAACCAACCTCAAGATTATTTAATGACCCCTAAAACGTAGCTTGTGCTACGGCGTAGCACAACACATGCTACGAAACGCCTACAACGTTTGCTTCTAGCCTATGGAGGTAGTTCAACAAATGCCCGACCATGCCTTTGATGTTGAAAGGAAACGCTTACAAAGCGTTCATAGTTGTAGGAGATTTAATTAATTAGTTCTAAAACGGAACTAACATTCTCTCATAGGTAATCTCCACCTGAATGTTAAGATGCCGTTGGTACCTTATTATATAAAGAGCCAGATATTACCATAATATAAGTAATATTCTCGATTCCTCTTGTTTCTCTGTATTGCAATTTATTTCGAGTAGTATAAATGTCAGTTTGTCTAATAATATTTATCTATCAGTAAAATTACCTCTATGAGACATTTTTCAATATTCAAGATAATTTCCAAACGATATTGTTTCTGATCGCTTTCTATATCGTCATATTTTGTCATTTTCTTATTTTACCAAGACATTATCGAGAGAAAATCATATCAATAAGGGCTTCTTCAATGCGTACTTAATGTAGGTCATTAAAGCCGTCATCTGTTAGAATGTACCGGTAATTTATAATCAGTAATCGCTAAGTATTATTGCTAAGCGGAATCCAAAAATCAGTTTAGATTTTCAAATTGTTTTACCAATCCGTAACTCCAATGTTACACTTCCTTGCACCATAACGGTCTATCTTAAGCAATTGGATGACGAACACTATTACACTAACAAGCACCACCCGTCATTAGTTTACCATGAAAAGGACCCGACATCCGACTGCCGAAGGCTTCTTGAAATTCAATTTTCCATTTATTTTAAATAACATAAATGTCAGTTTGTCTGACCGTATTGGTGTCAGAAAAATTACATCTTTGTCACTTTTTTAAATATTCAAGGCACTTTCCAAACCATGTTGTTTTGGATCGCTTTCTATATAATTATATTTTGTCACCCTCTTACTATTTCAAAAAAGTGATAAAACATATACTTAAAAATAAATGTTTTTTACAGGGCTGAATAATAAAAAGGGCTATTAAATTGTGATTATGTTAAATTAGATAATACTGAGTTCAATTATAAAAATACACAAAGCAAAAACCTAAAATCTGTTTATAATTATATAATATACAGGGTGGAAAAAAACTATGAGCCCTGGAGGGGAACTACCTTAAATCCTTTAGTTAGCTCATTTTACTGAAAGGAAACATTCGTTTATTTTTAAAAAGAAACTAAACTGAATATAACGATTATTAAATTTTTTCCCGGGAATCGAACCAACTAATAATAAAAAAAACCCTCGCTATTTTATTATACGAAGCGGTAGGATTATTGTTAAGGATAAAATTTGTCTAATAAACATTTGGTCTTACACTCATATGTTGTACGAGATGCCCATGAATAATATTTATTACAAGTTCTTTACTAGCAATACTTACCTAGTACTGTTCACTTGTAATAAGTAAATGACACGTTATAATTTTCTTATCTCTTCAACATCTAAAGACATCGTGTAAAGTACAAGCTTGCTAATGTTATTTATCTCTAAGTACCTTGTTGAAGTATTGGATAACAAAATCGGTAATAGTAGTTTATGCAAAAGTTTTATAAGAGAGGTCAAAAAAGATGAGTGGTGTGGTTACGTCGTAAAGCAAGACGCCACGAGTATTTTTTGACTTAGTTATACACCGTTGCATACAATACTTTTTCTACGACTAGGTTTCAAATAAAATGCAAAATTAAATTAACAAAATTATATTCTTAGATTTTTACTCTTTAATATACCTATATACCTGATGAAGTTTTAAGACTTGTTGGTAATTCTTTAGCTCTGCCTACCCCACTCTGGGAATGAAGGCGTGAGTTTATGTATGTATGCATGTATACCTAGATTAGAATACGACGAACGAAGCACAGAACAACAAACGAGCGGAAAACATTCGAAAACAACAAAATATGTGTCTATGGTTAACTTTGTTTTTTAAATTGATGTGCACTTGCCAGGTTTCATATTTTTAAAAAAAGTTGCACAATCGATTTAACTTGTGAAATAGGGACTAAAAAACACCGAATGATTTGAGAAATGAATTCTTTTACCTGATAGGTCGATTTTAATATAGCTGCGTTCTGGTTGGTTGATACCAAATAAAATGTTTTTTTTAAAGAGTTAAATAAGTAAAAGAGTTTACATACCAAAAAGAATCTAACGTTCCGATTGACAGTCAATGTGTATTGTGATTGGTGGTTTAATTTGGTGAAGTATTTTGATTGGTCAAATTAACCTAGGTGTAAGCTTTGGCAGCTAGGCATATCGTTTTGGCTCAAAAAAGCACAAGTGCTGTTAAGGGGAATAGACTAGATAGACTTTTCTACGGAATGTTCTGCGGACATATTATATATATTCTTATAATTAGTGTTCGTGACTATATAAATGGCAGATAAATAAATAAATAAATAAAAGTACAGGAGTAGGAAAATAGTAATAATAAATCTATGCACAGCACGATTCCTTCTTACACTAGACGTTCGTTCTGATGAAAGTTTAATAATGGCACGTACTTTTTTGCAAAGCGGGGCAACAAATTTGAAATTCGAACGATAACATTTTAAAAACTATAAAAAAGAAGTAGGTATTCGTTCGAATTTCAAATTTTGTTTTGTTTTGCTTTCATTCCGTAATTTTCTGTAATAATGGCGTATCAAGAACAAATTTTACCCTAGTTTTTTTTTTTGTTGGTTCGATTCCCGGGTGAGACATGCCACATTTAAAAAATCGTTAAATGCAGTTTTGTTTTTTTTTTTAAATAAAGGAATGTATCCTTTTAGTAAAATGAGCTAACTAAAGGATTTAAGGTAGTTCCCCTCTAGGGCCCATAGATTTTTTCCACCCTGTATATTTTTACGTATCCGTAATATCATTGGTACACTTCCTTGCACCATAATGGTCTATCTTTAGCAATTGGATAACGTACACTATTACACTAACGAGCACCACCCGTCATTAGTTTACCATGTCAAAGACCCGCCATCCGAGCGCCGAAGGCTTCTTGAAATTAAATTTTCCTTTTTATTTTTCAGTGACAAATAGCTTTGGGGAGATAAAATGTCCGAGCCATATTTTGAAAAGGATTTTAAAATCAACTAAAGAATGAGGATAACTACTAGCTTTGCACTTAGCACAATTTAAATTGGAGATAATAATTTAATGTAAATATATTTAAAAAATGACTGACTGCCGAGTTTCTTGCGGCGTTTCTTCTCAGCAGTGGTCTCCTCTTGTGAAGCGCTGGTAGATTCTTGACGTGTAAAAGTACCCGTGTGGCCTACTTACTGAATAAATGTCTTTTATCTTTTTTTTTTTTATGTTTGCTATGAATTTTCTGATAAACAAAGTTCGGAGAAAAGTAAAAAAGATATCCTAAAACAATAAATTATTCAAAACTTAATATGTTAAATTGATAGCATAAGTTTTTCCTAAAATATGCCGCTTTGATAGACAGACAGATGTCACAACTTCGCTCTTTCATTTGGAATAATAAAATCAAACGACATTCCTTGAAGTCTCGAAAATTCAAAATGATCAGATTAGTCAAAGGCTCTATTCTACTTGTTAAAACCATATTGTTTTTGACATAACGTCGTATTGTTTTCTACACGGCCGCCATTACAGTCAAGTGAATCAGCTGTCTGAACGTTGATGATTAAGTACGATACCATAGAGCCCAAGGACTCTATTTTACGCGGTAAAACTATATTGCCTTGGACATGTTATCGTATCGGCAACGATATAATAACTCTTGTTTACTTGACTCTCTATCCCACACGGTGGTCCCACGGGGTAAGTAATACGAGATATAAGAACTGATAATATAACACTCATAATATATACGCTTACTTTGTATAAACACGTTTAGTATAACGTTCACTGGATATAATGAACGAAAGATATAATTTCAAAATATCTATTTCCATAAAGTATACCGTTATTAATATATAATATCAATTTATATAACTATTAAAACGTATAACGTTCATAACACCTAAGATTTAAAAGACATATTAATCAAATTATCTAACATCAAAAAACATAATACACGTATAATATAAAAACATGCATATGTTATTTGAAATTAAATTCTATTTTCAGTATTAAGTAGCCTTCTTAATTAACAATCAACCTTACCTTACTAACTTTACTGGCAGCAGTCTGAATTATCTGGGCAGAAAAAAAAATAACCTCGAAGGCCTAGGCGGGAGCAAAGCTCCCGCCTAGGCCTTCTAACCTAACCTAACCGAGTCGGTTCTGCCCAGAGAAGTCTTGCTCGCTCGCTTCGCTCGCTCACATTTATATCATACGATATTATATCTTGTAACACTTATACTAAAAGATAATATGTATTATGATCGCTATATGTCATGTATGTTATACGAACTGAAATTAGTCATAGTGAGTGTTATATTAAAAAATATTATATAAAATGAGTATTATATGACTTGACCGTTATTCCTTATAAAAATATTGATTTTGTTATTATAGCTAACGTTCATTATATCTCGTAAACGTTAGTAACATGAAAATAGTTATTATGTAGTTATATCTCGTGGGACGCACCCGGTCCCACGTGTTACTGTATGATCGCCATTATTGTCAAGTAAATAATAGTTATCATAATGTTAACAATACAATAACATGTCACAAGCAACATGGTTGTACCATTTAGAATAGAGGCCTTGGTTAGTAATAGGGAATGCAAATAACCGGTTAAAACCGGTCAATAACCGGTTAAATTGCGTTCCCTAGTAAAGTTAGTAACCACTTAATTTGAAATGAAATAGCTCAACCTCACTTCATTTGCTATTGTTTCATAGGCTACCGTGTATTTACTGACTCTAATTTCAACTTGTTTATCTCATCTCACCTTCAACATTGTTGCCTCGTCCAAAGTTAGGCCTCAATTGGATTTCGTCCGTTGACAATCACCGCCTATTCACCGTCCCGCTTTGTTTTACACAAAAGCTGACAAAATTCGAAAGTCAAGTTGTTTCGCACGTTTGTTATAATTACAAAGTGCAAACACAACTTATTTGGGTTTAAAACAATCATGCCCATTAAAATAGACGTGACTCTCTCTGGATGGTAGGTAAAGTGTTTTTCGAAAAGTTTTGCTTTTGACGCTGCTTCTAATTTGGAGGTTATTGTGTAAAATTGGAGGTTGAATTCTGATTGTGTATCAAACTATTTACGAATACCTTTTTGTGGTATTATTTTAAGCTTTAACTCAGGATTGCTTTTGGTCAGTTCCTATAGTTATTGTCTTTGTATATTTTCTTTTTTTTGTTATAATGACAACTGCGAATTTAAGCACGGAAAAATATTATGATTATTTTAAAGTTTTACGTAACATATTGTCAACCAGGAAAAAATGTTAAGACTGTTTTTTTTATCAATTTTGGATAGATTCTATGATTAAAACAATTATAAAATAACTGAAATTAAAAGAGTTGTTTATGTCGATGATTAAAAGTACGTAGGTAGGAAGGCTACGATTTATGGACTAAAAAGACATAATAATAAAAAAAAGTAGAAAATAAAGAAGCATTTTTTGCCATTGCCTTCTTGACCCTTCTTCTTTTTTATAAAGCGGATTCTCCTTCTTGCTAGACCATTAGAAATTATATTAGCCGGGCATACAGGCTGTTTGGTTATGCGATATCTTTTCTTTAAGAGGGCAGAAATTGCATAATGAGGGCATGCAGGGTCAACCAACTTTTCAACACGTTGTCAAAATAACTAACCATGTTTATACCTTATTTTAAAAGCTAGTCAAATAAATAACTTTTGTTATATAGATGTATTTGACATTTCTGCATAATATCTAAATAAGACAGAGACCGATTGATTGGAAATGAGCTCTACTATGCCCACCTTAAAGGAATGTTTTAAATTCAGTAGCCAATTGCAAGCCTGATGGACAGAAACCTGATTGATTACCAACGCCATCTGTTGACTGTGACCCTTCATTACACAGATCTGCTAAGGTTTAACGTGATTGGTCTAAATGCTAGCGCGCTAATTGGTCAAGTCAGCGCGGCAAAATGCTTCCATCGAGGACGCTACATATTGGCGTCCTCAATCGTACTCGGCATCGATACGTTACGTTCAAACGTTGCCAGTTCGGAATACGTCTCTGTTAAGTTCAGTATAAGTGACGAGAATAAAGAATAGTGTTCCAGTTTAAAAAATACGATTTTAATTGACGTTTCGTGATTGTGATAATATAGTGGGACGTCTGCGTGGATTTTTTCTTTTAGATTTTTTGTGTTTCATACATGCTATATATTAAAATGAAACTGTTAAAAAAAAAAAACAATCATCACGAACATTATAGGACAAAAATAAATCTGTTTTTTTTATATACGATTATGTTTCACCACGTTTATTCATACATACATAATATTTCTTCGCATGAAATGTTATTTATCTTCACCCATTCTCAAGGAGATCCCTTGTTTGGAAAAGCTATTACACAGGCTTATTTTTTCATATAACAAATATTTTATAAACCTACATTGAGAAAAAAATGGTTTTCCGAACTGCGAAAGACACCGTACGAAAGGTTTTGCCTGAAACACTCTTGTATTAACTCATTCATCTTAACTCCAGAAATTAATGACTAACTGGAAAATTAAACTTGCACGCATGCTCATGGGTACCTAAGAGAGAATACGGTGCGTAATGTCGTGAGGTGACAACTAAAGCTGACTGGATAATTATTTAACGAATTAAAAAGATAGTTGTATATTATAGACCCCCGAGCTATTAAATTATATATATATCTTGGCATACGTTACGATAATTTATTGACAAGTATGAGTACATACTTAGATGTCAATACTTACAATTCATTACTTAATATCATTTTTAAATTTTTTCTTAAGCCTTTCTTCAATAAGCCACCGTAAGATGAAATGAGAAAAACTATTGTTTTTTATTTTTACTTCATCCTATACTTATTTTTATAGTAATCGTGCCGTTTCAGTATATCGATACTTAAAAAAATTATAATATTTTTAAATAATGAGCGTAAGGTCGTACATTTTAATTGCTTCTGCCAAAGCTTTCCAGCTTTACGAAAGTAAAAGGAAATGTGCCAATACTACAATCGGTAATAACTTCTACTTTTAATGGATTTTTATTTTAAAAAAAATATCAAACAACTTAGTTCTCAGAGTTGGCAATTGCAGTATTAAGATTGCATTCTTCAGAACCCAAAAAAAAAAATACAGATAAAAATTAAGTAGTAAAAAGAATTCATAATATAATCACTTAATTTGAAGTATCCGGATAATTATCAACAATCACACTAAAATGTGTATGGTGTGGGTTACAATACAACAGAGTAGAAAATAAAGATAAAAAGATAAAAAAAACTAGGGAGTATTCTTTATTGCACACCAAAAAAACATAACAGCATAGTAAGTATATAGTACCTAAGACTTTTGTGACTCCGTCTCGCTAAAAGGGCTGGATGGATAATTATGAAGATAGCTACTTTGAATCAACCCATAGACTACTTTTTACCCCTAAAAAAACCCCGTGGGATGGTCAACGCAGACGACGACCCGGGTAGAAGCTAGTTGTAATATAATCGTCGCTAACACCATCTTATATTTAAACCTACCGCCAAGGGTATTCGCATTATTGTGCTCCGGTGCGAGAATAAATAACCGGTATAATTAAATAAAAAAGAATCTTGATCCTCAGGGTTGGCAACGCATTTGTGGTCTTATGATTGCAGTCTGCTCCATTGCATCCACCATGACATAAAAAATGTTTGTTTCATATGTTACAGGGCTGCCAGAGTTGGCCGGGAAATTATAAATTCCTATACGAAAAGATCACGGTATGCAATGATGATGGGTGGACACTAACAATAGATCCACCTCAAAATGACACCGACTTCTCGCCTATTTGAGGTGCGTTGCTTCGTAACAATTTTCAACTTAGATGTGCCATGCTTTTTATTGAGTTACAACATGAACGTGAAAGTTACTCAGTATTGCACGGATTCATATCCTGTATCAGCAAAAGTCGCGCGACTTGGATAGTGTGTTGATGAATACAATGTACAAATTAAAATGTAAGACCTATTTAAAGACTGTATTTTGGAAAATAAATGATTGATTGATTGATTGATAAAATTGGTACCTACGTTTTTTTTGGATCTTAAGTATTTCAAATTGCCTACTACCAGAATTACATGTGACTTAAAATAAAGGTTCGTAACATTTAATATGTTTTTTTTACATACATAACTTCCCTCTAGACTTGTCTACAGATATAAGGCGCATCACAGACTCAGCTGAGCTATAATATTGCTTTAATATACCTTTGTTGCATACAATTGTAACAAATACATTGTTTTCGGATTAACATAGCTAAATTTTTAAGATAATTGAATAATTACGAAAAAGGCCACTCTCCTCTATTTTTAGACACTACTTGATCTAAGATCCGAATAAGACACGACCTTCACCCAGCTGTGTATTCGATAAAAAGTGTTTTCTATCAAATTTTAACATGGTAAGTAATGTATGGCGAATAGGTTGGCTGAAAAATTCCAAATGGTTTTAAAAACGGACTGTTGGGTCTTACTTACTATTATTTTTAGGTTGTCTACCGAAAGAAACGTAAAAAATAAAATAGAACATTATTAATATGGCAATAAAGCCTAAAACTAATTGAATTCACGCTCGAGCTTGTGACTTGTGCCGGGCAATGCAGCGACCCTAAATCGACATGCATTTGTCCATGTAACTCCTCTATTTATTTTAGAAAGAAGACCAATTCAACCACGGTTGAAACCAGTTAAGATGTCTAGTTGAATTAGCATTTAATATAACGCCAATAAATAAGGTAAAAAGTCTATGAATTTAAGTTTTAAAAGGGAATGAATGGATTAACATAAAATCTTTGTCATTTATTTTATTTTTAACGTGCTATTTTTTGTTAGAAAAGCAGAGTTTTTACTGTTTTTTTTTGTCAGTGCAGTAGGTATGGAGACAAAAGGACCATTGCAACGTACTGGTATCCAATATTAACAACTTTCTAACAATTTCCAGAAACGATCAAAGTTCTTAAAAACAAGAAAAGAAGATTAAAAAGCAAATATTCATATTTATTACAAGCTAAGAAAAAAATGCTTTTACGATATTTTACCAGTTTAATATCGATGTAAAAGAAATTCCTCACGGAATATAAAAGTCTAACAAATCAAAGCGGATAGCGGGAACGGTAACGGTTTGGTAAAAATAAAAAAGCATACTCTTGACGTAAATTAACTTGTCTATGCCAATATATATATTTTTTACCAAATCGCATACGGCACAGTCATCCTACTATCCTACTTATATTATAAGTACAAAAGTTTGTGTGTATATTAGTTTGTTACTCCTTCCCGCTGCAACACGGCTTGACGGATTTGGGTGAGATTTGAAATGGAGATAGCTCATACCTTGGATTAAGACATAGACTACTTTTCATCCCGGAAATCCTATCCTACTTATACACCGTGTTTTTATTGATTTACGATAACTTTAAGGGAAAGTTAATACAAAAAAAATATAAGGGGTCAAATAAAGTTAATTTCCCGAAGACAGACAAATGATAACTGTAACGGTTTTAAAGATATTTAATGTTTAAATTTAATCAGTTAATCTCGTTGAACTGGTCTAAAAGGCTCTTAACTGTCTGTGTATGTCACGTCAACATTGACGTACGTGACACTGACTATGAGTTAACTCTAAAGGTCCTTTTAGAATGACCAAAGATACAACATTTAATTACTTTGTTCTAAACAGAAAAAAAATGTTTTTTTTGCAATATTTAAAAATCTAATCTACCACTTAGTTTCTATGGATGTACGTAGTAATATGCCGAAGTTGTCGTAAATAAAAAAAACATGGTGTATTATTAATGCGAAAGTGTGTGTGTGTGTTAGTTTGTAACTCCTTCACGCTGCAACGGTCTTGGATTAAGATATAGACTACTTTTCATCCTGGTTTTTTTTAAATTCCCGAGGCAATAACGATAGTCAAAATCTACGCGGACGAAGTCGCGGGTAGAAGCTATAATAATATAATAATTTCCAACATCAGACTTGAAAATATCTAAAGCTTGGTGCCACAATAGACAAAGTTTTATAAAGTTGTGATTTGTTTCCTTTATCAAAATGATTGAAAATTTCTCTAATTTTGTGAAAATTGGGAAACTTAAGACCAAACTTAGCGATAGTACCTAGGTAACTGAACTTTAAATAATGTAACAGTAAGTAAACAAGGTACTTAAACATCAATCTGTCTTAGGTCAAGTTTACAACACGTGATGTTTGCATTCAAAACTCTCTCACGTAGTTCGGACAGCGGGTGTGACTCGGCAAAAGTTCCCGATCTTAGTGCCATGGGTACATGTAGCTGAGGATCGGGTCTGCTTGCTTAATATTGAAATCTCCTCAAAACCGAGCTCAACGCCAAGTGGCATAGGTACTGTTATAAATCTAAAACGAGACTTAATAGCGGAGCACTTGTTGGAGTCAGGACTGAACCATTAGATTGAAGTTCATAATCCCAAAATCCTCTCTGTACGGAACGGAATTTCTATAATAAAGTACCTTCGTGAAGCTGTGGAAATTAGGAAACACAAAAAGAAACCCGAGATGATGGGTACAAGCTCTCGTTTCCGTGGAATCCGGTAATTAGCGAGTTTAAGCGTTGGACATCATTATATCGTCGGCATTTCGACAAAACAAAAACAAGATCAAGTGTGGGTAGTTCGAAAAACTCGCACTCAACATCAATAAGCACCAGCCTTCTTCAGTCTGCTCGTGACCACGACCGTTGCAACACGATCGAAAGGTCGATATAGATTTATAACAGTACTAGCAGCCCGCCAGCGGCTTCGCCCCGCTGCAAATTCCTGACTTTCCCGATGGATTTTTCAATTTTTCTCGTAATAACCATCCTTGAACTTCAACGAACATTTAAAAAAAAGAATTGGTCAAATTGGTCCAGGCGTTGTTGAGTTATGCGCTTACCAACACATTTTGCGATTCATTTTTATATTATAGATGCGTCAACGTCGCCAAGTGGCATGATTTAAACATCTACTAGTTGTAGTGACCATGCCTATACGAAGCTAGCGTTCCTGGGTTCGAATCCCAATAAAAACCAAAGGTGAGAGGTTATTATTGTTTTCGCATTTTATTCCAGATTAAATGAACTTTCTTGTTCTTTTAAATGAAACGAAAACTACTGCGGTCTGCTGTTTTGTACATAAAAGTTGCTGTTATCATTATGTTCGTCTAATATTGAAGACAACAATGAAGCTGGTTGAAACGCTTTATATTCACCCAAGAAAACGAGTTTTTTTTTTTGAGTATGGCAGGTTTTTAGGTAGGTACAACTAAAAAGTAAGTTATTCATATAATTATATTGGAAGTATTTTATATATATATCGTTGTGTAGTAAGTATTCGATTATGGGACTATACAGTAGTGTTCTCCAATCCAAGACGGCGTGGTTTTTTTTTATGTCATAGAGATGGCAAACGAGCACACAGACCACCTGATGGTAAGTGAAACTGTGACCCATAGACATTCGCATGCAAAAGACCGCAATCCTAAGACTGCAAGTGCACTGCCAACCCTGAGGACTAAGATGGAATGCTTCTATGCTATTCATTTCAGCGGCTGTCTTATCTCAAAACGGGAACACAACAATGCGAACACTGCTGCTTGGCGGTAGGTTAATGGATAAGATGGTGGTACCAACCCGGATGGACCCAAAAAAGGACCTCTTGTGGTTTATATGGTCCGCCAATCATATTAACGTTGAACGTAAATGTAGGAAGTGGCTGCGCCATCGTGGATCAGAGAATTCTACCTATAATAGATTTGTTTTTTCTGCTCGTTGTTGGCAAAACCGGTAGTCAGTCCCAATATATAGGCAGTATGAGGACGGGCAGAAAATATCAGTGTCACAGCATCTCATATTTCTTTATAGACTCCTTTAGCTTGTTCTTAATGGAAACTTCGTTGATACGTCCCATGCAAGAGTTTCCGGAGGAAAAGTAACGGCAAAACTACTTAACTCTCAATCGATATCTTCTTCGATACTCCGTTTTTGAGAACTGCAGCGGGTGCAGTGAATAATTATAGATCTAGACAAGTTTCTTGTCATAACACGGTCTCCATTCCACACTGTAAAATAATATTGCTTTGTCATGGTATCATTTTTTTGATCAGTCGCCATTACTGTCATATGAACAAGAGTTATCACGACGTTAACAATACCACGCCAAGAGCGATATTGTCTTACCGCGTAGAATAGTCCCTGGAATACTTACATTATGTTTTTTTTTAAATAAGAACAACTACCTTTATAAAATATATGCGACCCTTGCGGTTTATCTTGTCATCTAAGTATGTTGGTATAGTAGAGATTGAAATAACTTTACGTTTCCGCTATGGTTTGAATTGCAAATTAGGAACGCTAAGGCGTATTCAACTGCGAACCTTAATAATTTATCTTATTTTATAAATTGTTCAGATATGTCATAAAACCCTTTAAATTGTTGCCTTGCCTGGTGCCTACAGATGGGTCCTATCTATAGGCCTACTTATAGTACTAATCTAAGATATTTAGCACTAATAATCACGACCATCTACTTGTACATTTACCTGAATGCCTGCTCAATGCTTTATTAATAAGTAAATCAGACATTGAGTTCTATTTCAGGTGTGTCTAACCTGTCACCCATTTCTAGTTAAACCTCAGTTCCCAAATCACTATTCAGAATAATTACAACAAAAGAATTGGCAAATGCGCTTTCATTTTTATGAAGTAAAAAGTTTTCAATTATTTTAATAACAACACGTCGTTATTTTATTAAAAAATCATTCGGATTTACAATCGTGCGCTCATGAAAAGCGTGCGCTTTACGTTCAGTTTGTCCCCGCGCTACAGAATGGGCATTCAATGTAGATTTTAATAAAATTACGCGAATTTTCAACATTTTCAACGTAGAAATGTAAACGCCGTACGCTATTACGCTCCCATCACGGTGTGATTAAGTGAATGGGCGTCCTAATAGGCGGGTCCTGGCCGTTACGTATGTGCCGTTGCGTTTGATACCCGCATTAAAATATTTTTAGTAATGTTACGTAAAGGATTAGATGGCGGATGTAACGGTATTAAAGAAGAAAAGATTCTTCTGGTTTTAGAATTTGTGGGAAATAATTTATATTCCCTGGCTTTTATGTACTAAAATTGCTTGAACTCGTCTAATTTTGGGTTTAAGTAAGGTTAGTTAAATGAGGAAAATATACCGTCATAACGTAAGTTTAAACATCAATTTACTATGTAGAGTGCTGAAGATAAGAGAATTGACTAACGCAGTTTCCTACATGACTCATGTAGGGCACCTTTACGACGCGGTTTGTCTTTCGTGTCCCATCGTGTCGCTTTGCAATCGCGCGCGAATCGCTTACGTTGAATACTGGATAAGGGCCATATTATTTCAAAGAAGTATTAATTAATGAACTAATATTTTGTAAGATACGCCTCTTTCAAGAGTTATATGCCGTGAATAATAAATCCTGTGACTTAATCTAATAAAATAATTATATACCACTTCTTAGTTTTTACCAATAAATTGCTGGTGGAAATCCCTAACTTGATCACCATCAAAGGCGCCGACGGTGTAAAAGTAAAACTGTGGTGCTACTGAGCTGCGTAATGCCAATTATTCTTTTCAGTCAGAATTGGCCAGTATAAAGGAGGTCTTTAAGTAAATTAATTTATTATTACATACTAAACTCTGAATACACTGTATAATACATTTGTTTTGTGTATTACAAATACATTTTATCAATACTGTTTATATTATAATTCGAACACAAGACATGTTTGTAAACGTTAAGTCAGAGAAAACTGTCATCTCTGTCCAGTTTTAAAACATAAATCTCACATAAGCTCTCTCAGTTCGTACTAGCCTCGTATAAGTATTAAGTAAAAAGTATAAAAAAATATTCGAATAGTTCGACCATTTTGTTTCGTTGCTACGAGTACGAAGCACTCAAACTATTTTTGAAAGTTTATTTCACAGGTAAAAAATAAATTGAATATGTATACCGTATGGAGATTTATTTATGTCCGATTGGTTTTTCGTTTGAAATTCAAGATGCGGGATGTAAAGTTTTAAGTTCGGAGGTGCATCAGAATCATTAATTCATTACGAATAAAGTGTTTTTGTTATAAGGCTGACGCATAGGTTTTTTTTTTAAATTAATGTATTATTAAAACATATCCATAATCTGTCACATAAAAAAGTTTAGGCTCTACGGGAAAAAAATGCTGCCTTTCATTAAAAACTTACCTTTTCTGAGTCCCCATAATTTATGTCATAATAAGGTTAAAAAACATCAAACGTGTTGAACCCCACCCCAATAGCGAATCAGGAAAGACGATTTTATTTCCAATTACTGAAAAATAAGGGAAAGAAAACTCGAAGAATCTGAGCTCAAACAAAACTTCGTACTTGTGAAGTCATCATAACTGTAAAAGGCAAACCAGGGGGAAAGTTATATTACTTTACATATAAAGGGGCCGATACAGAGATGAGGTATTAATGCCAAAGAAAATATTTGTCTTGTGTTTCGTATCCAGTTGAGGCGAAGTTTTTGAGGTTATCTTTTGTGGATGTTGTTCTTTTGTAATATCCTTGATAAGTTAGTTTGTATGGATATTGATGACGCGTATCTTGTGGTTTGGAAGTTATAATAAAACGTGTATAAATGCTGATTTGTATCTGATAGGGGTTTTTATAAGTAGATATGAATTTTTGTTTAACTATAGTGATTGATTGCCTAACTTACTCATTAAAACACTGTTAAATTTGCAAGCCACAATAATTATTAAGTTATATCGTAGCTTGTGTAGTTAAGGTAAGAAATCTATGTTTATTCCTACCTATAATTTATTCGGCACCATGGCCGCATAGATATTATTGTAATATCCAAATTAACTACGTTTACGCAACCGTAGTCGTAGATAAAACTTAGAAAATTAATTCTGAAGGATTCTTTCTAACTTGCCAACACAAGCGGACCATAATCATTCGTTAAATACCTACAAATTTGACAGAACTGCAGCAAAATTAATTTAGTGTTGATTGTCCAACATAACATAAACCTAAACCTGTACAATGTTTACGCGACAAAGGATCAAGATATGATTGCCGTCGCTATATCGAACGCGCAAATTATAAGGATAACACCCCAGATCAAAACCTTCACACAAACGGCTCCAATCATGAACATAGATTGCGAGTATGTTCCCGTCTAATCCCCCGACTCTTTGTTTACCCGAGAACCTATTTATATGAAATTGAACAGGTTAATTCCCTTTACGGGCCGGATACCCAATAAAGGTTTACTCGGAGGCAATATATTTCGTAGCCAGGTTAGAGATCTAGTAAAAATGTTGCCCGTTATTAGGGGTTCCGGTAATGGAATCGATGATGGGGAGTCAATTTGAAATGTTTACGGATCGTTGAGTTTGTATTTAGTAGGTGTTCTAAAAAGCAATTGGGGTTTTTAATATTGAGTTTCGATTGTGGAGTTTTGAGTAAAGCAGAGGGGTTTTCAGTGACGTTCATATTATAATGTAATGAAGGTGTTAACTTTTTAGGGATACAGGGTCAGCGTATCACGCATACGCTTTACCACGCATCACGTCACTCTATGCATGGTATTTTATTTTTTGGTTTTTGTTTTATGTTATGCCAGGTTAAGTATTATCATATGCCATAAGAAATATTTTAAAAATATGAATGACTGTTGAGTCTCTAGGGAAGCGCTGGTAGATTTTAGAGGTGCAAAAGTGCCCGTGCGGCCTACTTACTGAATAAACATCTTTAATCTTTTTTTTTCCAAATGGGGCGGTATTAAGAATTCAGAAACTGCAAATTAGGATAATCTGTTCTTAGGGCCTAAGGTGTGTTTTTTGGAAATGGGAAAAAAAGCATATATTTTAATAGTTTGTGATAATTACTGTTAAATTTAAATTATATTTTATGATAAGAGGCATGCGGCGCTTCTTTAAAGCAGTAATTTCCGAAACGTTAGTAGATCTTCCACATTACTGACACATAAAAGAACCATAATTTGGCCTTTAGACAGGACCTCTTTTCCAGGCGGTAAAAACCATAATTATCGTCGGCCATTACTGTCAAGTAAATAAGAGCTGGAGAAACGTATACAATACGATAACAGTACAAAGACTATATGGGTTTCACCGCCTAGAATCTCAGCCCTGATTAAGTGTCAAGCCAACAACGCCTCTTTTTTACGTATATACGATAGTAGAAAACGGACATAATTATCCGGTCCCCATTGTCGTCAACAAGTGACAACGACACTAGCAGAACTGGCCCCACGACACGGCCGCAGACGCTCAACAAGATGTATGGCACAATCTACAGCACCGAATGTAAACAATACTAAATTGTCGCGCGACGTGTCATGGCAACTCGCGACTTGTCGGCGTGACGCAGTCTACTGTAGTGAAACAGTGCGACCACTCTTTGAAAGGGTAGAAGCAATTATGGGTCCAGAGAGGAATTGCTTTAAAATCTTTAGTTAGATCATTTTACTTGAAGGAAACATTACATTATATTTAAAAAAAAACTGCACACACAGTTATTCTCCAATTTGCTTGTCCCACCCGAAATCGAACAAGCTAAAAATTTAAATAATAAACTATAACAAGGTATGTTTTTTCCACTTTGTATATGATTTTCAGACCTTGCTGTATTAACAAGGTTGCTCTTGCTCATAACAGGAGGAGCTTTATTCTACTTTATCTTTTGCCATATTACCATCGTACTGCCATCGTTATGACAGCTTTTATTAACTTGACAGAAAATGCAAACGGGGTAAAAAGATTATTGCTATATGTATAACTTCTTCAAAACCAACCCACAAATTGACAACCTTACTCGTCTCAAACTTAGTACTTACCTGCTATAGTCGTATTTTATTAGGTGAACTAGCCTAAGAGTTTTCCAATAATTTTACTGGTAACCAAAACATTAAATAACCCGTTTCAATACGTTTGATACAAAATGACAGATGAACTTAATTTATTTGTTTTAGCAAATTAAACGGCTATTATGCTGAAATAAAACATACATGAACTGTCAGTTTATTTATCTAAGTAATAACAAAAAGTAATCTTTTAAAAACCCGACTGTTGCTAACCAACTTAAATATTTAGCAATCCTAAATTGTCTTTAAAATACCTTTTCAAAGATACCCCACTTGTCATAGATCGCCGATTTTAATTACTTACATATCTTTAGTGACACTCACAAGATTAAGACAAATCGATTGCCATAAGATTCATCAAAATCAGCCCACGCGTTTAGTTTTTAGAGCGCCACAAAGTAACAAACAAACATATTATAAGGCTGATAAACACATTACCCTGCTCCTTTCAGCTGTTGGGTGAAAATAATGATATTAGGCTTATTCAAAATACTACTACGTACTTTGTTAACAAATCTCTTCTAAAAATCTTCAAATTCTTAATAGTATGTTGGGGCTATTTCGACCGAGGTGTAACTCAATTTATTCTTACTAATTTTAAAATTGGAATACATATTAGTATGAATAGTTACAATTACTTTTTAGTCAAAACAATCCCGCCTATCCTAACTAAACATAGTTTTTTAAGTAGAAATACCTACTTAAAAAACATTCAATACTCAAAAATAAAATAATCGTGCTCATCATACTATGCTCTTTCAAACATTAAACCATACCATTTTCAAAGGATAGGTACCCTTTAATTAAAATGATCTTCTAGGCTAACCGCTTTATCATAACCTACTGTTTTTAGTCAACGACTGCGCCATGTCGGCTTGTCTCCCGCAATTCTATCTCGTGAATTGTGTCGCTCGAGATTATCTCGGCCGTACACGTCCCCACAAATTGTCAGAAGAGTTTTGTCGCGTGACATATAAATGGCGGCCTATTTCGCGTAGATGTGGTTTCTGATAGAACGTTCTAGAATCGTTGTTTCGGGCGATGAATCTTAAATATTTGTTTAGAGTAACAAATGAGCAATAATTTTCATGAAACGATATGTAAGGAAACTCTAACTGTTGGCTGAACCTAAATACATGTCTATTAAATTGAAATATGGTTATGAAGTTGTTTCTCAAAAAAAAAAGAGAAATATAATACCTAAAAAAATATCTGAATGTGTCGTAGCGTATTCGTAAAATAGTTCAGTTTATAATATTGATGGAAAATGTAAGCCATTATTTAAAAATCAATAATTATGTGCTCGGTGCCCAAATGTAGAAAGAAACCAATAAAATTATATGAACACAAATCTAAAAAGTTTTCAAGTTTTATGAAATCCATTAGTGAAAATATTTTCTGGACAAAGTAAACACCATGCAAAAAATATATCCGAATCCTTCACTATAAAACATTTCTGCTCTAAAAAATAATAATGGCTGAAGTGTTAAAATAAAATACACGCCCGTACACGGAAACGAGTGTACTAAACGCAGGTTGACATGGCAAATACAACAAACAACATTCAACCGTAACTCTTTTAGTGAAAGTTCAAACTGCGACGAGCAACGAGCACCATCAGAAACAAGTGAACGAAACGCGACAACCCGACAAAGCACACATGTTAAAGGACTTTCAACTTTATTTCAATCAAATAGAGTGCAAGAGCAAATACTGGTTTATAAGTAACAGCGGATGCTTCGAGTATGAATAACGTAGGTAGTCTTTATTGCCGCGAAATATAAAATTTAAACGTTGAATTTTTCCTATGCTTTTATTTAAACGCAGTAAATACATTTCCATAGCTTGCATACTCTGTCAGCGTTTTAAATCAACTCAAGTACAAATTTATTTTTACTTGATTATTCAGAATTGATGAAAAGCTTTAAGCGGCTCTGCGCATTGAATAAATTAAAGGAGCCTCAAATTAAAATTGAATTTTACAAATTATTGTTTGTATCACTTTTTTTAAGTATTAAACATTACGATGGCGGATTTCTTAATACCTGATAGGATGTGAAGTGTTGATAACTTTCCAGAACCTTGCTTCTTATAGTTCAAGAGCCGTTAGACATTTTTGGGTAGGTATGTTTATATGTAAGCTCTTTATTGCACAAACATATAAATACATACATAAACACATACATACACTCACGCCTTCATTCCCAGAGTGGGGTAGGCAGAGCTACAGAATTACCAACAACCCTATAAACTTGTTGTTAATTCTATAACCACATTACATACATACATACAAATACACATACATACAAATAAGTACATATAAATATTACAATGTTATTTATTATTAAACTAACGTACAAAGGTGAACTAGTAGTATTTGAGGTACCGTAAATTACTTCTTTTGTTTTGTACTTAATCTTATATCTACTATTGATCATTTGGCGTTACAAGTTTTTGCAATTGAATGTTTTGGCAAACTATTGTTTTACGAGTATTTAGTTGGTAATTTTGTTATATACCACATTTTTTTTGGTCAAATGTGACAATTGGAATAACATAAATACTTTTTACCAAACAATATCGAATCCTCATAATTAATGAATTCTCGGTTTTAAACACTTGCCTCAGATGCACATTATTTTTTGTATCAGTGAAAAATGCCGACCCAAAAAATGGGTCAGCATTAACCCTTATAACCTTATATTTCACGTCCATAAACAAATTCTCTTTATTAGGGCAGGCTAATAAAGGGCCAAATATAGTGGTCGACCGCGGCCCAGGGGACGGACCTTAATAGAAAACACCCCGGCTGTTAGGGCATTCGTTCACCAGATAACAACATACATAGTAACATACAGAAGACTGGTGATATTGTTTTGTGAAGGGTAACGAATCAGATTTACATCAACTTTAGGATATTGTTATGTATGTAAGTAATTAAACTGCCTTTACAGATGGTATTTGTCTTTATACATATATATTTTGTATGCTACAAAGAGGCAGGCGCACACAGCTCACCTCAAATGGTAATGGGCATCTTACCCCGTTGTGCTTTTTGCTATCTCAACAAATGCATTGCCAAAACACTAAGGGCTAAAACCAAATGTCTATATGCTCGTAAATATATCGTCCTGTAATATCTCGACACTGAAACAATGTAGAGGCATGTTACAAAAACAAGTCAAAGTTCAAAGTTTTTTCTTTCTTCGATTTCCAGCTCATTCAATCAGACCGACAGTAAATCTGACAACTTGTATTTTGTTAAATCATTAGGAAGTCAAACGGACACACAGACTACCTCATGGTAAGTGGGATCGCCCTTAGACGTTTCCATTTCTAAGACTACCTACAATCCAAAGGGCTGTATTTATAAGCTGAGGGTACGTGGGCATCTAACGCCGTTGGACTTTGGGTATCTCAACACATGCATTGCCAAAAACAGTAAGGGCTAAAATCAAATGTCTACCTACATGCTAGTAAATATTCACTTGTGGGAGGACCTTGCGCAGGGTCCGTCCGGGTTGGTACCACCATCTTATCCATTAACCTACCGCCAAGCAGCAGTGTTCGCATCGTTTTGTTCCGGTTTGGGGATAAGACAGCCGGTGAAATGACTAGCATAGAGGCATTCCATCTTAGTCCTCAGGGTTGGCAACGCATTTGCAGTCTTGTGAATGCGAATGTGTATGGGTCACAGTTTCCACTTACCATCAGGTGGCCTGTGTGCTCGTTTGCCTTCCCATGCCATAAAAAAAAAAAAAAACTATCGTCCTGGAATCGCACTAGAACAATGTGCTTGGTGGCAGGTGATCCGGTTTAGTTCTGGCGTAACGACCCCTATTCAGGTCCCATGGTTAGGAAATCAGGGACAGGCAATCGGACAAATATAACATATTTTATGGCCTTTAATTGTTAGTATTCTTTGTGATGTTCAGGTTTCTGGATGTCGGTGACTCAATAACGGCTAAACGGATTTGATATATTTGCCATACAGATTCATATCCTGGATCAATAGAAAAAAATGACCTGGATTACTTATTGTTTCAATAGGGATATACCGTGTGCGGGGTCAGTCCGGATCGCTGTGACATATCTTCATAAATTAACAATTAGAGTCTGGTATGATGATGAATCACTTACTATTTGATAAATTAGGAAGAGCAACGAATATTGACTTATATTAAAAATACAAAAACGCATCCTTAGTTAGTCATCTCTTGTTTAAGGGTTACCAAAAGGGAATAAATTAACGTCAGTAAAGCGTTGACAAAAACTTGCTTTGTTTTCTGTTGTGCATAAAACCCTTTTCCACCAACAACTCATTTCCGTTACGACTTCTTACATTAACACTTTCAACAGTCATCCACACCCATTTTTTGTCATTCCTGACGAAGGCCATTCTTCAAACAAACGACAAACATAATATAGATGAAAATAAAATGTAGATGATAAAGTGTGTTTGTTTTAAAATAAAATACTACAGCAGCTAGGCGTTGCTAAAGCTGGAAGCAACCCTTACTTGGTTCGTAACTTCTTTCTGAATATCTTCATATTAACTCCGTGTTCGTGCGTGTCTTTGTTTTTTTTTTTTGCAACTTGTAAGCAAATGAACACAGGCCGCCTGATGGTGGTGGAAGTGGGTTTAGACACAGATATTTGCCTTTTTAAGACTACAATCTCAGGGTCTCTTAAATGTCAAATTACTTTGACTTGACGATTATTTAGATTGGATGCGTCGTCCTATTATAAATCAACTATGTAATTACAATGATACTTGAGACTCCGCGTGATGTGGGTTAAATAAGCAGGTTGCCTTTAGTCAAGATAAATTACTTATATTTATATACTAAAATCCTAAAACCGAGCTATTGTAGCAATCGTAACAATGAAAAAGCAATGAAATGTAGGAAATTTAACAGTAACAAGACGATGTTACTAGGTATTTGCCACGGCCTTTTCTACGCAAAAACAATATTGTTTCTGATCTTATTGTTTTTAAGTAAGCCAAGTAAAAAAGAGATATCGTAACTTTGACAATACGATGAAAGGCCAAAAAGAACTCCATACAATCAATCATTCTCATTGTAAATATTAACTTATTTGACCTGAATTTCTACCCCTTATGCTAGTCAAACGAAATCAAAGAAGAAATTATGATTCCTAAGAGAATACACACAATCAATTACCAATCAGCCATTGCTATCTCCGGCGTCCGTCCGCCGTTAATGTTTCTAGGGTGTTCCAGAACAACGTAGAATGTTCTCGAACGCGCTCCAAATAATTAAACTCGTCACCCGCATTGTGCAGGATACGGTCTCGTGCTTGTGACGTGTGAACGGTTAAGGGTAGAGCAGAAATGCGTGAATAAGATGCGGGAAGATAGAATAGGAAGGCATTGTTTTACGAATACTTATTCGCGTGCCTTTTTTGCAGACGGAAGGTTGCGATGTGACTTCGTGTAAGTTAGTTTAAGCATGGTAATATAAAAAAATTGAAATATGAGCATAGCAGTAGACTCTCTTGCATATACGAGTAATTGTATACAAAACTAGTATGGAATTTACATCAGATTTCAAAAATAGAATGTTGAATGGTATAGACTTACGTGTTGCAACTAGTTACATGGAAGAGGGGCTTTATTTCCTATGTAAAACAAATTACTAAACAATTTGAACAAATAATATAGAATCTTAAATACTTATTACAAAATAAATTTGAACACTGGGGCTATAAGATGAGTGTTCAATTCCAGGCTGTGAAAGAGACAGCACTTTAGCAGTTAAGTACAGTCACGGTATGAAAAAGTTCGACACTTTTCGACGCTATTCCAATGCAGATAAGGTACAAAAATGACGAACCTTTTTATATCGTGACTATACATACCTGTCTGTCATACTGACTGGAACTTGGCAGGTTTGGACACCTGATAATACGGGTTCAGAACGCTGAAAATTGACAATGTTGATTATAATGTCTTAACCCAAAAAACCCTACAGCTGTACATCTTTAAATTTAAACAGAAACTACTTTCGTACATCCACACATCCAAATCCACGCGATAGACTAGTCAAGGCGCGTTTCGTGAGCACCTAGCTTTTCCCGCATCTTGCAGGATGCTTATCTCGCATGACATAAGCACGGTGTCTACTGCAAGTCTAGCTTCGCCAGGCAAACATTAATCTAACTCGCGTAATACTCGTGGCTGTAATGGACTTGTTGGAAGCTATGCACTCCTGGTATCCACGCTTATATGAATAAGTAAAATAATGATGTTATAGATAATGAATATGATGATGGTGGTGATCACTATTTTAGTGACACAGTGTTAACTAGTAAAATAATATATTCTCTGAGCGTCTCAACTGTCTCAACCGACTAAGAAAAAAATATTAAATATTATCAGTGTTTGCTACTTTTGCTTTGGACTTTGTTTGGATTGACGTCATTTTATTTGCAACCGCGTTTTGTTTTAATATATCTAGCACTAGTTGTTACGCATAAATGACCGTGTAGCGTTTAAGCTCTCTAGCAATAAAAAAAAAACGTTATATACTTTTTCATCACACTTGCACGTAAACAGTATCTAAACATACAGGTTAACTTGGCCGCAATGCCCGGTATAAAACCCTCGACCTTTTTATTTACCATGAAACCCAAGGTCGGTAAGTAATTTTTTTTTAATTTATAGCACAGCACACATGTCATGCAAGTTCAAGCAAAGAGTTTACACGCAATTGAAAAATTGTCTTAAAATGTTATTTAAACAGGAATTTCATTGCAATCTCGCTACATGTTACTTAAATACTCAATTAATGTTCTTAATAATCGATTTTAATAGTTTTCTGTATCAAAACGTCGTTTTTTTTTACACTCCTTCAGGGCTGTATGTATACCTACGTAAGTATTTGCCCTTAACGTTTCTGAACGAAACATTTGTATAATCTGTGGAGTCCGCCCGTCATCCGCTTAAAAAAAGTTCAAGTAATTCGTAATATTACTTGTGCTGACTTGTGTGTGATTATAAGTTTTTTCTGTCCTATAATTTTATTTATTTACTCGCAAATGTGATGAAAAACATTGTATGTTTCACGGTCGATACAGGAATTACGTACCTCGACTCAGAAAGCCCTCAGTCTTCGACTTCGGGCTTCTACTAGAGCCTCGATCGTAATTCCTTACTTACCGACCTTAATACACAATGTACTATTAAAGTAAACCTTTTAAAAAAGTCCTGTTAGGTATTTAATTGTTGGCGATTGGGATAACTACCAATTATAATTAATGTTTATAAACTAGCACAAGCCTTTATTTAGAATTTAGAATTTGGGATTATAATTATTATGAGAGTATAATGTAGAATAGAATATAAATAATTTATCGCATGTCACGTCACAGGTTACAGGTGGAGGGTCTAAATAATTTACACGTTAGAAACCAACCAGGCATTTTAATTTCATAAGTTCTTCTGGATTCGTAATGTGGATAACTTTTATTGGCCTGTCCAAATTGTCTAAACTACTTCATAATTAACTGTTTATTTTAGCTATGGTTATTCTGAATACATTTTATTATATTTAACAGGTTTCTTTAGATACCTTCATACATAACACGACACTTTCAACAAAAAGGCTTACTTAACACAGGTGAAAATCTTCAGTAGGTTCTTAAATTATTTATGGGGTAAAAAGTTTTCACAGTAAGCTCTGCTATTTAATATGTCACACTAAACATAATAGTTTGTAAGACTTATTTTAATTTTCTTATTTATAAATTGGCTCCTATGTTTAAAATTAATTTATTCACGTTATACGTCCGTCTTTGGGTCACCAACATATACATAAGCAAGTGGATCAAATTTAACTCCATCGATTTCAACTCCATCAATCTAGTTGTTTCGGAGCAAATTAGTCGTGATAGACCAAACCGACGGACAGACTGACATGCGAGTGAAACTATCCGTTTTTCCGTTACGGAACCCTAAAATGTTGTAAATCTTAATAAGTAACCGCACTAAAACCATTTCAAAAACTCTTTCTATAATCTGTACAGTGAAACTGTTGAAAAATATTTTTACTCATAAAATTTTCAGGGCAGCTTCAATGTAAACTGACCGAGGACAACTTGGACATAAAATCTCTCGCCCAGCAAATTTTATACACATCTGCACCTTTGCAAAAAGCTACTTTGTATTTTTACCGTGACTGCTCCATAAACCGTAGCCTTTATGTGATCTACGGGACTTCACAATACGGCCATGCAAATTCAAAAGGGCGAAAACATACTCCAACTTTAAGGGTACATACGCCCTTTCTGGTTAGGTCAAGACAATAGCGAGAGCTGAATTCTTATGAGGCCCGTCTTGAATACTGAGCGTCAAGTGTCAGTTAGTTTGGGACATGGTAATAATATTTTCTTTTTGGCAATATGACAGGCGTCGATTATTGAGTTAGGCTGCTTAATGCTTATGGTGACGTTGGAAATTGATGTGGTTATCTTGACAGAAATTGACAAGAAATTGTTTACTAATAACGCTTTTTGAAAACGGAACAGACCAAATGGTTCTCAGTTAACATCAAATTGCTGGCTACTTCTCAAAATATCTAAAAGAGGTCAAAAAATTTCAATTTTGGGCCTCTATTCTAAGCGGTTAAAACAGTATCTTATGACCCGTTATCGTATTGTCAACGTTTTGATAGCTCTTATTTACTTGACAGTAATGGCGAACAAGTTAAAAACGATTCCGTAACAGGAAAAATACGATATATAAATTAACTTATCGATGACTAAAGCAAACTGATAAAGAAATACGACGGCGCTGGCCTAATTGGTAGTGACTCTGCCTACGAAGCTAGCGGTCCTGGGTTCAAATCCCGGTAAGGGCAGATATTTGTGTGATGAGCGCGAATATTTGTTCCTGAGTCATGGATGTTTACTATGTACTGTATTTAAGTAAATATTTCTCTATATAAGTATTTATATCGTTGTCTAGTACCCATAGTACAAGCCTAGAGCTTAGTTCGGGACTAGGTCAATTGGTGTGACATTGTCCCCTGATATTTATTTATTTAATATAAAAACGAACTTTTTCGACCAAAAATTATGTAGTTTGTTTATTCACCACTGTGTTATACATTATCTTTGTATACGAGTGTTTTGTTTTATACATATTCGTTAACAGCAAGTTCGAACCAGCTGACTCACGATCTTGGCATAACCTAACCTTGGGCAAACTAAGGTCATACTAGATACGGATCACCGACACTGCACTCGCGTAAAGTTCTTTTCTTGATTGACACATCTCTTCACAGGGGTAACATTAGCTTAGTTTTGAAGGTCTATCGAGTAAGCTCGCCTTTGCTGAGTAAGAGTCCTTGATCGAACTTAGTACAGTGTTGAGGTCATTTGTGTGGAAGCATGTGTTTATGAGGGGAAATTGCTTTCCCATTCATGGAGCTCTGCTTTTGAAAGAGGTCAATAATTGCTGTTTTTGCAAGGTGCTGATATAGTACCCAGAAGAAAATGAAGAGCAATTTAGTACCTTATCATAGTAAACTTCAAACTAAACATGGAATGACACGTAGAATTTAATCAGTGGGATTTACAATGACAAGGTTCAAACATGCTCAACATTTATATTGGCTGACTGTGCAAAGTCTCCTTGAGCTCCGTTGCCTTAGTATTGAGCTATACAGGGGGAGTTAACTAGCGTTTTTTGCATGCTGTACATTTGTAATACCAGAATAATAGGTCGGTTGATGGTCTCTCTGATGAAGAAGGGCAATATGATAAGCCGTTGGGTTTTAGGGTGTCAGTGACGCGCTGATGCTTTTTGAAGTGTGGCTGGTTAGTGTGACAGTCTTTAACTACTTGAAAAAGAAATATAAATAGTTTATTGCGTGTCACATACAACAATATGATATGAGAACAGTCCTCCATACGATCGTTACTTAAGTTCTCTTTAAATACCTAATTACAAAATGTTACGTTACGACATTATTCTGTTTTTATCGCCTGTTTTCCTTTTTTATGTTATTTGTAACTTTGTGTAGTTTTTGGGAATACATGAGTTGCTTTCTTTCTTTTCCCTTCTTTCACAAGAAACATCTCTGATAGCAATTACTACTTTGCAGTTTCAATTTGACCATACAAAGCACATTATAATTTTTGAATGTCCGCGTCTTCGTCTATCCTGAGCCTGTTTTCTACAAAGCTTGCGGTCCTGGGTTCAAATCCCGGTCAGGGCAGATATTTGTGTAATGAGCGCGAATATTTGTCTGAGTCATGGATGTTTTCTATGTATTTTACTTTATATTTCTATATGTAACTATTTATACAAGTCTAGAGTTTAGCTTAGGACTAGGTCAATTGGTGTGACATTGTCCCATTTTTTTTAACATCGTAAAATAGAGGCCCTGGCTCCTTGCAGGCAGAGACTGTCGAATCTCACGTTATTTTCAATAACATCCACCCAGTAAACAATACCTTTCATAGCTTTAATCCCAATCGAAAAACAGGGTGAATAAATCAGCTAAACAAGAAACCGGGTTCGTCTTAAATCCAAACGTTGCCCTATATAATCCATACAAATTGCTTGTTTTCGTTAACGGCGTGCGAAGCTCTCCCAATACACTCGTTGTGTGCTACCGTGCTATCAATTCACAGGAGTACTGTAGCAATGTTTTATAAAAAGTAGAAACTTCCGACGGCTGCTTGTTAATGAATTGAGTTATATGTAAAAAAAACAATAGGAATTAAAAAAACATCCTGTAGATAGGTACATGAATTTTATTTCAATAGAAAAAACAGAGACAATACTTTATCATGAAAACCAAGTTCTTAAAACATTTCAAAACTGTCCAATCAAATCAATGTAGGTATACTTTTTATGACATGTTTTTTTTAACTTGAGCGCAATTAGTTTATCAGCAGGCCTCATAATAATCAAACCTAATCGCAACTGCAAAATGATATTTTTATTTTGAACTCTTTACATAACACATTAGTGTGAAAGCCTACACATTTTTGAAATATTTCGTCAACTCTCCCATAAATCTCATAGAAAGGTAATAAAACACCTAATACGGGAAATATCCCAGGAAACCCTGAATTATTGGTGACCCTAACTGCTACATAGGGCTCGCGGGACCAATGTCTACGCCGATGTATAAGTCAGCCGTGACGCGTAGTCTCCCTACATTGATTACGATACGGGATAAAATTGATCTTATTACAAAGGCTCAAGGTTTGAAATAAATGGGATTTGCTCAAGGTTTTTCTTGAATATCTAGAAATTGGTATCCTATTTTTCTGATCGCGTGGGGATTCCATTGTAAGTCATAACTGAGTTTCTCCTCATATAGGAAAACGTAGCATGTATTAGTAATGAAAATAATCTTGAAATTTGTTTTACTTTGACGCAGCGGATGTTTGCTTATTTTTATATTTGTATAAAAGTTAAATTTTAATAAACTTAGACTTGTGGAAATATTTTTTACGTAAGCTGTCTAAGATAAGTTAAATAAAACCATACATAAACTATATTTCACCCCAGCTAATTCAATCATATTATGACAGTCATGTATTATTTATAATTTAAATAAGAAAGCTTAACTTTATAAGGGATATGATACCTTAGCTGTGGAACTGTTAGATCTTCCAAAAAAAACTCAATTGCTTTAAATCGTTTATTATTAGTATTTATTCGACACTTATTAACATTCCTAATTTATTTTCCAATTGTAAATACATAATTATTCCAACAATCTTACTTACCAATACAACTTTTGCTACGAAAAATAAATATCAGTTATTAATTCATTCCTACACAAAATTCATAACCTCCGGGACATTCATATTATAACCGACGGAGTGAAACTTGTATCCATAAAAAACACATCCTGTATATTGAGGCGGACTGGCGGGAAATGTCAAAAACTAAAAGAGTCACTCGTTACACTACACAAAAAATTCTAAATTAAGCCTTTTGGTGGATCCTTTGTCCAATGCAGTCCCGTTTATAATAGTGCTAAATGTTTTACCGAGTAGAAATGAATGAATGAATGAATGGGTGGCTCGTGGTTTTTTTGGTAGCCCCGGTCACAAGACATATGTTATTTTTTGATGCATTTACCGTCAATTACTCGGAATCTTGCGCTCTTTGATTTGCTACACTACCTTACCTTAATCTCACTTCACGTCATTTCATGTATGGTTTATCCTTGTTTTGTTGTCACTCATTTCATAGAACGTATGACTTTGCAGAATTTTAATTCCATCGACACGCTTTTCTTGGCGCATGAGTTTAGATTTTGTGATCGTCATATGTGTAACGTAAAACGTAAAACAACAGGGCCTCAGCAGAAAATAGCTTTCAATGAATTTCGATGATAGGATACATTCGATGAAAAAGTTGTCGGCAAAACAAGGGAACACCAACTAATCAAATTGAAGGTGATTTCGTGATTTCAACAAACCCATAAATAACAGAATAATGCGGCAATCGCAACAGACGGTCAAAATGGCTATGATCTACGCTGCAAGTTTGTCGTTCTGCTGTACCGCAACTTTGTAACACGTCCATTCCATTTTCAGAGCGAACAGTCAAGCAAATATCCCCTGCATCCTCACAAACGAAATCAACCTCTGCACCGTACAAGCTTAAAGCTACTGCGACTGCATGAAAATTTTGGACATTATCGCTGTGCAACGTTCACTGCATCTGTGAAACAAACGAGTTAAAACTCTAAGTTTCTCCACGTAAAGGTTAATGAGGATGTATTTGTACCATTGTCATCCAGATGAGTGACCGCATTCCATCACACATGAAACGTTACGTATTGCCGTTTGAAAGTCTCGCTCATAAATGTGGATCGTAGATCAACGCTAGTTATTTCTGGAATTTGTCTGCTGTAATATCAGCTGTTTGTTGGACAAAAGTTTTCAAAAAAATATTCATAAATAAAATATGTGGAGTGTCAAACATGGTAATTTACAAAGGTAAATTTATAATTGAACCTTGTGACGGGGCTTAAAAGTATAATCAAAGAGTTTTTTTAGTAGTAGGTACGCTGTCACTTCAATGTTACTCGCGGATTTGTCGTCCATCACAGTTTAATTTCAAGCTTACCTGTGTTAAGTTTGTTCGCTCGAGGGTTCAATATTGTACAAACGGCCAAATGGGTGGTCTTTTGGTTTGATCACGATTACCTAAAAAACAAAAATGTCGATTATGTCGACCCTTTGAATTGACAGACTTGTCTTATCGCTCTTGCGGCTGGTATCAAAATCAGTTAATGACGATTTTCCATTCATTAGTTTCAAATAAGATCGAGTTAATTTTCTCTGAAATGTCTCTAAGGCCCGTATTAATAAACTTATCTCGACTTTAATGCCAGTCTCAAGATGCGTCAAAATGACAGTTTTCTAAGGCTTGTCGTTTACTCTGACGTATCTTGTGACGGACATCTCACTCAAGATGAGTTTATTTATACAGCCCTAAGTGTTTGAGTTTAAATATTGTATCCCCGCAAGTATTTCTAAAACTTCTGGTTATTTCTTATTGTCCGTTGATTTTATTACGAATACCATACTTAGCGGTAACTGCAACCTACAAAAAACATTTAACATGGTGAAACCACAACACAATGCAAAACAGAACTATTTGCATTCACTTTCAACTAAAGAATTATGAATTAAATTCCATAAAAATCTGGCATTAAACGAATACCGTTTCTGAATTGTAAAAGAACACGTTAATGAAAAATTCCATACAGAGACAGACGTAACATAGAATTTTACGAGCCCTTTGTTTTTTTGCTAAAGCGCCGTTTCTAAATATATTCACACATAATCGTTACATTAAAGATAATGTGTGGAATTGATTTTATATCTCGCTGACGAGACAATAGATTGTTTGGTACTGGGAGGCTGCACGGTTACTTCGAATAATAATATAAAAATATAACAGGCTTTAAAAACAACCGCTGTTTGGATAATGTCGTCAATATAAATGTGGTTATCATGCTATATATTTTTTACTTGGCCAATTTCATATTAAATTAACGTAAAGATGTATGTAACGACACCTCGCTTTTCGAAATTGGGCCATCCGTTCAACCTTTACAAGGGAACAAAGAATCATACATACATACAAACAGGTCAAAAACATTACCCTCCTCATTTGCCAGTCAGGTAAAAAGAGTTTTTGATATCGTTGTTTTCATATTAAAATGGCAGATGTTCATCAAAATCAATAGACAGAATGCAAAAAAAGAAATTTCATATAAAAATGTGTCAAATGCGTTTAGTAAGTAGGTGTATATTACACTATTATTATTGTGTAATATACAGCTTCAAAACCTACTGGGATAGATAAAATATCTAGCTTCATTTCAAACTGTGTTTGCAATTACATTCCGCAGGCAATTTGGAGAAATGACCGGGTGGTATTGTATTTTCCCACCAATTGTTAGAATAATGTAATGAATAAGCCAATATCGGCTTCAATTGTTAGTAATTGACATTTTGGAATTATGGTGCAATGAACTGCCAAAATTGAAACAAACAAACGGATATTGATTGATTGATTCATTAATTAGTGACATAAATTTTACAAGTCATGTTTGACATAATAATAATATCTCATTCTTAATCATTTACTTTAGTTATAACACAATTAAAAATATTAAAGTGTACCTTCATTCAATTAATTTTTAGTATTGTGGCATATTAGACGACCAGAATTAACGCAAGGGATAGACATAATTGTTAAAAAATACAGTTCACTAGGGAATAACTATACTTAAGCTGATTGCTATGCAGACAAAGACGCAGCCAAAAGCTAAATGTTTGTTTAACTATAATATAATTAGTAAATGTTTATTTCCAAATTAACGATAACTCAGCTGTAGAGTTCAAAGGCGCAAGTTTATTTTACTGTAGATCCACTTTTACGCCTAACGAAACTGTTAAAACAAACCCCTATCAAAAAGCCAAATGAAGCTAAAAACATTAATTGCAAAATTATGTCCAGCCTCGCACACGAGCACTCAGAAATCCAAAATGGCCGCCCATTACCGAACTTACCTATTGAAAGAAGACATGAAAGTAAAAGCCTTCTATCATCTTAGTCTTATCGTAAACTGGAAAAGTTCGCTACATTTACAACCTTATTTACAGGTACAGAAGGAAGTTCTTTTTGATTAAACGTAAACGCAATAGTCGTAAAAGTTATTGCGTTTTATCGTAACGTAGATTTTTACGTAATTTTAAGTAAAGTTTTTATGACGCCTCGCGCCGCCCAATTTAAGTTTGTCGATTGTTGATCCATTTAAAATGAGTTTTGCTGAGTTGGATGGTGTAAGGAATGTTTTTTACGGCTTGCTCGGTTTTTTATTCAGTATTTTTGATGTACAAAGTCAGTCGAATTGCGTGTACTTTTACATTTGAGTCTGTATTTGACACGAACACTACATGGTTATTAAGAAAGTTAAAAACCTGTATGGCACTTCAACGTGTCTGCCTAAGTTTATTTTCTGTAAATATGAGCTTTTCCTAAACTTACATTACCTCAACGAAAATCATAAGCCCTTATTCGTAATCGGCGTAATCGCACCGTAAATCTAGTTTTTTTAAGTGTTATTATATTTATTACTTCTCTCTAGCCGTCAAATTCAAATGTCACAATGAAGGAAGGATAAGGGCATTTCTATTTTTCCTTGTAGTCAATTAAAAAATTGTTAACGCAGCGTTAAATTAGTCCATTTGGTAACGCATTTTTTTAATGCTTAAATTTAAAAATATATACGTCTTGTTAAAAACTTTAATAGATTTTTCTGATTGATCTATTAAAGGTTTTAACAAGAAGTATATTTTTGAATTTAAGCATTAAAAAAATGCGTTACCAAATGGACTAATTTAACGCTGCGTTAACAATTTTTTAATTGACTACAAGGAAAAATAGAAATGCCCATAAGGACAAATCATATTTCAAGCACTGTTTAGATATCGTATAATAAGAGAAACTTTAACTTACATCCCTCTTTTGCTATTCCATCCAGGCAGACTAGGAAACATTTTCAAATTAGTTAATATTACTTCCTTAAATGAAACTATAGATAGGGGAAAGTTTTAACTTCGGTTAATATTTATCTTAATCATAATCATTAATCTCTATTTGCAAGAATACCTACGTATAGGGTAAAATCACCAGTGGTCAGCCAGAGACCAGTAGTTGACCTTACATGAGCGCGACGAGTGGAAAATATATCTTTAGTACTCTTCCCACTCATACAAAGTAAAGACCAGGGCTGACTACAGGTCTACTACTACTGGTGACTTTACCCTACAAGGTATTAAATATTAACATGTCACAGTATCCAGTCATCAATTTGACATGCCGATGCAATGACTTTTACCGATTTGAAGTATCAGTTACTTAGGTTTAGTTACTTAGCCTTAAATATATTAATACATTAGCATATTAAATAAATAAATAACGATTAAAAGTCTGATTGTAAAGTAATTAACTAATATCATTTTCAATTAACTATTTCATATTCAAGTTTCATGTTAAAATTATAAAATTATAAACATCTTAGATTGTTATGCATAAACTCATTGACAGTAAAAAACATTTAGCCAAGAGTCATTTTGTTAACATTGTTTGGAATATTTTACCTTGTACCATTTAGATTTCATAAAAGAGATTTCTTTATGACACTAAAGTGTTACTTACTAAGAATCGGACTCACAGGCCGAAAGGGGCAAACTGCTGGTTAGAATGAGGAAGTCATAAACGTTCCCATTGTAATTATTCTAACACGTGAACTGACAAGTTTATATCGGCCCTAGACCTACGAACGTATTGTCGGAAAATCATTATGTATACAATTTAATTACTTAACTGTAAGCTATAAACTATGATTGAACAATGTTAGAATTCACTTTAAAACTATGCTTAAGTAACGTTATAATAAATAAATAAATAAATATCAAGGGATATGTTACACAAATTGACCTAGTGAAAAACAAAACGACAACGATAAACATACTAGAAAGTAATACCTACTTAAATACTCGAACATCCAAGACTAAAAATATGGGCATTAAGGTCGCCTTTTCTATAAATACCGTGCACATCACAAAAATACTTGCCGCGACCGGGGATCGAACTCGGAACCACACTGGCTTCATAGGTAGGGTCACTAGACTAACCGCGCTGTTAATAAAATCCTAAGATACTTTTTACGGTTGGAGTTATTGCGTCACTTCATCAAATTCAGTTCTTGAATCTCTTCATAGCTGTTATTATTTTATGACGTCACGAAAGTAATATCAATGCACTTCAATCATTTACAATGTTTATTTTAAATGTCGTTCTGAGAAGTGGTCAATTTCCGCAGCATGTTACGGTGGCGACGGAGTACCTCTACGTTTGGTCTGAGTTAAAAACGACTGCAATGTTGTATTTAAACCACTTTTCATCTTTTGGGAGTTCATCAAAGTTCCGTTATCTTGTAAATTATAAGTTCACAGGAAACCAGTTATAAAACAAATTTTAATCACGTTCCGTTGAGTTTCCATGGATCCCATGCCCAACCTTGATCAAATTAAAATGGGACCATCCTTGAAATCAACACTTTTCATAACTTCTGCTTTTTTCAAAGTCAGTTGAATTAGCCCTATCCCACAAATGCTATATAAACAGTATTTTAATGTTTATACTTGGTATTTCGGTTTGAACAACTGATAAAAAGCATCAATGTATATTATGATTCAAAGTATGATTATCTCCGTCCCTCATTTGAATAGTATAAAATATGGACAGAGAGTTATATACCTACCTGTTAGTAAAGTGTTCATAGTTCACTAAACCGTCGCCGATTTTGTTTAGGGGTAACCAAGGATCATGTCAGTTCCAGACAGGTAGGGAAAAAACAGGAGTATATTATGAGTCCCATAGCTCAATTAATTTACTGACGACAAGTTGGAAGGTTTAAAGAGCTCATAATGCAGCGTCTGTGCTGCGATGAAGGTTTGTCGGATTAATCTAAAGTAGCATTTTTTGGAGCACACTTGGCAAAATATTCTCAATACTTTAACAAATCTTAGTTGTTCAAAATAGTTGTTCTGATAGTCGGGAGGGATATTCATCAGCCCATAACCTTCGTTTTTTAAATAACATTACGAAATTATTATTTCGTTCTGGCCGGAGTATGCAATAAGTAGGGCAGAATAATGAAAAGGAGGGAAGGCCTTTGCCCTCCAGTGTGACACTAACAATGACTAAAAAACCAAACAACAAAATGTTAAATAAAAGGTTATTCAATCGCTTCTGCTCCCGCCTTAACCCATTGGTTGCCTGCACTGCAACGCTTCCATAAAGAGACCACTTTATAGAGCCACTCCTACACTCCGGTACAAGTACTACTAGCATAAACTCGGTACATCGGCCGACGCAGTGTTGACTTCACGCGTGTGTTGTGTTGTGTGAGGGTTAAATGAGATGCAGGTGAAGTGTAGATGTGTTACAATTTGTACCAAATTAGTTTTGGAGGAATTGGTATTAAGTGATGCAATAAAATAACGGTGTTTTCATCCATGTATAAATGATTGAATAAAAACTATAGTAAAAAGGTCAATGGTGATGATGACACCAGCTGCCATTCGTATACAAATTATTAACCCAAACCCAAAAATAAGTTATAATACTTGTACTGCGATAAACAGTGTGAGGATTGACTTCTTACTATACGTACTATAAACCTATTTCAGTTAAATTATGCGTTGTCCCTTTCTATCAAATGGAAATGTCATAATTCTAAAAACGAACGAAGCTATTGTGCGTTTATGGATAAGTGGTTATGTAGGTATATTGTATTTGTAATAACGTGTCGATTACGAGGTGTCACTAAGTGTTGCGCTATAATGTTGCAGTCAGCGATTGCAACCTTAGTTACTCTCTAAAATTAACACAAACTCTAAAATTTTACGGAAAAATTGTGACTTAACTTTACATAACCGATCGTTGACTATAAATGAAAAGTGAATATGTGCATCTAAAATAATAGAAGCTAAAAACATTTTAAAATACCTTCGATAGTTTTCTGATCACAACGTAACGCATCTACAGTCAGCCAAATCGAATGTTTAAACTGTAGATGTTATGTTTTGCTGAAACTTTTGAAAAGGAATAAGACTTAGAGAAAACAGTCGGATTAGCTCTCGTTCTATTTCCTAAGTTTATAAAATGAAATGCTTTGTTCACGAGTTCTCTGCAAAGGAAATAATAAAGATGTTCACTGTGAAATTGAAACGTAGAGCGTATAAACGAACTTGAATCAAACAATTGGTTTTTGTAGGTTACTTAAGTTAGTTAGTAAATGCTTACCTATGATTGACTATACAATAGGAACAGTCCACATAAAAAGTAATACTGTTTGCCACGTAAGCAATGTCAAGCAGAAAACCGGTTAAGTGTTGGACTTGCGCACTGAGGGTTCCGTAGGTACCGACGCACAGTAGTAGGTATTATGATTCCAATTTGAATTAAATTTCGAATCGAATCAGTTCAAGCTCAACTCACACTTGACCACTTTATAGTATTTGTTATTTTTTTTTAGTGTTTGTACTATAATCATACCAAATTTGACACTTGTATGTTTAACCGTTTTTACGGTACAACAAAAATAAAAATACGTTGAAACATACGTTTAAACATATTCCAATTTTCCTTAAAATAAGTTTTTTTTTTTTTTATATCATAGGAAGGCAATCGAGCACACAGGCCACCTGACGGTAAGTGGAAACTGTGACCCATAGACATTCGCATTCACAAAACCGCAATCCTAAGACTGCAAATGCGTTGCCAACCCTGAGGACTAAGATGGAATGCCTCTATGCTAGTCATTTCACCGGCTGTCTTATCCCCTAACCGGAACACAACAATGCGAACACTGCTGCTTGGCGGTAGGTTAATGGATAAGATGGTGGTACCAACCCGGACGGACCCTGCACAAGGTCCTCCCACAAGTAGTAAGTTGTTATAAATCCGTCGTAAGGACATAATAAATATATTCTGAAGATACAGCTCTTTAAAGTTATGACCAATGGGCGGCTGACGGATGCAAATTACGTCAAAATAATGTCGAACGTTATACGTAATACGGATATGACTGCAAGGGGTTTAATAAAAAGAACGAAATTGTGGTTTCCTTTGCCATCTTAAATATGAATATTGAAAACTAAGCAAATTTAATTGACAAGTTTTGTTTAAGACGTAATAGACATAAACGCTCATCAGTCTCAAGAGGTGATAAAATAATAAGTGGCCAGTATCTTCTTAGTATACAATCTACGTACAATAGAGGATAGCTTATTATGTATTTACTAATAATGTATGATAAAGATAAAAACTGCATAATTTTGTATTCATAAATATTTCTCGAAATTTAATAAAAGTCTTATCCATGTTCTGTGTACGTCCCTTTTTTGCATCCGTCAGCCGCCCACTGGTTATGACGGATAGATAGCGTAGATTTTTGACTTTCGAGCCCTCGAAAGTTTCACTCGAAAGTGACAAAAAACAATGAAATGTTATTTTTGACTTGCGAGCGATAGAAAATATGAACACGAGTGGTCAGTGGCATTCGTTTTGAATTCTATCAATAGAAAGTATCATTTGACATCTTTCAAACCTGTTGGGTATTTATGCCGGGAAGTAAATAAAGCATAAACAAACCCAATACAAAGCCATAGACATCCACAGACGAGAAAGCGTTTGATTTTTCCCTACATTTATTATAACCAGTCAAGAATTTGTAAAATAAGCGTAAAAAAATCTTATTGGTACTGAAATATTAAATTGCTTGTTATGATTTCATCTTTTGTTAGCTTCACACATTTATTCGCAATTAAAATATGAATAAAAAAATCGGTAAAACATCGACTTTCTGCGTATAATGAAACAAGTTCCAACTTAACAATACTATTTAGTCAATCACTTTCGAGTGAACATCTCAAAAATATGGAATTTGGGACCATTCGAAAATAAATCGTGAAAGATTTTCGCATTCGAATATTTCCTACCGCTCGGTTTTGAAATCGAGCGCTCGAATGTCAAAAATCGGTCCCCTGTTCGGTTATGAAACCTTTAAGGGTTTTGTATTACAAATATTATTAAAGTAGGTAATTCTTTGGACGTTGACTATACACTAGCTAAAATATACTTATCATAAGTACCAATTAAACCGCGATGATGGGAGGATAGATACGATACGAAATGCACGTAACCAATTAAATAAATATTACGGGACAACCACACTCAAATTGACGTAGCTCCTAACTAAGCACTATTCTTGTACTATGGTGCACTCAGGAACAATGGCATTCATTACGCAAACATTTCGATATACCGAGAATAGAACTCCTGCCAACTACGTTAACCGCGTTATATTATGATTGCAATACGTTTATTTCGCTTAGGATCGCGGGAAAGCGGTGGATGCGAAAAGCACAAGACCGGCCTGAGTGGAGAGCCTTGGGGGAGGCCTATGTCCAGCAGTGGACGTCTTTCGGCTGACATGATGATGATGATGATGACGTTTATTTCTAAAAAGTGTATTTAAATAGGAAAAAAACATGTTAAATTTCGTTTTTACTTAACTATGTCAGTCTGTGTAGGCTCTGCAGTTTAAACGACTTGTTGGATTTAAGCAGAGGCGTCTTTAGATTTGTCTATGTGGAATGCTCTCCCTTTGTCTGTACTCCCGGAATCCTTGGTGTTTTAAAGGCAAGAGTTAATAGGCTTTTTTCTGGGTAAGCGTGTACCACCCTCGACCTTGTCATAACTTTACATCAGGTGAGACCGAGGTCAAACGCAAACCCATCTCTGATTAACCTTTTGAACGCCACAGATGGTTCTGAGGCCCTAGCCGTCAACTAAAAGTCAAGCCACTGACGCCACGACGGCTACAGCCATCACAAGTTCAAAATTAAATGAAACTTTGTTTCGTATCAATTAAGTTGTAATTTGCATAGCATAGCAAATATCTTTGGCGTGTGAGTGATAAATTTGGTCCATGACGCAAGCTTAAAAAACGACAATCAAAAAATGCAGTCAGATTATTTTTCAGAATTATAATACGCGTTATCTTGCAATCCATTGAAAAAGTATTAATAGAGCTCCAATTCCGTAAGCATTCAAATCTTCATGTCACAATAGGTACCGAAAAAGGTTACATTCACTCAACACAAAAAACACAACTCCCGATTAATGGACACCTTTGCCAAAATACGCGGAATCTAAATCGCTGCGCCAGCTCCCGTTCGGCCAGTTCGTTCAACCGGTCATTCGTTCACCCGGTCTTTCGTTCAATCGGATCATTGGACAGGGCTGCTGAGTCGCCATGTTTGTTTTCCATTCAATCGGTTAGTCTTGTTCGAAATTCAATAGAAATTTGAGTTGGAACAGTTGTTAATGAATTAATAACGGCAATACCCTGAAATATATCGCATTGTTTTGTACCGACTTTTACACCGAAGTAAAGTAAGATCGAATTATCAAAATGATCAGTGAATCACGTGTATAAAAATTACAAAATGGATGTTTATAGTACAATATATATTTTTTTTATCCCGTGTGGTTGTCGGGTTAGAATAGTGCCACTCCATGTCTTCCCGTGGATGTCGTAAGAGGCGACTAAGGGAATATAGGCTTGTAGTACTGTTAGGCGATGGGCTTGCAACCTGTCCACTAATACGCTGGTAAACATCTTAGCCTATTTTTGCAAAATGTTGTAACTGAATTATCAACAAGTTTTTAAAGTTTTAGGTAATTCTGTAGCTCTGCCTACCCCACTATGGGATTACAGGCGTGAAGGTATGTATGTATGTATATATTTTTTCTTATTTTTATAATGTGTGAATAACAACATGGGTGCCTTTAATAATTTTAATTGCTTGTCCCAAAAAAAATACATTAGTACTATGAAGGTTCGCTGCTTGTAGCGTGCTGGCTGCATCTTATTACTTAACTCGAATCGTTTGTGGCTCGCTTTACGACAATATTCAGTCGCAAGTCTTTTCCGTGAAGCTCCGCCAAAACTGTAAAACTAAAAGCACTGTAAAAGTAAAAGTGTAATGCGGCGTTCAAGAATAAAAGAAAGATTGGTATTCTAATTATCACGGAGCAGTAAATAAATCAGAATAGTTTTAAGTTTAGTAATATTCATTTATTTTAGCCCGAAGAATAGCTAAACTTAAGTGGCAGTGCGCGGGGCACAGTATCGCTCGCAGGACTGATGGCCGACAGGGTCAGAAGGTTCTTGCGTGGCGTCCGAGGACCGGGACACGAGCGGTGGGTAGGTCTCCAACAAGATGGAGTGACAACCTTGTGAAGATCGCGGAAACGCGGTGGATGCGAAAAGCACAAGACCGGTCTGAGTGGAGAGCCTTGGGGCTGTCTTTCGGCTGACATGATCATGATGATGATGATGAATATTCATTTCTAAATTAAAATAGTAAGGTAACATGCTTAACAAATAAATGTATTTAAAAAAAAATTAAACCTACTTGGATTAAGTACAGTCGGTCTTATAATGTAGCTGCACAGTTTTGTACCTTGTTGTTTTGACGCGTTTGACAGATCAGGGGGGTTACCATGACATACTAAAGCAGTTCAGTTTAGGCTGAGAGAAAGTGATAGAGCTATACAACTGCTATAGCTCGGTCCCTTTCTCTCAACCTAAACTGAACTGCTTTAGTATGTCATGGTAACCCCACAGGGGTGTTATTCTATTAAAACGGTGTTGGGTCGGTTGGACGAGTGAACGAGTGAACGAGTGAACGCGACGTACCGGCGAGTTTAAGTAGTCCCGTCAGAGCGTACAAAACATATTCGTTCGACCGACTGAACGCCGGTTTTAAGAGGTTTTAACGCCTCAGTGCATCGGTTCAAATTATGACGTTAATGTGACAAAGCAATAAAATAATTATGCAGCTATGTATACCTAAGGCCGACCGTACAAAATTAATGAAATCAATACCTATCTTAAAAGTGCCTTTTCCTTCAAATTAAAATGAAGTAAGAGTATGTACCTACCCTTTTTTTTAGTTTAAAGATCCTATTTACCCAACGGTATAATGCCGTAGTCAAGTAAAATCGGCTTAAAGAAATCCGCTCCATCAACGTCATTCCACTGTCCTTGTATCTTCCGTGCTTATTGATGGCCGCTTTAAATATCCCATCTGAAAAGTGAGATTTATTTCAAAATGAATAATGAAACGCTTTCAAAGATGAGAGCTGAATTCAATGGTTGAATTTGAATAAAGGTCCGGGTTGATATGACCTGCATTTACTCTTTTGTTAGGGCTGTCGCTACGGCTTTGTTTTATTGTGTTAATTAATTAATCAAAATATCTATTTGATGGATTCGTTTTGGCACATCCAAATCCTGTGACAGTCGTCGTTTTGTTACTGTTTCATAAAAGTTGCTGGGATTTGCTTTAAATAGATTTATTTTAAATAGGTTTCGCTTTCTTTTCTTTCTCGGAAAGCTCTTTTTTTAACTTACAAAATAAAACAAATAGTGCATTCTGTAAAGTGCATAAACGTCATCGAAATATATAAGACTCACAATCCCGTGTGGTTGCCGGGTTAGAATAGTGCCACTCCATGTCTTCCCGTGGATGTCGTAAGAGACTAAGGGAATAAAGGCTTGTAGTACTATTAGGCGTTGGGCTTGCAACCTGTCACTAATACGCTGGTAAACATCTTAGCCAATTTGTGCAGAATGTGGTTACAGAATTATCAACAAGTTTTTAAAGTTGTAGGTAATTCTGTAGCGAATATTCAAGAGACATTCACTGCTGGACATAGACCTCCCCAAGGTTTGCCACATGGACCGGCCTCTTGAAACCAACGATTTGCCGCAACCTTAGCCACGTCGTTGGAACACCATGTAGGAGCCTACCCGCGCTGCGTCTTTGTGGACGCCACTCGAGAAGTCTTCGACCCCATCGGCCATCTGGTCTGCGAGCGAACACTAGCTTTATTTGCGTTTAATTTTACTCTGGTTTACGCCCAATAATACTCACATTAACATAGCGAGAATACTTTGTACTGGTAAACAATACAGTTGACTTCCTTTAACATACAACCTTTAAAGTTCAACAGCTTTTTGGCAACTTACATAACTTATACTCTAACTAACATTTTTAATAGGCACGTTTTAGTAGAATATAAAAAAACCTTTACAGCCAAATGTAAAGTAATAAACCACCAAAACTCGTTCAACGAACGAAGTAATTAAACCATAGTTACATCGTGGCAACCCTACTCCTACATACGACTGTGATGACCCAGCACACCCGGGTTAGTTGGAGAATCATTATTCCCGTTCACTAACACACGTAGCACGCATCACTTTGACTCCCTACCCTATGTTAGGCTCGTATTTTAATAATTAAAGTTATTTATGGATACCTATGATTACATACATACATACATTAAATCACGCCTGTTTCCCAAAGGGGTAGGCAGAGACCACTTCTTTCCACTTGCTACGATCTTTACAAATTTCTTTCGCTTCTCCCACATTCATACATTCCTATGATTATACATTTTATAACTCCCGAAGCAAAAAATAAGGGGTTAAATTAATGTGTGCAAAAATAAACGGATGGACAGATTCGGACACTGTTTAAAAAATCTACTTTCATCGTTATTATTTTAAGGTTAGTTTCATGAAAATCGGTTCAGCCGTTTAAGGATATCAGCTCTGAAAGTAAAGGTTGCCGTTATATCGAGTGATTTTGCCTGTTTAATATTTTTCATCACACTTGCACGTAAACAGTATCTAAACATACAGGTTAACTTGGCCGCAATGCCCCATATAAAACCCTCGACCTTTCTTTTTACCATGAAACCCAAGGTCGGTAAGTATTTTTTTTTTTAATTTATGGCACAGCACACAGGTCATGCAAGTTCAAGCAAAGAGTTTACACGCAATTGAAAAATTGTCTTAAAATGTTATTTAAACAGGAATTTCATTGCAATCTCGCTACATGTTACTTAAATACTCAATTAATGTTCTTAATAACCGATTTTAATAGTTTTCTGTATCAAAACGTCGTTTTTTTTTTACATTCTTTCAGGGCTGTATGTATAACTACGTAAGTATTTGCCCTTAACGTTTCTGAACGAAACATTTGTATAATCTGTGGAGTCCGCCAGCCATCCGCTTAAAAAAAGTTCAAGTAATTCGTAATAATAGTTGTACTGACTTGTGTATTTATTTACTCGCAAATGTGATGAAAAACATTGTATGTTTCACGGGCGGTACCGGAATTACGAACCTCGACTCGGAAAGCCCTCAGTCTTCGACTTCGGGCTTCTACTAGAGCCTCGATCGTAATTCCTTACTTACCGACCTTAATACACAATGTACTATATGATAATTATATTTTTACATACTAAAAGTATAAGTTCGCTTTAGTAAAATAAAATCATTAATTAAGTTTTACCGACCTAAAAAACAGGATGTATTGTGTGCACTAAGTATAAAAATGTTCTTGTGCAAAAAAGGGATTACATACATACCGAAACCGACGTACGTGCATGAAGAGATTGATGAATTTAGATGAAGCGAAACTTGTATGTTTAGACCGGTGCACCTGGCCAACTACCCCATTGGGAGATAGGCGTGAAGGTAGGTATGTATGTATGTATGTATGATGTATGTATGTATGTATGTATTTATGTATGTATGAATGTATGTACATACATGCAAATAGACTGCAGGGTCACGTTTGTTGCGAGGATAGTAGGTGCGAGTACATAACGTTCATAATAAGATAAGTACCTAATACTGGAATACGGGGCTAATAACTACTATTGAGAAAAAGCACCACAACACAATAATATTATTAAACTAATCACAACATTACAATAATGATTACATATTACATATTTATTCTTGATCTGATTTAATTACTAGCAAACTTGTTAAATTGCACTTCCACGATCAATTTTATGAGCAACTAGCTTCTACCCGCGACTTCGTATCCGTAGATTTCGATTATCGTTATTACCTGATGAGAAATGAAAAGCCTATGTGGAACACACAACCAACACAGACACAAACTTTTGCATTTATAATATTAGTAGGATAGAATTTCCGCGTTGAAAAGTAGCTTATGTTTTAATCCAAGGTATAAACTATCTCAATTCCAAAGGCTATAGCCGTGTTTCTATACAAAATTTGCCTTTCTGTCAAATGTTCTAGTAATTTTATTTTTAGATACTCCTTGTAGGCAAAGGTCTGTTCCCCAAAGAAGAGCCATGTACACTTGTCAGTTTTCGTAATATGGCGGTTTGTTTTTTTTCACTTTTTATTTTTTTTCTTGAATTCGGTCTTTGCGATTAATTTGATTTTTTGGGAAACTATACTACATAATAAAACCCATCACTACAAAAAAGATTGCTTGAAACTTTAGTACAAATATATGTCAAAATAATGGAAACTATAAATTGTTTTTTTTTTTTTTTGGTGTTCTGGTGTAGCGGCACCTACAGTTTTTATTTCATAAATTGCCCATCTATAGACCTCCTACATATATTAAATTCAAATTATTAGCTTTGGTACTTCATGCCAAAAACTAACTACAAATAAAATTATTCCTTACATGTTTCAATGTTTTGGATGTCAAAAACGAAACCAACTTCCAAAAATGACAAAATACAAAAATAGGATGTATACGATTTCATTCATACAAGTAATTAAAGCAATCCTGTAAAAACATTGAAACATGTACCTAAGGAATAATTTTATTTGTAGTTAGTTTTTGGCATGAAGTACCAAAGCTAATAATTTGAATTTAATATATGTAGGAGGTCTATAGATGGGCAATTTATGAAATAAAAACTGTAGGTGCCGCTACAACAGAACACCAAAAAAAAAAAAAAACAATTTATAGATTCCATTATTTTGACATATATTTGTACTAAAGTTTCAAGCAATATTTTTTGTAGTGATGGGTTTTATTATGTAGTATAGTTTACCAAAAAATCAAATTAATCGCAAAGACCGAATTCAAGAAAAAAATTAAAAAGTGAAAAAAAACAAACCGCCATATTACGAAAACTGACAAGTGTACATGGTTCTTCTTTGGGGAACAGACCTTTGCCTACAAGGAGTATCTAAAAATAAAATTACTAGAACATTTGACAGAAAGGCAAATTTTGTATAGAAACACGGCTATAGCCTTTCATCCAAATCTGTCGAGCCATTGCAGCTTGAAGGAGTAACAAAGTAACACTCACACATACACCAACTTTCACATTTGTATTACTAGTGGGATGGGATAATTTCCCGTTCACAAGCCGTTTTATTTTATTACACCAAATAAGAGTAAAACTGAAAGAAGAAAGAAAGAAAGAAACAAAAGAGTGGAAGAAGAAGTGGTCTCTGCCTACCCCTCTGGGAAACAGGCGTGATTTAATGTATGTATGTATGTAGAGTAAGACTAGCTATTGTTAAAAAAATGCCTGTGTATGTGCATCTTTACCAGTGATCGGATTTCACGGTGCAACACTGCGGGATATAGAGTAGAAATCTTAATATGGATATGACTAAAATCCCGGGATCTGGTTCGAAAAGAAAATGCGATTGTTGGGATATTTATAAATAGGCATTAGGATAGCATTTTACACGTGTAAAGAAATCGATTAAACATATAAAATATTGCGAAAATAATTGTATGCTATTTCAATTTCATACAAACTAATAAAATATAATATATGTGTGTAGTGTGGTGAACTGATAATGCATACCGTATTATATATATATATATATATATTATTTATATTCATACCCAAAGACTATTTGGCAGATCAATTTTAAACAGAATATAATAAAAACTAGCTTTTTTAATTTTTTTACATACCTAAATTACTTTTGTCAAAATATTTATTTTACACGTTTCAATTGTATTGAAATTTATTTAAAGTAATAAAATCAGAATAATATTTAACAACATAAGTCCCGGAACCCCGGGGCATATCCATATTAGCATAATGTTTGAGGTCATTCACCTCGTGTTGCACCGGGATATCCGATCATTGATCTTTACACTGGGAAAAGGTAACAGTTTCTTATAACACAGGGACCAATTAATTTCACGTTTGTATGGATGCAGTCGATCCGCTTTTTTATTTGTTGTTTTAGGAACCAGTGCTCAAAAATCAGGCAAGAGCATGTGGGACCATGCACAAAGAAGGAGGTTATAAAATGTATTCAATATTTTATTTTACAACTTTGTCGGCGTATTGTAAACGTAAATTTATGCCAATTTACAGCTTTGTAGTATCAAATTTCACAGAGCTAGACCACAGACAGACGGACAGGCGGACATGGTGAAACTATCAAGCTGCCTGTCCACTGGAGCGGAGAGAGGCAGCAGCGGAGCGGTGAGCGAGGAAAAAAATCAACCAATAAGAGAACTGCGCTGAGCGAGGCTAGGAAAATAAAGTATTCTTATTGGTCGATCTTTTCCTCGCTGCTTTGCTCCGCTGCCTCGCTCCGCTCCAGTGGACAGGCAGCCTAAGGCTTCCTAGTTTGACAACGGAACCCTAATAAAACCACATGTAAAGGCCGAACGTACGTGATCAGATTGGATTACTACCGGTTTTCTTTAGGTCTATTAGCAGCGCTGGTTCCTAAAAAACTTTTTAATTTACGTAGTGATTAAGCAGAATCCTCCTTGAAGTAAATAAAAATGTATTTTAAACCGTTTCAAAGTAGCTAAAATAGCTTTTGGCACAACCATGATTATGTAGATGCATTAATAGTACCTAAGATCTCACGACCGATATATTCCGTGCATGAACTTTCAAAAGGGAAACGACAGATTGCGATAACAGTGTGCTTCGTACCTATTCAGACCTTCACAGTCAGCAGATTAAAAACAGTTTGATAATTCTGCAGGTGATACGGTTATATTTAAACCGATACAATTAGGTAAAAGAAACAGAATCATTCCAACATTCTAATACTAACTAACAGGCCAAAATCGGCCGACGGTCATAAGACCATTGTAATAAGCGCACAGGCCACATAATATCAAGTATAGAGGTAATGAGCAACACTGTAACCGTACTTGACATACGCAATTTAGCCAAGATTGCGTTACCCATAGGTACTGTATAAGCGATATTTTTTTACTTGAAGCAAACTCGTCAGTTTACTTATATACCTATAGTATTTTATGTAACTGGACATAAACATAAAGAGGGTCCTTAAAACACGAGTGTGGTTTTGTACATCACACGAGTTTTTTAAGGCCTAATTATGTACAGTTGCATACATTACTTTATCTACACACATATTATAAGTACTCTTTCCGGATTTAATAACCGGCGGCAGAACAGACAATTGGCGGCAAAGCTAACCTGTGTCACGAATATGAATATTTTTTTTTTAAATCATAGACTAACTAACAAAGTCCCTATTCTAATGTCACTCGACATCAAACGGGCGTACGACACCTTACTTAAAATATACCGAGTCGACGTTTAATAGATACTAGAATTGACCCCCTGTTTGAATTGTGTTGGTTTTGGAAGATGTTCCAAATTTAAACAACATTACTTTATCAAAAGTTGTATCGTAATTTTAACTTTACAGTAGGTACAGCTACAGATAAGAAAAAATATCATAGTAAAATTGTATCTTGTAATGATGGTCATTGTCTACGGATTCTGAACGCATTATAGAGGACTTAAGATATGAGTGTAGATAAAGGAATTAAGTAATGATTACTTCCGTAATTTTACAAGATACAAAATATGATTACATACTGTTCCTAAACTGTTTATTAAACTCATATATAGGTCTCGACTCCCGACTGAATGGAGAAACGGGACAAAACGTTTCTTTATTTCATTAGAATGCATTCACTGGGAGTCTATTGTGAAAGTGTGGTATCGTCTGCTATCTAAGCGTCGTTTTTAAAAGAATACTTCTTTTTGCTATCACTTTCGTTGAGAAAATTTACTCGGTTTCTCTCCATTTTTTAAGTATTTAGGCCTATTTTACTCTTACCACGCGCAGAATATTTATAAATATTTTTTACACGTTTTGTCAACTAAGGACTGTTCAATTTACTAAGCGGACATCAAAAATAGGTTCATTTACGGATTTTTTATAACAAATATATCTTTATTACGGTGAATGTTTATTTACAATATTAAAATAAAGTAATATTATAACACAAGAAAAAAAGAATTAATTACAACGGTAAAAATTTCGGACTTTAGCCCGGATTCGTCGCATAAGTGTTTGCACATCGCTTTTGGATACTTTTCTACAAGCAGCAAACCACATGCGTTTAAATTCTGCCAATGTACTAGCTTCTCGGCCATCCTTCCTCAAGTATCTTTTTACAATGGCCCAGTATCGCTCGATGGGGCGGAGCTCCGGGCAGTTTGGTTGGTTGTCTTCTTTCTTAACAAAATCGATGTTTTTGAATTTAATTGCACCTCAGTCTCACCAGGATAGTGAGCACTCGCTAGATCAGGCCAAAACAAAGGGGGAATACTGTGTTTTCTATATATAGGAAGTAACCGTTTTGTGATGCATTCCTTTCTATAAATTTCGCCACCAATAGTTCCAGTTGCAAAATAAGACGTACTTTTGAGGCCACAGGAACAAATTGCCTGCCATACAAGGACTTTCTTCCCGAATTTGTAAATTTTTATGGTTTTTTCGGAATCGGGTACAATTTCTCCTACAGCCGCATTGTAATACTGGGGCTCCGGTAACGTACTGGTGTCAAATTTCACGTACGTTTCGTCGTCCATGAGAATGCATCGAGATTTATTTTGCGGCAAAATATCGTATAAATTGCGGCATCTTTTTTTGGACCGTATTGGTTGCTCGGCGCTTCTTTTCGGCATTTTTTGCTTCTTATATGTCCGTATATTATTTCTTTTCTTGATATTTTGTACAGCGCCTACGCTAATACCTGCTTTTTTAGCAATTTCACGAACGGACATGTACTTTGTTGATTTTAACAGCCGCACGACTTTTTCTTCGACATGTGGGTTTGCCGGGCCACTTCTCCGCCGTGATTTTGGTAAATCGTCGAGCGTATGATGCTCTCCAAATTTTTTTATGATTTGAAACACGGCTGACTTGGAACATTTAAACTCATTCGCAATTTTCCGCAGTGAAAATTGGCCTGCACACCATTTTTGCAAGATTAATTTGCGTTCTTTAATATTAATTCGCTCCAACGTGAAAAATATTCAGACAATTACAAAAAAAAATAAGACACTTGATAGACTTGTCTATGTTTATTTTATAACCAGCCACTGCCTATCAGTATTTTTTTAGTTGAAGGATTAATATTGAATTAAGTATGTCCGCTTAGTAAATTGAACAGTCCTTACAAAACTAAAGAGAAAGAAGAAAAGAAAAACCCACGAAGCAGTTTCTTAAAACTTAATTCATTAGAAGCACGTTGTAGTTATACAAAGGGAGCGCGTTTAAAAGTCTTGTAGCTTCAACGGTGAGAGTTGTGCAAAGCTGGCGACTCTGTCATGGTATAGAAGACGAAGTCATCTCCGGCCCTTTAGGAGTTTCTATAGGGTTCTCCTTATGAAATTTTAGAGATAATATTTTTGCGTCAATGCTCGCCTCGATACTTACAACCAAATGCGGGCTCCACGGCCCCAACTGGAACCGGCTCCGGCCGTTTTAGAGATTGCTTGTGGAGGCTTTTGGCGCGTACGGTGGAGGCACATACACTTGCAAGCCTCACGATATAGAGTTCTACTTACACTATGTCATTTAAAACTGAAATCAGCAGGGAAAGTATTCTAAAAATCCAACGCTCTAAATTTTCAAACTGGAACCGTAGCATAAGTTGTGCTTTAATAGGAAATTACCAAAATAGGCAACTTAGGGGAAACTGAGGAGACTTGTTCCCTTGGGAGACTTGATCACCCAGTGACAAATAAAAAACTAAACGCTTTTTCTATTTTTTATATTGGCAACATAAGTCTTTGTGGTCTATGGTGAACCAAAAACGTCATTTTGACCTCTCTATATAGACCACTTCAGAGCAGTGCAGCTATTTTTATTTTCCTGTGTCAGCATTGGTTTCGGTAAGTTTTTCATTTGTTTTTTTTAAATAACTGAATGAATAATTCCCTGAGTATGTGTCAAAATCATTGAAAGTAGTTTATTAAAGTTTGCATTTACATGTATTTTATTTGATTAACGTTTTCTCTTGACATGAAAAAAATATATTTTTTAAAAGAGCACTCCTGGGGTACACTTGATCACGGCAAGATGGGGTACACTTGATCCCGGGATCAAGTGTCCCATACATTCAATTTGTCAGTTTTTTAAGTACCAAAGTGATTTTCAAATGTTGCTAATGTAAGTCTAACCTTTAGGTGATGGTCAGGTCATATAGAAACTGCTAAGACTTTTGAAGCTCTATTTTAAGAGTTAATAATTTGTGATATGAATAGAGTTATTACAAGATACTTCAATAAAACCTGTTAATACTTATTAGATTTATGAAAATGTAGAACTTACATTGAGATTGAGACTCAATAGTCACTAAAATTAATACTTAAGACATATAAAGCTAATTATATTTATAATTTTGTTATAATAAATGATACTTTTATACTTTTTATATAAAATAAACTTGAAATGATAAATGAAACCTGCAGCATGACTAGCAGACTGGACATTTCATTTGCTAACATTAAAATATGGGTGCTCTAACTAACTAATAAAAGCTTAATGAATGACTAGCATAAAAACAAATTGTATAATTTTATCAAAATAAATGACTAACATTAATTTGTCATTACGATAATTTTCTTGTTATTATAAATGTTATGTTAATTTATTTTTAATAGGTTAGGTTAGGTTAGGCCACAGTTATATTATTCAGAGGGGTAAGAATAATTGTCTACCGTTTAACCGACAAAGGCTATAGCCGTGTTTCTATACAAAATTTGCCTTTCTGTCAAATGTTCTAGTAATTTTATTTTTAGATACTCCTTGTAGGCAAAGGTCTGTTCCCCAAAGAAGAGCCATGTACACTTGTCAGTTTTCGTAATATGGCGGTTTGTTTTTTTTCACTTTTTAATTTTTTTCTTGAATTCGGTCTTTGCGATTAATTTGATTTTTTGATAAACTATACTACATAATAAAACCCATCACTACAAAAAATATTGCTTGAAACTTTAGTACAAATATATGTCAAAATAATGGAAACTATAAATTGTTTTTTTTTTTTTTGGTGTTCTGGTGTAGCGGCACCCACAGTTTTTATTTCATTAATCGCCCATCTATAGACCTACTACATATATTAAATTCAAATTATTAGCTTTGGTACTTCATGCCAAAAACTAACTACAAATAAAATTATTCCTTACATGTTTCAATGTTTTTACAGGATTGCTTTAATTACTTGTATGAATGAAATCGTATACATCCTGTTTTTGTATTTTGTCATTTTTGGAAGTTTGTTTCGTTTTTGACATCCAAAACATTGAAACATGTAAGGAATAATTTTACTTGAAGTTAGTTTTTGGCATGAAGTACCAAAGCTAATAATTTGAATTTAATATATGTAGTAGGTCTATAGATGGGCAATTTATGAAATAAAAACTGTGGGTGCCGCTACACCAGAACACCAAAAAAAAAAAACAATTTATAGTTTCCATTATTTTGACATATATTTGTACTAAAGTTTCAAGCAATATTTTTTGTAGTGATGGGTTTTATTATGTAGTATAGTTTACCAAAAAATCAAATTAATCGCAAAGACCGAATTCAAGAAAAAAATTAAAAAGTGAAAAAAAACAAACCGCCATATTACGAAAACTGACAAGTGTACATGGCTCTTCTTTGGGGAACAGACCTTTGCCTACAAGGAGTATCTAAAAATAAAATTACTAGAACATTTGACAGAAAGGCAATTTTTGTATAGAAACACGGCTATAGCCTTTAAATGACATTACCTATGATTTAATAAATTCTGCATTTTGTTGTTATGCTTAATAATTATTGTATCGTTGGTTTATTATAAAGATCGAATTATGCAATTTGTCTTATGTTTAATGATAATGGGGACATTCGTTTTTATGCAATTCATAGCTCATTATAACACACCCATCATGATGTTGTGACGTAATAATGAAAATAAACGCCTTTCGGCTAAACTTACTTATTAGATGGCGTACTTATTTGACACCTAGCGTCCAACAGCAATTTCACTTATCTTTTGCCAGATAAATAACTGGTTTATTACTATGTGAACGTCGCAAACTTGTCTAGTATTTTATTCAGAATTCATTGTGTGAACAAAGAATGGCAATATGAAATGTATGCCAGTATAAGGTATTATTACGTTCTGTAGAAATGCGATGCTTTCACGAGTTAGTTGGAAAGTTTATTTGTTTTTCTCTTATTTATGTTTAGGTTTGTGTTACTCGTAGGTACTAACGTTTCAATCGTGCATGAATTGTGAACTAAGTTTCATTGTCGCTGCTAGTGTCGCTGTAATAAGGGCACAAAACTAAAAACCCAATGCAATTTTTTGTAATCTTTACATTACAAAGTATAAATCAAAGTCACTTCGCGCCGTCTGTACCTCTGTATGTATGCTTTATTTTTTCAAATAGGTAACTTAACAAATTGTAATGAGGGTTTGGTCAATAGATGGAGTACCTACCTAATTCAAGAGGAAGGTTTATATATAATGAATAGGCATCGGAGTTTTTGTCGCACGGTAAGACTAATAGCAAGCTATGGAGTCGTCATTTGCCATAAATCTAAACTCTTATTCATATTCATACTCATTTATTTAATTTATCTAAAAATGCCTCTATAGAGGTCGGTTGTGTATAATTATCTAGGTCAAGTTATATAAAAAAAAAACTATTAGATTATAAATTCATAACTTGAACTATTTTAACATACAATTCGCCACTAGTGTGGACTAAAACATTCCCTTCTACCGTGTTTTAATGTATATTTTGTTTGTTTATAAAATTTCGTAATTAAATCAGTATAAAAATGGTAATTATTTTCTATTGTAATATTTATTTTCCAAATATAACATTAAACAATCGTTTCTAATCTCTCCAACGTTGTTGTCCTTGGTTATAAAAAAAAAACTAAATAAATGAGTATGAATATGAATAAGAGTTTAGATTTATGGCAAATGACGACTCCATAGCTTGCTATTAGTCTTACCGTGCGACAAAAACTCCGATGCCTAATAATGAATTCTGGATTATGTACGGGTGTAACAGAAAATTCAAATAAACCGAAGCAAAGCAAGAGTGGGTGGGTAATAATTGATACCGTTTCATACCTTATTTATTTATTAAATCTCTCTTGGCCAAAACCTAACATTCTACCTAGAACTAAAGGTGAATGACTAATGTATTCAGCGAATCCTATTTATTTTACGGTTTTAATCTGCCTTTAGATCAATCAGTTTTCTGGGACAATAATTTCCTATCCGTTATTTTTTTATCAATAATTATCTTCAATGAATCCAAACTTTGACATTTTTATGAAACAATACAGATAATCAATTGTTAGCCAATTAAAAATAATGAGTTAGTACGTTCCTCGTTATTTACCAGAGCTCGTAAACCTGGTTTTTTTTAACCAGCTCGTCAGAAACGACATACATTCCAAACAGAGAATTTCCATTTCGATTTCGCTCGAATAGAATCGATATTATTTAGGTTCTGATCAAAGAGAAAAATAAAACTGTTCCTGCTCGAACGGCTAATTTCGCTTGCTAATTTTGTTCGCACCGCCATTGTTTTTTCGTCTTACCTACACCTTGAAGTCGAACCGGCCTTATAATTTTAGTCTCGTCGCCATCCAACTGCAGGAAGAATAAAAAAACAAAAATACCAGGTTAATCCCATCGATCATAACGCTCGCGAATCAATTCCTTTTCGAGTGAGTGTTAACGAAAAAGCTGGTAAAGAACCATAATTAACCGGTATTTTTTGAACCGTTCCCAAGTCCTGCTTTGGACACATGACACCCCCCCTACCCCCCTTATAAGATTATGTAGCCGTAGTTAATCAGCTCGAAAGACCGAAATAGCCACAGTAAAGCCATAAAGCTAGCAAACGCATTTTGTAAGCGCCAAATGCAGCTTTATGTCGTTATAAATCGTCATTAGGCGCTAATTAATTGCAAACAAAACATGGCCTTATTTTATGGCTAACCTAGTTTCTTCCTGAATTCTATCTCATTCGCGATTCTAAGATAGGAATGCATAGTCTGATGCATAGTTGACTAGACAAGGTTTTGTCACAGAATTAAAAAAACGGGATAATCTCACCCAAATTGACCTAGGCTTAAACTAAGCTCTAGGGTTGTTATGTGACTACTATGTGTATAAGACAAATACTATAGTTTTTAATGGGCCTGCAACGCGCATCCCATACTTCTGATATTGCGGCGTCCATAGGCTATGGTAACCGCTTACCATACGTGTACCTACGGGCCGTACGCGTGTTTGCCACCATCGTGGTATAATAAACAAAGTTAGATGCATTTTTATTTGTTTATTTTTAGCCTTTATTTGATGAAATTATAATATTTACCTGCCATCACAGACTACTACTGTCATTATAACTATTATAGGTATGATTAGTCAAATATGTCATGCTTGTCATTAATAATATAGGATATAAAATATTAGTGATTCTCTCTTTTTTTGTTTTTTTTTCTGGAAATTGTTATATAATTATGAATATTCATATATTTCCTTCCCTTTTTTTCTTTTAGTCAGCACGCCCCTTGGACGTAGGCCTCTTCCAGTCTTCTCCATTCTTTCCTATCTCTTGTTGTCCTACTCCACGCTAGTCCTAATAATGCGTCTAAATCATTGCTCCGTCGTAATGTTGGTCTTCCTTTGGATCCCTTGCCATCTCTGGGTATAGTTCAGGAAATATAAATTGGTCACTTCTTATCTACTTTGCGATCTTTTGTTCGTTGTAAACACTTACCGGACAATGAGGAGCCGAGCACGCGTATAGTCTTTATTATTTCTACTGAGCCGATCTTCTACACAAAGGCCATTGTTTGTAAACAATACCATTGTCTTTCTTTGTCTCCGTAACACCAAGCCGATTACATAAAAAAAAGTTAGAACTACATTGAATGTACATTGAATTATCAACCCTACTCTCTTAGTCAGTAGGTTTAAAATGTAAAGTGTCAGGATACAGATATAAGTCTTTATTATTTGAACTGTGCTTATTCTTTACACAATACTATCATCTACACAAAACTTATATCTGTATCCTGACACTTTACATTTTAAACCTACTGACTAAGAGGGTAGGGTTGATAATTCAATGTACATTCAATGTAGTTCTAACTTTTTTGTATGTAATCGTCTTGGTGTTACGGACACAAAGAAAGACAATGGTATTGTTTACAAACAATGGCCTTTGTGTAGAAGATCAGCTCAGTTCAAATAGTAAAGACTATAACTATTGTTAACAACAACACTAATCCTTACCTGAGAGCCGGAGTGACACAAATAATAAAATAATAAAATAATAATAAGTTAATTTTTTTACACGCGATTATACTGCTTATTGTCATCGACTTATTGCCTTGAATGGTGCAAACATGTGCCTATTTATGAGTCGCTTCGACACTCGGGCTACTACTCATGGATTGAAAAACATTGATACTTTTTTGTATTTTCTTCTTCACTTGGGTGCAGACAGTAATCTAAATAATTGAAATAACGTAATAACCTAAGTAAAACATATTTTTTTTTAGTGTGATATGACATTTTTACTGATAAAAACCAGTATCATTACTTTTTGGACATTTTAATTTTTACTGTTCTTTTACATTTAAAATTGTCATGTGCAATTGTGATTATGATGCAAGTATCAAAACTTTTCAATCCGCTCGCTGCTGTGTTGTTCGAAGAACGTGGTATTATTTTACGTCTATTAATTGATATTTACAAAAAGATCTTAGTGAAGATTACAAACGTTCAATTCATATTTACTTTTTTTGACCATCTATCATCTGTATATTGGTGAGATAAATACTAAATACATTTACTTATAAAACATCCAAGACTCAGGAAAAAAAAAAAAAAACCTATGTCTAAACTCCCGACTGATTTACGGGAACCGGCATCACAAATCAGAAATCTAAAATGCTGGTAACCAATAGATTGAACATCTGTTATTCTGCACTCCTTATAAAGAGTGGATTGGGTCATTATTATTTATTAGCCGGTCTCTACAAATTTTCACCCATGATCATGGCCGTAGGGCACTCAGGGATAACAATTTCTGCTGACGTCATTAAAATGAAGCTACTGGAGCCTCTAAGTATTCTACGACGACAAACAATATTGCTTTTGACCTGTTATCGTATTAGCTCTTATTTACTTGACCGTAATGGCGGCCGTTCAATACAATATCTTCATCGAAAACAATATTGGTAGTGTCAAAAATGGCAACACTGAAACACCTTTGTCAAATCGATCGTCATTGTTAGTTTTGGCTTTGCTTTTTTAACATCAACTGCAACTGTCGCACTGTCGTCGGCCGGAGTCTTGGTAATATCGACATTCGACGTCTATCTAAAACAAAGAAATTTTCTGCCGCAAATCTTTGAGTTTTGGCACATTCACTATGTAATTTCCCGTCCTAATACTTGAAAAAATAAAACTTTTTATGATAAAATATGAGACTGGGCCCATAACCTATAATTATACAACAGTTTTCCATAGACAACTAAAGTATATTCTTTGAATAGACAATGTGATTATATAAGATGGCTCTATTGGTTAGTTGATAGTGTTTGTAGTAGGTATGTATTTATTTCGAAATTATAATTTAAAAAAATATTGAGTACACACGCATTAAGTACCTATAGGTAAATGAGTACTAACTATTCCTACCACTGATTATTTAGTGCATTATAGAAAGTTTTTACTGCGATTGGGTTAAGAAAGTAATGTTTAGCTCCAGGTTAAAGTTTTTCACGTCATGGAGACACCACTTAACGGGGTTTTTTATATATTAAGTACTGAATTATATGGTAAAAAATTTAACCACGTTGCCAATTTAATTTCAACCAACGCCCTATTTTTTTTTAACTTTATTTTTTATCAAGCTACATATACTACGTAGCCGGTTCAGTCTCGTAGCCATTAAAACTGGGTATAATATTTTTAATAACTAGTTATAAATTAAAGCAGCGTAAAACGAAACAAACAACTCCAAGTTTACCAAGAGAGCGAGGAGTTTTATTATTTGAACTTCACAATAAAACTATTTTCATTGATAAATTTATAACCGTCTGCCGTATACTGTATCTGTGGTTGAAACGTTTTATTTATTCAAAAGCAATAGAAACTTTATTTTCTTCTTTCACTCGAAACGACGCTCGGAGAACTTTGTAAAATATCTAAGAAATGAATTTTTACTTCGATATTTTCTTGACTTTGCGAGAAAATCTTGATCGTGGTAAAACTTAGCTGCTTGTAGGTAAGGTTGAAATGTTATATTAGAGCATAAACATCTCGGAGTACAATTTTATATAAAAGGGATGAGTTTAGCCTAGTTTGTAGTGACCTTACGAATCTAGCAGTCCTATGGTGCGTTCCTATATTCAAAACCGTTGGTAGAATTGTGACGTCTCGTTAAAATTTGACACATTTTGTACGTAGCAAATGTCATAACGCTACTGCCCGTAAGGGAAACGATTCGTTTCTTGAATATAGGAACCGGGCACTAGTGAGTGAGTATGTACCTATTTATCTATACAAGTCGGTATCTTCATCGTTGTCTAATACCCATAAATGCCTACAAGCCATAGCCATAACAGCTAGTTTGGGACTAGGTCAAGGTACCTACTTGACAATAATAAAGTACATACATACATACATAAACTCACGCCTTCATTCCCAGAGTGGGGTAGGCAGAGCTAAAGAATTACTAACAGGTCTTAAAACTTCTTGATAATTCTGTAACCACATTTTGCACAAGTAGGCTAAGATGTTTCAAATCAAATCAAATCAAATCAAATTTTATTTGCGAAACAAGGGTATAAATTGGTGTTACATTTCATTGTTATCCATCCTTATTTTGCCATAGTATGGCGTACAAATGTTTCATATGTGGTTAATAAATACACACAGACAGTCGTCACATAGACTACAGTCGTCAATTAGACATGCAAATTTTAATAAATAAAGTACATCTTAAAATCTCATTGCAAATTTGTTAACTAGTATCATTTTCAATTAACTATTTCTTATACATGTTAAAATTATTAAATTACAAACATTATCTTACAATACTATGCTAGTTAATATTATTAGTGAATAAACTCATTGACAGTGTAAAAACATTTAGCCAAGAGCCATTTTGTTAACATAGTTCGGAATGTTTTACCTTGTACCAATTTCAGCTCTCAGTTTATTGTATATTTTGACGCACATATTATAAACGTTTCTTTTATATATATCAGTGTTACAACGAGGTTCATACAGGAGATTTCTATACTGCTCCCTGAGCTTGCCACTGCGCACGGTGGAGCGTTCTTTAAAGTACTGGCCTTGGGTCCTAACAAACAAACAGATATTACGTATATACATGCACGCCAAAGGCAATATATTAAGTTTTTTAAAAAATGGTTTGCAGCTGTCCATTAACCAAGCATTACATATTGCACGTATACATTTTTTCTGTAGTTTGAAGACCCTATCAACATCTACAGAATTTCCCCACAGGATTAGGCCATAGTTTAAAATAGATGAAACGTGACCATAGTAAGCAGTTACAGCCGCTTCAGCAGAGACAGATCTTCTCAGCCTCCTAAGGGCATAAACAAATCTATCCAGTCTAGAGCATACTGAGGTGATGTGATCTTTCCAATTTAGAGGTTGATCAACTATTAATCCTAGGAACTTAACGCTATCAACCTCTTCTATAGTGTCATTGTTATAAGTTAAATTTAAATGTCAATTGGATCTATGTGATCGAAATCGAACATATTTTGTCTTAGATATATTAATCTTCAATTTGTTAGCGTTAGTCCAATTATTGACATCAATTAAAATATTGTTTACCGTATCCTCAAGCACTTCAATATCTTGTCCCTTAAATAATAATGTGGTATCATCTGCGAAAAGAATACACTTTGTTGATAAGGCTCGTGGGAGGTCATTTATATATATAAGAAATAATAATGGTCCCAAAATACTACCTTGTGGCACCCCGGAACCATTTATACACATACCAGATCTATAAGTGTTTTTTACAAAATGATTATTCACCTCGTCAATTTTTGTACATTCTGTGCATTGTTGTCTATTGCCTAAATAACTTTTGAACCAATCATTTGCTGGCCCCTTATTCCATAAGAGTCTAATTTTGAAAGCAATATTGCATGATCAACAAAATCAAACGCCTTGCTTAAGTCAAGAAAAATAGAAATAATTGGAATTTTATCATTAATAGACTGCGTAACATATTTTATAAAATCAAAATAAGCAAGTTCAGTAGAAAAGCCTTTTCGGAAGCCATATTGCTCAGAGCAGATAATATTATGTTTTGTTAAGAAATTATTAACCTTTTCATACATAGCCTTTTCAAGTATTTTCGAAAGTATAGGAACAATAGTAATAGGTCGATAATCATTTGGATTGCTTCGGTCCCCCTTCTTGAATAGAGGTTTCACGATTGATACCTTTAATTTGTCAGGGAAGATGCCTTGACATAATGATAGGTTGATAATGTGAGCCAGCGGACGACTTAAAGCAATTCTGTTTAGTTTAATTATTTTTGTTGTGATTTCATCAATTCCACTACTTTGGCTATCCTTCAGTGACGTGATTAATTTCTGAATTTTTATTTCATCTACCGGCATTAGAAAAATTGAAAACGGATTAGTCGATATAATATTATAATTGTAATTATTAGTGACGTGTGACTTGTCACATATATCAATAAAGTAGTCATTGAATAAATTACAAATATCATTAGGATTGCTATATATAATGTCATTAAATCGTAAAAAATTGATGTCATATTTGATTATATTACTTGACGTCACTGATGATATTATATTCCAACTAGCCTTACATTTATTGTTTGCCGAGGCGATGTATTTAATATTATTAATTTGTTGCGATTTGCTTATGCATTTTCTCAAAATTCTGGTATAATTTTTAAAATCATTAAGTTTATTCTTATATATGTTATTTTCGGAAGATCTTAACTTTAGGAACAGTTTGCGTTTAGTAATACATGATTTCCGAATTCCTTTTGATAACCATTTCACTTTCTTTTGTCGATTATTTACTGTGACTTTAATAATAGGAAAGCATAAATTGTAATAAAGCCGAATTGAGTCATAGAATGCATCAAAGGCTTCATTGACGTGTGAAGAGTCCAATACTTCTGAGAAAGAAAGGGCTGACAGACACTGGTTAAACTTACGAATATTGTCCTTATTATAATCTCTATGAAACTCAAACCATGTAAGAATGGCTTTGCGCCTGTTTAAATTCAAAGTTATAGATTGAGCTGTATCGTGATCCGACAGATAAAGACTATGTGTATTAGACTCAACTTGCTTCAAGTTACTGGCAATTTGATCAATACAAGCCCCGATTCTTGTCGGTGATTTAATATGCATTGTGAAATTATGGTTCAACAAAGTACTCGTGAGATCCTTTGTGGCCGAGTTAAGCTTTAAAACATCTAAATTCCAGTCACCACAAATAACGACTTGTTTCTTTTTGTATTTCGAAGATATAAAATAAAGCAAATTATCAAGTTTATGCATAAATAAACCTATGTGAGATTTTATTTGCATGGGTATTCGATAAACAGTAATCACTATCAAATCAACACCTACGATCTCGACACCACAACATTCAAAATAAAAATCAGCGGCAAATTTTGATAAACTCGCAATCGGCTTAAATTCAAGGGACTTTTTAACAAGGATAGCTGTCCCTCCTCGACCTTTAACCCTACAGAAAGATGAAGCCAGTTTGAAATTATTTAACTTAATATTATTTTCAGATCCCCGCTTTACAAAAGTTTCGCTTATACATAACACATCTATGCTTTGGTTTTTTTCAGACACCTCATTTAATGTTGCTTCTAGAATGTCTAATTTACCCAGTAATCCTCCAATGTTTTGATGAAGCACCATAAATTTATTTGTGTTATCAAAGTTTTTAGTTTCGAATTGCTTATTCACGAAAAAACTCTGAATCCGGATTAGCGTTTGATGAATATAATGTGAACTTATTTTCTTTTTCGATTGTAAACAGAAAGTCACATATATCCTTAAAAATCACTCGGACCCCAGAATTATTTATACCACCAAATCGTTTAGAGAACATTTTAAAGTCGTAAGTTAGATTTCTATTGCTGTCAATAATATAGGCATAATTATATTTAGTTATATTTCGGTATAATAATTCGTTAAATAATTCTATTCGTCGATTAAATATATTTAAATATAAGCTACAGTTAAAAGTCGGGACACATATAATAATATTTGTGTGTTTAAATTTGGCAACATTTGATTGTATTGTTGCAACTAAATTCGCATAATTCTGTGGTCTTTTGAAGTCATCTTCACCTACCAATATTAAACAGTAATCACTTTTTGTAAAACCTTGTAACTTATAGTCTAAATTTCGTAAAAGTTGTATGACCCCTACGTTAGGATACAAGTAATGACAAATGTCATAGTTGTTCCCCAATGTACAATCAGCGATCTGTAATACTTTGTTATTTTTATTAGCACTTAACATACAGATTTTATTTTTCTTAGATTTTACACCTTTTTCGCAGTTATTTGAGGCGGAATCTTCTGGTAAAGGCGATGATTGCACCCTAGGTTCTTCAGGAACTCCGCTCGGTAGTTGACGTTCCAGACTTGTCTCCATGATGTCATCTTCGTCAACATTTAAACTCGACGCCTGACAACCATGATTCTTCTCGTTTCCCCCACCAATTGGCGAGAAGTTTAATCTCGATTTCTTTAAGCTTTTATTTTCACTTCCAATCCTTTTTTTTGGGGTCGACTTACATATGAGTTCTAATTTATTTATTTTACAAGCATAATTTTTCATCTCTAACTTCAAACAGTTATTTTCAGACAGCAAGTTTTCGATTTCTTGCTCTGCACTTTGAAGCTTAATTTGTAAATCATCTACTTTTTTATTCAGAGAATCTATTTTATCGTATACACAGTCACCTATTTCTGGACAACTCCTGTTAAGTTTGTTTACCAGCAGGGACGATGATGATGCTAAAGATGAAAACGAACAGTTGTGGTCTTCTAAATCTGGCAAAGACTCGAAGGAGTTATTTGTCGGTACATTTATATTATATTTTCTCCGTTCCGTAATGTTATTTATTTCAGGAGAAGGCAACTTACTCAAGTCGATATTATTTTGTGCCGAAACATTTATTGTGCGTTTCAGCGTTGTAACGTTGGATGGTTGCGAAGGCGATAGCGGTTTGTTCTGGGTACAACGTACCGCTTTACTACAATTCTTGCACTTCCAACTTCTCTTCTTTTGAGTATCCATCATTCTAAAAAGCTTTTCCGGATAACCGTCGCAGTCGAAATGATAAGTTAAGCCACAACCCGAACATAATACGCTTTTTGTAGGGTCGGCTGTTCGCTTACATTTACAGCAGGTTGATGGTTTCTTGTGACGACCAAATCTTGGAATCGAATTATTTGTTTTGTCCATTTTAACAAGTTTTATCATTCACGCCCTCTAATATCGAGTAGCAGGAACGACAACAACGTCTACAATCCTTCGATCTCCGATAAAATCAAAAACTAGGCTAGGGTGATGTTGTTATATTGCAGACAATGAGCGCTAGATGGTGCTGTTGTTAATAACCGTACTCCCTCTAGTATCGAGTAGCGGCAACGCCAACAATCATTCAATCTCCGATCAAGATCGATAGCTAGGCTAGGTCTACATAGACCATGTGCACTAGATGGCGCTGTTGTTGATATCGCTCAGCCAGATGACTGATAACGATGTGATCAAAGTTCAAGCCAGTTCAAATATATTAACCGTCATCATTTTAATTATTCACTGATTTGTTTTATATAATCCCAGGAGACTGGTGCTAAAGTATATCGGAATTCCACTGTCACTCATCAACTCACAGTACAGTATAAGCACGATTACACAGTACAAATTGTAAATGTTATTTTAAAAACAAAATAGTTTACGTAACACAGAGATAACATTGTCACTGCACAATAAGACACTATTTAACACTTTAGCAATATATTTAACTTAAATTATGAGATAAAACTATTTTTAACGTAATTTAGACATAGAACCAATGTTTACGTGACGCAAGCGTCATCTACCTCCCAGTGTATTAGTGACAGGTGGCAAGCCCATCGCCTAACAGGCCTTTATTCCCTTAGTCGCCTCTTACGATATCCACGGGAAGACATGGAGTGGCACTATTCTAACCCGGCAACCACACGGTAATAAAGTCATCTGTGTTATATCTTATATCCCTGATGTAGGTTATATTTAAGAGAAAGTAGGTTTTTATGAAACGTAACGTAAGTTTGCTCAGCTTACGAAGGTAACGCTCCTCGATTCGATTACTAAGGAAGGGTAGTAAATATTAAGTAAGTAGGTTTTCATGTACTTAAATAGAATAATATTTTGTTTTCAGCTCTTGTATGTTTTTTATGTAAATGCCTTATTTGTTCATTCTTTGTGTTTATTAAGATTAATTTATGTTGACAATAATACAATTCAAAGTAAAAATTACAAATTGAAATTAAAAATATGGCAAAAAAAAAAAAAAAAATAAGCAAAAGTAAACCTAATTATAACTAAGCTAAATACGATTAAATTAGAGAGGGCCCCCGTGGCAATGTACCACAGAGGCTGGCAGCATTTCCTTGTTGAATAGCAATGTTTACCTATTCAGATTCGCTTATGTCCATGTCGTCCCTATCGGGCCCATAACCTAATAAATTTAGCAGAGGTAAGCCGGTATAATAATTAAATAAATTTATTTATTGTAAGAATACATTCGCAGTATGAATATGAATAAGAGTTTAGATTTATGGCAAATGACGACTCCATAGCTTGCTATTAGTCTTACTGTGCGACAAAAACTCCGATGCCTAATAATAAATAAATACTTAAAACGATATAAATACTTATATAGAGAAATAAATACTTAAATACATAGAAAACATCCAAGACTCAGGAACAAATAATCGTGCTCATCACACAAATGTTTGCCCATACCGGGAATCGAACCCGGGACCGCTAGCTTCGTAAGCAGGGTCACTACCAACTAGGCCAACGCGATTTACGCGTGTATGGACAATAAGGAAATATGCCAAAGTATAAAAATGTCCACTTGAATAATTTCGTCCCTGCATAATTTTGTCAAAGTATAAAAATGTCCACATATAATATATTAGACGACATTATAAAGATGTTGCGACAATAGACTAAAAGAAAATTGTGACGATGTATAAAAATGTCCACTTGAATAATTATTTTAGTGGAGGATACAACGAGTAAGTCCTATTTTATTCGATTTTAAATATGAACGGAGCGATTAGTTTTAGGGGTTTTGTTAAAATTTCATTCATTCATTAAATCACGCCTGTTTCCCAGAGGGGTAGGCAGAGACCACTTCTTTCCACTTGCTACGATCTTGACAAATTTCTTTCGCTTCTTCAACATTCATACATCGAGTCATGCACGCACGTCGGTTTCGGGTACTTAAGATTCGGCCCTTTTCCAGTATTTCTCCGATTTGATTCGAAAAAGTAAAAATTAATAAATATATTTTTCGAATGTTTTCCGAAGTTTCTTTTTTAATTTTATTTAAAGACAACTAGTTTGTTGGTTGTTAGTCGAATCGCCATCCATAATACTTTTCGGTTTGATTGAGAAACTTGATAAATTAAAACGAAAATTGATGCCTCTAGTTTAGCGTAGTTAAGCTGATACTTTTCGAATATGTATTATTATAATCCTTGGCCTAGGTAAAGAAAGTAGAGATTTTTATACATTGTCTTTTTTAATTTTAGTTTTTTTTATAATAGACATTTTTATACATAGTCGTCGAGTCGAGTCGATTTTTATATAAGACATTTACTTACTATGATTGTAGACATTTTTATACTTTGATTGGCAGAGTGCAAAGCGGGTGGAGGGGGTAGCCTAAACGATCACAGCGCTCGCTACGGCTAAAATTGTAATTTTTGTCGCTGACTTGAGCTGTCAAATCCATATTGCAGTAAACATTTTCTAATCGTTTTTGAGATAAAAATATGGTGAATTACTATGTTACAGTCCCGATTGTGTAATATAGTAAAATAACACAAGATTTCATTATTATTTTTCACAATATTTACTTACTTCTTGTTTGACAGCGGTGACAATATTGTCCATAATGGCCGCCTGTCACGTGGCGCTGTCGTCGCGCTCGGTCCCAATAGTAGTCATTTCTATATTTCCACTAAACTTGATAAGACTTAAACGTTCTGAAGTATTGGCTTTCTTATACTCAGACAAATTTATGTTTTAAAGGTAGACATTTTATACTTTGGCATATTTTCTTATAGTCCATACACGCATAAATCGCCAACGCGAAATTGGCGCGCGCCAAAGCCAAAAAACGCTAATTTTCAACTTGTGGCTTGTCAGAATAAGCTGAATAAGCAACGATATGGACTTTTAAAAAACAAAACCAGGTAGGTAAGGATTTTATAATTACCTACTGACATGATAAATTTTATAATATATGGGCAAAAGTAAAGCAAGGCACTTTTTTGGGACGCACTAACAAAACGCAACACAGAAACGTCACCAAAACGTCAGCGCCAGTACGGCAAGTGTCAAAAGAATTCAGCAATATTTTTATTGCGTACTCTGTTACATTTTACATAAATATATCATAAAAGTGAGCTTATTCTGTGATTATTTGTGCTTTTAGCCCATAGAGCGTTGGTATTTCAGTATATCTAGCCAATCCTAAACCAATTTGTTGTGTTTTCATCACTTCCGCGTTACGAAACTGTCGTTTTTTTACGGACTGCAATTTTGATTGCTGCACTTATTTTGAAACACTAAAAATGGATTACGTGACTGCATTAAAGATCCTAGTTATCGGAGAGAGTGGTGTAGGCAAGTCTAGGTAAGTTTTTCGTGTTTTTTAAACCTATTTTTAGACAAAGAATATGCCCGATTAAGTCCAAGGCAATCATGACTCATAATGAAACTGTTGATTTATTATGCATATAAAACTTTGTATGAACTTAGTTTATTTAATTAATATTTGGACAGCAATCCTTCAGAACAAAGTTTTCATATTGTTAAAACAATTTGGTAAGGTTAGTTCAATATTATCAATAAACAATCCAAAAATGTAACATTAAACAATATTACTACCTAACTTACTTTTGTTTTCAACATTAAATTACTAGACTTAAAGTTTATTTAATAGGTACGTACTTAACTGTTTTGTTGAGCTGCATTTGTACAAAAGTGGATTATTTTATTTTACGGTTTCTTCGTCTCTTCATGTTCTTCAGCATATATGTGTCCACCATTAGGCATAAGCCTCTCCGATTTTCCTCCACCTTTTTCTACCCCAGATTGGGCCTGCAGTCAAGCTGATGACGTCATCCGACAACCTTGCTGGGGCCTGCAGACTCCTCTCTATGAGCGAAGTTGCCACTCCAAAATGCGCTTGCTACATCTCCATTTGTTTGGGCGACAGATTTGGATTATGCCCTAGCAATACTATAATACAAGTTAATCTAATATTTTTGCCCGCAGTATCATCTTAGCATTTACCACGGGAGATTACAACGCATTGTTCCCAGCCACTATAGGGGTTGACTACAAATGTAAAATCATGGAGGTAAACGGCGTAAAAGTGAAGCTTGGAATTTGGGACACAGCGGGACAGGAGCGATACCGGACACTCACTTCAAGCTTTTACAGGTATTTGTTTAGTTAGATTGACTAATTAACTTCTTCTGAAGCATAATGGAAATAAATACCAAATTAAATTTGTAATATTTTGTACATTGTTATTGGATTTTGCATGTAACAAATTACAAAATCAGTGTCATGTCATGTCACATACACTGGTAACAATCTTAGCCTGTTTGTTCAAAATGTGGTTACAGAATTTAACAACAAGTTTTTAGAGTTGTTGGTATTTCTGTAGCTCTGCCTACCCCACTCTGGGAATGAAAGCGTGAAGAAGTTTCTCATTGTCATGTTACAAATTTATCTGTTGGTTGAGATGACTAAATCATCATCATCAGCTGGAAGTTATCCACTGCTGGACAAAGGCCTAAATGACTAAATATTTTATTGCAATAGATAAGATAAGATACTTATGATATTTATTTAAAAGTAAGATGACAAAAATGAGATTTTAAACAGCATAAACAAACTTATAATGAAGTTTAACCGTATAAAACAGGTAGTAGACCAAGTTCACAAAAACTTGCGTTAATCTTTTGCATAATTATTATGAAGTTTTGTGAATATTTATTAAGCAACTAAGATTTTTAAGATCAAAATCTTTAGTTAAGTAGGTGCGTTATTCAAACATGCGCGATGTTGTCAACTATTAAGTGACAGAATAAACTTCTTTATGTTATTAGCTAGTATGTACTGTAAATGAACGATTTCAGAGAAGCACATGGAGCTATACTAGTATATGATGTATCAGACCCAAGGACCCTCGACAAACTCAAGGAATGGGTTGAGGAGCTGCAAGTCTACTCTACTAAGAAAAATATTGTCTGTCTAGTTGTTGGCAATAAGATTGATAAGGTAATTGCATTTTCATCTGTTTCATCCCACATTATTATAACATCTGACTACGACTGCTGTCTGACTTAAAATAACAATCATTGCGGGAAAGGTGTAAGATATGCATCACCATATAAGTAACTAAAAAATACTAAAAACTTGAATTGGAGATTAAAATATGCTTGATATAAATAAATATAGGTCAGTATAAGTATTTACTTCCCAATTATTACTATTCTTAATTGTATTTCAAGTGTAAGATTGCAAATAAAATACATAATAAATATAACGGAGTAGTCACACGAATAGAGCTTAGTTTGGGATTAGGTCAATTAGTGTGACATAGTCCCCTGACATTTATTTTTATTTATTTTTATTCCCAAATTAGCCGCGTCAGGTGACCAGGGACGCGGGACAAGAGTTCGCGCAAAAACACAGGATGCTGTTCATAGAGAGCAGTGCCAAGACACAGGAAGGCATCAGTTTAGCTTTTGAGGAGTTGGTGCAAAAAGTAAGTGGTTTTCACATCATCACTTATGAATGTATACCCTAGTTAAAGGTTAAATAATGTTCCCGCAATGTTAAATAACCACTTTAAAAAAACTACCGTTTTTATCATCCATCTTTAACAATGATAATAATGAAGGTCTAGGTTTTTTACTCTCAAATCTACTTACCTAAATAAATTTTATAATCCAAACTAGATTTTTTTAATAAGTGTTTTTAATACTTAAGCAGTGGGACACCAAAATAGGCTAAAAAAAATACTTAAGTAGCTCTATTTATAATTTTCATTCAAAAAGACATAAAAATCAGCTAAATCATAATATAAATGTCCACAGAGTTATTTACAGTGAAAAGTTTTTGTTTAAAATATCCAAAGATTAGAATAGAGTAGAGACAAGGCAGTCCTAAAAATCTGTTACTAAAAAGGTTTCTTTCAAAATGAACTTTTCAACAAAAACAAGTTCCTATTAGTTAAGATTTTTTTTTAAACGAAAATCTCTTTATAGATAATTGAGACTCCAGGCTTATGGGAGTCGAATCCAGCATCCTCAAACATTCGGATTGGCACCGGCGAGCAGCGGCAAGAACAATCATCCTGCTACGACTACACTTGTACTATTTAAGCAGCTTCTATATCTTCTGTCTTCCTTTTCGTTTCAACCGCTAATTTCCAACATTAATAACATTTTACGTCAAAAGAAATATTGATAGATGGGTCAATCAACTTTTCTTTGTAGCTCGTTGCCATGGTGACGTCTCCTGGGTCACTCTTTAAAACTATGATTTCAAAGAATATAAGTCCACTAAAAAACTGTTTTATTGGCAATTACACACCCATCCTTTCTCCTGAGTGTGCTGGAAGTATATATTTAAAAAAAAAACTGAGAAACTATCACTGTTGTCTCCTGGCTTACGGGACAGAATTACAACAACAAAAAGTTGATCCACCCAGATAGCAAAGAAAGAGAACTGAGAGCTGAGAAAAGCGGGAGAAAAGATTAATATCCCAGTGTGCCACTAAAATATAGTATAGTGTACGCGTATTTGTATTTTTAGGGTTCCGTACAAAAAAAAACGGAACCCATATAGGATCACTCGTGCGTCTGTCTGTCTGTCCGTCCGTCTGTCATCAGGTGAAACTTACTAGGATGGTGTAATTCTATGACCCAAACACAGATGTATTTAGAACACAGAAGTATTTTTTTAAATCTTTTTCGGGGGACAAATTAGGCAATTTAACCTTTTGAACGCCACAGTCGGCTCTGGGCGACAACTGAAAGTCGTGCCACTGACGCCACCGACGGCCACAGCCGACACAAGTTAGAGATCAAAAGAGACTTGGTTTCGTATGGATTAAGTTGTAATTTGCTTAGCATAGCAAACATGTTTGGCGTGTGAGTGACGCATTTTGTTTTTGACGTTCGGCGTTCAAAAGTTTAAAAAAAAGTTTTGTAAACCTTACTACTATGTCATATGTCAAATGAAAGGGCTCGTTATTAGGATCTCAAATATATTTTCGTTATTATTGTTAAATAAATAGTTTTGATTTTATTCATTAAAGAAGACGAAAACTGAACATTCCCCCTTGATCTCCGAAACTACTGAGCCTATAATTTTGAAAAAAAATACAAAATATCATTGCCTGTAGATTACAGGAAAACCTATAAGAATGCTATAATAAAATAAAATTAATACGTATGTACGGAACCCTCTCCACGCGAGTTCAACTCGCACTTGGCCGGTTTTTTTTAGTAGGTAGGTACAGGAAAAACAGTGAGTAGTTGAAACGTAGAGTAAGTAATGTAAAAGTATCTAAAGGCTTTCTAACTGACGTGGCTAACCCTTACGGCAAGGACATACGTTAAATACAACCGAGGACGAAAATGGTGTAAAGGCCAAAAGGGTCTATATCGAGTGAAATAATATTACATTGTGTTGTTTGTCCTAATATATGGTTTGGTCGACAAAGGTTTTTACTATTGTTACGGTTTTTTACTACTATTATTATAAAAAAATATCCTTACTTAACTGATCCAGACAATAGATGTTTATTAATATGTGTAATTCAATCCTAAAAGGATGTTAGGCGGATAGATTTTAGACCAAACAAAACATTAGGACAAATAATTTTATGCGTCCCAAAAGGATATCACCAAACTAAAGTTTTATTAACATTTAAACACCACACTGTCGTCAAACGATGAAGAATAACATTATTTACACTATTGAGAACTGTATACGTGAAAAACTTAAGTAAATGACCTCTTGCATGTAGTTGTAACACATCCATATTCCAAAAAAAAATATCTTACATTGAAAATCTTATACGAACAGCTTCTAATTTCAAAATCAACACTAACTGATTTTGGAATGTGTCCGTTTTGTATTCAATTAACGATCTGTATAGACCGTTTGACATTCTATATTTGAAATTTGACGTACATGCAGGTAATTTTCTTAAAATTTTCACCTATAGTAGTTAATATATTACTCATACGAATAACTGTTTTGATAGTTAGCCCTGCAGTTGGATCGTCGGTGGGTACTTAAGCTAATGTTTGCACTTAATTTTCCATCTACGTGCTACAAGCTTTTTTATATAACACCAAAGTTGTTAAGATGTGGTATAGTTATAGTTGTAATTTAAATAAATGCAAAAAGATGTACAAGATTTTGTAAGTTACCAGTCTTTGCCTTTATTTGTATCCTGTAAGAGACTGTAAATGATTTCTTAAGAGTATGGTAAATTTTTATTTAACTAAATAGGTGTCTACAATCTACATATAATTGTTTATCTGCTTTTATTTGTATTGCACTGTTTCATTTTGGGTTTGAAATTTTATTTAGTAAAATGTAAGGTCATTTACTTCTTATGTATGCACTTTTTTACGTGTACACAGAATCAGTTCTTAAAAACCACGAATCTAGCAAATTACAATGTGATTGCATTGTATTAACATTTTGAACCAAATGCGTGGCAATAAGGATGTAAACGTAAGGGGGTGATTCTTGAAGTGTTGTAGGTAGAATATATTTTTATTTCTTAGTAAACAGTGTTAATTTATTTTAATTTAATTTAATATATTACTGATGGGCTCAAATAATATTTTTTTCACTACTTTATTTAGTTCCTTCATCAGTAAAATCATGTTTAATGGACTATATTTCTTATAGACACGATACTGTTGACAGGCTATTATTATTGATCGTAATGTTTTTTTTTTGTCCATAATGGGTTTTGCTTTGACCTCAGTCTTACCTGATGTTAAGTGAAGACGAGGTCAAAGGTGGTACACGCTTAAATGCCTATTCACTGTTACTTCAGATATCTACTGGGCCTCTGCCCATGGTCATATAGCGGTACAAAATATATAGGAAGGCTGTGAGTCATAGGGTGGCAAAAAAAAATTACTACCATGCTGCCTAACTTATGTTACCTAAATGAGTGAGATTTCCAAGTATACTCTTTATACCTTGATAATATGTTTTCTTTGATCTTTTAAAAGTTGTGTACTTTTTTTTTTAATTCCACTGTATGAAAAGTCATAAGAATAAATTAAACTTCGTACAAAATGCACGCCGGACATTTAAAATCTTCACAGTTTTGGTGTAATGGAACGTTTCAAGTCATGTAGTCATCAATATACAAACATTTACACATTCGATTACTTGATGCATTCATAAACCGTTGCGAAAGCTGTGTGTGTGGATAGACCCCCGTACCTATTTTTTTTTTTTTTACTTTTAAATATGAATTTGATAGAATCGCCCCCGGTGTGATGATATGTTTACTTTACATTTTTAAATGAAATAATTTAGAAAACAATGTAAAAGGTTGGGATTGTCTTTATTCCCTGGTATGCATCTTTGGTAACCCAGCGACCATTCTACCCAGTATTTTTTTTGGTTCTATATTTAAAACGTATTCTGCCGTCCTACCAAAGAAGGCGGCTAAGTGCACAAAAGTAGTATTAGCTTTTTAAAGGTAATGTGGTTACCAATAGAGTTTAAAATGGTTCGACTACTACATTGCAGTTAGCCGCCTTCTTTGGTAGGACGGCAGTATTTTTTTCACGTCAATTTGATTAATATGAAAAAAAGAAACACAACTATAAATGTTAACAATGTTTTTATATCAATTTGGATGCATATTAACCCCTGTAAAAAATTGCGCCCGTATGAACTTATAATAAGCAATCCAACCTTAAATCCTCCAATAAAATTTCAAGTTTTCACAAATTGCAAGAATATTATTTTTTATGATTGTGTCAATATGGTGATCTTTTGTACGTATTGTGTTATGGCTAGTTGGTATTGGACCAAATAAAATGCTAGCTGTTGGTTTTCCAGAATGACTTTTATTTACTCTCTTGCAATATTTATTCGGGCGTTTCAACCGCCATGAGTTTCGTCTTGAATATAACGCTCATCCAATAGAATAATGACATAATTGCATTTTTAGCATGCATGTTATGTCATTGTTCCACGCGATAGACCTGACCTTTAGAACACATATGACGGTAAAATTTCAAAACCCGATTTTTTGCAATTATGTCATTATTCTATTGGATGAGCGATAATTTGGCGGAAATAATGATAAATACTGGCAACTTTTGATGTAAATAGAAAATAGAGACTTTTTGTATAATACCTATTTTATTTTATTTTATGCCATAGGACGGCAAACGAGCACACAGGCCACCTGGTAAGTGGAATCTGTGACCCATAGACATTCGCATTCACAAGACTGCAAATGCACTGCCAACCCTGAGGATCAAGATGGAATGCCTCTATGCTAGTCATTTCACCGGCAGTCTTATCCCCAAACCGGAACACAAAAATGCAAACACTGCTGCTTGGCGGTAGGTTAATGCGAAGACGACAATGACAGCGGTAGAGACGCCGAAGAATCGCCTTTCTCTTTCGTTTGTTGAATCACAACCAGGGACCGGAAAACCCCTTTATTCGACTAAGTCTATCGATCGGGTAACTACATCATATGCTCTCCCAAACGTTAGCATATCCCTATCGTTAGGCTTACCCTAACGAATGATTAACCATTGAGGTTACCAGTTTCGTAAGGGTTTCGGATTTAAGCACTTAGCATTACGTTAGTGTTACCCTATTAATTCTCCCTCTCCTTTGACTCTGTTTCGCAGATTCGTGTGATTGGTTGGTTCAAGCCTGTGTGTGGATAGCCAATCAATTGCTAAGTAGTGCAAAAATAATTTGTATGGACTGCGCGTAGAGATTAAAATAGCTTGAAGCCGTTCAATAAACACTTCATAGGGAAAGCCTAACGAGGGTTTTAAGGAATTGGTAAGCGCTTAGTCGAATTAATTGTATCGTATGGGATAGCTCTTCATTGGGGTAAGTCGAAGATATGCTTATCGCATCGTTAGGGTTTGTAAAAACCAGTCAATTATATACCCTAACGAAAACCTTTTAAAGGGTAAGCGGTTCCGGTCCCTGATCACAACGTGCCCTGGGATTGTGAGTACCTATTAAGCTGCGGCTGATGCCTACGATTTCGTCTGAACTGCATCGAATTGGATTTCGTCGGTGATACTGCAAAACCGCGTAACTAACAAATTTGAGATAGAACAAAATAAACCTTACGCTCTTATTAAAAAGGTGCATTTTGCTGTTTCTTTAAAATGTTACATACGCGGTTTTGCAGTTTCACCGACGATTTTTTAATCGTGTACATCTTTTCAGACGTATACACAATACACGTAAGGAGAAGACTAATTAATATTATGTACCTGCTTATTTTTGGAATAAGTTTTGGGTGCCAGCTGTCCGACCGTCCCCGCTTTGAATACCTTTTCCAATGTTCAAGTTATTTAAATCGTTTTTTATGCATTGTAGAGCTTATTCATCGCTTTTCATTTGACACTTTTATATAGCAGTCGGTGGTTTTTTTAATATTTGTTTTTCAGTTGAACCCCACGTGACCGTCGAATTATTAATTTCCAAATTGTTCCATCAGATATCTAGTAGACCACGTAATAATTTGAAGGGACAGAGTGGGATATTGCTTATAGGATTATTATTGTTTTTCATGTCCTTACAGTAACAGTCTGCCTTATAAGTAGCTCTACACTTTTGTACCTCGTCGCTTTTATACCTTTGACTGATAGATAAGTACTGTTCCTCAAACATGAAGTAAAAGGCGGGTACACTACATAATTCCGAACGCACTTTTTTGATAGATAAGACTTAACTTTTTGTTATGGCATATAAATCAAACCTAAACTAACCTACGTATGACAGTTGAATTATGCATTTAATCTAAATTAGCTCCAGCGTAACATAGCTTTGGGAAAAATGAAAATTCGGACAAATTAATATTCGGAAAAATGTAATTCGGAATTTTAATTTGTTCCCACTTATCCCCACGTACATAGCAAATGGGGCGTAGATAATATCATGTTGTTTGATGGATATTCATGAGACTCGCGTTCTCAAACGACGGTAAATAGCTTTCTAACAACAATATTGACCGTCTGCGAACGTCATTAGGCTTGAAATGACAAGGAAATTGATTTCTGAGCCAAAGTAATTTGTTGGTGAAACATACGGGGACGTTTCTCGTTCTAAAACGGACTGGAATTTGCGTTTCAGGGCCTCTATTCTGCTCAGTAAAGCCTGATTGCTTTTGACATGTTATCATATTAATTTTAACTCTACTTCTTGTTAAAGTGGTGGTTTACTTGTGGGAGGACCTTGTGCTAGGTCCGTCCGGGTTGGTACCACCATCTTATCCATTAACCTACCGTCAAGCAGCAGTGTTTGCATTGTTGTGTTCCGGTTTGGGGATAAGACAGCCGGTGAAATGACTAGCATAGAGGCATTCCATCTTAGTACTCAGGGTTGGCAACGTATTTGCAGTCTTAGGATTGCGGTCTTGTGAATGCGAATGTCTATAGGTCACAGTTTCCACTTATCAGAAGTTTTGATAGCTCTTTTTTTGCTTGATGGTAGTGGAGACCGAGCTGAAAACACTGCTGCAGCCCAGTTGAATAGAGGTAATACTGATTTTAATCTAACTCGTCGGGACCCTACGATCACAAGTTGACACCCCTATCTACTAGATCACCAAAGCTCAATTAACTTCTCGAATTACCTTTTACAACAATGGGGCGACTCTAATAGCCTTCATATATTATGAGCCGTGAAGGCCAAAACATCCGGCCGGAAGTTCGGTCTGCTTCCGGTGTCACTACTAATAGGGTGGGATTACGCTTTCCTGAGCCCTTAGTTTCGTCACAGAATAAAAAAAAACGAAAGTACTGACTGATCAAACAACTTCAGTGTCTAATGGCTGGTTTACATTGGGTCAGCAAAAGCATGTCAGTAGAAGTACATTGCCGAGTTGGTTTTAACGTTTGAGGCGAGAGCTATTGTAACAACGCAATGTACTTCTACTGGCATGCTTTTGCTGACACAATGTAAATCAGCAGTTGAATTTTTGGTGCAAGTGGCCCTTGGACGTTTGCTTTGACATCTCTCGAGATAAGCTGCTCAGCCAAATTTGAGCTGTATTAGGGCACTATTAATAAACTCATCCTAGCTTGTAAGGAAGGAGTTGGTTGTAGGAGCAAGTAAGGAGGTTGGTTGAAAGGCATGTATTCCCGTCTCAAGATACGTCAAAGTAAACGTCGAGTCTTTGAAAACTGTCACTTCTGACGCATCTTGAAACGGGCGTCTCTGCCGAGATCAGTCTGTTAATACGGCCCTTAATAATATGGCCCTAAGGAAACGTATTTACTATCTTTTGCTATTTATAAGGTGCTAACAAATTAGTCACGGATATTTTAATCATGGATTCTAGAGCCTACTTGGAGTAAATAATGTGGTAGGTATAACATGTAGTCTAATAACGCATAATTACCGAGATTTTCATTATTTAAAAAACAATTCAATAGTTAATTTCATTTGAACTTTGCTACCTATACTTACCTAAGCATTGTTTAATAAGAAATTGATTGAATTTATTTATGTTGTACATTGATGATTTTTCTAGTTACAACATGAATCTTAGTAAATAATGCTTTAGGTTAAGGTGACAAAGTTCAAATTAAATTCACTAGGTATTGAGTTGTTTTTTAAATAATGAAAATCTCGGTAATTATGCGTTATTGGACTACATATTTACTCCTAATAGGCTCTAGAATCGATGATTAAAATATCCGTGACTAATTTGTTAGCACCTTATATATTGTGTACAATGCATTTAAAAACAAATAAGTAATAAAAAATAATAATTAATAAATAAAAACAACGACGATTATTAGTCGGGAACTCCTAAGTGTGTCCTTATTCACAGTGGAAGATGTTTCCTGAGGAGCAGTGACATAAACCATTAACATAATTTTTCGTTTTCCAGCTAAATACCTAGGTAGGTACATAAAAGGTTGTATTGTACATTCAACTCCAAAAACATATCGCGTCCGCCTCCTCTCCCCTCCCGTGCGTCCTCACACACCACGATGGTCCACTTACATTAGCTTGTACTACATTATGATGGAGTGGCCAAGACATTTTCATTTATCAAGGCCCATCGTACAAATAAGCCTGCCCTCAATGGCCCAAGATCTCGGCTAATGAGTGGCGATCACTCAACAACTTGGGCAAACGTTGACAAATATATACTTAGAGGAAGCTTTTCAAATGATTTATTCGAGATAGACACGATTTTTGAGGTTGAAAGGCCGTGCGAGCCATTTGGGCGCGAAATCGGAATGATAAACGTATCCTGGGATTAATGTTGGCTGGATGCGTGCAGGAATCGTTCGAAGAAATGTTACTGTAATGAACGTATTTTTCTTTGGAAGTTGTGTAAACACACACACACGAACAAACATATACAAACACGCATGATAATGTATTTTTAGCCAACTGCTGAAAAAGGAGGGTAATGATTTTATTCATTTACTGGTGGTTAGTAGGTAAACGAATCCTCTTAATCATGTTAACCAACTCTAGCTGGACATATGCCGTCTCTAACTTATTTTTCTGTCGTCGCATCTTACCAGATCGTGGCCTCGTGCATCGTGGGTCCACCGTATGGGTGGGACATTGTGCCTTTTTCCACCTGGTCGCCACTTAAGAACTTTTCAGCCCCAACGGACCATCCTTTTTTCCCGGCCACTTTATTTTAATACATTTTCAGAGCTAAAAACTGAACTACAGGTTTAGGAAAAAAGAGCCTGAAGTGAAGATTATTTGCAGTTAGGCACCTAACTGAACTTTATCTATAATATTTTAATGCATTTTTTTAAATTCTTCCTGTTAAACAGTTTACGATTGTGCTCCGCGTAGTTTGCATGTTGGTTAAGCGTACTGAGCCTCTATTCTACTGAATAAAACCATAATGCATTTGAGATGTTATCGTATTGTTTTTAACTCGGCTGCTATTACTTTCAAGTAAATAACAGAGCTAGTAGCTATTAATAAATATCTACTAATGATAATACGTTATAATATTTTAAATATCACTTTAATCTTTTATTTAAACAACCAAGGAAGCACACTCGACAGACAGTAATGACAGTCATCAAAAAAGTTATATGGCGATTTAACGAGGAGGTTGAATATGAATTTATTTTTGATATAATAGACAAATAATTCAACACGCCCCCTCAAAAATGAATCACCCTTTACAGTGTAAAACATGTGACTTCCAAGTGTTTTCTGGGTAATAATAATATGTACAATAATTTTGTTTTGTTCAACATTTGTTGCTAGGATTAGGGAAAACCCAGTAAAAACCTAATCAAACCAAATTAATAAAAAAAAAAAAAAAAAACAAAAACAAAAACACATCATAAGCAGTCACTCGTTTTCCATTCATTCCAGTCACCCATTTCTTTCCGCATTGCCTCGAAAGTAACTGCGGATAATGGTTTTGTCAAGGCATCGGCCAGCTGTCGACCTGTGGGAATATAATTTAATTTAATTACATTTTTCTCAATTTGTTCTCTTGAGAAATGATATTTAATATCAATATGCTTTGACCGCTTATGATTTGTGGGGTTATTTGCAATACTGATACACCCATTATTGTCCCCATAATGCCTCTCTTACAGCCTCATACAATGCCATGTACTCTGCCTCGGTGAAAGAGGCCGCGACTGACGTTTGTCTTTTTGTATTCCAAGTTATTGTACACTGATCAAAAAGCTTAAACAAATATCCCGTTGTTCTTTTCCTGTCACGTGTATCATTTCCACCCCAATCTGAGTCTACGTACCCACATAAAATGGTGCTATAATCACACCTTTTATAACATAATTTGAGATTGACAGTACCTTTTAAATACCTCAAAACTCTTTTAAGACATTGCCACAGCTCCTTGTTGTTCTTGTTTTTGTATCTACTTAGTATATTAATACTTGTACTTAAATCCGGCCGAGTGCATAGCATTATATTCATTAAACAACCTATAATGTTTCTGCATGGAGCGTTGTATTTGTCATCTGAGTTCAATGCTTCATAATTTAGTTTACTTTCCAAGGGGGTACTGACCGGGTTACAATTGTGCATATTAAATTTATCTAAAACTGTGTTTATATATGCACTTTGATCCAAGGTTATTTCCTCGTTTGATCTAGTAACTTTAATACCAAGAAAAAATTTAATTTCTTTTAAATCCGACATTTCAAATTTGCTCATCAAGTACCTTTTGAATACGTTAATGATTTCAATTTCAGCGCAAATTAATACCAAATCATCGACATACAATACTAGATATATGTTTTTACGAATATCACCTCTATCTAATACATATATGCATCTATCAACCGCAGAATTTTGAAATCCTTTTTCTTTTAGTGATCGTTCGAAAACCTCAAACCAACACCTAGCTGCTTGTTTCAGGCCGTATAAGGATTTGTTTAATTTACAAACATAATTATTTTTGCTAACCACGCCCTCTGGAACTGTCATATATATTTCCTCTTTCAACTCGCCATTTAAAAAGGGAGTTTTGACATCCATATGATGTACTAAAAGGTCAAATTGGTTTGCAAAGCCGATCATGAATCTAAAACTAGCTAAGGTAAAAGGCCCCTAATTCGTGCTAGTACGTAATTTCGTTAGTTTTTTTTCTGGCGCAAAAAATAAGCAACTGAAATATTATTTATTTTAATTAAAAATAAGTACTAAATCTCTGTATATTAATCTATTTAAGAAACTAAGTACCTATTTTATAGTGACAAAACTGAAATTAATACGACCCTCCAAACTGTCAGTCGGCCATAAACAGTTGAGCGGTGTGCGCGTATTCCGCGCGGACGTAAGGTTTACTCTCCGACTTCGTAAGCTTATGGAAAAGCAAAGGTAAGTCCATTTGAATCAAACTTTTAACAGTGTTTGTATGGGTTCCTACAGAATCAATTTGGCATAAGAAAATATCGTATGTACGCATAGAAATCCCTTAAAATTGCAATAATTCGACTCACGAAGTAGCGGACAAGTTATTTTTCGTGTGTCCCTTATTTCGTGACACTACCGAATTAAGGATTTTATTAAAACATTTAGATTGCTTATATATTTATTATAAAAAACTAAAATTATTTTAATGTGAATTGAAAAATATATAACTTGGTTAATTAAGTTTCGTTTGAGCTAATTTCGGTATATGTTTTGTTCACTACAATTCTCATAAAACAAGTTTGAACGTGACCCAAGTTTACATTTTTAAGGTGAATAAGCATACTTATTATAAGAAAAAAAAAACCTAGTGCCACTCAATAAACGAGGTGTTTATTCAGTACCAGATATGTAGTGCAATATCTTATCTTTAAATATCGGACAGAGATTTACGTTTTAATATTAAGTATTTTGTGTTATTTTGTTTTGTAAATGAAAAAGAGGTTTAATTATTTTTATTTGTTGGAAGTTAAAGTTTTAGTTGGTTAATTTTAATGATTAAGTTACCTTATACCTATAATTACCTACCTAAGCACCAATAAAAACTGTAAGATTGATCTCACTCTCAAGTAAATCTTTTTTTTATTTAAATAATACTCTTATGTTGTCCTTACTTAAGTAAATCCGTTACTTATTTGTTTTTTTTATCAAGAAATTAACATAGCTTACCCTGGAAAACTTTATCCCGAACCAGGAGCCACGAATTCACGAACTTAGGAGCAGAGCCAAATTTTATCACGAAATAGGAGCCAAATAAGAGGTTCAAAAATAAATTCATATTAAAAAAAGTTCGATCTGTAATGATATAATTAATCCATTAAATTACTGTCAAAATAACAATATCCATCACTGAAAAGCTTTCAAAGTACTATCACGTTTAGGAAAATTAAGAAAAAATAACAAACTCTGAAGAGCCTTAACATGACGAAATAGGGGACATTTACCTTATTCGGGCTACAGGCGCAAACGTTTCGTTATAGTCCGTTAGATATTCCTGGCTAAAACCCCTAGCGACAAGGAGGGCTTTATATTTTATTGGTCTGCCAAACTCATCATTTTTAATAGTAAAAATCCATTTACAATCTACAATGTTTTTGTTCTCAGGCCTTGGTACTAATGTCCATGTTTTATTTTTAGAAAGAGAATTTAATTCATCCCTAATTGCGCTTTCCCATTGAATTCCGTCATGTCGGTTTTTGATCTCATAATATGAATTTGGTATTTTACATAAAACAGACTGAGTACACAATAAGTAATCATCGTCATATTCTTTATAAGATATAGCAGGACGACCTATGAGCCTATCACTCCTTCTAAGGTCAATGACCTGGTCTGTGGGTTCTGTGTCTTGTAACTGAGATGGAGAATCAACTGTTAAATCAGTATTTTGTCTGTCATGGTTTATTTTGCGAATTTTACTAGGACCACTATGGTCATCACCATCAGATTTAGAGCTATCTGATTTATTGCAGTCAAAATTTCGGGACTTTGTAGGTACTGATTTAAGTGTATCAGCATTATTTGTTTTATTACGAGAATTTCCAATATTCTCTTCAGGCGTTAGGACTGGCCTGGACCGAACAAAATCAGTCTCATCCACGATTACGTCTCTGACTACAACATAATTTTCGCTCTCTGGGTTCCAAACTTTATAACCGTTTGGTTCGTAACCCATTAATACTCCTTTCCATGACTTATCATCAAATTTTGCCTTAGGATTTTTGTTATGAACGTACACTGTTGAGCCGAAAACCTTTAAATATTTTATTTGAGGTTTTCTATCATGCCACATTTCGAATGGTGTTTTTGGAGGCTTGAGAGCTTTAGTAGGTGTTATATTTATTAAATACACAGCCGTCAATACCGCTTCTCCCCAGAGACGTTTTTCCAATTTAGCACCGTTTAACATGGAACGAGTTTTTTCTGTAATGGTTCTCACCATTCTCTCAGAAACACCATTCAATTGTGGAGTCCTTGGAACAGTTAAATGATAAGTGATTCCTTTCTCAACACAATATGCTCTCATTTCAGTTGATAAATACTCTCCACCATTATCACAATATAAATGAACTAATTTTGTATTGAATTTTGCCTCACTCTTTGCTATAAAATCTTTAAATGTCGCGAATACATCTGACTTATAAGTTATCACATAAGTAACACAGTAATGAGTATATCCATCAACAAATAGCACAAAATAGTTTTTGTTGTCAACAGTTGAAGGTGTAATAGGCCCACAGACATCGGAGTGTACGATAAACAATGGTCGCTTAATATGACTTTTATCTTTCGCCGTATTAAATGGTAGGTGACTCTGTTTCCCTTGTATGCATGCTTCACATAATTCATTATTTGGCACCACTGTGTCAATTTGATTAATGTCGGAAACCATGTTGTTTTTCTTCAAATCTAAAAATTTATTTTTACTTATGTGTCCTAAACGTTGATGCCACAAAGAATAATTATTTTTATTATGATCACACACTTGGGAAACAGGGTTGCAAATGTTAATAATTGGAAGAAAATCTAATGCAATTAAATTATTGATTGACCTACCTTGCATGATGGATTTACCTTCCCTTGTATATGTGCACCTTGCTGGTCGAAAATTATTATCATACCGGCACGCTGCATTTTTGAAACAGACAGTAGATTATATGGAACCTCGGGGCAGAAGAGCACGTCCTCCAATACTCCTTGTACGCCCATATTGCTAATCACTTGTAAAGTTCCCTTTTTGGTCGCTGAAACAAATTCATTATTTTTAGCCACTGAAATTTTAAGTGGTGTATGTAATTCGGTAAAGTTATAAAATAAATCTTCCCGGTTTATAATATGGTCAGAAGCTCCGGAATCCAACAAAAATGTAATTTTTCTTCCTTGTTCCTCTTTTTCATATGCCCCGGTCATGAAGGCAAATCCGGAACAGTTGCTTGATGTGGATGGTTGATTCATTTTGACCACCTGTACCGTTTTTGTTCTTTCCTTCTGTTTTGTCTGGTTTTGCGATCTTTTAAAATAATAACAGTCGTTTTTGACATGTCCTTTACGACCACAATGGTGACACTTCAAAAATGTTGTTTTCTTTTCTCGATTTTCTTTTTTATATCTATAATTTGTCGTTTGAGGGTATTCAAATTTCCTTTTTCTAAACATTGCAGCGGTCCGTTCGACTTGGAGAACTTTGGCGCTTGTGTCGGAAGATTCGTTCTTTAGTTTCACCTCGTGATCCATAAGTCTCGTTTTTACAAAAGCCAACGTCAAGTTATCTTCTGTCAATGTCTCGATCGCGGTTACGACCCCGTCATATGTTGCGGGTAATGTCAAAAATAAATGAGCCACCTTATCAGTCTCTTCCAGTTTGGCTCCTGCTGCGAGTAATTCCGCAATCAAGTCGTCAAAAATTGCAAAATGTTTAATCAGCGGTACACTAACTGGTAGTTTTAAGGCCAATAATTTTTTGCGTAAAGCCAACTGCGTCGCAACACTTTTCCGCTCATACAGTGCATCTAAACTATCAAAAATGTCTTTGGCAGTGCCGTCTTCTTTCACAAAGCCAAGATACGAGTCTGACAAATATTCCACGATCACATTTTTGGCAATTTTATTATTCTTCTCCCACTCACGGGTTCGCGGTGTCGGGGTTGGTTGTAGTACTTCAATCACGTCCAACTCTGATAATAATGCACGAATTCTAAATTTCCAAACGCTATATTTTTCTCCGTCGAATGGTTTTATATTCCGTTTCATTTTTGAATTTTCCATATTTATTTAACGTTTATATTTGTAACGTACATTGGGCCCATAACCTAATAAATATCTACTAATGATAATACGTTATAATATTTTAAATATCACTTTAATCTTTTATTTAAACAACCAAGGAAGCACACTCGACAGACAGTAATGACAGTCATCAAAAAAGTTATATGGCGATTTAACGAGGAGGTTGAATATGAATTTATTTTTGATATAATAGACAAATAATTCAACAGCTATAGTAACGTTGACAATACGATAACATGTCAAAGTCAATATGGTTTTACTCAGTAGAATTCCCTGGTTCCCTGATTCTTACCGAAACCTTTTTCTACTTGACATGTGTAAATAATGTTTTGGAATTCATATAAATGCTCGTCCGGATGATTACGGATAAATCCTCCCTCTTGGATAAATATGTAGATTGCACGCGGGAACGATTTACGCGCAAATACGGTTGCGGTGGTTTCCGCTAGATTACACAAGTTGTAATCGATTTAAACATCCAGAGATTTACTCGCTGGATTTTTATGTGAATATTATTTTACGGCCTCGACGCATTCTGGAGCAACTAGCCGGAAGATGTAGGTATAAAATAGGGACTTGTGGGGATCATGTTGGCCAAGCAAAGCTTTGTAGCTGATAGACCCTTTAAAAGGGTAACAATAAGACGAGATCAGTAAGTTAGTTGAGACTAGCAATAATACTCGAGTCCTCATTTCGAGTCAATAGTTACAATTTTGGTGTAGGTATCTCGTCGGTAAGCTTACAATCAAACGTAAGTACACCGATTTGACCTGAACTTAGCATAATATTGTAAACAGTACAACTAGCAACTGAAACACTTTTGAACTTACAGAAACCATTATCCTGAAACAAGCTACGACACAAGTTAGATGTATTTTTCCTGGGTAAAAGCTGTTTTGTTTTAGGTTTTTTTCAACACGCGCGAACATTACGGCAGCAAATTGTTACGATGACATAAAATGTTTTCCATGCAAATCAGAGATTCCCCTCATAACTGGAGATAAGGAGGAATCATAAAAAACGTTGGGTAAATACAAAAACGACATAACTCAAAACGAATTCCTGTAACATTAAAAGGCTAGCTCTTTTCGCATAAAGTCTTATATCATACAATATTTGAGTTTGAGTTACGTCTGTTTTGTATTCAAGCTACGAAATGTTATAATACCGTCTCGGTGCGTACATTAGACGAACGCGTCCGACGGCAAAGTTGCCGTTTTTTGTAATTTTTATTAGTGGCAAAACATGTTTTTTTCGGGTCGCGTTTCATTGAAGGCCGTGACATGTTGGAACAGATACCCCAAGAGTTAGATACCCTACTTTTCTAGTTCGTATTTGTACCACTCTTCTCGTGATACTGTTTAGAACGCATTAAAACTGCTGCAATTCAGGCGTCACTTCGAGCGCGGTTTAGAAAGATTCAAATCTATGGAATCTTTACCGTACCATCAGGGTACGAACACGCATACGAGTACATTTAAGTTGCCTGTGTTTTTAACTGCTATAAAATAAAATGAGCAATTGTAATTCAGTACAAAAAATCAATCACTGAAGACAACTCTAGGATCCCTGCATCATCTCTCATAGGAGCCTAGGGCCGCAACAATACCTTGAATTAAATAGTATACCTAAATAAATTCTTACTACATCATAACTATTAATTAAGACGATCACAGGCTGGATGCAAAAGAAGAAAAATAAACTTAATAAATCACCACTGTTCGTACAACGTTAGCTGGTTGGAAATTACCTTTACAGAACGAACTAAAAACAAGATATTTCAATCGATCAATATAAAAATAGTAGATAGAGCTTTATATTATAACCCTAAGATAAACAACTTATTCAGCTCTACTCCTGGAAAATCTGTCAGTTCTCAAAAAAAGCGGTAAATGACTTTTAGTCGGACGGAGCCATTGGGCAAAGCATTAGTAGTTCATAAATAAAATATACATACATACATACATACATTACCTACGCCGCACGCCTTTATTCCCAGAGTGGAGTAGGCAGAGCTATAGAAATAACAACAACTCTAAGGACTTGTTGATGATTCTGTAACCACATTTTGCACAATTAGGCTAAGATGTTTACCAGTGTGTTAGTGACAGGGTGCAAGCCCATCGCCTAACAGTACTACCAGCCTTTATTCCCTTAGTCGCCTTTTACGACATCCTCGGGAAGACACGGAGTGACACTATTCTTACCCGGTAACCACACGGGATAAAATATACATAGTGGCAGAATTTCCGGACCGCTAAGGCTCAGGGAAGTTTAAGAGACGAGCATACTATTATCTCAAAGGCCGGCAATGCATCTGCAATTACTCTCTTGATGTTAGGTGTAGATGGGCTACGGTGATAATTTCCCATCTTTCCACTGGATCGTTTGCCTTCTAAAGCATAAATAAAAAATATTTGTAGTGGCAGTGTGCCTGAGGTTGGCAAACGCTTGGTTTCGTTGGCATCGAGCTGCCACAACCGATTGCGCTGTTTATGGTTGTGTTCCCCTGAAAGATGAAGATAGATGGTTTAGTTTTTTTTTGGCATAGGAAGGCAAACGAGCTCAAAAGCCACAGCTGATGGTAAGTGGAAACTGTGACTCATAGACATTCGAATTCACAAGACTGTAAAGGCACAGCCAACCCTGAGGACTAAGATGGAATGCCTCTATGCTAGTCATTTTAACGGCTGTCTTATCCCCAGACCGGAACACAACAATGCAAGCACTGCTGCTTGGCGGTAGGTTAATGAATAAGATGGTGGTACCAACCCGGACGGATCCTGCACAAGGTCCTCCCACAAGTAAAGTAGTGTTGGATTTTAGTCAGTTTTCCGGATTATTTCCGTCGATGAGTCCTACAACCATTTCGGTACGGGACCTGAATGACTTGCGTAAATACAGGTTCCAAGTGCAATTAAAATTTAAAGGTAGTAACATAACGGTGTCATGAGCTCTCATCTTTGTCACCAACATAAGGAATATGCATTGATTTTTTCAATCGCATCAAACGCAATCGCAACTAAATATAAAAATACTGTATAAGAGATCACCAAACTGCAATTAAAATTAAAATCGGTCAAGAAATACAGATGATACGCATTTAAACTGCTAATTAGACAGAGAGATCCGAAGTGCACTGTGACGTCATTGTAACAGATCGACCATATAAACTCCACGTAAAATCGCTGTGTGGTTGCCGGCCTCCTAGAATAGTGCCACTCCATGTCTTCCTGTGAAAGTCGTGAGAGGCGACTAAGGGATTAAAGGCTTGTAGTATTGTTAGGCGATGGGCTTGCAACCTGTCACTAATATACACATCGTAAACATCTTAGCCTGTTTGTGCAAAATGTGGTTATAGAATCAACAACAAATTGTTAGAGTTGTTGGTAATTCTGTAGGGCTGCCTACCCCACTCTGAGATGAAGGCGTGACGGTATATATGTATAATTAGACAGAGAGATCCGAAGTGCACTGTGACGTCATTATAACAGGTAGGCCATATAAACTCCACGTAAAATTCTGTTGTGCTACAAAGAGATAAGAACAAATCTTTGTTGGCTTATATGGTTATTTTTATGGTTATTCAAAAAATTATTTTGATCACCTGTTTGTAAATAAATCAGCTTTTATAGATGGTGTGAAAAAAAAACATGAGTATTCCCTATTAAACCCTTGAGATTAAAAGATAAGAATTTAGGCGTGTGTCCGGTTTTGTACCGTACATGATCGATCGGGCCGCCATCAATCAAAATGGGTTTAGCCGCGGGACAAATGAGGAACGCGGCCCGGAGCGATTCATCTTGTATTTATCATTTTTAGAAAGGTGGATAAAACGATTTATGTGCCGTGCAATATTGATAAATACGTCCGTTTCGGGGCCAAACATAAACATTGTTTATTTACTTGCATGGGGTGTTTAGATAGGACGTCTTTGATAATTTAGGTACTTATTTATTAAAATATAATTATGATGTTTGTCAATGGTTGTTTTGCGATGTGTTATTATGATGTTTAGATATTTGAAATATAAGATGGATCAACAACGGACTAAAACAAACCATAATGACACGAAATGTTAAGCCACGCGAGCTGAGCGAGGGTGGCTATAGTTCGAATGTCATTCTCATTATGGTTGATTTGTCTCGTGTTGAACACTCTACTTTTCACTTTGAATGCGTGGAAAAAAACATCGTCCTATGCAAAATTACAATATTTATTACAACGAAGTTTCTTAAAAATTTAAATGCTTGCATATTTAGCCAACAGATTCAAACTTGAAAACTATTTTGAACTGATAGGACCATTCTTAATAAAATTAATTCTTCTTTAATATTATTGAATAGATTCATATTCGTAATCATTAATCGTGTTATTCGTGTTTCACGAAATTGAAAAGTTAATTTAATAATCGATAATCCCCCATTTAGAAACACCGTGATTGGTTGTTTAGGTGTCAAAAGGTTAATAAAAAAAAAAACTGAATTCCCTAGAGATTAATAAGGAGCTTTAGTCCCGATGTTCAGAGTCTAAAGTAACATTTTAAGAGCAGGAGAAGTGAAAAATATGTATTGAAATATAAAAACATTTGTCATAAGCAGTCTTTTATAATTAACTTTAAGCAATCAAACAAAGACATCAATCTTTATTTACCCACCTACCCGGTTGTAGCTTTACAATCAGCAACTTTACATGTTGAGCCACCATAGAACCAACTCATAATGACAGTGCTACCACCAAAACTAAATAACCGAACCAAATAATCATCGGCTTTTTGTGACACAGTCGTATGATAGCGCTACCTGGCGTTCACCTGATTTTAACCGTAAACATTTACTACGAGTATAATAAAATGAATCAAATTATAAAAATCTTAAGATGTCAGTATAAGAGGTGTCTTTATCTTTTTTTTACATTTTTACTGCGTATTTATGTACTAATCTTGGCTGAGCTGCCGTCTCAAGATACATTAGAAATTAGTTTTCTATGACTTGATGTATTTTAAAACTTGGATTTAAACCAGGATCTGTTAAAATTAAAACGACTTTTAGGTCCATAAATGTAATTTTTCTATGACTTGACGTTTATTTCGACGGGCAAATGAGCCAAGATGATCTTATTAATACTCGCTCTTAGGGCCGTCAAACGTCAAGCCATACAGAACTGTCATTTTTGACGCATGAGACAAGAATTACAGTCGAGATCAGTTTGTTAATACGGTCGTCAGTGTCGTAATGGTGTGAAGTAGAATTCGATACTTTCAAAGAAACCGATAAACTATAAACCCGTTATAAGCCCGATTATGGTTATTCTCGCTAAGAGAGAAATCATACTGTCAACGAGGATGAAGCTACCGCTGGGTTTAGTTCGAAACCCTTTAAATAGTGATTATTCATACGAAGCTAAATTAGTAGGGAGAGAGTCCAACTTTACCAATTCATGTAAAACAAGTTTTGTAATTACGACCAAAAAAGAGGGGTTTTCGCCCCTGAATTTTCTGCATCTGTGCTGAACATGGCTCAGATCGTATTACATAATACGTACTGACATATTTGTTGGTGTGATTATCATTATAATAGCTATGTGTGAGACCACGGTTGTAAACTAGGTAATAGTTTAAATCTTAACTGGTACCGACTAGCAAATGTCATCATCATCATCATCATGTCAGCCGAAAGACGTCCACTGCTGCACATAGGCCTCCCCCAAGGCTCTCCACTCAGACCGGTCCTGTGCTTTTCGCATTCACCGCGTTCCCGCGATCCTTACAAGGTCGTAACTCCATCTTGTTGGAGGCCTACCTACAGCTCGTCTCCTGGTCCGTGGATGCCACTAAAGAACCTTCTGACCCCATCGGCCATCAGTCCTGCGTGCGATGTGCCACGCCCACTGCCACTTCAGTTAAAAAAATCAAATGTACTAATACCACACTAACGAAACTTACTTTTACAGTTTTTAACAAAGCAAAAAAAATGTTTCTTCATACTATACCACTGAGGCCAGTGCAAGATACGGACTGTTAGAAAAAGTTAAGTTACATGCATGCAATAGAGAATATTATAGAGAATAGATTTTTAAATCGCCTTTTTCAACAAAATATGAAAATACCGTAAATGAGATCACTTTTAAACTGATAATTAGTCAGCGATCAAACAGAGAGATCCCATATGTACTGTAACGACATGTAACAGGTCGACCATATAAACTCAACGTTAAATTCTCTTTTAATAGAAAGAGATAGGAACAAATATTTGTTGTCTTATATCTTGGTTATTTTTATAGCCATTCAAAAAATTATTTTTAACCACTCTGTTTGTGTAAGAATCAGCTTTTATTCAAGCTGTGAAAAAAAAACCGTGCATAGTCCCTATTGATGTTTAACAGTAGGCCTAGCCAAGATGCAAACACTGCTAACTTCTATCGACAAGGAATGTATGGAGTTGACATAAGCAGTGGATGTAATCCGTCATCAGCTTACGTCAATCCTATACACAAGAAAGATTTTGCATACATATAGGTACTGTATACAATGCCAATTCTCGAAAATCACTTAAATAGCACTATGCATCTTGACTAGAGCCTCATTAGTGAGTAGGCGAATGCGAAAAAAATAGACCGAAAATGTCGAAAGAAAGCACGAGTATGGAAAGACTAATGAATCTCAGGAACTCTCACTAATAGGTTTAAATGATTAAATGATTAAATATTACTTGTGGGAGGACCTTGTGCAGGGTCCATCCGGGTTGGTACCACCATCTTATCCATTAACCTACCGCCAAGCAGCAGTGTTCGCATTGTTGTGTTCCGGTTTGGGGATAAGACAGCCGGTGAAATGACTAGCATTGAGGCATTCCGTCTTAGTCCTCAAGGTTGGCAGTGCATTTGCAGTCTTGTGAATGCGAATGTCTTTGGGTCACAGTTTCCACTTACCATCAGGTTGCTCGATTGCCTTCTTATGCCATTTTTTTTTTTTTATTAAATTCTGTTTTTAGTATGTTTTGTAATAGCGGCAACACAAGTACATCATCTGTGAGCATTTGAACTGTCTAGCTATCACGGTTCGTGGGATACAGACTGGTGACAGACAGACAGACGGACAGACGGACAGATGGACAGCGGAGTCTTAGTAATAGGGTCCCGTTTTTACTCTTTGGGTCCGGAACCCTAAAAAGTAGCAGTTGGCTTAAAATATTTGCAGAGAAACGTCGTTATCAACAAGTTACAGAGAATTTAAACTGAAAGAGAAAATCTACGGCACGACGAAAAGCGTCAAAAGCGTCCAAATTCACAAGCTCAAATCTGTACTTTTCGCATCGATTTTGCATGGAAATTATATGACTACTTTCTTTCAATATTGTTATTAAGTATTATTTATTGCAGCACACTAGCAGCTCTTCGAGCTGATGACTTGTGTTTTTGTTTCTAAGGTTTTTAAGAATTTATCAAGTCTATTTAAAAAAAAACATAGCGCGTGCGTGTAGCTATAGTGTTTGACCACACATTAAATAGGTGATGAAATAACTCAGACACAAACTAGAGCCAATGCAGCTCCTATCTACCTCCCGAAAACTTTCGCCAGAAAAACCTCGAATACCGCTAAGACCATAATCCTTATCTAAGGCCCTTTGGGCAGCGGTTAGCACCCTATCAATTGGGCGAGCCACCCCCTATAAATTGTTGAGATAAAATACCACTTTCAATCACCCGCCCTTAACTTTTTGTGGGAACTTTGTTTGAGATTTTTTTGGGGGTATCGATTTGTTTAAGGGTGAAAGAAAAGTAAGAAGCTAAAGGTACTCGGAAAGTGGAGAAACATCGTTGCCCTTATTAAAATAAACGTGGAGTACTCGTGGAGTAGTTAAGTCATACTTTATTTTTATCTGTCATAGTAACTTTTGATTTTAACGGATCAATAATAATAATAATTAATACCAGAGGACAATCTCACACACATTGATCTAGTCCCAAACTAATCTCTAGGCTTGTACTAAGAGTCCTAGGCAACGATAAACATACTTAAATAGAGAAATTAATACTTACCTAAGTACCAAGAAAATATCTAAGACTTAGGAACAAATACTCGCCGTCATCATACAAATAAGGACAAAGCATGGCTTAGCTACTTCACGATTACTCCACGTTTATTAATATGAACACGTTGGTTTTAAGGGTTCCGTACTCAAAGGACAAAAACCCGACCCCATTACTAAGACTACGCTCTCCGTCTGTCCGTCTATCTGTCACCAGGCTGTATCTCACGACCCGTGATAGCTAGACGATTGAAATTTTCACCAAAGATGTATTTCTGTTGCCGCGGCCGCTTTAACAACAAATACTAAAAACAGAATAACATAAATTTTTAAGGGGCTCCCATACAACAAACGTGTTTTTTTGCATTTTTTTTTAAATTTTATATAGATAATGGTACGGAACCCTTCGTGCGCGAGTTCGACTTGCACTTGGCCGGTATTTTAAGTATAGATTTGTCTAGATCGGCCAGTACTTCAACAGTACGTATAAGTTACAAAAATACACATTGTTGCTGACTGTACTTCTAACTCTGATAATAAACTCGCTCTTAAAAGACCATCTAAAACGGGTCCAAATTAAACTAATTTTATTTTATTCACTGAGCAGTTTATATGGTTACATTCCGTCTTCGTCATCATACCAGCTAGATGTGCTATAATTGTTGTATTATCAGTATGCAGAATTTGAAGTCGATTAAAAGACTTAAAGCAATATTAAATAGATTTTTTAGATTTGTTTACATACCTGCATACTCGTACGCAAGTTACAAGTGAATAAGCTCTTATAAGTGTGTTGAATATAAGACTGTTGGGAAGTCTTTTTGTCATAGTTCTGTGTTGTTCCATCATTATAATAACTTAATAGCTTATTCTTCTCTTTCCATAATTATTTATTTAAATATTCTATTTTGATACATACACTTCTCTGCTGTTTTAAGCTTGTTTTTTTAATATCTGTGCTACTATGTTACATTAAGGTACGTATTTAAAATTCGTTTAGAAGTGTTAGTTCAAACCAAGATTGTTTAAATGCGTTGCAATAAATGAGCACTAGTCTGATTTATGGGACCATTCCTTCCTTTCCCGCCCCCTACTTCTTGCTTTTTATTATTCGACTAGCCTTAGCCCTCGTTTTTGTTTTTATTTTTACTGGCTAAAAGGAACACTTACAATTTAGAGCTTGTATTATAAACTCAGCGTAAGTTTCTTTTTACTTCGTATAGAAATAACTAAACACATTAATATTTCAAAATGTTGCTTTTAAAATTACCCTTTAATTCATTTTTTAGTTGTATAAAGGCTGTTTATCGTTATTTACGTATACGTTTTATTTTTATTATTAATATCCCATTTATTTTTCCACTATAAGTATTACGTAAGTAGCTTACACGTATAATATAGTATGTTTGTACAGAGTTCCGTTAGTCTCTGCCGGTACTGGCTGAAATTCAGCGCTGTAGCTGTCTGACACGTTAGCATTTTGCTGAGCCAGTATCCGTTGAACTGCCGCGAAGACGCACAATAGCGGCCTTTACAAGTAAAGTTCGGACAATCTTCGCTCCGAACCGTAATTTTTTTACAATTTTACTATTACAGTTGCATTTACACGTACGGTTCGGAGCGAAGATTGGAACGGCGCGTGGCGTTTCCCGCGGTCCGAACTTTACGTGTACAGGCGGCAAATGCGTGCTATGCCTGTTACCTTCACTGTTTTCTTTAATCATTTGTGTGTCTTATGGTTGGTGAAAAAATGTATTGCTTCTTCTTAATGGCCGACACAGAAAACAAAATCATTATTAAGTACTTCATAGTCACATTCGTTTGAAGAATCAGCACACAACTATGACTCAAGTTAGGTTGAATTAGCTTGCCATAACGATAGGGTTCCATGTATCAATGGTACATTTTATTAACAGCGTAGGTCAAATGTTGCAAGTCGATTTTGAACCAGTTTCTTATAGAAAAAGGACTGAAATTACTAAATTTTAATATCTTGGAGATACAACCGAGTTTGAATTTGTAATATTGGCCTCAAAGAACAGTCAACAACTAATAACAAATATTTGGCTTGTCAATATTATTTTTAATCTTTTTTATAAGTACGGCAGTAAATATTTACTTCCCGAAGCCATATCGGGCTGACACAAAATAATCTTTTTTTTACCCGTCACGCCGGAATTCCGGAAGGCCACTTAAAGCTAATTTTCTATTCGAATATCTTATCCATTAGGTGCTCAATTCTATTTGCTTAGGGGATGATCCCGCTGCGGGGTTCCATCTTATTATTTTATGGTACCCTATTCGTCTTCAAGGTTGACAGAGCGGATATAGGTCAATGGAAATCTAAGGAGGTGGTCGGTATTTTTAGAACTACGCCTTGTGAGTATATCATTACTAGAAATTGACTTTTTGTCCGCTGTTTTAGTCTAGAAGTCACTTATTCAGTTGGAAACTATCAAACGTTTTAAGATGACAAGTCAAGATGTTTCATACAAGTTATTTCCATAAAATCTTAATATAGTATAAAAGAAGAAACTGACTGTCTGATCATTCTATGCACAGCCGAACCCGCCGGACCTATAGGTCCTTATTATAATAAGGCCTTGAAATGTGGAGGGAAGATTCCTTAGATATCTTAGGGGTGTACTAAGAAGGGATTTTTGGAAAGTCATCCCCTAAGGGGTTAAAATAGCGGCTAAGGAGTAATGGTTAACTAATTCTACGCATATGAAGCCGAGGGGTTCCTCTAGTAGGTAACCTGTAAATTTACTAATTACTTTTTTTAAGCATTTTTGAATTTAAAATATACCACTTACCATCAGTGGCCTGACTGCTCGTGTACCTTCTCTTGGTCATAAATAATAAATGAATTACTTATAACTTAAATAGGAATCTAACATTTAAATTATCGTATAACCAACATATTTTACAGAATTTTCACTACACATTCAAATTACATTTAGGTAAACACAGCATTTATAATTTAAAAGCTATCTAAATTCATAATACTAGAAAATATCGCCATTGTAGAGGTCAATATTACAAAAATAATATGGATTTGTAGAAGTTTTGTTAAAAAATTGTATGGTCATCTCAAAATAATAGATTCCGAGAGAATAAGATAGAGAATTTTTAAATCCCCATATAAAACTATCTGACAGTAAACATTTTCCTATTCCATAATTTATCTTAAGGATAGTGTTGTACCTGTTGTGAATATTCAAACATTTTTTTGTGAATCTAATATACTCTTTTTCATTATAACATAGTTTCGTATCGAAAGATCGTTTCAAACTTTCTAGGATGCTCTTTTACGTAACAAAGTTTCAACGTAAATTGATCTTTTTTAGTCTATTGTTCCATTTACGCTAACTGGCTATTCAGGTCAGCTCGCTGTGGCATCTCCTGGATATTGAGTTACTCGGAGGCACTTAACGTTAAGAAATAAAAAATCTAAGGGGTCTGTTCTTTGAACTGAAAGTTTTCGAGATCAAAATCATCTTGACTCTGCAATTTTTAACTTTCTTGTTAAATGTATGTAATAAAAGATATTTTTAAGTTAGCATATCATCAGCCCAATTGGCTTTAGTCGATTTTGCTTCATATTACTAATGTTATTAATTGGTCTAACTGTCAATCCAAGAAGAGCCTTGACTCTTATGGTGATATAAGGTCATCAATATAATAACGTTATACAAGCAAGAAAGTATAAACAAAGTGGAATTGAGGCTCTTTTTTATAGATAATGATAATTTAATGATAATTTCTTCTATTTACCTTTAATATTTTTTCTAACAGACACCACCATCTCGTAATGAGGTCGCAATATATCAAATAAATAACAGGTATTTCCCTGTCAATATATCACAACCTTCCTCATAATATAAGCCATGAGCGCAAGCCATTCGAAAATGAATTATATCTTATTGGAATAAAGTTCGTTACCGCAATGTTTTCCGGTACATTCCCCGGGAGGATTCCCTGAACAAATACGTAAATTCCTTCCAATAAGGAAAGTAAATCGACTTGAATCATTATTTAGATTTTTTCCAATTTAACCGTTGGTATTTGTAATGGATTTCTATTTGTAGGTGAGTGTAGCAAGTAGCTTTACTGAAATACATTTTTATTCTATTCTGTATTTTTTTTCTATTCTATCGTAGCTGGTATTGACTTAGGCTTGCCTCAAAAGGAAAAAACGTAAACCTTATAGGATCACATTGTTGTCCGTCTGTCTGTCTGTAAGTCTGTCTGTCTAGACCCTTTATGTCGGGAACGCGTAAAAGTACTTATCGAGGTAAAATTATAACCATTTACTCCGGTCTATAGTTCCTTGAAGCTGTGAAAAATAAAACTTCTACATTTACGTAAAAAAAGATACGGCCGTTTATGCCGCAAAAAAGGTCACGTAAAGTGGCATTAACTACTTCCATTTTATAGTTCCTTACCTGTGCCACTTCACTCACATGAGCTAAACTGCTGTGATACGAGTGCCTTACTTAGGCATTAGGCCCGATTATCATAAAAACGAATTATGCATTGTTTCATCCATACACCACTTTTTCTACGAATTCATTAAATATAATAATTAAGTAAATCACAAAAGTCTTATCAACATTAATTGTTTTTCCACTACTTATTCATTAATTCATATTTTATAATGTTTCAACTATTTTATATTGCTAAAATGTCAGCTTTTTGCCATAACAATAGTTAAGACAAAGCGCTCGCAGCAAAACATTCGATTTCTATTTAAATACTAGCTGTCCGCGGTCGGCTCCCCCGGGTGTAAATATTTTCATACAAACCTTATGAAAAATTGTTTACGTCCTACTCTCAGAGCTACTGAATATGTCCACAAAAATTCATAAGAATCGGTCTAGCCGTTTCGGAGGAGTTTTGTTACAGACACTGTGACGCCACAATTTTATATATTGGATTAATAACCGTCTCCAAAACCAGAACGACGTTATTCATGTATTCAGTTGTATTTTTTTAAATTTTCATGCATAACTGTTTCCATTGCGAACCGATGCTTATTTTTTGGAAAAATTAAATGGTCGCGATAAAAACCTCTACTAAATAATTCTACTGTAACTGCCGGTTTATGTTTACTTAAATCAGTGCATTAAGGGTCTCCCCAGACCTATCGACGCCGAATCGGCTTGAGCCGGTAAGAAAAAGTTTATGTCCATGCAATAAGAGCGAAAACGACGTCGCTCGGCTCGGCTCGGCTCGATTCGATTCTTTGCATGGACATAACACTTTTTCTTACCGGCTCAAGCCGATTCGGCGTCGATAGGTCTGGGCAGACCCTAACTCATCAACCGTAGTTATTATTGCTAGTCTTTAATTTCTACGTAATAATATGTCAAGACGATTACTGTCAATCTTGCAGATTTCATGGTTGAATTAAAATAAATTAAAGGAAATCGTGCTTCCCGCACAACATGCACTTACATGATGTTTTAATATCCTTCTTTGCCTTGAGTTCCCTGTTTGGCTTCCCCGATTTTAATAAAATACAACTTTATCCCGCTTTACATTAAATTAAGTTTGAAGAGTGAAATGTTAAAGCAATTTGCGATGTTGTAATAATGACACATTTAATCGCTATACAGAGATTATCTTAATTGTATAAATGAAAAAAAAAAAACATCAAGATTCGTAAGTTGGAACGCGTTCGGTTAAAGTTTCTTCAGTTAAGTTTTTTTATTACTGTTTAGTAAAAAAAATATATGGTATAATGGCAACTCCTTCTTGAGATCTGATATCTATTAAAAGGCTTATCCGATATTCATAAAACCTAGCTAAGAATTGTCTTGATCGAATTAGTTTTCTTTGAAAAAATGGTTCATCCGTTTGGACACGACGCTATAGATAACCACGCATACACATAGGCACACAGACACACTGATGCATACATAATATGAGTGTTCGCCGACAATACGTAGTAAATCAATTATCATCGATTATCGATAAGAGAGGGATAAGATAACAAAACAATACACAGAGAAAAAACAAGGAACGTTTTCAAGACAACTTGGACAAACTAAACGAAAAATTTACTTTTCTAAAACGGAATGTTAATTTCGAAGCAGTGTTTCTCTTAATTCGTCTTATTTATTTATTTATTATAACAAACACAAAGTTTAGATATTATTCATTGTTCCACAAAACTGTTTGCACAGTTTGACTGCGGAGTCTTCGGTCCAGCTTGTTGATCACTACATAAAAGTACTTAATTAATAATTAGATAATACACTAGTGTTGCCGCTACGAGTATAAGTGGTGAGGCGGGGGCGGTACGTAGCTAAACCAGTTTCGGTGAAGTTTCGCCCCTCCGCCGCTCCTATTCGCATCGCATTCGTCTCTCGGCTCTTAGCGCGCTTGTGTGCGCGTCATATCACCTTTTCTCATTTAATATTAGTTCCTACGAAGTGGAATTTCGATTATAGAAGTTTATTTGTACTATCTACGATTTTTATTTATTATTAATAAGACCCCAACTATTATATAATTAAAGGTGAGCATCGCATTTACAATGACTTCAGGAGATGCTTCGCCATAAATATAAATAAACAGCTATATATTTCAATATTGACTTTTTAAAAACAGCAATCACTCTATACCAGCGAGAGTAACATTTATTTTTGAGGGAAATCGTTAGCCCTCAGGCTGCCGATATCACATTATAAGATACTCGTATCTGTTGTTAATAGGTATGTTACGTTAAAATTACTCGTTTTCAATTTTATACGATACACGATGTTATGCGGTGATGATGATGCTGATGGTGAGAACCATTAAAGCCCTTTTGATTTTGTGAATTGCGTTAAAACTTTCATTAAGTCAGTTTTATGAATTATGCCTGATCAATTGTTTTAAAGTAATTTTATAATTACCTATAGATACGATGTGTAATGAATATGAAGTGACGACACGTTAGACTAGTAGGTAGTGATCTGCCTACGAAGCTAGCAGTCCCCGGTTCAAATCTCGGTAAGGGTAGATAATTAATTATGTGATGAGCGTGAGTATTTGTTCCTGAGTCTTGAGTGTTTTCTACGTATTTAAGTATGTAAGTCTCTATTTCAATAAGTGTATCGTTGTCTAGTACCCATAGTACATATAAGCCTGGAGCTTAGTATGGGAATAGGTCAATTATTGTCGAAACTTCGAAAATTACAGATTCATCAAATATAGATAGGTACCTAACTATTATATTATATTGGTACTTAATCATCACTTGGGATCAAACGTGACAGTTACGTGTGACATAGTCGAAGCAATTTAACAATTGGTCGGTTTCTGTACTGCCATGTTTTATTTCGTTATGTTACTTTACCTAACTGTCAAAACACGATCATAACTTTTAAAATATACTAACGAGGCCGAAACAAAGTGGAATAGTCGCTCGGTTCAAACGTTACCCTTTCCCACGCTCATCACAAACGGAATCAAAATGTCGAGCAAAATATGATTTTGTTAGTCGTAAAGCAAAACCGAACATCAGACCCTTAACGCCGATCATCAATCCACATCAGGGCAATGCCGTGAAATTGCTCCGGCGCGTATGATGGAATCATATTTCAGCTTTTAAACATCCATAGTTTTTGATGATAAATAGTTTCCGTGGTAGTTTATATGAGTTTGCAACTCACATGCTAGCATTCGAAACCAAAAGGCAGTATGAGCGTATGGATTTCGTACTCTGATACTCTAATGTGGTCGCGGTTTTTTAATAGTATACACGATACTCGGATAAGTTACTCTTTTACAAACGGATCTCTGTCGAACGGTCAATCGACTTACTGTGTGGGTAAAGCTACCTCTTGCGAATGCACGCCCTTAAATGTTGTTTGTACGCTCGGATGGGACACCTTAACCTCGCCAGTTAATAATCCTTCCGTCAAGTTTAGAGCGAGTTGCTTAACATAGTCACTGCATGATTTTAATCTAAGCCAGTACAGTATAAACCGGGTAACTTGGGTAGAATTGAAAGCATAATATTTTACTACAATAAGTACTTAAAACTCGTTAATTTATTCTACTCTTTTTTGCTACAACCAAGCACAAATATTTAAAAGATTAAGTTTAAACAAATATTAAATGCCACTTATAGCTAGTATTCAAAGATTTAGGGTGTATAAATATACATTATATAAATATCAGGAGATAATCTTACACAAATTGACCTAGCCCCAAACTAAGCTCTAGACTTGTAGCATGGGTACTAGGCAACGATAAACTTACCTTACTTACTTTTTGAAATTGACAATATTTTAACACTTAATGACAATTTAACAGAGTGGTAAATCAGAGTGTGTTGTATTCGTTCGTAACACATAATGTATTTATAGTATAACGTATGAGTGACATAAAAAATACACGGGAAATTACAAAAATTTACCGATCGAGGATACCCTCCATGCCCATGTCGTAAAACACATCAAAGAAAATATCAACTTATAGAAAACGTCATTTCTAAACCATCTTCAAACGAGCATCTCTTTTGAGATCAGTTTATAAATACAACTCAAGTTAAGCGCAATATATACGATCCGGAAATCTTCAGACAGTATTGTATCGTCAATGTATTGTTATTGCTCAATGAACAAAATCGTAAACTGGCTTCAATTGACGTTATGTAATAGAAAATTGGTCGATGTTTACGGCAGGCTGATTTGTATTCTCTCTGCGCGTCCCCCGCCTAAATTGAGGATGAAAGAGCTGTCAGTTTGGCATTAACCGACCTATTTTGGGCAACAACGACATTTTAGAAAATATTAAGTTGGGTACCACAAGTAGTACCTGCCTGGTTTGTTATTTGACAGGCTGTGAAACAGGGCAAAGGAGTTTGGGGGTAATATAGTTATGTTAGTTAGTTCTGAGTTTCTTGCGGCGTTTCTTCTCCTCTTGTGAAGCGCTGGTAGATTCTTGACGTGTAAAAGTGCCGTGCGGCCTACTTACTGAATAAATGTCTTTATCTTTATCTTTATCTTCATTAAGACCGTCACAGCCGGCAGCAAATTAGGTGTATTACAGCTGCACTCAGAGGCAGTTACGAGTAATGACGATGAAGTCTTTCCTTAGTAACAATTTTTTGAACGAATTTTAAAAAATAACCAGTTAATTTTCACTAATATAAATATTTATAGTTGACAATATGTCTCTGGGGTCTACTTTGAAAACCGAAAATCAAAGTTATGTCATCCTGATCCCTTTTTCTAGATTTAGACTCGAATGACGAGTGAAAGAGATGAGTATCGCCAAGTTTTGAATTAAGCACTTTGTGGTAACCAAATACTGAGTACGGCGGTAAGACAATAACGTAGGTAGACATTTTAGTAGCTTACTTCATCTCTGATTTTGCCACCAAATTTAACTAGACCTGTCAGTAAATATATTCGGGCGTATTCCGAGATAGCTTCGCTTAGGCTGTAGGTCCCTTAATTGGCATAATGACTACGAGCACGCTGGTCAAGGTTATGATTGCCAAGTGGTTTTTAAAAAAACTCGCTGGCTGTTTTGCATCCCTGGAATAATATAAAAAAAAAATATGGCATGGGAAGAAAAACGAGCACACAGGCCACGTGATGGTAAGTGGAAACTGTGACCCATAGACATTTGCATTCACAATACTGCAAATGCGTTGCCAACCCTGAGGACTAAGATGGAATGCCTCTATACTAGTCATTTCACCGGCTGTCTTACCCCCAAACCGGAACACAACAATGCGAATACTGCTGCTTGGCGGTAGGTTAATGGATAATATGGTGGTACCAACCCGGACGGACCCTGCACAAGGTCCTCCCACAAGTAAAACGTAGTTCTTCTTAAATGTATTTATTCAAGTAATACAATTTCATTATTATGGTGACAATTGACTGACCTTTTGACAAACCTTTTTGTTGGCAACATACCATTTAACCTAAAATTTCTGCTGTGCAACAAAATTCTACTATTTCTGTAAAATTTGTGCTCTCCGCTTAAGAAAGTTACAGGGTAAGGCCCGCTTGCGCGTAAATTTAACCCTACGTTAACCCCAGGTTAATTTATTCACGAATGTCAGATTCATACGAGATCTGTCAATTTTAACGAATTAACCTGTTAACCTTGGGTTAACCTGGAGTTAACATTTATGTGCAAGTGGGCCTTAGACACTTTTAAAAAGAATGCCCTGAGGCAATCTTTCCAATAATGACGAGTGTTGCTGACAAGGGGTGGCTTGTAAGGGCAATGAACTCAAGACGTCAAATTTAGTGTAAATTATGCTCGTGACTTAGTATAATTTTTGAAATAAAATCGTACACTAATCTAAAATTAACTTTTACGTAGAAAGTGTCCCTTTCGGAAGATCTTGTTCTATTAGACCATGCTTTAATTTAGGGTGTTCAATTGTTTCTCCAACCAGCAATGTTCCCTTTAAAACATAACGATACAAATTCTTCGAAATACGGTTCGAGTATAATTTCTCGTGCCCAATAGACGAGAACATCCTACACCTAAATTACATATTTCTGAACAAAGGAGCTTGAATATTTAATTGTTAAGCTTTTTAAGAGCAGCTTTGAAGTTGTTTAAGCTTTGGATTGAACTGAATATTAGAATAGATGTTTTATGATCTTCAGAAGCTTCCGAGAAGAATGCTTAATGCGTATTTACACACGAAGATGGCAAGTTAGAAATGCGTTACCTACTTCTAATTATTATTGCACTTTTGAGTAATTGGGGGTTGAACGGTCGCGAACGTTTCCCGGCATGGAAACACGATTTCCATATCGTTCTCAAAGTTTCCTGATATTCTGAAATTCAAAAATAAATTTATTTATTGCCATCGCGAAATATGTTGCGAAAATATAAAGGCTGAGAATTGTTTGGCGATAGTACCTCTATCCAAACTTACATTTAACTATGCGTCTGCAAGGAGATCACCAATAATTATCACCATCAGATTATTATTCTATTACCAGGTGTCCTGTGTTGGTAATCTTTTGCCTTCACCATGCTATACAAAGAAATTCGGACTTTAGACGTGTTTAAAAAGTTTCGGAGACAAATTGAACGCTATACAACCTGCGTTTTGAGTCAAAATAAGGCAGACCTTATAAGTCAGAGAAATAAAACGTTAAGCATGCTTCGAACCCATTTTTTTAGCAAACTTGTTCTTATCTACATTGATTACGAATTTAAATTGTTTTTAATTAAGAAAAACAAAATCAAGCCACTAAAGTGTTTAGTTTTGTTTAATAATCAAATAAATCGTAAGTGCAATTAACTACCGAGGAAAAAAAAACATCAAAACATGTAAGGCAAAGCGAATCAAATAAATTATACATTCTCTGGAACTTACACAACATGTGATTTACACATGTAAATAAGTGTGCAGTTTTTAGATAGAATGGTGCTTGTAAAGTCAACACAAGAATCGCAACATAATTGACGCACACGTGTCACGTGTAGTGTACAAGTTACGACTGTCATTCTATTCCACATTCGAACATACAAATACCTATTACCTATTTATTTGCTCAGACAGAATCGTGATGTTTTTTTTGTAAATAAAAAAACTTGTTCTGCCTCATCAAAGAAAGAGTTTGTTCTAGCCCATTTCCCGAACAAAAAGAAATTATACGAAAAATCAACAAGATTGGAGCCAACATTAAGAAAACTTGGCAGAAATATTTCACAATAATATTCGTTAGCAGAGATACCATCGCGGGAACAACCTCAATTGTAATAAAAATGTAAGTATTTCCTTAAACATCGTCATGAAAAAATTTCGAAAGAAGACCCACCATTTTCAACTCTGATTTAGATCTCGAGGATTCAAGCGAAAAAAATCACCGTCAAACAAATCCGAACGTTGAAGCGGCTGGGTAGGGGTTCATTTCGGTTGAATGGAAAAGTGGCTTTATTTTCAATGTAGCGCAATTTCTTGCAATCTCAGATCAAAACGGCAGGGAAATCCAATGGCTAAATGTAGAAAAAATGTGGATTTTATGGCACAGGTTAAAAGCCAAGGGTTTTAAACGACGCTAGTATTCCGAGGGAGCGGAGAGCATATTGTCTTATAGCTTGAGTTCTAGAGGCATTGTGGTTTTTAAGTCGTTGACTTGGCTATGGGAAATCTTTGAATTGCTACTGAATTTAACAATGGGTTAAAATGCAGTACATAGACTAAATACAAAATTTGATAGATTTTGTTCTGTTAAATAATGGACTTACCTACTTGTTCGGTTAACATAGTGACCTTTAATGACATGTCATCTTTTCACTGGTAAAATAATCATAAAAAGTTATACAATTTACCAACTGTCCTATAGTAACTTGTAGTAATTTAATCACTGGCTAGGCCACTACATGTCAATTTCCAATCGTTCATGTCGTTTTCGAATCGATGGTTCAATTTATCCTGGTAGGTCGTTAAATGGCCGGTCGTCGATACTCGTCGACTAACTCGCCTTTATTAACTTCACGAAAGGAATTTGTGTGCGTGGAATTTAATAAGGCAAGCGGGCACAGTCCACCTGATGGTAAGTGCGGGTACATATGACAAAGACAATTGCAATCTCAACCCTTCTGTAATACGAGTAAGACTGCGAATGCGGTGCAGGACCAGGATGAATTGCGTCTTATGGCGAGTTGTTCGATCAGTAGATAACTAAACTCACGTGGTACATTTTTTTTAGATTTAAGAAATGGTTAGGATTTTTAGCTAAGTACTAACTAGAGATCAAACAACTAAGCTAGTAATTGCTGTTGTGGTCTTATCCTGCTGCATATAATGCATGCTGCTTGGCGGTAGGATAAGATGCATTGTTTGAAAATCTTATAGGATTGACGAGAGCTGCTGGTCGGTCGCATCGAGCGCTTAAAGGCGCAGCCAGCCCAGCCCAGCGCATAGACGTGACGTACGCGTGCGCTTTCCACTGCGGTGTTTAGTGACGTCACGTCTCGCGCACGCATCCGGTGTGGCTAGGCCTTAAATCAATTCCATACATTTCCTCAGTTTTCGGAAATCGTATACGTTAGCTTTAAGCATCTTCTCTAGGACCTGTTATTTTATGCATATGTTATGCCGCTAAATGTGCTAAAGATCTAAAGTCAGTCAAAGGCAGTTTATGTATGCCCGCGCATAATCCACGGCATAAAATATGTGCGGATCTCAGCTGCGAGCACTCAACATGAGCTTTTGCATACAAATAACTTAACCGCGGCCAAATGGCCAATTTGACGTTACCAATTTAGAGAATCCATCAAAATTATGAATATGCATGCGATACAACAAAACGCGTATATCAAAAAGCGGATATCTCACGTTTTCGTGTTTTCCTTTTTTTGCAATTTTCCCGTGTAAGCCTCTGGTAACCAATTCATTAATATTCTGCCCGCAGGCAGGCACATATCCGTCGCTTGTTGCGAAAGCAGACAAATCAAAAAGTTTCCAGTTTTTGTGTTATGCAGTTTCGTTTTTGGCGGGACGTGGTTGTTTTTACGGTGTCGCTCGCTTAGTCTTTTTTTGTGATTTGAATAGAAATACACGCAGGGCGAATGTTTGGTTTCCGTTCGTTATCAAAGTTGCGGCCGTTACGGGTAAATGTTTGTTATTGTAGGTAGTAATGACGACCGAGTTAAAGCCCAACCAATATTGTATAAGAGCGGACACAATATCTCACGTAGTAATAATGACGAGACCGACTAGCTGGCGAGAAAGGGTTCAGAGATGTAGTGGTGGGTCCTGAGCCTAGCTTGCCTCACCCGTTCGGATGGCTGCGCGTAACAAACTGCGAGGATCGACCATGGAAGGACACCAGCTGTACTGGAGCCACAGAACTGGATTGTCACGGAACCTACGAACGTTATTAAGGACCCAACTTAGACTGATAACTAGGGCAATAACCTGGTCATGCCTAGTTTAACAAACACTTACACAACTCATGTGTTACAGACAGCCCTCTGTGCAGAGCCTGTATGACGGCAGAGGAGACTGCTGTCCACGTTATCATCGAATGTCTTGAGGTGGCAACATACCGGGCGTGACACCTCGGACTAGAGCCGAGGTCACTACCAGAAGTCGTCGGCAAAGGGTGGCTAGGCTTCCTGGTGGAACTGGTATGGCAAGAGTAGAGCCACCAACCCTCTACACAAAAAAGGCGTACATTCTAATTCGTCGAGTTGGGTAAAAGAGGCCGCGACAACCTACATATATATATGTAACTACATAGAATAGAGGTGGTGTAGGTGTCAATGTCATATCGTTAATTTTGGCTTTTATTTGGACTCGTCTTCTTCCCAATTAGTGGCATTTAAGTTAATAAGACGCTGAAAATACACAAATGACAAATAATAACAAGAGTCAAAAAACCAACGTACAAATCGCGAAACTAAATAAAAGAGGGGCAAGAGAGGAAGTAAAATCAACAGGAAAACAAGATATTATTTTTTAAGGCAAAAGAAAACAGGAAAACACGTGTAATAAATGTTACAAAAATGCAAAATATTTACAAATTATTATAATTTCTTACGTTAAGTATTTTACTACACACAAATATATATATCTGCTCATTAATGTGGGGCTAGATCAATTTGTGTAAGATTCTTCTTCTTCTTAGTCATACACTCCTGGCGGAGTGGTCGTGCTCATGGATCATCTAGGAGGTTGGCTGCGACTATTGCGAGTCTTCTCCATCTCTCTGTTCGTGGCACTACGCATACACTCAGTAAGGGACCTTCGTGGACGATTTAAGGAGGTCCGTCCATCTTGTGCGTGATCGGCCGCGAGAACGTGGCCCCTCTAGTCTTCCTTGCACCACTAACCGTTCCAAAGAGCTTTCGTTGCGGATGACATGTCCAAAAATCGTAAGGATTCGCTCTTGTACAATCGACGAAAGTTTTTGTTTGATACGAAGCTCTTTTGGAATGGAAAAGTTAGTACGGTAAGCAGTCCATTCTATTCTCTGAAAGTGCCTCCAGCACCACATCTCAAGGACGTCAATCTTTTTACGATATTTTTGATGGATAGTCCATGTTTCAGATCCATACAGGAAAATAGGAAATATTAATCATCTCATTAAGCAAACCTTGGTGTTTTCTTCTTCGCAGCTTCCAGTATTTGTGTAAGATTATCCCATGATAATTCATGTATTTTTATTTAATTGCGTCATAATTGGTGTAAGGTTTTTTAGGGAAGGCATTAAAACAAATTAGAAAACCTCACATGGACATAGATACTAGGTATAAATAAAATAATAAGGCCGCAGGGCAGCTGGTGGCTAGCTGTTAGTGAAAGGGTACACCACGGACCTGGGTCCTCCCGAGGGTAGGTCTTGTTCCTCAACTCACGCTTGCCTTCACCGGCCGGCTGCGGTGTACAATGACGAGGAACAGACCCTCACCTCTGGCTTGCCTTTATTGGCCGGTCAGAGTGGAGTCGCAAGAGCTATATGCTCCAAGGGCAAATGTGTTGTATAAGTGGCGAGTGGGCACCTTAAGGTGGTTAAAAGTTCAGAAGCACATCTCCACCCTTAGCCTCCCTTACCTCCCTTCGGCTATGTAAATGCGGCTATTTTGGGAAGCGCATTCAGTTTCATCAACAGCCTAGTTTACCAATCCATATCAGTTCATTTACAGAGCCTATTATTAGTGTTTCCATCCTTCATAAATAGCCCTACACTAACCGGTGGTTGTCCGTGGGAGCATACTTTTATAGTTTGCCATCAGAGACAATCGCCGGTTGGTGCCCCATCACTTTACTAAATTAAACTTGTCTAAAGGGCCTCTGCGTGTTGGCTTCAGCTCCATATACGCCATCCAAAGGTCCGGGACTCACATAGTCCCGTGATTGGTAAAGACATACAAATAATTATATTAAATATCGGGGGACAAAGTCACACCAACTGACCTAGTCCCAAACTAAGCTCTAAGTTTGTACTATGGAGACCAGACAAGTATGGATAAGTTAATTAACTTTACATTCAGAGGCCCTTGCAAAGATGCATTACGCTAACTTTCTATTCGATTCGTTTTGAACTAATCGCCTCACTGCTAGATCACGTGACTTTTCGTATCACGTCACGGTTGAAAAACAACGAATAGAAACGCTAGTAAGCGTAGTGCATCTTGGCAGGGCCCTCAGATCAATCAAGTAGAGGAATTTGAAAAAGAGAAAACTTGCGAAGTCACATAATCAAGTAAAGTGTATTTCTATGGAACTTGCTAACTATGTAAACAAAAGACTTAACTTTGTTTTGCCACTGTTTCTCCTTGAATTTTTACACAACCTCATCAAACACCATTGAACCATAAACTATTGAAACGGTCGTTACTGTGAAATACAAAATCACCAAATATATAACTCTATCTTGGATATTTCCTTAAAAGTTTAAATGGTTTCATAAGTTAAGTTATTAGGACTTGATGGAATGACGTTTTTGTTTCTTTTAAATTCTACAATTGTCTATGATGGGTAGTGTTGTGGCTAAAGTTGGCGATATATTAAGGCCCCTACACATTACCTAACTCACGCTGATCACACTCACAGATGATATAACGGCACCTTTTGTAATAAATACTGGTGATATATCATCTTCAAGTACCGATTCTTCTTCAGATCGTGATTAAACAAATTAGAAATAAGTAACTACTTGTTTTTTTACTTTCGGTATTTTATTATTCGATATGGTTTGACATAAGTAAAGGAGTATTGCCCATCACTAGTAAATTCATCATTCAGAGACAATTTCAATATGGCGGTTTGTTTACATAGTTATCAAGTTCCATAGAATTAGACTTAAGCAAATAACATAACAAATTATTTTAACATTTTTTAAGTAATACATGACAGGTGCTGTAATCTATGGAACTATGAAAAACGTGGTTTCGAGTTAGATCTCGCTTTTTTATTAGCGAAATTGTTTACGAACTTAGCAGTTTTTATAAATAAGTTTTCAATGGGGTAGTCGAGTCAAAATCGGACAATTCTAGTTCAAATAATGAGCCAAAACCCACGCTCGGATAGGTTGACAAACACAATTGCCATCATCCTATCCCGATAACTTTCCTCGTTGGTAATTAAACATGTAATCGGTAACGAGATAAGTAGGTTATCAAATCGTAATAAGACAGCTCCAATTTCGAGAGAATAAATGGAAAAATAATTCTTTAGGCCTGTTACAAACGATACGCCGTTATGATTTGAGTTTGATTGGAAAACATCAAGAATAAGAAAAAATATTTTGGAGGCAGACTTTCGCGTAACAATTTATTTTACTTAAGGCTTTATTAACCTAACTAATAATATTGTTTAGGTCAATTCATGCAAGTCAAGTTGTATAGTTCGTTCGTTCAAATAGTTTGCAAGCTTTGATGTGCTGCTGCTACAATTGGTACAAAAACACAAAGCGCTGTCGGCGACTTCAAAGGGTTGTAACGCACACTATTTGAAAGAACGATTGAACTATTTAAGTCATAAAAGAGCAAAATGATCAGAAATATTTGGTTTTGATTACCGACTTGAGTTTTAGTGCAAATTTTAAAGACCTTATGTATAAGCAAATAAGGGCTATCACTGGCAACGCTGGTTCCACAAAGCATGTGAGTGGTTACAAAAAAAAAATCTAACCTTTTGCGCTCATTATATTTTCATTAGAATTACTGTTTTTTATATTGTAATATTATATTCATAATCGTACCGTAATATGTATAATAAAGGACTTTAAACTAATATTAGAATGGTAAGTAAAACTTTAGTCCTGCAAACTGGCAACACTTAATCCTAAGCAAAAAGCCTTACGACGAAAAATATATAACGTAGATACATCTCAACTGCTTTTTAATTAGATCCCCGTCGACTTGTTTTCCTTTTTATTTCTACCTTTTCGTTGGGTTCCCTTTCCATAATAGAACCTCTATCGCTGCGTCTATGTCACATATATTTTTCAGTGAAATATTCGTAAAGGTACAATTTTTTTTTCTTTTTAAACATAATTAATAGTTTAATTTATGTGTGTGTGTGTGAGCGCGTTTGCGAGTGTGTGCGTGTCTGAGTGTACACGTTTGTGCGTGTGCGCGTGTGCGCGTGTGCGTGTGTGTGTGTATGTGTGTGTGCGTGTGTGTGTGTCTTATACACTGGATTAACACAAAGGCTACTTTCTATTCCGGGAAATTATGAAGTTCCCAAATTAATAACGAGAATCCAATTTTTTTCAGGACAATAGGTCTGTAAGTAGAAAAAGAAACCACCGGGAAAGTCGGAAATTTGCAGCGGGGCGAAACCGCTAACAAGCAGCTAGTTTATAATTTCAATAGAATAATTCAAATCTGTACAATTTATTAAAGTCAAGAATATTCAAATTATTTTTCACATTGCTTGTTAAATAATTAGGTTTGACACGAGAACAAAAACGCTTATTTATTTTAATTGTTATCAACACATTCAGAGACTCACAACTAATAACGTAAATAACCAAGGAGACAGTACAATTCCTCATTTTTTTTTTTTTTATAGCATGGCAAGGCAAACGAGCACACAGGCCACCTGATGGTAAGTGGATACTATGCAGTTAAGTGCAGTTTGTTTTATATAAATTGTTTCAGTTTAAAAAGCAGTCGAGAGCAAGACCTCTAATTATTTCATCTTTACTTAAGAAAATCAAACGGAACTGCAGTCCTTTTTGCAGATAAAAAGCGCTAGTTTATTCCAATACTTATTTTTTAAAGTCGCCCGGTATTTCCTGCTAATAACGCCGGCAAAGATTCAGCGCTCCAATAAATATGATATAATCCACTCAATATTCGTGTCACCATGGGACACCGCGTTCAATCTCATGATGAGAACCCTGGATGAGGAGAGGGTTACTCCCTGAGGTCCGGTCCGGATTAGTGGTACATATATCGCGGAATAACTTCGTATGTGTTGTGGTAAATTAAAAAAATATTTTCGAGCTGAGTTTTTGGAGTATAGTAAATTAAAAAAATATATGCTCTGCTTGCTTTTCCCTCAAGAATATATTATTGATAGAATATTATATGTAGTTACGTCTAATTGTATTATATTTGTTCGCTCTTTATTAGATAAAGGTAGTTACAGCGTAGCGTAATGTTCCCTTGTAACTTGCTGAAATGTAGCCGAGAGCAAGGTGCAGGCTGAAAACCAGCGCTGCGCAGCATATGCTGAGACCTGAGCTTGATGTCACTAAAAAATTATATCCCTACCGTAAAGTGTTCACATTTAAACTGTGTTAATGTTTCTTTTTTGTGACATTTTTTTTGTTGTTGTAAGAACCATCAAAAGTGTAGAAAGGGACTTAATCCCGTTAAAACATTATTATATACCTCGACGTTTTGATCGTGTTGCAACAGTCGCGGTCATGAGCAGACTGAAGAGGGCACCTATCTATGTTCCGTGCGAGTTTTTCGAACTACCCGCACTTGGTCTTGTTTTTATTTTATCGGGATACCCACCGACCGGCACACAACACTCAGTGTCCACGGATTTCCCGACGATAATTATGATGATGAATGATGACCAGAGGTCGGAATAGGCAGTGCCTATTTGCCTAAACTTCGCGGGAGGACGTAACTAAGAGTGGTTACAACCACCGAAAATAATGTTGTTTTATTATTGAATGCGGGATTTCCGGGTGTTTAAGAATACATAAATGTGGAAATTCATACTAAAACTCAATATCACATGTTAAAATTTTACATTATCAAATGACATATTCTGATTTATTTTAATGTAAATAAACTAACAAAGTATTTCGTATTAAATAATATTAATAGTAGTCATAATGATTGTAATTATCATATTGATGATTCAGATTGAAAGTTGTTTTTGTTATTGATGATCATGTAAAATTGTATGCAATAAATGTTATTAACATATTGTGATATTGAGTTTTAGTATAAACCACATTTATGTATTATTAAAAATACCTGGAAATCCCGCATTCAATAAAAATAAAACATTATTTTTGGTGGTTGTAACCACTCTTAGTTAAGTCCTCCCGCGAAGTTAAGGCAAATAGGCACTGCCTATTCCGACCTCTGATTATGATAGAGCCCTAACTCGAAATCCAAAATTTCCGAATTATGTCACTATTATTCTGAAGGTGCGATATGGTGAATGATGACGCTTGCACTTGCTAATCATCGTATGTGTAAACGTCACGAAAGTTTAAAACAAACAATACTTCGTAATAATCCAGGATAACGACAATCTGTGTTTCTTTCATCGAATTTTTTTATCTGTTACGCGTGAAGAAATTCCAAACATCCATATACAAATTTTCATATTTACCGTAGGAAGGATTTTGGAACAACTACCCAAATGAGGAGTGTTATGTGTTTTAAACTTTGGTCCGCCTGTGAGGATTGAAAGGATAAAACCATTTTAAGGGTATTTTATTTGAAATATGTCGGTTACGTAGTGGTTGACTTCGTTCCATAAAGACGGTAATTTAAGAGGCTCCATTTAACACACTAAACCCATATTATTTACCTTTGGTATGTTATCGTATTGTCATCGTTACTATAAGCTCTTATTTACTTGACCGTAATGGTTGCCAAGTGACAAACAATACGTACCACTTTCAACGCCAGCCACTGCTACGATTGCACCGTTAGCCCGTAGCAGCATTTTTCCGTTAAGTAACAAAAATCTGCTACGAGCAGTGTACCCGACTATCAGGTCATTGGTGAAATATGGTGTAAGCTTGTGTGTTCCTTACGAGTAATTTTTTATTAAAGTACTGAACTTGATGGATAGCGATGATAAATGTCCCTTTTAATAACATACTTTTTATTTTGAAAACACGTGAGTTTTAGTTTTTAAACGATGTATTACGATGAATGACGACGTGGTTGGTCGAGTTCGTAGAGAGTCGGCCGACAAAACTAGCGGTTCTGGGTTCAACTCCAGGTATAGGCAAATACTTGTTTGATGGGCGCGAGTTTTTTATTTTTTATTTTTTTATGGCATAGCACGAGCACATAGGCCACCTGATGGTAAGTGGAAACTGTGACCCATAGACATTCGCATTCACAAGACTGCAAATGCACTGCCAACCCTGAGGACTAAGATGGAATGCCTCTATGCTAGTCATTTCACCGGCAGTCTTATCCCCAAACTGGAACACAACAATGCAAACACTGCTGCTTTGCGATAGGTTAATGGATAAGATGGTGGTACCAACCCGGACGGACCCTGAACAAGGTCCTCCCACAAGTATTTCCGAGTCTCGGTTGTTTTCTATGTATACCTCCATATCTAGTACCCAGAGTATAGTTGCACACTTTTGTAACTTGTCGCAGTAATACCTTTGACAGAGTAGTGCAGCAGTACAAACATGACGTTAAAGTGACAAAGTACTAAAGTTTCCAACTACTTACACGGCCGACTGAACTTCCGAGTCAACTAAATTTATTATCTTGGACATTATATAAATTAATACGGAACCGTGACGCTGTCGTGCTTTATTCACTTTGTTCTCTCCCTTCTACATGCGCCCTCTCACCTTGCCACTTTTTCTTTAAATTATTTCTGTTAAAAGGCCTTGTAATGAGAAAAGTTTAAATGTCTGGGACTGTTGATAACTCGACGGGGGCAAGTTATTGCGTTCGATGTGACGGTACCGTTAATGTTTGGCTGGAAAGTATAGTCAGCAGAAAAAGCAAATATAAAAAATACGCTATTTTTGTCAAAAAAAAAAAGGCTAGCTTTTTGCATTCTGTACTTAATTATAAAAATCACGGGACGATATATTTATTGACTTCTTTTGCTGACTGTTTTTGATGGATACATTGGATTGACAAGGGTACCAAAAAAAAAGGCCGCGAATCTAGACGGTAAAAACTATATCGTCTTTGACCTGGGCTTCTTCTACCACGCCCTTACGGGCTTCTTAAATAAGAGCCATCAAAATGTTGACACTAAGATACCGGGTTAAATCAATATTGTTTGTCACCGTAGAATAGGGACTCTGTTATTTTATTGTCAACGTTATAATAGCTCTTATTTACTTGACAATAATGGTGGCCGAGCTAGAAACATTACCTTAACAGGTTAAAAACGGTATAGTTTTTACCGGTTAGAATAATTAACAGGAATTGAATTAAAATGTACTTGCAGCGTTTTAGCCATTAAAATTGTAAAAAAACAAATGAACCATATTTTACAAAATAAATAATCAATTATTTATGTACGTAGATATGAAAAAATTACAAATATCAAAACTGACATACTAATTATAATACGAAATTACTTTGAAGACAGCAGTTACTTGAAACATTCAAAGTATACTTATAAAAACATAATTAACTAACTACAAAAAAGTAATTTCGCATTGTAATTTCTGTTTAAACATGAGAAAGGCAATATTTGTAGAAGTCAGTACAAAGCGCTTTACAATCGTCCGTGCCCAATTCAAAGCCCACTTTCCGAATAAAAGAATCATAAAAGATGTTATTTAATATAACGTTCTTCCCGGGCTTGGGCACAAACGGAATATTATAATTATACTCTGAAGAGAGGCGAAATAATGAAAAATGTATGCGCTCCCTTTTACATGCGAACGTACAGGGGGTAGTTTCTTTAATATTTTGTGAATGTCTGTTAGAGGCGCTACAAGGGTGTTTTTTTTACGTAAGAGTAATATTTCGTGTCTCTCGCTTAACGACGTGTTTTGTTTTTACGTAAGGCTAGGATATTTATTAGTGTTATACCTAACTGAATGTGGGTATGTATACTTGTGTATACAAGTGGATTTGAGTAGGCTTTACTCTAAAATTGTCATAGGCTATATTTTTCGCTATTAACATTTATATAATTAGCAGTCGTTTTGGTACCCAGGTAGTTGGGTTTTTATTTAAGCTTGCTTTTTATTCGACTTGATTACTCCTTTATTATACCCGAGGCTTATACAGGCTGAGCCTCATACCGCCGTACGATTCATAAGCGGCGTGTTGGTCGAAATGAAACTTTCACACCGGTTGACCTTTAAAATATCATCAACACTCTCTTTAGCAAGGTTTCCTCGAAAAATTCTAAAATAAAGACCGAAGTAAAGATACAGTTTTGAAGAGAAAACCGAATAATTTATATTTTATAAATAACTTATTAAACATCTATTTTAACATGGTGCAAATTTTTATCCGCTTACCCAAGCATGAGGGTTTGTTTTTCGGGTGCGTGTATGTATTCATGAATAATGTACAAAATATTCAATAGTGCCGGATATAGTTAGATAGGTATTTACCCAAGGAGTGTCATAGGCTATGTTAGAACCTCCTCAAGCCTAGTGCTGCAGGGATTGAGTTTTTAAAGATTGCTCTTTGCTACATATTCCCTTAGGAGTTGCCAAATGGTCACTGTAGGTATGTAAACTGTAACATGTAACTATTTACGAGTAACAAGTAATGTAGGCCGATCAAATCCACGGCGCTGACTCTAAACCCCTCCAACTACGTTGCGCATCGCTCTAACTTGCTAAGTTAATAAGAACTGATGGCCAGTACTCCTAACTTGTTAACTAACATTTAATTAATCAAGCCGGAGCATAACACGGCAACAGCCCATTATTTAGTGTAACCTTAGTCCCGATGCTTTGAAGTTTAATACCTAGTGTTGACGACAGCCACCGCCGAACTCTAGCCGACAGCGACGTATTTAGACGTGACCCTAGTATATAAGGATACTGTAAATAGTTAAGTTAGTATATAAGTGTTTTATATAGTATTAGGTAGATTTTAGGTATATAAATAAAGATTTTTTAGTTAGTTTTAGGTTTAGAATGGGGATTTAGCTTAGGGAGCCACCTAGTATTACGAGCTGTGGATGAACGATGTATAGATTTAAGTTTTTTATGTGTAAATTAGGTAAAGTCCAGCCCGAACTACAAGCTGGACTGAACCCCGAACCGATCCTTGCTCCCTCAGCTAGATCCCATTAGAATAACTACCAAAAATTTTGGTAAAATAGACCGCCGAACGCGGCTATTGTCCTCCTGACCCGGTAACCTAGTTCCGATATTAGAAGGGAAAAGGTTATCGGGTCAGAGATCCTGAGCCGGACCTAAGCCAGGAAGAAACGAATCAGATCCGAGCAGCGAGATAGGAAGTATGATTGATTATGTGTTAGTTTATAAGGAAATATTGAATCAAATTTAGGATAATTTGATAAAGCGTGCGGCCAATCAGACGCAGGCGGTATTTACGGGCGGCGACGGGGAAGAACCTCGGATGTTTCCACCCGAAGGTCGAGTGGAAAGCGCCCGGAAATGCAGGCGCTCTGATTGGTCGTCCCGATTAAGTTTATTGAGCTAAGGCTTTTGATTTGTGCAGAGGCTTGGGACTCCTCGGACGTGAAGGCACTATTTGAACCTGTATGAAATACTATAAATACGGAGCCAATATTTTAATTGTTTGTACTCGGTTTCATAGTTAGTTAATACTCGGATTTGTATACTCGGATTAGTACTCGGTTTCATAGTTAGTTACTACTCGGATTAGTACTCGGTTTCGCAGTGAATACTCGTTTAGTTTCGTTTAGTACTCGTTACAAGCTCTTAGTATTCGTAGTGTTTCGTACTGCACTCGTCGTATACGGTGCATGCGTGTTTGTTAATCTCTCTGCCCTAAAGTAAAATCGTTTTTGTTTATATTGTTTAAAGTCTATAGTGTTTAAGTAAATGTAATATCAAAGTGTTTGTCTGTTTTAATAATTTAAATTCATTTAACGTTTTTATCTAGTTTCATTTTATTTCCTCTCCTAATAGTCGCGTTTTGTTTAGTGTTTTTGGAACTCTGAGCTATCGGGGTTAGTCAACTGTTAGCGCGTATCGTCAACAGTTTTATGGTCCTTCGAACCGGATCTTAACCTGCGGTCGTCAACAGTTTTATGGTCCTTCGAACCGGATCCGCGAACTAGGATTTGTGATTGTGTTGTGAAACCACGTAAAACCATAAATATGGTTGTTACGAGGAGCCAGGCGGGCGATAACCTCGAGGACGAGGAAAATCGTCGTCTGATGGAGCAGCGCTTAGAAGAGGAAAGGCAGAGATTACTTGAACAAACTCCGCTACGAGGAGGTAACGTCGAGGGAGCACCCGCGGAACGAGCGGGCCCCCTCAGAACCGGGACGGAAAACCCAACCCTTCGGCGGATGAACCCGATGGGCGACTCACCAGTCTCACCCCCGAACCAGGACAGGGGGGAGTTTAGTCGCAATGTCGGATGGGGTGCGCAGCCGCGGGACACCTACGGAGTGTCACCGCTCGCGCCACCCGCGATCCGAGTACCCGAGCAGCGTATGGAGGAGAGGCTCGCGCAAGGAGCGCAACGACCGGCGGATCGTGACCGCGTTGCGTTTGCGTCGAGGCCTGCATCCGTGGCTTCTACCACGGATCTTAAGGTAAGAAGGCGGAGAGCAGAACTGGAGGCGGCAGAGCAGCTCGCCGAGTTGCACCGTCGTGAGCTGGCGATTCAAGAGGAATTGATCCAGAAACGACTCGCCGCAACCATCGAACAGATCGAGGTAGAAGGGTCCCGGGCTGGAGGGTCGGTCGCAGATCCCGCGAACCGGGTGGGCGACTGGCTCGACAACGTGCAGCCCGAGAGAGCAGCGCCGATACCACGCAGGTCACGTGAAGACTCGCCATCGCCGAGGAGAACACGTGACGAGGTAAGAACCCCGCACAGTCAGCGGGACAGATCAGAAGGAAGGAGCCGCGCCATTGATCGACTGACGGATCATCTCGAGACGATGATGAGGCCGCCACCAAGGCAAGTATATGAGTTGCCTATATTTGCCGGAGATCCGAGCGAATGGCTCACATTTTTAAATAGTTACGAACAGTCGTCGCAGCGGTACAAGTTCTCGCCGTACGAGAACGTTGCGAGGCTACGACACGCTTTGAAAGGTGAGGCGCGACAGTGTGTACATCATATGCTCGCGTCATCGACATCACCAGAACTAATTGTCAGAGTGTTGAAAAAGAACTTCGGTAGAACAGATTTGCTAATTGATCGAGCGATCGAGGAACTGAAGAGGATGCCTATAATTGGTCCGAGCGCAACGGATTTAAATGCGTTCGCGACAAAAATCATGAACATAGCATCGACATTAGTGAACTTAGACAAACGGAGTTACGGAGCTAACCCGTTACTAATAAGGGAGATAACAGAGAGGTTGAGTCCGCATTTGCGCTCGCGATGGTGTGCATATGCGAAGGAAAGATATACTCTAGAACAGAGTGAGTTAATGCTGATGGCTAACTTTTTACTCGATGAGAGCGACGCCGAGTTGGAGTTCTCGCACGCACGGGCGCCGTCAAAGAGGACGACACCCGCGCCACCGATCCAGCGAGACACTCGACGCGCACCGATCCCGGCCGGCGGAGGAGCTTTCCGTCGCCCACAACCACCTAGAGTCAACAGAACCTACACGACAGAAACAGTGAGTAGTTGTTTGTTTTGCGGAGGCGGTCACAATACGACTGACTGTCGCCGACTTCTTAACATGCCAGTTGGAGCCCGCTGGGACTGGGCCCGACAGAACCGGGTATGCTTTAAATGTGTTAATCAAAAACATCGTCGGGAGCAATGCCCGGCGAGAGGGTGCGGTGTGAACGGATGCCCGCGACCCCACCATCCCGTGCTGCACGAACCCCTGAACCAGCAGCATACATACCAGGTGCCACCTGTGCAGGCGCCACCTGTGCAAGCGCCGCTAGCGCCGGCGCCACGCTTTGCTAGGCCGCTAGCGCCGCCCCGCGCATCGTCGGCACGCGCTGTGACGTCACGAGAAAGGACGCAGCGCGCCGCGGCGTGCGCAACGAACAACGAACCGACGGAGCTCTATGATCCAGAGCGGAGCTTCGCGGCGACCTACAAGAACCCCCATATGGTCGCAAACATAGTGTTGTTAAAGGTAGTACCCATTATTATTTCGGGACCGCGATGCGAGGTCAAGACACACGCGTTGCTCGACGAGGGAAGCACCGTTAGCCTTGTGGATGAAAGGTTGGCGGAGGCGATCGGAGCAACCGGACCCGAGACACCGTTACACATTCAAGGTGTGGGATACATGACTTCGAGCCAACGGAGCCGAAGGGTGACAACGCAGGTACGAGGAATCCGAGATGGACCTGTACACGAAATGACGCTGCGGACCGTACCGAACCTAGGCCTACGAACGCAGCGCCTAAATAAAACAGAACTAGGTAAGTACAAGCACCTCGCCGGCCTGAACGAAGCGGCATTTGAGGAAGGAGTGCCGTATGTGCTTATCGGTGCCGATCACTGGCACATAATGATCCCTCACGAACTGAGGACAGGGCGCATGAACGAGCCCGCAGCCCTACGAACCGACCTAGGATGGGTCGTGTACGGTACGGTACCGCGGCTCATCCGAACCGAACATGCCGAGACGTCGCTACACTTAGCGGCGCGTGAACCAGAGCTGGACGAAGCTCTGAAAAGGTACTTTAGTATAGACTCGTTGGGGATCAAGTTGATCGATAAGAAACGCCCCCTCGAGGAACGAGCTGAGAGGATTTTCGCTCAAACCGTGAAGAAAATAGACGGACCCCGCTACGAGGTAGGACAACTGTGGCGGGACGATGAACCCCGAATGCCACCGACGTACGCAATGGCGTTTCGGCGGCTACAGGGGATTGAAAGGAAGATGGACCGTGATCCGACCTTTGCGACGGAGTATGCCGCACAGGTCGATAACCTGCTGGTCAAGGGTTACGCCGAACCAGTGGAAGACCACGAACTCACCCAGAACGGGAAAATAGAGTGGTATTTACCTCATTTTGGGGTCACTAACCCCAATAAATTTGATGCTGCGTCAACAGTCCAAGGACGCAGCCTGAACAATGATGTGTTGGAGGGACCAGAACGCCGTGATGAACACTGGCTGAGAGCGCTCGACAGCTTGGCTGCGCTGCGGGTGCCGCGGTGTTACTTTGACACGGGGCGATCGCCGCGTGAGTTACATATGTTTGTAGACGCGAGCGCCCAGGCTTACGCTGCGGTAGCCTATTGGCGAACCGACGCCGAGGTGAGTCTCGTCGCGGCGAAGGCGAAGGTCGCGCCGACACAGGCGCTGAGCATCCCGCGACTGGAGCTGCAGGCGGCGCTTATCGGGGCACGGCTAGCCCGCGCTATAGCGTCGCATCACAGAACAAAGAACAAGCGCCCAGAACAACGAAAGACCCACAGTACGAGCAGTAGCGAACGCGTGCCAGGTGTGCATCCTGCGCCGGGCGCGACCTCAGGTGCCCGCGCTGGGAGATCTGCCACTGGCACGGATCGAGCCATTCCACCGACCGTTCACGAACGCGGCGGTGGATTACTTCGGACCACTGATGGTGACCGTCGGGCGACGGCACGAAAAGCGCTGGGTGGCGCTATTCACGTGCCTCACAACCCGCGCAGTCCATTTGGAGCTGGCGCACTCGCTGTCCACCGGCTCGGCCATCATGGCGCTAAGGCGCATGGCCGCGCGACGGGGGTGGCCGCGGGTCATCTACAGTGACAACGGAACCAACTTCCGGGGTGCGGACGCGGAGCTGCGCGCCGCCTACCTCGAGTGGCTGCCAGCAATGCAGCAGTACGGGCAGCGGAACGCGATGGAGTGGCGCTTTATACCGCCGGGAGCTCCGAACCAGGGAGGCGCCTGGGAGCGCATGGTGCGCTCCGTGAAGACGGCGCTGACGGCGACACTGACGTCCAGGGCGCCCAAGGAAGAGGTGCTATGGACGCTGCTCGCCGAGGCCGAGCACACTGTGAATGCTCGGCCCCTCACTCACGTATCGGTTGAGGCAGCCGACGAAGAAGCCTTAACACCGAACCATTTTCTACTGGGAGGCTCCACGGGGGTCCCTCTCACTGGCCCTTGTGTGGAAGCCGATCGCCGAACCTGGCGAGCCAGCCAGGCGCTCGCCGACCATTTCTGGGCCCGCTGGGTCCGGGAATACTTGCCGACGCTTGCCCCGCGACGCTCATCCGCGGCGGGCGAGCGACAACTGCAGGTTGGGGACTACGTGATCGTGGTCGACCCCACCCTGCCACGGAACGTGTGGCCACGAGGAGTCGTCGAGACGACCTACCCTGGACCAGATGGCGGCGTGCGGAGCGCGGACGTCCGAACGAGAGGCGGCGTGTTCCGGAGACCGACGACGAAGCTGGCTGTCGTACCGTTGCACCCGGGTCAACATGGCATGTTGACGGGGGGATAGTGTTGACGACAGCCACCGCCGAACTCTAGCCGACAGCGACGTATTTAGACGTGACCCTAGTATATAAGGATACTGTAAATAGTTAAGTTAGTATATAAGTGTTTTATATAGTATTAGGTAGATTTTAGGTATATAAATAAAGATTTTTTAGTTAGTTTTAGGTTTAGAATGGGGATTTAGCTTAGGGAGCCACCTAGTATTACGAGCTGTGGATGAACGATGTATAGATTTAAGTTTTTTATGTGTAAATTAGGTAAAGTCCAGCCCGAACTACAAGCTGGACTGAACCCCGAACCGATCCTTGCTCCCTCAGCTAGATCCCATTAGAATAACTACCAAAAATTTTGGTAAAATAGACCGCCGAACGCGGCTATTGTCCTCCTGACCCGGTAACCTAGTTCCGATATTAGAAGGGAAAAGGTTATCGGGTCAGAGATCCTGAGCCGGACCTAAGCCAGGAAGAAACGAATCAGATCCGAGCAGCGAGATAGGAAGTATGATTGATTATGTGTTAGTTTATAAGGAAATATTGAATCAAATTTAGGATAATTTGATAAAGCGTGCGGCCAATCAGACGCAGGCGGTATTTACGGGCGGCGACGGGGAAGAACCTCGGATGTTTCCACCCGAAGGTCGAGTGGAAAGCGCCCGGAAATGCAGGCGCTCTGATTGGTCGTCCCGATTAAGTTTATTGAGCTAAGGCTTTTGATTTGTGCAGAGGCTTGGGACTCCTCGGACGTGAAGGCACTATTTGAACCTGTATGAAATACTATAAATACGGAGCCAATATTTTAATTGTTTGTACTCGGTTTCATAGTTAGTTAATACTCGGATTTGTATACTCGGATTAGTACTCGGTTTCATAGTTAGTTACTACTCGGATTAGTACTCGGTTTCGCAGTGAATACTCGTTTAGTTTCGTTTAGTACTCGTTACAAGCTCTTAGTATTCGTAGTGTTTCGTACTGCACTCGTCGTATACGGTGCATGCGTGTTTGTTAATCTCTCTGCCCTAAAGTAAAATCGTTTTTGTTTATATTGTTTAAAGTCTATAGTGTTTAAGTAAATGTAATATCAAAGTGTTTGTCTGTTTTAATAATTTAAATTCATTTAACGTTTTTATCTAGTTTCATTTTATTTCCTCTCCTAATAGTCGCGTTTTGTTTAGTGTTTTTGGAACTCTGAGCTATCGGGGTTAGTCAACTGTTAGCGCGTATCGTCAACACCTATATCATTAAAATTTCTGTTGGAGAGATTTGTTTTCGGTAAGTGCGCTGACTTAAGAATATTTTATAATACTTTTTTTTCCATATTTACATATTTTTACATACACTAAATTACGCCTGTTTCCCAATGTTTTTTTTAAATCACCCTTTAACTTAACTAACAACAGTTTACTCACCTTAACCTATCGTACCACCGGGCTCTAGCAGTCATGCGCAGTCATTAAGGTGGTTTGTAAACTCGTGAACCCCAACTTGCTAACATCGCCGCACACGTAGCCGATTGGAATCAACTTAGTCTGTATACCTATGTAGTATCAAATATAAACACTGTTACAAGTTTATGTAAACAGCTCAACCTGTATATCGGCTGCATAGCTTCATTTTACCTCGTATCTGTATAATTTGCTATTATATCTACCTACTATGTCAAATTTCTTGATGCTATTAGTAACGTACTAAACAAAACTGGAGCCGTTTTTAAATATAAAAATGCTTTTCGATACTTTCATAAACATGGTGTTAAAGTTTAAATTATGAATCCTATTTTTTATTACCAAAGGTGTGATGTTTAATTGAGCTTTCAACGACGCAACATGTTTTTTTTATTTTATATTTGTTATCTATAATAAGTGTAAATAGTGCCCATAGTACGTACAAGTCTAGAACTTAGTATGAATTCGTTCTCTGATAATTATTATGTTCAAGTAAAATGTTTTTTTTTAAATTTACCGCTTAACCTGTTTAGTACAATCCTAAAATCAGATTAAAATAACAAAGTATAATCAAAACGATACTAAATCACGAAAACGATTCGTAACAAAATATCAGAAGTAATCATTACAAATTGATTCCCTACAAAACAACTTCCAAATGCCCAATCAATACTAAAGCGAGAGTAATAATACCGCAATAATCTCTTTAGAAGTTCCCCGGATTTTTATTAATCAGCCCGAAGGCAACAAAAAGTTTTTCCATCATAAAACCTATTAAATGAAAATTTCCGAGTAAAGAATGGAAAGAGATTCCAATTGGAATGAAACTTTATTTTATTCGGGACACGTTAATAAAACGATACTTTAAATAACTAAACAAAGAGTCAGTGCCAAAACTGCTAGTTGTAATCTTAATCTTAAGTAGTTTAACAAATTTCAAAGTTAGTTAATTTAACTTTGAAAAGGTTTTTTCTCGTCAAAGTCCAGTATTGAGCTGACGTGGATTGAATGCACAAAAATAATAGTTTCGTCCGAGAACACCCTTGATTCTTGAGTGTACTGGTTATAAATATATAAATATTGGGTGACAATCTCACACAATTTGATCTAGTCCTAGGTTAGGCTCTAGGCTTGTACTATGGGACTGTTGTACTTGTTCCCTAGTAGGGAACGATAAACACACTGTGGCTTGTAGATGCCAAAGGGATGCACACTGGTTCCTCCCATATGTCAAAAATCAAAAAAATACCAATCAGGAATCATTAAATTAGTAATTATTTGTACATCTATTAAGTCCGAACTACACAAAAGTATAAATTAGATGCCATTTTCTAATTATCTTCATTCTGTTATCGACCGCGAAAGTGCAACTATTGATTGTCCGCAACATCGTTATCAGTTACGACCGTAATTACCACTTGTTGTTTTTCTAATATTCTGCATAATTAGTGATTTGTGTGATCTTTTGCCGCAATGGATATTGAAACCGAAGGTATGTATGATCATTAACCGTTTTTATTTATTTTTAAATATTTGTTATTAAGGTAATCATTTAACTGCTACGGCAGAGAGATATGTTGGTAAAGAAAATATGCTTATTTTGAATACCTATTGAGTTTTAGTACGGAAGTCCGTCATAATTCTACCTTTAAAAGTTAGATAAAAGAGTATTTTAAATGATTTCATGCACAGTAAATCCCACTTTTCCCCCTTTTTTTTGTAATTGAGGTACTACGCCAACGCATTTTATTCATAGCATTATATTTATTTATATTTATTTATTTTAGTACATTATATTTATTTCATAAAAAAAATGTTTTTACTACTTTTTCGAATTACGAGAGTTAAACTAGAATTATAAGATTTTTTATACACCATTTTAGTTTTAGTTCGGTTATAATTCTTATGTTTTAAGTAAATAATGTGTTATTTTAAAAATAAATGTGTTTTACATTAAATTAAACCGTTTTACTCATAAATCTATCCAATACTCTGCGTTTAGTATTTTTGTCGCACCTTAGTATGGGCGAGGAACCATAGTGGGATGGCCCAAATTCGACAACCCAGCTATATCGTTAGATTCGTCACGAGGTCGCAAGTGACACTGGATAATTTAGTTATTTAACACAAACCAACATGGATTTTTAAATATGTAACATGTGCATTATAGTAGTTAATGCAACAGTTGTATAAGAGAGGTCAAAAAAGATGAGTGACGTGTGTAAAAATACTTTTTCTACGACTAGGTGTATTAAAACGCAAAATATAATAACAAAATTTTATGACCATAAAATACGCGATAATTACTCGACAATAATATTGGTCGAAGAACAGAACAACAAATGAGCGGGAAATTTGAAAAAAATACAAATATGTGTCTATGGTTAACTTTGTCCTTAAATTCACGTGCATTTGCCCGGTTTTATGTTTTACAAAGTTTATCTGAAGTTGGTAAAATTTGAAACAAAAACTATGAATTCTGTGGTTGTTTGTGGTAAAAATGTATTTTGCTTTAGTTTCTGTTTATCGCTTAATACTTTAACTTTGGTTTAGTAAGCTTTGTCAGCTAGGCGTGTCATTTTGGCTCAAAAAAGTGCAAGTGCTGTTATGGGAAATAGAGTAGATAGACTTTTCTACGAATTATTCTGCAGACATATTATGTATATATAGAGAGAGAGCCTTGGGGGAGGCCTATGTCCAGCTGTGGACGTCTTTCGGCTAACATGATGATTATGTATGTTCGTATATTAGTGTCGTGTGTTTTTTTGGGCTTGCCAACTGTCACTAATACACTGGGAAACATCTTAGCCTACTTGTGCAAAGTGTGGTTACAGAATTATCGACCAGTTTTAAAAGTTGTTGGTAATTCTTTAGCTCTGCCTACCCCACTTTGGGAATGAAGGCGTGAGTTTATGTATGTATGTATGTATATTAGTGTTCGTGACTAAACAGGGTGTAAGGGACGGCTCACCGAAAACTGAAACCATAGCTTCAGACCATTGTACTGAACTGAAATTCAGTGGAAATTTTCCCGGGAAAACGAAAATTTTCCCGTTTTTTTTTCCATGTTTTTGCATATAAACCGATCTAGGACAACATATTATGACATACTGAAGCTCATTATGTAAAAAAAACTGTGAAAACCGCATTTTCACGTAAAAAACGAGAAAATTTCCACTGGATCTCAGTTCAGTGCAATGGTCTGAAGCTATGGTTTCAGTTTTCGGTGAGCCGTCCCTTACACCCTGTATATATACCTATACAGGGTGTAAGGGACGGCTCACCGAAAACTGACCCCAACGAGAAAGTTTTCGTTATCTCTCGAAAATTTCCACCGGATTTCAGTTCAGTACAATGGTCTGAAGCTATGGTTTCAGTTTTCGGTGAGCCGTCCCTTACACCCTGTATAAATGACAGATAAAAGTACAGGAGTAGGAAAACATAGTTAAATGTAGAGACGAACATATCAAAATATTCACTTGGAATTTGTAAGCTTGCTTTTTATGTACACTGGTTAGATGATTAGTTTTAAGGCTAAAAAGTTAAGATGGTTATTTCCCAGCGAATTTATCCTTATTTATGTTATTACGGTCAACACTTCATCTGATTGATGTGAATTTAAGGTAGAAATGTCTGGCAGTAGGCGACATGATTTGTGATATTATTCCAAATAAAATAAGAAGTTTTATTAAAGTGTAAAGTGAGTTTTATTAAAGTGTAAAGAGAGAGTGTTAGAGCTTAATTTTTATTAAAGTGTAAAGAGCTTAACACTTTAATAAAAATTAAGGTGCGATTTTATACACTTTTGCTACCTGTTACCTTTTAAAGCCAAGGTGCTCCAAACTTCGCTGTCGGGGATCGTTTTTACGGGTATTAGGGACATACGTTTCCAATCAGTTAAGGTTTTTAATAATCTGCCAATGGAGCTTAAGGCCATTACTAATCCAAATGTGTTCAAAACAGAGCAAGACATTTTTTGCTGTCAAAATGCTACTATAATATTTGGGATTTTTTTAATTAGTTAAGATAGGTATTTAATTTATTATAACTGACATTATTAATACTGCAATGTGATAGTTAGGTATCCTAGGTTATTTTTAAAATTTGTGCTAGCTTGTAAGAGTCGTTTTTCAAACACAATGTATATTGATCCTGAAATTAACTTGAATTGAATTACGCACAGAATTTTTTATGAAATAAGGAACGCCTGATTGTCACGGATTCTAGCTCTATTAATTTAATAGGCCGGGATCGGACAGAGAGTACTTTTTTATTTTAGAAAATCAAGTTTTGCGCGTGTTTAAAAGTTAATAAACATTAGTAATTATAACCTTTATTCATATTTTCTTAGTTCCCTTCTCAAAACTTCTATGGAAACGCCCGAAAGGTTTTCTTGGAATTCAATAAATAATTCTCGTATATAATTCACAGAAGTCGAACATACAAAAGCTTCGTTCTCCTTTCAACTTCTTATTTATCATAGATAAAGCGGTATTCTTTTTTTGCTTTTAAAGCTAACAATACGCAATTCATTGGATATTTCCTCGTGCCAAGAGCGGAGATACCTCGAAATGAACACGCAACATAAAATAAGTGTTCTGTTTAGTTTGGACTGAGTTCCGTACAAATTGTTAGAACGATTAACTTAGTTAAAGTCAGGTATTTACACATTGCCGAATGTATAATTAATCACTTTTTGGTTTATAATACGCTAATTAATGTATTTAAATTAATGCGTTAGATTAGATATAAATGACACCCGCAAATTTAAATTTCTAAAAGTACCTAAATTTTAACAAAAATAAACATTTTTCAATTTCATTTTCATTCTGAAACTAAGATTCTGACTATAATTACTAACGCTATATACTAATGGTTTTATTTTTGGCAAGGTTTGCTGCTCGAGGTCGAAAATTGTGTTCGGTCTACATGCTTAACATCATACATACATACATAAACTCACGCCTTCATTCCCAGAGTGGGGTAGGCAGAGCTAAAGAATTACCAACAAGTCTTGAAACTTCTTGATAATTCTGTAACCACATTTTGCACAAGTAGGCTAAGATGTTTCCCAGTGTATTAGTGACAGGTGGTAAGCCCATCGCCTAACAGTACTGCAAGCCTTTATTCCCTTAGTCGCCTCTTACGACATCCACGGGAAGACTTGGAGTGGTACTATTCTAACCCGGCAACCACACGGTGTCGATGAACGAGTAAAATGCTTCTAAAACGTTTTTTGAGTACAGAGGGGTTATTATGAATTATGACGTAGCAATGCAGTTCATTTTATGCTAAACATATCCGCAAATATTTAGAACTTCCAGATCTAAGGCAAGGAGTTTTAAGTGAAATCTTTTTTTAGCGATGGTATATTTGAACCGGTGTACCAGACGTTCCATAGTCTCTGCCTACCCTACTCTAAGACCAGCGTTTAGCTATGTACATATGGCTGTATGTATGTGTTATGTTACTGTATGTAAAATTTCCAAATATCTGTAACTTTTTTAATTTACTTTACAGTGCCACCAAAGCCGCCTCGATTTAAAAACCGAATAAACCCTTTTTTTTCGTCATCCGAATACCATTTTTTATACTGGCCTATTTGACTTTTTCTTAGAAAACTTACTAATTTCTAAAATCTTAACAAAGCTTCTTATTTCGGTACCCTAAGACGATAAAGAATGGTAAAAAGGAACGCGAATGGCCAACACTCATTAACAATTCTTATTGTTTTCTTCTCGGCACAAAAGAAAGTAATTAATTGCTTGGCCTAGAGGAAAAATTAAACTAGGATATCTTTCATTTGTAATTTATTAACGGACGCTATGCGGGCGGCCGTGCGTGGAAGGGTTTAATGTGGAGAAGACACAAATGAGAGAACAGTTTTTTAAATAAACCTCTTTTTCGTGCATTCATCTTTATTGCATATGCACTGTTTTTCGCAGTAAGAACTAAAATACGGACCATTTTAATTCGATAGCGTATTATCGCAGAGTTATGCTTGAATAACCTACGTTAGTTTTTGACGGAGTTAGTAGTTTAGATTTTGTTTAGATTTATATATATGTATGTATGTAAACTCTTTATTGCAAAAAAATATAAAAATTAAAGTAATTTACAAAAGTGAACGTATCCCTAAATGGGATCTCTTCCAGCTAACCCTTCAGTAGATGGGTAAAGACATGTATTTAGGGTTCCGTACTTCACAGGGTGCCGAAGGAACCCTATTACTAATGCTCCGCTATGGTTTGTCGGTCAGTCTGTCACAGGGCTGTCTGTACCTTTAGAACTGTTATAGCGAGACGCTAGTATATGAATCATTTGTTGGTCAATGCATTAATTTTTATAATAAATTACCTGACGTTGTTCTAAAGTTACCTTATCCAGCACTTAAAAATTACTCGAAAAAGTCGTTGATGTCTAAAGCGTAACTATCTAATAGACAAAAATGCTTGGCCTAAACCCTAAACTTAATCAAATAAATATTTTTTCTTTAAATTCAAAGCTTTATTTTGTCTAAGGGACACCGTTAATGTAGGAAAACATATCAATCTTATGTGGTCGTCTTGCACTGTCTTATATACACATAAGTAGGTGATAATTGTGTTTTCTTGCGGAAACTAAGCAGGTTTTTTTTAAATTTAATATTTATAGATTTATATAATGCTAGAATAAGTCGTGCCATTGTAATATTAAATATAATTTAAAAATGACTGACTGCTGAGTTTCTTGTGGCGTTTCTTCTCAGCAGTGGTCTCCTCTTGTGAAGCGCTGGTAGATATTGACGAGGAAAAGTGCCCGTGCGGCCTACTTAACTTACTGAATAAATGTCTTTATCTTTATCTTGAAAGTTTCACAAAGTTTGTAATAACTATGCGTCTCGCCGCTATAACAACACAAAATTAAGTTGCAAAAAACGTGTTTTAGGATCGTTCATGTGCGAGGCATTTCGCACTTAGCCGGTTTTCTTCTTATAATCTGTTCTACGTGTTTTTGTGTAGAAGAAAAATCAGTCGTAAAAATGTATATAACCTCTCTCGTTTGCGTGTGGATAAAGCACCGCGCGCTGCCACTCAGTTAATAACGGTGCTAATCCGTGTAATAGCAGATAATCTGGCTATAATGGAACTCCGCCGGAGCCTCTTGTACAGCTACCGAAAGGATTTAGGGCGATGATTAATCAAATAAAATTACTGCGATTTTATTTCAGATTTTAGCAGTTCCAAATAAAATCAACACAATCATGGCCTCCATTCCACACTGTGTTAGCACTTCTTGCTTTAAAATTGTTATCATATGGTTGACAGACGGACACTATACTACTCAGGTTAAACCCTTATTTACCTAACAGTAACGCCGGCTAAGGTAAAAAAATACGATAGCAAAACCTGTAATAATTATAGGCATAAAGTAATTGTCACTATGAGCTGACGTAACGTCAACAGTGTTATTACGATGTTGAAGCAAGAGGGGTATAAACCAAAGTGGAAAAAAGCTTTGACCACGCGCGTCCGGTGCGGGTTGGGAATTTAGTGTATATATGTTTTTTTTTTATTGTACATATTTAATTTAAATTGGAGTAACATTAATAATACTTTTATAAGAAACTATCAAGGATTATTCATGTTTTCTACACTACATAAATGCAGAATTTGTAGTCGGAGGTAAACGTGATTCATTATCGAGCAATCTCTAAGCGTCAAGGATTTAAATAGCTGGGCCACTTTAGAACCATATACGTACCAAATTAATGTAAAATCTTGGTACGTAGATTTAAACTCCCATACGACTTTTCTAGTTTATCAAAATGACAAGGAATGGAAGACAAGTAATTATGGTCAACTATTTCTGCCGCTTTTATAGAATTTTGTGCTTAAACTACTTTAAAAGGATGCTGATTGCTGGTTTTTTCTACAAAAAAATCCTTTGAAATAAAAAATGGTGATTCCATTAAAATCTATAAAAGACACCGCCGTGGTTAACCTGATTAACTTTAAATATACATTTACATAATTAAGGAGATATTTACTTATAAACAGAGTATATCTTGACACTCTATTTGCTATTCCTTGGTAAAAGCCCTTTTAATTATAACACGCGTAACGTCCCTTTATCTAATATTAATCAGTACACTTTGAGTAACATAATCTCCGTTATGGGGTCTGCGTTAGTATAAAGGAGTATCTCCATTGATAGCATTCGCGTGTAAGCAGCGTTCGTCATCGAATTTAAAATATCGTGTTGACGCTGAGCGGGTAGTAAGGTTCATTTCGCAAAGCTGTGTGGTGTACATTGCAAAGTCGAAAATTTTCTACATAAAAGGGCGTTATATAAACTACGAAATGTACATGGAATGGTCACCTGACACGTGTAATTAGCAAAATGAAATAGGTGCTGACGTTTTGCACGGTGGCGACTGCGGTAGCGGTGAGCGGAGTGTGCGCCGGTGGAAACAAATGTATAGAAATTGCATATAAATAATAAATAAATCAATCAATACCCACTGCGTTGAATCATAAGTATGCTTCATACATTTCTATTTATTTGTTTTATGCCACTGTTTGATCGTCGCCAATCTCCCGGCCAGCAATGAATGACGTGGAGAAGGAAAAACAAAACACTACCTACTAGGTGATTCCCATATATATATTTTTTATATAATTTAACTCTATGCATACTTTTTCGAATCAAATCGGAGAAATACTGGAATAGAGCAATCTTAAGTACCCAAAACCGACGTGCATGCATGATTCGATGTATGAATGTGGGAGAAGCGAGAGAGAGTTGTCAGGATCGTAGCAAGTGGAAAGAAGTGGTCTCTGCCTACCTCTGAGAAACAGGCGTGGTTGGTCGTTTTCAAATCAGAAGGCAAATAAGGAACGCATAAATTTAGTATGGGTTAATATGGTGCTGAGTGTTTTCCAATCAGGTGGCATGTATAACTTAAGGTGGGCCTAAGTTATCCTACCAGAGCACTAGTTACATTTGAATACGTGAACTTTTATTTAGTTGTAGGTTTATCAACGAAGTACCTAGCACGCACAGGCTTTCGTGCCTACGAGTCGCCCCACGAGGGACAACATTGTAAATCGAGTTGTTTAATACAATTGTTGTAAAATAAATGGTGCGTTGATTGTGAGAATTCGTTGCTCGTCACTGTTGTTCGCTAACAAACGTTCGCACACGAATGCGCTTAGGGGAGGCGCACCTTTACACATTGAAATAAAACTATTAACAGAATCTTGCCCATTTTGCTCGTTCTCGTCGTCCCTCATTATGCAGATTGTGGTTTCTATGACGCTCTGATATCCGTAGAATGCAAATTTTACTGTAGTGAGATTAGGTAAAATATGAGGACTTGATTTAAAATTACTTTGTTAATTTACCTAATTTGGAGCCATTCTTTGGTGTAAGGTACTTTAGAGCTCATAAAGGAAAAGTAATCCAGTCGATCAAAAACAAAAACTCACCACACTAGTACGATAACAGTGCCACCTATCGAGAAAAACTTAAACCTATGTCATTGAATACTTACTCCTGTACTCAAAAACGTTTTAGAGGCACTTAACTCGTTCCTTTTCTATACTCGTGTATGAAAAATTGATACTAAGGAACGACTTGATCATCATTGACTTACTCCGGCCGTTAGGAGTCGTGCAATCATAGAATCTCTCTTGCCACAGTATATTTTTACCTTCCCTTTATCAACAGTGCCAGTTCCAGCTCTATATTAGTATGCCGTCGCGCGACTCTCTTCTCAATTACCGTACACGCTAACTACGTCACATGTAATTCGGGCAGAGTCAGTAAAATGGCGCTTCTGTTCAATAAATCCAACATGAAAAAAAAGAACATTTTCTAGTAGATCGTCGCTCACGATTTCTCCCCTATTTTCGTAACCCTTGACTGATCGTACTCATGTTCGAACTTAATTTTTTATGTATGTATAAGAGTAGATGAACTCACTCTTTCACTCTCTTTAATTTGACTAATCTGTGTTCGGTTTTATTAATTTACTAGAAAGACACTGAAGAGTAGGGAATTAGGATAGAAAAAAAAAATAACACATGGTTTCTACATTCTAATTCAAAAGAATAGGTAACTTTAGAGATTAATTTCATTAATTTTGTATTTGACCTAACAGTTTTGCCTATTAACTTTATTTATTTTGCATACATTTTATGGACGACATGATTATTTTAAATTTGGGTTGATATTTTCTAATAAATTACATCAATTAAATTATGTCTTATGATAAAGAGTTATTGTAATACTACATTAAAACACTATTTCAAGCGGATTTCGCCTAACCCGTAAGATGCACCTAGCAGGGCTTAAACAAAGGTTTAATATACTTTACTCGAAAAATCAGAAATAGAAAAATATTTCAAAGCAGGCATAAGGCAGAACGGCTTTAAAACCTTATTCCTCGAAAATGGTTTTCGAATCAGAGTAATTTTAGAAATATGAACAATCCCAATCATATTACCAGTTGTTCACACCTAATTTCTGTGGACCGCAGTGTGGACAAAGGGGTGCGGACCACTGGGAATAGGCCCTAAATTCCAGCTGGTCCGATTCAAGTTTGTTAGTTTTAGTACGTCCAAAAACTATTATGGAACATGATGATTCAGCCGTAATTTATTTAAAAAAATTGAAGTATAATTTTTATGCCTCCAATTTATATTACTATGAAATACGCTTTCAAAAAGGGGAAGACAATTTGACTAATTTGAATATTTTTACGTAAAATATATACCAAAAACCCTCTTTACTGCTAACTTTATCTTACATTTAGATACCAAGTAGTCACAACTCCTTTAACTCCAAAAATCTTGCTTCAAATTTTTAGACTAAAGAGCTGCATGAGCAACCTACAAAAAGACGCTAAGTAAAAACATCGTTTAGATAACAACTCGGGTCTCGAGCTGAAGTACTATTTACGAAAGCACCATTTTAAGTGCCCCAGTCCCTTAGGGGCAGCCTTTTCTGTACCAAAATTATCTGTATCGCTCCACGAGACTGTGTTTCATTTTATGTATTTTTCCTCAACGCAGTAGGGGTTATTATTTATGTCATATTTTCTGTAAGATTGTTCACTAAATCGCGGGAGAAATTACCTGTGTTTGAACTCGTATAGGACTTCAAACGCAGGTTTACTCGTGTGATATTTGATGTAATTTGCCGTGTAAAAAGAAAATAGTTTTTAGCGTTTCATACCCAAAGGGTGCCATCGCCTTTTACTAAGCTTCCGCTGCTGCCTGACTGTTCGTTCGTCCGTCTTTCAGTGGGCTGTTTATCATGAACCAGAAGAGTTATTTTTTTTCAGCGTCTATTCTCGCTGCCACTATAACAAACCAAAAAAGGTAAAATACAAAAAACGTGTATTTTTCAGGCTTTTGTTGTTCTACCTTAACAGTTGTTGTATGTTGAGCCGCAAAAATTGGTAGACACATGAAATTTTCATAAAGTATGTGGATACTATTGCAGGCAAACCAAAAAATATTGCGAGTGTGTGTGTGACTGGCCGGTTTTTCATTATGTATATCAATTTGTCCAATAGAACACAGTAAATAAATAACTTAGGGAATGGATAATGACGTGTAATGACTGATATATTTTCCTGTCTTTTATAATCTCCATGCTGCTACTTACACGGCTTAACGAATTTTCACTTGCAGTAAATAGTTCCAGTAAGGTTGTGTTGATCTTTATCGCGTCAAAAACCAAAAGACAAATACGTTATTTTATAGTTTGAAACACTTTTTCTCTCAACAAACCCCCTTCAAGGCTTATTTTCCTTCCTCCGCCGCTCGTCAAACTAAGGCTCATTTATTCTCCATAATCCTCTATTTGATTCACAAACGTCATGACACGCATTAAATCCTAACCTTTCCTGAAATTAACCATGTAAACTTAGACATAAAGCCCAAAATAGCCTAATATTTAAGCTAATTCGTATTCAGCACATAGTTTCTGGAATAATTCCTTTGGACCCGTTTCACCTTGACAGTTAATATGCAGGACATGACACGTATTGTGGGGTTGTAGGGCATATTCAAAAGGCATGGATCTGTCGAGGACCGCCTTGTCGATAAGGATGTTAATTGGTGCGGTAAAGAAATATCAGTTTGATTTTTCTGCCACGACTTGAATTTAATGAAAACGAGATTAAGAAGATAAATAAATAAATAAATATCAGGGGACAATCTCACACCAATTGACCTAGTCCCAAACTAGGCTCTAGGCTTGTACTATGGGTACTAGACAACGATATAAATACTTATATAGAGAAATAAATACTTAAATACATAGAAAACATCCATGACTCAGGAACAAATATTCGCGCTCATCACACAAATATCTGCCCTTACCGGGATTTGAACCCAGGACCGCTCGCTTCGTAGGCAGGGTCACTACCAACTGGGCCAGCTAGGATTAAGTTAGTAGTGTATTAAAAATGTGATCATGCAAACACTGCTGCTTGCCGGTAGGTTGCAGGATAATATGGTGGTAGCGATGTGGTCGGGACCTGCGGGTCTAGTATGGTTGCATTATCGCGTGACAAAATGTGGATGAAGCATCCGTCACTCTCGTACTTATATACGTGTCAGAAAGTGACGGATGTTTTGTCTTCATTTTGTCACGCGATAAAAGGAGTCATATTAGGCGCATGGTCTTTCTACAACAAAATGTGATATCCCTGCGTCACTAGCGGCTTGATACGATATATGCCTTTCATTATACTGTCCAAGCACTGCGATTTCCTCTATCTCCTCGTTTGCATGTTCTATAATTGTGTTTGTAGTTTTTTTGTATTTATATAATGTAAAGCAAACGCCTCCGATCTGGTATGAAACATTAGAGATCACCATGCGTTATATTCTACTGAGTCAAACTTTATTTATTTATTTATTTTTATTTATTTATTTTATTTATTTATTTTCCACACTTACAACTATTTTTACAGGTACTACAACCTAAGACAATAGTGTAACTATTTTAAGCTTTAGGATCCAAATTACCTAAGGCTCTCGTAGCATATTACGAGTAGTGCCGTCTTTTTAAATTCATTCAGAGAACACGAAAAAATTTCTATTTTGTCCGTGATTAAATTGAGAGTATGCAGTGCGCGAGTGAGCGGCGCCGCGCCCAACAGGCGAGTGGGCGCGCGCGGCGCGGCCAGCAGCCGCGGCCGCCGGCGCCGCCACACGTACCTGTCCGGGACACATAGGCTCATGTGACTCAATAGCTGACTGTTAATAATACCTATATTACCTTAGACAGGTAATCGTAGTGTCAACGTTACTATAGCTCTTATTTACTTGACAGTTATAGCGGCCGAATAAAAACAATACTATAACACGTCAAGGGCAATATAGTGTTACGGTTATAATAGAATTGAGGCTCTAAGGCCCTTACTAAGATGCACTACGCTAACTAGCGTGTCTATTTGTTTCGTTTTTAAACCAATTGCGTCACTGGTAGATCACGTGATACGAAAATTCACGTGATCTACCAGTGCGCAATTAGTTGGCATTGTTGTGTTCCTGTTTGGGGATAAGACAGCCGGTGAAATGACTAGCATAGAGGCATTCCATTTTAGTCCTCACGGTTGGCAAAGCATTTGCAGTCTTAGGATTGCATTGCAGTCTTGTGAATGCGAATGTCTATGGGTCACAGTTTCCACTTACCATCAGGTGGCCTGTGTGCTCGTTTGTCTTCGTTAGGCCATAAAAAAAGGAATAGAAACGTTAGTTAGCGTCATGCATCTTGGCTAGGGCCTCTGTTGTAAATCTCATAAAGCAATATGAGCAAATATCAACTCAAACTTACTGCCTACTTATAAAGGGTCACAACGATATTTATCGTCGTCTTATCTTCATCCACCCCATTCGCGGTGGTTTTCACATCATAATCGAAGGCTATAATCTTTACAACGTAAATATTTTGATGATTCGTGGGCGTTTTGCCAAGTCATATTCCCCGTTTGATGTTAAGTTTGTATTTGGTAGATAATGATTTATGCCCATATTATTTAGCGGAAGCCAATGAACTTTGGTAAAGGTACTAAAACTGAAGTATTACAAAAAGGTCGATTGGCAATTATCATATATATATATATATATATATGATGTTTGGATGTTTGGCTTTTAATCATACACTAGCGACACGCCGTCGTTTCGCTTCGGTTTATGTGAGATTTTTTAGGGTTTTTTTTTTATGGTCAAAGACAGATAGCCCACCTGGTGTTCATCCTACTACCTACTAAGGCATTCCTTATGCTAGCTGGTCTAGCGAAATCTTTTTATTTGTACTCTTTAAAAATCACCATATTTTCCAGGATGTTCATAATTTGTCGATGTTTTTTAACATCATAGAGAAGGCAAAAGAGCGCAAAAGCCACCTGATAACAAGAAAATCACTATCTCTCTTTATTAATTGGTAACACCCTAAATTCGTGAACATTTAATCCCAGGGACATCAAAGATCCAAAATTACAAGACGAACCAATGGACCTTCGTAATCGTCTGATTTATTTAATTAGTCTAACTCCGAGCGACGAGATTACAGTGTTTAGAAGAACCCTTTCAAAGGCTTCGGACTGCAGAAATGTATTTGAAAAATCGATTTTGTATTAAGAAAACTCGATTCAGAGCAAAATACAAATAAATATCTTGATTGCCTAATTTAATTTTAACTGTTTCGTTTGAAACCTGTGTTTTTTGAAAGTAGCTAGACCTAGACTGGTTTTTGTAATCTTCGTGTAGCACATTTTATGAGGGTTCAAATCCCGGTAAGGGCAGATATTTGTGTGATGAGCGCGAATATTTGTTCCCGAGTCATGGATGTTTTCTATGTATTTAAGTATATATTTCTCTGTATAAGTACCTACGTATATCGTTGTCCAGTACCCATAAGTACAAGCCTAGAGCTTAGTTTGGGACTTAAGTCCTCTGTTATTGTCCCTCTGTTTTTTTTTAATTAGTGGATTTTTGCACACTATTAATTATTTTTTATTTCCAATATCACATGTTCTTTTTACCTGAAAATAAAAAGAATAGTTCTTTGGCCTCTAATAAGACAGCAACAAATTATTTTAGAGTAATTACTTTCCAGCCAGCAGTTGTAGCAAAACCTAATAGGTAAACAAAGTAAATCTCGTTTGCCTGAAATGAGCAGCTGAGAGGTTAAGCAGGGTCAGCACTTACGTTCATCCCACCTGCCTTATTTACTGAACTGCCCAGCAGTTAACATTCTATTGTTACGGGTCTTTATAGCGTTCTGAGTTCACGGCCACCTGGCTAAAAGATTGCTTTAATTACTACAAAACAAAGGCATTTCTGTGTGATGTATATTGTTAGGACAATGTATCTTTACATATTTGTAGTATAATACATTAGTATATTATTGCCTAGGTGCGGAAAGTAAGGATTTCCTGACGAGGTGGTTAGCAGGCCGAGCAATACGAGGCATATATAAAGCTTTTCTCAAACAATGCGAGGTAATTATACAAATACATGACTATAAGTATTTTTACAAACGTTTGACAATTTCGGAGAGAATGTTTGTTTTAAAACTACGAGTATTAGTACTTCAACTTTGTATTAAGCAGCGTCAATATTACGAGTACCTGCATTGAAAGTAGCATCATTATGCTACAAATCACCATTAATACCTACTAAAATTTACCTCGTACCGATATCTTATTTTTTCATACCGGCTATAAAAACTCCGAACCCTAGCCAATTATTCACGTTGGACTAAGTGTCTATGTATATTTGAAGTTAGCGCTTTGTTTCATATAAAAAAATGTAGTCCGAATGTATTATTTATTACTTATAACCATCGCAAGTCATAAAGTGTTATTGAAACGGTTTTTATTTCAGGATTTTTGATATATCGCGGTAAATGAGGTTAGGTTAGGTTAGTGTTGATTTATAAAAACCCTGAAATAAAAACCGTATCAGAAAAAAACACTATAACTTGCGAAGATTATGAGTAACAATACGGACTATTTTTTTAAAATTATGGACCCTTATTTGACATGTTCTTTAATAAACTTAACATAATTACAAGATGCTCGTACCATTAAGCCATACATAAAGCTTTAACTTATTAAGTAGCTACTATGTCCTAATGTATTAAATCATGTAAAAAAACATGATTACTAACCATTACTTAGACGACGCGCTGGCCTAGTTGGTAGTGACCCTGCCTACGAAGCTAGCGGTCCTGGGTTCAAATCCCAGTAAGGGCAGATATTTGTTCCTGAGTTATGGATGGTAACTATATATTTAAGTATATATTTCTCTATATAAGTTTTTATATAATTGTCTAGTACCCATAATACAAGCCTATAGCTTAAATTGGGACTAGGTCAATTGGTGTGACATTGTCCCCTGGTATTTATTTATGTAAAATTTTGTATGATTTATTCTTTTACTCGGCATTCAAATGACTTACTTCATTCTTTTATTTCCAAAACCAATTCCCATAGAAATTGCGCCATGTACAGACTCTTTTTGTGACCGTCATAACGTACATCAAAGTATCTTGGTACACTGGCGTTCAAGTTAAAACATAGTAAATAGTAAATAAGTGTGAAAATTACGTAATTTATCATGACAGAATACGAGTATTATGAGAATTTGAAACTGTTGATAAAACAAGGTAACACCATATTGCTTTTGATATTTTATTTTATTGTCAATGTTATGATACACAGTAATGGCAACCGAATTAAAAACAACACCAAAACTCTTTTGCACAATAATAATTGAAAAAAGTTCAAACGGCGGACTTAATGCCTAAGGTAATAATAATATAATATTGAGATATGTTTTTACCGAATAAAATAGAGCCCCAGTAAATACGCAATAAAACTATATTTATCTATTTCTCCTTTTCTACCCTTGACTTAACAGGGAGGCGTAATAAGCATTTAGATTATTTTTAAAGTAGTATAATGAAAAATGATGAATTATCAAGAAGTTTTAAGACTTGTTGGTAATTCTTTAGCTGTGCCTACCCCACTCTGGGAATGAAGGCGTGAGTTTATGTATGTATGTATGTAGTATAATGATAATACGGGGTAGGTTCTTTTTTACATTGAAGAAAATACACGGGTTAATTCAACCAGTTTAAAAAAAAACTTCCGTGGAGAGTTCTCATTTTTTTAATCAATTTAATTGACTTTTCGCACGCCTTTCCCTGCACGCAAGTGTAACCTCACTTCTTTGTGACAAAGGAAGCTTTGATGTCGCGTTTGTCGCGCGACAGACTTCTGCTGTGAGACGTAGTCGCATAAGTACTTAAATACCTTTAAATATGCGTCTAGAAATTGAATAAAAGCAGTTCGCCAAGACAAGTAACATTCTGCAAACGCTAACAAATGCGGAAATATTTTTTATCTACACACAAATCATAAGTCCTCTATAATGCGTCCAGAATCCGTAGACAATGACCTTCATTACAAGATACAATCTTACTATGATATTTTTTCTTATTTGTAGCTATAATGAAAAGTTAAAATTACGATACAACTTTTGATAAAGTAATGTTGTTCAAATTTGGAACATCTTCGAAAACCAACACAATTCAAACAGGGGGTCAATTCTAAACGTCGACTCGGTATATTTTAAGTAAAGTGTCGTGCGCCGTTTTGATGTCGAATGACATTAGAATAGGGACTTTGTTAGTATGTCTATGATTTAATTAAACATTTCAAATTGCACTAATGTTAATTTTTACAATTATTATAATAAATAAATACTTATTTTCTCTGATTTGATTTATTTCTTATTTCAGTTCATACATTAGCTTAACACCTATAGATATATTTCAGGTAGCAGCAGCACTGGTAGCTATGAAGGTTATTTGCCTTCGGCTACTGAACGCATCTTAGAGTACTTATAATATGTGTGTAGATAAAGTAATGTGTGATGTGTAATGTGTAATGTGTGTGTGTGTGTGTGTAACCTGTGACTCCTCTGGTGCTGCAGGTGTCTATGGGTGACGGTAATCGCTTTCCATCAGGCGATCCGTCTGCTCGTTTGCCTCCTATACCATAAAAAAAATAAAAAAAAAATGTGTGCAACTGTACATAATTAGGCCTTAAAAAACTCGTGTGATGTTATTATGAAACTCGCCTTCCTTCGGCTCGTTTCACAAAACCACACTCGTGTTTTAAGGACCCTCTTTATGTACCAGTTACATAAAATACTATAATAATGCCGTCGTTGACACTTCTTAATGAATAGACAACTCGAATATACTCAAATATTTCAAGCATGTCGTAATATTTTTGTTATTGTGTAATTTATTAATAACTACTGTGCGGCGGTACGTAACCCTCGGTGCGTGAGATCGAATCATGCTTTCTCAAGTTAAGAAATATTTTTAAAAAATTACTGAGAATATTATCGGAAACATTTGAGAGCATGGAGAATGTTCTCATTCCATACAAAATTTAAGAACATTCTGAGAAATTTCCGGAAATATCTCATAAGAAACTTTCACAATTTGAGAAGTTACTTTTCGCTACAATCCTACTCACACTTGACCGGTTTTGATTACTACCTCGTAAGTACGAGAAAGTTCCTGAAACTATCATTGAAACCGCTACATACTTTAAGTAGTCCTATTTTAATTACTATATTGGACTAGTCATGTCTTCCTAACGATGTCGGAAATTGCTCGATTCGAATGGAAGTCGTTATCACATCGTTGTAATAGTCTTATCTAGTCTTAGTTATTAACCTACTTTAAATAACAGGAACGTTTCCATTCGGTTGTAAGTTTTTACTAACTTCTGCCGAATTTGTATTCTTTAGCGAATGGGTACACGTATCTTTCGATTATCGATTTTGCGGGAGCGTTTCCTTTCGTCAAAAAGTTTTTGCCAAACTGATTAATTTCCCAAACATATCATTTGATCAAACTGCTTTTTTTCCGAAACTGTAAATATTTCAGGATTTATTTCAGGACCATCGTTTAGAACCCTATAGGTAAGGTTAGGTTAGTTTTATAAAAATCCTGAAATATTTACAGTTCCGGGAAAAAAAACGTTTGTCCAAATTATAATTTTGGGAAATGAATCAGTTTGGCAAAAACTTTTTGATGAAACGAAGGTAGCCCCGATATTCCCTTGGGAAGTTTTAAATTTTCCGGCTATCTCCATTTTACTTTTCATCCAAATCCCTCCTGCCGTTGCAGTGTGAAGGAGTGACAAACAAACAAACTTTCGCATTTTTAACATTAGTAAGCTTCCGTCATATGGTATTTTAATTGTATTAATAATTCTCTTTTAATTTTATTTTAGGAGTCTTCCCGGTTTTTGTATAGTTAAAGTGTACTGTTAATATTGCATGTTTAAACTTAAGTCATTCGGTGCCAATGACACACCTGGTATGCCCAGAATACAAATGATATCTTATTTGTGGCGGGGAACGTGTTAACCCTAGGTACTCGTATAACTTCGTAGAGCGTCGCATACATAGAGTGATAACTCATTTCGTTTAAAGCGGCTCGCATTTTATTACCGTTTTATACATAAATATGTCGCCAAAGTACTTTGACGTGCAAAGACGTGCTTTGTTTTTTTAACATGAATATAATTATGGATAATTATTATATATTTTTTATAAATTTACATGCAGTTTTGACAGAGTTTAGACAACTTAGACTTTATCAAAAACGTCTGCTATGGGCATGGTCCCTTAGGAGAAACTATTCTATCCAGCAAAGCATATCTGTCAAATGCCAAACTTTCCTAGATCACAATCTAGCTTAATCAATATCTCTCAAAACGTCGTCAACTTCAATCCAACTGAACACAACTTTAATCTTGAAAGTCAACACCTTTCAGCGGAGCAATACTGCAAAGCAAAACTCCGGTCTGACCGCACGAACTCCAAGTCAAGTAACTGTATTACTATGTTAGCGATAGTACTTGCAATCAGATGTGTATACAACTATTTTATATACGTTTAACCTCCGAGGCAGCATATAGTAAGCACTTGGAGGTAGTCCAGCGAAATTGTAGTGGTTGTAAGTTAGGGGCAGAAAGCGTAAATTTTGGGATGACTGAAATGAAAGAAGATAAGACGAGGTTGCACTATTTCTTTTTGAAGTACCTAATTCTCTAAATGCATCCATGGAGAAAATTAATGTCGGAAATCCGTAAGCTGATATTGGCTGCACTACATTTATTTTCTTTAATAAGACATTATCTATTCGCATTCTATACTTTCACCTCTCCTCAAACTCATCCATTACTCATGGCAACACTTCCGCTTCCCCGCTATTCAGTAAGAAAAAAGAAGTTCAAAAAACAACCCGCGCGTGCGCGAACGAAAACTACCTAAATAGCTAATCAAGAGCTCTTTTTACCAAAAGACTACCAATAATTACAACTAATAACACGCGAGTGAAATGAAGTGTTGCGATTCAAGTGCTGGATTAAAACTCAAAATTGGAGAAGGCAGATTGCCTTCAAGAGGTATGTTCTAGCCCCTCCAGATATTATGGCATGTCAATCAACCCAGTGCAAATGTTCTTTCTGGATCAGAACCACATTTCTTTAGATTTCTCGATATCAAGCCTTGTGCTTAAGATGACGCAGCGTAAATAGATGATATTTAGATCAATAGATGTGATTTTAATACGTGCGGTTTCTCATTACACTCGTAAGTTTTTACGCATTTCGCTTATTTACGAATAGGTATATGTATGTATACTCCTTAATTGTACAAGAGTAAAAATTAAATACAAAACACAGGCAATAAGACAAATAAAAACCGGCCAAGTGCGAGTCGGTCTGGTGCAAGAAGTTTACCGTACCATCATCTACAAAAAAATCACGTTTATTGTACTGGAGCCCCCCTTCAATATTAATTTTATTCTGTTTTTAGTATATGTTGTTATAGCGACCACAGAAATACATCATTTGTGGAAATTTCAACCGTCTAGCTATCACCGTTCATGAGATACAGCCTGGTGACTGACAGACAGACGGACAACGGAGTCTTAGTACCTAACAGGGTGCCGTTTTTACCCTTTGGGTACGGAACCCTAACAAATACAAAGGCGAGCTTACTAAGAAAAAAGTCCCACGCCATTGTATTAGAGACAAATAAGTAAGTTTAATCGACCTCGTGTAGTAATTTAAATGTAAATTATTGTCAAACTAATTAGAGTACGTGAAAATACGTTTTATTATTTTAACAAAATCGAATTCAACATGTATTTTATTACCATTGGTGGCCCCATAAATGCTATTGTCAATTAAATGAATTTAAATGTTTGTCAATCTAATTTGACTACGTGAAAATACGTTTTATTATTAAACCAAATTAAATGTTTACATACATTTTATAATCATTGATTGCACCAAAACGCTCTTGTCTCTGACTTAAGTACTATTCGACGTTGATTAGATTGGCGTCCAATACGTGCTCTCCCAATGTAAACGCCAGCATTATCTTAAAAATGGTACCATTTTTTAAATCGAATATTAGGTAACTGATTTTAGATTGGAGCGTTCCAATTTCAAAGTGAAATGTAAGTCTCTTTTGTAGTTTTATCCTTTGCTTTTGGCTAACTCTAGTTCGACCTGAATTAAAATGAGATTGCTGATGGAAAGATACTATTTTTTCGTTTCTGTACTGTAGGGGATTTCTAAGACGTGGACATACATTGTTAATCTTACTTTAACATCGATGCTTTAAGCGAGTGGAACAAAATAAGTGTTTTGCATGTATAAGATCGTCAAAGTAGATCTCGGGCTAGAACTTTTAGCCTTCATCGTGAAATATCAGCAGTGCAATTAACCTAAAATAACGCTTAGTATTCGTTTTAACCTTTTTTCTTACTTCGGTCTCAAAACTTTTCTTATATTTCGGTTATTCTAGGCTAAACGTTGCCAAACTTTATTTAAAGTGATTTTTCTAAGTTTCAGTTTTCCTCGCCCGCTCCATTTTTCTTCCCACAATTAATTTCCATGTTTCGAATCGCATGCAAACTCGCGTGCAACAGCAGCTGTTCACGCCGGCATGCTTTGCCGACTAAATAACGATCGTTACCTAACAAGGAATACTTAGGAAAAGAAGTACCACTCAATTAAGTCACTTATTTGCATGCGGTGCACGAATTAACTTTGTTAGTCGTTTATTTAGTTGGTACTAGCAACACCTGATGACGTGGTTTGGACCATTTCGTGGCTACTTTCTTCTTGTATTTGTTAATCTTTTTTTTTTTTTCATAGGAAGGCAAACGAGCACACAGGCCACCTGATGGTAAGTGGAAACTGTGACCCATAGATATTCGCATTCACATAATAATAATAATAATAATAATAATGATGATGAGAACCTCGTGAAGGCCGAGAAGGATAAGCTCAGCAAGTACCTTGACTTGGCTCACGAGGTGACCACCATGTGGGATGTTGACTCGACGATCATTGTTCCGATAGTTGTTTCGGCAAACGGTCTTATAGCGAAGAGTCTCGACCAACACCTCAAGAGACTCTCGCTAGATGGCTGGATCAAGGGCCAGATACAGAAGGCAGTACTCCTCGACACGGCACGCATTGTGAGGAGGTTCCTCTCTCTGCAGCCCTAACCACCGGTAGCTTGAGCCCTGCCCCGCTGCTGGCGGCACCCGTAGATTAGGTTTTTAATAATGTTTATTTTTTGTATCGGTATGGTTATTTTACCTTTATATTTGAATATGTAAAAAACCTAATTTATAGAAAATTAAATGAATATCTAAATAATAATAAATTTATTTCGCAAGAAAAAGTACATATTGCTACTTACATTTTTAAATATTATTCTATGATGGTGACAACCAAAAGTAAGTGTCAACTGACCCCCGTACTAGTTTGCACTGTATCAAGACTGCAAATGCACTGCCAACCCTGAGGACTAAGATTGAATGCCTCTATGCTAGTCATTTCACCGGCTGTCTTATCCCCAAACCGGAACACAACAATGCAAACACTGCTACTTGGCGGTAGGTTAATGGATAAGATGGTGGTACCAACCAGGACGGACCCTGCACAAGGTCCTCCCACAAGTAATCTGTTCTTTGTTATGCATGTCACGAATAAATGATTTTCTTTCTTTCTTTCTTTATTTCTTTCCTAATCGCTACCTATAGAAGGACATATCTCTACCGCACCCGGGTATTCCTGTTAAGGCCAAATATTTGTTGGTTGAGCACGATGCTAATCCTACCCACTGCCTAACCACTACGAGTCAAATGATTTTATTAAGAGCGTGTCGCAGCCATAGCACATACATAAAAGTCTCATTGTGTCGTTTATTTTAAATTAGAATATGATTATTTAAATCGGCAGAATATCTCAGATTCCTTAAGTTTCTGTGTTCAACTACGCAACAAGTTTGAAAAAAAAAACTTACTATACTGCAAAACTGCGTAACTAACAAACTTGTGATAGAGCAAAATAAACCTTACCAAGTTATTAAAAATGTGCATTTTTCTCCTTATTAAAAATGTTACTTACGCGGTTTCGCAGTTTCACCGACGATATATCTTTAAAACCTGCAAAGTATCTGTTGCAACTTATGTATTTAGGTGACCGTAACTACTTTTTATTATGGGGTCTGTATTTGGCAATTAATAAAATAAATAAATAAAATAAATATCAATAAACAATCTCAAAAAATTGACCTAGTCCCAAACTAAGCTCTAGGCTTGTACTTTGGGTACAAGACAACGATAAACATACTTATGTAGAGAAATTAAATACATAGAAAATGCCCATGACTCGGGAACAAATATTCGCGCTCATCACACAAATATCTGCCCTTACCGGGATTTGAACCCAGGACTGCAGGCTTCGTAGGCAGGGTCACTACCAACTAGGCCAACGCGTCGTTAATATACCCTGGAAGGCAAAACATTGCGTTGATTACTCGGCTGGTTTCCAGTCACAGTGACTTGCCTGTTCACCGCTGCGTCCTATAACTCAAGAACCTATAGATAGGTCCGTAAGTTCGAGCCAAACTTTCCGTATAAATCACAGCGCACAGCGGACAGCTTCGGAGGAAAAACTAAAAGTTCCCCGGACTTACGCGAGCTTTTGTAAACACAAAAAAAACAAGCTTCCTTATTGACGCTTCAGTAACTTCTTATTAATAAGTTTATGGTAGTTTAATCTCGCGAGATTTAAAGATAGTTGAAAGCGGAGAAATGCGCGGGAGAAAAGTTTCGCTAGGCTGGAAAATGCAGCGAAGTGTTAAAATCTGTTTTGTTGTCAGGTTCTTTTTACAAAATATGTATATTGTAAATAATAAATAGTAATTAAGCTTGACTCCTACCTAACAGAATGTCGACATATAGAGAGTTCGTGCTTGAAAATTGATTCAGACATTCATACATTAAATTGTTTGTTCTTGCAAGCCCGCAAGCGAATTTAACTAATTAAATTCCACACTTTGCCAAAATAAATACATTAAAAAAACCCTTATTAAATGCAGAGCTCTAAATTTTTCAGCGGCAATTGTTTGTAATAATTGTTAATAAACTAAGCTAAAACAAAAATGTTAAAAGATAAAAAAGATAAAAAGATAAAAGACATTTATTCAGTAAGTAGGCCACACGGGCACTTTTAAATCTAAAATAACCCTGTCTTGAAGATGCTGACAGTATTTCTTCACCGAATAGATAAACTATGCGTTGAGCAAGAAAACTGCAGGCTCTTCGGTCTCCCTTAAATAAGCTTAAATCGCTAAGACGTCACGGACCAAGGGTCTTGACGCAAAATAGAATAAAAATGTAGTCCCGAGTGAGACCGCTATATTTACCATCGTTTATGCTCTAAGCCGTATCAGCTGCTGCACCAGCGCTATTAGAGATACGATGGAGATGTGACGATGCTAGCGTGTTTTCACAGGTTTCATCCCACACTAGCTACCTTGACACAATTCACAGAACCAAGCACATTCCGTCAACTCTCCGTTTTAAATTTGTTTTTTTTTTATTACATACATCCATACGTTAAATCACGCCTGTTTCCCAGAGGGGTAGGCAGAGACCACTTCTTTCCACTTACTACGATCTTGACAAATTTCTTTTGCTTCTTCAACATTCATACATCGAGTTATGCACGCACGTCGGTTTCGGGTATTTAAGATTCGGCTCTTTTCCAGTATTTCTCCGATTTGATTCGAAAAAGTACGCCTAGGGCGGCCCCTTCCGACCCTTCCACTCACTTTCGATCTGTATATCTCTTTCGTCAATCTTCTTTTTTTTATTGAAAACATAACAACACCATCTGGTTCTTCACGGCTATAATATAGGCCCGTCACAACATAATTATGAACTACCTACATTAAACGTAATTTATACCTTACCCAAGTTCCATTAACTTTTTTCGTATTCCATCCGACTTCCCCGATCCGGGACAACTTCAAACAACATTACGTCTCATTCTCAATGGATGCCGTACACAATATGCGAGTTAAATGAGTTTGTTCTTAGTTTATTTGTTGGGGAACAATCAGCGAAGTCGTATGAAGGTAGGTCACACGGAAAGCAGAGTTGCTGGGGGGACTTTAAATATTCCTAAGGGTTGCCCTACCCATCTGTGGTTCAGCGTGTATGGAGAGAGTGTCATAAGTCGATTTGTCCAAAACTTCCAACATTATTGGGAAGAAATGCATATATTGTTGTTAATTATGAATTTATTTGATAAAATAAAGGACTTACAATTAATTTTATGTGTATATATTATTGAATAATAATAAAAAAAAAACAATTAAAAACGTTTCAAAATTCACTATATTTCAATACTGTATAATTAACACTTATAAATAGTAAGTAACATGTTTTCACTTAAAAATATAATAAACAATACCTTAATACTATTTAATTTAAAAAAAAACAACTTATATTGAACGCAAACATATTTACTAAGTTTTTTCGTTATGTGCAATTCATGCAGTAGAATGAACCGCACGTAAAGAGTTGTTATCTTAAAAATACTATAATTAAACTATCTAACACTCATTAGTGAAACTTTAATGAGCTTAGCAATAATGTAATAAACTAATGACAGATTTAGATGAAACACTTTTTTTTCCTAGGAAGCTTTCTAAGACCCGTAACTAGTGGGTCAGAATTTAATAAAAGTCGATTTTAAACATCGGTATTCGTCGCAACACGTGACATTTTTCTAGTATTGTTGAGCCGAAACGCTTTTTTATTTTTATTTGTAGCTTCGGCAGCTTCTTCTGATAGTTCTCCTATGGATACCATCATGTGATCGAACTGATCGATTACTTCAGACCCATGAATCAGAACTTTGTGAATGGACGCTGGCAAATTGTACCACGGATATTCCTCAACAAGCTGTCGAGCCGTGTCTAAAGCAAACGATTTAAATCTCTCAGAATTAATTTTGTAACCGGAATTGAGACAGTTAAGAATTGTACCACAACTATCAATAAGCTCTTGCTTAATTCCTGTAATTTCAGCAGAAATGGCAGAGTTAGCAAAAAACCTACGTGCTGTATTCCCATCATTCGAGTTGCCGCTTCCTCCGCTACGCGGCTTGTCCACTATCAGACCTAATTTATTTTTTTAATTCTTTTTAAAATAATCTTCTTCGTTCTTAGATAATTGTTTTGTCTCTTTTGCAAATTGGAAGCGAATAGGGCGACAGTACCTAGTTGATGATGGGCGAGGATTCTTCCATAATATTGTTTCTTCTCCTGTTGTTGCAACTATGACGAATAAACTTCCATCTTCTAAATTGGGTCATCGGAAAAGCACTGGTTATACTCACTGTGTCCGGTACTACCGTCAAAACCCCACTTACCAACTAACATAACATCACCTATGGTCTCGGGATCGATACTTGATAACAGTATATTTTGAGAATCCAGTATTCTTTTAACCGTGTGGTTCAACAAATTTTGTAACTCTACTTCGGCACTTTTTTCAGTAATAGTTAATTTTTCAGGGTAACACTGTTTCTTGGCTTTTAAAACCTTATGATACGAAGGCAAAACTGGATATTGTTTACTATTAATGAACTCTTTAATTAAAAGGTATTGGTGTTTTGTTAATTTTGCTTCTGTGATTAGCGATAGGATCTCACTTGGATTCACTTCACATTTATGACTATCATTTGGCCCACAACTCGAGGTTGACGAAGTATTTATCAAAGCATTGACGGCCGAGTTATCAATTTTTGAGAGGTCCACTAATCTCCTTCGCTGAGTTCGTTTACTGCAAGACTCAAAATCTTTCTTCGGTCGACCGAGATTTGATGTCATTTCTTGACCAGTAAACTAATTTTCTCTCGCAGATACCGACTCATTCTTTGCTATATCTATAGTTTCAAGGACATTTAACCATTTTTCATGTTTTCTGACTAGTTCATATTTATTACTTTCTGCTTTTTTCCAGTAATCTGCGATCCTTTGGATTATGCCATTAACGCGTTTACTTAGAACTTCGATTTCAACGTTTTCAGCTTCCGGGACCATTTCCAAAACTCGATATTTTTCCACCTGTGATCCTTTAGCAAGATGCCATAGTTCAAATATGTGCATTCTTGTAAACTGAACTTGCAAAAAAGAACCTGTTAGAAAGAAAACAAAATACATTAGAAATTGACAAATATCGTAGCATCTTCTACGAACAGCGTAGAGGACGAATTAATAAAACATCTAGCAAAATCTAGCAGAAGATGACTATTGGCACAATAACTAGACTTTTATACGCTTTTTAAACAATCAAAATTATTAATGGTACAGCATGGCGTCATTGATAAAACTCAATGGTAATACACAAACAATTTAAATATTTTTATAAAATTAGGTGTCTCGTAGCTCTCAAATAAATATAAAATGTATAGTAAAAATAGCTAGTAAAAATATTATTATTAAAACACATACCTTTGTCATTAATTTCTATGATGATTCAATAGAGTTTATCACAACAAGTTTTTAGAAATCCGTCAACAAACAACTTTCACTTTAATGATCTATTGATAAGACTAATTACGCGGTTTAAGTGTGTTCACTTCGGAGGTCTGAAAAACAATGATCCCGACTGATTACTTCAAAACTATTTATAGTTTTAAGTAGGCTGGTAATGAATGTGTTATCAGAGAAGTACAAATCATAGCTCGGCTATTGTTGATTATTTGGACTTATGACCTATGAGCGGGACCATAGTGCCATGGTCTGAAATTTATGTGGTAAAAATTTTTGGTCAAAAATGTGTGGGATAATCTTGAATGGTATACTTCTTTTTTAGCATAAGATTATTTTGCATGCTCTTTTGGCCTAAAATTGTATAGTCTAAAATGTTTATGACTGAAAGGCTGCATCCATAATATTTTTAGTTCGAATTGTTATTTAGCATAATAAACAATATCCTAAAATTAAAATAATATAATTACTCAACTAATCACAAGGCCTCCCATTTTTCCTCCCAACGATTCTGTTGGGGGAGGCCTATAACCAGCAGTAGACGTCTTTCGGCTGACATTATGACTCAACTAATCTATAAGTTAGGCTACGTTAGATTTGTGTCAAGATTTGAAACACCACAACTCGGTGGAAAAGGAGCTTCGCGAAGCGGAAGTCCGTCGATTTCCTCAGAGTCAGGGTTAATTCAAATTAACGGTCACATAGACGGAATAACAATGTTCTTCCAATAATACATTCAACATTAAAAAATAAAAAACCGTCTTCACAAACGCCAACAATAACTTCTTTTAACATGATGGGTGATAGGTAAGTCCAACTGATTAGTCGGCTTTTGGTTGAAAATATCTTTATAAAACCTATCATTATAAAAGAGTTATTTTTGGCATTCGTGAAGGCAGTTTTTTGTTTTTTTTATATTTATTTTATTTTATACTTATGCCGTGTGGTTGCCGGGTTCTAATAGTGCCACTCCATGTCTACCCGTGGATGTCGTAAGAGGCGACTAAGGGAATAAAGGCTTGTAGTACTGTTAGGCGATGGGCTTGCCACCTGTCACTAATACACTGGGAAACATCTTAGCCTAGCCTACCTACTTGTGCAAAATGTGGTTACAGAATTATCAAGAAGTTTTAAGACTTGTTGGTAATTCTTTAGCTCTGCCTACCCCACTCTGGGAATGAAGGCGTGAATTTATGTATGTATGTATGTATTTTATACTTTTTTGTGAGCAAACTATAAGCTTAGGTATGTAGTCCCACTTCTTAGTTGATATGAAGCTTTAAGACATTTCAAGCTCGCCTCAAGCGACGCCGCGGGAAAGTCATAGTCATACTTAAACAATTAAATGTCCCTAGTTGTAGTCGCTCTGCTATCTTAATCGAGATATCTTATCGCCAGCCTTGAAATAGGTACCGTTGAGGAGTTCCGGTGGCCAACTGTGGTCTTCATAATCAGTTACACCTCACCAAATGATACTTTCTGAATGCAAATGCTAGATTGGTTACTAAAAATACTTAAATCGCTGTATGTATGCCTACAATATTTGAGGAGTTCCTTCAATTCCTCACCGTGTCGTTCATCAGATTCAGATTTGGTGACAGTGGGATCACCTCGAAAGTATACTCTACCAAATCAAACCAAATTGAAATCGGTCTACAATTGACGTTGAAATAACGTTATTCCAAATCGGTGGTCTGTCGTAGTAATCCCACGGTAAATAGTTTGGTTAACGCAACTGCGCATTCAATCTACGCAATGTTAAAGTAGAGAGCAAAAATAAACGGTCGGTACGTAAAGAATATCAATACAACCATAATATTATTTTTACCGCAACCTTATTTTTGCTCGTGACTTAAGTAAAAAACGTAATAGCAAATAATTCTTACTAGTTCACATCAGTAATTCAATATTTATTCTAAGTATTTATACAGACGAAATATAAAACTGTTATTAATATTTACGCGAGTAGTATATTTTTAATGTCGCAAAACCTACATCTTTTTATACTGAAATAGCTGTATCAATTAAGAGATGTAACATTTCTGCGAATAACGTACTGGTAATATTTTATTATAAAATAACGACATCATGTTCATGATTTATTTAGCAACTACTGTTTGACCACGGCTTATTTATTTATTTATTTTTTGATAAACAGAGTTTAACATGTCAAATAAACCAATTCTACAATAATTTCCATAATAAATATCAAGTTAAATAGTATATGCAAAGTATGTCAATTGATAGAGTAAGAAATGAAAAAATCAGAGAGAAATGTGGAATAAAACAAGATGTAGTGACTAAGATTAAAAAGGCCATGCTTCGAGGGTTCGGTCATTTGGAAAGGATGGATGAAAGAAGATTGACGAAAGAGATATACAGATCGAAAGTGAGTGGAAGGGTTGGAAGGGGCCGCCCTAGGCGTACTTTTTCGAATCAAACCGGAGAAATACTGGAAAAGGGCCGAATCGTGCGTGCGTGACTCGATGTATGAATGTGGAAGAAGCGAAAGAAATTTGTCAAGATCGTAGCAAATGGAAAGAAGTGGTCTCTGCCTACCCCTCTGGGAAACAGGCGTGATTTAATGTATGTATATATGTATGTCAATTAATATAATTAACAATTGGTGTCAATTGTTTGGGCAACAAACCAGTAACTAGTCAGTTCAGCCGTTGAGACAGTCGTCAATAGTAAAATTTGCGTCAGATACTAGTTTATCCTTTAACTTATTAACAAAACACCTCATAGGCATTTGGTGATTTTTTAGGGTTCCGTAGTCAAACGTCCGCAGCCTAGCTCAGAGACTCTTAGTACTAGAAAGCTGTAATTTTGCATAAATATGCATATTAGTCACGCCAACAAAGTGGTAAATTAAAATCTAGAAAAAAAAACATTTTGTTTGTGTACCTCCCCTTTTTTGGTCGAGTCAAGTGTCTACAGCCAAAACTACAAATAGTAAAAATCAGAAAAATATCTTAAATGAATTTAATAGGAAAACTATCACTACTAAGTAGACTTTAGTGGTTCTTGAGTTACAAACGGTTTAAATATTTATACCTACTGAAAACTTATTTGCGTTGTTGGTAAACTGACCGCGACCTATTTATGTCGATGAATGGGGATAACAGTTTTCCAACGGCAAAGTTAGGTTTGTTGAGTGGTCTTATTTGTTTGTAGTAACTGCTTAGAAACCCTACACTGAGCAGAGCATGGTCCGACAGGCTCTTGCCCGGTTTTTTAATTTCATAATTTTGTTGTATACCATAGGGTCTATTGAGAACTAATTTTATGGTTATCTCTCGGATACAAGTTACTGAAGTAAGAAGGTGTCCGTTTTAATCAGGTCAGGATATGGAATAGTTACCACAAGGTCGAATTTCAGTAAGCAATTGTTTCAATTGTCCAAATTTTCAAAAATTATCGACAAACGCCAAAGGCAAAAGTAGCAGTTAGTTTTTGATAAGGTCACAATTCTAACCTAACCTAACCTACTTTTCCGGTAGCAGTTCGTTTTTGTTATGGTCGCAGTTCTAACCTAACCTACTTGTCTGGTAGCAGTAAGTATGGCAAGTAGGTTTCGGGCAATCGATAAATCAAGCAAACCCGACCTCAACTACATGTTCCGGCGACAGAAATGGCCAGCCAATTGCCACTTTAATCCGCTAACTTTAAGAGCTATGTCAGTCACTGGTTTCTAAAGGGTATTTATAAAGTTGTTTCTCTAAGAGTCATAAGTATTTTTTAAGGCAAGAGAAAGGCAAAAAAGCACACAAACCCTAGGCTTTGAGTACATTTCAAATGCGTTGCCAACCCTAAGGAATGTTTGTTTTCAGCTAGCAAAATTTTTCTCGTAAACCATAGCAGAATGTTTACTAACCTTGTGGTATTGCTAAAAATACTCGCCGGCCACAGCTCGAGTATGAATAAAAAATCTCATGAAACAAATCAAGTTTTTACGCAACCGGGATTATTAGGAGTGGCAATCTGTCACGTGACGGCGCAAGTTGTGCGTCGGAAACAATTACGAGTTTGAGGGGGCAGGCGAGGGGCGGAAGCGTTTCATTAGGCTAGTTAGGTTTGCTTTAAATTCCCTTAAGCAGACCAACGATATTTTTTTAATGGGATTTTTAAAGCCGTTCTGTCGAATTTTTGTTTCATATTTATCTTTTTCGGATTTTTAACAAAAATATATTTAAACTTTGTTTGACTTTCGTTTTCGACTTGAAGCCCTCCTAGGTGTATCTTACGGATTAGGCGAAAATCGCTTAAAATTGTATGTTTTAATAACCTATTACGATTACTTTTACTCATTAGATATCATTTAATTGTTGTTGTTTATTAGAAAATGCCAACCCAATTTTAAAATAATAATGTCATCCATAAAATATCTGCTAAATAAATAAAGATATTAAAGCAAAACTATTGCGTCAAATACAAAATTAATGAAATTGGTCTCTTAAAATTGCGTATTCTGTCGAAGTAGCCGTGAGTTTTTTTTTTCTCAAACATGCAATGATATGTTGGCGTTATGTTAGTTATTTTAGGCTTCAAAGTATCACGTTCCGGGCGGAGCAACTCGAGAGAGCTGTAAAGGAATATCATACAAAATTGAAGGCCGGGAGGTAATTTTTTTAAATTATTGTCTTGACCTGGCGGCTGTGTTTATGAGCAGTCTAATAGCTATTTTTTTTTTTTTCAGTGGCTTTATGGTTATCGGTCCAAAAATATCCGTGCTAATGCCTATTACACGCATGTTTCTTTTATTTCATTGCATATGTTTGAGAAAAGCCCTATACATACCTCGCTGTGAAACGCTTCGCTCGGCCGTCTATATAACTCGGCCGGCAATCCCCTACTTCCCGGCCTCTGTAGTAATGTACTATTGGTCTTTCCCAATTCATGAAGTTCACCTGATACAAAAATGAATTTTCGTAACAACTTATGTGCGGTTGAATGCGATTTACTATTGAAGTATTGACAATGTTCTACATGCTCATACCCTAATAGACACACGTACGACCAAAGCACTTAGGTTATAAATTTATATTATGTTTTGGATTGTGTGACCCAGTGTGGATAAGTCGACCGAGGAAAAACGCCCATGCTAACGACCGACAAATCGCTTTCCGCTTACACCTTTTCTTTACACCCTAACAAAGGTAATGCCCAATGCTCCGGGTAAAATTTCACTAATAAACTTCGGGAATCAATAAAAGAAACGCGACAGACGAGTAGAGTTTGAGCTCTGTTTTAACGTTTCTTACACACAGAGGGGTAGGATGTGCAGCTGTAGACGGTCAGGTTGGTGTGTGGCCCTCTTGTAGAACAAATTAGTACCACGGGAAGGTCTCAAACGAATTCGTCAGCCCCTTTAACTCTGTTTAATCTAAGATGATGCCTGTGACAGCTTATATAAACAAGTTTTACTTCATCATCATCATGTCGTAAGACGTCCACTGCTGGACTTCTTGGTATTGTGCTTTTCGCATTCACCGCGTTCCCACGATCTTCACAAGGTCATCACTCCATCTTGTTAGAGGCCTACCTACAGCTCGTCTCCCGGTCCGCGGACGCCACTCAAGAACCTTCTGACCCCATCGGCCATCAGTCCTGCGAGCGACGTGCCCCGCCCACTGCCACTTAAGTTTAGCTATTCTTCTGGCTTAGTTTTACTTGATAATTCAAATTTACATAAATACTACATATTGGTACAAACCAAGCGACAACGTTCAAGAATTTAAATAATGAATCGTCTGTTTTTAATTAAGTGCGAAATCTGTCTGCGGGGTCATCCTAGATTGATTGTATATAATATGTTTAGTCCAAACAACATTTCATCAATCACATGCAGGCGTTAAGATTCGTGGCGAGATCATTATCGTTATCGAAAATGTATAGGATTGACGTACGCTGCCAGATGGTCATATCAATCGCTTTGTCTGTTATATACACTTTGATAGTTTTCGAAAATCATTTTCGACAGCGTTAAGCGTCTTGTCTAGAGCCTGAGGCGTGTTATTGTTATAGGGTACTCTCAAGGGCCCTCTAAAGTTTATTAAATAGAGTTATGCGACCTTACCAAATCTTCCAATACCAATTGCTATTGTACTTAGTCCCAGCACGATAAAAGACTTTATACATAATTACATACATACATACACTCATGCCTTCATTCCCAGGGTGAGGTAGGCAGAGTTACACAATTACCAACCACTCTAAATACTTACTGTTAATTCTGTAACCACATTTTGCACAATCAGGCAAAGATGATTAACAGTGTATATCAGTGATAGGTGGCAAGCCCATCGCCTCACAATACTACAGCCTTTATTCCCTTAATTAATCCTTGGTTACTTTTAAAGTATACTCGTATCAAACCAATATTATAAATACGAAAGTTAGTTTGCATGTTTCTTACTCCTTTAAGCTGATACGACTGGCCTGATATATTAAGCTTATACCTTGAATTAACACAAAACGTACCTTTTGCCCAATGTAATTACAGCCTGTTGTTGTTTGTAGTGACCCAAACGTCCCAGCTAGCGGTCCCGGGTACCAATCCCGGTAAAGGCAGATATTTGAGTGATGAGCGCGAGTTTTTGTTCCTGGGTCTTGGATGTTTTCTATATATTTTTCTAAATGTATATGTAAATTTATCATTGTCATTATACCCACAGAACAAGCCGATTTAGCTTAGTTTGGGACTAGATCAATTTGTTTTTACATTTATTTATTTAATATTATTATTATTATCTTGATATTTATTTATTTGTTGGTTGCCATCGGATGGTTAACGGCGACATAACAGGCAGAAACTGGTTGTCCGATATTCTTTACTGGTTGAAGTACCTTTTTTTTACTATGGAATATGCACCATGCTTACAACTAGTATTTTATTCAGACTAAGAAAAATGTACGAATTAAGAATCACCCAAACGCTTTCCTTCACCTGTAGAGGGGGGTTATTATGACAGTTCAGTTTACGCTGAGAGAAAAGGACAGATCTATGGCAGTTATATAGCTCTGTCCTTTTCTCTCAGCGTAAACTGACCTGCATAGCTATGTCATAATAACTCCCGTCCTTTAAACTTTGAGAAAGACGAGAGCGCAAAATCACAAGCTAAGGTTATGTTTTTATTTATGACAAGGTCAATGGCAAACCTATTTTTTTTTTATATGTTGCGGACTAAGTTTAGCGTCCATCTTAATCCGTCCCAAATTTAACCAACTTTTTTTATTTTTTATAATCATATGACGCAACCAAAATTTAGATATTTTTTTTATTACTTAGAACGCCGGGTGGTTGTCCTGTTAGAATAGTACCACTCCATGACTTCCCGTGGATATCGTAAGAGGCAACTAAGGGAATAAAGGCTTGTAGCACTGTTAGGCGATGGGCTTGCAACCTGTCACTAATACACTGGTAAACATCTTAGCCTAATTGTGCGAAACGTGGTTACAGAATTATCAACAAGTTTTTAGAGTTGTTGGTAATTCTGGAGCTCTGCCTACCTCAGTCTGCGAATGAAGGCGTGAGTTTATACATACATTTTATACTTAAGACGCTTATTACCTACCAACGAAAACATAACTAAGCATTTTGGCAAAGTTAATCTATATCCAATTAAATTGCACGTCTATAGTTTCATGATTCACCGGCATGGTATTTAATACATATAGCTTTAATATTGCTTCTAAGCATGACAAACACAGCAGCAGTGTACTCCAACAGCTATATAGCTTAACTTTTCCAATAAAATCGGAGTGAAATGAAATTTGGAATTTAGGAGTGAAGGTGGAAGGTAAAAGTAATCTGGCCGATATGCCAGATCCCGTTAATTCCAGGGATTTAAGCTGAAAGGTCAAATTAAACTCGAGAGAATCGAGAACTAACGCCTCCGTTCGCCCTTTAATTCACCACGGGCTTAAAGTATAGATTCTTTATTAACTTTGATAAATTACAATTTTCTGGAAAAGAAAATGCCAACACATAATTGTCCATGTGTTCTATATCTTAATCATACTGTTGACGTAACAGTACCTTTAATTCATTTGAAAATAAGAGCTATTATAGATAGCATTAACAAATTATAATTAGGATATAGCATCATGATGAAATAGACTAAAAAGTTACTGCTGTCACTTTCTTACACAGCAATAGAATAAGACAACACGTCACTAAACCAGCATTAAATTAAATTGACGTCTCTGAGTGCGGTAGTAAGTGAAATAGAGCTCCTACTGAATTTTATAAGGCTCCTCTACTTAGAACTACTTCTGCTGTTCGAAAGTGCTCTTAAAATAATTTTATTAACGGTTTCAATCATTGTCTAAGTGAACGATAATTTCGCAAAAATTGTATACACCTTATAAGTGGCACATTAACACTATCTTAATCCTCTGTAACAAACTGAACTAAATTCTGTAAATATGTTGATGTATCTAATAAATAAATAAATCATAACTTAAACTTTGAACACTCAGTAATAAAAAAAAACCGGACTTGTTCCAGTCATTCCGTACCACCGTATAATTTATTTATAGATCTATACCTATAGGTACTATTTGTACAAAAGACTGAAGTACTCCTAAGTACGACCCTGTTAGGGAATTGCAATGTATGATTGAAAGATTATGGCATGACTCTGTTCTAATTGATATTAACTAAAAGGGTAGTTAATATTTTATGGAAACACCTTGCAACGAACGTATCATTACGCAAAATTTTCATTTCATCGAAAGGCAAAAGTCTAACGTAACCTGTCTTACGTAATTAACTTTTTCATCACACTTGCACGTAAACAGTATCTAAACATACAGGTTAACATGGCCGTAATGCCCCATATAAAACCCTCGACCTTTCTTTTTACCATGAAACCCAAGGTCGGTAAGTAATTTTTTTTTAATTTATAGATCAGCAGACAGGTCATGCAAGTTCAAGCAAAGAGTTTACACGCAATTGAAAAATTGTCTTAAAATGTTATTTAAACAGGAATTTCATTGCAATCTCGCTACATGTTACTTAAATACTCAATTAATGTTCTTAATAATCGATTTTAATAGTTTTCTGTATCAAAACGTCGTTTTTTTTTCACTCCTTCAGGGCTGTATGTATACCTACGTAAGTATTTGCCCTTAACGTTTCTGAACGAAACATTTGTATAATCTGTGGAGTCCGCCCGAAATCCGCTTAAAAAAAGTTCAAGTAATTCGTAGGTAATAATAGTTGTGCTGACTTGTGTATTTATTTACTCGCAAATGTGATGAAAAACATTGTATGTTTCACGGGCGGTACGGGAATTACGAACCTCGACTCAGAAAGCCCTCAGTCTTCGACTTCGGGCTTCTACTAGAGCCTCGATCGTAATTCCTTACTTACCGACCTTAATACACAATGTACTATTACGATATCCTGAAAATGTCATGGTCACAGTAGAAAATAGCGTTCGATGAAATGATACAGTCGATGAAGTGAAATTCGATAAAATTATGGGTTACCTAATTAAAACATAGGAATTAACACAAACTAAACATTCGCTATACCTACTTAAAGATCGAGCAAAAAACGCCTAACGTTTTTTGTATGGGAACACACCTTTATTTTTTACTAAAAGGTATTATTAGTTTGTTGTTATAGCGGCAATATTAATATGCACTTTTACGGTTAAAGAGATACAGCGATTGTTATGACTTATGGCTGAGATTAAATTGCCGTTTATTATAGTTACATCTGGACCGAAGGACGGACGAACAGACGGATGGACAGCGGAGGCTAAGTAATAATAAAACGATACAATTGCAAGTAGGGCTTGTGCCATTAGGGTTGTTTACAGTCGTCGAGTCGGATATGTATCCACTTTGAGACCTTAGTACCATGCAGTAAGGTAAAAAAAAGGCTTGTTTGAAGCACTACGCCACTTGGTATAATATCAACAACTGTTTTAAAATATGGCATGATAAAATACTAGTGGGTAACCCCATTTCCGCGTGCTTTCTGCGATTCTAAAATCAAAATTGTACGTAAATTTATACCAAAATTTATTCCGGGCCGAGTACAATTTAGACTCAATATAATATGAAAACCGGGAATCTGGGCAGCGAACGTGTTAAATAACATTTCGCACTGTGTAATGTGTAAATTAATTTTATGTGGTGTAGCGGTCGGAATGTCAGTCGGTCGGTATCACCGCACAAACACAGTTTTGCCCTGGTAATTGACCGTTCCGAGTCGAAACGAACAATTATTGGTTACATTACAAGTGTAAATTAGTAGATATATTCTGTTTTACTAGCAATTATTGGTTGTAGCGTTTTGTTACTAAACATTGGTAGATTTTTTTATTTGGTTTTGAAATAAAATGATTGTAATGTGGTAACAATTTTTCTTGTAATGTTTCGTCTAATGCCCTTTGTCTCCGATGGGATACAACTATTTCATTATCATAATCATCACATTTTGACTTTACTTTCACACGTTATACTTACAGTTATACGAAGGCAAGAAGAAAACATGCACAGGGCCTCTATTATGTATGTATGTATGTAAACTCTTTATTGCTCAAAAATATAAATATTAAACTAATGTACAAAGGTGAACTTATCCCTAAATGGGATCTCTTCCAGCTAACCCTGAAGTAGATGAGTAAATGATGAGATGTCTATTCTACCGGGTAAACCCATAATGCCTTTGGCATGTTATCGTATTGTCAAAGCTAGCCCTTATTTACTTGACGGTAATGGCAGCTGAGTAAAAAACAATAATGTCAAAGGCAATATGGTTTTGCCCGGTAGAATAGGGGATGTGCAGAGAATGACCGTTCTGTCGGTTAATGAGTGAGATTTCAAGATGACGAATAAAATCCTAAAGTTTATTTATAAAAATCATAATTACACTGACACACTTGATAGCTCTGCTAGAGCCTAGTTGCATTGATAGGGTATCTTACAAAATAAAAGTGTACATAAACTCTCAAACTGTACAGGAAACTCCGAACTCGCCCATACGCTCCCGGGGCTCGATGCTTGACTTTTTGCATGACAACCGCAACATTTTTTTCACCAGAGAAGCCGTTTCATTGTTACTGGTTAGGTTCACATTGACGAAATAAAACGTTACCATGCTAATATTAAATAAATAAATATTATTTTGGAAAATCTGACAACGGCTTGTAGTAATGGTAGGCGATGGGCTTGCAACCTGTCACTAATACACAGGTCAACGACATGGTAAACCTCTTAGCCCGATTTTGCAAAATGTGGTTACAGAATTATCAACAAGTTTTTAGAGTTGTTAGCAATTCTGTAGCTCTGCCTACACCACTCTGGGAATGAAGGCGTGAGTTTATGTATGTATGTATGTATCTGACAACGGTCCTAAACCATATACAATGACACAAAGGTGTATTTTTACACACACTGTTGAATGCATGTTTTCTATTTTCATATCTCGCTTTTGTGTTAGAAGTCTAGTGAAAAACCCCAAAAACATGAGACCACAAAAAAACTTTTTTTTTTATAAAGTAGTCTTCCATTTGAAAACGGAATCTTTAAGCCATATGGTATTCAAGTAAGCTTAATCGATCATCAGTATTAAATGGCTCGGTAACAAATTAAATAAAAAACGTATTTGCCAAATCATTAAAGCCGTTGTCAAATAGTGTATTTTTTACAATGTTGAAATATATAAAAAATAGATTGAAACAAAAATGTTACGTAGAGTTAAGCTCTTACCAACTAAATATGATATTTATTTTTATCGAATAGCTACCTTGTATCGTCATCACAGTTCAAGATGTGACATGTACCACGATCTGAAGTAGTAAACCGTCAGACTCTGACCAGAATCATAAATAAATAAATACTCATCCTCTATTGGACTGTCCTTGAAGGGAAATGTTAGAAAGCCATTTCAACTCTAGACATCAAACCGGCCTCTTTGATCACAATGCCATTATGCTACTAGCTACAGCGTAGCATGCCTCGCTCGTAGCATTCTCTATGAACCATCTCGTCTTGTATCGGCTACGAATGCTACGATCCTCTTGCAACAACATAAATACATAGTTCCTACCCCTATTTCTAATTACATAGAATTCAAAATGTTACATCTCAAAGATTTTGTAACGTTGTACACAGCTCGTACGTCACCACTTGAGAATTAACACAAATAGCATTGTTTAATACTGAACGTGTAACCTTAAGGCGGTTGACTTAGATTTCAAATTCAAAAGCTTGAACGTTTTGTTGAGTGTAGGTCGCACTTCAGTTGGGTAATTGACACTTAATTTAGGAACAAAGCTCGCCGTCATTCAGGTATTAGGTAGATCGGGTGAATACTTGGCCTTAATTTACTCGAGTATTTGTCTTAAAATTAGGTACATTTAGTATGAAAATATTACTAATTTCCCTACGTGTTACGTTAACAAGAGTTATGTGGTTTGCTTAGGTAATTCATATAAAGTCAACCAGGCAAGAACATGTTGGACCATAGACTATACTATTGCGTATGTATTTTAATTTATCTGTTGAACTCAGTAGCAATTAACAACATTATGAAAAATCAAGCAACACCTAATGATGTCTAAAAAAGTATAATTTTTCTACAAATATTCCTGAAATAAATCCATAGATACTTAGACACGCGTGGGAACGTTTATGCTTGGAAAGATACGTTTGTATTCCAAGCATAGATACTGCAAAATTCAACTGTTTTAACAATTTACTACTTTAATTTGAAAATAAATATTGTTAGTGGTCAGAAGTCAGAGATCACAAGTCAAAACTTTTTTTTTTTTTTAACTTAGAACATGAACGTTGACTAGTAAATAAATGACAGGTTGTTTAATGCTAATAATCGTAGTAGACTACAAGACCGGCAATATTCGGTTTTTTTAATATTTATAAATAAACGGCGTCTTTTAACGCCACTACAACAATCCCCTATATCTTTATCCGCCACAACTTTTGATTGCTTAGTCGGCCGCGAATCATATGCCGATGTACCAGAACTTGGCGCGACAACTTCCGCGCGTCCTTATTTATGAGTACACGATCAGCGGTTGTCGAGTTTCTAGTTTTAGTTGGGAACTTCTGTATTTTTTATGGGTTTGCTAACATGTGTTTTTTATTTGGTGGATTTGAATAGAACTTGGCTTGCATTGCTTTTTACTTGTCTAAAACTTTATGGGTTCTGTGTCGCTCTTTTTATTTTCGATATATTTCTGCTATAATACTGTTGTCATGAAAAATGAACAAGGACCAAAAAAGAAAACTTGATTCTTATGTTACAGAAGATAAAGGTTACATACATACATACATACATTAAATCAAGCCTGTTTCCCAGAGAGGTGTGCAGAGACTACTTCTTTCCACTTGCTACGATCTTGACAAATTTATTTCGCTTCTTCAACATTCATACATCGAGTCATGCACGCACGTCGGTTTCGGGTACTTAAGATTCGGCCCATTTCCAGTATTTCTCCGATCTGATTCGAAAGGTTATTTTGACACAATCAATTAAACCTCACGATCTTTGAATGAAGAGTTTAAGTGTCCGTCCATTATTGGTTGGTGCCGTCACACTACCTACTGAATAGTTTTAATATAGCTACCGACAAGAGTAGAAAGATCCGGCCCTGAACTCACGATATTCAAACCACCTTAAAACCTCCAAAAGCGCTATAAACAAAAAGCGAAAAAATCACCCGATCCGGGGTCACGAGGAGTGCACCGGGTGCGCCACACGTGACCCGCCGATATTGCCTGCCAATAATCGCTTCTAGAAATAGGATCAGCGGGTACAAGCGGGGGACAGACGGGGAACGTACCTTTACGTGCGCGGATAATTTGGGGAAAATGATTTAATCATGTTGTAATGTTTGATAAATGAACCCTTATGTAATAAAATCCACATCAAAATTTTCCTAGAACGGATCTCTTTCAGCTAACGTAGAGAATACGTAACGAAAAATATGAAGATTGGTTAGTATACCTGTCAAGGAAAATCGCGTACAATCGTAAAAGTCGTTCAGAGCACTGTGGTGAAGTTATGACCTGTCACTGCAACTATTTATTTATTTATAAACAAGTACTACAATTGAAACGTAAAACTAAACTTATTTTAATTAAAATAAAACTAAGCTACCTAGGTACTCAAATTTAAATAAAACTAAGCTACTCAAATATTAAAGATGTAAATAATAATCACCGATATAAAAAGAACACCCCGTCTAGCAGGTCCGCTTGCGGCATGGTCCCTATGACACTGGCTGCATTACCTCTCTGGATAGCTAGCCCAATCCTTTGTGAGAGGTAAGCACCAGCTCTAGGATCTCCGGTGGTTTCTATGAGCCGGGAAAACAGAGCCTTCATAAGGCTTTTAATAAATTCTTTGGGATGTTTTCTTTGCTTAATTTTATTTTATTCAAGATCAGTGCTGCAATAAAAAATTGCTTGTTTGTTTCAATGATAACAGCTCTCCCAAGTTTTTCCTGAGTTTATCCTTCGAAAACCTGTCAACTTCAACCAACAAACTAACGCGCGATAACCAGGACTGCTCTGTTTCGTGTCGGGGTATTTTTCTAAAGTCCGACGTCGGTTTGTTTTCTGCAGCGTCTAATTAAAGTTATAGCAAGCTCTGTGAATTCACGTCTTGCCAGTTATCGACCAAGGTATGGGCTTAAAGCGATTTATGTTTGCAAAGAAATGTTTTCAATTAATATCCTTTTTATGTCTAACGACTGTACAAATTGAGTGTTAATAAAGTACCTATTCTATTCGAATTGATCTTAAAGTTCAACATTTACTGCGGCAGCGACAAAAACGTGAGATACAAAAAGTCTATTGACCAAATAAAAGTGCCAGTAGCTTTCACGGTTCCCATTTTGAAACCTGCATAGTCAACGCGATATTAGTTTAACTAATCGTCTCCCAATAAAAACCCATAACTCATAATCATCACCCAAATTGAAACAAGGAGCTAAGGATGAATCTATCAACAAAATATACCTTGTTAATAATGCGCTGTTAGGCGATGGGCTTGCTACCTGTCACTAATATACACTGTTAAACATCTTAGCCTAATTGTGCAAATTGTGGTTACAGAATTATCACAAGTTTTTGGAGTTGTTGGTATTTCTGTAGCTCTGCCTACCCCACTCTGGGAATGAAGGCGTGAAGGTATGTATGTATGTATGTATGTAATAATGCGGTTAGACCTTAAAATTTACTTGTAAAATAGTTAGCACATCTGTTTATTTAAATTGAAGAAAATCAATTATCATGAAAAAAAAACAAAACCATCAAAACATTATTAAAATCACAAACTCAGCATTGTGGCAAGGCCACACCCTCGTAAAAGCCAAATAAAAAACGCTTAAAAAAGTTAACTCTTACAACTTAAATCTAGTGAAGTGATACTTCGAAAAAAAACTTGAATAACCTTAGAATAGAAATTATAAACTGCTTCGTTGCAGATGCAAGGAAATTAAATAAACGAATTGCCTCATCTACTTTAACTTACAAATAAAACACTCTAAAATACATACATACATAAACTCACGCCTTCATTCCCAGAGTGGGGTAGGCAGAGCTAAAGAATTACCAACAAGTCTTAAAACTTCTTGATAATTCTGTAACCACATTTTGCACAAGTAGGCTAAGATGTTTCCCAGTCTATTAGTGACAGGTGGCAAGCCCATCGCCTAACAGTACTGCAAGCCTATATTCCCTTAGTCGCCTCTTACGACATCCACGGGAAGACATGGAGTGGCACTATACTAACCCAGCAACCACACGGGAAAATCTAGAGTATAAAACCTAAAAATTACACGTTTTGACAGTTTTCTAAAGAATATGCATGTTTTTCAATGGCGCCCAAGGCTTACTCCACACCTCTATCCCAAGGTTTTATTTGGCAGCGGGAATGATAAATCGCGTTTCATTAGCGACCCGCCGCGTACATTTTCAGCATTACCTTCAATTATATTTCTATTCCATTTCTACAGTAACACTTTTAGTTTAAAGTTTATTCTTATTTTCAGAGAAAAATCATACTTGTAAAGACAACCTTGAAGAAAATCAGAAAATTGAGCTCTGAACATGTTCCGATAAATAAAGACAAGGCTAAAGGTATTTTTGGAGCCTTATTCTATTTCAGCTTTATGCCTATTTAATTAACAAAAGAAATCATTTTTGCCACGTACAATAATAGTACAAAGAACTTTTTTTATTTACTGTTAACTTAATAAAAGCAGCGCTATCGTAACATTAACCAAGATTAATTTATCGTAAGCTGTGATGGGTTGTAAGCCATATATTTACCGTCAAGTTTTAAACATAGAAGGTATTAATTAAGTCAAGGATTTAACCAGCTTTAAATCAAAATTAAATATTTTCAAAGAAGGAATCTATGAACTTACCTTTTACTTTCACTTGCCAATTGGCAAAATTAACACTAGATATTTATTTTAAAAAGGAATATAATACACGCTCGTGTCTACTACTATATACCTTACTATTTATTTACTATTAGTTTCTCTTCTCTGTAAAATGGTGAAAAAAACATGCCATATAAAATAGATCAAGTCGTCCACATAGCCGTCGCAACGTTGTAATCGACGTCGAATCCGCAAACAAAATACATAAAGACAAGGCAATAAATAGATCACATAAAGAAGCACATAAAGCCAAGCCTGGGCCGAATGAGAAATGACTAAACAATAGTGGCGCATAAAAATAAACTACTCCCTTGCTTCCTTCGAATAAGTTTTTGTGAGTTCATCGGAAGATCTTTAGAATGAGTTCTCTTTTGGTAGCGCTAGCAGATTAGTGTTGCTATAATTTTAAAAACAAACAAAGAAATTACTACATACGTTTTCATATTTATCTATCAATCAACTAACTTTAAATATATCTAGTATCTATAGTTAATTCGTTTCGAAAACAATAATTTTACTGATTTCGCATTTCTAAGAACATTTTATGAAAAACTATGCACTTCTTTCCTGGAACTAAACACTAAATATATTAACTACTTTTACTTCCTAAGTAAGTAAGTAAATGCAAAACGGACCATTAATAGTGTTTGAGAATTTAAATAAGTTAATCTCATTGCGTTTTATATTACCACATAAAAACACCTATCTCGACTTTACTATACGATAGCAATTTCAATTCTAGCGTGATGTTAGATGATTTATGATAGCTTATTTTATAAAAGGCAGGTAAATTAAAATAACTGAACAAAGGACCCCGCAGCAAACATAGGGAAAAAGTGGTTTCAGTCAAATCTCACGAAATTTTAGTATTTTTTTTTTTTTTATTTTTTTTTTATATCATAGGAAGGCAAACGAGCACACAGGCCACCTGATGGTAAGTGGAAACTGTGACCCATAGACATTCGCATTCACAAGACCGCAATCCTAAGACTGCAAATGCGTTGCCAACCCTGAGGCCGAAGATGGAATGCCTCTATGCTAGTCATTTCACCGGCTGTCTTATCCCCAAACCGGAACACAACAATGCGAACACTGCTGCTTGGCGGTAGGTTAATGGATAAGATGGTGGTACCAACCCGGACGGACCCTGCACAAGGTCCTCCCACCTCCAAACATATGATGATATGATGATGATTATTTTTTTATAAGGGCACAACTCTCTCAGATGTATACTTTCAGATATAATCAAGTTTATTTTTTTTATTTAAGCGACGTGTTTTCTAAACTCGATATATTGGAATGATACACACTGACATTTACTGACGTTCTGACTTCATGCAGTCACCAACTGTCAGTTATGTCCGCCTGTATTATTATTATTTAATATTCAATCATTTATTATCGCAAAAAGATACAAAACATTTTCTTTACACAATCGCTCCACAAAACTATGTTTATAGTTTGACTGTGGAGTCAAGTCTCAGTAAAATATTAAACCACAGGTATATATCGATTGATATTGTGTACTATTGATTCGTCCCAATGGCATGAGTACCGGATTGTTAGCCGATGTAGATTTGGTTCGACTTACAAAAATAATAATAATCAGTTATCTATGCTGCGAACGACATGCCGCATAACTGTGCAAAGAGGAGGAATTACGTAAAATAGCTAACATATTTAAAATATATAAATTGATTATTTCTGAAAGTATACTTCTGAGAGAGTTGTGCCCTTATAAAAAAATAATCAGGAGATTTGAATCAACATCATACTAAAATTTCGTGAGATTTGACTGAAACCACTATTTCCCTATGTTTGCTGCGGGGTCCTTTATGACAGTACTAAATCGATTATATTTCCGATTACCGATAATCGAAAAAAAGAATGCGATTTTAATTATCACCTGGCTAAATTTGCGAAATGACATCTATCACAGGCCCAATAAGATATGAAAAATACTACAATAGCCAAATGAAGGGGTTGAAAACATATTTATCCTCGCTATAATGTTTTTTCTAAATACAATAGAACAAAGCATTCGATTGAGAAATTAATATCCGGCCAAGTTTAATTTATATTCCGTCAGCAAGTTAATGACATATTTCTAATGAGTTTTCTAGGTTTGCGTGAATCCTAATAATGTTTATTAAGTTATACACTTTGTTTGCCATGCCATGCCATGAATATGCTTAATACCATTTACTTATGAAAATATAAAAATGTTTAAAAAAAAGTGACCTTTTGCAACTGCATCCTACTGAGCTAAACCTTAATAGTTAATTTTTCAAATCTTAGCAAATTCATATGGATCAAAATTGTATTTACAGTTTACACTCTATGCATATCTTTAAACTGTTTTTCAATATTATAATAATTTGAGAGTTAATATTTACGGGTTGACAAAAATATCAAAATAACGACAAAGCACTCGCTGCTTCTGGTATGGTTAAAATGTTTTTTTATACTACATTTTTTTATCATCACTCAACAATATTGTCTTAAAAAGTCTTTAGATTCGTTTAGAACTGTTTCTGCTGCCCCTACGCCCGTATCCGCAGGGGGGGGGGCTGATATCCGGCGAGGCGCCGCCGCGACGCCGTCTCTTCATAACTTCTGCAGTCAACTCGATTACTTCTACAGCTGAGTGTCCGCGTCAAGTATACAGGGCAGTTGTCACTGTCACTTGTGTGCGTGAAATATACTTGGTACTTACCTTTTTTTTTTCATGTTCCATCGATGGGCGTCCCTGTATTTCCTTCACAACATCTTACGTTGGCCAAACTCGTTAAAAACTGAATTGAACGCATCAATCACTGTCTTTTCATAACTTCTAGTCAACTGGATCACTTCTACAGCCGAGTGTACGCGTCAAGTATACAGGGCAGTTGTTACTGTGAATTTTGTGCGTGAAATATACTTGGTACTTTACTTTTTTTTTTTTCAAGTTTTCGATGGGCTTCCCTGTCTTTCCTTCACTGTTGAACCTTACCAAACCAACTTACCTTGGCCAAACTCCTAAAAGTCGTAATCGAAGGCATCTATCACTGTCTCTCCATAACTGCTGCAGTCAACTGGATCATTTTTACAATCCGCGTCAAGTATACAGGCAGTTGATACTGTCACTTGTGTGCCTGAAATATACTTAGTAATTTACTTAATTGTATTTTTTTCATGTTTCTTTGATGGGCGTCCCTGTCTTTCTTTCACAACAGCTTACCTTGGCTAAACTCCGTAAAGTCTGAATCAAAGGCATATATCACTGTCTCTTCATAACTTCTGCAGTTAACTGGATGACTTTTACAGTCCGCGTCAAGTATACCGGGCAGTTGATACTGTCACTTGAATGCGTGAAATATACTTGGTACTTTACATATTTGTTTCATTGATGAGTATCCCTGTGTTTCTTTTGCGAAACTCGTTAAAAACTGAATCGAACGCATCAATCACTGTCTTTTCATAACTTCTAGTCAACTGGATCACTTCTACAGCCGAGTGTACGCGTCAAGTATACAGGGGAGTTGTAACTGTCACTTGTGTGCGTGAAATATACTTGGTACTTGGTACTTTACTTTTTTTTTCATGTTTCATCGATATGAGTCCCCCTATATCTTTCACGACACCTTACCTTGGCCAAACTCCTTAAAGTCTGAATCGAAGGCATCTATCATTCTCTTCAGAACTTCTGCGGTCAACTGGATCACTTCTACAGCTGAGTGTACGCGTCAAGTATTCAGGGCAGTTATTACTGTCACTTGTGTGCGTGAAATATACTTGGCACTTCACTTAATTGTTATTTTTTTTCATGTTTCATTGATGGGCGTCCCTGTCTTTCTTTCACAACAGCTTACCTTGGCTAAACTCCGTAAAGTCTGAATCAAAGGCATCTATCACTGTCTCTTCATAACTTTTGCAGTTAACTGGAACACTTTTACTGTCCGCGTCAAGTATACAGGGCAGTTGTCACTGTCACTTGTGTGCGTGAAATATACTTGGTACTTACCTTTTTTTTTTCATGTTTCATCGATGGGCGTCCCTGTCTTTCCTTCACAACAACTTACCTTGGCCAAACTCGTTAAAAACTGGATCGAACGAAGGCATCAATCACTGTCTTTTCATAACTTCTAGTCAACTGGATCACTTCTACAGCCGAGTGTACACGTCAAGTATACAGGGGAGTTGTAACTGTCACTTGTGTGCGTGAAATATACTTGGTACTTTACTTTTTTTTTTCATGTTTCATCGATGTGAGTCCCTCTATATCTTTCACGACACCTTACCTTGGCCAAACTCCTTAAAGTCTGAATCGAAGGCATCTATCATTCTCTTCAGAACTTCTGCGGTCAACTGGATCAGGATATTCAGGGCAGTTATTACTGTCACTTGTGTGCGTGAAATATACTTGGTACTTCACTTAATTGTTATTTTTTTTCATGTTTCATTGATGGGCCTCCCTGTCTTTCTTTCACAACACCTTGCCTTGGTCAAACTCCTAAGTCATAATCGAAGGCATCTATCATTGTCTCTTCATAACTTCTGCAGTCAACTGGATCACTTTTACAGTCCGCGTCAAGTATACAGGGCAGTTGATACTATCACTTGTGTGCGTGAAATATACTTCGGTACTTTACTCCATTTTCCAGTCAATTCGACTATTTATTTCTACAGCACTGCAACCATACATAATGCTGTTATGGGGGCAATAATACCGATATTATGACCAGCGTCAAACTGTAATTTGATCGACTGACTGCACTGGTCATATTTAAAATAACAATATTTCAGTGCCTTTTTTAACAAGTTTTTGCTCAATTGTCTCCACGTACAAAGCTTTATCGTTATTCAATTTGATTTATTCGTTTAAACCCTTTGCCTCTCGGTGCACTGCTTAACAATCAATTTCAAAAAACATCCTGTCGATCCGGCACTGTCTTTTACATGAATAAATGACAAACCAACTCTGTTCATGATTGATTTTTATATTATTTTGTAGTTAGGAAGTTTTTTTTTAGTAAATATAGCTTTGTTCTACAGAAACTGATGAATTTGATGATATATAAAATACCTGATCAAGTTGACTTAGTCCCGTCCAAATATTTGTGAGGGCTGATTTTTCAATTCTCGAATAAATTTATCAGTTAGCAACGTTTTAGCTTCATTAAAATAAACGAAGATATTGAACGAGCTCGAATATTAGGGACAGATTTATTTGTTAAACGTTTAACCATCATCATTGTATTGTTATTGAAATATATTCAATCAGACTTTTCAATTACGTCTAATAGTTCCGCAATCGAAAGTGTTAAACATAATGATTTGGAGGTTACTTATTTACATATATTAAATAATTAATCCCCGTTTGGTTGCCGGGTTAGAATAGTACCACTCCATTTCTTCCCGTGGAGGTCGTAAGAGGCGACTAAGGGAATAAAAGCAGTTAGTACTGTTAGGCGATGGGCTTGCAACCTGTCACTAATACGCTGGTAAACATCTTAGCCTAATTGTGCAAAGTGTGGTTATAGAATTATCAACAAGTTTTAAAAGTTGTTGGTAATTCTGTAACCACTTTGGGAATGAAGGCTGAGTTTATGTATGTATGTTTGTGTAAATGATTAATATTGGAACGCAACTTTCGTTCTTGCTTTGACAATAATAAACCGAAAGAAAGAAAGGGCTATAACGAAACAATGTCAAAATCGGCCAGTTACAACGTGGCTTAGACAAAGTCGAATATAGGTCTCGAGAGCGTCACCACACGTCGTAAAACCGGTCGCAAACCGCACGCCGTAAACCCAGGTGATAAAGAAGACCGGACTAAGTGACATATAAGCTAAGTCCAAGTAAAACCTGTCTCAGGCACAGGTGGTTCGGTGTATGATAACAATACAAATACTTTTAGTATCGCGTGTATTAAATGTATCCAGAAATATTTGCCTACTTTGTTAGTGGTTGATTTTGGTATGTAAATAAAAGTTAGTACTGCTGACTGCGATTTTAGGGGATCAAAGGACGGCATGTAGTCTAAACAATGGTATTTCTCAACTGATTTGAACATTTTGTCATTTAATTATTATAAAAACTGTTTTTTTTTTAAAACTAGTAAAAAAAATATTTTGAAGATAATGTGAAAATAGATCTTTATACTTCTATGTAAGTCTACTAGAACTCTAGTGGTGAACTATGAATAATAAAAAGAGCAGCTATCATAGTGGAATATTATTTTTATTTTTTATAATTTTGTTAATATTACTATGCATGTATATATGTATGTATTGGTATGTGTGTGAGTAGGTAAGCTAGGTACTTGAAAACAAATCACAGACTCGCGTAGCTAAAATTTCCCACACAACTTATTTTTTTTTTTTTTATGAAAATCATAATTGTGTTTCTCGGGTGGTATTGACAGTAGCTGTAAGCAACTCGTAGCGACCCTCTCCCTAATTTGTGGTTTGTATTCATTCAGTAAATTTGTCTGCTGGGAATAGGTACTGACGGGGGGGAGGGAGAAGTACAAAACAGATAATGATAGTTCTCTGCAGGGGGTGTCTTGGGTAATAAAATTTGGGGATTTACTTTGTTTTAACATAACGAGCCAACTCTGTTAGAAATTAAGATATTCTTTGTAATAGGCTCTGAATGAATTACAGTAATTTCCCCCTCCACATCAAGGCTAAAATGATAAAAGTTATAATTTCCGTTCTAGTTTCCATTACGATACTTAACAATATTTAAGTTAGAAAAATCTCGCGTGGCCCCGGCCACAGCCGTAATATTCGTGAATTATTTATTTACACGAAAAAACTTTTTATTAATACCCACTCGGGGGTTGAATGCGGTCTTGGGGTTAGCCATAAGAGCAAGCGGTTTCTCATTGTATTATGTTTGCCTTTAGATAAAGATGAAACATCAGTCACCCTTGCACTTACATAGTGGTCAAAAAGTGTTTTTTTTTAACCCACGGTTATCCACATCAATAGAGATGACCATAATGACAAAGTACACACGGTACTCGAACATTTCTCGTAAAAAAAAGTTCTTTTAACAGATGTTGACTAACCTCTAACACTATTTTTTTTTTAACTAGAATTCTCTCAAAGGCCTTAAAATCGAGTCATGTTACTCACAAATTTCCATTTACGACTCGCTTTTACCTCTGTAGAACGTAGGTCAGGGGCCATATTCTTCGCCTCTACAGGTATTGCTATCGTTTGTCTCTCTCTGTCAAATAAATACGAGTAAGAGCTTTCATAAGGCCGCCTTTACACCTGTGAGTTTTACTTACGTAAGTGACTTACGTAAGCAACTTACGATAAATTTTCAAGTGTAAACACTCGTTGTAAGTGACTTACTGTAAGTTCTTACAACTTACGTAAATTGGAAAATTGCAAGTCTAAACGCGTTCGAGTTTGTTTACGGAAGCGACTTACAACTTATCGAACTAAATTGATAAGTTGAGAACTTACAAAAAAAAAATGTCCTCCTCTAAACAAAAACAAAGTAAGGCCGCCTTTACACCTGTGAGTTACTTACGTAATATTTACATAATTTACTTACGGTTGCATTTACACTTGATATAAACTTACAGTAAATAATGCTTATGTAAATTTTGTGAAATTAAACTTACGTAAGTTATTACACGCCCATTTACATTGCTTACTAAATCAGTAAATAAAATGCCTTCTCAAAGTCGCCACGTTCAAGCAGCTGCTGCATATATAATTGTATCCAAACTAAAGCAAACGAAAAGACAATGCTGGGTAAAATCTTGGCTTGGCTCTTTTTCTTTAATTTTGTCACTTCTTGGCTAAATTGTCCTTTTAAATTATGCAATTTTCTAGCAATTTCCTCTGGAGTGGTACTAAATATTTCACTAAGTTCAACATGCAACAAATTTGTTTTTACGCGGTTTTTATACTCCTTATTTTTGTAGTCCCATAGTATGGGACGTGCCTCAAAAGCAGTAATTAAAGTTTCTACCTCGTCTGGAGACCAGGCTTTACTTTGTTTTTGTTTAGAGGAGGACATTTTTTTTTTGTAAGTTCTCAACTTATCAATTTAGTTCGATAAGTTGTAAGTCGCTTCCGTAAACAAACTCGAACGCGTTTAGACTTGCAATTTTCCAATTTACGTAAGTTGTAAGAACTTACAGTAAGTCACTTACAACGAGTGTTTACACTTGAAAATTTATCGTAAGTTGCTTACGTAAGTCACTTACATAAGTAAAACTCACAGGTGTAAAGGTGGCCTAAAGCCTGGTCTCCAGACGAGGTAGAAACTTTAATTACTGCTTTTGAGGCACGTCCCATACTATGGGACTACAAAAATAAGGAGTATAAAAACCGCGTAAAAACAAATTTGTTGCATGTTGAACTTAGTGAAATATTTAGTACCACTCCAGAGGAAATTGCTAGAAAATTGCATAATTTAAAAGGACAATTTAGCCAAGAAGTGACAAAATTAAAGAAAAAGAGCCAAGCCAAGATTTTACCCAGCATTGTCTTTTCTTTTGCTTTAGTTTGGATAAAATTATATATGCAGCAGCTGCTTGAACGTGGCGACTTTGAGAAGGCATTTTATTTACTGATTTAGTAAGCAATGTAAATGGGCGTGTAATAACTTACGTAAGTTTAATTTCACAAAATTTACATAAGCATTATTTACTGTAAGTTTATATCAAGTGTAAATGCAACCGTAAGTAAATTATGTAAATATTACGTAAGTAACTCACAGGTGTAAAGGCGGCCTAACGTAGACAATACAATAATATACCAAAAATAATTGGTTAAGCTCAATTAGAAATAGAGCAACTAGAATATTATAACTATAGAAGGTTGTCTTTTTGACGCTTTCGTTTGTATTTTGGACCAAAACAAAACTTTCCAGAATATTCTGTGAAAATCTCACGAAGAGTCGATGTGATTTTTTATTGATGACTCTGTAAATAATGCATGTAATTTGTTTTTCTATTCGTTTTCGGTGCCATTTTGTCTGGCGCTTGAACACCAACGACGTTTACAGGTTATTGAAAACAGAGTTATTCTCGTGATCAAAATGTGGTAAAGAGTAAAGATTTCTCTATATTTAAAACAATGGCTCTAATCAGAGAAATGTAATTTTTATTTATGTATCGTTTTAAAATAGACTACACCGTGTCCAATAAGTTTGCATACAGTTTAGATTCTCAATAAAATAAATGTACGAACAGTTAATACAATGAAAAGTATATTTTATTAATGGCACACTTATGTACAATATTTAAAACAAATGTTTCGGAATAACTCCACCTTTAACTTTTTTTACTAGCTTCAAACGTTTCTCAAATGAATCACACGCGGCACGCACCGCTTCCAATGGTATTTCGTCCCAAATATGCTCGATAACCTTTTTGAAATGATCCAGGTTTGCGATTTTATAATCATGTAGTTTTGAGAGCATGTACGACCACACGAAATAATCTAATACGTTCAAGTCCGGAGAACTGGGTGGCCATTCATGTTTCGGCAGAAAATCGGTCAAATTAGCCTGACACCAAGCTTGAAAAGCGTTTGCCGTGTGTGAAGGAGCTCCGTCTTGTTGGAAAACATAATATTCGTCCTCAAACATCCTTTTTAAAATTGGAGCAATAATTTTCTCCAAAACCTCGGATTTATAGTATTGAGCATTGATTTTAACGCCTTTATCGATAAATACTAGAGGTAGTTTACCCCGCTTACAAACTGCACCCCACACCATCACCGATGGTGAGCTCTGGAACCTAGGGACATTTTTCTGGTTGTCCGGAATGTCTTCTATCATTGGTGCCCACAATCGATCATTTTGGGCGTTATGAGGCTGTTCTAACACGAACAATTTCTCGTCAGAAAATACAAACTCATCCCCTGCGTGCCAAGAAAGTAGTATGTTAGATCTTTGTACTCTCTTTTTCTTGGTCGCTTCGGAAATGCCATGAACTTTCCGTTTTTTGTAGGCATGGCATCCAAGATCCACCCTCAAAATATTGTGTACCGATCCTTTTGAAATTTTCAGCTCAGCAGCCAATTTTCGGATAGAACGGTGTTTTTTCCGCCGAAGTCGCTCTCTCACAATCTTTACTACTCTATCGGTTCTAGCTGAACGTGGCCGACCAGATCTTTTCCTGTCTTCTACTGAGGAGGTCTCTTTATACCTTTTGATTGTGGTGTAAACTAGATTGCGTTTAATTCCAAGGGGTTTTAAGGCCTTGAAGATAGCACCTGGCCTGTCGCCATTGCTAAATTTTCTGATAATCGTTTCACGAAACTGTTTCATCGTGGATTAAAAGCAAACTACAAATGCTTGACGTTTGAAACGATTGTATTTTGTCAACGACAACATACTTTATAAATTAAAATAAGAATTCGATGGCCTGTAGTATGTATTTCTTTACGGTTAGTGCAAAAAGATGTGTATTCGAACTTATTGGACACGGTGTAGACTTAATATTGGTTTTTTTCTGTCTTCGCTTCCGTGTTTTTATGTTGCCGATGTATTTTACGTCCGTTCTCAATATCCAAATCGCGGATATTCTTTATTTTACCTCGTAATGTCAGTATTACTGTGTTTTATGATTGAAAACATTACCTTCTGCTGGAGTTTTTTGCAGCGGCTCTTCTTCACAATGATAGTCTTTTCGGAAGCGCTGGTAGATAAATTCCATAATACCGACATGTAAAAGAATCCTCATGTGGCAAATTACTGAATAAATATTTTGAATTTTACATTACTACAAAAAGGAAGGCAGAAGAGGGCCGTGAGTATTATAGAACCAAGGAGCACTTTCTAAGGCTGAAAATGGTCACGCTTCCGAGTCCGTATATCCTTGAGGTAGCCAAATACTTGTGAACGCATAAAAATGAGTTCAGATCCGCCCGATCAGCGGCGAACTTGTAGGGTCATAAACCCTGTGTTGGTCCGTTTCGCGCGCACTTCAAATGCGTTGCGGGCGGTAGGTATTTAAAATAAATTGAACCTAGACATTGAGATTGCGCCTTCTTGTGATTTGTGTTCCAGGGGGATTATTATGACATAGCAATGCAGTTGTGTTTACGATGAGGGAAAAGGACAGAGCTATATAACTGCTGTAGCTCTGTTCTTCACGTTCGCCGTAAAATGAACTGCATAACTATGTCATAACAACCCCCCATTAGGCTAAGAGCATTTCTAACTGACAAAGCGTTTTATAGTGTTAGGGACTTTTATGGGTGATTAATAATTTTATTTTTGATTTAGTGTTCTTTAATGTCATGTTTCTATATATATTTTTTATTTTGTTTCTATGACTAGTGTATCGAGTTAATAATATAACGTTAACTCATCAAAAAACGTGTCCGTATTTAGTACTAACATTTGATAGCAAGTTGACATTGACGTGGGCATTCGTTTCGTCATCGAACAGTTAACGTTAAATTAAACGTTTTCGAATAGTAAAGGCGATCCTAAAACTATTTAAAATATTCGTGCTCAAGCTACAGAATCTTCTCGCTTTCCACCGTTTTTCGACATAGACTGGATATAACGCTATAGCCGAGCGACTAAACAAGTCACGGCAACTCGTGCTCACTCGACCTCCAGAACATTACGAAATAGCTGCCGGTTAAAATTATATTTTCTATGAAAATGTCGAAAGTTTAACCGCACCCGCTAAACAGGAACCAAGCTCAAATGCAAGAAAATAATTACTCTGAAGTTTCCCGGAAATACCCCTTTGTGAGGGCATCGGTGCAGAATTAAATTCATTTTGCGTGCCCGTGCGCATTCAGGCCGGCGGAGCGAGCATGTGCGATTTAAAATTGTGATTACCAAGATGTTTACCTTACACAAACCTCGTGTCACACCGCATCGAACATCAAATCACCCCGTGAGGTTGCCGGGTTAGAATAGTGCCACTCCATGTCTCTACGTGGATGCCGTAAGAGACGACTAAGGGAATAAAGGCTTGTAGTACTGTTAGGCGATGGGCTTGCAACCTGTCACTAATACGCTGGCAAACATGTTAGCCTAATTATTGTGCTAAGTGTGGTAGAATTATCAATAAGTTTTAAAAGTTGTTGGTAATTCTTTAGCTCTGCCTACCCCACTTTGGGAATGAAGGCGTGAGTTTATGTGTTTTAAGACCAAGTCGATTAATACTATGAAAATAAAATAAAATCTAATAATAATAAAAGTTAACCTAAGCTAAATCGAATAAGTTACATGACTTAATTTGTCTTTTTAATAGTCATAAAAGGCAAACGAGCACACAGAAGAAGCAGTCACCGTCGCCAATAAACAACAGCAATGCTGGCAGGGGCAAGGCGAAGTTGTTGCAATTCAATGAATACTCTATTTAAGCCGCGTTTAAAGGAGGACATCAGATCTCATAGTGCTGAGGATGCGTGGAGGGAAGTTCATGTCATAGTTGCAAGTCTTATGTTCTAATACAAAGTCTTCTGAGGAAAACGCAATACCTACAATGCACGAATTTATTAAACATTGAGATAATCAATTGTGGTTACAGAGTTATCAACAAGTTTTTGGAGTTGTTGGTAATTCTGTAGCTCTGCCTACCCCACTCTGGGAATGAAGGCGTGAAGGTATGTATATATGTATGAGATAATCAATATTTTTGTCTTTTGAAAAGTAACTTCTCAAAATGTAAGTTTATTAGTAAAAGAAAGTAAAGAGAACATTCTCAATGCTCTCAAATGTTTCCGATAATAGCCTCAGTAATCTCTTGAGAAGATTTCTTAACTTAAATGTTCTGCAAATTGTATACATTGCTAGGTACAGCCAAATTTATCAGCAAGGAATAATGGTGTTTTACCCCTTAGTATGACCCCGTCGTCGTATGTGTCGTAGTATGAGCCACCTAGCTGAAATACGTTTAAATTTCATTTGTTGTAACTTAAACACAGTCTAAATAATACATTAATTAATAACACTGTTCCAAAATGATTGATAATATACAAAGCAAAATCTCTAATATGATTTCTTTGTATTCATTCTCGTACAGACTACATAATACTTCTTGCAGTTTACCGGCGACAGTGGTCTACTATGCAGAATTTTAAAAGTAAGACATCATTACACATTGGTGTGACAAAATCCACGCTAGCTTGAGTGGCGCACAAAATTGGCATACGCGCCGCGTTTTAAACCGCAATTAGAAAAGTACTCAGTCCATTCAGTACAGTCCCGCTCACTCTGTACTCAAAAGAGTATGGAGCACTGAGCTTCTTTCAGCAGCTGAGTACCAATACACGGCTTTTAAAGTCGCTGCCTTATAGCATGGCTAGTTTTCTTAACAGTTTCAAGATTAAAGTAACGTGGCGTGCAGTTAATTATTTACAAGGTAGCATTAATTCACTGCAGTTATTTTAAGACTGTTTTTTTTATGGATTGGAGGAAGGAACGAGCACACAGGCCATATGATGACATTCTCAAGACTACCTATACAATGCTAAGACCCAAATGCGTTGCCACTTATTAGTTACATCGCATTCGCCCCCCCTTGCGAATGTTTTTTCCAAATTCTTGGATAGCTAACTAATAAGTTACTATAGAACATCATCCTTTATGTATTTCAAATTGTTTTGTCATGTACATTCAGTTAATGGTGTTGCAAGGTGTAAGGTCAGTCCATGAGGCCCTGTAAAGGCACACAATTATAGTAACTTAAATCAAATCTACAAAGTAAAGGTGGGTTAGTAGTTAAGTACTAATAACAAGACCGATCAACCAATTTTAAATTTAAATTTAAACGTTTCGCAAATATGATCAATATGAGAAAGAATGTCAATATACTTACATATAATATTGTATATTTTATAAAATTGTGTAAAATTTATTTAAAATTGAATTTGTCATAAATTTGGTGTCATTATTTTGAAAACGGTATAATCAAAATGACGAATAAAGTGTTCCCGGTAATGCTTATATCGCACATTAAAATCGTCTTCACTTGTAGATAGGACATTTACCTAGGGCATACCAAAAATTAAAATATTATGAATTTTTGGCCTATTTACGAATAAAGCAAAATATTACATAGATGTTCATACTCGCCATTCTACGCGAACATATATTTTTCCAACTTTAAAAACCGTACTCGTGGTATGTTTTACGGTTATCAATAAAAAACCAACTATTCCATTAAATATCTTGTACGGCATGCACGTGATTGCACCTACGTCAAGTAGCATCGCTGCATTCAGTGCATTTCCTGGTAATTGCTGCGATGCATACTAGCTCTCGAGCTAAATAACTGAACTACATAGACACATACTCGTATCTGCCTGTGAAGTAGAAAGCTAGCTTAGTACACATTCAGGGCTAGAAACTCTGATTTCATTTTAAAATGGACCCCATTCTGAGTATTTGGCACCACACGTTGTCTAGAGGGATCGAATTCGAAATTAAACTATACATTTACACGATTTTGATCGTCACTTTGTCTGCGTAGAAATCATTTATATTGTATAAATAACATAGTCTGACTACTATTCTGTTTTAACCTAGACCTACATTTTTTTTCTAAATCTGATTGAAGTCGATCAATTTCGAGCTAAAATGGAAAACAACAATCAGACTTATTCTAGGTACCAATATTATTTGTCCAGCACTGATCGAGTAATTTAAATCGGAGAAATACTGGAAAAGGGCCGAATCTTAAGTACCCGAAACCGACGTGCGTGCATGACTCGATGTATGAATGTTGAAGAAGCGAAAGAAATTTGTCAAGATAGTAACAAGTGGAAAGAAGTGGTCTCTGCCTACCCCTCTAGGAAACAGGCGTGATTTAATGTATGTATGTATGATCGAGTTTTTCATCGCATCAAGCTACCTAAGTGAAATCACACACCTTTAAATGTTCACGCACTAACGGGACCACGTAAATTTTCCGGTAGTTATATACTTAAATAACTCAACAAATTAAAAGACGACTTGCTGCAGAATCACATAGTTGCGCTTTCGCTTTCCATGGGCTTGATGATAACTTTATTCTACGGCGAGCGAGGAAGGTATCCATACAGTTCTCAGTATTTAGGCAAACGAAGCCCTTAATTTTGGTGGGGCTGTTTATCCGCGGCGCCGTAAATATGGGCTGAGCACCGCGCTGCACTCAGCGCCGCTAACTGGCCATTTAGTACTACGGTTATAGCATCGCTGGAATCGTCAATGCGATAAACGCGTTTGCTAACCTTTTGAATCATCATCATCATCATGTCAGCCGAAAGACGTCCACTGCTGGACATAGGCCTCCCCCAAGGCTCTCCACTCAGACCGGTCTTGTGCTTTTCGCGTCCACCGCTTTCCCGCGATCCTTACAAGGTCGTCACTCCATCATGTTGGAGGCCTACCTTACGTCACACCTACCGTCACGTCTACCTTTTGAATACCTTACGTCAAATACAAAATGTGTCACTCACCCGCCAAAAATTTTCCCTACACTACTCGTATTAACTTAATTGATACGAAACAAAGTCTCGCACGCAAGTGTCGTACTAATTGTCTTAGTCCCAAACTAAGCTCTAGGCTTTTAATATTGGTACTCATACTAGACAACGATATAAATACTTATATAGAGAAACATATATGTACATAGAAAACATAGAAAACATCCAAGACTCAGGAACAAATATTCGCGCTCATCACCCAATTGGATTGGAACCCAGGACCGCTAGCTGCGAAGGCAGGGTTACTACTAACTAAGCCAACGGGTCATCAAATGATACGTCATAAGATTCCTCTTGATGGCGCGAGTGTCACTTGGTACATATTCTTAAGAAAAAAAAATCAATCTAATTTTGTGTTTTTAACATAATATATCGAAGACAGTATGAAGAGTCTGGTTTTAAAAGCTTTGTTTTTTTTTTGTTAAACATTTTTAATTACACTAGCATCAAAAAACAAGTGCTGCACAACATTAATTCCCACGTTCTAATTGTTCAAGAGACCAGAGAATAAGTTCTTAATCAAAAAAACTCGAAGCCGCTACAAAGCTCTGTAAGTACTTTAGCACTGAGCAAAGTTCTTGTGAACAGGGTGGGTTACAAATTAGTTCAGTCTCTGTTCATGCCGAGTTGAAGGTAGTTTTTAAATCAGAAATCTTTGAACGGAAGGTGCTGTAAAGTCGCGAGGTGTTGGCTGTAAAATTACTTTTAAAGTTGCGAGTCAACCTTTATTCGTAAATACTATTATTATCTTAGTAACTTGTACAGTAGCGCCATCTATTGAAGCGTCCATAGCTTTTCCGTATTCTTCATTTTATTAAATTGGCTTTATTAATTTATGTTGAAATCGTGCCTGGTGTTTTAATCTTTATTCACAGTGGCCTATGGGCGATAAAAATAAAGAGATGTTTTGAAAATACATGGCAAAATCCTTAGTTTACTAGGTACGAAAAGGGAAACCAGTTATTACTAGTAACTAAGCACGCTGTTAGATATTTGAAGTGGAAATATTAACATGGCGGCCAAATTTAAGTTTCGTTGGGTACTTAACTTAACTTTAGTTTAGTTTACCTACATGTAGACATTAGTATAAGTAACCTAATATAGAAGAACGGTGCGTCTTAGCATAACTGACAACATTGCAGACACATTTAAGTACTAAAGTAAGTTTTGTTTGATCTATTTGACACCGATATTCTGGGCGTAACCTGCCTGGCTTGTTTCCCGATTATTCAATGACTTGGCGTAGTTATCAAACTGCAAGCGCACACTGACTTTCTATGGTTTCTTTCGTATGCATACAAATAATTGCAAAATATATGTATAACTTATTTTGTTCGACAAAGTATAATTGAGACACGTTGTTCTCGAGGATAGTTGGAGGACATCTCGGCCAGATTAAAATGGTAACATGATGCGTTCAAATCAATTCCTAATCGCAGTTATTGTGTATCTTATCCAGCAGACAAACATCAACGTAACACGTTTTGGACCCACACCAAAGCAATTAAACGGTTACAGACGCCATGCCGCAATCTATGCGCTCCGCTAAGGTCGACGTCGGTCCGAAATGGGCCCGAAGTGCAAGCAAAAAAATGCTGGCTGAATTGCTTATTTAAAAACTCTTGGAGCTGGAAACTTTTTAGTAGGCTTTAAATGGAATGATACAATTAAAATACATATAAATGGTTGCTTAATATGCTTATTGTTAACTCCTTAAAACTATTTTTACCTTTGTGTACCTACGAGCCTATAATTAATAAGTAACACTCTAACTTTACGGACACTTCCCGTGTAGCTTATATCTTTACGCTTTTACGGTAACTTAAATGATATTTACAAATTATTACAGTAGTTACCTATGCCCACAGCCTCAAATTAGAGTTATGTTTAGTAGTAGTGTAAGTTTCTATTTACAGCCCGAAAACAAAAATTAAATTTAAATATCAAGGTTGATTGAAAAGGTTTTTTGTTGGCTGCAAAATCCTGCACACTTTGGTCATTGGATAATTAAAAAGTTACGACTCCATGGCTTCAAAAAGCTCGACCTGGCTTTTTGGCTATTAACAAAGTAATCCATTCACCAAATCCGCTTATAGTTCCGTATTCGATTGCAGATATGGAACAGAAATAAAATCTCTATGATGCTTTTATTATAAAACGGGAGTTAATATACATACATACATACCTTCACGCCTGTAATCCCAGAGTGGGCTAGGCAGAGCTACAGAATTACAACTTATAAAGTTGTTGATAATTCAGTAACCGCAATTTGCACAAATAGGCTAAGATGTTTACCAGCATATTAGTGACAGGTTGCAAGCCCATCGCCTAACAGTACTACAAGCCTTTATTCCCTTAGTCGCCTCTTACGACATCCATGGGAAGACATGGAGTGGCACTATTCTAACCCGGCAACCACTCGGGGAGTTAATATTATTTTTTTATGTCATGGAGATGGGAAATGAGCACACGGGCCACCTGATAATGATAGTGGTAGGTTCTGTGACCCATAAACATTTGGATTTATCATAGCTAAAACCTTAGGACCACAAATGCGTTGCAATTTGTCTATTATATTGCTGAGAGTTGAGTTACATAAAAAACAACCTTGTTCATCTGGGGGTAGGCCCTCAAGTACATTTTTTGTACTAAACACATGACATGACAATGACTATAGAATATCATGATTTTTTATACTACCTAAAAAACGTAGAAATCTAAGTCGCCACGTGACTACGGTAGCTGCTCGGCATTAACTCATTTGTTAATTAAGATAGTTAAATATATATACTTGGGAGCCAAGAAATCGAGCCACTTTGTACTGAATTTCCATAGAAAATGGCTTGATTTCTTTGCTCCCAAGTATACAATGTTTCTCACCATTAGTTACCATTATATATTTCGCGTTATGTTGGCAGGCCTGCCACAAAGTGGACCAACGAGATGACAAGGGTCGCACGAAACAGCTGGATGCGAGAACTTTGGAGAAGGCTAGCAGTAGACGTGTCACCTGACATGATGATGACGATGATGTTTATTTCCATCATTGGACGTCGTTTGGCTGATTTGATGGTAAATATTCTTTGGATTTAAAATTGGAACAGTTTTAAAGTATATTTATTATATTTTTGGTTTTTAATTGTAATATCAGCTTTGAATTTAAAATTGGAACAGTTTAAAGGCGTATTTTTGTTTATATGGTTTTTGATTGTATCAAAATACATTATTATGCTTAATAAACTAATTTAATTTTCTTTTTGTCTATAACTCATCTATAAGAGGGTCAGTCTATAGTGAACAATAATGCTTTAATGAGTTCGCAATATATCACTCAGTGTTACGGAGCGGACTGTGCTAGGTTTAAACGTGGTTTATCAGGTCATTTTTCTTCCTGTCCCTTTCAATCTTGCCTTTATTAAATCGCACTACACTTTAAAGACTTTTGTAGAGAACTTTTGATAAATTCCTAAATTTTAAGTTTAGATTTCAACCGTACAAACAAATGAATGGTTACGCCTTTTGAAGATCCAAATTTCCTTTTTTAAAATGCTAGTTGGCTATCAAGAGGATTTTGGGGCAAGGCCTAAATCGTGTAGCGGTCCATTTATCTCTGAATGGGTGGAAATTTCCCACCCCCTAATTAAATTCATATTTCCACCATTTTCATATATGTCGTATTATGAAACACTACTAGGATAGATAGTACATTATCGCTTTTTTTTGTTTAAATTTATTTCTCTCCAAGAAACTATTTGCTTGGCAAGTAAAACGTACAGACCTAATTTTTTAAACATACACAACATATTCAAAATGCGTAATAATTGAACTAGATTAAAGTGTGGAGAAACGTTACCGCATTTAAGGAAAGTTTTGGCTTCACAATCGTCTTAATAAAGTAAGTTACATACATACATACATAAAATCACGCCTGTTTCCCAGAGGGGTAGGCAGAGACCACTTCTTTCCACTTGCTACGATCTTGAAAAATTTATTTCGCTTCTTCAACAGTCATACATCGAGTCATGCACGCACGTCGGTTAAGTATGTTAGTTCACAAATTACAAGTAACAATTTACAATGCAAACCCAATATTAAATGGAACTTGAACAGATATTCGCATCCCAACATGCGGTCCGCCTGACCACAATTTCCGCACTGGATTTTCAAGATTTCTATTGACAGAACCCGTCGTTTGCACCGCTGCATGCGCATTATAATTTCCGAATACACAGTGCAACTGCAAAGGTTGGGTTGCGGAAACAGATTACCAGGAATGAAGCTATATTATTGCTCAATATCACGCTTTTTTTGGGTTGAAGGAAGATATATCCTCATAACTACTGAAATCGGTTTTGACAATTGACAACATTTCAAAAAAAAAAGCATTATTGTTTTTTCGCGTTTATAATAGCTGGTTAAAAATTAGACAACCCGTATTTCTCGGTTTTTCTATATTTAACTTAAATTCGTCGGTAATAATTTATTAAAGAAATAGTCATTAAAAAGACCGTATATACAAAGTTAGGAATACTGATGTCGTGATCTTAGCATGATATAAAATTAAAAATAAAGTAACTTAACAGAAACAGAACTGACTGTCATGTCATGTCATATTTTTTTCAATTCCTTTGGTAATAAATGGACTAAGGGCACTATAAGTGTATTCCTAACATTCACAATCCAACTTTTTTTACTGTTTTTCCTAAATATAAAAAAAACTACTGCATAAAAAAATCCAAAGATATTTTTACTGTAATCAGCAGTGTAAAATCTAGAAACGGTATTTTATTTTACTACCTTAGCACAAAATGAATTGTTGTCAATTATTGGAGCCCGGGGTCTATATTCTAGGCGGTAAAAATAATATATCATATGACCTAGGTAATTGTTTTTAACTGGGCTGCCATTACTGTCAAGTAAATAAGAGCTATCAAAACGTTGACAATACGATAACAGGGCTTAAATTCAACTCTATTCATACATACATACATACCTTCACGCCTTCATTCCCAGAGTGAGTAGGCAGAGCTACAGAATTACCATCAATTCTAAAAACTTGTTGATAACTGTAACCACAATTTGCACAATTAGGCTAAGATGTTTAACAGTGTATATTAGTGACAGGTAGCAAGCCCATCGCCTAACAGTACTACAAGCCTTTATTCCCTTAGTCGCCTCTTACGACTTCCACGGGAAGACATGGGAACTCTATTCAACACGGTAAAAACCATATCGTGTTTGATCTGTTTTCGTGTAGTCAACGTTTTGATACCTCTTATTTACTTGACAGTAATGGTGGCCGAATGAAAAACGATTCCGTAACAGGTCAAATACGATATTGTTTTAACTGCCTAGAATAAAGGTGCAGGTCAAAGACGATATGGTTTTTTTTGCCTAGAATACCGGCCTGTGTTTTCATATTTTATATACGAGTATCTGTTAACCTAAATATGTAAACGTCAAATTCGATTGTAACCTAACAAGAATAGAGTTTGTCGTTTATACATTTGGGTTGTTATATAGATATTTAAAATTAGACAACACTGATCTCAACGGGCCCCATTTTCTACATAAATTATGAGAGATAGAGATTGAGTTCTTGTTGAAAACCAATGACAATTATCTTTATTTAGCGATAGCAATTATTATTATTTCGAACACCTTAGAATATACAAAATGATATGTGTTGAAATGGTAGTCACCAGTGCAGATTTAGAGTCTATTTTCATGCTAATATCATAATTCTACAGTACGTTTATGACAGTTGGCATTAAAGTATTTGTGGATATAACGATAAACGCCTTGTCATTACAGCAATCAAGAAGGATAAACAAATGACAGACTATTCCTGCGCTCACATTAAATGCAAAGCGACTTTAAAATAATTGTAACTCTAATTGCAGCAGGGTGTGATTGAAAATTGTCTGGCATCAGTTTTGGATGAAGGTAAGCTACAATATCCATTGCGTTTGATTTTCGAACAAAGCTTAAATTCAACTGTCAATCTTATTAAACGACGTGCCGTTGTACGGGCTGAGCATGTTGGGGCGGTCAGTCGGACGCCATTGCGATATCACAACACAACACCGGCGTAAACAGGCGGATGTTTCGAATGTTTGATTGGGTTTGCCATTGACTTAATGATATTTCGAGAATGAAAGGGTTGATTTTACGCATTGTTTTCAGTAAACGAAAAGTGATTTAACGTTAAAATGGCAGATTTATGTGTACTGACTATATGGTTGAAGATCATTTACTAATGTGTTATTAATATTTTTAAGCTGCGAGTAGGAGTCAACATCAATTTATTATTTTTGGTTTTATTAGACATCGGTAGCTCCATTTTTAATTATTTCATACCTTTGTTTTGGTCTTACCTATCCATTGAATAAAAAAATACATTTTTTTTTCGGGTGTAACGGGGTTATTAATAAATGCTAGGTTTCAAAACATACGTTAACAGATTATTTTGATCAAACGCAATTCTTATTGAGACACCATACATGCGGATTCTAGAACGTGTCAGTTACAAAGATACGACCAGGCCAACACCAAATCAAACAGAGAATTTGAACTATCATAAACCAACAAGGTATATCGATCTGCAAAATCTAGAATCAAAATCAAAGGCAAGCCGGCTTTAGCCGCATACTACGGCCGTTAGACACACTGGTGCATTGCCAACCGTGTTGCGGGCACAAACTCATTTTGGCATCAGTTTGGGACTGAGTCTCCCGCTTAAGTATCTAATCCAAAACGACTGTTTAAATAAACTCAACAGCTATTGCCAAGTTACCTTAGTATCTTGCTACGTGAATATAAACGCCGGTTTTTGTTAGTGGACTAGGATTTAAAGGACTTTTAGCCGGCAGCGGCACTAACAATTAAGTATAGTATAAGGGTCTCATGAACAAAACAATGTCTCCTCTTGGATAGCGATAGTAAGACCTTTAATTTGTAAAAGTGCCGTACTATTCATTATCATTACCTTTTTATGTTTAAAGCACTCATTGTTTCCAGACAGTAATAAAAACTACGAAAAGGCTTCTGATAAATATTTACAAATACGTTGAAAGGAGTTTTTCAACTAAAACACTAGTTTTGGGAATCTTGAGTCATATTAGATACCAAGCCTGCATGAAGCGCTTAGAGTCACACGAGTCACGACTGAGCAATCTATTGTCATCTCAACGGTATCGAATTCTGGAGACACCCAATTTAGCTAACATAACCAGAAACCATGTTGGGCAGAGAGCAAGCTTGAAAGCCAAGAATACACATACAAACGTTTTAGTGGCTAATTCTCGGAAAATGCCATTCTCAGGTTTCTGCAACCTAACATTTGCACCTAACTATTCAAAATCATCAAGATACACACAAATTTGTCTAACAATAAAGAGCCTATATTTTACTGTGATTTTGATAATTGTATTTCGTTAATCAAAGTATGTACCATTGCTATCTATGCACTTTTGCCATCTCATAGGTGCCAATTTCATATGTAAGGACCTAATATTATTAACGTGATAATATCTCTTGATCCTGACACTAAAGACAGCTGATACGATTGCCATAAGGGTAAGGACGCCACTTTCCCGAACACATGGTTGCGAGAGGCGATGGCTGAGATACGAGTCATACATACTCGTGAACGGGTGCTGTTTGTGGGGTCCGGTCTGTTCACGTTTGCAACAACTTGTGGTTCAATTAATAATTCTAGTTATATGGCTTTTGACGTAGAGACCTCGTCGTGTTGTTCTCATAGTCATTATTTTATTTCAATGTTTATTGACCTTACTTTTGTAATAATATTATTTTTCCAAGAGGCCATAATATTATTTTGTACTTATTAGCGGTTGCTACCACGTCTCACCTTTGCTATACAAACCCTTAAACCATACTTTCTTGAATCCTAATCTCTCTTTCATATTCTAGTACCCAGACATTGCGTTTCTGCGTTTCAAGTCAGTAGGATATCCAGTATTTAATCCGCTCTGCTTTCAGGCATGTGTATTCTCGGCTTAACAGTGCAACAATCACATCAGTCTAGAATGATCAGTCAGTCACATAAATGCACTAGGCTGTCCAATTGCCCGATGGCACTAACGAAATAGACACCTCGTTGTTAAATCAACTGCGCAGGTACCAGGGTAACATGGCTGGCTAAGAGAAATAGACGCAAATCCTACGTAACACGGTCACAATTCAATCCGAGTTGGACCCGCGGTCGCCCACTAATGACTGGGCCAACGGGGCCAATCGTGATTTATTCGCCACGAGCTACGCCTGTACTTGGTGGATTAGGTTGTGAGAAGTAGCGGTTATAAGAAGGGTTTTATACTCCAATAAACGAACTCCATCGACATGGTTTAACTGTCGCAAGGCTGTCCCAAAGTTGAAAGGGCCAACCACTGTGGAATCTTTGCGCTTGGATCAAGTTTGACCTGTCGGTGGAATTTCCTAGATCGCGGAGCGGGTAAAAGAATACCAACGTTAAATAGATAAAGCATAGTCTCTACTGTTAAAAAAGACAAGAAATTAAGAATGTTATTGGTATCGTTTCATTGTTGCGCTTCACTGCCTGGAAATAGGGTAAAGACACCAGTGGTCAGCCAGAGACCAGCAGTCGACCTTATATGAGAGCAAAGAGTGAAAATATATCTTTTGTACTCTTCCCACTCATACAAAGTATAGGCAGAGGCCGACTTCAGGTCTCTGGCTGACCACTGGTGACCTATATATAGGTCAAAGCCAACTTCTTGCGAAATATCACCAAATTAGAAATAAATATATGCCTCATACATTCTTAAGAACATCAATACTTCTAAAATCGGAAAGATGACTTATAAATATCTAGAGACCAACCCGCTAAAAAAACGTAGCTATTGTGTTCCAAGCTATCTCATACGCTCTTATGCCTCTAGTAATAGAGATGTGTCACTTATATGTTCGAGCCCAGTGTTGGATAATATATTATTGATGGCGTCTGTATCAAGATACCAAGTACATAATTTAGGGATCACGACGTAAAGGTTTCTCGGCAGTCTCCGAAATAAAGAAGCTTCACATTTTCATCATGTCATGGTTTAACAAGTTTTGTATGGTACTCCAAAAAAGAGGAGTGTAAGTGATTCTTGAGTTGCCAGTTTTCATGAGCGGTGATACTTCATATCGAGTAAACCGCATGCTCGCTTGAACACACAATAAAAAAAACGCTAGATGACAAAAGGCCATTCGCTACCGCTTATGCTTTATTTAAGAACGTTACGTGCACCTGCTACGAACTTTCGATATTCGAACGCGAAAACGATAATTGGTTTCGATTCGCCAGTTGTTTGCGTGAAACGGGTGCCAATTAAATTTTGTTTGAATAAGACTCGTTATAAGGGGAAGACGTTGGATATTTTTTGTTTCAGAATTCCAAGGAAACTTTCCTAATTGCGTTCACTTGGATTTTGGAGAAAATTGCTGCTATTTGGCCATTTCATTTACAAATTGAGACAAAAGCCAATTTTGAAAATGTTTTACCTTCAGTTCGTTACAAAATAAGTATTTGAATAAAACTCTTTTTGAGGTGACAATAATGTTTCACTAGCTTCGGCCCATAACTTTGTCCGCGTAGAATTTGACTATCGTTATTCCTAGGAAAACTTTCATATTTTCCGGGGTGAAAAGTAATCTATGTGTTAATCAAAGGTATAAGGAAGAAAAGAAAGAAAGAAAAACATTTATTCGTTACGAACAGACAAAAAACAACAAAAATACCTACTGTCACGAAATGGTTCCAACTCAGCGTTATGCAGGCGTTAAAACACATTTAGCTGTTAAGCTGTTTATAAGCAATCTCGATTCCAAATTTCATCCAATTGCGTCAATTCGTTCAAGCATGAAGGAGTAACCAACTAACACACACACACGAACTTTCGCAGTTATGATAATAAGTAAGTAGTATTAATTAATTAATACATACATACATACACTCACGCCTTCATTCCCAGAGTGGGGTAGGCAGAGCTACAGAATTACCAAGCACTCTTAAATAAGTTGTTCATAATTCTGTAACCACGTTTTGCACAATCAGGCTAAGATGTTTACCAGTGTATTAGTGACAGGTTGCAAGCCCATCGCCTAAGAGTACTAGAAGCTTTTATTATTCCCTTAGTCGCCTCTTACGACGAGAAGACATGGAGTGGCACACACAGGTAATTAATTAATAAAACATGATTTTATACTACCTAAGAGAGTGATCGATTATAATGATTATATAAATTAATATCAACACATGAAAGCTTAATTTCCAAACGTACAACATATAACTAAGAAATTGTGTGATATTTTCCCCTGATATTTATTATTATTATTTATTAACTATCGCTCCAAAGTTTCCCGAGCATAATCCCGTTTCGTCAAGCTGTTACAACGTGAAGGAGTAACAAACTAACACACACATACAAACTTTCTCATTTATAATATTAGAAGGATAGGATATAAATACCGATCACCTTGTAACAAATCGACAAAGTAAGTATATGTATAGTAAAACCAGAAATAAATTAGCCAAGCTTTTTAAAACCACTTCTCTCAGACAACTTTACCACTTCTCAAAAAACTTTAATTGATTTTATTTGATCAAATAATAATTATATAAATTAATATCCGCACATGTAAGCTTAATTTCCTGGTGCACAACAAATTACTAAGAACTATCTTGAACAAAGTTTCCCGATACGGGATGACGTGAGCAAAGTACTTCAGTATTAAACGACGTAGGAGGAATACCACACCTTTATGAAACAACGTGTACTGGATTGAAGGTTATTTATGAGAAAAACACACTGTATTCGTTTCTCGACTTGGAACTTTTCTATGCGTCTTTATTATATTTTATCTGTTGCCCACGCGCGACTCTGCCTACGTATAAGTAAAAGTCGTTTATTGCTATTCCCTCTGGAACTATCCAATTTTCCGGGACAATAAGTACCCTATGTTCTTTCCCGGGAACCAAACTATCTCTAAACCAAATTCTATCGAAATCAGTTCAGCGGTTAAGCGTTGAAAGCGTAACAAACAGACAAACAGACAGAGTATGGAAGTTAGTGTTGATAGTAGTACGAGCATCAAGCTCAATGTTTATTAAGGGTCAGGGTCTAGCTAGTCCAAGTCTGTTTGAGATTCCCCGTCTTTTGACAATATATCTACACAGAGCGACAGAGCTAAGCTATTTCAATAGTCGAAGATCCCAATTTTACGGAAAGGCCTTAGAGCATCGAAAATACTTTTTAGTCTCTTTATTTGCGTGTTCCACGAGGAGTGCTCTTTCGAATTTTTCAGCACAGAGCTCCGATCACAATATTCCCTAAAAGTTTTGCATCACAGGAGGAAGATGACGGTCATGGGTACACAACGTAATTCCGAAGAGCATTAATTCTGAATTGATCAAAATTCCGATTCGAATGCAATATTTTGATAGATTTCATTTTTTGTTATCGCTTCTAAATGAAACGCAACCTAACCTACGTATAGCATAAATTATGCACTTAATCTAAAATAGCTCCAGCATAACATTGCTTTCGGAAAAATGAGAATTCGGACAGATGAATATGACTGACTGCTGAGTTTCTTGCGGCGTTTCTTCTCAGCAGTGGTCTACTCCTGTGAAGCGCTGATAGATTTATGACGTGTAAAAGTACTAACTTTTTTATCTTTATCTTCGGAAAAACGTAATTCGGAATTTTAAGGTGTTCGCGGCGGTCATTTATATCTAGCTAGAACCATTCAAGTCTGTTTCCCGACCTCTAGTTATATCCCGTGCAGTTTAAAACTATGAATCCAACTCCCCTCTATGGTGTTTAAAACAGTGTTTTCTGATAGGCAGCTATTTGACTGCGTCCTTGCAGTGCCCTATCATTGGGTAAAGGAACCCTAAAGACGAAGAAAAGAAATATTACTAAGTTCAAAATACAACCAAACTACACAATCAGCACTTGCTGAGTTGGAACCGTTTCGCAACAACAGATATATGTAGGTAGAATCTTTTTTAATTTTGTACTTTTTCTCTTTGATGTATGTTTCTTGTGGTGAATAAATATATTTTCTTTCAAAAACCTCAAAATTGTTATCTACTTCAATAGAGTATATTAGAATTAATAAAGAGTAAAAACTTTAAACTTCCTTTTAGTTCAAATCGTGGTGCAAGTCCTTTGTGTCAGACGTGCTAACTACATAAAATTATCAGTAAAGGGTTCCGTAGATCTAATTGCGACTTCGTGACTGCTACCTCCTTCCATTAGTAACCTTTACTACGGTACTCCAGTATCGAAGAAAATTTAATTCCCCTCCTCCTTGCGCCTTATACATTGCTGGTTCTGTTCGCACAAATGAATGAAACTTTCTCTTGTTAGCAGCGAGGGATTTCAAACTGTTTAAAATATTTTCCGATTTGACAAGTTGCATCCAGTTCGACGACAGATGTCTTCCAGGTCACGTCGGATCATTAAAAGTCTAGACAGAAAGAGATTCAATTTCTTATTAAGTTATTTAGTCTTCGCTTATAGGGTTTTCCTAAGTTTATTTGTTGACGTGTTGAAAGGCCTCTGACGACGATAAGATTGATAGAGTGCAGGTGTTTCTGAGCAGCGCGTCTTTTTCTTTTAGTCTTAATATAATTTTTTGAGAATCAAGCTCTTATCTTTTGTAAGTATCTATAATTTCACAGTGCCTTGGTTTTCTAACTGTTATACTGTGCAATTAGTTTTTAATAATAAATAATAAAATAATAATCTTATCAATCTTCATACAACAGATCCTAGAGCTGGTGCTTACCTCTCCCAAAGGATTGGGCTAGCTATTCAGAGAGGTAATGCAGCCAGTGTCATAGGGACCATGCCGCGAGCGGACCTGCTAGAGGGGTTGTTATTTTTATAGTGGTGATTATTATTAACATCTTTGATATTTGAGTAGCTTAGTTTTATTTTAATTTTAATAATTTTAGGTTTAACTTTTAATTGTTAACATGAATTTATTATTTTATTGATAAAACATGTCATTAAAATTGGATAAGCTGTTTAAACAGACTGACAAAATAACTTTTGTATTTATAAATAAGTAAGGATATTCGCATAGCTGTTAAATCAAAAATGAAGTTGCACTGCTGTTTACTTGGTGAAATGTGTTTAGGATGATGCAAAAGCATAAAAAATCTATATTTTATTTTTACCTAATGAATAGATCTTGGAAAAGAGCACTCACTGAACTTAAAACGAACAATACATTTTCAGGCAATTCTTTGGCAGTGCATTCAAAGGCCTCTTTGTGCTAAAAATAAGACGAAGTCACGGATTCCGTCCAGACCCGGAATGCTAAACTTGGGAAATGCAGGATCAAAGGGGCACATTCAAGTCGGATCCGTTTATTAGGAGTTTACAAGTTTCCTGTTTGTTAGTAAGTTTCTATGAGTTCCCACATTCAGAAACAGCGACTCGTCTTCGTGTCAGTTTTGTATGGAAATCAGGGAGCTTGGTCATGAACTTTGTGTTAAATACATAGCTATACTTACTTAAAATAAGTTTGCTAGACGGACCTATCTAAAATGTTGTTATTGTTGATTAACATGAAGTTTTTTAGGCTCCTTATGAGTCATTCTGAACGAATCTAACGGTCATATGGCAGATCCAGAAATGTCTCACTATCACACACCCTATAGTCAGTAAATTTATCTACTTATATGGTAAAAATAAGTATTCTTTAAACGAAATGAATGTTAAAAAACCTGTATATAACAAGAAGGGCAGCACTTTTAGCCGTTTGACTAGAAAGCTATGTCTGATCATGCTCAGTGTAGGGTTTTGAAGCCGTTACTATGTACATAAAAACTATCTCAAAAAACCAGAAGTATGAACTACTTATTCTCTATTTAAAGTTATTTGGTGCTATCTTAGATGACTTTTGTAGGTATTACTTTAGTCACCTGTGTAAAATTGCTAATGTCCTTTAATTTAAGATATTTTTCAGATTTTTAGTATTTGTGATTTCGGCAGTAGCGGAGGGGGAGACAATTAACTCCAATAAAAAAAACACAAACGATTCCTTAAACGAAAAAGAGCTAATTCAAACCCGTAATATATTTGAAAGACCTTTCCAAACACATTACATGCAATGGGTTAAAGGAGAAAAAAATACATCACCACTTTACGAGTACGACGTACGAGTAGGTACGGGAGATACCCTAAAAAAACGGACGGACGGACGAACACAGCGAAACTATAAGGGTTCCTAGTTTGACTACAAAACCCTAAAAATCGCATATCCAATATATAAGACAAACTATCCTCGAGGGAGCAACCTAGTAAATGAACATCATTCGATGCTTAGCTTCGATATTTTTTAGTGAATAGTACACAAAACGAATAAATAAACAAGCCACTTCATACACTGGCAAATCTGAAGTCTTTAAGTTTACTTTACAATCCCCTTGCAAGAGCCACATACCTTGGTTTGAGTTAAGAGTTTAAGTTCGCAGCGAAGCGAAGACTTGCCGCGACTCCGCGCATTGCAGCGAGTGGCGTAATCGAATCCCGCGCCTCGCGAAGAATGGAGTATGCCGACCTTGCTTGGAGGCGCGGTGCGACTGTCAGCGACGAGACGTACATACCAGGCAAATAACGCAAACAATTAGGAATCTTAACATCTTGTGACTAAGTTCATTTTCTCGAATGGTTAGAACTTTTAGGCATTCTATCCCATCCAATGTTATTGGAATTTTAAATCCTTAGATACGGCTGATATTTTCACCATTTCAATCTTTTAGGTAATCTATGCAGTTACATCATCTTGACATTTTATCGAAGCCGATACTTAAAACATCCCGTTACATCACATTTTTCTGACATTTTCGCGTCACTGGTAGATTTATTTATTTATTAAAAACGGTTTGTGTAACTTAACAGTAGTGCTACCAAAGCGTTACAACCACATACAATTTAAACTAACTAATACTATCTTATGACTAATAAATGTTTGTCTAGTTCATTCTCGAGTATCGGCTTAAAGGCGGTGACCAACGTTGATATGCGCGACGCAAAAAAGTCACTCGCGGGTGACGGGGATGACGTTATACACAAGAGAAGTCAAACACAGATTGGTTTAAAAACAAATCGTATAGAAACGCTAGTTAGCGAAATGCATCTGGGCTAGGGCCTCTATCAAACGTTAGTTATATAGTTAAGAATTTTGGGAGTAGGTACGAGTATATTGCGGTGGAGTAATTGTGGAGTCACTATTTCATAATCATTATAAATATACCACCTTTAATTTAACCTTCAGTGTTGTCATATCTCTAAATGCATTCATCCGGCTAAATCAGTTTAATTGAATGTTCGCAATGAGGATATTTCCGCTAAAAACGAAACAAACAAACAAGATATCATTAGCGTAACAAACAAACAAAATATGACAATGCTGAAAGACATAACCCAAGGGGTATTTGTTTAAATTTAGGAAAAAGCGACTCCATATACCTATTCTGAAACCAGGATATAGCAACACACGTCTTAAACCTAGTAATTGTTACCACTTATCCGAACTCGTACGGATCAAATACATACATCAAAAATGTATAAGAAGCCACCATTAAAGAAACCTAACATTATTTTGATATTTTGCAATGTGTATATTGCAAATTATCAAAATAATAAAGGGATATTTTTGATCCGTAGACATATTTGATGCGTGTACTTATCTTTAAACCTTGCTCAAGATATTTCATCAACATGATATAGGCGACACAGGGCGGACTTTATTTTTACGGGTATAATTACCTTCTCGTAAAACGCTTACCTTCCATCTTACATTTCTTAATTGTTATAGCTCAATTTCACTTACTACTTTAAATTTGTTTTCTTTTATTTATACCACACATGTAACATTACGGAAGAGCGGTGTCTCTTAGTACAGGTATCAAGTTACTGAATAAACTATTTTTTCATTTTCATTTTTCATTTTCTTAATGAGATTATGGGTTGATGTTGATACGACAACTACATCGGACGAGTATAACCAGTTGAGATTTTACAAAGAGACTTTCTTTGAGATACCTTTTGTTGTATAAATCAACGTTAATTTTTACGACATGTACAACAAAAGTATCTCAATTACGTAGTATTACTACAGTGTTTCTGCCTCTTTAAAGGCTAATCAAGGAGCCGCAGAGGGCTTATTGCCCAACGCACTCGAAATTGCAATCATTTTCATTTTGACAATCTGAAGTTAAGTCTTCTTTCAATATTAAAACAATTGCTCCACTTTGAAGTTGATTGCAAGTGCGGTTCTAGGCTGTCTTCCGCCCGCACTCGGTATGAACGCAGCAATGAATGCGGAAAATATGCATTTGCACCCGTTCTGAGCGAGCGGGACCTCGCATTAAGGGTGACTATAACAAGCTCCCGTCTGTAAAGTACAAAAGCCGAGTTTTTGACATGATGTATATTCACCCGACTGCACCCGATCTTTCTTTAACTTTCGCCGATATCTTAATGGTATAATAACTTATGATAACTTAATAATGACTTGTACTCTTATACATGGTTTTTGGAATGTATTACTAGCAACTTACCCTCTTATTCATAAACGAACAATAACGAAAGTAGCTTCAAATATTTCTTATTTTAATTAATGTATTTCACCTGTTAAGGTGTATTTCGCCAATCTCAAGTGTATTTATAGACACTCCCATTGACTTATAAGAGAAATAAGTCCGTGGATATCACACGTGAGGAAAATTGTTCGGTAAAAGAGTATTTCCTTTAATGGACTAAACAGAAGCACATAAAGTCCGCTCCACGCGCTACTGTCAAGTCTAGCTTTGAATATGATATCCTTGTAAATCATTGTGACAATGTTTGACAGAAAGAGACAAAATTACTTTAACTAGAATAGGTTTAATGTGCGAACAAAACGACTGGTTCGTTAAAAAATCTAACGTCCATAGTTCTTGCACTATACCTTAGTGCCTAGGGCATTTGGCGAAACGTTCCTTCATACTTGTGGAAGTTGCCGCGATAAAAAAACATAGGGTGACATTTTAGGCGTGCCCTAAATATAAATAGGCGTAAAATATATAATGCAAGGTTTGCAAAATATTATAAATGTAAGAAACCATTTCATTAGGTAGCTTACTAATGAATAATTTCAAAAAAAAAATGGTCACACCGTGGTTTGCAACAGTTCCAGGACGATAATGGTTTTCACAGCCTAGAATCTAAACCCAATTCGCCATTCACGTACTAATAACCACTGTCAGTCATATGTGTCAGCCGCACCAAGCTATAATGCACGAACTATAATCTAATCCGTTTACTTGTGACCCTAGACTGCCAAGATGCAAATGAGTTGCCAACCCTAATAAGTAACTAAGGTGGAATGCATCTATGCTTCGTCAATGTACATTAATTAAGAGGCCACATAAGATAAAATCTGTAATGTTCCGCGATCTGGATCTCAATAATATTATTAAGCCTGATTGTTAAACGGAATAACACGATTAAACCTTATTCGCATGTTTTTTGATTAAATCTTCGAAACCGTATAATCGGAGAAATACTATGAAAACCGACGAGCGTGCATGGCTCGATGTATGAATGTTGAAGAAGCGATATAAATTTGTCAAGTTCGTAGCAAGTGGAAAGAAGTGGTCTCTGCCAACCCCTTTTTGGGAAACAAGCGTGGTATGTATGTATAATCATTTATGATAATTTTTGAGTATTTGTAACTTCCTATTCATGGTACCTACTCCATTTTTTTACTAAATGTTGTAGGATTTATAATAAGTAAACAGCAATTATTTGAATTTAACGCTGCAATCAAGGCGCCCGCAAACTATCTCCATCTCACGGTATTCGCGTGGAAGCACATAAATCCATCCCTGATCTCTCACCATCCATCCATGAGCCACCTCTTGTGGTCGTGGCTGCGAACATGACCTCCTAACACTTAGAAGTATTCAACACCTCACGTCCGCCGTCCTTAACTTAAACATCTTAGAAAATTCCTCGTCTCAAGAACCACGAAGTTATTTTTATAAAGTTTGAAGTAGTGCAACTATTTCTTTCAATAAAAAATCAAAGTAACTCGCTGGCACTCATACGAATTCCCGCGGGAAGATACTCTTGCGCCAGTTTTACCAAGTTTAGTTCACACACTAGTTTTAAAGTGATATATTATAAAAGACTTTTTATCAAATTAATTTTCACTTGTCGAGATCATTGTTGTTATTTAAACCTATTGATAAGTACTTAATGAGACTCAAATTTTGATATTTGTAGTCATCATCATCATGTCAGCCGAAAGACGTCCACTGCTGGACATAAGCCTCCCCCAAGGCTCTCCACTCAGACCGGTCTTGTGCTTTTCGCGTCTTGTTGGAGGCCTACCTACAGCTCGTCTCCGGGTCCGCGGACGCCACTCAAGAACCTTCTGACCCCATCGGCCATCAGTCCTGCGACCGATGTGCCCCGCCCACTGCCACTTAAGTTTAGCTATTCTTCGGGCTATGTCGGTAACCTTAGTTCTACTGCGGATATCATCATTTCTGATTCTATCACGCAGAGAAACCCCGAGCATAGCCCTCTCCATAGCCCTCTGAGTGACTTTGAGCTTTCTTATGAGGCCCATTGTTAGCGCGCACGTCTCAGATCCGTAGAGGACATCACTGGCAACACACACTGGTCGAAGACTTTTAACATGATATTTGTAGTAACATGTATTATTTATAAAATTCGGGTTGCAAATAAATCAAACGTTAAAAATCATGGTTACCTATTATTTAATCGAAACAACTTTCAAAGAACCTATCATTAGGGTGATGGCGATGGTGATGGTGATAGAGTGTTGAACACTTAAGCTGTGAGGCACCAATAATGGACACGTTACTGTTAATTCAAAGATCCTATGACCCTAAATTGATTATTGAAAAACAAAAAAATAACCCTTACCTTCTGTAAAATAAGAATCAAGTGTCCATCATTGGCCACTTGATTCTTATTTTACACGCTTTTACACGTCAGTAATATGGAGTGAATCTACTAGCGCTTCGGACAAAGCCATCATTGCCGCAAGAAATTCCAGCAGGTTCTTGTCCATTACTGGTTCCATCACCTACACAGAATTTTCATTTCATCGAATTGCATTACTCGCCGCGTGAGTTGTTTTTTTTTGGCTTTCACAAGTCTAACCTAGGATAGGTATCGTACGAAATGAATGTTCAAGATAAGTATCTGGAAATTATCATGGTTTCAGCAGAAAATGGTATTCAATAAAATTCAATTCGATAAAATAATACAATCGATGAAGTGAAATTCTATAAAATGATGTGTTACCGAAACTCATATGTACCTAAGAATACCCCCCAGGTCTACAGAGAAATAGGTTTTCATAGCATATAATAACGTAAGCGCCACTAAAATTCACTAAGAAAATATTCGATCTCGCGCTAACGTGCACAATTTCCTTGAAATGCATCCTAATTATCCAAAACGGCATCCACGAACCCCGTTATTGCACACTTACGGTTGACGTGCAGACTCTGTGATCACGGGTGCAATTAGTCTGGAGCCTGCTAGCTTGCCTTTTAATCTAATGCCGATATTAGAATACGTCGCTTAATGTTCGTGGCGCCTTTGCCATTAATTTGCGGTGCATTTCGTATGGCGCTTATTAAATTTAAGAGGATTGTAAGGCTGAAAATCTGCATACAAAATGCAGTCAAGTTTGTCTCCCCTTAAATCTAGTTAGATTTTTTTGATTTTTGAATATCTGTGTTGTAGATATAAACTAGGCCTGTACGTTTTCCTTTAAAAGAAAATGTTCATGAAAAAACCATTAAAAAATACGATCGGAAACGTTTAAAGCTAGTTTTTTGTAATTGCGAAAATCGGACGGATCGGATGTCGCCTTACAAGTATCTTAAGCGAACCGAGCATGTAAATAAAAATTAAAAAAAAAAAAAAAACTGCCTACCCCTCTGGGAAACAGGCGTGATTTAATGTAATGTAAATAAAAAAAAATATCCCTTTATTTGTAAACGCACTATCAATTTATTTTAAGTATAATATCTCAACTAAAAATTGTCTCAAAAAAATCTGACACGTTATAAGAAACATTAAACACTACATACGACATACATTTTCAATGAAAATGTATGTTTGTGCGGTTTTTTTTGTACTTTTACACTCTTACACAATCAGCTATTCCAATGTGCAGGATTTTTATCCTTAAGAGCATCGGCTTTTTTTTTAAGTTAGAATATCTTATTAGTACATGGAGACCGCTGGGATTCGATCTTGATAGTCGACACCTTTCAAGCCACTAGGTGTTTACAATAATGGTAAAGTGTAAAAAAAAAGAAGTTTGATCACGCATTTATCCCTAAGTCACATCTTTTCTTCTTCCGGTGAAAATTAAGTGAACATGAAAACCTAAATTATTTAAATAACCCTGTTGTAATATCAATACATTTATTATGATTACCTAAGTTGACATTTTATTTTAAACAATTATAACGATTATTTGTTTATATATTCCGTACATGAACTGTCATGTCGTATCCTTCTTTAATATAATATATATTATATATTAGTAATAAGTCCACACGGACCATAACTACATTTCTTACCCTACATTCTTCTCTTATCAAGTTATTAGTTATAACTCACACATAACTTTGTCAGTTGTATATCGATTTGTAATACTTTAGTGCCGTTGTCGTGTCGGCCGGGTTTCGAGTTTTATACGTTTTGACGTCGCTTCAATGTTATGACACGTTAACTTTCTTAGGGCTGCCGTTCATTGATTTTTACCTGTGTGAATTTTGAATATAAACCTTATACCTACGGAACCTGTAGGTTAGGTTTTGCCAGTTATATAACAATCCAGGAAAGTTAAACGGTTTCAGAGAATAATGATTTTCGGACGAATTAAAATTCAGAAAAACAAAACAGCGGACAAAAAACCTCGTTTTTTTTTTCAAATGTTCATTTAAAGAGCTCTATTTACACTAGACGATGCCGTTCTATTAGGCAACCTTAAATACTACATCTTAATTATATTTAACAAAATATAACAATACAGGCAACAGGGGAGAGGGTCCACAGTTGAATTTTCAACCTTAATATAGGTAACCTGGCAATTGATTTACCGAGGTGTTAATAGTTGATGCGATTACGCCGATTAAGGAACAGCCACTTTAAGACTACCAGAGACCAATAGTCTGACTGACTGTCAGGTCGAGAGGGACGCTGTCATTTGTTAGAGGTTTGCTATATATACGTCTTTCACCCTAACAGATAGCTGCATCCTTCTAGGGCTGTCAGTCTGAGTCTTGGTCTATGGAAGACTAGCGTGGATGCTAACATGTCCTATATACCATTTCCAACTTCATCCTAACGGACTTATGGAGAGAGATCTCCCTATTATCAACGTAGGATACAATAGAATGAGGGGAGAGCCTTGGGGGAGGCCTATGTCCAGCAGTGGACGTCTTTCGGCTGACATGATGATGATGATGATACAATAGAAGAAATGTATGCCGTTATCATACAGCAGTGGCAGGCAGCCCTACCCAACGCACTCGTCGAGTGCCATTGATTTCATCGTCTTATCTCCTTTACGAGCGCCATGGTTTACTATCGGCAATATTAACTCACATAAACAGGACGTTTCTTTGTAAAACTTTCTAGTAGATCCTACTGAGACAAATCTGTCTTTATTTGCTGTTTCTCAGTTTTGATACCAACAAGTTACTAATATTTAAAAAAGTCCATAATTATAATCTCACAGGCTTATACATTAGATACAACGGTTATTGAATCTATTGCAAAGGTTGAACATTTCCAATAGGACTATTTATTTTGTCAGATTTTTAAATTAAAAACGGATAAAATAATAGAATAGAATAACTTTATAAGTTCTCTGAGTTTATCCTGACATATCCGTTTAAACGTCAAGCTTCCAAAGTCACGGATATACCTACTCTGGAAAGGGTCTACGTTTAAGAAAAAATAAATAACTTTCCGTTTTTCTTCATAGTCAGTTCGATAAAGAAAAGTAAAAATAAAATTATATCGATTGGTCATTTATTCAGCAAAAAAATACAATAACTTTAAAGGTAAATTGTCAGTAAGACGGGGGGTTTTATAGTAGAACTAGCTATTACTACTGACTTTGTTCGCGTAAAAGTCCGTTCCTCAAGCTACCTCCATGCCAAATTTCATTCATATCATTTCAGCGGTTTTGCCGTGAAGCGTAACAAACAGATATACTTACTTTCACATATAACATTAGCTTTTGTGCGCGACTCCATCCGCAAAAGTCGTTTATCGCTCTTCCCTGGAGATCTGTCCAATTTTCCGGGATACAAAGTAGCCTATGTGTTTAGTAGACTGGTTTTCGGAATAATTGTATAAGGCATAAAACTTTCAGCACAAGGGTTTATAGTATTGTGTCGCAGAAGTCATTACACATAAATTTTGTTGGTCGAATAATCTTTATGCATAAAATTTATGAATCGAATGTTCGTAAGGAATAAACAATGAAATTCATAAATTTATTAAGTAGAATAATAAACAACCTTACCTATCCGAGCCGCTTATGCCCCGACCCATGTTGCTTGCTCGCTTCGCTCGCTCCCATTATACTATACTAACAACATTATGCAATATGACCACTATATTAAACGAAATTATTCGTAAATCAGTTCGGTCCAACTAATAATTTGTATATTACCGCATAGACTAAATATGTACAACATTTTTTTTCCAAATTCACGACACAAATTGTGTCTTTTACACAGATCCGTTCAGCCGCTCTGGCGTGATTAGCAATGTACAAGTTGCACAACATTCTCAGAAGTTAAGAAATCTTCTCAAGAAATTACTGAGGATATTATCGGAAACTTTTGAGAGAATTGAGAATGTTCTCTAAAATTTATGAAATTTTCGAGAATTTCTCATTAGAATCTTTCACAATTTGAGAAGTTACTTTTCAATGCTAGGCGTGATTGATTGAGTAACTAGAATTCACACTTCCGCATTTATAATGTTTGGAATATAATTATTATTAGCATGGATATGGGTGAATGGCAAAAATACTTGTTATAAAACACAGTACCTGCATGAAGCAACAAAGCCTGTAACTGAAGAGAAACTAACCTTGCTTTCCCTTTTTTAAGCTAACAAAACACTCGTAGGTACCAACGAGTTTTATAAAAGCCGTTTAAAAAGTCACACACTCAGTTTATTATTTTTATTATACAGCACTTACCCCTAGACTATAAGCTTTATGTTCTTATTATAGCGGCATAAAATCACTTCGCGCTTTCGTGAGATTCAATTTGCTCGCATTATGATCATACGTGCGGTATTAAGGGTGCTCACTAACTGAGGTTTAGTGAGCGAGGTGCGTTAGACTCCTTGACTGTCTAGGGGTTATGTTGAACTGGGTAAAATCAAATTACCTTTGGCATGTTATTGTATTGTTTTTACTAGGCTGCCATTCACATGTCAAAATGAATATTTTTTTATACCATATAGAATAGAGGCCCAAGAACAGACCCCCTGGTAACTAACTGTAGTTTATAAAGGTTCTTGAACTCTACTTTAGTAGCAGGTAGTTCGATAGAAAAATGGTGATGTAGGTACCTGAACAATTCTTCGGAGCAGTCTCTGTGAAAGAGTCTATAGAACACGCAGAGTCCCAATGTCTTTCTGTTATATTGATATCGTTGACGATTCATATGTATTATCCATTTTTTTAATGGCATTTTGTAATAAAACGAGCACGCAGGCCACCTAATGGTAAGTGGGATCTGTGTTCTAAAAACATTTTCATTCTTATTCTCAAGACTAAAATCAAAAGTTTGCAATTCTAAGGGCCCGATTTAGACCAAGGGAACGAACAAGAATTCTATGCATTATCTCCTACGTTTTCTTTGTAAAAATAAAGACAAAAAAAACATGTTCTAGAGCACTCCTTCGCTAAGACTGCAAATGCATTGCCATTTCTGCGGCTCGCGAGCCACATGCGGCTCTCAGGATGCTCTTTATCATAAAACTTTATTTATGCAAGTACGATTTATTGTTAGACAAAAACAAAGGCCTCTTTAAATGCAAAAGCGCGCCTTACGCACGTTAGCTGGGGTGAAACCTAGGCACTCTTGCTGGGGCCTTTTCGTAACGTACCGCATATTGACGCACTACTCAGTTTACATTTTCCAAATATTGATGTTCGTGAGACATCATATTTCCTCCTTTGCACGCGTTGATATTCTTGGCAAGGAGCTCCGCCACACCGGGCGTTTGAGAACAGTTCCTCGTCGCATGGCACTTGCGGGTAAGAACCCGCGTGTCATCGGTCCCACGTACTACGAGCGTCTACCCGCTCAACTTAAAAATGTACAATCCGACGAAGCATTTAAACATCAGCTAAGAAACCTTTTATTGGATAATCCATTATACTCCGTGGATGAATATATGAAGCTGGACATGTAAATTTATTATTGTGTTGAAATTTATTAATCATTGTATGTATTGACATCGGACGAGTGACCATAATTCGATATTTAATTGTTGTTGTGTTAATTAATTATTCTTGTATTTTTTGATAACTAGTATTTATGTTTTGACGATCTCAATGTAATTTCGTATTTTTTGACATGCAATGCAATTTATATTGTAATATTACATTGATGAATAAATAAACTAAACTAAACTAAACTAAAAACTTTGAAGTTTTGTTAATTGTAATTTATGACTCTTCCGACTCAAAAGTTTGCCGACTCCTGCTCTATGCTAGTAATTTCACCAGCTGTCTTATTCCCACATCGAAACTGTTGCTTAGCGACAAGTTAAAGGTTATACCAACAGTGAATTTTAAAAATACTAGATTGCTTAGGTCCCGGGTAAAGGCATTGATTACTGTACTCGTATACGTCGTTGATTTCATTTAACGATGTTTACGTAGACGAGATCGCTAAGGAAATCAAGTACTACCTATTCAACATTATTTTGACTTAATAGTAACTTGGCTAGGCCTCCTAAACACGTCGCGCTATTGCACGTGGTTAGTGCAGACCCGGCGCTGTTAATCTTTCTCATGTGCCAGGGACAAACTCTGCCGCTAAACGTCTATTGCACGTTCATTAATACTTCAAAAACGTAGCCCGTTTTGTTTTGAAGACGAGTTTTCTTATTTAAAGCAATAAAATTGAATTAGTTTTTTGAGACATTTTCAAGATTTTCTAATCTAATCGTGTAATAAATATTACACTAAACTAGATTAGGATTAAAAACGAGATTTCCCGAAAAGTGCAACTTTACAAATCGATTTCTTGGCATAAGGGGTTTGTCAATTATCGTCAAAATTGTTATCTTTTTTATTTATTTCATTTGCATTATATTAGGTATAATATACTTAACCAGTTCCAATTATGCGAATACCTTATACTAGTAAGCATGCAAATACAAAGCATAACTTAATCTAAGATAAATTAACTTCATTTTTGGTGAAGTTAATCTTTAAAAGATACATTGAACATATTTATATCTAAAGTATTCATGGATCTTAACAAACTATTTAATAATAGCCAGTTAAATACCTCACGCTTGAATTTTGGAAAATTTATAAAAGCTGGTGGGAGTTTACTATATTTTTTTACCGCCATCCCGTCCACATTATTGGATAGAGCTAGGTTCTTTTTGTATTTATTTTATTTGCGATTTATTTAACCAGACACTCCTCGGGTTAGGATAACTTTGTGATATTTTCCAAAGTAATGGTTATGCTTCTTTACAACGAGACAGATTTCAGTAATATAAATACACGTTAATAGGAGAATTGTAAGTTTCTTAAACATAGGTCGACATGATTATGAACTGCCCATCAGATCTCACATAATGCTCTTGTACACTTTTTTGTATCCTGAATAGGGTTAAGTCACCAGTGGTCAGCCAGAGGCCTGTAGTCTACTACTACGTATACTTTGTATGAGTGGGAAGAGTACGAAATATATATTTTCCACTCTTCGCACTCATATTAGGTCGACCACTGGTCTCTGGATGACTACTTGTGACTTTACCCTACTCTCTCAACTTCACCCAGAGCCAAGAATGCAATAACAAACAAATAAATTTATATTGCACATAAAATTGTCTAGTAGTTAACTATTTAGGTATATTGAGTTAAAACACAACACAACAAAGCGTAACAAAATGAAAGTTACTCCTCAAATCATTGTCACAAATGCGTGTCCAAAACATCAGCCACATGGTTTAACCAAACCGCAAAACTCAGCAATAATAGCAGTACTTAATTATTTTTCGGAGGTAAAACGGTGTAACTTTAATTTACATCGCATTTGTGAACGTGTGAAGCGGACATTTGGGGAACAAAGCCGCGAAGAGCTCGTTCGGTTCGGGCGGGAAAAATTCTGTGGTCTTAGTGAAAAAGGGTACAAGTCGACTTCATTCGGAATAAAAAAGGGTATATACATGAACGGACAGTACTAGACTTACACCCTTTTTCACTTGACCTTCAGAAGACTTACTCGGAGCACTTTTGAGTTCGCTCCAAACTTCGCTCTCTGATGGCCCCTCGCTCATTATATTGTGTTCACGTCTCGGACTAGGAATGCGGTGCAAAATATAAGACCACCGCGGCGGTCGTGTAATTAAAATAGTAAAGAAACCCTTATTTCTATCGATACAGCTACACCTATCCTCGAACAGCTTCCTTCATCATGATTAAGTTAACTACGAGTTAGTTATGCGAATGTCTATGGGTCACAGTTTCCACTTACCATCAGGTGGCCTGTGTGCTCGTTTGCCTTCCTATGATATAAAAAAAAAAAAAAAAAACTAAAAGAGATTTAAAGGGATACATTTGCGTGTAATGGTTTTTTTTTTAAAGAATAAAGTATTTACATTTATACATACACTAGGAAAATATATTTTAAGAGAAAATTGTTTCCTAACCGACCTAATAAATATAATATCTAATAAATATCGGATAATTTCAATTATAGGGTAAAGTCACCAGTGGTCGGCCAGAGACCAGTATTCGACCTTATATGAGTGCGAAGAGTGGGAAATATAACTTTCGTACTCTTCCCACTATTACAAAGTATAGGCAGAGGCCGACTACAGGTCTCTGGCTGACCACTGGTGACTTTACCCTATTAAGACTTTTTCATGTACGTGAAATTGTATGACTAGAATTTTGTTAGGTCTTTAACTGATAATATTGTACACCTATACGTGGTAGGATAAATGGAGAACTGTTGTATTTTATACGATCCTCTGTAAAACCCATAAACATACAATAAAATTATTTGAATTCGAATTTGAAAATATAATTACATATTTTTGCTTTTTCATGCTAAAGAAATTCTTTTCTATTTCTTAAACCTTAGAAGCTGAATAATATTTCCTTGCCTTGATGTTTGTGGCCTCGATAAATAAATTTTGCCTTTTAACTATAGCGAGATTACTTGACAATGAGATATGATAGGGCGAACTGCCATATTGTTCGCCACCTACCGATAACTAGCCACATGAACTTAGGCGCCAGACAGAGAGGTACTACATAGGCGTAGCCGCGGCCCTGCGTCGTCGCCGCTGCGTTGTTCAACATATAAATATTACACGATGCGTTGAAGTAGGTGCGTCGCTCTATGTTAAAATCACGACGCAACGCACCAGCAACGCTCGTGAGGAGTTTTAGATACCAGTAACTCTGCCTACCCCACTTTCCCACGTCAATATTATTAACTTAACAAAAATGGAAACAAAGGAAGGGAAAGGAAGGGATCAAAGAAAAGAGATAAAAAAATGTTTAAGGATTACATTATATCATTCCAGTCACAGTTTTGATCCAGTTTACAAAGTAAGACACGTTAGTGAAGAACGCGAGTCTCGCATACTTGCATTGGACGTTGTTAATATACGACGCAAGGCCTACCAGAGTGTTGTCCTTGACTAATGGGCTGCCGGAATCTCCCTGGAATAATATTAAATTTATAGCACATTTTAACAATAAGGAATGGGAGGCAACGTTTAAATCACGTAGCTGTCCAAAAAAAACCATACAGGCAATTTTTTTGAATATGTTGTAGTTTTTACTATAAAAAACTAAGTCTTTACGTTTCTGATTTGTTTATTTACTATTAAATAACAGTCAATAAACCAAGACTAAGATGCAAGACTCGGGAATAAATACTTCACGCATATTACACAACCATTATCTCATACCAGGAATCAAACCCAGAACTGCTAGTTTCATATGCAGTACAAACAAGGCTGAATGCGTCGCCAAATACGATACAAAAACTTGATATCTTTACTTACGTGGCACAGCCCTGGCAAGTCTTCCGTCCGTTTTGTACACATGGTAACCCTTCGTATTTGATCTACATAGGGGTGTACCACCATCATATCCATGAAAGAAAAGTAGTTCTGGCACTGGGTCGCGTTTAAAGCCTTGATATCCACTCTCATCAGGAATTTAGAAACTTTTCCCTCCTGAAATGGTATAAATATGGTACTGTTAGGGATAGAGCATGACAAATTCGTTTTGTGTATTGTACGCATTTAGCATTTATTCTACATCTAGTAGTGAGATCCTGTAATTGGCTAACGGTTTCCTACTCGGTCTATTGTTGTAATACTGTTGGAATTCCTTAACATAAATAAATAAATAAATAAATAGAATGCATGCATTGGATTGGAAACCCCAAAACATTTTATACCCCGTCTCTTTCATTAGCCATACATGGCTAAATCGAGAGAAGGTGATGGTGCTAACATTATTTTGGGATTCCATTTTCAAGGGTCAAAGTAGGGTTATGTTTACATCTTTACTTGTATTAGGTATTGTTTTCATTTGATTTTTTTGTTGTTTAGTTTGGTGTGTGTGTGTGCTATGTGTGTGTTTCATTGGCAAGTTCCAACGGAGATACAGCGCTGGCGTTAATGCCAGCATAGCGCTGAGTTAGAACTATTTCATGACAACAGGGCATCTATTCTAAGCGGTATAAAACATATCGTCACTGACCTGATAATGGTATTATATTAAACTCGGTCGCCATTGCTGTCAAGTAAATAAAGGCTATCAAAACGTAGACAATCCGATAACAGGTCAAAGACGATGTGGTTATTACCACCTAAAATCTGGGCTGGTGATTAGTCTATGTCAGTATTTGGTTCCTTTTTGTTTGTCTGTTTGTCACCTGTCTAATCTGCCTAACCTGCCTAGCCTGTTAACCTATATATTGTCTAATAATTTTTTTTACTTGGTAATATATCGTCATTGCTTTGAAAAATCCTTGTATCTCAGATTTCGTGGCGTACCATTATACACTTTTAAACTTGAAGTAAATTAAGTTCAAACTCATACATCTGGAAATATCAGATACGAGTTTTTTCTAAAGTAGTAACGATATCCATGCCTAATTTTAAGTATATTTTTATGGAAACAAACTGCATGACCATTACTATCCAATCGATGTACCCAAAAATTACTAGCAAATATATATTAATTCATTCAATCATTAAATAAATGTTATTTCCTTCTTTATTTTTACCTGTGTGGTCACCGGGTTAGAATAGTGCCACTCCATGTCTTCTCGTGGATGTCGTAAGAGGCGACTAAGGGAATAATAAAGGCTTCTAGTATTCTTAGGCGATAGGCTTGCAACCTGTCACTAATACACTGGTAAACATCTTAGCCTGATTGTGCAAAACGTGGTTACAGAATTATCAACAATTTATTTAAGAGTGCTTGGTAATTCTGTAGCTCAACCAGGCAGAGGCAGCCCCGATCGATGACCATCCACCACGGATGGAAACCGAGGGGGGCTCCTCAGTCTAGGGAAACGGGGGGCAGCAACACTACACATAAACACAACCAGCAATGGACAACACAGACAAACAACCAGCACTACACAACAACACACACAACACAAACTACAAAAAAATAAGAATATGTCAAGTAAACCTTCAGCATTGTAAGGACGCAATGTCGGAACTATGTCAATACATAGTAAGGGAAAAGATTGATATAGTCCTGATGCAAGAACCGTATGTATGGAAAAACCAGGTCACAGGCCTGGGAAGCCTGGGGGGTGACCTACACTTCGAAAGAAATGGTGAGTTACCACCTAGGGCATGCATTTATGTTAGTAGAGACTTAAGAAATATGGGATGCCTTGTGACCATATGTTTCAGAGACCTAGTCGTGGTAGAAATCAACCTCGTGACAAGGAGTGGAGAGAGAATCAAAGCAGCGATGGCAACATGCTACATCCCAGGTGAAAGCAACGCGCCAACTAGAGAATTGGAGGAAACGATTATAAGATATAAAGGTAAGAAAACACCCATTCTTGTAGGCTGCGATGCAAACTCACATCATGAGGTGTGGGGGAGCACCGACACCAACAAGAAGGGGGAAGCACTACTAGAATTTATTGTAAGTAATGACCTGGACATACATAACACAGGGACAACCCCAACCTTTGTAACCAGGGCTAGAGAGGAGGTATTGGATATAACAATTACCTCAGGGGGGATAGGCAAACATGTAAGAGACTGGAGGGTGGACAGGGAGGACAGTATGTCGGACCACAGAAGACTACTGTACGGCCTGGACTACTACACGGAAAGAACGAAAATAAGAAACCCTAGAAAAACGGATTGGGAGCAATATAACGATATACTGAGTAAATGGACACCGAGCCATAGAAGACCAGAAACGAGTGAGGAGCTGGACAGAGCTGCAGAAGATCTGAACAAGGCCATATCAAAAGCCTACCTATCGGCGTGTCCGGAAAAAACGAGCAACGGAGACAAAGGACAGCCGTGGTGGAATAAAGAGATACAGAAACTGAGGAAGAGATCTCGTAAAGCGCTAAGATCAGCTCTGAAAAGGAACAATGATCAGTGCTGGCACGAGTACAGAAGCATTAGGAACAAATATACTAATACTAGAGAAAAACTGAGAGCACAGGGATGGAAAACATTCACGGGAGAGATACAACGCTACACAGAGGCAGCGAGATTAGTAAGGGTACTGTCGAACGAGAGAACCTGCCAACTGGGTAGCCTGATAGTAGGATCGACCGAACTGACAGACCCCAAAGAAGTACTGCAGCACATGGTAAAAATACACTTTCCCGATTGCAGGGAGGACAACTTACATGAGGCTGCAGTAGAAAATAATAACGAGATAAGGGAAGCAGGGGAAACGATGAACCTCAAGATAAGTGATGAAGTGGGGGAATGGGCTATAAACTCCTTCGCCCCCTACAAAGCGGCAGGACCAGATGGAGTGATACCCGCACTACTACAAAAGGGGTGGAAATACATCTGGAACCATCTGAAAGAAATTTATGAAAGACGTCTGGTGCTAGGCCACATCCCGAAAATCTGGAGCGAGGTAAAGGTGGTATTTTTACCTAAACCAGGCAAGAAAAACTACAAGGACGCTAAATCCTTCAGAAGCATAAGCCTCTCATCATTCGTTTTGAAGGCATTGGAGAAGATCATAGATACACAGATAAGGACAAGCATGCAAGGTGGTAGACTACCCTTACACGGGCATCAACACGCCTACATGGAAGGTAAATCAACAGAGACAGCTCTGCACAACCTGACTACAAGGATAGAAAGAGCATTAGAAGACAAGGAGTTGGCACTGGGATGCTTCTTCGACGTAGAGGGAGCATTCGACAGAGCTACTTTTGGTGCGATAAAGAAATGTATACGGAGGGATGACATAGACCCCGCAGTTAGGAGATGGATAATGGCCATGTTAAAAGAGAGAGCGATCACAGCACAACTGGGGGGAGACTCAATAAGGATAAAGACGAGCCGTGGATTCCCACAAGGAGGCTGTCTGTCACCACTCCTATGGTGTCTCCTACTAGACTCGCTCATAAGAGAAACTAACACAAGAGGTATACACATGCAAGCGTATTCGGATGACGGGGTACTCTTAGTGAGGGGAAAAGTCCTCAGTGTAATGAGAGAAGTCATGACAAGAGGGATAAAACAGGTACTAAATTGGTGTCAGAACAGGGGACTAGACCTGAACCCGACCAAGACGAAAATAGTACTCTTCACCAACAAAAGAAAGCTGCCCGTCCTAACACCAATAAAAATAAAAGGTGAAGAGATAGAAACACTCAAGGAAATAAAATACCTTGGAGTAGTACTAGACAGCAAGCTGCTATACAAGACACATGTAAAGGAGCAATGCAGAAGAGCCACTATAGCCCTGTGGCAATGCAGGAAAGCCATAGGAAGGAGATGGGGACTAAGACCAAGGATAACGCAATGGATATACAGAGCGGTGGTCCTACCCAGACTCCTATATGGAGCCATCGTGTGGTGGCACAGAGCAAAGATAAAAGATATAGACAAAGAATTAACAAAGGTTCAAAGACTAGCATGTCTGATGACAACCGGGGCAATGAGAACAGCACCTACACAAGCCCTGGAGATCATGCTAGGATTGAACCCGGTGCGCATAGAGGTGGAGAAGAGAGCCACAGAACAGTGGTATAGAATAAAAGCGAGCAGGGAGTGGATCGGGTCCGAGATGGACAAGAGACACGCAAGCATACAGAAAGAGTCAATGTCAAACATGGATATGCTCATGGTAAACAATGACCTAATCAAGAAAAGGAAGAGGTTCGACAAGAAATACAGAATCCACATAGGAGAGAGAGACAGCTGGGAGAGAGAAATACCAGAACCCAAAGTGACATGCTTCACAGACGGTTCATGGAAATCCTCAACCAAAAGAGCGGGAGCGGGCATATATAGCCAAGAATCAGATGAGCACACGACGATACCACTAGGAGGCTCCACCAGTGTGTTTCAGGCAGAAGTCTTTGCCATCATGAAGTGTGCCCTGAGCCTCAAGGAAAAAAGCAATGTAACGGGTAGTCACGTTATAATATACTCAGATAGCCAAGCGGCACTCAAAGCACTAGGCAATCCGGTGATCAAATCATCTCTAGTGCAAGAGTGTAGGAATGAACTGAACACTCTAGGCACCACATCCCATGTAACACTGGCGTGGGTGCCAGGACACAGTGGAGCAGTGGGAAACGAGAAGGCAGACGAACTAGCCAGAGCAGGTGCGGACCAACAGTACCTAGGCCCGGAACCGGTTTTACCGATATCGGAGATGGTAACCAAAGGAGTTATCGCCAGAAGAATGGAAAAGAAAACAAATGAGGCATGGGGGATGACGCAAGGGTGCAGACAATCCAAACTCATGATAGGAAGAGTTAATAAAAACAGAACAAGGTACCTTCTAAACCTGGGTAAGTACAATCTAAGCATACTAACAGGAATCCTGACTGGACACTGTCCGCTCAACAGACATCTGACGGTAATAGGTATTAAACAGAACCCTCAATGCCCACACTGTGGCAAAGAGGAAACTAGTCAACACGTCCTAGCCGAGTGTGTCATGTACTCGTCACTGAGATACCACACATTCGGAGAGGACGTTTTGTCCACAGAAGATCTCAAAAGCATCAACCTACGGGACGCACTGTTGTTCTGTAGGAAGACAGGAAGATGGGATCGATGCTGGATGGGAGCGCCGCCGGGCCAGTAACCTGAGGCACGACTGAGGGGAATAGGGCAGAATGAACGGCTGACCGAATCGACTGCCCGCCTGCTTCGGCTGGGCGTCCCCACCTATCATCATCATCATCATCAATTCTGTAGCTCTGCCTACCCCACTCTGGGATTGAAGGCGTGAGATTATGTATGTATATATGTATGTATTTTTTCTAATGACGGTAGAGTCTTACCGCCATGTACTCAGAGACTTTTAAGAGACAGTTAACTCGTTCCATTTTCAATCTTGTCTCAAAAATCTTCACCAAGGAACGACTTAACCTTTCGTTAACTGAGTCTGAGTAGGTGGTTAGACGTACAGTCGGGGTCAATAGAAATGAAAAAAGATGTAAACAAATCAATACTGTTTGACACATAACCACAATATTTCTGCAAACGAGTTTTGATTTAAAAAACGTATAGTTAATAGTTATTTAATCCAGAATATAAAAGTAACAATCAAGCGTGTACATCATTAAATATACCTCACGCGATATCCAAAAGTAATTATGATGTAATAATGGTAAATAGGTCCGTTTGGTTTTGTTTACATCTTTCGACATTTCTATTGACTCCGACTTTACCTATGTTGCAAAACATTACGGATGTACTTCTATTAAAAAACTTAATGAAATGCCTATCCTTAGATTCTAAGAAAACAAAGGAAATAAGTGTAATATAATGGTGATTATGGTGTAACTGTCTGTGGACTTACTTAACCTTATGAATTGCCTAGTTTATGGTCAAAAATATCCGTGTATAATATAACTATACTCAAATATGTTTTGCATCATACTCGTATTGTTCAGCTTAAAAGACACCTTAAGGCTCCACAGCGTCAAAACTACAAATATCGTTCAAATGCAAAAATGGACAAGATAAACCTTGAAATACATTAGTGCATTTTCTTTTAATATAAAAACTATTTTTAATACCCCAATTCAATGTTTTTTTCTAAGTTATTAGTTTTGTAATAAATAATTACTTACCTCATCTTTCCCTTTGCCTGCAAAATCATAAGTAGTATCAAACTGATATTTCTCTGTTGGCAGTTGAAGGGCTTTGACTGTGCGACCGAAGACCAGAGGTGTACTTAACCTCAGCAGCGCAATGTCATTGACTGGGACACGATACAAACTTATTGTATTGTACAGAGGGTAAATCACTATCTTATCGAATGTGTAACGCTTGCTGTCTCGTATTTGTTCGCCACCTACCCATACCGGACCGCTGGTCAATCCCCTGAAAATAATATGTCCAGAGGTTTAAAAAGAAACATTACCAAGACTTCATAAAGTAAAAAGAATAACAAGTCAATTAAGTATGAACTTTAGTGGTGTTAGGATTTTATGCAGTATTTGCACAACCAGTGAATTAACTAGTAGAGGTATAGATCCATCTTAATGAAAGTTGGCAACAAAATTGTTGTTATGCACAATTGGAAGCTTGGAGTGTCTAACACTTTAAAAAACACAAAATCATTAAACAGACTCAGTTGACCACCACTGTCTTCAAAAACTACCACAAATTAACAGAGATTTTTACCAAAGTAACTATGAACTCCATATTAGAAAGGTACCGAATACCTTGCGAACTTGCGTCGCTAACAACACTCTAGCCAATTGCTGGTATAACGTGCCTATGTCAAACTATACTTTAGCTCAACTGCACACAACAGGTCTCTTCGGGTTCATATTTCTCTCCCACTTGCTCTCATACTACTATAGTGTAACCGACTTTATCCGATCACAAAATACTTTTTGGGATCTCTTACACTAAACACTTTTAGTTTTACTTGTGAGAGGACCTTGTGCAGGATCCGTCCGAGTTGGTACCACCAGCTTATCCATTAACCTGCTGCCAAGGAGCAGTGTTCGCATTATTGGGTTCTGATTTGGGGATAAGACAGCCGGTGAAATTACTAGCATAGAGGCATGCCATCTTAGTCCTCAGGGTTGGCAACGCATTTGCAGTCTTGTGATTGCGAATGTCTATGGGTCACAGTTTCCACTTACCATCAGGTGGCCTGTGTGCTCGTTTGCCTTCCCATGCCATAAAAAAAAACCCAAAGAAGAGACTTACGGGAAGGCAACGCAATGAGCGGCTGTGACCAGCCAACGATCTGTAATGATAGCGGCTCCGCAGTTGGCCAGGGATGCAAAGTACGGGTAGTTTTCAATGCTGGCTCTAGTACCGTACAAGATCCGAGATGGCAGGTCACCTTCTGCGGAAGAAACTACAGAAAAGCATTTAGAAGGACCTAATTATCAAATCACCATGAAGCTCATTTATAGATATGAATACGCATAAATATGATTGCTGTAAGTATAATAAAGAAATTGGTAAACGTTTTGGGATAACATAACTTTAAAAAGGGAAAATAAACCGCCTTCTATCGTTCCTAAATAGCTTAAATATTATTTTGGAATCTCAAAATGGTTTTAGACATGGGAAATCTACGCAGGATTTTATCAAGGAAATTTAAAATGTCTTACCATATTCGGCGTTTAATAATGTAAATATATGGAAACAAATGCTCGCAAGTAACAACATGATGAAAATACGATTGACCAAGTGGTTTTTTACGTTGAACACTTGATTATATAGTATTTGTACAGAAATTCCTTAAATAAATATGATAGTGTAAATGTGTATTTGCGATATACGACACACAGTTAACACAATTATTTCTTGCAATAAGTAATAAATATTCTACAAAGTGTCACAGAACGTGCGTGGTTGAAGGATAACTCCTTAAATTTATAGACACGTGCACTTAAGTATAGCGATTTTGTTTGTATAAATAGTATGTTATTAAATTTTTGCCAAAACTATTTGACTATGCATTGATCAATTAGTAAAATATTTATATGCCGAATGGATCAGTTGTGATATTTCAGTGTCAACAAATCACTTAACGTTGTTTAAAATGGTAAGCCTCTCGCATATGGCTCTTTTAACCTAACTCCCTAAGGGCCGGCGCACATTCTTACTCAATATTAAAGTCGTCAAGACAGGGAGGCCAGACTTTAGGGCTAGTAGGACCTTGTGCAGGTTCCGCCCGGACGCTGCCACAATGTTACCCTTCAAACAGCCGCCAAACAGTGTTGGCATCTTTTCTTGTGTGACAAATGATTAAGGTTGCCAACCCTAAGGACAAGGTCACAGCTCATTAGAACTATCCAGCACCCGACCTGCACCGAGGCGGCTTCGCGGTCAATATTAAAAACGTTACGTAGCGTAGTTGATGTAGTGAGTGATATAAAGAATAACCTGCTTGAGGCGAGGCGGTGCGGGTCGGGCGCCTACGGGTCTAATAAATAAGCTGTGACCTTGTCCTTAGGGTTGGCAACACATTTGCAATGCTAAGATTGGAAAAAATTCAGTCTTTAGAACCCACTTGCCATCAGGTGCCCTGCGTGCCTTCTGACATGACAAACATTCCGCTTGCTTCTTTCCATTGGACGGATCCCTGTCAGCAGAAAGCACGCCTCCGCTTCAATCTCACTTTTACAATCTACGTCTCACCGTAAAACGTCAGCTTTTATTACAGTGCAGATGACTGAGTTATTGTGTGGAATCCGCGGACGACAGCTAGAATACGTATTACTTATTTTATATAACTCCTATGGGATGAACATTATTTTTTGTAATAAATTACCTGGGCGTCTATTCTAAACGGTAAAAACCATAACGTCTTTGATGTCATGGTAGGTATTGTTTTTAACCCGGCCTCCATTACTGTCGAGTTAATAAGAGCTATCAAAAAGTTGGCAATATGATAACAGGTCAAAGACGATATGGTTTTACCGCCTAGAATCTCAGCCCTGAAGTATTCAAAGATAAGGAGTTGCTAGTATTTAAGAATATGATAAATGCTTGGCTTGCTGAGAAGTATATGATCATTTCATAACATGGTATAGTGGTGACCCCTACGTGATTCTCATTTTCATTTTTGTAAAATTTTGCATGTTATATCCCAATTCAGTCAATTAAAATTCACAAATATTAAAATTCCATTATAGTCGCTTACATTCACGAAAATGTATGATTTAACACGCTAGTACCTTTATTGCTTAAAGTGGTTTTTGGTATATTCCAGTAATCTGTAACAACTTCGGGGCTGGAAAGGATCATGTTCGTAACTCGACGTGTTGTGAGCGATAAACGATGATACGGGCTTGTTTAGGGCATAATAACTACGAGGGTCCGTGGTATTATGAATATATTCAGGCCCATAAGGGCAAAATGATTATTTTACACCTTTTCGTACCCAGGTAATAATTTTGCTTTCACACGTTTGCTGATTTTAGGTGCTGATGTGTTTAATGAATATAAATTTGATAATCCTAAAGAGAGAGTCTGGGATTTATTTTAACGCTTTATGTTTTACCCACTTGTTTATTCGTTTGATTTTCCATCATATTTTATTTTTTAATAGAATAAAAAAACAACACAAAATCATTATGAGAAATAGAAAGACTGATACTAATTCGGGAATTGAACTCTGTACCGTTATTATAAAATATATGGATACTTCTGTAGCCATTGACTGCGGAGTTAAAACTTGAAATGTATTGGAGGGTCTTATTTACATAATAATTATACACCCGAAAAACATTTATGTTGGAAATTTTCTATAGTACGCCTAGTACGCCTAGAGTGCAGTTAGGGATTAGATCAATTTATATGAGATTGCCCCCTGATATTTATTATTATTTTGGACAGTTGACATAAAAATGCGACTAATCTAGCCTCTTTAAAATCACTGGATGTAAACCAAACAACGCCATGAACCCTCAAAGGGGGGATTGTTCCTATAGTCGACGTGTTTGTGCATGCTCACTGTTGCGTCTTCGAGCATGCATTGTGCATCCGCTTGGATGTAACTTACTGGAAGTGCATCTTAAGGTTGGTAAACTGCAAAACGTTTCGAGGGCCTGTTGCGCTGCGCTGTTGAGCAAGTTTGAAGTGTTTCTTAAACCGACGCAGTAAGCCTTGTTAATAGTGACCCTGCCTGCGGCGCTAGCGGTTTTAGGTTCGATTTCCGTTAAAGGCAAATATGTGTGTGACGAACACGAGTATATTGTTCCTGAGTCTTGGATGTTTAATATGTATTTAAGTATGTATTTCTCTATATAAGTATGTTTATTGTTGTCCAGTACCCATAGTACAAGACTAGAGCTTAGTCTGAGACTAAATCAATTGCTGTAAGACTATATCTTGTTTGTTTTTTAATTCACTGAATCTGCATCCGAAGAGCGACCAAGATCGAGATACGTCCAAACAGCTAATGTTTACACGCTGACGGGTCAACCAGTGTATCTTCCTCGATGAATAACATACCAGCTAACGAAACCAGGGTTTGCATCTGCGGGGTTGTTATTTCCTTATTCTTACATATCTTTTTTGCTAGTTTAATTTAATGTGGTAACATGTAACTTGCCATCGAAAACTAACCTATGTGAAAGAAGATACAAACTTAAACATTCTACTTTCACTACCTCAAACTTCTACTACTACCTTAAAGAGCTCAGCTGTTTATCTCGAAGCTATGGCTTGATAGCAAATCGTTGCATGTCCTATCTATAGTAGTTACGCTGACATTAACGGCATTGGATTATAGAAACACTTACGTCGTTGATAAGTGAAAAACAAAAGAGATGGCGCTGATACTTCACACTTTGAGTTTGGGAGTAAAAAATTCAGCGCGTATCGTACGGAGTTACCTCCATTGCAGTTCACAGGACTAGCCTACCTTCTGCTGAATATACCATTGTCTCATTCAAGTATTTTGAAAAGGCTTTGTGATTCTATACATATATTCTGTACCATAGTTTTTTTACAGGAATTTTCCGATATGCTTCTATAGGTACCCTTTCTAGTTGTATAATGAGGCGTTTTATTTAATTTATTAACTTGAGATCCGAGTCAAACTTCGTAAAAAGACTGATGAAAAAGTGGGCACGGGCCACTGCAATTCAAATATACTCACAAAATAGATTATTTGGACAATGGTTCAAACAGAATGAAAGAACAATGGAATGCCAAAGTCCGTCCCATTGTGCTAGTTCTATATTAAATTGTTTTGACAACAACCATAATATAAAAGAGTACAAGAGTTCATACGATTGTCCCAACGAGTACACCTAAAATGCGGAGTATGCCGGGACGGTATGTATTATTTTATCAAAGCACCTTTCTACAAATTTATCAATACGTCGAATTTTCATTTCATCGAAAGGCATTTTTCGCTGCGTTAATATTTTTTGGTAATCACAAGTCTAACCTAACCTAACCTACGTAATTAATGTTTAAAATATCCTGATAAGTGATAACATCATAGTTACATACATACATAAACTCAGCCTTCATTCCCAGAGTGAGGTAGGCAGAGCGAAAGAATTACCAACAAGTCTTAAAACTTCTTGATAATTCTGTAACCACATTTTGCACAAGTAGGCTCAGATGTTTCCCAGTGTATTAGTGACAGGTTGCAAGCCCATCGCCTAACAGTACCACGAGCCTTTATTCCCATAGTCGCTTCTTACGACATCCACGGAAAGACATAGAGTGGCACTATTCTAACCCGGCAACCAGCAGAAAATTGCGTTTGATGAAATGAAATTCGTTTAAATCACACAATCAATGAAGTAAAATTCGATAAACTTACGAGATACCGCGCCGGGCGAGTTATAATGTCCAATATTAACAATAATAAGTAATTTAACGATCCATCGTAGCACTATCCAGTGGTAATAACTTCAGGGCTGTCTCAAGCCGGCCGTGTTCACGCATAATATCGGCGTGTTACGGACTATTCAGACAGGGTTGACACTCGCTAATGCCGCGTTAAGTGCTTAACCGTTAGCGAGACGAACTGGGGTAAAACACTGAAACATAATGTTACTTTTAAGTAAGCTTAATTTATCCTGTCTGGTGACATTCTGGCTAATGAGAGACACTGATTAGGGATGCAGGTGACATCTTTTTACGCGCTTAAATTACGCGCCTTGTTGGCTGGCGAAGTGAGGTCTGAGAGTTAAGTGAGACGGTGTTATGTTTGTTCGAAACTAACTTAATTGTTGTTAATCGGATCTTCGTGAAATTTAGTAATTGAGTTATCGAGGCTTATTAAAATTGACCGTTTTTAAGTCTTAAAAAGAAAAATACTTTATGATCATAATTTAGTTTGAACTTATTTATTTCAAAATGTACGTATAAAACATAACAAAATTCTTTGGATATACCCAAAAACTGAGAGAAGCCTGTGAAGTGTCCAACTTTAAGAACCCCTGGCTGGACTGACATACATCAATGTCCTCTACTACGCGAACCTTTTTCTTCCATGTAGGTAGAGGTCCACAAACATAAGTATATATGTAACATATTGGCGTATTAACAGCTACAGATTGGGTTCCGTCACAAAAAAAATATATATCAGATAATTCTGCTTGCGTGATCAACTCTGAGGTTTTATAACTAAAATCCATACTGCAAGTACTGCTAAAACGATAAACAAGCTTTGCTTATTAAATATTAAAGTTGCCTATTGGAGTAGACATTTCGTATCATAATCGAGTAGTACCTAAAGATGAAATGTACGTAAATCAATGTAGAGAGACACGAGTCCGTTTTAGGGGTAAAAGGACACGTATGATTGAAATGGTCGTGCTTAAGCAACGGGAATCAAACCGGGATCGGTCGCTTCGAAGGTAGGGTCACTACCAAGTCCATTAGGCTAAACACGCTGTCACAATACACATTTACTCTGTGTATATGACCGCATGTCGCACTGCTAGATCAAGACAGCATCAACTCAAAATCATTGTTAGTTTTGTTTCAAGCTCATAGACGTTGTATTAAAGTTGATTTTAAAACACAATTGTATTTTGAGTTACTACACTTTTGATCCGGCAGTGCGATGTGTGTACAGCCTATAATATCTATGAGAGACAATTCATTGTAATGTCTCATGTAAGTATGTTTGACGTCAAAAACAATTCCTTCCAATGTTATGTAAACCAATATAAGATAGTAACCTCGTGCTTGGTGCAGATGAACAAACCATTGCATTGTAGTACTTGTAGGTAGAGTAATCAAAATTCCTAATACATAAAATAAACTACCACAGATAAATTTAAAGATAAATTGTAAAAATATAAAGTAGGTACATTAGTTATAACTTACATCATAATATTCATAATGAATCCTTTTACGTGCAATTCATTGGTTTTTCAGCGGGATGGTTTTTTAAAAAGGTACCTACGCCATTCCATTGCCGTTTCGATTAAATTCGTAAAAGTTGCTGGCGAGTGATCGAAAATTACAAATCTCTCCTCAGCTTTTCTTAGACGAATTATTATAGCAAACGCCTACGTTTTGCAGGATATTAAATAAACATCTCACCAAACTTACCATTAAGTACCTCAAACTAAAATATAATTTCTACGGTACCCTAAAGCAAATAAGAGATACCTGATAGCGTTTACCATACTTTCCCGCGTTTTTACGATGTGAAACTTTTTTTACGTCTTCATTGGATATTTTATAGTACACCCGACATTCCTTGGGGAGTGCTCGCGGCCGGTCAGTGAATTTGAATCTCGAACGACACGGCTGTTATTTGCATGGTGGATTTACGCGTTCTTTATTTAAATGTTATTATTGTTTTGGGTGTTTTTAGGTCGGACTTTCGGTCGGAATAGTAAAAAAGTTTAGTGGTTGCTTATGGTAACGGATTATGTTATGAACAATTTTTATTAAGATACTCCTTATAAATAAAAAACCAAAACGACAACGCGGAAAGATAATTGTAATAATTCATAATAAAACAAATAACTAAGTACTAAATATTTTCTGTTAAACGTCAGTTCAAATCCCAAAGATTATTTGGACTGACGTTTAGACTGATAAAATTTTAAAAAACTTTAATCGTTGACCCAATGTTTTGGTTTTGGTAAAAGCAAATGTGTAAATGAATCACTCTGTTAAAGGAATAACGAACAACATAATACTACTTGTCTTGTTATTTAAACATTAAAATTAAATCATTGTTATTTCCAACAACATAACATCGAAAAGTTAGTTGTTATTTCTGGCCATGTTGTACTGAACCAATAAACTATACAATTGGTACAGATTCCCGTTTCGATATCGCATAATTGATATGCCTTCAGGGCAAACATAGTTTGCAACAATTCAAATATTTCATGGAGCATTTTACTAACATTCAATCGGATTAACCGTTTGGTTAATTGCGGGAGCGCTTCAATCAGTATAAAAACATGTTGCATAGTTTCATTCAACTAATCATACGATACCATACGAAGCATACGATCGAATAACATAACACTCATTTAGTATAACTGGGTCGTTCTTCTTTTTTACCGACAATAGCATGTCTCTCATCATATTAAGCGTCTCATTAGAGTATTGATAATTATGTTTTTCATGTTTAATATACGTCCATATTTTTATTTATTTATAGAAGTACTAAATAATCGTGCTCTTTCTTCAACCCAGTATTTTTTAATAATGTTGTCTTTCATAGAATGCCGTGACAGAGTGGTCATCTACAAATTGGTCTCAGCTGAAAATGGCCACTCTGTCACAGTGTTTCTGGTAAACCATAATAAAATAACACTTTCTGCAGGACAGGAAGCATTAATTAGTCTTCACAAAAAATAAATGCATTTTTTTTGAAATCGTACGCTGAATCCATAATTATTGATGGTTCAAAAACCTAAAAAACAGAAAATCGACGATTTACTGTCGGTAAAAAAGAAGAACGACCCAACTATCATTTTCTTGTTATTATGCATTTTAACTCAATTTCTTCTAACTAGGTCAGGTTAGGTTAGAACTGTGACCACATTAGTTGTAATTAAAGCCGTTAGAAATATTTATTTTTTAATTAATAAACATTATAGCTTTTGAAATTATCAATTTTGTCTTATGCGTCATTACTATTATATCGATGGTTTATTTTATTATACAGATCCAAATTATGCAACTCGTGTTATGTAATACGATCATTAGACCATTTGTTTTTATGCTTAACATTACACACCCGTTAATTGGTTGACCAATAAATGTTTTCGTTGGTTTAACGACGATAGTGAATACTGCCTTTTTTATAATAGGGGTTGATAACCTTTCTCGAAACGCGTGGCAACGGCTAAGGATCACCTCAATTTGAAAATGTCATTAAAGTTTAGTACACTCGCTGGCGGCCCTCAAAGTTAATACCTCAGCTTAAGAATAGTACATGAAGATAAAGTTTTGGAAACGCCTGGGAAAGGGTTTTTTGAAGAAGCATTACTAAGACGTTACCGCCATACAGACATATATAAGAGACAATTAAAATGTTCCATTTTTAAACTTGTGTATGAAAAATCGTCACTAATAACGACTTAATTCGTTGGTATGAAGTACTTCAAGGACATATTATTATATTATATATTTAAATTATAATTATTAAAAACAACTGGCACTACTGGGCCATTTAACATAATTAATAACAACAAAATAATTATAAAACACAGATACATCACATAACACAGTTTCGCCTTGTTTTTATTTCACCCATTTGACCTTCATCATGTATCCATTCTTGACAAACTTTTGACATTTTTTCAACAACCAAAGATCAAGCTGGTATTGGCTTGTAATGTTAGAAGCCTATGTCTAAGCTATGGTGGTTAGTCCAGCTGGCTAATGATAATGACGATATTGAATATGATATTTAGTGTAAAATAACGTAAGAAAATCTGTCACTATATTTGAAAATTCTCGAGACCAGAAGAAACGAATTGCCAAAAATAAAGTATTAAGATTCCTTTGACACTCAATCATCGTAAAGAGATTTAAATGAAGAAAGATGATAGACTGGACTAGACTGGAGACAGACTCCACCATCAAATAATACTAATAAACCAAAGGAGAGAAAGAGAGTTGAAAAAAATACAAAAAGTAATTTTTCGTTAACTTTTCTAGTGCTCTAAATCCTCATCAGCACCTTAACTTCTAAAAGATACGGTAACGAGCGCCCTCCCATTGACTCGCCAGATTACCTGATAAGGCCACTTTATACCGAGATATAAATATTTACTGAAAGTAAAACGCTTAAGTAATTTCAGCTGAAATCTTGTTACCGGTGAATTAATTTGAAAGGAAATTTTGGAAACAAAATTTTAGTCCCCAAATTAACAAATTTTTAGGGTTCCGGAACTTTGAGAGTTTTGTAGGCTAAACTAATTTGTTACATTTTTTATATCACTGGCGTTGTAAAGTACAAGGTATACATATTGAAATAATGATATACTTACATCAGGAAATGTGGAATGTGTGTGACATGTGGCCCAGTCAAAACCACGACCACTATATTCGTCAAACGTTTGACATGAACAAAATTAGAAATAGTGTTTGCACTCTACAACGTTGCACCCCGTTAGTAAATGTGACGTACATTGACGCAAACGCAACCGTATATCGTCAATTTAAGTGGTGCCTGCTGGCCGCCGTCGTGGATTGATAACACTTTATATCCTCTCGCATATTTTCCAACTCGCATTTTCATACTTATTGACATTTCCCCACTGCTCCGTTCACTTACTCTCGCATTCTTACTTAACATTATTCCGTTTCAAAAATGGAAATGAATGTAAGAAGAAAACTTTTATGAAGTTCCGCGAAAGCATTCAAATAGGAAGGGGAAGTTTGCTTTTTGTAAGCCCATAAACAAGTTTCGCGCTCGGGTCCGCCTTATTGCTTTTAGCACGTTTTTAAGTAACGGTATGATATATTGGCATCAAGTTATCTTGTGATTGTCTTGAGAATGCTAATGTAACCATCAGGTAGACAGTGTGATCCATAAATGTATCTAATTGGCTCTTAGGCCAATTTAGAGTTTTTGTGGCTAGAAACATTTGAAATGTAGTGTTGGTGAAGGATGTAAAGAAAACCAATGAGGAAGTACTTAATATTGTAAAAGAAAAGGGCAACCTGTTAATAGAAAATACAAGAGGGAAGATCATAGGGCACTTTATATGCCGCGATAATTTAATAAAAACATAATAATAGAGCTCGGACCGGGAGACGAGCTGTAGGTAGGCCTCCAACAAGATGGAGTGACGACCTCGTAAGGATCGCGGGGACGCGGTGGATGCGAAAAGTACAAGACCGGTCTGAGTGGAGAGCCTTGGGGGAGCCCTATGTCCAGCAGTGGACGTCTTTCGGCTGACATGATGATGATGATATAAGAAAAGGAAAAAAATCAAGGCTATAGAGGAAGAGGGCGACTCAGACGAAGTTACATTGAGCAAGTGAAAGAGAAAGTTTAGGTTGTGTCGTATCGTGCTAAGAACCTAGCAACAATAAAAAATAATGGCGAGCACTCCACCGACCAGAGCATAGCTCTTTAGTTATGATGATGATGAAGCGTTGTATGAGAGTGTAGTTTAAACAAATTAATGATATAGAACCAAATTTAGAGACGACGTTTTTGACTACGTTTTTGTTTTTTTACACAACACGGGGCTTGTAGAAAATTGTGTTGTTGTAGTATCGTATATATGTTTAGTATAATTCGATCGTTGAACCAAAGAAAATGGTCTTATCTCATCCAAATAGGCTTGAGTATTAGTCACTTACAGATGCACTTAGATCAGTTCATTTAGTTTAGCATAATATGCAATTTGGTCATAATATTATAGTTTAGTTATAGTTCGATTATATCTAGCATCGTAAACTATAGAAAACACGCGGACAGTGTACGTAGAGGTATGTAGTTAATAAAAACGGGGACCCCTGGAGATCGAACTCGGTACCTTGCGGTATATCCTTCAAATTTTAAAGCCTGGAGAACGAAGTGTGTTAATATATTATTATAGAACAGTTATTACCATGGTAAAAACCTTATCTAATTGTTACTGAAACATATAATATTATAGTTTTCTTACTTTATTTGTCGAAATATTTTTTTTTTTTTTATTTCTCATTGGAAGACATTGAGGTTTCTCTTACCTTACTATTATGATCTCCTCACATACATAAAAGCCAAACACATATATAAAACCCCAATCTCTCTCGACTACTTACTCCTGGTCTTGGTTACCAGGACCACAGGGTTAGCAAAGAGAGTACGTGTCGATAACGGCTGCCACCAAGCCGGGTTTTGTTCCAAGTTTCCTTCTGCTGCTAGCTCTTGTGTCAATCAGCTTGAGGATCGCTTCAAGTATTGTAAAATTAAAACGACATTTATAAAAGAGGTGTACTAAAACCTCAAAACTATTACACATACACAAGGCGGCGTTTTTTTTGCACAGCACATAATGTGAAAATATTTTAACTACATACATACATACATTAAATCACGCCTGTTTCCCAGAGGGGTAGGCAGAGACCACTTCTTTCCACTTGCTACGATCTTGACAAATTTCTTTCACTTCTTCAACATTCATACATCGAATCATGCACGCACGTCGGTTTCGGGTAGGTACTTAAGATTCGGCCCTTTTCCAGTATTTCTTCAGTGTTTTTTTTATTTTAACTATAGAGCAAAAAAAACATGATAGAGATAAACACAGGGCTACAAGAAAAGTGTATGTGTGCGTGAGAATTGTGCAGATATGTCTAACCGAGTGTAAAGAAAGAGTATTATTAGTACTCGTCTGTCTATCCCTTTCACACTCTTTGGCCTAACAAATAGTAGCTGCTTTCTACTGCTTATAGTGCTTTGTCACTTTCACGTTATGTTTGAACTGCTGCACTAATCTGACAACGACATTAAAGCGAAATGGTACATAAATGTGCTTATAAGGCTGAATGTACGATTAATTACTGTGGTTTGAATCTACGATATTCTTATTTCCCCTCCCACACTAGCATTATGATAATGCATTTCCAAAGTGATTTCACTATACCAGCTGGAAATTAGAACTTGGCGCCTTTTTATACACGAGGCGCTGGCTAGACTAGCCGTTCACTCCCTCACATTACCATCAACTCGTGCGGCCAACTTTGTGTGTGAAATGATTTTGTTTTTTCCACCGGGAGTCGTTGAGCGTTCGCATCTCATTACAAGTTTGAGGCAACTTTTATAGTATTCTTTCTGAAAGGCTATTGAAGTCAACTGAATAGTTCGAGAAGGCTAACAGGGCCTCTATTCTAGGCTTTAAAAATAATATTGTCTTTGATCTGTTATGGTATTGTTTTTAGCTTGCCAGCTATTACTCTCAAGTATTTAAGAGCTATCAAAACGTTTGTGTTTCAATCTGTTTCGTTATCTCGATAACTCCGCGTAGCAATTTTTCCTGGTTCCTCATTCGTGATTTTACAAAGTTACATTTTCTCCATTCGTAATTTTTCCTGGTCGCATATTTTCTATTTTGGATTTTTCCCAGTCGCAAAAATAGATAGGTAGATTTAGGATATGTTAGTGTTACAGCAGGCCCGAAGGGCCCAACCACCCAGAATTAGGAGCTCCGCACCAGCTTCGTCGACTCTGTGACTTATTAGGAAGTCATGATACTGGAATTATTTCTGCTGAGAATAAAATCTTTGGCAAAATAAGCTACTGAAAAAATGACTGGAAAATATTGCGAATTGAAAAACGATTGCTACCAAAAAAAAAGAAGATTTTGGGAAAAACAACGCTATACTTCTATTGAGGAAAAATCGGATGTTTTAGTTAGTTTCATACAATTGGACCGATTTTAATAAATGAGCTTTATCGTATTATCAATATCGTATATATATCGTATTATAACACGGCTGGGTCATATTTATTGCTAGTTGGCGTTTAGGTCTCAACTTTAGTTTAATCGAATTTCACGTTTATTCTAGTTTCACGCCAGCAGTTGCAGTTTGGAGACTAACTACCCGTACTTCATTAACATCATGTCAGCTCTCTGCAGAGTAAAGGCCTCTTCATTTCTCGTCACTCTGCCCTCTTAGTACATATTTTTCGTCTTATTAAATATATACATACATACATACATAAACTCACGCCTCATTCCCAGAGTGGGGTAGGCAGAGCTTCAGAATTACCAACAAGTCTTAAAACTTCTTGATAATTCTGTAACCACATTTTGCACAAGTAGGCTAAGATGTTTCCCAGTGTATTAGTGACAGGTTGCAAGCCCATCGCCTAACAGTACTGCAAGCCTTTATTCCCTTAGTCGACTCTTACGACATCCACGGGAAGACATGGAGTGGTACTATTCTAACCCGGCATATATGATTTACACAAATTAAATAGGTTTAAACCATAAGTGTTTACTTGTTGTATAGATGAATTACTTGAGGCACACTCGCAAACGCATACATACATACGCAGATAGGTAAAGTTCTCTTTTTGTATAATAAGTGTATTCTTTTTGCAATAAAGATTAAATAAATAATAATTAAATCAACTCATACAGGAGTACTACCTATTCGTACTTAAATCCCATGGAAGCCAAAAGGAAAAAATAACTCACTCCCTTGAGAATCAAAAGGAGAAATAACAAATTTTTAATCCCATGGGAGCCATAGGGAAAAAACCTCACTCCTATGAGAGCTAAATCTTATGGACGTCAAATCGAAAAATAAAATATATTTAATTCCGTGGAAGCAAAAGAAAAAAAACTCCAATCCAAAGGCACCAAAAAGAATAAAAACTACACTCCCGTTAGAAAACATGCGAGTCAAGTTTCCACTTGGAGTGGCTATTTTACTCTTTAGTAATTAGAACAGAACACTGAAAAAGAAATAGTAGTACAAGGTTAGCTGGAAGAGATCCCTTAAAGGTATAAGTTCACCTTTTTACATTCCATTTTTGTAAATATTGTATTTGAATTTATTATTTAACAATCGCTCAAAAATCCTGATACATTTTTGACCATTTTATAGTTGTTATCTCTTCTGATTACATACCAGCATATCATATACAGACGACATCCATTTAATGTAGTGGTAATTAAAGCCAATCATTCGGAACAAAATTGATGCAATCTAACGATACTTGTGCAAGATTTAAAAACAAATGCAATTTGAATCTATTTGTTTGTAGATACACACGTGTATGCTAGGACGAAGTTATTTAGCTATAAATAACTAACAAGAATGTTGAACAGTCAAGGACCGATAGCAATAACGTGAAGCAATGATAAATTGTATAAACGGACACAATATACAATACAAGTAACATGACATATTAATGATTAGACGATAGGCAATACCGGCTGTTTTCTCTTTAATCCTCAATTTTATTACGTTTTACAAAATTTATTTAGTCGTGTTATCGTACTGTCAACTTTTGATAAGTCTTATTTACTTAACAGTAATGTAATGACAACCAAGTTAAAATCAATACGATAACACGTCAGAAGCAATTTTGTTTAACGTCGTAGAATAGAGGCCAAGTACCGGCTAGCACACCTAGTATTTTCTCGCTTGTCACTCAGTGCGTCCTTCTCAGATCTGTGCAGCATGGGTATCAAAAGGGATCTATATCTGAATCCCTAAAGTTTTTTAACCTATTTTTGTATTCCCTAACGTTGTATGTCATAATGATCACTTGTCCTAACCCTCACATGGCCTATCTTTAGGATTCCTAACATCGTATGGATGTTTTTTTTTTTCCATAATGTTTTATTTCCTAACATCACTTGCCATATTGATTCTTCATCCTAACGTTATGTGCCATAATAGTCATGTGTCATAATTATCGGTAAGCATAATGATCGTTAATCTTAATGATTATTTTTCCTAACTTTGTATGGCATATTGTAATTTGTCCTATATTTGTACTACCTAACATTATTTGCCCTAATGCATATTTTCCCTAATTGTGATTAACCTACTTTTCTGCCGATAGTAACCTACTTACCTGACAGCAGTCTGGTTCTGGCTTTAGGGTCACAGTTCAACCTAACACTCCTCCTCGCTACGCTCGTCGTCGTACCTAACTGGGCTCTGCCTTAGACTTATCCAATTGCGCGATAATCACATTTACTACGCTAGGGTTGCCATTGTTGTTCTTTAAATGTCCCACACTTATGGCCAGAGATCGGAAAAATTTGCGACATTGCATTTTTTTACATACGCCTTTGTTATGGCTATTGATCGTTAGGGCTAATGTCCATAGGGCAACTACACTTAGGATAAATGACATAAGGTGAAATGATATTAGGGATTTTGAGGAATATGCCAAATAACATTAGGAATATTAATAGTTATGGTAAAAAATACTCGGGCAAATGAGTTTTAGGGCAATCATTACATTATGGAAAATGATTGTTATGGCAATAAAAGATAAACGATGTTTATTCAGTAAGTAGGCCGCACGGGCACTTTTACACGTCAAAAATCTACCAGCGCTTCGGAAGAGACCACTGCTGAGAAGAAACGCCGCAAGAAACTCAACAGTAAGTCGTTTTTTAAATATTGCTAATGATATTATACAATAATAAACTTAACCTAGCATTATATAAAATAATGAATCTCACATAACACCAAAAATGTATTCATGCGTAGTTGAGCAGGAAAACGTGTCAAAACTCAGAATTGTCACAAAACTAATAAGCAACAGTAATATAAAAAAAATATATATATAGAAAGTATACAAGTTATACTTACCTGTGACGGTGCAAGACCACATGCATAAAAGTTTCGATACATTCTCCTACAGAAACCGTGTCCCCTAGACAATAATACAATATTTACATATTTTTTAAGACTAATTTAAATTATTAAATTATTTAGGTGTTGGCCAAGCATTTTTATCTGTTAGATAGTCTTCGACCCTATAGTAAGCTTTAGACATCAACGACTTTTTCAAGTAAGTTTTAAGTATTGGAAATGGTAACTTTAAAACAACGTCAGGTAATTTATTAAAGAAAAGGATGCATTGACCTACAAATCTAAATATATATAAAAAAGAAACTGACTGACTGACTGACTGACTGACTGACTGACTGACTGACTGACTGACATATCAACGCACAGCCTAAACGGCTAAACGTAGGCACTTGAAATTTGGAAGGGACGTAGCTTAGGTACCGTAGAGGTGCACTAAGAAAGGATTTTGATAAATTCTACCCCCAAGGGGATAAAATAGGGGATGAAACTTTGTATGAAACTTTGTCAATTTTAAACCGATCGGGCTGAGACTTTGCATGCATATAGCTACTATGATATAGGCATCCTTTAAGAAAGGATTTTGATAAATTCCACCCCTAAGGGGATAAAAAGGGGATGAAAGTTTGTATAAATCTTCTTAGATTTTCGACTGATTGAACTGAAATTAAAGATTGGAGCTACTATGGTGAATACGTCCGCTTAAATAGGATTTTGATAAATTCCACCCCTAAGGGGATAAAAAGGGGATGAGTATAAATCTTCTTAGATTTTCGACTGATTGAACTGAAATTAAAGATTGGAGCTACTATGGTGAAGACGTCCGCTTAGATAGGATTTTGATAAATTCTACCCCCAAGGGGATAAAATAGGGGATGAAACTTTGTATGAAACTTTGTCAATTTTAAACCGATCGGGCTGAGGCTTTGCATGCATATAGCTACTATGATATAGGCATCCTCTAAGAAAAGATTTTGATAAATTCCACCCCCAAGGGGATAAAAAGGGGATGAAAGTTTGTATAAATCTTCTTAGATTTTCGACTGATTGAACTGAAATTAAAGATTGGAGCTACTTTGGTGAAGACGTCCGCTTAAATAGGATTTTGATAAATTCAACCCCCATGGTAATAAAATAAGGGATGATGGAGGATGTAAATGTATTAATTTGAACCTATCAGTAAGTACCTAATGGAACGAAAAGGAAGAGAGTTACGATACAGTGGCCTTAGAAGACGCAGTAAGACAAAATGAAGCATCCTTGAATGACGAGCAACAGGAAGTTTACAGTAAAATTATCACAAGTGTAGACGCAAATGACGGTCGAATATTCTTCTTAGACGCACCAGGTGGAACTGGTAAAACCTTCCTTATTAATTTACTTTGGCGAAAGTAAGAAGTACTCACGGCATTGCTCTGGCTGTGGCGTCGTCCGGCATAGCTGCTACATTACTCGAAGGTGATCGAACTGCTCATGCTACTTTTAAGTTACCACTCAATTTAATCACTGCAGAGACTCCCATTTGCAACATCTCCAAACAAAGTAATTTTGCTGAAGTAAGAGTACAAAAATAATCGAGTGGGACGAAATAACGATGGCTCATAAAGGTGGTATTGAAGCCTTAAACAGATCACTAAGAGATATAAGGGGTGATACAAAATTAATGGGTGGAGTAACAGTTTTGCTGGCCGGAGACTTTCGGCAGACTCTACCAGTGGTGCCAAAAGGAACCCGAGCTGACGAAGTAAAGTCGTGCATTAACTAATTTGTGGCCCCAGGTTAATATTCTTAAGCTCTCTAAAACTATGAGAGCACATTTAGGCGGGGATGAGTCTGCTGGTAGATTTTCTTCTTAACATCGGTAATGGTGATTTTCCATCGTTTGATGGAATGATAACCATACCGGAAGAATTGTGCACAGTTGTTACTACCATTCAAGAATTACTGTCTAAAGTTTATCCAGACATTATTCATATACATGACAAGCCTATTGAATGGTTATGTGAGCGTGCCGTTCTTACTCCAAATAACGATCAAGCAGCAGCTATCAACGATATACTGCTCATGTCGTTTGAGGGCGAAGAAAAGGTCTATACTTCGATTGATACTGTGGTTAATACAGATGACGCTACTAATTACCCTGTAGAATTTTTAAATTCATTGAAACCGCCAGGTTTGCCTTATCATAAGCTTATTCTGTTCTGCATGTGGGCACTCCAATTATGTTGTTGAGAAATTTAAAACCACCAAAAGTTTGTAACGGTACGAGACTGCAAGTGAAAGCGTTACATCGCAATATAGTGGAAGCCACTATATTAACTGGGTGAATTTAAACGATTGCAGTTTCCCCTAAAAGTCTGCTTTGCCATGACAATAAACAAGTCTCAGGGGCAAACTCTCAAATTTGCGGGCTTCTCTCATGGACCTTTTTATGTTGCTTGCTCTCGAGTAAGTTCACCCAGTAGCTTGATTGTTTTAGCGCCTAATGACAGATTAGTTAAGAATATTGTGTACAAAGCAGATTTGAAGGCCCTATTTTTTTACACACGCTAAATAAAGTAAAGCCGCAAAAACTATACATAATTAATAATAATACTTCTTAACGCGAGCGAAGCCACGGGCAAAAGCTATGTCGATATAATTCTGGCCAGGGAGGACGTCTAACTATTAAATTACTTTAAACTATGAATGTACTTAACTGCGATAAACGAGTTCTACGCGGACGAAGTCGCGGGCAAAAGCTAGTGATTTATAAACCTTACGTACACGAAATTTTTTAATAGCAATTTTATTTTTATTTCTCGTATTCAAATTATGTACATCACAAATCTTAACAAAAGAGTCTTGATTTTTAATGACATAAATAATATTCTCATAAATAAATTGTGATGCTACTGTCAAAATATTAATTTCTTTAAATAGTACTCTTAAGGAATCACGGGAGTTTAGATTATATATAGAACGAATGGCTCTTTTTTGCAACACGAATATAGTCTGTATGTCAGCAGCTTTTCCCCAAACCAGAATACCGTACGACATAACACTATGAAAATAACTATAATAAACTAAGCGAGCTGTCTCAACATTAGTAAGTTGCCTGATTTTCCTAACAGCATAAGCTGCCGAACTTAATTTACCTGCTAGTACTGCTATATGGGGACTCCATTGCAAGTTTTTATCTATAGTTATCCCTAAGAAAAGCGCCTTATCTACCATTTCCAATCTCTCATTATTAAGAAATATACTAGATTCTACCGGTCTAACATTAGGCAAAGCGAACCTAACACATTTAGTTTTCTTAGCATTGAGTAGCAAATTGTTACTAGTAAACCAATTAAGTACTTTACCTAGTATGGTATTTATCCTACTGTAATCGACGGATTTTCGGTCTACCTTGAAAATTAATGATGTATCATCAGCGAATAGCACAATATCACAAAGATTATCTACTGTGCGTGGTAAGTCATTAATATAAACCAAAAATAAGAAAGGACCTAATATAGAGCCTTGAGGCACACCTAACTTAACAGGGGCTCCAATAGACTGTGTTTGGTTTACAACAACTGTTTGTGTTCTATCACTAAGATATGAAGACATAAGATTTAGAGAATTATTTGACAGACCATAATGTTCTAATTTTAATATAAGAGTCGCATGATCTACGCAATCGAAAGCTTTGGAAAGGTCACAAAAAATTCCTATAGCATCACAAGATTTCTCCCAAATATTGTATATATATTTAATGAGCACAGATGCTGCATCAGTAGTGGATCGTCCTCTGGTGAAGCCAAACTGATTACTGTTAAGCAGTTTATTTCTATTGAAGTGACCTACCATATCTTTTAACATTAACTTCTCAAAAACTTTACTTAAAACAGGTAGAATAGAAATGGGACGGAAATTCGTTAAATCACTCATATCGCCCGATTTAAAAAGTGGTATGACTTTACTATATTTCATAAGATTTGGAAAGACCCCCTCTGAAATGCAATTATTGTAGATTAAAGCTAAGTGCGGTGCAATTATATCTATGACATGATGGATGACTTTAACTGATGTTCCCCATAAATCCTCAGTTTTTTTTAAACTAAGCGATTTGAATACCTTAACGATTAAAACTGAATCTACGTGGCTAAAATCAAAGCTTTCGTTACATTTAGTAACATTAGCACAAAGTAATTTTTGAGCTTCAATCGCAGATGATTGAAGACATTTCGTGGTATTAACGGCTATTGTCGAGAAATAATCTTCGAACGCTAAGGCCACGTCTTTGTTTGACTTGATTTGTTTGTCACCCTTGTTAATGGTTACTTGATTATCACGAGTTTTAGATTTACCCGTTTCTCTATTTATTATTTTCCACACGGTTTTAACCTTATTGTCAGAAGCTTTGAGCTTAAGACTTAAAAAGTTTGACTTAGCAGTCAAGCAAACTTGCTTGAAAGTCCTTGAATATTTCTTAACATAAACTAAGAAGTCTGCGTTCTTGTTCTCCTCCCTGTCTCTATATAGTTCATAAAGCCTACTCCTACTTCTATGAATGCCTACAGTAGCCCATTCACTAAACTTAGTTTTTGACCCAGAAATAGTTTTCATTTTAAAATTATTATTAAATGATGATGAATTATTCCAAACAAATCTTTATAATTACTACAGGGTGGGCCATAAATTTTTGCAAATAGCAACACTGATTTTTTCGGACTCTGTTATAGTGAGCGGCGGGAAATTGGTGGGAAACTATAGGTCACTTCGTGCAATTTTATTTATAAAGGAGCGTTTCACGGGAAAGCAACGGGGATTTTGTATTAAACAGTTTTATAAAAACAACGATTTGTATCTTTCTGTACGACGCCTACTTAGAATTGAATAAGGATAACGCCAAGTGAGTGAGTGTCCAAGTGTTAGTTTAATTAAATCTTAGGTCAAAAACTTCAAGCAAACTGGTTCGACACTGAATATCAAACAAACAGGGCGTCCACGTTTAACAAGAAATGATGAGAACATACGGCAGGTTAAAGTTTCTGTAGAGAACGATCCAGAATTATCTACGCGTAAACGTTCAGCAGCTCTAGCAATACCAAGAACTAGTCTACGCCGAATTTTACATCTAGATCTGAAACTGCACCCACTGCATGAATTTGAAGGTGACCAAAACATGGATGCAACAAGATGGAACAACATGCCATACGTCAAACATGAGTTTACCGGTGGTGAAAGAAATGTTTCCGAAAAAGTTGATTTCTCGCAGAGGTGACATCCCAATTCCCATGGCTGCCAATGAGCCCGGACCTAACACCTTGCGATGTTTTCAAGTGGAGATATTTAAAGAGTCGAGTGTACCTTAATAATCCGATGACAATACCCCAGTTAAAACAAAACATTCAGAATGAGATAGCTGCGATCCCTCGCAGCATGTGTCAGCGAGTTTTCCAAAGTGTTTGTGTAGTCGACTGCAGGAGTGCAACGACGAGACGGAGGAGATCTGGATGACGTTATTTTTCAAAAATAAATTGCATTTATCTGTTACTAGGTTAAATAAATAAAATATAAAAAAACATGAAAAGTTAAATTTTTATCGATGTTTTAAAAGTGCAAAAATTTTTGGCCCACCCTGTATTAGAATCATTATGTGAAAAGGATAACCCACAGAGATTACTCTGAACTTTATTTTTGAATAATTCCAAACGATTGCTAGTTATGGGTCTGTATGTTATTGTCTGTGGTACTTGATGAAAATAATTTGAAAAAGAAGCCTTTTGACCACTATGATCAGAATTAAAGCAGTTAAATATTGCTTTATCCAAACATTCGCAATTACAAAAAATGTTGTCTAAACAGGTAGCACTTGAAACACCTATCCGTGTAGGTTCAAAGAACAAATTACCTAAATTAAAAGATTTAAATAAACTTAAGATCTTAATAGTATTAATTGACGATTCCAGTAAGTTAACATTAAAGTCTCCACAGACAATAACATGCCTTTGAGTTTTGCAGGCTAATTTTAACACATTTTCCATAGTAGATTCAAATGTGTTAAAATCGGCTGATGGTGGTCTGTAAACGCAAATAATTGTGTAATTTTCTACTTCTATGCAAGAGATTTCTACAAGCCTCTCTAGAGATAGCCTAACAATATCTTTCCTTTCTTTGGTTTTTAAGGTATTTTTCGCAATTATTAAAGAACCACCATGAATGGCGGATTTCCTGGCAAAAAAACTAACTAATTTAAAATTAACAAAATCAAAAATTAATTGATCTGGTCTAAGCCAATGTTCAGTAACACACATAATGTGTACACTTTCCGTATCTAAAAATAATCCTACTTCTAATTCTTTGCTGGAAAACCCTTGAATATTTTGGTGAATTATATTTATATTCAATGGTGTTTCCGCTGTCCTATACTTTAGTTTAAATTATTAGGTTTGGCATTTGTGCCACTATTGTATCCCTTTGGTTCTATGTTAAAGGCCAAAAGATCTACCAAAGTCAATATATATTTCTTTGGCAAATGATTTTTTTCAGCTGTTAGCGTGAGGCGCTTTATAAATTTATTTATGTCGAAGAAATGATATCTGCCATTATAACATGTAGCATTATACATTAAAGAATTTAATTGAGCTATTTTACTATTATAATTATATGGCATATTTTGTGAATATGGTAAAGCACAAAGTATAATTTTACCTGTTCCTTCCTGTTCAACAAGGTTTAATGTTGATATTAATCTGTGTATACTTGACTTATCTATACCTAGACTGTTTCCTACTACAATCACCAGAGTAGTAGAACTGTCATAACTACCCTTTGCTATTAAATTGCATAATTGCATGAGGCTCGCATTATGATAACAATAATTTGTCACATTTTGTGTCAATTTATTTCTAAGCATGGAACCCATTCCAGACCCTATCTGATCTGAATAAATAATTGTTTTATTATAACTAATTTGTCTAGGGGACCCATCTAAAACTACTTTAGGGGCACATGGCTCAGAAATATCAAGAGCCACATCTGGATGAACCACAGTAGTTGGTGAAGTTCCTAAACAATTACAATTGGCAATGCCATTATTAACCAAAGAATTAAATCGCTCCTCATTATCTTTACTACTTTCCAGCAATTGTGTGAATGCCAGCATGTGCTCCTTGATTTCACTTTGAGCCGTTGAGTATTTTAATGACATATCCTCAAGTTTATTTCTTAATCTACTTATCTCAGCATTTAATTTGTTAACACTCAAAGCATGTGCAGTCATATCTGAATCTAATTTGTCATTACATTTTTGCACCCTATTTTTCATAACTGATAACTCTAATTTCATTTTAGAATAATTTTTGATACAATCCCTACTTTTAATTAGCTTCTGAGTACGTCTTATGTACTTGTTTATATTAACATATTTCTTTAACTTATTATTACTATTAAAAAATAATAAGTTCTTGATGTTACTGTCCTTAATATCCTTATTAGCTATCATCTCATGATACAAATTTTGTGTAATAGAACTGTCATAACACTCACGTTCTTTCCGTAGGTAATTTAACTCTTCATTAGCAGCACCGAGTTCTTCTTCAAGGTTAATTATACGGTTTAATGCAACTTCATGGGTAGAAGCACACTGGTTGAAGTTATCTACTAGGGTCTGCAGCTGATCCACCTTATCTTGAGAATCAAGCAGCCTATAGTCATACTCAACAAGGTCATTCCTTAACACTGTGTTTTTGGCCAACATTTTCTTTTGCTCTTCCTCGCAATCTTCCCTTTCCCTTAGTAGCTGGTCATTTAAGGTGTTGGCAGCTTGCAGCTCTTTCAAGGTAGCTTTTAGTTGCATCTCAAGCTGGCGTGTAGTGGCTTTGCGCGATTTAATGTTCGATGCGGCCATGGTTTCAGTTACTCCACAATCACACTGAAAGATATTAAACTAGTGAGCAAGTGGTGGGAGAGTTTGATAAGCTGGTTGTTTTATGCAAGGATGTGTGAATAGATATTGGTGAACAGTGTATCGTGTAAGGCAATGTCTGTGGCAAATGTGACTTGTCTCAGCTCCACTTCCACTGTATGTCAAGTAAAGAGAGATCGCACGGTGCCAATGTTTGTATTTGACGTCGCTCACGGCTTCAGCAATGAGCAGTGAAAAGTATGAATGTAAACACAGTGTTAAAAAAATACAAGAAATTAAAAGAAATACTCCCCAGGTATCCTGAATGAATTTGAAATTTTCCGTTGACGGTTGTCAGGCGCTGTTGCGAGCGGCCTGTTTTTAGTTTTCTTAAGGTTTTATGGGCTTCTCAATTGTTGTCACTAATATATAGACTAAAGCAACGTTAACTTTAGGTATATAAACATAAATTACTTTAGTTTAAAATATTTATTAATAAGGAAACACGGAGGACAATTGATCGTTAGGGCTAATCAAATGCCCATTAGAGCAAAACAGTTCGGGCAAGTGATTTTAGGACAAACGATGTTAGGGATCGCGAGGGAGACCCTATCAAAAGTTGTATTGTCTCGCTTGTCGCTCAGTGCGTCTCTATCGTTACTAACTAGAAAGAAAGGGAGATCCGAGCGACAAATATATCGCGGACAATATCTGCTATCATAACTGATCAAGTACCAGCAAACAGTCAAGGTAGTAAGCAACAAAAACATTTCATATAGTAAAAATATATTTAAATACTAAAAGTTAAAACTAAACTTATTTAAATTAAAATAAAACGACGCTACTCAAATATTAAAGATGTAAATAATAATCACCACTATAAAAAGAACACCCCCTCTAGCATGTCCGCTCGCGGCATGGTCCCTATGACACTGGCAAAATACTTACTTATTTCGCACCTAACTTATATAATATTGGTAACGTAAAATGTGCCCACTTTGCTCCCCCATGGGTAACTATTCTCCATAGTGACTATTTCGTTTTTAACTTATAAGTTAAGTCGAGGACTAATATCCTAAAAAAAAACGATGTATAGGTACATCCAGCCGCGCAGTGAATGAAAGCAATAGAATGGTTTACAATACAAATTACCTCAATATAACGATGGAACATAATTACCCGTGCCATGGGGGAGCACAGTAGGCACAATTTACGGTTTCACTATGTTGACTACCAAACAGTATCAAATAATAATAAAATCCACGATCAAATAATTCTTGAAAAATAGATGGAAACTTTTTAACTTAATCAGAACACACACGCCGTTGATAACACAATACGAGGTCTGATTTCATTACAACACCAAGTTTCCAAGAATATTTTTAACAATTGAACGGGTACACGCGACAGCAGCTCGGCTGTCAGCCGCAAATTGCGAGGCGAGACAACTTTTAATTAAATATCTACTAATTCTATTCGTAAGGAAATTTACAATTAGAATAGGAATGGGACACTGATATCGAGGTTAAGTGTGCGCTGGAAATTGAATGTATTTTGTGCCTCAACGTTTTACAAGAGAACAAAAGAATTAACATACATACTCAATGGTGATTATTATTTAATTGATTGAATCCAAGTGTACAGAACAAACTTGCATGGTTTACACTACATGTGTTTTAATGTACTTATACAAAAAAAAATAAGCTATAAAATAAATAGCTTACAATAATTCCAATAATTATATACCTACCTATTGAAAACATTTGCGCACGTATTTATTTTTTATTTTTCATTGTTTTTTACTTCTCATGCTCTGGACTAAAGCTCCTAATTAATCTCTAGGGAGTAAAGTTTTTTTTTTTAATTACTTTGCAAACCCATAAACATCCAATCACGGTTTTTTGAATGGAGGATTACCGCCATTTTCAGTGATTGTGTATAGACAATTTTTAGGAAAATCTCAAAATGCAAAACTGCAAAATATAAAAAAAAACGATTTAATTTCGTGATAAACGATTAATTATTACGAATATGAATCTATTTCATTATTGTATACGATGAATTCATTTTATTATGCATACCTAATCAAATTAGTTAAAAAATTGTTTTCAAGCTTGAATCTGTTTTCTAAATATGCAAGCATTTAAAGCGTTTTTTTTCAAAAAAAAACAAAGGAACAAATTAATAAAAAAAATAGTTATAATCAATATTGTGATTTTGTATAGAACATTGTAGTCGTATTTTTTCCTCACGTTCAAAGTGAAAGTAAAGTGTTTAACGCGAGACTAAACAACCATAATGACACTTGGGCTTGGGTGGCTAAACAAACATCTCGTGTCATTGTGGCTTGTTTTAGTCCCTCGTAGTACAATCTACTATTATTTATACGTTGTTGCGTTGTTGTAGCCTTGAGAGGTAATCCTCATTTAATGGAAATATGTTTATGAAAAATGTGGTTGCAGAATTATAATATTTTTTTTGTACTCGTCGATTAAAATGTTTGTATTACGATTTCATAGAGAATACTGTAACGTCACTCTTTTCATCGTTGAATAGTCTATGTTACTTCCGAAACAACCGAAATAACTATTTCGATACGCTCTAGACAACCGAAAAAAAAATGAAAATAGAACTTCGTATTTAAATAATATGTGCCCTTGTTTAAGGAGACTCGATGCGGTACAAAATTTGCCAATATTGTATGGCGTTTTGGAACGTAGCAGCATCGCGTCATCTGTCAAAAATCTACTTAAACTTGCTGCTGTATCCAGGACATTAAAAAAAACCGGTGGTGTGATAATTTTTCTTTTAAAAGCCAAGAAGTTTACGTTTTTTCTGTGGAAATAAAAATCATCATTCATAAAGATTTCATAGAGAATACTGCAACGTCACTCTTTTCATCGTTGTTACTTCAGAAACAACCGAAATAACTATTTCGATACGCTCTAGACAACCGAAAAAATTTTGAAAATAGATCTTCGGATTTCCATATGTGTCCTTGTTTAAGGAGCCTCGATCCGATACAAAATTGCCAATCTGTGGCGTTTCGGAACGTAGCAGCGTCGCATCATCTGTCAAAAATCTACTTTTAGTTTTCTTATATACTCGTATTAATGACTTACATTATTAATTTTAATGAACTCGTACAAAAAGTATTGTTCACAATAGTGTCATAATTAAGCTTTTTAATCTCGTACCTTACTTAGGCCACTCAGCAAGCTTCGTGGCCTAAACACGGTACTCGACTAAAAAGCTCTCTATTATAACACGATTACGAAAAATACTATTTTAGAGTTGTTGGTAATTCCGTAGCTCTACCTACCCCAATCTGGGAATGAAGGCATCGGTTTATGTTATGTTATATATTATTGTAAAGCTAACAAAATTCCAAATCGCAATGCTAATATTTTGTCAGACCGGTGATCGATTTGCAATATCAATAGCATTGTCAAATACCGTAAGATGAGAGCGAAGACCTGAGCAAAGTAAGTAAGTAAACAGGATACAATTTAACCCTCAAGTATCACCAGTAAAGAAAAAAGAAGTTTAGTTTTAACTTTCATACGACGCACTTATATCGCAGCATTTAAAACTGAGCAGCCGTAATGGTATAGCTAGTGACGATATCTGTAATAAAAGATTTACAAAAAAAACCGATTTATATATATTATTATTATTTATGGTAAATATACGGATGAAATTCGTTTTTGAAAAACTCTTAAATTTTATTTTAGTATAAATAAACTAAAAAATAAATATTAATAACACATGTGAGCAACACTAACGTTATTCGTAAACGCGCGTATCTGTCATTCTGACATTTGGATTTTACAGAGAGAGACAATGCTTTGGCTAAAGTAGGTTTATTATACGTTTATGAATAAGACGGTAAAACTATTTACACTCTCTAACTACATAATTTTTATTCCTACGCTGTCCGTACGTCCGTCTTACTGTAAAAACTGTATCTTTTAAACCGTAATAGAGGGTTTTTTTTTAACAGAATATGTGTTATAACGGCAGATTTATTAACAATTAAAAATAATTAAAGAAAGTGAAATAATAATAGGGGTCCCGATACAACAAAAGGCTTTTAACGCATTTTAATTTTAGTTTTATCATAAAACCGGTACAACGTAGAAGCGTCAAATTTCGGATTCAAATCGGAATTTAGTAATACCTAATGTGCATGTGAATTTTAGTTTATTGTTATTCTTTATTATTTTTGAAATATTAATTTGCATTTAATTATCGATGTCTCGTTGCCATCACTAGCCCACATGTGCGCGCAGGCGTTTAAGAATTAATTCATATTTCGCTTGAAGTAATGAGCTTGGTCGGGACTCCAGAAACGCAAACAAGGATTGTGTGACAACATTATTGCTACATACATACAAACATACACTATGCTTGCTCAGTCGTACCTACTAACTAAGTATTCCGCTATGTATTGCAAGGAGAGTGTGTACGTAAGTCAATGCTTTGATGACCGTTATCATTTAACAAACTTTTATTTTGCTAAAACGTATTTGTGTTCAAACATTACATAGGCCTATTAGATAGGTTAGGCTGTTATTACCACAATAAAATTTCAAATTCTACTCGGTAAACCCTGATTACTTTTGAAATGTTTTCGCATAATCAAAGTAATGGTGGCTGAGTCAGAAACATCATGATAACATAGATAACATATCTATAGCAATTACAATTTACCGAGTAAATAGAGTCCCAGTTTGCCATAATGATAATTTGTGATTAATAAACCGTTGTGACAACATACGTTATGTTTATACCCAGATGGCGCCACCGATAATCCTACCGGGTGCGCCTATTATGGTTGCGTGTATCGATGTGGATAAAACATCCTTCACTTTCTGATAGATAGGTAAGTGCAAGGGTAACGGATGCTTTATACACATTTGTTCCACCGCGATAAACAACAGCAAGAGATAAAGAAAGTTTGACTGGCAGGTTGTATACGTTATCAAAAATATTGAAATACGTATGAAGTAACAGCGCTGCACGTTCATCATACCATTACACTCTTAGTATGACTGAGAAAACTTTTGTCTATAGAGCCCTGATTTGCCAGTTTAGCTTGGCCGACTGATTTAGGTTCGTTTTAGAGTACCAGTGCTATATCAGTATTCAGAAAAACACAGGGTGGAAAAAAATTATGGGTCCTGTAATTACAAAAAAATGATAATTTTACTCAAAGGAAACATTTTATTTTTAAAAGGTTTTTTTCAAATGTTTGCTATACGATTTGCTTTGTTTGCTTTACGCATGGGGCTCGAACTAAAAATCCAAAAAATAAACACTGGCTATTTTATTCTACTAAGCGATAAAATCTCTCTAATAAACTTTTGTTCTTAGAAATAAAAAAGATCGTAAAATTCAACATTAATTATAGCGGGTTTATTTATCTGAATTTTATCTGGTTCAATTCCCGGGTGAGACAAGCGTATTATAGAAAATCTTTAAATGCAGTTTTGTTTATTTTTAAATAAAATAATGTTTCCTGTAAGTAAAATAATGTAACTTAAGGATTTAAGACAGTTCCCGTCCAGCGCTCACGATTTTCTTCAACCCTGTATACATTATGACAGTTAAAAAAAAAAAAAAACAAATGGTTCCTATTGTTTCGCGCAAACCATTGCGAGTTAATATCGACGCGCTATGAGTTGCGCGGGCGCCTACATTGTAAAGTCGCTGAGGGCTGCATACTGATCCGCAATACACAGAGTACCTACTGAAACACAGAGACTGTAAAGAATAAAAAAACAGTAAGTATAAGTCGGACTCGCGCACTGAGGGTTCCGTACCGTCGCACAGAGGGATTACTAAATTCCGATTGGAATTCTATTTCGAATCAAATCAGCCCGAGCCCGACTCTCACTTGACCATTTTTTAGTGGGTACCTAGTTGTTTTTTTACCAGGGTATTTGTACTGCATAATAATCTTGATAAATTTAACGCTTGTATGTTTACCCCGTCTTTTCGATACAACAAAAATAAGAATACTTTGAAAACACGTTCATGTATGAGGATACCTTCAATATTGCATTTTCTTTCAAAATAATGCTTGTAAATCTTCCGTAATGCCACATCCTGAAATAAACAACCAGCTATCGATTACGGGTCAAAAGACAAAGCTCTTAAAGTTAGGAACGATGGACTGACGAACGGACGGACGGACAGCGTAGGCATATTATTAGAGTTCCATTGGGTTCCGTTTAAGCACGGAACCCTAAAAAAAGGATGACTACGTGTATGTGGAAGAAACGCATAAGTAACGCTCCTGGCTGTTCTTAATGTCCATTGAACGCGGCAACCACTTTGCATCATGTGGGTTGTCTGCCTTTTTGCCTGCCATTGGCAATAAAAACAAATTTCATTATATGATATTTTAAATAATATACTAATAAATAATCATCATTTTAATTTAGTAAAATGTAAAAGTATACACGCCATATGTTACTCACGTCAAAATACCAGACAGTGCCCCGAAGTGTTTTTAACTCGTCAGGAGCCCATCATCATGCTGAACTTCAGTACCAACCTTAAAAAACATTAACACAAAGCAGGTATTTGTATTTTTTTAGTAAACTTAAAAAAATTGCCGTGTGGTTGCCGGGTTAGAATAGTACTACTCCATGTCTTCCCGTGGATGTCGTAAGAGGCGACTAAGGGAAAAAAGGCTTGTAGCACTGTTAGGCGATGGGCTTGCCACCTGTCACTAATACACTGGGAAATATCTTAGCCTACTTGTGCAAAATGTGGTTACAGAATTATCAAGAAGTTTTAAGACTTGTTGGTATTTTTTTAGCTCTGCCTACCCCACTCTGGGAATGAACACGTGAGTTTATGTATGTACTTAAATATGCCAGATCTGTTAAATACGTTTCGTACTCTGCACCTAAACCGAAAGCTTTCCCAGTGTTCTCGCTAAACCGGTTCAAATGCAAGACACGTTCAACTCGAATTTACAGGCAATTCATTCGATATTGGATTATTAGGCACTGATCTTTTTAAAATTTCCGACTTAGGCGCTTTTCCCGTCCGGCTCCTGTCCCCAATTCCCAATTCCGCGGAATGAGGGAGTAATGTAAATTGATCGGATTATACGTGGACAGAAAATATAATTCGCGCCGTTTATGATCGACCAAGGAGCCGTGCTCGGGGCCACCTGTTTCTGAAATAAAACCATTTTTCTTCGAGGCCTGATCGTCATTCGTTATTATTTGTGACAAAGCTGAGACTTAGAACTGGAAATATCTACCACGGCCAAGGCCTTCCCAGACTGTGAAAGAGGTGTACTTGTCTTGTAACTCTATCTCTATTCCAGCAAGGAGCGATGCAGGTTAATAATAATGGTTTAATAATTATTGGAATGTAAGAAAAGCTTAAAAGACAAATTATATTTTTTGGAACATAGAAGCCGTCTCTAATTAGAGTTGTTGATACGTATAGCATATAACAGAAACCTTAGTTAACCACAAATCCACTTCTAGGGTCCCTGATAACTAATGCAATACGATATACAATACGATAAATATGAAGATTCCAAAAAAAAACCAGGACCCAGCCAAATTGTATTCTACAAAAGCTAGGAGTTGTAAAAATCAACCTGATTAAAATTAAACTAGCAATAGTACACTTACGTCTGTCTTTTAAATAGACTTTCACTGATTTATATAGCGCCTAGTTAACGTTTGCGAAATACCACTTGTCTAAACCCACAGTTTTGTATTTATTAGGATAAAGCGCCTTTTATCCGAAAAAAAGAAAATGATATTTGATTAAAATATTTTTTCCATTGCATTGCTATCGGTAATCCTGGAAAAAGTTTTTGTTTCATCCTGAATATTAACTACACAATGTTGGAGCCCCTACATAATCCCGCGATGGTAGAAAGGGGATTAATCCGGGCATTCTAAGTCGACTGTCATTTCCGACAACATCGCTAATTTATTCTAACAAATACAACGTCATCGTTGATTTAGATATTCTCATGTCATCAGTAGCGATTTTCTTCAAAACTAAATTTTGATCCTGACGTTTTACTTTAACGCATTCATCATCATGTCAGCCGAAAGACGTCCACTGCTGGACATAGGCCTCCCCCAAGGCTCTCCACTCAGACCAGTCTTGTGCTTTTCGCATCCACCGTCTATCCTAGTACTCATATTATAACTAAATATTTCGAAATAAAACGGTTTTCATAGAAACGTACTTTATTTACAGACTTGTATGTTCTCTCAAATATTATTCCAAAGTTATTATTCCAAAGTAGGGTCAACATTATTAATATTTACAAGTTTCAGAAGTAGAAAGGCGTGCATCATAAAAATCACAAAAAGGGAGACTCGAGAAAAGGAAACGCGATAAAGGGGGAACAAATTTACATACCCCATGAATACTGTAGGTGTCAAAACTTGCTGAACAAATAAAAATAATGTTTAGGGACACTTATTTTTACAGGAGTTTTCATGTGGAAATTGTTTATTGTGCAAATATTTTAGCTACCGGTAACGTTAAATTTTTGCTAAAAAATATAAACCATTAATTTAGTTGAAACTTTTTTCTTAATGGATGTTGTAAGAGACGACTAAGGGAATAAAGGCTTGTAGTACTGTTGGGTGATGGGCTGGCCACCGCTCACTAATACATTGGTGAACATCTTAGCCTGATTGTGCAAAATGTGGCTACAGAATTATCAACAACAAAAAAATGGCGTTGTTGGTAAGTCTGTAGCTCTGCCTACCCTACTCTTGGATTTTTTTATAGATGTTATCATTATCTCGTTTCTTTTTCAAACTTGTATATGTAAATCGTCACTAAAGAACGACTTAATCATCACTAAGTAGCTGACTCTCAGTGCGGCCGTCTATTTTTACCCTACTATCCAGTTTATTTGTATGAAGAGCTTTATATGAGATTCTTTAAAATCTTTTTTTTTTTGTGTATATAGATATCTAGAGAACTCGCGAACACTATTAACATCACAGTGTTGCGAATCCACTAAGTCCCGCCCCGCTACTTAATATTACATACATTAAGGCAAACATGCATCGTCAATGGCTGGCGAGGCGCGCCTTCGTCAATTGTAAACACTATAAATCTGGGGTCCTAGTCAAAAAGGGTACAAGTCGACTTAACGTAATAAAATCCGGGCAAGAGCATGTCGAACCATGCTCAGTGGAGGGTTCCAAGCCGTTACTACAAACAAATTTGACCTCGCCACAAACTTGACTCTAACAAACATTTGCGCTTTAAAGTTTAATATTTCAAAAACGGATACCTTAATCGTAAAATAGTTGTAAAACCGCAATATTTTTGAAAGACATATCCAACGACACCATAATAAATTATGGGTTAGACGAGAAAATAAAATACATCCCGAAGTTACATGTAAGTTTCGTGTGTTGGTACACTAAAATATATATTTTTTCCAGGTTTTGTTTTACCACTTTGTTGGCGTGACGAATTCAATATGTATATCTATGCCAAATTACAGCTTTCTAGTACAAAGAGTCTCTGAGCTAGGCTGCGGACGGACAGACGGACGGACATGGTGAAACTATAAGGGTTCCTAGTTTGACTACGGAACCCTAAAAAGGGTATATACGTGAACGGAGGACACAAGACTTAAAACCTTTTTTCACTTGATCTTCAAAAGACTTACATCCTTTTTCACTAGGACCCCAGAAATTACGTAAAGATTTATCAAAAATTAAAACAATCTCAACGTTCCCCAACCACACTGCGGCATCAAATATTCCGTCTCTTTCTAGCCAAAACCAAGCCATATAATTCCATTCCGTTTTGTAATAATTTTCTTTTTTGTCGTTGGACCTTTGCAAAAAGGCCGACATCAAAGGTTACCTTAGTAATGTACCAGAATATTTGGCGGCGGACTGCAAAGAGAATTCCTAATGCGATGGTGCTACCATAATAGGAATATTCTATTGGCTATGTATACAGAGTAGGTAAACATCATGCAGTGTAAAAAATACAATGAATTGGACTAGCTTTTACGAGGAATAGTTTTGTATATTATTTTTTTATACAGTTGCTCAAAAAGTGGTACTTTTCGTAGCTGTATATCGTGCAGAAAGTTAGATTTTTATGACCTAGAGCTTTTTACTTTTCTTATTCGCACTAGTGCTTTCTACTTCCCTTTTTTTTGAAATATACTAAGTAAGCCGTGTATCTAACCAAAGATTTTGCATGTTTCAATAAAGGACCAGGAGCGCAGAGGTAATAAGGAGGTAAGTCATTGCGGCGCAGCGGCGTGCTTGCGCCCGACACAGCGCGGATGACTGTAGGTTAGGTAGGTACTTACTTCTAATGTTTATGCACTGCTAGTACTTGACGATATAATTTTGGTTTTGATAATTTTATTAAAATTTATGTAATTTTGGACAAAAATTGTGTACACGTCTGAGGTTCTGAGCGAAGAGGCTGGATACACAGATACCCACACACATACACAGATATGCTTAATGTTTCCGCTATCTCATTGAGTACTGGATGGATTTGGATACAGTTTTCATAGTTATTTTGTTACTTTATGAATAATAAAAAGTTAATTAATACATGATGTACCAAGAAAGAAACACAAAAAAGAAAAAAACACACACACATGGAAATGATATTATAATTGATCCAAAGAGCTTAATTGTAGTATAAAATAGCACAATAAAAAATACATTAAACTGACTACTATATTACCGTGTTTTATTATGCTATTTTATACAGTAATTAAGCTCTTTGGATCAATTATAAAATCATTTTCATGTCATAATTTTCGTGGCAGACTATTATACAATCCGATCTTTAAACTCCCTACGTGTTCAATATAATCAATGGTTTGAGGATGTTGCTGGAACTGCCTCATTTTTGTAGCGCATCAGGAATGTGTGCCGAAGCTCGCGTCGATAGTTTCCAGGCCAGAGATAGAGATGATATTATGATATTTGCAAGAGAGGCCCCTCCCTGATGTGACGTGTGCGAGGTAATCCCAACAGCCTCCTCAATACGATTGTTGTGTGCATAGGTTCTGTCCAGTAGTAAAGCGCTGGAACTCTTGTTATGCGGGGACAGAATTTTATATTTTTAATGCTGTGTGTATTTATTACTATAATAGGTACTAGTTAACATTGTTTAAGCAACTGTTACTAACGTGCTGACCCTGTGTTTGATATAAATGATCATTATTTTTCTTATTTATAATAATAATAGAACCCTGGAATAAAAAGGAAACACCCTATACACAATCGAAAATACTCGAAAATAATGAAATGAAGGTGTTTATTTATTAGGAGCGAACAAAGCGACTACGGCAGTAAGCCGCGCCGTTGTTTACGCAGGGACAATTAAAATGCTAATTATTTGCCGACTTCGGATTCTAAAGAGCTCGGAAAACGTGGAAATATCATTGCTCGCTGATAGCAGCGCACAAAGAATTATTAAATAGAAGAAATATTCATATACAGCTCTGTATTTGATATGATTCTTAACATTACCTAGGTACTTATGTACAGTCTGTGATCAATCGCACTTATTGAGAGCGTATGAGAGCAAGTGTAGAAAAGCCAAAGCACCGTTTAACCAGTTTAGAGCCGCTGTCACTATTTTATATAATAAAAAATCAATTAAAAGGTAAAAAAAAAATGCATGTACACGTTATTTCTTAGGCTTTCCTTTTTCTTTTGAGTATTAAAAATAAAATTGTTTTGTGTCCTAGAACGTAAACGAAACCCTGTAGGTATTGTCGCATGTTGCTAACTATATATTTTTTTTTATGTCCTCAGTGAGATATGTTTAAGGAAACAACTGTATCTAAACTACTTTATAAATTAGTTCATAAGTAATGCATTGTTTGTTTCTGTTTTATCTCCGATAAAGTAAATAAATAAATAAATAACGGCTATTGCACTCTAAGAACATTGTGGCAGTTTAAAAACATGACATTAAATAGACATACATTAGACATTATATAGATATACTAAAGGTACATATTTATAAACTCGACTGTACGGTTGTTTTATCTCACGAAAGCGGGTTTGCTATACTTGTGTGAGTAGATCCACGTGCACGTAGTCTCTGAGTGCGTAGCTGTCGTCGCTAAGCATCACTGTAGTGTGCGTGTCTATACGCTTTACAACTACAAGTATGATCCACCCGCTTTTGTGAGATAAAATAACTGTACAGAGTTAGTTATTGGCAATAGAATATTCATATGGAAAGCGCAAACCAGGCATCGAAAGTCGAGGTTTAGGTAGGTAGGTAGGTAGGTTGTAGGTTTTAACTGCTGTTTACGTATGCGTGGTAGTATTATATTGTATATTATATTATTTCTATGTTTAGGTATGTATCTTATTAAGGAAGTTTTTTTTTTTTTCTTCCAATTTCTCTGTTGTATGTACTATTTGTTATTTCCTGAAATTTTGTTAATTTGTCTATCCTTCGGCATTGTCCTTGCTCTTTCTACTCCAAGGTTAACTGGAAGAGATCCCATATGGGATAAGTTCGCCTATGTACATTATTTATATTATGCAAACATGTCTTGTAATTGTGTAATAAAGAGTTTACATACATACATACATAATTCATGTATGTTAGATTTATACATTTGTGTATTTAAGGCGGTTTTTTGTTTTTTATTTTAGATACATATGTTACCTACTCGACACAAGACAATATACTAGACAGGAGTTCTTCTATTCTAGTCTGGCTAGACCGAATAGCTTTTGCTGTTATTTTACTCGTATTATTTTTGAACTCGGCCGCCATTCTACCCTTCTAAGCAAATAAGCAGAATCACAAAATCAATAACCAAAGCAGTTTTAGTTCTCTTCTCTTAGTAATAAGGTTGATATTGCTACAGGAATTTTATATGACATACTGCGTATTAGCTTAGGACGGCAGCATTACTATCATAGCGTTGACAATACGATAACTTGTCAAAAACAATGTGGTTTTATCAAGGAGAATATACCCTTAGATGAGAAAGGAGAAAGATGCCTATGAAAGTTCTTTTGAACTCTTCTTCTTCCGCCAATAAAACATGACAAGCAAATACGCAAAATTAACATCACAGGCAAAGCCATTAGTTATTTCTAAACACCTGCTTACTCCATTCGATGATTATTAGCTCTAGAATAACGCAGCGTCAAATGTTTGTGAGTTTTGGCGCGATGATAAATTTATTGCTTTATTTGTAAGCAATTATACAAAATATTAATTTGCTGGCTCGTTAACAAACAGCCTGTGTTGGTTCTTCATTAGGAGTAATTCTTAAGATAATAAATCTCGCGGTAGCTTTAACCCTTAAATTGGCAAAAATAAAAAAAGTCGTGAATTCAAACCCTATTTAATTTGAAATCAGCTTAAAAAATATAGTAACCAAAAAATACAAAAAGTGAACATTATGGTATGTGCATTATTAGATACGTTGCAAATTTAAGGGTTAAAGGACAAAATAAATATGAGACATGTGTAATTCGATTATGACTTAAAATATCTCGGTGTAAATTGTTGTTAAAATCAGTAATCAATAATGTCGTCTCACAAGAGGTAAGATGTTATTGCATTTCTACTGAAAGTAGTGCAAATTTTTTTCGAAGCCATTCACAAATATCCTTTTAAGTTGACTAAAAATAATTCTAAAACTATTTATATTAAATCATAACCCTTTGTTATTACATGTCATAATTCCCACTTTATAGTTTTACAAGGATTGTGGTACAGCCATCATAACCAAACCTTAAAGGAATCACTACAAATGGCATTACTTATCTTTGTCTCTTTAAATTACTTTATGTCCCGTAATACTGTCCATTACGTAGTTCTGTTTCTCCAACATTTTTTTAATTATTAACTAACCTAAGCAACACAAAATATCACCTAACTATGAGTACTTTATTACCACTGGAATTTAGTGCCCATAGGGCTAGCTGCATTTTCTAATCTAACCATTGGTTGAATTGCTAATCTAACCATTGACTGAGGCATCAGCCAGCCTTTTGATCACCTGAGTCACGTATAAGCTTATTGTTAATTTGTCAAAAAAGCCGTGCCTAGATTCACGTTATATTGCTGACTAATGCTGCGTACTTTGCTTCTTTGTATCTTCGTATCAAATACATAAATTATTTAAGTAATTTCAGGGGATAAAAAATTGTTCTAGTCCCTAACTTGGCTCTTGGCTTGTACAGTCAACCTTATAAGTAGCTGTAAATTGTGAACCTTGTCTTCTGTAATACCCGTACGTAATCCAGAATTTATTATACATTGAAACGTTCCGTGATAAATTGTCTAACTGATGGTGAAAATTGCATCAAAATCCTTTGCGTGGTTTAGGAGTAGTTAGTGGATATACAGATAGACAGATAGATGCGGAAAGCGACTTTGTTTATAATATGTAAAGATAATGATAGGCTTATATTCCGTTGAGTCTTGTTCACACAAAACAGTTTCAAAAAAATGTGCTTTTTGAACCAATTTTCAAGTCGCAGACATGATTTATCGATCCCGGTCTCTCGGGGGTCGTCCGTCATCCCGCTCTAAAAAAATACTACCCGCCTCTATGACGCAGTCCATGGTCTCGAAAATTATTTATGGTGTTGTGTGGTTAGCTGGCTGTCCGCGATCTGCGAGATACATATCATAATGCTAAAATAAATCGTTTGTTTGGCACACAATTTAAATTGCAATTGATTTTCAACCGATGTCTTTAATTATATCGTACTAGCGACCCGCCCGCGGCTTCGCCCGCGTGGAATGTATTATACATATAAACCTTCCTTAAGAATCACTCTATCTATTAAAAAAAACCGCATCAAAATCCGTTGCGTAGTTTTAAAGATTTAAGCATACATAGGGACAGACAGCGCAAGCGACTTTGTTTTATACTATGTAGTGATACTATCAATTGCGATCACGTTCTCGAAAACGGCTCTAAAATTTTGATTAAACTTGCATTCGTATTAAGCTAACTAGCGTTTCTATGCTATCATGGGACTCTTCGTATCACATGATCTACCAGTGACACGATTTGTTTAGCGGAATGCAACTTGACTAGGGCAACAAGGGTTTACGGGGGCAAAAATCGATCAGTCAAGTTGTTAACATCATGACCTAAGGGGATATTGTCTAACGCACTCGCAATCGTAATCGTTTTCATTTAGAAAATCGAAGGCTTGTCTGCATACAAAATGAAAACAATAGCTCCACTTTGAAGCCGGTTGCGATTGCCGGTTGCGAAGTGCGAGACTGTATGACCAGGGCCAGTATTATGGTCGCCTTTTTCGCGGTGCATAATGCATTCGTTACGTACTTAAATTGCCTTCCTAAGCCAATAAACAGTATTTTAAATTCAATAACCAAAGCAATTTCAATTATTTCCTGTTGCTAATGAGCTTGATATTGCTACTGAAGTTTTATCTGAGATACTGCCTATATCGGCTTCGGAGGCCAAAATAGTGGTGGTCAAAGAGTGACATATCTTTTATAATAATAATAAATAAATATCATGGGACAATATCACAACAATTGACCTAGTCCCAAACTAAGCTCTAGGCTTGTACTATGGGTACTAGACAACGATATAAATACTTATATAGAGAAATATATACTTAAATACATAGAAAACATCCATGACTCAGACACAGATATTCGCGCTCATCACACAAATATCTATTCTTACCGGGATTTGAACCCAGGACCGCTAGCTTCGTAGGCAGAGTCACTACCAACTAGGCCAGCGCGTCGTCAACGTTACGTAACGTTCGTTTACGTTATCCACATCGATAAACACGCCCATAATAAGCCCGCTGTGTTTCAATTTTTCGTGTAACTTCATGTCAATATTCATGTTAAACATCATTTCACAATCGTTTTTTAAAGCCCTCTTCGGCTCAGTCAAGTTATTTTACGAGGACCATTGACGTCAGTTTAACCGAAATATTCGTCCTGCATTACCATCATACCTTTTTTTATTAATTTAACGCCAAGGTTTCCCGCAAAAACGGCAGATGTCGGGGTTCCCGGAATTATTTCCGCAACCTTTAAAACTGAATTTATTCGCCCTCAATTTTCTCCAAAGTATGTTAATTTAACCCAAATTGGCGGGACAGTAGACAAAAGAGCCATTGACACTTAAAAATCATATTTGACGTTTATAATGTTACTGGTGTTATGTTAACATAATTATACATTTTGATAAATTGCGGTGACACATGTTTTTAATTATTTAGTAAATATTATTCCTTCTTAACCGACAGCGCAAAGCGAATTATACTAGTTTTGACAGTTTACTATGTATGATACTCGTACATGGTAACCACACGAAATAAAATTAATTTAAATAATTCATTCAGTAAAGTCAGAGCTATTTTACACTCCGGTTATATGCAATATTTCCTAAGTAACTACTAAAACGTACTTACGCATCTATGAGTGGCATAAGTCATACTAGTCGATAGTGCGCTATTAGGTTTTAACTTTTTTAATATTCGCCATTAGGTACATATCACTGTCAGTCTGAACTGGAAATAAAAGTGATAGAGATTTAGTAGGATTAGCAAGAAAGCCAATAAGTACAGTAACAAAACAAAAAATAATGATAAATTATTGAGAGTGCGGAATTGCATTTGTAGGGGTGGTACTGTTCGCATAAAAAGGAAAATAATTTAAGCTTGTTTCTTAATTAAACGAGATTACACATAGGTACCCTAAACAAGTGGAATAAATATATCCTTTTGCTGCCTTTAATCGCTATCATTTTAATCTTCATCTGAGGTGTCACAAGTATTGATAAAAATATGATCAGAAATTCGATTCATTTCCTCTTCTTGACAACTATATTGATTTTCTTAACTTTTGACACGGCGACCAATATTTTTCCAGTCGTCAGCAGTAATTGTATCAATTCGTTCAGTTTTTAAACGCATAATGCTTTGCATGTTTAATGAAATGTTTATTTTCGCTACATATTCTTTAACCATAATCCAAATATTTTCAATTGGATTGAATGTTGGTTGATACGGTGGCAAACATCGAACTGAATGATCATGTTCTTTTAAAATTGCATAAATGTGGTCCTCTCTAAACCGTTTCATATCTTGTTTAATGAATTCATACAAACTTGTTTCGTACATTTCTTATAGTCCGTTGCGAAAAGGTATAAGAAATGTTATGTTCTATCAACCAATCCATCCCTTCTTAAAAAATATTCTGTGAATTGTGAGAATACAATAAAAAAAGATGTACATTTTAGTGCAACGTAAATAGTATTAGAACTTTGACACTGATATTATTTTTATATTCACTTCTTTCATGTATAACACACCTCTTTTGATGCTGATAGTAGAAGAAGACTGAAAACTCAAATATAGATTGCCTGTAAACACTGGTGCCACTACATATGCAATTAAGCGCTGCCGATAATTTTATTTATACCAACATTGTTTTATAAGTAATAGTGTACCTACTTTGGCTTTAGACTGGGCGACTCGTGTTCAGTATTCAGTAATTTGCGCATAAATTCGACGGTAGTTTTAAACGATACACGTTGTAATAGTTATAGGAAGGGGTTACAATCTGTTTGATAGAAACATTCCAATTAAAATAAATTTCGTGAAATTAGTTCTGGCTGACACAACTGAGCTTCACCTTTTTTGTTTATATTTCTCTAATATATATCATCGGACCTGTGTCATCTCGTCTGGGCCCTAATACATTACATTTTGCAAAAAAAAATACTTACGGTTTTTACATTTTAATTCAAAAGAATAGGTAATTTTAAGAGACCAATTTCATTAATTTTGTATTTGACCCAATAGTTTAATATCTTTATTTATTTAGCAGACATTTTATGGATGACATGATTATTTTAAATTTGGGATGGCATTTTTTAATAAATTACAACAATTAAATGATAATCTAATAATACAAATTGATTGTAATAGTGTAATAAAACATACTATTTCATGCGGTTTTTGCCTAACCCGTAAGATACACCTAGGAGGGCTTCAAGCCAAAAACGAAAATCAAACAAAGGTCAAATATACTTTTGTCGAAATATCCGAAATAGATAAATATTTAAAAACTTAATCGAGTAGAACGGCTTTAAAACCCGATTCCTCGAAATGGTTTTGAAATTAGAGTAATTTAAAAATATGAACAATCCCAATTGGGTTTTATCAATTAGAATAGAGCCTGGTTTCCTATGTACAAAATAAGAACAGGAATTATGTAGTATAGCCATACAGAATACCTACTTTGGCCTATTAGTTACAATTTCCTTTCATAGAAACATGACTAATGCCTTTCGTATACCGCCATGACAACGCCCAAGTCATGAATAAGGTGACAAATCTATCTTCTCTCCAATGATTAATATACCTAAGGCGATATTAACAAAGAGACATTAGCATGGGAGTAAATTTCAAGGAAATGAACATCCATCTTTTTCTAAACCGGCAAGCAAGAACAGGACGGACATTGTTATTCTTGCGATAAGCGCTATCGTGCTAGGCCAGCACTTTTGAAGTAGCCCATCAGCAGTTGTTTTACCAAGTACGTAAACCCTCTTTCAAGTTCGATGAAACATGATCCTTGAGCTAATGGAATAGGGTTAAGTTTAGATTTCATGTATAGTATGAGTTATGAGTTTGCGGAAGTTATTGGTCTAGATTGAAACCCTCTTTTGTGTTCGAGATTAATTGCGAAAGAACTGACTCCTGCCATTTATCATTAGGTGCAGGATTAGTGCAATGACTTAATGAATATTAAAACAAGTCCGTAGTTACTGTAATAAAAAAAAATGTTAGATAGTTACAAAATTAACAGTTTACTCGGATACTTATGTATATTTTTAATGGCTATATAATATTATTTATGCGTTTTAGGATGGCTTGGTAACGACTTCTGAGAGGATTTTACCGGGCTATCTATCATTGACACCATATTATCTAATTATTTATATTTATTTGTGGTCGTATTAGTTTGCCATCGTTGACTGTATTGCAAATTAAAATTTTGAACGTTTTCAGGGAAAGTTTACACATTTATATGAAAATAACATTAACTACTATTTTCCCACAATTCAGGTCATTCATTTGTGACTCTGCGCACCCTTTAGCCACCCCGACCCCGTTAATCCGGTAGCTCGACAAAGGGGACCTAATGCTGAGACAACCCGAGGACAGCCAAGTTCTTGTAAACCACCGTTTTAAAATAAGAAATGTTATAAACAGTTTCCCAGAAGTAATGAGACAATTTTCATAGACAAAATTGGTCAAAGAGAAAACATCCAAAAAAGGTTAAACCAACACTCATGTCGAGAGTCGATGTTAAATCTTTTAAGTAAGCCGGGATTCGTGTACTTTTTTTTGCTTGTTTTCAATAATAAAGACAGCGGATCAAGAAATTATTGAAAAAAGAGTTTTCAGTACTATCCATGTCACGGAAAAACGCACACGATACATAATTTTATTGAAGAGGAAGCTAAAAGAACAAGTAATAACAGAAATATAATTTTTAAATGGACGACTGGATGACAACATACAGTTTGACCGTTCAAAACATAAATAAGGTCAAAAACAAGTTTGATCAAGTTCCATTGAGTTATAGCAGTAAAATTAAACATATCAAGATCTGTTGTGGCCATGATGAGCGTTACGGTTAGGCAGGAAGAGCACACTTACACAGATTATGATAAAGTTTACGAAAAAACATAGAAAGCTCTCATTATTAACGACGAGACCCGCCTCCTGTTGATACATGTTGTTCCTAGAGCCCATATTTTATTGCTCTAAGTTGAGGTAGATAGATATGGTCATTGTGATAAAAAGCAAGCGGAAAAACCAAAAAAAAACACAGCATTTAACCGTCGGTGGACTACATTGACTAAAACTGTAGCAAATAACCTTCAAGAATTGGTAACAAACTTGAAGTATGCGCCAATTTGATATACTTACCTAGTTTATATCATTTTAATAATACAAGATTTATTGTAAACCAATAAACCTTGGTTTTATTGTATTCCTTATATTAAATATTTCTAACTCTATTTTATCTCTTTATTTCTGGGACACCCAAGTGTAAAACTTCCGTGAGACTAAGACCCAAAGAGATAAGTAACTTGTTGTTTACTCACGTAAATAATGTTTGAAAATCCTAGTCGTTCGTCGCGGTGCAGCCGCGTCTGCTCATGATTGGGGGCTGCGGACGGGCCCGAAACATGTCGAGCGTTTTTCGACATTATTTAAGAATTCATCATCATCATCATGTCAGCCAAAAGACGTCCACTGCTGGACATAGGCCTCCCCCAAAGCTCTCCACCCAGACCGGTCCTGTGCTTGTCGCATCCACCGCCTTCCCGCGATCCTTACGAGGTCGTCACTCAATCTTGTTGGAGGCCTACCTACAGCTCGTCTCCCGCGGACGCCACTCAAGAACCTATTTAAGAATTATTATGTTGAAGTTGACTTGCTAGCCGTAATGAGGCATGTTTTTGCGGTAGCGAATGTGTTGAAACTACTACACTGGGACCCGACTTGGAGATTCTCATGCGTTATTTAATATGTCTGCAGTTGTTCGTTCAAAAATTTAACATTTAGTTAATTAGCCCTAAAAAGCGATTTCGCTCATAGTTCATTTCGAAGTTTCTAATGAAATAAAATAGTTTCTATATCTGTGTAACTTATAGTAAAAAATATGCATTTGGCGGACATTATTGTCATCTAAAATGTAATGGATGGTCGTAAGCTGCCGGACGGCTGCGAGGAGCGCTTATGCGGCGTTTACGTTAGCGTTATGTGTCTTGTCTAGGGTCCTCTAGCTCGGAGATTTACTACATTTATTTAGGAGATAACACAGAAAAATACATAGAGTGTAACATAATTTGTAAATTGGTAGGTACTATCAGCCCATTGGAACATTGACCCACCATAGAACCGTGTCACAGAGACGTTATGATTCAAGCCGTAAGAAGGGTCGAGCAAATTGTTTTATCATGTCACTGTGACAACGTTCTATGGTGGGTCAGGGTTCCATTGGGCTGATAGTACAAACAAAGATAAAAAGAAAGCATACAAAGATGATGTTAATCTATCATAGCAATACCAAATATTTGGACACATTTTTTTCAGATTTGTATAAGACAAAGGTTAAAAATCTTGCTAACATCACAAGATAAGCAATGGAGCTTATTTATCATTTAAGCACCATCACTATGTTACACGAGTTTAATACGTAACTAAAATTATTTTACGAGTAGAACTTGGCTCGTTTTCCCACGTCGTTTAACCGGACCGTTATTAAGCAAGGGCTTTGTGAGATAGTGCTGCCCTTTACGGCGTTCCGGACAATACAATGTTAATATAATTGTCCAGCGATGATTCTGCCCTAAGCCCTTGTTATTGTGGACGTGGACTGTTTAGTTTCCCTACTAATGCTTTAAGTATGTCATCATTTACTGCCGCATCATCATGACATTGTTTATTTTTGGATTGTTCTTGAGTTACGTCAAGCCCTCACTATATGATAATAAAAATGTATAACCATTTACCAAATTCCATAATATACCTAGAAAAGCCAACGCTATTTTATTAAACAATTAAAATTATTTCTCATCAGCAAATGTTTTTATAATTTGAACGAATTTTTCAATGTTAACTACGAAATATATTTATGGATAGCGTGTGTGTGAGTGTGAGGATATATATATATATAATATGTACACTTATTTACATGTTAACCTACGTTAAATACTAAGTACCAATTTCACCATACGTTGTTAAGTGTTAATCGAGTGTTAGTTCATACGTTTTGACAGCTGTTGACATTCTGGTCGTTCGTTGAGTTGTTGGTAGAATTCGATATCAATGTTCATAGGTTAGTTAGCCCTCCTAGATCTATATTGCTGTGCCCTTGCAGGGTGTCACATGTATACCTACCTACCTACCTGTATTTCCACCTGTGTTTTTGTAATGTGATACGCAATAAACAATTTGAATTTGAATTTGAAAAATTTTGCTATCCCAGAAAGAGTCCCTCCCTGTGTCCTCTTTATTTATCAATGCAAGGAATTATAATATGAAACGCTTTTCAAAATATTTTTACGACTAAGAACTCACTGAAATGATTGATGATTGAATAATACGCTCTGCCGGACTTGGTAAGGCAAATAACTAAATTGGCCTAACTAAACAGGAAATGTGTCCGATGACATGTAACAGACATTGATGCCCTGGACTGTAAGCGTCAAGAATATTTCGTTTTCGCAATGAATTAAACAAAGTATTACTCACGTCATCAAAATAACAATCTATGTATTTTATTGTCAATGTGAAACACGTGTAAAAGGTTAAGCCGTCTGTATCAATTCCCGTTTAAACAAATATCGTGTAATTGTCTACAACCGAGCAAATATTTTTAACGATCGCGATTGGACTGTTGTTTATTCATAACGCTGTTAAATTTATTTCCATGAATGAAATACGATAAACAAGCTGCAAACTGTTTCATAGTTGCATTCAGATCTGAGTGTCCACTCGTGAGTAATGTTAACAATACGTTTCATACAATTCCGTGGAACGAGCGCGGAGGGCAGCTCAAACTTTTAATGGTCCCGCAGGGCACACTTTTGTGCATTTTGGACCAAATCCAACAATTAGCAACACAGTTTACGAAAATTACACAAGCCGACGCGTTCAATGCTTGCCTACCATAAAAGCAAACGTACATTTATGTTAGTAAGAGAAGCAATGGACATTGAACTTGAATGAAGTGGCAGTAAAATTGCATTAGCAAATTTCGGGGCCGAGTTTAGTAGTAAAGGGACCTTACGGCCATCCATAATTTTGCATTTCAACATGGCCAGTTTTATGTGCTCGCGTAACAATTATTCCATGGTCAAAACACTGCATTGCTAGTGGAAAATGCGTTGATTTGTGGAATGTTATTTATGCTGCGGAGGATTTAAAATAAAATAGGCTTTTGGTTTGCCAAGTATGCGTGGCAAACGGGGATGGCTACAGTGATTATTAAAACTGGCGCACTGGGGAACAATTGATGCCAGAAAACAAAAACCAGCCATTTAAGAAAATAATATACTGTGTCTATTAAAAAGTAAGGTTTAAAAACCAGTTTAAGTACCTATGTTTTGTTGTTTTTATGTTTTTTTTTAATGTTAATAGCGTAACATGTAAATTGAAGCAAATAGTAAACAAACAAAGTTACTATAGCATCTATAATGTTAGTTTGGAGAGTAAGGATAGTACTTATGAGGAAGTCAGTTTCACGAGGGAACAAAAACCTATACCTACATACAAAACCCACATAAATATCTGTAGCTATATATGTACAGTCTGTGAGCACTTAGAAGAAGAGGCTTCGGTTTAGTACTTCTCTCTCACTCGCTCTTAATAAGATCATATGAGAGCGAGTGAGAGAGAAGTACTAAACCGAAGCCTCTTCTTCTAAGTGCTCACAGACTGTACATACATAGCTACAGAGCCCCTATTCAAGGCTGTAAAAACCATATCGTCTTTGATCTGTTATGGAATTGTTTTTAACGGAGCCGCTATTACTGTTAAGTAAATAAGAGCTATAAAAACGTTGACAATACGTTAACAAGTCAAAGACGTTATGGTTTTTGACGCTTATAATCTCGGCCCAGGTTGGTTATTATGTTATGACATAGCAGAGTTGAGCAAAAATTATCTATTTACGAATAACCGGGAAGTTAACTAAATCATTTTTTATTTGAAATAACTAAATAACCCGTCATTTGTTATTTTGAATTTATTTAGATGATTTTCGTTTTTATCTAGATAAATTAGTTGGGATTTTATACAAAAGATGAATTTCAGTAGTACAGTCATGTAGAATTAGAAGCGGTTGGGCATGATGAAATGAAAATAACCTACAACAAAATTAATGAATGTTTTGTACATATTTAAATTAATGAAATATAAATATATGAGACATTTGTTTCCGTATTGTTCGTCGACATATTTCCGTTACCGTTCTTTTTGTCTCTTTTACAATATTTAACGTGTTCAAATGCTCCGTTTCCATGTTTTCGTTTTAAAAGATTTAGAAAATTTGATGAAGAAGTTAGAGAACCCTTTATATTCACTTCGTTCAGCGGTAAACATAACATACACATACATTAATTTTTTACCATCAGACCTTCCGGAATAGTATTTAAAAATTTGCCGTCTAATATTGCTGAATTGGACCTAGTAGACGACATTGCAGCGTTTATGAAATTGCAACAATAATTTTCTGATTTTATGAGCAATGTCAGTGTGACAGTTTGACCCGACGGGACATTCTATATAAATTTATTTATCTAAGTTTACTTCAACAACAATTGAGGCCAGTTATCTTCATCTAGATAATTTATCTAAATAAAAAAGTTTTCAACGCATTATTTGTGATTGAATTTATCTTCGAATAAATTTATTTGAAATAATTATCTAGATGAGAAATTATCTAAATAACGCCCAACTCTATGACATAGCTATGCAGTTCATTTTACGGAGAGCGTAAAGGACAGAGCTATAGCAGTTATATAGCTCTGCCTTTTACTCTCAGCGTAAATTAAACTGCAAAGCTACGTCATAATAACCCCCCAGGTCAAGCATTACCCGCCTTCTCCGGCGTCAGGTAAAAAGAGTTTGTAAGTATCAAGAGGAATTTACGTTCCAGCCGTCGAGAACCTTTTCTCTATGTGCAGTTATTTGCCATGTTTAATCTAAAAATATTTTGTCTTAGAAAGCGGCGAACGTGCGGGTCTTATTTCAAAGACATGCCTTGGAGCTACGGAAATGTTTTAAAAATAGGTACCTTAATGTTTTGTTTATCTAAGATAAGGGAAAGTTAAAATAAGCTTGAAATAAAACCCCCTGTTTACCCCTTTATGTTGTATGTTTTTCATCTGTATGTATGTATGTGCGTCTGTTTGGCATGGTTCTTTGTTTCCTTGTAAAGGCTGACCAGATGGTCCGATTAGGAAACGATACGCATTCCTAAACTTATTTCCCCCATAAAAAGGTAGGTAATCCGATTTACTTTAGCGTCGGAAGTGTCACTAGGTACTTTAATATAGTAAAATACCAAAATGGCGAATTTAAACATAAATTCATGATTAACACAGAAATTTATTTATTTATTAATTCCTTAATAAAACAGAGTTTTACATGTCAAAAGTTCTAAACACAGTAATGCTACACTGAATTCTATAAATATTAACTTAAACCATCTATACAAAGTATGTCAATATGTTATGTATATCATTCAATACGTATGTGGAGTCAAATGCATATCAAATAGTATATCAAAACATACGATTTTTTTTAAAGCTTACCTTTATGTTGAGGTGCACATATACGACCAATATTTTGGGCAACAATTGCTCGTCAACAGTATGGTCGTCTCATTCTATTACACTAAATTAGAGTAAGACAGCAATTGTTGTCGGCTATAACAGTTAAAAGTTACCCGAGGAAGTGCACCTCTAGAGGCTTAGCAAACTCACGATCGCTGCCCATCTGTTTCGCCTCGCGAAAGACAGAGAAAAGTTTTCGGAGCTGACTGCCAACTTTCGGTAGTCGGAGAGGCACATTAAGAAGAAGAAGAAGACAGGCTTATTAGTAACAAAGACTTTCTAAATATAATTACCTAATATTAATTTCATTTAATGAAACGTTTCAATAATCAAGTATAACTGGCTACCCTAACCAAGGGATAACGTACTCTCAAACAAAACGACTCCTCTTTCTTAAATCTAGCTTCAACATTTTTCCACATCAGGTACAATCGCGGTCACATGTGTGAATATTTTCTATGCACACAAAGTACGGTTCGGGACGGCAGCGACAAGCGTTGAATGTCAAACAGTGATCACGACTGTACCGCAGTGCCCTGAAGTGTGCTCGGGGCAATTTCACTGTTCAAAGGTTTTTGCAGGTGGTTCGGAAATGTTCTGTGAAAGTAAGATTTAAGGAATAACGACAAAACCGCTAAGAAAAAATGTGTATTGTGAGGAAACTGTGCTATAATAAGAAAGAAAGAAATTAAATTTATTCGGCGGACATTTTACACTAGTATACAGATTTGCAAGATTAAGGTATTATACATTTTAACTAATAACTAAGATTACAAAAGCCTAGCAAAATAGTCCTCACTCAGCTAATGTGCTAATAAAACGCTGGGAATCGTTTCGTTACGCTGGTTTTTAGTGAAGCCGGAAACAATATTATATAACTAAGTAGGATGATGGCGCTAACTTCAAGCCAGATAACGGTCACCGTCACACAATATCACAAGCAGCAGTTACTTACAAATAAAAAATGAATACAAAAAAATACACACATATATGCAGCCAGATGCAAAGACCTCTCCTGAACATTGCAAGGCAACATGACTTGGGGTCTTGGGAGTAAGCAGTATGTACAGGTACAATTGAAGCAAACAAGAAACAAACTTCGGGCTTATGATTGCACATGTGTTAGTATATGTACCTACATTTTTTAAAGATTATTATAGAATAGTGTGTATACGTATCGTTGTTGATTTCATAAATGCAAAAATGTTTCTTCGTTTTATCTTCACGGTTCATCACGGATGATTTTTTTATGGCACCGAGAAAGCAAACGAGCACACAGAGCACCTACATAACTAAATAGAAAAAAATAAATTTTCACGTTTACGTGAATTTCGTTTCTTTTTTAAGCCCAATTGCTTTACAATTATAGTTTTATTCTCTTCTCATCCCAAAACTTTATATACAGTACCTAACCTACGTACATCAAGCCTCAATAGCGACCTAGAAAACTTAAGGTTACGTTTACGATTCTAAGTAAGTTCTAGTACTCAAAAGAACGTAAACTAGGGAGTTTTTCACTCACGTACGACATAAAAAAGTTGATGCGAACCCTTTCCCTTTGTCGTTAGACGATATGGATTGAAGATAAAGTTTTATCGACGCAACAGTTTAGCGGGGGTCGTAAAAGAGGCAGTAATTTTTACAAGGTAGTTTTATGGGGCCGAAGGTTGCCGATGAGCGGATATTTGACAGGTCATCAAAGTGTATAACGCTTGACAAGTTTGGGAGATACACGAGAACTTGCGACGTAAAAGTAACAAACAAAAACTTACTGTACATAAATAATTAAAGATTAAAGAAACGTTAAAGAAATGTTATATGTAACTTTATAACTAAAGAGGTATATATCTAGGTTGTTCTATTACGAAAATGCGAACGTAATAATAAGGTAACCGTTTCTCGAAACAAGCTTATTTTATAAGATCACTACAAATATTTTCCTAAAAATCTACATGGGTAAAAAACTACATGAACTATATCGAAGTCTTAATAGTATTTTCAAATGAGGCCCAGGGGTTATGCATACTTAATATTTTTGACCACACAAGGTTTTAAAAAAAGTATATTTTTTTGCTTAAAAGTCTCTAGAGATAATTCATGCCGTTACACAATAACAGTTAGAACGAATCTTGGAACTAAAGTAAAATAGAGACTTTGACACAGGAGAGCTTGGTTTTTCGCGATTTTCTTAAAGAGAAACCGTCAGAAACCGCTTCTTTGTTACTTAATTACTGCTTTTAAAAACGTTCAGGGAAATAATATCCAACACCAACAGAAGTGTCTCCATCATTGATTTCGTACTTAAGATCTAAGTACTGTCGAACTTAAATATGTTACGATTACTGTCAAGTAAATAAGAACTGTCATAGCGTGGACATAACATATCAAAAGTAATTCGCTTTTACATAGTAGAACAGAGCCCTAGGCTTTAATCTCCTTATAAGCTCGCTACACTAAGAAAGGATTTCTCGAAAATCGGCCCCAACTGGAAGAAGTAAGAATAGCGGGAAATGAATTCTACGCGTAGGTACGAAGTCGCGGGCATCCTCTAGTTTTTTTTATAAAAACCTCACGCTTTATCGAGTCTTTGAACGTGGTTACAAGTCCACTGCCACCAACTAAAACTGGCATATAATTTGAACACGCTTACGTGTCACTGGCACTAAACGTTAAGAAAAGCAGTAAAAACACAAGCGAGTACATAAGTCCTTCGACGACACGTATGCGGGCCCTCATAAAACCAGTTTTAGGGTTCTTCAGGAATAGAGAAGCTGTAGACAGACAGTTAAACTACGCAAATAGGTATAGTTAACTTCTGTCGATTAATGTATGTTGCATGCCATTTTTTAATTTAGATGTAGTTATTAAATGATGTCAATTTATGCCTAATATAATCACATTATTTATGTCATATCAACTTCATTTAATTTGATTATTTATCCTATGTAAATTAAATTTCGAATGCTTAATACCGAAAATCGAATAGTGGAAATCGAACCGTTTTTCGTAGTAAGTATTCGTTACGACACACTGGAAAAGTACTGCTACGTGCTACGCGCATGGTGCATAGCAAAGCGTTGGAAACAGTGAGAGCTATTATTAATAAAAAAAATATGCTTCATTTTTATTTAAAGTAAACTAAGTAAATAACCTTAAAAACACTGCAAGAAGAATTTAAATTAGGAATAGGAGTAAGTAATATGTATAAGGGTTTTGATATAAACAAAGAACCTAAAATGTCATAAAATTAAAAACAAATGATGCGCATTCATCTAATTTAGATATTATTATTATATCGGAAATTTTATTTGTTTAATATTGAATTTAACAAAAAACTACAGAATACTGACGTAAATACACGTAAGCATCTTTTTTTGCACAGTAGGATCGTAAAATAGTTTTACGCCTCTTGGTAATTACGTGGCTGGTTTAGACCCGTGGGAAATTATATTGCGGCCCTACAGCTGTTATTGCGATGTCACAACTCAGTGCAGATGTGTCTCGGAATGCATTACGTGGCAAATGTGGTCTTTGATAAAGGGTGATGGGAAGGAGTTATAATTTAAACGGAAAATATTTTGTATTGAAATCCAGTTTACGTATTTATTTTAAGGTATACTATACATGGTGTTTTTAGGAACTTGTTTCTATTTTATAATTTTGGACATCCTGTGTGCTAAATTGCGTGAATTTTATTCACAGAAACGCGTTTTTGTTAGTTTTACCTTGTTCCGCTCATGGAACATGTTTAATTTTTGTTGATATTTGGAGAAACAAGTTGAAATACATAATTGTAGAAAAAAGCGTTGCTTAGATTTTTTTCAAGGTTAAAAGCTAAAAGCCCCCGCTATATGAAGCTCGGTTAAAAGAAAACTACAAATCACTCGAAGATTCGATCACGAATGATAATTGCACGCGAATGCTATTTGAGAATAGCTAATCGAACTCGGAACAGTCGCGGACAGAGTCACTGCCAACAAGGTTAAACGCGTCATCAATGTCCTTTAGTACCGTTTGGTAACCAAAATTTCGTAAGCAGCTTTAAATTTAATCCTGTAGGTGGTTACGAAAATTTGGTTACCAAGCGGTACCAAAGGATCAATGTAAAAAATAAAAAAATAAAACTTGAATGGTTTTACCTATTTGACTTTTCTTCTGCCTTTTCATAGTAAAATTAACTCAAACATCGAACTACCATAGATTTATGTCGAGAAATCGTTTATAAAAAGGCCCGGTATCCGCAGCATTGTTAACCGGCCACTAATTACCGCCGCAACTGTCAGTTAGCAGAACGTGCCGCGCTAACGACCGTTAAGCGATGACTTGACAGGGAAAAATAGTTCGCCGATGACCTGAAAAGGAAATTAATTTTCTAGCTTGAAGTTGTGAAGGAAAGTTGCGGCTTGATTGGTTTTGCCAGCGGCGAATTGGTTTTGGTTGTGTACAGAAGTATTTTCGGTTAAAAAACTGGTGAAGCTATAAAAGAATATGTGCACGGTCACATACTTCAAAAGTAGGCTTAATTACAGTCCGCTTTATAAGGAGCTGTACACTTTTGTTACCTTGTCACTTTAATGCTTTCGACAGATTGGTGCAGCAGTTCAAACATGACGTTAAAGTGACAAAGCACAGAAGTCTGCAGCTACAAATCTAGGGCATAAAATATGTATACATTCTCAAGACGTCAAAAATATTCATACACCTTTATGCTACTGGCAATAAGGTCCATGTATTATATTTGACGCGATGTCTGTATAGATATTAATGCCCTTGACTGTACTTAAGCCGCGTTCCTTCTCTCCTGACTGACTGTCAATTGTCACCTTCTGACACGTAAATAAGTGCGACAGTGACAGATGCTTCATCCACATTTGACACGCGATATAGACGCAGCCATACTTGGCCCACAGGTAACTTAAAGCGACTGTAAATTTAATGAACTTTTGTGCAACCGGGTACAAAGCGCTGGACACAATCATAAATTCGTTTCACTGTATCTCCCTTAATTCGTCAATAGAACAAAGCCATTCAAAAATATCAAAACAAATCCTCGGCAGCAACGCATGTTTTTCAATCTAATAAAATGCTCTCTATTTCTCTCGAAACAGAAAAGTTGTCGTCCGTGTAGTGATCCGCGAAATGGACCCGGATATCCGTCCGGAACAATGTCGTTAGTGCTTCTGTTGAATGCAACCGTTTTTTTTTGCACTGATTTGTTTGGCAATGTATCTGTTAACGAGTGACACCAGGTGGGGACAGTGGAAAAACTCATGCGTAGAAAATAAAAGCAGATTTGTTGGTTATTTTACATCTTTTTTTGGATTTTTATTGGAGATCAATCAATCGATTTATAACAAGATGTAATTTGATCTGTAAGGTTTTCTTCTCTCTATGTCATCGAACTAAACTCGTGTTTGATGATTCTAGAAATAGTGTTTATTTATTATTGGCCAGTTGTCATACTGATATTTATATTAAATAAGTAAAAAAAAATTACAAGTTAAAGTTAGTTTCCCGTGTGGTTGCCGGGTTAGAATAGTGCCACTCCATATCTTCTCATGGATGTTGTAAGAGGCGACTAAGGAAATGTAGGCTTGTAGTACTGTTAGGCGATGGGATTGCAACCTGTCACTAATATGCTGGTAAACATTTTAGCCTATATGTGCAAATTGTGGTTACTGAATTATCAACAACTTTTTAAAGTTGTAATTCTGTAGCTCTGCCTAGCCCACTCTGGGATTACAGGCGTGAAGTTACGTATATATGTAAAAAAAGTTACTTCCATCCGGATCTGCTCTATGTTTGGATATAGGGCAAGTGACACAGTACATATTTCACTTGAAAACTACTTTTTTTAAATCATCAGCAATGAAGCAGCAGCTAAGCTGTAATTATTTGGGATATTTTTCATTAAGAGATTATACAAACGACGAGCGCTCCAACTAACGAGCATAGTAGCCGTAATTTAGCACAGCCCGATAATTTAGGAAGGTAATAATTAGGAAACTTAGCGCTCGTTTACAGGGTGTTTGAGGATGTAATTTAGGAAACTAATTTAAAAATGCTTTGTAAAAAAAACTGGCTGGTTGGCTCAGTGGTAGTAACGAGGGTGGCGCGTCAGAGTTCCGCTTGATATTTAAACTGCATACCTACTTCATTAATTTTATTTAAATTTTGTGTTTGGTTTTGCCGTATATAGTGTGATCACCCGTATTTAAGTTAGACTGGCTGTAACGCACAATTATACATACATACATTAAATCACGCCTGTTTCCCAGAGGGGTAGGCAGAGACCACTTCTTTCCACTTGCTACGATCTTGACAAATTTCTTTCGCTTCTTCAACATTCATACATCGAGTCATGCACGCACGTCGGTTTCGGGTACTTAAGATTCGGGCCTTTTCCAGTATTTCTCCGATTTGATTCGAAAAAGTACGCCTAGGGCGGCCCCTTCCGACCCTTCCACTCAATTTCGATCTGTATATCTCTTTCGTCAATCTTCTTTCATCCATCCTTTCCAAATGACCGAACCATCGAAGCATGCCCTTTTCAATCTTAGTCACTACGTCTTCTTTTATTCCACAATTATTATTTTTACCAATCAATTCATAATACATGAATTACTTTGTTACAATATTTTTTGCAGTAGATATAAAAACAATGACTGAGTATCCAGGTACTTGAACAAAGCAAACGTTAGCAGAAAGAAAAAAATATGTAAATCTTCCTTTCTAAAATAAATCTTTGAATTTATTTTTCATCTACTCGTGAATACTGGATATAAAATGAGATTACTCGAAGTAACGTTGGGTAGTAATTTAGAATGTACTCCCAATAGCACAGTATTGTGTTTATGTTGAGTGTCTTGTTTTCCCCTGTATATGCAAAATCGTTTTAACTCGCTACAGCAAACTGCTTGTTTGTCCGACGATAACATTGGAAATGCAACAACCGATTGAATTTTCTTTTTCACTTCGTTCGCTTTGTAGGGTTGTCGATTAGTTAGATTACTTTTATTTCTAAAACACCGTGTTTAGATTTATGATATTTGAATTTAATGCAAAATGTTAAGTCTATATAATGTTAGTACATTTAAAATTTATTGAAAGGTACTCCATGTCTTCCCGTGGATGTCGTAAGAGGCGACTAAGGGAATAAAGGCTTGTAGTATTATTAGGCGATGGGCTTGTCACTAATATACACATGGTAAACATCTTAGCCTGATTGTGCAAAATGTGGTTATAGAATTAACAACAAGTATATAGGGTTGTTGGTAATTCTGTAGCTCTGCCTACCCCACTCTGGGAATGAAGGCATGAGTGTATGTATGTATGTATGAAAGGTACTTTTTTTATTCGTATTATGTTTTGATAGTATTTACTTTACGTGTTCATTCGTTTTTTGATGTATGGTGTTTTATAGCAACATTATACAGGATGCATGCATTAAAATGCAAATAAAGCAAAACAAGTTTATTTTACTTTCGTGTTTTATTTTACACTCATAAGTTCGTGTTATTTCTATTAAGACAATTTAAGATTTCCCTTCAAAATAAACCAAATAGTTAATCATCGTCTTAACATTAAGTAACACACAGTCTGGTGGAGACCGATAAATCTATATATTATTCATAGTTCCGTTTCACCTATGTTGTTCCAATCTTCAACGTGCTTGAATATGACATTTGACATTAACTCATGAACTATTGAAAGCACTAAACGTCATAGCAAACTTGGCAGACTTACGAAACTAATATTAAATTAAGTTTGACAATTAGCCAGGTGGCAACCCTGAGTCCCGTGGGAGCGCTAACGTTTCTACATTATGCACTAACTCGTATTCTGACTTGATTGGCCGCACGAACTACCTTCGGGGAATTGGTCGTTAGTATATTATATTTACCCCTTAAATAGAGGGGTGTTATACAGCAGGTTACAAAAAATTAAAAATCATTAGGTTGCTAGAGTTGCTTACAACACACAGGATGTTTTTTTTTTATTATAAATAAATGGTAAAAATAAAAATTATAAAAATTTGTCCTATGCGTTGTATTTGTTAACAGGAATCCTAGAAGTTGTTTTAGAGTTAAACGGAGTTTATATTTCCGCGCCTTTATGTGTCGGCTGCTTCTTAGCTCTATTTATTGCACCACATTTTAGTAACCATTTAGTTAATGTACCTTTAGATACATAAATACACAATGAAATATATGAAACAAACATACAAATCCATCACAAACTTTCGCATTAAAACTCAGTATAAAAGTAGCATTTTATCATATATATTTTATGTAACATTCAATTGTAATTATGAAAGATTTAAATCCACATAACTCTTTTTATACAGCAAAAACGTGTTACTCAAAACCCAAGAACTGTATCGAATGATAACAGGTGACCAGGAGTACCCTTACCATGAGTTACAATGACCGTACTGCTTTGTCCTGTTTGTCCCTCACTGTATTGTTACAGACTGCGAGGGACAGAGTATTCGACTCGCTAGCGAGGACGGTGATTGTAACTCATGGTAATCATCATCATGTCAGCCGAAAGACGTCCACTGCTGGATATAAGCCTCCCCCAAGGCTCTCCACTCAGACCGGTCTTGTGCTTTTCGCATCCACCGCTTTCCCGCGATCCTTACAAGGTCGTCACTCCATCTTGTTGGAGGCCTACCCACAGCTCGTGTCCCAGTCCGCGGACGCCACTCAAGAACCTTCTGACCCCATCGGCCATCAGTCCTGCGTGCGATGTGCCCCACCCACTGCCACTTCAGTTTAGCTATTTTTCGGACTAAGTCGGTAACCTTAGTTCTCCTGCGGATATCATCATTTCTGATTCTATCACGCAGAGAAACCCCGAGCATAGCCCTCTCCATAGCCCTCTGAGTGACCTTGAGCTTTCTTATGAGGCCCATTGTTAGCGCCCACGTCTCGGATCCGTAGGTCATCACTGACAACACACACTGGTCAAAACCTTTTGCCTTCAAACAATTTGGTCGAATGGTAAGGGTACAGGAAAAGCCCCGAATAATTCGTGACCATATTACGTCTGCGTCAAAGGCAAAGGGCCGGTTGCGTGAAATTGGATCCACATACACTTTCTGTAAAGTAATCGATTCATACAAACCGAATAAATAGGTTTAGAATGATAGCAAGGAAATTTGTTGCAATATAAATTTAAGCAACTATTGCTTTGTTGTTTTAATAACATGACGGGGAACATTATTATTGAAAATAAGTCTGTACCTAGAGTTATTTTAAAATTAGTTTCATTGTAAAAAAATATGCGATATACAGTTGATTCATCGGTGTATAAGTGTTATTGGTTCGTTTTTTTTGTTCTCCTAAATACATGTGTACCTACAATTGCGTACTCGATGTATCTTGCACTTTTCTCAATCTGTCAAGGGTTTAGCTGGAAGATCCCTTAAAGGGAAAAGTTCGGCTTTGCATATTCTTTTATGTACAATTAAGTGTTTAAATACATACACACAATAGTATACTTTGCACACCGCAGAGATTGTCAATTGAAAACACATTAACAATTTTGTTTTTGTGGTAAGCAACAGCATGTTTTATCGCTACATAGCTCACATAGATCTCCTCCAGACAGATTTAATAATAGAAGAGACATATAATATGTACTGCGCCAGAATACTTGAGTATTTATTTGCGTGCGTAATGCGTATTTGTGAAAACCCTGACAATTTAAATATTAATGCTGCGTAAACTAGCAATCGGGACTGACGCGATAAATTAAACAGATAACGTATTTTAACTCTTACGCTAAACTTCGTCTTTGTTTTTGCCAGTTTTTGTGAATATGTAAAAAGCCCATCACATAAACAAAAAAGTATTGATTATCTATGCTATGGCTATGTGGGAGGAAACTTGCTATAATGCAATAGCTGTTTAGAAGTTCGTTAGAGTAACTTAAGAGATTATCAGAGCGAGTGAAAGATAATTATAGACCTGAAGAGCTATTGCATGGTACTATCAAGGAATTTGAATGTTTAGCAGTTTGACATTAGGTATACGTAAATTTGCCGGGTTATACCTTTTTTACGTCGCGTCGTATTAAGTCGGAAAATGAATAACACGACTAATTCACGTATTATTATTAACCCGAGGCCTAGTGAAGATGCATGACGCTAAGTTAGTGACAGAATGTATAGGATTGTCGTAAGCTGATGACAGATCAAGTCAAAATTTACGAAATCTCGGGCTTGGCAGGGCTAGCGTGAAGATTGCATAAAAAAATCATTAAAATTGGTCCAACCATTTAGGAGTTCATAGATACGAGTAGTCATCTGGTAGATTCTTGACGTGTAAAAGTGCCCGTGCGGCCTACTTACTGAATAAATGTCTTTATCTTTATCTTTATCATCCATAGGCACATATGACAGCGATTTTCATACAAATAAATAGATTATTTTAACTTTAATTACATTTTTTTTTTATTTGCAAAATGTGGTTACAGAATTAAACTTAAACAAGTTTTTAAAATTGTAGGTTATTCTGTAGCTCTGCCTACCCCACTCTGGGATTACAGGCGTGAAGGTATGTATGTATGTAATTACAAACTTCATCGTCTTAATTTAGATGGTTTTTCGAATAGATACCATCAATATCTTATCGGTTGTCCTTGGTTCGATTTCGGCTACCATCGATAGCGAATGTTTTTAATTGCACCACCGCCGTTTACTTTTACCACGTCACCTTCTGTTTGCATTGGTTATCGTTATCAGTTATCAACAAGGTACCGTCGGTAAAAGAAGTACAGTCATACATAATGAATTAAAACATGCAAGATAAAATTAAAAACGTCCAAAGATCATAAGATTTTTTTTTTTTAAATGCATGGTAAGAACACATCACAGTTTTAAATTAAATAGTGACGGCAATTAACACGTAATGAACATACATCGTTATCGCGGGGCCGAAAACGATTTGACAGTAGTGAAAGATTATGACAAATAGGCAATAACAGAAGTGACACTCGTATCGAGAAACGTTTATACCTACGAGTTCAAAATGTATACATTTTCTTTCAAATATCTTACCTGGGTACTTGACTTGATTAGTAGTACATTTTTAAAGAGATTAGCTACGTAATCCTAAAGTCAACCTCTTCAGTCACTTTTCCTGCTGCTTTAGCCATTTGTCATTCTTGACTGATTTGATATGTACAAAAACATACAAAAATATATCTAAATTAAATTTGAGTGCAAATGGAAAACAAATATTTAAAAAGTTAAAAATAGTGTTGGAGAAAAATACTGGATTGATATCATAATCTTTTTTTATTATAAAAGTTGACACGAAGAACTTCGTAGACGCTCAGAATGTATAGGCAGAATATTCCGTTAATTCTAAACAGACATTCTATTATACGTGTTCTTTAATAGATTTGTTTTCGATCCCGCGATAACGACGAATCCCAAAAGTAGTCATTAGCGATTGTCAATGTTAGACCAGTAGCTAACCAAGATGCATAAGATGTAAACGTAGATGTCGAAGCAGTGGACGTATAAACAGAAAAGAATAAGAAAAATGTGTGTTTGTCGGATTCAAATGATGAACCATTGAAGCACCAATTGTAGGTGTATCACTCACGCTCGCCTCAGTCGATTGCTGAGCTACGTTGATAAAAGTAGTGTCGGTCATAAACGATTCAATGATAGTCGTTTGCCGTCATTGGCCAACAATACAAGGCACGTCAATTGCCATCAATCAAATATTTATACATTGCTATTTTTATTCCATGATTTGCCGCGTCAATGAGTGCTAATCAACCATTTTGAAGACCCTAATTCCAATTTGTATCGAATTATATAAAACATTTGCTCGCCGTGTCGTCAGTTTTTTGCGACGGACTGTACCTATTAACAGCGCAGGTTATCAAAAGCATCTAGTAATCTCGAATTGTTAGTGGCTAGCGGTATTGTACCATCGTTATAACAAAAAAGAAAATGCGCGTCGAAATTCTAGTCTTCCTAATAATTCTTATGAAAGGAACAAACAACTTCGTAATCGAGAAGAGGGAACATAATGGCGAACAAAAGTTACTTTTAAGGAAATTGCTGAGTTTACAACAAAACAATTCTGTAGAAAAATCCGCGACGTTAAACGAAATACTCGCAAATGTGTTGGTGAACAAAATAATACTTGATAGAAAACCGGAGTTCGGAACCGACGATGAACCAGGGATTATCACGAAATGCTTCAGTGGAATATTTGGACTATTCAAGAAATATTATTGGGATAGAATAGAAAAGAGACACGTCAGAGATGAAAATGATAATAATGGTGCAGAATCTAATGTCAGTGACCCAAAGGATGATATTGAAGAGATAGAACCAAGATATCATGGACGACTCGAAAACGCTACAGAAACTATTAACCTGGATATGCCGATGTGTCCTCAATATTTAGTCTACGATGGTAAAGAGAATTGTGTAGATCCAAAAAATTCTAAGTTCATCATGGCTATACCGTACCAATGCCCTATTGGTTTTAGGAGAGATCGGTTAGGGTATTGCAGGCCGACGTTCTGAAGTATATGTGGATGATGTATTGTGATATAGCGGTGCTATATTAACCTTTGTTATTAAAATGCCATATGTACCTTTTAGGATACGTGTTATAAAGTGAACAGTGTTACGTTCACGTCAAATTAGCATAAGATTATCCGTATTCACATAGAAAGTGTTTGAAGAGAGGATTGAATAACGATAGAAAAATATAAGTCTTTGTAACGCTACATACAAACAATGAATATATTTTGTATAATGTACTAACTTTGATATGCTTTTATTTGGTCCTATGATTGATTGGTTAAATGAGTGAGGTGCAAAAAGCTGAGCATGATAACTCATGCAAATAAATTTTCAATGTAACTTTTCCGCTGTGCGACGAAAATTACTTAAACAAATTGTAAGGATACTTATTTCGCCTTTGTTGTTTGTATGGTTAACTACCATTAACTATTGTCCAACCTTTTAGTCCTCACCGATAACGACTTGAGCAATAATCTTGTATTGTATACCCGAAGTCTAAATAAAAAACTTAAAATGATCCGAGTCGAAAACAAAAACCGTTTTTTACTCACATTTGATCCTAAGAATTATAACTTTAATAAAGTTTCTAAACACTTCTAATTTCCTACATGATTGCAACTCGCACCTACTTTAGAGTTCAAGGGAAAAAGTTACAAGTTCCCGTGATGTTATTCTGTAAAGTATCTATTTGACGTCGATTCGAAATGAAAATCAAAACAATATTATTGCATGTATTGATTCTCTATTCAACCATTTTATTTTGGCACCACGTTCGAATATCTATAAAAAATCACGTTTGTTGTATGGGACTCCATAAATGTTTATTTCATTCTAATTTATTTTTTATTTTTAAAGTGAATAAACAACTAAATATTCATTAAATTTTTCAAGCGTCTAACTGTTGTTGTTATTAATATCGAGCAAAAAACGGCACAAACATCACGCTTGTTGTATTTGATGTTATAGTGACAACAGAAATACCTACATCACCTTTGAAAATTTCAACTGTCTAGGTATCACGGTTCATGAGATACCATACAGCCTGGTGACAGACAGATGGACAGTAGTCTCAGTAATAGGGTCCCGTTTTTACCCTTCGGGTACGGAACCCTAAAAAAAACTATAAATTTAGCTCTTTTGTATGGCATAGACTAAACAATCCAGTACACAGATCATCTGTTAGTTATCTGGAGACATATTGAATCTCAAGAGTGCAATCCTGAGACTGCAAACGCGTTGCCAATGAGGACTAAAATGGAATTCCTCTATGCTAGAATCATTTCACTGGTTCTCTTATCCCCACATTGGAACACAATGTGAACACTGCTGCTTGACGGTAGGTTAATCTTTCACGGAGGTTTAACCTTAGGTTAACCCCAGTTTAAATTATTCACGAATGTCTGATTTATATGATAACTCTCAATTTTGGCGAATTAATATGTTAGAGTTAACATTAAATTTATGTGCAAGCACGCTTAGGTCAATTTAACCTACCTTTAGAAGCAGTCTTTGTATTATTTATTGTGAATGTATTGGCCGTTTTTTTTAAATATTACTGCATTGGCAATGCCAATGGGGCTTATTATGGTCGAGTTTAATGGTGTTCATTAAACATCTGTCTCTTTCTGACCAGTAGATATGAGAGTGACGGATGCTTTATCCATACTACCACGACCATAATACGGGCCAAGAGGATTCAATTTGGCTAGGCAAGGTACGTGCTTAACCATATGTATGGTTGCCTCTTTTTCAGGGGTCAACGTATAGCGGTTCGTCGGTCTCAGTTGGAATAACACCGCAGTTCAAACACGTCTACCTCGCGTCGGAAACTCTTTCCTCGTTAAAAGTTTAACACCAGGTTTTTGCCTTATTGTCTCCGTGACATAGTGGACTGCAATTAGTTTCTTTGACACTGTTCAAGATGGTGGTTGACCGCTTTATCTGTAATCTATTATTAATAATTCGTCTAGCTGAAAATCATCGAGCTGGTCGCTTTTTAAGTGATTCCATATTCTTTTTGTTGATGCTATCTTTAAGAATATATTTAATAATAAGTTTTATGTGAGAAAAGGTAGTCTTATTTTTATTTTATTTTATTTATTGGAAAAAAACTGATAAAGTCAACGTACAGAATTAAGAATCATATGCTAAAGAGAAGTACATAATAAATGTCTAAATCCAAATACAATTCTCACTAAGAGTTAATAACTAGAAAATAAAGGTAGCGGTTACATAATTCGTTTATGTGCACAAATCGGCAACAGGACAGAGAGACTGGCTAAATATTTTAAATTATAATACCAAATTCATTGATATGTGACGGGATGAAACACAGGCTAGTTAGGCACTTAATACAGACACACGACAATATTAACATACATGTAAAAAATAATAATAATATATAAACACAAAGATGTATAGCACATATTATATGTATTTTATTAAGTAAAGGCCCCTCTACATGTCGACAGATCATGGGCGTGCGTAAGGGACGCATTTACACCTTAGAGTGAGCAACATATTCTTGCATATCACTCTTACGTATTGTTCCGTCCCTCACGCACGCTCATGGTCCGCTGACGTGTAGAGGGGACATAAGAGACTGACTTGTTTCTTGAATCGGGCGCGCGAGCTACTGAACATGTCGACTGAAGAACAAGTGAAAATGGGTTAAGTTTAGTAGTCTAGTACTTCGTTTATGTATTCATATACCGTTTTTAATTACGAGTTAAATCTACTTATACCCTTTTTCATAACGACTCCAGTCAATAGCTCTTTTTTACTTGACAGTAATGGCAACGAGTTAAAACAATACCATAACATTTCCGAAGCAATTAGGTTTTACCGAGTAGAATACAATCACTGTTTTACATTATGAACATGAATAATTAAACTTAAACTCTGCTATCCTAGTCCCTTCCCTCCCTCGGTACCGCGATGTTACCCATACTTTTGATTTGTTCATATTCAGAATGTGTTTTAATACACAATTATCAAAAGTCCTAACTCAAAAATAATGTTAAAATCACAGTTTCCGCAAAAAAAAATTGCAAAATTAATTATAGCAGACAAATATAACCTAATATAATGTATATTGTCTACCCTCCCAGTTACCCCGTTTGAAATGTTTTTCGCCTACCGACAATCGACCTTTGAACAGTTCAAGTCTAACTAATAAGTAAATAAGGTCAAACTTTACGCTTATCAACTCAAATTCTGTTACGCAGTAACACTGCAAGTAAACAAATTAAACTCGGTACTGTGGAGAGGGGTGGGGATAAACATTGATATCTTGATTAAATATATACTTTTTATTCACTTCTTCTTATATTATGCTCAAGAATACATAGCGGTGCGCACTCGGCGCCAGGTTACGTGCGACTCAACGAACTATATAAAAACAATGAGTCGCTGTTCTATCGAATCATTTGCTTTTAAATTTAAATAATTAAAAGCAAATGAGACATTGTAGACAAAGTACAATGCAATAAGGTTTATTTTAAATGTTATAACCTTATTGTATTACACAACCTTTGTAAAAATAAATATCGCTACACATTTTTAGCTGGTCAAATCCGCCATGATGCATTTGTAATGGAACGTAACTTGTACAGACGCTATTAAATGAACTGAGCAACATATTTGACAGTTGGTAGTGTGTGGTAGCGTCTGTACGGGTACAGACTAGATATAATAAGTAATGCATTAATAGATAGTTTTATTTGTTATGGAGTACCAATGGAAGTTGTGGCTGATCATGTGCCGTTTGATTCATTAGTATGTAAAAACTTTGCTTCTGAATGGGGATTTAAATTTTCTTATTCAAGTCCAAGATATCCACAGTCGAATGGAATGGCAGAGAGCGCAGTTCAAATTGCGAAAAAATTTTTAACCAAATGTTCAGAAGATAGAACAGATTTTAGAATAGCACTTCTACAATACAGATCATCTCCGGTATCAGGAACTAACTTATCTCCATCTCAGCTAATGATGAATCGTAATTTAAAAACTAAACTCCCATGCACGCAATTGCATTTACAGTCGAAAATAAATTCAGGAGTAAAGTTGGAATTTCAAAAAACTCAAAAAAGAAATGAAATAAATTACAATAGAAATACAAAACAAAAAGATAGTTTTAAGATAAATCAAATGGTGTGGTTTAAGAAAGATACTTTATCAAATAAATGGTTGCTGGGAAAAATTGTCCAAATTAATAATTTTAGATCATATGTTGTTAAGGATACCAATAACTGTATGTATACAAGAACTTCGTATCACATTAGAGCTCAATAATTCGGTGCTTGCTGGTTTCTAGGTAGTGCAGCCCAGTGGTCTCAAAAGATGGTTATGTTAATGTGTATTTTTATTTTAGTTTATATGTTTAAGTTAAACTACTTGTGTCTAGATTAAAGGACACGAGAATTTTTTTTTAAATGATTTTTTTTTTTAAATGATTTTTTTTTTTAAATGATTTTTTTTTTAAAGGAAAAGGGTATGATGTAATGGAACGTAACTTGTACAGACGCTATTAAATGAACTGAGCAACATATTTGACAGTTGGTAGTGTGTGGTAGCGTCTGTACGGGTACAGACTAGATATAATGACCCGACACGCAGGGTAACGAAGGTGTGTAAAACGGAAACATATAAAAAGCAATAAAATAATATTAAACAACAATTGGAGTGTTTATTATTAACTACTACAGCATTAACTAATGACGTCACACGACACCTCAAAATGTGACGGTAAGACTGGCAGCCACGAAAGAACAGGTGAACATATTACAGTCATCCTACCTAACCTTTTGAAGCCACAGACGGCTCTGGCCGTCAACTGTCGTGCCTCTGACGACGCTGCCACCAAGAGTAAAAGAGACTTTGTTTCATATCAATAAGGTCTAACTTACATAGCAAACATGTTTCACGTGTGAAAAATACAATTATTTCTTAATGGCTCACTCATGTTTTACGAAATCATCATTTGGCAAACTACAAACAACATTTTACAAACTTTCATCTCGCAAAGACCCGCCGCAATATTAAAAAGAAAATTGTGGTCTAAACTCTTTATTTACCTAACTTATTTAATAAGTCCATGTCACCTGTGTAATATGTAATAGTTTGAGCGCAAATACATTTGCAAAATGAAACTTTTTTAAATGATACGTTTCTTTGTCACGTACTTGTGGTCAAATGAACGGACCCCTTCTTAAAACCCTACCAAATCTCGATCTCTGAGGTTACCTTTATCTTATTTACAGATTTAATACAATATTGTGGCAGTCAATTTGCGGTGATCGGGGTATTTGGATGTTCATCGTTTGAGCCAGGATCCTATATCCGGAGTCTTTACAGCCAGTACGGCGTGAAATTGACTGGCCCGATTGTCTCCACGTAAAAAGACCTTGTTTGCCAACCAAAGAGATTACATCCTGCGCTGTTTAATGTAAAATTTTATTTGTTACTGTTTGGTGAGGAATAAAATGTTTTTGTTGCGGTTTAGGTGTTTTGGTTTGTGGCTACTTGTTTGTCTTGAATTAATATGGCAATTTCAAAACCGGATTATAAAGTTCAAACAGATACTTCTTTTTCTGCAATTTCTTACTATTATTTAATAATACCTACCTCAAAACTCATCAAATTTAATTACTAAGCATACAGAAAATATAAAAATGAAAATTCTTAACGTAAAAAATACCTGCGCCGCTATTTAGAGAATATTTTTATTATTTATTTCGATTTTATTTAAGTTCTTCACTTTGTCTAATGACTTTTAAAAAAAGACCTTTTTTCGGGCACAATTGAACTATAATATTTTCTGAAACTATTTGATTGATACGTTTGATACAATTATATCCTTTGTAGTTTATATAGGATGTTTTTTTTCATAATTTCACAATGTCATCCCGGCGTATCAAGCAATTTACGGTCACAGAAATTATCTAAAGAAGGTAGATACTTACACTATCTTATCTCGTATTTAACAAGTCGTGACGTCATATAGGTCGAAGTTAATAACTTGAACCTACTGAAAAGATTGCAACATAGTTGACGTTGTGCGTTACATGACCTGACGTTACAAATATCAAAAAACACTAAAATTGATATTTAAAATATTACGACTCAGATCCAGATTTTTATTAATTCGTATAATTTTAAAGTAGAACTGATATGCATGTCAAGCACAATCACCAACACTATTGTCAATCCCCTTCATTGTCAAATCGGATTCAAATCCCCTCTGGATCCCCTAGTATTTATTTTATTTATTTATTAAGTAGCAACACAACCTTATTTATTTATTAAGTAGGACAAAACGGATAACAACTACATCCTCGTGACATTATCATAAGGCCAGTTATGCACCTTTGCACAACCAGCTAGACCATTTTACCCTCCATAACTTCCTCATGTTCCCAACTACGTCATGCATGAGTTGCATGACAAATGTATACACAGCATGATCCACTTTAACGTAACGCGCAATAAGAAACGAATTTGTAGGCAAGCCTATGTTTTACGATTATGCTTTCCTCAGGGGATTTGTGACGTCATTTCCGAGGGAATATAGCCTTACTTATTGTTGGCTTCACTAGTAAAGTTTGCCCGGGCTATTGCCTCTTGTGGAACCCCCCCCCCCTGCCCGCCGCCACGCAATCGAAAGGGCTATTCTCGTTAAGACAATAGCGTATAATTTTATGACCCTTTCGACAATTCGCAAAGTTTAAGTTATTTCGTGAAAGGATTTCTGTTGTTGTTGGTATTTGGATACAGAATTTTGCTATGGGATTATATTTTAGTGGATAAGAGAGTAATCAATGGTATTGTATTATTAACGCTTTATTGGTAAATTTGTTATTACTGCCGATTTGTGTAAAAAATATTTGTAGTTAAACAACCAAGCTAATGGTGTAAAATTCCCTTCTTCTTACGTTTCATCACAGCGTGACACAAATAGATAGTGTCGTTTTGGATCAAATAATTAAATAGTAAATGAAATTAATCTACAGCTGATATTCCAGTCAAAGTACAGAATTCTTTACGATACTCAAACAATTTCACTATAATTACTCCATATCCATGCGCAAGTTAAGAAGATGTCCTAAATACTTTAGTTTGAAAATATTTTTTTTATACTCGTCGATTAAAATCTGTGTATTAAGATTTCATAGAGAATACTGTAACGTCACTCTTTTCATCGATGTTCCTTCCGAAACAACCGAAATAACTATTTCGATACGCTCAAGACAACCGAAAAAAATTTGAAAATAGAACTTCGGATTTCCATGTGTGTCCTTGTTTAAGGAGACTCGATCCGATACAAAATTGCCAATCTGTGGCGTTTAGGAACGTAGCAGCGTCGCGTCATCTGTCAAAAATCTACTTTTCAATTATCTTGTGTCAAAAAAGTCGGATAGTAGAACACTTACGATATTTAGTTTTCTTATATACTCGTATGACTTAAATTATTAATTTTAATGAACTCGTACAAAAAGTATTGTTCACAATAGTGTCATAATTAAGCTTTTTAATCTCGTACCTTACTTAGGCCACTCAGCAAGCTTCGTGGCCTAAACACGGTACTCGACTAAAAAGCTCTCTATTATAACACGATTGTGAAAAATACTATACTATAATCGTTTTTGACCAATATGCTACGAAAATAAATAATATAGTATAACTATAAATCTTATTAGAACTTCGACTTCTTTTTGGTACAGTTTTATCTATGGTAAGTACTTATTTGATTATTGTAAACATCCCGTGTGGTTGTCGGAATAGAATAGTACCACTCCATGTCTTCCTCGGATGTCGTAAGACGCGATTAAGGGAATAAAGGTGTGTAGTATTGTTAGGTGATGGCCTTGCAACCTGTCACTAATACACTGGTAAAAATCTAAGCCTAATTGTGCAAAATTGTGTTTACATAATTATCAACAAAAAAAAAGTTGTAGGTAATTCTGTAGCTCTGCCTACTGGAGTAGGCATCTATGGGAATAAAGGCGTGAGTTTATGTATGTGTATGTATGTTAAAACATTTTATAGAGTTAGTCCCACTAGGTAAGCTTAATGACAAAGAGCAGTTAAAGTTACACAGATATATTTTTTACATTGTAAAGTCACTAAACATGGTAAACAGCTTTAGCCTATAAAATGGGCTTACTAAATTATCAACGAGTTTTAAAAGTTGTAGGTAATTCTGTAGCTCTGCCTACCCCACTCTGGGATTACAGGCGTGAAGGTATGTATGTATGTAAAGTCACTAAAACATCAGGCCGTCCATATAGGTGAATTATCACGTACTGCAAGCTGCAATCTGCAATCCTTGTTGGATTATTATTTGAACCACTTTAGAAAAAACATATTTGTAATGATAGCTTAGATGTTGTAACAGGACCGACCTACAAGCACTTCACGGTTTACCTTACCTAGCCAAAGGGGCATAGAACAATGATGTTATGAGCTTTACTTACGCCGTGTGTAAGGGACTAGAGACCGAGTCAGCTGGTAAGCAAAGCAAAGCTCAGTAGGTAGATGCACTACAATAGTTTAATACAAAGACTTTTATATGTAATAACCATTTACAAATACAATAAAAAAAAATACACACGTCTTAATCGACTACTATACGGAGGTGCGTTGATTGGTGTTTTAAAAAAAAAAATGTTATGAAGTGTAAAAAAACTTAAAAACGGACGTGCGGGGAGGGGGGTTTATTAATTGTTAATAGCTGATTTATTAATTCAATTTAAATTACCATTTCGCCCAGTCACAAAACAAAAAAAATGGTACTGCTAAATTGCCTTTCTACTTAATTTATATTTAAAAACAGCAGCTCGCCGCCGCCATGACTGTTATTGTGAACTTACTACCATTTTAATTAATGGTTTTAACAATATACCGTCTGGAACTTTCATCAGGTCTGAAAGCTTTCTCGTTGTTGTTATTTACCTAATCGTAATTGCTGTCTGGTTCTTAGCGTTCCGTAACCAAAGGGTAAAAACGGGACCCTATTACTAAGACTCCGCTCTCCGTCTGTCTGTCCATCTGTCTGTCTGTCTATCACCAGGCTGTATCTCACGAACCGTGATAGCTAGACAGTTGAAATTTTCACCGATGATGAATTTCTGTTGCCGCTATAACAACAAATACTAAAAACAATAAAATATATATTTAAAGGGGGCTCCCATACAAAAAACTTTATTTTTTAAATGGTACGGAACCCTACGTGCGCGAGAGCTACGAGTGCGGTGAAGTTTACCTACCATGCTAACTAATTTCAAGAAACATTATGAGGGAAAAATGAGAAAAAATATTAGTTTGTTAAGTTGATGCGATGCGAGGAATTCTTAGGAAAGTAGTGCTCCTATAACACCACGTAAGTAAGTAAGAGTGATATTTTTAACAATGTCCTAACTTGTACCAACATTAGTACTTAGAGAAATGCAGCCATGTTGCGGGCTATATATTGTAGTAAATTGTAGTTGTATGCTTTTTAAAATGTCACATCATTACCACACGTGAAAAAATGCAACATTTTGTGAGTTCAACTAACTGAATAGTCATCGCTTTCTTCAGTACTGAAATGACGACGATGGCAACGGTGAGAATACACAATCCCATTTTTTCTTAAAAACAGCACATAGCAAAACCAAGTGATCTCTCCAATTTTAAACCAATTACGTCGAATCGTTTTCCATTTCACTCGAAGATCCGTAATAATGTAACATTGCCAAATGCGAAGCCGCGGATCGGTATTATTTGGCCGGTATCCAAAATAATTACTTACGTAAACCAAACGTCCACTTTTGAGCTGTATATAATAGTGGATAAGGTAATATTTTAAAAGACAACTGGGCACCAATGTTAGACACTGAGTTCAGCTGAAGAGCATCAATAATGGACACTTAACTCTTAAATCAAAGACCATACGGTTATAAATTGATTGATGCAAAATAAATGAAATTCCCTATCTTAATAAGAATCCAGAATCCCACATTGGTCCTTGTCCATTGTTGATACCTTTTCCTTAATACGAGTAGGCAGAGGTTATAATAAAACTGGATAATTATCTATAACAAGCAATTGTAACTTTTCTTTTTTGGCTTATGTTTCCGTGTAGGTACTTTATTTACGTTTTTGTGTTTTAACACAGTTATTTTGGACTAACAATTAATGATCTGCAATACCGATTATCTCTGAAATTTTGATCTTGAAAAAATAAGAATTAATTTAAAAAATATGATAAATTACCAATTATAATTTAAAAAAACAATTTTTTAGAGCTGTTGGTATTTCTGTTGCTCTGCCTACCCCACTCTGGGAATAAAAGCGTGAGTGTATTATTATTGTGAGTGTTTAAATTACCTACTTATCACATATATACAAATGAAAATTACAATCACTGTACCTTATTAATACAAGGAAATGCCTTGTCAGATCACATTCCTGTTGATAAACGTTCTTAAATAAAATCTGTCCCCTCGTGCGAGGAATCAAACAAAAAAAGAATTTCAACCGGCTCATTTGTGCCTAACAGGAAAGAATGTGTAATTGGAAAACCTAACCTGAGGACGGTGCTTCGAACTAGGTCGCCGACGGCTTAATGATGTGTGTCAGTGCTTCATAGGCATCATTAAGCTAATGATGCCCGAGCTGCCAACGTTCACGGATTACCCGGGTCATCGACCGAGTCTTAACCTGACTAACGCATATTTTTGTCATTGAAGGTAAAGTCGGTGTTCAAATTCGCCAATATGTGCCACTACTCAATACTCAAATGTGTATTGCATTCGACAATGTGAGTTAACAGTTGACAGGTTAACTCAAACGAATACAGCGAAATAACTAAATTATGGACCAACAGTTTGGCTAAAACCAACTATCCTGTATTACATATTTATCCATGTGCTGTTAGATTTTTAAGAAAACGTGTGGTGGGGAAGTGATCGTGCGTACTAAAACTCCTCAATGATTAACGAAATTGCATCTTGGCTCTTACGATAGTGATAAAGCCTACTGTTTACGTTTGCCAATATTATGGACATGATATTGGTCAATGTCATAATCATCATATGACCTGAAGGACGACCAATACTGGACTTAGGCCAACTGGTCGGTATTGTGCTAATGTTATCTTTAGGATCAAATCATATGAAACTAGGAATTAGATCACTGGTACTGTTTATTTGGCACCAAGAAGCCTATACGTGGGATTGCGATTCATGCTCTGTCAATTGTGAAAAATGATTTATATGTTGACGGAATTACGGCCTTTGCATTCCACATGCATAAGCCATTTTTTTGGTTACGGCATATTAAATATGGAGATATGAATACAGCTTTATTCCTTTCACTGCCTGAAACTTGGCAGGTTAAGACACTTCATAATACCTCCAATAAACATGCTATTATACACGCCCAAGTAACTCGTATTCAAGGATACAACGAGAAACATCTACGAAACGAGAACCGATACATTACCCCAATAATGAGAACTTTACTTAGCTTTGATATAAACCAGTAAAATATTGATGAACAGATGCCTTATCCAAACCAACTAGTAAGTGGAAGTAGGCGACAAGCCTCCAATACCGTGGTTGTATCAAATATTCATTATCCGCCGAGAAGCAGGAGGCAATTTGGCAAGTCCACGAACAAACTAAACGCCTGTGCTATTCAATTTTACAGCGCTATTTACTTTGAAATCACTGGTGAAAATGGATTTTATGTAGGTATGGTTGCTATTACAGGCGACGCGGTTAGCCTACTTGATAGTGACCCTGCCTACTTTGCTAGCCGTCCCGGGTTGGATTCCCGGCATGGGAAAATATTTGTGTAATGAGCGCGAGTATTTATGCCTGAGTCTTGAAGGTTTTCTATGTATTTAAGTATGTAGTTATCTATACAAGTAGGTATGTTTAAAAACCATAGTACAAGTAAAAGACCCTTGTTTGGGAGTTGGTCAATTAGTGTGAGATTGTCCCCTAAACGGGAATGCGAATAATTTATACTTTTTATATTAACTAACAATTTTAAGTGCTCACGTCGCAGTTATTAACATAGTGCGTGTATTTTTATTGGTTTAAGCTATAGGGTATATCATTATCCTTACGTGCCTAGGAGAGCGTGGGGAAACTTTATTACTCGTTGAGGAATTGAAAAGCGGGTTTGGCGATTAAAAGTGTTTCTGGTACAGTCAACAGCATAAATAAGTGATCATTTATGTACCTTTTCACTTTAACGTTGTGCTTGAAATTTTATACATAATTGTGCAACGATTGAAAGCGACAAGGTACATAAATGATCACTTATTTATGCTGTTGACTGTACGTAAAACACGATAAATTAATGAATACCTTCAATTGGTATAGGACAAAAAAATTATAACTCACGGTTTTTACATTCTAGTTCGAAAGAATAGATAATTTTGAGAAACCAATTTCAATAATTTTGTATTTGACCCAATAGTTGTGGTTTAATATCTTTATTTATTTAGCAGACATTTTATGGACGACATGTTTATTTTAAATTTGCGTTGGCTTTTTCTAATAAATTACAACAATTAAATGATATCTTATGATAAAAAGTCATTGTAATGGAGTATTACAACATATTATTTCAAGCGGTTTTCGCCTAATCCGTATGATACACCTAGGAGGGCCTGAAGCCGAAAACGAAAGTCAAACGAAGGTTAAATATACTTTTGTTAAAATATCCGAAATAGATAATTATCAAAAAAACTTAATAATGCAGAACGGCTTTAAAACCCTATTCCTCGAAATGGTTTTCGAATTAGAGTAATCGTAAAAATATGCCATGTGGTTGCCGGCTTAGAATTGTGCCACTCCATGTCTTCCCGTGGAAGTCGTAAGAGGCGACTAAGGGAATAAAGGCTTGTAGTACTGTTAGGCGATGGGCTTGCAACCTGTCAGTAATATACACTGTTACTGTTACTATCTTAGCCTAATTGTGCAAATTGTGGTTACAGAGTTATCAACAAGTTTTTAGAGTTGTTGGTAATTCTGTAGCTCTGCCTACCCCACTCCAGGACTGAAGGCGTGAAGGTATGTGTATGTAAAAATATGAACAATCCCAACTCTTTACATACCCGACGTTTTTATACATATAGTACTTCTGAAGTATGCATCGCAACTTTTCTTACCGAATAACTGCGTTGTGATTGCTCTACAACCGTAACATAAAAGCCTTGTAATTAACCACACGTATACTCGTCTCCCATACTTATATCATACCGGTATTATTTACTATGTTAAGAAAAAAAACTGTGAAGTGTCGCTTTGTCAAGAAATGCCTAGAAGTGATAGGTATTGGATCCCTGATGATCGACGGTCCATACCAACCGTAAGCAGTGTTTATCTCCGGACGGAGCTCATCCATTTTGTAGCTGATAATGATACACTTAAGGAAATAAGCTTTTTTTATTAGCACACGAGCACACATGCCATTTGTTTGTATAGGATCCCTGGGGGGGCTAGTTAAGATGCACAATGTTAAGTTAGCTATTTTCGAAAATGGGGGTGAAGATTTACGTAAACTGATGGCAGATAGCGTCGACGGCTTATAACATCTCCATACTTACATTTCGTGACGACAGAAAACAGAAAAGTTCGCAGAGTTTGATTCTTGTAGTAAGAAAAATGGGAGTTTGGCCGAAATATTTTTGGTCGAATGTATAATATTCCAAAATGTATTTGTAAATATGATTTGTATTTATTTCCGGGATACCAAAACAGCTTATTAAGTTGGTAAGCTTAGGATACGAAGAGCAATAGGTTTTTAGCGAATGAAAATTTGGGTAAGTATAGGTACATTCCGCCAAATCATTTCAATAAAACGACGGCAACCTTAATAAAGTTAAGGGATAATTTTTTTATGGCGTAGGAATCCAAACGAGCACACAGGCCACCTGATGGTAAGTGGAAACTGTGACCCATATACATTCGCATTCACAAGACTGCAAATGCACTGCCAACCCTGAGGACTAAGATGGAATGCCTCTATGCTAGTCATTTCACCGGCTGTCTTATCCCCAAACCGGAACACAACAATGCGAACACTGCTGTTTGGCTGTAGGTTAATGGATAAGATGGTTGTACCAACCCGGACGGACCCTGCACAAGGTCCTCCCACAAGTAAATATCTGTATATTGTACAGGACTTGCTGTTTCGCAGTCACGCGTTTTTGGGAGTTACAAGCACATAAAACCTCCTCCTTCTCTAATCCTTTTTATGTCACTAGGACCATATAGAACGCTGGCTCGCCGTTTATAATCACCTTACACAACTCTTCGACTTCGATATAAAAATGTATATTTGAACAAGTTGTCACATCTAAAACTACATTGGTTAAAGTCACCATTGGTCAGCCAGAGACCAGTAGTCGACCTTATATGAGTGCAAAGGTGGGAAATATATGGTTCGTACTCTTCCCACTCATACAAAGAAAAAGTAGAGGCCGACTACCTGGTCTCTAGCTGACCACTGGTGACTTTACCCTACCTATTAGATTCTACAACATAAAATATGCACAGGATTCTACAACTGTCCACAACTCCTTGAGATTATTGGCTTTCGCGCGTCAGCGCTTCGGACGCGTTCCATGTCCCTGTTCGCGTTCCCTACGAGCTCATCAAAGGCGGGGACCCGCGCACCGTTGCGTAGAATATGCCAAACCAAACATATAATAAAAGCCTGGCCTCGGTTGACATATTTAGTAACACGCGCGCCAAATTCAAAGATAGAACTAAACTCTTAATAAAGTAAATGACCTACCTATATACATACATACATAGTTACATACCTTCACGCCTTCATTCTCAGAGTGGGGTAGGCAGAGCTACAGAATTACCAACAACTCTAAAAACTTGTTGATAACTCTGTAACCACAATTTGCACAATTAGGCTAAGATGTTTAACAGTGTATATTAGTGACAGGTTGTTGTTGTTGCCTGTTACCTACCTATATAAAGAACACATTTTGTACTTCATTTATAAGTTTTTAATAATATAACTTGCCTGCCCTGTCTATTTTTAAAATAAAGTATGCTGTTTGTTGTTGTATGTTTCGTTCCTACGGCATTGCCACTACTTTAATTATTGTGTAAGTCTCAGTGGGAATTGCCCCGGGATAAAGTCTACTCTTATAAAAAATTATGTTCTATTTTGTATATTCTGTTTCTAATGTCTGTGTCTGTTTTTTCCCCAAATAAAGAAAAAAAAAATAGAAATTTTACCGTAGTTCCAAACATTAGGTACATTAGAACTTTTCAAATTAAATCATATTTGCGCTTTCCATTTGTCGGAAATTTCTTAACGAAATTAAAATGTTCTCACTAGCGCAGTAAGCTGCAACAGTACCGCGAGATGAATCGCTCGCGTGGAGGTCCTTAATGAAAAGGATTAATGCGAAGTTTGAAACTGCAGTTTTCGAATGAAAAAGACATTCAACTCGGTCCTGAGATTCAACGGAGTTATTACATTATTCGCAGTAGTTACAACAAAATTCAAACTTGTTTTACTAAAGGTATGGTTAAGTTTCGATGTTAAAGATAAGGTCACTGGAAAGTTTTCCGATTATGATTTCTATGTTTAGGAAAATGTACAGTATGAATGATAGTTACAAGAATAATATTATGGATTTATTTGTGCGGGTGTAGGTGACGTTGAAATGTAAGTAAGGTAGAAGATGCTTCATTATATCTTATTTTATATCTTTCTTCTTATTTACCTACCTACAAATTATATATGCGGAAGTTTTGACGCAAGGATCACTCAATCATGCCAGTTGGCTTAGAGCCGTTTTTATAAAGCTGAGATCAAATATATGACAGTAAATATAATTTTAACGAATGGTTTATCAAATGTCAGTTACCAATACCACCCAGCGTTTAATAAAGTAAATGGTCGTAAGATTTGTCATTAGTTATGAAACAATAGGTCTGCCCCAAATTAAACTTGATACTTAAAAATACTATCCTTTTTCGCTTGATTATTGTCTGCGGCTAGCCTAAATTGTCTAAAGACTTACATTTTTTATTCGTTCTGTCGTATTGAGAGTTCGTTGACCTTTTCAAACATCAATTATTTTCTTAAATCGCGACCGTCTATTTATCACGACCTTTAAAATTGCTTTATATAGTTTATTTTCAACAATAATCATTCATAATGAGTGATTCTTCGGAAAGAAGGGTTTTAGAATTTTTGCAAAACAAATTGTTGCTCACCGACGAAGAACGTTCAAGCCGAGGCCCGATTATTGTAGGTAGGTATATTGAATGCCGTAGAATTCAAATGCCTGTTATTTAATTTCTTTGAACATCTTATTTATCACGACCGTATATTTTAAAGTTTCGTTGAAGTTTGAGTTCAAGTTAAATTATCCGGTAGGAATTGAAGTTTGAAAAGGTCATCGGACTCGGTTAACGGAGTTAGTTAAGGAACCTATCAGCGGGCCTATCATAGTCGTTTTTATCGTTGAAGTAAAAGAAGATAAAACATCTGTCACTTTCTGGCCAGTATGTGACCATAAACGGGTGCAGGCAAATCATTACATAGCTTGGCATTCCGACTTTTTATCATTGAAAGGATTTTTTCCCCTGATCGGAGCATCAAAGTCTCTCCATTATTTATTTACCGTTTTTAAGCTCGGCTCTCGGCAAGGCGCTGGCGGCTCTCCAAGCAATTAAGCCTCACGGAGCGGGATTAACGAAGGATTTGCACTAAATCGATTATTGAACTCTAAACCAATAAGTATTTATTTATTCTTTGGCTGCTGATGTCGGTTCTAGATACAACGCATCACTTGGCATTGAGGTAAGATGTCAGACAGGGAATTTAATACTGATTTATTGTATACGTCACACGTTCATTTAGCTTGGTATTAGTATATTTTTATCACCATATTTTGTGTCTTATCAAGCTTATGGACAGTTAATTATTGAACTACTATAGAATCCTGTCCCTCTGGCCACTACGGTTGAATTTGTTAACAAGTGTAAAGGTGGCGACTGACTTGTAACATTTCGCTGTAATGTATCACTCCCGGCTCTTATCTAAGAGCCATTACGCACTGTCGACTGGTCGCCAGCGACTCGGTCGACGGCGACTGTGACTTGCTATAGTTTATATAGGTGTTTACGCATGTGGTCGCCGGTTGGCCGCCTATGTTTCGGTCACCGAGAGACCGAGTCGCCGGCGACCAGTCGACAGTGCGTAATGGCTCTAATGGGTGCCATAAGATAAGGACCGCAGCGGGCCTAATATGGCTGCGTCTATATCGCGTGTCAAATGTGGATAAAGCATCCGTCACTGTCGTACCTACCTATTTAAGTGTCAAAAGGTGACGTATGCTTTATCCACATTTGACACGCGATATAGACGAAGTCTGTCGCCACCTTGAGGGTTTTTAACAAGCGTACGGTAACCAAAGCTCTAAAGGTGTAGCAAAAATATTCACGATCCACGTAGTTCTGATTCCTCTGTTGCTATTGGGCTCAGGTGGTACTTGGAGATTATACTAAAGCGGGTGAGAGAGAGGTACAAACAAAAATACGTTTTTAAGGGCTATCGCACTGAAAAAATATACCTTAAAATTCCGAATAACATTTGTCCGAATTTTCATTTTTCCGAAAGCTATGTTACGCTGGAGCTACTCGTATTTTAGAATAAATGTTTAAGGTTATGTTTGATTTATAAGCGATGGCAAAAAGTTAAGACTTCTTTCAAAGTATTGGTTCGGAATTATGTAAATTCGGAACTTTGATCATTTTGGAATTATTCATAACTTGCATAGTCGTTGTAGTACTCGTACTTTATAAGTTTTATAGTTATACCAATATAGTAGCATAAGATGACAAACGACTCTTTGATCATTCCGACGTAATATAAATATAAGCGTAACAGCCGCGTTGGATAGTTATCGCTGGAAATCAAAGAGGGAGGCGTGTTCAGCAGTGGACGACTACGGGCTGAAATGAAGATGATGACAATGTGTAAACATGTAGTAACAAGCGTACGGTAACCAAAGCTGTAATGGTGAAGCAGATCGGGAGGAGACGAGTAAATGAAATATAAACACGATCCATCGACGGGGCATGTACTTGCTGAAAAGCTAAAAGATGTTGAGGACCTCGAAAGACAGCGACGGGCCAATGCTATCAAAAGCAATATGTTGGCGCGCCGATTTGCTCAGTGCTCGGACCAAGTTAAAGTAACGCTGTCAGGCGTTCTACTCTAGCCAGCTATAGTATCAGTATACACTAAGCGATCTTTTGGCAGACTTCGAGTACAGTACAACAACGTGTTCCGAGCGATACTGCGGCTGCCGTGGCGGTGTTGCGCATCTAGCATGTTTGCTGTGAACTGAGTGGATGACTTCTTCGCCGTGTTGCGGAAAAGACGTTGGTCATTTATTACAAGGCTGAGCAAGTCGGGCAACAGTATTGTTCAGGCGTACATGAATTTTTATTATTATTTAGGGAGTAAAGTGCGTACAATAAATTATTATAAATTAAGAATGTTAAATGCTTGCATGTTTGATATTAATATTGTAAATTAATTGATGGGTAGTACCCAAATAAATAATCATTTTATTGGTTTATTATATAGTTCTAATTCCCCCGTGGGTATGGAACTATGGAGAACTATGGAGATAGTAGTCACAGCATTTACATCAAGTATTTTTAGGACCCAGAATAAACAAAGGAAAATGCTGAGTGGATTTTATAGGGATTATATTTTCAAACAAATCATACCTTTGGAATGAAATACGCCATTCAATATTTAGTAACCAAATAAGAGAATTAAAGCTCACTTTCAAATTCAAACAATAACTCCGATCCATCTGAAAGCGGAAACCTTAAAAAGGCTCCGGATTCCTTTGTCCCCGTTTCATTAGAAGATTAATTAATTAAACGAATTTGGTGAAAGCAATCAATAAGCATGGCGTCGAGTAATCCCAGCGACACAATTGCGTTTTGATGCCAGCTCGATCCGAAGCGAGTCGGGCGCAAGGGATAGGCGAAAGCGGAAATAGCTACCTAAATTAGTAGTCTTGATTTTGTTCTAAATAATCGAAAAGTGTGTTTGTACGGCTCCTCTTCTAACATATTACTGGATCCATAATCAAGTTTATATGCTTGTGATTCTACAAGGGTCTATAGGTTCTAAATTGCATAGGTCGTTTCTGGGGACAATGTTACACAAATTGACCTAGTCCCAAACTGAAGCTTCTACTATGGGTGCTAGACAATGATGCACTTACACATATAGAGAAATACATACTTAAATACATAGAAAACAATCAAGACTCAGGAGAACCAATAACTCGAATCACGCTTATAATATCAAACAAATATCTGCCCTTACCGGGATTTAAATCCGGGACCGCTTAATTGTGTGGTCGTCGTAGGACGAGACTTTGGATGTTTTATCCCTTGTGTGAAAATATTAAACATGATGACTCACAATAACTTTACACACAATGCATGAGTAAACCACAACACGAGATCTTTCAACTCTTCTCTCTTTAAAATTACTCGTACAAGAGTACAACTTAATTGAGAGCCGTTAAAATTACTCGTATAAGAGTACAACTTAATTGGGAGTACTGGTTGTACAATAAAGTCCATATAGTCACCATTGCCCTCTCCCTGCGCCTCATGTATACCCCGGCTCTCAGTTAAGTTGTACGACAATAAACATAAAATTACTTTTCAACATTTTTTAAGTTATTTTCGACAAGACCAAGCCAGCAATCGCTCGCAGGACTGATGGCCGATGGGGCCAGAAGGTTCTTGAGTGGCGTCCGCGGACCGGGAGACGAGCTGTAGGTAGGCCTCCAATAAGATGGAGTGATGACCTTGTGAAGATCGCGGGAACGCGATAGATGCAAAAAGCACAAGACCGGTCCGAGTGGAGAGCCTTGGGGAAGGCCTATGTCCAGCAGTGAACGTCTTTCGGCTGACATGATGGTGATGAAGCCAGCAAATAAAACCAAGTAAATGTCAAGTATATTTGCTTAATATGGCAGCCGCTTTTGATTCGGGCTGCGTCTCAAGGCAGGGATTACGCGAGAATTTTTCCCACTAAGCTAGACGTAATTGGATACTAAATTGACCGCGGAACACGGCTCGCGTCACTTGTTCCAAACGATTACGTAAAACGTTTGTACCAATGGAATATGATGGATGAAGAATTGAGCAACAGCTGTTTACAGATGGTATCTGTATTGATGACGTCGTTTGGTTAGCCTCGTCGAAAGTGACCTGTTTACGAAGTTAGTGGTTCTGAGTTCAATCCGGATAAGTGCGCTTAACGTTGTCTTAGGGTGCACTTACTCAAGCAATTGATTTAGCAATAATTACACATACATACATACCTTCACGCCTGTCATCCCAGAGTGGGGTAGGCAGAGCCACAAAATTACCTACAACTTTAAAAACATAATTACACAATTGAGTTAAAAAAGAGCAGTAAATTCAATTTGAGTTCGATTGTCTTTTAATATTTCTTATTAGGTACTTTAGAATTTTGATAATTATAACACTGGTTATAATCGTATTGAGGAATTTATCGTTAATAATTATTAATAATAATTACACAATCTTTGTGTATGTTGACGTAAGTTAGGTACAATCGCCATTTTTTGAATAGCTATAAAAATAACCAATATATTAAACAGAATTTAACATGGAGTTATATATATATATTTATGTATTTTTTCCGACCGACCCAATCCTAAAAAAAATGTGTCCTAAAATGTTCATAAATATAAGACTATACCCATGATTGAGAAGCATACAGGTATTCTAGATAGGTAAGTACTCAACTCAATCTCAAGATTACAGACGTCTTTGGACCTTTTTGTTTCTGTTTCTTTCTATACAATAAATTGAGCAGTAGAGCCGACTTACCATTTGGTAACCCGTTTCGTCGTTCATTAACCTTCTACACGCCATGTCATTCCTTCAAAACACGTAAATGACTTGCATCTAAAAATAATCTCGCAGCGCAGCACCCCCCAAAAACCATAACAAAAAGCAAACACACTTTTAAATTCGTAAAACAGTACTTCAAACCCCGCTCGTCTAGCCTTGTTCTTTGCCTTGCCTGAAGGAAAGAATGCAGCCGCATTTTTCTTTCAAAGCGTTCACAGGAAAGTTATTTAGCGCGTGCACATTTTTACAGCGCGTGAGTTTTGCTTTAGAAATGAAGGAACATTTAAACCAAATTGAGAACGGAATTTTTCATTTTTCTGTACACCGTTTAATGTACGTACGTTCAGGCTCAAAAACATACCCTCATAGTATCTCAGCTTTACTTTGAATTCATAATAAATAATTTCTTCGTGTTCGCACGTTTCCATCCTCTTTGCGATAGCTTTTTATAGCTATGAGGCACTGTAGTTTCGTTTGACGTAAGTTATATCGAAGTTACTATGACTAGGAGTACTAGTATTAATAGTAGTAGTAGGTAGTAGTAGTTAGTTATCACTTAATTTTTGTCCAAAAGTATAATTTTTATTCTTAGCTAAAAAATGGCTCACAAACTCACAGAACACGTGGTGGTAGCCATTGATTGACCATTTAAATTGTTTGGTAGTTTCTTGTAAAAAAAAAACACACAATGCATTAGTAATGTTAAAAAACATGACACTGATTCAACAGTAACGAGGTATGAGAAACGAGGAGTGTGTCAGGTTTTTTTCCTGTAATTTTAAAATAACTCCTTTTATGCTAGTGTTTTATTACTTTATGTAACGTAACAAACTTAAACTATCAACACAGGCCTCACTTTATTGGTTACTTTTCCCTAGCCTTCGAGAGTCACTGAACGCTTTTCTTTCACATATTATAAAAATATCACGACGTCTATTTTATATTTGAAATTTTATCCGTTCCGTTTAACCATTTATATTTATTCTATGAGATATGAGATGTTATATAACAGGCCATATTCTACGCGATTAAATAATATAGCTTTTGACGGGTTATTGTATAGTCAACGTTACGATAGTTTTTATTTACTTGGTATTAAGAGCGACCGATACGATAACAATGACAAAGGCAATATACCCACTAAAAAACCAGCGATCAGCCTCTGCGCCGTTTTTAGTGAACGTCGTAGATTCTGCTTGCGCATTCGACAAAGACCCTCACTGGTTCCGCGTAGCTCAGGCTCCGACATTGGAAGAGCGCCCCCGGAGAATCTAGGGCGCTCACAGTACAGTGGACGAAAAAGGGTGACAGACCCCCGATCTATCATCCGCAGATCCACACACTTCGGCCGCAGAGGATAGAGAGAACGGTTAACCGGCACTCCTCTTCCTTTGCGGGCCCACCGGGCCACAAACAACGTTGTGGCCCCGCTAGATTGCAGAAGGTACCTAGGGAGAGTGGCTGATCTCAATACCAACACGCCTCTCTCCCTACAAGCCCGGCCACAGACCTTACCTGAGGGTAACAGCAGTCCATCCATGTAACGCTTAAAATGTAACGATTATTTATTGTTGTTGTGGGATTAAAAAAACACCTTAAGGATTTCATACCTGTTATTACCATACCAAATAACTGTCAATTACGTCTCTGACAATGTAACTAACAATAATTGTTTTTTACAGCAAATAGACAAATCGTTATTAATTAATCTATCTAACTAATCGCTCTGCGAAATTTTGATAACAGTGTCCAATTTAATTTAAGTTTGTTACCTAAGCCCAATTAATACTTTTAAAAACTTTACTTTCAGTCCTACCGAAATATCTCTGGCAAAGGTCCTTTATGAAAACGACAAAATAAGAGTGAAGTTGGCCGATATTTCTACTTTCATTGAAACGGCGGCGGCCTAAATTCTCCTCTAAAATGAGTACCTAAGTACCTAACTTTGTTATTAGGTCGGGCCTAATAGGATATAAAAAAATGTTCAATATAAAATAACAATAGGTTAAAATGGCACGGCTAGGTATGTTGCACGTAAATCATACGCAAACGATGTACCTACTAATTAAACTGAGATCTTTTTTTTTTATCCTACTGCTGGGCGAAGGCCTCTCCTCTGCCTCTCTACTTACCCATATGGAGAGCACGCTCCCGCCATCACCTTTTGGGTCTTCACTTAAAAAAAAGACGCTCTCTTTCAAACTTATCTTGGCTACCCAAAAAAATTACAAAATTCTTTTACTCCAATACTAATCCAATTCTTGGCATACTGAAATCATTTTGGCTTTAAACGCAACTCTAAAACACCTCGAACTCTGTATGTCTGTTTATGTTATCCGAGTCATATCATAAACACAGCGGCGATGTAGCGAACGCAACAAATGAGCCAAGAAACTACCTTCACAACTCCCATGCACAGTAAATATGACTCAAACAGTAAAACAATATGGTTAAAGCAAAACTTTGCAAAGCATTGACACTATTAATACATATCTTTGATAAATGTTTAGTTAACATGTTGAATCAGAAATTAGTTTTTGCTTTGTTACCGATCTAAAAGAACGAATTTATAACATTATTATCCTTTTTTACCACCTGGACACATACAAGTTTTGCACAAAAAGTAGCGAAAAGAGATGATACTTATTATAAATAAATAAATATTAAAGAAAAAAAAACTTAATATAAACTTACATATACGTACATATATAATACATACATTTATATATGTTTATAATAACTATAATGATTATAGGAGCTTGGCTTCACGACTCATACAACCACAACGCTTTTAAATTACTCTTTAGTGAGACTACAGGGGATTGTCTAAGGGACAACGGAAGTTCATTCCACAATCAAAGGTAGTATGGTTTTGCCCAGTAGAATTATAGAGACAGTTTATTACGTAGGTACTGTTACAATATCAGAGTACTTTCGCCCTCTTACTGTGCCGTAGCTTCAGTATAAGTAGGTAAATTGCATTCATAATGCCCCCACATCGCCCGGGGAGATCTAAAGAGCCAAACAGAGAGTCAATATAATAAAATACGCAAAGTTTGCGCGAAAGCACTTTCTACCCGCTTTTTTATCTGGTACTCGATGAATATGTATGAGTTGAACTTCCCAATGTATTGTTTTTGCCTTAAGATTTTATCGCAACCAACATTTGGAAGATGTAAGCAAGTATTTCTGACGTTAACTGTGATGCATGACGTCAAAATGAGGCTTTTCATTTCAACGCTGTTTTAGGTACGGATTTTTTTGTTTCTTTATCGTGTTTTGAATGCGGAAGGCCTATGTCCAGCAGTGGACGTCTTTTCTAGATATGATGATGATGATGTGTGTTGATGTTTCAATTCACCAATCTACACATCATCATCTCAGGCTCATGCTACAAGACCTTAACAATGCAAGCCGAGAGGTCGGACTTATGGAAGACCAAGCTCGATTTACATATGCATTCTTCCGATCCTCACCTACGGTGCACAGACTTGATCTTGAACAAACATTCAGATGTCTACCCTTAAGTTTTGCCAGAGAGCCATGGAGCGTATTCTGAGCGTTAAGCTTACAGATCGCGTCCGAAATACAATACTACGCTCCGAAACCTGACGTAGCTCAAACAGCCACCAGACTCAAGTAGGACTGGGCCGGACATATTTGTCGCATGCCGGATATCAATTGGGCAAAAACCACCACAAACTGGATCCCACCTGATGATCCTAGATGGCGAGATCAGCTTGACGCTTTCAGAAGGGACTGGCAGGAGGCTGCGACAGGGATGCGTGGAAGGACGAGCCTTTGCCCAGCAGTTGGACACTTAAGGCTGACAAATTGTAAATTACTTTTGTTGTTCGTTTTGCTTTACCTCTGGATACTTTGTTTGTGCTAGCATCATGTGGATATTATGGAAATTATGATTAGAGCCCTTCTATTTAATCTGTACTCAATTTATTTTCTTTAAGTTAGTAAGTAAGTAAGTAAAACATTTATTCACAATAATAACACACAACAAAAAAAAAGTAGCAATAAAAATGAAGAAAAAAGCCAACGCTAGTCTTCCGTAGGGGCCGCTCGGTGAAAACACGGAAGGTGATACATACATTATTAATATTAAATTAATACAAAGAAAATGAAACAAAAGCAAAATAAAAACAAAAAACAACAGTCATTAGAACAGGCAGCGCTCAGGTGGCAACCAGAGGAACTAGCTTATTAGCTTAGCCAAACTGCCATGCATATTATTATCTCTTAATTCACATTGTAATACCATTTTCTTTAACTTCTAACATTGAAAGGGAAATCCCGATAAGATCACTCATGTGCCTCCGTCTGTCTGTCACCAGTTATTTTTCCTCAATATGACTCGGCGCAGGTGCCACCCTCAAATTTCAATTGGTTTCCCTTTGTAGCTCGAAGCCCTCTCAACAGTTATTATTTCTATTTACGTATAAGATGTGATTCAAAAAGAGCTGTTATGACAATTTGCCTAAAAATCACTAGTTTCTATTGCTTTTTTTGCGGCCGCCTTGTATATGTCTCTCGTTTCAAACCTACTTTAATAGAGATGTTTTTTTTCTTTCTTTGCAGTTTAGGCAAAAATGAATAAGGACCTATAAGCAATAATTTAATAAAAGGAGCAATGAGTTTACTTTTACAGCTATACACTCTTATTCTTTGTCCTTGTCAGTCATGGTGACCTTTGCAATAAAGTAATATTAATAAGCGGGATTACTACGCGAGAGAGTTAAACACACACCACCTCTAATAACAAATGCTCTAATGTTAATATTACCGTACCAACTCAACTTGGCAGAGAAGAAATCAATCCTTACATATTGCACAACCGTGAAGTTTTAACATATTAGTAATGTTGGCAGCAATGAAACAATGCTTTATTACTATTCCTTCACACGCAACAAATAAGTTTAGCATGTTTTTACTGCTGTGACTTCGTATCTACCTAGTAATAAAGGTAGTTCTCTTCAGAACCCTGCAGCATGTTACTTATTCGCTCTTGTACCTTCTTACTATAATAAATAAGTGTGAAAATTTTATGCGGTGGAAAACAAAAGCAAACAAATTAGTATTAAGTCTGAAATGTCTTAAATAAATCGTGTTTCTTTCGGTTTTGTATCCTTTTATTTTCTTAACTGTGTTTATAATACCTATAGTCTCTTGCAGTTTATGTGAGCAGTAAAACCGGCCACACCAGACAAGCTGGGATTATAAAAAGCGCGCTCTGCAGTTTGTTTGTTTTAGAGATCCTTGTTAAACACTCTCTTATATAATTTCTATAATTTTCTATAATTTCTCAGCCAGTAGTTTGATAAATAAGACCAAGTTCTACAAATGACAGTGATCTTTGTCGCATTTGACTGGATTTTGTCAATATTACCTACGAGTATGTGGGTCATGTATAACATTAAAATATCATATCTTTCCCCTGCTCTCTCAAAACCACATTAGATCAAATTACGGCCGTTTGTCAAGGTCATTCACTGAGTTTTTGCTTGGTGATTCTCTTAGGCCTTCCAGGGATTTGCAGGGATACTTATCGTTGTATTCGCATAATCGGAATGCAGAATTGGAATGTGCGAGCTGAGCTGAATGACGTCTTCTGGCTATTATTGCATTGCCTTAAAGCTCTACCTTACGTGCCTAAAGGTGCTCTTACGTGGTCAAGTTTTAGAGCAATAATTACCTGGCAACAATGACTATCTTACTCTCATTTGGTTAAAAAAAAAAAAGATGTCCGTACTTTTGACCGTCCATTTTTGCTCAAAAAACATCCCGTTTAAGTATGTGCACCTTAAGATAAGAGCGGGGCAGCTTTAGTTTACTTCGTCGACAAATTAAAAAGCGAGTTGTTTTAGTGAATAGTGAAGTATCCGATTAAGTGAGACTTTTCACTATTCACGAAAAAGGACTTCTTAACAGGATGATTTTTTTACAACCGCAATGCTGTAAATATCTTTGAAAATATAATTTCCTAATACACACAGTAGAGCAAAAAACCCTTTGAGTATCAAGTGCTTCAAAAACAGTATGACAAAAGATCCACCTTTACTGATTGAAAATTACTCCATTCCTGCCACGTAATTAATTTACAATATTCACAATGCTATTCACTCACTAATTATATACACATACGTATTATTATTAACACACACTTAGGTACACATTTCAATGATATGGTCAAGACAATTAAATCGAGCCGTAAGTTTAACCTTTACTTGTGGGAGGACCTTGTGCAGGGTCCGTCCGGGTTGGTACCACCATCTTACCCATTAACCTACCGCCAAGCAGCAGTGTTTGCACTGTTGTGTTCCGGTTTGGGGATAAGACAGCCGGTGAAATGGCTAGCATAGAGGCATTCCATCTTAGTCCTCAGGGTTGGCAACGCATTTGCAGTCTTGTGAATGCGAATGTCTATGGGTCACAGTTTCCACTTACCATCGGGTGGCCTGTGTGCTCGTTTGCCTTCCTACGCAATAAAAAAAAAAAAAAACCTGTTTTTGGAGCAGACCATAATTACCATTCCGATCGTTAGGCTCAAATAGTATTATGCTCTAACTACGACCCAACCCAATGAATGTTCATGTTTTTTGGTTAAACATTCCGTTTTTTTTCCGTGTAAAAGTTTATGAAAATATACAGAACTGAGAGAAAAAAAGGTCCTCATCCTTACGGACCCCGATGTTGCAAGGAGCGTTAATTAGAAAAATCTCTGTAATCTGGTACAATTAGCGCAAATTATACTAAATCGAGCACCTGCGCCGCGATATTACGGACTCAAGGAAAGCGCTTATTTTCGCCCACTTGGATTAGTGACAATTAACTTTACTGCTCTTTTTCTACATGAATACATATTTTCACCGGGTTTTACTTAGGTGTATTTATTTATACCAGAACTTCGCCAATTAGCACCTAGGCAAAGTACGCCTTTTCACTTATTATTGTGTTAAAACCCCTTTGAAACGAGTGGCCAGACCTTTTCAAAACTGTTTTGCATAATTTAATCATGAAATTTCGACTTCAAATGTATAAATGGGTACCAAAAATTGGATTGTATTACGTTCCAACGACTCGTTCCGGAATCGGAACTTGGTAGACGTTGGGTAATGGGGAAACTTTGGAACCTTTTGTTCCTCTGAACGTTCGCCCCTGTAAGTACATTAAGGTCGTTCTTGATTAATATACACCTAGAAACGTTCGAACTCGATGATGATGTACCGTTACCACTAAAAAGGTAATTTTTTAGAGGTTTACAAAAAAACTAAATAAAACACTGTTACTTGTGGGAGGACCTTGTGCAGGGTCCGTCCGGATTGGTACCACCATCTTATCCATTAACCTACCGCCAAGCAGCAGTGTTGGCATTGTTGTGTTCCGGTTTGGGGATAAGACAGTCGGTGAAATGCCTAGCATAGAGGCATTCCATCTTAGTCATTCCATCATTTGCAGTTTTAAGATTGCGGTCTTGTGAATGCGAATGTCTAAGGGTCACAGTTTCCACTTACCATCATCAGGTGGCCTATGTGCTCGTTTGCCTTACTACGCCATAAAAAAAACACATTTAAATCTTGCTAAAGGTATTGGCCTTATTAAAAAAATAACCGCACCGCTGCTGGTTCGACAAAAACTTTGAAAAGGGCAATTGACATATCCAACTTTCGACTACCTTATATATTAACTTCAAAGTAATTAAATATATCTATTGTGAATCGGCGTAGACTAGTAAGTTCACACACGAGTCTCTCTATAAAAAGTAACCCAAATGACTTGTTTGGGTGGACAATTATGTCGACAGTATAATGGACGCAGCGCATGATAAATTTTGCGAACTGAACCATTACTCTCAATACATTTGCATAATTTTCAAACGTAAACCTATTCATGGTGTGGCAAATTAAGTTGCCGGCCACAAATTGACCGTCACGAGAACGTTATCGTCATGCGTAAAAATACAACATGACTCTATTATTAGATGTAAGACGCGACTAAGGAAATGAAGGCTTATAGTACTGCTAGGCGATGGGCTTGCTCCCTGTCACTAATACGCTGGTAAACATCTTAGCCTATTTGTGCAAAATGTGGTTACAGAGTTATCAACAAGTTTTTAAAGTTGTAGGTAATTCTGTAGCTCTGCTTACCCCACTCTGGGATTACAGGCGTGAAGGTATGTATGTATGTATATATCATTGCTGGTCACTGTGCCAACACAAATAGACAGAGCGGCAGTAGATCCTTAAGATACCTACGCGTCCTGGTCTAACGGACAGTGAACGATCTCACGAATTTTTGATACGTGGGCCAACGCATAACAGTGTTATGTTATGAGGCGAACATGTCTTAATCCATCTGTAACGATGAGTTGTGTCTCTTCGTGATTCTTGTTTCCTTTTTTTGGGCACTTAATGCTCTTTTTTTTACACACCTCGGTCGGCGTACTTCGGCTAAGATCGAAGGAGCAGGCAACGAAATGGATTTTTGGGCCTAACAAAAGTATATCAAATTAAGCGACGCAATTAAGTGAAACTAAATTATAAGTGGCCCTATAGTTAATCTGGAGCATCGCATGTTATGCACCTCTATGCAGGTACTTTATTGTGGTTCCATAAGTCTTTTTTTTCTAAATTATGATTGTTATTGTAAATATGTTTCAAAAATGTATAATTTATTGTTCATTACTTAAGTGGGTGTTACACTAGGTTTACTTTGTAGGTGTTAGTATTGTTATGTAAGTATTGGTGTACTTAACACTAATTCTTTAAAAAAATACCCGCTATCTTTAACGGTACAAAAAATACCGGTCGGACAGACGGTTGGACGGACGGACACCGTAGGCATATTAGTAGTTCCCGTTCGGTAAACCATAATTTTATCGATTATCATCTTACCGGTTGTATCATTTCGTCGAACGCTACTTTCTACTGAAACCGTGAAGTTTTTAGGATATTTTGAGCATTCATTTTTTTTAACGAAAATTCTGATTCAATGACATGACAATTCTGCGTAATGATAGTCCCTATCCACCCCCTACGTATCCTTCGGGAACGGAACCCAGTTTTATCTTATCTTTCAGATGGGCTTTTTGGATACACTTCGACCCTTTTGGATTTTTGAGCAATTACCCTGATACACTCATTTTTTTAAATGCGTTATGACTTGCGATAAATGTGACCTAAAACACATGTCATTATGGCAAACGATATAGACGCGATACATTAACGTTCCTTACTCGATAGAAAATAAATGAAGTGCTCAAAAAATAGTTGCTAACACTTTATATCAAAAAATTCTAATTTTACTTAAGTTACACAACTAACCAACCAAATAATATTATTAAATATTACATTAGTACACAATGAAACATCCTCATATTCTGTAAGGTTTTGATTTCGATTTTTGTTGAGCTGGTAACCATTTTGGTACCTCATTAGTTCATGAAAATATTTTAATGAGATGTGAATTCAACCGGGCTTATTAATTTCGTAGTTTTGATTGGATATTAATTGAACGACCGATCGTCTAGTTTTGTTTTACCACGCAGTTGAAAATAATACCCTGGGCATCTAAATTTTCGGTAATAATATCATATTAATTTTGAAATGTTATCGTATTATCATCGTTGAGAATAGCTCTTATTTACTGAGCTGAGTTAAAAACCAAACGATGACATATCGAAGATCGTTTTACCGATTAAATAGAACCTATGACCCTAAATTCAATTGCTAGCTGTGTACGTTGACCTAAATCTATATGAATATGTCTTTTTCATGCTGACAACTGTCAGTTTTAACTATAACATTTCGAGTACCTACCAATTTTACCAAACAATGTTAACAACTTAACAGACGATTAGAGTGTCCACAGCTGTCAACATGTATGAACTAACAGTCGATTAACATTGAGTAATATCATCGTTTGATGAAATTGGTCAGTTATGTATACAGCGGGCCTATTATGGTCGTGTGTATTGATGTGGATAAAGCATCTGTCCCTTTCTGACCAGTATGTAAGTGCGAGAGTGACGAATGTTTTATAAAGGCGACTATAATACGAGGGCAGATAATCTATCTCGGGAAAAACTATATTGCTTTTGAAATGTTATAATAGCTCTTATTTACCCGGCGGTCGAGTTAAAAACGATACGATAAGAAGTCAATGTGACAATGGAGTTCCCTGCTCGGCTATTAGAATAGGGATCGACGGAGTTACTCTATCACACTCGCACTCGTATTTGACAGTATATTTGTCACTCTGGTTTCATTATTAGCTGAAGATTGCCGTTAGCTTTCAGTACAAAGTTTAGTTTTTAGTTTAGTTTAGTTTAGTTTAGAAGTAGAAGAAGAAGAAATGCCTTTATTCCCCGACCATAAGACACACAAATATACAATTGATTCAAGAAACTAATGAAGCTAACAGGCCTAGCACGCAAATAAAGAAAGTAAAGTTTCCAATCTCCTCAAGGCAAAAAGATGATTGAATGTAAACTCTCAAACGCTCTCTGTTACAACGCTTAATAAATAAACGATCCGTCCACGTTACTTAATAACACATATCACATTAGCCGGCATGCTTAGAATCTTCTTTCTAATAGTATATAAAAACCACGTGTCACGGTGTTTGTAAATAAACTCCTCCGAAATGGCTCGACCGATTTTCGTGAAATTTGTGTGCATATCGGTTAGGTCTGCAAATCGGACAACATCTATTTTTCATCCCCCTAAATGTTAAGGGTGGTCCATCCCTAAATTTTACATACATGGCAAAACAACGATTGCCGGGTATACGGGCAAAGTCCCTAAGGAAAATATATAATTAGGTTTAATAAACGTTCGGGTTTAAACATATAAGGTATTGTAATATTCAGTGTTCGCAGAGGAATCGGATAAGTAGGTAAATATAGGGCTATTAAGAATCGAGCTGAAGAAATTAGTATAACGTGAATTCAGGTTTTTTATTTACTAGAGGAGTTTTTATTTACTACTGGAGTTAGAGGTAGGTAATGAAAATACAGTTAATATTTTTCGGGATCTCAAGACTGCAACCCTGAGAACCAAGATGGAATGCGTCTACATGCTAATTATTCTACTTTGTTTCTGTGTATTATTATTCTTAGCCTACATGTAAGAATATCTAATCTGAAAAGATATTCCTCTTGCTTTCAAACCTGCCGGCCCGTCCCTACAGATTTGGCCTTGCCGCTTAAAAATTAACACTTTCTCACTTTCCCGAATCTTGGTGACCCGATGAATAATAAAAAATATTTTGCGGCCCGCGGCTTGCGACTTTGGAACTGTAATAATGTTTTAATTATATTTGTGGACGAAACTTCGGGGTTGGGAGGATTTAACGTACTTTCGTTTTAGTAGGCGTGTTCAGGGAACCTTTTTAAATGCTGTAAAAGTTATAAAATAGACCGTTTTTTTATGCAAAGGGCTTATTTATCGCGCTAATTACGATAAAACTTAACTTTAGAGTTATATTAAGCTTAATAGCATTTTATATTATCTTAAGAGTTATTTTTTATTTGGAACTATTGCAACTATTACTAAGCTTTTTATTCGTTAGCTAATATTATGAACCATTTAAAACGTATCATCTTGAACTTAAATGATATATTTTCAATTCATAAAATACTATAATTTAAAGCGTTAACTTTTAATTTATTTTTGATAGAAGAACTTAGTAAAGCAGTGTTTTTGAATATACGCAAATTAAATAATAATTAACAAGCCACAAGCTGCCATCTGTCGGGTTATTCTAAATGAACCCTAGTTTGCAAGACATCTAGGGCCGTCGCTCATCGGAGCCACATACTATGAGTGTCTACCTACTAAACTTAAAAATGTACAATCTGACGAACCATTTAAGTATCAGCTCAGAAACCTTTTATTGGATAATCCATTATACTCCGTCGATAAATATATGCAACTTAAATTGTAAAAATATTATTGTTTGTTTGACCTTTTTTACTTTATGTATATTGACGTCGGAAACTGACCATATATTAGTTGTTTATTAATGTTGTCTTAGGTTGTCTTTGATCATTTGAGTGTTAGATATTTTTGTATTATTATTTATATTTTTGACATGCAATGCAATTTATATTATAACATGACATTGATTAATAAATAATCTAAACTAAACTAAACTATACGTTCAAAACCCGTAAGAAATGACTAGCATTATTATTACAACCAATTTTACTATGAGAACTTTCTCGTCTGTGGTATTAGGTAAAATCTGTACTGTAATGCCCTTACTAATAAACGTGGAGTAACCGTCGAGTAGCTAAACCATGCTTTGTCCTTATCTGTCATATTCAAATGTCACAATGACAGATAAGGATAAAACATGGTTTAGCTACCCCACAGTTACTCCACGTTTATTAGTAAGGGCATAATTGTTATTACAGTATAGATTTTTGTAAGGTTATGAGTATAAATTTGGAACAGCTGTCAAAACTCAAGAGGGTCTCTATTCTAGTATTCATACATATTAAAACAGTTATTGACTCGAAACGTCAAAACAGTGTGTTTTCATAATAAAAACCGCACGAAATTTGATCTCGAATGACTTGAGAATAGGGACTTCATTCGTTTGTCTATGATTTATAAAAAAACATTCGTATTGACGGAGGATTGAATTTTCGCCATTATGGTTGTCATTTGATTGATGGTTTTCTGTTAAGAAAGTAGGATAATTCTAAACTTATGATATGTGTGTGTGTAGGTAATAGTAGTTTATGCAACTGATTCATAATGAGAGGCCTTAAAGTACGAGTGTGTTTTTATGAAACGAGCCCCAGCGAGTTTCATAATAGTATGACACGAGTGTTTTAAGGCCTAATTATGAACATTTGCATAAACTACTATTAGTTAACTCAACAAAAACCTTACCTCTTTACCTTAGGACACTATTTAACCTGCATTATGGTCTCAGGAAAGCATAAAATGAATAGTTTGCGCATTTGCACAAAACTCCAGTGGAAGTTGCATCAGAAACCAATTAGGAAACGGTAATTTCTTTAACGGGTTCTTTCCTGAATAGCTCAGAGGGGTTATTATGACGTAGCTTTGCAGATCATTTTACGCTGAGAGAAAAGGACAGAGCTATATAGGAGAGCTATAGCTCTGTTCTTTTACGCTCGTCGTAAAATGAACTGCATAGCTATGTCATAATAACCCCTCAGGTGAGCTGATTGCTTCTTTAACTCCTCTTTTATTTGCCCTAGGAGATATACTTCTTTGAAAGTATTATTGAGGTTTAAATCTTTGACGGTGCAAATTCTACTTATTACAATTATAAAAGCTTTAACCACGTCTCGCTCATAGCAGGCAACTGTTTTCTCCAAAGAGGCTCGGGGAGATTGTTGGCGATAAAAACCATATCGTCTTTGACCCTGATATCAACTTTTTGATAGCTCTGATTTACTTGACAGCCAAGTAATTGGCGGACGAGTTAAAAATAAAAAACAAATGCCATAACAGGTCAAAGACGATATGGTTTTTACCGCCTGCATAAAGGCCTAGTATCAGCGGCCCTTCCTTGCTCCTTTTAATGGGCACACTTTTAATGAGTACTCTCGGTTGGTTAGTCCCACATAACCACTTGGGCTTCAGCGAGCCAAGGTGGTATGCGTAAAAGCATTTTCCCAGACTGAAAAAGAAGGCCACGGTTTTCTATGACTTGAAATCTATTCGAAGTGTGTCCTAGTGAGCCCATCTGGATGATAAAATGTTTTTTTTTTAATGTCATAGGAAGGCAAAAGAGCACACAGGCCACCTGATGATAAGTGGAAACTGTGACTCACAGACATTCGCATTCACAAAGACTGCAAATGCATTGCCAATCCTGAGGACTTAGATGGAATGCCTCTATGCTACTCATTTCACCGGCTGTCTTATCCCCAAACCGGAACACAACAGTGCAAACACTGCTGGTTGGCGGTAGGTTAATGGATAAGATGGTGTTACCAACCCGGACGGACCCTGCACAAGGTCCTCCCACAAGTTAATTCATTCCTATTATTCAATCAAGCCACGGATAGATATGAATAGAATAGGAATTCATGGGATAGGGTTAGAATTCGACACATTTTCTAAATACATGGCCAACGTCAGATTTGTAGCCGAATTAACCTTACCTATCCGGGATTTGAATATTGGGAATAGACATAAGACATCGTTGTTACGGTTAGGCTGAGTTTCCATTATGTCGTTACGTTTTATTTACCGTCGGATGACTATCGTTTCTAGCTATTTTGGTCGTTCTTCTTTTTTACCAACAATAGCCTGTCTCTCATCTTATTAAGCGTCTCATTAGAGTATGGATAATTATGTTTTTCGTGTTTAATATAGGTACGTCCATACTTTTATTTATGTAATTGTACCAAATAATTGTGCTCTTTCTTTAACCCACGTTTTTTTTAATAATATGGTTTTCCGTTGAATGCCGTGACAGAGTGGTCATCTAATACTTGGTCTCGGCTGAAAATGGCCACTCTGTCAGTGTTACTGGTAAACCATATTAAAAATAATAAAATATTAATGCAGGACGGGAAGCATTAATTAGTTTAATAAAGAATAAATGCAACTTTTTTTGAAATCGAACACTGAAACCATAGTTATTGATAGTTCAATAATCTAAAAAACCGAAAATCGACGGTTTATTGTCGGTAAAAAAGAAGAACGACCCATTTGCTCCCATATACCGACTGTCTGTCGTGACTGAGTCGTTTATCGTTGAATTACCGTCGTTTCTAGCGATTCTCACTGGATTACCTGTACAGTCACAAACCGGGTTTGTTAAGCCACTTGCCATTGTTCGTAATTTAGCCGTGTATTCAATAACCTATGTCAACGACTGGCTGACAGCTATTCGATTTGCATTACATAGCCAAATTAGAAACATGGGTAAGTGGCTCAACCATCCCGGTTCGCGACTGTACTATCGTCATGTTTTTATCGTGACGTTTTATTTATTGTTGACGACGGTCATTTTAGCTATTTCCATTTATCTTGACAGTCTTGAAGTGAACGACTCCATTTTAATATGCAAGATATAAAACTTTGAGCTGCAAGACTATCCTTTCGAGTCCACCTTTGCACTATTAGCACAATGGAGTCGTGACCCACCATAGAACGGTATCACAGTGACGTTATAAAACAATTAGTTTGACACTTCTTACGATTTTAATCATAACGTCAATATGACGCAGTTCTATGGTGGGTCAGGGATTTATTGTGCTAATAGTACATTCCTATTTTGTAAATACATTTGGATTTTCTATTTTGTACAACAAAGTTCTTACATACATACCTACATCACTATCTGTCGTCAAGATTAAGTGGGAACATTTTGTGCCGATTTTACACATTATTTTCATTAAAAACTCTTCTCCACATCCCATGATGGGATTTTGCATGGTACCCGATTCTAAGCTTAATATAAAATCGAATTTCTAAAGACGATCAAAGGCGTTCAGTTTATTTCGGATCAAAATTATTATTTTATAGACCGAGCGCCGCCAGTCCGGGCCATTCGTTTCTTCTTCACTGCTCGCATTAAAAATAAAGATTTCTAGCGTCAACTTTTATTGAACATTTTCAATAAGAAGTTGTTTTTTAGATCAACCCCTCGGTAGATGAGTGTAAATTAAGAATTCATCCTAGGATATTCAATTGGACGTAATATGTTTACTATTTAATCATGTAGGGTCTTAAAGATATGAAGGACCAAGGTGCTAGTAATGTCACCGAAACTATTAGGGTGACGGCACCAATGTTGGACACTTTTAGCTGAAGGCACCATTAATGAACAATTCACTCTTAATTCAAAGATCATAACTCATAAGGCTATGAATTGATTGTCTCAAACTAAATGAATAACCCTTATCTTCTGTACCATAAGAACCAAGAGTCCATTAATGGTCCTTGTTGATTACTGGTTCCACGACCCTATAACAATATTGTTTCGAATCATTCCTATATTATTTCCAATAAAATACAATATTAAAAACTGGGCAAGAGCCTGTCTGACCATGCTCAGTGTAGGGTTCCGAAGCCGTTACTTAACAAAAACTATAATTAAAAACCACAAGTATGTACTAATTCTCTATTTAAAGTTATTTGGTGCTGTCTTAGGCGATTTTAGCAGGTATAACCACTTTAGTCGCCGGTATCTCAGGAACCAGTCATGTCTACTTAGCCGTGATAGTTTTCCTTTCAAATTCGTTATATGCGCTTTCGTTGAAGATATTTTTCAGATTTTTATTATTTAGTTTTGGCTGTAAGGGGCGACACTTATACCAAAAATTAGCGCTTTAAAGCTTAATACTTCATAAACGAAGCCCTTAATCGAACAATATTTTTGAAATACCTTTTCAACGACACCCAACAACGGGATAGACAATAAAAAAGAAATACATCCCCACGTGACGTGTAGGGGAAGTACATAAAAAAAACTAGATTATATTTTATCACATACGGACGGACGAACTGACGGACGGACGGACATGGCGAAACTGTAAGGGTTTGATTGCGGAACCCTAAGATGGGGGGAAAAGCTGCATGGAAGGTCATCCTCAAGTTAAGAGAAAGAACGTCGAAATTAATAATTGGCTTTCTTCAACAGGGTTCCTTAGTAGCTTTTTGATTAAATTCCGTCGAGGTAAAAACTCGGATCAGATATTGATATCACTTTGCACCCCGTTTTCCTTAGTCCATGCCTACCCAGTATTAACCGTTTCCGTAAAAGTAAACAACTTTTATGGACCGGCCTTAATGCAAATCCCGGACAAGGAATGAATTTAAAATTTTTCTAATCTTTTAATTTTCTGGCCGTTCACGCGCCATTGTTTCCTTTCCGTTTCTTTAATTGCGCCGGCGACGCTGAACGGAGCGAATTATTGAAAAAGTTGGCGTTTACGGACTGTTGTTTGGTGTAGCAGACGGGCGGCGGAAACGCTGCAGATTTTTAATATTGTCTAAGTTCCCTTTGTTGGAATTGTAGTCTTAGGCTTCTGTTCAAACCTTTTAAAAAGACAGAGACGGACAGGATAAAAAAAGTGAAGTACTTTGAAGAATTGAGACTGGTAAAAGTTTCATGCTTAAAACTTGTCACTTGAGACTAAAGTTATTTATATTCTCGATCGGTTTTTCATCCAGAAGGTGAATTCAAGAGTACTGGTACATAACGCGTATTGTATGAACAAATCTAAAAATATAAAGATAACACAGGTTGCATACTAACAATATATTGCCAACTAACTCCTAAAGTAAGTCAGACTTTTATCATAGGAGTTAGTTGTCCTTCCTTTAAGTCATCTACATCGGTTCATAAATTAAAGTTAATAATGAGTTGTATTACTTAAAAATAATCCAATGAAACATTTTCAATACTTCCTTATGAATAAGTTTGGTAATTATTTGGTTTTACTGACACAACATTATCAGTCGCTGCTTAGTTCAGCTTTTATAACCATGCTGTTCTTTAAGTTTTTATTAAGATGCCGCTTTCAGTTTTTAATTTGTTTTTATTGCATCAACTAAATATAGGCGTAACAGTTTCCTGGTTCGCGCTAGTAGAACCTTAAATGAGTTATCTAAACAGATCAACATTGATGTGTTTAATATGAACATCCAAACTGTGAGGCGTAAATTAGCAGATGATTTCTTAAAGTGAGCACTTCCTTTATTCTCTTTTCTTTACTAATTCTGATATCCCACCGTATTTTCGTTATATAAACTCACTGTCTTTAGTTAATACCCATTTGTGAACTTTCCTGTTAAGACCCTTTCTTACCTGTGTATTAATTGTTACTAATTATTGTACTTGCTGTTAATAGTTATTAAGTGTTAATCTTTTGTTAGTGCTTAAGCGGCACTTCCGCTGTTCAACCGGCTTTTTGTGGTTTTAATAACCGTTAACTTGGTTTTATCTGCGAGAACCTATAATTGGGTTTCTACATCTATTTTAAGTTCTATTTCTGTTATGTATAGCTGTTGGATCTCCTCAAATAAATAAAAAAAAAGACGTGTGGCACTCGGGGACTGCCGCGGTAAAGCTATTGCATGTCGTACAAACGCACACAACGCCGTGTCGAAGACTGCCGAACTGAAACGACGTTAGACGATGCACGGCCTTCAAGCCACACCTCCTTGCCCGTCGGAGTGGGGAGCGTGAGGTTTTTTCGTTACGGAATTTCTGGATTCGGTCCCCGCGCTCAAGGCCCGCGATAGAAGCTATGCAATAGCTTAATAAATAAAAATTAAATTAAATTAAGATTCCGCAAATATTGTCCTGCACATAACACGAGGACAAATTTCAACCCTGCGACGTGACCGCGAGGGAGTACTATTCATATTTGGCTTCGTCGAGGGTAGTGTAGAGTATCGGCGTAGTACAGTTCGATGTATGTAAAACCGCCTCACTGATAGTACTAGAAATTCAGTACAGTGTAACAGTGGAGTAGTAACGATACTTAAAATGCATCACTTTAAGAACAGCCCTCTGCTCCCTCTTAAGTCCTAGTAGTAAATATTTATAAGTACCCCCCATACAGGTATATGTATAGTATGTTAGAGTAGACTGTCAGAGACATACACAGTTTGCATGATTGCTGAGTGTCGCAAGATCTTTAAAATATAAATAAGTCTTCTGAGTCTGCTTACTAGCGCGTCTATTTGGGGTCTCCAGGTCAGGCGTTCTGAACTCGTTTCAACGTAGAACATTTACATGCAGCTGAACGGAAACAATTGTGAGCTATAAGAGACTCAGAACAGGTTGGTGGTTTTGGGGCATTTGGGAGAGACAAATGAATGAAAGTATTTTTCTGAATATTAAGGGTTAACAAATTACAAGCAAGCCATTTCATTACAATATTAAGACATTCTTCGGCATTATTTTTTGCGGATATCCAGTCTTTTAAAAAAAAAATGGCAATGGAAGGCAAACGAGCACACTGCACTGCCAACCCTGAGGACTAAGTTGGAATGCCTCTATGCTAGTCATTTCACCGGCTGTCTTATCCCCAAACCGGAACACAACAATGCAAACACTGCTGGTTGGCGGTAGGTTAATGGATAAGATGGTGATACCAACCCGGACGGACCCTGCACAAGGTATTATCAGCGAAGGTAAAAACATAACAATTTGGAAATGATAAATTACACAATCGATTTATATACATCAAACCGCGCTTGTGTATTAATGCCTCTTATCAGTCACATAAACTACTACTTTAGTTGCTAGCGGTTAAAAAATCGGTCGTTTCCACCGCTGGTCTGTCTCGGCTTGCTTACTTCACCTTTAGTCGGTAATGGACTCGCGAATGGCGATAAAAACAACCACTGCTCCGGGTTGTACGGCACAAGCTTTTATATTCGGAGAATAGGTTTTTAGTTGCTTTTGTGAACCTTAGAAAAATAAATTTAACAAAGCGTTTATTTTAGCGTTGAAGCCAAATAAATAACCGTGTCTTTTACGAATAATAAATCGTTATTTAAAGGATATCAGTTACGCCGCTCGGTGATACGAAGACATATGCCAATCCAAAGGAAAAACGTGGAAAACTTTTCCCATATTGTTATCGTATTTATTAGCTGACTGATGTGATGACTTACGGATCTGAGACGTGGGCGCTAACAATGGGCCTTATAAGGAAGCTCAAAGTCACTCAGAGGGCTATGGAGAGGGCTAAGCTCGGGGTTTCTCTGCGTGATAGAATCAGAAATGATGATATCCGCAGTAGAACTAAGGTTACCGACATAGCCCGAAGAATAGCTAAACTGAAGTGGCAATGGGCGGGGCACATCGCTCGCAGGACTGATGGCCGATGGGGCCAGAAGGTTCTTTGGTGGCGTCCACGGACCGGGAGATGAGCTGTAGGTAGGCCTCCAACAAGATGGAGTGACGACCTTGTAAGGATCGCGGGAACGCGGTGGATACGAAAAGCACAAGACCGGTCTGAGTGGAGAACCTTGGGGGAGGCCTATGTCCAGCAGTGGACGTCTTTTGGCTGACATGATGATGATGATTTATTACCTAATTATTCATAGCTAAATCGAGAGCAAGAGAGAAAGCTAATGGTAACTACGGGGTTCGATTTTCAGAGCAGGGTCCATGTATGGTACTGACTAGTTTTGGTTACTTATTAACTTACATTGTGGTTTTTCTTATTTTTCTGTTTGGTTTAGTTTAGTTTGTGTGTTGTTTGCCGTGGTTCCACTGGATAGTTCCAACGGATGATCAGCGCTGGTTACATACATACATACATAAACTCACGCCTTCATTCCCAGAGTGGGGTAGGCAGAGCTAAAGAATTACCAACAAGTCTTAAAACGCTTTTAATGTCATTATAAGGCTAAGTTTTTTTTTTATGGCATATGAAGGCAACGAGCACACAGGCCACCTGATGGTAAGTGGAAATTGTGACCCATAGACATTCGCATTCACAAGACTGCAAATGCACTGCCAATGCCAACCCTGAGGACTAAGATTGAATGCCTCTATGCTAGTCATTTCAGCGGCTGTCTTATCCCCAAACCGGAACACAACAATGCAAACACTGCTGCTTGGCGGTAGGTTAATGGATAAGATGGTGGTACCAGCCCGGACGGACCCTGCACAAGGTCCTCCAGCAAGTCAACCAACCATGGAACCATTTTGTGACAACAGGCTTTTTGTCTATGACTGTAATTTGTTCTTTTTGTCTATCTGTTTGTCACGAATAAATGTTTTGTGATAGCTCTTATTAACTTGACATCAAGTTAAAAACAAGACGATAACAATACGTAAATACAGTTTAGAATAAGATCCCAGGGCCTCTAATCTGCTAGGTAAAATCATATTACTTTTGTCATGTTATCGCATTATCTAGCTGTGTGGTGTGTATAACTCTTATTTACTTGACAGCAATGGCGACGAAGTTAAAAATAATACAATTGCAAGTCAAAAACAATATGGTTTTACCGAATAGAGTCCCTGGTTGTTTAATCCACACACCGGAGCACAACAATACGAACACTGAAGATTGCCGGTTGGATAAAGGATAAGATGGTGGTAGCGATCCGGAAGAACCCTGCACAAGGTTATAGCATTAAATACAAGGCTGATTTCCCTCCGCTGCGACTAGTATTAAAGCCCACTACCAAAAAGGCCTAATATTAAATAAATAAATAAATATCAGGAAACAATCTCACACAAATTGACCTAGTCCCAAACTAAGCTCTAGGCTTGTACTACGGATACTAGACAACGATAAACATACTTATGTATATAGAGAAATATATACTTAAATACATAGAAAACACCCATGACTCGGGAACAAATATTCGCGCTCATCACACAAATATCTGTACTTACCGGGTTTTCAACCCAGGACTGCAGGCTTCGTAGGCAGGGTCACTACCAACTAGGCCAACGCGTCGTCAAAATCATAAACGTAAATGTGTTATTTAAACAAATGGTTACACCCCAGTTGGCCCGCGCAAATAACCCCGCTAAAAACTAACTAAGTTGGCAAACTTTTATAGTTCAGGCATTCAAGAACACGTTTCCCATTGTTTGTGAAAATTCTTTTAATCTGCAAAGTTTAAGCAAGTGTGAACAGTGATTTCCTTTTCCGTTCTCGTGCTACGAGCTACGCCGTAGCGGCTATTCGTAGCACCGTTTAAAAAGGTTAAACTATGAGGTAATAATCGTTTTCATAAAATTTTGCCATTTTACACCATTCTCGTATAAAATAATACGATCATGCATTTTAATAATAGTCGTTTGAATGTGTTATTTTTATGCAATGTATAATTTTGATTAAAAACGTTTTTTTTGTTTTAATTTAAAGATAAAGATAAAGATAAAGAGACATTTATTCGCAACAATACAAAACCACATTAGGTACATAGATACAAAAATAACAAGACAGAGAAACAGTTGCGAAACGGTCCCAACTCAGCATTCGCTAGCCGTAAAGCCAGCACTGGTCTTCCGTTGGAACCGCTTGGTGAAGTGACGGATAGTGACACACTTAACACAAAATAACGTAAAATTAAAAACATGAAAGATTAAAATTAAAATAATTTGTTCGAGATTATCTCAAACGACCATAAGAGTAACACCCAGTTATGGTTGGCAACACTAAGGAAACAGAAGACAAAAGACTAGTCTATGGGAATGTAAACACAAGCCATGTAGGTTACGTAACAATAACAAAAATTGGTACACTTTTAAGAAACTGAATAAAAAACAATGTTTTGTTGGTTTTACATATACAAAAATTAAACTACTGTGCAAAATAACAAACAAACAGTCTACAGAGTGACAAACGGACGGCAAGAAAAGGAATACAAAAACATAGCTACTGAGTCGTAAAAGGATGAACACAATAGGTGTACTATGTACGCGGCACATTATATTTTATCCGAAATAGGAAAGAAGCCAAATAAAGAAGGAAACGGACACCAATGCAAATGGGAAAAACAGCGAAGGTAGGTTGACCGAAGAAATAACATAAATATAGGTATTATAATATAATCAAAAACTATTTCCTCTTCTCCCGTCATATTGCACTCGTGTCATGCGCAAGCGTCCCTTGGCTGACTTGATGGTTAAAAAGGAAAGTTTTGAGTTTCTTTTTAAAATTAAAAATATTCTGCAGGTTCCTGATAGGTGGTGGAATGTTGTTCCAGCATTTGGTAGCCGAATACCGGAAGCTACCCCGAAAAACCATTTGTGTTTGATTTAAAATTATGTATTGATTACCGAGAAAGGTATTAAGTTAGGTTAGTGTTAGTTTATGGTTTTATGAGAACCAAATAACTTGTACCGATTAACAGCATATTGTTATCCATGGTAGCAAAAATGCAATGAAACCAAAATAACCACCCAACATCACAAGTCTAACAAAAAAAAACGTTATAAATCCTAAATGATCATTCAAAATGATTAAAAAATGATAATGTAAAGGCTCTTGCTGAAATGCTCGTACTCAACTCAACTATTCTCTGTTAGGTCTAGTGATTGACTGGTAGAGTTTGCTTTAAGGCATTAAGTTCACCATTTGTACTTACTTTTTGTATTGTGCATTAAAGTTTAAATAAATGAATAATAAATAATAAAATGATAAAATAAACCTAAAGATGATTTTGAATACCTACCTTTTCAATCATACTCACTTGTCATAAATAGTTCATCGACTTTTATATGTCTTTTGACAATATCATTAGATTACTCACAACATTAAGACAAATCGATTGACTTAAAAATCATCAAAATCGGCTGACGCGTTTAGTTTCTAGAGCGGAGCGCCACAAAGGACCAAACATACATACATACATATACACATATATAAGCTGATAAATACATGACTTTCCTCCTTCGGCAGCCAGGTGAAAAGTATAATTTAAATAAATTCAAACTAACTAACTCTCTGGAGGCTTGCAACCCCAGCATAAACAAATCTACTAGTAATTGGCAACACCGCCCGTCGCCCGCGGCAAACAGCGACTATCGAATTATTCGAATTACTGGCTCGATTGATGCGCGATGTTGTCGATGCGTTCTGTACTCTTACTATGAGTTACAATTACCTTACTAGCTAGCGGGTCGAATGCTCTGTCCCTCGCAGACCTCGCCGTATTCTTATAGAGTACGAGAGATAGAGCATTCGACTCGCTAGCGAGTACGGTAATTGTAACTCATGGTAAGGGTACTGTTCTCGTAAACAGAATAAGTAAAAGTAACATTTCAAGTAAATTTTAGGTATAAATTATTTTAATTAATCTCCTACAAAAAATGGTCATGTCGGAACATATCTTTAAGGGCCTGTTGTTTGATCAGTAGTTATACAGGGTGGGCCAAAAATGTTTGCACTTTTAAAACATCGATAATAATTTAACTTTTCATGTTTTTTCATATTTTATTTATTTAACCTAGTAACAGATAAATGCAATTTATTTTTGAAAAATAACGTCTTCCAGATCTCCTCCGTCTCGTCGTTGCACTCCTGCAGTCGACTACACAAACACTTTGGAAAACTCGCTGACGCATGCTGCGAGGGATCGCAGCTATCTCATTCTGAATGTTTTGTTTTAACTGGGGTATTGTCATCGGATTATTAAGGTACACTCGACTCTTTAAATATCTCCACTTGAAAACATCGCAAGGTGTTAGGTCCGGGCTCCTTGGCAGCCATGGGAATTGGGATGTCACCTCTGCGAGAAATCAACTTTTTCGGAAACATTTCTTTCACCACCGGTAAACTCATGTTTGACGTATGGCATGTTGTTCCATCTTGTTGCATCCATGTTCTGGTCACCTTCAAATTCATGCAGTGGGTGCAGTTTCAGATCTAGATGTAAAATTCGCCGTAGACTAGTTCTTGGTATTGCTAGAGCTGCTGAACGTTTACGCGTAGATAATTCTGGATCGTTCTCTACAGAAACTTTAACCTGCCGTATGTTCTCATCATTTCTTGTTAAACGTGGACGCCCTGTTTGTTTGATATTCAGTGTCGAACCAGTTTGCTTGAAGTTTTTGACCTAAGATTTAATTAAACTAACACTTGGACACTCACTCACTTGGCGTTATCCTTATTCAATACTAAGTAGGCGTCGTACAGAAAGATACAAATCGTTGTTTTTATAAAACTGTTTAATACAAAAACCCCGTTGCTTTCCTGTGAAACGCTCCTTTATAAATAAAATTGCACGAAGTGACCTATAGTTTCCCACCAATTTCCCGCCGCTCACTCTGACAGAGTCCGAAAAAATGTTGCTATTTGCAAAAATTTATGGCCCACCCTGTAGTAACTAATTGTTAAAAATCGTAACCAATGGTTAAATCTCAAGGAAATGTGTCAAATTTTCCATTCCTTTTTCGAATTTTAACAATTATTTGAGTTAACTACTGATCAAACAACAGGCCCTAAATCGATATAAATCCTTCAATGACCTATTCATAGATTATTATAAGGTAAGGTGGGATAAGTGCATCTACGGAGCAAGTGCGCCAAGCCATATACGTATATTTTTTAGGAGATATTATTGGTTTGACGCACTTGCCCCGTAGAGGCATTTACCTAGATGCCATTATTTCTGTTTTTTTTTTTAATTATACAATTTTAAAAAAATACTCATAAACCTTAAATAATTTTAAAGGAATCGAAATATGTGCCACATGTTAATATCTGCTGTTTTTTTTCCATTTTCTGTCACATGTATGGAGTGACCCCTAGATATATTTATTTTTGTTATTCAACCACCAAACTAAGTAGCGGTTTATACAGGACACCTACTGTAACAGGCTACCTATTCATAATCTAAATTTCATCAACATACATCTTGTAGTTTTATAGTTAAATGCCGGTGTCATACGGACGGACGGACGGACATGACGATACTATACCTAGTTTCCGTTTTATGCCATTTTGGCAACGAAATTTAAAAACAAGATTTTAAAACCTGGCAACCCCAACAGCTTTAGAACTTAAAAGGTTATTTTATAGCCTTTGACACTCCTTGGGTCAATACCAATCCAACAATACCCCCCACTTTAAAATCCATCAACCTACAGGACAGTAAAAAAAACAAGGAGTCATAAATACAAACTTACATACATTACATACACACAAAATACATTACCAAACACTGCTTTGCAGCATTGTAGTCTTGAGATTACAAATGAGATGACTGTCCTACTTACCCTCAAGTGACCTCAGGCTCTGTTCTACTTGGCCTTAACCTAATTGCTTTTGATATGTTATCGTATTGATGACTCTCACTTACTCGACAGAGGCCTTACTTTGAAAATCGAAGTTTGAAGTTACGTTAGCTCTATCCCTTTCTCTCGATTTAGTCTCGAGTGACGAGGAACAGGGACTCAAAACTCGGAGTTTCAAATTTAGTGTTTTGTCGTTACCATCCAGTAATGGTGGCCGAGTTGGAATACGTAAGGCGACGACGTAGATAAGGGGGGTGTGCTCGTTTCGTTCCTTCTCCTTGTCATTTATGGTGGCTTAATAAATGAATGGAATAAAAAAAGAAAAAACTGCTTATTTCAGTAATTTCCAATTGTTACATACTTACTTAAACTCTAAATCTTAATTAGGAAGATTATTAGGCGAGTCAAGTCATAATTTAATATTTAAAAGTTTATATAAACTTACTTGGGTCCTTATAAAATTTACTTATTAATTGAGGTATTGAGGTAATGAACCTTACCGTGTTTCAACAACCGATCAAGTGCAGGTCAGGCTCGCGCACTGAGTTCGTCGTACCATACTTTGAAAACATAAAATTTCTAGTGTGTTGTTTGCCCTCCAAAACTTTATGTTTTGTTTTATTATCCGCGTTTATAACACATATTCACGACGCGCTGGCCTAGTTGGTAGTGACCCTGCCTACGAAGCTAGCGGTCCTGGGTTCAAATCCCGGTAAGGGCAGAAATTTGTGTGATGAGCGCGAATGTTTGTTCCTGAGTCATGGGTGTTTACTATGTATTTAAGTATATATTTCTCTATATAAGTATTTATATCGTTGTCTAGTACCCATAATACAAGCCTATTAAACATTGCCCCCTGGTGGCCTGGTTTGACATTGTCCCCTGATATTTATTTAAATTCAAATTCAAATTCAAATTCAAAATCTTTATTGCATATCACATTACAAATATAAGGTGGAAAAAAAAAATAGGTATCCATGTGACGCCCTGCAAGGGCACAGCAATTTTAGAGGGTTAATTATGTATTTTAATATCACATAAAATATTTCATAGTTGTATTATAAAATAAAAAACTTAATCGTGACTTAATCTTAAACAGCTCAAAGATAAAATCTTTCGTATTGCACATTCTGTTACAATAATAATTATTATATCAATTTCAACTATGGTTGATAAAATATTAATTCAGTACATTACTTATCATTAAAAAAATCGTTTAAATTATAGTAGCATTTATTGATTAGATATATTTTTAATTGTTTAAGAAACAACTTTGGTTTCCCTGAGTTCTTTATTTATTTATTCATTAAAAAAATCAACCAGCGACGTCTTACGGTTCAAAAGAAACAGCTCCCTAAATTTGACGGACGCAACGACGGACAATCAAGGCTTAGCACCTTTAATACCAATCCGAAATACAATACGGCTCTAAATGTAAAATCAACTCTATCGCTTTACATTTGAAGTTTAAATTGACTTGAACATTAAAACAGTTATGGCGACATCACGCTCTACCCGGCCTTTAAAGTTCGTTAGCATAATTAATACGTTAATATTTTGATTACAGATGTTTAGTGTTAAAATGGTGTCGCTGTGTTTATCATAAATCAATTTTGGAATTTACATGTTATAAATTATGTATACTTACTTCATTTAGTTTTATGCTATTGTCTTTTAACATAAGTCTTATTTATATAATATTGCATACAAAGTTGATCACCACAGAGCACATGTTAAATTTTATTTGTTCTATACCTTATCGAAATTAGGGTGTATTAGTAATATTAATGTTATAGAAGCTTAAAAATTACTTAAGCACGTTTTGTTTTCTATGACTGTCTACAAAATCGTTTATCTTTAAATGGAGCAGTTTTTACCGTGTGGTTGCCGGGTTAGAATAGTGCCACCCCATGTCTTCCCGTGGATGTCGTAAGAGGCGACTAAGGGCATAAAGGCTTGTAGCACTGTTAGGCGATGGGCTTGCCACCTGTCACTAATACACTGGGAAACATCTTAGCCTACTTGTGCAAAATGTGGTTAGAGAATTATCAAGAAGATTTAAGACTTGTTGGTAATTCTTTAGCTCTGCCTACCCCACTGGGAATGAAGGCGTGAGTTTATGTATGTATGTATGGAGCAGTTTTTGAGTCAAAAATTCGCACTGCACCTGAACCATACCCAAAAGAAGGGAACAAACTGCATACTTAGTTCAGAAAAAGTGTAAACAAATTCCTTTCCACACTTTCCAATGTTTGTTTACTTATTAATAAATCGATCAAAGAATGACACTACGAATGTGTCTGAATTCATTATTATCCCAGTTGTATCGCAGTTTTTCTAAAAATAGACTGTACATAAATACCGAGTTATAGCGTGAGCGAGCTAGCCGAGCGTTCGGGCGCTTTCATCAGCGCAGCGGAAATTGAGCCGAGCGAATGAAAATGATTGGAACGAAACGCATTGTCTCTCGGACGTTTTAGATTGTTCCAATCAAGCACGCTTCCGGATTTGACCGCCTTAAGTACAGAGTCCTAGGGTTTAAGAGTCGCCGGTACGCTGGTGGTTTAGTACATTTATAGTAGTGCAAAGTAATTGAGAGCCAAGGAGTACAAAATAATTGAGGCAAGAGGTGCGGGGAGGAGGTATAGTCACCATCATTGCCCTCCTCGCACCCCATGCATGCCCCGGCTCTCAATTAAATTGTATTCCTATAATAGGGGCAGTCTCAAGTAAATTGTCGTAGTCCCAAACTAGTCTGTAGGCTTGTACTATGGATACTATACAACGATAAACATACTTATTATTATCTATATATAAATGTAGTTATGTTTTTTTCAGCCACCCAAATAAAACAGTATTTTTTAAATCTTTTCTTTAATACCTACTCTATTTTTTGAGTATTTTTTTTTATTTAGTGAATTTTCTAACATCGGTAATGTCCATTGTCATTTCATTATAACTTCCAATTTTTACTACATGATCTGCCGATAAAAATAAAGCAAAACTACAAGTTTATATGGATCACGAGTTGGAAAATCTCTAAAAGTATTTTTTGCATGGGCGTGTAACTAAACTAACCTTTGTTGTTCCTAGACTAACCTGAAAAAATCACAATCAAACTATCCACGGTACCAAATTGTCAATCGCACATCGGTGGGTGACTAAACGAATTCTCGTTCGTTTTGCATACAAAGCGTTTTCATAGTCAATAGATCACCGGGCATTAACCAGTTTAACCAGTCACGTTGCGTTACGAGTAGGGGTCGGCAGCCATTACTGTCAAGTAAATAAGAGCAATCAGAAAGTTGACTATACGATATCAGGTCAAAGACGATATGGTTTTGACCGATTAGAATCTTGGCCCTGGCGTAAATTTACTGAAGTAAACAGTTTTTATGTGCTTAATAATTGTTGTATGTAATTTAAGTATCTATTTATTTATTTACTTTAAGCATTACATGGTTTCTTATTGTATAATCGTGCCAAACTACACAGCAGTTTATCGGCACTTGCTCCTGGAAATAATTTTATCAATAATGCTCACAAGTAACACTTAACAGTAAATTTGTCATCCACGCAGTAGTTAATTTAACCTTATTTAGTTTGACATATAAAACTTTTTTAATGTAGACTTAAATACGTAAATAAGTCATTAATGAATTCGCTCGGTAGCTCATTGAATATTTGAGGAATTAAATAATTACTTGTTCTACAACCATAATAATTAGTGAATTTAGCCAAGATATACGTTTTAACCTTCTTAGGTCTGTCTGTTTTCAACATTAATTTTAAATAACTCTGAATAAGTTGTCGAAGCGGTTTCCCAACTCAGTCCAGACCTAGTTTATCCCTCTGCAATCCACGGGGCTTAACTTCGTTGCGCCCGACTCGAGGCTGAATTAAACAGATTCCAGCGCCTACAATTGCCGTTAATTTAAAAAAGAAAAAGGAAAAACATCGGATTAGGTTAAAAATGGGAGTCTTTTTGACTTTGGCAAGTGAAAATAAAATTTACTGTTCTCAGTAAAATGATGATGTATTTAGAATGATTTAAAGACATAGTTTTGTTTTGATTGTTTGCTTGAGGAAATATTATACGAGCGAACAGGTCATCTGATGAACAATAAGACCGCGAATTAGTATAAGCAGTGACGCGTGTAGCGGTGCGTGCAGCGGAGTGTACCATCGTGCATCGTCGGGTACATTAGGGTGGCTATCTCCGCCCGTGGACACCTGCATCACCAGGAGAGTAATCTTTCAAACCAGTGAAACCAAAGCAGGAGGATTCCGTATATTACTTTTCCACTAGAATGAGGATTCCCTTTGACGACGCGTTGACCTAGTTGGTAGTGACCCTGCCGACGAAGCTAGTGGTCCTGGGTTCAAATCCCGGTAAGGGTAGATATTTGTGTGATGAGCGCGAATATTTGCTCCCGAGTCATGGATGTTTTCTATGTATTTAAGTATATATTTCTCTATATAAGTATTTATATCGTTGTCTAGTACCCATAGTACAAGCCTAGAGCTTAGTTTGGGACGAGGTCAATTGGTGTGAAATTGTCCCCTGATATTTATTTTATTTAAGCTAAAATAATAAAAAAATTGTCATAATTGTTTACTACCTTATCGGTAAAACGTCCTGTTAGATTGAACTGCCACTATAATTTGTCAGAAGTATTAAAGTGATAAGTAGGTAAGTACCTGTTATCATATTTTCTACAAAAATTCCAACTTAAATTAGCCTGTACTCGTCGTCATAATCTGTTATTACAAATTCTTTATTTATTAGTATTGAATGGTATTTACTGCAAACCGGCCCCAAAACGTGTCTCTAACTATACTAACTACCGTATCCCTGTCTTAATTTCCGACCCATGTCAACCTACCGAGTCCTGCAGATGGAACTGGACCGGTAAACTTTTTCCAACTCGTTATAAAGGTGTATTCTAAGGGCAGCATCCCACGGAACCTTAATATAATTATGTTAGGGCTAGACAAGATAAAACGAGACTATGCTCTTACATGCACTTGTCTCGTTTAATGTAATAATACACGCAACCATCTCGTTCTATCTTAAGTATGTCTCACGCGCCGTATCCACTTTAATAAACCATAAATCTCAAGAGAGACGATAACGAGGCCCGAGAAAATTGGTTCATCGTTATGAATTTGTCGATACATAAAATCTCGGGTAAACTTAATTATCGACTTTCTAATGATCAGTCCCCAAATGAATCGGTCAGTGGTATGGAGTTTATTGAAGTATTGAAATTCGCTTAGTCTGGTAAATTTTAAAAATACTAAACCGTTTTAACCGGGGGTAGTGTGTTGTTATCATCACTATCATGTACCAAAATTTATTACCGACTTCCCCCAAAAAATCTCTTCCATGATTGGTCCCTTGCTACTTGGGTCCATCGGTTTCCCGTGACCTTTATCAACTTCTTGGACCACCTCGAGAGAGGCTTGCCAACAGTGCCAACATAATACGCTTTCTGGTACTCTATGAAAAACTTTGTTAATTCTTTTTAAATCCTATTCCAACCCAAGTACCGGAGAAATTTGCCACACTTGTAACTTTAACAACGTCATTTTAGCAATCCATGCACTCGAAAACTAGTCAATGTAAATTCCACCGGCGGTTGGCAGCACTGGGCCTGCACTGCGCAATTAACGCCGCGTGCTGCGATTATCGCTCCTAAACCGCTATTAACGCTGTCTCGCACTATTGTCCGTTGTGGCAGCATTGGGCGTGGCAGTATTGTAATTCAGTTTGTTGCAATATTTGTACTACTTTGGTGTTAAAGAGTGACGCGCTAGGAAGTAACACACCAAAGTTTGTGGCAGTTGCCGTAAGTTTACGACTTCCGCCCGTTTAGGTTTCCCGCCAAAAAAGCGCGATGTCATTTGCAGTGCGAAAACGGGAGCGCTTTGTTTCATTTAAAAAAAAATGTAGTTCGAATGTATTGTTACTCATAATCATCGCAAGTCATCAAGAGTTTTTTACTGAAACAGTTTATATTTCTGGATTTTTGAAATATCTAGCTGGAAAATGTGGTTAAGTTAGGTTAGGTTTGTATTATAAAAACAGTTTCAGAAAAAATAACACTTTATGACTTGCGATGATTATGAGTACCTATACATTGACAATACATTCGGACTACAATTTTTTATATGAGCCAATATGGACCCGGGAAAACTTATAGTCAAGCTGATATCAACCTCAGACAAGGGGATAGAGAGGGAGCAGCTTCAACCTTATGCCCTCGAAATACCATTTGTTCGCACAAAGCGTATCGCTGCTTCTTTTTATTACGAACTGTTAAACAGTGGCTGAACTTCCTTCGTCTGAATTCCTGAGACAAATCATTTGGGTGTCTTCAAAACAAGAGTGAATTGAATAGGCTTCTACTTTTCCAGCGAGCTTCCTCCAGAACTTCATCATCATTTACCCATGATTTAGAGGTAAATCGCTGCTCAGCAAAGATAAAAAAATACTCTCTCGAACGCAAATCTTCAGATAGGTAGGAAACCATCCAACGTTAGTGTACCATTTTATCTTATCTTATAGGTACTATCAGCCCAATGGAAGCCTGACCCACCATAGAACGGTGTCACAGTCACATAATAAAACTGTTTGTTTGACACTTCTTACTACTTGAATCGGGTCAATCCCAAAATACCATAATTTGAAAATACCAGGTTACACTTTATAACAGATTGCCAAAACACCAGATTCAAAATTTTGGGTAACTACAATAAATTAATCCTTATTTTGAATCTGGTATAAAGTGTAATCTGGTATTTTCAAATTATGTTATTTTGGGAATGAGCGCTTGAATCATAACGTCACTGTGACAGTTCTATGGTGGATCAGGGTTCCATTGGTCTATTAGTATATGTAATCCAAAACGGCAGTGGAAGTCCTAGATACTATTTTCCTTCAACGTAAAAGTATCGGTTACCACGAAGAGCGAATTTTTATGCTTCGTTTTCACTCGCTCTTAACAGGTCTTTTACCAGTCTAACTGAGTCTAACGGACTTCATCCGAACCCCAAAGGACTTTAAAACCTCTTGTACAGTCGAGGATAAAGACATGTATCCACTTTAGCACCTTATTTCAATGGGACTGTACACGACTGTAAAGTCAAAGACTTTAATTGTTACGCCACTATGGAACCCTGTCACAATAACAGAGTCAAATCACATGAAAGAAATTACGCTAAAATTAGTGGATAACGTTATGCGACAGGGTTCCATAGTGGCTCAACAATTACAGTCTTTGTACTTTGTCAATAGACTTTTCCTCGTATTTATCGTATCGCTCATCGATTACCAAAGTTTCGAGACAAGGAGTAAGGACAATATTTTTTATGTATTGAAAATGTTGAACGCGGAATATACATACATACATACATAACTTCACGCCTTCATTCCCAGTGTGGGGTAGGCAGAGCTACAGAATTACCAACAATTCTAAAAACTTGTTGATAACTCTGTAACCACAATTTGCACAATTAGGCTAGATGTTAACAGTGTATATTAGTGACAGCTAGCAAGCCCATCGCCTAACAGTACTACAAGCCTTTATTCCCTTAGTCGCCTCTTACGCGGAATATACAAGTCAGATAAAATTGTCTGTCCTACTGTTCTCTCACTGACTGTGTTCAAACAGTTACATGAAGTTGAGAAGCACCCACTTTTCGAATAGACATTAAATTGAAACTTCGAATTATAGTCTGCGCAGTTGAAACTGCACGAACTAGTTTCGATTTTGGCTCTTTACATTATCTGTTCGCTGATATTATCGTTGTATCTCTCTTTTGTAGTTCGGTGCCCTCTTTACTGATTCTACTATGTCATTATTTCTTAAAACTACCAAGATCGAAGGATAGGATTAGTGTCTAATAAGCGGACTTTCCTTACAAGGTCATCACTCCATCTTGTTGGAGGCCTACCCACAGCTCGTGTCCCGGTCCGCGGACGCCACTCAAGAACCTTCTGACCCCATCGGCCATCAGTCCTGCGTGCGATGTGCCCCGCCCACTACCACTTCAGTTTAGCTATTCTTCTTTTGCGGGAAAGCGGTGGATGCGAAAGGCACAAGACCGGTCTGAGTGGAGAGCCTTGGGGGAGGCCTATGTTCAGCAGTGGATGTCTTTCGGCTGACATGATGAAGCGGACTTTACATACAAACAGTCGCTATAAGATTTTTACGATGGGTCACTTCATATTGTAAGACACACCAAGGAACTGTGTCTCAGTCAAGTTATAAATCAAATTGTAAAGTTTAATTTAGCTGATTGTACTATGAGCCCAATGGAACCCTGACCCACCATAGAACGGTGTCACAGTGACATTATAAAACAATGTGTTTGTCACTTCTTACGACTTAAATCGTAACATCACAGTGGCACAGTTCTATGGTGGGTCAGGATTCAAGGACAACAACATGGCAACAATTATTAAGTAGTTCCATGTTTGAATTTTTCCACCCCTTTACTGACAGCCATTTTGCTCGTCGACGGGCAAAGGCTACAAGCGTTCAGCCTCTAATCTAGCCCGTTCATCAATGCGCCGAGTTTGAGTAGACTCCCGATTCACTAATTGCTTGCGATTGCTGCCCTAAACTGCCTTTGTGTGTCCTGAATATGTCCATTGTTATATCTGTAAAGTCCCGCAATTTTGCTGATCGCCCATTACGATTCGGCGTAATTACAAACTTTGTTAATATAATTCTACGTTTTATGAAATTATGAAGTTATCCAACTCTTCAAAATAATAATAAAGAAAATCTTTTTGAATTTTCAAATATTTTTGAATTAACCGTTACACCCATTTTCATAAAAAATGTTTGTACCTACAGTGCTACCACTTTCCTAACAGGTAGCTATCGAAAAAAATGACAATGGCAAGCCATCCCTTACATTTTAACACGTGTCCACAACCAAGCCACAACTCTTCTGTTTTCGGACAAAATCAGATTATGAGGTAAACAATCTGATTTTGTCCGAAAAATCAACAAGAAAACATTAACACACAATAAACAAGTCTCATACACTCTCCCAGAACAGGGGAACAACAACAAGACTCAGGAAGCGACCCAAACAGCCGTTTGACGGTATTTATCACTTCCAGCGCAAATGTGTGCCAATAAATAACTCAAAATTCGCCGGACGACGCTACAAATAAGCCGTAATGGCCGTGTTTTGTGACTTCCCGAGCTTTTGTAAAGGTCTCTATGGTCCAAGTTTATTTTTATTTGAACTTGCAAAAGTTTTTGTCTAAAGGAAGTTGGTTAGTAGGATTCGTACGACTTTGGTGGACATTGTCACTTACGTTTTACTCTAATTGGAACTCTCAATACTTAATTTTAATTCGCATCCATGTATAGTGGCAGTATAATAATAAACATCACTTTGAACCTTAACAACATTAAAATAGAGTTACAAAATGGCATGGCCTTTCATACTGTACTTACTTTTTTTTACTGTTAAGTAGTTATACAATTTTGATGAATGAGAAACGCATGATACTTACTTATATAATAGCCTGCTACTGCCCGCACGTCTAAAAAGAAGGACTGGAAGACATTTCCGTTAACCCTTAGCATTTTGAGCATAATCTTACGCTCCATTTACGGTATTTGTTGTTTCATCATCATCATCATCATGTCAGCCGAAAGACGTCCACTGCTGGACATAGGCCTCCCCCAAGGCTCTCCGCATTTGACATTTGACATTTGTTGTTTAGTAATAATGTATTTAATGAAATCAAGCTTGATACTTGAATACCACGTCACAACTACCCTTGGGCACTATTCTACTCGGTAAAACCATATTGTTATTGACATATTATCGTATTGTCCTAAACTCGGCCGCCATTACGGTCAAGTAAATAAGAGCTATCATAACATAACAAATGCTATTAGTTTTAGTATTCTGATTATTCTAAGATGATACCTGTGACAGCCGTATTTCGTAATTTCAGTCACTTAATATACTCACAAGCGATGTGTTTAAAAATAGGTGATTAATAATTTAAATTCCTACACGACGTCGCTAGGTTTGTACCGGTGTAGTATTTATGTAAGGTAAAAGAAGTAAGTAAAATAAGTGTTTATAATAATATGAACTGTCACATGCATCATCTCAGAATAATCAGTGTGTAGTAGAACTAACTCCTGCGTAAATTCACTTCGCACCTTCAGAAAGATAATTACCTAATTCAAAATTTCAGCTATCAAACTTTAAGTCATAAATTGAGATAGAGCCCTAACTCGAAATTCAAAATTTTTTGATTATGTCAATATTGTTTTTTTTTTTTTTTTGCCCCCGCGGCGACTTGAACAGCTACTGCCGCAGGGATATGGCTTCCACGTGAAGTGATTTCGCCAGTGTCAAGGTTTATATGAGTATAAAACAATCCAATCTTCTCTAGGAAGATTGGGGGCAACGTTGTACGGTGATTTGTAGGTCAGAGGTCAAGATAGTTTTAACCTCTGCACCACTGCGAGTCCACTTGAAACGAGAAGAAAGATGCCAGATACACGAAATAAGTCCAAGTCTTCAATCACTGTGCGACACTAAGGCATAAAAAGTACAAATCACTATCAGAAAAGAACTTTGAACACCTAATTACCCAAAAATTAAAGTCTAAAACAAATTACACGTCCGCCATCTTTTAACGTTGCAAATGGCCCCCGTCAATATTGTTCTGGAGGTGCGACTTGTCTTCAATATCTTGTCATAAAAGCTTACGAATGACGCTGTCCAAACACAGCTAGCGGTGTTTTACTGAACAACAGCGGGCTCTCAACTCCCATGAAACTCGCGTTATTCTGATGCGAAGGGTACGGGTAAGGCTAACCGGACGGCGCCGCGCCGACGCCGGCGGGTATCACTTGACGCGCAATCGAGCGTGAATGTGTGAATGATTCGCGTACGGGAGCGTTATACTGCGTAGAACGAGCAAGAATGATAAATAAAATTAGAGTCCTGGTGAAAAAGAGTATAATTATGTCTTTTTCACTGAATGGGTGAATTAATTAATTAGAAACGGCAGGGTATTACGTATTGCAAATGAAACTGAAATTTTAATTGCAGTGATCTGGGGCTCAGTTCTGAAAACGATAATAAATTCCTAATAGGGTAGGCGTACCAGTGAATGAACAGTACTAGTGAATGAACAAAGTGAGCATATTTAAACAATGGCTTTAATTTAAGGTCGACAACATTAAATTAAACATTTCAACTTCGATGTAGTTAATCAAACGCTTTAGACAAGTTTTATCAGCAGAAGCAATTAAGTTTGATGAACACAAAATTACGTATTACGGCTCGGTAGGTCGGCTTTCAAGAAGCCGCAGACTTTAATGTTTTGTCACTTTAACATCATATTTGAACTGCAGCACTAATCTGTCAAAGGCGTTAAAGTGACAAGGTATAAAAGCACACACAACAGCAACAACAACACCAGCAGTACAACAGTGTGCAGCAACTTGTAAGGCCGTTTGTACCACAAATATTGTTTTTCCCCTACAGTCTTACTCCGTCGTTTGCAGAGTCAAGTTGGAAAGGCGGGAAAAGCTGTATTAGAGAAATATAGAGAGCGGTAATGTGCGACCTTAATTATATGTTTGTTTTCAAATTCACAAGCAGGAGGCTGGATACGGGAGTCATTTAACCTCTAAAAGTTATGTCTTGTTTTAATTTGGTACTTACAGTTTACCAAACAAGAGTAAAGATAACTAAATGAAAAGCAAGAAAAGAAAACCCGACTGCATTTTATATATTGTCGTCGATATACCTATGAGAGTAATTGTCATTTAGCCATTGTTGTTATTTCAATGTTAGCAGTTCCTATGTCTCCCAGGATGGTTAAAGGATTCTAACGATACTACACACATCTAAATCGGCTCAGAAGTTTATAAATTATGGTGGAATAAAAAATCGTACATGCAAGAACCCTGAAAACATTACACTCCTTTTTTGGGTAGTCGTGTAAAAATATGAGGCTTCTGTTCGGAGTGACAAAATGATCAATTTTTTTGCGAAAAAGTAGTGCTTAATGTTTGTATATTCCCAACGGCTCGAAATTATTTTTTACCAAGCTTTAGATACTCGTTATGAAAACCACTTTTTATCGATTGAATCTGAAAACAACTTGAGATTCCTAAAAACCTAAGGGTATTTAAAATAATACCAACAAACAAAGCACGTAACACCAGCAACGTTGAAACAATTAAATTATACTCTTTAATTAAATAAAGATTTCCTCGCACAATAAAACGCGGGATAAATTACATGTACCTAACACAAGAATAACTTAGTTTGAATTTAATTAAAACTACCTATCTTTGCGAGCATTCCCACTCCGTAGCTCATTAGGGTTGGCACTTTAAAGTAATAGCACATGTAAATATAAACTCAATTTCTAAGCGTATCTAGTTAAACTTCATGCAATTTTAATAAAGTCATAAAGCGCACTAAAGTTAATAGGGGCAGCGGGGTAACAGCTCCATTATACTCAATATTACGACAAATGAAAAAAATATGTATTTAAGTAAGTATGTAGACAGGTAGGTGTCGTGACATGAACTTTTTACGTGACTAATTAACGTTCAAAAATTATTTAACGCTTTTAATGTTAATTAGTCAACACCTTTACAGTTTCGCCATGTCCGTCTTATTTAAGAGAGTTTAATTAAGAGAGTCTTGGTACTACAGAGCTGTAATTTGATGGAGTTATACATTTAAATTAAACTAAATTAAATTAAAGTCGTACAATAAAATCTTGAAAAAAATTTAAGCACGTACAACTAATTTCAAAGAGAAACTATCACGACTATGTACACTTGATTGGTTCTCGATACACGGGCGACGAAAGTATTTATACGTACGAAGAACCATCTAAGACATCTAACATAACTTGAAATACAAAATCAATTTCGATATACTTGTAGATTTTCTAGGTAGTTTTTTGTGCTGATCCTACTCTGAGCATGGTCCGACATGCTCTTGTCCGGTTTTTCAATATGATATGTTCCAATAATTACAAAACTTTTTGCTTCTTTATCAAATGCAGCGTCAATATTTTTTTACAAGTTAAGATGTGAAATGATAAGTAAATTATTAATTTGCTATTGTGAATTAACATAAAAATCAGTGCAGAATGGTTCTATAATGTATACATTATTTAACAATTTCATAATTTAAAATATCAAAACACTTATTACAAGAAAGGTGCCTTATATAACCTTTTCACCTCAGCAGCTTAAACAAGCAGGTTATGCTGCTTAAAAACAGTGAGCAAAATTCAATTTTGCTGCGAGCGAGAGGCAAAGTAGCTATTTAATTATTTTTTTTAAATGCCGTGAGCAGTGCTGGGTCTACTCACAACATTCGAAAAAATTGAACTTCACTTTGTTCTGTCACTTTCACTTCGATGGGAATAAGCGAGAGATAGAAACAACTTGATTCGAAGTTCGATTTTCAAATTCCACACATAGTAGGCCCAAAAGAAACGCACGTTCGGATGCACACATAACCGTAAAACTGCAAATAAAACTATCTGTTAAAGATTGAAATGTGTTTATTATAACTATTTTATACAGTAGGTACAATCATTTTTTTTTATTTAATGTTTTGAAGACAAAATTAATGAAAAATAAGAAGTTTATCATGTATCTACATAATTTTGTTATCGTTTTAACAATCTTTAATTTCGTGACATAAACCGCGGGAGCAGTTTCAGAACGCATTTCAAAAATAGCGGGATTATTGTGGCCAATAGCCATAGACAAGGCCTAGTTAGGTTTTTTTTAAAGCCACAGACTACATAAAGCTGTATAAAGTTGTGTTTGCACTACGGCATTATCAAGTTGAGTGACAGGTTTTATCCGTTTCATGTTTATTTTTTCCACTTTTTATCTTATTAGTATTTTGCAAAAATGCTTGTGATTGATGCATATGCGATCGTGTCGTTATTTAGTCGTGTATTCACCAAATGGTCACAACGGAAGACCTGCGTTGGCCCTACCAGCTTCACGCTGTGTTGTTCTCGCTGCTGAGGTGAAAAGTTGTATGTCTCACACGAGACCAAAGTTTTTTACGTCTCGTATCTTTGAGTCCCTCGCTACGCTCAGGATTCTAACCTAGAATCACTCGCTACGCTCGTGATTCAATAATAGAATCCTTCGCTTACTCGGGATTCAAAATCATCACTCGCAGCAAAAACCAACTTTGCTCTCTTGTTGAACAAATAACTATTGAGTTCTATGGAGTGTTTATGGTACAGCTCGTATTCATTGCTCTTATAATAACTCAAATACATTGAATTTCAGTCTGTACCTATACAATTACAATTCATAATCTACCTTGTACTCAGTAAAATACTTATGTTTCACGACTTATTCAAAAGATATTGGCAACCCTAACTACGTTGTTCTAACAAGAAAATTTACAAGATTTCATCCTCGCGGTGGCTTGGTTCAGGTTCTAGTTGAGCTATTATTTACTTATTTAGGTATTAAAATTAAAATAATAATGTTTAAACGATGAAATTCTTTACAAAATAACCTGTTAGTTTTGCTCGTCAGTGTGTGATCTTTGTGATTTTCAGCACAGAATCTAATTCTCAGAAAGCATCAAATTCCTAATATTCAAATTGAGAAATACCAACAATTCCACTAGAAGAATAGCTAAATCTAAGTGGCAGTGGGCGGGGCACATCGCTCGCAGGACTGATGGCCGATGGGGTCAGAAGGTTTGTTAAGTAGCGTCCGCGGACCGGGGGACGAGCTGTAGGTAGGCCTCCAACAAGATGCAGTGACGACCTTGTGAAGGTCGCGGGAACGCGGTGGATGCGAAATAGCAATATGGTTTTACCGAGTAGAATAGTGCCCAAGGGTAGTTGTGACGTGGTATTCAAGTATCAAGCCTGATCTCATTAATTTCATTATTACTAAACAACAAATGTCAAATGTCAAATGGGGAGAGCCTTGGGGGAGGCCTATGTCCAGCAGTGGACGTCTTTCGGCTGACATGATGATGATGATGGTAAGAATTTAATTTATATACATATATGCATTATTGTTCAAAAAACAACCTTCAACTGATAGACAGAAACATAATATTCACAGTCAATATACAATAAAAAGTGCTTCTAAATCTAAAGACATACGTATACTTAGGAATAATTCGTACAGTTGTTATTATAATCATTTGCATTAGGTAAATCACACTCAGTATGAATCAGTAATAAAAATAAGTTTTACTTTTTATCAAAGTTATTATTTAAACCTATTATGTTTAAGCATTTAATAAGATAAAAGATATAGGCTTACTTCGGGTTAAAATTTTACACTTGCTCATACAAAATATGTCAAAATTCAATCCGAAGTAAAGTTGTCCATGACAGAAGCCATTGCGAGAAAAAAATTAATTGAATTAAAGCCTATCTGGCCGCGGCACTATGGTCCCGCTCATAGGTCATAAGTCCAAATAATCAACAATAGCCGAGCTATGATTTGTACTTCTCTGATAACACATTAATTACCAGCCTACTTAAAACTATAAATAGTTTTGAAGTAATCAGTCGGGATCATTGTTTTTCAGACCTCCGAAGTGAACACACTTAAACCGCGTAATTAGTCTTATCAATAGATCATTAAAGTGAAAGTTGTTTGTTGACGGATTTCTAAAGACTTGTTGTGATAAACTCTATTGAATCATCATGGAAATTAATGACAAAGGTATGTGTTTTAATAATAATATTTTTACTAGCTATTTTTACTATACATTTTATATTTATTTGAGAGCTACGAGACACCTAATTTTATAAAAATATTTAAATTGTTTGTGTATTACCATTGAGTTTTATCAATGACGCCATTCTGTACCATTAATAATTTTGATTGTTTAAAAAGCGTATAAAAGTCTAGTTAGTGTGCCAATAGTCATCTTCTGCTAGATTTTGCTAGATGTTTTATTAATTCGTCCTCTACGTTGTTCGTAGAAGATGCTACGATATTTGTCAATTTCTAATGTATTTGGTTTTCTTTCTTACAGGTTCTTTTTTGCAAGTTCAGTTTACAAGAATGCACATATTTGAACTATGGCATCTTGCTAAAGGATCACAGATAGAAAAATATCGAATTATACTAGAGACAGTTTTGGAAATGGTGCCGGAAGCTGAAAACGTTGAAATCGAAGTTCTAAGTAAACGCGTTAATTGCATAATCCAAAGGATCGCAGATTACTGGAAAAAAGCAGCAAGGAATAAATATGAACTAGTCAGAAAACATGAAAAATGGTTAAATGTCCTTGAAACTATAGATATAGCAAAGAATGAGTCGGTATCTGCGAGAGAAAATCAGTTTACTGGTCAAGAAATGACATCAAATCTCGGTCGACCGAAGAAAGATTTTGAGTCTTGCAGTAAACGAACTCAGCGAAGGAGATTAGTGGACCTCTCAAAAATTGATAACTCGGCCGTCAATGCTTTGATAAATACTTCGTCAACCTCGAGTAGTGGGCCAAATGATAGTCATAAATGTGAAGTGAATCCAAGTGAGATCCTATCGCTGATCACAGAAGCAAAATTAACAAAACACCAATACCTTTTAATTAAAGAGTTCATTAATAGTAAACAATATCCAGTTTTGCCTTCGTATCATAAGGTTTTAGAAGCCAAGAAACAGTGTTACCCTGAAAAATTAACTATTACTGAAAAAAGTGCCGAAGTAGAGTTACAAAAATTGTTGGACCACACGGTTAAAAGAATACTGGATTCTCAAAATATACTGTTATCAAGTATCGATCCCGAGACCTTAGGTGATGTTATGTTAGTTGGTAAGTGGGGTTTTGACGGTAGTACCGGACACAGTGAGTATAAGCAGTGCTTTTCCGATGACCCAACTTTAGAAGATGGAAGTTTATTCGTGACATCATATGTGCCCTTGCGTCTCGTGTCCATAGTTGCAACAACAGGAGAAGAAACAATATTATGGAAGAATCCTCGCCCATCATCAACTAGGTACTGTCGCCCTATTCGCTTCCAATTTGCAAAAGAGACAAAACAATTATCTAAGAACGAAGAAGATTATTTTAAAGAGAAAATTAATAATTTAGTACCATCGACGTGTATGTTGCCGGGCGGCGATGAATTACAAGTTCATCATCAATTGCAATTGACAATGGTAGACGGCAAAATTTGTAGTGCGTTAAGTGACACGGCATCTGCTAGCAGGTGTTATTTGTGCAAGGCTACACCCAAAGAGATGAATCAGATAGACATGTGTTTGACCAAAGAAATTGATACCGCTACGCTGGAGTTTGGATTATCTCCTCTCCATTCATGGATAAGATTTTTTGAATATTTTGTGCACGTGTCATATCGGCTCGAGGTAAAAAAATGGCAAGTTCGATTAAATGAAGAAAAGGAAAAAATGGCAGAGAGAAAGAAGACGATACAAAATGCTTTTAAAAATAAATTAGGTCTGATAGTGGACAAGCCGCGTAGCGGAGGAAGTGGCAACTCGAATGATGGGAATACAGCACGTAGGTTTTTTGCTAACTCTGCCATTTCTGCCGAAATAACAGGAATTAAGCAAGAGCTTATTGATAGGTGTGGTACAATTCTTAACTGTCTCAATTCCGGTTACAAAATTAATTCTGAGAGATTTAAATCGTTTGCTTTAGACACGGCTCGACAGCTTGTTGAGGAATATCCGTGGTACAATTTGCCAGCGTCCATTCACAAAGTTCTGATTCATGGGTCTGAAGTAATCGATCAGTTCGATCTCATGATGGTATCCATAGGAGAACTATCAGAAGAAGCTGCCGAAGCTACAAATAAAAATATAAAAGCGTTTCGGCTCAACAATACTAGAAAAATGTCACGTGTTGCGACGAATACCGATCTTTTAAATCGACTTTTATTAAATTCTGACCCACTAGTTACGGGTCTTAGAAAGCTTCCTAGGAAAAAAAAAAGTGTTTTATCTAAATCTGTCATTAGTTTATTACATTAGGTATTGCTAAGCTCATTAAAGTTTCACTAATGAGTGTTAGATAGTTTAATTACAGTATTTTTAAGATAACAACTCTTTACGTGCGGTTCATTCTACTGCATGAATTGCACATAACAAAAAAACTTAGTAAATATGTTTGCGTTCAATATAAGTTTTTTTTTTAAATTAAATAGTATTAAGGTATTGTTTATTATATTTTTAAGTGAAAACATGTTACTTACTATTTATAAGTGTTAATTATACGGTATTGAAATATAGTGCATTTTGAAACGTTTTTAATTGTTTTATTTTATTATTATTCAATAATATATACACATTAAATTAATTGTAAGTCCTTTATTTTATCAAATAAATTCATAATTAACAACAATATATGCATTTCTTCCCAATAATGTTGGAAGTTTTGGACAAATCGACTTATGACACTCTCTCCATACACGCTGAACCACAGTGCGCGGTTTGAATAAAGGCTTCAGCCAATCGTCGTGGCTAACAGCTACCATAAAAAAAACACTATTTGACTACATTAGCTTTGCCTGCGACTTCATCCTCGTGGAAATCGCAACAACATTGTAGTAGTCTCTGAGTAGATACTATTTACCTATCGGTGTATCATCAGTACCTACTCAATCCATTAGTACTACATAATAGTTTAAGCAAATATGTTTGTCACAAATTTTGATTAAGTACCTAATGTTTTTTAAGTAGGTAACGAGATTAGTTAAAATCATTTATTATGTACCTACAATTTGAAGCAAAAAGATAAAATCTAGTTTTAATTGTCAGAAGGCCTAGCGAAGATGCTTTTTTTAAAACGAAAACTACATTCATTTTTCATACAAGTGGCTTCCATCGTTTAAGGCCCAAGGCCTAAAACCAATTAATTTCGACAATTGCATGCATTTTGAAACAACCAAACCGTATTACTTGAACTAGATTTCTATATTTTTAGTGCAAGTAGCCATACGAATCTGATTTTAGAACTATTGAATGTTCATATATTTAGTGTTTTCATCCACGAAGTCGTGCACAGCCAGAATTAAAAAGGTATTGCATTTGATATTCTAAATATTTACAAATGACTCTCACGTAAGTACCTTAAGTACTTTAAGTAGATACTGTGAGATGGACCAGCAGTAGACGGAAGTTGTCTGTAATGATGATGTGATGATGCAAATACAGATCTTGCATTATTAGCAATTCGACATTACTTTGAAAAAACCCAGTATATCATATTTCGTGACGTACGATTTTAAACTTAAACGTTAAGAGAATTAAGTTCAAGCTCATATATCCATCTCAAAATATCATACATCTCAAAATATCAAATACAAGTTTTTTCTAAAGTACTAACGAATTGATTTTTATTGAGCAAATGAGGGATACCCTTAAATTTATTTTATTATTATTATCATTTTTGTAAAAATAAAATCCTTAATATTTGTAAATATGCAATTTGATTGCAACAATTTTAACGTTATTTCTTCGGTGTAATACTCTTTACGAAGGGGTCTTCGTTGTTTAGATAGTGGAAGTTAATGAACCGATATCCCTGGGTGAGCTGAGCTCCCTCGTTGACGAAATGGCAGGCGAAGAGCAGCAGGTTCTGTGGGCTTACACGTATGGCGAATCGCATGAAAGCGAGCGAGTACAGAACGAGTGCTGTGGACAAGATGGCGGGTAAGAAACGTGTTCTCAAACATAATATTTCACTTCTCATGATCTGAAAATGTTACTGCCGACCCTAAACAATGCTCATGGCACCTTCATGTCCTCAAATTATAACTTTCATCTTAAGAACAAAAGCAACTGGCTTCTTAGGTATATATTTAAGTTGGAAAGGCATTCAGTAACTAAGTAGGTACTTTACCAATTGTCATTTTGCCACTGATAAAATTCACATCCTTATTAAATATGTCCGAAACAGCTGCTACAGGGATACCCCAATTTGCGACTGGTCCCCAAAAATGTGTGCTGAAATCAAAATTAATTATCAATCAACAATCTTGGATGAATTATTATAACACATGTGGGCGAGATGTCCAGCAGCGGAATACTGTGGACTGAGATGATGATCATGCTGTCGGGAAATTACGAGTAAATAACCGCCTTTAAAGAAAGCAGAGGCATTCCCTCATTCCTGAAATACCAGATATAATTAAACATTAGAATGAACGTAATTTGTATGGTGTCTTGGAAACCTGGTAAATAGGGTAATCTGTTATTTTAGGAACGAGCGTGTTCGTTGAGCTGGTCACTTGCAAAAGCTAAATGAACGAGAGATGAATAATAAATTAATAAATATCAGGGGACAATGTCACACCAATTGACCTAGTCCCAATTTAAGCTCTAGCCTTGTATTATGGGTACTAGACAACGATATAAATACTTATATAGAGAAATATATAGTACTTATGTATATGTACGTTTAAAGGTCCCAGAGCTACGAAGGCTTTCTGTCTAGTCTAGTCTACCGAGGCAGACTACCGAGGATGTTTAGTGGATAGGTAGCCTACATTGAAAATAAAATTGGTCGCTTCTAATAAGGTTGTGTATAAATGTCTTGATTATATACGAGCCTTACAAGACGATAGTATCCTGATATTATATTTATTTATCTTAACTATTGCATTAATTTTTTGACAACTAAGAGAAAGTCTCTCTTAGTTGGCTCTCATTTCTTTGAGTGATGTTCAGCCATGGATACGTGGATCCGTGGATCTGTTCCGCAAGGATCTCCACAACGGTAGTTTTTCTTCTAGTCGTATCTTCAAAAAGAAAGGAAAGGGCTACCACGAGCATGTTCGGTGTCTTTACGTTCGAGAGCGAATCGGAAATGAGATCAGAAAAACCGGCCAAGTGCGAGTTGATCTCGCGTGGAGGAAGTACCGTCCATACGTTTTTTTTTTGATAGAATTCTCATAGGTTTTCCTTTAATCTACAAGCAATGAACTTTGTGTTTTATTTTTCAAAAGTTTAGCCTTAGTAGTTTTGGAGATCAGGAGGATGGTCAATTTTCTTCTTCTTTCATGAATAAAATCAAAACAATATATTTTAAAATAACAAAAAAAAAAAAATTTAGATCCTCATTCAACGAGTCCTTCCATTAGATAATTATGCAAAACTTTTGTTTGGGTTATTCATTCATTACAATCATTACACCATCCTACCAAATTTTCACCTGTCGTCCAGTACATTCGGAGCAAATTGGCTGTGACAGATGGACGAACGGACAGACAGACAGATGCACAAGTGATCCTATAAGAATTCTACAAGTGATCCTATAAGAAGTTACCTAGCAGCTTGCAGTAGCAGTGAGCGAGGCTCATTGCTTGTGGAACTGATGACCGTTGGGGCGGTAAGGTTTTAAAGTGGGGATCCCGGACTGGGACGCAGTGTTGCTAGGCCTCACACAAGGTGGACACACGATCTGGTATAAATCGTGGGAAAGAGACTTTATTTCGTATCAATAAGGTGTAATTTGCATGGCATGGCATGTTTGGCGTGCGAGTGACACATCTTGTATACGACGTAAGGCGTTCAAAAGGTTAAGAATATTTTCCATATTAAATATGCCGTAAGACGTTAAAAACACTATGCGCGTATACGCATACATATGTGTGTATTGGTTGCGATGCCTAAGCTAAGTGAACTAAGCTTCTTGCTTCCTCTAGCTAGTAAATTATTTTATGATTTGGATTTCGTTTACGTACCTCAACTTCACGAAAAAGTAACTCGACGCGAGGGGAACAAATAAACTAAACTTACCTCATTAAGTAACTTCTGAATTCCTTACTTTTGAGCTGTTGCCATATTTTAGACATTTTCTGAAAATGTATAAGTCATACAGGGGTCGGACAAAAAGTGCGGATGACGTAAAAATGACGTAATCTTGCACACAGGATGATGTTTAAGTTTGTATTTAGACTTCCGTGTGACATGTAGTAACAAAGTAGTATTAATGAAACATAACAAAATAATCGTAAAAAAATTAATTAATAATACAGAGGTGATGATGAGAGAGAGAGAGAGTGATGTAGTGAATAATAGTATATTATAGAATAGAATAGAATAGAATCATTTATTCGGCTATTAAATAAACACAAAAAAATACACACACATTTGAGAAAATAAAATAAAATTACAAAATCTATTTAACTAATTAAAAATAAAATAGCCGAAACGGAGTACCAGCTCAGCGTGGTGCTGTGGCACGGAGCCGCAGCGCTGATTTTCAGCTGGACCCGCATGAGAAAGATGGCCAAAACAAGAAAAGAAATAGAACATTTAAAAGAAACACAGCATAAAAGTTAGTCTACAAATAATAAAAATACTACAATTTAAATAAACAATTATAAAATATTAAACATAACAACAAAGTGAGATCTAGCGTCCTAAGCGCATTAATTACACATATTATAATCTAAGTTAAAACTACACATTAACAAAAAAAAAAAAAACAACCAAATTATTAAAAAAAGTGATCTGTGCAACTGTCCATTTGTAACGTCAAAGCTAGCTCTTTCAGTTTGATCTTGAAACTACTTATGTTTGTAGGGAGTACACCACTAGGGAGATAAAACAAAGAAAGTCCGAGATCGCAGATGTTTGCGGCTTTTTCCGTACGCGTAGCGGGCGTAAAAAGCGACTTTATGGGCAAGTGTGACATAAACTTGTTACCATAAGGTATAATTATTTGAAATTAGAACAAGTCTGTGGGAACCTCAGATAAATAGGTTTAATACTCAAAAGTGGGAACAGTTGGTAAGATAAGTAAAAATAAAAAAAAGATAATTTGGTGTTATTTTATTATACTTATTATTTAATGAAATTATGCATTTCTAACAAGTCTATTATTGTTGTCACAGACTTAAAATATGCTTGAATGTTTTTTTTTTCCTCAATTGGTTGACCGGGGGAAAAAAAATTAGCCAACAATTTCGCGGTATCCATAACAATCGCAGTACTTGATTGCTCAGTTTGTGTAGAGATATCTTTGCCTTGTCCTGTAGTCTGCGTTCCTACGGATATTAAAATATCAGTTGTAGAATATATATATATATATATATTATATTGCCACAATATTCGAGTAAAGATGACATTTTACAGCGTTTTTTATACATTAGTAAATATATTTTTTAGCTAAATATAATCGTGAAGATACAATAGCTAAACAATAACGATGTCAATTTATTGTTCATCTGATTGACAATATGTCAGTCAAAACCGTACTTACTCATTTCAAGTGGCGATATCGTTTAATAAAGAGGTTGATAAATGAGAAGTGATGTGTTTATGAAAATCAAAAATACTATTTGAAATCATCCTATAAGTGGTTTGACGTCATCTGCACTTTTTGTCCGACCCCTGGTCATAACAGTCAATGTTTTTGGTTTCACAATCCAATAACGATGTAACTTTAATGAGTTGTGGTGCACCCCCTGCAAAGGTTCCTGAGGGGATGACAGGATACCGGGATAGCGGCTAGCTGGACTAGCGGCTAGTTAAGTTACAAACGCTTATTTATTATTATGTTGCTGTTGTTGTTACATATCAGTGTCACGCAGCTTACCAAACAAGAATAACAATATTAATGGACACATACGTTATTAATATAAAAACACCTTACCTGGTTTATTTTATTATTTGATTATAAAGGAAAAAAACCAGCTACTAATTTTGTTAGTGCCATCGGAGTTTACACAATTTGCAAAATTTAATGATGTTGTTGTGAGTTTGCACAGAATATAAAATTAAAAGGGTCCTTGATCGGGTTGAACCAAAAAATTATCTCGTAGACGGTGTATAGACGTCTGTTGGATAACACAACACAACCTTTGTTGATCTGACCTTGGTTGAGTTTGGTCGTTGTTCCGACCGTGAAGAAGTGGTTTTATTTCCAAAATCAAACCGGGGATAGAATAGATTATATACGTTTTCGTTACCTACTTCGACTTCAAATTTGGAATTTGCCACATAAAAAATGTGTCAAATGAATATTTTAAGTTACCTTGTATAACCCTTATATTCAATCCGCGGTTTGACCTGAGATTGTAGTGCTGCGCTACTCAAGCACGGCACGCCAATTTATTTCATTGGTCGCATGCTTGTAGCAATCTATTGACGGGTTGTTTTAACATTATTGAGCAGATAGCTATTACAACGATGCAATGTATCACGAAAAGCATGCGGGCTTTCACGCTATGAAACTAACCCTTTATGTGCCAGGAACAAACAGTGGAACGAAGTGACGACATTGGGTCGATTTTTACTTTTGTCTTTACCAATGAGTTGCTCTTACGGTGAAGGAAAAACATTGTGAGAGTGTGCTGAGTGTGTAAGAGGGCAATTGCCCAAAAGATCCTAAAGGATCGAAGTGTATCCGAAAGGTCCCATCTGTAAGATAAGATAAAATACTTTTTCTTGTTTTTGTTTTTATTTCCCAGGTAACTTATAATTTTCATTATCACCATGTTTTCACCCCCTAATAGACTAGGCCCAAAACTGGAAAAGGCGTCTCTAAACGATGCAAGCGGAAAATAATGTAACAGTTGGGGTGACAACGTTATCGGAGGGTTTATGACCCTGCAGGATACTGATTCCAAGCGGTGGCGGAAAAAATGTTTCAAACCAAAAGTTAATGCAAATTTTTTGATCTACAATATTGCAGAAGTACAGTTTGCGCTAAAATGCAGTAAAACGTAAATATAGAAGGAAAACTAGAAAAAAGTAGCAATGTTTAACGCTAGTTTCCCAGAGACGATTCCATATCTTCGTCCCTAGGGGTCATGCAACTAGTCTTTGAACCAAAAGTTATAGCAAATTTTGCATTCTACAATATTGCAGAACTATGAATAAACTAGAATGCACTTTAACGACAGTATAGACAAAAAAAGAGACAGTTTTTCAAAAGGGGCGGAGAAAGATGGGATGGCAGAACAGAACATAGTTTTAGAGATATTGCCAGATTTATTTTAAAATTTTGTACTTTTTCCTATACTTAATACATCTGCTGCTGACTGTACGTTCTCGATATTCAGTTGGGTGCCTTAATGTAACTGTTAATAAAACAATTTTTAACAGATCAACAGTGATATAATAATTCGATAATCAATACATAATCAAAAAATATACTCTTCATGCTACAAACGAATACTAAACAACCTACGTATACTTAATGAATAACTCGTGTCGTGTCAGTAAATTAAAAAAAGTACTCTGACATTGCTATTTACCATATCTAACATTTGTAATATAATGTTTTAGCGTTCTATAGTCAAGCAAGGAACTTTCATAGTTTCGCTATGTGCGTACGTATAGTAAGTCCGTCTGTAAGTCACAGGGACTATAGTGTTTTCGTCACCCGCCCCCCGTCTCGCTAAATATATCGATGTACAGTCTCAATGACACTAATACGGCCATTGGGCCAGATATATGTGTACATAGAACTTATTATTAGAGGCATAGGGGTGTGTAGATACGTTTAACGTCTTGAGAATTTATGACTGACTGTACATCGTGGCAACCCCGCAGTCAGTTTAAAAGGTGGGGCGGGGCACACATGGATTAAAAACACTAAAGCAAGACTAGTTTAAATTTACTACAAATATATACAGGGTGACTGATGAAGAAATCCTTCAGTGTTTCCGGGCAGACGGCACTACTTTGATGAGATCCTTCTCGCCGGGTCTCCCTCTTCAATAGCGTGTATTGGAGTTTAATGACACGGGTACTGCCGAGCTGAGTGCAGTGTAAACCACGCCTTCCACTGAGACATACCGAGCCGGTTAGCCACAATTCTCGTCGAACTAGTGCCGTCTGTCCGCAAACACTGAAGGATTTCTTCATCTTGAGCAGTATCATGTCGAGGTCTTCCAGCATCAGCTTGGCGGCGTTGAACTGATCCTCTTTCCCGAATAAGACGGTACGATGAACCAAACACGCTTGCGTGAGGTAAACGGCGGTTAGGGTAACGACGTTGGTATTCCCTTCTAGCTGCAGCCGCGTCTCCATCGCAGAATCCGTAACAATAAATGATATCTGCGTATTCTTCGAATTGGCAAGCAGGCATTTGAGAAAGAAGCTTAGTTATCAATATCGTCCGAAATGGAAAGAAAGTTGAAAGTAACTGATTACGTAGGTCACTCAAAAAGTTTTGAGATGCTCGAAATTTCAAAATGGAACGCATTTTGTTTTTAAAAAGCAAATTTATTTAAAAATAAAACACTATTAGCCGAATTTAAAATGGAGAACGATGTTTTATTCATTTTACTACAACACTACACGCGTTTTTCGGTTAAAAATGGAACGCACTTTATGTTTTTAAAAAGCAAATTTAAAAGAACACGATTAAGTGAATTTAAAAACGATAACGATTCCGCGATTTTTAGTTGAAACGATGGAGCTTAACCGCGAAAATTTCTGCTATTTTTTATTAATTGTACATATTTAAATGAAAATTAAGTTTAAAATGTCATAAATTGTACTTTTTTAGAAAGCTTATGAATTGAGCAAATTATTCCTGTCATTTGTACGCGAAGTGTCATACTTTTTTTTTTAGTTATGCTTTAAAATGTTACAAAATTTGGAAAATAATTACTTGAACTTTCAACTTCAAATCCTGTTATTTGCAAAACTTTGCATTTCTTTGGCATTTTTTACCATTTTTCGTAATCAGTAATTCATTAGCTATTTGAAAAATGCTTTTTTTTATTTCTAAATGACGAAGTTTTTACACAATGACTAGTTTTAGGTCGAAAAGCGGGTATTTTTTAAAAATTCTAAAAACGTGAATAACTCGATAACCAGTGAGTTTTGACCCCTGGTTGACTGGACTTAAATCGTTACAAATGAGCTGTAGAATAACCCCTTTCAAGGAATACGGCGAATTACCAGTCACCCTGTATAACTATTGTTACCGCTTTAAGCCATAAAAACAATTTATTAAAAAAATAGAAACAGAAAATATTTTAATTGGTAACACTTCGTTGTCAATAAATGACAATTTTAACAGAGCTGCTGCAGCCACTTTCATTAGACTATTGTTGGAATAATGTGTACCCAAATAATGGTACAATTTGTCTGACAACAAATAAAATCAAAATCGTTAAATCCATTCAGGTACATACTAAAGAATAGCTTCACAATATCAAGCTCCAATATTCAATCTAGCTCTTATTTAGGTCTGCTGAAGATGTAATATCATATTAACATATTTTTGTGCTCGTGGCCAACGACTCCAACAGATATAGATTGAAAATTGGAACGCGCCATTAACCAGTTTTATTTTTACTATAAAGAACGCAAGTCAATCCAAATCCCGTATTATGCTGACCTTTATCGCGGTGGATAAAGCAACCGTCACTGTCGCTCTTACATACTGGCCAGAAAGTGACAGATGTTTTATCCAAGTTTATCCACATCGATAAACACGACCATAATAGGTCCGCTGGCATCTGTCACATCAGTACAATTTATAACCTAATCTTGTTCGAGGTTATAATTTTGTTGATGACAGCTAGAGCTGTCAAGATTGAAGATGAAATGTTTATCAGCTGCGAAAATATATTTAGACGTTATTATTATAGTAAAACGTACATAATTCAAGGTTAGCTGCTTAAACTATTTTTGTATGTTTTTAATTTTACATTTATTTTACAATTTTTATGGTTGTTTTAAATAACTAGTAGTTAATAGTTTAAATATGCATGCGGTTTATGTACTACTCAGATCAAGTGACCTAAGTTGTCATGCCAAAAATAATTAAAGTCAATATTACCAAACGCAAATCTAATACGAAAAAATAAAAAATAAAGATGGTTGCTATTATTATACCTCACTAGCTCTGGTAACTGATGCCACTTCGTTATGCCGGTATTTTATAACCGGTAGATAACAGTCGAATCTAGTCGAGTGGTCTATTCAACTTTAAACTACCTTAAACCACCGATAAGTAAAAAAACGTTTTATATACATGATTATTATGTACATCGAACATAATTGTAACTGAGTCACTGAGAAGATGCATTTTTATGTGTATGTGTGTGCGTAAGACTATGTATGTATGAATAGATGGTAAATGCAATAAACATATCCATCTTAAAATACCAATTGATGTTACCACATCACCCAAAGATGCATTTTCAAACGGCAAGTTATTATTTTCAATCTATCTTTACTTTAGACCTTAAAGGTATACTCACACGGAACAAATATAGCTTTTTCAGTTTTTTCTAATAAAAATGTTTGCAGATGTAACTTTCTAAAACAGGGAAAATGGCCATTTTCTTACCATGTCTGAGTCGGCTTAGATTTAATGAATCAGCATATTTATAAACCCAGGTCCATAATGACACAAATATTTTTGGTAAGACTAATAAGAAAATTTCAAAAAAAACTCAACAGTTCATAGCTTTGTATGTATGACATCGTCAATTATGATTTTTGAGTTTATTTTAAGAACAAGGAAGAAAAACAATTTATTAGAGAAAACGCACACAGAGCGAAAGTATCAAATGTTTTTCAGCACAATTATATAAAAACAATATTTATGTTCTAAAAAGATAATTTGTATGTACTCCATTTTGGTTTTATAACTGCCAAACACTTAAGCCGCATTGAATTGGTTCAAGTATTTATGGCGTAACTATTTTATTTGGACCGTTATAATTTAGCAAATAACTAAAAACAATAATTGCGTGGGTCAAAGCATAATCATTCTTTAATTTTCCGTCTCAAACACGACCAGAATGGCTACCTTTGTTTAACCGAAAGATAGATTGAATATTACCCCCGCAAATGATTCAGCTTCTACAAACTGAGCACTGGCAAGGAACTGACACGATACTAAAATTCCAATCTAAAAATTTGCTAATAACGGTAACATTATTTCTCCTTCGCGGGAGCTTCTTCCTTTTTCAAATAGTTATGGTTGATGAACCTAGCTCCCTGAGTCAGCTGGGCGCCTTCGTTGACGAAGTGGCAGGCGAACAGCAGAAGGTTCCGGGGTTGGACGCGCCAGGCGAAGCGCATAAACGCGAGGGAGTACACAGAGAGAGCTGCGGACAAAATTACAGGTTATCTTGCAAATTAGCTCTTCTCATACATACCTAACATTGTACATACAGACTTATTAATAAACGTGGATTAACCATCCATAAAGAAGTATATGTCTTAAGACAGATAGGAATCAACCTTGGAACTGACAGTTCATTAGTAGTAGTTCAGGTACGAATGCGAGTACGGAAACGGTAGCGCTAGTGGGTCATAAAACCGTGAAGTAGCTAAGCTTTGCTTTGTCCTTATCTGTCATTCTGACATTTGAATTCGACATAAGGACTAGAGCAGCTACTGTACGGTTATTACATGTTTATTAATAAGGCCGCTAAAGTTTAAGATGTTTATTCTTTACCCCCTTTATCCCGAGAGCAAACTATTACTTTCTATATCGAGTAAGTATAACGATAGTATCGTCATCGAGAAAATGCGTATGGCGATTGACATCAGCGCCCTCTAGTATGTATTAAGAACAAGAATTTGATAGCAAGTTGTCATTGACGTTGATTTTCGTGACGTCATCGAGTAGTAAAGGTTGAGTACTTATACGTAAAAATGAATGTACGAAACCAGAGTTTATTTGAGGGGTTCGTCCTAAGGAGAAGTTCAGATCACGTTTTCGTAAACGCGTTGTATGATTAAAATGTTTGGGCTTGAGCTATTGTAAGTCGGTCAGACGGAAGGGTCTGGCTGGCTCGTGTAGTCAGCGTCAAAGACGTCACGACATCATTGTCATGTGCATTATAGCGTGTTATGTTTCAAACGTCAATTGCTTTGATTGTGTCACGCTGAATGTACGCACAAGTGATATTGTTCTTATCTACATCTTAAAACACGTTAGCAATTAACTTAACTCGAGAAAATAATGAGACTGCCATGCATCCGTGTAGAAAAGAAACGTTAGATTAATTTCTAGCTGAAACTCACGTCACTCACTCACGAATTAAAAGTATCCTAAATCCTTTCTAGAGGTTTAAGTTAACTCAAACCAAATGTCGTCAATATCAGTTCAGCGGTTCAACCGTGCAATAAAAATGTAGAAAAACAAACTGACAAACTTCCTTCTCCCTCTTTATAGGTACTAGCTTCTACGTGTGACTTCGTCCGCGATGACCATTCCGCGGTAACAGTGTTTTTTTTCTAGAGAATAGGTAGGTAGCCTATCTTCGGTGATAGGTACTGATAGGTCGCGTAACTGGGTCGTTCTTCTTTTTTACCGACAATAAACCGTCGATTTTCAGTTTTTTAGATTTTTGAACTATCAATATAACTATGGTTTCAGAGTTCGATTTCAAAAAAAGTTGAATTTATTCTTTATTAAAACTAATTAATGTTTCCTGTCCTGCATTATTATTTTATTCTTTCTAATATGCTTTACCAGAAACACTGGCAGAGTCGCCGTTTTCAGCTGAGACCAAGTATTAGATGACCACTCTGTCACGGCATTCTACGGAAAAAAAATATTAAGTATAAAAAAAAACCTGGGTTAAAGAAAGAGCACAATTATTTGGTACTCTTAGATAAATAAAAGTATTGACGTATATTAATCACGAAAAAGATCATTATTCATATTTCTAATGAGACGCTTAATAAGATGAGAGACAGGCTATTGTCGGTAAAAAAGAAGAACGACCCAACTAACAAATTGAATAGGGAGCTACACCTTACTTATTAAACCAACGCCAAGCGGCGAAGTAATCCGGCGTGCTACTGACGCCACAGCAATAAAACAAAGTGTAGAGCTCTTAAAAACTAGTGATTGCAAAACGCGGACAAAATATGGATTTTTCGAGATGTGGCTAGTTATATTTGAATTACATTAGGCAAAATAGAAGGAAGATGGACAAAGCAATAATACAAACATAAAAATATAAAAGTAGGTTTATTTATTACGGGGTCTTTGATCGATGAAGTTTGGGCGGCAATTGGCGTCGTTGGCGTCAGTGGCACGATTTTTCGATTACGTGTTTTGCCGTCTTTGGCGTTCAAAAGGTTAAGGTGTATTTCGCTCCTTAAATATTGTGTCCGTTTTGCGGTTTAGCAGTACCACCGACACCGTGTTAATTCACGGTGTATGTTATTTGCATTGCAAATCTCATTCAAATCCGCCAAGCTGTTTCAGCGCGAAAGAGTAAAAAATATACACACAATCTTTCGCATTTATAATATTCGTGTGAATTAGGGATTCAATTTTGAAAGTAAAGAAGTGTTTGGGTTTAGGTGTGATTCAGATAATAACAATATCAACATAAAACAAACAATCACACTTTATCGTCACGGCAGACAATAGTTTAAAAGGCACTTAACTGTCATTCAGATAAGATATGAGTTACGATTTCAAAATGAAATATTAATGAGTTCCTTTTTACAACTCTATTCTACTCGCTAAAACCATATAGCTTTTGACATGCTATAGTGTGTTTAACTCTTTTTTTTAATATATCAATTTTCTTTGTAAAACCTTACTTACGTACTTAACTTGATTAGTAGTAAATATTTAATAAGATTAGCTATGCAATCGTAACGTCAATATCTTCAGTCACTTTTCCTGCTTACACATAGATATTTGTCTATCTTGATTGATTTGATTTGTACAAAAAACATATCTAAATTAAATTTGAGTGCAAATGGAAAACTGATAGGATAGTTTCGGAGATAATACTGGATTTGAGATATTAAAAAAAAAACAAAAACAAATTATAAATCGACTTAAAGGTAAGCGTTTACTCAGTGTAAGACAAGTTTGTCACCTTTTCCAGAGAAAACTTCGTGCTAGATATGAAGAACTTTTTATAGGCTTAGAATGTACAGTCAGCGTCAAAAGTAACTGGTCACTTCAAGCTACTTTTGTACTTTATCGCATTTACACATTAGACAATCTTGTTTGACATTGCTTATGTGACAGTAAAGCGACAAGGTATTTAAGTGATCACTTTCTTTTGACGCTGACCGTACATACAGTGGTGGACATATAATTAGAAACAGTACATAAAACTTAGGTAAACACAGAATGAACTATCGTTATGAGTAAAAATTATATTGATTAAATCACTATTGACTATGCCAGAATATAGCCAATGAGTTAAAAAACTCATAAAATATTTAAAAAAGTAAATCTGTTCTATCTTTAATTATTAAAAGATTTTAAAAATCATGATAGTTGAATTTCTATTACTGGCCGCTTGGACAACTAATTAGAAACAGGATCCATGGTTCGTTCCATTTTTGAAACTAAAAAAAAAACCTCTTTTTACGCTTTTTCTGTTGTTTCGGCGGCAATTAAACGTCAATTTGGAAAATTACGTGAATAATAAGTATTGTTAAAAATGGGTAAAAATAAGAGTTGTGACGAGTCAACCTGGCAATTAATCGTTAAATTACATTTAGATCGAAAGTGGACTTATAGAAGAATTGCTAAACATCTAGAATGTTCTGTGAAGAAAGTTTTCAACGCTATTGCTCATTATAAAACTAACGGAACTACTAAAAGTGTTGTTAGAAAGGCTCGTCCAAGGAAAACATCTCCCCGGGAAGATTCGCAAATAATACCTACGTGTAGCTAAACAAGACCCGTTCAAAGGCACCAACGAGATTAGAAATGAAGTTTTTTCACCTGATGACCCAAGGAACATTTCCTCGAAACTGGTACGCCGCAGATTAGTGGAAGCTAAATTGTTCGGGAGGGTTTCTCGAAAGGTACCGCTTCTTACCAAGCAACACCGAGAGAAGCGATTATTATTTGCAAAGAAATATCTTAACTGGACCGTACGAGAATGGAAAAAAGTGTTATTCTCGGATTAAACAAAAATAAATATGGGGAATTCAGACGGCAAACGCTACGTTAGACGTCCAATAAACCATGCTTTTGATTATAAATACACGAGGAGCATAGTCAAACACGGCGGTGGTAATATTAAAGTATGGGGATGTTTTTCTGGTTGCGGAGTTGGACCTGTCCGTAAGATTGAAGGTATAATGGATCAATTTCAATACAAAAACATCTTAGAAGAGACAATGATTCCCTACACCGACGACCATTTGCCTGTGACCTGGATCTTTCAGCACGATAACGACCTAAAACACACGGCCCGCAGTGTTAAATCCTTTCTTAGTGAGCAACGTGTTACCATGTTAGACTGGCCTGCAAATAGTCCCGATTTAAATCCAATTGAAAATTTGTGGTACGTCGTTAAAAAAAAAGTCTCCGTTAAACGTAATTCCAGTCAAAATGAACTTTACGAAGCCTTTGTTGAAACATGGAACTCGATCCCACTCGATAAATGTATGAAATTACTTGAATCAATGCCACGTCGTTGCAGAGCCGTCATTAATAACAAAGGCTATGCAACTAAATATTAATTGTTAAGAAATTTAGTAAACCAAACATTATTTTACATAAATAATTTGAAATTGTTGACGTTGACACGTTAAAACTTTGATTTTTACCTCATTTCTTTAGTGTTTCTAATTACTTGTCCATGACGGATGGTACTGCAAATGTCGTTTAGTTGTTTGTACGTAACTAAATATCTAAATGGTAGTTGTAAACTCGGATATTTATTTGTTTTTTAATTAATTATAAGTTGTTGAACGTATTCTATGCATTTTGTTGTTTTATTTCCAAAAACAAAAGTTTTACGGCAATGTGCCTTGTATAATGTGAAATACGTCGCAAGTGTTTCTAATTATATGTCCACCACTGTACATACACGCATGCCATCATTCCCAGGGTGGGCTAGGCCGAGCTACAGAATTACCAAATACTCTAAAAACAGAATGTATAGGCAGTATATTCCGTTTATACTAAACAGACATTCTGTTATATCGTCGGTGAAACCGCAAAACCGCGTAAGTAACATTTTAAATAAGGAGCAAAATGCACCTTTTTAATAACACGGTAAGGTTTATTTTGCCCTATCATAAATTTGTTAGTTACGCGCTTTTGCAGTATCACCGACGATATGTGTTCTTTAATAGATTTTAATCCCGCTCCCGCGATAACGAAGTCATTTCAAAAGCAATATGGTTTTACCGAATATAATGTAGCCGCAGTTTTACAACGCTACCTGAGTTTCGCCATGCACCGGAGTTATCTACAGCTTAAGACAGATGTTGTGGCTCAATACAGCTTTAAATATTTACATTGAAGCGTGAAATCGAAACATTTCATTTATCTTGAGGACTTGAAATCTCCCAAAACTAGCGGGTAGTCGATATAGCAAAATGGCGATGTAGGGAAACGTCGCAAGCTCAAATTGTCTTGAGGACTTGAAATCTCCCAAAACTAGCGGGTAGTCGATATAGCAAAATGGCGATGTAGGGAAACGTCGCAAGCTCAAATTGTCCTATAAGCAAAATGCCCTGATATCAGATGGCCGACATAGCAAAACGTCGACTTCTCAAAATGACCTGGTAGGCTTTAAGTCCTATAAGCAAAATGCCCTGATATCGGATGGTCGACATATCAAAACGGCGAAGTAGCAAAACGTCGACATCTCAAAAAGTCGCAGTATCCCTTAGTTCTACACGCAGAATGTCTTTATAGCAAAACGTCCACTAGAGTGAATTTACAGTCAGCGTCAAAATTAGATGAAGAAATATATTTTCCAAACAATTTGTCTGGCCGTGGGAAATAATACCTACTCACTGACTGTTAAAAATTCTCACACAAACATACAAATATCCATATAAACTTTTTAAATGTTGATAAAACAGAATACAGAAATCTAAATGAAGTTAAGGTCCCGGAATTACTTGCTAAAGATTTTTTGATTGCGGAAGATGGTAATGAAAATAATAAGATTATTTTATTTGGAACAAATTTAGGATGGTCTACCCTAAAACGAGTTGGTAAAAATGAGAATATGCGATGTTACGTAAACGGAACGTTTAAATGTGCCCCAGTGCCATTTTACCAATTGCTTAGCCTACATATTGATTTGGCGGAGGAGGAGAGAACTCCGTTATAACTCCAGTTTTATACGCCTTACTTCCATCAAAAACACAAGAAACGTACGAACAACTCTTCAATTTAATCAAAAAAAATGCTAGCATTGACTTAAAACACGTGAAATGTGATTACGAAATTGGGCTTGTTAATGCTATAAAACAAGTATTTCCTAGTTCTGATATTAGAGGCTGCTATTATCATTTTAATAAGGCGGTTTGGACGTAGGCAAAACTGTTGGATCTGGACGACACCAAAGAGAATAAAAACATCATTAGAATTTATAGAAATTTCCCCTTAATTCCTGATCAGTATTACGATGAATGCTGGCTATTAGTAAAGCAACAATGTGAAAACTCGGAAAAGATGAGACAATTCATGAATTATTTTGAAACACAATGGCTGAAATGCTCTCCCATTAATATTAGCTGTGCCGGTGAAAAAACTCGAACTATCAATAACCTCGAGGGATGGCCTCGTCGCCTAAATGCGTATTTGAAGCCGAAGCCCACTTTTCTGCTCTTTCTCTTTGGCTTAAGAAAAGAAGCAAAATTTCAGGATCTTTAAATAAAAAACATTTTATTCAATAATAAAGGAAGGAAGATCTACATTCTTTTTGAATCCCGCTATGCGACAGAATTAAAAAATTTGTCTGATGGGCTCGTGACCCCTTGGAAATTCATAAATAAAGTTTCCCAAATAAAAAGGATTTTGAATATGAAATAATATCTCTAAATGTAGTTCGATTAGAAGTTTGCTGTTTTTTTTGTTAAATTTGAAGCTTAAGTTTCTGTAAATAAAAGAATATTCGTATCACACTTACCTACAGATTATTTTATTTTAACGGACAGTGAGTAGGTATTATTTCCCACGGCCAGACAAATTGTTTGGAAAATATATTTCTTCATCTAATTTTGACGCTGACTGTAAATTCACTCTAGTGGACGTTTTGCTATAAAGACATTCTGCGTGTAGAACTAAGAGATACTGCGACTTTTTGAGATGTCGACGTTTTGCTACTTCGCCGTTTTGATATGTCGACCATCCGATATCAGGGCATTTTGCTTATAGGACTTAAAACCTACCAGGTCATTTTGAGAAGTCGCCGTTTAGCTATATCGACTACCCGCTAGAGAAGCAAACAAATAGGTATAAAATATTTAACTTTAGCTAAATGATGTCATATTATCTGGGTTCTTAGTTTTTACACAACCTTATTATTTATTCTCACATCTTTAGGTAATTTGAAATCCCTATTACCTGTCACTGGTGACAGTAAATGTTGACCACAACTAAATACGACCTGTGACTAAACAAGGAATGTGAGTCATTCAAACTATTTACCACCTACCTATCATTCATACCGTTAAATAATCCAGTTTATTACGCATTAATTGCGTTACATTTTCTTACTTAATCGTGCCAAAGTACCTAACGACAATTATTCGTAAGGTTAATTTCTCATAACCGTTATTGCTTTGTTCTTCATTAGAAAGCAGAATTTCCAATCGCTTTTCAACAAAAACATAATTTAGCAAATGGGTTTTTCCCCTGACCACAATTGTTTTCTGTAAAAATTTTTCCAATCCAAAAAAACCTACCCGTGTCGGTAAAACTCCAGCTTTTTCCTTACAGCCTGCTGCTATGCTAGCATAACCTAAACCTACCATTTCGATCAAATTAGAAATAGGAAAATCTGCAAGAAACCAAATTGAAAAATTTGCGACCAGCGTGCCAAAACATGCTTACGAGAAATTAGCCTTACAAACGATTTTGCCAAGTATCTAATGCTCGTTTACTTTTAAAGGATGAACTATACGAGTATCTGCCCAAACGCCTTGACCTATAGGCCAGTGAGTGATGTTTGATTGATAAACATCAAATAGCGTTGTTATAATTGGCTCTTTCGTTAAAAATCACGTGCATAGTATAAAAATAGATAAACTACTCGTATGTCACAGGTAACCATTCCAAAACTCTAAAAAGTTTTTGGCAACATACCTACTTCCTGAAAGGGTTAAATATTTATATATGTGAAATAAATTCGCTCTTGGCCGGCATTTAGCTGTATTTTTACCGATTTTAGTAAGTACTGCAGATAAGGATTGAATCCTGACACCATTGCACAATTTTTTTGTACTGTCCTGATTTGAAAACCTAAGCCCCGATTTTTTTCTAGCACAATTCTGGTTTATGATGACTACACCTGGCAACACTAGCCTGTGTGTCTGTTTCGGCCGTTTAAGAGACATCAGCTCCGAAATAAGGAGTCGCCATTACTTCGGACTTTTATCTATGTAATAGTTATCTCAATACTCCACACAGTCATAAATCGCGATTATGTAATACACTCGAGATTTTATTGCACATCATAGAATCAAGAGTTATATTGTAGCCGTAAACAAATTATTCCCATAATATGCTTCTCAGTGATAAGTGCTGTTAGCACTAAATTGTTATATAGAGCATAGGTACAGTCATTTTGCTCTGGTAGCTTTCTCAATTCCTGAGCCATTTGAACCCTGGGGACTTGATATTCCGAGGGAACATGCTTTGGGTACCCCAGGGGTTGCACTTCTTTTAAGCAGTAATTGGCAACAGATTGGAGTTTGTTTTGAAGACAGACTGACTACTCTAGAGAGTATAGGCTATTTTTGACCTTCAAAATATTTAATGTTTCCACTGGTTTAACGGATGGAAATGCAGGCATTTTTTTTATTAAAATGTAGCAGTCTTAGGCACACTTAAAAAAGTGGACTATTAATAGCTTGACAAAGACAAATTGGCAATATGATCCAATGTTTCCCAACAATGCTATAATAATGTAGCGCTCATTCAAGAATATTGTTGTTGTGAGCTCGAACTTTTTTATCATTAGCTATGTTTTGTATAATTTGCAATATCCTAGTCGAACCCAAGCATTTTTAAGCAATTTCCGATTTCTGCTTAGTGTCCCCTATGAAGGAAATTTTTGTACAGATAATTTGAATTACCAGGCAGAACATACTAAATCCATTTAATGTTTTTAAAGAACAATGGGCTGGATAGCATTATTTATTATTCATACACAGTTCAGCGCTGAAAGCAATGATCACCTAGGGACATAATAATATAAACACTAATATTATAAAGGGGAAAAATTGGTATTTTTGTATGTTTGTAACAGATGATCTTAAATAGGCTATGTTTTATTTTTCTGCGCAGAAAATGTCACAGACAACAGTATAAAATGGACACGTATCTTACCAACTGTCATTTTGCCGCTAATAAAGCTTGCATCCTTATTCATGATATCTGCAATAGCTGCCAAAGGTATGCCCCAGTTTGCCACTGGTCCCCAGAAATGTGTGCTGGAATCAAAATTAAGTAATTTTAATTTGACATTAATAGTAACAAAAAAATCATATATCTTTTTGAATTTCACAAGTAGTACTTTAAAAAGTCTGGAAATTGGATCTTTATTCCTCTCCTTCATGAGGGACACCATTTGAGATAATATCCTATAAACAAAACATAATATGAAATTGTATTGTTCAACTTTTTACCTCCAGCTGTCAACTATACAACCGCATTTTAATGTCACTAAATATTCACTTGAAAAAAATGGCTTTGGAGAGAAAGGGTTAAAGGCAATGACGGCCAATGCTGAGTCAAACATAAGTCAACACAAAAACAGTAATTTCCCCAATGAATTAAAATACACATTTACCTAATAGTGGAAAGAAGTGGTCTCTGCCTACCCCTCTGGGAAACAGGCGTGATTTAAGTATGTATGTATTTACCTAATAGTGAAGATAACTCACCACAAAAGGAAAATTATATGACACAAACCTCAATAAATAATCCCTGCATTCTTTAGTTTTAAATGATTACAGTACTTTTGACACAATTTTTTCAGAAAATACACATTTACCTAATAGTGATAGTAACTCACCACAAAAGGAAAATTATATGACACATACATACCTCATTAAATAATCCCTGAATTCTTTACTTTTAAGTGATTGCAGTACTTTTGATGCCATTTTTTCTGAAAAGAAATAAGTCACCATTTGAAATTACATAAATTATGATATTTTTCATATGTTATTATGCCTGTGACAGGTTGAAGTTTTACATTTCACACAAACATTGTTCCAACCAGTTGAGCAGTCAAATAACTTTAAATAATATGTTCTATAGTAAATTTGTTTCCAAAAACAATAATTATTATTTTACATATTTTTGAAAACAAATTATGAAAAACTCCAACATGTTTTAACTGTAAGCATGTTTCATGGAACTAAAAACAAAATAATTAAACTACTTTTAATTCCTGTATGCAAAAGGTTAAATAGTGTGACAAAATCCTCAAAAAATGTGAACAAATCAATTCACCGATTCGATTTAAATCATTTAATATTATTGCATTTCATTTTACCACATAAAATCACCGATCTAGACTTTACCATTTTACCATACGATGGCAATACAGTTCTAGTGTGATGTTAGACAATTTATGTTACTTTATTTTAACACATTCAGTACGGCATCGGGTCGAAAGTAACCGATGGTAAGAAACCAGCTAAAAGTTTGCTAAATAGGTTGCCGTACTGAACGTGTTAAAGTAGGCAGTTAAATAAAATTGAGTTAACATATTTCTAACATAATACAATTCGATTACATATCTTTTATAAACCTTATTGATAATTGAAAAATAAAAAAATAAAAAAATTGCAGCATTACTAAATTTGCCCAATGACATCTATCACAGGCACAAAAATATATTAAAAATGATATACCTGGTTTTTCAAATAGCAAATAATTATGCTATTTTCCCTAAATTTTTCCTTCCTTTAAATAGACACTAGGAGAGAAACATCTAACATTAGTAAGCGTCTTGACAAAGTATTGCATGCAAACGTCTACCAAATGAAGATCATCTAAAATAAACTTTTTATTTCTAAATAAATCCAGGCCATAGATAGGGCACAGTGGAAAAGTCGCAGTACTTTGCGATAATCAGATAAACGACGATCTTGCATAACAAGCTGTACATCCACATAAACCTGGACATTTAACCACTATAAGTCACCATTAACTTGAATATCGTTACATTAATCTCAATGATATAGGTACGTTACGAACACATAATTATCTCATAAAATGTCAAGGTTATGTATATTATTATTGAATTAGTATAGAAAATACTATAAAAAAACACTATCACCTTACCTGGTTTAATTTATTACTAGGTTATGAAGAAAAAATTAAAAATCCAAGCCTTATAGAGTTGACTTGACACTTTTATTCAGTGGCATTGGAGTTTTCACAATTTGTCCTATACTACTCGATTTTAGAGTGCAAATAATTTGCCTTCACAATGTTGAGGCCAAAGAGACACTAAACTGAATGTCACAACTGTCAAGCACAGTGTTGCGAACGAATAAATAAAAAAATGCTAGTCGTATATCCAAATTACTCATTTTTTGTGAGATGCTTGAATTGGTTGCAAAACATAAAAATATATGAGATTTTCCTTATAAAGTACACGTTCAATACTGTTATTTTATTGCAAATTTTAAATGGTCGCACGCGTAAATGACCCGATTTCTTATAAAGTACCTACCTAACCATGTGAAAACCAGACCAATACTGGGCAATATGTATGTAATGTATGTAAATTCTTTACTGCACATAAACAATAGCAAGACATATTTCCATCAATATAGTAAATGTACATAAGCGAAGTTATCCCATATTCATGTTAATATAAATATATAAAGCCAGGAAACATGAAATATTGCATGTCGTACAAACGCACACAACGCCGTGTCGAAGACTGCCGAACTGAAACGACGTTAGACGATGCACGGCCTTCAAGCCACACCTCCTTGCCCGTCGGAGTGGGGAGCGTGAGGTTTTTTCGTTACGGAATTTCTGGATTCGGTCCCCGCGCTCAAGGCCCGCGATAGAAGCTATGCAATAGCTTAAAAAAAATACAAGGGTCGCCATCTTATGTTTGCTTTAAAATTGTGTTTTATTAAATACTAGCGACCCGCCATCGCTTCGCTTCAGTTTATGTGAGTTACCTGAGGCACCCGTACACAAACCAGAATGCATTATTAATAAAATAATAACTCCTGAATCTATCTATTGCTGAAAACTGAAAATCTGTTGAGTAGTTTAAATGATCTAAGCGAACAGACAGCAGAAGCAACTTCATTTTATACTAAGTAAAGATAAAAATTAAGTCGAGTTAAGGATAGATTCAGTGATTCAATGGATACCAGGTCAAGCTGACAGCCAATGCGACTAATGCGTGTGTATATCACGCCGGTGATGCGACAGGCAGGCAGACGGCGGCGCCCCATACAATTTCATAGTGCCTCATACTGCCGCCTCAGTTTCGAAAGGTCGCGCAAGTTAGTCTCATTGGCCGCGATTTACGGAAGAACCTTTAGAATATAAACACAATTTGTAAAACGGGCTAAATAATGTGCCAAGTTGTTAAGAAATATGTTAAATTTAGACACAAAGTTTCTATGTTGGCAACATTTGTCACGCACGACCCGTCGTTATCATTCACCGTGGCAATGGGCCTCACTTCATTCGGCCTGCGCGGTGCTTACAAATAATAGCTAGTGACGTCACGTCACTACACTAGCGAGACGGACGACGCGACGCACGACGCACACGGTTATCGTAGAGTAGTGATCACAAGATATAAATACTATATTTTTTATATCTGTAGTTACGACCTTATGATAGTTGTACCGTCGACCAAATAAGTGAGTTTGTTAAGGGTTTTGAACCCAGTGTGTCAACGGGATCCTAATAAGTACAAAGCTGTGGGCCGCGAGTACTCGCCTTGTCGTGGCAGTGGGGCTTACATAGTAACCGTGGACTTGTCTTCCACTTCCACCATCTTATCCATTAACCCACCGCCAAGCAGCGTGTTTGCATTCTTGGTCCTCAGGGTTGGCAACGCATTTGGAGTCTTAGGATTGCAGTTTTGCGATTGTATTCTTGAGATTTCAAATGTCTATGGCTCTCAGATCCCACTTACCATCAGGTGGTCTGAGTGTTCGTTTGCCTTCTCCTTGCCGGACGTAGGACGGAATTGGATGAAACTGGGAATGTAGATAGATAGCTTATACACTGGATTAAAACAAAGGCTACTTTTTATCCCGGAAAAGTTAAAAGTTCCCGAGGGAACAACGATAACCGAAATCTACGCGGAGGAAGTCGTGGGCAGAAGGTATGAAATTTTGTGTGTAGGTATATTTCAGTGGGTTCCTGGTTCCTGGATGGTTTGAAAACACAATTGGACCTGGTAGGTGGCGTTGCTGTCGGTATGTCACCCACCATCACCAATCACCTAACTCATCCTAAACAGCTGGACCGATTTGGATGAAATTTTGTGTGTAAGTAAATTTCAATGGGTTCCCGGGAAAATGTCCACTGAATTTCAGTTCAGTACAATGGTCTGAAGCTATGGTTTCAGTTTTCGGTGAGCCGTCCCTTACACCCTGTATATTCAACCTTTTTAATAAACTTTTTAATTACTCAATCACTGAGTTGTGACCATTTCTTAACAAAGCAAGTATATTTTTGTGTTCAAAATTCTGTAATAATTTTGTCACGTTAATTAAAGTTTGTCACGAATAAATAATTTATTTTCTTTTCTTACTATAGGTAACTTTATTCTCATCACTAGTTCATCCTCTATCTAAAGACAATTACAGTCAGGTATACTAGTTCATTGTCATTGGCAGTCTAAATAGGAACAGACTTTAGCTTTATACCTTTGTTAACTTCATTTTTTTTAGTATAGAGTATATAATGGTCAAATTTGCACTCGTAAAAATATAGTTATGAAACTTATGAAATAGGTACCTACCTACGTTTTCCGCAGTAGCGTAGGAATTGGTCGGCCTTCAAGTCCATAGCAGGAGTCACCTTGTTTGTAGTATATCGGGCGAAAATGTATTTTTCCTCTTGAAAACGCATTGAGTTTGCGACATACATAAAGTGTTCACCGCACTAACTTTTGACTTTACTGACAGAAGCTTCTGCTAGAGAAGATTGGATTGTGTTTTATTGCTATATTGATTTATACTTATAGTATATACTTGACACTGGCGAAATCACTTCACGTGGAAACGCCATATCCCCGCGGTAGTAGCTGTTCAAGTCGCCGCGGGGGCAAAGAAAGAAGAAGAAGAAAACCGTTATTCTAACTCGTCACCAGTGTGGCTGATGCGGTAAAAGAATCTAACTACTAAGATATTAACAGCAGCTTAAAACAAAAGAAATACCTATCTGAAAACTTAAATGAGAAGATGCGAGGACTTAGCTTTTTCTTCTTTTTTTAATAATGGCGGTCCACTTAAAATGTCTTGTTTTGACACTTTCGAAAGAAACTGACAGTCATACTGCCCTCCTAAGCAAATAAGCAGCATCCCAAAATCAATAACCAAAGCAGTTTAAGTTCTCTGTTCTCAGTAATAAGGCTGATATTGCTACAGGAATTTTATCTGACATACTGCGTAATAGCTTAGGAGGGCAGCATAGAGTAAGTAACAGCACACTTGCGCATGCTTAAAAGCCTACGCCCACTCAGAACTTTTTGATAATCGCCTCCTTTTTAGACCCTAGCCCTAGACGAAGTATACCCTAGACCTAACAAGTGTGTGTTTGTTGTTTTACCGTAAGGGATGGATGTACTCTACATACAAACAGGCACACACTTAACTGCCCATTAAAGTCAGAAGTGAGAAGATGTAGAAAGACATGAATATAGATTTTACATAAGAATCTCATGTGTACGACAGAGACAGTTTCTCTCTGTTAATTGGTCACTTAGCTGTGTGGGTGATTTGCACAACACATGAGGTTACTAGAGTGGTAAAAATTACTCCAATTTAGCAATTTCTAGATATTATTATATCATATGCATATTTTGTTATTTCAATTTTTTTATAGATATTGTGAAAAGAAAACAAACTGCGTAAGTATAAAATACTGCTCTACGAGCTTTCGTGGAAATCGGACTACATTTTTTTCGAAAATTGAAGGTAAGTATCTCGCGAGGTCTTGTGGAAACTGGAAACGCTCCATAATAAATACCGCATAACTTGGGACTTTATCTACGGTTAGGGCCGACGCTGACTGCCGGCACGGCACAGGATGGCACGGTAAGGGCCGGCGCTGACTGCCGGCATGGCACGGCGTGTCATGGCAAAGGATTTCGGTACTGATATAACCATTTTTAATCTTATTACCATGAGTATAGAATTCATGTTACTTTATTTTGACACAACGATGCCGAGGGAGGCCGCGGTAGGACAGAACGTGCCTAAGCATTCCACGGGATGCCGCGGCGTACTGCTGCATCTCGCGAGACGCACGCGCATGACACGGGCCGCCGGCGCGCGGCGCAGTCCGTTCGCCGCGCGGGGGGAAGGCAAGGGTAGGAGGCACGCGTTTGTCATTTGACACAGTGACTGATTATCGCGCGAGTAATAGGCGGAGTTAATACTAATTGTTGCTTGAGTGGCTGGGTCGACAGCAGGATGCCACAGCATACCGCGGAATGCCGTAGCGGCCTTCGGGATGCCACAGCATAATTTGCCGTGTCATGCCAGCAGGATGCCACGGCATGCCGCGGAAGGCCGTGTTATCCTTCGGAATGCTGCAGCACAACTTACCGTGCCATCCTGTGCCGTGCCGGCAGTCAGCGCCGGCCCTTACTCGCGCGATAATCAGTCACTGTGTCAAATGACAAACGCGCGCCTCCTACCCTGTCATGCGCGTGCGTCTCGCGAGATGCAGCAGTACGCCGCGGCATCCCGTGGAATGCTTAGGCACGTTCTGTCCTACCGCGGCCTCCCTCGGCATCGTTGTGTCAAAATAAAGTAACATGAATTCTATACTCATGGTAATAAGATTAAAAATGGTTATATCAGTACCGAAATCCTTTGCCATGACACGCCGTGCCATGCCGGCAGTCAGCGCCGGCCCTAATACGATATCGAGCGAAATCTATGAGCGTAATCACAAAATCACACCTATTTTTTATTTAAACTTCGTTCACATGATTACTCACTAAAATTTGTAGCGAAACTATGTTGGAAATGAGAATATCTCTTAATATACATTTGTTGCAGTTTGCGTAAGCATTGATCAGCAAAATGTTGAGAGCACATACGAGTTAAGTTGGCTCCCAATTCTATCGCCCAGTAGATTTCAACCACGCAATTCGCACAGTATCATCCTTTGAAAAACAGGAACAAATATTTACCCTTTAAATAAGGTAAAAATATATTGTTTCCTTGGCAACCCCAAATCACTTCACAAACTGGCCAAATTGCATATACCACAGACATTGCTTCCAGCCAGCCGTTCTTTATTGACAATAAACTACTTACCAACTACTTACGTAATTTGTGCAATAATCTAGGAACACAATTGTTTTGAAGCGAATTTTAGAGTTGTTTTAATAATCGTGTAGTATTTTATACATAGTAGCGATTAGTTGCTGTATTTACAAAACACTTTGAAAAAAGGCTAAATACGGTACCTACTTGGGTAGGTAGGCATGAAAAGTTACGCTCTCCAATTTTCGCTCACTGCGCTCGCTTACAGCCAACATGCCAATAACACAAACTTACTAATATCAAACAAATCGTTGAAAACAAAGCTTCCTGCTTAAAATTTGCTGTTAACACATACGTTCACGAAATCAATTTGAAATGACAGCGGTTTGCCTGCTACAAACCCGAATGAGCCCAGCAAATAAAAAGCGCGTCTATGACAAAGGTAGAAATAAATATCTCCTTATCTGTCTCTCTTATTGAGAACTCTAAAAAACTATCCCCCTCATTATTGGTATTTAAATTTGCGTGTCAGGTCTAGGCTATATTAAGTTCATTGCTTAGCCCAAGATAACCGAGAAGTGGGTCAAATTTTACTTGCAAGATTTGATCCGTACATACATACATACTTACATACAAACGTACATACATTGCAATTTTTAAAAAAACTTGTTAAAAACGTCAAGAGCACCTACTAAAAGGGTTGTCTCGTAAAGAGATTATATTATATGCTAGTTTTAAGGGAAATTATATACCTACACCATTCTCAAAATAGCAATCTAATGGCAAAAAAACAATGGTCAATTAGGTGAAAATTTAATCATATTGCCAATTTATCACCGAACAGCGCTCCCATTTTATCCAAACTAATAAATTAATTAATTTTTGTTACACAGTAGACAAAATTGTAATGTTTTTTTAGTCGCGTCTTCATTATAATAAATAGTAGGTATACTTATTTTAAGTTAACCGATATAAGACCTGCATCTGCAAAAGCCCTTAAAATTTCTGATGACAGTTTATTAATCAAAAATGGCATTAACCATGAAACGCGTCAAAAAGGCGTCCATCAACAAACCATAGCGTCAAACGTACGGTTCAAAAGATGGCTGACTTTTAAAATCAGCTACCTTATTCATGGTAAATACTGAACAAAGTAACAAAAACTGGCACGAGACTCGTGACCAAACATGAAAACAATGTCCACATAACTAAAAATATAATAATACTAAAAAAAAACAACATGAATTTCAAATAAGCCGACATCATGGGACTGGTCCGGGTCTTAGTAATAATTTACATGCTTTTATATATAACGGTTTATTTTGGATTAGTGGGGACCCTGGTCTATTTAAGAAGTTTGATATCGGAAAGCACCAAGTACGTGGGTTTTTTTTAATACTCAAGGTAGACTTTTCTCATATTGTTTTCTTGGCAAAGAATTGAATTGAGCATATTTATCTTTCATTATTAAATTGTTAAGTTTATTAGTAAGTAGTTACCTATAGTTAGGTAGAATAATAAATTCAAAATAACGGTTAGAATTATAAACATGTAGTTAGTACAGTCAAGGTCACAAATATGTATAGGTACCGTAAAATGCTGCAACTTTGCACGGATTTTGACGTTTTTTCCTTATATCTGTGAAACTATTTGTCTTATGCGGTTTAATGAGTATTAGTCGGAAAACAGACCCTATGCCTCGCCAAATTAGACTCAAATATCAGTAGGTAATCATACAATATTTCCTAGTTATAAGCATTTAAAGTGGCAGGCAAAGTTTTAGGCCTAAGACGTAACTTTGCCTAGACGGTTATCTCGATAAATAACGTTTTGCTATTTGTAATAATATTTAATTGTGTACATGAGACATTGTGCTTGTCCCTGGCAGTCAAATTATTGCTATAAGCTTTATGGTTTTTTTTTCACAGGCAATAGGCAATGTTGTACCAAGTTCCACGAACTTTCCATACAAAAATATCGGCAACTGTAGGGTTGTGCCAAAAAAAGATTGTTATTTAAAAAAAAAAATTTTTTTAGTTAAAAAATAATCATCACAACGTAGGAACACAACTGAAAGCTTTGGTATTAAAGAAACATCAGTCTTAAAAAACCTTAATCAGTAATAAATTAACTCACTTAAGCAATTTAGGCACTCTTACTCTTATCTGTTCATTTATAAAACCCAGCTAGTGACCCTAGACCCAGGCAAAATTGTGTCACTCAAGTTTCCAGAACACTGCCCAATATTGCCTACTACGTTATTAAAATGAAATCGTGTCCTATTCTTGAAAATATTAAACTTACGGAAAATAGAAATATTTACTTACCCTGGGACGCACCTACTTCTCGAAAATCACGTTCCTTGTACTTAAAATTTTAAAAGTTGCGAGACACTAAAAAAATAGAGCCACTCCCTCCAACTTATGATGCACAACTGGCGTCGCAACAATGGAGCTACCAACGTAAAAAAATTAAAAATGTTTTGCCAGAATAATGAAAATTACTACCAAATGGTAAAAAACAAGAAAAAACTGAGCAAATGCGAGATATCGTAATATAAACGAAATAGGCAAAATTGAGCTTAAACGGCAAAATTGCAGCATTTTACGGTACACCACAAAGTCTCAAAAATATGTACGCAGACCTTATTACTAAGGCAGTAAGGTCTATGTGTAAATATTTTTGCAACTTTGTGCGGATATTTATGTTTAACCTTGACTGTACATTTTACCTTGTCGCTTTAATATAAGAATTTAGTTGGCAGTTCTAGCGCTAAGGTACCATTTTCGAAATACAGATAGAAGCACGGACGTTCTCTCGTTGGTTTTTCTTTCGTGTACAAAACATAATGTTAATGTACCTGAGTATAGTAGGTGTAGCAAGCTAATACGGTAAATATCCTGTTTGCTGTCCACGCCTGTTTTCGACCATCTGGCAGACAATTTTGAGGTACTAGGTATAAGGGCGATAATAGGAAACTAATTTCTATTTAGCGAGTACAACCAAGGACCATATGGTCCTTGGTACAACTATGGGGGAAAAGGGACCAATTGTAAATATCTGTTACAGTAATACATAATTTAAAATGTATAATAAATAATTCCGGATCTACTTTACGTTCTGTGGTGGTCTTCGTACACGTTTACCCGGCGCGGTGTGCCGCGTATGTAATTAATGACTAATGTAATTATTATTATTATTTATTTATTTAATGGCAACCGGTGAGCAACCATTTCTGCCAATGTCAAGTTTTATATTTTACATTTACATATCAAAAAAATCATAAGGCAACGTTGTACCGTTGCGTTATCCTCTAGCCTCCGTGAAGCGATGTTGGTAGAAATTTACGAAGACCAGATGTGATTTTCTTGGAGCAATCCTTCCAAAGGCGATACGTGTTCAAACTTGAATTCTTCATTATACTGCACATTTGAATGTAAATTTACTGCATATTAATACCTACATCATTACGAGTACTATCCATTAAACAACAAAATATGCAAAAAAATAGAAACAATTAAGAAAGCGACGCCATCTTGTCAAAAAGCCCAAGAGAACCCTAATGTAATTATGTCACCTTAGGATCCTATCACAGTGTCAAGTCAAGGGAATTAAATTAAATGTCAAAATTATTAATTGACTTTCTACGACAGGATTCTATAGTGCCTCAACAATTTAACCTGATGACTGTACAATCGACTACGAAGACATGTACTATCAGCCCAATGGAAACCTGACCCACAGTTTCACAGTGACATTATAAAACCATTGGTTTGATACTTCTTACGACTTGAATCATAACGTCACAGTGACACAGTTCTTTGGTGGGTCAGGGTTCAATTGGGCTGATAGTGCCTACCCACATTCTCATTTTATATTACTGGATTAAGGCGCATTAGTGGATAAATAGTAGTCGACTGTATGTAGTCGACCAGCATACTCCTTTACCACTTTAGTATTCGCTTGCATTTTAAGTGAGTCTTCAAACACTTGCTGTAATGACGCGGTGGCATGCGAGCGGCTGGCCGCGGCCGCATGCCCCGCTCCCTCCGCCAACGCTTGAGTGTGAGCGATAACGCGGCCTGTCGGGCGGCGGCCGCAGCGCGGTCAGTTGCAATTTTTTACTAGTAGCAGGTATTTTTTTTTGAATCCCTGCCATAAAAAAAATGATTTATTTAACACCTAATAGATTAAAAAAACCTTTTTCAAATCATCCTAGGTTAAATATCGTTGGTCGGCGACACTTAACTAGGATGATTGAAAAAGGTATATTTTTTTATTTCATCACTATTTGTCATGTTGACACTTGACTGACGCCCGATAGTTGCACAACCACCGCAGCGAATGGCGCTCCTGGCCGCTGCTACTACGATGGTTTGTGGTTGCACCGGCTGCTGGAGCCGCGGGCTGCGGTAAGCCGTCACCGCAGGCGGCATCGGTTTGGGAACCCCTTTAAGCTCCATGTGGTAAGACAGTTTCTCAGTCGAATATATGAGTACAATGCATGCAGCATGCACAGTTTTGTCGGCACTAATAATATGGCCGGCTTAGAGAAGTGTTTTGAAAAAGTATACGGACGTAACCTCGTCTAATCATGAGTAAAGCATGCAAAATGACTGCTTGTGTGCGTGCACACACACACGTAAACGTGTCACTCGGGTGGCTCGGCGCGTTGTTTTAAATAGTGTATGTGTGCGTGCGTTAAGTCGTGTATAACTAACGAAAGTGCCGACCTTGCATGCATCAAACCTTTTTATTGTAACGTTACATCCGTATATTTAGGTTAGGTCCGTGCCTGTGGACCGCATCCCCCAAAAAGTTTAAAATGTCTTTCCAGAGGAGTCGCGGCTTCTACATAAGTAAAAATAAAAAGCTACAGCTACTTCAACGGGCTACATTATTATAACTGCATTGTTCTTACTACAGACCTAGGGTCAAGACGCATGACGCTAAGTTAGCGATTTTCTAAAATCAACAAGATACCTATATAATTGGAGTAAACTTGATGACAGATAGCGTCGACTGCTTATGTCAACTCTGTATTGTACTTAGTACCTACTTACCTATTCGATGATGACTTAGCTGGATGATTTTACATGAAGAAGACCACGAGGATCGCCGTCTAGCTCCAGACAAATTAAAACATGCCGAATTTGATGCAATGCTACAGAATGATGTCTGCCGGCCATCTGAATCCCCGTTGTCTTCTCCAGTTCACCTGCCTCCAAAAAAAACCGATGTCCATGTGGCGATTACCAGATGCTTAACGCCCGGACTGTTCCGAGTAAGTATCCAATCCGCCACATACAGGATGTTTCCCACAGCCTTTCCAGGCCTGGTTAAAACTTACAACCAGATCCCCGTACCTACACCCTGACGACATCGCGAAGACCGCTATAACGACTCCGTATGATCTCAACGAGTTTCCATTTTTTTTTTGTTTGGGCTCCGTTACATCGGCCAGACGTTCCAGCGGTTCGTTGATGAAAGGCCTGGGCCCATATTTTGTATATACCTATCTCGACGACTTTTTGGTCTTTTCACAGGATCTGAGCTCCCACGGGCAACGCTTCCAACGGCTCTACCGAAAACTCAAAAACTTAGGCGTGGTGGTAAACACAGCGAAGTGCACCTTTGGTGTGTCTGAAGTTACTTTCCTTGGTTACCGCATAACAGCCGAAGGTACCACGCCGTTGCCCTCTAAGGTTGAGGCTATTCAGAGCTTCCCGGTGCCGAAGACGGTCAATGAGCTGCGTCGTTTTCTAGGGATGCTTAACCTCAATCGCAGGTTTATCCCGAACGCGGCCAACCACCAAGCACCCTTAAACGCTCTGCTGACCGATTCTATCGAAGGTTCCAACCCTGTTCGCTTTTCTGCACAGGAGTGTGCTGCATTTCAGGCCTGCAAGGACGGTCTCTGCCATGCAGCTATGCTTGCTCACCCAGAGTGTCACATGAAGCTCGCGTTAGTTACTGACGCTTTTGATAATGCCATCGGCGTAGTACTCCAGCTGAAAAAGGATGACGAGTGGCAGCCGTTAGCTTTCTTCTCGCAAAAGCTCAGTCCAACGCAGGTAAAATACTCTTCCTATTATCGCAAAGTTCTGGCGATTTACGAGATTGTAAAGTATTTTCCACACATGGTGGAGGGTCGAGACTTTACGATCTATACAGATCATAAGTCTCTCACCTTCGCGGTCCCCTCTCGTAAAGAGAATTGCTCCCTCCCGACAGTTTAGACACCTAGATCTCTGATAGCCCAGTTTACGATAGACATCACATACTCGTACCTATAGAGGAGATCTCATAGCCTGTCCCTGCCGAAAAGCTTCTGCTCAACTTGCAGACCGACAGCTTACCATGATATGTACTTAGTAGGTACCTACTTATATAGGTATAGAACCTACCCAGTTTTGCATTTTATTTTAATGGATTACTTAAGGTGTAAAAGTGGATGGATACCTAGCAGTCGACACTAGTTGACCAACATATTCCTTTACTTTTCGACTTTATTTGTATGGCGCTAAGGGTCTCCCAAACAAACGCGGCCTGCGTTGGCGGCCTGTTGTATGCGCATGTAATTTAAACAAGTGAGTCTTCAAAAACTTGCGGTAATGACACGTTCAGCGAGCGGCTGGCCGCGGCCGCATGCCCCATCCCCTCCGCTACGGCGTGCGAGTGAGCAAGCGCGCGGACAAAAATATTTTAAAAAGCAACTACTAAATCGAATCCAAAATAAACCCTTTTCAAATCACCCTAGGTTAGTTATTCGACTGAAGTCGGATTTTGTTTTTAAATATCGTTGGACGCAAGCGCGGATCCACCGTTGTGGGCGCGATGGGCATGCCCACAGCCCTAATAGTCTTGTCGTCAACTTTCACGTTACATAGAGTTCGATAGGCTGATGAGTTGATGACAATATACAGGGTTATTGGTTATTGTATACATTCCCGTTAAGGGGTTATAGGGGAGGTCATTTGCAGTCATTTTGACCCTATAATGCATTATGCAAAAGTGAACCATTTTTGAGTTATCGCGTTTTTTATTTTTTTTTTAAATTAGTCAGAAATTCAACTTGAAAAATTTATTACAAAAAAAGTGTCAATTTAAATCCTATTTTTTTTTTCTGATTTACAGAAACGATTAAACACTGGTTATTTCTCAATATTAAAACAGTAATTATCGGTCCAAATTTAAAAAAGCGAGACGGAAAACGAAAATTTTTCAATATTTTTTGCGATCGCTTTCCACTAAAATGCCTTAAAAACAAAAAAAACGTTATGAAACTTGGCTTGCAGATTATTTTAAAAACTTAAATGTTTTCTTAGCTCTCCAAAAATGCATAACAACTAGGAACTTATTTTAAAAAAAATGGAAAAAAAATCATCACAAAGGAAGCGGGCGGAAATTCGTATCCGAACTAAAGTCTAAACTAAAGTCAGAAATGCAACTTCATAAATCAAAATTAAAAAAAAAAACCAAATTTAAATCCACTTTTTGTATTTGCTTTTGTACAAGATGAAATTGTTGTTCTTATGCAATATAAAAAAAAAACTTATCTGTTTACGTTTGAGAATGCAAGGCCGAAAACTAAAAAATACATGTTTTTTATCAAACTCCAACATAAATTATACAAAAACAGAAAAATTTACCAATACATTTGGCGTGCAGATTACACATAAAACATTTTTCCAGCTTTCTAACGAGCTATGAAAACTAATATGAATTTTGTTAAAGATTGCTTGAAAAATTGATCACAAAGGAAGCAACATGGAAGTCACGTCCGAACATAACTTAAAATTAACTTAATAAATTTATCAAAAATAACTGTTATACTCGTAAACACAAAGAACAACAATAACTTACGTAAAAAGTAACAAATTTAGGAGTTTGATAAAAAAACATGTATTTTTTAGTTTTCGGCCTCGCATTCTCAAACGGTACAGATAATATTTTTTTTAATATTGCATACGAACAACAATTTCATCTTGTACAAAAGCAAATAAAATAAGTGGATTTAAATTTGGTTTTTTTTTTTATTTTAATTTTTGAAGTTGCATTACTTTAGTTTAGTTCGAATACGAATTTCCGCCCGCTTCCTTTGTGATCATTTTTTTTCAGTTTTTTTTAAAATAAGTTCCTAGTTGTTATGCATTTTTGGAGAGCTAAGAAAACATTTAAGTTTTTAAAATAATCTGCAAGCCAAGTTTCATAACGTTTTTTTTGTTTTTAAGGCATTTTAGTGGAAAGCGATCGCAAAAAAATATTGAAAAATTTTCGTTTTCCGTCTCGCTTTTTTAAATTTGGACCGATAATTACTGTTTTAATATTGAGAAATAACCAGTGTTTAATCGTTTCTGTAAATCAGAAAAAAAAAACGATTTAAATTGATACTTTTTTTGTAATAAATTTTTCAATTTGAATTTCTGACTAATTTCAAAAAAACCTAAAAAACGCGATAACTCAAAAATGGTTCACTTTTGCATAACGCATTATAGGGTCAAAATGACTGCAAATGATCTCCCCTATAACCCCTTAACGGGAATGTATGCAATAACCAATAACCCTGTATATCTTAGATATGCCGTAATAAATAAATAAATGTAATGAATCGTGCGTGGTTCGGAACGCAGCAAAGCACAGTCGAGTGTATATTATGTGTGTGTGTTTTTTTATATATGTATCTTACACTTTAATCGCTGTTATAATTCATATATGGCAGTTTAATCATGACATTAAATAGACAAGGTACAAAAGAGTACTAGTGTACACATATTTTATGAACTCGACTGTACTTAGTCATAGACGATAATAATATGCTGACACGTTATGTCACATTTTCGACAACATGTAATCTGTTTCTTTTTGGCACATGAATACTTGTATTGGAAAAAAGATGCACTAAACTAATAAATTATGAGCTAGTTCATACTCCGACTTGCGCTTGGCCGATTTTCGGGTAGCTGTGACCACAACTTTTTTTTGAGGGCTGGATCCGCGCCTGTTGGACGCTGACTGTTTGACTAACCAAGGATGAATGAAAAGGTATCATTTTTTAATTCATCACTATTTGCCTTGAAACTTGACTGACGCCCGATAGTTACACAAACACCCGCAGCGAATGGCTCTCCTGAGGCCCTACTTTGAAAATCGAAGTTACTATGTGTGTATGTGTACTTAACGAATTAATTACTAAAAATGATGTCAGTATACTATTTAATGTTTTGTACGTTGAGCGGACAAAAAACCTAGAATTCATATTAATTAGAGGCCGCATCACCTGATCGCCGATGTATCTACAACCGAATGGTTCAAAGCGCCAGGGGTCTAGATTTATCACTTAAAAGGAGGTCGCGAATTCAAAAAGGTTGAAAATCACTTGCTCAGAGCGTTGGCCTAGCACACTTCCATGCATAAAAGCACCAGGTTGTGCTGCGTCCATCCAATATTGTAGCGTTTTAGGCGGCGGAAAATGCGCAAGTCACTTGCACGCCTGCAATATACCAGTAGAAATATAAAATATTTAACTTGTACCTTACAGCGGTGGTGTAAAACAAGGAGAAATTTCATTAAAAAAAATATTGGAGGGTCGATTCACTCGCAGTAAGTTTTTCATTAATTGATTTTATTTTAGTTAGTAGATTATGATCTTTGTATGAGTCTACCACAGAACACGTAGCCCGTTTAAACCACCGCACCGGCCGAAAATAGTGCTTGGGAAACGGAAAACTACAACGGCATTTGCCTGTATATTGAATCGTTTAAAAATGAGAAATATGCAGTCAAATATTGTACATGCTATTTTTCACCAACATAACATCCAAACTAGAGCAATGTCAACCTGACAGTCTAGGAACGCAGTCTATTTTATGATGTCAAGCTGTAAGCAGAGAACCCCTGTTGCAGATTACTATGGATGTCATTAACCCCTCGTATGCGTAGTAGCAGATCTGATCCATATACGCAAACTGCTAGGGAGCAGATCAGCACCAAATCTTTACGTGCCTTCCCGAATTAAATTTGAGCCTTACTGTAAAGCTAAATAGGGTTTAAAGTTTATTGTAGGTTAGCCAATAAAGTAATCAAATTTACCATAAATCGCTCCTTACATAAAAATATTTAATATAGCCGCTATTTCTGTGGGTTTGACCACGTCACCGCACTGAGCCGTCAACAAATTGTCCTGCCTACCGCATACGAGAGGTTAAAACAAGGTTTAGTTTAGAAATACAACTGGAAGTTTATTTCAACTTGGCCACATTACTTGATCGAAAACAGGCATAAAGGACCCTTAGTTCCTGGACCCTAACCTAAAGCAGGACCTGCACGCCTTTGTACTTTGTCACTTTAACGTTATGTTTGAACTGCTGCACTAATATTTCAAAGCCGTTAAAGCAACCAGGTTCAAAAATGTGCAGCTACTTATAAAGCCGTCTGTACGTACTGTCTTAAGCGAACCAGTCAAATGGTTACTTCTGATTGGTCAAGCCCAAACTCAACAGACATTTTAAGGTTAAATGAGTTTCTGACAAAATAAACATTTTAGATGTCTCTAAGCTTTTCTTACCGACTATACTTTTATCCACTCAGACATTATCTGCTTATCAAGACGAAAAATGAACCCGAACTCGGTTGGTACAATAAATAGGTACAGTTAAGGAAATTGATTCCTACACCATTTTGGACTGTCGTAGTGACGTAATCAATAAAAACGTAAGAAACTTCTTATGATTTTATTTACAGTGTCACTTTGACATAGTTCAAATGGTCTCGGAATCAATTTCCTTGACTGTACCTACAGCAAAGATCCCGTCGCCACCTTCCGACTCCATCATCAGTTCAGCTCGATGGTACGATCACGTCTATAAAATGTATGTAAACACATTAACGATCTTTCAGAAATATATATACAACCTTACTCCCTCGCAGCAGAGTCGGGTTTACATATTTATGAAAGTTTTACTGTCTGTATTATTAGACGTGACTGTACCACAATATTGCATTGTCATCGGGTTTTTCATTGACGGGAACAGGCTCGCAATTGACTTGCAAAATTCCAGGACATACCTCAATTGGTTACATAAAAGCTTGTAAAATACATACCCACTTAATTTTTCAGTTCAGACGAAATTTGCGCAAATTAAACATGAAGAAAAATTCTTGGTTGCCAACTTGTGCGTTGCCCAAATGTATTACAGAGAAGAATATGGTCGACGTCCTTGTGAAATACCACAAATCATCTTATAAAATAAGGTTTGACGCTCGTATTGTCCTCTTTATTCTGTTTGTATTCGTGGTTATCATTACATTTGCAAGCTAATTGTTATGACTTATGTCTATGAGTCTTATGTTATGACGTTAAGAGGATTGTGAACACAGTGAATTATGAAGCTAAAACTTAACATACAAAATGCGATGCGTTTCTCTTCGCTAGACCGATTTTCACTACAGCTAAGTTTAAGGACAGAGAAACGCTATAGCATTATGTATGATTTTTTTTAGCTTCTCACTCCTCTTAAGTCCGCATTGCAATGAGAACGAGATTAACAAACACAAGGTCAATAAGGAGGTATATTTAAATAAACATTTTCAATAACAGATTTATCATAGAACGGCGTGAATGGCAAACCGCCGTATCCTTTAACCGTAAGTGAAATATGGTACATATTTAATATATAATTGTAAACACGGTTTCTCCGAGTCATTTCAGTATTCTGACCCTCAAAGACCACGTTAAGGTTAAGTCAGCACTTCCGATTGATATAACTCGTCTGGTATCGTATCTGGTAATATTTCAGGTTTTTCAAAAATAACGCCAATATAATTTATAGGTTAGGTTAAGATTTTCTTGTAACAATCCTGAAAAATTAACGTTTTAAAAAAGATATTTCTAAGTTATGAAAGTTGGTTAAACAAACATTCTAACAAAAAGAAGTATTAACCATATATTTCTAATTCACCTTTTGAAAATTTGACAATGTATAAATTTTGTCACTTTTCTTTACTTAATGACTTAAAATTAGGATTTTTGCCATTTTCTATTCATTTATATGGATGTTTTGCTATATACTAACCTACTTTTTCAATCTTAAACGAAATCATGAAAGTTATTTCCTAGATGTGGACCTTAATTCAATAGTTTTAACAGAATGCTATGAACATGTAACTGAATAAATATGTACGATCTAATTGTGTATTATTTTTACGATACGCTGTATGTACATTGAACTACAAAAATATTTCATTAAACACTGGTGAAAAGTGTATACATAACTTTGTGCTCGACTGTTCTAAATGATCACTACATACTTTTCATACATACAAAAGTACCGGTCAAAATCATAACCCTCCTTTTTGCTTCAGTACATTCGAGAACAAATATATGTATTACGTACGTAACGTTTAGGTACTATTATAATACCTGTTAGCGAGATGGACGTCTATTTAAGAAATACAAATACTGTAAATAAATAATAATTTTCCAAGTTTTACCGCGAACCGGGAGTGTTGAGCCACTTACCCATGATTCTAATTTGGCTATGTAATGCAAATCGAATAGCTGTCAGCCAGTCTATGACATCGGTTATTGAATACACGGCTAAATTACGAACAATGGCAAGAGGCTCAACAATCCCGGTTCGTGGCTGTACCTAACCAAACACTAAATTAACTTAATAAAAAAAAACGATTTGTCAATTCCTAAAAAAAAAATATTTGCTAATTAGTAGACAACGCCGCTAATATTTTGGTTTTTGAACTGGTCAGACTATCGTAGAAGAGGTCTATGTTGTCATCTTTGCCAACAATAGCATTGTAACTATTACCTATTCGCACCATAGGAGACAGTAAGCCAACATTGGACCGAGTTAAAGGTTAAAGTTTTGATATTGGTTGGACCGGAAAATGGGCGCGGTGTTAACAGGCAGACTATTTCAAGCAGATGACTGCACGTCACCTGGGAATGGACTAAATTGTGAAGAAAATATAAATCCAACAAACGACGCCGCTCCCGCAGGATTGACATTTTGAATTTAGCAAGACGCTGGTTACACGGACTTCTGTGTGAAAATCCACTGGTGCAGAATACGAGATGCCTAGTGAAAGCTGTTTGTATGTTCTCAACGCGCTGTGAGTGAACATTATAAAAAGGATTCCGTACTACTGCGAACAAGAGCATTGAAGAAGATTTGTTTTGTCAGCTGATTTCTAAATCTTGTGGTGTTTCTTCTTATGAATCCGAGCATTTCAGCTGCTTTTTTAACTTTTATGTCAATGTGAGAGATAAAATTTAGGCAGTTATCAATGAGCACTCCAAGATCTCGCATTTCATGAACCTCTTTTAGTTGTTCGCCACCAATCTCGTACTTTGAAACAAGTGGTTTTTTTTTCATGAGCATTTTATTAAAAAAAACACTTGTTTGCGTTGAGAGACATGCGGTTATTTGAACACCGGATTGCTATTCTAGCTAGATCGTCCTGGGGCCCGTTTCTCAAACAGTATTAGTCTAATAATATTAGTGTTTTGTCTCATTTTTTAGCTTTATTTACGAGACAAAACACTAATATTATTAGCCTAATACGCTTCGAGAAATGGGCCCCTGGACAAGAATTTTAGTTGTAGCGGTATCATCCGACTTTATGAGTTTGACCGTATCTGAGTGATACTACAAGGTGTTTCCATCAGGTTGTCAGTTGTAATCATGATCCTTTTCATAGGAACTCCCTTATATTAGAAAAATACGTATAATTGGCGCAATTTTTTTTTTTTTTCCAGTCCATATATTTTTTCCTTTAAAAATAAAAATACAAGTATAAAACGAAATTCTTTAATATCCTTTAGAACAGCAGTTTAAATGACATTACTGTTTTAAAAATAAATGCTATCTTTCCTACTACAGTGGAGGCCTTACGTCTATTTTCTACAAATATAAAAAAGTGAAATGAGATTCTAATATTTATATAAAATCAGTCTAACATGGACGGCATGGTGTACAATATTTAAGTTCGTTTTCATCTTTTAATAATAAAGTAATACCTTAAATAGTATCTTAAATATAAATATAATTGCTAAAAGTTCATATTGTAAAAATAATCAAAAATAGCAGCAGTTACTTGACAGTCAAAAAAGATAAAACACGTAAAAGAATAATAGAAATACATTTTGTAAATAAATCAAGAAATATAATTAAGCTTAATTTGCTCAAAAAGATAAACGATAGAAAAAGATATAATAAATAATTAAGACATATTTTATCGTCAATACTAAAACTACTTGATATGTTACTACATAATTTTTACAAAAATGTAAGAAATAGTTTGGGTTTTACTAGATACAAAATATCGAAATATCGATTGTATTGTTATAAATACGTATAGGAATGTCAAAAACAGTATAAGGTAAGCGATATATACCAAGCGTATAGCTTATCCAACTACACTTGAATTGATTGACTATAATTTTACGCATTTTTAAAATAAAGTTGAGTTGATACATTATAAAGTTTATATTCAAAATTTTTTTTTACCAGTAAGTATGTTGCAAACAAATATATAAACCATATCCCCATGGTTTTCTGCAAGTATGTAAATACGAGATTCTTTTGCATTCTTTCTGAGATTTAGTTCCTTTTGATTTGCGTCGACGACTTTTACACTGTCCAATGTGTTACACTTAAAGTACTTGCTCTTATGCACCTGAGATTCAAAGATTCACCGATATTTCCCGAACCCGAAACAGTGTTTTCAAAACTTGTAACACTGCTTTTTTAAACCTGTCTAAAATACACAGTGATTTAGATGTAAATTAAAACATCACGTAAATAAGTTTTAAACATTTCTTAAACTAGCGTCATCATTTCTCAAGTAAAGGCACTAATTTCAAGCTTATTGGATAAAGCATGCATGGTTTAAACCCAACCCAATGCATACAGTAAGTATCACAAAATCTATCCTAAGTGTGTCAGTGAGTGAAAACTATAAACTTTAAGAAACATACATTGCATAAATGTGTTTCTAAAAACTCAAGAAAATTAACAACTGTAAAAAAATACCGATTATAAAAAAAACTAAGCATGTTTTATTAAAAAGGTTGACAATGGCAGCAGCTTAAATTGCATTTAATTTAATTTTAAAACACACTTGGAACTCTTGTCCTCCAACAAGAATTAAATTCTTATACTCGCGCCTTTAAGTCCCGATTTTCAGCTGTCAATGCAGAACAAAATATAACCTCAAACACAAATGTCAGCCTCATAAACCGGATCAAAGGAAAAAAACAGACTTGGCTTCGGCCTTTTGAAATATAATTCAATAATGAAAGAAATTTACTTGCCTGCAGCCTTCTGAATATTATATTCAAAAAACAAAATACCGAACACTTCGGCCTCCCCTTTTAACTCGTTTTAGAAGTTATATAAGACGGCAGTATGGGCACAGATTCCTTAGCCTTTCCCTTTAGGAACAAACAAACCAAAAAAACATATTTTCTGCTAAGTTGACAGCTGTCAAAGCGGAGCTATTAGAACGACACGAGTAGAATAATCCACTCTAAGCTCTACAATATAAATTTCATAATTGTAATGTGTATGTTATTGCTCCTTTACATATGATCAAAATTACAAAGGCTATAGCCGTGTTTCTATACAAAATTTGCCTTTCTGTCAAATGTTCTAGTAATTTTATTTTTAGATACTCCTTGTAGGCAAAGGTCTGTTCCCCAAAGAAGAGCCATGTACACTTGTCAGTTTTCGTAATATGGCGGTTTGTTTTTTTTTCACTTTTTAATTTTTTTCTTGAATTCGGTCTTTGCGATTAATTTGATTTTTTGGTAAACTATACTACATAATAAAACCCATCACTACAAAAAATATTGCTTGAAACTTTAGTACAAATATATGTCAAAATAATGGAAACTATAAATTGTTTTTTTTTTTATGGTGTTCTGGTGTAGCGGCACCTACAGTTTTTATTTCATAAATTGCCCATCTATAGACCTACTACATATATTAAATTCAAATTATTAGCTTTGGTACTTCATGCCAAAAACTAACTACAAATAAAATTATTCCTTACTAGAACACTTTTTTATTTTTTAGATAATGTTTAAATAAATGTCAAAAACGAAACAAACTTCCAAAAATTACAAAATACAAAAATAGGATGTATACGATTTCATTCATACAAGTAATTAAAGCAATCCTGTAAAAACATTGAAACAAGGAAGGAATAATTTTATTTGTAGTTAGTTTTTGGCATGAAGTACCAAAGCTAATAATTTGAATTTAATATATGTAGTAGGTCTATAGATGGGCAATTTATGAAATAAAAACTGTAGGTGCCGCTACACCAGAACACCAAAAAAAAAAAAAACAATTTATAGTTTCCATTATTTTGACATATATATTTGTACTAAAGTTTCAAGCAATATTTTTTGTAGTGATGGGTTTTATTATGTAGTATAGTTTACCAAAAAATCAAATTAATCGCAAAGACCGAATTCAAGAAAAAAATTAAAAAGTGAAAAAAAACAAACCGCCATATTACGAAAACTGACAAGTGTACATGGCTCTTCTTTGGGGAACAGACCTTTGCCTACAAGGAGTATCTAAAAATAAAATTACTAGAACATTTGACAGAAAGGCAAATTTTGTATAGAAACACGGCTATAGCCTTTTGACCAGTTTTAAGTTTTCAAATAGTCTATATTTATAGAGGAACACTCACTAAGTAGGTACAACGTACAACTAATAACATACTTAGCGAGTTTTTCCTCTAGACGAAATGATGTTGCGTCTCATTATGGTGCACTCACGTTAAGTATATACGTCGAAATGCCGCATAATGGGTCACAAGAGTGTAAAGTTACACTATCCACCTACCTGAGCCTGTAAATTACCGCTAAAAGAGCTACCAATACAGCAAAGCTACTTTGTATAGCAGCAGCGCCCGCTAGCCTGCACTTGAACATGTCTATACGCGTCTCCTTGTCTGATATAATGTTCTGGAACTCCGCCTCCATAATTTGGCCGTCGTAGTATGTGATCTCGTCTTCGAAGGGGTACTCGTAGCCTTGGAGGCACTCGCATTTGTAGCCGCCCGCCTCGTAGCCTCGCCCGAGGAGAGGCACGCACTGGGAATTACAATATAATTAGGTGAGCGTCCAAATTGTGAGTGTCCCTCGGAATTCCTAATAACGTTTGTCCTAACGCATCATTTATCCGAATTATTGTTCGTGATAAACTGGATTTTAGCCGAGTGAGACAACTTTTTTAGATTTCCAAAAGTTGGGTTAGGTGAGGGTTGTATCATATACATCGGGGTTTTCGGTGCGGGAATGATTTAAGAAAGAGTAGATATATTATCAACAGATAGGTAATCTGAGAAAATATCATATTATGCCTAATGACTAACTACCTCTCTGCGAATTGCTTACACTATGATACAAGTTTATTTTAACTCATGTAGTACTTTAGCTTTACTACCAAGGCTATAATTATATGAGATAATAATAAAATTAACGTTAATTAATTACCTGCAGTAGGTAAATTTAGTAGTTGACACGATTTTCAAAATAAACTATTAATGTTTTTTCAATATTAGGAACAGTAGTTCATCTGCGACGTCTTGCTGTAAATATTATCCATTTCAATGAACTGAACGATCTCTCTAAGTCGGCAGTTGTAATAGGAGCATATTTAATTTTTTTCGATCGCATTTCTATTTCATTGTAAAAATTCGTTCAGTTTTTCGACATTTCTTTTATAAAATACTTTTTTTTGTTCAATTAATTTTTCATTAGGTAGAAACCTAGAGTAAAATTCTGTTTTTTAATCTTTGGCTTATGTCAAACATTCCCGCACCGAAAACCCCGATGTATGAATTCATAACAAAACTAAAAAGTTTTTAAATTCAGGCGGAATTTGCTTTAGGATAAACTAAAATTCGGACAAATGATGCATTAGGACAAATGACGATTAGGGAGTCAAAGACCCTAAAAATAGATGTTATAGCAGTTTAAGTTCAATTAAGGGGCCACCATGGGCAGATGACCTTCGATCTGAAGCTCTAAACTTTCAGTTATTGTTAGAACCTATTTGCATTAACACGGCTGTTCTAAACTAGCTGCCATTTAATTTTTTCTTTTTAAGTCACTGGTATCGAGATTTATGCTATCAAAGTTTAATAAAAATACTCCGAAAAAATTGTTTTTTGGCCATTTTCCCATATTTTTAACTTTCGAAAAAAAAACTTCGATGTTTTATGAGATATATTAATGAAGAATATTAAGATGTAGTTTTCATATCAATTGACGCCAAGATGGAAAAGTTATATCCAACATGCTTGTTTATTAACATAAGTACTACAATTAAACGTTAAAACTAAACCTTAGGTATCTTTAGATGCCCGAAGGGCAAATCGCTCAGAAATAGGAGCCCTGCCTCAGGCAGGGCTCCGTCGAATAGAACTGGGGTGACAACCTGGGGTTACCACGAGTCTGAACCCATTCTTGGAAACTTTACACTAAGCGACGCACTGGAAAAGTGTTGCGGAGGTGGTACAGCATTCATTTATAAATAAGTAGTTTTAGTTCTTCTTTAGTAATAACAAAAGTGATATTGTAATCCTATACAATAAGGTCAATAACCTTCCGAGTTTCGAGATTCGGGTAAAAATATACTGTGAAAAGATTAGCAAGACTTTGCTTGGAACCTCATCCAAGCAGAATTCGTTTGTCTTTATTCCAGGATTCATACATACTTCATTATTTTAGCCTCCTAATACCATTTATAAAATAAAAGAAAAAAAGACTTACATATGAAGACTTTCTGTCACATTTATCCGTTCCCTTAAAGGCATTGGGCACATAGTACTTATCAGGGCACTGGTTCACATCTAAAGCCATCAGTTGCATTGTTACTGCAACCACACCCCTGGAAAAGGAAGATATGTCCTAAAAATTCGGCTCCAATTTTATCGGACAGCAGCTTTTATCAACTTCATATATTTTAGTTTTCGATAATCATTAAGTTATCGTAATAGTCTTTTCTTAATTTATTACAAAATAACTATTACAAGGATATAAAAACAATCATAACTTACTTAAATTCCAATTTAACTTTAACACTGTCCCAGCCGAAGAATGGAGCCGCATAAGTAATGACCCATTGTTTCAAATGGCCTTTACAATCGAAGTAAGGGCTCGTCCAGTGTCCATGTTTCAAATTAGCTGCCATATAGTAAGTAGGGTATCTTTCGTATCGCTTCAGATACTTCCCAAGGTCGTCATCACGAATTTTCATTTTGAGGAAGAACTTTTCTAGGTTATCGAAGTTTGTCGACCAGCGTTGCTTTAGGAATTGAAACCATGGTTTGTTGGTGTAAAGTTCATCTGAAAACAATGTTAACGTCAATCATCATGTCAGCTAAAGATCCCCGTCGCCAACTCGTCATAGTATAAATAGAACAGTAGTTCGTCTTCAAACAAAGGTATATCAGGCGGCTTGCATGTGTGCGTTCCTCCTCAACAGGACGGACTTGGCTGGAGGGTCCCCCCCCCCCCCTTTCTTCCCCTTAGTCGCCGTCGCCACGAGGGTTGCTTCATATGAAGTATCGAGCGAGATTATGGAAGTAAATAAAATAAATAGGTACAGCGTTTATTTTGTGGACATAGTCACTTACCAGTCTTGTTCAATCTGGCGAGGTCCTCTAGATTGTATTTCCTAGTATTGAGCTCAGTCTTGTAGGCGAAAGGGGCAAAGAATGTGCGGTTCGTAAATTTGTTCCTATCCCATAATATACCTGAAATATACAATAATACAGGATTTATTTATTTGTATATTATTAAGTACATCCACATCATATATATTAATCACTTATAGGCTATTATTGATGAAGTAATATCTCGTAATATACAAGACAATTACGGAGCACATAACTTGATTATGAATTCATAATAACTATCGCATTAATTAACAATCCAGAATTAGTTGATATTTAAGGAGTTTGGTTGATTTCTTATAGATCCTAAATTCCCAACATAGGACCATTTTTTCTTACAACCAGGCCATCTCGTCACGTCACTCGCCTCGCGCTTAATTCAAAACCCAGTCTACTCGATAATACAAACTATTTTAAAACTCACCTGCCGACCAGATCTTTGAATCCCCGAGTATCAAAGCCAACGTTTCCCCAATCATCTGATCCTCCGTCAGCGGTTTATCCGCAACCCTAGTGCCACTAAACACTTCGAGAGGGTCGGACACTTGCAGGAAAGCGCTGATGAAGTTGGCCATACGCACCGCCATTTTGGCTTGATTTTCTAGTTGTTCTTCGGCTCCGAACGCCATGTCACCGTTTAGGAACAGGTCTGAGGGGTTGTATCTGTGAAACATATTAAGAATTAAGCCTGGGATACATTACATACATAGAGTCACGCCTTCATTCCCAAAGTGTGGGGTAGGCAGAGTTAAAGAATTACCAACAACTTTTAAAACTTGTTGATACACTAGGGGACATAATATCCCGCAACACGTGTTGCCAGCGACGTCGGGTGAAATGGCGTAACGTTGCCGGACTTCGCATGACATATCGTCGGTGAAACTGCAAAAACGCGTAAGTAACATTTTAAATAAGTAGAAAAAGGCACCTTTGTAATAAGGCGGTAAGGTTTATTTTGCTCTGGTTGGTTTTGCCGCGATATGTGCCAGATATGTCGGGCAAAGTTTCGTGAAGTCGCTCAACTTTGCCCGACGTCGCTGCTGATAGGTGTTGCATAACACTATCTTATCTCATATTTGTCTTGCTAATAATATTATTTATAAACGAGAAAGTTTGGATGTTTGTTACTCAATCACGGTTCAACGGCTGAACGGAGCGGAATGAAACATTGTACAGATATAGGTTAGTTATTGGATTAGGATATAGGATAGTTACAATCCCGAAAATCCATCTCATTCCTACGGTAAATCAAATTAATCGTTAAAAGCTGTGAATTTGGTCACAAGGCGGCGCCACTTTGTATGGACGAGTAACAAAATTAAAAAGGTGAAATCTCAGCTAGCCATCTGTGGGACTGTGGGTAGTGTGTTTTTATTTCCGTTTACGTTTGCCATGCTGTAATCCTTTCAGTTTGTATTCATTGATATGCGCGTACACAAAAGTTACTAAAGAAACGCACTTTTAGCTCACCATAACCGTGCTGTCCACGCAGACGAAGTCGCGGGCAGAAGCTAGTTTCCTCATAAGTACTTACAGTGAACAGTTATGCGACTGCACTCCTCTGATGAAGTTGAGCATTTCATACACGTTGGGGCGCTCCGTGTGCAGCGCCGTGGGCCCCTTGCTTGCGTTCACATACTCGTAGTACTGGTCGAGGTACAGCGCTCGGATGAAGGGGAGCGAGCGCTGCCACTTTACCGGGAGACGTTGGATCCCTGGGGAAAATTGTAATGGCTAAATAAGAAATCGGCCCACGCGTTTAGCTTCTAAATCTAGAGCACCACAAACGAACAAACATACATACATATATAGGCTGATAAAGTCATTACTGTCCTCTGCGTCGCGCAGTCGGGTAGTAATAGCAAAAAGCAAGCTTAAAAAAACGGACAGTTGCTTACCAACTTAAAATCGTTACAAATCCTAAATGAACATTCAAAATGAGAAACTATGAAAGAAACCTAAGGATGATTTTAAGAACCTACTCGTATTCAACGATACCCCACTTATTATCATAATTCGTCGACTTTTTTTTTTTTACAATAATGCGTCTTTTTGCCGCCATATTGAAATTTGATTACGGTCGTATCTTTAGTGACACTCGCAAGATTAAGGCGACGGGGCGGGCAATTGACCTTGCTCATTCGGCCAGACGAGTAAAGTTTTAATTCGCGCGCCATCTAACAAGTAAGCTCTGCGATCGACCGCATAATGCTGTTTGTCAAACAGTCAGGCATGCATTTACCGATAGATGGCGCTTGATTTGATCGACCAATATGATACACTTGTGTTTTTCTAAATACTATCTCAAATTCAGTAACGAATGTCCAAAATAGCTTTTAAACAAATAAGTACCTAAATACATAAATAGTTAATTATTTAACACGTAAAGGTTTTTTCATGAATAGCTGGCACGAATAGATCAATGAAAACTTTGGTCTACTAGGATTGTGTGAGTGCTATCAGTTACAGTTTATATTTCGAACCAAAAATTTAATTAATAATAAAGCATAGGGATTAAATTGTTTCAATAATACTACTTTAAATGTATTAAATTTTGACGTGGTCTACGACAAGGCGGCGATTAATCGAGAATATCGGGTTGGGGTATAGGTAGCAAAGGGGGCGCAAGACTTAATTTTGTTTTGATGGAAGTGGTGTCATTATAACACCTATTTTTTATGATGCTATCGTATAGAAGACGCTTAAATAAGCGTGTTTTGTGTAGGCAACTTTTCTCTAAACTTGATATTTACCGAGATATTAGGGGTTCAAATGTCAGTCATTTTGAAGTGATCTGGGACTTAGAAAATTTTTGGAGTAGTGAAATTGATGTCTATACCTATAACCCTCATTTTTGTTAATAAATCCTATAAAACATGGTAAAATAAGCATGTTTTGTTATATAAACTTTTTTTCTCGGACCAATATTTACCGAGATATTGGGGTTCAAAGGTCAGTAATTTTGAAGGGCTAAAATTTTGGAGTCGTGTAATTGATGTCAATATAAACCCTCATTTTTGTTAATAAATCCTATAAAACATGGTAAAATAAGCATGTTTTTTTTGTTATATAAACTTTTTTTCTCCGACCCATATTTACCAAGATATTGGGGTTTGAGTGAAGTGGTCTTATTATAACACGAAGTTTTTATGATGCTATCGTATAGAGGACGCAAAAATATTGATCATTACCGAGATATTGGCTCCTAAATGGACATTTCCACACAAGTCCGAATTTAGGGCTCTCGCTGGTTAGGCCGCGTGCCGACACTGCGCGCCCTGGAGTGTTTTTATAGAGCCGGAGATACGGAAAATATGGATCGTAGGAAAAAAAGTGAAAGAGCAAAATATTATTATTGATTTTGAGATTATTTAGCATGATTTACTGGATTCATTCATAAAAATGTACTTAGTGTTATATTGACCTAAATTTCGCGACACCGAAAATTTTCTAAGTCCCAATGAAAAAAAAAATTTTTTTTACCCTCTCGAAACCACCCCCCCTATCACCCCCAACCCCCCCCCCCCCCCCCCCCCCCCAAATACCTATATATAGTTGCGCCCCCTTTGCTATACCTACTCGTATAACCGTATAACCGTATCTCACCGCATAAAACACGAAGTTCAATGTCAATAACAATAGGTAACAGGATATTATAATAACAAAACAAATAATTAACACAACAGAAACAAAACAACAACGCCAAGGCCGAATTATAAAACAACTGCAGTAGGTAATTATTACTTGTTCGTACGGAATAGTAGAAACGCAACTGATTCAATTCAACTGAAATGACAGTGACTGACCGTTGGGTGGGAGTCAAAACAAAGTTCGAAACATTCGAACTATCAACCAAACCAACCCAACGGTCTGGCAACGCCGCGGTCGGCCGCCACACGCCAAAACCCAAACCGAGCACGCAACGTCGCTTTCATCGCTCTGTAGTTTTGAGTACCTACCTAGTTATAACTACACAACTTTTATGATTTTTTACTGATCCAACGTGAATGCAAGTTCAAATCCATTATCTAACACTAAAATCAACTTTTATTCGAAACAATTTGTTTTTTTTCTTTATATAGTTTTGTTTATTTTTTGAGTATTTTAAATTCTTATTTTAGTTTGTGTATATTTTTTTGGCCACATTCAACAAAAAGCTTCAAAACGCCTAGTCATAGTTTAAGAGCAAACATTTAGTTCATTGTTTCACTAGGAGCACATAGGTTTTGAGTCTATAATCTGTAAATTCTTATTAAAGCTAATATATTCAAGTTCACGCAACACATTAAATCCGTAAAAAGAAGTGTGGAAAGTTTGGCTGCAAACTAAATCGCCCAGCCGGAATAAAACGAATACGAACTTTTTTTAAACGGTTCATTTAAAGTGGTATATAGAGCTTACTATCAGTTAGATAACTATATTAATGAGTCAGAGCAAGACTTGAGGATATGTCTTCAGATTATCATCATTTAAAACTGCCACTTCCTATATTTTTCCAATAAAAATTATCCAAAAACACCTCGATTTCGTAATTTTGCCCTACCCTTCGCCTTAAGACGAATCGATCGACATAAGAATTATCAAAATCGGTCCACGCGTTTAGTTTCTACAGCGCCACAAATGAACAAACTTACATACAAACATATACAGGCTGATAAACTTCCCGGTAAGAGTAAATATTTGTGTGATGAACACGAGTATTTGTATTTTTTTCTGTCTTCAGCTAGAACAATCTTCACTACGACGGTACAGGTGGCAACGCGTAGCAATAAAAATACATACAGTGGAACATAGAACATCCTCCTATTTTGAAGTCGGTGCTTAATCAAATGCTTAGTTGTATGAACCATGATAGCGTCGGTGAAACTGCAAAACCGCGTAACTAACAAATTTATGATGCAGCAAAATAAACCTTTCTGTCTTATTAAAAAGGTGCATTTTGCTCCTTATTTAAAATGTTACTTACGCGGTTTTGCAGTTTCATCGACGATAGGACTCGTAGCGGCAGTGATGCAGACAAATTTCTATTCCAGGCGGATAGGCATTATAAGCTTAGTAAACTTTATTTTGTATTTTGTTTTGGTCTTAGTTTATAATCCGAAAACGAGCATAGGGTACTTTTTGGCCCGGTAAATTGATCAGTTTCCGAGGGACAATACACGACTTCTATACGGATGGAGCTTGTCTCTCTTCTCTCATCTTTTTAATACTCACAGCCAATGCGCAGACAGTCGAAGTTGTTATAGTATTGGTCTGAGGTGGCCCGCTCGACGATCTCGCCGAGATACGGGCGACGTACGATGCTAGGCTGGCGGAACCCAGGCTTACAGCGGCACTGGTAGCCGCCGCGACGGAAGCCCCAACCGTGAAGGGGCTCACACTGGAAATTAATTAAAAAGGAGAACTATTAAGTCACTTGTCCCACCGCCGACGATGAGCGGCAAGCGAGTAGAGCCAGCGATCAACTGTTAGACATCATTCACACCAACCGACGTACGCTATTACAGCAAACAATACAGACAATGAGCATGCCTACAGTCGGCGGTGGCCGATACTTTAGTTTATTCCCACTAGTTCAGTTGTCCAGTTCAGTTCACTGAACTAGTGGGATTTTTATTATCGTTTGTTCGGTTGACTGAACCTGGCCAAAACGTGTATCCCTTTAGGTCGGTTTAGGTTATGTTAGATGTTCAGCAGGCCCGAAGGGCCAAAAACACCCAGAAAAACTAGTTCCGCAACAGCGGAGCTCCGTCGACACTAAGCATATACCCCCTAGGGTTGCCAACTACACTGTTTTAAACAGTATTATACTGTTTTTCACAAAATTATACTTTTTACTGTTGAACAAAAATAAAGTATACAAAATACTGTTTTCAGCATCAAAATGCAAACACATTATTATGCTTAGACGCTCACATAAATTTGTTTTTATTTAGTCAGAGGGCGCTCACTGCTCAGTGCAGCGCAGCCACAAACAAATCACACTGAGTTTCTGAAAAATATGTATTTAAAACAATAAATAGATAAAATACTGTTAATTTTTCTAAAATACTGTTTAATATTCTTCATAGACCTGAATATACTTTATTTCTTGAAAAAAAAGTTACCCCCTTCGTCCACGTTCGTAACTAAGATTTCACAACTGAAAAAAACAAGAAAAAGAATCCCACTAGTTCAGTCTACTGAACTGGACAACTGAACTAGTGGGAATAGAGGGATACGTTTGGTGTGAACGGTGCCTTACATAATATGTTACTTTTATTGACACGAGATCTATATCGTTTGTTTCGACAAATTAGTGTAAACAGCAAGCGATCAATTATTCATATATTATTGTCTTTTTATTGACACGGGACCTAAATCTTTTATCCGCTTCGTGAGCAAGAAAATAGTCTATAGCTAATCGCTTCCTTGCTGGCGGTGGAACAAGTGCCTAAACGACCTGTCCTTTAAGCCAGAACCCCACTGCAGCCCACCACGCAAGCACATGTTATACACGTCACCGACGTGGGTCCTCTGATCCAGCAACGTGTGTAAACATCTTCACAGCAACTAATAGACGCACACAATTGAGTCATTACTAACACAAATTAAAGCCCAACTTTCAATGTTTCACTATGTGCTGAGGCACACATTCGGAGAGGACGTTTTGTCCACAGAAGATCTCAAAAGCATCAACCTACGGGACGCACTGTTGTTCTGTAGGAAGACAGGAAGATGGGATCGATGCTGGATGGGAGCGCCGCCGGGCCAGTAACCTGAGGCACGACTGAGGGGAATAGGGCAGAATGAACGGCTGACCGAATCGACTGCCCGCCTGCTTCGGCTGGGCGTCCCCACTTATCATCATCATCATGTGCTGAGGCGGTGCTAATCTGGTGCCGCCGAGGTGTTATAATGTGCGATGACCGTTAATCGGCATTCGAGCGTAGCGTGGACCACATGCGTCGCAGTGGTTTCTAGTGCTTAGAAGCAGACCACGCCCGTATTAGTGACATCATTTCGAGCGCATTGTGCCCGTGAGCTAACATTTTTATACGGACAGAATTTGTAAACACGTGCGTGTCGTGCGTAGCGTGTGTACGTCCAGTAGTTGTTCCGTTCTAAAGAACAACAAACAACCGCATTTTTTTAAAGGTACAAAAACTTTTTTTACTGGTTTTACTGGTTGTCTTGCGGGGGCTACTGGAACGCAAGACTGCTGCTTGGGGGCTGGTTAGGCGGTCATCGTGCGCCCAAAAGTTATTGTAGTAAATTACTAACAGGGAGTTCTATAATTGGTCTTTTATCACGTAATTCACCGAGCGGCCCCAACGGAAGACCAGCGTTGGCTTCACAGCCAGCACATGCTGAGTTGGGACCGTTTCGCAACATTAGTACATATCTATTCTCTTGTTTTCTTAATTTTTATTGCTACTTTTTTTTTTGTTTTGTGTTATTGTTGTGAATAAATGTTTTACTTACTTACTAATTATTTTATTTGAACTAAGGCTGCGTCTACGTTAGGCGAACATTAGGCTGACTTTTTGAGTTTCTATACAGGGAGGTGAAACGGAGCCTGTTATTTGAAGTCTTTTAGATCTGTAAAACATTTCATTAAATAAAGTACATGATTGAGACTAGGTTTACCTCTGTTGTTTCATTTTTGCATCTCGCTGTTGCTTTGAAGCGATTTGGTTTGTCATTACCCTGACTCTCGGGACACTGGTTTATGTCTATCCTGTCGTAGTCCAGTTCCATCACAACGGCTGCTGTGTACCTGTGAGACAGTTAAATCTAATATTCACAAATAAACAAGTGATATAATTTTAATGCTTACAAGTTGAACAGTAATAGTAGATAGAGCAACTAAGTAGATTAAGAGTATATTACAGTAGGTGCAATTGGTATATTGAATTTGGAAATGTACAGTCTTTATAGTAGAATCTGACAATATGTTCTTTAGATTTCCGAGCATAGTAAGGGGTCTCAAGTACTACCGCTTTTCGCTCTAGGTTAAATCAAATGCCTTAACTCTTTTCCAGGCCTTGCTGAAGTTCTAAGTTCAAGTTCAATTTTGAGCGACACAAATGTGGTCAATGAAACGTACTATGCCTGGAAAAAAGGTTAAAGAAAGTTAATACAGTAAATTTAATTAGTCAATATGTCAAAGGCATTTATTCTAACAAAGTGTTGTGAAAAGTCTGACTTATGTACCTATTTTAAAACGTATAGTGTGTTATGCATCTAACGATAAAAAAAACCATGAAATAACTTGAACCAGTCATATTGTTTAATATGTCTCAGAGATAAGTTTTATCTTATGACATGTGGATGACCTTTACTTGGGTTTCTCCTTTACACTTGTTATTGTTTTGTTTAAATCAACATGTAGCTACTTTAAGCCCTGACACAAAATCGAAACTATACATTATTACAAAAAAAACTTATATTAGTGCTGTAGAGGACTAATTGCGACAGCTAGTTATATTATAAGTTAAGGAAGAAAAATGAACAAAAACCTGTATATAAAGCTTATTACAAGATTATAATTATTTGATTTGAGTCTAATACAAATGATGGCTAGATTGTATAGGTCACTTACTTGGGATATTCAATGTGTCTAAATTGAGTGTGGCGAGGAAAGATATCTGCAACTGGAGAAACTGCAGCAACAAGCCACTTGTTAAGTCTTCCACAGTCAAAGTACGGGCGCGTCCAGTTCACTGGGCCTGGAACCTAACAAGGATCCACATTACAGGAAATACAGCAAAGCCTCAACACATAAAATAATTCTGATAGGCGGGAACACCCTAATGAAATGTATGATACAGTCAGTACTGTGTTGCAATGTGAGTTGCTGGGCATAATTAACAGTATGTATCTATTTAAGTAGATATTTTATTCATTTTTAACCCCAATGCAAAAAGAGGGGTGGTATAAGTTTATGTGTGTTAACATGACGTGTATCTGTGTATCTGTCTGTGGCCTTGTAGCTGCTAAATGGGTGATCCAATTTGGATGGAGTTTTTTAATTGAAAGCAGATTTTCTAATCAAGAGAGTTTAAGAGATATTAGCTATGAAAGAAGGGATCACCATTTTTTTGGGGGTTTTTTATCCATCTAATTATAGATTATATTAGTTGGTTTAATTCTATGTTCTTTATCGGTATAAATTTGATTTGAACATCCTTCTTTTATCTTTATCGTTTTTGTTTTTTAAACGACTTCTAAAAAGGAGACCGTTCTCAATTCAACTTTTTTTTTTCGTGCTGTAAAGTGTTTGCATACATACATATATATGCATAGAGATAGGGGCATTGTTATCAAAACAAGCTAAATGATTAGTTATGTGAACTTGCAGGTAGTCATTAACTTGGAATATGAGACCACCATTGTTTGTATACATATACATGTTTTACAGAATGTGCATGCACATATTTACTTTAAAGGATTAATTCTACTTGGTAGTTTGATGTAGTAGACAGCTTTCTTACTAGAATAAATTAAAAACCAGAACTATAAATAATGCATTTACAAATTTGCATTTTAATACTAACTTCATCATTTCCAGGCGGTCCGTGGAAGGTAAATGTTTCATTTGTGTTGTTGGCATATCTGATCTCCACCTGATAAGTTGTCTTCGTGTCATGCCTATCTCCGACCCTATCTGGAAGCCACTTGCTGTACCACTCGTTAATACGATAAAAATCAGATGTGTAATCCTTTGACAAGCTCTCCGGATCAAATGCTCCCAAATCTTCCACAATGAAAGTATTCAAAGTCGAAATCTTTTGCAGATGCACAGGATCATTAAAATCATCAGCTCTGTATGCTCTAGGTGCGAACCTAGGCATGGTTTTATTGAAGAATCCTCTATACGACGATGTGTACGACATGTTAGGCGAAAAATATATCGAACTAGCGTTTATATAGGGGTTAGCTGATACATCGGCTACTGAAGATAGGAAGTAATACATCATGCCGGGATCGTAAGTATCATTGATAGCCGGACGAATAAACCTTGATTGGAGAATATAACTCCAGAAAAACGCCCGGTTCATTGCCATATTGTGCAAATGAAGCAAAGCAGTTCGATTAGGAAAAACAGGGTTGATATTGATCTCTTTTACATCTGGATGGTGCGAAACAGAGTCGGAAGGCAAGAACAAATCGTCCAAGTGTCTGATGTAGCAGTTATCAGCTGAAACCCGATCCATTCTGCCTCGGATTTCATCGAAAGCATCTCTCGACTGCCACTCGTACTGGCCGGCCACACCCCATAGTAAAGCACACAAGGATATCGCTAACAAAGTGCAATTTGTTGTCTCCATTTTCACTTAAACACTTCACTGAGTTTATTCAATAATTGATTACAACATTTTCATACAAATAATATGAAAAATCTAATTCAAAACTTTTACGTAGAAACAACCAAACAAAGTACGACAAGCCTGCCGTAGAAACTTTAAATTAAAAACCAAGTGCTAATCCATTCAAGCTATGAAAAAAACACCGAGTTTTGTCTCAAAATTCACTAATCGTATCGTTTCCGTTTCTTGAGTCTGAAAAACCGTTAATAAACGGTTTTCTCTACTGTTCGAGGTATCAAAGTAAACGGTGACTGGTGCAGGAGTCCATACCACGTAAACCAGGGTTTATTAAAGTGTATTTTCCTAAAAAAATCTACTTCAATTTTGTGCAGATTGCGTCTGGGTCATATTATTTACAACGGGAACGGGATGTGAACTATATTTTTTTCTCCTGTATTTATACCTGTATCTGTATATTGTACTGTAACTAAGTTTGATATTAAAATATGATTTTTGTTACTATCTATTGCATTCGTAAAACCTAATTCTTGCTTTCCTATTCCAAATGTTGTATTGTTTTAGTCATAATTATGTTTCCATAACTTTGTGATTGGCTAAAAGATATCTATCAAAGCCATAAAAAAAGTAAACGATAGCAAACTGATAGCTGTCAAATAAAATGTAAAGTCAATGTCAATTGCGAAACATAACCTAAAGCCTCAGAATATTAATTGTTTTAATTACAATAATAGAATAGTAAAAATAGTTAGTGAAGATGGCTGGGACGCTTTTTCGTGAGTTTATTTTATTAATATAAATGTAATATGTAGATGTAGGTTATGAGTTAAGTTACATAGTACGTATTCTTTTTTAGGTTCCATGCTAAACACAACGTTATCGGCTTATAGAACAAATTCTACCAATTTGGTGAGTTAAATTGTATTAGAAACTTAATACTCAAGGTTCCTACAAAATGATTTCATAATTGTAACAATCAAACCACTAGGAAATAGTTATTAATAAAATTTGGGATATACATACATACATACATACCTTCACGCCTGTAATCCCAGAGTGGGGTAGGCAGAGCTACAGAATTACCAGAATTTGGGATATAGTGTAAAAAAATACCTTATCTTATTTTAATAATGGAAAATAATTATGACCAACAACACTCACTATAAATTACTTACTGCATTATCCCTGGTGGCCTTTATAAAAACGAACTCGGGTATATTCAATAATCAGCAATATAAGTAGGCAAACTATGATAATTACAGTAATGTATCAATACCCTAACATCATAACTTGCAGGACTTATGATTGCTTTTTTAAATATACAAGCCTTTACTTGCCTTTGATAATACACTATACAAAATACAAAAGTACAGTCTATTAATTTTTTTTATTATAGTATACCCCTGGGATATATTGTTACTACTTTAGAATAAACTCGTATCAGATATTTCAAAATGTATGAGTTTGAGTTAAATTCTCCTCACGTTTTAGTTTAAAATGGTACCTTACGAAAAATATATATATGTAAAATATATTGTATGACTAATAAAGATAAAGACGAAGAAATGTTCTCAATGTTTTTTATGAATTTTCAGCGCGACATACACACGTCAACAGTTTTCTATGCTGCCCGTAAAGGTACCAGAGCTAAAGCCCGTGCCAAGAAGGTCAAAGTTGAAATTACCAAAGTTGGATTTATCCCTCATAATCAAAGAGGATCCAATAAGTTAGTGGATTATGCTTTAATACGCACCACATAATATGAACCTGTGCGATAGTTGATTGTTAGGCGTTACAGGTAGACAGTAACCTGTGCGGTGTGAACTGAAGGGAAACCGCCATATTGGTTCATGTTACATGATGCGAATTATATAAACTGCATTATTACTTACACTTATCAGGTGGGCCATTCCATGTGATTTCAACAAATCGAGTGTGCTGCATGACTTTTGATTTGAATAAAAAAAATTGAGGATATACTTTATGGTGAGAGAAGTGCTGAACCACCACCATTAATTTTTTTAATATTTTTTTTTCCGAGTTTTACCCATTCGAAGTAAATAGTGGGGTCAAATTCCTGCTTGTATATAATACGCTCTAACTTTTTTTTTTAAGAGATAACGAAATAATTGTTGCTGTGTTTGATTAGGTAAGAAATCTGGATGTCATACTGTATGATAAAAGTTATCTAAATTAACTACAAAAAACATGGTGTCCATTTGAAATGTTCAAGTAACTGGTAATTTTTTGCAATTTTAATTCATTTTTGTGCAAACCCTGATGCATATTAGGGATAACTTTTTTCAGAAATATAAAGTACTAGTTTTGTTCATTCTGTAAAATAAATATTATCGTTTTAGAATTATAATACTAACAGAAAAATAGTAGTGAAAATTGAGAATTTCGAAAAATGCTTATATTTGACCCCCAAAAAACACATGTGGAAGAATAATTAAAAATTTGAATTTATTCAGAAAATATAGTCCATGTCTTTGTTAATTAGATTCAGTTTAAAAAGTTTCGTTATTTTCCCTATTTTTGGATATATGATTTTTTTAAACTGCTTATCTTGTGAATTTTCTCTCATTGTTTTTATATATTATGCATATTAAAATATTTTTGACTATAACTTTGAAATGTATGGTAATCAATTACCATACACTGAAAAATCAATAAATAAAAGCCAGACGGTTCAAATTTACTAAATATATTTAATAATACTTATATATAAAACGAAAAAAAAACATTACTTGCAAACCTTTGCTACTTCGAAATTTTCTGAAGTAGAGTAATGTCGCACTACTAATTCATTTTGAGAAATGGGAACGAAACTATGATAAGAACGTGTATTTTTTATGGTTCTCATATTTTTAAATCGCTCTGATAAGTACAACTCAGCTACATCGACTTCTGATTTTGAGACGAAAAAGAACTTGATTCCAAGAATTTTGTTTACACAAAACTCGTACATAGCTTCAGGGGATAAAATGTTATCACTACCTGTGGTCTAGCCTTTCTTACCAACCGCTTAATCGTGCCGCCAGCACCATCACAGGGGGATTTGCCGTGAGAGGTGGCAAAAAAGTTCCACTTCTTATCAACCAGTGGTATATAACGAACAATAACTATACATGAAAACAGGTTAAATAACACAAGCACTTCCTACAAAGAGTTGGCACCGCTTCATTATCTCCTAAGTACGGTCTCCTATATATAACTTCGATAAGGACTATAGTAGCACCTAAAAAAAAATTTCATAAACGAGCAAAAATAACAAAACTTTTTAAACTGAACCTTATTAACAAAGACATGGACTATATTTTCTGAATAAATTCAAATTTTTAATTATTCTTCCACATGGGTTTTTTGGGGGTTTCGGGGAAAATTTCGAAGTAGCAAAGGTTTGCAAGTAATGTTTTTTTTCGTTTTATATATAAGTATTATTAAATATATTTAGTAAATTTGAACCGTCTGGCTTTTATTTAATGATTTTTCAGTGTATGGTAATTGATTACCATATACATTTAAAAGTTATAGTCAAAAATATTTTAATATGCATATATAAAAACAATGAGAGAAAATTCACGAGATAAGCAGTTTAAAAAAATCATATATCCAAAAATAGGGAAAATAACGAAACTTTTTAAACTGAATCTAATTAACAAAGACATGGACTATATTTTCTGAATAAATTCAAATTTTTAATTATTCTTCCATGTGGGTTTTTTGGGGGTCAAACATAAGCATTTTTCGAAATTCTCAATTTTCACTACTATTTTTCTGTTAGAATTATAATTCTAAAACGATAATATTTATTTTACAGAATGAACAAAACTAGTACTTTATATTTCTGAAAAAAGTTATCCCTAATATGCATCAGGGTTTGCACAAAAATGAATTAAAATTGCAAAAAATTACCAGTTACTTGAACATTTCAAATGGACACCATTTTTTTTGTAGTTAATTTAGATAACTTTTATCAAACACAGCAACAATTATTTCGTTATCTTTTCAAAAAAAAAAGTTAGAGCGTATTATATACAAGCAGGAATTTGACCCCACTATTTACTTCGAATGGGTAAAACACGGAAAAAAAATATTTAAAAAAAAAATGGTGGTGGTTCAGCACTTCTCTCACCATAAAGTATATCCTCATTTTTTTTTATTCAAATCAAAAGTCATGCGGCACACTTTTTAATTCAAATTTGTTGAAATCATATGGAATGGCCCAGGTTTCAACAAAATTTCCAATATTTTTTTATACTAAGTGATTCACAAGCTCATTTTAAATATTACTAGCACATAAAATGGATGTGTGGTTAGTTTGTTCTTCACTTTAAATAATATTGAAGAAACTGTTAATATCCGGCATGTCTTGAGTATCAAAGAAGATCACCAGGAGAAGACCAGCTGTGTACGAGACCAATTCTGTTATCCTAGTTGATATGCAGTGCTGTCTAATGGTGGTCCTGCTATTAACTCAATGTTAAAATATTTAATTATTTATTGTTTCATTTCAGCTACTATTTTTACAGGTTCATCCTAATACAATAGTGCCTTAATTAATATGTCAAAATTAGGCAAAATAAATGTTTTATATTCTATTCTAAAACGAAATAGTTTCTTTCTTATCTTTTATTTTATTTATGCAGACACATACAGCTTTACACAATATGAGTTCGGTCTGGGTTGTTAATAAAATGCTATTGGATTGAATTACGTATGTAAGGATATGAAACTACATAAAATGGATTGATCTTTTGAAAGATATGCAAGTAACATAAATGTATGACTATCTATGCAGACATAATTTAAGAGTTACAGGGATGTAGCTTAATGAAAAGTATCCAACCCACAAATCTTACACCTGCAGATTTCTACATTATATTGACCGCAATATAATTCGAATTCAAATACATTTGCATTGTGTTGTGGATACTTTTCACTAAACTAAATCCACTGTTCAGACTTTATATTCCTACCAAGTTTTGTATTATGTAACTTGCTTTGTGAATTTATAAATAAATATATTTATCAACCAATCTTCATTTCAGAACAGTAAAAATCAACACACGAAAACATGTTGTTGATTCTTTGAAACTAATATCGAAGGATGATGTCTTCCCAATGAAATATTACCAATGGGTAGTGTATTCTGCTGAGGATGCAGTCAGGGCCCATCAGGAGACGCATCATCCTACTATGTATAATGAGCCTAATGCATTTGTGTATGCTAGGGTTGAGGCGAACATGGCAGCTGCAAAGAAGGTGTGTTTTATATTTCAGTAATGGAAATAATTTGTTGTATAGTTACTTGCTATACGTAATACTGTCTTAATCCTAGTGTGTTATTAAATATTATTGAATCTGTCAATATGTCAAATTCTTCCTCCAAGCCTTCCATAAAAAAATATTTATCTGATGGTGAAATCGCATCAAAATCCGTTGCGTGAATTAGGAGGAGTTAGCGGATATAGAGACAGACAGACAGACAGACAGATGCGGAAAGTGACTTTGTTTTATACTATGTGATGTAAAGATGGCTTGTTTAAATTCTCGCGCCGCCTCGTCTCGCCTCCGTAAAAGCATCTTTATACTCTTATTTGGGCTTTCTCCATTAAATCTCCCAATAGCGACTGATTAATGTTGCCACTTGAAAATATTGAAGTTTCACCTTTTACCAAATCAAACACTTTCGTCAATGTATAGGTGCTTAAGACTGCACCGAGCAAACGTCGAGCGTCCAGTAGCGCCCTCAATACTATTATTGTGTTTTCTGATAAACGAAAGAATTTCCATGGAATTGGACGATGCTTTTTTGTAGCGCAAGTAAAAACACAATTTATGGGATACGTAAAAAACTTTGATAATAGTTACCCTTTGATTAGTCAGCTTAACGGGAAAAGGTGGCCACTTTTTTCCGTTAAGTTGATAACTCGAAGGTCAATTGTTAGTAAACTATGGGATTTATCGTATAAGTTGTGTTTTTATTTGTAGTACAAAAATGCATCGTCCGAATTCAAGAAAATACTTTAGTTTATTAGAAATCTCAATAATAGTAATGAGGGCGCCACTGTACATCCGGCGTACGCTCGGCGCAGTCTTAACTATACCCCGTTTTAGTTTTATGAAATAGTTAAAGAAGTAAGAAGATTAATGTAAATTATCAGTCATAATGGGGATATGCTTTAAATAGGTCCCTAGGTACTTTTCATGACTAGGCAATTTATTTCAGGGTCGGTTTGTTGACTCTTTTGTCCGCTTGGCACTTCTGCCGCATTGGTTTGCTCGTGATGAGGAACGCACAATTCTGGCCTTTTGCAAAACTCCTGAGCTCGTGAAGCAAGTCAGTGAAGCTGGTGCTACTACCGTTGGAGGAATAGATTTGATCAAAAAAATACAGGTAAGGATAAAGACTAAGGCGGTAAGGAGGTCGCTCGGAGTGATAAGGGGTAAAGGCGCAATTCAGGCACTCCCGTTTTTCTTTCACCGTTATTGGCAATAATTATGTTGAATCGATAGAATATAACGCCGTCAGTTTGGCAGACCCAATAGCGCCATCACCATCAAACATCTGATGTGTGTGCAACCCATTACTTACTCGTTCGTTACTAATTATATGGATTTTACACATTCGTACTTATATAACAGAATGAGCGGTTTTTCCATTACACGGCACCTAACCAGCGCCGGCTCGGCGTTGCATTGCGCGGCATCTGGGGTAGCAAAAATGTACAGGTTTTAGTTAATTTAACACCATATAATTATCAAATTTTCGCGCGTAGTTTATATTTTAAGAGTACCATGCACTCTATCACACCTCCATGAACTACGGCTATCTATCCTCCAGGAAGGTGCAATCAAAGTCGGCGAGTATGACTTCGTGATCGCGCACCCCAATATCCTGACTGAACTTGTGCCCATCCGTGGGCTGATGAAGCGCAAGTTCCCCAACGTGCGCTCTGGGACCGTGGACAATAACATCGTGGACATGGTCAAAAAGTTCGCCGCTGGGGTCCAGTACAAGGTGATGAGGGACGAGAATCAGCAGGACTTCGGGAGTGCTGAAGTACCCGTTGGAAGGGTAAGTGTTTAGAATGTTCAAAAACCGCAGCTTATATTGTTTTGCACTCCTTAATTGCTTGGGACTGTCGTCGTGACAGGTAGTCTTTACAGAATCTGTGCTTAGATATATTTTCATATTCACGATTTCGGCCCTGCCTACCTGTTCCCATCATTGATCATGGCACGCACAGATGCTGCTATTTTTATGACTTTTTACTCTTTGTTTGTTTTAGTTAAACATGGAGGCGAAACTGGTGGCGGAAAATATAGCAGCTCTACTGAAAGATGTACAATCCGCACGACCAAAGAGAGAAGGGTTGTTCCTTACAAGGTACTTGATTATGTTTTAATTGCTTTCCTTATTCCCTACCCAAAAGGAACACGTTATGCGCGAGCCGGACTTGTGTAGTCCTTCTTTGTTTCTCCTCTTGCCTTCGTTCTATGAGATCACTGAAGTTTTAGAAATGGTTATAGAAATAGAAACAGAGCATAGTGTTTGTTATTTTACAGGTGCGTGATAACCAGTCCACCATCGACAGAGAGACTGAAGATTGATCCGTTTGTGCACGTAGACCGTACCCTAGAGCAAGAACAGGACGACAGTGACGATGAAGACGATGTTGTAGCTGCTGTGCAGTGATTGCGTTTTGTACCTTATGTTACGTAGAAATAGAGTTGTTTATGTATTATATAGAGTTTTAAAGACCTGTGATTTGTTTTATTTTGGGGCGAGTAAAATGCATTGAAATCTGATATAATAGAGATTCAGCAACGCAATCGTGATTCGCGTTTGCGTGTATGTAAACGAGCTGTTACGATAACGTATTTTGTTGGATAAGTTCGTTTTATTTTCTTACTAGCGACCCGCCCGCGGCTTCGCCCGCGTGGAATGTATTATACATATAAACCTTCCTTAAGAATCACTCTATCTATTAAAAAAAACCGCATCAAAATCCGTTGCGTAGTTTTAAAGATTTAAGCATACATAGGGACAGACAGCGCAAGCGACTTTGTTTTATACTATGTAGTGATTAATTGTTAGCTTACCGTTGGGTAAGAGAGAAAGCAAAGCAAGATAAAAAATAAGCAAGAACATTTCCGACCAAAAGCGATGTCGTATTTTTTAATATAGGCACTTATTAATATTTACTAAATAGTAATTGACACAATTCTAACTTACGTAGACCGTAGGTGATACGTGCGCGAACGCGATGCGATATGAAAAACGAAGTTTGAGTTACGTTAGCTCAAGGTTAGCTCCATCCCTTTGTCTCGATTTAGTCTCGAATGAAGTGAGTGACAGGGATGAAACTAACGTAACTTCGAACTTCGATTTTCAAAGTACGGCCTCAGCTCCGCGTCTCAGAAGTGTTCAACGTGACCAAGCGCGTATGTACGCGCAAAGCGACGAGTACGGCTAGTAACTTGATTTTATTTTATGCAATCTTAAAATGTCGCCTATTGACGTTTTAGTTGTTAATACATTAACGGTGTATGTTATGGGACAAAATAAGTAAAATCTACCAGTTATTATCACATCGCAAATGAGACAAAGTGGCTGAAGTAACTAGAAGTATATACATACATACATACATACATAAACTCACGCCTTCATTCCCAGAGTGGGGTAGGCAGAGCTAACTAGAAGTATTTCAAGGTAATTTATTTTTTATTTTTTTTATTTAATTCTGCTATAGTTACACGTAGTACAGTCGACTACAAAGAGATGTATCCACTTTTTTACCTTTAGTAGTCGATTGTACCTAAACAAAGAGCCGTTATGTTATGGTAGCGATCTCAAACGATATGACAGTAGTCGCGTTGCGCCGCTTCATGTTCGCGTGCAGTTCGCTTACCTTGGGTTACTGAGTTACAAAACTTACAAACAGGATTGAATTACTTATTCTTGAACGCATCCAATAACTGGATTTGATAACGTCAACGCTTGCGCCGTCAAACTTTCTGACGACAAATCTTTTCAACTTGAACAGCCAAAAATCTACCAATAGCAGAGTACAGTATTAGTATACACTGAGCGGGCATTGGCCAGTTTTAATCGGACATATGTTCTTTGCTTAGTTCTTTGGTTATTAATGCAAAACGCCTCTGGTTGTGAGGGGGGCGTAAAGTACTCCGCCATTTTGTCCCTGAGACAATTTAGATTTATTATTGTTTTAAACCTGTGTGAATGCAATTGATCCCCGTATCAAAGTGATAATTCGGAGGCTGTGCAGTGTTTAGAGAAGCTGTGATAACGGTGTCTCCAGTTATTTTTTGTTGACGTTCAGTTCATCTTGACGTTTTATAACTGACCGATTTTGACGTCGTATAGAGCTCTAGATAATCAAAATGGGCACAAGAGAGGATGAATATGATTATTTGTTCAAAGGTAAGTTTCCGCTGATTTCTACCACACTATTCTATACCTAAACATTGGGATAGACGTTAAATAGCCTCGGAACTATAAGTTTCTTTGATACCATTGTCCTATCTCTGACGTAGATTATATTTGTAACCCATGTAACAAATCCCTTTGTTTTTCGTGTTAACATATTTTTATAACCTGCTCCTTTAGTTGTGCGCCTATATCGTTTGTTTAAGCATATTCTTTGACATAAAAACGTAAGTTAACTATCAGCTGATTTTGAGACAACAATCGATTTCACGTAAATTGTCGAAGTGAGTCACCTTCAGAATCATCTTTATGATCAATTCTTTACCAATTAACCCTAAAAACTTTTTAATCTAGAACGGATCCTTGTGTTTTTGTTTCCAGTTGTCCTAATAGGAGATTCTGGAGTGGGCAAATCCAGTCTTCTCTCCCGATTCACTAGAAATGAATTTAATTTAGAGTCAAAGTCTACAATAGGCGTGGAATTTGCGACAAGAAGTATAGAGGTGAGTGATTTTGCTGAGAATCAGTTTCTAACTAAGATCATTATGCTAATTTTATGACAATACACCTCTCTATTGTATTGGAGTGAAAACATTCCTTTGTCTGATAGGTGGTTGACATCTCTATTTGTACCATTACTAAAACTAATTTAAAAGCTAAGTTCATTGTAGTCTAAATTATTAATGGTATGATCAGATAATAATATGTGAGCTTACTAAAACACTATAGAAGTCTAAATGGATGTCATAATCATAACAAATAAAGGAATCTGATTGGTGTGGTGTGTAATATAAATAAATTATTAAACACAACAGATAAATAAAGATTTTGGTGCTAAAATTGTTGGAACAATTTCATAATTTTACACCAGGCACCTGCTTGACTTTAATTTGATTATAAGTAACCAAGTCCATGTTCAGCCTTAAATGATTTTGCGTTTGTAGTGTTGGGCATTTATAAACTGTCTCATATGTTACACCTTACTAAACTTTTTGATGATGATGTGATATATGGTTATTACAAAAACAATTAAGGCATTTCATTTATATCATTATCATCAAACCAAAGTTGTTTATTGTTTTAAATAAATCTGATGCTTTTAAATTCTTCTTTAACCTTTAATTGAAAACTCCCGTACTTATAAACATGGAATGTTACGTTGGAATAATTTATGCCATGCTTAATTCACAACAAGCTTCTTCAAATATGTAGCAACAATTGCTACTTAAACCTACATTCTGTATCTATGTCACATTACTTTCTCTAACCTATTGTGTTAACTGAATCTTATAATGTGGCACAAATTAAATGATGACGGCAAGAGTTCATTAATATAATTATATTAATGTATTATTAATCTAATATCTAAATCAATAGAAAAAAACAATCACAGATTTATCAGTGTTACCAATGTACAAGCACATAATTGAAGTCATCAACCATTTGAAATAAGGTTTGTAGGTCAATTACTGTCCATTCCATTTAAATATATGGTACAAATAGCCCTTATGTTATATTGTAACATTAATCTATGACCAATTGAGGTGATTTATTAACAAAAGATCAGACAATAATAGGATGAATGCCTATTATAAATATTTGGGAACACCCCTCGTTGTCCATTAGATACAATAGGTTTTTTCTTATTTAATGGCTTTCACTCCTACTTTTAACAAGGTGTGTTCTCCAATATCAAGTTTTAGACAATCACCATGGACATAGAGAAATTAGTCCATAGATATCACATGTGAGGACAATGTTTGGTTATAGAGAATTTTCTCTTTTCTTCTTAACAGAAGCATATGGGGCTAGCTCCAAACGCCTTTGTCAAGTCCTTACAAAAGATTAATCGATGCTATTCACTTAATTATTCTAGGTCAACTTAAACACCAGGGGAGAAAGTTAACTTATCAATCTTAAATGCTATCTAGTTTCTCATCAACAGACAAAATGTTTAAAAGCTGTCATAATGTACAAACAATGGATGACATATTACTGACATTTCTTAATATCTTCAATAATTTATTAATTTGTTCATAGGTTCTTATTAAATTTTTCTTCAATATTAACATCTTCAATAATTTATTAATTTATTCATAGGTTCTTATTAGATTTTTCGCTAATAGGTACCTAAGTATAATTATTCACATGTATATGCTGAGATTTGATTACAGACACTGGGAGCAGGGCCTCTCTTCCAATTTATTTATGCCTGTCTTCCTTCCTCATTGTAATTTGGTGACATTATATTCCCCTCCGTCAACGATATAAATATAAAAAAGAAGAAGAATGTGCTTAAACAAAATGGAATAGAGCCCCAGTAGAGCTAAAGAGCTAAATTAAATAAAATGTGAACTGGACTGGGCACTGTGTATATTAGGGTGGAGCGTCGTTGTATGGGAAAAAATAAAAACTTGTTATTCAATGCAGAACCGATACAAAAAGTTGCAGTTTTTCATGTAGATTATAGTGATTATATTAAGTTTCAAAATAAACACTACTTTTAGCCCTCTACCCAGCCGCCAAAGATATAAAGTAAGGTAAATATTCATCAATTATTTAAATATACTAATTCATTAATATTTGTACATTTTATTTACATTAAATAATACTTAATAAGTGTACAATAGGAAATTACTATGATTTTAGTGCCTTTTTCAATATTTATGAAATAATTTAATTTTTAAATTTCATATTAAACAGCAATTTCAAGCAAAACAAGGAAAATGCTCCAGTATAAAAAAAATATACTACTTATTTTTTTAGACATTCATGTGCTTAAAGTAAGGAGGTTACTAATTACGAAAAGTATCATTTTACTGCAAAAAAAAGGTTGCTTGCAAGTTTAAATAAACGTCAAATATCGCCTGTCGGCGTCGCTTACGCCCTTTTTGGGCTATGTTTACACGTATTTTCGGCATATATTTACTTTAACTAGTATTATTTTTATTATGTTATCACATTTACAATAGTTTTCACAGTTGTGTAATATGTTGTAAACACCAATTTGTGGTACATTTCCTGGTAAAAGGGCCTTTTCCATAAAAACCCTATTTACGTGGTTTTACTGTGTCATAAAAAAAACATGTTATTAACAAAAAAAAGTATAGGAATCGAGCATATCTGTTACAAAATGATGTTATTCAATGAATAAAACTTGTTTTTAAAAAAATTATCATAAATTCAATTTATTAAAAATGTAAGTAATTTGCTTTATATAATAATAAGTAGAGGGCTAAAAAAATATACCGAGATTTTTTAAATTATTTTTTCCTTAAATAATAAAAAATCACACATCCTTTTAGTGGGGTTCAATTGCTATATTCAAGAATTTTGGAATTCGCTCCACCCTAGTGTATATACTTCTATAAAATGTTGGTAGATATTGTTTATTTTAGAAAAACCAATGTGAAAAAGTATTATTATTATTAATTATTTATTTATTTAATGGCAACCAATCGCAATATCGAGAAACCATTTCTACCAATGTCAAGTTTATATTTTACATTTATATATTGAAAAAAAAAACATAAGGCAACGTTGTATGGTGATATTCTAGCCTCCGTAAAGCGATGTAGGTATGTATACCTTTACGAAGACCAGATCGGATTTTCTTTGAGAAATCCTTCCAAATGAGAAAAAGTAGCAAACCTTCAAAACAAATTCCATTGTTTAAGTAATGATGCGATCATTTTATATTTTTGACCTTAACCCTTTTCCAGGCATAGTTAATTTCATCGCATATTCATGTCGCTCAAAATTAAACTTAACTACCTACATTTTATGACACAAATTTAATTGAACTTTCCTGAAATATGACTTTATGGATCAGTATCCTTCAGGAAGTCATAAATTCGTGGCTCTATTCCATTTCTTGCTTGTATCCTTACTTTAGAAAGGCTTGGAAAAGGGTTAAAACCTATAATAATACATACACGTACATACATACCTTCACGCCTGTAATCCCTGAGTGGGGTAGGCAGAGCTACAGAATTACCTACAACTTTAAAAACTTGTTGATAATTCTGTAACCACATTCTGCACAAAAAGGCTAAGATGTAATAATAATAGTACCTATAAGTTTCAAAAGTCAACATTTGATATTAATTTATTTATATTATCCTCATTTCTATTAGTTTTGAACAGTGACATGATTGTCGTTTTTAATTTGAAATCACCTTATTGGAAAAGCATAGATTCTGCAATTGTAGATTGTAGATTAGATTTCTACAGAATCGTGTAACAGGTGTATAATATTAATAGTCTTTTCCATTTGTAATAACATCATGCACTTAAAGACCAGTGGATATTATATAACTATTGACCATCTAACTAAATTGTAATAATAGCGGCCTTTATACGTCAAGTTCGGACCGCGGGACACGCCATGCGCCGTTCCAATCGTCGTTCCGAACCGTATTTTTTTTACTATTTTACTATTACAGTTGCATTTACACGTACGGTTTGGAACGAAGATTGGAACGGCGCGGCGCGTGGCGTTTCCCACGGTCCGAACTTTACGTGTAAAGGCCGCTAATGAATCATGTGATTCTTTAAAATGTGGAGTTGGCATTGATAGATATTTATTAGCATTATTGCCAAAGTCTATGAGTATTTGAGTCAGACTATGACGTAAGTGCTAGTTTTTATAGTCAGTCCACTTTTAAGCATTTTTTGCAAGTTATGTATAATATGTGTAACGTAATTAACATAATGTTACATATCAACTAACAACATCCGTACAATTTATTTCTTCTTTAATGAGGTTATTACAGTTACTTAATAGTTTAATCACTCCAAAACGAAGTATTCAGTTTTTTTAAACCAAGACTTAGGCGTAAATACTCGCTCTCATCACCCAAATATCGGCCCTTACCGGGATTTGAACTCGGGACGGCCAGCTTTGTAAACAGAGTCATTACCAACTAAGGTAATGTGTCGTCAATAATCAATTTACGTATCTCAATATTTTGTAATCTAATAAGTTTGTATTTAGCCTGCTTACGTTAGCTTATCAACGGGAACTAAAGCTAACTCAGAAAGCAAGATAAATAATAACTTATCCATCAAATAGCATTATTGAACGTTTTCACTACTTCTATTAATTGTTTTTACTAATACTTATTTTTTAACAACACACTTAATTGACAACATCGTTTCTTTGAATAGGTGATCTGATAAAAAACATGCTTAAAGAGGTTTGTCTGAACAGCATACTTTTATTTTTATTTTTACATTGTCATTTTTCTGGCTTTTATCAGTATTTTCTACGCCCGCTTTGGAGTAGTTGGAATGACGTAATTTTTTTTGTAACAGCTTTGTGTTTTTTTAAGTGTAGCACTGGCTGCGTCATAGAAAAGCCCATTGTGGTGTTTAATCTCTTTAGCAATTAGAAGAAATTTGTTTTTTGAAAAAATGACTAAAAAAAACGAAAATTATAAATGTTTTTTTCAGAACCCCTTTTACAAGAGTACTGTTGACAAATTGTAAACTCTTTTTACTAACGACTAACGGAATATGTGTGTAATTTCTATTAAATGATTAGATTACTCATGTTCACATAACCGTGCAATTAATTTGGAAGTCGTAGTTATATATTGTATGATGTATTTAACATCCTGCCCGTTAAATGTCATCATTTGTTTGAGCAGTACTCTTTTATAAAAACACTGTCAAGCATCTGTTGATTTCATATCAACATGTGTTTGTTTAGGTAGTTTTGTGGCGTTTTATAATTTGTTTAGTTAAATCATATGATAACATAGGTATGTACCTACCTACTTATGTTATAGTTTTTGTGATGGATTTGCTTGCATTAGATTTACGCCGACCCGTACACACGTACCAACTTCATAAAAATACTAAAGAGTTAAATGGTCCTACTATCAAGGCATGCTACGTACGAAAACAGTCAGCCTATGGCATTAAGATATCTCCATCAAGGGAATTATTTCATATTTTTAGCTGTTAAACACTTCATGCCAACACCTTTCCCCGAACAAATAAGAGATCGAACCAAATATATGGTTTCGGTTTGATGGGATTTGTTAGGGCGTTCAAGAGTTGTTTTTTTTAGTTCTTTTATTTCGCAATAGCTGTTGCTGGCGACTCCGGCCACGCAGAAGTTGTTCCATTCTCCAGGATAATCTATATCTATTTTGGGGCTATAAACTGATATTTCTGTACCAAATTTCACATTGATCGGTTGCCACGTGGGTGGATTCAAGAAGACGTAAATTAGAAACAAACAAATTTTCGAGTTTATTATAGGCATTACTTAATACTCAATAGGCTTACACACAAACTGTAACTTTACAAAGTGAACTGGCATTCGTATCTTTGACTAGCATTGCTATGGTATTAGAACAATGAATTTCAACACGTAATATTTATCGCTGGATGTTAGTACTTGTTGCTTACCAGCGCAGCGCCTAAACAAGTAGGTATATCAATCAATTGACAGACCATTTACGATGTTTATTCATTCAAATGTTCGTCAGACATTCCATTATGCTGTTATCATTGTTTTATTTCGCTGTACCTATTTGTTAATTCTAGACCAGAATATATGGATATTCCCTAGCGGACATGGATATTGAGGTAGTAAAAGTAAAAAATAACCTATTTACTGAATGTCCTTGTTACAAAATTAATGCACGTATAACAGGTATGATGTCAACCGACATTCCTTCACCAGATAACATAGAACATAACCGTTTCGCAAAAAAAAGTTCTCTCTGTCGCCGCCCTTCCCATATATCGAGCGTTATACATACCTGCCTCGTCGTTTATATTTATTGTTAACCCCCGTTACAAAAGTTATTAGCTACTTATGTGTTCGATCTGTGTTGAATGATTTTCCCGACTTCTACCAGAGTGGCTCAAGTTTGGGTCACCCCAGTGTACCCTCATTGTGAAAACTGAAAATCTTCGTTTTCTTCCTCGAAATTTGAATAAAGATAAAAGATCATTTATCTCGAACTTTCATTAAAAAACCACTATCAAAACACTGATAGAGGCCCATTTAAAGTCGTTCTACTTTATACGTGGACTTTCGCAGGTGGTTCATACCGTTATCAGAACGAAACCAAGTATTTAATAAAATTATCTATAGTATGCTTGTTTTTTTAATTTTCAATTTAATCTTCCCAGGTGGACGGCAAAACTATAAAGGCCCAGATATGGGACACGGCAGGACAGGAGCGGTACCGTGCGATCACCTCCGCGTACTACCGCGGCGCGGTCGGCGCCCTGCTCGTGTACGACATCGCGAAGCATCTCTCGTACGAGAACGTGGAGCGGTGGCTGCGCGAGCTGCGTGACCACGCCGACCAGAACATCCTGATCATGCTGGTCGGGAACAAGAGCGATCTTAGGCATCTCAGGTCAGTTATGTAGCTGCAATACCTCTTCTGGTTCTGCAGGTATCCATGGGCAGCGGTGGTCACATCAGCTTTGACATAGCTCGTTAGCCACCTCTAGCATAAAAAAGATAAATAAATATTGAAAGCCATTAGGCATTTACACTCTTTGATTAGTTGGAAAGTAAATACATAGGTATTGGTATCAGGGGGCTAAACTACCTCTTTAAGCTTGTACTATAGCTACTTGACACTTGACAAAGGTGAACATACTTAAATATATAGAGAAATATTCACATTAAAAACATATACTACTCAAAAACAAATAATCGCGGGAACAACTCGGTACCGCTAGCTGCGTAGGCGGGGTCCACTACCAACAAGGCTTGCCACATCCTCGTCAAAAACGACCTTTAAGCGGTCTTTAACCAGTTAGCCACGCTGATCTAGATAGACTGATGGAATGGTCAGTCACCCAGTAAAGAAAATAATACTTGAAAAGAGTTCGGAACTCCAGGAGTTCGGAACCTACAAAACACACCTCTACGCGGGAGAGCCTTACCAAAACAAACGGATTGCATTATGATACTTGCCTCAAACTTCGATTTTGGTAGTATTTATTGTTCAGTTGGCAATTTCGTCATCAGGTTTTATTTTAAAGGCACACAGAATAAACTTCCATGATTCATCGATACATACATACATACATACATTCACGCCTTCATTCCCAGAGTGGGGTAGGCAGAGCTACAGAATTACCAACAACTATAAAAACTTGTTGATAACTCTGTAACCACAATTTGCACAACTAGGCTATGATGTTTAACAGTGTATATTAGTGACTTAGATAAAAAATAATAGCCCATCGCCTAATAGTACTACAAGCCTTTATTCCCTTAGTCGCCTCTTACGACTTCCACGGGAAGACATGGAGTGGCAAAATTCTAAGCCGGCAACCACACGGCACGGATTCATCGATAAAGTGTAAAATTTCTAATTTCCAGATCCATCCCAACAGAAGAGGCGAAGGCTTTCGCGGAAAAGAACGGTCTAAGCTTTATTGAAACGTCCGCTCTCGACTCCACCAACGTGGAGCCAGCATTCCAGAACATTTTAACTGGTAAGATATTACTTCAGTTTTTTTTATTGTTAAAGTGACTTCCGCAGCCGGATCGGGATCGGAATACTATTTACCTCAACCTAGTCAGGCCCACCATACTGAAAAATGGGAGTATTTTTGTAACTGGGACTTTGAATCTACAATCAAGGTAATAAAGTTCTATTGCGATTGTTCGAAAATGCCATTATCAGTTAATGAACATAGGAAAATAAACCTTATTATTATTGCAGCAGAGTTCAAATTAAATTGCCTAGATTATGTACATCCTATTGCACACTGGGCCTTACGAGGTTAAGTTTTATATCAAACTAGATTTGTTTTTGATTTGTGGCACTTTTTATTTGGGTTGTATTATATTCGAACACATAAAACATGCAAGATTGTCACTGGCCGCGTCGTGTTCCAGAGATCTACAGGATCGTGTCGCAGAAGCAGATGCGCGACCCGCCCGAAGGCGACGTGATCCGCGCCGACGCCGAGCCCGCCGACGTGCACGCCTCGCCCGACAGCGTGCGCCGCCAGTGCTGCCAGTAGACAGGTACCTACACCACCACCTACCACCACCACCTTGCCGACGTCTCATTAAATAAATAAATATCAGGGGACAATGGCCACACCATTTGACCTAGTCCCAAATTAAGATCTAGGTTTGTACTATGGGTACTAGACAAGGATATAAATACTTATATAGAGAAATATACACTTAAATACATAGTAAACATCCATGACTAAGGAACAAATATTCGCGTTCATCACACAAATATCTGCCCTTACCGGGATTTGAACCTTGGAACGCTAGCTTCGTAGGCAGGGTCACTACCAACCAGGCCAGCGCGTCGTCTCATTCTAGACCAAAATGGGAAAATTCATGACTTTCTTCACAGCTTCAATAAAAGCTTATTCATGTAACAGCTGAGATTTTTTTTGTAATATCTATAAAAATTACCAAGATATGAGCCAACGAAGGTTTGTTCCTATATCTTTCTAGCAAAGCAGAATTTAACATGGATATGGCTGACCTGTGTCATGATGTCGCGGTGCATATCGGATCTCTCTGTCTAATCGCTGTGTAATAAGCATGGATCGGAAATTCGGATCGATATTTACCTAAAGTTGGCAAAATCCCGGAAAAAGATAGGCAAACATGGCGTCGGCTTCTTAAAAATATTATTTTAATAATATAAGTTCCGGGATTCTGGGATTCTACAAAATTTTAATATAATAATTACTTTACATATAGGATAAAACATTCATTTTTGCTCCTATAAATTCGTTAGGTTAATGAGTTACAGGGAAATTAAATAACATTTGGTAAATCAATACATGAAAAATAACTTCAAACAGTTAATATAAATAATTGATTATGAATTAATGCCGGTGCAATTTATTTATTTTGAAATAACAGAAATTTTAGTAATGAATTCTACGATTGAGTCCGCTTCCATACAACTGAACAACAAAGCCGGTGCGAAAGTATAGGTAAATATCGATCCGAATTTCCGATCCCTGGTAATAAGCAGTTCAAAATGCTTGTATGGTGGGAGGTGGGAGGTTCACTTGTGGGAGGAACTTGTGCAGGGTCCGTCCGGGTTGGTACCACCATCTTATCCATTAACCTACCGCCAAGCTGCAGTTTTCGCATTGTTGTGTTCCGGTTTGGGTATAAGACAGCCGGTGAAATGACTAGCATAGAGGCATTCCATCTAAGTCCTCAGGGTTGGCAACGAATTTGCAGTCTTGTGAATGCGAATGTCTATGGATCACAGTTTCCACTTACCATCAGGTGGCCTGTGTGCTTGTTTGCCTTCCCATGCCATAAAAAAAAATGGTTTTGGTGATCCCTTTTACCGTATTTTCATATTTTGCTGAGAAATGTTATTTAAAAAAATCCATGCATATTACCTATTAGATTAAGGCACTTGTCCCACTGTCGACGAGGAAGCGATCACCTACAGACTATTTTCTCGCTCAAGAAACGAAGAAAAAAAAAAGAACCCGTGGAAATAAAAGAGACGCATAATTATATCAATAGTAGTAGTCTCTTCTCTCTCATCGTCGGCGGTGGGATAAGTGCCTCATACAGGTAATGTTGGCGTGAATGGCGTGCCATTATCCAATTGCCCGTGTAAGTGTAACTTTAGAGTTAGACCAGTGCCTCTATTCCCGGCGGTAAAAACCATATCGTGTTTGACCTGTTACTTTATTGTTTTGACGTCAGCCGTCATTACTGTCAAGTAAATAAGAGCTATCAAAACGTTCACAATACGATAACAGATCAAAGACGATATATTTTTTAGCGCCTAGAATACCGGCCCAGACCTTTGATTCTCTTAGGTCTCAGTGAGAGCTAAGAGAGCCTGTCACCCCTATTTCCCATGAGCGTGCGGGCACGCATCGAATTAAGAATCTTGTTTCAGTGAACTAAAGTTTGAAATCACTTCCCAATGTCATTCATTATATTGGGTCTTCAGCGGTACAAGTGATATTATACTGTTGTTTTAGTGCGTACTATAATCAACAAGGTCAGCGAATTTTCCCGCGACCTACTTAAATTATAAGCGTTTGTTTAAGGGTGGTAAGGTAATTGCGTATAAGCACAACCACTGGCCACTTTCCCTGATAAGGGCCTCCATAGACGGACTGAGTAGAGCAGTCGTGTTGCAGTTGGAACCGCTATCTTGAATGCACGCTGACTGCATATTTGTCTACGTTCCGTGTATAGCTATAGCCAATTTTGTAGTGAAAATGCAGCAAAAGATCGGTCCGTCTATGGAGGCCTAACCTCACCACACAAAGGTGTGTAACTGAAAATTTAAATAGTGCCATTAAATGTTGCTAATAGACCTTAATGTGGTAACTTGACTCCTTTTTTTCAAAGTTATCAACCATACCCTATTCTCCTATTTCAGAAAGTCCAGTCAGAATAGGAGCCGGAGAGAAAACGGATGGATAAACTGAACGCAAACATTACGAATCATTCCCAGACAGTGGTCTTAACTAACAACATACTAATAAGTTGCCCGCTCGCTATCACATCACAATGACAGCACGACACCGGTCTCGCGGCCACGTAGCGCTTCGTCGGCGGACACTGGCAACATTCTGCAGTTAAGAGTGGCGCATGTAGATAGCTTTGTATAATTATCGATATTTTGTGTCGGAACGAAGATAAATAATAATTATTGTTACGCGAAGACATTTCATGAACTAGAAGCTTCAGTTTTAAAACGCACTGAACGGTTTGGCGCTCTTAACATGTGTGATTTATTACTGGATTTAACGTTCTCATTCAGGATCGTTTTTCTTTGGACTTTAGTTGATAATTCATGTTATATCTATTTATTTAGTAAATTAATAATATCTAGTTATTTCGAACATTTTAAGTTGGTTCGCGTCATTCTAATAGATATATTGACATTAACTTCTAAATTATGAAAAGAGCAATAAATTCCGCTGGAATAACGAAATTATAAAAAAATTACCGTTAAAATAGCACACAAATAAATAGCTTGATATTTAAAAGTACGTCTTATTGTTTTTGTATTTCACTAGCGGTAGTTTTGAGTAAGTAACGAAATAGCTTTTTTAAAGGGACAATTTTGTTTACTGATATTATGTGCCTTTGGTGGACATGGCGAGTCATGTACATTTAATAAAGCTTTTAATTGTTTTCGCCCTTGTGTTGTTGTGTGGACCGCTGGTCCTTTAACATAAAACCGGGACTTTCTGTTGACAAACTGAATGAAATGAATAGTCTGCTTAGTAGCAAAAATATTACACAATCATCAAATAACTAGGCGGAAATTGTCTAAAATAGGACACAACTTATGTTTGGAAATGGCAATTCCAATCATAAAAGTTTCTGTCCCCAGCCAGATCTTAAAGCGGGATCTATATGACATATTTAAATAAATTCTTGTACCAGTTACGTACAACGAAAACATACGAAACTTTGGCGTTAGTTGAGTTTGCTATAGATTTGGGGACTCAAAACGATACTGCATTGGTTTGATCACGCTAAGTGCACTAGCTATTTCATTTAGTTTGCCGCTACGAGTACCTATAGCAATACCGATTAGGAGCCGTGTAGTTGCCTTGCGAGCCGCAATACTCAACCGGCGAGAACCGTGCCATAAGCAGGCCGCCGGTGCATTTCCTTCTACAGGCTCTGGTCAGCCATTTTGTGGCTTCGGGTTATTTTTGAGACAAGCGGTGTTCGTTGTATCTAAGAAATATATAATTGTATTATGGTCTTACATATGCATGGTTATTTTTTTAGTGCCTATCTGTAATTACTTTATTAAAGACAAAGATAATAAAATATAATGTAAATTTGTTTGCGTTTTATTTTGGTTGGGGGAGAAAACAAATATCAGACTCCAACTTCCGTGCTCGTTAAAGTCTTAAAGCCGGTTGATTGACAACCTCATTAAAACTAAAGAGAAGTGGATTTTCATACGATATTAGGGTCACCGAGTTAACGGTGGGTTGCTCGTACACGGTGGGTAACGCAGTCCTTTCTGATGCTTTCTCGACGCAAAAGACGACCACATGGGACAGGTTCCTACTCGCTCAGTGCCAGCTAGGTAACGCGAGAGCAACGACAAGGGGTAAGTTTGTGCATCAGCGAGGTGCAACATTTACGTAAGTTAGAATTTTATCTGTTTTTACTAAAAATGAGACTACAATTTTATGTAGAGGTTTTCGTTTAAAGCTGATTAATAAGCTATTTTAGGGTTATTTTTATTTTTGTTAAATTGATACCTGGGTTGACAGTAGGTCAAGTGAATCGGGTACACAGTGGATCGCAATCCACTGTGTACCACGACTCAATATTTTTATAACAATTGGAAAACTTTAATATTTATTACAGAATGCCAAGAAAAAAGAACCTGCCGAGCCTTAGCACCCATAATGCAGAACAAATGGTGCTCTCTAAATTGTTTTAAAATTTAACAGAAAGTTTTTTTTTTGCCAAAGTTCTGGAAGACTAGGACTACACGGCCACAGCCGACACAAGTTAAAGATTAAAAAGAGACTTTACATTACATTAAAATTACGCCTGTTTCCCAGAGGGGTAGGCAGAGACCACAGACTTTGTTTCGTATGAACTAGGTTGTAATTTGCATAGCAGAGCAAACATGTTTGGCGTGTGAGTGATACATTTTGTATTTGACATAAGGCTTTCAAAAGGTTGCAAGGCTAGGCAAAAGTCATATTATTCCTTGTAAAAGTATTTGACTAGACTAATATTAATATTCGTTAATAAATATAATTTAATTGTTTATTGAGATTTAGCTCGTTAAGAATTAAATGTTGACTGATTGTTAAAAAACACAGGTGTAATATTGATTATTAGGTTTAGAAATTGATCTATGTTAAGTTCACACGATCTCGTAAATGTTTATTTTGTTTTCTTATCACTTATTTTATCATCTTTTATTTATTTATTTTCTAATAAATAATAGTAGTTTATGAAATTGTTGCATAGTGAGGGGTATTAAAACACGAGTGTGTGTTTAAGAACCGAGCCGCTAGGCGAGGTTTTTAATAGTATCACACGAGTGTTTTAATACCTAGTTATGTGCAGTTTCATATGCTACTTTATCTACTCTCATACATAGCGATTCAACCTACTAAATAAAAGATCAAAGTTAATAAAGTAACTACAGTAAAACGTATTCAATGAATGGCGGCGCCAAAACCTAGCACATCACCGCGCATGCGTTAAAGCGGACGCGCTGTCACAGACAAGTAAAAATTGGAATGAAGACTTGGTAATGCTGTAAAAATGACGCGAAATGCAGTTCGTGCGTTCCATTATAAAAAAATAATTGATATGGAACCTCGTTGGTGACATTAACTTTTTGGATTAACTTGTATCGTAATGGTAAAAAAAGTACTTTATAACCAGTGATGGGAAATAGGTGAGCTAAAATACCTATTCTTTGCGAGAGGACATAATATGGAGTTGTTACAACCGGATAAAAGTATATATTTTTTGGATTCCGGGTATTTGATATTTATCCGGGCACTGCGAATACTAGCCGTAATGTTGAACATACATTATTTTCCTTATAGAATGTTTGTAAAGTTTGTAGTAAAAATGGTAACATTCCTGCCATAAAGTTAAAATTATAAGTAATCCGAAAATGTGAACGCCCATTTGCAAGTCATAAACAAAACAAACAATGCGTGGGAAAACCCATATTATTAGTCCTGCTACTACTTTTTAGAAATCTTGTACATTCCATCGTTTCTCTAGCCCTTTTTACTAAAAACTAACATTAAACATGCCGTACTTTAAACAAAACATGTCATGTTTTACATTACGATAATTACCCGAATAAATATCGAATACCCGGAACAGAAAAAAATAATAATTTTTATCCGGTTGTAACCACTCTATATTATGTCCTCTCGCGAAGAATAGGTATTTTAGCTCACCTATTTCCCATCACTGTTTATAACATTATTTTGTTAGAGAAATAATATTAAAAAGTGTTTTATCTACTCTCATATCGTAAAGTTCGAATTATAAACTTCAAAACGAATTTATATTGGCATAATTTATAAACACAATACCGAAAAAAAAAAACTGGTCATGGGATCCATGGAAACACAATTAACAGACCTCCTTCCTCCTTAAAAATTGAAATCGTCCACTGTTTTTAAAAAAAAATATTTTTATTTGGTTATCGTCTAATAAAACAAAAATAAGTAATTACAGCTTTATTTTGGCACACCCCACACGATGTGTCAATGTGATATTACAAAAGAGAAGCCGTGTAAATGTTAGATTAGATATTATTATGTTTAAGGGGTCTATTCAGTTGACTGATTATAATCTTTATACTGATACGATAGCAAACTTCTACGAATTAAATGTTTACATCCCACACCATTCATCTGCAAATGCATAAAGAAAACTTGCGATTAACCTATTTTAAGACGTTGTATAGAATTGCATTCACGGTTGTGTATGAGAATTTGAAGATTAAACAATAATCGTTGTCCTTGAAGTAGGCTATTTGGCATTTACTTTTGATGATTTGAATTCCCCATGTTTAAATTAAGAAATTCACGGAATACGTTACAGGTTTCCCAGCCGGCTTTAAGCACATTGTAGCTAATCAGAATCTTACCACCAGAGTTCTAAATATAGTAAGGTATGTTTAGTTTTATCTAATAATTCAGTTAACTAATATTTTTGTCGTAGATGTGGCATTAAGGGCTAGTTACTCTTATTTACTTCACAGTAATGGACATACCCTTATAATCTGTGAGTAATGGCGGCTGACGTCATAACAATACCATAACCGACGATATCGTTTTTACCGCCTCGAATACCGGCCAAGGTCGAAAGCAATTATGTTTGTCATCGTAGAAAAGAGGCCTGGTGAAATAACGATTAATGTAGTTATTACATTGTAAACACGAAGATAACAACATATATAACAATATAACACGAAGATGATAACAATATTAGCTGATAGACAGGAAGGAGCTATAAAATTAAAGTACTAACATCATAATATATTTTTTCTCCCACATGCTCGGAAATGTTAACCTTACTGTTGTAAAATCAGCCCGCGAAGTTCCGAGTTCAAGGCCCAGGCAAAAAAAAAAAAAAAAAAGTTATTATTTACTAGCGGCAGCGGCCGCGAAAATGTATACAAATTTCATAACGTACCCGGTTTTTTACTTTTTAAAACCATATTTGGACTATGATAACTACCTCTAAACAGCCAAACACTCGTACAATTCAAAATTCTTCCATGTTTATTTACTTTTTAAATGTCATAGACTAAAAAGGTAAACGCCGTTTATCGCGTTTACAGCGCATTTACCAGTGTCAAATAGTTTTACATTTTTTAAAACGTTCTCCGTTTAGAATTAAAAAAATTAAGGCGGGAATCGGGAATACTTTTTTCTTAGGGAAGTTTAAGTACAGTACGTATTATATTTTTTTCGCGAAAATACAAAAGTAAAATGAGTAATGCCATTTGCCTTCGACATATTATCACATCGTATTTGACTTGATTTGGTTAATACATTTGAATACATATTATATCAAACCTGAAATTTTGTTTAATTTCCTCGCATTGTTAGAGAAAAGCACTATACAAGCCTCGACCAGGAAGGGCGGTTGCTGGACTCGTATATAGCGTGGCCTCGACTGCGTCTCGGCCACGCTAACTCTACTCGTCCCGCAACGGCCTACTTCCTGATCTGTGCAGTAATGTACTATATCTACAGGCATATCATAAATCCTCTATTATGCGTTCAAAACCCGTAGGAAATGACCAGCATTATGACAATTAATTTAACTATGAGAATTTTCTCATCTGTGGTAGTACTGTAATGTTAAAATTACAGTACTAAATTCTGTAAGGTTATGAGTTTAAATTTGGAATAGCTGTCAAAACTCAAGAGGGTGTCTATTCTAGTATTCATAGATATTAAAACAGGTATTTATAAGAAACGTCAATTCAATATGTTTTTTTAATATAAACTGCACGATTTTTGATCTCGAGTGACATGAGAATAGGGACTTCATTCATTTGTCTATGATTTAAAAAAAAACATTCGTCTTGACGGAGGATCGAATTGCCGCCATTATTATTGTTGTTTGATTGTTGTCATTTGCTTGAATTGTTTTTTGGTTTTTATTGTTACGAAAGTAGGATTGTGAAAAGCTGTTTGTGTTGTTTTAGTAAAAAAATATGAGTAGTAGTGACTCCGAGAACGATATTATGCACACTCCGCCGGATATAATAAATGCAGCCACGATTGTAACAAATAACTTGTTGCTAGAAAAATCAAGACCCAAGTATGAAAAGGCGTACAAAGATTTTTTAGATTGGAGTATTCATGAACAAACGCACGACTTTAACCCATTCATTGCCGACGCCTCACATTTTTACTCATCACGCAGTGCCGGCGTAATGCCGAGGACGCGAAATCGCGTCCTCGGCATTACGATTACACATACATGGGACGCGAATTCGCGTCTTCGGCATCCGAGATAAGAATTATGAAAATTACAAATGCACTGAATCCAAAAACCAGCAACAGTATAATATTATCCTTCATAAATAAAGTAACATATTGGTATCAGCATTTTAGTACAGTTGTTTTCTAGCAAAAAAAAAACAAATAACTCGAGGACGCGAAATCGCGTCCTCGGCATTACGATTACACATACATGGGACGCGAATTCGCGTCTTCGGCATCCGAGATAAGAATTATGAAAATTACAAATGCACTGAATCCGAAAACCAGCAACAGTATAATATTATCCTTCATAAATAAAGTAACATATTGGTATCAGCATTTTAGTACAGTTGTTTTCTAGCAAAAAAAAACAAATAACTTGAGGACGCGAAATCGCGTCCTCGGCATTACGATTACACATACATGGGACGCGAATTCGCGTCTTCGGCATCCGAGATAAGAATTATGAAAATTACAAATGCACTGAATTCAAAAACCAGCAACAGTATAATATTATCCTTCATAAATAAAGTAACATATTGGTATCAGCATTTTAGTACAGTTGTTTTCTAGCAAAAAAAAAACAAATAACTCGAGGACGCGAAATCGCGTCCTCGGCATTACGATTACACATACATGGGACGCGAATTCGCGTCTTCGGCATCCGAGATAAGAATTATGAAAATTACAAATGCACTGAATCCGAAAACCAGCAACAGTATAACATTATCCTTCATAAATAAAGTAACATTTTGGTATCAGCATTTAAGTACAGTTGTTTTCTAGCAAAAAAAAACAAATAACTTGAGGACGCGAAGTCGCGTCCTCGGCATTACGATTACACATACATGGGACGCGAATTCGCGTCTTCGGCAATGAATGGGTTAATGTCCGATTTATCAAATAAATTCAGTTCTGCCAGCCTGTGGACCATTTATTCAATGGTCAAAAGCACGCTAAACATCAAGCACCAAGTGGATATTTCGAAATATTTTAAATGGACTACTTTTCTTAAACGGAAATCGGAGGGATATAAAGCGAAAAAAGCTAAAACATTTTCACCCGAAGATTATAGTAGTATATTGATGAATCAATGAAAAATAAGGTTAATGTGTCAAACCAGATACTAAATTCAATTCAAAATAGAGAAATCATAAATATAAACATGCCATCAAGCTCTTCAACTTCAAACCAACCCTCCCACTGCAATACAACCAGGACCATTAAATATATCCCATTGTTCCAATGTAAATGTCAATTACAACTACTACAATAAATAATTTGTTTTTGTATTTGTTCAAATTTATTTTTTATTGCATTATTTTAATATCTATAGTCTATAGATACTTTACAGGTAGCACTAGTAGCATTGCAGGTCATATCTCTACGGGTTCTGAACCCATCTTAGAGTACTATTGATATGCGTGTAGATAAAGTAGTACTATTTCATCACACTTGCACGTAAACAGTATCTAAACATACAGGTTAACTTGGCCGCAATGCCCCATATAAAACCCTCGACCTTTCTTTTTACCATGAAACCCAAGGTCGGTAAGTAATTTTTTTTAATTTATAGCAAAGCACATAGGTCGTGCCAGTTCAAGCAAAGAGTTTACACGCAATTGAAAAAATGTCTTGAAATCTTATTTAAACAGGAATTTCATTGCAATCTCGCTACATGTTACTTAAGTACTCAATTAATGTTCTTAATAATTGATTTTAATAGTTTTCTGTATCAAAACGTCGTTTTTTTTTACACTCCTTCAGGGCTGTATGTATACAGCTACTTAAGTATTTGCCCTTAACGTTTCTGAACGAAACATTTGTATAATCTGTGGAGTCCGCCCGCCATCCGCTTAAAAAAAGTTCAAGTAATTCGTAATAGTAGTTGTGCTGACTTGTGTATTTATTTACTCGCAAATGTGATGAAAAACATTGTATGTTTCACGGGCGGTACGGGAATTACGAACATCGACTCAAAAAGCCCTCAGTCTTCGACTTCGGGCTTCTACTAGAGCCTCGATCGTAATTCCTTACTTACCGACCTTAATACACAATGTACTATTTCTGTGGTGTTTATGCAGAGACGTTTGAAAACGCATGGTTTACGGTTGTTACCACTAGTACCTACAAGTATAAGTGGTAGGTAAAGTGTATTTCTATGGAACTTGCTAACAATGTAAACAAAAGCCTAAACTTTGTTTTGTCACTGTTTCTCCTTGAATTTTCACACCACCTCATCAAACACCATTGAAAACATACACTATTGAAACGGTCGTTACTGTAAAATACAAAATCACCAAATATATAACTTTATCTTGGATATTTCATTAAAAGTTTAAATGGTTTCATAAGTTAGGTTATTAGGACCTGATGGAATGACGTTTTTGTTTCTTTTAAATTCTACAATTGTCTATGATGGGTAGTGTTGTGGCTAAAGTTGGCGATATATTAAGGCCCCTACACATTACCCAACTCACGCTGATCACACTCACATATGATATAACGGCAACTTTTATAATAAATACTGGTGATATATCATCTTCAAGTACCGATTTTTCTTCAGATCGTGATTAATCAAATTACAAATAAGTAACTACTTGTTTTTTTTACTTTCGGTATTTTATTATTCGATATGGTTTGTCATAAGTAAAGGAGTATTGCCAATCACTAGTAAATTCATCATTCAGAGACAATTTCAATATGGCGGTTTGTTTACATAGTTAGCAAGTTCCATAGAATTAGACCTTATATGATAATTTTATAGTCATGAATGTCACGATGTAATTAACTAATTAACTGACTAAAGTAGTGATTTTACATTCCTTACAAATTATTGCATTCCTTACAATGATCCTGGGAAATACCTAGTTCGTTACTGCAGTTACATAACAGCAAAAGTATTGAGCTGATATTTGGAACTCCCAAGATATATTACTATCATGTTTGGAGTTATTTGGTTGACTTTCCTCGCATCCTTCACAATGAAGTCGAGTATTATACGACAGTTGTTCCTGATCTATTTAACCGCCTTTCCACTTCCGCACTTTGATTTGGGCCAGTGGTCTACAATTGGGTGTAAAGTTACCTACATTGCTACCGAACCGAAATTCTTCAATTCACACTCTCAAACAAAACAAAAGCTACCAAAAACAATTGACAGCAGCTTTTTAAACGGGTCGGGAACCCGTTAATCCCACAATGGCGTCATGGTCGTTGGCTCCAGCCAGCCTTGGTTGGGAGGTCAGCTGACATATGAGAACCTGAAGACATTGTGGGAAGGACATCTTTTGATGAAGGTTTAAGGATGCAAGGAGATTTTTTATATTACGAGTATGTGAGGGAGGCCAACGAGCATGCACTAGGCTACTACGTGATGCAGTGCTGCCGTGCTAAGATAAATAGCGGTATATCTGACAAAACTCCTGTAGCAAGTGCAACCTTATTACTATCCAGAGAGGGTTGTATCTGCTTTAGCTATTGACATTGAGATATAGCCTTTTAGGATTTTGGTTTATGAGGGCACAGTAGTAGGTAAACACCGCCGCCTTTGAACAACTTAAGAAGGGTTGTATGTAAGTATACACTATCGTACAAAAGAAAAACCAATCCAATGAGTTGCAAGAAATGGTGACAGTGATGTCTTCATTCATTTAAGCAAAAGGGGATGAAAGTAAATGTTGCCAAGACCAAGGTCATGGTCATGACTGAGTGCGTGACAAATATAAATGGTGAATTAGTAGAGCAAGTGAAGGAATTTGTGTACCTATTTACAAGAGATGGTAAGTGTGAGAAGGATGTCGAGAGGAGCGGAGGAGGAGGAGCAAACCAGATTAATGGGGCCCTGTACCTACTCCTTTGTGAGCAGAAGGGGCGTTTCACAAAAAGCCCGACTAGCTGTTCACGATGGAGTGTTGGCCCCTACTCTGATGTATGGTAGTGAATGTTGGATGTGGCAGGACAAGCATGAAAGTGGTATGAATGCTGTTCGAATGCGCTCTTTGCGTAGTAAATGTGGTGTAAACTGATTGATAAAGAAAGTTATGAAAAGATTAGAGATAAAAGTGGAATAAAAGAAGTTGTAGCGACTAAGGTTGAAAGGGCATGCTTCGATGGTTCAGTCATTTGGAAAAGATGGACGAAAGAAGATTGGCGAAAGAGATATACAGAGCGAAAGTGAGTGGAAGGGTTGGAAGGAGCCGCCCTAGGCGTATCCTTTCGAATCAAATCGGCGTAATACTGGAAGAGGGCCCAACCTTAAGTACTCGAAACCGACGTGCATGCATGACTCGATGTATGAATGTGGACGAAGCGAAAGAGATCTGTCAGGATCGTAGCACCTGCCACCTGGAAAGAAGTGGTCTCTGCTTACCACTCTGGGAAACAGGCGTGATTTAATGAAGTGAAAGACTGTGCATCGAGTGTGTGTTGTGGGTTGTGGGTTGTCAGGCCGTTGCCGGTTTTATATGGACATGACATGCCTTTTTTATATCCTGTCCCTATGTCATATCATAACCGATTTTGAAACACGTCAAAGGGGAGGAGGACTGAGAACTTATCAGATAGGCCCTAGACAAGATATTTAACACTATTGTAAACGATTTACGAAAACTGTCATTATCTGTTCAATGGTTTTTTTTTCACTTCAAACTAAGGTTACTTTTTTTACAAGTTTCTTAATGCAGCTACAATGCGACTGCTCTTGGAAGGTGCTTCCGGTTTGTACTTGTCTCTCACTCGCTTTCATACGATCTTATTAATATCGATCACAGACCGTAAGTACTAGCGTTTTACGTACAATTCGATACGATTCTCCGAACACGATGACGTAGCACTTTAACCGCTATACCCCATTATCACATCAGCGCCCAAATACTCCAAATAAAGTCCATTACCTACGGAATTACGGAAGCTCGGCATTAATGAGTTTACAAATCCATGACTAAACGACTCGGTTTTTCTAGTATCTCGTATCGATTGCTTGCAGTTCCGTACGTACAAGGTTATGCCGCCCTTCCGTTATGTTCGATTTGATTAAATTGTTTTGTGTCGCTACCCAGATCAAACAGATATAACGGCGAGGGGCGTTTACGCCGTTTGAATTATAGTTCATATTTAGTTCCTAGGTATGACACTCGCATAATTGCTAGCTACTGAAGGACTCTTTTGATTTGGAAGGCCTTGTAACATAGAGGATTTGAATTCTGAAAACAAAAGAAAATCGTGTGCTGGTACACATTATGTTATGCGCCTTTATGAAAAGTCAAAATCATTAAGTACCTGAGGTATCACCGTTGTGGTAGGTGCCTCCTTTGGTCGCTTTGAATGCCAGGTTTGAACTGCCATACTATTTTTCAAAGGAATAAAAGCGAAAGTATGTTATGGTTATGGTGATGGACTCCTTTTTCCGCACTTAGCCCGTGTATGTCGGGCCATTGTGCGTAGGGGTACCAGCTAGTAGTCTAGCCAGCCTAACTCCGACCAGAAGCGCAGGATCCTCCTGGTATCTCCACAGGCTTCTCGGAGTGACCTCGGTGTCTTGAGGATTTCAGTCCGTTGAGCGGCTACACCTACGCATTCCAGGATTACGTGGGGGGCTGTTTCGTCGGCCGACAGGCATCCCCTGCATAGGGGGCTGTCGGTCATACCTAGAACATACAAATGTTTGTTAAGCGAGCAATGTCCAGTAATGTTTCCTACAATTATTCGTAGGGCATGTCTATCTAGTGATAGGAGACGCTTTGTTAGACGCGTGTCCGGGTGTGGCACAGTTTCCCTTGATTGTCTACATGTACTGGTATTTGCCCATTGATTGGCATGTTGTTCGAGTGTTCTGTGACGTAACCATGATCTTAGCTGGTTAAATGCTAATGGAAGCATTGGAGCGGGACCGACCGCTGGGCGGTCCGATCCTCTCCTAGCCAGCTGGTCTGCTGCATCGTTACCTAGAGATCCACTGTGCCCCTTTATCCATTGTAGCGTGAGTTGGTTATTTAAACCTATCACTTCCAATTCTGAGTGGCACTCTAGTATGAGCCCGGATTGTATTATTTTGTTGTCTAGGGCTCGTAGTACCGCAGCGCTGTCGGAAACAATTCGTATTTTTTGGTCTTTGATACCCCGCCTAGCCACTGCCTTGGCAGCCTGTAGTATGGCAGTACATTCACATTGGTAGATGGAGCTGTATTTGCCTAAGGCTGTTGATATGTTGATGTTAATTTCGGGTGAGTACACTCCTGCACCTGTTCCCTTTTCCGTCTTTGATCCATCCGTATAGATGCGTAGTTCATGTATACTGGACTGGTCAGTGGGTTCCTCAGCAAGCTGGATGGTGTAGCTTTTGTTGAAGTTGTGTTGTTTGGGTACCTTGTCATTAGGAGCAGCTATCAGAGGTTGATATGTGATTGCTTCCTGAAGGACTTCGGTATGGGTTCCGTTTGTAACACCCCAGAGGTTGAGGGATTTTAATCTGATGGCTGCTACCGCCGCCTCCTGTTGGATGAAAAGGTTTAGGGGCGGTAGACCCAGCAGTATCTCCAGCGCCGCTGTGGGTGTAGTTTTCATGCAACCTGTAATAGCTACGCAAGCTAGTCTTTGAAATTGTTGCAGTTTATTCTTGGCTGTGGTCAGTTCAGTTCTGGGCCACCAGACCACAGCACCAAAAGCGAAAGTAATAAAGTTATCGTCAATTATTAGCGTTGACTAGTTATGTCGATGACGCGACGTCGAATCACAGCGTCGAACACAGCTTACACAATAGTACCTAGTACAGTCAGCGTCAAAAGAAACTGATCACTTAAATACCTTGCCGCTTTACTGTCACATAAGCAATGTCAAACAAGATTGTCTAATGTCTTAATGCGATAAAGTACAAAAGTAGCTTGAAGTGACCAGTTACTTTTGACGCTGACTGTACCTATTGAAAAGAAAAACGATCGAAAGACCAAGGTCAAAGACACGTGTGATTACGTAGTTAATACGTATTAACGGGTCAAGTTAGACTCACTGGAAAGCCTGCGTATGCATTTGAAGAAAACCCCTTGAAACTGCCGCTCGGGGCAGGGTACCCCGGTTGCCCCCCCCCCCCATGTCGATTGTTTGTATAGGTGTTATATATATTGAACAGTTAACTTACAGAATAATAAAATATTAAAAACTACGCTATTATATTATTTAGCACACCTGTATCAATAAGTTTACATTGGTAATTTAACTACGACTGGAAATTACGACATTTGGCCCAATTTGTTTTTATGCCGTGCACCGTCTCCAAATTATTATAAGGAGTCCCGTTGACTTTTTATGGATCCCATTCCATCCCATCTTGGCGAAATATAAGTATACCCTACTCATAACAAAAATAATCCGGAGCGGAGTTTTAAAATCGGTTCAAAATTAGCGGAGAAATCGAGTAACACATATATGTATGCATAAAAATAAGGGCCACCAGTATTAGAAAAACTTAGCGTTTTTTCGGGTTTTGAAGAATAGCTTAATTAAAAAAGGTACTTATAGGATTTCAAGCGATGTGTTTATATTTCGATAAGGGGAAGGTTTTGAAGGCTGCCTAGCCTAATCATCGAATTCATTCGTTATAATATAAGTGTTATAATAACCCTACTACGTTATTGTTGGCTCTGTCTGTGACCTCATGTCGAACGAATTTTTTGTTATTCTGACAACTGCAAGTCATGCTGACTTTTCCATTCACAAACGGATTCCGGCTGTTCCAACTTTATCTTTTTTTTTAACATACATTAACTATTACTGTCTGACTCACTATTTATTATTTGTATTCAGCACACGTAGTTACTTAAGCTTAAGCTAATGGTGCTATTGTGATGTATGGAGGAATATAGTCTGTGGTATAGTTCTGCAATGTAGGTATAGGCATAAAGCGAGTGGGTTTATACCCACAGAGTACTTAAATCACTACGCTTACTACGTCTACAGGGATCTTATGATAAATTTAAAAGTAAAAACATTACACTCCTTTTTTGGGCAGTCGCTAAATAAATCGATTTGTGTATGGCTATGTTGCCTTACGCTACGCCACTCAATTCAAATTTTACCGCTTGTCAGTTTATTCTTTAAACCACGTCGCAAAAAGAGGGGTGTTCGAAGTTATGTCGTCGGTGAAACTGCAAAACCGCGTAAGTAACATTTTAAATAAGGAGCAAAATGCACCTTTTTAATAAGACAGTAAGGTTTATTTTGCTCTATCATAAATTTGTTAGTTACGCGGTTTTGCAGTATCACCGACGATGTGTGTCCGTCTGCGGCACCGTAGCTCTTCAACGGGGGAACCGATTCGGACGCGTTTTTTTTAATTTGAGAGCAGGTTTTCTAGCGGTAGGGCCTGCTAGGCGGTCGTCAACAAGCCTCCGACGGAACGATTCTGGTGGCTTCTCGGTATACCAGTGATCCCCAAAGTGGTCTATATCGACCCCCAGGGGTCGATGATGACCTGCAAGTTGTCCATGTGAGCGGAACAAATAAATGGGGGGCGTCCATGAGATTAAAATGGGGGTCCACGATGGTTGATATCCCTTTTAAGCAGGTCGACTTTAATTTTGGCTTTCCATTGATCGAATAATCCATGTTAGTACACACGATAGTAGGTAGGTAAGTACCAACTATCTTGTGTTACTTACGTAATTCTTTCTTATAAATATATAAGTAATCAAATATTAGGTACCTAAATAAAAGTATGTTTCAATTTTCTCTGCGTGTAGTTACTTACTTTAAAAAAAATCAATTTTTAGACGGCTAGACCTCAAACATTAACCGTGAAAAAAATCCCGAAATTCTTGCTTACTTTTTACGTGCTAACGTGAAGACTAGGAAAGCAGGGGGCCCAACCAAAACAGAATCAAATGCCAAGTGGTCTATGAGACAAAAAAGCGGTCTGTCTCGCCCAATGTTCATGTTGTCCGAAGGGCTACAGACTCTAGTAATGGTCCTAGTGTGGGGTAGTAGGTTGGGGTGTTTAAGAGGTACCTAACTAAGTACCTAAGTACCTATTTAAATAAATTTGTTTGTTCTATCTTCGAGGCATAGATACTTATTTAATTACACAGACGTAATGTTTAAATGTTGTCTTGGAAAATGGAATAATTCCCAAAGAAATAAAGACTGAGCGGACTGAGTCCACCACATATGACTTTTATAGAACTGGAGGAAAATTAAGTACCTACATAATATGAAGATCTTTAAAACCTATTACCCCGGAGTTGCAAGACCTTTATTTAAATTTCCCCGTTCGTCATAAGATTCAAGTAGACCTTATAGGTAGTTACACAGTAAAAATGTTGAGTAAATTATATAGGTACTCAGAACCTTGTCATTGTGATTTGTTATTTTTGTTGAAGAATGTTTGAAGTTCATTATGACAAAGCACTAAAATGCCCAACGTAATCGTTCGCTTAAGTAAAACTATTACGTGGTTACTATTCTAAAGCCGTTCTATCTTATAGCACTTTGATAAGATTTGACTATTAAGGATACTTAAACTTAGACAAAAGTAAGTGTTCGCAACTCCGGCCCGAGTTGACAAACCAATTTAACAGACGGTTAAGTCTTAATCAGCTGTTAGTCAATACATTTGATAACCATCAAACCGCTAATCGTTCGTTTAATTGTTGGTGAACTCGGCCCTCAGTCTTCTAATGCGTTGCATTTTGTTTATGCGAAATCAGTTTTGAGAAATACAGACAATACAAAACACTTGATTGTACACCACACAAAAACGGAGAAACAGTACACTTAAAAATAATACCGGTTAACAACAGGCGGTCTTATCGCTGGCTTCCAGACAATCTTAGAGGAGATACTTTATATACATACATAGTCATTAAATCACGCCTGTTTCCCAGAGGGGTAGGCAGACACCACTTCTTTCCACTTGCTACTATCTTGACAAATTTCTTTCGCTTCTTCCACATTCATACATCGAGTCATGCACGCATGTCGGTTTCGGGTACTTAAGGCTCTGCCCTTTTCCAGTATTTCTCCGATTTGATTCGAAAAAGTACGTAAGTATTAGCTTTATTAAAACCCTGAAATATAATATATTACAGTTCCGGAAAAAAAAGCGTTTTGCAAAATGTTGCTTGTGAATTGACGCGTTTCTGAAACGTTTTTTAGCAAATGATGGTAAACCAAAGTTAACATCTTAAAATTGCAAGTGCAAACTTTTATATCCCAAAACGACATGATTGAAAAGTATACGACAGGACAAAACAAGAGTGAATTTACATATAAAACAAAAGACAAAATGTATGCAAACTCGCCACTATTACATTAAAAAACAAAGGTGTAAATCAAATTAACAATGCGTCAAAAACAAAAGTAGAGTGAGGAGCCAGTCATGCTGAACGTGGGTAGAACGACTTTCTCTGATTTACAAAGATAAGTAAGTTGTATCAAAGGTAATGCAGCCAGTGTCATAGGGACCATGCCGCGAGCGGAACTGCTAGAGGGGGTGTTATTTTTACCTGACTGCCGAAGGAGGAGGTTAATGTGTTTATCAGCCTATACACCGTGTTTTTTTTGATTAACGATAACTTTAAGGGAACGTTCCTTAGGTCAAATAAAGTTAATTTCCCGAAGGCAGACAAATGATAACTGCAAAGGTTTTAAAGATATTTAATTTTTAAATTTAATCACTTAATCACGTTGCACTGGTCTAAAAGGCTCTTAACTGTCTGTGTATGTCACGCCTACATTGACGTATTTGACACTGACTATGAGTTAACTCTAAAGGCCCTTTTAGAATGACCAAAGATACAACATTGAATTACTTTGTACTAAATAGAAAAAAAAAATTGTTTTTGCAATATTTATAAATCTAATCTACCACTTAGTTTCTATGGATATACCTAGTAATATGCCGAAGTTATCGTAAATCAAAAAAAACACGGTGTATATGTATGTCTGTTCCCTCGTGGCGCTCTAGAAACTAAACGCGTGGACCGATTTTGATGATTCTTATGTCAATCGATTCTTACGTCTTACAGCCGCACTCAGAGACGTCAATCAAATTTAATGCTTGTTAAGTGACGTGTTGTCTTATTCTAATGCTACAGCAAAGAAAGTGACAGCAGCAACTTTAATCGAGATTTAAGTTTAATTGAGGAGGCCATTTGCAACGTTAAAAGATGGCGGTCGTGTAATTTGTTTTAGACTTTAATTTTTGGGTAATTAGGTGTTCAAAGTTCTTTTCTGATAGTGATTTGTACTTTTTATGCCTTAGTGTCGCACAGTGATTGAAGACTTGGACTTATTTCGTGTATCTGGCATCTTTCTTCTCGTTTCAAGTGGACTCGCAGTGGTGCAGAGGTTAAAACTATCTTGACCTCTGACCTACAAATCACCGTACAACGTTGCCCCCAATCTTCCTAGAGAAGATTGGATTGTGTTTTATTGCTATATTGATTTATACTCTTATATACCTTGACACTGGCGAAATCAATTCACGTGGAAACGCCATATCCCTGCGGTAGTAGCTGTTCAAGTCGCCGCGGGGGCCAAAAAAAAAAAAAAAAAGTTTAATTGACGTCTCTGAGTACGGCAGTTAATCTTGTAAGTGTCATTAAAGCCATGACAGTATTTAAAATTCAATATGGCGGCAACAAAACGTCATAATTGTAAATAAGAAGGAAATAAAAGTCTATAGCTGGTAGGTCCTATATTACAAATACATTTGGACTAATCTTCTAGACAAACTTTCTGTGGTTGCTTCCCATTTTTTTTAAAGTCCTTGACGTCATGTTATATGTCATAGCGCTGATAGCTGATAGCAGTTGATAAGATACTTTAAATTCAAGTTCAAGTGTATAAAATGGATCTGATCATGGGGTTAGAAATAAATATGGGAACTAAACCACTTGTTATCCTGCCTCCATTGATGACTACGATGTACATTTAGCAGCTTGACATATTAAGTCAGTTAGCCGCGTTATGATACGAACAGACAACCATTGAAATGAAATATTCCATCAAAAACTTACATACCGCTCATCCAATAGAATAATGACATAATTGCAAAAAATCGGGTTTTGAGATTTTACCGTCGTAAGTGTTCTAAAGGTCAGGTCTATCGCGTGGAACAATGACATAACATGCATGCTAAAAATGCAATTATGTCATTATTCTATTGGATGAGCGAACCACTCCTGAGGTATTGAATTTGGTCGGAAAAGCACGTACCTATTTATTAAAGCTATCTTGCTTTCTCAGTCTTCTTCAGTACCAATCGATAAACCAATTGAGAAAGATAATAGTAGAACCTGATGCTATCCGACAAAATACAATGTTGTATGTTATGTTATGTTGTCATTATATTTGTATTTTACGTTGACTCACTTCAATTTGGACATCTCATAAGAAAACCGCGATGTCATAATGAATGACACAGCCTACAAGTCACACTTTCCGGAAAATACAGTTTTTTTGTATGTTTCAAATATTTTCAAACATTAATTAAACCTTTATTAACATTCTTACAGTTATTTTTGCCATAAAGCTACCTAGCTGGGTGTAGTTTCTCACGTTATCATTTAGGCGCTGCGAGCTATGAATGCACAATTGGAGGAACTATGCTGGCTGCAACGATGGCAACTCGCAGTCGGAAGGTAACACAATTAAAAATCGGCCAAGTGTGAGTCGACTCGCACACGAAGGGATCCATACGCGAAGTAATGGTTTTTGGTTTAATTATTAACTTAATGCTGAAAATTATAGGTTTCAAGATTAGAATAGAATAGAATAGAACAGAACAGGATAGAATAGAATATAATAGATACAATACAATAGAATTGACTAGAATTGAATAGAATAACTTTATTGCAGACAACAAGGCCAATATTTACAAACATCTTACAGACAGATTAACATACATAACTAGTACATTACTGCAGAGACCGGAAAAATAGCTGTTGCGGGACGAGTAGAGTTAGCGTGGCTGAGACGCTGCTAAACTAAAGCATTTTAAATCTCTGCCATAATTCTGTGCTACTCGCATCCAGCTATTTCTCGCAACCCCAGATTGTTGCGTTGGTCGCTTTAGTGGTACGGCTGCCATCATTGCATCTTCCGGTAGTCGGTACGTTATGATCACCACTCCAGAATCTTTTCAGTTCTAAGTTCGATGCTTTAATAGTGAATAAAAACAAATAGGTACCCATGATAACCTGTTAGGTTTTATGAATAAAAAAATCCCTGACGGTTTTTTTATCGTGCGTTAAAAACGTTCGTGTATGAGGGTTTTACATTTTAATTAAGCTAATGCCTTGCACCCCGCCGTGTGCTGATTTGGGCTGATTAAATGAATATAGGTAGACGTTTATTCTACTAGGCTGCTCATTCCCTACGTATGACAATTATAACCTGAGCCTTGAGACAGGTGCAGTGTTAGGCACCTTGGATTTTGGCTAGCTGCAGCGAAAGACAGAACAACCAGTCGCAAGAAAATGCAGTAGTTTTTTTATGCAATGACCTTAGCGGGCCTACCTCACGGACCTAAAAAAAAATATAAACTTGTTAGATATCCGCGCGATCCTAACATTATAGATGCCAAACAATTATCTGTCGAGCTCCGGCGAATTTTTAAACCGGCGAGTTTGCACGTCCACCACCAGTGCGTAGGTACCTATTGATACCATTTTATTACTTTTTCCTGCGCATCTTAAGACTTTGGACAGCGGAAGTTATGGTAGGTAAGTAACCTTACTCTGCCTTATAAGTACGTAACCTATATGACGAATAGAAAATTGTTTGTTAGTTTTAGATTCTCAGAATCAACTCCTAAATGACATGATTTTCAGCGTCTTGCAACTATTCTATTAAAAAATGACGGCAGAGGTAGATAATTTCTGAACGGACAGCATCCTATTTTGAACAAGTGTTGACCGGCGCTTGTGAATATATATAAGCCGCGCCCGCCTCCCGCCGCGCACTCTGTGACTTCAACTCGGACTGTACGGTGTTTCTGTGAAAATAAAACGTAAGTATTATACCTATATGTTTCCTCTTTTTTAGCTAAAGTTCAAAGACTTCTCTAAGTTTTGTGAATGCGTCAAAAACAGGCAGCATCAACACGATTAAATTTGTCATTTCAAATATGGAATGGAAGGTCGTTTTTTGTTTTCTTATAATTATACCTAGATTATCTTATCGTTTTTTCCAAATTTAGTTTTTATTTTCAATTTGGATTGCCATAAGGAAGTAGTCAAGTGGCATGTCTGATTTTTTATCGATAAAACTTTTGTAATCCATTAAGCTGTTTTTTGTGACTTAGACTTAATAAATGATACCTAAATAGTACATACATGTTTTGTTACCAGGAAAATTCTATAAAATAAAAAATCGTGGAACTTATAATTAGTAGTACAGATACCCTCACGATATTAATTAGGATGTGTTAAATTTGATTAGTGATTATACCCACTCATTGTTTATACCTTCATTTATCTTGTTTTAAATGCGAAAGCAATAACATTTAAAACGTTTTACAAGTTAATGCCTAACATACTTTGTCAGTAACTCGAGCAACACGTTCAAAAGTGTATCGAAGTGAAAGCAAATAGACTTGAACCAGTTGGTCCGTTACTCACCAACCATCAGGCTTAATATTATACCTAGGTATTTGCTTCCCACACTTTTATTTTAACGAGATATTAAATAAACAGTTATTAAACATATTAAGGTGCTATAATAAAGTGGTTCATTTAGGAAATCTAATTGTGAGTCATTGTAAACCTTGGTTGAATGTTTCAAAAGTAAAATAATTTAAAAAAATGAGTCAAATTCAAATTAAATGAAACTAGCCGACTTCAGCTAGTATAAAACCATGTTCTTTCCATACGAAAGTATAAAGTCGTAATTTAACGGTGTATTTATAATTTACTAGCGACCCGCCCGCGGCTTCGCCCGCGTGGAATGTATTATACATAGGTATAAACCTTCCTTAAGAATCACTCTATCTATTATATAACCGCATCAAAATCCGTTGCGTAGTTTTAAAGATTTAAGCATACATAGGGACAGACAGCGCAAGCGACTTTGTTTTATACTATGTAGTGATATCTCACATTCCGAGATATTTTATACGTTCTTAAACATCAAACTTGTAAAAACCCATGGGTATCAAAAAAAGAAGTTTAACGAATGCCGGCCGGCTTTCTTAACCGGTTCTTATTTAATTGGTGTAACAATGTGAAAACATACGAGCATACGTTATGTGTGTGCTCGTATCTCAAATAGGTAAATCAAAATACAAATGTCTTTTTCGCATCGTAACCTAACCACTATACTTTTTAAGTCTTTTTGTTCAATAGTCTAGAATTATCTAATTTACTCGCCACTTTTTGTGTCTGTGGTTTCTATTTTAGGTATACTTACTCTTAATGCACCTGAATGATCAAAAGTAGGATTTATAATAACGCACGTTAAATCCAACAGTGACATTAAATTATGAATAAAACTATTGGATTAATGACATTATTGCGGTTAAAAATCTTAGCCTAAATTGTGCAAATTGTGGTTACAGAGTTATCAACAAGTTTTTAGAGTGGTTGGTAATTCTGTACCTCTGCCTACCCCTCTCTGGGAATGAAGGCGTGAAGGTATGTATGTATGTAAAAAGAATTAAATTTTGTATACTTAAATGCGTTTTTTGCATAGTGTCACTCTTGGATTTAACGTGCGATAATATCTCGTGTTTCAATTCAACGGTAAGTACCATGTTGCATTGCAGTAACGTAAAACTATATTTTTTTTAATAAGTAATTATAGCCCCTAACCCAATTGAAATACAAATCTCTAATTAAACACACCTTAAGTTAATCATAAATCGTAATCACATAAATTCTTACATTTTATCATTAAGGTAGGTAGGTACCTACTTACATTTATAATGTGAACCTATATGTTGACACCAATAATTTACTAGGCAAAATAACTCGTTGCTAGGAAACAATATTATAGCAACGTAATGTTTTTATACTCAACGACAAAAAATGATTTGAAGTATTCGGCGGACACGCCCGCTAGCGTCAAGGTTAAGTATATAAAAATAGCACTTTAATATCGTTACTAGAGGCAAACACTGTTTACCAATATTTCATTCGTCATAATTATAACAAACATTAAATTAAAGTAATGTAAACAGATTTAATTTAATTGCATTATGTTTGATAAGTAACACTGCAATAATAATAATGTTGATATGCTCTGTTTGCTGGTATGTTAAAAATACAATTGGTAGGTACCTATACATAAACACGATAAGATAAAAAAGACAATAAGTGATATTTGAAATTTATTTCATAACATACATAGAGGATAGGATAAGCATTTAATACCTAAAATAAAAAACTGAAGTAACAATGCTTATTTTTATTGGATATAGGGTGTACTTCCAATACCTATTAAGTAGTTAAAACTCATTCTGTAGCTCGATTACACTTTTACTTTCCAATTGAAGTGCTCTTTTGTTACAACGAATGTAAAAGCATTGTTGGTACCGATAAAAAAGCAATTAGATAGCTCCCCTTTATGAATCAGCCACGCTTAAGTAATTTGGTAACTGAAGGCGCGCCTGTAAAGCATAGCTATTTTAGGTTATTTCGATACTGCTATGCAATGACTTTAATCGAACAAACGAAATGTATAATCTCTTCTATTTTTGAATATATTCCAAGTATGATACTGTTTTTTGCTACTGTAACCTTCCTACTTATTTCACACCTAGCTTTTCTCCATTTACTAATTATTTTATTACCGTCACCAGCAAAATGCCAGACCTATACTACGTCCCCGGCTCAGCCCCCTGCAGGGCGGTGCTCCTCACAGCCAAGGCCCTTAACGTAACCTTGAACCTGAAGCTGGTAGACCTGCACCACGGAGATCAGCTCAAGCCCGAATACTTGAAGGTAATTTATTTATATAGATAAAACTCTGTATTTTATGCCCCGTTTTGTCCACAGGTCCTGTTTTAACAAAGCGGCTTAAAAACCTAAAATGGCTTCTACATAATGTTAATATCTTGGCTTGGTTAACATTACATATTTTGTAAGACATTCCATTTATTAAAGACCCTTGAACACGCACGTTATTGTATAATCCATCATGGCGTTTCAACGGCTACTCGATCGATACAAGCTTGAGTTTGTTCCAAAAGTTTAAATGCACGACTGTGGGTGAATGAACGGACATTCGCAAGAATTCGGAGGGCAACCGGTTTAGTTTCGTCCGTGCCCTGCGATGGCTGCGACATAAACTTATACAATAGCCATTTATTAAATTAATTTAAAAAGGTTTACATGAAAACTGACTATCGTCGTGCCATCACATCTTGCATACCGTCATGGTACCTATAGGTACATATATTTGCACTTTTTCTTAGACTATATATAAAATTCGCGATTGATTATCGATATCGATTAAAATTAATTCCGCATACTACACTATTATTACCTACTAGTAATCCTAAGTACAGCATTGATTAGATTCATGCAATTTTGTATTACGTAATTCTTGCAAACATCATATGAGTAGGTAAGAATTTTTTGGCACGATAATTAAAAAAGGCCTTTTTTCAGATAAGACAATTTTCACTTTGTGAAAATTTCGAAACTTATTTAATAGGTATGATTAGTTTTAGTTTAGTTTGACTACCTATTCCATTCCAGTCCACATAAAATTGGTTTAGGAAAAATAAGGAAAATATATTTGGAAAAGATACATTTTAATAATAACTGAATAAATGGCTAATTAGTGCATCAATATTGTTGTTTAAATCAATGTAGTTACTTACAATTGTGGTTTACCTTTCTGTAAGCAAAACAATATTTTTTTCCTTGAGTATGTTATTTGTTAATAAATTAATAATCATAATTCATAAGTTTCATAAGCATAAGGTTGCTATGAGGATGTATGTCAGCATGACTGGCAAATTATGTTCTTTGATTAATAAATCGTGACGTTGTTGAAATTCAAAGTAGGCATCTCATTCTCTTACAAGACTTACGAATAACGAGATTTTATTTAATGGCACGAACTAAGCAAACGGCCGGTACCGGCCCCAAGCCCATCTTTGAAAATCGAAGTTCGAAGTTACGTTAGCCATCCCTGGCACATGTCATTCGGGACTACATTGAGAGGAGAGAAGGAAATGGAGCTAACGTTACTTCGAAGTCTGATTTTCGAAGTAGAGCCTTCTGAACCATTTGCATTAGTGGACGAAGCTCGTTTTTTTTTTTTTAAATGCCAATTGCCATTGCATTGTGTGTTTATTTTTTTGTTATTACATTAAATAGCTGACGTTTTAGCTTTTACAAAAAACACTAAAGAGCATTAAAAAATGGCGCTTTTTTTTTTCGAGCTTCGAGAAACATGATCTTATTGGCTCTAAATGAGCTCTACTATGCCTCCTTAAAAGGTTGGTATCGAATATATAGTCACCCTATATATGTCTGGCTTTTGTCAGGACTTTTCAAATTCCTAAATGGTACCTAACCCTAATAGGAGTGTTTTTATTTGCGTTGAGTACCTACCTCGTATAAGCTTACTTTAACTTCACATGTTTGTTTGGTCGTCAGTATCCTTATAGTTTACATTTTTAATACAGTTTTGAATCAGTTCCTGTAAATGGAATGGCTGAAATTATCATATATATATATATCGCATACCCGATGAGTGATGAGTTGATGACAAGGCAATATTATGGTGACTAAAAGCTGATTGAGTCCAGGGGCCTGTTTTATAAAGCTACCAATTGACAACAATTCATTTTATGCTAAGGTAGTAAAATAAAATACCGTTTCTAGATTTTACACTGCTGATTACAGTAAAAATATATTTGGATTTTTTATGCAGTAGTTTTTTTTATATTTAGGAAAAACAGTAACAAAAGTAGGATTGTGAATGTTAGGAATACACTAATAGTGCCCTTAGTCCATTTTTACCTAAGGAATTAAAAAAAATATACAACTGTCATGTTCATTTTTTATCTGTCTGACGGATTACTTGTTTCTAACGACACGCTTTCGATTCTACGCAAAATAGTTTATTTATTTTAATGGCGTCTACAAATTACGTAATTAATTAAATTACGCAGAATAACAAATTTGTGAACGAACGACAGCGAATGATTGACAAGTGAGTGACATGACATGACAGTCAGTTTCCTTTTTTTATTTTATATCAGGCTAAGATCACGACATCAGTATTCCTAATTTTGTATATACTGTCTTTTTAATGACTATTTCTGTAATAAATTATTAACGACGAATTTAAGTTAAATAAAGAAAAACCAAGAAATACGGGTAGTCTAATTTTTAACCAGCTATATAAACGCGAAAAAACAATAATGCTTTTTTTTTTTAAATGTTGTCAACAGGTTACAAGTCTCTATTTGACACCACCTCAACGAATGACGTCCAGCCATTTGAGCAGTGTTGCCAGTTTAGACCTGTTACTTGTAGCTTTATAAAACGTGCCCCAAGAGTCAAATCTTTCTCAGTGCACTCAGGCATATCATATTATGCTAAGAGCATTGCATGCATTGCTATAAACGGCCATAGAGTAGGTAAACGTCTTATTCGCTCGACTGTTTTTCAAACGAAACAAGACTTTATATCCTTAATTTATAGTTTAGATTGTTATAGAGGTTCCTCAAGGACAAATTGGTATACGCATGGTATTTGCCTTGCGAATTATCTACCTAATTGCTTACAATAGAATTGTCGGGGTCAATAAACTTGTTTGATGTCATTTTCAATGGTGACACAACACTGCTATTATCGTTGTTATATTTACTCATTATTTGATAAGATAAGATAAAAATCACTTAAGCACTTACTTACTGTTTGTTGTAACGATCCTAGTTTTATTATAGGTTTTATCATTATCTCTTTATTTGTATATCTTTAATAGTTATGGAACACGGTGTTGAACCAAAACAGGAAAACCATTTGTTTTCTTTTGTTTTTGTCCGTTAGTTAATGCAGAATCCGTTACTAACAGAGGTTTTAATTGAACAAGTACCCAGTTCACAGTACCTGATGTGATGTGTTTGTAAGGAATACCTATAATTCAACGACAGTACGAAGCAATGACTAACAGTCAAAATTTATGACTGAATGTTCAAGGTTAGAGCTCTGTTCAACATTTATGTCAATTAGTGTGAGATGGTCGACTGATATTTTTATTTATTTACTGTAGATTTATTACCATTTCAAGCCGGTGTAAAATATACATATGTGTGTGTATAAGTACTAAGTAAGTAGGTATATGTGTAATTCTGCATTATGGTGTATACAGAATTATACAGTCAACAAGATGTAAACAAGTAGGTCCTTATTCGTAGTTCATGTTCCTACCATCGTAGAGCCCTGTCACAATAAAGTGACGTATTTAACGCCACGCCACATAAGTCATACCTATGACAGTAATAAAAATGAACTTAAGACCTATCCGTTAATCAAATATATTGCCCACCAGAGGCCCTACTTTGAAAATCGAAGTTACGTTAGCTCCGCTCGTCCGTTTCCCTCACAGAGTGAGTGACAGGGACACAGACCCGAATTTTCAAATTTACTGGTGCATAATATAACCATACAGGTCAAATCCTCCAACCTTCTATTCCACTAGCTACCAAAGCTCAAAATAAAATGGTCGTAGTAAAATGCAATGTTGCATCAGAGAATGCGTCAGCTAAGTACTTCCCTTTAGCCCCGGTCTCCTTGAACCGGTTCTGTTCTGTAATTACTGGTTCCGTCGGCGTACACGCACTACTGCGGGCGTAAAGGAGGGCAATAATGAATTCGGAAAAAATGAGGGCGCTGTTATGCGTTACATTGGCGACATTTTTTTAATTTAACCTGATCGCGACTGCTTAAATCTGTCTAGCTAGCTCCTAGCAGCTACATTTGTCGTCAAAGTATGAATTGGTGAATTTGTGACCCGTAGACAGAGATAGCAATAGAGATTTTGCTGCTAACGTTGGACATCCACATCGAGTTGCCAAGAGTTGCCACTCGTAAAATATAGTATTGGTCGTCGTGTCTTTAATTTAAAACTAAGATTAAAGTCCTGTTTGTATGAAAACTAAAGAACTGCTGAATTTATCAAGGTTCTTACTAAACTTTCGAGACCCTTCTATTATAATTGTTTATTTATAATATAATATATAATTGTTTCGGTGCAATTTATAAATTATAACGAGAAAGAGTACATGATGACAGGGAGAACTACATTATTTTCATGAGGAAATACTAATTGGGTAAAAATTGGGTCATAATAATATTGCTATTACAGCAGTGCTCCTTTTTAGCGAACTCCTTTGGTCAAACCTACGTACCTCCTATACCTACGTTTCGCGAGGATGAATGACGAGATGAAACAAACGCTAATTTTTCCTTATCTTGTTTCAGCTGAATCCCCAGCACACAGTCCCAACCCTGGTCGACGACGGCCTCTCGCTCTGGGAGTCCCGCGCCATCATCACCTACCTCGCCAACCGGTATGGCAAGGGCAGCACCCTGTACCCGGAGGAGCCGCGTGCCCGTGCTCTGGTCGACCAGAGACTGTACTTCGATATCGGCACTCTGTACCAGAGATTTGCTGACTACTTCGTAAGTTATTTTTATATACCGGTTATGTGCTTCTACGTTTTTATCATTTCATTAACCATCAGAATCAGAATCTGTGTTATGGTATTGTTTTTAACTCGGCAGCCATTACTGTCAAGTAAATAAGAGCTTTGTAATGTTGACACTACGATAACGCATTAAAGGCAATTTGGTTTTACCCTGTACAATAGAAGCCCAGGTCTTGTCATTCGCCGAAGTTAAAGAAATACCTTATACCCCGAACCACCTTTAATGTTGAACCATCCGTCTTATTAATTACAATTCAAAACTTAAATAACTTTGGAACAGTAGAAAATGGCTAAACATACTTGCATGGGGGTGGAATCGATGATAGTTCTTGACGTCCTCTATTGACTTGCATCGTTTGATCCACTCCTGTTACACCCTGTTTATACCTACACAGTCATTTAGAGAAACGACTTCTTTATCAACTTTTGCCTAACGTCATGTTTGTTTGCAGTACCCACAGCTGTTCGCCAACGCTCCCGCAGACCAAGGCAAGCTAGCCAAGATTGAGGAGGCTCTCAAGTTCCTGGACACCTTCTTGGAAGGGCAGAAGTACGTCGCCGGCCCCAACCTGACCCTCGCCGACTTGAGTCTCATCGCCAGTGTATCCAGTTTCGAAGCCACCGATATTGATTTCAAGAAATACTCCAATGTCAAGAGGTAAGTTAAGTGATGCTCACAGACTACTAAGGGATACCAACGTGTATTGCTATTTCAAACCTTCATTTGGTACATACTTGGCAGTAGGACAATTCTGCCCGCGTCAACTTTAGAAGCTACCAGTAAAAATATTTTTCAACGTAGCTCGTATTCAAATTAGCTGAATGCGTAAAACCATTATTAAATATATTTGCTGGTCATACTACACTCCATGCCATTTTGGCTGTCATCCGTCAGGCTCCTCCAGATTTGTTATTATTTGTTCTAGTTCGTAAAAGTCAAGTTCTAGTCCGGGGGCCGCCCCGTGGGAATTACATGAAGCAATTTATCGCATGCGGGCGTTTTCACTAAAAAGTGTACCCAATTAAGGAACTTTAACTTTGTCAGTTTTGTGACGAAAATTAGCCATACATTGCGGCCGTCAATATATAGCTAATTTTCGTCACAAAACTGACAAAGTAAAAGTTCCTTAATTTCAGTCCTTAATTGGGTACACTTTTTAGTGAAAACGCCCATGCAATCTAAAACGCTATTAAACCACGTAATGTTAAGATTGCACAGGCTGATTACAGACGAAACGACCATATTCTTTACGATATTATTTGCTATTTTATTGCAAGCAACTGGCGAGACACACCAAATGTTCGTTTGTACAGTCAAAAACACTAATATCTATACGGCCATCGCGCCAAATACATGTTAACATACGTGGGCTGATGATAAGTAAGCTCCTTGGTCAGAAATATATACAAAAATAAGGCTGGCTGGTATGGATTTGTATTCGTTTGTCATTCTATTTTCAAAATGTGACAAATGTAAAAAGAGCATTTTATTTGCAGGGGACTATATAGAAAAAAAAAAGAACTATGACTGTCTTTTTTTTAAAGTTAGGTAGATTACTTATCAGCCGCCCCTCGTAGACCCTATAATCAGAGGCATAGGAGTGTGTAGATATTTTTGGCGCCTTGGGAACGTACATATTACATTAATGACTTTGGCTGTACTTGTCTGATAGGGTCTTGGCGTGCCTCGCATGTGTGTACAGCCGGTATTATCCCTACGAATATGTTGTATGATGTGTCAGGGTGTAGATTTTTACTTTTAATTCACCAATTAATATTTTCTCTTCCAGATGGTATGAAACTTGTAAGTCTACGGCTCCTGGGTACCAAGAAGCCAATGAAAAAGGGCTCGAAGTCTTCAAGAACCTCGTCAACAGCATGATGAAGAAGTAAACTCCTCATTATCATCCCAACACGAATTGTTTTCTTTCACTCACGCGTTGAATCGCGGTTGTAATTTTTAATGTATTTTTAAGGCACAAAATAAATTATAACATATATTTTCTGTTTTCTTTTAACTCTTCTAATTCTGTGGTTATCTTAAAAATAATATTAGTTGACCCGACCGAGATAAACAATGTACATATATACTTCCTTCGGGTGGCAGAGCACCGGTTGAACGGTAAAAGTGGCACGGCCAATTGAAAATCATACCGTCAAGGGGCAGGGACAAGGTGAGACGTATTCACGGGAATAGGTTTTTTGGGTTCCGTAGTCAAACTAGAAACCCTTATAGTTTCGTCATGTCCGTCCGTCCCTCCGTCCGTCCGCAGCCTAGCTCAGAGACTCTTTTGGTACTAGAAAGTTGTAATTTGGCATAAATATATATATATTAGTCACGCCAAAAAAGTAGTAAAACAAAATCTTGTTTTTTTTAATTGGGTGAGAGGGAAACTGGCATAGAAAGTTAAGAACTGTTACCTCAGTGTTTTAAAAAATGATTTCGGAATAACTATAGAAGATAAAAATAAAAGGATTTTTATTCTTAGATCTACAGGGTGCCTCTGACCTTGGGGCTTTAAATGCATAGATCAATTCTACTCCTGAAACTAAACTTCTTTTGTTCTGTAAGTTGTTAAAAATATGTTCAGTTTAAAATTATTTTTTATCATACAAGTTAAATCTAATTTTCAATGTACGCAATCCAATTCTCCATTTTCCTTTAGCCCTTGTACCAAGGTAATGTCGCCCCCGTACCATGAGATAGTGATTACATGGCCAGTATGTAATACACTGATTTTACACTTAGACTTTAACATTAATTAGTTATCTAAATTTAAGTTATTTTTTCATGTTGCAGAACAAAAGTAGTTCAGTTTAGCGAGTAGAATCAATCGTTGAAATTAAAGCCCCAAGGTCAGAGACACACTGTATATAATAATTCCTATCAAAATAAAATATAAAATACACCACTTCAAAAAACTATACTCACCCAACCTCCCCCGTAACCTGGGGATGTATTTTATTTTCTCGCCCGACCCATAGCCAATATTGCGGGTTTATAAAACATATTTTCGATGAAGGTATCCGTTTATGAAATATTAAGCTTTAAATACAGGGCAGAGCTAAAGAATTACCAACAACTTTTAAAACTTGTTGCTAATTCTGTAACCACACTGCACAAATTAGGCTAAGATACTCATACTACAATTCTGAAAAATATCTTAAATTAAAGCACATATTATAATAAATTTGATAGGAAAACTATCACTGTGCTACTAAGTAGACTTCAGTGGTTCTTGAGTTACAATCGGTTTAAATGTTTAAACCTACCGAAAACTTATTAATTTGCGGTGTTGGTAAACTAACCGCGACCTGCGTCAATGTATGGGGATAACAGTTTTCTAACGGCAAAGTTAAGTTTGTCGCGAGGTCTAATTTCGCACTGCCAGATCAAAAGTGTTGTAACTCAAAATACAACTGAATTTTAAAATCAACTTTAATACAACGTCTATGAGCTTGAAACAAAACTAACAATGATTTTGAGTTGATACTGTCTTGATCTAGCAGTGCGATTTGTTTGTAGTAAAGGCTTCGGAACCCTACACGTCATGGTCCGACATGCTTTTGCCTGGTTTTTGGAATAGGTTTTCGTATGGACGCGCATAGGGTTGCCCCGTCTTAAAACCAAAAAGCTGGACAGACCAGCCAGTCTAGCCGGACATTTAGATAAAAAAGCCGGACACCCTTAATTTGTTTGTCTTACTATGACACGACATTTTATTTAGTTCTTATACTAAGGCGTTTTTATCATTTAACATAAAATCTGCTTAAATTCTAATGACACAACAATAAAATTGAATACATGACAAATGTGATAAAATGGTCAAATTTAAAAATCCTATCAAAAGCCGGACAGGCCGGACACCGACTAATTTGGCCGCACCGCAACCAGAAAGCATGACTGTCCGGCTTAATCCGAACGCCTGGCAACACTAAACGCGCAAATTCGCGATCCCGCGCGGGAGTTTTTTTAGCGTATCGAGTATTTAGGAGTACGGCCTCTCGAAACTTCGAAACGACGCGCCGCGACGCGGTAATCTCCGGGACTCGGCGCACGCCGCCGGCACGATGCGTTCGGGGCGGTTCGGGAAATATCGGGTGGATTTCTCGACATCGACTCGAGTAACTTTGTACCGAGTAGGTACTTGAAGGATGGGCAAGATTATTTGTGATTAAATGTTTTTTTATGTAAAAGTAATTGTTGCTTTTGTTTAACGTAACTTACTTTTGTGGAGATTTATTATTGGCTTACTGTTTTGTATCAAGTTTAATTTGTTGTTATAAAATGTATTGCAGTTGATACCCAAAATAAATAAAGCAATATGATTTATGATCTTACAGTCCAAAACCTGTATAACCTGTATTTAAGGAAGTTCGTATCAGAAAATCAACACAAATATTTTAATGGTAAATAAATAAAATAAACGTCTCAATGCATATAACTCGTCAGTCATTTCATTACGTCGTGATACTCGAAATCGAATATCGGATCCATATTCCCGCGACCCGCACCTAGGTACGCAAAACTCCCATTTTACTCTTCGAGTCGCGTAGGTACTCGTGGAACTAGTCTTTGGATCCAGGTTTTTTCGAACATGCTCGGAAAGAACGGTTTTCCGATTGAAAAGTGAAAGTGCTCTCTATTGCGTATAAAATCGAAAGGACCATGAAAAAAATCCCGTACATCCAATTTGGGGCTCGTCGTGCGTGGAACTATCTTAACTAATACTCGTAGTTTTCAAACTAATATTCTCTCTGAATTTGTCGAGCACTCCGCGTGGCCGAGTCGTTCGTGGAATATTATGATAATATTATTTGCTTCAAATTATCAGGGTGTGTAAAAACTAATTGATTTTTTTAAAAACACGTTATGCTGGTACTACACATCGTCCAACACCCAAATCCTGAACTCTGGGCCAACCTTGAGGCCCTACTTTGACAATCGAAGTTTGAAGTTACGTTAGGTCCAACCCTTTCTCTCGATTTAGTATCGAATGACAAGATGGATAGTGCGTAGCAGGCTTTACATTATTATCATCCCTTTCTGTTAAGCCCGCTCCACATTCTCGACAAAACTACACGAGATTGTTTTGTAGAGATATTTGCCGAGATCGGGCGAAACCGAGAGCGGCCCACCACATTCTCGCCTTGCGCAGTTGTAATTGGACTTTCATCCAAGATGGACGTCCTCGAAACTTCTGTCGCTACAGTATTATGCGCTGTAGCATATTACAATTACTTACATATCCATGAAAAAAAAGTTATAACAAGACGGTGGAATAGGCGAAGATACTGGATGACTGCGATTCATCGCAACAGAACAAGGTAAAACAAATTATCTGAATTTATTAGTTATTTATTTTATCCAAATACACTTAATTACTACAAGTGCGCTTACTGCGGTTGCCGTCGGCCGACTGGCGGGAGCGCGGGAGTGTGGAGGGGTAGTTTCGCGCAAACACGAGACTTCACGAGAGCCCTTTGATGTTTTGCCTTTTTACCGCCACGAAATGGAGACAACACGAATATACGCGAGACAATACGAACATAGACGAATACTCTCTCCACACTCTCGTATTCCGCAAGTCTCGTGTAGTTTTGTCGAGAATGTGGAGCGGGCTTTAGTTTACGTTACGTTACGTGAGCTAACGTTACTTCAATCGTGCAAAGTGTCCATCATGCTAGACGTTGCAAATGTTGAGGATCGCTAAGCTTGCTAATAGATAGACGATATCGGTGGCGATGTAGGGTGGAGAGGTGCGAATGCCTCCTAGATTGCCTCTAAATCGTGTCGTATGTAGAGCCATCCTTAATCGTGGCCGATATCACCTCCTGAATTGGCTGGCAGGAGCAAAAATGCAGCCGATGCTTCCTGAACGGGACACCGCCCCACCGCACTGCGTGTGTGTAGGTGCATCGGCGTTTGGTGTTTCGAAGATTTGGAGACATTTTGAAGCGCTCTTCCCGCACATGCGTTCCGCTCCACGTCCGAACACGCACTGCTCGGCAAGTCGGCAGGCCCGAAGAGTGTGAAGAGTCTTCCCCGATTTCTCTCCCCTCTAGATCGCCACCGATAAAATGTCGTCTGTAGCCCACTGTAGACAAAAAGTCGGTCGTGCGAATTCATCAAGGTAATAATAATAATTATTGTCGTCCAGCAAGCCTACACACTATCGTTTTGCGTCGTACATCGCGCAAGGACAGACAGCGCGGATGGATAGGCTTAACTTCGATCTTTTTTCAAAGTAGGGCACCTCACAATACTTGTAGGTAGTGGTTCAATATTACGAATTTAAGCCGGACACGACGCCGCATGTGTGACAGAAAAACGCCTATACCTATTTTTACACATGGCAACCCTTCATTATTTTTTATGAATCGGCGAGGCAGTGATCCGGCGAACGTGCTAGATCGTGATATCGAAAAAATTTGGTCTTAGAAACTGAAGTTTGGTCAATTATTTCATTATTTGAGCAGTTCACAAAGTGTTTTTTTGATCAATCATCATGACTGAAGCCGCGATTCCACCTCCTGTTTTATGGGCCCAGCGGAAAGAAGACATATTTCTCACGTTTAGCGTCGAGACCAAAGACCCCACTATTAAAATAGAAAAGGACTCGGTATACTTCAAAGGCCTCAGCGTACCGGAAAATAAACCACACGAGGTAACTATACAATTGTACGATGCCGTGAATCCAGAAACTAGCGCTTTCGTTAATAAAGGCAGGTGCATAGAAATGATTTTGCGCAAAGAAAAGAAGGATGCTCTTTACTGGCCGTCATTAACGAAGGATAAGAAGAAGCCTCATTATCTTAAAATAGATTTCAACAAGTGGAGAGATGAGGACGATGAAGAGGAAGAAGGTGGAGGCTCTCTCGATATAGAAGAAATGTTGCGATACATGGGCGGCAGTGGAGGCGGCGCGGGCGATAAGCCGGAGAAGCCTTCCTTCGACGACTTGGAAAGCGACTCGGATGACGAGAATCTACCGGATCTGGAATGAGCCCACTCAAAGAAATAATACCCAATTGTGTTTAACATTTGCAGTACATTATTGTATATTAAGGTTTTTACAGTTATAATAAAACATTTTCAAAATTTGGTGTTTAAGTTACTTGCTTCATAGTAAACCAAAATTCGAAGGAAAGATGCCAGATTGTGAATCTTAGAATTTGTATTCAATGTGTAAATAGTGTATAAAGTCTGTTTCAACATTTAAGTGAGGTTAACTAATGTTTTACTAATTTTTATTGGTTAGGTTAGGTAGTTACAACTCAATTTTATTGATTAGTCTCTGTTAATTTATCCCTTGTTGTAATGGGAGTACAATGTAATTAATTAAATATATAATCAAGTGTGTGGTAGTTAACACATTATATACATTGAATTTTAGGTCCATGGAAGTCTGGCAACTTTGTATTCATTGTGTTAACATCTAGCTGATAATGAAAGTCTTGCTACATTATCATCATATTAGCTAAAACACATCCAACGCTCAATATAGTTCTTCTTAATATTAACCCCTGGATTGCTTAGGTATGGCTCCATACTTGAAGTTTAATACATTCAGGCTGCATTTTACTAAATTGGAGGTCTTATACATAGATTAAAACGCAGAACTTGTATAGACTAATTGCGGAGTAAGTCTTTCTCCAAGTTTAGTGCAATGCTGACTCAGCTATATAGTGAAAATCTGCTACAAACAGTGGACATAACTATAGAGTCATAGAGCAATGAATGTGTTACTACCCTTTTTTTTACGAGCAGTAAGAAGCCATGCTAGATAATGTTCTTCGGTTCAATATTCATAGTGGACTTTGTTCAGATTACTTGTCACATATTTTTGTTTGTTTTCATTTAAAATTCTCAATAATTACAACCAAGCTAAGATCTCATGAAAGGATGTATCCTGTACACCTGCAAATTTTCATACAGAATGCAATAGTGTCTCTCCGCAAAACCTAATCTGACTCACAATTTTTAGATGTAATAGAAAACCAACTATATAGGTTTTCGTTAAGATAATATAAAAATGTATGAACCTAGTCCAAAAATCTGACATGGAATTTTATCAAGGCTTAAATTGCCAAAGGTAGGAAATAGATCAATAAAATTGCACATTTCGTTAATTTAAAGTATGTGTACCAATGTAAATGTTAAGGCAGTGTTTCGGTAATATTGTGTAATCATCTGAGTCCATTGTTGAATGAGCAACTTTATTGTGAACAGGATTATACCTTTACAGCATAATGCTGAGTTGGAACCATTTCGTGACAACAGGCACCTTGTCCATGTCAGTATTTTGCTGCGTTTTGTTTGTATTGTCGTGAATAAATGTCTACTCTATTCTATTCGGGTAGCTATGTTTTGCCTCTGAACTGTTTGCAGGTTCTCAGGGAATAGTGATAAACATATACACGGGCCAAAGCTATAATACTAGTAAATAATAAAGCCTGAAATCTATAGTCGCACGCCCACCTGACCAGGACCTGCGGCGGCGGCACACGTGACATTACGTGATACTCGCCTAAAACTATTAATCCACGTGGCTTCGTGTGTAGCGTGTGCGTACGTAGCGTGCGTAGCGTGCTTCGCAGTCCAATTCCGGCTTGCACTCAATAATATTTTATATTCTTGCACTTAATTTTAAATCTCATTGCTAGACTCCAAGCTCATGGGTCCCGGTTTGGGACTTCACATGTAACATCGAATTGTACCCATCGTAATGTAAGTATTCGCGTTGTTAAAAAAATATTTACATAAAATTCAAATTTTTATTTAATTTGTAAACCATTCAAAAACTTATATTCTTTATGTGTTAATTACATCATCATTATGCTGAACATAAACCAGAATCTTAAAATAATACTAATAACGGTAACCGCAGCCGCCCTTTTATCCAAGGCTCGCTCTTTTTCGAGTATACGCATGGGGCTTTTTTTATATTATTTATTATCATTTGAGACCACTGCTAGTAAACTCTTAAGTGTCAAAAATGTAATAATAATATTGCGTTAATATTGATATTATCAGGTTAAGTTCAACCTACTCGGTTTAGGTTTTCCACTACTTTTTTTATCATTTAAATTATTATTCTGTTAACCTTGTGACTAATATGTTTTCTGCCATCAGTTTCACATTGATTCTTCTCAATGTTAGCAGTGATTCGATGAGCGTCTTTCAAGGATAAGTTCTTGGTTCGACATTAAAACTGTTCAAACTTGGCTTGAATTCTGATATTCGGATTATAATACAAAGCTAAGCACTTTAGGAAATCTGCACTTATATCTGCATATATCTTCGAAGCGTTTTAATGGCTTATGAGGTTCACTACTCTTATTTGTCATTTTGGAAGTCGAAATAGGTACGTTGGAAGTTGGTACGATTTACACGGCGAACGTCTCCATTGCTGATATTTTTACTGGATGTAATTCGTAATGCCTTCTTTATATAATAAATCTTCCCTCCGCCTGGAATGCTTGTTTTTTTTTGTACCAAAACAACTGTCAATTACAAACAAAGTACCTCCCAAGGATATTATATTCAAAAGGTAAAATGTCCTTGGTACCGAGTTTACTTTTGGCAGTCGTGTAAAAACACTAAAGAGTAATAATAGCCGGTCCACTTCATAGCCATGGAATGGAATATAATAGGTATTAGGTACGTACCAATAATAATTATAGTACCTTATTTTTTATTTATGGTGGTTCTGTATTGAGTCGCCTATGTCGAGTGAGTGAGGATATAATAAATCAAAAGTAAAAGACGGGCATTTTTCGACAAAATTTCTTATTTTTGATTTCTGCTTCACCTTAAAGTCGACTGGTAGATTCGACTGAGCATCATAAATTGACCCGATATTCGGTATTTACTTTGCCCGACCCTCGAGCTTCGAGAGTTAGAAAATCGCACTCAATGGCAACCGCTGGGGTTCGAACTCGGTACCTTACAATCACGCAACCCAAGCCAAGGCACGGAAGAAAATGCACTTAAATCGGACAGAATCCATCCAACTGATCGAGTTACACGATAACCGGTTGACTTGCGGACTCTTAACTACCTTTAAAGATGAACGTGCTAACTCACCTCTTTTCCGCCATTGCATACAGATCAAGAAGAATGCGTCAAAAATAGAGTATATTTTGTTTTTCTGTCAAGTATCAATCTTAAAATGTGTTTTCTACCCAAAGTTACAAATGTTTTAATGAAAAATGAAAAGATTCGTGGCTACCATTAACAGAGATTTTGTCTAGTTCACATAGGTACACTGCACTTTGCAGCTTACGTTTCATTGGAACTCGAAGAAATATCCTAAATTGTGTTGTAGGTATATTAATCGTAAAATATATAAATAAGTGATACTGTGATACTATTTAGAATGCAAGAAATGTCGAGGAAAGAAAAAAGGGCAATGTACATGGAATTGGTGGAAGGGGACTTGGTTTCAGGAGAGCCAGTAAAATGCAAGGTTTGCAAGAAAACCGTGAGCAAGTGGGCCTGCTTTGTAAGCCACGCCAAGTTGCACTTAGGGTTCAAGTTTATATGTGAAGTAAGTACTTATACGTTTTGGCTTCTACAGTCGTGGTCGTACATTGCTATTCAAGGGAGCCCGACCTCGCAGTAGGTACTTTTATAGGATTTCGGACTCATGATAAATGATTTCTTCTCTTAAATGGTCCATCGAATTTTCATGAAACCTAGCTAAGACCCACCGCTAGAAAAACTGCTTTCAATTTAAAAAAACCGAATCCTTATAGGTAGGGTTGCCATCCGTCCGGGTTTCGCCGGAATTGTCCTAGTTTAGAGGGTGTCCGGGCAGGTTCTGGGCTCCAAAATCTGGGGTTTTCACGCGAGTTGTTCTGGTTGTCAAATTTTAGAGTTGGAAACCCTACCTATCGGTTCTCGTTATGGAGCTACGGTGCCGCAGATAAACACACACACATACACATTCACACACGCACATAGGTAGTAGTAAAACTTTTAACATCCCATTTCTTGCGTCGGGGGTAAAATTGGGTAACTTCAAACACAGTGTGGTTGTTTCAGTACTGCGGCAAGGTCTTTATTTCCTCAACGCAGCTAAAGCGGCATTGCCGCTCGTTTCACGGCATGCCTCGAGAGTTGACCTGCAACTATTGCAGCTTCCTGGCTATTGACTCGCAGCAGTTGTTGGTAAGTCTAGACTAGAACTAGTTGTACGGTAGGCGTTGTAACTTGGCACTTTAGTTCTTTGTCACTTTAATGTCATGCTCATGTTTGATTAAAGTACGAGTCTGCTTTCAAAATGAAAACAATAATGTTCTACTTTGAAGTTGATTGCGATTGCATTCGTTTGGCCGAGCCAAAGAAGCCATTATAAGACAACTTAGTTTTGTAAAGTAGTTTGGTCACTGACTGGTTGGTGAGAGTACTTATATTGGCACTGTAGAAGTAAAGCTCCTACGGATCAACCAAAAACCGGTTGCAGAACTGTTTTGAATTTAGAAATATAGAAAGATGGGTTTTTTTAACTTTAAATAAGTTTTTTTATTTTATTATTTATTGCTATAGAGATTGATGGAATATACCTACTTATTACGGTTGCAAATAGGTTTTAAGATCAAATAAAAAGAATGGTACATATAGTGTTATATGGGGAAACCGTAATTTTTATTTATTTAAATTTCGCCATTAAGTGGAATATGTTTGTAAACACTTTACTGGGCAAAAGAAAAACAATAGGTACAGTCACCAGCATAAATATATTACTATGGACAGCCGTGCAAAAACAAATGATGCTCCATTGGGCTCATAAGTATGTGACGACATTACCTCGGTAAAAATATATGCTGATACAGTGTAACGATGTTTATGCCGTCCAAAAAGCATCACATATTTTTACCAAAGTAATATCATCACTTACTTATGAGCCCAATGGAACATCATTTATTTTTGAGCGACCCGATCCGATATTTATGCTGTTACGGTGTAACGATGTTTATGCCGTACAAAAAGCATCACATATTTTTACCGAGGTAATGTCGTCACATACTTATGAGCCCAATGGAGCATCATTTGTTTTTGCACGGCTGTCCATAGTAATATATTTATGCTGGTGACTGTACCTATATTATCTACATGTGAGAGTGAGAAAAAGTGAATGTGACATACAGACTGATAGACAGACATGGTGAAAATATAAGAGCGGCCAAATACATATGGAATTCCGAAGGCAGCTAAGTGCGGCCACATGAATTCCGAAACGGAAAAAAATCAAACGGACGTGTGTGGTAGGGCTGCCTTTGGAATTCCGATTTGAAATTCCGAATGTATGTATGTGGCCGCCCTAAGGGTTTAAGGGTTTTAAGCGTATCAGCGTAGGAGAAACAAATTGAGAGGGGGTGAAAAATAGTAAACTTCCCAAGAAACGATCGAGTTCCACGCAAATTTACGAAATCGCGGGCACACGCTAATTGTGCAATATAGTTAAATTAATAATATCGTTACATATTTAGTATAAAGCAAAGTCTCTTCCCGACGTCTGTATACGCTTATTAGATCTTACAAAATACTCAACGGATTTAAATGCGGTTTTCTCATTGTTATAGATTGTTAGTCCGTGTGGTTGCCGGGTTAGAATAGTACCACTCCATGCCTTCCCGTGGATGTCCTAAGAGGCGACTAAGGGAATAAAGGCTTGCAGTACTGTTAGGCGATGGGCTTGCCACCTGTCACTAATACACTGGGAAACATCTTAGCCTACTTGTGCAAAATCTGGTTACAGAACTATCAAGAAGTTTTAAGACTCGTTGGTAATTCTTTAGCTATGCCTACCCCACTCTGGGAATGAAGGCGTGAGTATATGTACAGGGTTGGGCAGATTAAGTGTCCTAGTTAAAAAGAGCCATAAAATTAAAACAAGACAGTTTTTTTTTTAATTTATCACGTTTTTATTTTTAGCGTACTCTATACTTAAAAAAACTAATTCATAAGTTCAAATCGCTCGCCATCAGCTTTAATAATTTGACGCATTCTTCCATAGAATGCATTGCACGCGGCACGCGCTACCTCGTCTGGTATTTCATCCCATATCTTGACTAATCGATGCTTGAATGAGTTTAGATTCATGCCCTGTGTGCTCCCAATCTTGCTCAGCATGTAACGCATATCAAAAAGTCCAAAGCATTCAAATCCGGCGATGATACAGGCCATTCTTGCCAAGGTATAAAATCTGTCAAATTTGTTCAACACGAGTCTTGAGTGCGTTTAGCTTTGTGAGATGGGGCACTATCTTGTTGGAAGCAGTAATAGTCGTTTCCATATAGTTTTTGAGCATTTTCTAGCAAATGACCCTGTAACACGTTCTGGATGTAATAGTCTTGGTTAATTTTGAACCCTCGATCAATAAACAGCAGCGGTAACTTGCCTCTAGGCAGGGCTGGGCAAAATACACACCTTGCTTTAATTGAAATACAAATTACAAATTACTTTTTCGCATGTAATTAAAATACGAATATAAAATATTTTTTAGACGGGTATTTGAAATATAAAACACAAAATACAGTATTTTAACCATTTTTAATTAAAATACAAATTACAAAAATACAAAATACATTTACACGAGCGTTGCGCCAACGCGAAAACGTGCGTTAATGTCCAATTCAACCAATCAGGTAGCACATAGCACTAGCAGCAATTTGACACTAGTGCGCATTTTGGCGTTGGTGCAACGCCCGTGGGAATAAGGCCTAACTGCTCTGGGTGCTAGTTAGGGTTTCTGCTCGAGACTTCTCGAACTCGAGACAACTCGAGAGTTTCGCCTTCATTCGAGACGAGAAAATAATAGCCGATTCTCGAGACTCTCGAGTTCCGGCGAACACGAAATAAGGGCTAAAGTCAGGCTCGCCATTTTGCCGCTTTTAACAAATATGACGCCGCCCGCGCACTATAAACACGTGCAGCGGACTTCTCACTCGCACGCTTTGTAACGGACGTGAATGAATTGGAAGAACAAGGCACCAGCAGTCACTATCAAAAAAAGCTATAGATAAAGTAGATATGATTCCGGCTGAACGTGATCCACACCAAGTCACGAAAAGTTTAATTAGGAAAGAATGTAATATTTATGAGTCTACGGTAAAACGTACTCCTAATCTTGAGATGTTGTATCAAGCCCTTATGACCGTCAAGCCCACTTCTACAGAAAACGAGCGTGTTTTCAGTCTGGCTGGAAACATAGAAACCAAGATAAGAAACCGACTATCGGACTAATCGATTAACGCTTTAATATTCTTAAAGGCGTACATTTTAAGACAAAAATCTCTATCGAAATTACCAGTTTATGTCTGATCAAAAGACTGAAAAAGTAGATTAGGTAGTTTAGGTTTTATTTTAGTCGTTGATTTTTTGTAAGATTTTAGTTTTGGTATGTTTGTAAGAAGAGTTTTAATTGTGTTTTGTATTTCTAACTTGTAGTGCGAAGTGCAATAAAAAAAATCTGATTTTCATTTGTTTTTCATTTTATATTCAGCAATAATTTTCAATTTCTTACCAAAGACTCGAGAGTCGAGACAACTCGAGAAATTGGAGTCGAGAATTCTCGAAACTCGAGAAAAAAAATGAGGCGAGAAACCAGAAACCCTAGTGCTAGTGTTTATAGTCTATGTACGAATCAGCTAATTTTTATTATCAATTTATCATTTATAATAAGATCGCTAAATGTATTTGTTAAAATGTATTTTGATGCAATAAGTATTTGAAATACTAATTACAAAATACCTCGGCGTCGGGTATTTAAAATATTAAATACAAATTACATTTTTAGGTAGTAATTGAAATACAAATACTAAATACGTATTTGTATTTTAAATTCGTATTTCAATTAGAAGTAATTCAAATACTGCCCAGCCCTGCCTCTAGGCGATATCGCACCCCATACCATGACAGCTGATGCACTCTGGAACCCGTTGTACGGCTAATTTGTCCACAGGAATATCCTTCAATGAAGCACCATAGACACGATCGTTTTGTTGGTTGTGACTGTCTTGTAACTGGAACATCTTTTCATCGGAAAAAATACTATCATCGCCGTCGTGCCAAGCTAGCAATTCCCTACATTTTTTCACTCTAGCTTTTTTCTGGGCATCTGTTAAGCCATGAATTTTTTGTTTTTTGTAGGCCTTTAGCCCAAGATCATATTTTAAAATACGACTCATTGTTCGACGGGATATTTTCATATCTTTAGCAAGTTTGCTTGCACTTCGAGCTGGATTTCGTCTAATACGCTCACGAATATTTTTAATGATGTTTTTGTTGCGAACAGATGGCTTTCTCCCAGGTTTGGGCCTGATTTGTGAAGATCCCGTTTCTTTGAATCGCTTGACGGTCCGCGATATAAACCTTATATTGATATTTAAATGTTTCAGCGTCTTCAATATCTCACACGGTCGGTATTTTTTCTGGTACAAATCGCACACGAGCTGGCGTTTCGCGTCCATTGTTGAAAACAATATAAAAACAAAATATATCAAGCTGACGTGTAGAAATCATAAAGAAGATTAAATTGTCAACAAAAAAAAAATACGAAGTGAATAAGAAGTTAAGTTATATTTAAGTAAAAAAGCCATACACAACTAGGACACTTAATCTGCCCAACCCTGTATGTGTGTATGTATGTATAGATTGTTAGTGATTTAAGAGGAATGTCTCTGGATTATGTGTAACAGAAAACTCATATAAACCGAAGCGAAGTGAGGGCGGGTCGCTAGTATATCGGACCTTCAGAACATTACAATAGTGACATAATTCAACAAAAAAAACGAGTTGGGTCTCTATAGTAATAAATTTATGACTGAAATTTTGAATTAGGTCACTATTCTTTTGAAGATGCGATATGTATAAGACGGAATGCTAACCGACATTACCATTAGATATGTTTTAACTGTTGTCTTACGGCCGCACCCAAAATCAGTTAACGACGGTTAGTAAGTAGTTCCTAAAGACCGAAATATGTTTGGCAAAATGTATCGATTCCCAACCGTTTCATTTGCCAACCCGCTTTTTTTTCTGTAACTGCTCCGCTAATATTTCAGTACTATCGTGTAGAACCCTATAGGTTAGTTAGGTTAGTTTAAAAAAAAACCTGTCATTTTTACATTTAGGTACAGAAAAAAAGCGGATTGGCAAATTTAACGGTCGGGAAACGATACATATTGCCAAACATATTCCTGCCAAAAAGCAGAGAACCCGATTTTTCATACACAAGTTTGAAAAAGGAACATGTTAATTGTCTGTAGGTACCTAAAATGTCACTGTAAGTACGGCGTTTACAGAATTTAATGGAGTTAACGGTCGCCAGGCATTGCATTGATCAATCAACGCGTAGGTACGAGTACAGGTACAGTCAACAGCATAAATAAGTGATCATTTATGTACCTTGTCACTTTAACGTTGTTGGAAATATTATACAAAATTGTGAAACGATTGAAAGCGACAAGGTATATAAATGATCACTTATTTTATTTATGCTGTTGACTGTACCTAGTTGACGTAGCTTAGTGTATGTATAATATACAAGTATAATATATAGGTATTAACATATTATGTTAATGAACGAGTAGGTAAGGAGTGCTGTCAGGTCACGGTCGAATGTATTTAAACAATTATTTCTTTGTTTCCAACATATTATTATTGTTGATGTTTTAATTATTCTGGTATTCTTTGATTATTATTAGTAGGTGTGTTGACGATGATCTCAATGTATTTTTCGTATTTTTTGACACGCAATGCAATTAATGTTGTAATAGGTATTACCTACATTAATGAATAAATAAACTATTGCTAAAATTACACGATAATGAAGAATTTTAGAGATTTAAGTAAGTATTATCTACATTATTTTCCCCATTTTTAGGGTTGGTTTCAAAAATGTAGAGAAAGAAACCCGATACAACTTCGGCCAGCCTGCGTGTTGTCTTAGATACAAAATACATGAAAAAGCATTGATAGGTATTCATAAAAAAGGGAGGTTAAAAAGGAAATTTATTACAAGAAATGGCTGTTGTTTTCATTAATAAATTAAAAAAAAAATGGGGTGTTCTGAAAGGGCTTTCGTTACACACTCTGGAAAGATTTTTCTTAGTTTTACCTATAGCCAAAAATTTACAGAAGTTTCCAATGACGGTATGGTGTGGACCACTCGTCTTTAAACTTTCTATCGCTCGTAATTTCAAAAATACGGTTTCACAGATTTTGCTCACTTCCGAGTGAAACTTTCGAGCGCTCGAAAGTCAAAAATCGGCCCCCTGGTAGAACCATTAGCGCGTAAATATTGCGTGACAAACAAACGCCTATTCACACCCCCCGCAGCCAGTAGTGGCGAGTCCGTCTACTTAAGGGCTCACCGCCGTACTCAGGTACACAATATACTCAGTAACATTTTAGAGACATGTTAACTCGTTCCTTTTTCAAACTTGTGTATGAAAAATCGTCACAAAGAAGGACTTAGGGCCCGTTGTTCTATCAGTAGTGAACTCAACTAATTGTTAAAATTCGAAAAAGGAATTGAAAATTTGACACATTCTCTTAAGATTAAACCATTACTTACGGTTTTTAACGAATTGAACTAATATTCAACTACTGATCTTGAAATTGTGGGGCCCTGGGCTAATACTACTTAGGGGCCCTACCTAATTAGTAATTACTCAACCAATTGCCATTTTTTCAAAAAACTGTTGTCTGTAGTGATGTAGGTACCGTAAAACGGGGCTATTTGGGAATCACAAGGCTATTTGGAACTAAGTAATAATAAGCTTTTAGTTGATATATTTTTTGTCATGGCTATGGTAGAACCTAAAAACTTAGCCTAACAACAAATTTTACAGTTTTATCATAGCTATGACAAAAAATATATCAACTAAAAGCTTATTATTACTTAGTTCCAAATATCCTCGTGATTCCCAAATAGCCCCGTTTTACGGTATATATAATACAGGGTTGGGCAGATTAAGTGTCCTAGTTAAAAAGAGCCATAAAATTAAAACAAGACAGTTTTTTTTTTAATTTATCACGTTTTTATTTTTAGCGTACTCTATACTTAAAAAAACTAATTCATAAGTTCAAATCGCTCGCCATCAGCTTTAATAACTTGACGCATTCTTCCATAGAATGCATTGCACGCGGCACGCGGCATTGCAGTTTAGATTCATGCCCTGTGTGCTCCCAATCTTGCGCAGCATGTAACCCATATCGAAAAGTCCAAAGCATTCAAATCCGGCGATGATGCAGGCCATTCTTGCCAAGGTATAAAATCTGTCAAATTTGTTCTACACCAGTCTTGAGTGCGTTTAGCTTTGTGAGATGGGGCACTATCTTGTTGGAAGCAGTAATAGTCGTTTCCATATAATTTTTGAGCATTTTCTAGCAAATGACCCTGTAACACGTTCTGGATGTAAAAGTCTTGGTTAATTTTGACACCTTGATCAATAAACAGCAGCGGTAACTTGCCTCTAGGCGATATCGCACCCCATACCATGACAGCTGATGCACTCTGGAACCGTTGTACGGCTAATTTGTCCACAGGAATATCCTTCAATGAAGCACCATAGACACGATCGTTTTGTTGGTTGTGACTGTCTTGTAACTGGAACATCTTTTCATCGGAAAAAATAATATCATCGCCGTCGTGCCAAGCTAGCAATTCCCTACATTTTTTCACTCTAGCTTTTTTCTGGGCATCTGTTAAGCCATGATTTTTTCGTTTTTTGTAGGCCTAAAGCCCAAGATCATATTTTAAAATACGACTCATTGTTCGACGGGATATTTTCATATCTTTAGCAAGTTTGCTTGCACTTCGAGCTGGATTTCGTCTAATACGCTCACGAATATTTTTAATGATGTTTTTGGTGCGAACAGATGGCTTTCTCCCAGGTTTGGGCCTGATTTGTGATCCCGTGTGGTTGCCGGGTTGGAATACTGCCACTCCATGTCATCCCGTGGATGTCGTACGAGGCGACTAAGGGAATATAGGCTTGTAGTACTATTAGGCGATGGGCTTGCAACCTGTCACTGATACGCTGGTAAACATCTTAGCCTATTTGTGCAAAATGTGGTTACAGAATTATCAACAAGTTTTTAATGTTGTAGGAAATTCTGTGGCTCTGCCTACCCCACTCTGGGATTACAGGCGTGAAGGTATGTATGTATGTACGTTTCTTTGAATCGCTTGACGGTCCGCGATATAAACCTTATATTGATATTTAAATGTTTCAGCGTCTTCAATATCTCACACGGTCGGTATTTTTTCTGGTACAAATCGCACACGAGCTGGCGTTTCGCGTCCTAATTGTTGAAAACAATATAAAAACAAAATATATCAAGCTGACGTGTAGAAATCATAAAGAAGGTTAAATTGTCAACAAAAAAAAAATACGAACTGAATAAGAAGTTTAGTTATATTTAAGTAAAAAAGCCATACACAACTAGGACACTTAATCTGCCCAACCCTGTATATGTTAAGAACAGGAAGAAAATAGGACAATAAAATATTTTATTTATTTATTAAAACATTATTTATTGCAAAATAAAACTTCAGGTTATGAATGGTTATGTTAAGTATATAAATTATAAAGCAACCTTTCTGCATTTTTGTGGTGCAAATTCTTTTATTTGGTCATCGCACTGTAAGTCCATTGTTAAATCGCAATTTATGGAAATAAATGATAAATGATTTATCAATAGTTCGACATTGTTGTCCTGTATTTGTTTTCTATATACGACATTCTGGAGAAAGAGCAGAAGTCCCCAGTAATAGAACTAATAGACAATACCTACACGGAATACACCAACCGAAAACAAGCTACGGGGAATTCCCCGTTCCTTGTGATAGATCTGCGCACACGGGTTGATTGATCGCAGTGTTGCCAACCTTATGATCGGTTATTTTATTCTAGATAATTTTTATTATTGACAATATCGTCTATCGTTTTCAGTTCAGGTTTGGGGCCCTCTGTATCCACGGGGCCCTGGGCTGCAGCCCAAAATGCCTTCAAGTAGATCCGCCCCTGGTCACTGACTTTGAGTGCGTCCGTAAGAGGATTGTACTGCCCTCCTAAGCAAATAAGCAATATCCCAAAATCAATAACCAAAGCAGTTTTAGTTCTCTGCTCTTTGTAATAAGGTTGATATTACTACAAGAATTTTATCTGACATACTGCGTATTAGCGTAGGAGAGCAGTGTAGTAAACCTAAAAAAAACCATACAAAATGCGATAGATAACATTTCTCTCCCCATAACCTAATCCGATTATTGAATATGTTGTAGATATTCTGAAAAAGTAGGTCTGACGTATTCATTTACAAGAAAACATTTATTTACAAAAACGCAAAAAGGAAGCACGTAGTTTTGCATAACACCCACAACATATTCCAAAATCGAGGAAAGCTGATTTAGGGGTTGAGAAACCTTATCGCCCGGAGCCAAATTTGTATGGGGAGTTTTTGACAGTTTCGCGATTTAGGCATTCACACGTCCTCTTATTCGTTCGCTTTCGCTTTATCGTAAAACGTCCCCTAATCTTGTTGTCGTCCTTGTACACAGGTTTTGGGTCGAAAGCTTGTTCTGCAACAAACTTTTCGATCTTTTACCCGTTTTCTGCTAGGCAGCAGTTCACAGTCTTGTCACTTGTCACAGTGTTGCATATACACATTCCATCTTAGTCCAAAGGGGTTTGGCTATGTACAGTCACCAGCAATAATATAATTATTATCTAGAAATAAAGACGTGTCAGATATTTTTGCGGCCAATTTGGAAAATATATTATTGCTGGTGACTGTAGAGGAAAAGCCCCAAATATGGACTACCATATACTATTTGTTAAATAAAACACAGGATTTTAAAGTTAAAGAAATGTAATAAAAATTAATCAGTCGAGAAATTATCTGGCAATCTTGTAACTATAATAAAAATGTTATAAAGAAACGAATTTTAATAAAAAAATTGTATTGATAAAAAACTCAAAATTAACCCTTTCAAAAAAGGGAACATTATATGGACCACTATGTTTATAATATGGCCTATGGGTGCGCAATATGGACCATAGTATCTAAGGTAAGATAATTATCTCATTTTTTCTATTAGAATTACTTAGGAACTTGTAGTCGGCCTTATATGTGGAAGTAATAGGCACTATAAAGTCTCCACCGTATATGCTTCCTTAGTATAGTAATATTCACATAAAAATGAAATGCCATCGACACCTAGTTTAAAGGCTAAAAACTTGATGTCTCTCCTAGTTAAACCAAAACCTAATGCCTCCAGTTAAAGTAAATACCTATGCAGTGCGCACAAGTGCATACGACCATGTTCATAATATGGACTACTACTCCATATTTGAAACAACACTATTGGTCCATAATATGAACAGGTGTCATTTTGTCGTTAAATATTTTTCAAACAATACTAGTAATACGTGTCGTCACACGCTACAACAAGAAAGTTTACTAACAAAATAACGTTTCTAGGACACGGGGGTACAAGAATAAGCGGTTGTCATGAAAGAAGTAATAACCTTACAAAACTCACAAAAAAAAATCATCAAATGTGACTAAAAACTTCAATCGACGATAACTGACACGTGCGCGCACTGAGCTTCGCCGCGAACCACCGGCGGGGAGCCGCACCTCAATGGCGTCAAAAGCGGCCAACTTCACTTCGTTAGCAATGCCACCTAGCGAGATATTTGAGTGGTCCATATTATGTACCTGGTCTATATTTGGGGCTTTTCCTCTACTTATTTGCAGCCGTAGGGTTGCAGTCTTGAGATTGCAAATGATAGACATTTCGGGTCTAAGGTCCCACTTACAATCAGGTGGGCTTTGTACTCGTTTGCCTTCGTAACCTTTCGCCACAATTGGCTCTGGATGTCAACTGAAAGTAATGCCACTGACACCGCGACAGCTACAAGTTCAGGATTAAAAGAGACTTTGTTACGTATTAATAAGGTGTAATTTGCATAGCATAGCAAACATGATTGGCATGTGAGTGAATTAAAATAACCGCCGGTATAGCTGCACGAGCGACGCGAGCACACCGGCGAGCGCCCGTACGTATGCCACGAATGCGGCGCGCGCTACCATAGCCGTCGCTGCCTTCTGCAGCACCTAGAGAGCCACAGGACCACTAGAGACGTGCAGGTAAATATATATTATATTAATGTTAGAGGCGTTAGAGCCAATAATATCCCGCTGCTGGGCAAAGGCCTCACTCCCTTCTTTCCACGTAGCCCTATCTTGGGCAGTCTCCCACCAGTCCCGATTGAAGTTATCAAGCTTATCTCGCAAACGTCGCCTTGGTCTGCCGCGACACCGAATTCTATCCCGTGGGACCCACTTTAGCCCACGATTCCTCCGGCATGCGATAGACTTGCCCAACCCATTACAATTTGAGCTTGGCGACTGCTTGGGCTACATCAGTTATTTTAATTTTGGAACGTAGTAATGTATTCCTGATGCGCTCACTTATTTGATTCCCAAAATACTATAGTCGAGTCCGGAATTAGGCGAACTAACTTGACAGTTCATTGTACACTAATGTTGCCACAGTTTGGCTAGTGCTGTTAATATCGATATTTAAATAGTCTAGTTTATCATTATTATTGTGTTTGGAATCTAACTAATAATTTTACTAAGCAAAATAATAATAATAAAAATTGGTTGGATTTAAAAATACATCGAACATCGTTTTAGACATCGTTAACGACGCAGTCCGCCATTTTGTTTTGTTGACAGTTCGGACCATGCCTAACAAACAAAGCAAGCAAGCCATTCGGCTTTCTGTCATCCTATGATTGATTTTTTTGGTCAGATTGTAACCTAGCAACAATACTTATTAGCGTATAAAATTAATTAAATCGAACACATAACGGATTTGGAATTATCATCGACGATATATAGCGTTTGTCTCTATCGCATTTTCATATTTGCCAGCAAGAAAGGAATGAATGCTATTATGTATGGTACTGATGGTACATGAAATGTACCGTACTAGCCCGACGGAAGCCACCTAAAAGGATCACAATGGCCTGTTGTTATTTTTGTATTTTATTCCTAATTTGAGGAGTAAGTATCGTAAATATCCGCTTTAAACCGTACATCCTTCAGATCATATTATATAGTAAAAATTGCTGTAGTTTTTCCCTATTTGGCAAGTATGTATGAGTGAGAAACTTTCGACGACAATTACTTGATAAAATATAAATATAATCAGATTTATAGAAGGCACAAGGTTATTATTACTGATGTGCCAAAGGAAACTTTCCAAAATTGCGGAAAATTTCATGTAGGAAAATTTCGGAAACTTCTCACAATTTTGTATGGGGATTGAAACTTTCCGTTTCTTAAATTTAAATTTCCTATATTTCTTGGGAAAGTTACCGGAAATTTCTTGCAACTTTTCCAATTTATTGGAAACTTTCCGCAACTTGCACATCACTGGTTATTATCGACATATTTGTGTCGACATAAACCTATCACTATTTATTTTTTCCTATGACTGGCAACATTTTCGGCTGTCAAGTTAGTTCGCCTAATTCCGGACTCGACTATACACTCCATGGCTCTCGGACACACCTTGAGGGCAGATTTCTGAATATTTGTTAAAGACCATGTCTGCGCTCTGTGAGTATAATAAATAAATAAGAATATCAGGCGGCCTAGTCAAGATGCATAACAATACGTTTTTTTTTAGGATTGACGTCAGTTGATGACAGACTGTATTGATGCTTATATCAACTCAATGCTCGTAAGGCAAACGTCAAATTTCGTAAGTTCAAAAAATAATCTTTGTCGGTCAACTAAAGTCAAAAATCACGTTGACAAATGTCCTTAGGGTCTATTTCCACTAGTTCCATTGAGAGACTTAGAGAAGAACTAGTGGGAAGAGACCAAATTTAGGAGGTTGGGCCCTACGAGCCTGTACATTTCGAGTCGATACAAAACAGAAAGTGTTTGCATCTTGGGTACCTATTTTGTTATACAATTGAATTTTAAAGCTCGCAATTGTTAGTTACTCCTATATACTAAACTAGGGATTAAAATAATGTACAATTTATTTCTGTTTAAACTATCATAAGGAATGGAAAAATAGTAGCAGTTATTTGTTAGAAAGATAACGTTAATTACGTCATTGATTCTAACACATACCTGCGTCTTTCTCCGCCAGTCAGTCCGATTGTTGGTCTGTGGAAATCTTGCAACTTTATTTTTTAGGACAAGCTTGTTTTTTTGTTTTAGTGTCCTGAGTGCCCAATGCGGGTGAAATCTCGTCGTCATCTTGCCCGTCACCGCTACAGCGTGCACTGTCGACGCGTCAAAATCGAGCAACCTCGTTCTGTATAGCTGAACGTACAGAGGCCCTACTTTAAAAATCGAAGTTCGAAGTTACACTGGCTCCATGCCTGTCACTCGTCATTCGAGACTATATCGAGAGAAAGGGATGGAATTGGAATACGTAAATTCGAACTTCGATTTTCAAAGTGCCCTCAGTGTCACGAACGTTAATTTGTGACCAATTAAAAAAATAGGCTTGAAGTCGTCAACATCATTAAGAGATGCCAAATGATTTGTATTTTATAAGAAACTCGACCTTATTGTTGTAGAATGTCAGGTTTACTTAGGACCTATATTAAGGTGGGTTCCAAATTTAAGTTCTTGACTGTACACGGCCTTTGCCAACACGACGAAAAGTTCAAAATTACCATTCGGACATTTAGTATGATGATGAATATACATACATATATTCAACCTTTTCAATTAATGATTTTACGTATAAAATATTATAGGTAAAATTATTCTCAAAAAAAAATATGTGTCAAGCTTTCAGGGCGTAGTTTCCGGTTATGTATTGATCTGTGTCGGGTTTTCCATTTTTGGGCCTGCCAACCCTAACTGCGTTATAAAACTATCTAGGTATATACATTATGAATTATGATACGAAGAAAATGTATAGTTTCGCTCGCGTGTGCGTAGCATGCGCCGTTGTGGATTTCCGGTTTCATCGCAGTGACCGTTACGGAACTTTAGCCGTTAATAGTCCACGACCAATAGGGCACAAGTCGTGTGCACCTCTAAAATGTTTTCCCATGTTCATTTTGGCGCAATTTCTTTGCTATGCTTTGACGTTGTGACATTCTACCTCGACTAGCCGCCGTACTCAAGAGCAATTTTAAAATTTAAAGACCATTCACTCGTTCCTTGTTTAGTTAGAGTTGTGTCTGAAAAATCGTCACAAAGGAAGGTGATAATTTAAGTTTGCGATTTAAAAAAAGGTTGAGCACTTTAGTGTCATGTCAAAACAAAAAAAAAGATAAAAGATGTTTATTCAGTAAGTAGGCCGCACGGGCACTTTTACACGTCAAAAATCTACCAGCGCTTCACAAGAGACCACTGCTGAGAAGAAACGCCGCAAGAAACTCAGCAGTCAGACAAACAAATGAATATATACGACAAGCTCGATTTTACTAGTCTTATTATTACTAACAGTCGGCCGACTCTTGTACTTGCGAGGGGCAACGATGGGGGTACGCGGGGAAGCGGGCGGAAGAGTCAGCGAGTGCAATCTCCCAGTTTGCCCTCTCTAATGGCAAGGGGTGTAGGTTACGTGTGACTCGTAACAAAATTTAATAATGGTTTATACGATATGTTGTAGCAGGTGGTCAAAGTTCGCAACTGCCCTATATATTTTCAATATTCCTCTCTTATTCAATAAGTTGACGTAGCAGAGCTTCTATTTCTGGGCGGTTTGCCCTTCGGGCATCTGAAGATACCTAACGAACCTAAGCTACCTACTCTATGTGGGTCTGTGTTTTGGTCTGCACATGGGGCCTCTTGCTATTAATTTAGTCTTGATGCTACTTACACCAGCTGCGTTTCAGACCACTTGTTAATTAGACCATTTTCAATTTGGACGACTTGATAATACTTGTTTAGACTAGTTGCGTTGTAGAAGACATGATACTGACCCATTTTTGTGGTGGGTTTTGGCTCTACATTAGTAACAAGTTTTCAGGTACCAAAACTAAAACTTAACAGCAACAAGGTTGAGTTTCCTATAAGTTACAAATGATTTGGCATCTCTAATGACATTGACGTCTTCAAGCCAATTTTTTTTTAAATGGTACAGAAATTAACTTTCGTGACCGTACACGAAGATAAAAATAAAACATACATACAACCGAAACATCTACTTTATTGATTGAGGATTCCATGGAAGTAGTCTTAAGTTATACAATAATAAAAACAACAAATAATATGCGACAATATTCAAGTGTATCACTGGAATGCTACTTACTTTAATTCGACTAGAGGACACTTCATAAGTTCTTTAATGATAACCGTAATTTGATAAGCTCCTGTAAATATTAATAAATATTATTTTGAAGTAAATGCGTTTTTTATTACCGTGAGTTTATTGGGATGTCTTTGATATAATTAGACACAACAGTCAGCCACAAAAAAACCAAGCATTCGATGCTAACGAAGGCCAACACATCGCACCTTCAGAACAATAGTGACCTAATTCAGAAATTCTAAATTACGAATTTGGTCTCTATGATAATAAATTTATGACTTGAAGTTTAAAAGCAGAAATTTTGAATTAGGTCATTGTTGTTCTGAAGGTGCGACATTTTCATTGTGCGGGTTGTTCACAACTGAAAATGAATTAAGAATTTGAGTGCTCAAAAACAAAGGAAAGTACATAAAAAAATGTTCTATAATAATCAGTTTTAAACGAAAATTCAATATATTTGAACTTGATAGTCTTGCATCTTATCTGGGTCTGAAATAGTTAGCTTTTTTGTCGCTGACTAACCATAATTGTGCAAGTTTGGGTCATACACAGATTTAGGTTACCATCTTTCCTGTGGACATACCCGAAGTTAACGTTTTAACCTCGTAATGCCCACCATGCTGCAAAATGGGAGTTTTTTGTAACTGGGACTTTGAATCTACAATCAAGGGAATAAAGTCCAATTTTAAGACTTGTTGGTAATTCTTTAGCTCTGCCTACCCCACTCTGGGAATGAAGGCGTGAGTTTATGTATGTATGTATGTATGCGATTGTTCGAAAATGCCATTTTCAGTTTATGAACATAGGAAAATAAACCTTATTATTCTTGCAACAGAGTTCAAAGTAAATTGCCTGGATTATGTACATCCTATTGCACACTTTACGAGGCTAAGGACTAATTTTCTGGCTGAACCCACATTTTCATAAACGGCAAAAGGGTCTTCTATAGTCCTAGCAAATACAAACATTACTTATATGCACACAAGCCTTTAACGATTGACCACAGGAGAGACAACTTTTGTTTTTGCGAGTGTGTATGACCCAATTATACATCACCAACTTGAATGAGCAATCGCCCAACGATTACATTCAAAGTGATACTTTCATTTAACATATTAACGCTGCTTACAACTTATAACTAGACACAAAAAGAAATGTCTAAAATGTGGATAAATGTATCCGGTTCTAAAGACCAAAAAACGTACGACAAAAATAGATTTTTGGTCGTAATGTTACGAACGACGTGGAAGTTAATTCCGGAACAAGTGAAACAGTAAACCTGCTAGCGTATACTATGATAAGGAAACACTACACATTTAACCTATAGGTTAATAAGGACACTACTGGATAACAGTATGTATATAATAACTACATTTAGAAAAAAAATACAACAAGCTTTAATATTATGACAAAAGCTTCAAAGTCATCCTATGTTCTATGACCCTGAGATGTACAGGGGTCGGAATAGGCAATGCACTGCCAAACCAAAGGCGGCAACTGCAACGTAGTAGTCGAAGCATTCTACACCCTATTGGTAACCTAATTAGATTTAAGATGCTAATGCTATTACTATGCAGTTAGCCGCCTTCATTCGTATCAGGGCAGTGCATATTAAACTAAACTTGATGCATCTTTAAATAACGTGTGCTCATCTCGAACATGCGTCGAACGAGGTTTAGTACCAATTTTACCAAACGATGTTAAATGTAATCAATGCCTTTTGAAAGCCTTATTATTTATTATTGGGGGGTTGAGATGGGCCTTGTGAGCCACTTCGACCATTGCTGATCTTTTGTAGCAGCCCTTTCTTTTAGAGCTCACCGCAAAGGCCCGTTGCGTCCAGGAATTTCCAGATTCTTCGGGCAGTGAGGAGTTGTATCTCTTGTGGGCCCATTATATGTCGCCCTAGGTAGATACTTCTGTTGCGCATTAGTGGTCCGCAAGAACAGAGGATGTGCATTGCTGTCTTCTCTGTCTCCTGACAGAACCTGCATGTCGCGTTTTTTTTCATACCCATTAGAAACAGACGTCTGTTCAGTTTGCAGTGACCAGTTAGGATCCTAGTCACTGCGCAAGGCTTTTTTTCTCTTTTGAGTTGTAGAATCTCTTTGGAGAGCTTGCTTTTGAACCCTTTAATTAGTGATTTCGAGTGATTTTGTCCTTTTGTGGACTTCCACAGCTCGATCATAGATAGATTTGTAGCCTTACGTCAAATACTTGCTATGCAAATTATAACTTAATTTATACGAAGCCAAAGTCTCTTTTAAGCTTCAACTGTGGCGGTGGCGTTTAAAAGCTTAATCGACTGTTAGTTCATACATTTTGACAGCTGTTAACGCTCTAATAGTCGGGTAAGTGGTTAACATCGTTTGGTGAAATTGGTACTAAGACTAGCAATAAATATTGCAGAAGTTGACTCTGAAAGTTAGACAAAGACTGCAATATTGTTCTTCTTGCTCTAGAACTAAAGTTAAAGACAGCAATCCACTTCTGCAATTTTTATTGCTACTCTATTTGGCCCTTTAAAAGTTTAGTTTACGAAGCACTATTATTCTGACCCCTCGCGATAATAAATTAAACTCTATTACGACCTTTTAATAGGTTAGTAACCTTTTACCAGTTAGTAGTCATCAATCAGAATAGGTTAGTCATTAAAGGTGCACTTACACGGTTCTTACAGCCGTATTAACACATCACAAGACGCGTCAAAATCTATCTTGTGTATCTTGAGACTTATATTAGTTCATCAATAGTTTATTTAGCACTGAGTCATGAACTCATGAGACACAGTTCTAAATGTAAAGAAGACATAGTCATACTTAAATACTATAAGTGTAAGTATTTAATACCTAATAGAGCGTACGATTTATTGGAGACCACATCACAGATGAATACATACATTTTTCTCACAGTACACATTGACATTACACTTAACATTAAGATAGTAAATTCTTATATTTAATAAAAGTTTTGGCAAATAAAATCGACTATTATGTTATTCATTTTTAGTTATTATTATAATTGCACTCGTAAATGCGCAAGAGTTTAAAATGGACGAACATTTTAATTACTTCCCACTTCTGAACTATTTCTCATTAGCACAAGACATGACAAGATGGCCGCTGTACGCAATACATTTTACAAAGTGAATGTTAAATATTATTATTAGTAAGATATACAAGAGCATTTTGAATTTGTCAAAAATAATTTCGAAATATTCTCATTTTTATTCCAGTACATTCCTATATTATACAGGCAGATTATTTTGAAATGAATTAAATAACTACTTTATTGGGACAGGTATAGCTTGACTATCGTAATTGCGACCCTCCCATGGTATGGGGGGAAGGCGCTCGACCAGTCGGTCAGTGTCACGTCCGTGGGCTGTCATCGGCGAGCGAGTGCTCTATAGGTACTACTCCGTAGGTAAGGGACTTTAGATAACGGTTATACAATTCAGTTTCCATTTTCATCAAAGTAAGTACTACTAAATATTCGCTATACATTTTGGCAGGTGCAGACTCGCGGTCACACCAGGTTGTCACACCACTACTATTCGACGGAGCCCTGCCTGAGGCAGGGCTCCTATTTCTGAGCGATTTGCCCTTCGGGCATCTAAAGATACCTAACGAACCTAACCTAGGTAGGCGTTTGCGGAATAAAAATGATATCTGTAGAATTTCCGACCAAAGCGAATAGCAGTGGTGTGACAACCTGGTGTGACCACGAGTCTGCCCCTATTTTGGCGTTCCTTGCCACCCGTTGTCTACAGCGACCTTTCCTCTCGCTCTTCCTCAGGGCCAGTGCTGCAGTTAAGTTTGAACAGTCTGCTCTACAGTATCTTCTTCGAATACACTCTGGAACACCCAGTTATCTCTATTCGCACTCGCTACGCACTACATCGGTTGTATAAACCGAATATTTCTCAAGTGAAATTATTTACTACCGAATCTGTAGTGGTTTACGCTTCAGAATGTTGTGGGCTGAATTGTGTCGTATTAGACCCATTTAAAATACAAAAATAAATTGGGACTGAAGCATTGTTTATCGCTAGCAAAGCATGCGTGGCCCTGTGTATACTTGAGTCACTATATTTTTTAAACCATTTAAGTTCGAGTCACTATAGTAACAGCTACGAGTATGTCTATGGAAGGTAATATCCTACAGCTAATTCTCATCTACTCGTATCTTACAATCGTACACCAAGTATAACCTAGACAAGCTGCTCACGTATACCCTTTTGAGATAGCAATATAAACAACCCGACCAAATCTCACATCACCTTTAGCAGACGATGCTTCTGTCATCGAGTGCCTACTTTATTAAATCGGTTTATCATGAGATATTATAACCGGCAAATGGTTGTGTTTTCATATATTCGAGCACTGTGCCTTTTGCGCCCTAAAATACAAAAATTCAGATAGCAGATGTCAACGAAACTTACGAAAAGGCATATAAACATAAGTAAAACTCCTTTTACTCTTTGTATTATTTTCTACCGTCAAGGTCATACTCTGTACGTCCACAATCCATCTGCATCCCAGCCTTCTCGCCTAAACAATTTCCTGTTGAAAAACGACGGTCTCACTGACCAGCGTGTCCCCGGGCTGCCAGCAGCTCTCCGCGCAGGTGAGCACGAGCACGGAGAGGAAGTGGAGGTGGGAGGGGGTGTGCGGCAGGAGGTGGAGGGCGGCGGACAGCTGCGGGAGCAGCTGCAGCTCCGGCAGCAGGCGCGCGCCGCAGCGGCCGCAGGCGCGCGGGGAGCCCGGCGGGGACGCGCTCGGCAGCGGCGCGCCCAGCAGCGGGGGGGAGTCGCGGGAGTACCTGATATAACAAATACATTATTACATTTTATTAACATTTTATTTTAATACCTAGAACACTTAAAGAAAGAACGATTTTTATTAACTTCACAGAAGACATACAAATAGACATAAACAAAAGAAAACAATAAATGTGATAGGAACAGCACGGAGTGGTGTCCTCTCGATAGTGGATCGAACACTGGCTATGCTGAGGTGTCAGACACATACAGCGCTAGATTTAAGATACCTAACAAAATCAGAAGGATCCATTAGCTAAACGTCTCCGTAACCCGTATAAAAAGGTGAGCATTGCTGGGATGGATGGATAAGCCTAAAAAGTATCAGCTTATAGTAAAGTTTAACACAACATTCAAGTTCTAGTGGTACCTGAGTATCTGCCCCGGGTTTTCCCTCAGGCGAGACAGGAAGGCGTGGAACAGCCGGTCCCCGTGCAGTGGCGCAGACTCCTCGTACTGCTCGTCCTCCGCCCCGCCGGCGTCCAACTCTGAAGTAACATAATAATACATATAACATAATAAATCAAAAGGTAAATTAGATTGATAGTTTTTGGTATGAAAATTTGCGGAGTCACAGAAACCCTTGTATTATCCAATATCGATTTTCAATTGGAAAGAATCAACACAGACAGCAATAATAATTTATCTACACTTTATTCCTTTACAAATTTTCAATTAAATGGTGGTGCTGCAATGTTGCAATATAAGCAACACAAATAAAATCTGGTTACAGAATGAATTTAAAAAAAACAGAGTTGTTGCTTCTGTAGCTCTGCCTACCCCACTCTGAAGGCGTGAAGGTATGTATGTAAATAAAAGCAAATATTAATAATACGCAAACTGACCATTCTCCTTCTTATATTTACTAAGCAATTCTGAGACGCGGTCGTCACCGTCGCCTGCCTTCTGCCATTCCGCTTCTACGTAGATGTACTTGGGCACGAACTGCATAGGCGCAACCACCAGTCGAGATCGTATGTCCTGAGGCAGTTCAGCCGTCTGGAAATATTTCCTTAATTTAGCCCCGTGTGGTTGCCGGGTTAGAATAGTGCCACTCCATGTCTTCCCGTGGATGTCGTAAGAGGCGACTAAGGGAATATAGGCTTGTAGTACTGTTAGGCGATGGGCTTGCAACCTGTCACTAATACGCTGGTAAACATCTTAGCCTATTTGTGCAAATTGTGGTTACTGAATTGTCAACAACTTTTTGAAGTTGTAATTCTGTAGCTCTGCCTACCCCACTCTCTGGGATGGCCGGGCCAGAAGGTATGTAAGGTCAGCCTGTAAATGTTCTAGTTTCATGTGCAATCCTTATTTTTCAAGACATATTTTGAGTGATTCGGTCTGATCAAACCATATTTTCGTTTCCTACAATTCAATGTGACTGATATCTACTCCAAAGTAAACCGTGTTCTCTCCTACTTGTCAAATATAGTAAACAACTTTCTAACCTCTAAATTAACCCTTTTTTGGCTAAATCAGCTATTTTAAATAAAATTAAGCAATTACAGACATTACATTTATGATAGAAGAGCTGTTTTAGCCTGGGTTCATTTTGAGGTTAGTACATTGTTTACTATTTTAAACAAGTAAGAATTAACACGGTTATAGATAAAAAACATTTCGCTCATCATAACAATTTGGAATTTATACTTGATATTTGTACTTCAAGGTGCAGGGATATGTTACCCACCTGGTGTAAGAGCGCGTCAATATCGTTAGTGGCAGCGGTAGGTGTATCAACCATGACCAACCCTGGCTCGTCACCGCCTTCCAGCTCAGCTGCAGCGACTGGCACACCAATATTGCCCATAGCTCCTATGTAAAGAAAATATTTTAGCCTGCCACAAAATGACACTTACTTCAACAAAATGAAGAGTAAGGCAACTGCAGAGGGTGAAGAAAACTTAAGTGAAGCAGGTAGGATAACCTAAGAAGCTTATCTGAAAGGTCAGGGACAGGCAAAACAAAAAAACAGAGAGGCTCATTTGTATTTGTACCTTGTACTGGGGACATATTGGCATTGTGAGCGTCATACATTTGCAAGTTCCCTAGGGCTTGTTCAACTGATTCTACCTCAAAAGAATTGCTTTCTTCATCTTCATCAGAATTTCTGTAATATAAAATATTACTTATTAAAATCAAGACAATATAAATCCAATTTATAGGTTCTCACTATCAAATCTATTTAGAATGGTTTTTAGTAAAGCTTTTTTTTTCCAAAATTGATTAGATTTTTGTAGACAACTTTAAAAATGCATTTTATCATTCATAACAATTATTTTAGTGAATCTCCAGTCAGGTGATAGACATTGGCGGGAATAAGATAAAAAGTATATGATATGCACAGCACAATTAGGAAAATGCTTTTCGCATACCACTTTTATCTAGGGACCCAAGGTAGGTATTTGGGACTTACCAACCGAGTGGCCAGAATACTCATTACCCACTATAAACCCGGCAATTCTGTCTCCACCCCATTGTTGTTGAAGGCCATAGATTGTGCTAGCATATTCAACTACGTCCAGTTGTGCGTGCCAAACTTTACCATCATATTATAAATCATTACTTGCTATAGAACAATTTCATGCATTAAAATAAATAATCTTACCTATGTATTCCATTATTAGGACTTGGAGCATTATCAATATTCATGAAGTTTCCATTTGCCGAGTCACCATTGTCATTCTCATCCCACTCGTCAGCCCCCGAACACCAGCTCAGTTTGGTGTCAACACTCGGCACATTCACAACAGCACTGGTGTGTTTGACAGGGTCTTGATACTGACTCCGGACACAAGACCAGCTGAAATAAATCCAATTAGAAGTTGTAAAAATACATTAGAGGCTTTCAAGGCATTTTTTGTATAATAAATTCCAGTTTATCTCACATAAACTAAAGTGAAGCAAGGGTGTGTCACTAGTTTAGATATAATATAACCATAGACATATCAATCATTGATGCAATTGTTGATTTACACGCAATCTGATCTAAATAACACACCGCTAGCAAAATACATAACACAAACAGATGCTATAGGTAGATCTAACTTGATATAATAAACTAAACCCCCTTATTTATAGATTCTAAGCTTTAAGAAATCAATAACTGTATTTTAAAAGTAAATATTAGAAGTGCTTACCTTTCTGATAAATTCCAACAATTAGGATTGATACAAGCGAACACATACAAAGTGCGATGATAAACTGAGTTTTCTAGGGGGGCATAGCATTGGACGATTAAAAGTCGGTGCAGTCCGCATAATTGACACTTGGAGGGATACTGTACGTTCTCGAGAGGTGGCCAATCCTGTTCAAAAATAAAGTTACAGCAGATATTTGCATTCCTATTAAATAACTTAATATAAAACTACCTTACAACCACTTACAGGAAATCCACCTATTTTGTTCACGGTGTAATTCAATAGTGATTGACTTTTATCACCGACGGTTTCCTCTTCGTACCCTAAATAAACTTTACCCTGATGTTTTGCCATCTTATATCCATAGAATTACTATTATTTTAATTTAATAAATCACGCAGAATGAACGACAGGATGAACACGAGTAGGACAGAATTTGATCACAGAAATTGATTAAGACTTTGACGTTTAATTCAGTCAGTGTTATCAGTTACTACATTGGGTCCAATTGCAAGTTTACTATTTTTAAGATCAAAATGTTGTCCTAAATAAAAATAACATATTACAGGTTACTGGACAGTACCTACAGCTCAGTCAGCTTGGGACAGTCAGTCGTACCCAAGAAACAAAAAATTACAAATATCATTATCGACGTTTTGCTTTCTTAGTCGGAAAAAAATTAGGACGCTATTTGTAATTGGCCACATTATTTATTTTTTAAAGACAAAGACCCTACTTTGAAAATAGAAATTCGAAGTTACGGTACGTTAGCTCCGCATCCCTTTCTTTCAACTTAGTCATGTGTGACGAGTGACAGGGACTCGGTCACCGAAGTTTCATATTTAGTGTTCGTGTTAAGCACCCTAATATTTTATCTTTGATTCAATGCACTGTTGCGGGTTAAGGATTTATGTCCCTAGGTGCCTCGACTAGGTGGCTCATAATATTATTTTGTTGGAACGTTTGTTGATGCTGTGCTGATACTTGTTATTACCGATTACCTATATACATGCTAATAGAATACTGCTGCTAGATCTTGGGAGAGTTAGACGGGCAAACTGAATCGTCCGTCCGTGGGTGGTTTACATTAGGTAAGTAGGTACGGTACACCTTCCTCTTACTGACAGTCGACAGTTTGTGTACCTAATAGTAAATTAATGTAAGGTATTACTTCGATTCTTAGTAGTACCCCAGGCTGGCTTACTCTCTAGTAACGGCTCTAGACTTACATTTTAGGGATTTCTATATAACATACATACATACATACATACCTTCACGCCTGTAATCCCAGAGTGGGCTAGGCAGAGCTACAGAATTACAACTTTAAAAAGAAAAAAAAAAAAAAAATATCTTGAAAATAATAATCAGCCTCTAATTGACAACATTTAAAAAAAAAGCGTTTATTTATTTTTTCTTTCGCGTTTATAATAGCTGGTTAAAAATTAGACTACCCGTATTTCTCAGTTTTTCTTTATTTAACTTAAATTCGTCGTTAATAATTTATTAAAGAAATAGTCATTAAAAAGACCGTATATCCAAAGTTAGGAATGTGTCGTGATCTTAGCATGACATAAAATAAAAAAGTAACTTAAAACAGATACAGAACTGACTGTTATGTCATGTCACTCACTTGTCAATCATTCGCTGCCGTTCGTTCACAAATTTGTTATTTTGCGTAGGTAATTTAATTAATTACATAATTTGTAGACGCCATTAAAATAAATAAACTATTTTGCGTTTACTGCTTTGCATCTGCTTTGAGTTTCATTCGTCAGACAGATAAAAAATGAACATGACAGTTGTATATTTTTTTTTTTAAATAAATGGACTAAGGGCACTATAAGTGTATTCCTAACATTCACAATCCAACTTTTTTTACTGTTTTTCCTAAATATAAAAAAAACTACTGCATAAAAAAATCCAAAGATATTTTTACTATAATCAGCAGTGTAAAATCTAGAAACGGTATTTTATTTTACTACCTTAGCACATAATGAATTATTGTTGTCAATTTAGCTCTTCTGTCGCCAATTTTTTTGGTCTTAAGGGAAAGGTGGCTTGGCCCTTTGGGCTTCCCTCTAGAGCCACCACTGATACTCATAGGGCAAGCAAGCTTCACCTAGAGAGCCCTAAGTACTGGGATTAGTCGCGGCCTTTAAAGTTAGATTTAAAAAATCGTTTTCGTTCGCATTTTACAGTCTTGACGAGTTTAACACTTATGTTGACGTGTAAATGTAACCGTAGGGAACAGCATTTAGCCACCACTCGACGACGCCTGCAGAAGTGCAATAAGTCGCTGCATGTCATGGGTCCGCTAATATTTAATAAAATACCGGTCCAAATTAGGGACTGCAGGTCCATACCTAGTTTTGACCGGAGACTTAAAAACTGGCTGACACAGAGGGCTTACTATTCCGTCAATGAGTACCTTGATGACATTGACTTTTAATTATTTTATTTTGACACATTATTTATTAACTTTTGTGAGTGACTTTTTGTATTTATTTTGTAATTATTGCAATTATTATTTTAGTGATTTATTTCTACCGAACATGAATGACAATGTATAATCCTTACTGAATAAAGTATTATGAATTATTATGAATTATTATGAATTAATTTGGTTTTGGGTGCTCTTATTCTGGGAGGAACAGATATCGACCGTTCATGGTTGCTTCAAACCTAATTAGGATTCATAATTATAAAAATATAAAACTCGGTTTCACATCGATTTCCTTTTAAGCTAGATTAATGATAGTTAGGTAAGCTTTGATTCGAATTAGGTACTTTTGGCCTTGAGAATCCTTACATAGAAATGCCAGTAACCGCTTATTGACCGAACCTAACGGGGAAAAACTTAAATGGGTATACACACTCACCAATGCGTTACATCACACGAATTTTAAATGGACGTGTTTACAAAGTATAGCTACCGGTCGTCCAACTGTAAAAATCGAATTTCCACGTTACAGCGTGAGAGCTGAGTGTGACCAGAACAATAAAAATACACGTAGTCTGTACCAAAATGCTAAAAAAGAAACCAACGAAGAAAGGAGGAAGGCGATAGGTTGGTAGAAAGGAATGATGAGACATCGGTGTTTGCTTGTCTTTATGTTTACTAGTTTTTGTCAGCATGTCAGCATCTAAAAATGGTACTAACTTGAAATTTAGAATATCTGTTTTAAACTTGCTTGCCTTGCCTGTATCTATTTTTGATTAAAAAAACCATTTATTTTTTGATTTATTTGTTTAATCTATCTTGTTTAAATGTCGCATTGGTTGAACGGAAGATCATAGATTTTTGTTTTTTAAAACACTTATTTTATTTTATACTTTACTAGTGATCATAATAAGCTGTTATGTAGTCCCACTTCTTATAACTTCACCGCAAGTAATACCAATTATATTTAAACAATTAAATGTTCTACGCTATAGTCGCTCAACTATCTTAATGGAGATATCTTATCGCCACCCTTAAAATAGGTACCGTTGAGGAGTTGCGTTAGCCATCTGCGGTTTTCATCATCAGTTCCACTTCACCAAGTGATACTTTCTGAATGCAAATGCTGGAGTTATTACGAAAAATCCTGAAATTACTATTGAGTAGGCTACACGACGAAAGAGCATTGCTAGAGATGACACGATTAGGAACGCAACTTAAATTCAGTATCAAATTGACGCATCAGCAATTCACCTATCGATGTAAACCTTCAATCTTAATTAGGTATTATTTTTGTACGAACTGAACATTTTGGGATATTGAACCGTATTTAGTAAACCCAACAAAAAGTAACTGCTGTACATCGTTGAGGAATTCCCTCGACTGTATAGGCACCATCACCAATAGCACCACCATAGACCATACCACCATAGGGTCTCCATAATCAGAGCTGTAATGCCACTCATAACCCATATGGGTGCAAAGTTCTCATCAATAGAAATGAATTAAGTCCAACAAGGCTAAGGGACTGTTGCTCTTTCAGCCATCTAAGGACGGGAATGTTTTTGCGAAACTCAGAGCATTGTTTTTATTTTAAAAAATCTTCTCGTTTTGTGTTCAATTAATTATGTGTGTGTAACCTTCCGTGGTTTCACCTGATGGTTCCAACGGAAGACCAGCGCTGACTTTAATGCCAGCATTACGCTGAGTTGTGACCATTTCGTGGCTACTTTCTTCTTGTATTTGTTAATCTGTTCTTTGTTATGCATGTCACGAATAAACGATTTTCTTTCTTTCTTTCTTTCAACACACAAGGTAGCTACCAAGGTAGTCAAAACCTTATTTATCACAATAGGTCCAGAGAGCCTAGCCAAGATGCAAACGCAAAACGTTTTTCTTTTCTATCACTCAAAATGTATGGGATGACATTCTCGTACGTTTCGATAAACCACGTGGTCAACTGTCATCCCATACACTTTGAGTAATAGCCTGGTAAGACCCACCATACTACACACAGGGATTTCTTTGTAAGTGGGACTTTGAATCTACTATCAAGGCAATAAAGTTCAATAACGTTTGTTCGATAATGCAATTTTCAGTTTATGAAGATAGGAAAATCAACCTTATTCTTATTGCGGCACAGTTCCAATTAAATTGCCTTGATTATGTACATTCTATTGCGGCCTTACGAGGATAGAAAAGAAAAATGTTATAGTTGGTTCCAGTTTAAATGACGAAAATGCACTTAACGCAGGATTTTACAACTTCTTTTGTTGCTAAATATGAAAGGAAAAGATAACAAAGGGACGACCGAAGTGTGGCACGTGCCTTGGAGTAGCTCAACCCTTCTTGATCATTGGGTTTTACCTGAACCGGACACATTTAAGTAGGTGTTTTGTTTTCTAAGTACTTAAGTACAGTGCGGTTAACATTCAGGTAAAAATGTATTTTTAATACTATTCTTAAGTTGTACAGTATTTAATTATTATTTTAGTTAAATGTTTTAATTATTAAGTAAAATACCGGCAACATCAAAACTATCAAGATTGTTTGTTCACAGTAGGTATACTTTGGCCGTACCGACACACCTGCGTAATTGTTTTACAACCCTACTTGAAGATAACAATTGAAGAATAGATGTTGGTAATGGTTGGGTTTAAGTGCTTTTCGTCATATTAACTGGAACCAACTATACTAGCATTTGCATCTTGGCTATGGCTCCAGTGCAGCGTTTAGCTACGGTAGAACATAAATACATACACAACGCGCTTGCGGTGCTTGCAGGAAATACGAATCATTCAGAACGTAGGCAATAAATCGATGAATGTTCCTAAATATGTTGAAATTAAGGAAAATTGTCACGGATATCGACGATCAATGAAACGAACCGTAAACAAACAAGTTAATCATGCAGTTTCATGCTGAATTCCTTGAAATGCTAGAACGATAAATTTGTAATTGTAGTGTTTTACGAAGACGCGCCCTAAAAACAAATTTATGTTGCGTTATTGCGTTAATGTGCGTAAAATGAGTTAAACATTAACCGAGCAATGAGTACCTATTTCGAGTTTTAGGGTTCCGTCACTATTCTACAAACAAAACACACTTTTTATTAGACGTTTATATTTTCAAGAAAAAGTACCTAACTTACATTTATTTCATTTTATTCGGTCATGGCGAAACCGTAAGGGTTTTATAAGTTTGACTAAGGTAGGGGCAACTGTTGTACCTATGGACGATTGTACCTAAGGACACTAGCAGTAAAAAAAAACTACAAACCTTAGACTGTTATCTCGAACACACCCGAATAGCATTTTTCTCGTATGGCAATGTTAACTATCTGTCATTTTCATATTTGAGAGTAGTAGTGTCTTTTTTGGCTACGGAAAGTTTTCGTCGTCAAAAGTAAGTTTTTATTCGTATTTTGAGTGTGTTTTCTAAAGTTTTAAGCATAATGCTGTGAGTCTCTTCGTAGTTAATGAATGATTTCATGATTTGTTGGTTATTTTATGTAGATATTGCTGCTCTCGGGCAACTTTTAACGGACTGACATTAGTTTGAACTGTAAAGTGTCGAATTTGTACCTGTGGACAAGTGTTTTATTGTACCTGTGGACTGTCTAAAGGTACATGTTGAACCTGTGGACAGCTAAATATGAATAGTACAGTATGCCGTAGTGAATAGTATGCCGTCCATAGGTACAAACTATAGTTGTACCTATGGACAAAAGGGGCATTTTTTTTAATATGCTTATATCTCTATAGTTTTAGTAGATAATTGAAAACAAAGCGGTGATTATGAAAGACTGTTTAATTACGATACTAAAACAGTAAATAGTTATACAAAATTATTGACAGCTTTTTTTTAAATATTTGAAATAGTCTAAAAATTGGAAAGTGTCCACAGGTACAACAGATGCCCCTACCCTAAAAAGCAAGCATAAGAGAGGGTGCTATTCGTAAGTCCGTCTTTTGCTGGTTATTAGGCCTTCCCTAAAGATCTCCTCATTATCGCAGTTCTCTCGCATCCAGCCGTTTCCCTCGACCTTATCATGACGTCGGTCTTTCTTTATCAAGAGGATTGTCCAATTTTTTCCATACAAATTTAGCTCCGGATCCACCAGACCATCGTCTGGATTAGTCCGGACATTCCCGGACGTTTAGACTCTAGTCCGGAATTTTGTCCGGTTTTTTAATGAGTTGGAATATGAGTAATAAAAGTGTCTGGTACCATGCCTACCATACCACTATAAATAAGTGAGTAATGTTTCCATTTTGTGACCAAAAGGTCCGAACTTTTATCAAAATATCATGCTTATTATCAGGACTTTTCAAATTCCTAAATGGTCACCCTAGCTCCAGACGATAACTTTTCTCGCCCCCTAAATCAAGTCCTATTTCCACGATTTTTGAACGGAGTCGCAGGCAACAGTAGTACATATAACTTATATTTTGCAGGCTGTAGATGGCCTTAGTAGCTTATGGCCGAAACCTATATTCAAACCACGGATAGATAGGCTTACTTTGGATTAAAATTTTGTATGGGCATATGTCAATTTTTTACCGGAAGTAAGCCTTATCCATCCACGGTTTGAAAATTGGGTTTGGCCGTTAGAGTGTCGACTTGACTGGTACCGACTTTGAACCGGAGCTTTTTTATGTACCAACGAGTTTTACTTACTCAAATACTATACGAGTACCATCATGCTCTTACGGTTGCGGAATAACTTCCTGAAAAAACCTGCACAAGTGAATTCAACGGGGTCGTCTGTACAAATACAAATATAAGGTAAATCTCACGATTTGAGAATAATCGCAACTTATGTTTTTTTTTTATTACAAGCATAAGCTTGTCTTTGTACAGATTTATCCTGGATCTATAAAATCAGGACACGCTGTAAAAAAATATTGGACTTAACTAATGACATAATTATTAAAAAAAAATGAGTTTCAGCAAAATAATACATGTTTTTAAACGTCATACGCTTGTAAACTAGCTAAACTAATATTTTTTTTGTGTCAAACGTAAAATAATCACCGAAGTAATTAAATACCCATAACCAGTAATTCCCTAAAACATACTGACATGTGACCCGGTTTGCGAATTTCGTTACTATAACAGTTTATATTCTCGTAAAAGGCGCGGTCATTGGCCAAGGATCAGCATTCGAGCCACGCACGTGGGTGGCCAAGGAATGGTAATGCAAACAGCCGACCTGCATTCAGAGAACTGACGGACGCCGCGCCGAATAGTTTACTTTTAAATTCAGAATTATGTCGCTTATAAAAAAAATCGGATCGGTCCAATTTACACTGGTAAGTTTAATTTACCGCTGATTATGAAAGTTTTTTTTTAAAGTAGGTAATAATTTAACTCGGCTCTCTGAATAAAATAAATATTATAATTTATTATATTTTTTTATTACGGTACGCGCTGAACAGTCAACTCTAAAACTTGCAAATGTGCCGCTTTTTAAAAAATCGGATCGGTCCAATTGACTCTGGTAAATTTAAATTTGCCACTAATTATGAAAGAAAATAATTTATAAGCTAATGTATTCTTTTAATTTATTGTAAATTTGGGAGCCATGTTCTTTTTAATTAGTATCACTTAATATCACTTAATCAGTTTCTTTGTCTAAGTTTGTCTGGAAGAGATCGCTAATATTCACATGTAACGCCGCCTCTTTTATACCTCTTTCGTAACTTTTAATTATACTTTTCTGTTCTTAAAACAAATGTGGTGTTTAATCGTATATAAATCGTATTGTAAATCTACGTACAGTCGACTTCATATGTGTACACTTTAGTACCTTGTCTATTTAATGTCATGTTTAACTTAAACTGCCATCCATAAATTGCCACAACTGTTAAAGTGACTAAAGTGTATACATATTTATGAACTCGATTGTAAATATTTATTTACTACAAGGGTTCTATTCTACTCGGTAAAACCATATTGCCTTTGACATGTTATCTTATTGTGTTAACTCAGTGCCGTTACTGTCAAGTAAATAAGAGTTATCATAAATCATTATAACGTTTATCTACTCTCATATCGTAAAGTTCGAATTATAAACTTCAAAACGAATTTATATTGGCATACTTTATAAACACAATACCGAAATTAACAAAAAAAAAACACTTTATAACATTATTTCTCTAACAAAATAATGTTATAAAGTAATTTTTTTACCATTACGATACAAGTTAATCCAAAAAGTTAATGTCACCAACGAGGTTCCATATGTTTTTTTTTAATATTGGAACGCACATGCGGTTCGCGTCATTTTTATAGCATTTCAAAAAGTTTTAATTCTAATTTTTACTTGTCTGTGACAGCGCCCGCTTTAACGCATGCGCGGTGATGTGCTAGGTTTTGGCGCCATTCATTGAATACGTTTTGCTGTAGTTACTTTATTAACTTTGATCTTTTATTTAGTAGGTTGAATCGCAATGTATGAGAGTAGATGAAGTAGTGTATGAAACTGCACATAACTAGGTATTAAAACACTCGTGTGATACTATTAAAAACCTCGCCTAGCGGCTCGGTTCTTAAACACACACTCGTGTTTTAATACCCCTCTTTATGCAACAATATCATAAACTACTATTATGATAACAGGCAAAATAAATATTAGATACTTACAATTATGAAAGATTGATATGGTTTTACCGAGTAGAATAGGCAGGTGTTATAATAAATAAATAAATATCAGGGGACAATGTCACACCAATTGACCTAGTCGCTAACTAAGCTCTAGGCTTGTACTATGGGTACTAGAAAAGGATATAAATACTTGTATAGAGAATGTTATACTTAAATACATAGAAATCATCCATTATTTAGGAACAAAGATTCGCGCTCATGACACAAATATCTGCCCTTACCGGGTTTAGAACCCAGGACCGCTAGCTTCGTAGGCAGGGTCACTAACAACTAGGCCAACGCGTGGTCTAATCACTAATGATCGTAAATACGTACATTATTATACACACACATAACCTTAATGCTAACACGCGATGTTAACTAACGTGTTATTCTCAGAAATTATGGATTGATAACAATTTTTTATATCACGTTTCGTTATGTGCCTTCAGGGGGCCCAGACAAGAGGCAAACGCTTCCAGGCGTTTTCCTTTCTATAAAGTTCAACGCCTAGGCGTTAGCGTCCAACATATGTCAGACAAAAGGAGTTAGAATAGAGAAACGTGCTGTCGATTCTGCGATACGCTCATTGTGCGCATTTTGAATTGTTTACTCGAAACGCTGAAGCGCTTTTCTGCAAGTCTCCGGCGTGCGAATAGTTTTCTACATCGTACGGCAGAATACAGAACAGAATGCACGTCAAAAGTGCCACTTGACTAGCCATTTGTATGGATTATGTCATTGTGACAGCTCTGAGCGTTTTTCTGTTCGTTTCGAAATATTGCAGAAAAACGAAAACAAGTACCTACGTTGGCTAGCCACTTAGCTATTCTCTTCGATAAACAACGTGATCAATTCGTGATCTCATACATTTGAAGGCGATAGAACAGAAAAGCGAAAGCGGCGTTTGCCTCTTGTCTAGGCCCCCAGGCTTCAGTGGCTATTCTAAACATGTAATAATTTGCTTACAATGATAACGACAGATAAAAATATGATTATTCAGTAAGTCCTGTTTACTGAATAAACATGTTTATCTTTTGTATACCAAGGATGCCATTATAAAAATCTACCAGAGCTTTCCAAGTGGAGACCACTGTTGAAAAGAAGCGCCGCAAGGAACTCAACAGACGGCCATTCTTCGGTTACAGCTGTGACACGTGTTTGTAATGCAACAGATACCTACAAGTTTGTCAAAAATCTCTACGACGTGAAACCTAATTATTTGGCCTCACAAAGCAACTCGTAGCTAGATGATGATGATGATAAGTGGGGACGCCCAGCCGAAGCAGGCGGGCAGTCGATTCGGTTAACCGTTCATTCTGCCCTCGTAGCTAGATAGTTGTCTGTCGTATTTGTTTAATAAGTAGGTACGAGGATAGTTTTTGTCAGTGTTTTTTCGGGCCGAAAATCGCTGGAATAAGATGTTCCGTAGAATATATTTATAGTATCTAGGCTAGACGCGTCATGGAATACGTTTAAGTCTCTGGTGTTATGTATTTATCTATGTATGAATATTTATATTTTCTTTATTCTTTTCTGTGCACCACTGTTGTTAGTTTCTGCTATTTGATTGACTGGTAGAGAATGCCCTTAGACATTAAGGGCCTGTTTCACAATCGACAAGTAAATTTATCTATCACTTAAAGTTGACTCTCTCCTTGTCTATTTTCAAGTGTAAGACAGAGAAAAGGCTAAATTTATCTGTCAAATATGCTTTACTTGTTGATTGTGAAACAGGCGGGTAGTGATTTAAACCTTTTTGTGCAATAAACATTAAAAAAAACATTTTGTTCCATTTTTTAACCCTCAATGCAAAAGAGGGATGTTTTAAGTTTAGCGTAGGTAGGTATGTCTCTATCTGGGTTATTTTTAAAAGAATGCTATTTTAATCTACATGGAGCTTAGTTAAGTTTGATCAAAATACAGAAGGTTTTTATTTGTTTCATTATTAAACTGAAATGAAAACTAACACTTTGTAACCATTTCAGGTTCTGATTTTCTTCGTGCCCTTAGAAGGAATCACGGTGTCGCCAGTGCGGTGTCCTACCAACAAAATCGCCCCTCCCAGGCGGGCGGCATATTTCGACCACGTAAGAGCCAGGACCTTTGGGGCCTATTATGAGTTGCTGCAGCCTAATGCCCCTTCACAATACGGTCCCAGTTTACAAGAGAAACCTCAGGCAGATGATCCTGACGACTGTGGTGACATCGAGGATTATGACGAAACAGATTTGAGTTCACGTAAGTTACATAATTTTATTGTGGCGGCGTCACGTAAAGATTTGTTAACTTGTTTCGTAATATTCTTCACGGTGACCCGGTTAGATTAGCTGGTTGTGACCCTGCCCACGAAGCTAGCTATCCAGGGTTCGATTTCCAGTATGGGAAAATTATTTGTGTGATTTTCTTTCTAAGAATGCTTAGTTGTCTAGAGTCCACAAGCCTATAGGCCCATGGACACTAGGCAATTCTACGTCCCAATGTACGCTCTATAGTATAGAGCATAGATTAGGACTTGGTATTTTTTTGTGTTATTTACCCCTTAATAGCTTTTATAGGTTTTAAGTGACCTGTGCGCTAGTTTGTCTTTTCCGTGCCAAAAAAACTTACGTACGACTTCTTTGCATACGACACACAAGCATGACGACATAGTGGTGTCGAAGAAATTTAAATATTGACTTTACTATGCACAAAGCGTGATGTTATCTAATTAATTTGTGACGTGTTATTTAAATCTTAATATACATACATACATACATACCTTCACGCCTTCATTCCCAGAGTGGGGTAGGCAGAGCTACAGAATTACCAACAACGCCAAAAACTTGTTGATAACTCTGTAACCACAATTTGCACAATTAGCTAACATGTTTAACAGCGCATTAGTGACAAGCAAGCCCATCGCCTAACAGTAGGTACTAGAAGCCCTTATTCCCTTAGTCGCCCCGTACGACATCCACGGGAAGACATGGAGTGGCACTATTCTACCCCGGCAACCATCCGGGGACTCTCTTATAATCTTAATATCTCCGTGTCATAATCATTTCCAGTAACTCAACCGTATACTCGCCACGGGCATAGCGAAAGCAAACTGTTCTTCAATGGCTTCCTCTGGAATAGACCCAGCACTGCGAAGCCCACTCGTCCGACCCGCCCGAACTATATAATGCCCTCGGCATCATATGGCTCCGGTGGATACTTTGGAAACAATCACTACCGACCACCAGTGCATCAAGATCCGTCAGGTTTGTCGTTTTTTTTCACCTGTTCGTAATTGTTTTATACCTCTCCTCTATTGATCGCTGCTGCATTCGCGTAGAAGTTATTTATCGCTATTTCCTTCAGGAACCGTCCAGTTAAATAGGTTCAGTGCAACACGGACAGACAAACAGTGTTACTTTCGTATATTTTTTTTTAAAACAAGTTTTACTTGGTTACTCACTCTAACTATAGTTATCACACTGACTTGAAATTTTGCATGCAATTTGGATGTGAAATACAAATAGGTATTTGTTACTTAAACATCTAAATCTGCCTTTAGGTGGGGATGGAACTGAAAATCTCAGGTTTTGTCAATTGTAATATCATTAATAGATATTTGAATACCCGATGAAACAATTAACCGAATAACTCCTGAATTATTCTAGTCAGTCATATGCGCTTAGTGACATGTTACGTTTCTGTCCCGTAATTAAAGTAATTTAATTATCATTGCGTGCTTAGGTATGTTTTTTCTCCCAACATTTGTCACTTTTAGGCACGCATGGGAAAACCGACTTTTTAGCCATTTCTTTATCGAGATAATGGATTATCCTTTAAATTCAGATGACCTTCAAATACAATAAACCACGTTTACGAAGCACAAAGAAAATAGAACAGAGAAAAACATCATAAAAAAGGATGGCAATACAGAAATCAAAATAAAAACAATAAAGAATGAAAGAAATAAAAGTAGTTGTAGGATAACATTGCCATGGGTGATTCTGTGACGTCGAAATTGACACCACTCCGCACTATGTCACAGCATAAACATATACATACCCATCATTTTACCGAATTCACTTCATCGAATGTATCATTTCATCCAATTTTATTTCTTCGAACGCTACTTTTTGCTGAAACCGTGATGTTTTCAGGATATTTTAAACATTAATTACGTAGGAGGTTAGGTTAGACTTACGCAAATGCCTTTTGATGACATGAAAATTCTACGTTATTCAGTGTCTCCATTGAGGCGGAGATGAGCGGAGTGGAGCGGAGAATATGAACCTATAGAATCTAAACTAACGTGCGCAACGTGGCTAATATTGTCACAGCTCCGCTCCGCTCAACTCCGCCTCAGTGGAGTGGAGGGTAAAATAATAGGCACCCAATATTAATATTAATCAAACAATGTGCCTATACAGTGCTACCATTTTCCTGATAGCTATCGGCAATCTACGTTTTTATAAGACACACGAGATGAGTGACAAATATACTGTTAGTTGCGAGTACAAGCGTGATAGCGATAACCAGCCGAAAGCTATTAAGAAGCTGGGGAGTACCTACTGTATAATTATAGAGAACGTCAAGTGTCGATTCTATTCGTTTGACACTTTTGTAAAAACATCGACCGCTGATGTCGCGTTGTGACATAAAGCCCGAATGTATCACAATTAATGTACCTATCTATAATATTTAAATAATTTTTATACAGCGCCGCTCTTGCCATCGTCTACGCCTACTTAGGGGGGCGCACTCAACCGGTTAAGAAACCCTGGTGTCACGGTATCATCATCATCAACCCATAGCAGTCGACTACTGGACGGGAACACCCAAATACTCCGAAATATTTTATTCCGAATTTACTAATTCCGATTTTAAAAACCCCGAATTTCATAATTCCTAAGGAATAAAATTTCGATTACTAAAAAACACGAAATTTATTTAACCGAATTTCCAAATTCCGATTGTATATTTTTCCGATTTTTATAACTCCAAATAATGAAAAACCCGAAGTGTCATTGGCCCGAAAAACAAAATTCCGATTATTAATTTTCCGAAACTTTATTACTAATTCGGAAATTTGATATTCGGGATAATGAAATTCGTGTTTTCAATAGTCGGAATTTTATTTATTAGGAATTATGTTTTATAAATCGGAATTAGTAAATTCGGAATAAAATATTTCGGAGTATTTGGGTGTTCCCGGTCTAACTATCATAAATGTGAGGTAGGTTTAGGTTATGTTAGTTTTGCAGCAGGCTCGGAGGGCCAAACCACCCAGAAATAGGAGCTCCGCGTAAGCGGAGCTCCGTCGACACTCTTACTCTTACTTCAAATACATATTTGATTAGGTGGGTTTATTATTAGTCGGTGTAATGATATTCGGAGTTTTGAAGATCGGTATTTTAATAATCGGAATTCGTATTTTTGATATTTCTGATTATTATTCTTTCGGATTGTTCGGTGTATTGAAATTCAGAATTTTGCAAATCGTAATTGTTAACGTTAGACATTTTGAAATTTCGGATTTATAAATATCGGAAAAATGAAAAATCGGAATACTTATATTCGGAGTTTTAAAACATTCGGAATTATAATAATCGGCATTATGAAATTCGTGATTCCTATACTCGGAATTTAGTTTTTCGTATTTATGTAGTGTACCCCTACTGGACACACCACTAATCTGTATACACGCCACTGAGCACCATCTTTATAGCTTCCCACAACTATTGCTTTCAACCACCTTCCATCATTCCTAATATTTCAAGATTTTCATACAAATCATTTTGTGCTTTTGGCACCCAATTTGTTGCACGTTTGAACCGTTAAATCCGGAACCATACAAATTAATGCGCACGATTGCATTCCAATTGAAAGTAGAGCCATAGTTCATTTTACAAGGTTATATAGGTAATCCTTACTGTAAAGTTAAAGGACCTATGTAGAAGTATGACGCAAACGAATAAATGTCACATTTGTATGGGAAATTAGTTCCATTTTGTATCACCGCGTGTATTTTATTTGATCTAATATTTCCGTACATAAATCTATCACAGCTTAAACTTGTTTGTTTACGAGGACTAATGCAACGGTTGGCGAGTAGAGCACAGAATTACTAAATAAATGGAAATGTGTCAGACAGCTAGTTATATTCTAAGGCTAAGAAACTAAACCGTCTATAACGGCTTAGGTTAGTAATATCTTCGTTTAAATTGGATAGTCCTGAGTTTAGGTCCTGATAGGTAGGACAAACTTCGAATAGAGAAATTACCGTGATTGGGTATTATGTCGAGTATACCAACTAACTTCCTTATTTATAAACGAGCAGTAGCTAAAGTCGGCTTAAAGTTTTGTCCTGACATTTGGTTTTGACAGACCACTTAAAGAACAAATAATACTTAAACTAAATACCTAGGTTTATTGTGATTAGAGGGTTAGTTATAAATTATAAAGCTAAACCACGGTAGGAAGTTACATAAATGAATAAATTCATTGTATCATAGTATTTAAGTATCCTCGTGTTGGTAAACAGAAAGGCCTTTTGATTTACTTAGATACATTAATACATTTTAATACGACACAAGTCAATATTAATTGAAATAATAATTTGTCTCAGAAAATCTTTACTATTATTTAAAACACGTCTACCTACTTTTGGACATACTTACGTCTGCCAGAAGTGTGGTTACCACACCGATCGGCTCCGCGCTGCCCGCATCCACTCGAGAACTCATAATCCCCATCGGCCATCTTCTATAAGCAATGTAGGTATCCCGCCAACTTTACAAAGCTCAAAATTTAGATCTACTTCTCAACCTCTGTTTCAAATAAGATTTCGCAGAAATACCGCCTAGCTACGGCAATCAAAGAAAGCAGATTTTACGTTCATAAATACAAAACCCAATGTTTGGTCCATTTCGCATTTTTTGGGTACATTTTGCGGAAACGGGGCGACGCGTTTAGCCTACTTGGTAGTGACCCTGCCCACGAAGATAGCGGTCCCGGGTTCGATATGGGCAAATATTTTTTTTGATGAGCGTGAATATTTGTTCCTAAATCTTAAATACTTTCTATGTATTAAGTGGCAGTGGGCGGGGCACATCGCACGCAGGACGGATGGCCGATGGGGTCAGAAGGTTCTTGCGTGGCGATCGCGGACCGGGAGACGAGCTGTAGGTAGGCCTCCAACAAGATGGTGTAAACCTTGTAAGGATCGCGGGAACGCGGTGGATGCGAAAAGCACAAGACCGGTCTGAGTGGAGAGCCTTGGGAGAGCCCTATGTCCAGCAGTGGACGTCTTTCGGAATGAATGAAAAAAAAGTATGAGGGTACCTATTTCTTTGTTACTATGTTTATCGTTGTCTTGTACCCATAGTGCAGTCGACTAATGAGGTGTAAAGTTGTAATGAGGTACAAAAATGGATACATCTCTTTATACTCGACTGAACAAGCCTAAAGGCTAGAGCTTACCTTATGGCCTTAGGACTAGGTCAATTTGTCAATTTATTCATATTCTGTCTCATTTTAAACTCGTTTCATTTCAGATTACGTGAAACCAGTTCACGAAGGCGCCTCCGTCGAGACTCAGCAGACGTACCGCCCGGAGGTCGTGGGGGGTCCGCTCGGCCACGTGGTGGGGCATTCCCCCATCAGACCGTCCACTAGGCCCCAGGATCGTCCCACCACGACACCCCATCACCCGACGAGGCACCCACAGAGAACCACTGAAGCAACAGTCTACACCACAAGACCATCGCGACCTAGAGCATACAATAACGATGGAATAATAGGCTCGTTTATCGACTTGTTACTATTTAAATAACATTAGGTACTATGCGGATATTTATATAGAACGATAGTTGTTTCAATGTTAGCAGTTAAAACGACTTTCATAGACGACCTTTCATTGTCCGGAGTAGGGCTAGAAATACCAACTTTTAACCTTTTGCGTGACGGCTAGACACGACGGAACAATCGCATTCTAGTCATAACTAAAGTTCGTTTTATACAAAGAATGGTTATATGATCCACTGGGTTGGGTATCATCCTGCAGTCTAATGGGGACCGCGTGACATGATGATTAATGAGTGTTCGTAATTTTGATGTTCATTTACCTCATTAAAATTAATCAAATAAAAACGTCATGTGATGTCATCGTGGAGTTTGCAATACACGCCCTCGAGCCGTTTAAAAGTTCACATGTGTTTTACGGAGTTGGTGCTTCTGTGACTTGTTAACTAACGATACAAAATGAATACAGTGTTGTGGATATTGGTGTATGTTATTTTTACCCTGGCTTACGGAAAAGGTAAACTTTGATCTCAATATTATTTAACATTTTTAAGTGGCAATGATTTATATTGTTAATTACTTAAATCTAACAGCCACGAGTGTCAGTTGGTCTTCAGATTCATTCAAACTACATCTACACAGAATTTTAATAGGGCAAATTATATTCTACATTCGACTGATCTGAAGCTATCAAGAAAAAAACATCTAAGTACGAACCTATCTCTTGGGCGATTGAAACGCAATTTGACTGTACAGGGAAAACCTTTAGAATGAGGTCAGACAGAACAAAACAATACGAAATACCTAGGTATTCGGTACCTAGCTAAAGTTTGGCTAAGGTATTTTTTACTATATTTTCAATGCGGTAAAATACAAATTGATCGACTTATGAGAAGCGAAGCTCAATACATTTTTGTTGCTGTAGTGCTTCATTTTCGTAAAATATAGGTATGCAAGGTGCTTACAAATCCGAAACAATGTCTATACGACATAGTATTCCGTCAGCCGTCAACTACATATACCTACCGTATAACTTGGGATCCGTGCCTGTCGGCATTACGCAGCAATAGGCTACCTATGCTTTTTATACCTATGGTTCTGAGTGCGATCTAATTCGTGGGAGTTGTGATTCGCAAGATAAGCCAAGCCGATAACCAAGCTTACGTGAAATGTCCAGTTGGGTGCTGCAATTTGGAATGTAACATGTACCCTGGATAGAAACATAGGCTACCTTTTAACCCGTAAAGCCTTCCGATTCCATCATCGAATCAGTTCGTAGATACCATAATACTCGTATTGTATTTTGTGGTTAACATTACCAACTTCATAGTTCATTTGATTTAATTAATAGGACTAGTTCAAATTGTCTTGCAAGATTTGACACATATACCATTGCAAGTTAATAAACATCTTGCAAAAAATGGGAGTAATGGTTTTACCATCCCACTTGGCAGTTCTGATAACGTGTAATTACACTGGAGACCTGAATAACTGCACTGTTCACTCCCAATTAATATGTTTACTTGCAACAGCGCAACGAACGCTACATCTGCGTCAATGTCATCCCAATCAAGAAGTTTTGCGTGTGTAACAGATACTTGTGTGTGGCTTTGGCCAGTTATTTTTTGCAGGTTGGGTAATAATCAATGGGCAACGAAGCGAAAGTATCTCAAATCCGATAGCTCATTTAAGAACTTAAAGGAAATATACATTGTAGTACTGTTAGGCGATGGGCTTGCAACCTGTCACTAATACACACTGTTAAACATCTTAGCCCAATTGTGCAAATTGTGGTTACGGAGTTATCAGCAAATTTTTAGACTTGTTGGTAATTCTGTAGCTCTGCCTACTTCACTCTGGGAACGAAGGCGTGAAGGTATGTATGTATGTATGTATACATTGTAGGTATTTAAAAAAAATTTATCGCATTCAGTCTGAAACCAGGAATCTAATTATATTCATAACTAAAAATGCAAATCGATAGGATCAATAACTCTTTCCAAGAAACAACATGGGTAACAATTTGTTACAGATTGTAATTTGCAGTAGGTAGGTACTTACATGACGTTGGTATGTTGATGACGTGACGAAAAAATTAAATTTCGATGACGTTTTTATTTTTAAGGCGTAATGCTTCTTGGAAAGAGTTTACCTTATTGTAATAAAATAATGAGTGGTTTTTTTGAATTTTTAGTTGGTTCGATTTCCAGCTCAAGTAAGCATTTCAAAAAATCTGTAATTTCCGTTATATGTACTCGTATTCATATTAAGAGAGCGTCAGTGGCCTATTGGCTTAGGGGCTCGACTCGTGATCGTAAGGTACCGAGTTCGAAACCGCGCGGTCACCATGTACCAAGTAGTTCTAACTTAAGTGCATTACCCGATGCTCTTACGGTGAAGGAAAAACATCGTGAGGAAACCTGCCCATTCGAACAGCTGAGTGTAAGATGGTAATTGCACAAAATATCCTAAAGGGTCGAAGTGTATCCGAAAGGGCCCTCCCTTCAAAGCCCATTAATTAATTCCACCCTGATCCCGATTTTTGATACGTTGGTAAGCTATTAAGAAATATTTCTTTATTTAGATATAGTAAATATAGGTACTATCCTGAAGTATCCTGCTTTTTAATGAAGATAATAAATTTTTATTTGACAACCGGGTATATAAAACATATTTTTTCCAACTAGTTAAATCTTTATTTTCGACAAGAAACAATTCTTCACAACATGCAAAAAACATATTTCCCGTTTCAGGATCTAATTCAGAATACAATCCTTATCTTGACGCTTTGAGTAAAAGACCGTGGAAGAGCGTCCAAAACTATGTCCAAGTACGTCCAGGGGCTTTCCTGTTCTATTGGCTGTACTACGCTGACGGTACTTCAATAGGCGCTGATCGGAAACCCCTTATAATATGGATACAGGGTGGCCCAGGATTAGCTGCGTCAGGCGTTGCTAACTTTGCAGAGTTTGGACCGTTGAATATGGAAATGCAGCCTCGAAATCACACCTGGGTAAGTAACGTGTCCGAGCCAATAGGTTTGTGGTGGGAGGTCAGGTGCAGGGTCCGTCCGGATCGCTAACACCGTCTCATCCGAACCTACCGCGACGGTAGCATTGCTGTCGTCCGGTGTGGTGATAAGACAACCGATGAAATTACTAACACAGAGGCATTCCATCATAGTCCTCAAGATTGGCAACGCATTCATAGTCTTAGGGTTCAGTCTTAAGCATGCAAAAGTCTATGGGTCTAAGATCTCCTTACCATCAGGTAGCCTGCGTGCTCGTAGATAGCTGCTTTATGACCCTTGAAAATACCTATTGATATGTTCTGTTCTGTATGGTGGTGGACCGACAATCTGGGACAATCAAGATCACAGCGCTCATTCCCAAAATACCAGTATTTTAAAATACCAGTTTCTCAGTATATCGGAATCCCAAAACTAAACATTCAAATTAGGGTATTGTTTATTAGGTACCTTTACTCAATATTTCGAGTCTGGTGAAAAAAAGTAATTCAGTATTTTGAGACAATGGATGCGAGTAGGTCAAAACTGACCATCATCGTAGAGGTTTAGAGTATAGTTGACCCCTTCGGCTGAAATAACGCTCTTTCAAAGGCCCTAGACAAGATGCATTGGATTGACGAAAGCTGTCAGACGGCCGTGTCAAACGCCTACGTCAATTCCATATATTTTAACAGTTTTGGGAAATCATTAGTGATCGTTATCAACGTGCAATTTTCGTGGCAAGGTGTATTGTTGACAGAAAAAGCGAATATTCACTTATTAATTTTCTAGTTTTACACAATCACTATAAAACAAATAAGTACTTGCCTACATAAGCTGTTTGAAATTTCTAGTTTTTTTTCGATACAGGCCTTAGGATTACATCTCTAGATAATAAATCTACACTGTACAAAACCTTTTCCGTCATAACATAAACAATTTACGTCATGATGTTTATGTTATGACGGAAAAGGTTTTGTACAGTTTCATCGCGTGCCCGCCACTGGCACGCGTTACCTTTTGATGAGCCGGGTTCGATTTGTTTTGTTGTTTTACAAATGGCGTGGGCTTGCGTTCGAAGCGCGTTGCTCCTGCGCGTTTGGTGTGCTGGAGCCTTTAAGCAACTTGTCTACTTAGTAGTAAAGCTACGTCGATTTAGAATAACCCGCGTGACAGTTTGTATACACACGTTAGAAACTTTATATAAATACTATCATATGAATCATCCTAGGTACACGAAAAGTCGTCAAAGAACTGCTGTTAATTTAAGATGTATATTTCAGGTCAATGGAAAAAATGTCCTGCTCATTGACCATCCCGTTGGGACGGGTTTCAGTTACGCAATTAATGATTCGTTGTTAGTACACACAGATAGAGAAATGGGTAAGAACTAAGAAGAACATCATACATAAACAAGGACAAGAAAAAAATATGGTGTTTATAATGGTATTTCTTCCACAGCTGACGATTTATCAAAAGTAATAAGAGTATTCTTCAAGAGGCATAAAGCATTCCGAATAACGCCAACTTACGTATTTGGCCAAAGTTATGGCGGGAAATTGAGCCCGAGATTGGGATATTATCTACATACGGTGGGTACATTGTTTTGGTTGAGTAGGTGCCGTAATCTCTTGTAACAAAAGTTTGTATATTATTACAAACTTTTGTTAGAAGAACGAGATGACAAGGTCGAACTAAATTTTAGGTTAATATTCCTTCGAAAAAGTTCTTAAATTTTCCAACGTAAAAATGTTCTTCTGAATAACACATAAGAATAGAACGCCTTGAACGTCAAGCAACATACTTTTTAAGAGGTTCTACCTCAAATAGGAGTTTTTACCCGACTGCCGAAAGTGCAGGGTAATGTGTTTTCCCAACTATATATGCTTGTATATATGTACGTTTGATTCTTTGTGGCGACGGTTGTGGAGCGATGTTGATGATTCTTACGTCAATCGATTTGTCTTAATCTTGTGAGTGTCACTAAAGATATGATAAAAATAAAAGTCGACGAACAAAATGGAGTAGGTATCATTGAATAGGTATTTAAAACGTATTTTTAGGTTTCTTTGGTCATTGTTAATTTTTAATGATCATTTAGGATTCATAAAGATTTAAAGTTGGTTAGCAACAGTCGGGTTTTTTAAATAGTGAACACGAATCAAACACAAAATGCAACTAGCTACAGTCACCCAATAAAAATGGTGATCATACTTAGAACCTTGTCATTCTGATTGTCAATGTTATTGTAATTTTTGTCATTTGATGTATGTACAGTTTAAACTTTATTATAACAAGGCTCCAAAGTGCTCTTATACAGGGTGCCTCTGACCTTGGGGCTTTAAATGCAACGATCGATTCTATTCGCTAAACGGACCTTATTTTGTTCTGCAACATTAAAAAATAACTTAAGTTTCGATAACTAATTGATGTAAAAGTCTAATTGTAAAATCAGTGTATTCAATACTGGCCATCTAATCACTATCTCATGGTACGGGGGCGACATTAACTTGGTAGGAGGCCTAAAGGAAAATAGAGAATTGGATCGCGTACATTGAAAATTACATTTAAATTGAATGAAAAAAATTTTTTTTTTTGGTCATTTTTTTAACAACTTACAGTACAAAAGAAGTTCAGTTTCAGGAGTAGAAACGACCCATGCATTTAAAGCCCCAAGGTCAGGGGCACCCTGTATTTATTGGCTGCAAATACCACGTCTGAAGTCGTAAGTGGTTCTGAATTGACTCATTGGCAATAACGTCTGGATGGGGATAGAGGAGGTTCACAATTCGTCTGTTTAGGTTTTGTTACATTGTGATTGAAGCCTTCCTATATATTAAAGCTTCGTTTTGTTATTTCAGGCAATCGAGAAAAAACGACTCAAGATGAACTTCAAAGGTATTGGAATCGGTAGTGGATGGGTAAACCCACGGGAAAGCACAATGGTGCAACCAGATTTCTTATATTTTATGGTAAGATCCTAAAACAATTATACTTCATATTAAGATACGTTTAGAATCATACAAAACGCACCCAAAACCCTTCCCCGAACACTTTAATTTGTTATGTTGCTACACTTCTATCGTCGGTGATACTGCGAAACCGCCTAACTAAACAATTTATGATATAGCAAAATAGACCTTAGTGTCTTTTTAAAAAGGTGCATTTTGCTCCTTATTTAAAATGTTACTTACGCGGTTTAGCAGTTTGACCGACGCTATGTGCATCGGTACAGAATACAGACCGGCAATCCACAGCGAAGCAATTTTACACACCTAAATCCAGCACGTTGAATGCCAAGCGCTCTGATTTCCATAGAACATAGACCCAACTAGAGGGAAGCTGGTGGTAAAAGTGCTTAAAAGATAAACTAGCTATAGTATAGTATAGATATAGTGGCGTGCGGTGAGTATAGCAACCGATTGGTAGATTGATGATAGTGCGGCATTTTGCCTCACTATTTTAGTAAATACTTCAATTAAGTACCGTAAAACTGCACAACTATGCACACAACCTGCAACAATAGTCCAATTTTCCTCGTAAAATTATTCTAAAATATGATACCTTACTGCCATTATTGCTGGGTATATGTACTGTTTGACCTGAAATCAATTGCTCTAAACTCTAGCTATAGCTAAAGCTATCATATTTTTAGAATAATGTGATAAGTAAAATTGGATTATTGTTGTAGGCCAGGACCATAGTTGTGTAGTTTTACGGTAATGAGATTAAACATTGGTATTTAATTTGATTTAATTTATATTGTCACGCAATACAATGTTTTTGGAGGGAAGGCGATCGTATTAGCGCAAATATCCCTCATAGGTAGATTTGTGAATTTACTGTCATTAAGCACACATGGAAAATCGACCCCCTGATATGGCCATTTTGAATTTGAACCAAAAAAACCCATCTAATGTGAATTTTGTCAAAATGTAATTGTGCTGAAAAATATTTATAACCAATTTTCTTTTCCATCCATTATAAATTAGGAACAAAATTAAATACACACAGAGTGAATGTAGTCTATACTATAATGAATTAAATAGGCCTAAAACGAATTATGACCAAATATATTATACAAGGTGACACGTATGTACTCAATTAGGTATTAATATTTACTTAAATTTGTCTGTTTTGACGTCGACTTATCATTTGCACTTAACCCTTTTCCAGGCCGTGCTAAAGTAAGGACACAAGCAAGAAATGGAATTTAGCCACGAATTCGTAACTTCCTGAAGGATACTGATCCATGAAGTTATATTTCAGGAAAGTTCAATAAAATTTGTGTCATAAAATGTAGGTAGTTAAGTTCAATTTTGAGCGACATGAATGTGGTCGATGAAATCTACTATGCCTGGAAAAGGGTTAGGAGAGTCAATCTATTCCTTGTGAGAGTATAATTAAGTGATTTCCCAATGGCTTTTTTTGCAGGGCATCATTGAACTCAACACCTATTTACGTGCCAAAAAAATCGTCAAGAACATGCGTTATTTTATGGACAGAAATGACTTGAAGAAAGTTTTAAGACTGGACTCTATTTTATTTTTAATGTTTCACAAAGAAGCCGCAATGCAAATTAATTTTAATAATATTAACCAAGAGAGCCCATACCCTGCACTTGAGAAGTTATCGGTGAACGTAAACAAATACGTAAAGCCTGTGCTGTCCCACGTCGTGAATCAAAGTCTCAATTGGAATTACGGCTCAGCAATAGTTTTTGACTCTCTTGAGAGAAGTTTCTTTGAGCCATCTACTAAATTCTGTAAGGAAAATGTTTATGAAAAAAATAATAGGTATTTGAATAATGATAAGGTGTGGATAACTTTAGATTTGTTTTTTTAGTAGAATTGCTATTAAATAGCGTGTGCTGCTCTGCCGCGGCGCCACCATAATGAAAATCAATTAATTATATGGTAAAATGATGTACGTTGAACGTACACAATGTACGTATACTGTTTATGGCTGTACGTGTACTAGAAAACGAAATAATGGGCTTTGACTGTGGCGCCGCTGTGGAGCATACTCTGTAGCGGCGCCACATAGAACTCTAGATAGAAATGATATTAGCTATTTTTTTCTTATGCAAAATTGATGTACGAATGCTGTTTATTGTGTACGTATTGAAAATAATAATTATTTATTATTGGTTTTATTTAATTTAATTAATTCCGCGTTCCTCCTAAACAGTATGAGCTGTAAGAGAGGTGCGCGGGTGAGCGAGAGGGAGATAGTGATATCCTTCTCGCGCTTCGCGCTCCCGCGCCCCGCTCCGATTTTCAATAATATTTTTGAATTGGCTTTCGTTCTGTTACTGTGTTTGTACTTCCATATTAAAGTGAACAATAAGTACACCTATAGACTTTTAACTAAGATAAAACTGTTCTCATTTAATACCCACGCTACGCTACTGTATTGTATGAACTCTACACATTTATTTATTTTTATTTTAACTTTATAATGCCTTATGGCATTCTCTGCCCGTCAATCATTATTGGGCTAAATAGAAACATATATTTGTTGCAGCGTCTTTAGCGTCATTAAAGTGATAGCAAGCAAAGAGTTTATAGATGTTTTATCAAATTAAAACTATAGGTAAAAAAAAGACAAACATAATATTGCAGTACAATTTAATTTGAAAATTTTAAATAAAAACATTTTCTTTCATTTTATTTTTTTGTATTGGATCATGGATGGATGGATGGATCCGTTTATATAGTTTTGATTTTTGGTGATGGTATGATAACTATGCAAACAAACATACTATGAAATATGTATTAATTCATAGTATTTTTGCAATGATAATCGCTTTAAAAGTATAAACTAGTTAATTATGCTTCCCAGCGTCTATATATCAACAGGTGACAATTAATTACGATGTTGTGTTTAACTCGTATAGCCTTACGTGCCATATCGTCATAACACTCCCAATCAGAGTTACGACGACGGCAGTGAGTCTTATAATGACCTACACCTCCGGATTCAATTGAAATAAACTCAACTACAGCTGCTAATTCAAATATTTTGTCTAAAAGCAACAAGCTTTCTGGAATGTCACTCAGACGTACACTGAGATCCAATTCAAAAAAAATTAGGTGATCTGAAATTAAATATTCTGTGCATACTTTGCCCGTACAATTACTATTTTTACAATCAGATACTTCCTTTTCCAACATCGATGACGCCGATAGATTTAATGACGCCACACCGTTATCTGATATTATTAATACATTCAAAGGAATAATCGAAATTTTTCTCGATATACTCATTTTACATTCAGAACATACTTTAGAGAGAATTGCACTATAAATATCATGAATCAAAATTTTTTCTACAACATATGTTACGTTACAATTGCAATCAATCAATTCAAGACTCCCTTGTTTTATCATTTGGAAATATTGTTTTAATATGTTTGTCCTACTTATTAAAGAGTTTACAGAAATATCTTTATGTACTAAAGCAGAAACCAGTCTACAGAATGCTGAATTCAAGAAATGTATAAACATTGAAATATTAGCATAATCAGTACAAATAACTACCAAAGCGTTAAGTATGGCATCAAACGCGCAAGTATTCGTAATGATGACATTTTTTATTCCTGACGTACAAATATTTCCATTTGGTATAATTATTACTTCATTTTCTTTGACTTTGGGCTTTACTTTCTCGATTACTGATATGGTCTTTTGCTTCTCTGTTTTGTTTCGCCAGTTTTCTTCTAAGTTAGGATTGTTTTTGAACACGGATTCTTTAGTGAAGTCACCATTTATTGAATATTTTTTTTCATGGTTTGTTTTGTTATTCAAATCTCTATCATCTTTTTTATAATCATTTCCTTGCAAATTGGCACAATTTGCTGCTTTCAATTCTCCCGATAAATACTCCGTATGTTTCATGATAAAATCATCTACGCGCATCAATCCACTTCTACTATGTAGCAATAAACTTTTAATATTTTTGAAGTAGCTCTCTACGTTACTGCTACTAGCAACATCTGATGATTCTAAAGGGTTTCGAATGTATGGAAGCATTACATTCGACCAAAGAGGTAATCTAAACACAAGTTTGCGAAAACATTTTACAAAACATGGCAAATAGTATATATTTTCAAAGTCTGTTGTTTCACTCAAATCAGAGCAAACGGTTTCAGCATCAACAATTTCATTAAACCATACAACGAAGGCGTTCGAAAAGCTTTCATCTTCCTTTTCTTCGGTATTAATTATATCTTCATGGTCTTCAATGTTAACGGATTCTTCACATGTGATTCCAAGATCCTTCAATATATATCTAGCTTCGTCGCATTTACTTTTGCTACCGTCTTTTAAAAATCTATCAAATTTCTGAAGCGCCACGATGACTACATTTTGAATTATAGTTTTCGCGACTTGCAAACTTGTACATGATTTCAGTCGCAATAAACATTTAATATAGAAATACTTGACACGCATATCGACAAACTTGAAACATTGCAAACGATACAAAGTTTTCAAGAAGTGTGATGTATCCAACCTTAAAAAGCAAGTGAGTTGACAACGCTCTTGTTGTTCCAGTACATTAAAGCAGTGTGATAAATATTTCCGGGTTGTCGAAAATCTCGTAAACGCGTTCACAACAGCTCCGATTATGGCGGCTGAGTCGTCGCAAATTACTTCATTTGGTATTTTCATTGCACCGATCCATTTTTTTAACCACTGAAAGATATTATCCATGGTTTGGGTGGCCGAAATCATTTGAGATACTGGCACCGAATTACTTTTAACTTTCAGCATCAATACGTACAAAAACAAGTGTTTACTTTCATAAGCTTTTGTCGGATTAGGAGGGCAAATTTTTTTAAAAATTGAACCTGTTGCGTCAATGCTTAGGACAACATGTGCGTAAGAAGAGATATTTTTATATACATGTAATTGAAGTTCGGTCCAGTAATAAACAAAAAATGGCTGCAAAGAAACAGTTCTGATGACATTCACCCATGGATCCGTAAAAGACATTATCCATAAGGCCAAAACAACTATTTTGTGGAAACGTTTCGCACTGTCGTATCTGTTTCTTACATTTTGCAACGATTTTAAATTAGGAATAAAGGGTGGTTCACGGTTCTCGTCATTTTGTATACAGCTATTAATCATTTTGTTTCGCACGACAATTGGATACTGGTTTTGCGTTTGTGAAGTTAGTTCTTCCATTGCATGGGAAGTCAATTTATTCTTAACTTTTGATCTATGAATAATATTTTTGTCGACACTTTCAAATAGACATGTTAATGTAACATTGTTACTATTTCCGGTAGTTGAAATATTTATTTTGCCATTGCATTCTTTACATTTACCTGTACATTTCATATGATAATCATCAGTCACGGAGCTAGATTTGAAAACCCAAATGCAACGATTAGTCGTGTGACACCAAATCCATTCACTGAAAATGTTTGTCCACTTTGATTTGGGCATTCTTTTCCTCCTTTGATGAATCACTTTATGCTTATTTATATCATTCCTTTTGCCAGTTACTAGTATAGGCTTTACCTTATGCCAAGAATCAGAATCAACTTCAAATGACTCAACGTCAATATGATTATTGCTATCGTCACTAGAACTTACATCGTATTCAATACTAACTGATTCAGCCGTGTTTGAATCGTCATTATCTTTTAGATTATCATCACAAAAAAAATCAACAATGTGTCTCTTAGCTGATAGATACAATGCTTTCGGTGTCATACGATATGATAGCTTCTTGCTAATATCTTTAAAAACATTACTCTCACTTGATGGTAACTTCTTCACATTTGCAAATAAGTGTTTATAGTCCTGAAATACAGCTTTTTGTTCTTCTAGGCACACTGATAAGCATTTAGCACGCTTCATTATAAGTTCAACATGTAACTATTTACACAACAAAACAAATTTACATGCCGTTTTCAATTAAATTACTTTTAAATTGTTTCGTAAACTTCGATAGTTTTCCCGCTACGATAAACTTTTAAATTTTTTGACATTTCCATATAAAACTGTAGGGACCAAGGAAAAAATCAAGAACAGCCAAGCAAACGAGATGTTTTTTAAAATAGAGCTGGTTACGTTTTTTTTTATTGTTAGGTTAGGTTAACTTAGATTAATAAATATAAAATAGAAAACTTCATTTTTTATCAAGTTTATTTGTCATGAAAAATACGTAGTAGGTAGGTACTCTAGTGTAGGTATTAAATGAGAACAGCTTTATTTTAGTTAATTAAAAGTATAGGTGTACTTATTGTTCACTTTAATATGCAAGCACAAACACAGTAACAGAACGAAAGCCAATTCAAAAATATTATTGAAAATCGGAGCGGGGCGCGGGAGCGCGAAGCGCGAGAAGGATATCACTATCTCCCTCTCGCTCACCCGCGCACCTCTCTTACAGCTCATACTGTTTAGGAGGAACGCGGAATTAATTAAATTAAATAAAACCAATAATAAATAATTATTATTTTCAATACGTACACAATAAACAGCATTCGTACATCAATTTTGCATAAGAAAAAAATAGCTAATATCATTTCTATCTAGAGTTCTATGTGGCGCCGCTACAGAGTATGCTCCACAGCGGCGCCACAGTCAAAGCCCATTATTTCGTTTTCTAGTACACGTACAGCCATAAACAGTATACGTACATTGTGTACGTTCAACGTACATCATTTTACCATATAATTAATTGATTTTCATTATGGTGGCGCCGCGGCAGAGCAGCACACTAAATAGCACCAATCTTAAGATAGCAGTTTACAACGGGAATTTGGATGTCGTGACACCATTAGCTGGTAAGTTTTTTGTAATAAAAAATCAGCTCTGCTTGGTACATTTTATCCATTGATTCCATATTATACTAACTCCGGTCCGACTAAGCGCGTCGTGTTAAACAAACTAATTAATCTTACTCAATTGCATGGCAGAGTTAGATCTAAATCAATCTATGATGACAGTCAAGACAAAACAGAGAACGAAACGAACCTCAAAAATCTTCTTAAAAAGCACATTGTTTTTATTTGGGACTAGAATTCGATCAATGTACGTACACACATGCCTAGTGCCCACTTCTATAGTTTAAGAAAACACTGAATCATTTCGGGGGCCTTACCATTGTCATCATCATCATCATACTCGAAGTCGAAAGACGTCCACTGCTGGACAAAGGCCTACGCCATGGTAGATCGACGATCTGGTAAAGATCGTGAGCAACCGCTAGATGACTACTAGAAACTATCAGAAAATCATTAATATAATATCCATTTGAAATGAAATAACCCTTTTGGTTATATGACATCACCTGATAATAATTATTATACGAGTGTGACTTACACCATTTAAAAACCGTAAAAAAATCGACTAGTTTTTCGTTCCTATAAAAAAATCCCTGAGTGTACCTATATTATCCATTCATGCTTTAGGTGCATCCAACTGGGTCCACAAATTGAAGTGGCCCGGGGCGCAGGAATTCATAGACGCCAAAAAACAATCAATACGCGGATCCAGGAATGGTTATTACAAGAAATCCAGCCGGTTGACCTTTTGGTCTGTCTTTGGAGCTGGCCATTGGGTAAGGCAACCAATTGTTACAGTTTTGGTTTATAAATCTCTACTAAAGCTATACATGTACAATATTCTAATGCGATTGTTGTCCTAATACCAAAGGCGGCTAACTACAATTGTAGTAGTCAAATAATTCTATACTCTATTTGTACCAGCATTAAATTTAAAATGCCTATGAAGTTAGCCGCTTTATTCGGTAATATAAGACAGATTGCGATTAAGAGAGCTCTTATGCGAAAGAGTTAAGAGTCTGTGATGTAAAAAACGATGATTGCTTATCTCCTGCATTAACGGATGAAATCGTGTCGGTTTAATGTTGACTGACCCGATAACATTACATATACATAAATAGTAGCATCTCAAATAAAACTCTTTAGCAAACACAACCTTATTACTAAAACGAGAGGGTAGAATCTACTTTGGCAATTGAATCTAAGATTTGATTGAAACTAAAAGTAGCGTTAGTATTAAAACATGATTGTAAATTAACGTCTTCCTCTTTGCAATTTAAAACGTTAGGTATATTTATTTGTGGGATGGGCGCGAATATTTTTATTCTGGGCCTAGTATATTTTCTATGTATGTATTTCTCTATATAAGTATGTCACAGTACAAGGCTAGAGCTCAGTTAGGGACTAGGTCAATTTGTGTGAGATGGACCCCTGATATTTATTATCATTATCATTATGCTATTGTTTTTTGTTTTAGGTACCTGAAGATAATCCAATGGCAATGGAGCACATTTTAGAGCATATGATAAACGAATCCGATTAAAATATAGTTATTGGAAAGTTTAAAAACAGAAAAGAGTAAAACGCTTAAAATATTGATTCATTTATTTATTTTACAGCTTACCATGTCAAACTGTAAATCAGTTAACAAACATTAAACAACAGTCCTGTCGCGACAATCTTTACACGTATAATTTCAATAAGCATGGCCAATGTTTTGTTCTTAAATAATTTTAATTATAATTAAATTATTGACTGAAAGTATACAACACATTTAAAATATTAAATTAATTTATACGTCCTACGGTTTTTCAAAATATAGACAAACGAAGTAATATAGATGGAAAGCTGAATTCTATTACGATCTCGTTGGTGGACTCATTGTAATCTATACTATACCTCTCTTGCAACGTGAGGCGAATTGGTGTGTAAAAGTTGGTTCACTAAGAACATCGCGTTCGCGAGCTATCCGACTATTATAGCTGTCTCTTTTACTGCCTGGGACTTGGCCGGTTTTCCTTTCGCACTACAGAAACTTAGTTAGTTAGCGCATACATTATGCGCTAACGTGAGATAACCATCTGGCAAGTAAATATTGTCATAACCATTTATATATTGTTCTTAAACGTGCCATTGTCGTCTGACATCCTTAGTTACCATTACCTTAAGTAAAATACTTTTATAAAATACATATTACACAGTTTTATTACGGATAAATCCATTTTTAAATGTAGAATTGATAATTAAATATTACATTCACTATGATTTTTTATTTTTATGAATATTTTTTCCTACATTTTTACGTCAAGCATGATACATAAAGCTTTATTTTTAGTCGGACATTGTAAGTCAGTCCGACCTTTACAAGTAGGTAAATCTTCACTGAAAATCAACCTACATACAATTGGTTGTAAACATAATTAACACGCCAAGTTATGTAAATAAAAACTTGTAATAATTATGATTATTATAAAGGCAACGATTTCATAGTTTACATTATATGCAGTAATTTAAATATTAGACAACATATTAGCTTCTGACTTCATTATTCCACTTTACGGCAGTATGTATTTAGCTACAGCACACGTTTGAAAGTGAAAAGAAATAAGGAACAAAATCCTTTTTTTCCCGATTGATTCGTGTCATGAATCATGTTTTTTTATCCGAGTATATTTCTTTTTGAACTTTTAAACGTCTGACAAAGTGAGAGCGTCTTACTACGTTAACCTCACTTCGGCGTAGCAGGCGTCGCAAACACGCACCGGTTTGGTGTTGCCAGCTAATGCAACACTTTTTTCACTACACGCGCCGCAGAATATATGGCCACAGCGTCTGCAGTGATGCTGGAATAGAAGAGATAGTTATATATTAATATTTTTTATTTTTAAACAAATGAACATATGGTTTTTTATAGTTTAGGTATGTAGTGGCAATCAGGAAGAACTGGACCAGTTTAGTAATTATCCCAAGAGTCACGGAATAGGGAATTGTCGAAAGGCCTGAGTGCGGTTTTTACCCAGCAGTGGGACAGAAACAGGTGAATAAGATAAGATAACGATAACTGTGACTGCGATGACGATAACTGCGAAGATGATGATAAGATGACGATAAGACTTGCTGCCAAGAAGCAATGTTCATTACAATATATTGTATAGGTAACAAATAAAATGGGTCTGTATTCCACTACATTGCTTTTGACATTATAAGTAAATCTATCATCATGTCAGCCGAAAGACGTCCACTGCTGGAAATCTATACCATCCAAAAAATCAAGTGGCGAGTCGGGCAATAAACGACAGTAACCTTCCTTTTTGTGCTTACCGCTACCTGCACTATTGTTACACGGTCCGCTTCATAAGGCCGTGCAGGTGCGAAAGAGATAGCATGATTTCGATGATTTATGACCCGACTCGCCACTTAATTTTGCGAATAGTATAGTCAATCATAAGACAGTGCAATGTCTTTGTTACTTACGTAGTTTTGTAATTTTGGTTGTGATGATTTGTAATATCGTCAGTGAAACTGCAAAACCGCGTAAGTAGTTTTTTTAATAAGGAGCAAAATGCATTTTTTCATAAGATAGTAAGGTTTATTTTGGTCTATCATAAATTTGTTAGTTACGCGGTAACGATGATAATATATGTAACTTACATAAAACACTATTATGTACTTTTTTTTGTAGTTGTCGTGGTGTGGTTCATCGAGACAAACCAAACTGTGGTTTAACGGTGCTGTTTTAAATGTTGTAAAAGAATAGAATGGTAACTAAATAGGAAAAGTAACGATTAAAAGAATCTACAGACTTTTCTATAAATGGTTATTATAAATAACAGCAACAACAAATACCTTTCTCCTCGCTATCGTAAACTCTTTAGCACAGGCGGTGCATGACGTGGCGTCCCGGTCGCTCGTCCAATTTGGCGTTTCGTCAGTCGTGGTGGAAGTCTGGGCTTCCCTCTCCAACAGTTCTGCTAGTTGTAATTTGTTCTCACTAAGCGTCGCCCCGACTTCTTCTAGGGTCTTCTGTGCTTCGCTGTATTGGGTCTTAAGTAGGTGCTGTTCCTCTTGTAACGAGAGATATTTCTGTAAAATTACATATACGTAATTGTTATGTGTTGCTTGATGCTCGCGAGTATTTTTTAATGTCCACCCATTTTTGAAGTGAGTGGAAGGATCGGAAGCGGCCGCCCTCAGATCGGAGAAATACTGGAAAAGGCGAATCTCAGAACCGACGTGCGTGCATGACTAGAATCGTAGAAGGTGGAAAGAAGTTGTCTTTGCCTACCCCTCTGGGAAAAAGGCGTGTTTTAACGTTTTTTCTAATCTAAGCTTCAAAAAAAGTAAACAAACATAAAAATTGGCGCAGTATTTTCAGACTATAATTTTCTAATGCTGGTAAAAATGTACAAATATCGGATGAAAAAATAGAAAGTTATGCAATTGTTTTGCTCGCGAGTGTAACATTAAGCAGAGCCTTTAACGTTTTTTAACAGTTAAGTTAAAAAGCTTTAAAAAATAAGGGCTATGTAAAATCAGCAACATTGTTTTTTAGAAAACCTTGCTAAAAATGTTTTTTTACCTGTCCTATAGATTTTAGAGATTCAACTTCTTGTGTCAACATTGATATTTTATCACGGTCCCGAACCATCGATTCCTGTAATATAAAATAATGAATATAATCAATATAATTTTTTTGATACAATTTGCATATTCCTTTTGTCAATTTATACGGCTTCATATTTATGTTATGACTAATATAACGCAAAAGTTACCGAGATACTAAATATCTCAAGCATGACGTAAGTTGCACTCACAGAATAACACTTTTCAGGTGGTGCTACTTTTCATCAACGTTTTTGGTAGAGTTCCACTAAACACAATCATGTCTTAACAACTATAAAGTATTTAACAGTCCCTTATACGTTGATGAAAACAAAAGACTACAATGTGGCAACACTGTTTCATAGACTGTATGTTGAACTGTCAACTATAGTCACTGATATTTAGTAAGTATGTACCTACATACTTGTGTATATCGGGTTGTATAGATGGGTAATCGACCCCGCGGGACGACCGCACCCTAACTTGTCGGCATTAACAAGTCATATTACTTGATTAATTTGTAAGTAATAGGTACCTTTATAAACGTGAACTTACTTGTAGTGATATCCTCCACTCACGCTCTATCCTGAGGTCGCCCTCAGCAGTCACTGCCCTGGTTTCCGCGGTAGCCGCTTTCTGTCCTAAAGACCTCGCGCTTTCTTCTAAACTCTTCCTAGCTGTTTTGTCTTCTTGTAACCTGTACGGTAACTATGGTAACCATTTCGAGTGAAGGTAGGTTGCACAACACTATGTTATGGCTCAGAATATATATAAAAGGAACGAAGGTGTTCTTCCTAACAAAAGTCGAACGTACCTAATCTGTACTTCCCTTTCTACCGCATAGAAGTTAGCATATTTGTACTCATTCGCACGTAAGCCAGTCCATACAAGTCACACCTAGAGAAACAAGCCGATGTATCTGTAGCTTCGCGAATAAATACAGAGTACTCCGGGCTTGTAAATGTTTCATGAACATGTTTCAGGAATCACTATTTGCAGACACAATGGCTACTGTGGCTAATTACTTTTTTGAAATGTGATATTATCGGTGTAGTGGTATGATACAAAAAACGCAAAAAGGTTTTGTTTGTTATGTTCTTTGTAACACAAAAAAGTCAATCCCATGAACTGTATTTGCCAATCAACTTCTAAATGTTTGCAGCATAAAGAGAACATTTTTAAAACGTCATATCGTGAAATAGTAGTGCCAAATAATTAGACAATTTAAATGTACTACTTATTTAGAACATAAACAAACAACTAAAAGCTGCCAGGCAATACTTTTTCTGCAAACAATTAAAGGTCAGAATTTACGAGGAAGTACCTAAGTATGGGTCTTTAAGTAGCACTGATAACTTCATGATTGGTTTTTCAAGTGTTTAAACATTAGTGTGTCACTTGAAACAAAAGCAAATACAAAAACATAATATATTTAATATCACGGATTTCACAACAATTTGTAAACGGCGTATATTATGTAGTTTTAGGAGCCTTCACAGAAAGAATGAACTAACTTAGGTAATCCTGCGTTCTGTGAGTGAACCTTATATTATTACGATGCCTACCGTGTTCATTCTTGCCTATTATAGTTAAAAACTTTCTAACCTCAAATTAACCTTTTTGGGTTAAAAGCACTATTTTGAATAAAATAAGATATCACCGACCCAAAAAATTGCCAAGTGATGTCCAAAATATTTACTTTAGCTTTTAGGCATGATAAAAGAGCTGTTTTAGCCAAAAGGTTCATTTTGAGGTTAGAAAGTAGTGAAGTAACTATCTTAGTCAAGTAAGAATGAAGACGGTATACCTCCCTCTAGCTAGTGATGGAATAATCGGAAACTAAATTAACCAATACTTTAAGAAAACCAAAGTTAATAATTGGTGCTCAGACAATTTGAGTAAGTTTAGTGGAGACCTATAGTATAGATATATGACCTATAGTATAGATAAGCAGGTAAATACCTGGGAGGTATTTACCTGCTTATTATTACTATATTACTATATGCTCATTTAAATATGCATCGTCATCAAGATTTCGTCCTATATTAGGCAATGTCAAATAGACTTCTTGGTCCTTGACTATAATTGTCAAAATGACAGTTGTTTCTACACCGTGTTTTTCTTGATTTACGATAACTTCGGCATATTACTAGGTACATCCGTAGAAACTACATGGTAGATAAAAAATGTAAATATTGCAAAAAAAATAATGTTTTCTGTTTAGAACAAAGTAATTAAATTTTGTATCTTTGGTCATTCTAAAAGGACCTTTGGAGTTAACTAATAGATAATCAGTGTCAAATGGGCGTTTTCACTAAAAAGTGTACCCAATTAAGGACTGAAATTAAGGAACTTTACCTTTGTCAGTTTTGTGACGAAAATTAGCTATATATTGACGGCCGCAATGTATGGCTAATTTTCGTCACAAAACTGACAAAGTTAAAGTTCCTTAATTTCAGTCCTTAATTGGGTACACTTTTTAGTGAAAACGCCCAAATATGTCAATGTTGGCGTGACATACTCGAACACACACCATTAAGAGCCTTTTACACCAGTTTAACGTGATAAACTGATTAAATTTTAAAATGAAATATCTTTAAAACCGTAAGAGTTATCATTTGTCTGTCTTCGGGAAATTAACTTTATTTGACCTAAAGAACGTTCCCTTAAAGTTATCGTAAATCAAAAAAAACACGGTGTATAGGGATTGGAACTAAACATACAATGTTTTCGATGCACGAAGTCACGCCCCACCATTTTGACATCAATGTCGTAATAAAAAGCAGCGGCGAGCGACTCGGTGAATTGAAACCATATTTTTGGTACTTGGCTTCTGTAACTGTTTTCATCACTATATTTCATTGAAAAAATATTAAATGGGTCTTTGTTAATTAATCTTTGATTCAAGCAAAATAAACATAAAATTACCACAATTGATTTTACTAAAGTAGATTTTGTATCAATGATTTTAAACGGGTTACAGCAATGAAGAACTCGTAAGTATTAATTATTTTCACTAGGGCATGCAAGCAAACACAAAGGAGATAGTGGCAAACCTGCACAATTAACTTAAAAAAAAATAAGCATGGTCTTCAATAAAATACGGTATGCGACTGAATATGCTTTATTATAAATATATTTATACATAATTAGAATCTCGAAATTACAAAACTATGCCTAGGAAAACCGTCTAGTTTCGGATCTCGTCATAATATTAACTGATGGAAGTAAAGCACAATTATCATTATCACATTATATTCTCCAATAATATTTGTCTTTTTTCATAATTCAATGAAATGAGATCGAATTACAAATACATTTTATCAATCATCGAATTGGTTACAATTATAATACTGTAAATATAACTAGAAAGTTATACAAAATACTTTCATTTCTCTACATAATAAAGTAATTATTCATAAATAAAAACAATTGAACTAATAAGTAGTTCTTTTAGCACGAAAAAAAATAAAAAAATTAAGGGGCACATAAAACTCAGAGAAACCCTAAATATCATTATAACAAATTAATAACAGACTTTGGTCAACAGATCATTAATACACGAAAACAAACCTTGAATAAAAACGTAACATATCCCAATAATAATACAATAAGAGGGTTATTTTAATCACAGCAACGAGAAAGCCAAAGCAACTGTAGCATAATTAATTTTTGTGACAATAATATTCCCTTATAGTCCGATTCTAAAAATATACTATCAAAAGTTAATTGTGTGGTTTGCCAGTATCGAGCGGATAGGAACAGCCACCTACAACCCTATTTGTTCGCAAGCTGTGCATTGCGGCACACCTAGGTGCGATTCCAATATTGATATGTCAAGCGTTACATTAAGAGTACAATGGATAGCGTAAATCTAGGCACTCGTTTTGCTAGGAGGCCGGGGTCAGACCGCGAACGACCAATGACCAATAGAGCTAAAATACCCATGGGAATAAGGTACAGTTTGAAAATGTATTGTTTGTCATAACCATTACACAAAACGTCACAAAATCACCGTATTGCATAATCGTTTCTAGGGTTGTTCGCACATACGATGCAAGAAGAAAAATCAGTGTTTTCCACTTGGATTATCTAGTCATCAGCATCCCTAGAAAATATTTTGCACTGGCAAAGAGTTTTTGTTTCGTCTTGTTTAAAGGTCACCGCATCATTTATTTTTCACACTGTTTAACGCTGTTCGCTGTCTGACCGAGACCAGCCAGCTAGCCTGATGCGATGTTGATAGTAATAATTTTGAACCTACTTCTCATCAAGCTGATGTATCGTGCTGCCCATTGATTCAGTCTTTGCTTCCAATTTGGCTATTAGCTCTGTTTTATGTTTCAAGGAACTTTCACATTCCTAAAACAAGGCCAATAAAATTTTGCTGAGTTATAACGATTCGTAGACAGTCAAAGTTGTTAGTAAGCGAAAACATACAGTCTGAGCATGACATATCCGGATTGCACAGTGGCGTCGGTTATATAAGCGTAGAAAGTTCATTTGTTAGTATACCATATTAGAAATTGTAACAGCTAAGATATTTTTTTCTAATAAGAAAACCCCCCTCGGCTAAGATAACAAGCAAGCACAGCGCACCGCAAATAACTTCATGTTATGTTCAAAAGATTTTGAATCAAATTACATATATCTCAAACTTTATTCACGCATTTGCGGTAAAGATTTGTCTTTGCTAGTACTCCGTCGAAACGGTGGTATTTCCTGTAGATTTATTTTTTTGTTAGGCGGTCCTTCGTCCTTAGACTTCGAACACTTTGGGCCTAGATTGGCAGCTCTGAAGTTATCGAATTTATCCCCTAGATTAGTTTCGTTTACAATGGGAGATCGTAGGGCTTTGACTATATCGTTATCGGGTCCTAGAAACTGGTTATATTTCTCAAGGTTGCTGAGTATTTTGCCAATTTGCTCGGCCTTCTCTTGCAGTCTGGACACCACTTCGCCCTTCTGCGTCAATTCCATCTCGCATTCCTTCCGTACAAGCGCGGCATTGATAAATACACCATAGCATTAGTATAGGGTGAGTAAATACAATAGATATAGTTAGTATACATATCAATATATTAAAAACAATCATGAACATAGATACACAAATAGTCTTATAGAAATGGTGAGAACGGGTAAACAAAGAGGAACTACTCGTACAAAGTGGGAGGCCGAGGTTGATTGCAAAAGATTTAATCTTAAACTTAAAACGATTAGTCAATGAGGTTTAGTGTATGGGCGGGAAGCAAGCATCTTCAACACCCACGTTCAATGAGCGGAGTGCAACGGCTTTATTATCTACAATGTCGAAAAACTGTGCGAACTGTCTGAATGGAACTCAGATTCAAGGCACAATGAGGAGAGAGTTACCGCCATTTTAGAGGTCAAAGTTAAATGGCGATACGGTGATTTCTCTTAAATAGCCACGACAATAGTTAAGGTTTCGGGAATAATGTTAATTTAGTGTTTTATGCAGAAATATTAGTGTTAGTTAAATGATATGATATGATGAATGGTGCATTTCGAATGTAGTAAATGACTTACCTGTAACTTTTTGTACATCTCCAGATTTATCAATTTAATATCGTCGAGCTGCCTTCTTAGAGATATGATTGTGTCTTGTTTGTCATGTATATCCTTTTCCAACAATTTCATAGCTACTTCCATTTCAGCTTTTAGTGACATCTGAAAAACGTCAACATGCAAATGGTATTTATGTTATTGATAACTATTGTTAGTGGCGTGTAAACAATGAAACTAACACAAAACAAACCTGCAAATCGAGCTCCTTTTGCAACTCCAAGTTTTTCTTACGTTCTTCCTCCAACGCCTTGCCTAATTCACTGTCCCTCTCATTCTTACTCTTATCAGAGGCAACGCTTTTGACACTGCGTTTTTCCTGAAACATTAAGTGACTCATTATTTGATGAGCACGTCATTATTTAATTCTTGATTCGATTCTAAAACTTACTAGGAAAAAATAACAAGCAAAACGTTAATTCCCATTCAAACGGTAATATCCCTATTTAACTAATTATCGGTAAATGCAGAAATCACTTAAATATGCGCAACTTAATTATTACAGTTACGTTTAATTTCATCACATTATTATCTGATTGATAATAATTAATAATATCTTAACTAAACTTAAAAGCACGTACAAAATCTAAGGAGAACTACAATATCCTACCTCTTCATCAGACGGCAATTCAGTCACTTTCATCCTACTATCCTTAGTAATATCTTGACCTGGACAAAAAACGCACGTGTTAACCGCAACACATAAATAAACACACCATTAAACCAAAAACAAAAACGGGTAACAAATTTAAACCATCCTAAAAATAACTCACAAGACCTCGTCCAGAACGTCGGTCGTTGATTTTTTGCCGTCGTATTGCCCATTTAAATTAAGCGATAGAGCATAACGGCGCGGGCGCAAATACTGGCTGGCATTAAAATGCGTGCGACAACACTGGCATGCTAATGCCGACTAAAGTGCATGACTCATGAGATGTTAGACTGCAAGGTGTCTTATCTGGTTGTTATTGTTATTTTATGACGCGATTCGGAAGGACAGTTCAATACTTGTTTAATCAACGAAGTTGACACGCTTAGTAGAAATGTTTATTAGGCTTCATTGCGAAAATAACGGTTAAAAAAGTTATACATGTATTCCCTGTTTGTGGTTTGACTATGATGTAATATAGTTTTTGTATCTGCCAATATGACTCCAGAGTAAAAGAAGTATTGAAAGCAATGTGCACATGCATACATGTTTTTATACAACAGGTGAGTGCTAAGTCGTCAATATGCGACACATGTTCAGTAGGTACTTAGTCAACCTTTTTTATTAGACGAGTAGTGAAGGACAGTGTTTATAATTTGCATTACAATCATAATGAGGCAAGTAATAATCGTTTCAAAACAGATATCTCAAAACGTGTTTAATTCTAGGAAGGGATAAAGGCTTACCCAACGCGTGCTTTAGATGATTGTTGTCTTCCACCAAAGATATCATTGTATTTTTAGCAATGGCCAAATCTTCTTTCATTAGAGCGTTCGTTGTGGTCAAACTTTCGACTTTGGCTTGGAGATTTGCTACCGTTGCGCTGAAAACAATGCTCTTTAGAACATCATATATAACGTGTGCAAATAGGCAGGACTTTCCCTTGATTGACCTGCCTATTTGTCAACGGTTTTCTATCTTTCGGCTTACACGAAGCGCGCATACTTTTAAACTCGTTGTGGAAAAAAATAAATATAATTCGGGTTTAATCATGTTTTAATTAAAAAACAATTTTATCATGAAGCCTATAATTTCCGGGTAACACTCGGATGGCCCATCAAACTCGCAAAAAAATAGGACAGATGCGAGGATACCCAGTAAAAGAACGGATCTAGCGAAAGGGCAACAAGATTTTCGATAATGCACCGAAAAATAACTTACTTAAGGTGTCTATTTAGCTCCTCGATATAGTTCTTCTGGTCGAGCATCGTGTTGATGTGGCGTTGTTTGGGTTCCGGGTTGGCGTTATTTCCGTTGCTGGCCAAATCGCTGGACAAATTGCTACCACGGAGGTACAGTGAGAAATCAATCACACCCTGTTGGCTGTCCAAATCTTCTTCCTAAAATGTGCATTAATACTGTTTTTACATCAGATCCGAATCCGAGAAAGTAGGATCCATAAATTTTGAACGACGATCCACCCGTTAACAAAATAATACAGGGCGAACGATATGAAGTGTTACCAAATTCTAAAGGCTACGATTTTTTTTTGTTGTCCCAAATTATTCATTATTAAGAATTTTTTTTGAAAAAGATATCAAATTTTTAAGATTACTTTATTTTAACTCGATATGACCACCTTCTGCTGTTTATGGCCTTCAGACGGTAGAAAAATGAGTTGCACGCTGCACGAATGTGATCCTACGGTATGCAATGGCAATTACGTACGATCGCTTTCTTCAATGCATCCATACTGGCATATTTTCTTCTCCTCACCTTGCTCTCCACAATGGACCAGATAGAAAAATCCATCGGGTTTGCGTTTGGGGAATTCGAAAGACATTGTGTGGACGAAATAAAATGTGGAACGCGTTGTTCAGCCATTCTTGGTTCACACGAGCCTTATGAGCCGGGGCCGAGTCTTGTTGTAATGTCCACGGTCTACTACCGAAACATTTGCGTGCCCAAGGCTCCAACGCAGCTTCCAAAACATTTTCCCGACAGTAAGTCGCATTTACTTTAACACCAGGCTCGATTTTGTGAATTTGATAACACTTCATATCGTTCGCCCTGTACTAGGTAGTTCATGTTACTTTTGATACGATTGCGTGATACGACGTGTTCTTTTTAATTGTTCTGTTTCTCTGTAGTGTTTTGTTTTTGTTTGGTGAACAATACAATATTTTGCATTGTATTGTTTATTACCGAATACTCAAAACTTATTTACGCAAATTCGAAGGGCAGGCGATATGGAAATACTCTTAGGAATCATTTTTTTTTGCAAAATCGAAAGTCTATGACCTAATATTTTCCGATCCCTAAATACGCTCTATAAAGTTTGAAGAAAAACACTAAATATAACAATAACCTTGTGAAACAAATAGCATCGTACCTTGACACACAAATTGCAGTCGACAACGTTAAGGCCGACCAGCAATCCGGTGATAATGACCGCTTCATCGTTCAGCATCAGCGCGTGGGGCTCGAAGTATTCCTCTAAGGTGTCTTCCCGGTGTTCCAGCAGGATCCTCATGTAATCAGCGAGCCGCTTCTGCATCAGAGCCAGACGCAGCCAGGCGCGAGCGCGGCCCAGGGCGGTTCTTAAAACGATCGCGACGTTTTGACATTGTTATTAAACAACTTAAATGCCTAACTTTGATAGTTCCAGAACGGCGAATCAATCGTGTCTTAACTGTTGGACCGCTACAATTGATAGAACTTAGTGATAGTTGAACATCCAAAGCCCGAAAGTCGTACATAAATTGCGATGTTGATTTTAAGTATTAAAACATTTAAATGATATAAGATGCTGTTTAAGTTGACAGTTTCCATAAGTTAAACTTACTTTACAGTTGGAAGATCTCGCACGCTTGCTGTAATATCGGCGGCTTCAGGGGAATATTTTTCAACCATCTGAAGAATATCCCATAGCTCCTTTTTAGGACCGAGAAGTCCCTGCAATTGCAACTTCATGATTTAAATTCTCCAGCCACTAAGTATTCTATAAATGTTTCATATTTTTAAGCATATTAAATACCTTTTTAGGTTTCAGTCCGTGTCGCATGACGTGTTCGAGGACGATAAAGAAATGTTGCAACGGCAAATGGTCGCTATCGAGCATTCTTCCATAGCGGAGCGATTGTTCGATCAACTCTTTTACAATCAACTTAGAGATGTTCACCAGATTGCTGCGCTCAATCACGACCGGATCACGAGCTACAACGAAAGTAAAGCGTAAGATAACTCAATAAAATCCGATGTTAGCTTAACCGCTTATGCGTACCCATTAGAGAATGCATCGGATCGTCAGGTGAAGTGATGATTCCTGGTTCTGAGGGGCGTATGTAAGAGTCTTGCATTTCCATGTCCTGTAGTTCCTTCAAGCAGAGCCACTCTCCGTCGACAGAGACGCGGAAATTGCATAGGTAGATGGTGTCTTGGGCCCCGGCCATGTCGCCTTCCGGGTTTCCGTCCGGCTGGGTAATGTGTGCCGGAATGCCCCCGGGCAAGGCTACCCCGTGTACGGCGGTCAACGATCGCATAATAAAACAGCAAATAAACTATCAAGCGAAAAAACGAACACGCGACTGTGAATCTTGAATCACACCTTTGAACTCATCGCACTGTATTTAATAAGTCCGAATCTCCACAAGTTGCGCGGTGTTACTTAACAATGTTACACCATGTCTTAACAGCCGCGATAATATGTTATTATCGTAATTGCGACTTACAACTTCTTACGCTCCTGTATTCGACTGACGCGTATGGAACAAACAAATATTGATTTCCCAGTGTATGACTAGTTCTTTGGAGGGAAAAATCAATACCTGGCCCTAGTGGCGCCATCTGTCGGGAAATTTGTGTAGCGTGTCGCGTGGAAAGCGACAAGCTTTCCGAGATGTTTACTCTATGCAGTACTTAAATAATAGCATAGATGTAGCTGATAATGATTTAGGAAAGTGCGCCAAATGATCATTTAAATATTTCAAGACCTAAACTAAGCTGTAGGCATGTGCAGTCGAGTAGACACTTTAGTACCTTGTCTATGTAATGTCATGTTTGGAGACTTTGGAGTGCCATATACAAAATTATCACAGCGATTTAAGTGACGAGGTACCTACTAAAGTATATACATATTTATGAACTCGACTGTACTAGGGTGATGGCACCAATGATGGACACTTTTAGCTGACAGGCACGAGTAATGAACACTTCATAATCCACTGCTGTCTACTAACTTGCGTCTTATTTATGATTTGTTAACATATTCAGTTAAGTAATTTATTTTATATGTAAGTGGTACTAAGTTAAGTAGGCCATCTGAGACCTATAGACCTTCGCAAACTCAACACTTCAAATGTGGACCAAGAATGCCTCTATGCTAGGTAAAACATTCTGAGCATCTGGTAGATTTTTGACATGTATACCTACTCAATTAATGTCTTATATCTTTTTATCTTAGAACTGAAAACGTTAAAAGAAATAGCTAAACCATTTCTTAAATAATGCTTGAAAGTCTTGACAATAATAATTATGACGATGATAATTAGAATGTGACGAATAGCTTCAATCCATGTAATATTACATAATATACACATGCAATACGCTTACACCAAACACACACATAATGTTTCTCATATTAACTCAACACACCAAATGGACTCTATGAATACTTTGATTTTAGCCTACTTATATTCTTGTTGAATGTTTTCTTTTTCGCATTAATTAAAGGTTCATTTTTGGCAGAAATGATATTGATTAAAATCATCAATTATTAATTTAGTGTACATTTCATATTATGTCATATTTCTCAAAGCATTGATTAAATTGTGTATCTAACAATGCTATTAAATGTTATTCTTATGAATAATTAGGAAACTGTTTGTTTGTTTCTGACATAGGGAATAGTATAAACACCCACTAATCCCACTATGGACACTAGACAGAAGCATGTAGGTAGAGCCCCCATCCCATGTGCTTCTGTTTGTCCACACGAGAAAATACTCTATCACGAAACATTTGTGCTTGCATAATAATATGATATCCAATGACTTATCACTAGGCATCGGAGTTTTTGTCGCACGGTAAGACTAATGGCAAGCTATGGAGTCGTCATTTGCCATAAATCTAAACTCTTATTCATATTCATACTCATTTATTCATTTTTTTTTATATAATCAAGCACAACAACGTTGACGAGTTAAGAAACTATTATTTAATGTTATATTTGGAAAATAAATATTACAATAAGAAATAATTATCGTTTTTATACTGATTTAATTACGAAATTTTATAAACAAACAAAAGATACATTAAAACACGACAGAGGGGAATGTTTTAGTCCAAACTAGTGGCGAATTGTATGTTAAAATAGTTCAAGTTATGAATTTATAATCTAATAGATTTTTTTATTTATATAACTTGGCCTAGATAAATTATACACGACCGACCGCTATAGAGGCATTTTAAGATAAATTAAATAAATGAGTATGAATATGAATAAGAGTTTAGATTTATGGCAAATGACGACTCCATAGCTTGCTATTAGTCTTACCATGCGACAAAAACTCTGATGCCTACTTATCACAAATGTGTTAAGCTCGCCCTCTTAAAACCTCCGAGCATTGGTGGCACTTAACTTCTAGCAGCAAGTTTATGAGGTTCACTTATGAAAGTAAAATAAGTTTTTATACATATAGTAACTAGTTTTAGGAATATATATTTTGTTCAAACTTTAAAACATGAAACTATTTAACGAAAACTAGTACTATTTATTCTTTGTGAGATTAATTTGTTACAGGCTTGAGTCGTTCAGGAACTAAGAACTAAAAGGAATGAATTTTCGTCACAGACAGAAAGGAACTAGTTCTTTGTAAACAATCTTAATTGGTCTTTGGTCCTTTAGGTCAGTAGCAAATGTTGAATGTACGAGCAAAACAGAGGGAACAAGTAAAGAGCACATGGCATGGCGCTCAATGTGAATGAGACAAATAGTACCTATTTCAAAGCGTGGCCTGCTCAGATTTAAAAAAATCTCCGGATCTAAAGGACTTGAAGGAACTAAAAGATCAAACTAGCTCCTTGGACTGATTGACCAAGATTGGAGTGCTCCCTTTAAAAGACCGAGAGGGTACAACTCTAATTTGTTAATATATCCAGCAATGATCTACATTTTAGTATGAGTTTAAATAGTAGGTACAAAGCTAAAGACTTCAACATATTATATAAAATTTAAAATGTACATTATTAATTTTTATTACATGTTTTAATAAATGCCCTTAAGGTGTGGGTATTAATTATATCCAAAAAGTGGTAACCCTTGAAATAAATAAATAATTTAAAGAATAACACACAATACGGATATTATGATAATAAAATCTCTCTATAAATCAAAGCAGGTACATGTGTTGCTTCAAATATTTTTAAAAGATCAATGACTAGGCTAAACATATAAATATTTTCGTGACATATATGTAATTATTTGCATTTAAATAAGAACTTTATATAAAAAGAACAACAGACATGCCGTTTTTTTCTTATCAGTATCATAAGGGTCAAGGAACGATGAGGGATTTTCAGTCACACATTGCCGTACAAGTACTCTACTGTCTAACATAATAAAAACAAAGAGTATGTTATGTACTTACATTTTGTACTGGAAAAGTAGGATGATCTCTCAGGTTTCGACACAAGAAGTTCCGGCCATTTGTCATCCTTTGCAGATGAAACAGACGGAGACCTATCAAAAAAAGACTCTTTAATCGACGCCGTCGAAGTTGCCGGAGATACTTCGGCATTTTTGTCTCTAGGGGAAGCCATAATTACACATTAACTAGACAAAACATTTCGCAATCTAAACACCAACCAAATGTAAATTTTATACTGTAGCTATTTCTACTTTCGCATTAAAATGGTACGTTCTACTTTGCGAAATTTGTTTCATTGTAAAATAACACTTAAATTAGATTGTTTCTCGTTTTCAATGTTCCCTTTTTATTAAAAATATACATTTTTGTAGAAAAAAATATAACATATTAGAAATGATTACAAAAATCACTCAAAAAGTTTATGGAAAAGAACAAAAGTTTGAAATTACGTACAACGAAACTGTACATGAATGTAGAAGTAAAAGAATGGCGACGTGTCAACAATCATGACAGATGACATAACGTTGACATTGACAACTTTTTTTTAAAAACTAAAGCCGGATTGAGACTAGAGACTATGTTATTCAGCCACGTTGGTTACATATATTAAAAAAATAAATTGACAACGCATGTCAGTAAAGCAGATTTCAACCGATATTTTATTATTCAATAATAGATAGTTGAGTTAATAATATTTTTAAGTAACCAAAATGAATGTGGAATGTGGCACGAAGTTAGACCCGTTACGAGTGTTTATAATGAACCCTTTACTTGGGCCAGCAAGATTAATCGCAGTTAAAGTTCTTAACGGTCGAATATTTGGAAAGGAACAACCGGTCGATCTTTCACTATTGGTTTTCACTAGCGAGTTGGTGCTAGCAGAATCATTCAAGATGGAGTTAGAAGGATGTGCTTTTCCATGTACTAACGAAATTAAAATTACATCAGATATACCCAGGTTAGACGGTTCTCCTATTGTAGCCCGAAGAATTATAATCCGATTTTCACTACCACTACTTTCACTAGCCCTAAAATCAAAAAGGCCATTGTTTTTTTCTCCGAACTATTCACTGGACATAATTTTAGCATGCCGAATTTACGTTGTACCTAATGTCTCTAGCCCTAAAATCAAAACAGCGAATTTTTTCTTTTCCTAACTATTCACTGGACCTAATTTTAGCATGCCGAATTTACGTTATACCTATTTTTTTAACTCCAATTTCTTAATAGCCCTATTTTTACTTATCCGATTCATCTAAACTCCGAATATTATTATACCTAATATATTAAAAACCTAACGTTGTTTAAACCTAAGTGTTCCTAATGCCCTCTTTATTAAAATAAACATTTCACTGATCAAAGAAAATCTATTTTTAGGGATGAAAACTTCGCTACGCTTCGCTACGTTTCGCTCCCGCCTTAGCCTTCTAACCTAACCTATCCGAGTCGCTTCTGCCCTGACCCATCTTGCTCGCTCGCTTCGCTCGCTCGCCGCAATATGTTATTATTCCCAAAATTCCAAATTAAAAAACAGTAGCTAAAATTGGTTTGGGTAATGAAATTTGACCAAAATAATTATGGCAAAACGGCAAGATTCCAACCTAACCTATGTGGGTATAATTTACCTATTTGAGTATTTGTTTTTCAAGTATATTTCGTTCAAACAATGATTATACTCGAAAATCTAATTAGATTCCAAAATCTGACAGTTCCCATCTTGATTATTTCTTTATTAAATTTTTTTTTTTTTTTTTTTGCCCCGTGTGGTTGCCGGGTTAGAATAGTGCCACTCCATGTCTTCCCGTGGATGTCGTAAGAGGCGACTAAGGGAATATAGGCTTGTAGTACTGTTAGGCGATGGGCTTGCAACCTGTCACTAATACGCTGGTAAACATCTTAGCCTAATTGTGCAAATTGTGGTTACAGAGTTATCAACAAGTTTTTTAGAGTTGTTGGTAATTCTGTAGCTCTGCCTACCCCACTCTGGGAATGAAGGCGTGAAGGTATGTATGTATGTAAAATATTATTTCATAAACATATCAATGAGAACTCGTGTAACCAGTAATATTAGGGTCAGTTTAATTGATAAAAATACCTACACTTAAACCAAAATGCAGTAATCACAGCGAATGTGCGTCGGTTGAGGTTAGGATTTTGGAATCTAATTACAGTTTCGAGTATAGTTCAAACAATCATTAGAACTTATGGCTATTAGGTCTTTCAATCATTCGGAATAACATTATTAGTTTCAGTAATATTAGAGCATTTAATGTTTACAACAAGTAAACATTAGGGTAAGTATACAGGCTGTCCGGTAAATAGTGGACTATCTTACAGGGCTGGATAGCTCAGCTCAGGAGTGGCCAAAATATGATAAATTATGTTTAGTTAAAGTCGCACCAAAAACGAGATATCTCAACTTTTAAAAATTTTGGAAATGCGGTACCCTGGTTCACCATTTTTGATGCCGTGGCCACATTTATTAAAAAAAATCAGTTTCGTTTGCTGTGAAAGATAGCTGTTTAAATTTGCTATAAGACCCTATCAACAAAATGAATAAAAATTCAGCAGTTTTTAAATTTTTCAAATCAAATTTAAAGTTTAGGAATCTGCGTTTAACTTGCGGCAAGTTTAACATAACACGGTGTAAAAAAAATGTACTAAGACTTGTAGTGCTGCTTTCCTAAAAATTGGCCTGGTTAATGGAGATTTTAAAATGATATAACAATTGAGTTTATTGATTACAGCAGCGAAGTTATTATTAAGTTTGTCCAACAAAGACTGAATTTTATCAAACTAGCGAATTTAATAAACGACTTTTGCTTCCGTTTAAAATGTTAGCTGGTTCTAAATGTTTTAAAAGACAGTTTACATTAATGTGAAATACAACGACACTACGATAAAAGGTAATAACACACATTTTCTTAAATTTAAAGCAAGTGTTCGAATTGCTTGCCGCCAGCCCTAATGCAGGCTCAGCAGCGTTTCATGAACGACCTCTTGAGTTCGGAGGCATATCGTCGCTCACCAATTTGTCGGCTAGCTTCCAAATAGGTAATTTTCACATAAACTCCATTCTGATTAATTGTTGTTAGTTATACTGGCCACCAAACTTTAAATTCCAAATTGAATTAATTAGACAATTACATCGTTAGTTTTTTGTTTTCTTGTCAACAATTCAATGAAGTTGAAAGCAAAATTAAACTATCTTATTGTATCACACGAAAAAAAATGTCTCGAGGGCCGTACACATCGGCAGAGTATGCAAATATGCATTATTAGTATTAACCTCCACAATCTACAATATTGGGAGGTGCGTGACCACAATCCCCACGTGTAAATTCGTAAAGGCATCTCTTTCATATTAGGGTTAATAAAAGCCGAATCTTGCAGATGTGTCCATGGCATGGCATCATTTTCGTCTGAGATCTACTATTATTTTGATCACAGATAAACTAACAGGGCTGTTTTGTAATCTCAGAATAAAATATCTAGCCGTCTTAAACTATGCTGGAGCCCTTGGGCACACAATCATTTTGGGCCCCTTTGGAAAGTAAAGAAAGCGCTTATACTAACTTTTATATATTTAGGTATATTTGTATCTCGTGAGATAAATTTTCGGTCTTCGGGGCCGACCTACATCGACGACCAGGCTGACCTACGAGTAACCTAACCTACGTAGCCCATGCTTTGAATAACCTATAAACTAGGGCTTCAGCAGAAATATTACCTAACTTTGAAATGATTCAAGGGATCTCCTAATTAGAAGTCGTTATTTCACTTATTATATTTATGTTATGACCAATAGACGGCATTAATATCTAACACACCAAAGGCAAGTTTTCAATGAACTCACCGTGGTACAGTAGACTACTAGAAGAATCCACTTTTTCCTTCACCTAATTGCATTGTAATAATTGTAATAAAGTTCAAAAGTGGATACATCTGTTAGTCGACTAACGTCCGGTTCCTATATTCAATCCGCGGACAGATAGGCTTACTTCGGATTAAAATTTGACACATTTTGTATGGGCAAATGTCTACTTGACTTCTACTGTCGTTACTTGACCTCTTAACTTTTTTTTTTTTTTTTTTTAAATCTTTATTTAAAGAGCTTTGTCTACAATAGACGATGTCGCTCTTCAATCTATTAAGTTCTTCGCTGTAACCCAAATATTTTACGACTGATTAATTGGAAGCTTAATTTATTCCATTTTACGCAGTATTACAGATGCAGATGTGTTTTGCTTCATTACCGGTTTCGCAAATCCAAACGCCTTGAATTTAGAAAAATTGGGCTATGAGGAATACTTCGATCCGTTGTATTTGATCATAAAAATAGCTAATGGCCTTCAGTGGCCAAAGAAACCTGACGAGCCCTATGTACCGCCAGGGACATATGTAAAACCGCAAAAGAAAGATAAAGTACCCATAAAGGAACCCCTTAAGCCAATAATCATGACCGACGGTTTGGTACCTTTGGACATCCTCAAGTCTTTATCGAAAGACATTCCAAATGACGTATTTTTTTGTTCGACGCCTATACCAGCTATAACAAAGTCAGTTTTGGCTGAACAATTGAAGGTAAGGAGGCAGCGTAGCTAAATACGCGCGGTGTCTAACCAAGTTGCTAGTGGCCCTGCCGACGAAGCTAGCCGTCCCGGGTTGGATTCCTGGTGTGGGTATTTATTTCTGAATCTTGGGTGTTGTCTATGTATTTAAGTACCGTCCTTATTCAAACCTGGTTATGAAAAATCATCACCGGTCGTCGGTTGCCGGGTTAGAATAGTGTCACTCCATGTCTTCCCGGGGATGTCGTAAGTGACGAATAAGGTAATAAAGGCTATTAGGCGATGGGATTGCAACCTGTCACTTATACGCTGGTAAACATTTTAACACTTACTTAAGTACTTGTTCTATTACTTATTCTGTGATCTTGGCCTAATTGTGTAAAATGTGGTTACAGTTTTTAGACTGGTAGGTAATTCTACAGAACATGCTACCGCTCTGCCTGCTACTCAACTCTGGGACCGAAGGCGTGAGATTATATGTATGTATGTAAGTATTTTCATCATTGTCTATAGTATAAGTCTAGAGCTTAGTTGTGGAATAGGTCAAATTATTGTGAGATTGTCTCTTGATATTTATTTATTTATAAATTGGGATAAAAAAATCTTTGACCATTATTTACGGATAACCTTTATCGTTATAAGATTAGGTAAATTTGGGCTAGGAGACAGGAAAGTATGCGGTAAGTTGAGCTTGGCTTAAGACTTTGTCGCCACACGTGGAAAACTACAATATACTTGATAACCACCTGGAAAGTTTAAGATTTTGGATACAAATTGGATCAAGTCGCCAATTTCACTGAAAATGCTCTCATTTATCCAAACTTTTTGTTCCAATCAATGTATACCTACATATATATTATTAAGCTATGTTTCTATCAGCGCTATGAGAGGCAGCTAATCGGTGCGAACAATTAAGGCCCAAGGAACAAATAAAATCCTACCTAACTAACTTAACCTAAATATCGAAGGACATCTCACAGAAATTAAATTAATTTTTAAATTTATATTCTTATCTCATTTTATTTTAGCTGGTTTTAGCCATGCTTCACGCTCTTTCTCTTGTACGATATTATTATATTATTATAAATAGACCAAGTCCTAAAGTACGGGTACGCTCTAGGCTTGCATAGGCTACGATAAACATACTTATACATACATACATTAAATCACGCCTGTTTCTTAAAGGGGTAGGCAGAGACCATTTATATTTACATACTTATAAAGAGAAACAAATACTTATACACAAAGAAAGTAAAGCACCTAAGACTCCGAAATAAATACTGGCGCTGATCGGGAATCGGACCCGAGACTACTAGCTTCATAGGCAGGATCACTACCAAACTATAGTCTATTCGCGTTAAAAAAATAGTTACTCGTCCATCAGTGCAACTGATGACTATACGATATTATGTTTACTTGTGGGAGGACCTTGTGCAGGGTCCGTCCGGGTTGGTACCACCATCTTATCCATTAACCTACCGCCAAGCAGCAGTGTTTGCATTGTTGTGTTCCGGTTTGGGGATCAGACAGCCGGTGAAATGACTAGCATAGAGGCATTCCATCTTAGTCCTCAGGATTGGCAACGCATTTGCAGTCTTGTCAATGCGAATGTCTATGGGTCACAGTTTCCACTTACCATCATGTGGCCTGTGTGCCCGTTTGCCTTCCCATGCCATAAAAAAAAAAAGTGTATTTATTGGTGGCTTTCTAATTTACTGTGTTCTAATTGGTCAAAAAGCGTGGCGAAGCCGATGAGTCACTATTTTCTTAACGGGAATACACTAAAAATAAATAAATAAATAAATATCAGGGGACAATGTCACACCAATTGACCTAGTCCCAATTTAAGCTCTAGGCTTGTATTATGGGTACTAGACAACGATATAAATACTTATATAGAGAAATATATACTTAAATACATAGCAAACATCCATGACTCAGGAACAAATATTCGCGCTCATCACACAAATATCTGTCCTTACCGGGATTTGAACCCAGGACCGCTAGCTTCGTAGGTAGGTAGGTAGTTCACTATAGGCTAACTGCGTCGTCTTTAAGCACAGCTTAACTGCCTGGCACGCCTCGTCGCTCTGACGCAGCCAACCTTACGAACCGTTCTAGAAGTGTAGATAGGTATCAGTTATGGTCGACATGGTAAAAAATTCCTTCCCTTTTTGTTTTAAATTACTACCTATCTATTTACAACATGAAGCGGGTTAAAAGTAGACCTGAAAAAAACGGGGTTCTATGTTTGACCTGCATATTTATGTTATCAAAAACCACTGAATCGGTTTGTGTTTGGGTGATTCTGATTTTCTTCGTGATAATGATTTAAGTAGATATCTTACGAAGTAAAGTTTCTTTTAGACCGAAACACAAAACTGTTTGAACTGGCACCAACATTCCAGTACGAGTATCATACTCGTACAGTCTGTGAGCACTTAAAAGAGGCTTCGGTTTAGTACTTCTCTCTCACTCGCTCTCATACGATCTTATTAAGAGCGAGTGAGAGAGAAGCCTCTTCTAAGTGCTCACAGACTGTACTGGAATGGAATGATGGCTCGAGCGGCAAACATACGTGGGTGGTGGCAAAGTGAACATTTTGAAAGAACACGGTCAAATCTATAAAATCGAAATCAATACTCACAGAAATCTTTCCAGGTATAACTATCAAACGAAACTAATGAGCTGATTTTGTTTTTTGTTAATATCAAGGTCAGATGTGATGTGCTCAATAAATTGCTGGTTTGGGCAACCAGCGACCAAGTGTTCCACGTTGAGTTCGAGAAACCACTGATAGTTGAAGATAAGGTTGGAGACGAGCCCTGTGACTGGGACATGGTCAGCAAGGAGGCGCTGGCGGCTTGTAACCTAGACCATACGCAGTTCAGCGATTCTTGGATAAAGAAAGACTTGATAACTAAGGTATACGATTTGAGTATCATATAATATAATATCATATATCATATCATATCATACCATACCATACCATACCATATCATATCATATCATATCATATCATATCATATCATATCATTTCACATTTCATCACAACACATCGCATCATATCACATATCATATTATATCATACCATATCATATCATATCATATCATATCACATTTCATCACAACACATCACATCATATCACATATCATATATTATATCATATCATATCAACCGATTTTCATGAATCCTAGCTGAGAACCATTCTATGAATCGGTTCTTCCATTTGGTAGCGACGATGTAATAGGTTAATATACACGTTAAACTCCCCTCTTTTTACGTCGGAGGTTAAAAATAAGGTGTGACCGTGGGACGTTATAAGTCATGTCATTATTAAAGAACACGGCATTAGGTGACATCGTATATTCATTAAGTGCTATTAATTACTGCGTTTACCAATGAGCTATTACGGTGATGGAAAATTCTCGTGAGATTTTCACTTTTCAATTCGTTAAAAGCTAAAAGCAGTAAGTAGCTGCACACTTTAGCGCTTTGTCACTTTAGCGTGATGTTTGGACGGCTGCACTAATCTTTCAAAGGTGTTAAACCGACCGACAAAGTACCAAAGTGTGCAAGTAAATAAGGCTGATTGTATCTAACTGTGCCTTTCGCGCTTACGAGTGCCTCTGGCCACTGACGCTGTAGGTATGTGTAAGAGGGAGCACAATAGGTTTCACAGAACGAGAAGATAAAGAGCCTTAGGTTTAGGTCTATCGAAAGATTCTGTTACTATACAAACTACTTATTTACCTACCTAAAACCATTTAATTCTACTTATATTATAATTAGGGAATAAAGGCTTGTAGTACTGTTAGGCGATGGGCTTGCTATCTGTCACTAATATACACTGTTAAACATCTTAGCCTAATTGTGCAAATTGTGGTTACAGAGTTATCAACAAGTTTTTAGAGTTGTTGGTAATTCTGAAGCTCTGCCTACCCCACTCTGGGAATGAAGGCGTGAAGGTATGTATGTATGTATATTATAAATGGGAAAGGTTGTGTTTGTTACTGCTTCACGCTGAAACGGCTGAAAGGATTCGTATGGAATTTGGAATGAAGACAGCTCATATCCTAGATTAACACATCATCCCGAAAATTTCAGTTTTTTTTTTTTTTTTTTTACATCATAGGAAGGCAAACGAGCACACAGGCCACCAGATGGTAAGTGGAAACTGTGACCCATAGACATTCGCATTCAAAAGACCGCAATAGTAAATAGTTAATAATAGTTCCCGAGTAAATAATGATAGTCGAAATCACTGCGGATGAAGTCACAGGCAGGAGCACAATTTGAAAAACTCCCTGAAATTCTGCAAATAAATTACAATGAAATGTCTTTGTAAAAATATGCATCAACTAACAACGTTCAAATAAATTGATGCTGTTTCCGAGTCTCTCAGTGTACTCGTAATTAATTACTGCATTTTTCTAAGATATTACGTATTTCTTAGTAGTCCTCGTATGGTTGCCGGGGTAGAATAGTGCCACTCCATGTCTTCCCGTGGATGTCGTACGAGGCGACTAAGGGAATAAGGGCTTGTAGTACTGTTAGGCGATGGGCTTGCAACCTGTCACTAATGCGCTGTTAAACATCTTAGCCTAATTGTGCAAATTGTAGTTACAGAGTTATCAACAAGTTTTTGGAGTTGTTGGTAATTCTGTAGCTCTGCATACCCCACTCTGGGAATGAAGGCGTGAAGGTATGTAGGTATGTATGATGTAGTAGTCTTACACCGGCACTTCGAATACTAAAGGATGTTTACTACTTTATTGTATCTAACCTATAACGTTTGGTTATTGTTTCCGCTTTGATATTGCTCTTAGCGCAAAGTGAGATCTATATAAAGCGGTTAGCAAATTTTACGACGACGAACGACGCGGTTAGCCTATTGGGTTGGATACCGTTTTTTTTTTTTTTTTTTGGTTTTCAATTACATTTTAATAAATGCTATTCCGTACGCATATGCACATATAGTCCATTTCGGATTCATAGCAGGTTTGAAAAGTTGCCCTATTCGGGGACAGAATTACATTCTGAAAAGAGACATCAACATCAACAGGTTAGCCGTTTACATTATAAAATCGCTCATTCCCAAAATACCATAATTTGAAAATACCAGATTACACTTTATACCAATTCCCAAATCACCAGCTTCAAAATTTGGGTAAGTACAATAAATGAATCCTTATCTTGAATCTGGTGATTTCGGAATACGGTATAAAGTGTAATCTGGTATTTTCAAATTATGGTATTTTGGGAATGAGCGTATGAAATATCTGTCGTCTGTTAATTCCAATCTTTACTGTTATATAATTACTAAATATTTAGCTTGCAATTTGTCCTGTCTCAATGTAAAAGAAGAAACTGAATGGATGATCGATCAACGCAGAGGCGAAACTGCTGGACCTACGGACTTGAAATTTGGAGGGAATATTAAGAAGGGATTTTTAGAAATTCATCAGTTTCATCACCTAAGGGGGAGTAACGGGAACCTAATTCTATGCGTACGAAGTCACGGGCGTCTTCTATTATTAACTTATAAACAAGATACCTAATCAAGACTCAGGTTTCTATTAGTTCTATTTAGTAGAACAATGACTATATTAAGCCATCAAAAGTAGCGCTCTCTACACGTGTGCCTAACTAAGGTAATTAGGGTATGGAACTAATAAGCAGAACATTGGGAATAATCTCAAAGCCGGGTTATTGAATTCTCGTGTCTGAAGCACATCGTAGATACAGCTGTGATGTATTCATATGAGGTCGGTATTGCATAACCTTCTATACCAATAAATAAAATTGAAGTCACATGCCTGTGGTTTCTAAAATAAATGCCAATGCCTTTTTTTTATAGCATGGGAAGGCAAACGAGCAAACAGGCCACCTGATGGTAAGTGGAAACTGTGACCCATAGACATTCGCATTCACAAGACTGCAAATGCGTTGCGAACCCTGAGGACTAAGATGGAATGCCTCTATGCTAGTCATTTCACCGGCTGTCTTATCCCCAAACCGGAACACAACGATGCGAACACTGCTGCTTGGCGGTAGGTTAATGGATAAGATGGTGGTACCAACCCGGACGGACCCTGCACAAGGTCCTCCCACAAGAAAATGTTTAATCGCAAATGACCGCTTCTAGAACTTTTGTCATTCCCTCTAAAAGTTAATCACGAATAGGTTCCGAAACAGCTCAACGGATTTCAATGGAAATTGCAGGGATTAAAACAGGAATTTTAACTAACATTTTCGTTTTCAATTCGATCATTGAAATCGAAGCGAGGCGAGGGCGAGTCGCTAGTATGTAAACTAATAAAATAAATAAATAAATAAAATAAAATAAATAAGTAAAAATGGTACAAGGACATTTGGTAGCACACCGTGGTGCTCTGGTTCATCCATCTAGTAATATTATTATATCTCTGCTGTGGAAGCGTAACAAACAAACAAATACCACTATGTATGCATGATCCAAAGTATGTATGTCAAACTGAAAGTCAAAATCAAGGAGGTAAAATCTCTAGGGCTAGGTTTTAGCCCTATTCTAAAAACCATGGAGTCGCTATTTACTAATTTCCTATTTCCTAAAAGCCCTGGCGATTGCCGCCGCGACATATCGCTAAAATGTCTGTGACATGACTAATGAGTCAGCGTCAATAGAACTCTTAGTAACTATTAAACGTTGAATAAACGATTTTATATTCTATTCTATTCTATATGATAAGTAATACAATAGTTGTTAGTAACTATTTAAGCAAATATGATCTCTATCTATGAACCCTATCATCTCAGTAATATTTTAAGTGCGAAGGAAACGGACGGACCGACGGAGGAAACAGCTATAAACAAATCTACGCAGACGTAGTCACGTGTAAAACTAGTGTTATACGGTTGCAGGCCTGCCAGGTCTATTTTTGATTACATTTCCTTTTTTATACTTTTACTATTTAAAAATGTCTGTATAATTAGCATACTCCTATCAAAAAAACTGAAAAGGTTTGGTTTTTGTTTTTTACTTCAATGTCGATCCAAGAGAGCTTTTGGTCATAACCGAAAATTAATTCTTCGTACTTCTGATGTATTTTTTTACTTATATTATACAGGGTGTCCCAAAAATAGCACGTCACAGTGACACTGGAGATTACTTAGCCTCAGACGAACCAAACCAGCCTAACATGACTTCAGTAAAAGTTGCACCGTTTTCGAGTTATACCAATTTAAAGATTTTTCCAATTTTTCACCTCTTTTGACATTGTAAGTGCTCGAATTTACTGGGATAGCTTTAGAATTTAGTTTTTTTTTATTTGTGCGCTTTTTTGAATAGTTGATTAAGATGATAAAAGCATTATTATGTCAATAACTTACGTAAAAGTTGGAAAAATACTGTAATGAACTTCACTTAAATTTATCATCAACATAGTAATTTCAACTTTGAACACCTGCCATAAGTTTTTTTTACTAGAAACGAAATGAGCAAATAACTTTAAAAACATGCGTATTTTATGCCAATTCTAAAATAGTATGACACATGATATCTTAATGCATAAAAGTAGGAATTCGTATTACACTTGCCAATATGGATCCTCGGAAACCAATGCTAATCATGTAAAAAAATATCTTGTACTCTACGATATCTCATTTGTTTGTGCTCCTTCGAAGAATATGATCGATTTTTGGTTGACTTTGGTTCAAAGATAATAAAAAACAGGTTTAATGTTCATTCGTTTTTACAGTAAATGTTCGAATTGTTTCCCTCCGATTCTAAGGCACAAATGGCATCTTCGGATAAAATGTCGTTGGTTTAATTTTAGTAAACTGGTGTCCGATATGTCTCGGGCTGCATTGAAGACACGTCGCCGTAGTTCCTCTTCGTTACTTATTGGTTTTGAATAAATATTGTCTTTCAAACAAAATTTATTCAAAATCAACCTGAACACCTTTCTTTTTTGTTGTATTCGTCATTATTAGGACAAGGATTGTATGAAAGAAAATAATTGAAAAATCCACCGGGAAAGTCAGAAATACGCAGCGGGGCGAAGCCGCTGGCAGGCCGCTAGTAACAAAAAAAAACCGGGCAAGAGCATGTCTGACCATGCTCAGTGTAGGGTTCCGAAGCCGTTACTTCACAAAACGTATCTTAAAAAACAATAAGTATGTATGTAGTTTTCATTTAAAATTCGTTATATGCGCTTTCGTTGAAGATATTTTTCAGATTTTTAGTATTTGTAGTTCTGGCTGTAGGAGGGTGGGGGGAAGGGGGAAGACGACACTTGACTGAAACAAAAAATTGCGCTTTAAAGGTTAATATTTCATAAACAGAGCCGTTAATCGAAAAAATTGTTCGACGACACCACACAGATCTTAACTAACAAATGGAAAGCTCTCTTTGAGTTGGGGCATTTCCCTGTTCCTGCCTCTGAAGCTTGTCAGAAGTTGCTCGACTGCCACAATGTTCAATCCCTCGACCGACAACTGCCAAAACATTCAATCTCGGCCGGCTAACCAGCTATTGCAATGTTTCAACAGTGGCGTAAATTGGACTTATCATAACATTACATCATAATATTTTCTTGTTTTTGGAATAATACGTATGATGATGTAATACGTGGATATGTTATTTTAAGTTCTAAAACGTTGCTATGGCGGTACTCCCAAATTTTTTTTTTTATTAAAAAAGACACGTAAAGACATTTTTGGTGACATTTTAATTTGGCGCTCAAAATATCAGCGATTTGATTTTCCCGTCATAAAAAGATAGATATCACGACAACTCACAATCCGCAGCAATCCGTTGAGATATCGTTTATTGCTATTGGTGGCGGGGTTCATACATTTCTACTCATCCTTCTTTGTTTAAATGATAGCCATAAACCTGCAAATTATAACTTATGTATGTATGTATGTAAACTCTTTATTGTACAAACAGAAAATAACAGATCAAAAATAAAACAGAAACAAGATAGGTATGTACAAAGGCGAACTTATCCCTATAAGGGATCTCTTCCAGTTAACCTTTGAGCGATTGAGAGAAGAATAAAAACAACGGATGGCTAAACGTACAATGTATAAAAGATACAGAAGATTAAAATAATAATAGCAAATAAATATGTAGGTATAATAAATATATATATTAAATAGGATAAATAAATAAATATATACATTGTATGTATACATATATATATACATATATAAATAATATATATAAGTATGAAAGGAAGAAAGGACATACAGTCATAGATCAGGAACAAGAGTCAAGCCAGTACCTCTTCAGCCTAGATCTAAGTGAAGCAACAGATTGTGATTGCCTGATATCAGTTGGAAGGCTATTCCATAAACGAACAGAATGTACCGAGAAGGATTTAGAGTAAGATTTGGATTTGCTAGCAGGAAAAGCCAGGAGTAGGTTGGCACTCGAGCGTAAGCGGTTCCGGGACCCGGTAGCCAAGAAAGAGAACCGTTCGACAAGGTAAGGAGGGGATTGAGGATTGAAAAGGATATTAAATAGCAACGACAGGACATGAACATTCCTACGCGATCTAATGGGCAACCATTTAAGCTGAGTGCGGAAATCAGACACATGGTCAAATTTCCGCAAGCCAAATATGTACCGAATGCACACGTTCTGAAGCCGTTCCAGCTTATTGAGCAGCTCTTCAGTTGCGTCAATATATGCGATGTCGCCATAGTCGAATAAAGGGAGTAGAAGAGATTGTGCAAGAGTAATCTTGGTGCGAAGGGGTAGAAAATTCTGTAGGCGCCTAAGGGAGTGGAGAGATCTAAAGAGCTTTCGACTAACTTCAGAAACCTGAGCCGACCAGGAAAGGGTCTGATCCATTGTGAGACCCAAATTTTTGACAGTGGAAGAAAAAGGAATAATAGTACCGTCGAATACCAAATCCGGACACACAAGGTCAGACAACTTTGCAATAAAATGTGGACTACCGACAACAATTGCTTGCGATTTCCTCGCGTTGATTTTTAGCCCGTAGTTAGCTGCCCAATCTCGAATACTAGCTAGGTCAGAGTTTATTAGGCTTATTAAGGAGGGAAAATCATCAATACCAGCCGAGGCGTAAATCTGCAAATCGTCTGCATAAAGGTGATAGCAAAATTGGAGAGAAGCAGTGATGCCATTAATAAATATGGAGAACAGAAGCGGGGATAGCACAGCTCCCTGGGGGACACCAGCGGACAAATCCCTCCAAGAAGAGACAGCATCATCTACCTTGACAAGCTGGCGCCTCCCAAGGAGATATGATTGGAACCACGAGAGAGCTGTAGTAGAGAGATTTAATGTTTTGAGGATGCCGAGGAGGATTTCAAAGTCTACGGTGTTAAAAGCACTGCTAAAGTCCAATAAGAACAGTGAGCTACTTTTGTCATTGCTCTTAAAATTGTAAATTTTACCATAACCCATATTTTGCACTGCTAGTTCAAAACAGTAGTAACTCAAATTACAACTGCATTTTAAAATTAACTTTAATGCAACTTCTATTAATTTGAAACAAAACTAGCAAGGATTTTGAGTTGATACTGTTTTGATCTCCAGCAGTGCGGCCCCTCGAAAATATTCACCCATGATATCCTCATCAACTAAGTTATAGGCTCCTTATATGCCTCCTGATTCGAAAAAGATCAATAAACAACGACCAAAATCATTCCCAAAAACATAGTTCTGGGCATTGATGGATTTAAATAATATGGGAATAATGTACAATCATATTTTAAAAAACACATAAATTTTACGTGTTAAATTGCATTAATACAGTTTCAGACTATAGAATAGCTAAACTGAAGTGGCAGTGGGCGGGGCACATCGTACGCAGGACTGATGGCCGATAGGGTCAGAAGGTTCTTGAGTGGCGTCCGCGGACCGGGAGACGAGCTGTAGGTAGGCCTCCAACAAGATGGAGTGACGACCTTTAAAGATCGCGGGAAAGCGGTGGATGCGAAAAGCACAAGACCGGTCTGAGTGGAGAGCCTTGGGGGAGGCCTATGTCCAGCAGTGGACGTCTTTCGGCTGACATGATGATGAGGATGAGTTTCAGACTAGAGTTAAGTTAGATATTACTATACATAGGTACAGTCAGGGAGTGAAAAGGGATTTTTTTTTAATACTTACGGATAATTTTACCATTGCACTGATAATCGGATTCTACGAACCAGTGGGCTAATTTTCGTTTAAATTTATTTATTAAAACTTGTGTTATTACTTAACTTAACTTCTGTAGACCGTAGCAATTTTAAAGAAGAATCCTTATGGTCGTATCGCCAAAGCTGCTGAGTTTGCAAGAGCACTGCACGAGATCTGGATGGCGCGTTCGAACAAGGACCAAAAAGTGTATACAAATATGGGAGTGATTAGCGACGGCTCTTTGGAGACTTTAAAAGGTACAACGTTTAATGCCGTGAACTCGATAACGGGTCAGTTTTTTACAGTAGCTAATGACCCTGGCCCTGAAATCGTATCGTAAAAGTGCAATTTTTATGCAATGTGTCAAATAGTAGTGCGGTGTTATTTTGATTTCGTGTACCTAATAGAACGATACGCCCATAAATTACCGGCAAAAAAATGGCTAGAAAAGTTACGCTGTGTAATTAATTACATTGCACCTTAATGTATACGAGAGCTGAATCAATGATATTTCATTACATACATACATACATTAAATCACGCCTGTTTCCCAGAGGGGTAGGCAGAGACCACTTCTTTCCACTTGCTACGATCTTGACAAATTTCTTTCGCTTCTTCAACATTCATACATCGAGTCATGCACGCACGTCGGTTTCGGGTACTTAAGATTCGGCCCTTTCCCAGTATTTCTCCGATTTGATTCGAAAAAGTACGCCTAGGGCGGCCCCTTCCGACCCTTCCACTCACTTTCGATCTGTATATCTCTTTCGTCAATCTTCTTTCATCCATCCTTTCCAAATGACCGAACCATCGAAGCATGCCCTTTTCAATCTTAGTCACTACGTCTTCTTTCATTCCACATTTCTCTCTGATTTTTTCATTTCTAACTCTATCAATCAGTTTCACACCACACATACTACGCAAAGAACGCATTTCAACTGCATTTACACGACTAACATGCTTGTCCTGCCACACCCAACATTCACTACCATACATCAGGGTAGGGGCTAGCACTCCATTGTGAACAGCCAGCCGGGCTTTTTGTGAAACGCCCTGTCTGCTCACAAAGGAGTGCAGGGCCCCATTAATTTGATTCCCCGCATTCACCCTCCTCTCGATATCCTTCTCACACTTACCATCTCTTGTAAACATACTTCCCAGGTACACAAATTCGCTCACTTGTTCTACTAATTCACCATTTATATTTATCACGCACTCAGTCATCTCCTCATCCTTCTCTATCACCATGACCTTGGTCTTGGCAACATTTACTTTCATCCCCTTTTTCTTAAATCCCTCATTCATTACTGTCACCATCTCCTGCAACTCAAGTACCGATGAGGCAAGTATAACTTGATCATCGGCATATAAGAGGCATTTGATTAGCAACTCTTGCATACGCAAACCCTTATCATACTCTTTCAAATCCCACATACAACTGTCCATGAATAGATTGAACAGCCATGGTGAGGCAACACAGCCCTGTCTAACACCTTTAGAGATATTAAACCAGGCCGAGTATGCCCCATTGATCCTGACACAGGCTCTGGAGCCCTCATAAAGGGACCTCAAAGCCTGCACCAGGTTGCTGCTCACTCCATACATAGACAGCACCGTCCACAACTCCTTTCTATCTACCCTATCATAGGCCTTTTCCAGGTCCACAAAAGCACAGAAAACCTTTTGGTTCACAGCCAAGAACTTTTCTGTGATGGACCGTAGTGAAAAGACCTGATCCGTACATCCCATTCCCTTTCGAAATCCCGCTTGTACATCCCAGATTTTGTCATTCGTAACATTCAATACCCTTTCTATTAGAATCTTCGCATATACTTTGCCGACAACACTAAGGAGGCTGATACCGCGGTAGTTTTTGCAGTCTTGCTGTGACCCCTTTCCTTTATACAGAGGGACGATAACGGCCTTGACCCAATCTTCTGGGACTCGGCCGCTATTCCAACATGCATTGAAAAGACGGTACAACAGACTACCCACCAGGCCATCTCCTCTCCTCAGCATTTCTATCGACACTCTATCACAACCTGCTGACTTTCCCGCTTTCATACTTTTTAAAGCTTTCATGATTTCACTCATACTAATCACACTTTCATCTTCGCTACTTGCATCTTTACTCATGCTTTCTGGCTCACGACAAATATCTTCGCATTCAAACAAGCTTTCAAAATAAGTTTTCCATCTATCAAGCATTTTTTCTTCCTCACATATTAAGTCTCCAGACTCATCCCTCACCGCGCTTAATTTAGTTTTCTCTGATTTCCCCCGAGCCGATTTAATCAAGCTCCAAAAGAGTTTAATATTCGACCGGAAGTTGTCAGAGAAACTCCTATCATACTTTTCATTCAGTAAATCTTTCTTTCTAGCCACAACTTCTTTCACTCTTTTCTTTGATCTATTATACTCTTTTTTCTTTCTGTCGCTTAGATCTTGTCCTGGATCTACAGCTACAAAATCCAACCAACACTTTTTCTTCTCTTTCACGACATCATCTACCTCTCTATCCCACCATTCCGGACGTTCATTCTTACTTTTTCTTCTTTTTACTACACCGCATACTTCAGTGGCCGATTTGACCATGCCATTCTTGCAAATAAGAAAGAAAGAAAAGAAATAAGCATTTTTTAACAGGATACGAATTGTAAATTGTGTCAAAATCAAACATGACAAGGCGTTAAATGAGTGGATTTTATTCTGTTTCTTATTCGTTTTTTTAAATATTGTGACCTTTTCCGTTGACTGCTGCGTGGGATCGTATGCTTGAATGTTGGTAGTACTTATACGTTTTATAGACGGTATAATTTCTTATCTTTTCAGGCTTGCCCTTTATATTACCTGTGGTTTTCACTGGTGACACGTGGTCAGTGAACAAACAGTTCGAAAAAACGTTTCATCTTCAACTCGAAATCAAAAGACTAAACAAAGCAGTCAAAATACACCATCAGAAGGTATTGTAATTAAGTAATTACGTTCTTTTATAAGTACTTATTTATACAGTATTATTCGAGTTAAGGCAAGAGTAAATGGGAATATTGGAAGAGGAAGGTCAAGGCGAACAGATCGGAGACGTATTAAGAAAGCGCCACGTCAGCGGAGAACCCTTAAGGGTTAACCGACGCACGTGTATGAAGAGACTTACGAGTGTGGAGGAAGCGAGGGAAGTTTGTCTGGATCGTAGCAAGTGGAAGGAAATGGCCTACCCCTACGGGAAAGAGGTGTGATTGTACGTATAAGAGTATGTAGTGCATAATTAGTTTCCATCGTGTTTTATCGGAAAAGTATCAATTAGCTTCAGTACCCATCATACCACTGTAGGAGTAGGTCGCATTCAGCTGCCAATATGTATATAGAGTGGCTATTACGCAATTCAAATATTCGCTGTAGTTTTGGTTATATTTACGGTTTACGTATATAACCTGTGTGGTCACCGGGTTAGAATAGTGCCACTCCATGTCTTCTCGTGGATGTCGTAAGAGGCGACTAAGGGAATAATAAAGGCTTCTAGTACTCTTAGGCGATGGGCTTGCAACTTGTCACTAATACACTGGTAAACATCGCCTGATTGTGCAAAACGTGGTTACAGAATTATCAACAACTTATTTAAGAGTGCTTGGTAATTCTGTAGCTCTGCCTACCCCACTCTGGGAATGAAGGCGTGAGTTTATGTACGTATGTATGTACGTATATAGCGTTGTATTATCATGCCGAAACCTCAAATAGAAGAACATAATAACATATACCTGTATTTTTTATCAGAAAATATGAAATTCGGAAATAGTAATGATTCTCAATATTTTGACAACGTTCAACAACGAACTTCAGATGCAACGGGCATTTCTCGGCCAACAAGGAAGAAGAAAACAAGAAAAATAAATTTTCAAATCCAAATAATGTTAGTTAGTTGACCACGCAACATTTTTTGTCTAGATCTTGATGACTTAGATTACGCAGTAATACGATACGACGTATGGTTCTTCTTTCCATCTGATTTATAAACTAGTTCCTACGATCCAGGCCCTAAAGTCCAAATTGATGGAAACGATGAATGTTAACGGCTGTGATTTTACATTAAGAAAGATACTTCGCCAAATGGGTTTCCGATTCAAGAAAATTACAAATAATAGAAGAATGCTGATGAAAAAGGATGACGTAAGACTAAAAAGAGTAAAGTATCTAGACTTAATAAGAAAGTATTGATCTGAAGGGAGAGACATTGTGTACACGGACGAAAGATATGTTCAAACATACCATTTAACAGGAAAATTCGGCGGATGCCAAGGATAAAGGAGTTAAACAGTTAATTTCAAAAGGTCAACGTCGTACATGCAGTTAGTGCCAAATAATTTGTTCCGGGTGCTCTGCTTATGTACAAGTCTACTGATAAGACCTGCTGCTTATCACGATGCCATGAATAATGTAAATTACGAAAAATGTTTACTGAATCAAATTATTAAATTATTCCCATCTTGTCTCCAAATTCTGTATTAGTGGATAATGCTGCTCACGATCAATGTGTGGAACGCCCACCTAAAGCAAAGCCGCTAATGATAAACTGGTTAGAAAAATATAATATTCCCTTTGATCTATCATTAACCAAAGAACAATTATATGAAAGTATTTGTCGTCATTAAAAAGACTACCTATGTAGTAATATTCAATAGATAAGATTTTACATAAACATGGACACACAGTGTTAAGGTTACCGCCATACCATCCCGACTTCAACTCAATTGAAAACATATTATGATCCCAGATAAAAGGTTACGTATCAAAAAGAAACATAGACATGAATATGGCTACAGTAAATAAATTGATTGAAGAAAAAATTAATATGATTGGTCTGGATGAATGGAAGAAAGTTTGTCATCATGCCATCAAATTTGAAAATGTATATCGTTCACAAGAACACTCGATGGATGATCAATATGATCATATTGATAGTATTGTCATTCACACTAATGAAAGTACTGACGATGACACGTCTGAGTGTAACTCAGATTGTGAAATGGAAAATGTTGAAAATATTGATCTTAATCGCAGTCGCGTGAAAGTGACAGAATTATCTTTATTAATTATCCAAACAGCAGTTGGGTTTATTAAAGTTTGCTTTTTGTTAGACTTGTAATTAAAAACCTCGCTTGTCTATACTTACAAACGACGTTATTAATTAATTGCTTTTGGGTTTTTTTTCTAGTTTTAAGAATATATTATTTACTTATATTACCTTATGTAACTTACTTTTAAGTATAATTTTATGTTTTTATGATTGAAAAAATGACCTTCTGCTGGAGTTTCTTGCGGCGCTTCTTCTCCGCAATGATGGTCTTGTCCGAAGCGTTGGTAGATTCACTGTACCTAGTCGGTTACTAAGTTCTGTTACTGAGATTAATTACAATAAAAAAATTTTTTTAAAGAAGTTTTGCATAAACCTGTATATTAATCAAAACTTTGATTTATATAGAATAATAATAAAAATAATGTATTCTAAACTATTGCAATTATTTGATGTACGAGCTTGAAGTATTCCCATTTCGGACGATAAAATCATAGTTATAATCACGCACGACGATGATACTGATAGCGGCCCCAACTTTTGTAAGAGTTCCTGTAGAGACTTCAAATTTGCGTGACATATTGAACAGACTTCTAGCTTTAAATTCTTATACGAATGTATTCAAAGCAACTAAAGATCCGCTTGGACACCGATCAATCTTGATGACTCATTAAATCGACTTTAAGATTTCACATGATTTTGCACAAATACGAAAACACACCAAATCTCTTGCTTCATAAGTTGGAATTAAGTCATGTTGAGAAATATAATTTTGGTCTCTAAACATATACAGAGATAGGATTTTTAATAATATTATACAAAAAAAGTTCTTTGGTAAACAAAGACTAACATTTAAGCGATTTCAAAAAATAAAATTTACAGAAAAGTCATGCGTAATTTCATCGATGCCGGCTGTGAATGTTAATAGATCGTATCGGGAATTGCGGAAACTAAGAAAAATGATTAATTGTTTTTCAAAATGTATATTAATTAAGCTTTTAATTTTTATACATATTGAAATTAAAAAATAAACATAAGTTAGTTTTATTTGCGTCAACCTTAGTAACAGAACTTAGTAACCAACTAGGTACATTACCGATGTGTAAAAGAGCCCGCATGTGGCCAATTTTCTGAATAAATGTTTTGAATTTTGTTTTTTTTTAAATTACTTTTAAACGATTGAAATTTCGAAATAAGGCTGACACAGAGATACTATACTCGATTAAACATATTAAATATTATTTTGATATTTTGGAATGTATCGCAACGCAGATAGTTCTGATTCTTGGTCAATTTTGATGTATGTACAGTCGATGAATTTTTTACAATTTTGACGTGATACGTCAATTTGCCGAGTTATGCAATTTCCCCTTGTCTTTAGTGGTGAAAGGCTGTAACACGGCTATTTTGCGTATTATGTCAAACTGGTAAAAAAACAATTTCCTTGATACATTCAGCATTGTATTGTTTTCAGGTGATACCGTTTTGCAAGGAGTTTTTGGAAGAACAATTCTTACAGGAAACCATTATAACATTAGACGAGGATGGGGAAAGTTTTGAGACAGACGATTTTGCGCAGGGAGACAGCAGTTGGCCGATTAGCGTGTCTTATGGTCGTGCCCAATAAATTTGTGTCATTTCGTTACAAAATGTTAATAGCATTTTATTGCCCACAGGGTCATTTGTAGTTAATTTTAATGACTTCCCCACTGCTCAACTACCCTGCCCAACTGCTCAAAATTTGTACCATAAATATGAGGTAGGTTTAAATTATGTTAGATTTGTAGCTGGCCTGAAGTGCCAAAATAGTCAGAAATAGGAACTGGCGAGAGCGGAGTTCCGACGACGTTTTTAATTTTGATTTTGATTTACTATCATTGGTTAGTTGTGCGTTCTAGTTGATCGGTGGGAAATGGTTTTAATTTTGCTGTCATTTTAGAGGTTTTTCTGCTAATAGCTGAAATATCAAAATGAAATAAGAAGTAATAGTAGGGGAGCTCACGACACTAAACCTATTTCGATAAGATTACCAGATGAGATATTATAATAAGTCACGTCATTAATGGGGGAACACGAAATGGCGATGATGCAATGCAAAAAACCTGGCCACGCTATTTTATTTTATTTAAAACAATAATTAGAAATCCAGTTTCTAGTATGATAAGTTGATAAGTCTCCTAAGTTTCATTTGTTCCTCGGAACAGGGGAGGGGTGGGACTAAGATAATGCAATGCTTCAAGCCCCGCTGATTGGCATCATCAGGGCAGCAGCATGATAGATATGCGCACCTCATACTTAGGTATCTAGTATAATCGACCTCCTCAAAACAAAACTCATCTGAAAGATCATCAATTTGTCTGTAAGACAACCGACTGCTTGATTTTCCAAACAGTGGAGAAAGTGGTTGCTGCAGAGCAATTGTAGGTAATTACCGCAGTGTTTGAAGTCAAAAGTCTTTGACCAGTGTGTGTTGCCAGTGATGACCTACGGATCCAAGACGTGGGCGCTAACAATGGGCCTCATAAGAAAGCTCAAGGTCACTCAGAGGGCTATGGAGAGGGCTATGCTCGGGGTTTCTCTGCGTGATAGAATCAGAAATGACGGTATCCGCAGGAGAACTAAGGTTACCGACATAGCCCGAAGAATAGCTAAACTGAAGTGGCAGTGGGCGGGGCACATCGCACGGAGGACTGATGGCCGATGAGGTCAGAAGGTTCTCGAGTGGCGTCCGCGGACCGGGACACGAGCTGTGGGTAGGCCTCCAACAAGATGGAGTGACGACCTTGTAAGGATCGCGGGAAAGCGGTGGATGCGAAAAGCACAAGACCGGTCTGAATGGAGAGCCTTGGGGGAGGCCTATGTCCTGCAGTGGACGTCTTTCGGCTGCATGATGATGATGATGATGAATATGAATTGTACGCCCTCAGCGCCCTCTTCTTGAGCATTTAATATTACTTGAATGGTCTTGGCTATGTCGGTTGAAACCGAAGGATGAATTAGACTTCGTTACATTCGATTCGGATGACGAAAAGTAGCGTAAGAATAGTTACTAAGAAGAAAAAGTAGTTAACAGGAAGAATGAATTAGTTTATTTCATTCCCATATAAATTCAATTTAAAATCTAGTCTCATTTGATTTCACCTGTTCACAAATTTCATGGTACACAAAATAACTTTATGGGATATTAACAAGAAGAAACTGACTGATCGGTAAACGCACAGCAAAAATGGCTGGACCTAGGGACTTTTACTGGGAACATTTCTTGGATATGGTGGTGGCGCTAGAAGCTTACTAAGAAGGGATTTTTGGAAATTCATCCTCTAAGAAGTTAAAATGGGGCGAGTTGCGGGAATCCAATTCTTTGCGTACAAATTCGCGTCAATCCTCTAATCTACAATGAAATGTATCTCTCGGTGCCTTATTTTCTTTGATACGAGGGCAGAGTGAAAAGTCTGGAAAAAAAATTAACATTTTTTTTTTTGGTCCAAGTAAATATTTATTTTTCAACGTAGTCCCCATGTAACTCAATACACTTGGTCCATCGCTTTTCTAGCTTTTCGATTCCCTCCGTATAGTACGATTTCTCTAACCCTTCAAAATACGCATTGGTTTCTGCGATGATTTCTTCGTTTGAACCAAATCTTTTTCCACCTAGCCATTTCTTTAAAAATAGTCGCAGGGGGCTAAATCTGGAGAATAAGGCGGATGCGGGAGCAATTCGTCACGCAACTCGTGGATTTTAGCCATAGCAACTGCACAAGTATGGACCCGTGCGTTGTCTTGGTGAAAAATGATTTTCTTTTTCGCCAAATGGGGTCGTTTTTCCATTAAAACTTCATGAAATCGCTGTAACAAGTTGGCATAATATTCGCCGTTAATCGTTTTACCTTTCTGAAGGTAATCAACATATCGCATCCTCAGAACAACAGTGACCTAATTCAAAAATCTTGCGTTTCGAGTTTGGTCTCTATAATAATAATTTTATGACTTGAAGTTTGAAAGCAGAAATTTTGAATTAGGTCACTATTGTTCTGAAGGTACGATATATTACACCACGAGCATCCCAGAAGGCAGTAGCCATAACTTTATTCGCCGATAAAACTGCTTTGGCCTTCTTTGGTGCAGGTTCACCTGAAGCAATCCATTGTTTTGACTGCTCCTTGGTTTCTGGTGTATGATGATGAATCCAGGTTTCGTCAACAGTTATGAAACGACGCAAGAAGTCCTTTTCATTACACCTAAACTTCGCCAAACATGCCTCTGACAGGGTCACCCTAGTGCGTTTTTGATCTACTGTGAGCAATCGCGGCACCCAACGGGCGGAGAGCTTCTTTATATCCAAATAAGTGTGAAGGATATTACAAACCCGTTCGTCTGAAATGCTTACAATATCAGCTATCTCACGGACCTTTATTCTTCGGTCGGTCAATGCCATGTCATGGATTTTGGTGATCATCTCTGGTGTAGTGACCTCAACTGGGCGTCCGGGTCGGTCGGCGTCAGCAGTGCTTGTACGGCCACAACGAAAATCCGTAAACCACTTATGGATCATTTTAATCGATGGAGCCGAGTTCCCGTAATATTTGTCTAATTTTTTTTTTGTATACGTAATGGTTTTTTTTCGCAAAAAATAATGTTTAATCAGAACACGAAACTCACTTTTCTCCATGTTTGCAAACACCGAAGTGATTGTTTCTTTTTCATAGCTGTCAAAAAAAAACTAGTCGTGTGAACTGGCTGAAAATATACGATTTACCTTCAAAAAGGCTGCATTACAAATTGACATTAATGAATTTGTGAAGAAAATACCTTTAATATGATTTTTACCAGACTTCTCAATCTGCCCTCGTACTATTTTGGGAAAGACGCACTGAGGGATAATTTATCCTTGTTTCATTTTTAATAAGCTCGTTGTATAAGACTTGAGTTTTTTTGACCGCCTATAGGGTATCGCTGTTCTTTCCTTAAATGGTTTTCTTTTTACCCTTTCAACAATATGTCAATTTTTTTCATTTTTCAAAGCGTCATTGTTCTCAAATAAAGCCCTCTACGCCCACCGACATCGTTTGTAATTACTTTTACGTTTTCCACTTTGTTAACATTCCACGTGACCATTATACAACTGGGGTTAACACGTGCACATTCTTTGCCTGGCAAGACGTCATAAAACATGTTTGAACAGGAAAAAGAGATTTGTTTTCATTTATATAATTATTTACGTCACCTATTCCCCAGAGTCGAAATTCAAAACATGGAAACTTTAGGGCTGATTCATAAATTTTGTCGCTCAAATATGAAAAGGGCTATCTTGGGAGGTAGTTATGATGCGGCAGAGAACTAAAGTCGTCGACGCAGCTGATTGAGTTATATAAGCCGCAGAAATGATAACTGTTGGAGTTATCGTGTTTTTTAGTGGAGATCGCGGATCGGAAAACGTAGTGTGACGCCCTCAAACTAGGTGGAACGACGCTCTTCATAAGTCTGAAGTCTGAGTCTCTTCGTAAGCTGGATGAGATTGGCCACATGTTGATTCAGAGGCGTACGATGGGAGAAGCCTATGTCCAGCTGTGGACTGCTTCATTGGTATTTGTTATTTAAATAGTAAGACACTTAATTTGGACCTAGATAAGCAGCCAATTATGATACTATACGAAGAAAAACTAATAGGTTTATTGTATAGCCGACTACAAACACATGGTATAAGATGTAAATTTGGATACACCTTTTTAGTTGACTAATTTGTTAATTGTAACCGTTACCGATACAATTAACTGAAACCGTTTGTTTTTTCTGTTTCGCCTACTGTGGTTGACTGGTAGAGGCATTTGGCATTGGGCATTAATTCCGCTATTTGTACTTTATTGTGCTTTGAAAAAATAAGTTTAACCTTTTCAACGCCATATCAAATACAAAAGACATCACTCACACGCCAATGACAGCTTAAAACCAGAGCTAATGTCAACCTTACGTCACACATACTCGGGTTTATTTTGCACTGTATCTGTAAGCCACTAAAACGGTCGATGGCGTGGTAGGCACGACAGTACACGACCACTTTAGTGGTTATTGGCGTTGAAAAGGTTAAATACCGTTCTATTTTTTCATTTTTTATTAATTTTATTTTATCTAAGTATAAGGCCTGGATTCTTGTACCATAGTGATATCTACAGTTCTTAAAAGATAAGACAAACAGACAGACAGACGGCGTAGGCTTATTATAGATTCCATTGGCAGGGGTTGTGTACGGAACTATAAAAGCAAACAAGCTTGCGGTGAACGTGGTAAAATTGAGTCAAAGTAAGTTACTTAATAATATAGAATTTGCACTGCTTCGAGTAAACAAAATAGGAAGTTTCATAATTTACCTAATATTCATGTTGATAGCGGTCCCGGTACAAAGTTGGAGCAATTTTCGTAATGCACACCTTATTCGTACAGTTAAGGCGTCGGCGCATTCCCGCACAAGTTGGTCAACTAATCCAAGTTTTACCAACGGACTAATGAGCAGAGTTTGATTCGGATTTGCCACAAACATGGGAAGTAGACGTTTACAGGGAGCTTAGAGAGCCTCTATAGCAGTGTAATAAGACCATTAGAAAATGTAGTTTGCTTATTTTCATGTCACTGCAAAGGAAATGTTTGTAGTCTTGGACACTGTTAGCTGAGAGGCACTAATAATGGACCTTAGACCTTAGGACCTTAGGAGTCCTTATTCAAAGATCAGGTTTAAAAATGATGCAAAATTAATCCAAACTCATCTACTTTTGAATAAGAATCAACTGTGACTTTTGTAGTGTCTACTAATACTGAGGATTTTAAATATTGATTTACACGTTTCACAAAAAGTTTTTTGTTGCGTACTTCGACTTTTGATGAATAATACCATTTGACGATAAATTATTAGAACATATTACCTGCGAATAGTTCAGAAATCCATATGTATCATTCTAGTTGTCTAATGTTCTCTGACTATTGAAGTTTAATTACAACCTGACGTCACTAATTAGATGTCTATGAAGTTTTGTTATTGGAAATATACTAATTACAGGGTAATGATAATATCTATAGTTAGGATTTTTTGTTGCAAATCGTGGTTCTAGAAAGTCAAAATCAAAGTGTCATGTGGTATAATAATTGGGAAATAGCGACTCCATGGATTATAAAACCACGATATGCCACCAAAATCAGTAATATCACATCAAGAGGCTCTATTCCTCGAGTTGTATTTCGAATTGCCATCCATCGTTATTATTCTAAACAGGAAACGTAGGTATAAATATTGATTACATCTTTATTACACACAGATATAGAAGGATAGTTTAATGCCTAATGGCATTATTTACTTGTACGCCTTTATTCAACAAAATAAAATAATAATAACTATTTATTATAGTTCGTCTTAATACAATTATTTGCTAATAACTATTTTACACATCAAAATAGGGTATTGCTCGTGGTACAGTCAACAGCATAAATAAGTGATCATTTATGTACCTTGTCACTTTAACGATATGTTTGAAATGCTATACAAAATAGTGAAACGATTGAAAGCGACAAGGTACATAAATGATCACTTATTTATGCTGTTGACTGTACTACCAGTGATACTGCTGCGTTGTACTACTGACCAAAATTAGTACCATAAATATGAGGTAGGATTAGGTTATGTTAGTTTTGCAGCAGGCCCGGAGGGCCAAACCACCCAGAAAAAGGAGCTCCACGTTAGCGGAGCTCCGTTTACCCTGTTAAGTTGATATTCAAATAGAAATCATTGGTCAGTAGTACCACTGGTAGTACCACGGGTAAGAACAAATCAAAATAGGTACAGACCAACCAAAAGCAGAGTTAGCTTTCACTTCCAATAATTTACACATAATAGTTACTCGTAGTATTAAGCTAAATATGTCACCTAACTGTATTTATCTCCCGCAATTATATCATTTCATTTGATCAATATTTCACCCAACACTTTGGAAAATAGAGAATCTTAAGCCTATTTATACTAGTTCGGCTTATAATACGGCCAATGAGATGAGATAAAGAATGAAAACAAAGTGACCGTTACTGAGTTGTATTGCGAGCGCGACTGTTATATCTGTCCTTATTTCTCGTACGCAATAATATCTTCAGTTGGTCGATGACGGCTGACGTTGCGTGATTCGTGCTACTGAAAGGTGTCAGTACAGAAGTTGTCAATATTAGGGCCACCTTTTTGTGAAGTTCATTCGTGTTTGGATTGCGTTTGAAGTGACACGATTTCTGAAGGCTTGTTTACATTCTTTATCTCGTCTCGTTGGCCTTACTTTAGTATGATGACAAAATAGGCACAAAAATCCTTTTATCAGCGTTCTAATAGCTTTCACTTCCAATAACATAGCAATCATAATAATATTGAGCCGTGTCACCTAACTGTATTTATCTCCTACAATCCTATATTTCATTTGATCAACATTTGACCCAACACTTTGGAAAACAGAGGATCTCAAGCTTATTGGACTGCGCGTGAACAAACAAAGCGTCTACAGTAATGGAAATTACATACCCCGAGGTCGGAAATCAAATTGACATAAGAGGTTAAACAAACGAAGCGGTCAGGGAGCCGGCCCGAGTCCGCCGAATATTAATCGGTCGGTAAATGCGCTTTTATTTGGTTCTTGCCTCTTGGGTCTACTCGATCAGGGTTTAGTATTGTATTTTAAAAGACCAGTTGTAATTCGGTCAACTATTTAAGGGTTTTAGTTGACCTTTATTTAATAAATAAAAGGTTAAAATATCAAACGCGGAATGGGCGTTAAAATGTTACTAATCTGTCAATGTGAATGTAGGTATGTTACATTGGCTAAATCTGTTATTTGTAAAAAGCTATGTCACCTTTGAAATTTATATTAGCGAGTTCCTAACTATCCAAATTTCATTTTTTTTGGGGGCAGACTCGTGGTCACACCAGGTTGTCACACCACTGCTAATTCGCTTTGGTCGGAAATTCGACAGAAATCATTTTTATTCCGCAAAAGTAGGTAGGTTAGGTTCGTTAGGTATCAGATCAGAAATAGGAGCCCTGCCTCAGGCAGGGCTCCATCGAATAGTAGTGGTGTGACAACCTGGTGTGACCACGAGTCTAGTGACGTATAGTGACCCGCCCTCGCTACTCCGGTTAACACAACACAAAATATAAAGGTCTATATTAGTCCGAGATCATTATCCCATCAATCCTTAATCGATTACCTATTATTAATTTGTGTAGCTTCCTATGCATGAAACAATTTTTAATATTTACCGCCAATAAAAACACCGTTTTACTTCTTTACTATCGCTACGCTTCACGTTCTACTCAAAACTTAATTACCAACTACTTTTTCAAAACATGTACCGCTCTGACCTCTCTACTCCAAGAACAAATGAGATCTTTAGAGTTATGTCCGCAACCGGATGTCCCCTCCGTCCTTGTTCCGTCAGGCTTATCGTTTGCGTTAGAACACTCGGCCTGAGACGCTACGTGACTGCGTTTATAAGATCCGTACACCGTGTAGACACAGCGAACTCCTGAACTACCCAGCCTTGAACCCACTTACACGCGAGGTCGACAAGTACTATTTCACCTACATTGTTAAGAAGACTAACAGCCTCTTCTACAGATCGTTATGGATATAACGAATCCTGGGCGCTGCAACAAATGGCTCGATTTCGACGGCGAATTGATCACTGCGCTCGGTTTTATTTTATAAAAGAACTCAAAGGCTACGTGCGGAGATTTTTCTCCTAACAAAACTATATCAACTAGTAGACAGTTTTTTAAAAGAAACTGTGAGCTTAGTTTGCAAGTAATATCACCGTCATCTGGTGTCTTAAAATTAAACTTCCGGCCTGAGTAGCGCTGTGTAAGTTCTAGTTACGTATAATCTGAGATTTTTCTCTAATAGATTCCAGTGAAACACTTCAAGTTAGCCTGCGGCTTGCTACTTTGATATAAACAAATTTTCCATTACGTTGTATTAAACATTTTCGTTTTATACTAGAATTATTTAAATATCCGGACAATATTAACAAATTGGCCTAGTCCCAAACTATGCTTGAGGCTACTACTACTGTGGGTACACAATGATCAACATACTTAATTTCCACTGTGTCGTGTGCTAAAACTCAAAAAATAGCGGTTTCCAATGCTAATTTTAATGTGTATTTGTACAAAACTACCCGTTCTCATTGGCTGAAATATCCGACAAGCACTGCGACGAACGAGCAAGCAAACATCGCCCTTAGGGTGGCTAACCGACAATGTCTCTGACTATACATAATTATGGTACCTTTAATTTAAGTTATTTAAAATTTTCCAATTGTCTTGAATTTGATTTGACGAATCTACATTTCTGTTGCATATGAAAAAATTCCCAAAATATATCTTCCAAGTTCAATTTATTAATTTTCTTACAATCAAAAACATTTAACCAGTTTGTGCAACATCTTAAACAAACTTCCTAAATCGCCGTCGTATCTACATCAAACGCAACAGATTCAAAAGTAGAGAGAATAAATATCGGAACTTTCCCCCGTGCTTTGTTTACCCGTTCTCGCAGAAGGACTTAGTGTCACATTAACACGGGCGGGACTGCGATCGCGGGCACCCCGGGACATTCGTTATCTGTTCCAGCTTGCTTCCTGGATTTATTGACTTTTTTCCTGCCTTAATTTCCAGAGATTCGGTCGATAAAATTGTCAAGATGAATGGTTCTCGGCAGCACTGGAACATTAACGTTACCCGAGGGAAATAATCTTTGCGACACGATTAAGTTTTAAACTGTTTCATGCCCACCTTGTTTATTGGTTTTTTTATATCTCTCGTTATACGGCTGTGAAATAAGTCCGTCCGTATAATCCGTCGCGGGGAAACGACCGCATGGATGAATGAATCAGTGAAATGAAAATGTCGACTAGATAATCCTATCGACGTTACACGAGTGTGATGAAAAGTGTTACGTCTGCGCTGGCCGAGTGAATGAAATATATAATGTGAAAAGGTCTGGGAATACAAAATAATCACAAATCATTTAATAAAAGAAAAGGCGGACTGGTGCCTGGGCTCTATTCTACTCGGTAAAACCTTATTGCAATTGACATGTTATCGTACTGTTTTTAACACGGCCGCCATTATTGTCACACACAGTTAAAAGCAAAGGTTTTACCAACATATTATAGACATGGTGATTACATCCCATCAGGTAACCTACAATGCTCGTTAGCCTCCTACTCTTATAAAAAAATATGGTGTACTGATAATTATCAAACTCCAATATGTCCTTGAAATTTGGTATACGAATTTAAAAGTTTAATTCGAACATATTAAGTTTTAAATTCGTATACCAAATTTCAAAGACATATTGGAGTTTGATATTTATCAACTTAATTGAAAACAATATGTACGTGTTAAGAGGATTGAAAAGCTGAAGAATTCCATACAAAAAGCGATAATATTTTCTTCTTAAACCTAGGCCGATTTTTACGATTTTTGAATATGTTGTTGTAGATAAGATAAGTATTATGAAAGAGTAGGTAAGTATTATGTGAGTACCTTTTTTTCCAAGAAAAAAAATTGAAACGCACAACCCTAGTTTTTTATAATAACGATTTAGGAGGTGAGAAATGTTATCGCCCAAAGCTAAGTATCAATATCACCAAACGATGTTAACCACTTAACAGACAATTAGAGCGGTAACAGCTGTCAAAATGTATGAACTAAATTAACATTGATTAAATTTAACATCGTTTGGTGAAACTGGTGCTTAATCTATTAAATGTGTTAATTTTATATAGCTTTAGCTACGCGATTTATGCGTCGCTTCACAACTCTTTTAAGACAAGTAAATCAAATTTAGTTTATACTGAACTCCGACTGACGATGTTTACTCTAATGCATTTTCTTTCAGATGTTTTCAAGAGAAAAGTAACGAAAGTAAAAATTGACGGTTTATTAAAGCAATAACGTTCTAATCCTATAACATAAAGTGGGTAGCGAAGCCGGAGCGGGTCGAAAAATTTGTTTAAAAATTCAATACCGTCTATAAGAAACTCGTTCGGAGAACGCAACGGCCTGCGAACATTCCCATTTACCCTTAATAACATGGGAGAAATTGCTCGATTAGTGCAAAAGGGATACCTCCCTGTGCTCCCGATCGCGAACCGAAACGAAACTTTTTTAGTATTTAGGAGGGTATCTTAAAAATTGTATTGAAACAACCTTTAGTTGTTTACGATTATGACGTTGAATTCTTTACTATTTAATAAGTGAGCGCGCTACAAGTATTGCTTCGAAAGGTTAAGGCTGGGTTTCATAATCCGTTAGATCAAATTTCGGTCAGGAATGTCAAAACTTGAGTGAAGTTACTAAAATTTGATCTGACATCTTTACTTTATAAAACCGGCCCTTAAGTGTTGTTGGTAGTTGTTACTTAAATAAAACAATTCAAATTCTTCGAATTGTTGAAAGGTTGAAAGGTTTTGATTCATTATCTTAATGTCAGTAAGGTTTCAACGGTTTAGAGGGTATTTAAGTAAACGAATGCAATTTGTAGAAATAACAAAAATTGATTCGGTATATTAGGTTTTAATGTGCATATAATAATTATAACTGGCTGTATTAATATACTTGTAGCTGTCTAGTTATTTTTGAATATGTGCTATAGTCTTCTTTTTGTAGTGTCTGTTTGACATGTTTTGTAATAAAGATTTGATAGCGTGATGTACTCATTATAGTTTGTTATTTTTACTCTACTTTCCTGTGCTTCCACTATCCGCCATACTCCTGCTGGATCAATCAACCAGATTATCCGCCACAGTGGTTATGGGCCCAGTGCTCAGTAAGTAAGAAATAGCAATTTTATTTCAAGGTCAGCTTACACAAGGTACGTCAAAAGGTACGATCAGCTGACGAAATTGACGTAAAAGAGTCAACAATATGAGTACTGTTAAAATAGAATCGCTCACTCATGAAAATTACGAGACCTGGAGGATTCAGGCTGAGGCGATCCTTATAAAAAACGACGCATGGGGCTACGTGAATGGTAAAAGGGGCAAACCAGCAGAGCCGACAGAATCCGAAAAATGGGACACGGAAGACGCAAAAGCTAAGTCTGACATAATTTTAGCTATTAGCCCAAGCGAATTACGACATATTCGCGGATGTAAGACATCGCGGGACGTATGGCTAAAACTTGAAAGTGTTCATGCTTCTAAGGGACCTGCCAAAAAGGCGACGTTGTTGAAGGAAATGTTGCTTCATAAAATGGATGAAGGTGGTGACATTAGAGAACATGTCATGCATTTCTTCGATATCAAATGTAAGTTAGCTAACATGGAGATCGAAATGCACGATGATTTAGTTTCCATTATGCTTCTCTACAGTTTACCATTGAGCTTCGAGAATTTTCGATGTGCAATAGAATCCAGAGATAATTTGCCAGATCCTGAAACCTTAAAAGTTAAGATCATTGAAGAAGTGAATGCAAGACGACAAAAAGGAAACGACGAAAAAGCCTTCCTTGTAAAGTCTAGAAAACCTTTCAAACCGAAGACTGGTGCGGACAAGCCAAGCTTCAAATATAAATGTTTTAAGTGTCACCAACATGGTCATAAATCTTCTGAATGTAAAATGAAGAAAGACAAGGATCAATGCTCAAATGATGCGAAGTATGTTTCGGGATGTGATTTACATGATGATGATTCCAACTTTGTAACCTTTAATTGTATTTCAGATGATAGAGCTGTTTGCAAAGGGAATGGGAGCTGGATCATCGATAGCGGATGTACGTCACATCTGTGCAACGATTCTAGTAAATTTGACAATTCATTGATATCGATGTCCGGTAAGCTAAACTTAGCGACAAATACAAGCACACACGTACAAGGTAAAGGTACCGTAAAATTGTATTCATGTAAAGACGAAGTTAAAACTTTCGTGGAGTTGCCTGATACCTTATTTGTTCCGGATTTACGATCTAATCTAATTTCAGTTGCAAGAATAACAAATAAAGGGTATAGTGTTATATTTGAAAAAGATGTAGCTTATATTAGGGATAGTTACGGTAAAACTATTCTTGTGGCGAATCGTGTAGGTAATTTATATTATGTCGAGGAACGAATGGGGTTAGTTTCAGTAATGTCGGAAACATTAGATGACGTAAGGTTGTGGCATGAACGATTAGGTCATTTGAATGGAAAGGACCTTGTGAAACTCTTAAAAAAATCTGGTATGAAACTTAAAATGTCAGATGTAAGTCATTTATACGACTGTAGTATTTGTGCGAGTGGAAAAATGAGTGCGTCATCTTTTTCGAGATCGGATGGGCCGTGTGAAGAAAAACTAAAAATTGTTTATTCGGACATTGTAGGTCCTATGCGACACGAAGCCATAGGTGGAGCAAAGTATTTTATTACTTTCATCGACGATTCATCAAGATGGTGTGAAGTACACTTGCTCAACAAAAAGAGTGAAGCTCTAAAATTCTTTAAGATATATAAAAGTCATGTTGAAAATATAACTGACAAGAAAATTAAATATCTGCACACCGACAACGGTGGCGAATATTGTAATAGAGAATTTGATGAATATTTACAAAATGAAGGTATAGGAAGAAGATTAACGATTCCTCATACTCCTCAACAGAACGCGGTCGCAGAAAGAATGAATAGAACATTGGTGGAGATGGCGAGATGTATGTTGATTTCATCAAACCTTTCTTCGGGTTTCTGGGGTGATGCTGTCATTACTGCATGTCACGTACGAAACCGATGTCCAACAAGTAGTCTTGGTGGTGAGACGCCGTACGAAAAATGGTATGGGCGGCCTGCACAAATCCATTATTTACAAAGATTTGGATCCAAGGTACACCTGTTGAACAAGGATGAAGGAAAGGATAAATTCGCTTCACGCAGTTTGCAAGGCATATTCGTAGGTTATCCAAGAGATAGAAAAGGCTACAAAATTTGGTTGCCTCAAGAACGAAAATATATCGTATCGAGAGATGTAAGATTTCACAGAGGCAAGAGTGACGTAGATGAAAAGGAGGTTTCTAAAATTGATCCGCTTGAAATTGAAAATAAAGAGTTAGAGACTGATGTCAATCGAAAGAACGAACCAAGATTAGTCGAACTAGATTTTTCCTCGGAAAAGATTGTCGAAAATCCAATCAGGATTATTTCTGAAACTGAAAGACAACAAGAAGGACCATATGTCGAAAATGCTGAGGAAAACACTGATATTTTGGAGCCAATTGAAGTACCATTTCATCATCCAGAATCGAGTTTTGAGATGCTCAATAATGAAAACAGGATAATGAAAAGGGCCCCAGGAAGGCCAAGACTCGAGAGAGGACATGTTGGACGACCAAAGAAAATATTTCGCATGGTCGAGGTAGAATCTTCTCAAGTTCCAATTGAAGAAAGTTGTACGGAAGAATTCTCCGACTGTCAAGACTTTGCAGGTGTGATAGAAGTGACGTTGAAGCAAGCTTTGTCTGGTTCCGAAAAAGATAAATGGGAGGAAGCTATTCTTTCAGAAATTCGGAGTATGATAAAGAATGACACTTGGGATATCACAAAAAGGCCTGAGAGTCGCGAAATTGTTGGTTGTCGTTATGTTTTGTCGACTAAATTGAACGTCGATAAAACAGAAAAGAAAAAGGCCAGACTCGTTGCAAAGGGTTATAGTCAACGATATGGTATCGATTACCATGACACTTTTGCACCTGTCGTCAGATTGGAAACTATAAGATTATTGGCTGCACTTGCTGTCGAACTTGATATGGAAATCCATCAATTGGATATCAATACAGCTTATTTGAATGGTTCACTCGAAGAGGATATTTATATGGAAGTGCCTGAAGTATTAAAGGAATGTTTACAAAAGCTTATACAAGCAGATGAAAAAGATACTATTATCTGTGAACGAGCTAAGAAAATGTTAGTGGATTTGGAAGCTGGTGGTGATGCATGTAAACTAAAAAGGTCACTTTATGGACTGAAACAAGCTGGTCGCCAGTGGAATGCACGACTCGATAGTCAACTCCGACGAATGGGGTTGCAACCTTCGTTGAATGAACCTTGTCTATATTTTCAAGACATAGACAATAATACCAACCTCTTTGTCACCGTGTACGTGGATGACATTTTGGTTGCGTCTCAGAAAAGCGTTTGCATAGAGAATTTCAAAAGAAAACTGGCCAGTGAGTTTGACTTGAAAGATTATGGCATTGCGAAATATATTTTAGGAATTGACATTGAGCGACCTGTCAAAGGAAAAATTAAGTTGTCACAACAAAAATATATTGGAGATTTGTTACATAAATTTGGCTACAAAAATTGTAGAGATTCGGTATGTACGCCAATGGAAACGAATTTGAAATTAAAACCATCAAAGGATACGGATAAGGTAATTCCATACCGCGAATTGATCGGTAGTTTAATGTATTTATCGGTCGGAACTAGATTAGATATTTCTAACAGTGTTTCGAAATTAGCACAGTTTGTAAACTGTCCTACCAAGGAAACCTGGAGTGCCGCAAAACGCATATTGCGTTATTTAAAGAAAACAAAGGATCACGGAATAATTTTCAACAAAACAGGCGAATCGTTGAAAGGTTATTCAGATTCGGATTGGGGTGGTTGCTTGTTAGATAGACGTTCTTACTCTGGATATGTTTTTGTACTAGGAGGAGCATGTGTGTCATGGAAGTCCCAAAAACAAAAATGTGTCGCAACATCCACGTGCGAGGCCGAATATGTTAGCTTAACTTCGGCTATGAAGGAAGCTATGTATCTGAATAGCTTGTTAACTGAAATTGGATTACGTAAGTTTGCACAAATAACTTTACACGTAGACAATCAAGGAGCTATTTGTTTAGCCAGTGATCCAGTTTTTCATTCCCGGAGTAAACACATCAGCATTAGGTATCATTTTATACGAGATGTGTTAAGAAACAATAATGATATTAAATTGGTATACTTATCGACTGATTTAATGTTAGCAGACATATTAACCAAGGCGTTGCCTAAAATGAAACATAATTTTTGTATGGCTGGTCTAGGTATTGCCTGTTAGTTAGATTAGTTAATATTGTTTTGAGTTATCCTTAATATACACATTAAGGGGGCGTATTAGGTTTTAATGTGCATATAATAATTATAACTGGCTGTATTAATATACTTGTAGCTGTCTAGTTATTTTTGAATATGTGCTATAGTCTTCTTTTTGTAGTGTCTGTTTGACATGTTTTGTAATAAAGATTTGATAGCGTGATGTACTCATTATAGTTTGTTATTTTTACTCTACTTTCCTGTGCTTCCACTATCCGCCATACTCCTGCTGGATCAATCAACCAGATTATCCGCCACACGGTAAATACAATGACTAAACATAAATCTGCATCTAAAGTAAATGGTTTAGGAGTCCCACAAGGAAGTATCCTTGGCCCGTTACTGTTTTTAGTCTACATCAATGACCTCCCTGACGCAACAAAATTTAACTGTGTATTATTTGCAGACGACTTATCAGTTATTATACCGTGTCAAAATAGTAATTCCTATAATTTCGATATAAATAATGCAATTAATAATATAGACTCTTGGTTGCAGTTTAATAATTTAAGAGTCAATGTAAATAAAACAACTTTCATACAATTTATAAACAGGAATGGTAAAAAACGTACTTTGAGTGTGACATTAAAGGATCAAGAAATAAAAGAATCATCCCATACCACATTTCTTGGCATTACTTTAGATGATAAGTGCTCTTGGGAAAACCACATAGATAGGGTGTGCAGTAAAACGAATTCTTTTGCCTATGCATTATGTGAGCGACTCACTAAAACTTGTAACAGGCAAACTGCTATCCAAGCATATCATGGTTATGTGTCATCCGTAATTAAATACGGAATTCTCCTTTGGGGAAATTCTCCCCATGTCAAAAGAGTTCTCTTGGCACAAAAGCAGTGCATTAGAGCGATATGTGATGTAGATGTTATGACCTCGTGCCGTCCCCTATACAAAAACTTGCATTTGCTGACTGTGCCTTCCATGTATATATACGAAGTTTCATTGTTCGTTAGGAGCCATCCGGATTTCTTTAAAAAGAATAAAGATACCTGTGGCTTTCGCACCAGATATCCAGACCACCTTGTAGTGCCCGCGAAGAGAACCAAACTATACAGCAGAAGTACTTACTGTATGTCCATAAGTATTTATAATAAGCTACCCAATGTATTAAAAAACTTATCTTTAATTAAGTTCAAGCGGGGATTAAAAAGCTGGCTCGTACAAAAATGTGTATATTCTATGGACGAGTATTTTAATAATTGTGACTAAATTGTAATAACCTTATATTATTGACATAACTTATTCTCATGATTTCCATAATTAATAACATTATCTTATCAATTTATCACTAACTTCATGATTTTCATAATTAATAATATTAAACTTAACCATGTAAATTCAATAGGGCAAATTATGTACCGTATATTTTACGTGCTGCTTGGCGGCAGATTATGTGTTGCCAATGTAATTTTATAAGACCTTTCTGTACACCATCATCTATGTAAAATAAATATTGATTTGATTTGATTTGATTTGATTTGATTTGATTTACCGTTTAATAATAAGTAGAGAGAATACTTTCGCCCTACCCGACTGCCGAAGAAGGATGGTAATGTTTTTCGAGTTTGTGTACATTTTTACACATAATAATATGAATGTTATATAGAGTGATAGTTATAGATAATCCGTACCCTGCTAATAGGGGCGTAAAGGACGTTCCAAATCATACTAGTTATTAAGTGAATATTGGAATATAAGTACCTAATTGTAATGGTCAATATAAATGTTCACGTTTTGCGTGCCGTCACCGATACGTCGAACTAATGTAAAATAATTTAAGATTTATGTACCAATCATAATTATCGCAAATAAAGAATCTGCATCTGAATAAATGTAATGAAAAACAAAAACCGCCTTCAAAATCTCAAAAAATAACTTCTTTTAAAAATTAAAATGGCAAGTTATAGGTTTAAGACTTCAGTTGGACTGCCCACGGATTAATGTTAAGTGCCCACGGATTATCCACTAATTACTAAACACCCTGTAATATATACGCGTATATATAATTCTTTGATCTGTTAACTAAATGACTTGAACGTATTGTTAAATGCGAGGTACATTGGTCTTTATCTAGTTCATCTCCCGGTTTACAAACTATTCTGTACTAAAATTCACGTTGATCACTTGAGGCATTTAACCGAAAGACAAAAAAACAAACACATTTTTCATTTAATTTTAGTAATGAAGTAGAGATAAGACTCGGTAATCACAGAAATAAAACTACAAACAATACACGTTACGTTTATCAGGTTCTTCTACTTATATTAGTACAGCGCATTGGAACTAATCAAGTCTTTGTTAGACTCAAACCATTCTCTCTAATTAGTCTCGGTCCACGTCGGCAAAATATTCTTTTCTTCTGATTTTACTTCCACTGAATGAAGGCTGTAAACAAATGAATAAAAAATCCCAAAAAGCAATAAGAACCTCCCCGCGTTGAGTGCTCTACGAGACTTCGATTCCTCTTTAAAAATGTAAGTCCATCAGTGTGACACGGTCTCTTCATTTTTTGTACACTGAATAATAAACGTTCGTTTTTCACAGTGAATTCAAACATCTTTACGTACAGGATGATTGAGTGACCACTTAATAACGTATTGTACACGGGAATATTTTCGTATCATATTATTGTTATTATTTATTTGAATAAGGAAGTTGTGGGTTGAAAGTAAAGTCTGAAAAGTCAGTAAGTTGTCGGATTAAAGGCATTAAATTTAAATAGCCCAGACCTTTGTCCAGAGAGTTCGTAAGCAACCGCCCGTGAAATTTCATTTAATCGCTGGGAAGAAGTGCAGGTCTCGGCTAATGCAGATTGCGAGCTTCACCTCGAGGGTCGGTTAATTTATAGCCTAACAAATTTTTATTCTTCCTCGAATTGCTTAAACGTCCATTTATTTCCAAAGTTAATGGACTGAATTCCTCAAATTAGATATTTCATTCGATAACTCTTCTCACCCCTTTTCGATTTAGTAAATAGTGATTGCTGTAATGATTTCAGTTTCCTTTGTTAGCGATACGGGTTGGTAGATTGATATCGATTGGTATTTAGGTGACGTTATGTATTGTATCATGTGGTGAGAACTCGACGCAAGCTGATTATGTAGGTTTATCAAGGCTAAGCGATCGCTAGCAGAGCTTTAATGATGAAGTCATTATCTCCTGAGACTTTACCTCGTGGCGTCGCCGCCGCCGACGCGAGAACTTTGCACGGAGCAATCTTACAATCCCGCCAATCTTTTATAATGATTGTATTATCCCATCAGGCAAATATTTATTTTTTAATTTACACTTAAAGCCTCCACAATTAAGCATAAGATAAAACCCTGAGCGGGCCTACGGGAACTTAAGGCGATCGTTCTGGAATTGGTGACCTTTTTTCGTGTTGACATCTTTATCGAACGATTTTCAAGATGTCGAGGCGTGGAAAAGTTAAATAAATCCAAGAGGAACATTAGATAAGGGAATGGCTTTTGTAATGTCTTCGGGTCGCCGTAAATGCAACCGATGTGCCCTAGGTATCTGTTAGGGGCATGTGTGGAGTCAAGCTTTGTTATGTGTAAAACTATTGCGGTTTTTCTGCCATTTGATTGATTAAATAGTAATAAATATGACTTGTTTTCGTGTTGTATTGCAGTTGATATACATTATCGGATTCCCGTTGTTTATCATCGTTTGCAGTGAACAGAAGATTTTGAGTGATGTATGGAACATTTAATGCAGACCGATGCGTCGCGCCCTGCAGCGGAGTGTAAACGCGATGGCGCCATAAAACATCATTGTTTTGTATTGGATTGGGAATAAATCAGACGCGCAGTAACGGAAACACATGGAATGCTTCAGTTTTGAGTTTAAAGGCTTCTGCAATGTATATTTTACACATTTTACCGACCAAATAATTGTAATTTCGTTGACAACTGTTGCAAATAACTTTGTAGCAGTATATTTTATATCCATACTAATATTATAAATGTGTGAGTAACTCTGTCTGTTTGTTTTTATTACGCTTTAAGACTAAACCGTTGAACAACTCAAAATACTTTTGATCCCGGAAAATTTAATAGTTGCCGTGGGAATAGTGATAACAGGTAAACGGGTAAATCTAAAATTCGTTATAATCAAGTCATATTTATATTTTTTGTATAATTTCTAATTATTATTTTATTACTACTACTTACTCGTTAGTTCTTGTGAAAATTCAGAGTTTTGACACATTTTCCTGCTCAACTACGCAATAATATATTTATTTTAAGTTACGTAAGTGAGATTTATTGTTTTATATGATGCTAACTTAAGTTTATTATTGTATAATATCATACATAACCAATATTTAACAACCGACTGTCAGTTGAGTTTTTTGCGGTGCTTTTTCTCAGCGTCTCTTGGATTCTTGCGAAGCGCTGGTAGATTTTAAAATTGTAAAAGTGCCCGTGCGGCCTATTACTGGATAAACATTTTTTATATTTTATCTTTATATTTATACTGATTACCAAATATACGTAGACTGAGCCGCAGGCAGCAGTTAGTAATACTATATTTTAAACCAAATTGCTTTTAATTATTGTAATGTAATAACGTCGCCTTTGAGTCGAATTTAAATAACAATAATAATAAAACAAATGAAATTTGGTATACTTGCTTATGCCTACATATAGCTTATGCAACATTAGCATTTATGGTACTTAATAATATCAAACTAAATCGAACTACAACCTAATGAAAATAAAGGTTGCAAAAGTTGTTATCGTTGTTTTCTATCAGTTTCAATATACGACCGAATCGCGCGTCTATTGGTCCCTAAAGACATTAATTTGGCAACATCGACGATAACGAGGTGTCGAGTTGATTTCCACGGATCACAGAACGTACCAGTGTTTTGATTTAGGCATAATTGGTGTTGCTAGCAATGATAATTTACGGGAAATATTCGTCAGTGTCAACGCAAGCGCTCGTCGCGTGCGGTAAGAGTCGCCGCAACGTCTGCTATAAAATGTAGTGGTGTAATGTGGATTTCTATACATTGCAGTTAAATTTAGGTTATTTTTGTGTTTTTTTAATTCAAAATGGATTAAATGTATGAATAGTGAAGAAGCGAAAGAAATTTGTCAAGATCGTATCAAGTGGAAAGAAGTGGTCTCTGCCTACCCCTCTCTGGGAAACAGGCGTGATTTAATGTATGTATGTATGTATAAATTGATTAAAACTTTATATTAATCAATTTAATCTGTAATAATGTGACACTCAAATCTTACATAAATATTTATTGGTATTTATAGTTGTTGGTAATTTAGAAGCTCTGCCTACCCAACCCAACTCTGGGAATAAAGGCGAGAGTTTGTGTATGTTGTATGTATATTTATTGTCACTGTGTATTTGTTTTTCTGCTTGACTGATATGAGACTGTAAAAGCATTATTTTGTTAAGAGTGTCGAAATAACCCCGATTCAATTAAGGCCAGTTTGTCTAGATTGGCAATGCTCCGTTTTCTTTAATATCATTAACCATATACACCAATAGACAGAGATGTTGATTACATCGAATCATTCATCCGCCATCTGGTTTGCGTCTTGTTCTCTTAATTACAAGAACTCTATGGCTTAAGCGCTTATTTAAAATCTCACAAGGCGTATTAAAATGTTTATTTTCCGTGAAAAACGAGTCAACTATGAGAGTGTAACGTGATTACAAACACATAGACGTACGAGTACATGTCCACAATGTTACTTTTAAGTGTCCAGCAAAACGAGATCTCCCGGTGTTTTTCCTGCTGGGCCATTATGAGCTATGAAATTTATAATTAAACGCTTTATCTTTTTCATTCTCCAATGGTTATTGACGGTGGGTTTATTTAGTTTTCGAACATCCATTATAGGAGTTCAACTTTATAGTTTATAGTTTTTTTTTTATAAAAGTGGGAGGCAAACGTGCATGTAGGTTACCTGTTGGGAAGTAATCACCACCGCCCATAAAGATATTGTGCGAATGGAATATTTTTTACACTATACACTAAAGAAAATAATGATGTAAACAAAAACACTAAATCTTTCTATGGCATATTTTCATACTGTCATTGTGTCATTTTTTTGCTGTGAATACTCGTTGAAGACGTATGAGGCGCAATTTTTGAAACAAAACAGTCATTTATTTTACTACAATTATATTAAACTAAATTACAACACAAAAAAAAAACCAACTACATGTTCACCATGAGTTAGTCATCCATTATACTGTGTGCAGGGTTGTGCCAGAGCCCTAGTTATTCTGGCAACGGTTGTGCAATTCGTCTCGTCAGTCGAGTCCGGCTTATCGAGCAGTCCGCACTCGAGCATGTGCGAACTGAAACTGATTTATGGCATCGATGATAGTGTGTCCGTCTGGACAACGCTTATTAATTGCCAGTCTCAGTGTTGCTGGTAATGACTACATGTGAAATATTAATATGCTGTACCATGAGTTAATAACGAATTTGGTTACGGGATGTTTGAAATGTAATAATGTGACGATGAAAAGGTAAATTATTAATATTAAATAGATAGGTACGTACTTGTACTTACGGAGTTATTGCATATTACTACCTTATCGTTTTCCTTATTCTTACAAATATTGTAAATCCGAAAGTGTGTTTATTACCCTTTACGACACAAAACCTCAAGTGATCGTAGTGATATTTTCTACAAGAATAGAATATTACGAAGACGGACGTAGGGTAGTTTTTAATCCGTTAAATACGAGTAGGACAGTTGCCAAAGGAATACTTATATTAGCCCCATAACTCTTGATATATATGTATATCTACCTCTTCATATAAACTCCTTCTGTGACTGGCTCACTGACTGATTGACTGACAACGCACGGCGTAAACCGAGAAACAGGTACAAACAGCAACACAGTTGACTGACCATTTGTGACCTAATTTCAATAAAGCCCACTGGTAGTCATTAACTGTGATGCAATCAGTACTTGAAATTGGTAGCGAATGTTCCTTGGGTACCCTAGGGGTGCACTAAGAACGGATAAGGACTAGAGGAAGTACTGGGAAACAAATTCTACGCGTAAAAAGTCGCTTGCGTTCTTCAAACCTCACATGCATAACACCCTCTATTGTGCGGCTTCAATTACCTATACTTACTTATATTAGACCATACACTCACGCATGCACAGATACACATACATATTGGTTTGTAGTCACCTCATTACTTATTGTATATACTTTTTGAGTTTATATCTACTGTATTTTTGTTTCTTGATTTAGTTCCTACTCTCAGTTACTAATGTTTTGTAAATCATTGGGAAACCTATTATTGGCCTATGTTAAGTTACTGATTATTCTAATACTTACCTTCAAATGTATGGCTGTTTGTTTTCCAAATAAACGATAAATAAAGAAAGAAGATTGACGAAAGAGATATACAGATCGAAAGTGAGTGGAAGGGTCGCAATCGCAAGGGGCCGCACTAGGCGTACTTTTTCGAATCAAATCGGACAACTACTGGAAAAGGGCCATGCATGACTCGATGTATGAATGTGGAAGAAGCGAAAGAAATTTGTCATGATCGTAGCAAGTGGAAAGAAGTGGTCTCTGCCTAACCCTCTGGGAAACAGGCGTGATTTAATGTATGTATGTATATACGATAAATAAATAAATTTGTATTGAAAGCAATAAAATACCAGTACACAGATTAAGAGGCCTTGACAAGATGTAAACGTTACTATAACGTTTTTCTTTTCTATCGCTCAAAACGTATGGGATGTCATTCCTGTGCGTTACGATAAATCACGTGGTCAACTATTATTCCATACATTTTGATCGATAGAATAGAAAAACATTAGCAGCGTTTGCATCTTGGCTATGGCCCAAGGTGATTTAACGAGGAGTCGATCGCTATGCGGGTAGTTGCGAACGAAACTGATTTCTCCATAACTACATGCAGGTGTTATCCCGTTCCCGCAGGAAGTTTCATTAGACGGGAATATTGCGTTACAATGTTCGAAGACGGCCTCGGTGCGGCCTCCGTTCCGACCTAATTAATTTATTGTCAAGGGACTGTGCGACACTAATTTTGATGAATTGTAGCCTAACGTTATACATAAGGTCTATAGATATTTTATTAGCAGTAATATTTATAATATTATAAGATAATTAAATTACAAAACTCTTATTTAATTCACTAACTGCCACAATCAGAGACGTCAATTATATTAAATGCTTGTTTAGTGACGTTGTCTTATTCTATTTGCTAAAGCAATGAAACTGACAGCAGAAACTTTAATCAAGCATTAAATTTAATTGACGTCTCTGAGTGCGGCATTTAGAGTTTTGTTTGATACGTTATACGTAATACAAGTTCGAAGCTTAGCGCAATTATTATTATTCGTAACTAGCCGACCCGGCGAACTTAGTCCCGCCTCAGAATGTTTTTTTTCTGTTTTTTTCCGATGTTTAATAGTTATTCTGCTATTTGGGGCTGAGACAAGTCCAACAAATCAAAGATCATAAAAATTGGTCCAGCCATTCTTGAGTTATAAATGGTATAACGAACCGACTTTGATATAGATTTGGAAATAACCCTTACGAGTATTTCGCGTTTTAGCAAATAAGGAATATATGGAGTAATTCATAATTCTTTATTCAGCAAGGATTAGGATGACGGCACCAATTATGGACACTTTGAGCTGAGAGGCCCCAGAAATGGACACTTCACTCATAATTCAAATTTCATACGTCCTTAATTACATACATACATAAACTCACGCCTTCATTCCCACATTAACCACACTTTGCACAATTAGGCTTAGATGTTTAACAGCGTATATTAGTGACAGGTAGCAAGCCCATCGCCTAACAGTACTACAAGCCTTTATTCCCTTAGTCGCCTCTTACGACATCCACGGGAAGAAATGGAGTGGTAATAAGAATCAAGTGTCCATCATTGGTCCTTGTCCATTATTGGTTCCATCACCCTTATGCATTCTCATTCATGTCAAAAATAGGTAATTATAGTTTGGTACTAAGAAACAAAATTAAAAATTAAATTATCTTAGTCTGCTCACCAGTTTATCAGCATTAAAGCCTTCATCCCTGAAGTAATATCTAGTAATTAATTGTTGATAGTAACGGAGGTTAAATAATAAGTGTAGCTTAAACGTCCCTCCGTGGGACAGTAAAACATATTAACGTTTAAACTATTCATTTAGGAAAACAGCTTACATATCAAATAATCGTATATTCAACACATTTACAGCGTATAGGCAGGCAAGTGGCACATATAAGTAATCCTATAATTACCTCAGTTGAGAGGATCCATTTTGATTGGCCGTAAAACCGGATGGCCACAACACCGGACCGTCCTATTGCACCATAAACCGTTGGAACAGGGATTACTACACTTTCATGCGCTAGATTTACTTACCCACTTAAGCCGATAAAATTATTTTCTGTTTGCGTTACGGTCTTACTTGTTACTAAGTTGTGCTTTGATCAGAAACTGTATGTATTTTTACCCCTTATTCCAGAAGATGGCACTCTATTAGTACCATATAATGGGTGACCTATCCCAAATCCAAAAAGCAAAAAGCTAATAAAAACTGAGCAAGAGTATGTGGAACCATGCTCAGTGTAGGGTTCCGAAGCAGTTACTAAATATGAACTAATTTTATTTTAAACGTTATTTGATGCCGTCTTAGGTGTTTTTAAAAACTGGTTGCCTGTACCTATCTCAAAAACCAAACTATATACTCAGTCGTGATAGTTTTGCTTTTAAAATCATTATATGTGCTTTTAATTTAATATAATTTTCAGATTTTTCGTATTTGTAGCAAACAATTATCTGATACGCTCTTGTGCCTCTAATAATAAAGACGTATCAGATATTTTGAGCCCAGTGTGGGATTATATATTATTGCTGGTTTTTATTTTACAACTTTGTGGGGATGGTTAATAAGTACAACCGATAAATTACAGCTTTGTAGTACCGAGATTCTCTGAGGTGACGGACGGACAGACGGACATGTCGAAACTATAAGGGTTAATTGTTGATTACGGAACCCTAAAACATGTCTTTTATATATACCTACTTTCCTTTGTCCAGTTACAGTTGCGACAGTGTTGAAGCCACTCGTAACTTTTCCGAAGTACAGTGCAGTAGAGCGAATGCAATTGAAAATACTTGACAATTCAGTTCAAAAACTAGTTACTTACATGAAAATATACTTTACGATTTTTGTTCGAATTATTTATCAGTGTTAGGCATGTACCTGCGACTACGGGAAAAGAAAAACTGCAATAATTTCTAGATAAATTTCACCTTGTAGGTTTGCACCACTTGCCTATTTTTAACTAATGGACTTTGTTCTTAGTGATATTAAAGAAAGGTCTACAGTGAGATGTCTCATCAAAGTCCATTTATTTTCCATGTGACACCGCGAGGTCTCAGACAAACGTGGAATACAAATCCGCTGTTTTGGAACGAATATTCCGCTCATTCCAGTTTTGGAGCACTTAAAAAATTCCTTGTGGATATGGGTTACACTTTAAAGTGTCTAATGAATAATACAAGTCAACACTTACCACATTTAATAAAATCCTGCCCCTTAAAAAATAAATACAAACGTATTTTTTTTCTGGTAATAAATATTATTATTATTAAAAAAAAAAAAAAAAAATATTTGCTCAATCAAGAGTTCAAAATACGGGTTGTTTTATGAATAAAAATCTTTATAAAAAATACTGCTATTTTACGATTGAAATAACTGATTTCACTTACAATCGGGTGGTCTGTGTGCCGATTTGCCTTCGCTATTAAAAAGGTAGCTAGCTGATGCATGAAGTTGGGAGGTTGTATCTTTATTCTATTTTCGAGTCAGAGTTTTTATCTTATTAGATTGAAATAAGGTGCAAAAGTGTGTACTAAACTTTGTAAAATGAACCTAACGTAAAGGAGTTTACAACTATGCAAATTTAAAGTACATACAAAAATATCTCACGATCAGAATTTTAATTCAAGATTTTGTTATTTTGAAATGGACAGCGTTGCGATATTCTATTGTGATAGGTACATATTTTGCAATAGACTTGAATTTTCAATTTTCAATTTTGAATATTAACATCATAATTGATAAAGGTGTTCCAGGCCAGGGGTAAGCTGCCAGTAGGTTTTTTTTATGAAATATTTTTTGTAATTCATTGCTCCAACAATTTTCTATAGATGATAGAGATTGTATTTGGCTTTTTAGATAATATTTCACTGCATTGCTTTTTTTTAAATGATTAAGTTTATTTCACACTTTTCAGTTTTAATTATCTCAACATTTACAAACTCTTTGATTTTCTTGTCAAAATGGTAGCAAAGGTATATTTGGAATGAGCTATTTGAGACATATATTTTTGTAATATTTTATTTTTATTTGCCCTTCATATTTTGTTTACGCAGACGCCATATTGAAATTTTATATACCCAATGTCACTTCGACAGTTAAAACGAATCGAATGACACCTCATGTGTCAAAATTCTTCAAACCCTTAAGGCTTCAGGGCATGTTTTTTATGGCATACGAAGGCAAACCAGCACACAGGCCACCTGATGGTAAGTGGAAACTGTGACCCATAGACATTCGCATTCACAAGACTGCAAAGGCACTGCCAACCCTGAGGACTAAGATGGAATGCCTCTATGCTAGTCATGTCACCAGCTGGGTGAATTGCAAAAATATTGTACATAGTTAAGGGCTCAATTAAAAAATCCTTAACAATCTTTAACTTTTTCCTTTGTGTAACAAAGATTAGTCATTGATCATAATAGATCATTTTCGTTACACAAAGGAAAAACAATGGAAGACAGTTAACGTTATATCAATTAACTCCTTAACTATGTACAATATTTTTGCAATTCACCCAGCTGTGTTTACCCCTAACCGGAACACAACAATGCAAACACGGCTGCTTGGCGGTAGGTTAATGGATAAGATGGTGGTACCAACCCGGACGGACCCTGCATAAGGTCGTCCCACAAGTAAAATGCTCAGAAATAGTGATACATACGCTGCTCGAAAAACATAACCCTCCTTCAGGCACTCGGGTAAAAAGCATTGTCACAAACTTATTCCTCCACAATTGGCACAAAAACACTTGTATTACAAACCACCGCTTAACAATTTAAACATGTTCGATACTTGTAAAGTGTAATCCTGGAGGGAGGGAGTTAGCCTTACTTTATTGTTGCGGGGAGATCAGCACGTGAAGGATGAAGGTGCGACGCCAACTTCGCTGAGATAAAACTTGTTTGCTAGTTTATGCCCTCGTATTAAATGGAGTTTGCCTCGGATAATGGCGGGGAATCAGTAAATCTGCCATTGTGGAGAGTGTGCAAGCAGCATCTTTAATAGGAACGGATCGAGCGACCAAACTACTTTGGATAATAAATATTAAAAACATGTTATTTTATTTTTGGATTTGAATGGCCCAATTTAGGCAGCTATCTCAATCAAACAGTCTAAAGATACCTTACAAACGCTTTCAACGAAATAAATTACTTAGGTAGGTAATCAGTCTCTTTATTCTACTGACAAGTCTCGCCGGACAGATACTTGTTTATTGTTATCTTTGTCAAATCAAAATCAAAATCAAAATATTTTATTGTTTAACTGTAGGTACATATGAGAGATGATAAAAATATTATGCGAGTTAATTCCGCTACAGTCTACATTAAAACGGTGTACAATATTTGTCATAAATACGTATTTAAATTAGTAGCACTTTTAATTACTTACATACATACATACATTAAATCACGCCTGTTTCCCAGAGGGGTAGGCAGAGACCACTTCTTTCCACTTGTTACGATCTTGACAAATTTCTTTCGCTTTTTCAACATTCATGCGAGTGCGATTCATCGAGTCATGCACGCACGTCGGTTTCGGGTACTTAAGATTCGGCCCTTTTCCAGTATTTCTCCGATTTGACTTGAAAAAGTACGCCTAGGGCGGCCCCTTCCGACCCTTCCACCCACATTCGATCTGTATATCTCTTTCGTCAATCTTCTTAATTACTTATACCAATATAATTAAAAATAAACAACAAATTAAAAAAATTAATACTACTACATTACTTTTTCAAATGTTGGCAGCATGAGCATGTCATGCTCACTTATAGGTCTTTGCTTGCGGCGGTCGTTGGTCGGGGTTGATGGTTTGATGGCTGAGACGGGTGCTGTCTGTTCATGCTTGCAAGGACCTGTTTTCCAATTTAGTTGTTTTAATTATCGTTCCTGACTTAGAGACCTCGTCAAGTTTTAACCGTCTCCTAGTCATTATTTTTTATTTTATTTTATTGATCTTACGTTTGTAATGAGTTTATTTGTGTTCGTTTTAGAAATAATTATTTATTACTTTATAGCCTTGTAGGTAATGTAAATTACTATTAGGTAAGTATTATTGTATTTAGTAATGGAAAAAAATACCTTCTGCTGGAGTTTCTTCCGGCGCTTCTTCTTCGCAGTGATAGTCTTTTCCGCAGCGCTAGTAGATTCACTCCATATTACGATATATTAAAGAGCCCTCATGTGGCCAATTTACCGAATAAATATTTTGATTTTGATTCTCTGCTCCTCCTACACCCGGGGTGACCCGGGCAAGAGGGTAGGTAATGATATGTCGGTTTCATGATTCCCACGCGGACCCAGAAATAGGTTAACATTATGTATTGAAATGAATAGTGAATATTAGAATACATGTTCAGGTTTCTTGCATAAGTTTTCCATCGTTAATAAATAATGGAATTATAAAAAATCCCGACTTCATTTTTGATATTAAATTGTCGTCAACATAATCTTCTTATCCTCATTAATATTATCGTCTATGTCACTCCCACAACCGAGATTAATCTAACGACACCTCACTCTTCAAAACGTTCGAGCCATTTAGGCTACAGGAAGTCACCATGGAACGGACATACACACACACATTACCCTCCTTCTTGCTCAGTAGGGTAATAAAAGGCCATGTAATGTGTCAATACCGCATAAAAAAAAAGAATCTGACACTAAACACAGTTTTTAAATGCTAATAGGGAAAGTGCACCAGTATCTGAACATCCCCAGTGAATGAACAAAACATGTTTTTTTAATAATATATTGTTGGTTTAGCTTTAGGCTTAGCTTTTCCATGTGTAGGCTGTTGCTTATTTATTTATATACCGCTGTCTAAAACAGGCGCAATTACGAGCATTTATAGTTTAACCTCAATTAATGTTTTGTTTGTTCTGTGTTACGAACTATGGCGAATATAATACCGACGCTCCGTTGTTTGCTCGCGCGGGTAACTTAGTTATTAGCCCGAGATCGGTCACTCGATTGTCGCGTTTTGTCTGACGGGACGGCGCTGCCATTTTATAGGTTCCCCCGCTCTTGCATCAATAAAGCAACGTCTCAATAGCTATTTATGTTAAGTTGCCGTGGAGTTCGTACTGTCAGTTACTGAACAGAAATTCCGTGGTTGTGGTAAAATTAGTGTGTGAGTTTATACGGGCATGTCCATTGCAGTGTTTGAAACAGGTCAGAACAGACGGCTGACCGCAGTGTTTGCGGCGGCCGCAGAGACTGCATCCAACTGGTTTCCCGGCGGACTGGCACAGGAAATTAATATAAATTCCTATCGCATAAACTCCTAATACAGCACACTTTGCCGTGCACGCCAAGGCCGGTGATGACACCTATTTGCGAAAGTGATTCAATCGAAACGACACGCTGTTCCCGTTTCGTTTCGAATGCGGTAACTTTTGTAATACCGTCACATTTGTTTACAAAAACTTTTATAGCTGAGGTACGAGGAGCGGCGCAGTTTTGTATAGATAGAGCACATAAAACTAAGTGCCTTAAACTATTGTTACCAACAAAACATGTTACCTTATCTTGAATGCAGTTACATAATAATTTATTTATTTTAGTATTATGATTACTCGTATTGCAGTATTTACGAGAGTTATTTGTAAGTTTCGTCACTTATCTTAGTTTCGTGTTTGAAATGTTTGTAGATTTTTGACAAGTTCACGAGAATTATTCAAAACAGGAATGTATCATTTTCTACCGTGTCACACTTGCTTACCACGTAACGGGATACTGGAAGTGCTCTTTGGTGTATAAACTGTGACAAATACCTGCTTCTTTCGATTTTGAACTTTACGCATGCGGCAGAGCCTGTTATAGGCATTTCACGCAGGCACTCCGCCTACTTAAGGGCAATACTATCTCACAAAGAAGCGAAATTGCTTTCACATAGTCAATGAAACGGTCGCTGTGTCGATTTCACGCCGTTTCTCGCGGAACCGATATTGAAAATGTAAAATATAGCGACAATGCTGAAAACTTATCTACGGAATAAAAGCTCGCACCTAAAGGCACTTAACAATGTTCAATATGTAATGTTAAATATTATACGTAATTTTAAAATTTTAGTTCGTATGAGATTGTATAACCAAGTCACAGTAAATTTTTGTAGGTACTTAACTAGGTACTTTAAGGTTAATTAATTAATTTGTATACTTAAAGAAAAAATATATGAATTTAAATCCGAATTGGCTAAGTAAAAAGACTTAACAGTCTCGGGCCTCGATTTATTCATATCATCTTTTTATGTGGCAACTTTAAATATGTATGTTGGAAAACATATTTTAGCATTAGGTAGTCTAACTAGAATAATAATAGCAAAGTTTTGAAACGTTTATTTGTCGAACGAGATTAAAAATGGAGAAGTTTTGGTAAACTCTATTTGTTTACGTAAAATAATTACTTATCAGAACTTGCAAGCTTGTCTTTGCTGAATTGAGTGCAAAATAATGGCCGTTTATTTTAATTTGAAAACATACCTATAACTTAACGTCGGTCACTTTGTATTTCTCAATTTGTACGTATTTAATTGCTTAACTTTCTCTTCCGTTTACATGAAAACGCCTTTCGTAACCAAGTATTATGAGGTGCAGGTATTTTAGATAATACAGCATGCAATCTATGTTTTCAAAGAAAATAGGTACCTACGCTTATTTTGAGTAGTTTAAATCTATAGTAAAAGGCAGATAAGAAGTCAATCCTGACATAATAATTTGTCATCGGCTCATCGCAGTACAATTTATAACTTACTAGGTCATGTCCATTCACGTAGAACCAAGTCGATTATCGCTCTTCCGCAAAAGGGTTTATAATTTTATGTAACATCAATCTCTAGCGATCTTTATAAAATCCGTTGCTACAGCATACTTAATAATACTATTAACTTCACAACGTTACCGTCTAAGTATATCCTGGATAGGTACTGCAATTTAATTTCCGCCCGAGGTTAACCGCGCTTAAAATTACTACCCAGGACAGCAGATTTAAAATAAACAACAGGCGTAAAGGTAAAAAAATGTGGACCGTTGATCGGCTCGCATTAGCACCAAACGAGGTCCGGCATCAAACCCGCTTATTGTAAGACCACGGCCGTGTAAAAAACATTAGCACATTTGCCGTTAACGACCCCGAAAACAGGCTCACATCACATAGCATCCAGTGGGGCGTATTATCTCTCGCTTTCGGAGAGTTTTCTTGATTGAACGGTAGGTAACTAAAACATTGTCGTACCAAGGTTAAGATACGGTAACTTTAAGTTGCGTCACGAAAATTGGTCATACATTTACATACTGTCTTCATAATTTTCGTGATGCAATGGTAAAGTTGCCGTTTCATTAGACCACTTTTTTTGTGGCTTTTATAAACTCTTAGTTCATGGCAGTGGACAAAAAGAACTAAGTACATAGTTTTAGGGATTATAAGACCTTGTACAGGGTCCGTCTGGATCGCTATCATCATGATATCCTTTGACTGCCAAGCAGCAGTGTTCGCATCATTGTGTTCCGGTGAGACTTGGTGAAATGAATAGCAGAGGCTATATCCCATCTTAGTCCTCATTTGCAGTCTTAGGATTGCAATCTCGTTCGCCTTCTCCTTACCATAAAAAAGAAACCTGGCAGATTTTGGCCGTTCAGGCTATTGTCTAAGATAACCCTTGATGCTATAAACGTTTGAGGGTAAGCTGTAGTGTTATTGTTTAACGTTATAAAAACGAGTTTGCTATATCTATCCAACTAGCTAAATTTGGCCATTTGCGCGTGAGGATTAAGCGGCCACTTGAGTCTACAAATCGAGCCAAGGTCGAGACGCGTGTTAGACTATACTCTGTTTATTTAGGTACTTAATTAAATGTAAACAAACCAAACCACGTGGCTCTGTTAAACAGCCAATCAAAACTGTTCTGTCGACCTTTGACGTATCAGTGTTCTGTGGTCCTGGACAAGATACTTAACGTTAACGTACACGATTTACGATAACTGTAAAAATGTATAGAATATTGACATTAGTGCTTGACACGAACGATTGGCAGGTAACATTCTAGCAATGCAGTTTGTCTAAAGCCACCGCTTTTATTGGGTGACGAACATATCACGTGTTTCTTTTGTTTACATTAAGTATACTACCTGAACTAATGGAGTATAGTAAACAAATCATTGCCACATGATAGTGCCTACAGTTATACTAGGGGTCTATTCTACTAAGTAAAAGGTTAATACAATAAACAGACAATACGTCAACATGTCAAAAACAATCTTGCGTAGGATAGAGCCCCAGGGCCTTTATTCTACTGGGTAAAGCCATATCGCCTTTAACATGATATCGTATTACTTTTAACTCGGCTGCCATTACTGTTAAGTAAATATGAGCTATCGTAACGTGGACAATACCATAACATGTCAAAAGCAATACTGTTTTACCGAGTAAAATAGACACCTAGTGAGATATCGTCTGCTCTCGTCTTTGCCAGACAAAAGAATAACACCCCAGCCTGCAGAAATAAAGCGAAATAGCAATAAAAGTAAATCGACGGAGCCGGCCTCTACGTGCCGGATTAAATCAAACGTTATTCGTCTTAGCAAATTACGTACCATGTTTTTATACTCTGTAGACTTGACGCGCGGAAATGTAAGTGGGATGCAATTTAGGAAATCCTGTTGACGGAAACTAAGCCACTCTCCCGTGGAAAATAAATTAAAAACGTTGAGCGGCGGTCTTTTAGTGATTTAGGTGTTTCGAATTTGTTTGGCGTTTTATTCAGGTATAGATTTGTATTTTTAATGTTTATGTGTGGTATCACTAACACTTTCATAGTTGACTGTTTCAGTAATTGAAATCGTGTTCATTGTTGGGCAGATTTAGATAGATAAGGTTTTAGGAAAAAAGGACAAAAAAATAATAAGACAAAGCATGTCGGGTCAGTTTGTAGGAGTGCTTGTAAGTTGTTAACGAAGTCAATATTTTTATAAGTACTTAATTAAGGTTGACGATTTCTTATTTGGAGTAGCTAGAACGTAAATAATAAAACGGTTCTGTCAGTTCCTTAGTTAAAATAAAATATGAATATTGAAATCAATATTAAATCATGCTGTTACCAAACTGTAAAATAAATATCTCAACAAGAACAAGGTATTTTACTATACAAATACACCCTTTAAGTGTTTTCAGTTTTAAAAGAGGCTTTTAAGGTTTTAAACCGCCAAGACGCCAAACCAGTACGTTTTCTCGTAGGATTTAGTTGTAAAATCCGTAAGCTTACTGCTGCGGCCTCTGGAGAAGACACTTCGAGGTCACGGAGCAGATGCACAGGCACATCTATTAATATGAAATGAGTTATCTTGGTCATGTTAAATCTTACCGCACTAAACAGGATTGAGAAATTATAATGCCAAATGGTTTAACCTACTTTTGTTAAAATTATGCAGTACTACTCGGATTCTTAATAGCGTTCGGTAGGCTATTGCTATCACATTTGCACTCGCAGCTGACAGTATATTTGTCACTCGTTTCAAGAATCTGGTAGTACTGTAGATTATTTATACATAATATAAGATGTCATTGTTTGGGTTGATGTTTGAATAGGTACCGTATGTGGATGAGTTTATGACTTTTTTAGATTTTCAGTTACAGTCTAGGGTACCAATGGACAAAGTGTCAAAAAATGGCCACAGACTTGAATTTATCACTTTTATTTTTAACGTATAATTTGTGTACTTAGTTGGTGTATCTAATTAATGGAAAAAGTTGTGCGGATATTTATTTTTACCCTTGACATAACTTGTTTTGTCATTAAAGTTATCGGTTGCCCAATTTCGTTTAGTTTCTCATCCTCCGTAAAAGACTACCTAATTTAATGACTGGTTTTCACTTAGTTAATAAATAATAAGTATTGTACAATATGTATAAATGACCGAAAGCAAGTTGGTACAGTTAAGGGCGAAAATAAGGAGCGAGATAATTAAAAGCAAGCTTTAAAACGCGACTGTATTCTTGTTATCGCCGTCGATACATGTTAAAAATATTATCCCCCCCCACTCTCTAACTACTATACATTGATTTTAATTTTATAGCTTATATAACCCCCACCACCTATACGGATCTAACGACACATAATGTTAAAATCCAAAGAAATAGGTATAGGTACAAATATACACATCTTCTGTATATATAAAAATTACGTGTCACGTTGTTTGTCCGCGATGAACTCCTAAACTACTGAACCGATTTTAAATTTGATTTGCACACCGTGTGCAATTCGACCCAACTTGAAAGATAGGCTAGCTTACATTTCAATTTATAGTCGCAATATTATTTTATTGCAAATTATTTGTCTATTACTTGACAGTCATAATTATCTGTTAGCTCCAAAGGATTCTAACAGATGGCGATATCTGTTGACTGGATTGAGTGAATATTCAATAGATGGCGCTGATTCTAACAGATGGCGATATCTGTTGACTGGATTGAGTGAATATTCAATAGATGGCGCTATGTTAAAAATACAAACGTTTCATAATCTATATATCTATATATATAAAAAGTACGTGTCACGTTGTTTGTCCGCGATGAACTCCTAAACTACTGAACCGATTTTAAATTTGATTTGGACACCGTGTGCAATTCGACCCAACTTGAAAAATAGGATAGCTTACATTTCAATTTATAGTCGCAAGATTATTTTATTGCAAATTATTTGTCTTTATAAGGCAAAACAACGTTTGCCGGGTCAACTATAATATTATAAATGTTAAATTGTGTATGCTTGTCCGTCTTTCACGCTTCAATCACCTAACGGATCGAGATGAAACTTGGCACACATATTGGTTAGGTCCTGGAATAGGACATAGGATAGTTTTTAACCCGGAAAATCGGACAAATCCCGCGGGAGCAGCGATAAACGATTTCTACGCGAACGGAGTCGCGGGTGAAAGCTATAATATATAAAATTTCCATGTCACAATGTTAGTTACCGTACTCCTCCGAAATGGCTTGACTGATTCTTATGAAATTTTATATGCATATTCAGTAGATCTGAGAAGCGGCTACTATCTATTTTTCATTTCTAATTTATAAGGCAAAACAACGTTTGCCGGGTCAGCTAGTATTATTATATACCTACAGTCAAGTGAAAAAGTATGTATTGAAAGAATCCTCTCATATTTATGTTACGAAATTCTTATTACACCGGAATAAGGTGCATTGGGACATATTTTTGAGGTGTTGCGTTCTCCCATATTTTTACTCTGTACATTCTCGAAAAACATAACCCTCCTTAAGCATTAATCGAATTCAAAATTACTTTTGCATAATATTTATGAAGTTGTAGGTTGTGTGTAAGTTAGTTTGCAAGCCAGCTTTATACGATGCGTTTAAGTCCTTGCGAACAATATTAAAGCCACGATAAACTTAAAAACAAGTTTAATCCGGCTCGCCGCGGAGTCCATACCTTTATCCCGCCAACTTGTCTGTGGTGTTATTCTGTTTCTTAATTATGAGTTCTCTAAATCGAACTGGATCAATTTGAGCCTTGCGTCTAGGATCGTCTCCACCACATGGTCTTAAAGTTCCCACAGACGAACAGTTAACCTTCAGTCCCGATATTCTGATTTGAATTCGATGTTGAACCGAATCAGCTCAAGCACCACTCACACTTGGACATTTTTAAGTATTTGTTGTTTTTCTTCAGGGTTTGTACTATAACCATAGCAAATTTGACGCTTTTACGTCTCACCGTTTTTACGATGCAACAAAAAGAAAAATACGCTGAAAAATAACACTTTTTTTACGGGGATCTACTTTATTATCTTACTTTTTTTGATTACTTTCATTTGTTGGTAAATCTGCCATGATAATACATATCCTCCACATATCAACCCGCTATCTAAGCTATTATGGTTCAAAAGATGCAGCCCTTTAAAGTTAGGACGGACGGACGAATAATGTAGGCATATGAATAGGGTCTCCATTGGGGTCTTTTCGGGTACGGAACCCTAAAAATAAGTTACAACAAATGGAGATAAGGTAGATAGGCAAAGGAAATGGATTTGGCATACTCTCATTGACTACAACCACGCTGATGTATTGTTCAAAGCTGATCTATTTTCTTTTGTAAGTCACAGAGAAGGCAGACAGGCCACCTGATGGTAAGGGGATCTGAGATCCATAAGAATGCATTGTAAAGACTGCAAATGCGATGCCGATCCTGAGGACTTCAATAGAATGACTGTATGCTAATCATTTCACCGGTGGTCTTATCGGGTGGCTATCTAGTCGCATAACAACTATTGTCATAATTTCGATTGTCATAACACATTACGCATAAAGTTGATGCTCATATATTTTATTTGGCATAACTTGTACTATGGCATAATTGTTCCCTGTCATAATTATACGGAGTCATAATTGGTTTACCCATAATGTAGAATGTCATACATTTATTTAGTCATAATATTAATATAAGTAATGTAAAGTTAGTGGCAAAACCGACTCGGATCGCGGATAGGTTAGGGTTATTTTTTTTAAAAAAAGCGGAAAAACTTTATGACCATTATAATGTATGGTAAAATAATTTTATGCGCATCAAATTTATGCGCGTTACACAATATGTTCTTAAAAATTATGATTAAAAACGTTATGCGCATAAATGTATGACTATTTACAGTTATGCGTAATGATGAGTATGACGAATCCACGTATGCCAATCAACAATATGACTTCAAACTTTATGCCACCCGACCCTACCCGGTCTTATCCCCAAACGGAACACAATAATGCTGTGTAATGGTAGTAGCGATCCACTCAGGACAAGTTCTTATCACCACTTGACGACGCGCTGGTCTAGTTGGTAGTGATCCTGCCTACAAAGCTAGCGGTCCTGGGTTCAAATCCCGGTAAGGGCAGATATTTGCGTGTTGAGTGCGAATATTTGTTTCCCTCTCATCATCATTTCTCTATATAAATAACTATATCGTTGTATAGTACCCATAGTACAAGCCTAGAGCTTAGTTTGGGACTAGGTCAATTGGTGTGTCATTGTTCCATCATATTTATATTTATACCGCTTAACAAGTTCTTACCATAAGTTCTTACCACCACTAAATAAGTTCTTACCACCACTAAACAAGTTCTTACCACAACTAAACAAGAGATAGATTGAATATTGCAACGACTCAAGAGAATACCACCACGTTGCCCCGGCAACTTGCCTGCATTGCCGCTGAATTAGCTTGGTTAAACGACCGGGTTATTCATCTCACAGTTGTTTATTGTTTACTCCGATTTCTAGAAATGTTTTTGCATTTCTCATATTTGAGAACTTATGCAAAACGAAATGTTTATCGTTACGTTGCCTTTGCCAAGTTTTGAGATTACTCTGACGTGATTTAATAGAAGGCATGTTTTTTGTGCAGCGAGGCGAGTATTTGGGCCGCTATGTTATTAGTTAAAGTATCGACCTAGTTTAAGAGCAATGCAATTTGTAGATTTTGCTAGGAGACAGGAGTAAGAATTGCATAACCTCTGTTTATGCGGACTATTCGTGCGGAACAGAAATATGTATATAGACTTAAAAGTAACACATCTAGAACGAATATATTAACATATCTATTATTTTTGGACGTTTTTGAAGGTCTTCGTTGCCAACTTTAAAATTAAGTGCGGTCACAATACTAGATCAGTGAGACTAGACAAGTTGCGTAACACTATCGTTAACAATTTTTCCTACTCCTGTACTTTTATCTGTCATTTATATAGTCACAAACACTAATATCAGAATATAGATAATATGTCCGCAGAACATTCCGTAGAAAAGTCTATCTAGTCTATTCCCCTTAACAGCACTTGTGCTTTTTTGAGCCAAAACGATATGCCTAGCTGCCAAAGCTTACACCTAGGTTAATTTGACCAATCAAAATACTTCACCAAATTAAACCACCAATCACAATACACATTGACTGTCAATCGGAACGTTAGGTTCTTTTTGGTATGTAAACTCTTTTACTAATTTAACTCTTTAAAAAAACCATTTTATTTGGTATCAACCAACCAGAACGCAGCTATATTAAAATCGACCAATCAGGTAAAAGAATTAATTTCTCAAATCATTAGGTGTTTTTTAGTCCCTATTTCACAAGTTAAATCGATTGTGCAACTTTAAAAAAAAAAATGAAACCTGGCAAGTGCACATCAATTTAAAAACAAAGTTAACCATAGACACATATTTTGTTGTTTTCGAATGTTTCTCGCTCGTTTGTTGTTCTGTGCTTCGTTCGTTCGTATTCTAACCTAGGTATATTAATTTAATTTTGCATTTTATTTGAAACCTAGTCGTAGAAAAAGTATTGTATGCAACGGTGTATAACTAAGTCAAAAAATACTCGTGGCGTCTTGCTTTACGATGTTCGCCTGCGGCTCACATCGTAACCACACCACTCGTCTTTTTTGACCTCTCTTATACAACTGTTGCATAAACTACTATTAGCGTTTGACGCGATCGTCCGGCGGTTTAAGTCAATTCTATACAATTTTCCATAATTATAATTTCCAGTGGGACTCTATTATACTTGGTAAAAGCATATTACCCTTTGACAGCCGCCATTACTGTCAATACCATGTCAATACCAACATGGTCTTCTGATTTGAAACAGGTGTAATTGATTATCACCTTATTTTGGTCAGTGAAATCCTGCAGTTCCTGGCAGTGTAAGGTTGGTAGTAAAGTTTCTTATCTGTATTCACACTAATAAAAAATCAGCGTCCAATTCCGTCCCTCCGTTTGGAACCTATGGTGCCACAGACAAACAGATACAAACTCCTATTTACTTTAAATATTAATAGACACAAATACAAACTAAATTATCAATGTTCACTTGAAGTATCCCATAACACTTGCGACTTTAAGTAGAATGTAAGGAATAAGTACTTCCTTCGTTTATAAGGATTGCTCTTTCTGTTAAGATGCTCTCAAGCGATAAAGGCAGCGAGAAAATTGTTCGTTTACTTATTTTGACACAGTTTTATCAGTATAATCCAGTCAAATGAAAATATCGTTAAACTCATCCCTTCGAATCGATATACACATCTTATGACCCTTTTATGATGAGGAAACGAAATTTTACTTTAGGAATAAAGACAACTTTTTGGGTCGAATGTAATGCAAACAGTTCAAAAACAAGCGTAAATGTTCTTGCAATATTTTCCTTTGCTTTAAGAGTTTTTGTTTTCTAATGCTGTTGACCGTGTTCTTTGTTGTGTTTAGTTATGGACTGTTATCTAGGTTATAAATGTTACAATATTTAGCCGTACAGCGTTTTAGTTATTTATGTGTTTTCTAAAACTGTAGTTCTTAATTTGGTTCTATCATTTTCACGTCACGCGATGTAAAAAAAGGTCAAATTTTTACGCATTCTTTGTCGCATTCCCTAGTTCTAACCCTGCGGCTCCACGCAGCGTATGGTTACGCCGCGCCGTCTGGAACTGTCGGATTTTCCGGGTTAAAGACTACGATATATTAATTTCTCAGCTAAAAGTTTATTCACCATTCGGCATTTCATTGCCTTAACCGGCTTGGTTCCTAATTTCACGTCAGTTTTATAGGTATACAAAATTAGTCCATGAATTACAAAATTATTGAGTAGGCCATCTGTGTATAGGTTTACTGCACAAAATTTAATTGTGGTATATGATGCATATTACTGTTTTTATTATAAGGAGCACATTATCATTGTGAATAAGCAGCAATGTATGTCATGTAATTTGTGCTTCCAATTTATTCCGATAGAAGTCGCGGAATATGAGTAGTGGTGAACTCTAAATAATCGTACCTACTGTACCATTAAGAATCAATAAGTTGAAATATTGAACAAATAAATAAACACCCTATAGCTTTTTTAATAAAAGTAGCAAAAACATACATTCTAAATATATAAAAGCAAACTAATGTAACTCGTGACTTTATCAACTGGAGCTCAAACCGCTGACACTGACCGCAGTAACGCTACTCATGTCCACAGGGAGTATTAAAGGAAAATCTGCAAGAAAGCTATTGACTCGAATGCCAGTTACACGGTGTCTGTACATTAGTTTTACTTTAGATGGCTTCAGCGCCAAGAACTCTGTATCGTGGTTGATTTGTTTGGGAAATTAAGGCGCGGGCATTGAACGCCGAGTAGCCAAAGTTGTGTTTTGTTTCGTTATTTTTCACATGCACTTATTTGATTTGCTTTATTTATTAGCCACTAATACAGCTGTTTTATCTCACTAAAGAGTGTGGGCCTTACTTGTGTGTGTAGATGTACGTCCACGTTGTTTCTGAGTGCGTAAAGGTTGTCGGTAAGCAACGCATTAGTATGCGTGACTATACGCGTTACAACTACAAGTATGGCTAAACCGCTTTCGTGAGATAAAACCACTAATATAAAATCACTGTATTTATAGTACTCAGCTGTCTATTGCTGTCTCATTCTCTTTGACAACTCTCAGTATAATTGTTATGCCAGCAAGCCTATTTATGGTAGTGTTTATCGATGTGGATAAACGTGTCCCTTTCTGTCCAGAGATAAAATGAACATTTACCTCAACGTTTCGACTGTGTTACAACAAGTGGTTACAAGAAGACTGAAGTGGAGGTCGTTCGTCTGCTTGTCATGCGAGTTTTTTGACCTACCGGTACTTGGTTTTGTTTTTCTTTATTTGGAATGTCATCATACTGATACACAACAACCACAACACCCCTCGATTAATCCAAAGACACAGTTCCTCGCTTACATTTACTGATGACTGGATTCCACGAAGTCGATATAGCCTATCTCGTCTGTTGAATTTTGATTTCAACGGCTTCACGAACTATTCTCGCATAAAAGTGGCATTCAGTTGAAAGTACTTTAGGATTATTCAATTTGATCCAGTGGCTAGGTTTTTACTAGAATTCGGAAGAGTGAGCAAATCGGTACTAGGAGAAAATTTTGGTCAAACAATTTTATATGAGCCAATATGGCCCCCGCAGTCTGGACCTCATCGCTCCAACAACGGTACTTTGGAGTTGGCGTCCCTGCGGTTATCCCAATCACAGAACTTTATCGATATAGTGCTGTGGTCCAATAAACTTTATTCACACCAATTTTATACAATTTCTTATATCTATTGTGAATCGTTGATTTTGTCAACCTGGGGCCGTAGCCAAGATGCAAACGATACTAACGTTTTTGTAACTCAAAATGTATGGGATGACAGTTGACCTCGTGGCTTATCGCTTCGCAGAATGTCGTCCAATCGTCGTCGTTTGCATCTTGGCTAGAGCCTCTGAAGCTTAATAAGACGCATAACGCTAACACAAACGGATTTAGTAAACTGATAAAATATATCGAATTATCATAAGCAATCGATGTAACCGTACGGCAGCTTACGTCAATGCTTTACATTTTTGACAGCAAGAAGTTTCGCAGAATGCATCTGGGCGTTTTCACTAAAAAGTGTACCCAATTAAGGACTGAAATTAAGGAACTTTAACTTTGTCAGTTTTGTGACGAAAATTAGCCATACATTGCGGCCGTCAATATATAGCTAATTTTCGTCACAAAACTGACAAAGTTATAGTTCCTTAATTTCAGTCCTTAATTGGGTACACTTTTTAGTGAAAACGCCCATCTTGTTTAAACGTTATATTATAACTCGACCAATTTGTAAATAACCCTCCCGACGCATTCGGATACAGTGTCAAAATTGTCGAAAAACCGTTAAACAAAGAACCAAAATTATAAAAATAACACTGACCTTACATGTTTTGTAACTTGTTTTTATACAACATACATACATACATAAACTCACGCCTTTATTCCCAGAGTCGGGTAGGCAGAGCTACAGAATTAGGTAGGTACTAACAACTTTAAGAACTTGTTGATACTTAATTCTGTAACCACATTTGGCACAATTAGGCTAAGATATTTACCAGTGTATTAGTGACAGGGTGCAAGCCCATCGCCTAACAGTACTACCAGCCTTTATATATTATAGCTGTTTTTATATATTATAGTTTTAATTAGATAGAGCCCTGGCAACAACTTTTCTGTGACTCAAACACAAAAGCAACCAAGAAAGCTTCGTGTTAATTGAATGAAACTCTTATCTTGAAAGGTTTCTAGTGTGTATTTGTTGGGAAGTTTTTTGACGCGCGCGCGTTTCCGGGGCCAATGTTTGCAGGTGATTCGCTCAGTTGAAGTGTTCGCGCGAACTTTATATAAGTATGAGTAGAATGGCGAAGTTTATCGTTGTCGGGCTCCATTGAGAAGTCGCATTGCGACCGGCGGAGACAATGAGTTTGTCTTTTGACTTGGAGATGCATCTCAAGATGCGCTTAAAGTATTTAAAGTTTTTGTGTATATTTGTAGTCTTTTTAATAAATGGACTTTAGAGTGTGGTTGCTATGTTGTATGTTTCTATTGAACAGGTGGCAGGAGAGTTATTGTATTCTGGTGTGAGGATAAGACAGCCAATGTAGACAGCTAGAGTAGATGTATTCCATCTTAGTCCTAAGGATTAGCAAGGAATTTAGAGTCTTTGGAGATTGCAGTCTTCAGGTTGTAAATGCTCATGGGGGTTCCATATTGGCTCTCATGCAATTTTTAATTCTATTTTTTCTTGTCATACCGCTTTGTGATCATAATGATCACTCTTCATAATTATGTTCTTCATTTCATTATTGGCTCAGATTGCCTTCTACATGACATTAAAAAAAGGTCTAAATTAAACACTTGAACAGGTGGAAAAAGTTTGCTGTGTTGCATAGGGAATATCTTGAGGTTTCAAGTAATAAAGGATAAAAATGCTCTTTCTATACCAGTCCAGGATAAAGTTTTAACTTCCAATGTTAATTAGTTTTAGTGTTATTAAGGTTTTAATGATGAAGGTGAAGAACACTACCTTGTGGTACACTTTTGCCTATTTGACTGTCCATAAATCAAAAATATCAACGCATTTTAAATAAATTCTTACTGTCCAAGCCATTAAACACCTGTCATTTGTATTGCATTTCTTGCATTTAAATTCAATAACTTTGACTCTTGGATATTGAAAACATTTTGCCTTAGAATTAAAATATTCAATATTTATAAAATACGTTATTTGATGCATTTTGAACAATATACGATATTTGGGATAATTAAGCAGTTTTTAGTATTAGTAGTAACTAGTAACGCCCACGGTTAACATTTCGAATCTGCTGTTCGTCCGAACTCGTGTTCGGGATTATAAGTTAATAGAAACTACAGTTAGTGCGCCATAGGTTAGAGTGGGAAGGATATAATAAATTACGTCCAAGTTGTCGAAGTGTAGGCGTGACAGAAAAGTTGATCATCATACATCATAGTCGTCTTCAACGGTTGGAAAGTTTTGTAGGCAACATCGATAATGAGTCCAACAAAATATAACTTTAAAATACGACTGCCTGTGTTTTGATATATTCGTGTGACTGTTAAATTAAATGGTTTGCAAGGGAATAGCTATAAATACATTGCTCGGAAAATAGATTCAAATCGAAAAAAAAAATACCATCGGAAAATAAAGAATTTCAGACGCATAGATCCACCCTTTGACGGTTGCAAAACATTAGGTAGGCCTAGACAAAAGACTAGAAAAAGTTTAATTGAGATGAAGGTTTTGTCATAGTATTAGTTATGCGGGAACCTAGAAGGTTAAGTAGTATTATTTTTTATTAAAATTACTCAGTTTGATGTGTTATTGTTGGAACTCGTGACATAGATCAAAGTACAAGCCGGCCAGTCACTATAAAACACGGAAGCTAATCCAAATATGTTTTATTCATCCCCGTAAGCAACGGGACTTAATGAAAAAACTTGGAGACGAAGACGTTCCACGTGTGGAATGTGTCCCGACATATGTGAGGTCAGACGTACTCACTGCATTTACATAGCTACATTAGAATAGTTTGGATGCTCTGCGGCCCTAGCAAAGATGCATATGCTAAGTTAACGATTTTCGAAAATAGATAAAATGTTTAGATTGACGTAAGTTGATGACAGATCGTATTGAATACTATGTCAACTCCATACGAGTCGATAGAAAACAGAAACGTTAGCAGCGTTTACATCATCGCTAGGTCTACTGTACTGGGCCAAGATTGTAGGCTGTAAAAACCTTATAATCTTTTACCTGTTATCGTATTGTCAACGTTTGGATAGCTCTTATTTACTTGACTGTCATGACAGCCGAATGAAAAACTAGCAAAACAGGGCAGTCAGGAGGTCCTGATTAAACTTAAAGCAAAACCTTGGTTCAAAGATAATAAAAAACGGGTTTAATTTTCATTAGTTTTTACAGTAAATGTTCGAATTGTTTCCCTGCGACTCTAAGGCACAAATGGCATCTTCGAATAAAATTTCGGTTTAATTTTCGTAAACTGGTTTCCGATATGTCTCGGGCTGCATTGAAGACACGTCGCCGTCGTAGTTGGTGATAATAATAGTGTTCAAAGTTTAAATTACTATGTTGATGATAATTTAAGTCAAGTTCATTACAGTATTTTTCCAACTTTTACATTAGTTATTGACATAATAATGCTTCTATCATCTTAATCAACTATTCATAAACGCGCACAAATAAAAAAAACTAAATTTTAAAGCTATCCCAGTAAATGCGAGCACTTACAATGTCAAAAGAGGTGAAAATTTGGAAAAATCTTTAAATTGGTATAACTCGAAAACGGTGCAACTTTTACTGAGGTCATGTTAGGCTGGTTTGGTTCGTCTGAGGCTGGGGAATCTCCAGTGTCACTGTGGCGTGGTACTTTTGGGACACCCTGTAGAATTCTTGCATCCTTCAAGACAACTCGCAAACGTGGTAGCGGCCGACCAGCTAAAATAATGACCAAGGGAAGACTGAAGACACTCCATATCACTTTCAATGATAGTGATTCCATGAGCCAACGAGATGCTGCGAAAGTATTTAAATGTTTTCAACCGTACATTTGCCAGTCTTTAAAAAAGGTGGGTTTGCAGTGCCGCAAGAAGATAAGGGCACCGGAATACACCGATCAGCAAAAATGTAACATTATGTCACAATGCCGCTGGATGGTTACAAATTACGAAGAAAAATCGTTTATTTTGGATGATGAAAGTTATTTCCCTTTGAGCAAAACCCATATACCTGGAAATGATCGGTACTATACCAGCAACATTTCAACATCACCAGACAATATAAAACACAAGTATAAGCACAAGTTTGAGCAGAAAGTTATGCTTTATGTGGCTTTTTCCGATACACGTGTGTCAAAACTGTGGTTCAAACCTAGTGGTTTAGCAGTTAATCCTAAACTCTCATAGAGTGAATACTTGAAAAAAATACTTATACCATTTAATCGCCAACATCGCCCTGATGGAGAATATGTGTTTTGGCCAGATAAGGCATCGTCGCATTACGCCAAAAAAACATTGCAATTCCTTGACTCCCATAATGTGCCATTTGTACCGAAAATCCGAAATCCCAAAAACCCTCCACAATATCGGCCGATCGAAGATTTTTCTGGTTTTTTGAGCAGTTTGGTTTACAAAATTAATTGGGAAGCAGAAAATTGTGCCCATCTGATAAAAATAATCAAAACCTGTGTGCGAAAAATGGACAAATATGCCGTCCAACTGTCTTGTTCGGGCATTATGTCAAAACTGCGTCTAACAGCTTATCACGGGCCCTATTGTAACGTGCATTGATAATTTTGTAAATAATTAAATGTGTATTTGTAACCCTTACTATAAAAAAATATAAAATGTTACACAATATTTTTTTTACACGCTTGCAAATAATTCTCATTTGTTTGTTATCACCCGTTATAGACACAAATTTATAGCAGCTATTTTATCGCTTGCAATTCCACATATTAATATCAACAATTTGATTAAGATGGAATTGTTAATTTAGCTTAAAATATACTGTTTGGAGATCACTTATACCTTCCTTATGTATTTATTTGCTTATTTGCCGATGGACTGCTTTAACAAATACAAGTACCTACAATTTGACTTATTTATTTTTATTTAGAACATAAATATTGCCTTCGTTTTAGTGCCAATAATTACATAGTATAAGATAAAGGTGCATCCCGCCATCAGTCCCGCTATATATAAGTAAGCTTAGATCTTCTGAACTGTCCAACGGATTTTAATTCGGTTTTCCTTAATATATAAACTGATTCAATTGGAAGTTTGTTTGATAAAGAGGTAGGCCAAAACTAAGACGACTCAGGGCAGTAAAGAAATACCTGGACATCTGCGGATGAACGAAGAGGAAGTGGAAGAGCGCAAATTAGAGAGTAGACCCCCCGTCTAGAGGGAAAAAATCTAGGAAGATGATGATGATGATAACGTTCGGTTGATAGTTTTGTCTCCTAAGTTTGTAAAACTAATGAGGAGTAACAGAGTAACTTGATTTGAATAGAACATGTCAAAGTAAATAGATTCCCGCATTTTCCCCGGAGCACAAAAGTCACTTCACTATTATTAAAATTGTGGACTTATTTACAAAAATAATGCTACCTTATCAAAATATTTATTTTATCATAACAAGTTTCGGACAAACAATGTTTTTGTTGGATATTGTGTAAACACTAGACATTATATCAGAAAACAATAACAGCTTCTAAGATGTTTTTTCCCTCCTATAAATAATCTGCCAGACAGCCTTTTCTAAATAGAGGTTGTTTTTTATAGTGTCTGGTCAAGGCCTGTTCAATCATGCTTCTGTTGTTGAGTTTTCTAAATTAAAAACAAGTATTAACTTACTGTTGTTCGTGTCTTCATGTCGTTTATTGGAATCTCCCGGCCGGGAACTACTTATTTCTGTTGATGAGCTGGTATTGCAAAACAGAGGCAGAAAGATTGCAAAAAACTTCAAAATATTTTTATGTATCTAAAACTTCAACGCTAATAAAATCACTGCTTAATTTCATTATTTAACATTGATATTAAAGGTCATAACATTTGATCAACAAAACGTTTGAAAACAGAACACAATCCTTTTTATTCGTAAACGAGTACCGCCAAATAACATTCAAAAGTACTATCACAAAATTACCTTAAGCGTTTTAAGAATTCTAGAAAGCTACTGGCATGGTTCTCTCAGTTTGCGCGGAACGTGGGTCCCGGCCATTGCATTATGGCGACGGCAGCCAGACATTACTGAAGCCATTACCTTATCTAAAGTCCTCTCGGATTTATTTAGTTTTCCCTCGCCGCAATTTATCGAAAACCGCTCGATAAAGTTGTCAACAGAAATGGATCTGGAGCCAATTTGAGAGGCGAACGCTTCGGTAAAAGTAATCGGGTTGTTGGTGGCGGTGGACGAGCGATGCTCTTTTTGGGCGACCGGCTAGTTTAGCTGGCGGGCTTAGGATGAGTTTATTGGGAAGTGCTTTTCACTGCATGAAGGTAGGTGTTATTATTGTTCTACTTCATTTTTCCATGCAACGTCCATTTCACGAGCGGGGGTTTGTGGATTAAAAACAAGATGATGGGGGATAGGATAGTCAACAACTATAATGGTTGAGGCACCACAGAAACCTGTCGTAATGACAAATCCCAAGAATTTACATCAAAATTAACTATTGATTTTCTGCGAAAGGGTTCTATGAAAACTAGAATTAAAGTAGTTAATTCTACCCAATGCGTTTGTTTAATAAACTTCAGTCTAGTTTGAAAGACTTCTTCCCTTCAGTTATTTTGGTGGAGGTTTTTTCCAGAAAAATGCGACACAATGTTGAAACCCTTATATTTGAAGTCCTATGTAATCAGTTATGCTAGGAACCGACCTCCTACTTTTCAAGCTACGTTAATTAGTTTTTATTTGGCTAGATTGGCAGTGAGAGCCTCAACTGCTGCATTTAGGTTTGAGGCAATTCAGTTGTGCAAAAAATTTTTTTTTTATATCTTAGGAAGGCAAACGAGCACACAGGCCACCTGATGGTAAGTGGAAACTGTGACCCGTAGACATTCGCATTCACAAGACCGCAATCCTAAGACTACAAATGCGTTGCCAACCCTGAGGCCGAAGATGGAATGCCTCTATGCTAGTCATTTCACCGGCTGTCTTATCCCCAAACCGGAACACAACAATGCGAACACTGCTGCTTGGCGGTAGGTTAATGGATAAGATGGTGGTACCAACCCGGACGGACCCTGCACAAGGTCCTCCCACAGCAAAATGATGATGAATGATGTGATAGCAGAATGCTAAACCTCTAACGCTTATAATATTTTACCACCAGCGTAACAGTAGCCAGCTGTTTTTTTTTTGACAGTTGATTTTACACCGTTTCCCGAACGTATACCTAATTAAAGATTTCTTGTCGAGTATTAAAAGGACTGTCGCGCCGCTAAAATCGCGTAGCTGTCAAAAAAATCCAGACAAATTTAGCTCCGGCCGTAAACGTTTCTCACCCCCGATACGTTTCTGTTTTTTGGTTTTTTGTTTCATCCTAAGAAGAACTTTCATGGAAAGGAAAACGTATAGACATAGTTGTTCATGATATCTACAACATATTCAAAAATCGTACAACTCCGACTAGGTTTAGGGTAGAGAAATTTTTGGCTTCACAATCCTTTTAATGTGTAAAATATTTATGTATTTATTTATTATCATCAATATACGAGTACCTACTTACGTACATTATGCCTTTCTACGTTACTAATACTACTAACCCCTGATTATATAAAGTTTTCCCCAATCATAAACACATTAACGCCGTTAAAAATAAAACTCCATTCATCACCAACAAAACGTTTAAGACATTCAGCAACAATATTATTATTCTCGCAGTGACAAAGTTGCGGAATACTTTGATCCGCTTGTGAAGTTTGTTTTCTCACTCCGCTATGGACTTACCTCCGACAGTATGTTTTGTCATGGCAGCGAGAAAACGATTTCTTTCCTCAAGTGAAATTAAATAATCTTGCTATAAAATCGTCTTTTCCTCGAACTCAAGTTTTTTATTTCAATAGAAATACTTAATCTTAGGATAAATGTTTGTGTGATAAGCGCGATTAATAATTTGTTTCTTAACTCTTGACAGTTAAAGTATGTGTTTCTTGATATAAAAATGTTCGTAGGTAGCCTAAAGCGTAGTTTGGGACCAGAGGGGCTATTGTCTAACGCATTCGCTATCGCAATCGACTTCAAAGCGGAATAATTGTTTCATTTTGTATGCAGACAAGCCTTCGATTTTCAAAATGAAAACATTTGCGATTGTGAGTGCGTTAGGCAATAGGCCGGCAGGTCAATTTGTGGAAGATGGTCTTCTAACTGAACTAAAGTGTATGGATGTGTCATTATATCAACTGAAAGAAGCCCACCGCTGGAACTAGATAAATTTACAAACAAAATATTTAAAAACGTACTTGTAATGCTATGACAAATACTTGTACTCATCAGACAAGTAATTGCTATTACTGGGATTAGAAACATCTAGCTTTATTGGTACCAACTAGGCTAACCGCGTTGTCAAAAGATATCCCACAAGGATCCTCTAAATTTTATTCCGTATCCAAAAGAGAGGTAGTCAAAATAACAAAATGGCCGCCAGGCGATCCTTGACTTCATTTCGCAAATTATTATGCGCACTGCTAGATCAAAGTAAGTCAAAAAACAGCCGTATTTTAGAATCAACTTTTATACAACTTCTATGAACTTCAAACAAAAGACTTTTAAATAGTAACAAGGATTTTGAGTGGATACTGTTTTGATTTAGCAGCGCGGTATCGTTGTGCTGACTGGACTCTTTTTTGAAGCCATCATTTAAAGAAAACCCCAATCCATTATACAGGTTAGGTTAAATTTGTGTATAAAACGTAAATCACTGCGCCGGGAAGTAACTCACGGCGAAACGGAAATTTTGCGAATCGTTTGGCGGCGAATCATTAGTTAGTGAACGCCTGTTCGCCCGGTTTGTCATGCCGTTTCCTTACCAACATTTTTGTTAAGGTCAGAATACAGACTACTTTCTTCATTTACTGTAAAAATTGGTAGCCTAAGTGAGATTTTTATTTCGTTTTTTAAAATTTTAGGCTTTAAATTTGTCTATGTGACTACTACCAAATGTCCCAGTGCTAAAACTTTCCTAAGACTTGTTAATGAACTATTCGTGGGCCAATATTCATCTAAAACTATTAACTACAATACAAAGGTAGGTATATATTTTTTCATAATTAAATAGCTACTAAGTTCAAATGGTTGATTTTGCCTCACTTTATTTCCCCTAGTATTTGAAACCCATAAGTAGACATTTGCATTCTGTAGATTACAATCTTAAGATTGCAATCCTTAGACTGCAAATGAAATTGAGTTACTAGTTGGTAGTGACCCTACCTACGAAGTTAGCGGTCCTGGGTTCAAATCTTTGTTCCTGAGTCATGGATGTTTTCTATGTATTTAAGTATGTATTTCTGTATATAAGTAAATATTATCGTTGTCTAGTACGCATAGTACAAGCCTAAAGCTTACTTTGGGACTAGGTCAATTAATATGACATTGTCCCCTGTTTACAAAAAAAACCATGAATACCACCATGTTACGCTTACATAGTATAGTGCAGCTTTGTGGTTTGGAAAGACTTTTTTAAATAGGTTAGGGCACCACAGCCAGTACAGGAACAAATATTGTTAACTATGTATGTGTATGTATGTATGTACGTGGCGGTATAAGGTGGCCATCCACTGGAAAGCGAAGTGTTGGTAGGCCTTCCACAAAGTAGACCGATGATCTGGTGAAGATCGTGGGAAGCAGATGGATGCGAGTAGCACAAAACCGGCCGTGGTGAAGATATTTGGGGAAGGCCTATGTCCAGTAGTGGACGTCTTTCGGCTGATGTGGTGATGATGATGAAACAGGCACAGCAAGCAGTTTTTTAAACAAATGGCTCAATTACTGTGCATGCAAGTATTCAAAACTTTTTAAAGGCCCTTGGGAACCCAGTCAAATAAAATTTAAGCGCGAATATTCGCTGATTGACTTGAAACAAGTTTTTTTTACGCAGGCATTTAATTCGTTCTGCCTGCTGGTTGTCACATGCAAGGCTTAATTTTAATCCTGTAAAGTGCTTCGCGAATGCAAGTTACAAATAAAACACGATCGTCAAGTGCCACTTGTTTTATTTGAACACTGGGAATACAAGCGGCTTCACACGCGTAAAGTTCGCTTTACTCGTGCGTACTACATTTATTCACGGTAAGGTTTGCTCGTCTAAAAAACATATTTTATTGCATCTTGACATCACTATTGCTAAACAAGGCTTGCGTTTGTACCTCAGTACAGCGGGTGGTTGGGTTCACAAATGTTTTACCAAATTATCATTTGACAAACCATATCATTTTACAAACTTTAACCTCACAAAGAGATACTTCCCGTCGCATTATTTAACAATTTGTTGAGGTCAAAGTTATAAACTAACCTAGCTTATTTAACAAGCCCATCTCACAAACACGGTTTTGCGAAATTAAAGTTTGTAAAATGATATAGTTTGTCAAATAATGATTTGGTCAAAATTTAGGATACCATGTGGTCGTATATTTGTATTTTAGGGTAAACAAAATTAATAAATGGTTTAAGGGCCAGTACAGACGGACAGCATTTCAACTGCAACCCAGCTGCAAAGTGGCAGTTCCAGGGCTGTTCTGATGCAGTTGGTGCAACTGCATCGAAACTGCAAACCCATTGCAAACCAACTGCACGACACCTGCAAGCGGACTGCACAATGGGCTGGGTTGCAGTTGAAATGCTGTCCGTCTGTACCGGCCCTAAGGTGTAGGTGTTATTTTTCTATAAGATGTTTAAAGCTTTTAAGTTTCAAAAAACGTTATTATATAAATATATAGTTACTATTCTTTTTAGGGTTTCGTGGTCAAACTAGGAACCCTTATAGTTTCGCCGTGTCCGTCCGTCTGTCCGTCCGTCCGTCCGCCGCCTAGCTCAGAGACTCTTAGTACTAGAAAGCTATAATTTGGCATAAATATACATATTAGTCACGCCAACCAAGTAGTAAAATAAAACCTGGAAAAAAATCAGTGGTCTTCGAGTAATCGACGAAACCCGACGAATTGAGAACCTCCTCCTTTTTTTGAAGTCGGTTAATGGAGGCGTGGGTCATCTAAAATATGTACATCATTTCTATTATCACGGCATGGTAACTACGAGTATGCAGACATTACATCCCTGATTATAATAATATTATAAAAGTCATCGTACCAACCAAGTTATAATCCCATAGATTCTATACATGTTACCTACCTAACAACCGAGTTATAATTATAAACAAGTATATACACAGATTGTATAAAAATATTTGCATCGATTGCGGACAAACAAATAAAGTAAACAAGTAAAACCCTCACCTCTCAGGCTGCAAACAAAACCTTTAAATTTTATGGAGTCCAAGATCCCTTCGAGCCTAAAAAACGAAGGTTAGAAAAGTCGATGTAACCAAAACGTTTTAAACTGTTTTCGGGAGATATTGGCGGTCGTTGAGCGGCGGAGAGCATTTTTCACAGAATCCCTGGATATCGCTTTGACTAATAACATCGGACATTTCCAGCAAGAAATTCGATTGAAGTCAACCCCTTTGATTACTGTAATTCGTATTCGAAAGGCTGGCACGATACAGTAATTCATTGGTTTTTTAAGGGTTAGCAACCCTCGTATGAATGCTCGCAGACCCTTTAAAATTTGTGCGGAACCCTCCCACGTATTTGGATCGAATGGGAATGATCATCTACATTTTTTTATATTTAAGTGGTTGTTTTGTTACGTTGTTTTTTCAAGTAGGTGTTTGAAATGTGTTTAAGAAGAAGCAAGTTTCGAAATAACACGTCCTGAATTTAGTAGTGTCTAAGTTATTAAATAGACAAATAAATATTAAATAAAGTATCTATCCTAGTGCTGCGATATCAATAAATAAATATAAGGGGACAATCTCACATAAATTGACCTAGTCCCAAACTAAGCTCTAGGCTTGTACTATGGGTACTAGACATAAAGTCACCGTCACACGTCACACAATCAATAGAACTTGTGAACGATGTACAAAAACAAATTAATACTGTTCGACACATAACATCAAATATTCACCAAGCGTGTTTTTATTAAAAATACCGTATAATGAATGGTTATTTCATCTTAAACTTAATAAGAAAATAGTGATCTGGTGTATTGCAAAGACCTCACTTGATCTTTAAAAGTACGTGATTATCGAGTAATTATGGTGAATTGATTCGTTTTTTTGTTTACATCTTTTGCAAGTTCTATTGACGGCGAATATATATATATATTATATATCCCGTTACGACTGGGAGAAGGGCGTTAGTTACCTTTTAAAACTTACATTTTGATAGTTTCCGACGAAAAAAATAAACAAGTTCTACGTTGACAATTCGAAAGCCAAGTCTAGTTGTTGGCATAAAACTATACTTGCTCATTGATTTGGCTTAGCTTTGCCTATAAACTGAGCAAATATGAAGGCGTTAATAGCGTGTCGTTCCAACGATACGTGATAATCTTAGGAAATTGGTGATTACGGCTCGGCTTGGATTCGACGAACATTACAAGGTAATGAATTCAATCGAACGATAAGTGACCATTACTTGCGTAATAATAACTACTAGCCAAACTATTAAGTGACCAACTTACTTTCATTTCTATTGTAGAAATGTGTGCTGTATTTTTTTTTTGTGGATTAAACCGGTGCCTCATGGAGGGTAGCTGCCTTGAACAATAAAAACATTATTAATTTTTCTCAAATTTATAGTAACATAATATTTTTTGTTTGTTTTTAACCCTAGTTTATTAGTAAGTCTAATAATTAAACATAGTAATTTATTTTATTACTGTAACATTTATAATTATTACAACCCATGTAAAACAAATAATTGACAGGATTTTAAACTGTTTTTATAAGACTGTTCGTGTAGTTTTATATGGTTTTGAATACTGGTTTTTCTTATATTTGCAGACGTCAGTTATAAGTATATATCAAAATTCGTAAATATTACAAAAGCAACAAAAGAGCAGGTTTTTGTGAAAAAAAACTGAACCAAATTAGGGAATTTCGGCTTAAGTACATTAAAAGGTGTCGTTATCCCTTTCAAGCAGGCGGCACAAACTTATTTAATACTCGTGAGAAGTGTTTAGAAATATTTTTACCCAGAAATAATAAAAAGGTTTCATGTCTGTAAAAGACCCCATTAGTAATTTTGATATCATTTTAGTAATAACCTTGTACTGTTAGCATCAAAAAAACATACACTTTAATACATTCTTGCTTTAACTGTCACACGTTTTTTTAATAAGTAACACGACAAATGTACCTACTTAGTGAATAACAATTTGTGATGCTACTGTACATAAGTACACAATTTTCTTAGATTTTAATTAGTTAATGTACAAGTCTTTAAGTAAAACGTAAATGTTAAAAGCTCACATTTATAATTAATGTTTACAATTTAGTTTACGTTTAGTACTTTAAAATAAAATATTCACCCTATGTGTAAATGCCACTAGATTTTGTCTTAAAACGTTTTGTTTACGATCGTTTTCATGTTGCTTTGTTCTGTCACTTACGCTCTTTATTTATTTTGACAAGTAAGCTTGAGACAAATGTCAACAATACAGAAATCGGTCGATTACTTAGTCATTTAGACAAAGGTAAATACTCATATAGGCCTTTGCTCGGGCCGTATTACGAAGTCCAAACAAGTTTCAGAAAGGGACAGTGGTATAGCAGTTATGTATCTCCATCTCGCTCATTATCTAGAACTTGGCAGTTTTTGACACCTAATATTATCGTCGTCACTTCAGGCATTCATAAAATTCTATATTTAAATAAGTAGGTATTAGTTTATAAAGGGATTGGATTACCTTAATCAAGGCTCTATTTTAAGAATTTCAATTCATCAGAGTTTTAGCGACCGTATTCTTTTTAGACAAAAGTCAAGGTAGGTACTCGTTTCAAAAGGTAATTTAGTTTAGTTTATTTACTTTCAATGAAATGTTACAATATTAATTGCATTACAATGTCAAAAAATGCAAAATAATATTGATACCGTCGGCATAAATACTAATAATAATAGGACATAGTCAAATTATGAATGTTAATGAATGCCTAATGCACGAATGTTAATACTTACAAAGTCAATGCGTGCATAAAACGAATTGGTTGCTTATCAAGTAAGAGCATCATCGATTTTTTTTATCCAAATAAAAGTAAAGAAATGTGAACTAATGTTTTTTTTATTCAATGGTAATGAGAATATAGCATCTTAAGTCCTTAAGCTATGTCTTTAGGAAAGACGTTCTCAATATTATATCTATTGTTTCAGTTTAAAATCTAAGTCATAAATAATAAAAATATTAATCACAGAGCTTAATTATAAAATAATAAGGAGTATAATTTCTGTACCATTTGCAGTTAGCTTGGTTAGATATTACCATGATATTGATGTGAATGCAAATATTTACGATTTAGGAAGTAAAGTATGGATTAGCTTATGTCACGCTTGACCTCATTTGTCCAGTGTCGCCCGCGTCCGGTAGATTTAGACCTTCATCAGGACCTCTACTACTCTAGGCGTTAAAAATTATACCGTGTATGACTTGTTATGGTGTTGTTTTTAACATGGCCACCATTATTGTCAAGTAAATAAGAGCAATTAAAACGTTTTACCGCTTAGACTCTTGGCCCAGTTCGTGGGTTCAGATGCGCAGAAGAAATATGTATACATATGGCACCAAACATGGAATATAATGGCCATTTTGGAATATTCAAATTAACAGCCAAATTATTATAACGTAGCTGCTTAAATAACGTTTATGTCGCTGTATAAAGAAAATAGGTTTATAAAAAACCCAAAAGATTTCATAAATATAAGATAAGCGCGGACGAATCCGAGAAAAGGCGTTTCAAAGGAGAAAAGTATTGAATAAATAAAGAAATCGACACGTTTTCGCGAACTCTCAATTTATCTAAGAAAATTTTATTCATATCCGGCAAGAGGGGACGGCTTCTGAGGATCTCGACATATGGACACATGTTGGAGGCGCATAAGCTTTACTTATTATTTTATTCCATTTCACGAATACTTTCGGGTTTTCTTAAGCGAACACCTCGCTACGCAAATTGCGATCGCGCGGCCCTGGTCGATAAGCAAAGCCTTCAATCGAACGGTATACTATATGTGAAAAGATTAAAAACTTTCTCCACAATGTCTTTCGGGCTTAGAGCTCGCTGTCATAAGGCAAGTAGAAGCTCGAGTTGAAAAGCGGATTAGGGCCCTTAAGTTTGTTCCGAGGTAAAGAAATATTCTGGCGGATAACGAAAAAGAAATAAGAAGCAATGCTTAAGCGCGCTTCGGCAGGAATATTAAGGACCCTGTTGCCGATAGCTAATTAAGTTTTGTTTAAGGTTTCTCGTGGTTTGCAATCTTCGCGTTTACTTAAATTGCGTTTGATAGTAGCATTTGCAAATTGTGAGCCTTGACAGGTTATCGTAGGGGGAAGCGGGGCAGATTGGTACGGAAAAATTCAACCTTATATTTTGTGCTGTAATGATTACAATAACGCCATTTTTGCTTATATCATAGTTATACTAATTGGGATTGATATGGCATCTAAATTTATCTAAACAAATGTATCGTTATAAAAATAAAGAAAAAACTGTGGAAAATGGAATTTGTTTATTTGTCCCCCCCATGGGGCACCTTGATACAGATTTTTAATTATGTAATGAAGTTTAAAAAATGCCAAGATTCAACAAAAGGTTGTTTTGTTTCTTTTAAGGAGGGTATAGGCAACCTATTGTGTTTTATTAAGATTATAAATATCTTTTTTTTTCAATTTATTGTACTTACAGACATTATGACCGATTACAGTATGTTTTTTTTTGTATTTATTTATGAACTTTAACATGTATGAGAAAATAGGCTGAACAAATCCTAAACCGCTCTTATTCACTGGACTGTAATGGTGGCCGAGTTAAGAACAATACGGTATAATCAAAGGCAATATAGTTTTACCTAGTAGAATAGAGAAATTGAAAGGTGGGTATGTACGTAAACAAACAATCTATTATACAAACAATAGAGGTAACAAATATAGAAAGACAAAAATATAACAGGGATATACAAAGGCAAACTTTTTCCGTTTAAAGGATCTCTTCCAGGCCTGGTTGGTCTTTTTGTCACGAATTTTCTGGGTAACATTAATATCGAGTTTACTGGGTGTGAGAGGCGTGAGTGATTGTTTCAGAAAGTGTAGCGAGCAATGAAACTATTCTCAGCGTTTTTGCGTGAGCTCTTTTATCCGAGGGGATTCCTGGAGGGTACGGCGAATCCGTGCCCTGTTCTTATAATTTCCTTGAATGGTGAACATTTGATTTAAGTACCGTCCCAGGGCTACCAACGACGCTCTAGGGACCGCCCCGACTATTTCCTTTTGTTTTCGTCCCGTTTTTTTAACAACTTTTTCTCAGAGGAATTCCCTAAGAGTTCAGTAGGAACGCGAGCATTTAAAGTAAATCCCATGATTAGAGTCAAACGATTGACATTCTCTTTGGGATTCCGTAAGGAGATTAATGGTAATGATCAAAATGGTAATTACGGAAATGAAACGTGTAACTTATGCAAATGGAAACTCCCGACTTTGAGGCTTATAGTTTGGAAGATCAGTTTAATTATACGTCCGCTTTGGTGTGATAATACAGTTTTAACTGAAGGGTTGTAACCACTTTAATTAATTGACTGTTATTGGTTTCAATAAATAAATGAACATGGTACAGTTACAGTATTACAAAATATAACTAATTATATAATCGCATGTGTGTTTTTGATGCTGAAATTGGGAAGAGTTTAGATGTTTATAATGATATGTTTATAAGTTGCTTTAACAATAATATAATCAGACATTAATGCTTCTTCAGTAGGTACTACTTAATCGAGTTCATTGACTGAAACAATCGATGATATTAATTAAATGAAACTTACGACATTGTATAAGCCATAAAGTTCAATTTCGCAACAAAGCGCGTCACGTAAGTCATCAGTTCAGCTAACGAAGGGATCCCAACGGTAGATAGTCCCGCGTCGGCAAAAATCAAAGGTGCCGGAATACCGAAGCGTTCATACGTTGTTTTGATACTTTTGATGAAGTCGGCTCAGCACAAAGGGGTAACAAGCCAACTTGCGCAGTTGCGCGCCTCTGCCGACACTGCTAGTGGGAACAGTAGTCTAGATTACAAAAACAGGAAGAGGTCCAGTCGTAAAAAAAGCGACCTTCTAGCGACCCGCCGTTACTCTACTTTGGTTTGTTTAAATTATAAAATGTTCCAAATATTATAAATAAAAAAATTGGATGTTTGGATTAGGATGAAACTTGGCAAAAAGGTTAAAAGGTTAGGTCCTGAAATTTTTAAAGTTTCTGAGGGAATACCGCTAATCGAAATCTACGCGGCTGAAGTCGCGGGTAGAAGCTAGTGTAGAATTGTTACGTACGTGGGGCGTAGGTAAAATTTCAGTGGTGGAAATTTTGATAATCTGGTATGTTATAGAGCACTGACACTGAAACTATATTTCAGCCTGCCGCAAACGTTTTCAAAGCACCAAAAATAACGATAAAATTGTTTAGTGAGGTTGGTATAGGTTCCTATCAGTAAGAGATGTTATTTAAATCGGTTTAAGAGTTTCAGAGACTACCGTAAACTTACAAATAAATACACTTTTGGTAATGTAAAATTAACTAGACAGCGAGGATTGATACGGTACTATTCAATGTAAAATCCGGTAAAGATAGTCTACTTATCATTTTTATACTCTTCCCAATATATAACAGCTAGCAGATAGTTAGGGTTACTCGTGCTTCGGGTTATATTTGACGTTTGCCACGTACCTACGACATCTGTCAAATATCAACCCGAAGTGTCAAATCTATCCACGGTGTGTTTATTGTCAACAGATAGTAAGTAATTTATTAAAATCATATATTTGAAATGTCTTTTATCGTTTCATTTCGATGAAATACTAAAGATATCGCCATATTGGACAAGGTTAGTGAATGGAATTTTTGATAGGAAATATACCACCGCTTTTCTTAATGACGATTGGTTCCTTAGAATAGGTCTCTAGGATCTCTTTTCGACTTTATGTAAGATATGGTTAGGTACCTCAAAAGATAAAAAAATATTGCAAAGCAGTATTCATGGCAAAGGCAATAAAATATTTGGTAGGATATTAAAAAACCCAATTGTTCATAAACGAACCAACAGACACTCTCAATAGCGCGATTCCATTTTAATATCAGGAAATAGTTTTTACTAAAATTCAAATTTTTTAACTTTAAATACAACAAATGGTAGTAACATACATACATACCTTCACGCCTGTAATCCCAGAGTGGGCTAGGCAGAGCTACAGAATTACAACTTTAAAAAGTTTTTGATAATTCAGTAACCACAACATCTTAGCCTATTTGTGCAAATTGTGGTTACTGAATTATCAACAAATGGTAGTAATTAATTAATTAATTTGCTAAAGAGCTCAAAATAAATTTCTTAGGGTTGATTCATTTCATTTTGTCATTCGTTCATTTGGTTAGAAATATTGGTGATTGATGCGGGCTAAAATCATACTGTGAAAATGTCGAATACATTTTATCAATCCAGAATTTGGACCAAAAATAAAAGACCTCTTTGAGGGTAATTGGGGTCGAGTAATTCTTTTAACACAATATTCCGACTTGTTAGAACAACAAGGGGTAGTTTGACGAGAGATCTGCTGCTCTAAAATATAGAAGAAGAAAATAAGAGCTACGGAGTAGGAGTAAAGGACAAAGATAAAGAAAGGGAGTGTGATTAAGAGAGAAAAAAACCAAGCTAAAGAGAAAATAGTGTCAGTGGCTAATTGAACAACGGTGGTAGGTTGTCTGCTTACGAACCTAGCGGTTCTGGATTCTAACGCAAGCTCTTGTTTTTCTGTTTTCTTTGTATTTGAGCTAAAACAGCTTAAATCAACAACAAACATCAAATTGTCTAGCGGCCGTATACATAAACAAACTGCAAATTTCTGTGATAACCGTCTCAAGTCACAGAAGTTGTGACTGTATACAACGCCGGGCCGTTGCAATGATCGGTGAAGTCCCCACTTTTTACCGCCCATGACCTCGAGGCCATTTTTTACTCGCCTCTTACGACAGGCAGCAGGATGCCGCAAGAGTAGGCAGTTATCTTACCGTTGGCGAGGAAGCGATTAGGTATCGACTATTAACTCGCTCAAGAAATGACCAAAAAATGTAGATCCCGCGTCAATAAAAGAGACAAACATATTAATTGTTGATCGCTGGGTCTACCTTGTTTCTTACTTATCGTCGTCAGTGGGACAAATGCCGTATTCTGTTCCCGTGCTGCGGGGATTTCGCTAGACGCACAGTTCATTAGCTGTTAATGCTCAAGTTTTGACTGTAATATGCTTTTATTACTGATGTAAACCTGTGAACCTAGTCCCCAGACCTACTGTTCCAGCTCTGTTGTTCCCGGCAGTTATTATGCGGCGCACTTACCTAGCGATTCACTGCATTGTTAAAACTACAACACGGAAGCCGCGCCCTTTGGTCTATTCCCACTAGTTCCATTGACAGTTCCATTATTGGAACTATTGGGAATATTTTTTTCCCAGTAGTTCCATTTTATTAAAAAAAAAATAGTCTTACTAAAACCTTTAATGAAAAGATTGCATTCAATAATCATACAATACAAAATATTCGTAATAATAAAAGTTTTTTTTAAATATTTGTCATTTTATTTTATTTATTAATCGCTCATAGTCAGTGTTGGGACTAGTACCGCATTCTGGTCCCATGCTGCTGGGATTTCGCTATACGTACAGTTCATTAGCCTTTAATGCTCAAGTTTTGACTGTAACATGCTTTTATTACTGACATAAACCTGTGAACCTAGTCCCCAGACCTACTGTTCCAGCTCTGTTGTTCTCGGCAGTTATTAATCGACGTCAGCGAGTTTATGCGGCGCACTTACCTAGCGATTCACTGCATTGTTAAAACTACAACACGGAAGCCGCGCCATTTAAGTTGCCGTTGTTCGTGTAAGCAATGTTGCTGGGTTGCTGGGAAGTTGCCGTATTAATTTCTTAATAGTTTAATGAGTATTGATGTGGATTGGTAGCTGAATGTTTTGATAATTAGAGGTATGTTACGGTAGTGAAATTAATGTTAATTTTGGAAGTATTATGACTATAAATTAAAATTAAAATGTAAGGTTTTGTTGATTAACTAATTTTTAACTATTCTACTATGTCTTTACGACTATTGTTATAGTATTTTCAACGTTCTTTCAGTAATGGTGGCCAAGTAAAAAACAATACGATAATAATTACGCGTAGAGTTAAAGTAGCATGGGGCTCCAGTTGGTAAGTTATCGAGTCCCTTAGAAAGACATGGATTTAAAATACAATGCAATACAAATACTCATTATTCAACACCACTTAAAGAAATGTTACATAGTCAATGGTAGTTTATTGACTTAACGTATTATCACATTATAATTATGTAAAAGTTGAAATTTAAACTTCATCTGAAAATTATGATGATATGTTTCAAATAATAATGGACAGTAACAATAAGGTCAAGCGGAGTTATAATGTCAATGGGGCAATTAGGGGAGAAACGGGTAATGGGAGTCACTTAAGCAAGAAATAAAATGAAACACGAATGTTTTGTGTATACTTTATGAAAATCAAATGTATGTAGTTCATTTATTACAGTATCAGCCTCAGGCAGTTTCATTACCTTTGGAGTAACATATTAGTACCTATTTAACTTTAAAAAAACCGCTTAGACTAAGGTAATTAAAGTCACTAAGGGCACAATAACTACAATAAGAGTCAGCTTAGTCTAACGATTGTCACACTTATAACCTCGTGGTGAATCCCACCCTGTGCAGTCTACGTGTGCGCACAGCCCGCAAAAAGTGCACCTATACCATATTTCATTGTTGCGACCAAATCCACCACATAATAGACATTTATTCATAATGTCATCTTGGTCTGCATCAGATATCTGATTAAGATTCCAAAGAAGTGTTTTGCTCTTAGAGTACGGCTTTATTTGTTACACTTTTCTGAGGATTCTGCTTCTTGCTTTCGGCACTACTCTCTTTTTTGCTGCTTTAACTGCCTCTTTCGACTCTCATTGCCCGCTTTGAGGTGACTCTTATTACCCAATTATACCTAATGTGTAAAATAATAATAATAATAATAATTTAAGGTCCTCTGCGTGTTGGCTTCGGCTCCATGTACGCCTTCCAAAAGTTCCGGGACTCCCATAGTCCCGTGAATGGTAAAGACATACAAATAATAATTTGATCTTAAAACACCAACGTTTTCTAAATCGATAAATTAAGCTTACAGTCACTACATCAGTCAGTAGTCATCATCATCATCATCATGTCAGCCGAAAGACGTCCACTGCTGGACATAGGCCTCCCCCAAGGCTCTCCACTCAGACCGGTCTTGTGCTTTTCGCATCCACCGCGTTCCCGCGATCCTTACAAAGTCGTCACTCCATCTTGTTGGAGGCCTACCTACAGCTCGTCTTCCGGTCCGCGGACGCAACTCAAGAACCTTCTGGCCCCATCGGCCATCAGTCCTGCGAGCGATGTGCCCCGCCCACTGCCACTTCAGTTTAGCTATTCTTCGTAGTCATAACTACTTGAAATACACAGGTTTCTTGGAATAATGTACTCACCGCTTATTCAGTGCACTCGTAAAATTATATAAAATGCGCGCGAATAAGCTCGTCAGACTTCCTGCGCAAACGAATGAAAGTGTACGAGCGCGCTTCAGGGGGAGTGCGGGCTGTCACTTAATGAGTTTTTTAGGCCGATATTCATTTGTTTTGGTACTTTCGTTTGAATGTCAGAGTTTGCTGACCACCATTGCCCTCTGACTCCCATTACCCCTTTCTCCCCTACGTCAAGTGGCTTTAACTTCCGTTTTAAGTTCATAACGAAGAGTGAAAATAGACAATAGTAGTAGTAGTAGTGAGAATAGTAGAAAATTTAAAATGTCTACTTGTCAATAGATGTAACTTTTCGATACGGAGGAGAGGAGATTTTAAAGCCACTCGAATTAATTGCCCCACTACTGACGTAATAGCCCCGCTTGACCTTATACGTGTTCTAAAATGGATCGACACGGTCAGCTCGTTGCATTTACCAGGAACCCAATCTGGGACCTTTTTATAGGCATATTCGCTTTCTATTTAGAGTTTTTTTTTAATGGAAGCTCTAAATTTCACATTAGGAATATGGAGATACGAAGCAACGAAATAGTAGTGGATGCGAAAAGGACACCTTCACCGGGTTGTTTTATCGATAAAAAGTATTTTATTTCAAAATTTAATACATGGCGAATAGGTAGGCTAAAATTCAGTCCAGAATACAATTAATTAAATAATTCAAAGCAGTATTTTTTGAAAATCTCAACACCTTATTTAATAGCCAAATTACATGCTAATCGAAGGTATGAAGCTTATAGAATTATGACCACGTTGGGTTGACTATTTTTTCCCGTCATAACTATTGGGAAGGCAGGTATAACCAGGTAAGTCGGTACTAATAATTCGCACTGGTCTGTTAACTGAATAAAATTTATATCAAGATGAAAATCATTTCATTGTGAACTCGGTGATATAGGGTTTGTCTGCAAAAAAGTATCAATTCCAGTTGCCGAGTCTAAAAAAATGCTGCGTATGAAGATGGGCGACAGAGATTTAAAAATCTAATATTAACGACTGCAGGAAGCGTTAAAAATGTCATTTTCTATGGCTTGACGTTTACTTTGACGTGTTATATGACGGGCATCTCAGCCAAGATGAGTTTATTAAGGGCCCGTATGGAGGCCATTTGCAACGTTAAAAGATGGCGGACGTGTAATTTGTTTTAGACTTTAATTTTTGGGTAATTAGGTGTTCAAAGTTCTTTTCTGATAGTGATTTGTACTTTTTATGCCTTAGTGTCGCACAGTGATTGAAGACTTGGACTTATTTCGTGTATCTGGCATCTTTCTTCTCGTTTCAAGTGGACTCGCAGTGGTGCAGAGGTTAAAACTATCTTGACCTCTGACCTACAAATCACCGTACAACGTTGCCCCCAATCTTCCTAGAGAAGATTGGATTGTGTTTTATACTCATATAAACCTTGACACTGGCGAAATCACTTCACGTGGAAGCCATATCCCTGCGGTAGTAGCTGTTCAAGTCGCCGCGGGGGCAAAAAAAAAAAAAAAAAAAGGGCCCGTATTAATAAACTGATCTCGACTGTAATGCCCGTGTCAAGATGCGTTAAAAATGACATTTTCTATGGTTCGACGTTTACTTTGACGTGTTTTATATGACGGGCATCTCATCCAAGATGAGTTTATTAATACGTACGATAACTTGACAATTAATAAATAATACCTAAAAGCTAAAAACATGCCTCGTAAAAATATCTAAAAAACAATGTAACTAATAAATCAAAATTTTAAATGTCGGTACAACTAGTTCATCTTGTAAACATATCATCTCATCGAAAACCTAAAAAAATGGCCCCGTTAAAACTAAACCGGGAGAGTTTGGTCGCAGATAGCGTCGGGCTATGTTCGGATTTACACCGATGTCGTGTCGTGTTCACATGCGCCATCGTGTAGGCGAGGGTCAGCAAAAAGAAATGGAACTAGGACTTTGCATATTTTTACACGGGCAGCTTTACTTTTTCGCTCGTGTATTTATAGCACGATGCATGTTTTTTTACTCGCTCAGGTCCTGGATAAACCTTTTTTTTTACATTTTTACGGCTAAGGCCACGCGTGTGCCGATATGATGTTCATTTATTTTTTACAGATTTCAAAACTACTGGTGCTTTATTATGGCCGCCGGTCCAAAAACAGTTAGTCAACGGCGTATTACTAATCCTACTGATTTCATTTTATTGCAGCTTAAAGGCAAATTTCATTACTAACTCTTTTGTGTAATGTCACTGGTTACTGGCCAGTTCAGTTATTATTTTTATGAAATTAGAAAAAAAACATGTACATGTCACTTTTTATTTGCAACAATGGAGGTAACGCGGGAAGCATTTCGTGCTATGATATATTACGATTATAAACGAGGGCTAACTTATAAGGATTCTCATGAAAATTTACTTAGGCTTTTGGGGCATTATTCCCATCTCTTGCTACTCTGTCAATTACTGGTTCCGGGAATTTAAGCCTGGGCGGAGCGACGTCAAAGATGATCGTAGACCGCCAACGTTAGTCACTCCAGAAAACGTCATCAGGATGGAGTGGCTAATCAAGGAATCTCGAAACATTACCAAGCGAGAGATTCAAAACGAACTTAAGGGTGGACCCCAGGTAGTTTCAACCATTTTGCATGATCACCTTAAAGTTCGGAAGGTTGCGTCTCGATGGATACCACATCCTCTCACACAGGAGCACACAGGTAGACGTGTCGATTGGTGCAAATTTATGCTAAATAAACTCGAAGGAGGCAATTCACAACAAGTGGCCTACATTGTGACATCCGACGAATCTTGGATATACAGCTACGACCAATTCACAAAACAGCAATCGACAGTATGGATCTTTGAAGAAGATGATTTAACCCCTAAAGTAGTTCGCGGCCGAAGCGTCAACAAAAAAATAGTTGCTGTTTTTTTGACGAAGTGGCCCTGTAGCCGTAATCCCACTAGAAGATCGGAAAAAAAGTTGTATAGCGAAGTTTGTCTCCAACGTTCCAGGAGCTGAGCGTCAGTCATCCTAGTAGTGGAACCCAGGGCATCTTTTTTCATCAAGATAACGCTCCTGCTCATACGGCTGCGAGAACCATGGATTTTTTGAACGAGACAGGAGTGCAACTGCTACCACACCCTCCCTATAGCCCTGACCTTGCTCCATGTGATTTTTTTTTATTCCCCACATTACTGAAATCATTACGTGGACGTCAATTTTCGACGGCGGATGAAGCAGGGGACGAATTCAGGCGTGTTTTTTTTGACCAACCGCAAGAACCTTTTTGTCCTGTTTTGAAAGTTGGTTTAGTCGAATGCATAAGTGCATAGATGTACGAGGAATACTTTGAAAAGTTGTAAATAAAGTTTTATTATATTCGTTTTATTTTAAATTAGAAATAAAAAAAATCGGACTGGCCCTCGTATATATATTACGCAAGGCCGATTATTGTACATGGCATCAGATCTACAGTTAGGGTCCGATTATGATAAATTATATGTCAATTCGACGTGTGGTGCGATGCGCATGGACCGGTATGAGCCATATATCTGCTCCTGAATATACCAATTTTGTGTGTTTTACTCTTGTGCGTGAACGTATAACCTGGACTAGACGAACCTTGGAAGATCGGGACAGCTCCGGAAGGAGTCAGTGAATCGCTGAACGCCTAGCTGACCTAGGCCTAATGAAGAAGCCCTAACTTGGACCTAAAACGGTATTGTGCACAGATTTATCCCTACACTGACTGACCTTTTCTTTATCAATCCCTTAACATTTTGGTAGCAGAGCGTGGTTTCGTCCCCTCTGGTATTCCACGTGGCTTTCAATAGACTAAATTTAGCTTAACTCCACCATTAATTACGATTTTGCGCATAACCAATGGATTATTATATTATAACCTATTCAACTATGGATTATTAAACAAATTCTACGTTGATTGCCTACAGGTGAAATATAAATCTAAATTATAACTCGGATGACGTCACTTGTTTACGAGATAGTTGGGTGTACTTGCAGTTTACCTGCGACCATTTTTTTCATATAACATTCCTTATCTCTGCCGATCCGGCCCGGCCGCCCGGCATGCACAGCTACATATTGTAATTATATATAAATAGTGCAAATCATTGAATTTGGTTATCTGTTTGTATTTTGAAATATATTATGATAAATGATACGAATTCGTCTCCTGCTGGAAAGTGGCATAAAACTTCTTGTTTGTTTTTTTATGATAAAGTACTGAACCGTTAATAAAATAAAACTACTGTGCGCCGACTACGTGACTGGCCGCGAGACGTCACGAGAACCGACCCCTGCTTTGACTTGAGATGACAATGTAAAATAAATAAACAAGAATTCAACACAAACCAGTTGTAAGTTCTTCAACATGAGAAAATATAAGTTTTGAGTCGGCTACTTCCGCGTCACCAAGAATATTAAGAAAATAAGAAAGAAACAGTATATTTACAATGGCAATGGCATGCAATGTTTACATGAATGACAGACGTATTGTATATTTTTTTAATTTTCTTTTTATAGGGCTCTATCATGCCACTGCAGTCTTTTTATTTGGAAAAACTCATTTTCGCATATTTAAGATTTTGAGGGAGGAATGTGGGTTAACCGTATGTTAACCGGGTCCCCTTAAAAAGGGTATACCGATTTAAATATCTAGATATGACAATATAGAGAGAGAACGAAGGGCGCTATCAGTGAGGGCTAATATACCCACAGGTTCACTCGTGGGTTATTTGTTCTATCGTAACTATTAACTATAACATTATGACAAGGGAACATCTTTGCATAGTATAAAACAAAGTCGTATTCCACCTCTGTCTGTTTGTCTGTATATCCGCTAACTCCTGAACCACGCAACGTTTTTGATGCGGTTTTCACCATCAGTTAGATATTTTTTCAAGGAAAGATTCAATGTACACTCAGGGACAAAAAAAACGGGTCACAGTACGGGCTTTTTCGAGGCCTTGGTTCCTCACCAGGGGATGGTTTTAGTGAAATCTGATGATGGATACACTTAGCATCAAAACAAAACTTCCAGAGTGCCTAGTACCCAACTGATTGAATCTGCGGCTAACGCCGGAATTGATTATGTTCAGAAAAACATCTAAAATGGCAATGAAATCTAAGGAAATCTAAATGCTGACCCTAACCTCTCTCGCTGTGGTCTAAACTGATTGTGTGATAAGTTAAGTATTTTAAGAACATTTAACCTCCTCTATTGAACCTCGGAGTATCCACCATTAAACCTTACTCAAAACCTTACAGGAACCATACATACATACATACCTTCACGCCTGTAATCCCAGAGCGGGCTAGGCAGAGCTACAGAATTACAACTTTAAAAAGTTGTTGATAATTCAGTAACCACAATTTGCACAAATAGGCTAAGATGTTTACAAGCATATTAGTGACAGGTTGCAAGCCCATCGCCTAATAGTACTACAAGCCTATATTCCCTATACAGGAACCAAGGCGTCGAAATAGCCTCGTTTGTATGAAAAACGCACTCTGACCCGTTTTTTTTGTCCCTTAGTATAAAATTAATTCTGGTTTATCCAAAGGAATTACAAAAATCTTACATAAACCAAAGCGAAGCGAGAGCGGCTCGATAATTTGGATTAATCTTATCCCGGAGTTTCATAGCGACGTACACCACGCACACGTGGTTATAAATTTGCTTCGTATGTTCGTGTATGATTCTCCTTCATCGGCTCGTCCACGAAATGACGTCACACGCGCTTCGAACAATCGCTCCTAAGGGTCACGTGTCTAGCGCGTGCGTGCGTTGAGGTTTAAATTCTATTGTTATCAATTGCGAACGGTGGACATGACTAGTTAAGTATGAAGATATATTTTTTTCAAGTTTTCGGGTACTAAAAGACTTAAGAAGACCGGAGGCGCTATTGTCTAACGCACTCACAATCGCAATCGCTTTCATTTTAAAATTCGAAGGCATGTCTCCAAAATTAAAACAATTGCTCCATTTTGAAGCCGGTTGCGATCGCGAGTGTGTTTAACAAAAGCCCCTCTGAGCCGGTAAAACCCATATTGTCATTGACCTGTTATTCAATTGACACTAATAGCAGTCGAGTTACGGCCAAACCCTATATTCAAACCGAGGATAGATAAGGCTTACTTCGGGTTAAAATTTGACATTTGCCCATAGGATCGAGGACTATCTAATAGACAAAAATGCTTGGCCTAAACCCGAAACTTAATATTTTTTATTTTTTTCAAATTCAGTAACTTTGTCTTGTCTAGGGGACACCGTTGATGTAGGAAAACATATCAATCTTATGTGGTCGTCTTGCAACGTCTTATATACTTACACCTAGGTAGGTGTTCTCTTTTTTTTCTTCTCCCTCTATCTCTCGCAAGATTTTGGTGTGTTTTCCTGCTGAAACTACGCAGCTTATTTAATATATATTTTTAATTGAATATTTATAGATTTATATAATGCTAGACTAAGTATACCATTGTAACATTAAATATATTTAAAAAATGACTGACTGCCGAGTTTCTTGCGGCGTTTCTTCTCAGCAGTGGTCTCCTCTTGTGAAGCGCTGGTAGATTCTTGACGTGTAAAAGTGCCCGTGTGGCCTACTTACTGAATAAATGTCTTTTTTTTTTTTTTTACAAAATGTGTCAAATTTTAATCCGAAGTAAGCCTATCTGTCCGCGGATTGAATATAGGGTTTGGCCGTTAAAGACATACGGTTTTGACGACGTGGTAGCCTAGTCAGTGGTGACCCTATGAGTATTTTTTCCTGAGTCTTGACGGTTTTCTATGTATTTAAGTATGTACCTACTCATCCATATAAGTAAGTTTATCGCTGCCTAGTACCCATAGTACAAGCCTAGAACTTACTTTGGGGCTAGGTCAATTTGTGTGAGATTGTCCCCTGATATTTATTTTATTTTATTTGTTACAGATTTTAATCGCCTAATATAGAGGCCGTAAAGGTTGATTTTAGGAGTACGCACAAATTTAATGCCTGACCTAATATATTACGTGATATAACGCTCATTGAATACAAAACGGACACATTCCAAAATCATTTTCTCTTGCATTGAAAATAATACGAACAGCTTCTAATTTTAAAATGCAATTCTGACTGAATTTGAAATGTGTCCGATTTGAATTTAATGAACGATAAGACCTAAGGGTTATTATGACCAGTGATCGTTATCAACGTCCTGTAATGGTAGCAAAGTATGGTTGACAAAGAAAACAAATAACGAAGTATATTAAACATTATATATTTTACAAATTATGAGATTTATTATATGTATTTATAACAAATCCAAATTATAGTGAATAAATGACTAAAATTTGTTCAACAGATTTGGCTGTCAGTCGTTCACGTCGATTGGAAAAAATCCATTTTAAATAGCTAAATGACCTTTCTACGTTAACAGAAGTCACAGGAAGGAAATTTAAGTCTTTAAAATATTGCACACTATTTTTATTCACACCTTCCGGCATATCCACCTCTTTACCTTCAATCAGCTGCTGCACAACGCTTACAGTACTGTAACCCGGGTTTATCTTTAGGACATATTTTAGTTTAAAATAAACTTCCTTGCCCTTGGGATGTAATCTCAACTTTGCCATTTTTTTTATCAAGTCCGAGATAATTTTTAATGAACTTTTCAGTTCTAGATTTGGATCTTCCAGCAATTGAATTGACTTATAGTGTAATTAGATTTTCAACTACAGTTATATTTTATGACATTTTATGTCATTCGACGTAAACTGTTTTAAAAATATATTAGGGCGGAAAAGGTTTTGTACCGTAAGGATTTATATCTAGAGGTGTAATCTTTAGAAGGTAAGAATTTATTTTATGGTTAAGATCAAAAGTAAATAACCAAATGTGTTTCTTTTTTCTGCCAACCATACCCTTTGCTACCAAAAGTGGACGTTGATAACGATCACTGATTATGACATAACTATGCAGTTCAGTTTACGCTGAGAGAAATTGGTTCCCCCTGGGGGGTTATTATGACGTAACGATACAGTTCATTTTACGGCGAGCGTAAAAGATAGAGCTATAGAAGTTATATAGCACTGTCCTTTTCTCTCAGCGTAAACAGAACTGCACAGCCATGTCATAATAACCCCCTGAGCCTATATTCTACTGAGTATAACCATTAATTGCCTTTGACATGTTGTCACATTGTCAACTATAGCTCCTTTTAATTTGGTGGCCCACTTAAAAATATTACGACAATATGTCAAAAACAAAATGGTTTTACGCAGTAGACTAGAGACCCTGTACATGTATGTTAACTGGTATAAACCGGTCTTTATTAAGGTAAGAATGTAAATGAACTGTTCGTCTGTGAAACGTAATTGTCTGCAAACGCATCCGTGTATCAATGACGTCACTTGTTCGCAGATTGTGAAGCAAGTGAGACGGTCTGGGCGATACTCGTAATGGTGCGGGAGGCAAAACACATAATAATAAGTTATGTCTTACAATGTTAATTGTTAGGGCAAATAAACTTTTTTTCAATGAAATTAATTAATTAATTTAAAATATGTTTGTATAGTAAAATGAAACACAGTGGAAATGAATTTAGTATAACAATTAAAAACTATTTTACAATGCACCAATTTGGGTGCCACTCAGCATAGTGTGAGACATAGGTGCCGTGACGCTGATTTTCAGGGCAAACTAGACGGGGAAGGCGCTGTTGGCCCATTCATATGTACAAATAAGAGTGTAGATATATGTTAATTAAGCGATGAATGGGAAATACAATGACATATTTTGCGATAGAAAAAATAACCATGATTAACTGGCTTGGCAGTTAATATTTTGCTAGTCTTTCGTTAGTAGCCGCACTTAGGTTTTGTTCGTAGTTTGAAGGACGCTGCAGCCCGTCTTCTAGTGAGTGTAAGAATGCAAGCTACTTGAGGCGGACAGGAGCAATCCTTTGGTGGTGGTCAATGTCCAGCAGTGGGTACCTTATTATACTGAAAATGGCGACAGATAAGCTCCTGTATTATTACTACTATTGATACATTAATTTCCCTTCATATGTCATCATCATCTTTCCTTTTATTGTACTTTTCAATATTTTAGGTAGACATAATTTTCGCTTGTCATTGTCTTTATTTGCAGTTACTATAGAACCCTATCGTCGTGACGCAAGAACAAATCACAACATACAAAATACGCTAAAATCAAAAATTTACTGCGACCAGGGATCTTTACATATTTAAACGCAAATGACTTGAACTTTTAATCAACACCTCCCGGTTTAGTATGCGCCCCACCCGATGGTCGGCTGCACCGCCCACTCTGATGCACGGTGTGCATTCGCTGTACTGCGCCCGGAATCGCCTGAAAGTGATTCAGTGATAGGTATATCGACTAACAAAGAGGTGATATTTGATTTTATACTGCATTTATGGTTTTTGATATCTGTTGCAGCGCTTCTCAATTTATATTTTTTTTTGGTTTCAGATTGTTCCCTGATATTTTTTCATTTTAATGACGGAACAGCTACGAAAAACTTCATATTTAATTTCATGTTAAGCTTCAAAACAAGTAAAACTTAGTTTTAGTCTTTAAAGAGAATTAGAAAAACCGGGAAAGAGCATGTCGTAGGTTGGAAAACTGTTATTCCCATACATCGACATTAGTCGCGGTCAGTTTAACAATAACGCAAATAAGTTTTCGGTAGGTACATTTAAACCGTTTTCGTAACTCAAGAACCAATGAAGTCTACTTAGTCGTCATTGTTTTCCTTTAAAAGTTGTTGTGTGCTTTCATTTTCAGATATATTTCAGATTTTTAGTATTTGTAGTTTCGGCCGTAGGGGGACGACGACGACGACGACGACGACACTTGACTCTAACAAAAATTAGCGTTTAAATGCTTAATATTTCATCAACGGATCCTTTAACCGAAAATTTCTTTCCAGAAACTCGCAATACTTTTGAAATACATATCTAACGACACCCCACACAATAGGGTAGACAAAAAAAAATACATCCCCACGATACGTGTAGGGGAGGTACACTAAAAAAAAAAAAACCATATTTTTTTTTACCACTTTGTTGACGTGACTAATATGTACATTCAGGCCAAATTACAGCTTTCTAGTTAGTACTAAGAGTCTCTGAGCTAGGCTGCGGACGGACGGACGGACGGACATGGCGAAAATATAAGGGTTCCTAGTTTGACTACGGAACCCTAAAAATGGGATTTTACATATGAATCCTTCTCTTAATGGTGATTTTACGATAGTTGATGATGAATTTCTTCGCTATATATCCTACGAGGCATTTCTATAAGGTGTTTCGATTATCGGGATAAAACACTTCAACTATTGGATGTTTTTAATAGAAATCAGTTCAATATTTGGTTATACAGACAGACTTTCACAATTAAATTACTAAGTCAGCGCCAAGTAAGCGCTCTCTAATTTCGCTTAAATGTATATTCGCTTCATTTCATCGCAACGCAACTTATGTCATACAGAATTAACTTTCCTAATTAAATCTTGGTACAAATTATTTGAAGTTATCATAGCTGTCGTAGCCTCGTAGTCTTGTAGCTCGTAGCCGCGTAGCACGTAGCGGCGTGCAGCGTAGCGGGCACGGCTAATAGCTTCAACTAAATTGGAATTAAGTAGCTCATTTCATGCAATAAATGCTTGAAGCCATTTAAGTTAATAATGCTTTTCAACAACAGTAATTATAAAGATAAAGAGGTTCCTACAGTATCACTTTTACGTATAAAAGGGCGTTGTCTTATTTAAATGTAGTATATGACCAAAAACAACATTGTATTATTGTTGACTTCTGTATTGGAAATAAATACCTGATATACATATATTGCTTTTGACATATTATCATAATACTATATTAGGAAAAAAATCGTCGGTCTTAGGTAGGATTCGAACCTACATCTCCGGCTATCCGGCCGCATGCAGGCGCATCACCACTTATGCCACCAAGACCCTACTTAAGATCCACGAAATTTTGGTTTTTTATACTCGGAGAGTATGCTTGAAAGATGAATGTCGTTTGTCGATAAACTAAAAATAGATGGCTTCAGCATACCCTTATTAGGGTTTTACCCTACGTGTAAAATTTCGTATCCCTTAGAAACGCGCAAAGTTATTTAGCCTAATGTATTGTTTCGTCTTAAATATTTTCGTCTAATAACATCCTTTAAGGCCTAATTATTAACAGTTGCATATAGATTACAGTACAAATTTTACCTACTACCACAGACAAGAAAGTTCTCATAGTACAATTGGTTGTAATAATGCTGGTCATTTCCTACGGGTTTTGAACGCTTTATTAGAGGACTTATGATATGTGTGAAGATAAATAATGATTATGCAGCTTGATATATAGACCCGTTACTCTTATAACATTCTCTTAGGGAGTAGGGGAAGATGGGGTGGATTCGTACACTTTTTACTCAAAGCCGTGTAAAAAAAAATCTAACCGCTATTTCAATATGAGATGAATGCTACTTCATCATCCACTTAAACACCTATTTGGCTATAATAATTTTGTATTTCAGTTTTGATACAAAGTCAACTTTGCCAAGATATAATGGTTTTTCCAAAAAATGGGAATTGTACAAATGCACCCCATACGTGGGGTGCCTTCATACACTATTCGTTTCTTCCCAGGATTCATTGGATTTTCAGCTATTTCACCTGTTGTAGTCATCTTTTAGGCATATCTTACTGACCTGGTTTTGTAATTATAATTATTCTTGAAATACAATTTTTTTACTTATGTGGGGTGCATTCGTACGGTATAAAATTACATACATTTTGACTGTACGAAGGTACCCCAACCAAAACGATCAGAAAAATAATCGAAATAGAAAATAACCGTTAAAGTAATCGCAAAACCATTGTTCACATATTAATCTCAAATTTCTAATTACCAACTGTATACAAGGATTTTTTCTAATTCAAGTAAAACTTATTAGAGACAGACGCATTCAAAGGAGAACCAAAAATTACTTTCGGGTCGCGGAAACACACATTAATTATTTCTGGCGAAATCTGCTGCTGCACTGCCATCACTTTTGGAGGGTAGCCTATGCATATGAGCGGCAGTCACGCATGTAAATATGAACACTTCAGCATGATGGATAGCCGAGATATGACCACTGTACGAATGCTCCCTTTGTACGAAGCCACCCCATCTTCCCCTAATGTGGTGCATCTATGTGCTGTATGGATCAATGGTTGTATGGTGCTTAAGAAAAAAAATGTAAGTGACATAATCAACATATTAAAACTACTGAAAATGGTCGGGTTTTCCTTATCACGAATAATTACGGGGTTTATGACAGTCATTCCATATTAACCCTGGGTACGGCGTATCCGAAAAACAGGAAAAACTATTGCAGGATGATTTCGTGCAAAAGTATTCTTTATGAATAAAAACATTAGGGATCAAATGATTCTCATTTTCACTTATATTACAGTATGTCAGAGCAGTTAATATAATGGTCATCATAGACAAAAAACTTTATTTTTTATAGCTTGGCGTTTATTTTGACGTCTTTTGTGACGGGCACCTCAGTCTAGATAATTATTATGGCTCATAATAAAATATATAAAATAATAGATTTGACGACGCGCTGGCCTAGTTGGTAGTGAGCCTGCCTATGAAGCTAGCGGTCCTGGGTTCAAATCCCGGTAAGGGCGGATATTTGTGTGATGAGCGCGAATATTTGTTCCTGAGTCGTGTATGTTTTCTTTGTATTTAAGTATATATTTCTCTATATAAGTATTTATATCGTTGTCTAATATCCATAGTACAAGCCTAGAGCTTAATTTGGGACTAGGTCAAGGTGTGACATTGCCCCCTGATATTTATTTATTTTTTATTAGCATACATACATAAACTCATGCCTTCATTCCTAGATTAGGGCAGGCAGACCTACAGATTTACAAACAACTTTAAAAATAATTGATAATTCTGTTACCACGTCTTGCATAATTATGCTAATATGTTTACCAGTGTATTAGTGACAGTTCCCTTAGTTGCCTCTTACGACATCCACGGAAAGACATGGAGTGGCACCATTCTAACCCGACAGCACGGACGGGATAGATTATTAATATGGCTCTTAATCCCTTTAATTGCAAAAACTTAAACACATTAAGGAGGAATCTCCATATACAATAGACAGAGTTGCAGGGAAATAAATACGCGGTAGCTGATATATAATTCAGAGTTCTTGGTTGCTGCTGCTACATTATTGTATCATTAGGAAATATCAAAGCAAAAATAGCTTTAGATTTTCTAGGAAATATCTGTTATAGGTAGTTATGAGTAGGCATCGGAGTTTTTGTCGCACGGTAAGACTAATAGCAAGCTATGGAGTCGTCATTTGTCATAAATCTAAACTCTTATTCATATTCATACTCATTCAATTATTTAATTATTCAGGTTTTTTTATAATCAAGGATAACAACGTTGACGAGTTTAGAAACGATTATTTAATGTTATATTTGGAAAATAAATATTACAATGAAAAATAATTACCGTTTTTATACTGATTTAATTACGAAAATTTATAAACACACGGCAGAAGGGAATGTTGTAGTCCACACTATTGGCGAATTGTATGTTAAAATAGTTCAAGTTATGAATTTATACTCTAATAGAAAATTATTTTTTTATGTAGTTGACTAAGATAATTATACACGACCGACCTATATAGAGGCATTTTAAGATAAATTAAATAAATGAGTATGAATATGAATAAGAGTTTATATTTATGGCAAATGACGACTCCATAGCTTGCTTTAGTCTTACCGTGCGACAAAAACTCCGATGCCTAGTTATGAGCTACATATATAATAGAATAAAATTTATTTCAGGCAACGAGGCACATATTTACAAATATGTTATCAGACTAACATAAACATAATAAATAATATATTATGATTTAAAATTAATTAACATAACAACTAAATCCTCTTTTAAAAAGGTTGACAGATATTTGGTCATTTCATTACACTCACCACAAAGGACTTAATTTATGATATAGCTGCGGATGGCTACCACCAAATTGTCCTTTAAACTACTAAGACTGACAAGCAGCAGTGTTCGTATTGCTGTGTTCCGCGAAGCTAAGGTACCCGGTGAAATTACAAGCATGGAGGCATTTGATCTTAGTCCTCATGGTTTGCAACGCATCTGGAGTCTTGCAGTATTGAGATTGTAATCTTGAGAATGCAAATTTGGTCTCGGATCTTAAGACCACCAGGTCACCTGTGCGCTCCTTTGCCTCCTCCTTGGAAAATATTTTTTAAATGTAAGTTACGACTGTACCGCTGAATGCTGTTTTTCGCTGTTTTTGCCGTGCTCTGCCGAGCTCTGCTGCTTATTTTTTCTAACGATTTTTTCCAGAAAATATTTTCTGTCATTTTGAGTTACTAAAACATCCATCCAACCTATCAAAATGTTTTATACAGGGCGTCCCAAACTTATGGGATATGAAGGGGAAGTACCTTAAATATCGTAGATAGTGTATTTTGCTGAAAGAAGACTTTATGTTATTTTTAAAAGTTAGTAATTCTGAATTCATAGATTTTCTAAAAATTACCTGCATCGTCTGGGAATAGAACCGACTTAAATGTCAAAAACAAAACACCCTACTTTTATGATGCCAATCGAAAGAATAGCTAAAAAATAATAACACTGCTTAAATGACATTGTATTTTAAAAGAAAGGAACAACGTAAAATTAATCATTTTAATCAAATTAAAAACATACATGTAACTGCCGTAGTCAATTAAGTGGGTATTTTTTTGTAAATTAATTAATTAAATGCTCAAAATATGATCTCTCTTGCCTTACGCAAATCGCCAATCTTTTAATGAGTCCGCTGCCTGTTGATTTTTTTATCATTTTATGGTGAACACTCGATGTGATATGGCACAATTCTGTTTGCAACTCATTTAATAACTTTCTTGAAATTTGACTCAATTATTTTACGTTGTTCCTTTCTTTTAAAATACAATGTTACTTAAGCAGAGTTATTATTTTTTAGCCATTCTTTCGATTGGCATCATAAAAGTAGGGTGATTTTTTTTTGACATTTAAGTCGTTTCGATTCCCAGACGAAGCAAGTAATTTTTAGAAAATCGATGAATGCAGAATTACTAACTTTTAAAAATAAAATAAAGTCTTCTTTCAGCAAAATACACTATCTACGATATTTAAGGTACTTCCCCTTCATGTCCCATAAGTTTGGGACGCCCTGTATACCTTTTACTAATAACCTCAATTAACTCCAATCCAATTACCCCCGTCAAACTTGTTTATTTACTTGAAAGAAAACAATGACAATGAAAGCTGACACTAGAATCATTTCAGTTAATTACCCCCCATTAAGGGTGGCCTCCCTAACTTGATTATCTGACTAATCTTTTTATACTTTAGTTGTTCCCAGCTTCCATCTTCACCACTAAATCTTATTCTCTTTGTCTTGGAGCCTTTAAATCTTCAAAGGTTCTTTCTAACCCATTTGGCCAGACAAAAGGAATCCGCAGAACGTACGGCACAGTGCGGTATTTCGGTGGTAATATCTTTTAATTGTCTCATATTTTTTTGTAACTCTTTGTGAAGTTCATATGTATACAAGATATACAAGAAGTACCTATGCGTAATTATGTCGATTGTAATGAAATAGATACATGTACCAAGCCTTCGTTGGATTAGATATTGGTTTATGAATAGTATTGTCACGGCTTTGTTTATTAAGAGGTTACAAATTATAAAGTCGGTAGTGTTATGCGCTCTGGATCTCTTCGTTCGATGGGTATATTAAACTTGATCATATTTCCTTAACATTTTAAACGTAAAAACATGATTAGAAACAAAATTCTCGATGGATTCATTTTTGAAACATGACAACTTTTTCGCATGTTTTAGTTGTAATCTTTGAAACCGCAACATGTTCAACGCTGTCATAATATTGGTAATTTTTTGATAAACAAATGTTGTCGTTATAAATTTAACAGCATTTATATTTGACGCTGCATCAAGGTGGTCGCAAACTAACTCCATCTCACGTTCTCCGCGTGGAAGCACGTAAAGCCATCCTTTTTCCCGACTGCCTGACTGGCTGGCTGTTTATCAGGCTATATAGGTGCTCTAGAAACTAAACGCGTGGATCGATTATGATGATTCTTATGTCAATCGATTTGTCTTAACCTTGTGAGTGTCACTAAAGATATGACATTAATCAAAATTCAATATGGCGACCACCAGACACCAAATTAAAAAAAAAGTCGACAAACTACAGCAAAGGGGTATCATTAAATACGTATTTAAAATTCATTATTACGTTTTTTTCATCATTTTTCGTCATCTGGGATTTATTACGATTTCAAGCAACAGTTGGGTTTTTAAAAACTTGCTTTTTGTTATTATTTTTAATTCTTCTCATCGCGTGGCAGCATGCGGTCTCTTAATTAATGTAAACTAAACTGATTTAGAGGGCAAAACTATCACGCATTTTTTTTTTTTTTATAGGATGGGAAGGCAAATGAGCACACAGGCCACCTGATGGTAAGTGGAAACTGTGACCCATAGACATTCGCATTCACAAGTCTGCAAATGCGTTGCCAACCCTGAGGACTAAGATGGAATGCCTCTATGCTAGTCATTTCACCGGCTGTCTTATCCCCAAACCGGAACACAACGATGCGAATACTGCTGCTTGGCGGTAGGTTAATGGATAAGATGGTGGAACCAACCCGGACGGACCCTGCACAAGGTCCTCCCACAAGTAACTGTGCGATTCTGTGCGAGTATCTGTGCGATTTGGTCGTAAGACTCGTAAGATGATTTCCGTTTGAAAAATAAAAACGTGGGACTAAAATAATGGTATGCCAAATAATAACACCCAAAAAACTCTGGGTATAACACAAACAAACATGGCAGGTATTTATCAAAGAGGGATATTTTTTACAATTTCGATAAATCTCTGTAAGTCGATGTCCGGACAAAATGTATCTTTAAGCCGCACTTGATCTGCCGGGGGTTCTTTTGTTACATCAACTTGTTTGTTATATAGGTAAAGTGGTTATAAAAATACGTAATTACAGTCACCTGATTTTGTAGATTTAAAAAAGGAAGTATGGCCGTGTGGTTGCCGGGTTAGAATAGATAGTGCCACTCCATGTCTTCCCTTGGAAGTCGTAAGAGGCAACTAAGGGAATAAAGGCTTGTAGTACTGTTAGGCGATGAGCTTGCCACCTGTCACTAATATACACTGTTAAACATCTTAGCCTAATTGTGTAAATTGTGGTTACAGAGTTATCAGCAAGTTTTTGGAGTTGTTGGTAATTCTGTAGCTCTGCCTACCCCACTCTGGGAATGAAGGCGTGAAGGTATGTATGTATGTATGTAAAAAAGGAAGTTAATTAATGTTGGGTTTGCTAATTGCTAGGCAATTTAATTGGGCTTGATTTATACTTTGCCTACTATTCTCGATAGTTTTTATTATTGCTTAGCTTTATCGCGCTTCTTTTTCTTTTTTACTCGACTGCTGAAGGAGGAGGGTTATGTGCTTATCAGCCTATACAGGGTGTAAGGGACGGCTCACCGAAAACTGAAACCATAGCTTCAGACCATTGTACTGAACTGAAATTCAGTGGAAATTTTCCCGGGAAAACGAAAATTTTCTCGTTTTTTTTCCCATGTTTTTGCATATAAACCGATCTAGGACAACATATTATGACATAGCGAAGCTCATTATGAAAAAAAAACTGTGAAAACGGCATTTTCACGTAAAAAAAACGAGAAAATTTTCGTTTTCCCGGGAAAATTTCCACTGGATTTCAGTTCAGTACAATGGTCTGAAGCTATGGTTTCAGTTTTCGGTGAGCCGTCCCTTACACCCTGTATATGTATGTTTGTTCCTTTGTGGCGCTGTACCGCTTTTGATTATACTTAATTATGTCAATCGATTTGCCTCAATCTTGTGAGTGTCACTAAAGATATATGACAGTAACTTTAAATACTAAATTTACAAGATTTGTATGAGCACGTCAGCAATGGTTTTTTAAATACTAACTTTTTTTTAACTACGATATTGACTAACATTTGTTATATACCATTTTGAACCTTATTTAATCAGCTAACGAATATAATAATAGCAATACAATTGGTCAACTAGTTCTAAATTTTGGTAAGTAATATTTGTTAGGTAGGTATGAGATGTAAGTACAAAGGTGAAATATTATTTGCCGGAACTGTAGGCTGATAAACACATTACCTTCCTCCATCGGCAGACGGGTAAATAATCAATATGGCGGCAATCAGACGCTATATTGCAAAAAAGAGAAATTATAAAGTCGATTAATTTATGACAAGTGGGTATCGTTTAATGGGTATTTAAAAATCATCTTTAGGTTTAATTAAAAAAAAACATATTGAATGATCATTTACGTTTTATAACGATTTAAAGTCGGTTAACAACACTAAAATAGGGACACCGAGTGATGGCACTTGACACATCTGACAATAGTGTTGTGAAACACTCCATTTAACTATCGTAAAAAATTCTGTCAAGTGCGAGTGGTATATTTTTAAAAAGTTTACTTATGATCAACGATAGGACAAACGCCCGTCATTTTGAAAACTTAACCCTGTTCTGTACAGTAGAGACTTCCTTATATTAATAAAAAAAATTAGGTACTAAATAAGAATAAGAATAGTTTATTCGTGACAATACAAAACAAAGGACAAAAGCAATGTTTTATAAAGTGACAACGTCAATGCTTGACAAAGATGATTAGAATATTACCTATTTTATCTAAACGACCAGTAGTAAACAAAGTAATTGAAATCAAGTAGTGTCTAATGCGATGATAGAGGAATAGGTAATTTATTGATAAATGTGTTGAAGTACATTAAATTATAATATTTTGAGTAAACTTCTAAAAAAATATATTATTAGGAAGTCTCTACTGTACAGAACGGCGTTTGTCCTATCCTTGCTTATGATAGAAATAACGCATGAAATTAAAAGGCTATGTTATTGTTAGGCTATGCGTCAAGTCAAACGTCAAGTGCCATCACTCGGTGTCCCTACTTTAGGGTTTTTAGAACATGCTTTTTGGTATGTTATTTACCTAAGGGAAGTGTACGACATTGATTAGTCAATGTAGCTCATAGCTCCAGCGTTTATTTACTTTCGTTTGTTTCAATTGTTAAATAAAAAACTTTCATATTTTATTTAAGTAGTAATGTTTTTTCCACGCCAGAATGCTCGTTAAGGACATATTTCACTAAATGTGACCCAGATTTGTCCCTAGCCCTATAATCCTGTCGATGATCATTGTGCACGGATGCCTATGGATGCGTGAGGACAGAGGATCCTCCCGTGTATTACAGGGTTTCGCAAACCGTCACGTCCCAATGCTATAATTTATTTTCACCGGCTCTTTGTAATACCAATCGTAGCGTGAATTCGAGTTTTCGAACCACACGAGGATACACGGTTAGTTTGTAATCAGGTTAATTAATAAAATAATTTTGTTGCGTCATAACTGGATTTAAAAGTAAATATACTACGCTACTACTAATATCCATACTAATATTATAAATGTTTCACACTTTCACAGTAAAACTGCACTCAAAAAAAATATTAGTCGCTTCTAACAAGATTCTGGTTGTTGTGCGTAAGTGTCTTGATTCCATATGAGCCTAAGAACACGATACTCGTAGATACATCAGCTAAGATGTCAGTTGAATCACCAAATAAATTTACTGTTGTTACTATCAGCTTTGGTTAATACCTATATATAATAATATCTTAACTATTGTATTAATTTTTTGACAACTGAGATAAAATCTCTTTTAGGTGACTCTAATTTTTTTGAGTGTGCTGAACCGATTTTAATGAAATTTGGTGTTGACATAGTTTGAACTGCGAGAAAATTTGTACTCTTTTCCGCGAGTAGCGATAAACGACTTCCACGCGACCAGTCGCGGGCAACACCTTATTTCTCTAAATTTTAGAAATAATATTAGGTATGGACACGATAGAAATAACGACAGCCTACTACATACCTCGTTGTTATACCGATGTCTGAGCTGGGTTGCACCAGCCGTCGCCACGGAAAGACTGGTGTCAGCGATGTCATCTTCTAAGTGGGTAGGCGTTTTCTAAAACGGCGACCCTATTTTATTTTTGTACATTTTTAATTGGCCGACATACGTTTTTTGTCTAATTATGCCTTTACGCGAGACGCACCCTGTAGGGTAACACTATTAAATTTAAATCCAACATAAGGTCTGTCAATGTCCTGAATTTTGCTAACATCTTTTCAAACGATGGTAACGAGCGTCTAATTATCTGTAAATTTTATTTGACTACTAACCTCTCTCAAGTATCTAAATTTTAATCTAATAACGCTATTGAATATGGCGTGAAAGATACCCTTTTGAAAAACAGGGTGTTATTTTACCACTTAGAAATTAATTACTCCTTAATTGTAAATTGCGGGCAATAATTACTGTAAACAATAAATTTATGTACTTGGGCCTTTTGCGGTGTAAAACGCAATAATGAATAAAGAAGGCTCAATTACTCGCATGATTTAATGGTTATTTCTTCCAACTGTTTGATCTAGCGACGGCAATCAGGCGGGATACTATTTTTACGGCCCGTGCTGGTGGTGCCATAAAGAGGAGCATAAAATCAGTAAGCCTTCGAGGGAGAAATATAAAAGTAAATAACACTTAGATTGGATATTTAGGCATCGTGCAGAGGCGACGAATTCGCCGCTTCAATGAATCGATAGCTCCAGCAATGAAAACACGGGAACACCTTAAAACTCCGAATATTAATTTGTCTAAATTTCATTTTTCTGATAACTATGTTACGCTGGAGCTATTAAAAGTACGTAGTAAACCTAATTGTAATTGTTTGATTTATACGCGATGGCAAATAGATAAGTCTTCTATCAAATAATTGCGATCTGAATTATGAAAATTTGGATTTTTTATTGACTCTGAAAACACCCTGTATACATGAGTTTTAAATCGAAAGAGTTGAGAAAAAAATCCGCTTACATATTGATTTGGTACATATTTCAGATTTAATATTTTGCGTCGTCTGTGCAGAAAGCATATAAATATAATGATGGTAAGAGCTTCGAGTGCAGAATTTTCACATCATACCTATATAATTTAGTGCCTTCACTTCAATAAACGCATGGAGGTTTAATACATTATAATAATAACTTGCACAATTTGCGTAAGCTCATTTGTCACGTCGTTTGTATGCGGCTGTTACGTAAACACTACAAAGAAGAGGGTAACAGTTTGGCGAGCATTTAATGATTATACACGTACTCATTTTAATTTATGGTATTATTTAAAAAAACAAGTGACGTAATTATATCCAAGGATTTTTTTTATTCATAAACGTACAATAGCTAAAGTGTGTTTAAAATATACTTTGGTCTAGAGTTACACAAGGCATACTCCCATAAAAATACCGGTCAAGTACGAGTCGGAGTCGCACCCCGAGGGTCCCATACCACCGCATAGTAGGTAGGTATTATATTCCCATTGGAATTAAATTTCTGATCGAATCAGCGCCAGCCAAACTCATACTAAATCATTTTTAGTAGTTTTTATGTTTGTACGGTTTCATACCCAACGGGTAAAAATGCGACTAAAACTTCACTTAGTCTATCCGTCTATCCGTCACCAGGCTGTATCTCACGAACCGTGATAGCTAGATAGTATTTTTTTTTACAGATGATGTATTTCCGTTGCCGCTATGACAAAATATACTAAAAACAGGATAAAATAAATATTTAAGGACCGATCCCATACAACAAACGTGTATTTTTTTAGTTATTTGCTTGATAATAATAACGGCAACAGGCAACTCTTGAAATATTTACAAAATAGTTAGTTGTATATTCACTTTAATAATAACATTGCTGGTAAGGGCGCTCGTTTTGCCTATTATTGACTACGCTGATGTGTGCATTACCAATATTAACCAGGATTCCTTAAATAGGCTAGAGCGTTTACTCAACAATGGTATACGTTTTATCTTCGGTCTCAGAAAATATGACCATATTTCTTCTTTTCGGCGTCAGCTTAACTGGCTTCCTATACGTCACCGCAGATCTCTTCGAATATTATGTACTCTTTTTTCTATCCTGTTCGAGCCTTCTACTCCAGGTTATCTTAAATGTAAATTTAATTTTAATACCCCCCGTCCAGGCTGTGAATTGCGTTCCTCTCGTACTCTCAAACTTTCTATTCCTCTCCACCATACTGGTTTTATGACTAATTCGTTTGCCCTTAAGGCGATCCGTCTCTGGAACGAGCTCCCACTGAGCATCAGACAAGCCCCAAGCAAGTTAGCTTTCAAGCGGATGCTTCATAAGCATCTGCTGGAACAAGCGCAGTCGTAAATCGATTTAATACACATCGCCATATCTGTTTATTTATATATTTTATATGTATTATTATATTTATATTATGTATTTACATATATTTATATCTTATATACCCGTATCTTGTATATATTTTATTTAAACAGTTTATTTTTTTCAACGCTTTTTTTTTTTTTTTTTTTCTTAGCACCGATCTTCTTTTTCTGTTTCGCCTACTGGTTGACTGGTAGAGAATGCCATTGGGCATTAAGTCCGCCATTTGTACCTTATTGTATTTTGTGCAAAGAAGTTTAAATAAATAAATAAATAAATAAATAATAATAAATAATTATACAACAAACGTGTTTATTGTATCGGGACCCATAAAGTATATTATATATACCACATAAAGTATGTACGAGTACTGCTATTTATTTCATAAGTGTGACTTGCTCCTCACTTAAACAATATCAAGTAATAAATGTCCAGTACAAGAGTTCTTTTAATTTACAGTTGTTATAAGTAATTAAAACAAAATTTATATTTCGAATCGACATTAGCAAAGTCCATAATAAAGTCGAAATCAATTCCGCAACGCGCTAACCCAAACACTATTAACATTCAAGGCATTCTTAATGCTTCGTTAATTTGGACGTCGCGAAACATTCCGGTTGATCCGATAAATGGCCCGTTTTATTGTCCCGGATCTATTTTATATCCGGAATAAAAACGGCAAATGTGTCACCTACTTTATCGGATTTACGATAAGATGATAAAACGAGAGTTGAGTTGGCTGTTAGGTGCTATGACTAACAATGTTTAGGTTGATTTTTAATAAAATTTATAATAACAAATTATAGTTCCACACTAAGCTCTAGGCTTGTACTATAGATACTGCACAACGATTAACATACTTAAATAGAGAAATACATACCTACTTAAATACATAGAAAACATCCAAGACTAAGTAACAAATAGTCGCGCTCATCACAAAACATATTTGCCATTTGACACTTGACTCCAGGACATTACCAATAGGTCACTACCAACTTAGACTCAAGGAGTCTTCACGTAACAAGTTTACAGTCTATATAATTGAGATACGTACCTTTTTTTACGCACGCATCAATGGCAATTGATAAAAGACCTCATCAAACTAGAGGTATATTTATAACCGGCTGTTACTAGCTTCTACATTAGCCTATTGATTAAATTGACGGCTCTAAAGGCTATGTGTGACGTAAAGAAACGCCACACGATCGCGTACCTCACACTGGCATTCATAAAGTTTCCGTGAGATCAGTTTATACATCGATCACCCTACATGACGCCAGTTGTTCGCCCAAATGGATTATCGGAGCTAAGGTGAGTCTCAGATTCGGTTGACGTGTAAACATTATTTGTAAAGTGACGGTGATACGGCAAACTTTCCCGGGGAAATCCTTACCGGCTGTACTTTTTACGCGCCCTCTTTTTAGGAAGCGATAAGTGTTACGACAAATATGAGAAGTTGGGAGGCTGATTTTTCAAGCAGATATCAAAACGTTGCGTGAGGCGAACGGTGCGTGTAGGTACACGTAACACGTGCGTTTGAATTTTTGCGACGGTAAAACTGATTGCAAGTGAAGATGAAACGGAAAATTATGGTAAAGTATTATCGTTTGAATTTGGACCTTTAACTCCTGAAGAGGTTGTTTTCTGAGAGCAAAATTACATTATGTAAGGTTGTAAAGTGACTTTGCTTGGAAGCAAGCAGCTGATAGTATTAAAACGCCGCGGGCTGCGTCGCACCGGGACGTAGAATTATTGTCGTTAATAAATCACGACCCAGCCGGGAAAGAATCGACCGATTTCGTAGTAATGACTACAGGGAAATTATTTACAATGTACAAGTAGTTAATAGTAAAGCAGGTTGGAACTATAGTGAGTTAGAACTTTGGATCATTACACATTCGTTGGTTTTGTTTTGGAATCATGATTCCACATAGCGATATAAACCTTATGCATGGTCTGTCGAAATCGCTATCATGATCTTACCCTGTTATTGACCACTAATCAGCAGTGTTTTATTTATGTTCTGGTGTAGGGCTAAGACAAGATTATTAATGATGACTGGTATAGAGGCAATTCATCTTAGTTTTTAGGGTTAACAACGCATTTGCAGTCTTGAAATTGAGGTCCTGAAATGGCAAATGTTTATAGTTTGCAGAGCCCACCCATTGGTGTTCCAGCTGCGGTCGCTTCGCTACGTGCATTTCAGTTCGTTTGTAGTGCGCGTGCCGCGGTTAATGGTGGGGTCCGTCGAGTGTTCTGACTTCTGGCCAATAAGGTGTCGTGTTCCGGCAGTTTCGGGGCATCCTACCGGCAGCAACCATGTAGCCAATTTCACCTCGGTGTTAGTTTAAAGTTTTATATTACATTAAAGTATGTGTAATTATGAACTGATCTGGATTGGTGAACTAGGCTATTGATGAAACTACGGCGCCTGCCTGGCCAATGCTGATTAATTTGGTTGAATTGGCAGGCGATGACTCGCCAACACAATGGAATGGGCCTCCCAACATAGTCGCACATACATAGCAGCAGGGAGGCAATAGTATCAGAGGGGTTGAGGGTGGAGAGGTGCTTCTGGACTTTAAACGACCATAAGGTGCCCACTCGCCAATTATGCAACACATCCGCCCTTCGAGCATATAACTCTTGCGACTCCACTCTGACCGGCCAATAAAGGCAAGCCAGAGTTGCGGGTCTGTTCCTCGTCATTGTACACCGCAGCCGGCCGGTGAAGGCGTGTGTGAGGTGAGTAACATGACCTACCCTCGGGAGCACTCAGGTCCGTGGTGTCGCCACTCACCAACAGCTTGCCACTAGCTTCGCTTATTATTATTATTATTAGGTGGCCTGTATGCTGGTTTACCTTCTTTATGCTATAAAAAATGGCCTAAGTATGGATGACAAAACCCTAAGCATACGAGTATGTAATAATCGCTAGGTACGACGATAACAACTACCTACATATAATCGCCCACACAGCTGAGGGACTAATGAAGATAAACAAAGAGAAACTGTCTCTGTCGTGCACATGAGATTCTTATGTAAAATCGATATTTATCTCTTTCTAAGGTTCCTCACTTCTGTCTTTAATCGGTAGTTGAGTGTGGGGCTGTTTGTACCTATTTCTTTGTTAATTTTATTTTCATGTCTATTTTTATATTTGTATTACTATGAAACACCGAACAAAGCTTTAATTCTTGAATATAAAAGTAGCTAGCAGCGACGCTTTGCTTTTCATACAGCAATTAAACCAAACTAGCTAGCAGAAGCTTTTAGTACCCGCTTTAAACAATTGCAATTAAAATATTTATAACTAGAGTTATGTTTCATTTGCGTTTCGTTGTTTTTACGGTTCCGCACCAAATACTGATAAACCGGAACCCTTATAAGATGACTTAGGTCAGTCCGTGCCTCCATTTCTCTTAAGACGATTGTGGGGCTGAAAATTTACATACAAACTGCAACGTTACCTACGTTTCTCTGCCTTTCCTAGTCTAATTTTATTTACAAACAAAATGCGGTAATTATTCTCAGCCCTAATCTGGTCTGATTTAGACAATTTTTGAATATGTTGTAGATATTATGAAATAATAGACCTGCACGTATTCCTTTCCAAATAAAAATATGTTCAAACCTAGTGTTTCATAATAACTACACCGTATACAAAAATCGTGGGATCAGACTTGATTTAGGGGGTGAGAAACGTTACGAGCCAAAGTACGAGCTAAAGTATTGAATTCAATCATCTTAAGTCAAAACCATTTGTCTTAAAACAGCTAAAGATATCGGGATGAAATTACGACACTTACGACATGAAAATTGCTTACAGCTCAACATGACGCCAATAACACTTATGTTGATTAATATATTTTTCACTTCTCATGCTCTTAAAATGCTACTTAAATCTCTGCGAATCGAGACTAAAGCTCCTTATTAATCTCTAGGGATTAAAGTTTTGTTTTTCATATCTTTGGAAACCCCTAAACAACCAATCACGGTGTTTGTGAATGGAGGATTATCGCCATTTTCAGTGATTGTGTATGGACCATATTTTTGGGTGTTGAAATAACCTCAAAATGACAACTGTGCAAATATATAAAAAAAAGGATTAATTTCGTGAATCTGATCTATTTAATCATATTAAGGCCGAACTCTTTTATTATGCGTGGTCCAATTACTTTTAAAATGGTTTCCAAGTTTGAATCTGTTGGCTAAATATGCAAGCATTTAAAACATCACTTTACAAAAAAACCGCGGAACTTTTTTTTCCTATTTGTATTTTGAATAGATGTTCATGTTCATAACTTGTATTGAGCGTACGTTGTTAAAAAATAATATTTCACCAATTAATTGTGCAACTTTAGAAATTACGGACCAGAAATGTCATCATCATCATCCAGTGAAGAAGAATTAACGCCTAACTCCAGAATGGAGAAGAGAGCAAAAGAGGTGATACGAAATCTTTTGCCGCCAAAATCTAGTGGCATTTATTAAAAAACATACCAAACTTTTATTGATTGGAAATGTGGGAAACAAATAACATCATTTTCTGAATCCGTATTTCTCACTTATTTTGATGAAATATCAAAAAAAAATAAGCTGTCATCACTTTGGAGTATTTATTCCATGCTTAAAACCACACTGCAGATAAACCATGATGTTAACTTGAAAAGTTTACAAACTTAACGTGTTTGTTAAAGATACTATCAAGTGAACATAAGGTAAGGTGGGGGAAGATAAAAAAAGGGGAAAGATTAAAAGTCTCACATAACTCCCTATTTGGTTTAATTTTTTTAGTGCTGGTATCATCCATTAAGCCGCCATTTTGTTACGATCCGCCGCACATTCGCCAGTGACCGCTCAGAGTAAGTAGACGTGTGTTATGTGCTATTTTGTGAAGGTCGGCATTTCGTGGTGAATTAGTCGATTTTCAATCTTACCCCGTGTTTCATAACTTGATTAATAAGGGGAGTATAAAAGTTCTGACAGACTATTTATGTGTTATTTGAGATTCTATTTTTATTTACTTCTGCTAGGTGTAGCTATTAATCATATATTGAGATTTACGAGAAGTTTCCATCTTTACCCAGCCAATTTCGCTGGGGTAACATTGAAATAGTAATGTTTCAATCTTCCCCCGTTTTTGAAAGTCATAGAAAAATACACATATTCTCAAACTTTGCACTTGAAAAAATAATTAACGTAAGGTTTATTTTCTGACCTAATATAACGATAAGATAAATAGTAACTAAGAAGTGTTGTGTGAAACTATTGTGTGAAATCAATAATAAATCTGTATTTTTTTGTTTGGAGAGAAAAAAAACCTCTTAAAGTTTACTAGAAGTACTTATTTGGATTTCTAATATTATAAATGTAAGTAAGTCTGACTAAATTTTCTACACAGATTACTAAGTATTTGGTATATTTTTGTATTTTAAATGTGTCTTAATTTGTTACACGGATTTATATTTATTTTCTAATATTTTACATGTAAGTGGCTTAATTTGTGACAAAATTAGTCATGCTGCAAGAAAATACTTACTTTTTTGTATTCATTTATTTTATAAAATAAATAATTGTTTCCATGCAACTGTTATTTTAATTCCAAACTGATCTTCTTAATATTAAAAAAAAATGTGTTTACGTTTTTTTATATGAAGAATATACAATAAAAAGTTTGAGTATCACTGTCGTTTTCCCTGTGAAGCGGGGTAAGATAAAATACTTTTTTTTTCAACTGCACTTTTCTTGTTACCTATCAGGAATATTTACGCAAAATCATCTGTATCTGTTAAGCGTAAGGAATTCTATACAATAACGAGCAACAGTAACCGTTTGCATTCATTTAAAAGACTTTAGACACTATGTCAATCTTACCCCTCGACCATTCCATCTTAACCCGTCAATTTTTTAGACAAAATTTGATTTGATTTTATTATTTTTATATATTAGAATAGGCGTAACTGAGTTTTATCGACAGATTACAAAAATATAGCCCTTGCTCATACCTACCAATTTATGCAATTGAAAGGAAGTAAATAGTTTTTTATTTTACGAGGGTTTTAACACAACACTATCCATCTCATCAAAAAACCATTCAATTTTCCCCCACCTTACCTTACTTCTAAAAAATATCAGAGACTTCGTCCCCCGGCCGTGACTACTAATCGTTTTTTTTTTAAATTACCAGAATGGAAAATGCACTAAGCAAGTTATCGGTAAAAACAAATTCGGTAGTATGCCGAAGATAATAGCCACATACCTAAATTTGCCAAACCCAGAACTTTATACCGGACACTGAACATCTGCGACCCTTTTGGCAGACTCAGGTGCGAATATCACGACGTTAAAACGCCATGGGGGATGGAAATCCGATCAGGTAGCTGAAGGCTCCATAGAGGAGTCAATTCAAAACAAATACAATATCAGTAAACGTATTACTGAAGGAATTAATATATCCTCAAAGCAGGAACCACTACCATCTACTTCACGTGCAACATTTGAGCCACGCCCATCAACATCGCGGGATGTGAATGAGCCTAATGAAATAACCATCGGCAACCGTTTTGAAGATAGCTCTACGTCTCTACTATACTCTCAAACTTTTACTCCAAGTGAAGATATTGAACATACTTCTCAAATACAAACCACGGAGACCCACCTTAATTTACCGGGGAAAACTATACATTTAAATGTAAAGAATTGTACTAATTGCACTTTTAATATATCGTAGATTTGGTTAGCTACTTTTATTTTATTAATGTTAGATTAACGATAGTAATAATAAGATACCTAATTGTTAGTTTTAATGGTTAGAAACTTTTTTATAATAAATGTTGTAATTTTGTTTAGAACGTCGTTTTTTTCCTCGCATTCAAAGTGAAAAGTAGAGTGTTTAACGCAAGACTAAGTAACCATAATGACACTCGAACTACAGCCACCCTCGCTCGCAAGCTCACTCGCGTGGCTAAAGATCTCGTGTCATTATGGCTTGTTTTAGTCCCTTGTTGAACAATCTACTATTTTTAAGTTGTAGTTCTTCAATTTGTGGCATAAAATCTCATTTACCTAGAGTAAATGCGACTTTATGTATCGAAATGAAGAAATAATTGCTAGCGATGAAATAATGAATTTCATTTTGTAGCATAAAACTACTCAAAATAATCAAATAACCCGCCCGTTTTCATTGCAAAGGGGATATATTGTCACAATTTTATGTTCGCGTCATCCATATATTCATCTACGCATCCATCCATATCAACGTCAGAGAACATGGCTCTAATGTGCCCTAACACATTGTTCATTAACGCCATTATTTATGCGGTTTGTACACATTAATCGGCTGGCATTACCTATTTATCCAGATATTACTCAGGGCAGCTGTTCACCCGTCATGCTTCCGCGTCGCTCCACATTAACATACCGTGTATGCAACACAACACCCGTATTGAATAATTATTCCCAAATATTAAGCTTCCGCTTCAATTTGCGTCCCGAGTATTGTAAATAAACGACTAGCTCGGCCCGAGACTACGCGGACGAAGTCATTTATCGCTTTGTTCTCGGCAGCTATCAAGTTTCCCGGGATAAAAAACAAAAAACCACATTTTCAACATTTCAAAATTGTAGGCAATAGCCTAATATCCGGCGTCACTCTCAACAGATCCCTGACTTACAAAGAACACCTTATTAAATAAACCTCACTAAAGTTAACCACACGCAAAAACGTCTTGAATAAACTTAGCGGCACATCACGGGGTGCGTCTGCTAATGTCTTGCGAAGCACAGCTCTCGACCTCGTGTACTTACTCTGCATCGGAATATTGCGCACCAGTGTGGTGCGAAAGCGGTCACGTTCAAAAAGTTGACACGAGATTAAATGACGCAACGACTGAATTAATGAATGAATGTTTTTTAATTTTTTTTGGTGGTCCCCTGAAGGGTCAAAGACTTAAGTCCTAGCTTTTGTTAGTAGGATATTGAAAATTAAATTTGAGAAGGGCAGAGATGAAAATCCCTATAAGAGACCTGGGAATGGAAGGCCCAGGTACTGCCGGGCTCGCACCGGCTAAAAACAACAATGCCCCTTGTTATAAATGAAGTTAAAAAACTCCCGCGGATACTACCCCAGCCAATGCTGAAAGGCCGGAGGAGAAGTTCATTCCTCCGTTTACAGCCATGATTAAATCCACACCGTGTTACTGTTTGCCTGTGCTGAGCCACATTGCGCCACCTCACATACGAAGGAAGCTCGCACTAGTGAGGGAATCGGAAAAAAATATGGCAGTTGCGATTTACCTTACCACCGAGAATTTTCTCAACCACTACCGCAGCGACTTAAATCTTAGTCGCCCAACGAGCGAAGCTGCCAGAAAGCTGAGACGCTATCCGACTTATTAAATAAATAAATACTAGAATTATATTATACTGTATTATTGTGGAAGTATCACCGTTATATTACTTTTAAAAGTAAATAAAAGTACCTAATATAAAAAGAACAGCGTCTAAAAGAGGGAACTTTAATAAAAGTCAGAAAGAACTATTTGGTCGTGAGAGTAAAAAAGTTATTTCTTTATGTTCTACTTTCCTCCTTTTAGTAAATTCAATTAATCATCACACCATATTAATAAATTGAATATGTTTTTAATTAAAAGCAATTCAACGGTCAAGTTTTAATGAAATACATACTTTAAATTATTTCGCAGCTACTTTGATTAAAATGTAATTATTCAAATCCTGATTTAAATAAATGTTATTATTCAATATAAAATGAATTCATTCGAGCCCAAATTCGGTTCACATTTAAAGACGAGTGCAAACATCAAAGCCGTGTCGGCAAACAGGGCAAATTACGCGGCAAAGTGATAGATGAAAAATTATTTCGGCGGGAATTTTTCAAAAGAACCAATTAACACTGGTACTCGAAAGGGTTTGCGGCAAGGCGTGACTAGCGAATTTTGATAACGTTAAAAACCGGGACGAATTCTCGGTCGAAGCCATTAACCGTCGGAATAAATTATAGCGACGAGTTTCGGTTTTTAAATCATGGAGGATATTTTGCGGTTTTTTTCCGAGTAATTGGGTTAACGGAGCGGCTTTCTACGAAATTAGTTTTCACCAGATCTATTCGTACAAAGAAATAAGTGCTATTTTGACTACAATGTCAAAAGTTAAAAGTTAATTTGACTCGTGTAATTATCTTCTTATACGGCCGTATTACGTAAGGAAGGTTTCGTATAGTTGTTTTATCTCACAAAAGTGGGTGGGTTATACTAGTGAGTTTAGATGCACGTGGAAGTTGTCTCTGAGTGTCGTTCCTAAGGGTCGCTATTGTATGCATGTCTATACGCATTACATTACAACTACACGTATGGTTGACCCGCTTTCATGAGATTAAACAAGTGATCTATCTTAACAAAACAATGTATCCTGTCATAAGTAATTCGTTACCAAACACTTTTAAAATCAATGCTGTATTTGACACTTGTATTTTGTAGATTTTTGCTAACGTATCTCGGGTCGTTTGAATCACACAGGATTAAATGAAATATATTTTCCATTATCGCATTGCCACCAATATAGATGTTATCATTTATTGTTATTTCAATAACCTATGCGCTGGATTTCATAAAACAAGTTCAATTATACACAGGGGGCAATATGTACAACCTGAAGCGGAGTTGTTTATTTATTTATTTTATTAGAGAAACAAACATGAATAAAAAATACATAGATTTAAACATTATTCTCAACATGCTCTTACCCCCTTAACAGATCTCACTAAAACACAAGTATAAGGTTGGTAGTTTTGTACTCTTACGCAGTATAATGGGCTAGAAAATCACTATCGTACCTTGACACAATATGCTTCAAACTGAACATCAAATGACAAGTATGACCATGAAGAAAACAATTAACGACACGGTTCTGAGTAGGTATGTTATCATCTTCACCTGGTGACTGCACACTATCTATATGCTATGTAAACAACAAAACTATGAGTCTAAAGTTTAACATATTTTATTCCTAAATTGATATTTGTTGATATTAAACCGAAACAAAAAACTAACTATATGAAGTAGTTGCGTTGGTCAGTGTTCCATTCCAAACTAATTATTATCAGAGGAATCATTAACACTATTACTGTACTGTAAATGTTATAAGTTATTATCATTACTGACAATGGGATTGAGTATATTTTTGCGATTATTCGAAAACCGTTGTCTACGATTAGTGAATTTTAATCGTTCTTAAAACTTGCGGTTTGAAATCACTGAATTATTTCTGAAACTTACACCAGTCAGCTAAATCTTTGTTTCACGTTTGATTTCAGTAGCGTGTAGCTCTTTTAGGTTAGACGAAAACCGTTTTTATAAATACCTAAGTCAATTCCTATCGTTATATTTCAATTTGATATACTTAAGTCATTTTTCAGATCTATAATAAAAAGCATGCTAAACAACTTTTTTAATTTTTTATTTAGAAGCTTTGTTCAACCTTGAACATGTCAGCTCCAGCTGGCCTAAATACCAACACACTGACAAACATCACACGTAAAAAACGCTAGATAAAAAATAATGCTACCAAATTTTGAATCGCTTATTTACAAAATAAATCATAAACAAATTTAGCAAGCTAAACAACTTAATCTATAAAATATAAGCACTGTTTCATTATAAATGAATGGCTTGACATCTAATATTTATGGGATTCTGTCGAAAACTAGAATGCCTTGTTAAGAGTTTCTGTTGTTATGGTCTATCCCAAATTTCATATGAATCATTGGCTTTACCATTCCAAATACTACCGACCCAGTCTCCAGGTTATTTCAAAAATTTAAATTGTTCTAGAGACAAAGAGGAATTTGCCTGCGATATTGATATAGGTATCCTCATGCATGTCGGAGCTGCGGGCGAGTGCTCAAATTGTGTTTCTCCATTTCTAAAAGCCTCGACGCGACTACGGCTGTAAAAAGTTTCTAGATATTTATCAAATCTTCCGTGCAGCGGCGACGGCCCGAGGCCGGTGTCATAATATTTGTACAGGCAAAGTAAAGCATTTCAGTTAATTAATACTCACCTTTGTGTAGATTCCTAGTTTACTTTATTAAAAACTCACGGAAATCGTGTCAAAGACAACACGGAAAAACACTTGTAAAATGTGTAGTGTACTAATCGAACGCTTTCCAGCACAAGTATTTAATTATAAAAGTATTACTAGGGTCTGTTTCAAAAAAGTTGCACCGCCAATTTTTTTAACAAAGCGTCATCCATTGAATTATCAATTCATATTAAAATACTCTTTTTGAATAGAGGCCAAATGCTTTGATATAAATTAAAATTATATAAATAAGCATAAAATCAATTTGTAACTATTTTTTGTCGCTCACCTGCAGTGTCCCAAAGCGAGGCACTCATGGTTCGATTTAATTAAAACGTTCAATTTTTCAACGTTACTTAGTTTGAATACCATTTATTACTTACACATAATCACACCTCCGATAAAATAGGGTTCTAACTTGAAATAGCGTAATTTTCAGTATACGTCAAAATGTGTCGCTATATTTATAAAATATAATTTTCTGCATATAATTTTTTAAATAACTTTGAGCGTTATATACCATTTTAAAGCTCACTATATGCTTTAGTAGGTGAAATTAAGAGACTCCACATATTCTTAGAGAAATTGCGACTTATAATCCTATTTTACAAGGAATTTTAATTAATTTTAATAAAAAAAACTGCTGTTGAGATAAAACAATCTTTATTTTAATCATATACTGTAACATTTTGGTTTATTTCTATATTAATGTACACGGATAATTCAAAAATCACTGTCAACTATCCAAAATAGTGTTACATTTCGAAATAAAACTGTATTGGAGATATACATTTGGAGGAAAAAAAATAGTGTTATAACATCAAACATAGTTACATTTAAACTTAGAACGTTGTTTTACATAAAAAAAAACAAGTTAAAAGATACTTACTTGTTAAAAGAAACGGCACTATTTCGTGTTATCACATTATTTTGCACGGGCATGGCGTTCGCCCGTCACAACTTCAAATGGCACACTAAAAGAGAACACCCGCGAAGAGGCCCCATACAACAGATTGACAATGTTAAACTGATACAAACGCCATCTGTCGCAAACTAGCCGCACTACAGTTATGACTCTTTTTGAGATAATAAAATGAAATGTTGGCTATCTTTCTGCATATTTAGCTCAAAATCTCATTTTTTCAAGTTAGAACGCTATTTTATCGGAGGTGCGAATATACTCAAGATTTAAAACTGCATTGTCGAATAAAATTACTATACTTATAGAACGAATTATTTGAAAATTATTTTCGTCCACGACAAATTTGTCACTCACCTGTCATGACATAAACGTTACCTCTGTGGTTATATTTTCTCGTCTAATATATCGAGAGCTACAGTCCCCAGCGAACGCTATTGGAAGTAACATGACGTCAGAGTGCCGTTCTCAAATTATAAACAAAAACTTACGCGAGCGGAGTTTGTACATACATACATACATAACTTCACGCCTGTCTCCCAATGGGGTAGGCAGAGACTATGGAACGCCAGGTGCACCGATCTAAACATACCACTTTCGCTTCCTCTACATTCATCAATCTCTTCATGCACGTACGTCGGTTTCGGGTGCTTTTTATTTGGCCCTTATTTAGTACATCGCGAATCTGATCATCGTACGTCCGTCTAGGACGTCCCATCCCGACTTCTCCGCTCACTCTCGCTCGCCATATATCTTTCGTAACCCTTCTTTCATCCATCCTTTCTAAATGACCAAACCATCTTAGCATACCCTTTTCAATTTTAGTCACTACATCTTCTTTCAATCCACATCGTTCTCGGATCTCGCTATTTCTTACCCTATCTATCATCCTAACTCCACACATACTTCTTAGAGCTCTCATTTCAACTGCATTAAACCGGCTTGCATTCTTCTTCTAATGGGTAAGTAGTCGCTATTCTCTTCGATATTTTGATAACTGTGTTGGGTGACTTATTGTATTGATATAAATTAGTAACACGTTAAACATGGTTTATTTATTAACCAAGTACGAAAATTATTTAAAACCTTATACTGTTACGCAGGGTGGTTTTCCATACGTATGTATGTACGTAACACCCTATAGCCTATACAGCTCACCTGACTTCAACATATGAGATGTAGCTACGCTCGAAAGGTAAATAAGGTATGTTATTTAATACAGGGTGACTCCAAATTGGTAATACAAAATCAAAGTTTTACACTCATTTTCCCTTAACTAAACCCCTCTACTAAGTCTAGTGCTGATAATTTACTAAAAAGTTTTATTTTTAAGATTTAATTTTTTGCTTAATGCTGTTACCCTACCCCTTATGTTTAAGGCTTGTTTACACTTTGTGAAGTAAATTAGATTGATATCATCGAGTGACAAATAAGACAGTTAGGTATTAAATGTAGGGTAACCATACCGATTATTAGTTTTATTAGAAAGTGAACGAAAGTAAAAGAAGTCTAACAACTGAGTTAGTGGAATTCACTATCCGTCATTCACTGAGCCAAAATTAATAGTTCTGTATTATCAATTTGATGTCACCTGTGTACATAATTTAGAGAAGGAAAAAAACGAATAAAAAATATTCAAATAATGCACTTGTTGTCAGTTTTACGAAATTTACTTAACTGCACACTTTGTCGTTAACCTGCTAACAGTTTCACTGTATTTGTCGCTGACCTGTCCCCATTGTCGATAATGTGGTTATAAATAGTCATTCACCTGCCTACCGCATAATTTCAAATACCTGTATCTTATAAGATAATGAAATTAATCACTTTCCACTTTCTAGCGAACCTAATTGAAAAACAACAAAAAAATCGGAAATTTTCTGAAAAATGGAAAATTAGTTCAAGAGTGCAACTTTTTCGAGAACGAACTTCTAACATTTTTATATCCTTCATATTTTAATTAAAAAATACATTTTTATGGTTACAATGTCTAGTATTTGAAACACTATGTTTCGTGTTTTAAAAGCATTTCATTGTTCGAAGTGAGAAACATTACGCTGAGAAAATGGAATGGTGCATTTCGTTTCCTGTGCCTTGGGCAGCAAAACGAAGTGGTTACGAAAGGATTTTACGTAACGTAAAGTTATATTCGTTTTCAAAACAATACGAGTAATATCAAGCATCCCTATGCATTTGTACAACGGTTAATAATAGGAGATTGAATGTCATTTTATTGTAGCTGGCATTAAAAGGTTATATCAATTTAAGATGAAGCAAGTGAGACGCAGAGCGTTCCGGGAGAGACAGAACATACTATTTGGGGCGCAGAAAATGATTTGATGTATCCTTGTTTTCATGTTACATCAATCACGCGGCACATTCTCGCCGTCGAAACTTGCGCGCCATGAATGCGGTATTGAAGGCTTCGTCGCATTGATGTATTCAACACAAACATTCCTACTTAATGTCGGACGCTCCATTTGTAAATGATGCAAAACTTAGGAGTCACCGTTGCTTTGGCTTTTTTTATCAAATAACGTACTCGTAAAGTAACATTACCTCTAATTTGTAATCCTGATTTCACTTGCTACAACTTTATTGGTCTTCATAATCGTTAGTCCTAATGATGAGGTGACATAATGAGTATTGAATAGCGTCGCTCGTCGTTGCATCAACTCTGGCTTGCTTTTAGGGTTTGTGTTATATTTTTGCAATTCACCCGTTAAGTTTCTTGTCATTCTGCCATTTTCTTCTATTCAATATAATAAAAACCAATGTTAAAAAAAGGTTTATCTTATCTACCATTATGGCAGTCAAATTGTATGATTTAATTTATAAGTAACAAACGTTATTTAGTATCAAAATGAGGTTAATAAAAATGGGAACTACAATAGTTATGACTGTGTGAATTTTGGGATATCGCTACGTTATGGGAATTGAACAAAATTATAAGTAGAAAGCGTGATGGCTAACATCCATTATGACTAGATGTTATGAAAAATAATTTTAGGACAATTGACGTTATGGCAAAAGAAGGAACCCCCGTAAAACATAATATTAAGAATTATAAATGGGAAGCGCTAAGTGCTCGAAGCTAACGTCGCTGGATAATAACGCCTGCTTTCTTAATCTACCGAGCGAACGTAGTATTTATTAATAATAAATTTATAATGCTTAGCTTACTAATTAGCGGAGTGCGTAAAATGAGTCGGTACGAACTTTAGGGATACATAACAATGAAAATGTCACTTTATGAAATGGGGAGTAATGGGGACTGCCCTGATTAATGACACAACAGTAGAGAGTTGTTTCGACCTGCTTGGTTTTCATTCGTTCGCTCTCGTCACGGCTTTATCCCAAATATTTAAAGGTTATACTTACAAAAAAATATTAAAAGCTGGCTAAGAACAATACACAAATAAACTTTAAACCACACATCACACATAAAAAACACTGAATTACATAGTGGAAAAAGGGAGGTTTTATCGCTAAATGTTTGCCTAGTTGGTAGTCACCCTGCCTAAGAAGCTAGCGGTCCTGGGTTCAAATCCCGTTGAAGACGGATATTTGTGTGATGAGCGCGAATATTTGTTCCTGAGTCATGGATGATTTTTATCTACTTAAATTAATATTTCTCTGTACAAGTATTTATAATATCGTTGTCTAGTTTGGGACTACCAAGGTCAATTGGTGCGACATAGTCCCCTGATATTTATTATTTATTTATTAAGTAACGATCACTTCCAAGACTTTAGAAAGAAGAAACGCCGCTAAACATTTAAACACACGCGGAAACAAGATACCAACGCGAAATAAAATAAATTATAGAAATATTGCCGAAGTCAAATTCCTTGTCATTGATTATTAAACCGAAGTGGTTCGGGATAGAACAGCAACAATAAATGTCGTGCGACATGATAACAATGCGATAGACGGGTTATGGAGCGGGGACGGTCTTGATAAATGGCCGTGGCGCGGTACGAACCAGACGTACAATTTATGCATAGCTGTCGTCTATGAAACCTAAAATACATAATAGCTCAACGGCTAGCGCCACAGATATTTTGGCTCTAAATGTTTCGCTTCTCTGAGTGAAATATTAATTTTTGAACCCTTTTGGAACCCAGATAGCGGTTTTATGAGTTTAATATGTTAGTCAAATGAACAAACGGATATAGAATATTTTTTAAATATATGCAAGTTTTACGGGTAACTCATCATTCTATCGAATTTCACTTCGATTGTAACATTTCACCGAATGTCATTTCATCGACGCTATTTTCTGTTAAAGCCATGAGGTTAAGTTAGGTTAGATTAGTGACTACCACAAATTAACTCATGCGGTGAGAAATATCTTTTGATGTAATGAAAGTTCTACGTAATGATACGTTCGTTGTTTTTTTTTATAAAATAAGAGGTACCTAGATTTATGGCTGAACCCAATATTCAAACCGAGGACGGGTAGGTTGTATGGGCAAATGTCAAATTTAAACCCGAAGTAAACCTTATCTATCCGCGGTTTAAATAGATTGGTCCTTGACTAGGTTTGATAAAAAATCTGCTCTGAACGTAGCGGTCACCAATCAGAGGATTTTACCTATTTATAGGAAATAGTTATTAGTAGGGTTGGGATTTTGGTGGCAAATCGTGGTTTTAGGATCCATGGAGTCGCTTTTTCCTAATTATTATAATACATGACACTTTGATTTTGACCTTCAGTTGAGTATATTTCAAAATGAACTAAATACATTTTTAGTTCGGTTTTTCCATACCTACTAATATTTGCTAGTTTGTAACGCTTTCACAGCAGAGATATCCTCCATACTAAAATTCATTTAAATTGGTTTAGCGGTTTGATTAATAAATTAATTTTGAAATGTTAAAATACTGAAGGTCAAAATCAAAGTGGTATGTATTACAATAAATAGGAAATAGCGACTCCATGTATTCTAGAACCACGATTTGCCACCAAAAGTCCTAACTCTAGTTATTAGTTAGTGTCAGTTTTCTGTAACTTTCGTACATAGTCCAAAATTTATTAAACAACTCCTGAACCACTTCTATCTATTGATGACGCATTAAAATTCGTTGCGTAATACGAAAGATCTAAGCGTACATACAGAGAAACAGTTGACGGGAAGCGACTGTGTTTTAAACTATGTAAAGATTAAGTGAACACCCACAGCAACATTCACTTGTGGGAGGACCTTCGCATCGTTGTGTTCCGGTTTGGGGATAAGACAGCCGGTGAAATCACTAGCATAGAGGCATTCCATCTTAGTCCTCAGGGTTGGCAACGCATTTGCAGTCTTGTGAATGCGAATGTCTATGGGTCACAGTTTCCACTTACCATCAGGTGGCCTGTGTGCTCGTTTGCCTTCCCATGCTATAAAAAAAAAAACCTACCTACACAAAGCGTTAAATGGCTTTACTTTAGCCAATTTTGCTCGGTTCATATTTTCAGGCTAATTGACCGCTTTGCGAATATTTAAGCAGTTAATAATTAAACACTTACGTATTACAAATTAATTTTAATGCCATATCGTAGGCTGGCATTAATATAAACAGGGCCGGTATTCTAAGCGGAAAATACCAAATTTACTTGACAGTATGGCGGCCGAGATAAAAACCATACCATAACAGGTCAAATACGATTTGGATTTCACCGCCTAGAATAGAGGCGCTGTTCCGCTACACAAAATATAAACGATTTTTTATGAGCAGCAACACTTACCAATTCAGGGAGAGAAATCGATACAGGGAATAAAAAGACATCTAAAGAACATCCCTTAAGCTTTCCAATGTATACATTTTTAACGCAACCTTTTTGCTTAAGTCGCTAAACTCGTTGTTAATAAAGTATTCCGAGAAAAGTGGATATTTTCTTATGAATGGATTTTCCCCGGTCGGATTTATTGTCCTCTATTTCTAAAGCCGATTGTATGGATTCAGTTAAAATGATTGCGTCTCAAAAACTTAGAAAAGGGTGTCGCGAAATTAAAAAGGTTCGACAAATATTTCCCAGGGCTGCGTTGAATGGAATTGTATTCAATATGCGGCTGGAGCACGATGAGCGTGATGTTTAAGTAGGCTGCTAATCCCACCAATATTGAAATATCTGCGACAATATTCTGAAGGGAAGCCGTTATCCGCTTTTTATTAAAACACCGTTTTATATAAGAGACGGCACGAAAAATATTGTTTGTAATATCTTGGTGGTCGGAATCTCAATAATAAAACGTTTCTAGACATTGAACATCGAAGCGACGGGGTAATAAGTTATGAATATGAATCTTCACCTTCATTCCTTACCGTGATATAAATTGCTAATTTTCATCTTAATTATAGAAGACTGCAATATCAGAATTGCATAATTTTTCATGCGATGTAGAAATTATTTAGCGTTGGACTAATAACTATTAATGGCTATAGCCCGGCGTGCGTTCCAGCAGATTCTGTCATTTGAGCGAGTAATTATAATTTAATATCCTCATTCCATAAACTGCGCCGTCCTATTTTAATCAACTTCATTTTGAATCGCACAAAAACCTTACGTTACATCATATCTTATTTGTTTATTTGAACCATTTAGAAAGTACGCTTTGGTACGGGTAGGTACACTATATAATTCCGAATACAATGTTTTAATGGAAGACTTTGCTTTTTGATATTGCTAAGGTATAAAACAAATCTATTTATAGGAATTGTATTGGCCCGAAGACATTTACTTACACAAATAAGAAAACATAATGAGATTTGTGACAATCATGTCGCTGGCATAAATCTGTAAATTTTCTACTTACTACTTACTTAATTGGTTTTTAGGAACCCCTGATTATTATCGTATACCTACCTACTAAAATTCGGTAGGACTTATAGATATGCCTTAAGCAGAATATATACTTATTTGAATTTACGACTATCTGCACCAAGCCTGCGAATTTGTACGCGTAGAATTAGTAATTTCATAATTCCACTTCATCAATGTTTTTTCTGGATCATATGTGTTAATTCAGCAAATTAGCTACTCGTATCTGTGCTAAGTATTTCATTAATATCTGTCTTCCTGTTTCACCGCGAAGGGGATACAAACATTAATACCAATGGATATCTAAGGGCCGCATTCAAGGCCAGTTAATAACTATTAAGTTGTTCGAAAAGTAAAAAAAATAACTAGTTAATTGTTTCTAAAATCGCAGTGAGCTAAATAAAATTAACTTGATACTTTTACTATTACTCACAGGTTGAATTTTGTAAGTTTAACCATCTAAAAACCCCAGTTTTGCTAGTCAAAATATTTTTACTGCAGGCTCTTGGCCCGATTCGATAAAGGTCGGTTTTCGGTGGATGTACGTTTCCTATTCCCAATCCCCGTTTTGGAACGGCACCCTAAGCCGGCCAGAGATGGTAAATGAAAAATAAAACCCAGCGAGCCAAGTTCTGCCGTAAGCCGGGACTTGCGGGGCGTTCGAGAAAACCGGGCTCTTCTCTCAACTACCTTGTTATTAGACTATATTGTTGACCTGGGAGACTGTTCGGAATCTGCTTTTGCTACGGATTTTAAGCAAATATTGGGTCCAAACGAACAGTAACAAGGCTAGCGCAAGCATTCCTTTGGAGATCGAGATAGCACACCTAGTTACACTTTAGGTTTTTTTTTTAAATACATACATACATACATAAACTCACGCCTTCATTCCCAGAGTGGGGTAGGCAGAGCTACAGAATTATCAACAACTTTAAAACTTGTTGATAAGTCAGTAACCACATTTAGCACAGATCGGCTAAGATGTTTACCAGCGTATTAGTGACAGGTTGCAAGCTCATCGCCTAATAGTACCTGCTACAAGCCTATATTCCCTTAGTCGCCTCTTACAACATCCACGGGAAGACATGGAGTGGCACTATTCTAACCCGGCAACCACACGGCATGTAAATACTTAAATGCGGCATGTGTAGTGTACAGATTTGAAATGTCCCAGACACATAGGGAGTATATACCTACCTGTGAATTATCAAGAGGGAGATAACGTGATGAAGATAAGGTGATTTTGTATAATGCGGGCATCGCAGGTCGTGTCAATCTTTTGGCCATTGTTAGATATGTCGCAGGGAAATTATGTAAAATGTGAGATTTGACCATATCTTTAAGAGATACAATAAATTAATTACAGTGGAGTTATTATAACATGGCTATGAAGTTCATTTTACGGCGAGCGTGAAGGACGGAGCTAGATCAATTATATAGCTCTGTCTTTTTCTCTCAGCGTAAACTGAACTGCATACCGTAAGACGGGGCTATTTGGGAACCACGAGGCTATTTGGAACCCAAGTAATTATAAGCTTTTACTTGATATATTTTTGTCATGGCAACAATATAACTAAAAACTTAGCCTGACAACAAATTTTACTGTTCTAGCATAGCCATGACAAAAAATATATCAACTAAAAGCTTATGATTACTTAGTTCCAAATAGCCCCGTGATTACCAAATAGCCCCATTTTACGCTAGCTATGTCATAATAACCCCGCAGATGATAAATCTAAACGGTTATTTCCCTATTTATATTGTTTTGGTAAACATTTCAAATGGATCATTTTGGTCCAATCATTAATCGGCAATCGGTAAAATGGTAATAAATAAAAATAAAAAAAGTAATTTTCAAGTATCCTGAACATGATAAAATGTAATTGAAGAACGGTTAAAATTGGCTTTTTATTGTGAATTTTAACCATGTTATTATATTAAATTAAATTGCTACAATATTGTTTACGACATTGCACATTTAATCTGCCATTTTATAATGAGTTCTCTTGTAGATGTAAATCACTGACGTAACAGTCGAGTTCAAAAATATGTATACACTTTAGTACCTTTGTCACTTTAATCGTTGCGACAATTCATATATGGCAGTTTAAATATGACATTAAATAGACAAGATACTAAAGTGTATACATGTTTATGAACTCGACTGTACAACACAATAACGTTTACAGGAAAATTGAAACGGTGGGACTGGAGCCGGAGTATTCTTCGAAAGGCATATTAAATTGAAAAATTCGTTCCACAATTTGTTTTGCAAAAATAAGCATTATTGACTTTTGTGCCAGTTGGGTAATTGTCTTACAAGAGTCGCTTTTGAAACCGGCAAGCCTTAATTGTCCATAAACATTATCAATTAAGTTCGTGAGTTAATGTGGCCACAGGTTTCATTGGCGAAGCAACTTATTCGTCCTAGACAAGATACTTAACGCAAACCATTGTCGAAAACTGAATTTGTATCAAATCGACATGAGCGACCATCCAGGAGCTTACGTTAATCCTACATTTTCGATAACGATAACGTTCTCGCAAAACATCGTCGTCTAGAGCCACAGCTCGTCCATAGCGGTAGCTACCTAATTCTGTCTTACTTTAGTTTGCTGATCAATACTTCGTCGACGAATGAATCAGTAAATTTTTAGAAAATAAAAATCTCTTCTTAACATTTTTGTCCTAAAATCGAATATTATAACTTGATTCATTATTATTTGCCCTACTTTGGTCTAAACCAATTTTATGCGTTTTGGTATTCCCTGCACTTCAATATTATAACTCCATTATTATTAAGGCTCTGTCATCCCGGCTCATAGACACCACCGGAGATCCTAGAGCTGGTGCTTACCTCTCCTAAAAGATTGGGCTAGCTACCCAGAGAGGTAATGCAGCCAGTGTCATAGGGACCATGCCGCGAGCGGACCGGACCGAAGATTCCGCTGTCAAACTGTGCAAACAGTTTTGTGGAACAATTAATAATATATTAACTTTGTGTTTCTTATAATTAATAAATAAATAATAAATAATAATAAAGTGTTGATTATTATTTACATCTCTAATATTTGAGTAGCATAGTTTTTTTTTTTTTTTTTTTTTTTTCAGTTTTAACTTTTAATTGTTATCAAGTTGTTTGTTTTAGTTTTGAATTATTATTTTTTGATGCTTCGAAATATAATTATAAATATCAATTTTTTTAGCAAGCGGTGTGATATTGAATGAAAAACCACTTAATGGAAATAAACATGAAAATTATCACAAATACGAGACATTTTTACCCGACCAAAACAAGGATTAGGTTCTTAGATCCTCGGTTTTTTTACCCATCCAGTATTTAGTGACATACCCATATATATTACTTATAGTGCTCGCATTAGTAGTTACAGTAAAGTGCTTTACACTGATCGTGGCATTTTAGTTCTCGTCAACACTCTTTATATCTGTGGAAGTTGTACAAGCAGGAAGTGATTATATTAATGGTGGACACGGTTTTTTAAATGTTGGTGTTGCTTTCGTCGTTAATGTGATGGGGACGAGAAATATTTTTCTGATAAAAGCCTGGAAAATGTAGAACAGTCAGGAACAATATTAAACTGGAGGAACAACTCGATAACTGTTCTGAATTTCAATATTTCAAAGTTATGCCGGCTTTTTAATGGAAGTCAGGAAATGCATTTTACACTTTTAATATTATTTTGATGTTATTCAAATATATTCTAGGGATTATCTCGGAACCGTGACTCCAAACGCGTATAGTTATTATTCAGCTATTCACTCGTATTTTCCGGTATAAAATGTATTACTTTTCGCCAACATTTAATCATATCTACTTGATCCGTCATAACATAAAATATCGGAAAAGCAACAAAGTGTAGATACTTGTACATTTGCCTCGATGCACAACCTTTCACTAATTTCAATCTCTTAAGATCTCTTTCTAATTTGGCTATGTAATGCAAATCGAATAGCTGTCAGCCAGTCGTTGACATCGGTTATTGACCACACGGCTAAATTACGAACAACGACAAGTGGCTCAACAATCCCGGTCCGTGACTGTACAATAAAGTGTTGACATACATATCGCATGCCATATAAGCCAGTCAACTACAACTTATCGCTACTGGCTGGGCAGACAAAGGACGATCGAACGGATAGACACTGGATATTGCACGGGTGTACTAGCGATTTGTGTACAGAAAACCCTGGCGCACAAAAGTGACATGCCACTAAACGCCACCTGTTTATGACAAGGGTTTACGCAAACTGATCCCTTGCATAGACTTAATGTTTTGAAAATGAAATTCAATGTCACCTCAGTTAAAATAGTGTGCTGGGTGTGCAAGATACGTATTCTAACCTCCTAAGCCAATAAACAATATCTCAGATTCAATTGCCAAAGTAGATTTAATCCTCTCCACTTAGTAATGAGGTTGTTATTGCTGCAGGAGGCTTATTTGAGATGCTGCTATTTGGCTTTAACAGGGCAGTATTTGTGTATTCCTAAAGCTGACAGATATCGTAATCACACGCTGGTACAAGGATCACCCCTCGGGGGATAACACGAACGTCGCTCCGGCGCTCCGCGGCGCAGCCACATATAAATCCTTGTAAACAAAATTGTAACTGTCATCGATATCGTTCTTTACGATACGAGAGCTGAGTATGAAATTCAAATCGTACAAATTGACCACGAACCCTTTTCCTGGGCTCTTATTATGGTCGCTTTTCTTGCGTCGGATAAAGCTTCGGTCACTCTCGCACGTACATACTGATCAGAGCGTGACAGATGTTTTATCCACGTCAGTAAATACAAACATAATAGGCTCGCAGACCTTCCTTCATCTATGTATATCGTTAAAATATTCTCTAAATATATTCTACTTACAGACGAGCCGGTGTTATTATGTTTTATTTTTTCTTCGCGAACGCCTTATTATTTTTATACTTTCTTTATAGGAGGCGATATCGGCTATAAAAGTGAAATGTTTCTGGTCTGATTGCTCGTGACGCACGAGATACCTTACCGTTGGAATGGCTTACAATGTATGACTCCAACTTAAAATGCTGGGGTGGTTATTTTAATAAGAAAGTCTGTCTAAATAAATACTGACGCTGAATAACAAAATATTGGTACAGAAGTTCAGGTGAACGTTTGACCAAAGGCGTCTTTTAAATTGTTAATAAACCTCGCTATTTCTGACCTAATTTTGCGACTGGATAATATTTTCTTGTTACGTATTATCTGACAAAGTAATTAAATACTTTGACTTTTTTTGCCACTCAACATGTTCAACTGTCTATAGTTACTACATTTAAGTGACCATGTAAAGAAGATTCCAACAGAAAAATCCTTTTTTAAAGTAGGTTAAAAAGTAAATCCACGAATATCCTGAAACTCCTTCACAGCCTTAGTCTTAGCAGGTGTAAGTAATTTATAAATCTATGATGTATTGTGTAATGAACCCAGTATTTCCACGGCGAAATGAGCGAGCTTTATGGGTAATATAGCGCAGACTGGCTTGCCGAGAAACTTAGTTGCATTTTGCATAAAATCGATATAGCCTTATAGTCATGGCGCTGGTAACAATAGCTATCTGCCGTATCGTTACTGTTATGTTGCGAATTATCATTCTAATATCTACTGTGTATGGGAATTTGTGCGGAAAATAAAATACATTCCGTATGTTATCTCTCGAATCGTATGAATCATGTAAACAATGAGATCAGCGTTATCTCGGATAGCGGGTAAGTATCATTGCTTCCACACAAGTGCTTCTTGGCTTGCTGTGGAAATAAACTACAAAATTGTTTACGAGTTTGAGAGGACTGTACTAATATATGTATGTATGGGCATTTGAGGTTATGGTATTTATATTTCATAAAGGAAACATTGCAATCCACTTGATGTAATAAATTGTATAATTAACAGATTTTGCTATCGAGCGTTAACGAGCAATTTTAGTTAGCAAGTTAATTTTCAGCAACAACATCGCAGTCTCATGTAATAAAAATACTTACTTGCTTTGTCTGCAACCTGTTATTAGGTAAGATAAATTGAATACATATTATTTGTTACTTACAAAAAGCCTAAAAATCATAACATTGTTGTTAAATATTATACTGAGGTCTAGCAGCATTTTTGCATCGCAACCAATTAAGATCCCGGATTGGACTATTGTTTATCCTACCAACCCGTTTACATTCAGCGCCAACGACCCGATAGTCGGGTCCGCTCTTTGTAGCTTATTATCGCTACATAAATAGCATATAAAAATCCTGCTGCAGGCTACAGCGTAGCACTCGTAGCAGTGGTTGGCGGTTAACGCTCTAAAGCAAATTACCACCAGAATGCTTCGACCTTTAACCTCATGTATAGAAACCTGAAGACTTGTTTAGGGTTAATGATAATTCGGTCTTGCTCCCAAGGTAACCTTTTGTCGAAGATATTTAATCGACACACGGGATTTCCGTACAGGTAGGTTTTTTTTAAGTGATCATCGCGACCCATAAACCTCAGCAACACCAGAGGAATCCCAGGTGCGCCGGCAAAGGAGTAAAGAGTAGGCTCGTTTTTTGAAGGCCCCCAATTTGTATTGATTTGGAAATACAGACGCTAAGAGTTGATTCCACATAGATATTATTATGGTGCGTGGCAAGAAGGCCCTCGAAAAACGCACGTTAGTGGATTTCCAACTATCAAAATGGTGTGGCTTTGTCATACGACGTACTATAGTTTTGTGGGGCAATGCCTAATTGGGATAGATAAAAAAATATAACTCACGGTTTTTTCATTCTTATTCAAAAGAATAGGTACTTTTAAGAGACCTAAATATTTCATTTTTTTTTATTAGACCCAATAGTTTCGTTTTAATATCTTATTTATTTAGCGGACATTTTATGGATGACATGATTTTTTTAAATTTGGGATGGCATTTTCAAATAAATTACAACAATTCAATGATATCAAATGATAAAAAGTAATTGTAATAGTGTATTATAACATACTATTTCAAGCGGTTTTCGCCTAACCCGTGATTCGTTTTACTTATGAAGGCTTCAAGCCGAAAACGAAAGTCAAACAAAGGTCAAATATAATTTGGTCAAAATATCCGAAATAAATAAATATTTCAAAAAACTTAATAATGCAGAACGGCTTTAAAACCTTATTCCTCGAAATGGTTTTCGAATTAGAGTAATTGTAAAAATATGAACAATCCCAATTTGGGATAGAGAGATAGAGTTTTAAAGCCGTTCTGCATTTTTTTTTGAAATATTTATCTATTTTGGATATTTCGACAAAAGTATATTTGACCTTTGTTTGACTTTCGTTTTCGGCTTGCAGCCCTCCTAGGTGTATCTTACGGGTTAGGCGAAAACCGCTTGAAATAGTATGTTTTAATACACTATTAAATTCACTTTTTATCATTAGATATCCTTTCATTGTTGTTATTTATTAGAAAATGCCAAACTAAATTTATAATAATCATGTCATCCATAAAATGTCTGCTAAATAAATAAAGATATTAAAACAAAACTATTGCTTTGAATATAAAATTAATGAAATCGGTCTCCTAAAATTACCTATTCTTTCGAATTAGAGTGTAAAAACTGTGGGTTCTTTTTTTTGGTCTATCCCAATTGTTAGCTTTAATTAAATTGTATCGGAATATGCAACACGGAATATTACATAAATACAAATAATAATAAAATACCCTCTCCCGGAGCTTGTTAAACTGTACTGATTATTACCGTACCTATCAAGCATAGCCGGAATGCCTTCCTGAGAACTTATTAAAATGCTTTAAAAATTAAAATTTTATTGTAAGGATTCCAAGTTAATTTTCAGCAACAACGACGCAGTCTCATGTAATAAAAATACTTGCTTACTTTGTCTACAACCTTATTACGGAAGAGCTTTATTAATTTCCGCTTTATTATCGACTAAAGCTATGAGCAGGTATAATCTAGACGTTATTTTTTTATGAATAAATAATCGATTTAGTAATTTTGTGTGTGATCTTGGTTTTCTCCTCTAAATGCAGTCCTACCAAAGAAGGCGGCTAACTGTCAATATAGTAGTCGAACCATTTTACACTCTATTGGTAAGTACATTAAATTTAAAATGCTCATATTATTATTTATTACTATGCAGTTAGCCACATTATTTGGTATGAAGAGCAGCCAATAACAGAATTGCAGAAATAATTTTGAGGTAACACAAAATCATTAATGATGGTAATATAAAACCTAAAAGTACATGGTGATCTTATATTTTCAAGTGAATCACAGTGTTATAGCACGTGTCCACTTTTGGGTGCACCCTTTCACTTTCACTCGCTCACATACATTATTATGTTAGTCTAACATATTCAGTACCCTCGACCCAATGGACCCTACCATACCATTCTCGTAGCAGACTTTCGCTACGAAACGGAAAAATGCTTCTACAGCCGACAGCGTAGCACTCGTAGTGTTGCTGGCCGGGGCTTTAAGCCAAGAATACACATGCCTGTAAAACGGAACAGTAGCGTGCGTACTAATAAACGGCACGTACAAGTAACTGGCACACAGTCCATTTGCAAGTTAACTTGCATGCAATTTTATCCAGGCAGGCATGCCTGTAGTTGTCGCGTTCATTCACACGAGCCATAAACATATGTTTTGCATGCCAGTAAATTTCATTGCTTGCAATCTAGTCGCTAGCCAGATACAGGCATGCTTCCTTAGAAGGAGCTGTTGTGCAAGTGTGCCAGCGACAAGCATGTGTATTCCCGGCTTTATAGTATTTTAAAGACCTCTTGCACTGTACCTATAGTCTGATGCACTGGGAATAGGCTAGCTTGACAGATCACGTCTTCGCCGACATGTTCCGAATGGAATACAGAGTGCTTCATAATGGACCCGAAAAAAGTAAAGGCATATTCGAGCGTCACTTAGACAGTAAGTGCATTAAAGTGTCGGCCCGAATGGGTTTAGCGGCTGTAGGTATTATGAATTTTAAAACCATTCAAGTTCCAGATAAAACAAAAGGGATTTTATTACAGTTGCGTGGCTCTAGCTCTTTAAATGCCTGGACTAAAAGTTAAGAATTCAGCCTCAGGTATTGCCAGTTTATATTGTATAGAAAATAAGGTCTCGCAAATATTTTTGAAGTATCCATTTTCCGAGTATCCATTTAAAATTTCCACAGGGCTGATGGCCGATGAGAGTTATATTGTGATTGGAAACTTTGTTTTATGCATATTATATCTTTTGTTGTAGGTTAGGTCGCTGTCAAATATATTGGAGCATTCGACGTGTCGAAATTAACGGACCACTCTTTTATGATTTTAATTCGTGGAACACCCCGGAACATTGTTTTTTAATGTGTGCAGATGTGTACTTAGGGCTATATAAGGCAAAAAAGTTATGCGCACAAAGGGCGCTCTACGGGTTAACAATATACTTAGGGTTAAAATATTTTTTCACGCCACATGCTCGAAAATGCCCAATTATATATCATGCAAATCTCACCTAAAGTGAGTCGTTATAACCTGCAGGTTAATAATGAGATTTAAATTCCTGTGAAAAATTACAATTTGTTATTTTTTTAAATAAAGTTCTTTAAGTTTGAATAAAATGTTGTTTCTAGTACGTAGCCTTGCTTTTTAGTGTCTCGCAAAAGGTGAGAAAAGTAGAGTATTCTCCTTTGGGATAAAGCTGTTTTCGTCTTGGGCGAGCTTGAATTCCTCGCTGCACTCAGGACTCCGTTTTAATTCCCTCGCTTCGCTCCTGAATTAACTCGTACCACCCTCGTTACGCTCGGGAGTTAAATCTACAATCCTTCATTTGCTCAGGATTGAATATCGCGCCCATGACATAAAACAGTGCTTTATCCCCCAGGTGTATAATCTACTATTAAACACCTTGTATTCCTTCGATACGACACATTTAATGGCTGCTGTACACGATTGGACTCTATTACACTTAACTTACTCTATTCAGAACAATAAAGCTTTGTAACGATACGAGCGCTTACTGTCAAGTAGAGCTACAGAGCGCATCGACAAGTGGAATGGAGTTCTAGATCTTTAATATCACAATTTGCTATTTTTACCGATGTTCTATATCGCTATGTTTTTTACTATTTATCTTTGTTGAGCAAAGAATGGGTCCTAGACAACATTGTACTTTTGACCAATAATATCAGTATCGACGACGCAATAACTCTGCATACGAAGATAGAGCTCCTGGGTTCAAATCCCGGTAAGGGCAGATATTTATGTGATGAGCGCAAATATGTATTCCGGAGTCATGGATGTTTTCTATGTATTAAATTGTGTATTTCTCTATACATATAAGTGTTTATATCGTTTTCTAAAGCTTTTGCGATGCGATTTTATTTTACCCTGTATTGGTGTCCCACTGCTGGACAAAGGCCTCTCCTCTTTTCCGCCATGAGATGCCATGCAGAATGTTGTCTAAAATTATAAGTGGGAAGTTTTTAGTAATACGACAACATGTAAAAGAATTACTTTATTTCCATTTTAATGATATTTTACAAGAATAGTTCAACTACTGCAACGTTACATATAATTATGATTGATCAACAAAACCCATCAATTTATGAAATATGCCGACTCAACGGAGTCTCTACGGACAAAAACTTAACATGGTATGGTAACATTGAGCTTAAAAGCTTCGTCTATTGTAAATTATTGTTACATGTATTTATTAAATATTTAGTATACAAAGCACGCCATATTGTCTTTATTGCAGATGTGAAGTGTTAATATTTACAAAATGTTAAATACTGATTGAAATGAACCATTACATATTTTTATACCTTACTTATATTTCTATATAGCTCAGCACCTATATCATATTTACAGTGACATAGAAAAAGATATGCGAATATAATTTTGTGGAGGATACCATTAGATGATATTTAATGATATGCGTGAGGTATGGGGTGATAATAACGTGTCTCAGGGGTTCTACATCTTTCGTGAGGACACTTCGTTTACCTTAACACCCAGGTTTTAACATTTTATTGGACCATAAAGTAAAGACCAATTTTGTTTAGATAAAAAAACTTTATAATCGTAATTACCTTCATGCAGTCGCTGAATGACCATAATGCCAACAAGTGTTTGTTAAGTAATCACTTACTTAGTACCCGAGACAATCATCACTACATCATGATGTTTCTTTTCCTTTTCCTTCTTTAGCAAGTAAAGCAACATTGTTTAGCAAACATTTTGTAAGCAAACATGAACTTCACTTTCTTGTGTTTTAACAAACAGTAAAGATGTGTTTTCGGTAAACTTTTGTTTCTGAAATTTAGGAAAACAGAAGAGGAGGACCACTGATTTGAGTAAATAATTCTGAATTAAGTTCATTTCTTCGCGTAGGTTTTTTTAGGAAATATATTTACTCCGAAAATATGTTAAGTAATTTGTAGGATATCTAATAATACTACTCATTAGGAATGATTAAAAGTATTATTGTATTTAAAGTCATACTTAATTGGGGAAATAGACAAAATAAGATCTAGGTAAAATTAAAACTTAAAAATAGTAAATAAATTGTTAAGTATTTCATTTGGATGTTATTAACTATGATCTGGGTATAATAGGACAGTATTGTAAGCACTATTATTAGGGACTATTACATTAACATGAATTACATGACCGACTATTAAACTATTTAAACGCAGCTATATATTTAAGATATGGCACATTTATCGTAGAGATCTATCAGTCTTTCTTTAATTTAAAAATTACAAGTAGGTATATTTTAATTACAAGAATTTGCGTAAACAAAATATGTATTTACAATAATCAGCAATAATTAACGGTTTTCTACTTCGATGTCCAATCGATCATCAAGCTAAGCTTACAAAATAATTTAGAAATGGAAGATTTCAGAGTATCTTTGGTAAACCTGGGATCAGTAACGAACAAAAAGAGAAATCAGTAAGTTACGTCAAGTGATATACAGAACAATAATTTTACTTAACCCTTTATGAGCTTGAGTTGAGTGCCCTTACATACACGCAGGCGGCACAGCCACGACTGATTCAGCGTTAAGCAGCGTTATCAGCGTTATGTCACGCCCCAACACTAGCTTGTAGCGTACGTGTAAGGCGCGCACGGGTTGTCGATTTTTTTTTGGTCGAAAATGTTTTGTATAATATAGAATGGCACATACTTCTTATAATTTTTTTTTGTTTTTTTTTGTTCTAAAGAATTTTTTGTCTAAAATTGAATTGTCTTACATTTTAATCACTATAATGTGAAATCCATAATATTGTTTGGTTAACGTGTTATTTAGTTTAATGTTTTAGCTCCGACTTTTATACTAGGCGTTAAATTTATCAGCGTGAAGTAGGAAATATTTTAAGTCCTAGAAAAGATCGTGAAAATAGATGAAAAAATTGCTTGAAAGATGGATAGGCGGAACAGTGATGCGGCTCGGCTGGCGGGCCAATATAAAACACCTAGGTCACATGATTACTCAAATAATCTTTAAGTTAGGTTAGGTTAGAATTGTGTTAAGGCGTGAAGCGCCACAACTAGGCGGAATAGGAGCTCCGCCAAGCCTCAGGGTCAGGGTTCATTCCATGTGAATATTTACTTACTAGTGGGAAAAATATTCGGAATAACAACGCTATACCAAAAAACCATTCGACAAAATAAAGTTATTCCATACAAATGTAACGACGAACAATAACGATATTATGCAAAACAATTTCGATCAAACAATTTTCGACATTTAAATCATTCGACGAAACGTTGCTATGCAAAAGAATATGTGTCGAAACAAAAATAGGCCAAACAATTTTAGACCAATCGCTATACACCCGGCGCGCACACGTACGAGCCGCTCAATGTACCCTTGCTCAAAGATGTTCTACTGGTTTGTTTCTACTGCGCTAAAGTGGCAATTCACTGTAATACTAACGATGAGTTTATAAAAATTAGTACCTCTAACAAATATGAATAAATGGTTTCATGCTTCGAACAACTCGTTCACATTGTTAAGAGGATTGTGAAGCTAAAAAAATTCATACAAAACGCGATTTTTAATATGTTGTAGATATCATGAAAACCTAAATATGTCTTTACGTTTTCCTTTCCACGAAAATACTTCTTAGAATTAAACAAAATTACAAAAATTAAAAAAACGTACCGACTTAGTTCTTTACAATATATACAACATATTCAAAAATCGTGGAAATCAAACTCGATTTAGGGGGTGAGAAACGTTAACAGCCGGAGCTTTTGTATGGAATTTTTTGACAGCTACGCGATTTTAGCGGCGCTTCACAATCCTCTTAATGACCGTTTTTCCCTCATTCAACACCGAATTACGTGCTGACTATGGAAAATACGAGCTGGCTTTACAGAAATAAGCCTCCTCCATCTCCTGAGCAAATTTCACAGCCAAGTTACAAACAATATTAATAAGACAACTGGGCGTCTATTCCACTGCGTTTTTACTTCGCCTTTATTGTCAAGATACAACTTTCACTATGTTAATAAAACCATAATAATACAGAAGTTTAACTGGAATATGGACCCTCAAGTTGCCTTTCAACTGTCAAACAAACATGCGCTATAACTAATTAAAACGACCGTACAAACTTTCTGAAATCTTTCACTTCCATTTCCTTATTAATTAACATAGTTCCTGATACACAACGCTTCAGCGATTATCAACAAAGGCTACAGCTACTATACTAACACAGCTAACGTATCCTAGATATCGTATCTCATTTAGCACAGCGTCTGGTATTGGCACTAGGTCGGGGGGACGTGTCAGCTTGCGATCAGAAGCGCTGCGATGACCGCCACGACGTCGCCACGACCCCGCGACGATGTGGAAGACTGGGTAGACTCGTAATCTGTACCTGGCAAATAAACGGAGCTTAGGAAATGGAAGTTAGGTATGATTGTAACTAAACTTTGTAATGAAAAAATATTACTATAGAAGCACATTAGCTTGTCATATTTTTTCACGAATCATATCTGTTAGTTTTAAAAATATTTCTTGTTCTCTAGAACTCTAATTTACACTCAGGGGCAAAAAAAACGGGTTAGAGTGCGTTTTTCATACTAAAGAGGCTATTTCGAAGCCTTGGTTCCTCACCATGGGATGCTTTTAGTAAAATCTGATGATGGATACCCCGAGCATCGATACAGGACTTCCAGAGAGCTTAGGATACCCAAATGATTGAATCTGCGGCTAACACCGGAATTGTGCATGTTCAGAAAAACATCTAAAACGGCAATAAAATGTAAGGAAATCCAAACGCTGAGCCAAACTCTCTCGCTGTGGTGTTAACTGATTGTGCGATCAGTTAGGTATCTTATGCATTTTTGAACTCCTGTATTGAACCTGGGAGTATCCACCATGAAACCTCGCTCAAAACAACCCCTGGCAAGGAACCAAGGCTTCGAAATAACCGCGTTTGTGTGAAAAACGCACTCTGACCCGTTATTTTTGCCCCTGAGTGTACTACAAACCTAGAATTAGTGGGAGTCTAGGGCAATTTGTTTTACATGAGGTAAATGTTTATCAATCGAGAAATTGATTCGATTCAAATTAAATTAGGTTTTGTTCAATCGTCGTTCAATGATGGATTAATTGAGATTGTCAATAGCCACAAATCAAAGCGTTCCCGCATAATGTTTATTAAATGATTGATCGCTACAAACATGGCGCTAAATGTTCATAATTTCAGATTTCCTTTTGTATTTTAAAACAATAAAAACTCTATAAAACGCCTAATTACAAATACATGTCGTGTTAACAGTGTTCTGTCCCTATTTACCGACAACAATGCGTGACCCGGCGGTGAGCCCTGAGCAGCCCCACATGCCAAGCTATTATTCTGCTATACAACACCGTTCGAGGCACTCCTATATAATTACCATTTGCATTACATAGCTTGCGGCGTCAGCTAATATTTACCTAATTTCGACTCGGTTAAGTAGTTTCTTGAGATCTCTTACGTTGTGTACGTGTTTGTATACCTAGCTCGGAGCAGATGAGTTTGAAGCAAAAATGGGGTAAGATCGTTCGAGAAGGATTATCGGTGTTGATTAAACTTTCCACGCAATTGTATTGGGAATTTAAAATGTTTGCAGCAAATTTGTAGGAGATCAGTTTCTATCACTTCGTTTACTTTTAATTCAAAGAGATAAGAGGCGATACCAACTATCCGAACTTAAAATTATTGTACAATTTATTCAAACTTTATTCAAAAACACAGTTTTAATTGAATATTGGTTGTGCCACTTGTGCCTATGCTGTCTAAGTAGCCATTAGAACTTGCTTTTATCGATCGATGAGATCATTATTTATCTCATCAATGGGCCTTGTATGTCTGCGTCTATATCGCGTGTCAAAGGTGGATAAAGCATCCGTCACTGTCAAACTTATATACGTGTGAGAAAGTGATGCCTTATCTTAAGTTTGTCTCGTTATAAAGCAGCCATGTTAAGGCCCCTGATATTATTTGAAAAACTCGTTAACTGCAATTTTACAAAGTTACATAAAATATTTTACTGTTACTAGACTAAATATTTATGGGCAAAGACACTGCAGGTAAACAAACCATTGATGCAAAAGTTTTATTTGAAAGACATAAAGTTTGCTCGCAAATACTTACCACCAGAATCTTTCCACTCTTCAACTTCGTAATCTCCTATGACTCTGTTCTCAGCGGAGCCGTCCCGCCAGCGACTCTTATTCTTTCCTAAGAATCATAACAAAATCATAAACAACGGAATATATACCATCGCTATGTTATTTTAAAAAGTTGAGATTACGTCAAGTTGAAGCAGGCTTACTTTGCTTTTATTAGCAATGTCGCCAAATCTAGAAAAAGGACCCGGAAAATTATTGCGTCATATTTATGAAGGGCCGTGAAAGTGGGCTTTCAAGTCGGAACATAACATATGACGCCATAAAGAGTATAAAGGAAAGCCGAAATCTATAACAATAAACGGTACATTGGAAGTCAAAGCGCAAACAAAATCGCTTTTCCCACAATAATATTACTAACGACCCAATTGTACGGGAGCATTGGGCCGCGGCGGCAAAACCAATAAATACAAAATCCACCTTTTCCATCCGGCCGGGTGCAGGATCACGATGAATGTATAAAAGGCGTGTAAGAATGGTGGAATTTCGACTGGTATTGACTTCTTTATAATAGCGGTTCACAAAGCAATATTGGGAGCAATTCAAAACTGTATTATTGTAGAGTTTGTATTAGTGTTGTAATTTTTTAGGTGACTCACTAACTGATTCGTGAAAGTGATATAATTATGATATGATAGATCTATTCATGATAAAAAAAATTGTTAAATTATTGGATACTCTTAAGTACATTGGACCCGAGATATTATAAATGTGTTTGAAATGTATTCACTATTCATTATTCATTAAAAAGATGTATCCACTTTTGGACCTTATTACAATGTAATAAGGTGAAAAAGTGGATACATCTCTTTGTAGTCGACTGTACCCGGGCGTGTTGAAGTAATCAACACTTAAGCTTATATCTCGGTTCCTGTATTATTAAGTGATTTTAATTAAAGGTGTTATGTGTATTTTGAGGTCCTCTTAACCATTATAAAGAAGATGATAATAATTTTCATACAATACCCTGCCTTTCAAAACGTCAAAACATTCGATAATCGAACGCATTTTCATTTCATTTCATAAACGAACGCTATATGTATAGTGCGATAGCTCTTAAAAGGTGCTTCGGGTTTGCTAAAGCTAACTATAAGGTCGAGGATTATTTGACAGATAAAAATGCTTGGTGTAAACCAAACACCTAAATAACTAAATGATAACTTCGTTATCAAAATATGTGATTAGTGAATCTTGTCTAGGGGACACGGTTTCCGTAGAAAAACGTATCGAAACTTTTAATGTGATTATCTCGCACCGTCATACGTAAGTTTTTGTGTTATTATTTTATTATTAATATTTATTAGCTCTTGTAAAAATTCTGAGATTTTACACATTTTCCTGCAGTTTTCATTGTTTCCAAAATCAAATTCATTGTATTCATATAATACTAGGTTAAGTATTAAAATTGTATAATATCATAAGCGATACTTTAAAAACGACTAACTGTTGAGTTTCTTGCGGCGGTTCTTCTCAGCAGTGGTCTCTTGCGAAACGTTGGTAGATTTTTGACGTGTAACAGTGCCTGTACGGCCTACATACTGAATAAACATCTTTCGTCTCTTTTTATCTTTTATCTTTTGCTTGTACTTAACTCTCACACGCTCTTATAACTTCGTACTGCCCACCGACTATACTCTATTCTTGTTCGATGTGAATCTTTTGACACATCTAAAATTTGACATAACAATTGCGAATCGGACCCACAGTTTAGAAATTTAGCAACACGTAGTTCGGGAAGGGGAATTGATTTTGGGCTCATGAAAAATTAAACCACAGTCACGGGCTGATCAGACTGGAAGGGTTTCATTATAAACTTTCGAGCTGCCGTTACGACATTAATTATTTCGATGCCTTAATCAGGGCCGTGAACCAATTGGATTGAGGGTTGTTCGTGTTCTGTATTACGGTAATATCTGTAGGTTCTAGGTAACGATTGGTAGAATTCGAAATATTGGTAGTTCGTTAGCTAATAGATCAGTTTAATTAATAGAAAATGTAGCAGCGAAAGGTTTTTAAATCGATTCTAGTTAAAGTATTCTTTGTTCCTTTCTCTCAAACTCAAATGTCATAATGACATATTAAGTCAGAGCGTACTTCAAGCTTACTTTATATAGTTATTACGCCTTTATAATACTTATCTAAAAGTAAATGTTTTGGCCAGTTTGTTTATTTAAATTACTTAATCATGTAATTTTACTTTCCCGGTAATTGTACAATTGAAATTTAATTGAAATTTGTACTTTTTTGATCTTAAGAAATTCTTCTGGAACTGAAGCCACAGAAATAAGGCAGGTTTTATTTCATAAGTCGCGGATGAAAATAAATAATTGCTCATATTTAATTTCGTAGCTAACAAATATAATGAAAAAGTAATATTTAGACATTGATTCTATTTTGCATGGGTAATTAATTAACTTCCACTCCCGTTGGGATACATTTGCCGTAGGGTTCCTTACTAAAATGGTAAAAAAGGAACCCTTATGGTGAGACTTCGTTGTCCGTCTGTCTGTATGTCACAGCAGGTTTTCTCAGCAACTACATATGCTTTTAAAAAAAAAACAGTGATGTACATTTTAATTTATAGCCAAAAATGTACAAGACGAATGTAAACGACCATTCCCCCTCATCTCCCCCCCCCCCCCACCCCCTTATCTCCGAAGTTTATTACTCGAAAAATCCCAACTTATTACTTATATTTAATGAGAGAAATAAAGTGAAGTGTTTGTTATTTACAGATTTTGAGAAATAACAAATACTTGGAAAATCTGTTTTAAATTTAGGTTAGTCAAAACGGACCTTATTTCATAGACAATACAGTTCATAACACAATGAGTTTTTTTTGCGGTTACCAAGCATAATATCTTAAATACGAAACCCTAAGTGCGCGAGTCCGACTCGCACTTGTTTTCTAAGTGGTTAACAATTGCAAAATGCATCCCATAATAGCTACAAGATCAAAATCGTCTGGCATCTCATATATTTTGTCTGAATCTAAGTCTTTAGTGAGCCCGCGTGCGTGACCTAGAGCCATCTGAGCGGAGGCCGTGTTCAGTTTGGGCTACAATCACTCCTTGTCGGAAGTCACAAAATAGCCCCGCTTTTTGCAGCTCAGCCTCGTGATCTAAGATAGTTAGTTTCGATGGCATTAAGGCGTCCGACGTTATTTATTGAAGGCTTTTAACAAAACAAGTGACATAAACACATTTAGAAACATATAACATGGTACTATAGTGTTTAAAATACGAGGTCACCACCTCGTCAGGAAATTCCGTACTTTCCGCGCCTAGGCAATAATGTACTAATTGTGCACCTAATGAATATAAAAGCAAATGACTCAATAGCGACCGTTTGTTTTATCTGTTTTTGCTTTTAAATTCAAATAATTTAAAAGTAAACGAGACATATCACTCAATAAGGTTTACTTACAACAGACACTAACTACAACCTTACTGCATTGAGCAACAACATATTATATAAAATCTTACGAACACTGAACTAACTGTTAACGTAATAATTTAATCACTTCTCATGCTCTTAAAATATTACTTTAGTCGCTGCACAGCGGGACTAAAACTCCTTATTAATTTCTAGGGATTAAAGTATTATTTTTTAATTTACTTTTGAAACCCTTAAACAACCAATCACGGATTTGTGAATAGAGGATTATCGGCATTTTTAATGATTGTGTATGGACCATTTTTAGGGCTTGGAAATACCCTCAAAATGACAACTGTGCAAAAATCTAAAAAAACACGAGTCAATTTCGTGACACACGATTAAGAATATATATTTTTTACTATGCATGCTCCAAATAATTTTAAATTTTGTATCTGTTGGCTACATATGCAAGCATTTTAAGTGTCACTTTACAAAAAAAAACAACCACGAAACGTCAATTTTTTTGTTACTTTTTAATTTTGTATAGAATGGCGTTTTTTTCCTCGCATTCAAAGTGAAAAGTAGAGTGTTTAACTCGAGACTGAACAACCATAATGACACTCGAACTATAGCCACTCTCGATCGCTCGCTCGTTCGCGTCGCTTAACATCTCGTGTCGTTACGGCTTGTTTTAGTCCCTGGTTAAACAATCTACTACTTATGCTTGAGTGAGGGGGCAATCGTGCTATCGGGTCACCGGGCAACACCAGTGGGTAGTATGGATGCGCCTATATCGCGTGTCAAATGTGGATAAAGCACCCGTCACTCTCATACTTATTTACGTGTCAGAAGGTGACAGGTGCCTTATTCACACTTTCAGCCACAACCATATTAGGCCTTTAGGAGAGGTATTGCAACTGCGTTGCCAGTATTTGAGAAAAGAGTATACCTACTCGTCTCCTGAAGGTCGAGTGATGGGACGCAGGCGCGCTTTCAATCAATCGGAATAAATCACTTTTTTGAATGCCGTAAAACCACCCGCCGGTCGAATGAGGGTTTCCGCGCATTCGTTTTTTCACTAGATGGCGCCTCTGGGAAGTAAGGTCTTTTTGACAGTTGATAATACTTAAAAAATATAAATTGAAATAATTTTGTACCTAAATATTTGAAATGTGTATATATCAAGTGAAAAAGTAAATTGTCACTAGTTTGGTCTTGTTCTAGGCATATATTTTAACATCAACTGTCAAAAAGACCTCACTTCACAGGCGCCATCTAGTGAAAAAACTGATGCGCGGAAACCCTCAATGGAATGCACAGGCGCGTCAATATATGAAAAATGAATTAATAAGGACTGCCGAACTAATAATTATTATCATTTTTACCTTACTGCGTCAGAAGGGGTTGTTATGTTTTTGAAGTGTATGCACTCGAACATATTTCTCTGTGGCACGTAAACGGCTTGATGGATTTTAACATAATTATAAGGTTTCGCTGGTTTTGTCTTGGTTATGGGAGGGACATGGGCATATTTTAATCAAAGTAAGTTATTTAACAATGAATGCGTTTTTTTATTTAACACTATATTCTGCCCGCGACTTCGTACGCGTAGATTTCGATTATGGTTACAAACTCAGGGACTTTTAAAATTTCCGGGATGAAAAGTAGCCTATGTGTTAATCAATGGTATAGTATAAGCTATCTCCATTCCCAATTTCCAAATCCGTTCAGCCATTGCAGCGTGAAGGAGTAACAAAATAACAAACACACACAAACTTTCGCATTTATAATATTAGTAGGATCATACCGACGACATTATCAAAAAAGCAGTCGGATTTTCTACTTTTCCCTACAATCATTGGCATTTGTTTGACCTTTGAATGTGTATAAAATAGAACAATTTAAATGAAACCATTGATAATAAGAAAAAAATATAAAAATTACCAAGACAATGTTTTATTTTTAAATGACTTTCCTTTACTTCTTAATTTAGGCGTAGACCGTTTATTCTTACCTTTTTTCTTGTCCGGCGATGCAGGCACGTGGTTGACGACTGTGCTCGTCGTGGGGGGAGCAGTAATTTCTAAACAAAAGTAAAATACTCAGTCAGAAGCTCAGTTTAAAGGATCAACACAGTCACAGTATAGATGAGACTTCGATTATTTGAAAAACTGTTGGTGAAGATGGTCAATTTTTCATTTATTTATGATAAAAGTTATATTTTCCTACTTTTCGATCAGAGGGGTTATTATGACATAACTATGCAGTTCAGTTTAAGCTGAGAGAAAAGGACGGAGCTATATAACTGCTATAGCTCTGTCCTTTTCGCTCACCGTAAAGTGAACTGCATAGCTATGTCATAATAACGGTTAGTTCCCGATTCGCCGGATTCCTGATTCGTCGGATTCTTGTTTCGCCGGATTCTTGAAGGAAAAGTTCAGACTGGCACATATTTTATATATGAAATTCCGGCGAATCGGGAATCCGACGAAACAAGAATCCGGCGAATCGGGAACTAACCATAATAACCCCCCAGTATGATTTATTTTTGTTAGTAGTGTAGATGGGTGGCCGTCTGGTCGCATAACAACTATTGTCATAATTTCGATTGACATAACGCATTACGCATAAAGTTGATGCTCATATATATTTTTTGGCATAAATTGTACTATGGCATAATTGTTCCCTGTCATAATTATTCGGAGTCGTAATTGGTTTAACCATAATGTAGAATGGCATACATTTATTTAGTCATAATATTAATATAATATAAAGTTAGTGGCAAAACTGACTCGGATCGCGGATAGGTTAGGGTTTTTTTTTTTATAAAAGAGCAGAAAATCTTTATGAACATTTTAAAGTATGGTAAAATAATTTTATGCGCATCAAATTTATGCGCGTTACACAGTATGTTCTTAAAAATTATGATTAAAAACGTTATGCGCATAAATGTATGACTATTTACAGTTATGCGTAATGATGAGTATGACGAAGCCACGTATGCCTATCAAAAATATGACTTCAAACTTTATGCAACCCGACCCCTACCCAGTGTAGATAGAAGGAAAACCAAGACACAAAAAGTCGCGAGGCATTTTTGCCAGCCGTACATGCATGTTAGGGTAATCGAAAGACTGAAGGCGACGAACGGACGATGAACGGACGGATTCGGACTATTAACTGGGCATCTACTCTAGGCGGTGAAAACCATAATGTCTTTGACGCCTTTTGGTATTGTTTTTAACTCGGCTGCCATGCTATCAAAGCTATCAAAACATTGACAATACAATAACAGGTCAAAGCTAATATGAATTTGTCACTTTAATCGTTGTGACAATTCATATAATGGCAGTTTTAACATGACATTAAATAGACAAGGTACTAAAGTGTATTGGTACATATTTATGAACTCCACTGTATCGCTCCTACCTAACTTGAAGGACATTGACGAAACTATGCGATGGCGATTTGAGTGACAAGGCGCTCAGTGGATTCAGAAAGTTATAATGAAATATTTAATTATATGAATATATTGTAACATACCATCAAGACGAATCAGCCCATCGGTTTCGCCCAGGGAGTTCTTGGCCACACAGCGGTACGACGAGAAGTCTCGTGATGACACCTTCCTTATCGTGAGCTTCATTTTCCTGCTGTAACCCTCATCACTTAAGCCTGTGATGTATTTGTTTCCTGAAGGATAGAATACTTGAATAAGCAATAGCAATTGTCCGCAACTTAATAAAAAAAATACAATTTGAATAAGTATGATTGGAATTTTGTGGCAGATATAAACTGGCAGGTTATTCGAACTTAGTAGTGTAATGTTGTACAATGATGTAATGTAATTGAAAAAGTAAAATCGTCGATATAGTACTTATAAGTGGTACCGTTTTATTTTCATAAAAACGTTTGACATAATTTCGTTACACTACGTTCAAACGCACCGTAAACGTTTAGCACAGAAACAAACTGTATAATTTTATCAGGCATATAATCAAATATAAAACCCTCATTTATTATAAAGATTTCTTTCGTAGAACACACATACATTTCCTAGTGACGCATAATAATTATTATATCATTAGTTTATAATAGTTCAAAATTATGCAAAATGAAAATTACTACATTCCGCTAAGCAAATTAAATAAATGCCCGTCCATGAAATTAAATTTCTACGGATTAACATAGTGTATGAAATGAGTTTTAATGTACATGTGGCAAAGGTAAGACTTTTCCGCTACGCTCTTTTAAAGCAAATACTTCCTACTAGCGTATGCCCGTGACTTCGCCCGCGTAGATTTCGATTATAGTTATTCCCTAGGCAACTTTAACACTTTCCGGGATGAAAAGAAGCCTATGTATTAGTCCGGGCGGCGTTCAAAATTCAAAATTCAAATTGTTGCATTGTGTAAATCGTTGAAACAACAATCTTAATGCTAACTTAAAAAAAAAATGTTTATTTCCAAAAGCCTTAAAATCTAAAAAAGTCTTAGCTATAATCTTTACTTTTAAGATTGTATTAGCTAAGATTATACAATAATAAGTTATAATTAAATAATGGTAACTTTCCTTAAATAATAGTAACTTTAATTAAAACTTAATGTGACTTAATGTGTCTTTGGTATTGCACAAATATCTTTATATTTCCTACGTTTTGTGATCTATGCGCAAGACTACACGGAGCATTTATTTAATGAAAACCTTTGTCAAGCTTCCAATCAGGGCCTTTGAAGTCAACAACGTGTTTGTTCTGCTCTCGACTTAGTCTCAATTAAACGTAATGTAATGGAAACTTAGTGCACAATTTCAAAAACGACAGTGTTTTTTTGTATGTTTGATACGTGATTTGTGTCAAATTGCATGTGTGGTTGCCGGGTTAGAATAGTGCCACTCCATGTCTTCCCGTGGATGTCGTAAGAGGCGACTAAGGGAATAAGGGCTTGTAGTACTGTTAGGCGATGGGCTTGCCACCTGTCACTAATACACTGGGAAACATCTTAGCCTACTTGTGCAAATTGTGGTTGAAACATTGTCAAGAAGTTTTAAGACTTGTTGGTAATTCTTTAGCTCTGCCTACCCCACTCTGGGAATGAAGGCGTGAGTTTATGTATGTATGTATGCATTTTCACACGGTATTTTCACTGGCTGTATCTGTATCCAGCAGCGGTATGTTTTTCTGATATTTAAGCATAACATTTTTATTAATACATTTTTTTTTTTAAAGTTAATGTTACAAGCGTCATCAGTCGGTATTGATTTTGAAAAGTAAAAAAAAACTAAAATGAGATGTATATTTTTCATTAAAGCATAACATTATGAATCGGAATTTTGAATGAAGACAATTTATTAGCTGTTATTTGAACTATACATAATGTCATTCATTGCTGAAATACCGAGTAATGCTGTAAAGTAAGGGGCTTACAGGAAATTGCTGAAAGCAACCATTCAAATCACAAATTCGGATTATACTAACTCAAAGCGCAAAACTGTTTCATGCATCAGTGATCTACTGACCTAAATGCGGTTTCGTGTTATCCATAGTAATACTTCACAAAACAAGGAAATGTCAATGGGATTTTAAAAAGTTGAGCGATTTGATAGGGTCTGCCCTAATGAACGAAGTATGCAATTACTCAAAACTTTGAAACGACGTAGACAATTTTGAGAAAATGAATTAACGACCTTAATGGATGAAATTTAATATAGGGTGTAGGGGTAGGTGTGTATATTTGAAATAAAGGGTGTCCTGTAAGTCAATGTCAAAAGTACAAGGCTCCTTTAATTATTTCAGAATGTGTGTTAACTTTTCATTAAAGTCTTACAGTAACTGTTTCATTCGCATTAGATTTTTCCATTCGCAGAATAAATAAGTTTCACGTTATTTTCTCTAGACCCGTTTTACTTCTTAAGGTATTGGTTTTTTGATATTACCTTGTTACATTGTGTACTATTTCAAAGCCAGTCGAGGTAAGAACAAAAAGTAAATTCGAATGAATTGGGATAGACCAAAAAAAATAACTCACGGTTTTTACATTCTAATTCGAAAGAATAGGTAATTTTAAGATACTAATTTCATTTATTTTGTATTTAACCTAATAGTTTTGTTTTAATATCTTTATTTATTTAGCAGACATTTTATGGATGACATGATTATTTTAAATTTGGATTGGCAATATCTAATAAATTACAACAATTAAATGATATCTAATGATAAAAAGTGATTGTAATACAACGTACTATTTCAAGCGGTTTTCGGGTGAACCGTAAGATACACCTAGGAGGGCTTCAAGCCAAAAACGAAAGTCTAACAAAACTCAAATGTACTTTTGTTGAAATGTCCGAAATAGATAAATATTTGAAAAACTTAATAATGCAGAACGGCTTTAAAACTCTATTCCTCGAAATGGTTTTTAAATTAGAGTATTTTAGAAAATATGAACAAACCCAATTGCGATTTCCCTATTGAAAAATTTGCGGATTGTTGGTCGGTTTATTAATTTGTTTTTCAACCATTTTTTTTTGTGGATTGTGGGTACCACGAATGAACAAGTTTATTGGACGATTTGTCGTTCACTCGGGCAAATTCGAATATAGTTTTTGCCACATGGTGGCCCTGCCAAGATGCACTACGCTAAATAGCGTTTCTATTCGTTTCGTTTTTAAACCAATCGCGTCACTGCTAGATGACGTGATGCGAAAAGTCACGTAATCTACCAGTGACGCGATTGGTTTAAAAACGAATTGACTAGAAACGTTAGTTAGCGTTATGCTTTACTCTGATGGTAAGTGCAGCCTAAAGCACATTTCCACTCTTCACATTGCAATCTCATGATTACAATCTCAAAAATGCAAATGCGGTGCCTTCTTCTTTTTAGGGTCCGTACCCAAAGTCTAAAAACGCCTGTCCGTCTGTCAGTCAGTCTGTCTGTCACCAGGCTGTATCTCACGAACCGTGATAGCTAGACACTTTAAATTTTCACAGTAGTTGATGTATTTCTGTTGCCGCTATAACAACAAATACTAAAAACAGAATAAAACAAATATTTAAGGGCTCCTATAAAATAAACGTGATTTCCTTTGCGCGCGAGTCCGACTCGCAATTGGCCAATTTTTTTTATTTATGACGGTCCACTGCGATCCTGGTGTAATTTCGCTAGTGAAAAGTGAGAAAGAGTATATAATCAGTAAAGAAATACGTTAAATAAAAGTAAAACTTTTCTCTCCCGGTTACCGGAATCCAATGCGTTACCAGCTCTAAAGGCATTTCACTCATATGCTATATGCTAGTCATTTCACTCAGTATTTTTAAATTATTTTTTGTTGTAATAAAACAATATAAGTAGCATTTAATATTACCGTTAAGGCTTCTTTGATAAGTGTTTGATAGACGTAAAAGCTTTCACAGTAATTATTCCTTGTACCCTCTGAGCACACGGTTTTAATTTGTTTCTCATTCGCCGATGTCTGCTCTAATCAGATTGTGAAGACAAGGGTTGCGACGCAATTATTACAGCCGTGTGACGACCATCCATTTTTATAAGGGTACCAAAATGATAAAAAAAACCCTTATGGTGAGACGTCGGTGTCTGTCTCTCTATCTGTTTGTCACGACTTTATTTTTTCAGTATGTAGTTTAAATTATGACAAGCAATCAATGTTAAGAAAGCAAATAATTTTAATAATTTTGTAATTAATTCAAAATGTCCCAATTAACTAAATTTTTGAAAGGACAAGTGAAAATAATGTCATTATGCAAACCTATAATAAATTAAAACAAAACCCCTAATAGAGGCAATCTTTTGGGGAGGCCAAAATTATGTAGGAGTTGATATTTTGACCTAAACTGATAATCATGATGAAGCTAAAGATCCATCACGTTTCCAAAAATCACTTACGTTACCGTTACGCTTCTTATCAAGGCAGCCAGTTTTAAAAATGTACATGGAAGCTACCTGATATGATCATGTCCCCGCGATCCGTGGTCCAGTAGTTGATAGAGGAGGGGTAGGCCTCCGTGTGGCACTCCAACGTCACGTCCTGCCCCACGTACGCTGCCTCCAGCTGGTTCGGGATTGATAGCATCGGTGGGACTGCGCACATAACAATACATGATTAACTGGATAATCTGTAATAAGAATGGATGGCAGGGTTGTCACCAGGAACAGGAGAACGGGTAAAAGTACTACCGCAGAGACATTCCATCTTAGTCCTCATGGTTGGCAATGTATTTACAGTCTTAGGATTGCAGTCTTGAGATGGAAATGATTTTGGGTCTCAGATCCTACTTTTGTATGTAGTACTAGAGGACGCTCCCTACACACCTTAGGGGATGAATTTCTAAAAATCCCTTCTTTAATATCCTAGGAATATTCCCTTCAAATTTCAAGTCCAGCAGTATTAACTGTGCGTAAATCGATCAGCGAGTAATTTTTTTCTTTTATGTTAAAGTAGGTGGATGGATTCGTAGGATTGAGTTATTTTTGTTGGTATCGTACTCGTTATTATTTTTCTTGGCATCAAAAAACCAAACTCACAGGTCACGAAGTTGTGAGTTCTAATGCTAAAACGGCTAAACAAAATTGATTACCTCTTTTTTGTGTGTTGGTTTGTTGATTCTAATTAAAATTTACTTACTTTAGAAAGCTACCTACGTATATTTTAAATTAAATTTAGTATAAACCGACGTGTGAGTTCAAGTAAGGAATTTGTAGTCTCATCATCACATTAGCTCAATGGAAGGAATTGAGTAAATATAAAGTCAATCCGATGATCAAAAGTAGGTTAAAATCGACTTCCTAAGTTAATTTATTTGGAAACGTCCTTCGGGTTTGTTTTTTCCTCATTCGCTCTCATATACTCTCGTACACTATTCTAACGACGACTCCGAACCAGAAATATTTTTCAAATTTCTTGCACTATCTAATACTACCGACAGTGTTTCTATGAAACACTAATTACAAATACTCTATAATCAAGTGTGATAGTGATAGAAGGTCAAAGTCTATTAAAAGATAATAATAGAAATGTAATGAGATATTGAATAAACCTATTATAAACGTGTTAATAACTGAGCGCCTGCATTTGTTACTTTGATATGAATAATTCCTAGAAAATCACACTGTTCTGATATTAAACTTCTCTCAGTATTTTGAACGAGGGAAATTGGAATTGGTAGTATTTTTTTGCTTTATGTTGTAGGTAGCTTGAGTTTGTTTAATACGAATACAAATATTTAACTAGGTACCTACGCATAAGTCTTTGTACTCACTAATCATAAGAATTAATAGGCTTCGCATGCTAATTTATTTTTTAAGTGCTCATTTAAATGTTCCCTTTGACACCGCCAAATTTTCCTTGGCCTCCCTGATCACCCCTCCAGCTGAAAGTTGATCCATTTTTCTATAGATGATATATTATAAATGTGACAGTAAATCTGTCTGTCTGCTTGATACGCTTGCACGCGTAAACTACTGAACTGATCTCGATGAAATTCGGTATGGAGATAGCTTGAACCCCAAGGAAGGATATAAAGTACTTTTTACCGTTACTAGTGATAGACGACTTCTACGCAGATGGAGTTGCGCCCAACTGCTTGTCCTTTCATAAAAGACGTGATAAGCAAAATTACTTAAGTAATTAGATTTATTAGCTAGAATGCATAATGACCGGTCACAAAACCATTAATATAATGATACATACTTGCCCAAGACTATAGTTCAGTACGCAAGCAATTATCAAAATGGACCGAAATATTAAATTCAGAAAGCCTCGCTGGTTAATCGAGTAAAAATTACGTGAACGTTTTACGTATGCCAGTGGAAATGAAGAGAGTCGCGAGGCGTCGGGCGGGAATGCGAATTACTCGGAAGACGGTGAGTCATTGGTTCGGGAGGCGGGACGGCGAGAGATAGTATCGCCATTATCGCGTCCGTACCGTATTCACGTCAGCATAATGCTCTAATTGGGCGCAATTACGGCCGATCCGGCGGAAGCGCCGTCAGGTAGACGCCGTGTCCTCGTAAATACTCGTTAACGACGCCAGCCCCGAGAAAAATAATATTTCTGAACGCTGACTCCCGCCGAAAGAAAACGACGTGAAAATGCTCACGTACTTACCAGCGGAAGAATTTGAGGCCAAGTTAATGGGGCGGGCAAAATGTGCGGGCATTTTCTTTCTTCTTGATGAGGAAGTGATATTGGTGCAATTTGCTTGGCTGGTGTTTTACGACTGCCATTCAGGCTGCCGCTCTTTATGTCTAACGGCTAATTGATATTTATTTCCCTCAGTTCACATACTTTGTTCTCATGCTAAACAGCTGATGAATCCAATATGAAATTATTATTTAATTATGGAAAACAATGACTAGAAAATTGTTTAATTAACACCGATGTTAAGATACGAATTTTATGCTACAGAAGGGTTATTATGACATAGCTATACAGTTCAGTGTACGCTGAGAGAAGAGGACAGAGCTATATAACTGCTATAGGTCTATCCTTTACGCTCCCCGTAAAATGAACTGCATAGTCACGTCATAATAGCACAACAGTTCGTGAAACGGCAGCAATTTTATTCAAGCATGTGTAAAGTATGGAACTAAATTAGATCGCAATTAATATTCATTTTCAAAGACACTATTATATTGAGTTTTCGTTAATATTTCGTCCACAAAAAATTAAGCAATGTTATTTGTTAATGTTAATCGCCTTTTACGAAATATTACAGAGATGACATATAAAAATATAAAATATAAGCCAACACCCACTTTATAAAATTAGATTTGTATAATTTCAGTAATTTTTTTAACCTACACGCATTTTTATCTCGCAACACAGACCACTTACACCACCATCAGTAGACTTAGCACACGGCATTTGTCACGTTTTGATGTGTACGCCGTACGGCCTAGCTAAGTTGCAAACGCTTCTATTTTAATCGACTCCACGGTTGACGCGATATGTCATCAGATTACGTCAAATCTATTTATTTTGTCGAGTTTAGGATATCGCTTAATAGGCCCCCAGAGGTCCTTGCTAAGATGCATTACGCTAACTAACGTTTCCATTCTATTCGTTCTAAACCAATCGCGTCACTGGTAGATCACGTGACTTTTCGTATCACGTCATCTACCAGTGAGGCGACTGGTTTAAAAACGAATCGAATAGTAACTCTAGTTAGTACGAGATAGATTTTTCACTTTCTTTGAACGTTTACCCGACAAAAAAATTGGTCACGTGCATAAGGGCCTTTTAATGATGCATTAGCTAAATCCCGAAAAATAATAAAGTGATAACTATGCGCCGAATTAGATAACTTAATTTGTAATTTTTTTGTTGTGTTTATTTAATTTTAATTTTATGACATTGGCAATATTGAATTTTAGTTTTTATTAAAAAAATACATTATTTCTGTAGTTTTTGAGCTATATTATAGCTCGTATAATTATATTATACAGGGTGGTCCAAAGACTGACGTCTAAAAAAAAAATTTAGATGCCTCACATCCGGGGCTATCCGAATATACCCCATGTATGTTGGCCGATTTTTTGTTGTTTTCGAGTAATTAATTTTTAAAGATTTTTTCAAGAATTTTCGGGCCGAGCCGTTTATTAACATGTAACTTGTTTTGGTTACGTTTTTTCTGGATGTTTTATTTTGCGACATTATCCTCACAAACTGTACTTTCACACATACAATAATCAGCTTCCCAACCTTAACGCAAGTTACAATAAAATTGACCGAAAGTGAAAGTTTTACCTTTGAGCAGATCGAAGTATGATTTTGTAAATTAAAAGAATCCTAAAAATCTTAGAATTCAAAGACCAGAAGTAATTTTAAAAACTTTGCCAGTCTCTAAACTTTCAGAATAATACAAAAAAAGTGACACTTAATAGGTCATAAGTTGCTGGATTCGACTTTCAAACGTACTAAGGTAGAATGTGTAATAAAGAGTCTGTAACATAAAAACTGTTTTTTATTTGGTCGAACCTAATTTGGTACTGGCCATCAATAAAGCCATGTAATATTTTTTATAAACAAATAAATTTGTTCTTCCTTTGTCTTAAGAAAGGAATCACGTCTTTTATTGTGAAATAACTAATAGTTACTTCTGCTCTCGTTACGTTTAATTTCTGAATTCTTCTCGCTTTGTTAACTGGACTCTGATTGATTTGCCTTACGACCGACCTGTGCTTGTGTTTTGGACTTTTGAACTTAGCCTAGTGATTGAATTTACTTTCGTGTAGCAACATGAACTACACTATTAGTGATTATGCAGAGATGCATTATTATTATGGTGCAGCTCAAGGTAATGGACATTTAGCGGCAAGGCTGTACCGGCATCAATTGGAGCACCGGGAAGTCCCACGGCAGCATTACCCGGACCACAGAGTATTCATAAACACACATTTGACACTGATGGCTGGACGCGATCCTGGCCATCCAAGTCAAGAAGGTGTTCCCAGAGTGGATCCAAATAGGAGGGATGAAGTCATTCAAAATATATATAATTAGACAATTTTCTATTCTGCAGGTATTAATAATATTTTATATTATTATCCAGACATTTATGTTTAAGCTATTAAAGTAAAGATACAGTACATATTCCAAAAATAAACATAAATATAATCTAATTTATTTGTTATGTAGACAACCTTATTGAGAATTCCTTAACAAATTGCGTACAAATGTACACACATAGAAAAAATAATTGAATATGAAAATAACGCCTACCTACATATCAATAAAATAATTGTGCATAACTTACATTGCACCATTAGCATGACCCGTTTGCTGATGGAAGGAGGCACGCCATTGCTCGCGATGCACAGATAGGCCCCCATGTGCAGTCGAGACACTTTCGAAATCGTCAGATTTTCCCCATCGACCACGTTCACTGAGGACAATAATGGAAAGTTAGAAATAAAGTAAAATAAAAATAGGTTTTTGTCAAAAAAAAATTTTTGAGACAAGCTTTTGTTGCCGACTGTTCCTTTGTTTTTGCAAAGTTATCATAATAATATCTGTTTTGGTGCGGAGTAAGTCCCTGATACACGTACAAGGTTATATTTTAAACTAGTCTTATCCATGAAACGGACGTACGGTCGAATATAAAGATTGTACACTCCTACCTCTTTTGCATCTTATTTTACTCAGATAATATGCAAAAGTGTATCAGTAGGTACATGAAGTTTATTTATCAAGCTAATAACTTAAAGTTGACACTTTTTCCTAAATCAAAATTTTTGGTAACTACATAATGAAACAGAAGTGGTGCAAAGGTACACACTGGATCATATGTAAAGCGTACACAGTGGATTGAGATATAGAAAGAGGTAAAAAACAACTAATTATTGTCAAAACAGTTTAAAACTTAAAATATTTTATGGTTGTTGTCAATAAGCATGGACAAGGACGAGGTATCAACTTTAAGTTATAAAAAAACTTAATGCATAAACTTCATTTTAAAATATTTTTAATATAACATCAATGGGTACGTGGATACAAAACGTCCAAACTTGCTTGGTATCAATTTTTGTGACCTGCATACTTACTGCTCTAACACGTGAATGTGACAACGCATTAGTGTCCTGACAAAATCGGCAGTGAAGTACAACTGAAAGTGTGACGAGAGAAATAGATGGCCTCTGGAATATCATTATTTACTCAAATAATTATATTTTTCTGTGTAGCCTTGATCTATTGTTACCCCAACGACTGTATTGCATTCAGGTGTTAAAAATCAAATAACCGTTGATAATCAAATACATAAATGAGTATTCATATGAACCAAAATGTCATTAATTAATGTGTGTTTTAGAAAACATGTTATAGAAATAGCAAACCTAATATATTCATTAAAAATAATCCTGTTTCGTTTTCAAAATATTCTACGGTTTTAATTGGAGTCAATTTTACAGTAGTTTTAAAACTTTAAAAATATCTCTAGTAGTTGTAAAAATATTATTTCAGGGTAAAAAAATAAGTTAAAAACTACTTTTATGGACAACATATCGTGAAATGGGCTTAAAATAGCCATTATTGAAGCTATTTTTTAGTTTTGTATTCACGAAAAGACAAACAAAAAGTTTGAACTTCAGTCTAAACTTACTTTAAACTTCAAAACCCTTTATAAACCGCGTGCAAATAATAATACCGAATTAAAATATTAGAAGACGGTAAACAACAATACTCGTACCAAGCTATTATTGTTTCAATTGCGCAAGTATTTCAGCTATGGGATGATTGTACAATTTGGTGTTATTGTGCGAAACTATCGGTTCAAGCCGTCGTCGCACCGGCGGAAGGTCTCTCCCGAACCATTGCCTCAACGATTCGATTTAACAGTAAACGCGTTGTCGCTTCGTCCCTTTCTGTATATATATTTTAGGCTAGAGATAGACTGATAATATTCGTGTTTCGATTATGTGATCGAGGGTCTGGGGTCAAGGGGTTTCGAGTTGTTCTCGTCGAGGGCTCGCGAAGCGGGTCCATTCGCGTGAACTCCGGCCGATACTTTCGCGCTCCAGAGATTTCCTCCTCCTTTCCTCTCATTTTGTCTGTTTTGTTTCTATTCGAGACCCGACTTTTGCTAGCGACCGTATTCTTGAGAATTTTCACCGATTATTTTTGTGAAATAAGTGTGCCTTTTGGAAATATTGATTAAGTTTTCTAACTTCGTTTGTATGGCACGTAGTGGTCATGAATTAACAAATCTTGATTACGAATTTGTTAAATGAGATGAGTTTTGTGTTTATGAATTTATCTATATATTTTATATTAATGTTTGCGTGCCCCACCCTTTTATGTTTCGTTGTATGAAAGCTTAAGTTTAAATTATAATAAGTAAAATATCACTTTTTTTTTGTATATCCATAAAATAAACTAAGATATATATCTCGTGTACGTTTCTCTTGGTAATTTATCGCTGGTGTTAAATTCCCTATTGCTATCCCTAAACATTGTTTTTAATATTTAAATATTTGACTGAAACGCTGAATTAAAATGACTGAGAACTTATGTCTTTAACTTTGTGAATAAATAAGGTTATGACTCATAATGTATATTAAAACAAAATATAAACTTAAGAATTTCTAACATTCTGCGTCAATGTATGGAAAATGTTGTAATTAGGTAGTACGGTTGGACAACCGGAGGGACTATTGCCTAACTCACTCGCAATCACAATCGCGTTCATTTTGAAAATCGTATGCTTGTCTGCATACAAAATGAAAACAATTGTTCCGCTTTTAAGCCGATTGCGATAGCGACTGCGTGAGGCAATAGCGACATGGGAGTGACTATAAATCATATTCACCTTTGACAACTGTCTGTTTTTGACGGACAGCTGTACGTAGATATATTTTAGTGTAGGTAAATAGCTAACGTTGACCTTAAAACCTTTTAAGGGCTTTCTGTCGTCGTTAGTAATCGTCATCAATTATTATATAGTTTGACAGAATACGTTAAAGGTTATATGAAAGTTGAAAATAAAACCCAGTTTTGTAATTTTAGCTGGATTAAGAAGAAACGGTTTGCCGCTCCAACTTATTTTGACGACACGTTAGCCTGTCTTTGAAGCTAGCGGTCCCGGGTTCAAATCCCGGTGAGTTGGATGAGTTCGAGTATTTGTTCCTGAGTCTTGGATGTTTCTCTCTATATAAGTAAATTTATTGTTGTCTAATACCCGCAGTACCAGTACAAGTCTAGAGCTTAGTTTGGGCCTAGGCCAATTAGTGAGACATTGTCCCTTGTTTTTTTATTTTAGTCGTGCGCAGTTTCATGCTATGTTTTTCATTAGTTCACCGTAACTTATAAACTAAATCGATTACCATGTAGGTCATTCAACATTTTGTAGCGGGATCTTAAAATCCTAAAAACCAATAGCCCAACTAGTGTCTCAAAAAAGGTTATGCATGCCAAAGCTAACCTAACCAGGCTATTTAAAATCAGTTTTTCGACATCAACATTAAGGAAGGTAGAACAAGGGAACCGACCTGACTCTCCATTGCAGTTGAACTCTTGTCCATCTTCCCGACGCCACATGACGTACGGCTCTGGGTAGCCGGTGGCACGACACACCATCGTCACGTTGGTCCCCTCCCTCACCACCATGTCAGTAGACGTCATGTTGTCGATAATGACGGGCGGCACTGCAAAAAAGAGTAATGTAAAGATAAAGATTCTCTTACAAAATCGCCACATCGATCGCAAATTTCGCGTCGCTTCTCACGCCGCTCATCGCAAAGACCAAATTCATGGGAAGGCCATAAAGGTTTATTTTTAGCTATAGAAAACATACATTTATAATATAAGACTCGATCTGAGTCGCACTGGCGTCCCATCAATATGTAGTCATTTTGTAGTGTCAAGATTAGTGTAATATTCTGAATGTATTATGATTAAAACATTCAGACCACTTTGAACACTAATCAACAAGTCTACATCAATATGCTTAATAGATTTTGGATTAACCACAGCCAGACATTTAAGAGAAGATCAGTATAAAGCGGATTATGGCATCGCGCCACATTAAGTAATAAGCTTACAAGCTTACCTATACTAAGTTATGAATAAATTGTAAAATTTACAAACAACTTATATGGACTACTCCTGCTGTCTCATGAGGTTTGATTGTTTGCAGATAATAACTGTTGGAACCATGGCGTAAACCGTACCCATGACATGACCTGTAGAAAACCCTTTTGGGAACACATTGTTTACCTAGCATACGTACCAGCCGCAGCCAACCTGCTACTTGCTCTTTATGTGTGGCAATTATTTACGACCTACAGGCGCATGAGGTCGGTGTTGAACTGGCATATGTAATTACCTATCAGCCGCCGTTCACCTCCTATTTGCTAGTATTGAGGTACCAGTCGTGGTCTCTCTCCTGCACGCTCTTCATGTGTGGTACACTTACCTACAAACTGCAGGTAGCCCTTCCGGGAGCCCATGGGGTCAGTGTTGACCTGGTATATGTACCTACCAGCCGCCATTCACCTCCTAAACGCTAATAATGATGTACAAACCGCAGTCTCTCTCATGCACGCTCGTCATGTGTGGCACACTCACCTACAACCTGCAGGTAGCCCTTCCGAGAGCGCATGGGGTCCGTGTTGACCTGGCACATGTACCAGCCGCGGTCCACCTCCTGCACGCTCTTGATGTGCAGGTACCACGAGCGGTGGTCATTGTACGACAGGCTGATGCGCGGGTTCTGCGTTATTATGTTGTGGTGGATGCTCAGGATGGTCTGCGTGTCAACTCGAACCCAAGCCACCTATAAAAAAAAAAAGACTAAATCTTGACAAACCCCCAGCAGCAGTGACTGTAATACAATCACAAAATTAGGGTTCAAAGAATGGCTTGCTATTCGCAAAATGAAGCTAGCTTCTAAAGATTCCCGAATTCAGGACACATCTATTTAGAGATCAAAGGAACAGGTGTACATACTCAAACTTACGTTAGACCGTTTCAGCATTTTACTACAAAATTCATGTGATTAATTATTAAAACCAGACACCCTGCTACACAGAATTTAAGCGCTTCACGTATAAATCAGGCTCTAATTTCACTAACTAGTCGCCCTGCATGATTAATATCTGGCGAATCGTGCATTCCGAGCAAAGTGATATTAAGTTGGCTTGTTAAAACTTCCCGCGAGCGCACCAATGACGTGCATCGTGCAGTGCTCTCTCAACTCGAGTACTTGATAAAATACCTCCTTGTTCCCCCTCCTATCCTAGTTTAAGTTTAGACAGAAAACGTTTTTTTGTCTCTTTTTGTTTCCGAGGAAATTTGTGGGCGCAATAAAGAAGTGCTTAATTGGGGCCTGAAAATAGTAGGTACCTACTTCTATCAAATAATATCATCGAATGCCTTGACATCTGTGATCAAAGATTTCCATTGTAGCTAAATATAGGCAGTGCTCGCACGAAATCAATATCGTTTGTTGAAAATATTTCTCCTTTTAGCTTTGATACACATCGGTGAGCGTATTCGGTCGATTCATCGCAATTCTGTTACAGATATTCGCACGATCCGCTTCTATCGAGTAGTAAGTGCGGCTTTTAGGTGGACGCCATCCGCGAAGCGCAAACATTCTCTCTGGCCAAATAAATATACATTCAAAATTTCTTCTACGTATTAACATTAGGATGAGTACTGTTTATCCTAATACACAGGTTTAACCTATTTAGGGAGTAGAGTTCTAGCTATAAAGAGATTGTAAAAGATGATTTTTAAAATAAATATTAGGTTTTTTTGTTGGTCTCTCCTGTTTTACAGACTACTAAGCAACAGATCGACAGGCCGTACGGCAACGGTCATCGAAGGGCCGTAGAGTGACCGACTACATTTTTACTTGTTTCGCAAGATTACGCAATATAGCCTGTACGATTTCGGGCTTGAGACCAAATCTCGCTCGTAAATGTGCGTTTAAATTTCCCGCGCATCCACCACTGATCCGTTCTAAAACGAGTGAACGGAGCGGCTGAACGAGCTGATACACTCGGTCTTCCGCCACCAGAGGGCGGCCATTTTTTCGTCTTCTCAACTTGCGCTAATGCCGGCCGGCACGCGTCGTCAATGTCGTCGTTGTAAATATCAAAAACTGTGAAATTTGGATTGGAAAGAGAGTCAAAGTGGTGTGAAAGTGTCCCGGGACCACAGGAGCCGTCAAAACCTATGGAAAAAGTGAGTGAGATATAATTTCTTTAGCCCGAATCTGTTTTCAATATTTCAATATTGTCGTAGTTCAACCATTTTGGTCCTTCGAACCGGATTCTCCAGTTTGTAAACTAGGCACACATATTACACACTCTAAAGCATACATTTATATATTCATAGTACAGTTTTTAGTAAACACAAGACTTTATTTCGAGTCTAAAGTTTGTGTAACTACGTAATTAATTTCAATAGTTGCAACGCGTCGCGCGAGTCTATTGTTTCAAAATGGCCGACATTCTAGAACAACTTATAGATAAAAAGGAGATGTGTTTTTTACGTATTCAAACACTGTTCGAATTATCTAAGGTCGTTGTTACCGATTCAACACGTTTATCGGAATTTAATTTACGTCTTAAGGACATTCATTCAAATCGCGAAGTATTCGAGCAAACAGTATTCGAAATTAATTCTTTAAAAAAGAAAGAAACTCCCAAATTTAAATCGAATTATCAGGAAATTCAATCATTTGACGACATGTATTATCGAATTTTAAGCGTCGCCACAACTTTAAACGAAATATGGCAGTCGTGCGAGAGCGGCAGTTCGCCACCTACCGACTTCGTCCGCAGGGGGCTCGGTGACACCAACAATGATTTGCGCTCAGTTAAACCGCGTTTACCTAAACTCGAATTGTTTAATTTCGATAGCAAATTGGAAAATTGGCAAACCTTCTATGATACATTTACCAGTCTGATTCATAACTGCGAAAGCATTAGTAATGTTGAAAAATATTACTATCTACTTTCTGCCGTTAGCGGTTCCGCGTTAACCGTAGTTAAAGGAATGCCGATTACATCTGATAACTGTCCAATCGTATGGGCGTTGTTAGTAAAGAAATTCGAAAACAAACGCGCCTTAGCTACCAGTTATTTGGACCGGCTATTTCAATTTAAACCATTGTTGGTGGAATCGGCCTCCGGCCTTAACGCCTTTTTGCAAACCTATCAGGAATGCGTCAAGGCGTTCACAAAATTAAATATCGATAATTTATCGAGCTTCATATTGTTCTATATGGGGTTGCGTAACTTGGACACCGTTACTAGACGAGAGTTCGAACAAACTGTTGAACAAACTCAAATACCTACTTACGATCAGCTGATCGCCTTTGTAGAAAAGCAAGCGCGGGTTTTAGAAATGTCCGACGTTAAATATTGTGTACAGAAGGGTCAGTTTACACCGAGGGCTGTTACTAACGTCGTATCAAAACCGAACGTATTGCGATCAAATAGTAACTTTTATACTGGCGCAAACAAACATACACCGAAACCGTGCTTGTCAGCTGTTAGTAAGGGGAGCCATGACCGATCAAATAAATGTTTATTCTGTGACAAACCACATTCAACGTACCGATGTTACGAATTTTTAGATTTAACACCCGCACAGCGTCTTGATAAAGTGAAACAGCTTCAATTATGTGAAAATTGCTTACGTCAGCATCAGCTGTCCGAGTGTACTTCAAAGATCAGATGTGTTTTGTGTAAACAACCGCACCATCATAGTCTACACTTAGATACAGTTTCAAGTGTACAAAATTATAGCAGTAGTCAAGGTCCGTCCAAGGGTCAAGGTCAACTTCCTAATGTCGGCTTGACTTGTTCATCAAATTCTACTGTGTTGTTAGGCACTGCCGTGGTGCACGTCGTAGATCGATGGGGAACCTACCACGCCGTGCGTGCAGTCATTGACAGCGGTGCCATGTCCGGTTATATGACAAACGAGTGTGCTCAGCGCCTAGGTCTGTCGCGACGCAAGTGTCCGTTTGAACCCATGGGTCTGGGAGGTGCACCAGTGCAAGATTTCGGATTGGTTACGTGTTTAATTAAGCCACGAAACTCATCTGGCCCGGTTTTGAGCACCGAGACTGTGGTTGTGGGTAATATTACAAGTAATTTACCTACAATGACACTTTCAAACAAAATTATAAATAACTTTAAAAATCTCGAGTTAGCAGACCCGAATTAGTTTTCGGCCTCTCCTGTCGAATTACTGTTGGCGGGCGACTTGTTTCCGTACATTTATGACGGTCAGAACATACTACCGCGAGAACCGGGTTTACCCGTTGCGATGCACTCGATCTTCGGTTACATCATAGCTGGCCAGACAGTGCTCGAAAGTGATCGCGAATCATTTAAACCTTCTCTGGGCTTGTTCTCGGCCAATAGTAGTATCGAAAAAATAATGAACTCTTTTTGGGAGACTGAAAACGTACCCTGTGACTTTGTTAAAAATCCAGAGGATATTTATGTAGAGGAGTGTTTTCAAAGGGAACACAGCCGTGACAGCACAGGGCGTTACACAGTGACGTATCCATTCAAATCTAACTGTGAGCTCGGTGATTCAATTCAACAGGCATTACGTCGTTTCAACAATTTAGAAACTAAATTAAACCGCTTTCCGGAACTTAAGGAAGAGTATGGTAAATTTATGTCCGAATATGAAGATCTCGGTCACATGACTTGTGTGGGTGACTTGGGGTCTGTCGATTCGAAGTATATAATTCCACATTTTAGTGTTTTACGGCCTTCAAGCACAACCACGAAGCTTCGGGTTGTGTTTGACGCTTCAAGTAAAACATCAAACAATAACTCATTAAATTCAATTGTCTACGCGGGTCCTAGGTTGCAAGCAGATATAAATGAAATCTTAACCAATTTTCGTATTCACGAAATTTGTTTGTCAAGTGATATTTGTAAAATGTTTCGTATGACCTTGATTGAGGAAGCTCAGCGCAAGTACCAACATATTTTATGGCGGTTTTCTAAGGATCAACCTATAAAAATCTATGCCTTAAACACAATAACTTATGGGGTAGCCAGTAGCCCTTACTTAGCGATTCGTGTCCTGCACCAGCTGGCAGACGACGACGCCGAGAAGTATCCTTTAGCGAGCAAGGTTCTAAAAAAAGGATTCTTCGTCGATGACCTTCTGTGGTCTGTAGGTACGTACGAGGAAGCAGCTCAGCTTCAAGATGAGTTGCTTGATTTACTGAAGGGAGGAGGGTTCATTCTTCGTAAATGGGCGAGCAATTGTGCCCAGCTCTTAGAACGTGTACCCGCTGATCATCGCGAAACGCCAGTTGCATTCGAGGATGATAAAGATCTATCATTAAAAGTTTTAGGTCTTCAGTGGCGGCCTGCTGAGGACGCGTTTTCATTTGCAACAAATTTACTTCCAGTTTCACAGGCGATCACTAAACGCAGTGTTCTGTCACAGTTAGGTCGTCAGTTCGATCCACTGGGTTTCGTAGCGCCATGCATATTTTACGCGAAATGCTTCATGCAAAAGCTCTGGCTCCAAAGGCTCGGATGGGACGAGAAACTTTCCCCGGAGTTGGAAAGAGAGTGGCTCACTTACGTGTCTGAACTTCCACTGCTGTCAAACTTCAGGCATGATCGTCAAGTTACTGTCAACCGTCACAATAGTTATCAGCTCTTCTGTTTCTGCGATGCTTCTACCAAAGGAATAGCTTCGGTAATTTACTTGCGTAGCTTCAACAATCAAGGTCAAACGAAGGTCAGCCTGGTTATTGCTAAGTCTAAGGTTGCTCCCTTAAAAACCGTATCTGTGCCGCGTCTTGAACTGATGGCTGCGCATTTGTTGGTCAAATTAGTCAAATACACTAAGGCAATATTACTTAATCAAATATCGATAGAAGACACATTTTTGTTCACTGACTCTTCTGTGGTGTTGAGTTGGCTAAACACACCCAGCTATACTTTGAAGACCTTTGTGGCTACACGCGTCTCTAAAATATTGGAGAGCGTGTCTAGCGAAAGCTGGTACCACGTGAGCGGTGCGTCCAACCCCGCCGATGTGTGTTCGCGCGGCGCGCTACCCTCCGCGCTGCTGGCAGCGCCAGAGTGGCTAGCGGGCCCAAGCTGGCTCAACACGCCGCAGGAGAGTTGGCCAATAAAATCAATTGACAAATTTAAATCTAGCAATGTACCGGAACTACAAATCACTGGCAAGCCATCAGTTCAAACGCTCGTGTCCAGTAGTGATAGCACCGAGTCGAATTTTCTCATCAAATTGACTGAAAAATATTCAAATTTTGTCAAACTTCAATATGTAGTAGCTCGCTGTTTTCAATTTATCAATAATTGTAAGTCAATTAAATCGAAACGCAACTCGGGACCGCCCCTCCTATCTGATTTGCAGAGAGCGCACGACATTCTTATCAAGACAGTTCAACGGCAACATTTCTTTACTGATATTGACGCACTTACAAACGGTAAATCTTGTAGTTTGCCGATAAAAAAACTAGCACCCTTTCTGGATCCCCTTGGTTTCCTCAGGGTGGGGGGTAGACTGTCGCTCTCGAACTTGCCATATAAAATTAAGCACCCGTTGTTGCTTCCCAAAGCGGGAAATTTCATTATAATATTAATCGACTATTTTCATAAAATATATTTACATGCCGGACCGCGCACGCTTCATAGTCTAATTAGTCAAAAATATTGGATTATTTCGGCGAGGAGAATTATAAGGTCGCAATTTTCTAAGTGCCTTCAATGCTTTAAAGTAACACCGACATCTTTACAACCCATTATGGGTAACTTGCCGAAGTTCCGGATTCAAGACATACATACCTTTCACACTGTGGGTGTTGACATCGGAGGCCCATTCTACACGCGAGAGAGTAATAGGCGTAACGCAATGATTTCCAAGTCATATTTACTGCTACTTGTCTGTTTTTCAACGCGTGCATTGCACGCAGAGGTTCTGAGTGCGCTCACAACTAAATGTTTTTTCGCAGCCTTCGACCGCTTCACGGCCAGGCGCGGACTTTGTCACACTATTGTGTCTGATAATGGTAAAAACTTCGTGTCTGCTGGCAAACAACTCGCTGAAATAAATCAATTTTTTAATCAACATAGAAATAATATTTCAATCGCCTTCAATAATTGCCGCGTTGATAATAATAATCGGGCAGTCATTTTGGTGGGATGTACGAAAGTGGTATTAAATCCGCGAAACTGATGTTGAAGCGTGTCATAGGCAATCGGACATTATCTTTCGAGGAACTCAGCACCCTCTTCGCTCGTGTGGAGGCCGTGTTGAATTCCCGACCTTTAACTAATATCTCGAGCGACCCGTCAGAGTACGAGGCGCTCACACCCGGACATTTCTTGGTCGGTCGCGAACTATTAGCCGTTCCTGAGTGCGACCTTTCTGACGAACCAGTTCACAGCTTAACTCGTTGGCAACTGGTGCAGCAGGCGTCGCAACGATTCTGGAAATTATGGAAGAGTGACTACCTTCACACGCTTCAGCAGCGACAGAAGTGGCTTAGCAATTGTCGAAACCTTAAAGTGGGCGAACTCGTTTTGATACATTCCGACGCTCCTCCACTTCAATGGTCCCTTGGCCGTGTGACAGAGCTGCATCCAGGCCTCGACGGGGTCGTCCGTGTAGTCAAAGTACGCACTCAAAATGGAGAGTATACGCGACCTGTTGTAAAAGTTAGTCCTCTTCCAATGGTATTGGACTCTGAGTAACTTGTTTTGATTTATTGCATAAATTTGACGCAAGTGTCAAGTTTATGATATTTAGTTAAGTTTAAGTGAAATATTACGGTTACACATACTTCATTATTTATCTCGTTTTCTACATTATATATCTTATCTATCATACAGTCCACTGTCATATACACTGACAACCATCCCTGGTTTATAAACTGGGGAATCAGGGGTAGATTCCCGGTGGGGGGTTTATGTACGATTTCGGGCTTGAGACCAAATCTCGCTCGTAAATGTGCGTTTAAATTTCCCGCGCATCCACCACTGATCCGTTCTAAAACGAGTGAACGGAGCGGCTGAACGAGCTGATACACTCGGTCTTCCGCCACCAGAGGGCGGCCATTTTTTCGTCTTCTCAACTTGCGCTAATGCCGGCCGGCACGCGTCGTCAATGTCGTCGTTGTAAATATCAAAAACTGTGAAATTTGGATTGGAAAGAGAGTCAAAGTGGTGTGAAAGTGTCCCGGGACCACAGGAGCCGTCAAAACCTATGGAAAAAGTGAGTGAGATATAATTTCTTTAGCCCGAATCTGTTTTCAATATTTCAATATTGTCGTAGTTCAACCATAGCCGATAAGTATAGGACGGTAAGGAAATAAAGGCTGGTAGTACTGTTAGGAGATGGGTTTGCAACCTGTCACTAATACATTAGTAAACATCGTGGCCCAATTGTGCAAAATGTGGTAACACAATTATCAACAAGTTTTTAGATTTGCTGGTAATTCTTAAGCTCTGCCACGGAATAGATAATATTACAAGTACAGAAGGCACACTCCTTTGATCTTTACAAAAGCCGCTTTTTTCTTAGCCAAAACATTTATAGCCCTCTTACGTCGTCAAATCCAGCGCAAGCCAAACGTAACGTTAAGGCTGTGCACGAACGGTGAAGATGAATTGGCACACTCGCCGCGTCGCCGATAGTGAGGGCTATCAACGACTAAGAATTAAATAATAATGTATTCCTCATTTATTTCTTGCATTCAATATAGAGAGCAAAAAATGTATATACGTCATACATTATGAATATTATTTCATTATTTACTTATCTCTGAAATAATAAATCTCACAATTTGGACATCAAGACCGCCAGGCCATATTTTATTGGCTTTGCTGCAACCCACAGTAATGCAAATTATTATTGCTTTATTTTTAAACATTTTAATATGTACGAGCATAATAAAATAAAATAATGCAATGAATTGCGATATATTTCGGATTTACGTAAGCGTGTCCGTGTGATCCGATGCACAGCGTGGCAGCCAATGATATTTATATTTAGATACGTTATGCTCATACTAAACGCATTCAAAATCTGTAACCACAGACAGTTGCTACGTTACCATATTTCTACAGATAAAGACGGCAATCTGTAGCGAACGCTAATGTTAGAAAGATATAAATGGTTTTTTCGAGTTGCGTACCCGAATGACGCGGGGCGAGCCTATCTACCATGGCAGCCAATTAGCTACCCGTCTTTATCGCGCTCATGAGATATCTAATTGTGTATCTCATGTTTCACGGGTGACAGTGACGTCGCCGATGCAAATTAAACAAAGTATGGTAATGTAAACAAAATGTAAAAAATATTTACGGTACCTACTAACGAATGAAATGAGACATCCATTCTTCTTTTTATAGATAAAGTATAATAATTTTGGGAGTCTCGAAAAACACAAAACGGCATTTTTTATGAAAAATATTTGATACGTTTCGGTAATAAAACTTTATTGTGCATGTCAGCGTATCAGCGGCCGCGGTGCAACTGAACCCTAGTAAGGTAATTTACCTTCCTTTTTGAAGAACGCTTTTGCGTGCAGATAACGTATCTTAATATAAAATTATTAGCAGCCCCTGAAAAGTTCCTATCAGATTGGTAACCGGCATGTACTTGTAACGATGAACGTAAATCGTGGAGTGGGCCGCCTGCTCTGCCTACCCCATTCTGGGAATAAAGGCGAGAGTTTATGTATGTAAAAGACGGTCGTTTCTTTTCAACAGTATGCTTCTAGTTACATTTTGATTATACAACAGTATATCTAGAGATTCAATCACTGACCTAATGCAGTAGGCACATAAAACAACTACTTCTTTTTCATTTATGGCGCTCCACCGCGGTTCCGCGTGATTTCGGCAGTGTGAAGTGAGTGAGAGTATACCTAATCAAAATAAATCAAAAGTAAAAACTGATCATATTTCAATGGGCCACCTTCCTGGAACGGTACTGAAAACTTTATCAAATAACTACATATATACATAACCACCTTAAGTCAAATTAATCAAACGAACAACTTGAGGGTTCTGCAATAAGCGCATAAGGCACTTTTAATTCCTTGGAAGGCCAAATTGAAACTTCTTGAATGAAGAACGTAAGTCTGCGGACTCTACATTCCGCCTCCAGTAAGCCCATTAAGACTTTCCAATGAAAACACAAGCCTCCTGAGAAACTGTAAACGGTCATATTGTTGGCTCGCCTTTGCTCTATTACTGCCGTGGCTTTTTCATTCGGAAGTTGGGGCTCTCTTCTAGCCAGTAAAACTATATTGCTTTTGACATGCTGTCGTATTGTTTCAACTCGGTCGCCATTACTGTCAAGTAAATAAGAGCGATCGTAACTCCGACAACTGTAGTAGTAAGAAGAATTGTATGTATATAGCGTTTTAAATCCTCAAGGTTACTCCCTAGAACTTAATTTTGCAATGCAAATGCAATTGCAATGCAATTTAAAAAAAAAACACTGTTGTTGGATTCCTACTTAAGTAGTAATGTAATCTTTTTTACCATTTACCAACTTACAGGTTTTTTTTACAGAACAAAGTTGTTTATTGACACAAACATGAAAACAGAATAATAATTAAAACATAACTAAGGCTAAATACTCGTACTACAATAAATTACCTTATTATAAGTAACTATAATATGGAACAATGTCCCCTAGGCCACTGCCACCGGGAATGGTGCCCATAATACTGGCTGCGTTTCCTCGTTGGATAGCTATCAATGCTAGCCGTTGGCCGAGCAAAGAGCCAGCCCTATGGTCATCTGAGGCACGAATCAGTTTATTTTTTGCTTCTCCGGGACCCGCGGTTGAAGAGTTTCTCCCGCAAAAGCCGCAAATATGCAACTATCAGCTATATTTGCATATTTACTTACGGCGTTTTGCTGATTCTGCTGCGGTAGCCGCCGCACCTGCCTTCAGATCCATCACGCGGAGGCGGGTCGGTGCCAGAGTATAAACACAGGTGGCATCCCACACTAAAGTCCGACCTATTTCCCACGGCACGAGAGTCATTCCTTTGGGTCTCTTGCCATCGTCACGTGCCTGCCCACTAGGTTTCAATGTAGCAGGCACGTTGACGCTGACAAGGGCCTGCCTGATGCTGTCGTTAAGGCAGGCGTGGCGGGACAGGCGACCAGCGCTTTTTATGCACGCTTGACCGTTTTGGCCTTATTGGTCAACTTGAGCTCCGCAGTGGTACTGATGCGCTTTGACAATGTTTGGGCCAAGTCGAAGGCCTACCGCCAACCTGAACCTATTGTTGTCCAAAAGGTTGCCGTAGTTTACAGATGGATAAGCCTGCAGCCAGTAACCCAATTCCTTCTCCGACACTGCTAGCATGCGAGCCTCCTCAGAGCTTGTCGAAGAAATGTCAAAATAGAAAGTTAAATTTAATGTATTCCCTGACTACTCAAAAAGGCAGGTATGGATTTTTGGATATACGTAACTATTTACCTATGAATGTATGTATGTAATTACGTGTTCGCGTTTTTTTTAACCTCTTAGACTAAATGGTTCAAGGCTAAAGTGCGGGGTATCGTTGGATTGGTAATCATGCAAGGAATGTCAAAGGTTATAATAATAGAACTTCCTCAGTCCTGCGGGGTTATTATGACATAGCTATACAGTTTAGATTACGCTGAGAGAAATGGACAGAGCTATATAATTGCTATAGGTCTGTCCTTTACGCTCGCCGTAAAATGAACTGCATAGTTACGTCACAATAATCCCCCTGCAGAGGTTATTAGATTTACCTACATTACTGTCATAGTAGTATTTTTTCTGGATTCGAAATTAACGTAAAGTACCTACGTAATTTGACTCTTTAAACAGTTCTCAAAGTGTGGATACTTATTACTGTAAAAATCATGCGACAAACTCTGTTGTTTTTTTTTGAGGTTTGTAATTCTAAAAATGTAATAATCCTAAATAGCAATAATATAATACGGCCACGTCCATTCGTTTTTCTTATATAAATTCTTATCGTGTATCAAATAAAATGCGCGGCACAATTTTATAAAGAATGACAGAGGCTGAATGATATGACGTCATGCTAACGTGGGTGTGAATCTGTGTAAACGCAAGAAATTTTCTTAAAATAGCTCTAGCAAAAAAATGATTGCTTTTGTAGAGTAAGAGTGCTGCAGGTTTTGAACTCTTCTTGGCAGAGTAAAAACTGAAATGTTCTTAAAACTCATTGCTTTGCTTGTAAATACCTGTGATACATTGACATCTTTGATGATAAGGCTCACAAGTGATCAGTTAACAGTGTTGCTTAGGTTTAGGATATTTAGTGGCAATCCGTGGTTCTAAAGAGTCGCTATTTCTTTGCCTTCACTATTGTAATATTTCGAACTAAACTAACAAATGTCCTCACCCTTGATGCTGTTCCATATCCAAAAAACATAACCTTCTACTTGGACCGTCGTTGGGTAAAACATTTTAGATTTAAAAATAGGTATGAGCGCGGTAAGCAATACTGAAAATCACATATTAAGAATCATAGCGCTAACCAATCGCTTGAATAAACGTGGCTTTATAAAAGTACGCTCGGCGGAAAATCTGTTTCTCATAAGTTTTTGTTTGAAAACTATTTTTCTCGCCGACTACATTTAGTTTCCGGAAAAGCTCAAAGCAGAAAAAAAATGTTGTTTTTCTTGCAGTACGCTGAATAAACAGGTCAAAGACATGAAAAATAAAGAAAATAATTTGACGTGCACCTATTTAGGTTTATAAATGGTTTAGAAAAAAGAAATGTTTTAGTTTTTGTACAAGCAAACAAACAAACTCAACAAGTCGGAGCTGCGCCGTCACCGCGTTAAGTTGCGTGCGTATTAATTACTTATCGAGCGACGCGCATCGACGCAATCTTATCGTCCGAGCGGTAGTAGGTATCAGAAACTCCTAAAGAGTACGATTATAAACTAATTTTCTATTTATAGCATGGCATTAAGATAAATACAAAGATGATTATTCAGCAAGTAGGACAAGAGGACAGATGCCCTTGCCAAGATACACTACGCTAACTAGCGTTTATATTCGTTTCGTTTTTAAACCAATTGCGTCACTGGTAGATCACGTGACTTTTCGTATTAAGTCATCTAGCAGTGACGCGATTGGTTTAAAAACGAAACGAATGGAAACGCTAGTTAGCGTAGTGCATCTTGGCAAGAACACCTGACGCATGAGAAGCAGCGCCGATATTTCTGAAACCTTCACCAGGTTTACTGTATAGCGGGCCTACCTACGCTGCGTTTTTCGGTGTGAAGTCGCCATTTAAAAACTCTTTGGCCCAATCAGCCATTAATTTTGTGCTCTGTACAATAAGTAGCAACTTTGATTTTAAGAAACTGGTTATCATATTATTCAGTGGCGTGCCTAGGGTTTCAGAATAGGGCAAGCCGAGAGATATGTTTTGTAGTTTTTACGGTTATTATGGATAAATTTATCTTGTTACCACATTACTGATCAATCTTCACTTCACTCTGCAGTTGTATAGGCATTTGCTTACGTGGACGAGCTCACCAAAGCACCCTGAAGGCATGTTACCACTAGATATAATTTTACAGACATATCAGCAATTGCATACTTTCGGTGGCCTTGAAAAAAGCCGCTTGGTTTGTATGAGAGAATAAAATAAAGGTCCAACTTCTTATTTTAACTTTGCTTGCCTAGGGAGAAAGCAATAAGTACTTACTTTTATTTCAATTACCTATCTAAAAATTAAGTACATGCATATTACACAACAAAGTTAAATTAAATTATTATTTGTATACATCGAATGTGTTTTTCTAAAACGCCATCGTACCTATTTTGAAAGTAGCGACACAAGCTCTAAAAAATTACCCTTATTCAATGAAGTTTTAGACTCATCGTGACCTCTGAAGGGAAGTTCTTGTTGTGCTAAATGACAAACAACATCGACTAATCTTTGAAAAACGCTACTATTGTTATCAACTCGCATGTTGTTTTGTAATTTCCTTTGATAATTAGCGCGATAAAGATGTCTCAATTCGCTGTTTACCAAAATCACTAAAAGAAATTACCGCGTTCATGTGTTTTCGAGAATTCATGTCTCTTTTAATGGCGCCAGCTAAATTATTTAAATCGTCATAACCAGATGTATTCCACACGTTTTTGTCGTTAGAAAAGAAAATACAACACCAGCAATATAACTTATTAGAGTGCGAACAACCAACAATCCAATGAGTTTTGTACACTGACCTGTTAAACTGCCTTTTGTGCGATTTACTACTCTGAGAAATACACAAGTCAGGCGTAGGTTTTGCCGAAGAAATAAGTACCTTTTTCTCTGCAAAGTCAAAACATTTTACCTTTCCGTCGACAAGCAAAGTTTGTGCACACTTTAAAATATCACAGTCACACGGGACTTCCTCCATTGTCAATCTAATTGAATCACAACTCACAACACCACAAAAAAAAACGTATTATTGCACTGACCGCGCCGCGCTTCTCAACGCCTAAACAAAACAAAACAAACTATTCAACACGTGAATAAAAGCATTTGTCAACAAATAGCAATGGCGGCTCAACGCGCGCTCCGCGCCTGCGCGAAGCGAATTTCGCATTTACTATGGACTCGTGTACAACTTCATACGCAAGCTTGGCTTTTTACTCTCATACTATTTGCCATATTAATACACGAGCAGACGTTTTTGGGCATATGCCGTTTCGGTGGGTAAGACAGAGAATATGAAAGCCCGATTGCAAGCCAATACGTGCGAGCGAGATACGAGCTAGCCGCGTCATGAATAGTTCGACTGGTTGCCGCACAGCGCTGAGCGCTGTGCTGCGTAGGTGGCGGCCGGCGGTGCGCGGTAAAATTTTGTAGGTATATACTACTGTTGCATGTAATTTGATTTGAAGAATTTAGTGAGAGCGCGCGGCGCGCGAAGGTGAAATACCTAATACATTACGTGGATTTAATGAATAGTTATTTTTGTAAGGCAAGGCAAGCCCGGCTTTTGGGCTTATATGGCAGTACCGCCACTGATTATTATTCAAGTGTTTTAAATTCTTGGAGGCGTGCTTTGTCTTTCAAATTTTGGTTGTACGATTAAGTTCATCTACAGAAGGTAATCCAACTGCGCTCAAACCTTTAGAAACTTCGCAGTGAGAAGCAGTGAACATTATTTTGTTCTAAAAACTTGGCGTTATCTTTTCAAGCCACTAGATAAGTTAATGAGTAGTGGGACAAGATTTTGTTGGTTGAAACCACTTTCTAGTTACGGTAGTTTTCATTTACCCCATACCTAAGGAGATAACGTAAAAAATTGTTTGAAAGAAATTTGAGTTTCGAATTGAATAACAAAGTGGGAAACAGGTAATTTAACAATGTAAGTTAAATAAAAATATGAAATATGGAACTAAGCAAATATTATGAACAATTTGTTACATCAATTACCTCTCGAGTCAACATCAAAGGAATCTTACGTTTAAATTGTCAAACGAGCTCATAACCAATTGAAATGAAGACGCAAGCTATATGTGAATTTAAAAATAAATAGACCAATTTATGAGAAAACGAAATGCTTTACGGAAATATTCTCACAGAAAAAGATAAAAATTCGTTATAAAAATAGCGTTATTAGGTTCATTTAACGTGACGGAACGGTATCTTGTTTGTAAGATCTCATTTTTTCGTAGTTCAATTTCTCTCTCTCTCTGAACCGTTAGATGCGTGTCTTACTTATGTGAGCTAAAGCTCTATTGTTAATATTGTTGGGTTAGTCAGTTTTTTAGCATTTAGTTAGCTACATAAATATGTTATAATTATAGCTTCTTCCCGCGATAAAAACCTCTTTTGCTGATATGCAGTTTTTCGTTTGATAATGCAAGCTAAATTTATTGTATTGATGAATTTGTAGCATGAGCTTTATCCTACGCGGTAAAACCATATTGCTTTTGACATGTAATCGTTTTGTTAACGTTATAGAAGCTCTTTTTTACTTGGCATTAATGGCGGCTGAGTTAAAAACAACGCTATGTCAAAAGATGGTTTTGCCGACAAAAACAGAATAGCCCCAGCTAAACCTGGTAAGGCCCAACGTCCTAAATCTAGGACATTTGTCGAAGTGACTTTTGACTTTAGTCGACTGATACAAGATTCTTTTTAGAACTAACGAAATTTGACGTGGGTCTTACGAGGTTGAGCTGGGGCTATAATATGATGCATTCGGCATTCGGCATTTTCGTTATCATCATACTAAATGTATAGGATCGACGTAAGCTGTCAGACGGTCGTGTCGGGCACGTACGTCAATAGGGAATATTCACGACTTTTTTCACAGTTGATTGATGTAACAAACAGTTAAGAAAAAAAATTGTTTGATAAAAATAACACAGATATAAGCCTACACAGATTTGTTCCTATTTGTCCTAGTGAGTGGAAGGGTCGGAAGGGGCCGCCCTAGGCGTTCTTTTTCGAATCATATCGGAGAAATACTGGAAAACGGCCGAATCTTAAGTACCCGACACCGATGTGCATGCATGACTCGATGTATGAATGTGGAAGAAGCGAAAGAAATTTCTCAAGATCGTAGCAAGTGTAAAGAAGTGGTCTCTGCCTACCCCTCTGGGAAACAGGCTTGATTTTATGTATGCATGTTCTAGCAAAACAGAATTTAACATAGACAAATGGCCGATCTGTAACATGACGTCACAGTGCATATCGAATCTCGTATTTATTGGCCCTTTTGGTGATCTCTTTTACGGTATTTTCATATTTTGTGGAGAAATACAATTTAAAAAGTCCATGCACATTCCATACATTTTGACTGTTTTCGATTTTTTTTAACGATAGCGTTAAGCATCTTAGGGACTCAGAATAGAAGCGGTAATAGCTTGCCTTGTATCCCCTGAGGTCCTCCACGACGCAGGCCAGGAGCGCGTCCCGGCCCACCGTCACCGTCACGTTGGTGACAGGTTCCACGAACCGCGGGAACAGGGATTCTGGAACAACGACAATTGGAGGTTAAATGCTGTTTCGTGTTTTTAAACGAATGCGAAGCCCGGCTTATGGAGCTAAAATTTGACAGTTTTAAACTAGACTAAAAATACAATAAGTATAGGTATTCCTAATTACAAAATGTAAGAGATTTTAATACTAGTTACTTACTACCGTAATTACCTACCGGCCGGAGTATCCACGGGGATACAAATATCAGTTGAGTGTCAAATTTTTTACGTAAGGTAAGGTGGGGGAAGATAAAAAAGGGGAAAGATTAAAAGTCTCACATAACTCCCTATTTGGTTTTTTTTTTTTAGTGCTGGTATCATCCATTAAGCCGCCATTTTGTTACGATCCGCCGCACATTCGCCAGTGACCGCTCGGAGTAAGTAGACGTGTGTTATGTGCTATTTTGTGAAGGTCGGCATTTCGTGGTGAATACGTCGATTTTCAATCTTACCCCGTGTTTCATAACTTGATTAATAAGGGGAGTATAAAAGTTCTGACTGACTATTTATGTGTTATTTGAGATTCTATTTTTATTTACTTCTGCTAGGTTATATCAATATACATTAATCATATATTGAGATTTACGAGAAGTTTCCATCTTTACCCAGCCAATTTCGCTGGGGTAACATTGAAATAGTAATGTTTCAATCTTCCCCCGTTTTTGAAAGTCATAGAAAAAGACACATATTCTCAAACTTTGCACTTAAAAAAATAATTAACGTAAGGTTTATTTTCTGACCTAATATAACGATAAGATAAATAGTAACTAAGAAGTGTTGTGTGAAACTATTGTGTGAAATCAATAATAAATCTGTATTTTTTTGTTTGGAGAGAAAAAAAACCTCTTAAAGTTTACTAGAAGTACTTATTTGGATTTCTAATATTATAAATGTAAGTAAGTCTGTGGCTAAATTTTCTACACAGATTACTAAGTATTTGGTATATTTTTGTATTTTAAATGTGTCTTAATTTGTTACACAGATTCATATTTATTTTCTAATATTTTACATGTAAGTGGCTTAATTTGTGACAAAATTAGTCATGCTGCAAGAAAATACTTACTTTTTTGTATTCATTTCTTTTATAAAATAAATAATTGTTTCCATGCAACTGTTGTTTTAATTCCAAACTGATCTTCTTAATATTAAAAAAAAATGTGTTTACGTTTTTTTATATGAAGAATATACAATAAAAAGTTTGAGTATCACTGTCGTTTTCCCTGTGAAGCGGGGTGAGAGTAAAATACTTTTTTTTTCAACTGCACTTTTCTTGATACCTATCAGGAATATTTACGCAAAAATCATCTGTATCTGTTAAGCGTAAGGAATTCTATACAATAATGAGCAACAGTAACCGTTTGCATTCATTTAAAAGACTTTAGACACTATGTCAATCTTACCCCTCGACCATTCCATCTTAACCCGTCAATTTTTTAGACAAAATTTGATTTGATTTTATTATTTTTATATATTAGAATAGGCGTAACTGAGTTTTATCGACAGATTACAAAAATATAGCCCTTGCTCATACCTACCAATTTATGCAATTGAAAGGAAGTAAATAGTTTTTTATTTTACGAGGGTTTTAACACACCACTATCCATCTCATCAAAAAACCATTCAATCTTCCCCCACCTTAACTTACGTATTAATATAAAAATAAAAAATAAATGTAAAAACCATAGGTATCGTGTTTGAGCTGTTATCGTATTGTCACCGTTTAGTAGCTCTAATTTACTTGTCAGTAATGGTGGCTGACGTCATAACAATACCATAACAGGTTATCGTTTTTACCGCCTAGAGTACCGGCCGTGTTATGACAAATTGCCTTACTATTTAATTTATTATTTTATTGCCAATTAACCTTTGCTTATGAATGAAGTTAAGGACGTCATGTGACCAACATACAAACAATAATGGACTTTAGGCGCGTGTGAATAGGCATATTTCGGCGCGTAACTTGCGGGTAACAGTTGTGGTGGGAAACGTACAGAATGGCGTAAGTGACAAAATCAGTGAAGTACTAAGTTGTGTGGAGTGATGGGGCCCTAGTTATGTAATGAAATTGAAAAATAATATTGTTTCGTTCCAGTGTAGTGTAAATCTTACAGTTTTATATACTAGACTTATACTTAATTTAATCGAACCTTAGAAGACTTTATGCTAGATTAGCCGCTATGTTGTAGAAATCTTTATTATCACAGTTGAAGACAACATGAAAGCTAGCTGTTACGAAATTCTCTTTTACTTGGTATCTATGAAATAATAAATACATACATACATACCCTCACGCCTTTATTCCCAGAGTGGGGTAGGCAGAGCTACAGAATTACCAACAACTCCAAAAACTTGTTGATAACTCTGTACTTAACCACAATTTGCACAATTAGGCTAAGATGTTTAACAGTGTATATTAGTGACAGGTAGCAAGCCCATCGCCTAACAGTACTACAAGCCTTTATTCCCTTATGCCCGGTTCCTATATTCAAGAAACGAATCGTTTCCCTTACGGGCAGTAGCGTTATGACATTTGCTTCATACAAAATGTGTCAATTATTAACGAGACGTCACAACTCTACCAACGGTTTTGAATATAGGAACGCACCATTAGTCGCCTCTTACGACTTCCACGGGAAGACATGGAGTGGCACAATTGTAAGCCGGCAATCACACGGCTAAATAATAAATATGATAGAAATATATAAGAAATATGGTTGTTTTTTTACAAAATTGGCCAAACACGTGTGCATAACCCTAAGCTTTCTGTTGGCTTCAAAGATAGCACTAGCTATAGTTATCATCACTAAAACTCTCCAACAAAGAGATACAATTACGCTGAAATAGTCTGAGAGGAGATAAATCGAAATCAATAAAATTTAAATTGAATTGACGACTGTCCAAATAAATTCCAATACAATCAGCACAAAACGTCCGCGCATAATTCCGACAGTATTTTGGCACATTCGAACTAGGGTTCACATGTTGTGAAACAACATATAATATAATATACGCAGAACATTGTAACACAGATCATTAAATTTATAAGGGACTTTTTTTTTCATTTAGTTAATGGCCGTACAGCCTGTAAGCATGTTTGTGAGTGCGATTGTTCTTACAAGGCGCTTCGGCTTTGTACTTGTCTCTCACTCGCTCTCATACACTCTTATTATGATCAACTGAGAGAGAAGTAGAAACTCAATCTACCTTCAAAGAGCTATTGTATTAACTTTTTCTTTCTATCGAGTAAGTAATGCTAACGTTTCGTCGTCGAGAAAACTATTATGATAATTCAAGCACAGGGGGGTTATTATGACGTTACTATGCAGTTCATTTAACGGCGAGTGTAAAGGACAGAGCTATAGCAGTTATATAGCTCTGTCCTTTTCTCTCAGCGTAAACTGAAATGCAAAGCTATATCATACCAACCCCGCAGGGGCCTTATTCTACCCGGTAAAACCATATTGCTTTTCACATTTTATCGTATTGTGTTTAACTCGGCTGCCGTTACTGATAAGTAAATAAGCGCTATCATAACATTGACAATACTGTAAAATGTCAAAAGCAATACAATATGGACGAGAAAAATTTCAAAAATGTCATAAGATTACCTACAGTTAAAACTTACTAAAATTTACAACTTATCAAGAACTAGTAACAATTGTACAAGAACCAATTGTATTTATATTAATTAAGGTTCAAAATGGTATATAATAAATGTGTGTACATATGTACTTTTAAAAAGTTTAGTATTAAAAAACTATTGCCAACGCGTTCACACTAAATGAAATTTGTATGAACACGTGAGCAATGGTTTTTTTAAAGCAATACAATTGGTCTACTAGTTCTTGATTGGTTGTCAATTTTGGTAAGTAATATTTGTAGGTAATTGTATGAGATGTAAGTTCAAACGTGATATATTATTTGCCTGTACTGTATATAAGAGTAAACTTTTAGTATCGTTCCTTTAATACCGTTTACCATAGTTTAGAAATACAAAAGTAATTATTTGTGTGACTACTATTGCCAAGGGCAAAGAAACATTTTCTTAAGTAAAAGTAAGTTCTTAAACTCTTCTCCTAATTCAGCTCGTAGTTGAAGCTTGAAACAAGCAATCCATCAAAGCAGGTATTAAACTTGTCTTGAACAAGTACCTAAAGCAGGTGTCTAGTTGAAGTTTATTGATCGTCACCGATGACTCGTTTCGCTCCTACCACTTCAGGCGTTTTTTAACCCCCAACCGAAAGGAGGGTTGTATTTAGGAATCTGTATGTCTGTGTATTGTAGCTGTCTGTGGCACCGTGGCTTACAGACAAAAAAACGACAAAACTGTTTCAATATAAGTTAATCCCAAAGTAGCATTTGTATACGATTGGAAAACAAACAGGGTTATTTTTCTAATTTAAACTCAATGGTCAACAAAAATGAATTTGTTTGATAAATCCCAGCTTCCACTGCATAGATATCGACTTTATTACCTCGCATTATTCAGATCCGGCTCTCGCTAAAATTGGTTGATTGTGTAGAGGAGCCAATTTCGAATTGCATCGTTTGTTCTCCGTCGGTCTGGATTGTGCAGCATTATCTAAACAATGGAGCTGCAAAATATTTAATATCCTTTTTGCATTGACTTATTTGACACGACCGTTTAATTGCCTTGTAGTTATTTAACTTTCATTCGGAAAGCTTTGGTTTACTACTTTAAAATATTCCGAAACTACAAATGCAAAGTCAAGCATTAGCATAGTTTAAATAGAAAAGTAATTCGTCTCGGGCCCTTTAGGAGTTTCTGTTACCTATTGCCGCTCGGGCACTAGGGTTGCATCAATACGCGTCGCTCGATACTTAATACGCATGCAACCAAACGCGGCGATGGCACGGCCCTGACTAAACCGGCTTGGTGCGTCCTGTTGAGTTCGCTTGAAGTGGCTCGCGATGCGTGAGAACGACGGACGTACACATGCAAACCGTGCGATATTTCTTTGTTTGAAGACGAACTACTGTTTATACTGTAATAATAGTCTAGACCACCAATAAGAACGGTTGTAAAATTTCATGTTTATAGCAATATTTATTAAAGACAACAAATATCGCGCCAAGATATCGTAGCAATTGCGCATTGGCTCATAAAAATCACGTGGTGTACTAGACTAACGTCCACATGACAAAGTTATAAGGCCACGTCGGTTCATAAAATATCGATCCCACAAATGGACGTCGTGTCTTGGGCGTAGAAATGTAATGCAGTGTACACTTGTACAGGCAGCCATAGTAATTCCTACTTAGTTATTGAAGTAAACACGTTTCACTAAAAACTGTGTTTCGTCGGTAATAATAATTATATTGATTTAGAATTACAGGGTTGGGCAGATTAAGTGTCCTAGTTGTGTATGGCTTTTTTACTTAAATATAACTAAACTTCTTATTCAACTTCGTATTTTTTTTGTTGACAATTTAACGTACTTTATGATTTCTACACGTCAGCTTGATATATTTTGTTTTTATATTGTTTTCAACAATGGATGCGAAACGCCAGCTCGTGTGCGATTTGTACCAGAAAAAATACCGACCGTGTGAGATATTGAAGACGCTGAAACATTTAAATATCAATATAAGGTTTATATCGCGGACCGTCAAGCGATTCAAAGAAACGGGATCTTCATAAATCAGGCCCAAACCTGGGAGAAAGCCATCTGTTCGCACCAAAAACATCATTAAAAATATTCGTGAGCGTATAATTAGACGAAATCCAGCTCGAAGTGCAAGCAAACTTGCTAAAGATATGAAAATATCCCGTCGGACAATGAGTCGTATTTTAAAATATGATCTTGGGCTAAAAGCCTACAAAAAACAAAAAAATCATGGCTTAACAGATGCCCAGAAAAAAACTTGAGTGAACAAATGTAGGGAATTGCTAGCTTGGCACGACGGCGATGATATTATTTTTTCCGATGAAAAGATGTTCCAGTTACAAGACAGTCACAACCAACAAAACGATCGTGTCTATGGTGCTTCATTGAAGGATATTCCTGTGGACAAATTAGCCGTACAACGGTTCCAGAGTGCATCAGCTGTCATGGTATGGGGTGCGATATCGCCTAGAGGCAAGTTACCGCTGCTGTTTATTGATCGAGGTGTCAAAATTAACCAAGACTATTACATCCAGAACGTGTTACAGGGTCATTTGCTAGAAAATGCTCAAAAATTATATGGAAACGACTATTACTGCTTCCAACAAGATAGTGCCCCATCTCACAAAGCAAAACGCACTCAAGACTGGTGTAGAACAAATTTGACAGATTTTATACCTTGGCAAGAATGGCCTGCATCATCGCCGGATCTGAATGCTTTGGACTTTTCGATATGTGGTTACATGCTGAGCAAGATTGGGAGCACACAGGGCATGAATCTAAACTCATTCAAGCATCGATTAGTCAAGATATGGGATGAAATACCAGACGAGGTAGTGCGTGCCGCGTGCAATGCATTCTATGGAAGAATGCGTCAAGTTAGTAAAGCTGATGGCGAGCGATTTGAACTTATGAATTAGTTTTTTTAAGTATAGAGTACGCTAAAAATAAAAACGTGATAAATTAAAAAAAAATCTGTCTTGTTTTAATTTTATGGCTCTTTTTAACTAGGACACTTAATCTGCCCAACCCTGTAGTTTGTACCTCGGAGATGTATATAAGCTACCTAATTCTTAACCCAGAAAATATTACATTCCTAAGGGAACAGCAAACAAAAGTCTTCTTTTATTAATGTATTGTATGCGTACACGTGTTCTAAATAAGTTCACAGAAAACATAAGACTTCTTTTCTTTCATCACTAAGAGATGTCATTTTGACTGATGATAAAATGACATTCCAATCTCAAACGCAAAAGAGCTTCACTTTAGATTTCCGGCTCACTAGTGACGTAACATCACAGCTAATGTGATACACATGTCGATACGCAGCCGAAGCCTGCAACAATCTATTTAGGCTAAACAACCTGAGACATGGAAAAATATCCGGCAATGATTGATGAGTGTGAACGCGAATAGAACAAATCCATCCGAGTCCCATCAATCTTTAGGCACGGCGGGCCCTCCCTGCTAGCGACGTCGCCGACTCTAATGAAAGAAGAGCTTACCGAACGAATAAACAATCGCGAAACGTTGTTCCGAATACACCCGCGAAGACTGATGGCTGGAGGAATGTGCTTTTAAACTGGCCGCGGACTTATTCTGTAATCTAGTGCGACGATTTATTATGGCTAAGAGGGACGGCTATATCTGGCAGACGACGTTTATCGTGTAAAAAATAGTTGGTAGACAGGTACGAGGCTCTTTTCAGAAATTATGACATGCTTTTGGTGTAGCAATGTGCAATAATGCAGAGCATCGATCGATTTTTTAACGCACTTACAACGTCTTTTTTAAAAACATTCAAGACTCAGAAACAAATATTTTTACCATTACCGAGAAGTGAATTCATTACAAGGTAAGTCCTATAGTTTAACTCGTAAGTGTTATTTTAAATATTATCATTTTGTGCTGTTCAAACATAACATATTCATTTAAAAAATATTTTTATACTCAAAGAAAAGAACCGACGGATGGTGGATGACGTAAGAGGCGACTAAGGGAATATAGGCTTGTGGTACTGTTAGGCGATGGGCTTGCAACCTGTCACTAATACACTGGTAAACATCTTAGCCTATTTATGCAAAATGTAATTACTGAATTATCAACAAGTTTTACAAGTTTTAGGTAATTCTGTAGCTCTGCCTACCCCGCTCTGGGGTTACAGGCGTGAAGGTATGTGAAAAGAAACGGATTATGTCAAAAATCACCCTTTAGAATCAGTAGAGCCACTATTTCACAACGTGAAACCATATTTCCGTTGACATTTTACGGTATTGTCAATATGATTTACTTGACAGTAATGCCAGCCAAGTAAAAAAAATTAATAACATGAGAATGGCAATATGATTTTACCCAGCGGAATAGAGGCCCAACAAATCAACAACAATGCCACAGACTAATTGCGACAGAGTTAAGTGACGAATCAATCGCCACGACGTGCCGAGTCTCGTCGCTTTGACTTCAAATTGCAACGGAACTGCAATTAACGTCGTGAACGTGACAATTCATAACTAAACTGCTAAGTGCATTGTTATTGACAAGGCCGCCATCACTTTCAGGTAAAACTAGAGCTGATGTTGACAAAATGGTAACATGGCTGGAGGACGTCATCGTCGTGTGTGTTGGTGTTTTTCTTTGGGTCACCAATGTAGGAAGACGATCACGTGGATACACCAATATAGGATGACGATCACGTCGGGGTCGCCAATGTAGGAAGACGATCACGCCGGGGTCACCAATATAAGAAGATGTACACATCGGGGTCGCCAATGTAGAAACAAGATCACGTCGGGGTCATAAATGTAAGAGTAGGATGATGATCACGTCGGGGTCGCCAATGTAGGAAGACGATCAAGTTGGGGTCACCAATGTAGGATGATGATCACGCCGGGGTCGGTAATGTAGAAAGGCGATCACGTCGGGGACACCAATGTAGGATGATGATCACGTCGGGGTCGCCAATGTAGAAAGGCGATCACGTCGGGGTCAATAATGTAGGGTGATGATCACGTCGGGTTCACCAATGTAGGATGATGATCGCGTCGGGTTCACCAATGTAGGATGCTGATTACTTTGGGGTCGCCAATGTAGGATGAGAGGACAACAGAGATCTCTCTCCAGGCGCCTGTTATCGACTGGGGACCTAAGTTCATTGGGATGAAGTTGGAAGTTGTATACAGGGTGGAAAAACACACGCCACATGGATGGCAACTACTTTAAATATTGGAAATAGCAAGTTCTACGCAAAGGAGAATTACTTTTATTTTTGGTAAAAATAAATCCTGCATAAATGGATTTTGAAAATTAATCTGCGTTAACCGGGAATCGAACTGGTCGAATATGACAAAATAATAAAGGGCTTTTTACGATCTTTATTTAATTTAAAGAGTTTTGAGTTAGAGACATAAATGATCAGTTTCAAACACCCTTTCGATCTATAAAACGATTTTAGTGTTTTGTCATATTCGACCAATAATTCGATTTCCAGATAAGGAAGAGGTTTTTTTTCAAAAATACAATAATGCAGTATATATTTTTTTACAATTAAAACTAAGCCTCCTTTGCGTAGAACTTGCTATTTCCAATATTTAAGGTAGTTGCCGTTTGTGGCGTTCCTTTTTTCCACCCTGTATTTGTTTTCTGACGGAAGAAACTTCGTTAGCGCGATGTAGAACACTTTAGTTGCGCTGTGAACCTTAGCTTATGTCTATAGCAAGGTTTTTGCGAGCAGTATACAGCCCCTGATTGTCAATCTCATCTCAAGACTATATCTCGCTGAAATTTAACTATAGTCGCGCTATATCTATCAACACTGGTTGAAAAACTCATTCGTTCGTGTTATGGCCGCTGTGACAACCAACCCGTGTGACAACAATACCCGGTCTCCCCTACTAAGAATACCTCTTCGCTAGTAATTTCACTGGTTGTTTAATTCTCAGACTGGAATACAATACTGCGAACACCGCTGCTTGGTGGTAGGTTAAAAGATAAGATAGCGTTAGCAATCCGGATGGACCTTACACGAGGTCTTCTCATAAAGTAGCTTACGGGCGGCGTCTACTATCATTTTTGTATATATGAAACTGATAATATGCGTAATCCTACAAGAAACGGTTGAAAGATTTTTTTAAGTGTATTTTTATATTAGTTATATCGTAAAAACGGGCGTCAAATTTGGCATGAATCGTGAAAAAAACAACAAATATAAATAACTGGTCAAGTGTGAGTTGGGCTCGTTCATATTTTTCTATTGTGTGCTTTGAATAAATATTTTCTATTCTATTCTAAAGTCTTACGTCTGAATGCAAACTGAATGAAAGAATGTCTTAAGTAAATAAACCTCAATAGTTTGTTAAGTTGCTGTGCTCTAACAGGGTATATAATGATCCAATGACTTCTAAGTTGAAACACCTGTTTTGTACACTTTATGAAAAGCGTTAATGGTTGAGTAAATATTAAAACTGCTTTGCGTGCGTATTGGTTTCTTTAAATTAGACCCGCTGGCCTATTCACTAACACACTCGCAATTGCAATCGACTTAAAAGTTGAACAATTGTTTTCATTTTGAAACCAGACTCGCCTTCGGTCTGAAAAAATCGATTGCTATTGCGAGTGCGTTAGGCAATACGCCCTCTGGGTCCGTATAATGGTCGCTTTTATCGATAAAAAATCTATCACTCTCGCACTTACATACTGACCAAAGAGTGACAGATGTTTTATCTACTCGTATATCGATAAACACGACCATAACAGGTCCGCTGTGAACTGTTGGGGCATCATCCTTCTTTACCGATAAATTACAAGGATAGAGTAGGTAATCCATCCTTGTCCACAACGTTGGCAACGGCTTAACAGCCTTAAGATGGAATATTAAAATTGCAAATGTCTATGGATCTAAGATCACACTTACCACCTGAGGCACGTTTTATAAAGCTACAAGTAAAAAATTTACAGGTCTAAACTGGCAACACTGCTCAAATGGCTGGACGTCATTGGTCGAGGTTGTGTCAAATGGAAACTTGAAACATGTAACATTGTAATTTTTAGCTCTAAAAATAGGGTTTTATACTATATCATTTAATACATTTAAAAATAATAATTTTTATTTTAAATAATGTTCATTTGATGTTATAATATTTATTATATTGCATGCATATTTACTGTAATAAATTTATATTATAAAGTTAATTTAAAATTAATTAAAAAAAAAATTAAGACTAACCAAAACTGTATTCGAAATAAAATGATAATTTTATTGAATACTTACTTACCTATACATCGTTTCTTTAAGACGTTCGTAGTCATATAGGAAATTTAATAGTGGTACGGGGGGCTATACGTTGATAATCTCTGGTATAGTGCATGACTTGCCTTCACTACCAATGTTAATAATGAGCTATCACAACGTTAACAATACGATAACAATAGGGGTAAAGACAATGTTGAATAGAGGCCTTGGTCACGGCGCTTGTGTAAGGTTGAATGTAACTAGCGATTGACATCTATTTGTTTATGCTTGACTATCTTTATATATCGCACCTTCCCTCAGAACAAATAGTGACCTAATTCAGACATTTTAAATTACGAATTTCGACTCTATTCATGACTTGAAGTTTGAAAGCTGAAATTTTTAATTATATCACTATTGTTCTGCGATTTGTGTGATATATAGTTAAACACACGAAGAGACGCACTTTGAGACAGTTAATTTTGATTAAGTAGTTCCTTGGCCTAAACCCGAAACTGAATCATTTTTTTTTTATTTTTTTTTCAAATTCAAAAGCTTTATCTTGTCTGGGGGACACCGTTGATGTAGGAAAACATATCAATCTTATGTGGTCATCTTGCACCGTCTTATATACACATACGTAGGAGTTCTTTTTTTCCTTTTCTCTCTTTCTATCTTAAGATTTTGGTGTGTTTTCCTGCGGAAACTACGCAGGATATTTGAAATATTTTTTTAATTTGCTATTTATATATTTATATAATGCTAGACTAAGTAGTACCATTGTAATATTAAATATATTAAAAAAAATGACTGACTGCTGAGTTTCTTGCGGCGCTTCTTCTCAGCAGTGGTCTCCTCTTGTGAAGCGCTGGTAGATTCTTGACGTGTAAAAGTGCCCGTGCGGCCTACTTACTGAATAAATGTCTTTATCTTTTTTATCTTATCTTAATGAAGAATTTTTAAACATCTTTCTTTCGCACTCAGAGACGTCAATTAAATTTAATGCTTGATTAATTTTGCTGCTGTCACTTTCATTGGTATAATGAAATAAGACAATACGTCACTAAACCAGCATAAAATTTAATTGACGTTTCTGAGTGCGGGAGGTAGCCTAATTGTGCAAAATGTGGTTACAGAATTATCAACAAGTTTTAAGAGTTCTTTGTAATTCTGTAGCTCTGCCTACCACTCTCTGGCAACGGAGCGGAGGCGTAAGTTTATGTATGTATTGTATGTATATAGTTTGTAAAAGGAACAAGTGAATTGTTTCTAAAATGTCTGAGTACATCGGCAAGACATCGGTACAGTCAAAGTCATAAATATGTATACGTTCTCAAGATGTCAAAAATATGTAAAGGTCTCAATGGTACTAACAATAAGATCAATATTAAATTATTTTTCACGTGATGGCTGTTGGGATATTAATGCTTTCGACTGTATGAGTATAATCGACTCAGAAATGCTTTATAAAGATTACACACTACAAATACATACACAACAATATACATAGACATACTAAAAATATTTTTCTTAAAAATTTAGAAATAAAATAAAACATATAATGTTACATTCAAATAGACATTCTTTATCTACACAAATGTATCAAAAAGAAAGATTAGTTTTAGTATAGATTTCGAAAATTATTTCGCCATTAGGTTGCTATAACATCCCTTAGTATCAAAGGCTATGTTTTATTTCCTGCCCATTTATGGAATGATCCTTACATGTAACTTAGTTGATTTGCATTATATATTTTTTGGACAATTTAATTCATCGTTAACGACAACTCACTCTTGACAAAAAATTACTATGCCAAAAATGTTTTAACAAAAAAAACACCTAATCTTTGCTAATACAGTTTACTTATAACTCCATGGTTCGAATTTCCCCTTAACGCCCTTAGCTTAGCTAACTTTGCACAAGCAAGGACAATAAAAAAATAAACTTAATTGTTAAAATAGACCCTTAGAATCTCATTATGCGTTCTATTTTCAGCCGTGTATATTAGCAGCACGCTTAATAGCACTTGTGATATAATTAAGTGCGGTCGACCGACACACACACACACACACGTGGCACTGAGTTGCCAAGCGGCGTGCAATAGGTACCTATGTATAGTCAAGGACATTGATTGTTTAATAGTTTAACATGATACGTAAATTAGCCGTGTTATACATTTCCCGGTGAGATATGAGACGTGATAAGGAGAATATGTAGGTATAGCCCAGTGAAAATGGATATTACTTATATTAAAATATACAGTTTTTTTTCTCTGATGTCGAGGAGTGGTGGTGCTCCAAACTACTATACTCCAATGGTTTAGGTATTTAACTAAATGTAAACAAACGTACCACGTGGCTCTGTTCAACGGCCAATCAAAACTGTTTGATCGAGCTTTTACGTATATTTTATTGGCTGACGAACTATGTCACGTGGTTTTTTGTTAACATTTAGTTAAATACCTAAACAATTGGAGTATACTTAGTAAAATGCACGTAAATCGATCGTTACACTTGTTCGTTGACTTTTTATTCTACTCTACTCTACTGGGTAAAACCATATTGCCTTTGACATTATTGTTTTTTAGTTAACCGTCATTACTGTCAAGTAAATGAGAGCTATCGTAACGTTAAGAACACGATAACTTTACGGTTACAGGGCAGTAATTATGACCTAGTTATGCAGTTCAGTTTACGGCGAGCGTATAGGACAGAGCTATAGCAGTTATATAACTCTATTCTTTTCTTTCAGCGTAAAAGTAATAATCCCCCAAAAAAAAGTGCGTCTTTGTGTTTCTGTTCTGTTTTTAGTTTCCTCATCTCTGTTTGTGCAATAAAACGTTTACTTACATGCACATTTATAACACGTCGAAGGTGAAAGAGAGGCCCTGTTATTTAAATGATTAGGTAATCTCTTTTTTACGCCTCGCTTGGTGATTACCCTTTTGAAATTTCAATAAACGGCTGTTAGAATCACCCTACATTGACCAAAGTTTAATGTGATGTAAAACTAGTGAGAGCATGGCTAAAATAGCGGCACCGGTGATATGATTAGGCGCACTCATCAGCCCGCGAGTGCGCGGCGCCCCACGTATTTCCCTAATTCCCGCACCGCCGTGACAAAAGTCCGGTCGGACACCCGGCCAAATTAGATTTTCTTCCTCTCTGTACTGTACCTTACCTCTTTCACCCTAAATTGACTTTGGCCTTAATTGAAAAACTCGTCAAAGAGCCATTGTGGTTATATTTTGTCCGGTTGTGATGATTTGATTATGCGTTTGGTTTTTGTTTGAGTGTAAAAGGTTCAGTGGACGGAGTGATTTTTGTGGTAATTATGGTTACTGTTAACGATAATCGTATACCTGGCTTTAACCTTTTGAATGCAGGTTGGAAAATGACTTGATCAAATATTTATAAAGTATTTTATTTGTATTTTTTATAATTTATAGAGTATCCAGTGAAAATAGGCAGCAAAAGGCTAATGTAGCTTTAAAAAAATCATAATGATGTAAATAGCAAAGTCTCATAATTCCAAATAGGTGAAAATGTGATTTGTGATTTGTTGAGTTATGTGTCTAAGTTTTTTTTGGAAATTGGTGTCAGTTTTCCTAAATCCAATAATAAAAAATAATAAAATATAGTAAAAAATACCTTTATTCTATTTTATACAAAATAAATAATGCTATAATTACAGTGTTTCACATCTGTATGGAAAAACAGTAATATTTTTAGCAGACTTTTTAACGTCTTTTTTCAAGGTAAAATGACAATTTGGGAATTTAAATGTTCATTATTTTTCCAAAAACAATAACTGACTTTCCTGACAACTGATGCCCATCACTAATGATATCGACCAATATCACCATTTTTTCCGTCTGTGGCGGACGTTGCGGCATCGGCGAATGGAATAATCATGGAAATTTTATCAAAAGTTGTCAAAACATGCAACCGCTAAATACCAATAAAATATAAAAAGTAGCAAACTCATGAGGAATTGCGAAGTGTGAAAAATGAAACACCCTAGATTCTATACTACTATAAATCTAAATTTCAAGGTGCTTCAACTGTAATCGTTTGGTTTCTGTCAAACGGAAGATAATCACAGGCAGAAACCATTAACCATTGGTTACAATATGGCTTAGATAATGCTGGCTCAGATTGCTAGGTCCTGTTTAACCGATCCTACCCATTAGCGCGCTTCACACAAAGTGATACTACGTGGCCGACGCACTGGTGCTACGGCGTAGCGTAGTGCTTTACATAATCGTAGCGGTTGGAGCCAACTCATCCACAGTTGTGAAATAAGTGCTACGTCGTAGGCGCGAAGAGATTCAAAGTAGGAGTTTAATGTCAATACTTTTGTGATACAAATTATACAAATATAGTCATGTATTTTGAGTTAAGTTTTAGTTATCACTATGTAAGATACAGAAGAAACCCAATAATTAAGACAACGACAACCAAGAGAAGCACAACTAACTTACGAGTATCTTACTGATAATTCAATAACGACAAAAAAAAAAGATTTGAAAAAACCCGACAGTTGATGCTAACGAACTTAAAATCGTCATAAATCCTAAATGATCATTAAAAATTAAAAATTATATATTAACCTAAAGATTATTTTTAAATACCTACCTATTCAATGATACTCCATTGTCATAGAACATCGACTTTTTTTTTCTTTTTTACAATAATGCGTCTTTTTTTCGCCTTATTGAATTTTAATTACTTTCATATCTTTAGTGACACTCACCTATAGTTTACTCATTATAGTCTGGCGAACACATTACTCTCCTCTTTCAGCAGTCGGGTAAAAACGATACATAATTGCCTATGCACATAATGATGTGTGGTATGTGTGAACATCGCAAATTATTATCACAAACATTTTAGCTTAAACATAATAAAAAAATTAACGAAAAATATTATTGTAGAGGTATGCAAAACAATAATTAATAGCCAGACCAAAACCCGAAAATAGAAATGCAATAACATTTACAAAGTTATCCTGGATAAATCAGATAGATCGACAACGTCGATCAAAGATAAAATTAACCAGTTCCGATGCTATACGGCCAGCTATGAATATAAAACCAATTCCGACAAATTCGGGCTATTCTCTGGCGGCTTTACAGCGAGCGAACCTATTCATGAGTATCGATTTTATGCAAAATGCAACAAGATTCACTTGGACACGGTACGTATTGTGCGGTATACCTATCAATCTAGCGGCAATTAGGTACTGGTATCGCTATCGACGCTTGTGAATGGGTGTGAGATTCTCTCGAAGGAGAGTTTGGAATGACCAGTAACTTGAGCTTTGTGTGTAGAAATGTTCGTGTGTCAATGCTGGTTGTACTGAGAATATTGATGAGCAGACTGTTTTGTATTGTCCAAGCGAGGTAGCAAAACGAGGTGTCAAGGTATATTTGGGTCATACACACTCGCAAAAACAAAAGATGTCTCTCCTATGGTCAATAGTTAAAGGCTTGTGCATATAAGTTATGTTTTTATTTGCTAGGACTAAAGTAGACCTGACGGCGCTTATGAGGATGTGGGTTCAGCCAGAAAATTAGGTCTTAAAAACGTTAACTTCGGGTATGTCCACAGGAAAGACGGTAACCTAAATCTGTGTATGACCCATTTATATGGCAATACAATGTAAAACAAAATACACATATATCACAATACCAATTTATTGTCTTCACGGATTAGCGTTACGTAAATGAATGTTTGTGTTCTTTTAAATATAGAAATAATCTATTGCCCGTGCAGAAGTTGTAAGGAATATCTTCTACCCTACTTTGGGTAACCTTATCTTCTAGATAAAATTTGGCCCATTCCTTTTATTCCAGAATATTGAAATTCCAACGCGGTGGATGCGAATAGCACAAGACCGGTCTGAGGAGAGAGCCTTGGGGGAGGCCTATATCCAGCAGTGGATGTCTTTCGGCTGAGATGATGATGATGATGATGATTGAAATTCCAAGGGAATAGCGAAAGAAATTTGTCAAGATCGTAGCAAGTGGAAAGAAGTGGTCTCTGCCTACCCCTCTGGGAAATAGGCGTGATTTAATGTACCTATGTATGTATGTAGCTATAATTTTCTACGCAGGTGTAGTCACGGGTAATATCTAGTATTTAAATGCAGTAAAAGCAGGAGCAGGGAGTGAAGCGAGGCCAGATCCGGACGAACTCGCCTTTGCGAAACAGAATAACACTATTAGGGCGGGTGTTGAAATGCGAGGCGTCGCGCGGAATTGAGTCGGGTACACATGAACACAATTAGCGGTTAGGCCGGCTACATAAGATGCTGATAAAGCCAATTTGGCGCTTCTGTTTATTATCAGTCTAATTTTAGTTTCAGAATCCATTGTTGCACACAACGGTTAGTTAAGTTATTCCAAGTTCGCCAGTTATCGCGAGATGATTTTCCATTACGCGTAGTTAGATACTTTGGCCGAACTGTTCGTGTTATATTGCGAAAGTTCGGGTATTTATTCGGGTAACGGACGCTTATCCAGATTTCTATTGAGGCTCTTTATTACTTTACCTTGATTTTCTAACTTTTTTTTTCGCCAGTTCTCCTCTATTTGGTAAATTTAACAAAATCAACTTATAGGCAAAGCATGGAGAAAATCTTTTTATGACGCAGAAAAGGGAGTCGAGACACATACGACATAGGCCGAAATTCTAGGCGATACAAACCATATCGCCTTTGAACTGTTATCGTATTGTCAACGTTCTGATAGCTCTTATTTAGTTGACAGAAATGGATCAACCACACCAGGGCTTAACGGTGCTTAATAACACTGAAAAAAAAAGTGGTTGCTTCTATCAAAATTGGCTATTTGACAGTTTTCAGAAAAATATTTTTAAATGTGCGTTTGCTTATTTTATACATCTCACAATATTTTTTTTCTAGAAAAAATGTTAATTATTAGAAAAAACACGTTTATACATACATACATACATACGAAACGAAACGAAATTAATTTGAAATACGCGCGTAAACGGTACGTCACGTGACTTTTGTCGTTGGTGACGTCACTACACATAAAACAACGAACCGAATTATTATAAAGCCAACTTAAGCGAAAGGATAGTTTTAAAAATATATTTTGTGAAAATGTCTAATTATAAGACGTGTGCCGTACCAATGTGTAGAAGTACGACGATCAAAACTCCTGACAAATTATTTATACACGTTCCTAAAAATCCTCAACATCGAAAGAAGTGGTTGCAGTTGGCACGTCGAGATTCAAAGTTAACATATGTCCACTTTTGGCAGATTTGCACTATCTGCCTTTAAATATCCCGCCTCCATTTAGTGCAACTTCTCACGAATACAATTATGGTAAGCTTTCGAGTCGTTTATTTTTACTACGGAGATGTTTGACAACTTTGTATTTAGGCTGCAGTGACGTCACACGTAAATCAGTCATGGCCGCTAGCGTTTGGGTTCATTGGAGCCACAGGTAAAAAACGACGATGTTATTTTCCAAAAATAAAGTACTTATTATATATTTTATTGCAAATAAAAATATGTGCAGTATTTTTTTTTGTGTAAACTACCATATTCAGCACTTTTTATATTTAATTGTTACAACTGTCAAGTAGCCAATTGTGATTGTTGTGTATAAGCCTGACAACACCATAGATACATCAACAAACAGCGCTGCAAGTAAAAAAAAAGGATTATTTTTATATACACTACAAAAATATACCTTCATATCTGTCTCTCAATGCGGTTGGCAAAGACTATGGAACGCCATGTGCTCTGTCTACACAAACAGCTTTCGCTTCCTCTACATTCATCAATCTCTTCGTGCACGTACGTCGGTTTCGGGTGCTTTTGATTTGGCCCTTATTCAGTACACCGCGAACCTGATCACTGTATGTGCGTCTAAGACCCATATAGACACCATAACTCTTTTGTTACTCTTCTACCATCCATCCTTTCTAAATGACCGAACCATCTTAGCATACCCTTTTCAATTTTCGTCACTACATCTTCTTTCAATCCACATCGTTCTCAGATCTCGCTATTTCTTACTCCACTCATATCTCTCAGAGCTCATAATTATTATTACGTGTGTGAAATTTATGACAAGAAAATGGTAACAAAGCAAACGTTCGATAAGAAAACGTATGGAAGTTATAAGAATGTCTGGATGACAGTCAGCGTTATTATTGCCGTTATAAATCAGTGGGTGACAGAGAGGCGAAGCGTGGGTGTGGCGTGACGTGGCAGTGGTGCCACCTCGTGCCACACCGGGATACGACACTTGCCACGCGACGCAACTGCATAAACAGCACCCGAACATGCCTTTTCATGCCTTATCACACGTATTGACTTTCACCCTCACTGGATTTTAACATGAGATGGTATTTAAGCAAATCCATACTTAATATTGTAGATGCAAAGGTGTGTGTTTGTTTGTTAAGCTAATAGCTAATATTTTAGAGAAATTAGGAATGGATTATAGTACTGTTAGGCGATGGGCTTCCAACCTGTCACTAATACGCTGGTAAACATCTTAGCCTGATTTTGCAAAATGTGGTTACAGAATTATGAACAGGTTATTAGAGTGGTTGGTAATTCTGTAGATGTGCCTACCCCACTCTGGGAATAAAGGCGTGAGTTTATGTATGTATGTAGGAATGGATAACCTGAGTAAGTCTCGGAAAATTGGACAGTTAGGAAATAGCGTTAACCGACGGAGTCGCGGGCAACAGTTAGTGTTCTTTATATTGTATACAGGGTGAAAAACGAACGCAATATGGACGGCGACTACCTTAAATATTGAAAATAGCAAGTTCTACGCAATCGAGACTAACTTTAATTTTTGGATTTTTTGAAATGTGCCTTAACCGGGAATCGAACTGGTCGAATATGATAAAATGACAAAATCGTGTTTTATGATTTATGATACAGATCATCATTACAACATCCACTTTAAAACTAAGTAAACAATCGCTTTTGACATGTAATCGTATTTTTTTTACTCGTTAGTAATAACTGTCGAGTAAATAAGACTATCATAAAGTTGACCATACTATGGCAGGTCAAAAGCAATAATGTTTTACCGAATAGAATAGAGCTCCTGAGTGGGAACTACTGCACTTCACATTTTAAAATAGGTACACTCGGGAGCAATGAATACAGGTCACTTTCTATGGTAATTCAATAACAAGTGACCCGATTTCATTGCTCTTGCTCTTGTTTGTAAGATATTTAAAATGTTTTTCATTTCCAAATTCAAAGATTCCATTTTCCCAGTGTACCTTTTCTAATATAGTTTTCGTGATATTTTGAACTTACTTAATACGGTAATTTGAAATTTGACCAGATAATGGATTGGAGGCAACGTGAACTCTGATGCCCGGTTTCTGAAGTACTTTTATCGGTGGTTTATCTGTCCGTAAACGCTATTGGTCCGTTAACTTTGACAACTGCGTTTCCGAACAACGACTCAAAGATAAACTCCGTTTTAACTAGGTTTAACTTAACTGACCAAAGTTTGCCGTTTATCGGCTCCATAACTATTTGACGTTTTTTACGATTGAAGTTTTTGTTTTTGAAGTATCAACTGTCAATTTTTGTTCATACAGCCACTGGCAAATAAACTAGGTATTTTAATTTTCGTTATGATTTATTTATTAATTACTATAAAGTGGCTAAGTTTTCTCAAATTATTATTTTTACAAAAATCAACCGGAATTGATGTTGAATTAAGGCATTAACAGCAGTCTACGTATGACAAACTATTAAGATCCATCTAGCGGCAGCGGAAGGAACTATTTATCTGTCAATAGTTATCGAACTGTTCGTAGAGCACTCAGAAACGCACGAAGAGATAAACGTCGTTTAACCTAAACATAACTTTAACGGATCAATAGCTATTAAAAGTTTAACTAGTGACTTCAGAAACCGGGCATGAGCGAGTTAATAATAACTGACACAGATTGTTTTTCTTTCGTCTTCGTTCAACTTTATATTTGTGACTATTGTACTTTTTCGTGGTAGAGTTAAAACTTAAGTTTTGTTCTTGATATAAATATAGAACAAAAAATATAACAAAAAACAGAATATAAGTACAAAAAAACATTAATAATATAATCCTCGTAACTGTTACCCCGTGTGGTTGCCGGGTTAGAATTATAGTGCCACTCCATGTCTTCCCGTGGATGTCGTAAGAAGCGACTAAGGGAATATAGGCTTGTAGTACTGTTAGGCGATGGGCTTGCAACCTGTCACTAATACGCTGGTAAACATCTTAGCCTATTTGTACAAATTGTGGTTACTGAATTGTCAACAACTTTTTGAAGTTGTAATTCTGTAGCTCTGCCTAGCCCACTCTGGGATTACAGGCGTGAAGGTATGTATGTATGTTTGTATGTTACGTCGCCGTCAGTTCACCGACACCGCAAATAAATTTTCGGTAGGTATAAACATTTAAACCGTTTGTAACTGAAGAACCAATAAAGTCTACTTGGTAGCTTTAATTTTTCGTTTTTGTAGTCTTGGCTGTAGTGGTGGGGGGGGGGGGGGGGACACTAGACTCTAACAAAGCGCTTTAAAGCTTAATATTTCATAAACGGATACCTTAATCATAAAATTGGTTTAGAGACCCGCAAATTTTTTGAAAGACCTGTCTTATGATACCCCACTCAATGGGGTAGACGACAAAAAAAATACATCCCCAAATTACGTGTAGGGGAGGTACACAAAAAAAACAGGTTTTATTTTAACACTTTGTTGGCGTGACTAGTACGTATATTTATGCGCCATTACAGCTTTCTAGTACTAAGAGTCTCTGAGCTAGGCTGCGGACGGACGGATGGACGGACATGGCGAAACTATAAGGGTTCCTAGTTTTACTACGGAACCCTAAAAAAGGTATACAGTGTGTTAATGTGGAATTTCGTTAATAAGTCTAATACATAGAGCGCAATAAATTTTTAAAACTCCCATCGAGCAGCAATGTAAAATGTAAACGAATATTTAAGTCTCAGTTAATTGCAGGATAATTGGGCGATTTCTGACTCATTGCGTGGCGAATTAATTTGTATGAACAAAATAAATACAACTTATATACGATACACATGTTATTACGTTAATTAGGATGCATATTAACCGTCGTCAAAAGGTTTGCTCGTATTCCGTTTACAACGGACTAGACTAGACTAGACAAACCCTTTTCCACTAGAACCCCAGATATGTCGTCCTCATTGTTTATCTGTTATTATAAAGAAACACCTCCCATCGAACGTACCATTACGCCGAATTTTCATTTCGTCGAGAAGCGTTTCTCGCTGCAAGAGTAACCTAGTTTTTTTGGTACTCACAAGTCTAACCATACATACATACATACATACGTTAAATCACGCCTGTTTCCCAGAGGGGTAGGCAGAGACCACTTCTTTCCACTTGCTACGATCTTGACAAGTCTAACCAAACCTAGGTAATCAATGTTTCCGATATATTGAAAACACCATGGTTTCAGCAGAAAACAGGTTCGATGAAATGCAATTCGATAAAGTGAAATTCGATAAAATGAATCCATAGTTTTTTGATCTTTTTCAATTAAACCTAACTTACCTACATATAGCAATAAGATAATTCCTTTCACAAAAAACTGCTCCAGCATAACATAGCTTTCGGAAAAAAAAAATCGGGTAAATTAATATGAGGAAAAAAAAAAAAAAACAAGATGTTCTGATATAAAAGATCAATTCGGCCGAGCGAACTGACACTTATGCCGATCCTATACATTTTTTAGCATTATGCATCTTGAGTAGATATTTACAATTTTGATCTATAGTGACTTAATACAAAATCTTAAAATACGATACTAAAGGTGCGATACGTTGTATGTATCACAAATCAACAAATTGGTCCAACAAACGCCAACTCTCTGTGTCCTAACTCCACCCGATGTAGATTTCATGACATTTGGGCAGAAGTTTGGGTTTAGTTTTAGCACACTTGTTCGAAATCAAGTTCAGAACCGACGAAAAGTTACAGACAACATCAACTGTCAAGAACAGGCTGTCAATATTAAATTAACCAACAGGTAAACAGTCTCTATTCTACTTTGGAAACCCTAATTGCTCGAAGTTACTTGACACTATTGGCGGTCGAATTAAAAACAATTCCACTAAATAACAAAAACCATATGGTTTAACTTAGTAGTATAGAGTCCCTGGTCATAAGTTACCTTTTGTTACCTACATTTAATGCTAACTGTTCCACGACCTATCGATAGAGATCTAAAAGACAGACGCCGACGGGTGACTTTTTATTCCCGACCAACGCCGAGATGTTATCCTTTCGAGTACTTTAGGTAATGGGATCTCAAGAGGGGGCCTTTTTATCTCAAACTGACCAATCCCAAGTATTTTAAGTGGCTTGAGTTCGCATACTGCCGAGTTAGTTTATGATGTTTGTTTTTCATTGGTATGGAATTTTGTTAAAATAGGTATGATCAGTAGCAACATTAATAGTAGATTGTTCAACAAGGGACTAAAACAAGCCATAATGACACGAGATGTTGCGCTTCGCTTGGGTTGCTATAGTTCGAGTGTCACTATGGTTGTTTAATCTCGCGTTAAACACTCTACTTTTTACTTTGAATGCGAGGAAAACAAAAGGCGTTCTGTGCCGGATTAGCCACGTAGCAAGAGTAGCAAATGCCAAAGCCAATGCCATGCAAAGTGACGCTATAAATGATTGCATATTTAGCCAACAGGTTCAAACTTGAAAATTATTTTAAAACTAATTGGATCATGAATTTCGTTAATATAATTAAATAGATTCATATTCGTAATCATGTATCGTGTTTCACGAAATAAATATTTTTTTATTATATTTTTGCACAGTTGTCATTTTGAGATTATTTCCACGCCCTAAAAATTGTCTATGCAAAATCACTGAAAATTGCGATAACCACCAACACCGTGATTGGATGTTTAGGGGTTTCCAAAGTAAATTAAAAAAAAAACTACTTTAATACCTAGAGATTAGAGATTAATAAGGAGCTTTAGTCCAAAAACGCAGATAATAAAGTTACATTTTAAGAGCATGAGAAGTGAAGAGTTAATTAAATGGAAAAAAATTAGAGGGTTAACTTATATTTCAACGAATCGTCATTACTCATTAGGTACTTAATTATTAAAAAAAAAAAAACCATGCCAGCATTTCACTTGCTTATAGCCAAAAGTAACCTGCCCAAATGTAACGAAATGTTACTGTTAATAGTTTGAGCGCAAATTCATTCTTTCGAAATTAAAGATTGCATATTAAACGTAGGTACTTTTGGAGGATCCGGAGAGAAACGTTTAAATGTAAAGTATCGAAGATTTTAGACATCCCATTTATTTATGTACCGTTGTTGACTAAAACATAACTTTTATCATTCGCGGAAGCTAGACGGCGTCATTAAGAAGTCCAGTGTAAGACGCCATCAGGCGAGGCGAAGCGATGGTTTTCGCAGGGTGTTTGGCAATAGCTGGAACTAGAGAGCCGAGAATCTTGCTTAGTGCAAGTACATATATGCATATTATTATGTCTAGTCAAACAGTGGACTACCCTAGGCATCTTTGCTACGCTGTAAAACCATATTACCTTTATCATGTTATCATGTTTCCTATTAATGTTAAATAAATAAGATTTATCGTAATATTGACAAGACTATAACCAGTCAAAGGCAATATTGTATGGTTTAAACCAGTAAAACAGTGATGTAATGATATATTAAAAAAATCAAATTAGGCAAAATAACGGCTCACTTTCAAAACAACAATCTTATCACGTATTGGCACTTCACCCAACCATTTTGCACCTTAAAGTTGCAGCACGTATGCAAGTAAAATCGGTGTTGCGTTCACCTCTCGCTCACACGCAAGGAGTATGAGCAAGAGGCAAATATCTGAAACATTACCGACTGTAACTCAAACGGTCACTTAGCGATAAACACTTCTACCACAACCATGCATTATTAATGTATATGATAATGAATGAACAGGTAAGGCCAGTCACGTTGCATTAAACTATAGGTTACCACTGCAGAAATGAAAAATAAACATTGACGTAACATGTCGTGCATTTGATTCAAACTCACAATACATTTTTTTTTAGTTAGGTATTCCATTTTTCTAAATGTTGTATTTAGATGAATTTAATGTTTAACTCATAGAGCTTCGCATTAATTGCGTAAACCTTGCTTAACATTCTCACGAGCGTATTACAATTTTTAAACTAAAAGTAGCACAGTTTTCTCAACCTTATTCTTATCAAACTAGGTCGTATCTGCTTAAGCTAGTGAATTGGAGATGCGCCATTTCGGCTTACACAGCAGTGTACGCGTCCACTCGTCCGGCATGAAGGGTTATCGACGATGCAAAAAGAAGAGCACTAAAACTTTTACAACACAACGTCAGCGAGCTATGGTTTACGCCTCATACATCCAGATTGCAATCCCGCACGTGCCTGACTGTACAGATAACGCAAAACAACGTGAAACCGCGTTCCGATTCACTGTACACGTTTGTTTCATTCGTGACTGAGTAATATAGAGTTCAACTGTCAATAAAAGGTATTGCGGTGCGGAAACCGCGTCGAAAAAGCGTGGCGTGAAAACGAGTAGACGGTCTAAAAATAAGAGAGTGCGCTTATGTGATATATAGGGAGTTATGGAGCTAGCGACCGCCGTGGCGGTCCGTGCCGTCGCCTGCGCCGCTTGTCTCGCCGGTGGATGGTACTTGGTTTGGTGATTGATGTCATAGATACCTTGTTTATAGATTTAAAGAAGGAATTGGGGGGTACAGTGAACGAGGTACCTTGCGCTTTTCCTTGGGAATTTTATATTTCATACGTGCATAATGTGTTATAGATAAATAAATTAAATAAATATCAGGGGACAATGTCACACCAATTGATCTAGTCCCAATTTAAGCTCTAGGCTTGTATTGTGGGTACTAGACAACGATATAAATACGTATATAGAGAAATACATACTTAAATACATAGAAAACATCCATGACTCAGGAACAAATATTCGCGCTAATCACACAAATATCTGCCCTTACCGGGATTTGAACCCAGGACCACTAGATTCGTAGGCAGGGTCACCACCAACTAGGCCAGCGCGTTGTCATATAAGTTCTGAAGTCTCTTTTTGATAAAAACTTATACTTAGTATCTTTGTCACCGAAAAAACGTACCAAAAGTAACACAGATTATAATCATTGTCTTACAAAAGAAAGTAAAAAAGCACACATAAGACCACATTAATTTAATAAAACAACACAACAGGCGTAGAACAGTTACAATGGCGGGATTATAAGTCAAGTCCCGGGTACAATGGCGTGCCATTATTGCGAAACTAGTGCTCGCAAGTGTAGCGGCTACGTAAACCTACGGCTTGTTAATTTTGAATAGAGCGGAGAGTATTATCTGTATCGTGCAGACAGTGTAATGTCATTTCCGTCGCAGCTGACTCCACGCCACGCTATATAGTTGTAAGTCTTACAACTCACTGCGGACGGTTTAGACGGGTCGCGCAAATAAGCTTAGCTTGCATTTTGTCACAACAATTAAATAAATAATAAATAATAAATAAATAAATATCATGGGACAATGTCACACCAATTGACCTAGTCCCAATTTAAGCTCTAGGCTTGTATTATGGGTACTAGACAACGATATAAATACTTATATAGAGAAATATATACTTAAATACATAGTAAACATCCATGACTCAGGAACAAATATTCGCGCTCATCACACAAATATCTGCCCTTACCGGGATTTGAACCCAGGAAAATAATGGCCTCTATTTTAGCTGGTAAAAACCATATTGTTTTTGACCTTTTATGGTATTGTTTTTAACTTAGCCGCCATTAGTGTCGAGTAAATAAGAGCTATCAAAGTGTATACCTAGTCGGTTACTAAGTTCTGTTACTGAGATTAATTACAATTAAAAAAATAAAATAAAGCAGTTTTGCATAAACCCGCATATTAATCAAAACTTTGATTTATATAGAATAATAATAAAAATAATGTACTCTAAACTATTGCAATTATTTGATGTACGAGCTTGAAGTATTCCCATTTCGGACGATAAAATCATAGTTAAAATCACGCACGACGATGATACTGATAACGGCCCCAGCTTTTGTAAGAGTTCCTGTAGAGATTTCAAATTTGCGTGACATATTGAACAGACTTCTAGCTTTAAATTCTGATACGAATGTATTCAAAGCAACTAAAGATCCGCTTGGACACCGGTCAATCTCAATGACTCATTAAATCGACTTTAAGATTTCACATGATTTTGCAGAAATACGAAAACACACCAAATCTCTTGCTTCATAAGTTGGAATTAAGTCATGTTGAGAAATATAATTTTGGTCTCTAAACATATACAGAGATAGGATTTTTTATAATATAATACAAAAAAAGTTCTTTGGTAAACAAAGACTAACTTTTAAACGATTTCAAAAAATGAAATTTACAGGGAATTGCGGAAACTAACAAAAATGATTAATTGTTTTTCAAAATGTATATTAATTAAGCTTTTAATTTTTATTCATATTGAAATTAACCTATTCTAGGCAGTAAAACAAATTATTTTAAAACTAATTAGATCATGAATTCATCGTTAATATAATTAAATAGATTCATATTCGTAATTATTAGTGGTTCACCGAATAAAATCATTTTTAATTATATTTTTGCACAGTTGTCATTTTGAGATTATTTCCACGCCCTAAAAATTGTCTATGCAAAATCACTGAAAATCGCGATAACCCTCCATTCACAAACACCGTGATTGGATGTTTAGGGGTTTCCAAAGTAAATAAAAAAACCTACTTTAATCCCTAGAGTAATAAGGAGCTTTTAGAGCATTGGAGAGCATTGTCACAACAAATATTAGTTTATACACAGAAAAATTATGGCCTCTATTTTAGCCGGTGAAAACCATATCGTTTTTGACCTTTTATGGTATTGTTTTTAACTCGGCCGCCATTAGTGACGTGTAAATAAGAGCTATCAAAATGTATATAATACTATAACAGGGCTAATATCCTATTCTAGGCGGTAAGAACAATATTCATATTTGACGACGCGCTGGCCTAGTTGGTAGTGACACTGCCTACGAAGCTAGCGGTCCTGGGTTCAAATCCCGGTAAGGGCAGATATTCATGTATGAGCGCGAATATTTGTTCCTGAGTCATGGATGTTTACTATGTATTAAAGTATATATTTTTCTATATAAGTATTTATATCGTTGTCTAGTACCCATAATACAAGCCTAGAGCTTAAATTGGGACTAGGTCAATTAGTGTGACATTGTCCCCTAATATTTATTATTATTATTTATTTATTTATTTATAACCAGCGCCTCTATTCTAGGCAGTAAAAGCAAATATCGTATTTGGGTGAATCAACTTCTAAGGTACTCCCCATTTTTCGACATGTTTCACAAATTATATGTTTTTAAAAAAACTATATATTTGCCAACGACGTAGCTTACACGCTTATTAAATCAGACAATTAGGCTAGCATTTGAAATGATTTGATTTAAAAATAGTACAGTTTGAAATAATAATATAGTTGGTAACGCAGCGGACGATGTTGTCCCTAGGTTTTGTATGGAAAATGTGCATTTTCCCCTGAGTTACCAGGTTTTTTCGAAGATTAAATAATATTTGAGGTGTTTAACGTGTAAGGTCTGTAAATTTGGTGGTCTGATATTAATATTCATACATTAGGATTATTAATGATAAGTCACCAGGAAAGTTTTGATACCGCAAAAGAAAAGGAGTACCTTAAAAGTTGATTCACCCATTTGACCTGTTACGGAATAATTTTTCGCTGGGCCACCTTTACTGTCAAGTAAATAAAAACTACCAAAACGTTAACAAACAGTGTTGAATAGAGGCAGGGGCGTTATTATGACGTAGCTATGCAGTTCAGTTTACGCTGAGATAAAAGGACAGAGTTATTTAACTGCTATAGCTCTGTCCTTTACGCTAGCCGCAAAATAAACTGTATAGCCATGCCATAATAACCCCCCAGGGCCTCTATTCTTATGGGTAAAATTTCGATTTGGATTTATACCGCCACGACTACAATACTGCCGTCCGATCACTAAAAGGCCGTTAAGCCGCATTTTTGTCAATTTTGAGTTTAATATACTAGTAAATAGAGAAAAAAAATCTCTTTTAGGCTATATATAAAACTCAAAATTGACAAAAATGCGGCTTAACGGCCTTTTAGTGATCGGACGGCAGAATACTAATACTGGCAACCCTGAGGACTAATGAAATGCTTCTTTGCCAGTAATTAATAATCATTACCGGTTGTCTTATCCCCACACACACAAAATGCCATCACTGCTGCTTGGTGGTAGGTATCCGGACCGACCCGGCACAAGGTTCTTCCACCACTAAACCTTGATCTTGGACACTATACTGCCCTCCTAAGCCAATAAGCCGTAAGTCAGATTCAATTGCCAAAGTTAATTCAATACTCTCCTCTTAGTCATGTGGTTGTGATTGCTACAGCAGTTTTATTTTAGTTGTTGCTATTTGGTTTAGCAGGGCGGTATAGTTAAAAACTCGTTTTACTTTGCAAATTTAATAATTAAACATAAAAATCTCATAAGAAAATTACTCAGCTATTTATAAAGAATGTTTGAGGAGACAAGGCTGGGGCGTGCGCGGAATTTGAAACCTTTGACCGGCGTGATGATTGAATTTTTAGGGTCCCGGAGGCGATCATAGGTCAAAGGTTATGTTAATAGGGACTTTTAACAGGAAATGTGGGTAGATGCCAGTGGTTTCCTTCCGGGATTCCTGCTCCTGAAATATAATTTATTTATGCAATGTAGGCAAGAGGTTAAGTTTAGATCATATTACCTTTTGCGCGCGACTCCGTCTGCTTCTACGCAGTTTATACATTGTACATTACATTGTTACATTGCTCTTATGTGAAACCTATTTTGTCCGTCTCCAAATTTCTTTATACAGTCAAAGTGATAAATATATACACATTCTCAAGGCGTCAAAAATATCTAAACGCCACTACGCTAAATAATAAGGTCTTTGTAAACTAGTGCTTTTTCATGTCGATGGGTTGAGGCCTTGAAACGTGAAAGTGGAACAAACAAAAAAAATAGTAACACACTTTTGTGTTCTTAATATTGATTATAAGGATTAATTGTTACTACCCCCTGCCCGCGACTTCGTGCTCTTTTGTTCTTGTGTAAGTACAAGTACTATACAGATAGTCAACCCCGACATATTGCACATCCATGAAGTTTTTGAATATTGCTAATATTGACAGGAGTAAAACAATACAATTTTTTTTTGTAATAGCGTGCTACTCCGAATAATGATAATTTTGCTACTTGTTTTCTTTTATTGCGTTTTTTTGTTTTTTTTTGTTTTCTATATGCAAGTATATTGTGTGTGTGTAATCTTTCGTGGTTTCACTGGATGATTCCAACGGAGCGCTGGTTTTAACGCCAGCATAACGTTCAGTTAGAACCATTTCGTGACAACAGGTATTTTTGTGTATGTTTTTTTTTTCATTATTTTATTGTTCAACATTATAGATATTCAGAAACTTCATGGTTGTGCAATATGTCAGGATTAACTTTTTATCTGCCTTGGGCAGTATTTTCATATATAAAATATGTCAGTTAGAAATTACTTCTTAGTAAATGTACCTACAGGAGGATCCAAATCTAAAAAGATTTTTTTAATAATCTCGGTGCACGGTGTTTTTATTCAAAACGAAATTGCACTGTAAAATGCATGTCTGAGAATGTCTTTCTCGGAAACGTTCTCATCTACCGGGAGAATGCAAATACTTGTGAAACAAAGGCACTGTGACCTACCTAGTTACATAGTTAATTATTAAATAGATTTCGTGCGTGACTCCGTTTAAAAAAATAGTTTTAAACTAGCCTTTTATAGCTGTTTGACATGTAGGTATATTAATAGTAGTTTGGCGGAATATAAATATGTACATACCATTTAAGTTTTTTTGGGATAAATAAATTAATCATACCAACTCAATTGTACTTTATTCTTGTATTTTCATCAGAACTGCCTTGTCAACCCGACGGTTAATAATATTAAATATCAGGGTCACACCAATTGACCTAGTCCCAAACTAAACTCTAGGGCTGTACACAGTATTTGTACTAGACAACGATATAAATACTTACACAGAGAAATATATATTTAAATACATAGAAAACATCCATGACTCAGGAACAAATAATCTCGGTCATCACCCTGATCTGAACCCAGGACCGCTAGCTTCTTAGGCAGGGTTACTACCAACTAGGCCAGCGCGTCGTCAGTTGAATTCACAATGTGTTTTTAAAATTTTACTACATTGTTTTTGTTTATTAGTTAGAAGTGAAGTTAATATAAGTGTGTTTAATACAATAGGTAAACTTGTGACGGACAGGGGTTGTATTCTACTAGGTTAAACCATATTGCTTATGATATGTTATCGTATTGTAAAATTTATAATAGCTCTTATTTTCTTAACAGTGATGGTGACCGAGTTTAAATAATAACATTTGAGAAGCAATATGGTTTTAACGATTAGAATAGAGCCCGAGACAAACATTTCGATTGATATCGTTACTTAAGATGAAAATCTTAACACAAAACGCTCCTATTGTTTGTATCTGCTTGAAATGCAAGAATCAATGAAGGTGGAATTTGAAATCAAGAGTAATCTGTCTGGATGGAAACGCGGAAGGAGATGGATGACAAGGAAAATACGCGAGAAAATTCAAAAGGAAAGCAAGGTGGAGCGAGCGAGGAAAATTGGCTTCATTAGAGCGAGGGATGGAGGGCGCGTTAAAATTTTACACACGGCTACTGAATTCCGCGAATTTAGATGAAAAGAATAAAAAGTTGAGCTCGAACACGCTGTTGTGGTTGGACGTAGGCTTTGGTGCATAATTAACTGTGGTTTGCGTAAATAACGGTTGCGATTAAAAAATTCTATAGGTAATTTGTATGAAAAAACCGGGCAAGAGCATGTCGGACCATGCTCAGCGTAGCGTTCAAAAAACTCAAACAAACGCAAAAACGCAAATTTTGCAGAAATTACACTTTTTGAGTTCAATATTTCCTTAACGGTTTTGCATAAAAGCAAATGGTCGAATGATCATTTTACATAACACGAATTGCATAATTTCGATCAGTATAATAAACCATTGATATAATAGTCATGATGCATAAAACGAAATGGATAATTTCAAAAAATATTATGTTTATACACGATTTGATTTCTGACGGCTTTCATTACTATTATAATGTGGTCACAGTTCTAACCTAACCTAACATAGTTAGAAGAAATTGACTTTAAATGCATAATAACAAGAATATTATAGTTATACTAAATGAGTGTTATGTTATTCGATCGTATGCCAGATAAAATTATACAATTTGTTTTTATGCTAAACGTTCATTATGCTTTTCGTGATTAGTTAAATGAAATTATACAAAATGTTTTTATACTGATTGAAGTGCACCCGATAATAATTACTATCTACTACTATCAGCCCAATGGAACCGTGACCCACCATAGAACGGTGTCAGTCACATTATAAAAAAAATGTTTAACATTTCTTACGACTTGAATCATAACGTCACTGTGACACAGTTCTATATGGTGGCTCAGGGTTCCATGGGACTGATAGAACATTGATTGTATCAATCTATTTAGCATGCAAATTAATAATTTTGGAAATAAGGTACCCTCTCTTTAATATTACTTAAGCTTTCCTGGCGTCTGGGGGCTCGAAAATAGTCAATTGACAGAAAGGATAGTAATTAAGGTACTTAGATTTCAAAATTAGGAAGTTATTTTGCTTCCCTTTTTTAACCATATTGTTATAATTTTAAATTCACGGCCGCATTTATTGTTAAGCAAGAAAGAGCTCCTATATCGTAAACGGTTAAATAAAAAGAGGAAAATTAAAAATTGCCGTACTATACATATTATTTAATTATTATTTGACCTTTATGCCACTTTGGTTAAAAATTGCAATTGTATTTGTATTTGCCGTTACTATCAAGTTCATACTAAAAACTATAAGAACGTGAACAATACGATAACAATACGGATAAATGCACAAAAGGCTCTCAAAGGCAGCCTTATTGTAAAAAGGCAATAGGGTTCTATTTAAAGTGAAATAGAAACTCAGAAATTGAGTGCACGTGCACCTATAATTGACTTTATTAGTATGCATCAAAAGACAAGGCAATTTCAGGCCAGTTGCTCGTCAACGCATCGCGGCGTGAGTGTCGCACGTTCCACGGCCTACCGACAAGCACGCCATTCAAATTTCATTTACAAAATCAGGGAATATCATCAAACTCTTATTGTAGCCGTCGGAACTTGAAATTCATTAACTGGTTAGCTAATGTCAAAGCAAACGACGGTTAACAACCTGCCTAATTTTCGCCTTAATTACGTAATGTGGTACATTAAACGGGGTTCAGCTGTGCAGATAATTATTTTGGATGAAATTGCTACTTTGGAATTATGGCCTTTGGTGTTCGTTGCAGGGAGTATTGATTACTGGTTCAGTAGGTAGTTGATCATTAAAACACATTGCTTTATTTATTTATTATAAAACTCCTTTACATAAGTACTTATGTTAGGGTAATTTTATTACTCAGTAAGTAAATAGAGACAAAGTTTTAGGCCTTGTGTGGCGTTACCAATAAAATATTTAGGTTTCTCGCAATACTTCTTATTTGCGGTAAAAGTTTGTTGCTTTTACCACAAAATGCTGAACTTTACCTTTCCTTAATCACATTGAGCAATAAATCGTGTTATAATCATTTGACGTACAATGTAGGTACTCTACAACTAGAAAAACTTTGCCCGAGTTGTTATTTAGTTTTTACCAAAAATTGTATACCTACTTGGGTTTTGCGATGTCTTATGAATCTTACGACACGAATATGTACAAGACAGTAAATAAGGAAGTTTTGGTATCGTCGGAGAAGTCGGGGCGGGCTTGTTTATGTGGCAATTGGCGTCGCAATGAACCGTCGCCGTCTAGCGGGACCAAGTTCGCAAAGGCCCGACTCACAAATTGAAGCATAGTGCCGACATCTCACAAATAATCATGCACAAGGTAAATTGTACGAAATTTCGAGACCGTCAGTAATTTACTTTGAAACTGCGGTCACGATAGGAGAGACAATTTAGGTAGCGAATCGTGGCGAGTGAAAATAAATACCGACTTGTCTTTTTCAATTGTATGATTTGTTTGTTCGTGTATAGTTCTCATTTCAAGATTTTAAATATTGTTTACTTAGATTTTTGTTTACTGACGAAAGCAACAATGAGTCGGTTAATGGAGTCGTAAAAAATAAAACAGTTTATTTTTCATTGTGTATTATGTTTCTGTTTACACACTTCATTTGAATACGTATAAAGACGTAGTTTTTCCAACGACTATTACGTTTAATTTTTATGTAGATGTTGATTTTCTTACAAACGACATTATCATCATTACTTATTGTAACTTTTTAGCACCAATGCCATAAAAAAAGTTATCACATGATATAATGAACATTTTGCCATTTGCAACGAAAGACGTCACCTAATTAATGTAAAGAGTAATGAATGCAAAAGACGCGTAAAGGCGGCACACTCGTACAGATTCAGCGAAATCCAATAATTCCCTATTGAATATTCTACGGCTCATCCAGCAAAAAGCTAATCCGGTGAATAATGGGGTTATAGATATCAACGCTCTGGCAGGCGGGGTGAAAAAATATGCCAATTGTTCGACGCCATGAGCCTGTGCCATTTAAATAAATCTCGGCTTTGTCTGATGTTTTAATTGTTTTCACGGCTTTCCATTGCAACGTTCGGAATGATCTGAGGCTTAATAGGGTATGGATGCATCTCGAATGTCATTCCTTTTGAAAACTAAAATAAATAGTCTTACAATGTAAATAAGAGCGTCATAAAAAATACAGAATACTGGTTTCCTTGACATTGTCATTCTTTATTATTTTTTCATTTTTTTTGGTAACCAAGTGGTAGTTTTGATGGTGCGGGTAGCTAAGTTAGAAGTAGTGTAATAATACTATCGTCTCTTTCCAACCAACGGACTTGCAGACGCACTGCAGGATACCATCCGTACCTGATTGAAATTTCACCTTTTCGAACGAGGCACTTTGCATCATTCTTCGTAATGCGTACTGCAGATAGTGGAATGCGCCTCCGGCGTGTCTGAGTGCATATAAAATGAACCTATTTAAAGCTAGGGTGGATTAGGCATGTTCTGGGTGAGCTCGCTTCACCGTCGACCAAATCTTTGTCCTCCAATGGCAAGCTCTCGGACCCCAGTCAAATGAAAATTTGTTCCTTATAGCTTTGTAATGTAATTGTAATGTTTATTTTTATCTAGTATCCATACCGAAAGCTGGATAGTTTGGGACTATTGTTGGAAACTCTTTCCCGAACAATAATAATCTGGATATTTAAGATAGAGACTTCAACTTGTAAAAAAAGTTTTATGCGTCCGTGGATCCGGTTAATTTGTGTGGGATTGTTCTTCGATATTAATTAGTTATAAAGTGATTTGAAATGGACAATGTTCGTTGAGCGATTTAACAAAAAAAACTTTGCGGATAAAAAGTTAATTTTATTTCTTACGGAAAAATTAAACTCTTACATTAAGTTGGTTCTTAAGAGAAGGAGTTATTGTTCAACTATAATTAGGATTTCAAGACGTTTGTTAATTTGAAACTTGTTTAGTTCTTGAAAACTTGGTTCCATTCAATATTAAACAAAAAGAAATAAGTCTTACTTAACTCAGCCCAACTTCAAAATACACTGACACCTACCAGGATATAATATACGTAACATCACTTTAATATTACATACATGACAATCGTAACTAACATTTACTTTTACGGTGGCACTTTACCTGACTGTTGTTTGTTAAACGATTTTATTGCATCTCTTTCATTCTGTATGTCAAATGTGAGAGACGTACACCATTATTTACTAATTACTGTCAAGCTATGTGCCGCCATTACCTACAGAAAATGATGTTGCTTTGGCTTTACCTACCGCTGCAACTATTAAGTTTAGAAACTCTTTACCTACCCACTTGGTTATAAGTTACTTTGGAAACGGTGTAAAAATATGTATTCTCAACCTAGGGATAAAAGAAAACAGTTATTAAAATAAAACTAGGTACTTAGATGATGACGGAATCAGCTGGATGGATGGACCTTTTTATCCTTACTTTAAGCATTCCAACAAAACCGTTAAATAACGCTACTTATAAATAATTATAACAATTATCACGACCGGTAACTTTTTAGTTTTTTAAATTAAAAATGAAATATAACACCAAATCCTCCAAGTGACTTTTTTTTTTAATGCAATGCCGAGATTTAGTCAACATACCAAATTAAAGATGAAAATAGCTTGTACTGTTACACGTACACTCACTGCCTGTTTCACAATTGACAAGTAAATAATATTTGACAGATAAATTAAGCCCTTTCTCTTTCTTACCCTAAAACATAGACAAAGAGAGAGCCAACTTTAATTGGCAGATAAAACTCGTCGATTGTAAAACAGGCCCCTAACTTCCCTGTTGTTTAAAAAGTGTTATGTTAACTTCATTCCGTATGCAAACTACTTATGGTTAAGTGGTCTAGGTTTTACAGTAATTTTAACCTTAATGCTAAAATAGTTAAAGCTTCGAAAACCGCTTTCATGCAGTGAACCAGCTATACAAAGACTGTTTGCAACAGGATTAGGTACCTACCTATTAAAAGTGAATACGTTGACGAACGTTACAGCATATAAAGTACATGTTGGTGCATGTCTTCACCTTAGATGTCTTTTGACGAAACTCAGCCAAAGACTCAATGATCAGACAACTAGAGTACCTACTTAAATATAGTCAAATAGTTAGTTCAAGCAATGTTTGAAATATTATTCAAAATAACTTAATTGCTTCGTCCAATATAAAACGTGGTTGCGGCAAAATGTCGCATACTTCAATATTCATTTTATTTTTTACCTGACATCTCAAACGATAAATTTATTCTATGGACATTGGAAGTGAATAATAGTAGATTATACACCGAGGGAATAAAGCACTGTTGTATGTCACGGGCGCGATATCGAACCCTGAGCAAATGAGGGACTGCAGATTTAACTCCCGAGCGTAGCGAGGGATTCAAGCTCGCCCGAGACGAAAACAGCTTTATCCCAAAAGAGAATACTTTTCTCACCTTTTGCAAGACAATAAAAAGCAAGGCTACATACTACAAAATAACGTTTTTATTAAAACTTAAAGTACCTTATTTAAAAAAAAAGTCCGAATTGTAATTTTTCAGAGGAATTCAAATCTTATTATTAACAGGCGGGTTATAATGAGATTCAGTGCCATATTATAACCCGCCTGGTCATAATATTGTACTGAATCTCATTATAACCAGCTGGTTAGCCGATGGCTATAATGACATACTTTAGGTAAGGTTGCATGATATATAATTGGGCAGTTTCGAGCATGTGGTGTGAAAATAAATAAAGAACCATTAAGGACCTTATTATGTTTCAAACTAAGCTCGGCGTTTTTACTATAGGTAAGTACAGTCCGCTTTATAAGTCAGGCTGCACACTTTAGCACTTTGTCACTTTTAAGTCATGTTTAAACTGGTGAACCTATAAAAATATTGAAAACTCAGGATCAAATTGACGGATTCCCGATGTAAATATCTGTGAGCCAAGCGCGAGTATTTGTTTTTAAGTCTTAACTTTAAAGTTAATGAGAGAATTAGAGATTAACTAAAAAGTGAGTAAGAGTTATTATTATGTGTGTAGGTAGTCTATATAAAATTTGTTAAATGGTAGTTAATTTAAGGAGCTTCTAAACGGGTCATATTTTCACTGCAAAATGTGGCCAGCATGCAACTATTAGTGTCACTCTCTTACTCACATGCAATTGTAGTCTGTTAAATTCACTATACCAATCGTATTGAAGAACCCAGCCCATATATGTATTTCACTCATTTAATTCATTTCATTCATTTACATATTCACTCTATTATTCCCATATCTATGAAATGTCTAACTTTAAAGATACGCTATATTTGTTTACTACTTAGCTCAAGTAAGAAAAAATAGACTGTAGGTGACTTTGTGTGAGATTTTCCCATAATATTTACTTATTTCTTTTAAATTATACGCATCAATATTTTTTTTCCATTTAACCTGAAACCACTACTTTCATAGGCAACGTACCTACCGACCAGGCTGCCCACCTCGTCAATATAGTTACGTCTCTTTCACTCATCGTAAACTGAGCTGCAGAAGTGGTAACCCCATAAAGTCCATATTTCGCTAAACGTTCAGTTGTTTTATTATTCAAGAACTACAGACCAGGGCCTCTATTCAACACAGTAAAAACAATGTAGTTTTTGAGCTGTTATCGTATTGTCAACGTTTTCATATCAATCAAAAAAAAAAAACAAAATATTTATTCAGTAAATTGGCCACATGGGGGCTCCTTTACACGTCGGTAACATGGAGTGAATCTACTAGCGCTTCGGACAAGACCATCATTGCGGAGAAGAAGCGAAGCAAGAAACTCCAGCAGAAGGTCATTTTTTTCAATTATTAAATACAATAATACTTAAAAGTATCTAAATTACATTACAAGGTAATAAAGTAATAAATAATTATTTTTAAAACTAACACAAATAAAATTATTACAAATGTAAGGTCAATAAAATACCTAATGTCTAGGGGAACAACATTACGAGGTCTCTACGTCAGGAACGATAATTAAAATAGTTAACTGAATAACAGGTCCAAGGCAAGCGTGAACAGACCGGACCCCACAGACAGCACCCGTTCACGAGTATGACGCGTATCTCAGCCATCGCCTCCCTCAACCATGTGTTCGGGAAGGTGGCGACCCGATCAACGACGCCGCCGTAAGCAAAGACCTTAGAGTGAGCATGACATGCTCATGCTGCCGGACAAAATGTATCAATAATAAAGGGAACTGTCCGGCTAGAAACATCACAATGTGTTCTCATTTCTTAAGTGTCTTGTGCACAAGAACCAATAAAAAATACTAACAAAAAAGGATACATTAGGTACATAGCTCTTTTTTACTTGACAGTGATGGTGATGGCGGCAGATTCAGCGAAATCCAATAATTCCCTATTGAATATTCTACGGCTCATCCAGCAAAAAGCTAATCCGGTGAATAATGGGGTTATAGATATCAACGCTCTGGCAGGCGGGGTGAAAAAATATGCCAATTGTTCGACGCCATGAGCCTGTGCCATTTAAATAAATCTCGGCTTTGTCTGATGTTTTAATTGTTTTCACGGCTTTCCATTGCAACGTTCGGAATGATCTGAGGCTTAATAGGGTATGGATGCATCTCGAATGTCATTCCTTTTGAAAACTAAAATAAATAGTCTTACAATGTAAATAAGAGCGTCATAAAAAATACAGAATACTGGTTTCCTTGACATTGTCATTCTTTATTATTTTTTCATTTTTTTTGGTAACCAAGTGGTAGTTTTGATGGTGCGGGTAGCTAAGTTAGAAGTAGTGTAATAATACTATCGTCTCTTTCCAACCAACGGACTTGCAGACGCACTGCAGGATACCATCCGTACCTGATTGAAATTTCACCTTTTCGAACGAGGCACTTTGCATCATTCTTCGTAATGCGTACTGCAGATAGTGGAATGCGCCTCCGGCGTGTCTGAGTGCATATAAAATGAACCTATTTAAAGCTAGGGTGGATTAGGCATGTTCTGGGTGAGCTCGCTTCACCGTCGACCAAATCTTTGTCCTCCAATGGCAAGCTCTCGGACCCCAGTCAAATGAAAATTTGTTCCTTATAGCTTTGTAATGTAATTGTAATGTTTATTTTTATCTAGTATCCATACCGAAAGCTGGATAGTTTGGGACTATTGTTGGAAACTCTTTCCCGAACAATAATAATCTGGATATTTAAGATAGAGACTTCAACTTGTAAAAAAAGTTTTATGCGTCCGTGGATCCGGTTAATTTGTGTGGGATTGTTCTTCGATATTAATTAGTTATAAAGTGATTTGAAATGGACAATGTTCGTTGAGCGATTTAACAAAAAAAACTTTGCGGATAAAAAGTTAATTTTATTTCTTACGGAAAAATTAAACTCTTACATTAAGTTGGTTCTTAAGAGAAGGAGTTATTGTTCAACTATAATTAGGATTTCAAGACGTTTGTTAATTTGAAACTTGTTTAGTTCTTGAAAACTTGGTTCCATTCAATATTAAACAAAAAGAAATAAGTCTTACTTAACTCAGCCCAACTTCAAAATACACTGACACCTACCAGGATATAATATACGTAACATCACTTTAATATTACATACATGACAATCGTAACTAACATTTACTTTTACGGTGGCACTTTACCTGACTGTTGTTTGTTAAACGATTTTATTGCATCTCTTTCATTCTGTATGTCAAATGTGAGAGACGTACACCATTATTTACTAATTACTGTCAAGCTATGTGCCGCCATTACCTACAGAAAATGATGTTGCTTTGGCTTTACCTACCGCTGCAACTATTAAGTTTAGAAACTCTTTACCTACCCACTTGGTTATAAGTTACTTTGGAAACGGTGTAAAAATATGTATTCTCAACCTAGGGATAAAAGAAAACAGTTATTAAAATAAAACTAGGTACTTAGATGATGACGGAATCAGCTGGATGGATGGACCTTTTTATCCTTACTTTAAGCATTCCAACAAAACCGTTAAATAACGCTACTTATAAATAATTATAACAATTATCACGACCGGTAACTTTTTAGTTTTTTAAATTAAAAATGAAATATAACACCAAATCCTCCAAGTGACTTTTTTTTTTAATGCAATGCCGAGATTTAGTCAACATACCAAATTAAAGATGAAAATAGCTTGTACTGTTACACGTACACTCACTGCCTGTTTCACAATTGACAAGTAAATAATATTTGACAGATAAATTAAGCCCTTTCTCTTTCTTACCCTAAAACATAGACAAAGAGAGAGCCAACTTTAATTGGCAGATAAAACTCGTCGATTGTAAAACAGGCCCCTAACTTCCCTGTTGTTTAAAAAGTGTTATGTTAACTTCATTCCGTATGCAAACTACTTATGGTTAAGTGGTCTAGGTTTTACAGTAATTTTAACCTTAATGCTAAAATAGTTAAAGCTTCGAAAACCGCTTTCATGCAGTGAACCAGCTATACAAAGACTGTTTGCAACAGGATTAGGTACCTACCTATTAAAAGTGAATACGTTGACGAACGTTACAGCATATAAAGTACATGTTGGTGCATGTCTTCACCTTAGATGTCTTTTGACGAAACTCAGCCAAAGACTCAATGATCAGACAACTAGAGTACCTACTTAAATATAGTCAAATAGTTAGTTCAAGCAATGTTTGAAATATTATTCAAAATAACTTAATTGCTTCGTCCAATATAAAACGTGGTTGCGGCAAAATGTCGCATACTTCAATATTCATTTTATTTTTTACCTGACATCTCAAACGATAAATTTATTCTATGGACATTGGAAGTGAATAATAGTAGATTATACACCGAGGGAATAAAGCACTGTTGTATGTCACGGGCGCGATATCGAACCCTGAGCAAATGAGGGACTGCAGATTTAACTCCCGAGCGTAGCGAGGGATTCAAGCTCGCCCGAGACGAAAACAGCTTTATCCCAAAAGAGAATACTTTTCTCACCTTTTGCAAGACAATAAAAAGCAAGGCTACATACTACAAAATAACGTTTTTATTAAAACTTAAAGTACCTTATTTAAAAAAAAAGTCCGAATTGTAATTTTTCAGAGGAATTCAAATCTTATTATTAACAGGCGGGTTATAATGAGATTCAGTGCCATATTATAACCCGCCTGGTCATAATATTGTACTGAATCTCATTATAACCAGCTGGTTAGCCGATGGCTATAATGACATACTTTAGGTAAGGTTGCATGATATATAATTGGGCAGTTTCGAGCATGTGGTGTGAAAATAAATAAAGAACCATTAAGGACCTTATTATGTTTCAAACTAAGCTCGGCGTTTTTACTATAGGTAAGTACAGTCCGCTTTATAAGTCAGGCTGCACACTTTAGCACTTTGTCACTTTTAAGTCATGTTTAAACTGGTGAACCTATAAAAATATTGAAAACTCAGGATCAAATTGACGGATTCCCGATGTAAATATCTGTGAGCCAAGCGCGAGTATTTGTTTTTAAGTCTTAACTTTAAAGTTAATGAGAGAATTAGAGATTAACTAAAAAGTGAGTAAGAGTTATTATTATGTGTGTAGGTAGTCTATATAAAATTTGTTAAATGGTAGTTAATTTAAGGAGCTTCTAAACGGGTCATATTTTCACTGCAAAATGTGGCCAGCATGCAACTATTAGTGTCACTCTCTTACTCACATGCAATTGTAGTCTGTTAAATTCACTATACCAATCGTATTGAAGAACCCAGCCCATATATGTATTTCACTCATTTAATTCATTTCATTCATTTACATATTCACTCTATTATTCCCATATCTATGAAATGTCTAACTTTAAAGATACGCTATATTTGTTTACTACTTAGCTCAAGTAAGAAAAAATAGACTGTAGGTGACTTTGTGTGAGATTTTCCCATAATATTTACTTATTTCTTTTAAATTATACGCATCAATATTTTTTTTCCATTTAACCTGAAACCACTACTTTCATAGGCAACGTACCTACCGACCAGGCTGCCCACCTCGTCAATATAGTTACGTCTCTTTCACTCATCGTAAACTGAGCTGCAGAAGTGGTAACCCCATAAAGTCCATATTTCGCTAAACGTTCAGTTGTTTTATTATTCAAGAACTACAGACCAGGGCCTCTATTCAACACAGTAAAAACAATGTAGTTTTTGAGCTGTTATCGTATTGTCAACGTTTTCATATCAATCAAAAAAAAAAAACAAAATATTTATTCAGTAAATTGGCCACATGGGGGCTCCTTTACACGTCGGTAACATGGAGTGAATCTACTAGCGCTTCGGACAAGACCATCATTGCGGAGAAGAAGCGAAGCAAGAAACTCCAGCAGAAGGTCATTTTTTTCAATTATTAAATACAATAATACTTAAAAGTATCTAAATTACATTACAAGGTAATAAAGTAATAAATAATTATTTTTAAAACTAACACAAATAAAATTATTACAAATGTAAGGTCAATAAAATACCTAATGTCTAGGGGAACAACATTACGAGGTCTCTACGTCAGGAACGATAATTAAAATAGTTAACTGAATAACAGGTCCAAGGCAAGCGTGAACAGACCGGACCCCACAGACAGCACCCGTTCACGAGTATGACGCGTATCTCAGCCATCGCCTCCCTCAACCATGTGTTCGGGAAGGTGGCGACCCGATCAACGACGCCGCCGTAAGCAAAGACCTTAGAGTGAGCATGACATGCTCATGCTGCCGGACAAAATGTATCAATAATAAAGGGAACTGTCCGGCTAGAAACATCACAATGTGTTCTCATTTCTTAAGTGTCTTGTGCACAAGAACCAATAAAAAATACTAACAAAAAAGGATACATTAGGTACATAGCTCTTTTTTACTTGACAGTGATGGCGGGCGAGTTAAAAACAATACCGTAACAGGTTAAATTCGATTTGGATTTTACCGCCTAGAATATTAGCGCATTAAATTCTAGGCCCCCCGTGTGGTTGCTGCCCCCGTGTGGTTGCCGGGTTAGAATAGTGCCACTCCATGTCATCCCGTGGATGTCGTAAGAGGCGACTAAGGGAATAAAGGCTTGTATTACTGTTAGGCGATGGGCTTGCAACCTGTCACTAATACGCTGGTAAACATCTTAGCCTATTTGTGCAAAATGTGGTTACTGAATTATCAACAAGTTTTTAAAGTTGTAGGTAATTCTGTAGCTCTGCCTACCCCACTCTGGGATTACAGGCGTGAAGGTATGTATGTATGTATGTAAATTCTAGGCCGAGATTCTAGGCGGTAAAAACCATATCGTCTTTGACCTGTTATCGTATTGTCAACGTTTTAATAGCTCTTATTTACTTGACAGTAATGGTAACCCAGTTAACAATGTCCATGTTAACAGTTGAATGAAAATTCTGTAGTATTAAATTAAATTTCTTTTGACGTATTTTTGTGTTGTCAACGTTACAATAGCTATTATTTACTTGCGGCCGAGGGAATAACAATATCGAAACACGTCAAAAACAATATTGTTTTACCCAGCAGAATAGACTGCAGACTCCATACAATATTCCTAGAGTGACAATGACATTTCCTTGAATGATATTTAGCCAGCTCCGCTGTCAATTGTTTTGATAATTTCCCGTTTCCTGAAATTTGTGCAAGAAAGTTTGACAAGCTGGGCATCAGCGCGAATACGTTAAAATTAAAAAAAAGGATTTTATTTTTCAATCTGGCATTCATTTATTTATTCTATTATTTATTTATTAAACTTATTTGCACAGACTACAATAAAGTACATATGGCGGACTTCATTGCCACCATTGACATTGTTTACCAGTCAACCAGTAGGCAAAACAGAAAAAAACCAAGGTGCGAAGAAAAATAGCATATATGTATTTTATTTATTATATCTATTGCTCCCGGTAGTCATCGTTTATAAAAACTTAAAGTAAAATATATAAAGTAAAAATATATGTATAATTTTAACCAACTATTATCGTATCCGACAAAATCCAGTTACTATTGTTCTCAAGCGATCAAGACGGTTTTATTGACAGTTTTGAATTCGTCTTTTGTTATTAAATGCTCTCCATCGCCTCTTTTCTACTCGTTAAAACGATATTGCCTTGGTCACCATTATGATAGCTCTAATTTTACGTGATAGTAATGGCGGTCGAGTTAAAAACAATGCTTTAACATGCCATGCCATGCCATGCCATGCCATGCCAAAAAAAACCTTTTGACAACCACTTTTCTAAAAATCATTGGTCCGATTTGGTGGCAAACAAACCCTTAAATTTCATAGGCTCTAATTTGTAATAATGATGGCTATCCCTATTTCGTATCCATAAAACAATAAAACATAATGTATAAAGGTAAATTCACCCGAACAAATTTGTTCAAAAGATCAAAAAAGAAATGGCTTTAACGATGAAAAGCTATTAATAATATAAGTACAATGTAACAATTGCAATTTTGTTGCAATCGTGTTTTTCAGAACAAACTTGTAAAATCTGCTCCATACTTACCGAGGTTTGTTATAAGTACAAAAACTTAAAAGTAAATACGAATAATAATTCTACTGAAACGTCAACAAGTACAAATCGTGCATAATTAAGTACTTATCGAACTTAATTAATTAACTAGGGCAAGAAAAACATCATCAAAGCTCCTCAAAGCTCCCAACTTCAAACAGAACAGCTGTTGTCACCTAATAAATAATAACGTTTATTTCCTAGCACTTTGTCAGATTTATAACAAGGTATCTAAATTTATGCAAACAACTTACCGTCGGATGATGTTGCGGAGCCGGCAATTAGGAGTAGCAATAAAACAGGAGACGCCATCGAACACGATTCTGAACTTAGATCGTTCATCTCACCCATCGACAGGGTAAAAGTTTACGAGTGAAATGCTGCCGTCATGGCGGTGGTGTCTCGGGCACCTCGGGGGCTATTTAAATATTCATTGGTGTATTTGGAGTCTGATTGGGTAGCGAAGATCGAGAAGTGCGATCGCGACGGCGCGAGCGCGGGCGGCGGTCTGGCTGCGCGCGTGCCGGCTGCCTCGGTACTGACGAGGAGGGTACCTCTTTGTCTCCGGCCGCTGAGCGCCGAACGCCGAGCCCGCCGCAGCGCACGCGTAGCCCCGCCTCACTCTCAGATGAAATGACGGAACATTACCAGTATTTGTAACAGTTTGCATCAAATTGATATAAATGGAGACGGTTTTAATAAAGTGTAATTGACTTTTGCTGAGTTAGCGTCGCATTAATTCAGACCACGCTAAGTCCGGGCAGGTGTGCGACGCTGAATACGCACGGCAACTTCCCGTGGAAATAATCTCCGAAATAAAAGTTAATTGAATGACTTTTTAAAGCCACAGCAGTATGGCATCGGAATATCTCATTAATATTTTCGAACATATTTTTTTCCTAGAAATATTCTCACATTGAACTCGGCGAGGGAAGTTAACGGTGCCTCAATTAATTAAGCTTTGAATTAAACTATGAAAGACTAATTCCATATTTTTCTTTTGATCAAGAAATCTGTTTAGAGAATTATTTATTCACGTTTAAATTATAATAATTAGACTTTTTTTTAAATTGAACATTAACATTATTTTTAGTATTAACAGTTTGATATGGAAAATAAATAATCTCAGTAATCTTTCATTAACATTGCGCGTTAAAATTAAATAATAATCAAAAATGGTTCGGATTATTTGTGGCGGAAGAAAAACCAGCGAGCGCTTCGCATCAAATTTCATTAATCAATGAAAATAAACCTTTTTTGGTAAGTGTGAACGCGTAAGCCTTTGGTTATTTTACCCCGCCCCGCTCCATTCAATCCGAACAACATATTTGTCAAAATATCAGTCTATTTCTTACTAGGTTTTCCTTGTTTCCTTTTAAGGTCCCTTTTACCATTTTTTGTCCATCGTCTTTTACCCAATCTGAAACTAGGTATATCGTGCGTGAACAAGAAGTGTCGTTGTTCAATATAATTATCTAACTAAATTATAATATATGGCAAATTGGCGTTTTGCAATTTTTTGCCTATATAGCCATAAGATTAAGCTCATGAATATCACTTTTATACCACTAGGGTTCTCACAGTTTTTTTTATGGATTATCGTGCCATTGTGCCACACATAACTTGGGCAGAGAATATTTGTCACTTGTTCGTTTTTAATGGTGGCACTATTTTTTTTAACGCAAGACATTTATATTAAAAGCTTAATACGGGACAAAATACTCTCTATAATCTAAATATTTTGCCAGATATCACTTTTATAATCAATCAATCAGACGAATAAGACCTTAATGATCCTTCGCAGGCATTGTGCGAGCCTCCATTAATAATGCAGGTGTGAAATAATAATTAATGGGCAAGATCGGCGATCGGCCTCAGTCGCGAGATAGATTACTCCGGCATACCTAGCTGGAAGGATCCAGGGAAGATGCTTGAATAATTACAATTAACTTAAATAATTAATAGATACTCCTGAGATGTCGACAAACACGATACACACCAATCAGCAGATACTTCGGCTAACGAGATTCCTGATTAATTAAACCTTAATAAATTTTCAGGCGTTTATTTTGCCAAATTAAAAACAGTGTTTTTCGAATTTGCTAAAGTTAATTATTAACGAAATCGTTTCGGTTTTTAACGCGGCGAGAACTCGCGGGTGTTTCAAGTAAAGGTTAAAAGGTTCAGTTAATATTTGTTAATGATTACGCTGAAATATGGCTAAATAATATTTTGCAGATTTTATAGTAGGTATGATAAAAGTTATGTATAAAGTTTTATACAGTTAGAATTCTATTATTAGATTGACTTTCATTTCAAATGGGAGTATTTCTAAACAGATCGTGGCTGAGATGCCAGTCTCAGAATATGACAAAATAAATGTAAAGTCATAGAAAAGTGTGCCGGTCGGACCTCTTCGACAAGATCAATATGTGTAAATGACTTTTTGCTACGATAATGATTTATTTTAATTTTATATTCGTCTTTAGGGGTAAGGGTAAGGGGTACTTACTCATATTGGAGAGGTAAAATTCCGCATATATTTAAGTAGGTAAATACAATTGATCGAAGGAAAGTTCGAATTAATTATTTATTCACTGAATCCTTCCTAAAAACTACTTACTTATGCACTGCATTTGGTACAATTCAAATGATTTAAGATTTTAAAAACAAATGTAACTTTTCAAGTCAAACAAAAATGACACGCTATATTGATGACTGTACCTGTACCTACTTGTGACATTGATAACCAACTCAGGTAAAGAGAAGACACTTTCTTTCTCCATCATTATTCCAGCTCGATGGTATAGCCATCAAAATTTTAATTTGAATTAAAAAAAATAATGTAAATCTGATGACAATTGTTTTTGACAGACCTAAAACTACAACAATGACTAACTTTCTGCTCGTATTCATTTGATATGCTGCTTAATTCTGTTGACGTCACGGGCGTGCGGTGGGTGATGAAGGCCGGCAGGGGTCGGTTATGAGACCGGGATCCCCTCGGTCCCAAAACCCTTTTTTCCGTCTTCGCAAATCGTCAAGGATTAAACCTGGAGAGCGTGTATCTTTTCACCAATATGTTTGTGGATTACCCAAGGTAAACCGCTATGATACAAAGTGTTTCACCGATCAATAGGCGTGCTGAAGTTATAACGTGCTAAACAAACGCTGTGGGTAAATTTATATTGACGCGGATTGACGGACGATCGGCGGGTTCGGGTCGGCCATTCATCATACATTTACGTGTATAACCCGACTTCTTTTGTCAAAGGCAGCGGTGCCCAGTAGGCCTAACTTGAGAAACCAAGGTTTGTATTGAAACACCTTGTTTGGCTTTAAACACGCTTGAACACCAAGGTTTTTTTTCTGATTAATTTTTAAAATTTTATTACAACGTTAGCTTTGAAACGAGTATAAAATATAATGAAAATATAGGATTGATGTTAATTATGTATATGAATACATTGATAAACAAAAATAACTTTATTACCATTGTGTTGCAAAATTCCTCTAGAAATACAATAAAATTGTTATGCTTGAGTGAGTTTCGATGTCGCCTAATTGACTTACAACGTGCGTAAAAATATTATGCCTTACGTTATTGTGTTTTTTAGGATTCCGTATCCAAAGCTTGTCAAACGGATCTAAGTATATTTCAAAGCCAACGTTGTTGGCTCACTGTCCGTTTATCCGTCTATCTTACTTTTTGAAACGTAATATAGATAGTCGGTGAAACTTTACACAAAAATATGTGTTATCATTGTGAACATTTTAACAACAGCGAAAAATATAGGGGTTCCGAATTCAAGAACCCAATTAGTATAAGTAGTTTTAGAAAATAATTGAATTAATTGATAACTAGATATTATTATATAATTGTAGTGTATGTATAGCTGCTCTCTATCTTATGTTGCTGTGCCCTTGCAGGGCGTCACATGCAGGCCTCCCATTATGTACCACCTATAACTATGTTAATGAGACATGCAATAAAAAAATTGAATTTGAATTTGAAGAAATTTCGAAAAAGTTCACCTTTGTACTATTTTTATTGTTGTCTTTTTAATATTTGTGTAATATTATTAATTAAGAATGGTTCACTATTGTTTTACTAAATCATAATTTTAGCTAACTATAAATCATTTTAAAAACTGTCATTTTGAGACAAAGGCACAAAACCCTCGATACGCGACTGTAGCTTGTACTATCAGCCTAATGAAACCCTGACCAACCATGGAACTGTGTCACAGTGAAGTTATGGGTCATGCCGTAAGAAGTGACAAACAAATTGTTTTATCATGACACTGTGACACCGTTCTATGGTGTGTTAGGATTCCTTTGGGTTGATCGTATTTAACCGCTTCTTTTTCAACATTCGTCCAATATTTACTTAAAACCCGTTGCAAGTCCTCTGATGTTGCAGGTGTTATACGAGGGGCGTTCAATAAATTCTCGGTATTGGTATCTTGCAAACCTTTTTAATAAACTTCTTAATACTGGCCGCTAAGAGTCATTCATCGACAGTAAAAAAAAGTAAATTTGAAGCCCACACGTTCTTTTGTTTTTCTGCTACTGCTGAACAAACGTGACCACCATGAGCGATTTTACAATGACAATTAAATTGGAGCATCGAGCCGTGATAAAATTCTTGACTAAACAGGGTAAAAATCAAAAGTGTATTAAAGAAGAAATGGAGTTAGTTTACCGTGAGTCCGCTCCTTCATTATCTACTGTCCAAAAGTGGTCAAATGAATTTAAGCGTGGGAGGGAGAGCATAGAAGATGACCGGCCTGTTGAAGCTATTTCACCAGAAAACATTCAAAAAGTGGAGAAAATTATACTGGAAGATGGTCGAGTGAAGGTTAGGTCTATACCACAAAAAACCAATATTTCTATTGGTACAATATATGATATATTATCCACGATCATCTTAACATGTCCAAAGTTAGTGCGAGATGGGTACCACGAATGTTGACACCGTTTCAGAAGCATACGCGTGTTGCTTGTTGTTCCGACTTCATTGAGCTGTGTGGTGAAAACCCTGATGGTTTGCTCCAAAAAATTGTTACCGGAGATGAAACTTGGGTTCATCATTATGACCCTGAGAGCAAACAAGAGTCGATGCAGTGGCACGTTAAAGGAACACCTCATCCCAAGAAATTCAAAGTCGTCCCTTCAGCTGTCAAGATCATGGCGACAATATTCTGGGATTGTGAAGGGATATTATTAATAGATTATAAAGAAAAGGGTTTAAATATTACAGGAGACTACTACGCTAACGTTTTACGCCAATTACGGGAAGCAATCAAAGAGAAGAGGAGGGGAAAATTGACCAGAGGAGTGCTGCTTCTTCATGACAACGCCCCTGTGCATACTGCTCATTTTGCCAAGGCTGCTCTTCTTGAATCTGGGTTCGAAACAATTACTCACCCGCCGTACAGTCCAGACTTGGCCCCCAGCGACTACTTTTTGTTTCCCAACCTTAAAAAGGATCTTCGTGGACATTGATTTTCTAATGATGAAGCGTTGAAGGCAGCGGTGGTGGAGCATTTTGACACCAAAGACAAAAAATATTTTTATGAAGGGTTAAAAAAACTAATTGACAGATCTTATAAGTGTATAAGCATAGGGGGGGAATATATAGAAAAATAAAAATAAAACACTAATCGTATGCTTTTGTTTTCCTTCTCATACCGAGAATTTATTGAACGCCCCTCGTAGGTAGTGGTGATTACTTAAGATCATGCGACCCCGTCCCTGTTTCCCCTTGTACTACAAAAATAACATACTGAGGGTGCCAGGTTCCGCTATTACGGGTCCATGCAGTAAACAATGTCAACGTATGGCACATTTTACTATGGTGAACTCTATTAAGACTTCAATTTACGTGTAGCTGGCAGCTCACGCGTTGGCCTAGTTGGTAGTGACCCTGCCTTCGAAGTTAGAGGTCCTGGGTTCAAATCCCGGTAGGAGCGGATATTTGTGTGATGAGTGCGAATATTTGTTTCTGAGTCTAAGAGCTTAGTTTGGGACTAGGTCAATTGGTGTGACATTGTCCTCTGATATTTATTTTGGTTTCTTTTGATGTGTTAAGGGTTACCAATATGCATACGCTGTCCATTCGTCCGTCCGTCCGTATTTCCGTGTGTCCTTCCGCCCGTCTTGATTTTAAAGGGCTGTATCTTTTGAACCGTAATGGATAGCAGGTTGTTTTTTTTTTTATCCAGAATTTGTGTTTTTACGACGGACTAACTAACAATTACTTTTAAAAGCACGTGAAATAATAAAGCGGGTCCCAAAACAACAGACCTTTTTCTTAAACGTAGTTTTATTTTTGTTGTAGGTACTTATTGTAAAACGGTAACATATACAAGCGTCTGTGATTATTAGGCATCGGAGTTTTTGTCGTACGGTAAGACTAATAGCAAGCTATGGAGTCGTCATTTGCCTTAAATCTAAACTCTTATTCATATTCATACTCATTTATTTAATTTATCTTAAAATGCCTCTATAGTGGTCGGTCATGTATAATTATCTTAGTCAAGTTATATACATACATACATACATTAAATCACGCCAGTTTCCCAGAGGGGTAGGCAGAGACCACTTCTTTCCACTTGCTACGATCCTGACAAATTTCCTTCGCTTCTTCAAGTTATATAAAAAATAATTTTCTATTAGATTATATATTCATAATTTGAACTATTTTAACATACAATTCGCCACTAGTGTGGACTAAAACATTCCCTTCGGTCGTGTTTTAATGTATCTTTTGTTTGTTTATAAATTTTCGTAATTAAATCAGTATAAAAATGGTAATTATTTTTTATTGTAATATTTATTTTCCAAATATAACATTAAATAATCGTTTCTGAACTCGCCAACGTTGTTGTCCTTAATTATAAAAAAAACCTAAATAAATAAATAAATAAATGAGTATGAATATGAATAAGAGTTTATATTTATGGCAAATGACGACTCCATAGCTTGCTATTAGTCTTACCGTGCGACAAAAACTCCGATGCCTAGTGATTATAGAACAAACCCTGAAGAAAAGCAACAAGTATTAAAACATCCGATTCGAAATCTAATAATACTTACACGGTAGAACGGAACCCTCCGTGTGAGAGTCCGACTCTCGCTTGACCGGTGTTTTTCAAAGCCGTATTATTTACTTTTTGGAGATAACAAAGTATAATTTAGTTATTTAAACACGTTGAAGTGGGTATATAAGGGTTAAGGAAAGCTAAAAGTTTAGCTCTAACTATTTAGAGTCTGACTTTCGTGCTACCATAATACATGTTCTCGTATCTTATAAGGATAATCATACTATTCATGTAAAGCGATATTTCATCAAAATTACGGCGTATTCGAGAAACAAAAAAAAAAACGCATTTTTAAACTTAACATTACTTGGTTAAGCCTAATTGCTTTTGACATGTTATCGTATTGTCAATATCATGATCATACCTGGGATAACTCGGGGCAAGTTCTAGGGATTTGATATCGATAAAAAATATGTCGATATAATTAAATTAATGCATGTGCACATTGATCATTCTCAATTACTGTGATGTGTGATGTCATATCTGATATCGATCCTCTTAAGATAATAAAAGTATGCGGATGTCATTTCAATCAAAATGACAATTTACCTTCAGTACCATTCATATTCGTACGTTTAGCAGTTAAAGTGGATATTTTCATCTAGACGGCAATCATTAATACCGACGAATATGGAAAAAATATTGATTGTATTGAAAACTGTTGTAAAATAAACATACAAATATACGTGTTAATTTGTTTTTTTTAAATCTAAAAATGGAGAAAATAAGTAATATTTATTAATGTTAAATAACATTTAGATGTTCGCAGTAACATCAATATATTTTATGTCGATAAAATATTTTGCTACATCACTTTCGTACAGATGCCCCCAGTTATCCCAGGTATGGTCATGATGGCTCTTTACTTGAAAACAATTACGTGATGTAATTAATTATCATACGACATCTTTTCGCATACTTCATTGCATAAGTTCGTATTAATCTTGCTTATTTTATTACCTTATTGAAGAATACCCACACATACATACTGACATACAAAAAATCAAAATTATGCCTGTAAAAATACGACTGGAGACGTCATGTCACAGCATAAAATTAATGATGCTGCTGTTGTCCTCGCAGGGAACACCGAATTAAAACTGCGAATATTTTTTCAGAATATTTACTTGTCTGAATTTGTCTTATGCCGAATGCTATGTTATACTGGAGTTTTTAAAGATTAAATGAATCATTTAATTGCGATACGTACCTAAGTTAGATTTTTATTTATACATACATACATACATACATACCTTCACGCCTTTATTCCCAGAGTCGGGTAGGCAGAGCTACAGAATTACCAACAACTCCAAAAACTTGTTGATAACTCTGTTACCACAATTTGCACAATTGGAAATTAAATAATAATAAATGTAATTTTTTTTAAAACATTACATTCGAAATTATAGCAATTCAGAATGTTTGATCAATTTGGAAAGATGACTCTGCATTATTATATTATAGTGTAGGTACCCGTCTTCGCAGTATGGAAACATGAGAAATAAGTTGTATTTTTTTTTAATAATATTTTCGTCCGCCCCTCGCAACCATTTATCGTGAAGACATACATTAAAAAGATGTAGACACAAACTTTGCGCATTTTTGGTACCTCCAATTTAAGATGGCGGCTCACGCCCCCCTTGGCAAAATCACGGATTTATTAGGATCCTATTACGTAACAAAACATATTTGAAAAACTATGCTCTACCTTTTGTAAAGCAGAAACCCATAAAGGCTGGACTAATAAAATGTTTTAGTATTTACATAAAAATAACCATTGCATTGTTACAGTTACTGCACATTATTTAAGAAGACCTAACAAGTAAATATAGGAAACCTCGTTTGCTCAGAGCACTTCATTTCCACATTATTCAGTTTGTTGTAACGTAAAAAGAACGCATCATCAAATATGCTTCGTTAACCACTAAATATGTACTTCCAGCGCTGCCTGTGAGCATTATATTTTATTTGCCATGTCTTATATGAGAAAAAGCACAAAGCGTACAAAATTGCAACTTACGACTTAGGTACATGGTTAACGTAAACTCTGCCTTATACACACGGGGCAAGTTAAACCCGGCTTTACAATAAAGGGATTATAGACTTGCTTCGTGGCCAAAGTAATTTTTTATGTAACTGTCAAAACAATTTAAAATGAAACAGAAATGATTGATGGTAAATTTAATATTTACCGAACAGAAATGAAACGGGTTATGAGTAGAATCTGAACGTACTACTTCACTTAGGATCTTTATTCTACTCGGGAAAACCATATTGTCTTTGTGATATCAACGTATTGATTTTAACTTTGTCATCATTACTGTGAAATATATAAGAGCCGTCATAAGTTGACAATACAATAACATGTCAAAAGCCCTATTCACATTGGTCAAGGAGGAGTGTGGTTGCCGGGTTAGAATGGTGCCACTGCATGTCTTCCCGTGTTTTTTTTTTTAATTTTATTTTTTGGCATAGGAAGGCAAACAAGCACACAGGCCACCTGATGGTAAGTGAAAACTGTAACCCATAGACATTCGCATTCACAAGACCGCAATCCAGAGACTGCTAATGCGTTGCCAACCCTGAGGACTAAGATGGAATGCCTCTAGTCATTTCACCGGCTGTCTTATCCCCAAACCGGAACACAACAATGCAAACACTGCTGCTTGGCGGTAGGTTAATGGACACAAGGTACTCCCACAAATAAATGATGAAAGTGGATGTCGTAAGAGGCGACTTAGGGAATATAGGCTTGTAGTACTGTTAGGCGATGGGCTTGCAACCTGTCACTAATACGCTGGTAAACATGTTAGCCTATTTGTGCAAATTGTGGTGGGATCCCTTTGAAACGCATAAACTTTTTACGCATAATGTATATTTTCGCATAACACCCTTTTAGGCTGGCATTCCAGAATTTAATAAACGTCTATTGTGTAGATTAGGTTAGGTTACGGTAGGTTAGTTATTTTATAATAATTTAAATAAAACCATTTGTATTGTATAATCAGTTTTCGGCCAAACGAAGTTATGCGAAAATATGCGATCCAATTGTGGTTACTGAATTATCAACCACTTTAAAAAGTTGTAGGTAATTCTTTAGCTCTGCCTAGCCCACTCTGGGATTACAGGCGTGAAGGTATGTATGTAAGGACAGTGGCAAGTACAGTGGCAAGGACAGTGGGGTGAAGAAATGGAAAGCGAATCTATTTGGACTCACTTGCAAGGCTACTTGATTCGCTACTGTCCGATCAGTTTACACTAGTACTGTCCACTGTCCTTGACCAATGTAAATTGGGCTGAAGGTAATACGGCTTTACCCAAGAGTAGAGGCACAGGCTGTATTGTCAGTTTATGAAGTCTCTTATTTACTTGACAGTAAAGGCGGTCGAGTTCAAAGCAATTAGGGGTCACAAAACCGGTTTCACCGAAATCGAAATAACCGGCCAAACCGGTTTTACCATCATTTTCCAAAACCGGTTTTAATATAAAGCAAACCCGATTTTTTCAACGTTTACGGTTTTACACATTTGTACATTACGATACTCGCCTATACTTGATTTGCTAAACTAGAACGCATCTTAAGCTTAATTAGAACGCATCTTTTAAATATTTACACTGGCAACGCTGGGTGCGATATGTCAATGTTATTTTTATTTACCTACCGCGAAAAAAACCAAACACGGAACAGTGACACAGGTAAGTAAGCATATTGCTTTGCTTATATTTAATTGTTACTTGCTAGGCTAGACTAGGCGGGGTATGGGATGGCTTTTATTATACCCTTTTTTTAATCTTATTTCGTAATTATAATCTTTATTGTTCATTCTATTTGTATACCTAACCTCAAAAATGTGCATTTTGTTTGGCTTTAAAATTAATGCAAAAGCGTTTTGTGTATATTAAGAAGTTTCCAGTAAATATAAAAATATTCATTTTGATTCCCTAATTGCTGCGAAAACTATAGTTTAAATTAAAAAGGTGCCTCATATTTAATATTGCAAGTTATTATTGCTACACATTTAAGTAATATTTATTTTCCTTTGGTTCCTTATTTTTATTTACAAGTTACAAATTTCGTTATTTCATTATAATTGTTTATTTTTTTGTCAGAATGGCAGTTTGTTTTCTGTAATATTGTATTAACTGTTTCTTGCATGTAAGTTGATTGACTGATTGCTAATTTAAAGATTGAATATTAAAGTTCTTCTTCTAAAAAAAACTTGTTTTATTTACAAAATACAATCATAAAATTCTAGACAAATAGGCTCAAATATCTATTCAAAATAGTTCAGAAGAATTGGCAATAACTTTGTATCTTTATAGGAAACAGGAACTATAGGTGTAAATTTACATAAAAATATTAAAAATAATCGAAATCACCGAAAAACCGGAAATCCGGTTTTGTCACTGAATCATAATCGTAAAACCGGTTTTCTAATATTCTTTCGGTTTTGTGACCCCTAAAAGCAATATGATAGCATGTCAAAAGCTATATGGTTTTACCGAGTAAAATAGAACCGCAGTTAGGTTTTTTTTTCATCAAGGCAAACGAGCACACAGGCCACCTGATGGTAAGAGGAACCTGTGACCCATAGACATTCGCACTCCCTTCCCGGTGATTCCCTTACACCACTCTTTTCTTAATTCGTAGAGTGTATTATTAACCGAAGAGTCTAAGCTGTCCCGTATTAAGTATGTTTTGATTTGGTCTCGGGTTTAATCAACGAAATAGTTTGGCTAAAGCAGCCTACTAGTGCGCAGGAAAACTCTTGTTTACTGTTCTATACTTTGTTGACGTATTGTAAAGCGAGTTACACTCCTGCCATCCAGGGGGTTATTATTAAGTCGGCGAGCGAAAAGGACAGAGCTATATCAGTTATAGCTCTGTCCCGTTTTCGCAGCGTAATCTGAACTGCATAGCTATGTTACAATAACCCCCAGGTCGATAAATTAAAATAATCCTACCATGACCATACTCAACATTTACGAAATCCAGTGATCGTTTCAGTTAGATACATCTAGAGATAAAACCGTTGTTTTCGATTTGAAAAAAATGATTGCATTGCAAACATTTGGAGAAAATCTTTTTACATGCGGCGAGGGAACGTAAAACTTTGTTCGTTTCAAATTCAATATATTATGGCGAGCGTGCTCTCAGTCGGGCGACACCGAAACTCACTCGAGCGTAGCTCACAGAAAATTTATTGTTTTTCTAAGGAAATTTTGTTCTTACGAGGCATCGGCGCGCCGTTTTTCAATCCCTAGGTGAGCGTTAACACCTTAAAATGGCTACATAACGGTCTAGACATAACAATATATCACATGATTTAGCCTAAATCAATAAATTTTAGGAGACAATCTCATACAAATTGACCTAGTGCAAACCCAAACTATGCTTACTATTTTTTTAATTATATAGTGTATAAGACACTTTATATAAAAATTGATGCAACATACGAAAAATTTTAAATGGACAAAAATTTTGGTTAAAAAAAAAAACGGTTTAAAGAACGTTGAAAATTTAACTACTTTTTAGAAACAAACGCCCGAAATGACATCAACATTCTAATAGCTACATAAGATAAAGTCAGCACGCTTGAGGAAGCAAACCTTCACACTACCATAGGCACTATACTTTTACGTTCCGAGTAATTAGGAGAATAGAGCGGAAGTAATAAGACCAGAGACAATGCCTTGCCAACGCTGCAGAATTAACTCTGTTACGTAAATTTCAGCATTTTGAATAAACATCTGCACTATTACTAGACAGTGGAATAAAGCTGCTGTTACGAGTATTTCATGGGCTTATATTTCTCACAAGTAAAATTAAATGATAGAAAAAAAGCATTGTGGTAAAACCTCAGAGAATAAATATGTGTAAACGTCACGTTATCCAAATGTTTGCCGAACTGTGTAAATTGTTAAGCTATCAAAACATATTTACCGAAGGCCTTTAAGCTTTAAGAGGTCACGTTACACGTACAATAATTGAATCTGACTCATATAATATAGGTAGAAGATAGAAAAAGTTTTGCTAATTGCAAAAAAATACTTTTATGCTATTCGCGCTGTAACACACTGATGTTTGGCGGTTAATTTAGTATAAGATTGCAATTTTTTATTGGTCTCAGAGGCAATACTATGACGGGGCCTCTATTTCTCTATATTCTTTGCCATAAAAAAAATCGATGTTCTGGGCGTTTCACACGCTTTATATGAATATGCTTACTAGAAATATAGTTTAGTGCGTCAGGACATGTCTATCATGTAATTTATCTGGTGTCTAGGTGACCCGCTCGCTTGTTATGCTATTATCATCGAGAAAAGGAAACTACTCTGAGTGATCCATTCTGGGGGAACTTCTGCATGCCCGTGGTATTTAAGACGGGCAGTCGCGTTGATATTTCCCCAGTGTCTTAATTTAAGCACATTGCCGTAGGTATTGATATAACCAGTTTGCTTCATTTTACGGAATGATGTAATGATCGGAAAATGTACTGGCCGTCTTACCGTACAAGATTCCTATTTAAGAAGTTCTACAAATTAATTTACATTCATAAATTTTGTCGTAATATTTTTCTACCATAAATGGTAGCTAGCATTAAGAAATTTGGTGACTCGCTACATAATAACTGCCGTCATCACTCAAATCTTCAAAGTATTTTAAAATTATTCAAACAGCGTCTGCCAATACAAAATGACGGTGTTTTTTGCGTAAATGGCAGAAAAAAACTGTAGAGTAAATTGAGAAGAACTGGCATTCTTACTACTTCCGTCCGTTAGGACAGGAAACTAGCTCTGAACATGCTGTCATTATCCAAGTGCGCCACTGGTCTGTCTTCTGCCAGCATCTGCCAATACTCATTGTCAATCTCGAAGGCAGTCATGTCTCACTTTGAGCAATCAATAAAACACAACTGCATCCTTCGTACATCCTTTCTTCCAGTTTCTAGAGCATCAATGTATGTATATATTAATGTATCAATGCAGAAACAACAGTTTCGAAACTAATTTTACAATCAATATGACATATAAAATAGCTCTAACGTGTATTTTTATAAAACGCTATCTGAACAACATGTAACGGTACTTTTGGTTTAATCTTTACTTGCCTACATTGGAGAAATCACATTGCCACCAAGTTTTTGGTTGCTTCTTCTTTAAACCGTAGGTTGGTTTGCTGGGTGGTTTCTCGCTTGAAATCCTAAGACTGCGGACAAAGGTCGATGGTTTGATTCGCCAATTGATTCGCAATGAGACTCAGCGAGCTAACGAGCCATTGAGTAATACAGTGAGCTTGCTGCATTGGCTTGCCAATTGATCACCCCGTAATATCCCAAAAAAAAATGCATTACATTTTAGCATTTGTTTAAGTTCTGAAATAAAAGTAAGCAAACTAAACCAGGTAGCGTCGCAAAACAGCGAATGTAAACTGTTATACACAATTTGGAAATATCACTGTTCTGCTTCTATTGGGCTGAGAAAACACTCAGAGTGATCACAAAAAGTATCATCAAGTGCTTGAAATACAATAAAAGAAAAAAAGTTTCACGTTTACTGATTAAACACTATAGAATTTATTTACAATATTTACAATGCTTACATTTTCATTTGCTGTCAAGACAGTAAAGTTTTTTTTTTTGAAACTGTAACAATCATTGTTTCGATCGGTAGCTAATATAGTATAGTGCTATATTAGCTACCGATCGAATATAGCTAATAAAGCAGTGAATGTTCATGTCTTTTGGTTCATCACACTGTTTTTTTTTTTCAGTGTGATAAACTAAATCTAGATTTTGTTTGTTTACATTAATTCAAATAGGTACTTAATAAAATGGAGTATAGCGTTTATCAAACTAAGTGAGCCCGCGAGAAAGCAAAATACAACCCCACGATTCGGCGTATCAAGAGTGAACTATCACGTGATATCTGAGCTGTAAACAAAAGGGCCTGAACTTAACGCTCACGGCACTCAAGATAAAGTCCTCTATCGGACATATAATAACGTTCTGTGAGAAATCGTTAGCCCGTGCTCACGTCTCGGGGACACGTGCGGGGCACTCCCGAGACTGATCCCTACTTCTGCTTAGATTAAATTTGTTCCTATAAAAATGTGTCCTTCAGTCGATAACGCCGGGAATGTGCAGATGTCGCCGGGCAGTGTATGAGGCGCGATAGGGTCGCGGGACGTGCCGGGCCTACTGACGCGCGACGCCAATCTCTTTCTAAAATACTCTGGCCCTTTCAGTTCATATTCGCGGTCATTTACAAATCTGTGTATGGAAACTTTGTGGTTGAATGATAGTTAGTTCCTCGTTTTGGAACCTGTAGGGCTAGCTAACATGCAAACGCTGCCAACTTTCCTGTCCTATCCTATCCTATTAATCCTATTCCTAACATCACATACTGATATAATTACGATCGCGCGAAAATGAACCCTTTTTCCACAACTCAAAAAATGAAAAACGAATGAGAACCGATTGTTGTAAACTGACAAAATGTATCCCACTCTCCCGTGTGGTTGCGGGTCCCGTGTGGTTGCCGGGTTAGAATAGGGAATAAAGGCTTGTAGTACTGTTAGGCAATGGGCTTGCACCCTGACATTAATACACTTATCTTAGCCTAATTATGTAAAATGTGGTTACAGAATTATCAACAATTTTTTAAAGTTGCTGGAACTTCTGTAGCTCCACTTACCCCACCCTGGGAATGAAGGTTTGAGTTTTTGTATGGATGTATGTATGGGATTCACATAGGCGCTCGACGCGACCGTCTAACAGCTTACGTTAAACGATATCTATGACGAACTCCGAATGTATCTTGCCATTGACGCCCTAGACAGCAGGAGCATAAATGACACAAAAACAGAAAATTTTACTAACTTTTGCTTGAATGATTGCAAAAGACCTCTACCATAACCCCTAGCGGGGAATAGGTCGACTTACTAATAACTCTGTATACTGTAATTAGGTTGTTTGTTTTGTACGTATTTTTTTTATTAACTGATTGATACCGACACAGGTAGATGAATATTTATTTATTTATTTTAGTTTTGTGTTAATTTTATTGCACAAAAAACACAATAATACAATAAAGTACAATTCGAATACAAAAGGTGAACTTAATGCCTCAAATCAGTCAAATTTCAAGTCAGATAAAGATAAAGATAAAGACATTTATTCAGTAAGTAGGCCGCACGGGCACTTTTACACGTCAAGTATCTACCAGCGCTTCACAAGAGGAGACCACTGCTGAGAAGAAACTCAGTCTATTATAAAAGTTTACTAATCCAACCCCTTTAATCATAAATGCACTTTAAACCCATTTTAGTTAAAGTATGCTTTCTACCTTGCTGTCAAATGCAAATGTAAAAGCATATTTTAAGCATATATTATAATATAAGAGGGTAATCGTTTAGCTCAAAATCTTAGTGCACAGTTAATATGCTTATGTATGTCTGACAAACTTTCAAAGTATTTTGAAACGCTCTAAAAAGCTTTGTATTGCACCGGTGTGGATATAAGTTTCTTGCTGCTTATAATAAGTAATAAAATGTGATATGCAAAGTCTTTATCATTAACAGCTTTTATTCTTTTAAAATAATAATAAGTCCAGATCTCCTGATTTAAAGATTAAGTGTGCAAATATGGTAGAGTTTAAATTATACTTAATTCTTATAACAATTGAAAAACAGAATTAAATTTTAAGGTAATCACACTTTACAGAAATCCACTTTATCTCTGATTGAACAAAGCTTTGATTCGGCCGGTAGGTACTTTAAAAAATAAAATGAATCCGTGACATTGCCTTTCCGATATTTGAATTACTCAAACAATATGATGATAATTATGTACTACATTAATAAGGACGAATGATTAATTAATTAATAGTGTATTTAACTGTAATCCATTATTCACTTTCAACGCATTCGCTACTTTTAACCTCAAAATATTGAGTATTCACTCTTCGTTTAATACAATGCGAGTGATATAAATAACTGCAAGGTAACTAAATAAAATACTAGAAAAGCAGCGTATCCGTCGATAGAATAAACCAAATAGACTGATACATTTCCCAGGCAAACTTGCAAATTTATTTTCGATTCTCACAAACATTTTGTAACAAATCCAAGGATCACATCCGATAATAGGATTAGGTCACTAGTTATCTCTCTACATTTCAGCGCCTGTGCATTCACGTCGATTTTGTTGTTTTTTTCTCTAACTGCACAAGGCCCAAAAAAAGGTTGGTAATCATATGTATTGACACCCTGTATTATATACATTAGTGTACCTGATTTAATTTGCAAATGTTTGTGTTCATCGATTCATCTTCACTGTGCGATTATTGTAGGCTATATTTTTTAGACAACACCATCGACGTAGAAATGATGATTTGGTTAGTGTTTTTACCAGCTAGCCCTTTGTTCGGCCGGCGCGAGGCAACACAAAGCCTCCGAAGATAATGCTGCAGCCCCAGCCAACGATCAATCTTTGAGCTATTAAGATGTTTTAGCGCCTTGATGTATTGTTTCAGCTTCAATAAAGTTTTGATAAATTTTCATGTTCTCCGGAAGCTTTAGTTGAAATTGAGGCGTCGGCGATGGCGACGGCGCCGGATATTGATGAATAAATTTAACGGCTAAGCAACGCAGCAATTATTCAAAAGGTTGGTATCAAATTACGTTTTTCGCTTGTCTCGATTCCGTCGGACTACAAAAGGATCATGTTCCGATTGCTCCGGATTTATAAAGGGATGTTGATAAAGAGGTTCCCTATTGGATCGCATAATTTTTTTACGCATAATGTACCTTTACGCATAAATTCGTTTGGCCGAAAACGGATTTTACAATAGAACTGGTTTTATTTAAATAAACTAACCTTCCCTAACCTAACCTAATCTAATCTACACAATAGACGTTACATTTTGCGTCAAAAGGTTATGCGTTTCAAATGGATCCCTGATAAGGACTGTCCGGATCTTATATTAAGAGTTGTTCGGAAAATACATTACATGTATTTCTTGTCAACCTTATACATTTGACTAAAGTTTATCGCTTTTTTCTAAATACATAACAGAGAAATATAAAACGTGTATTTGTCGCTAGAAGGACGAATAAGCAGCTATCTGTGAACATAATATATTTAACTCCTCTGAAGCTCTCAAATCGAGTAATGCAAATAAAACACGTTTCTAAAATTAGTAGTGTACATCTAAATAAAATTTGAAACGTAAAACAAATCGTAAACTCATTCTATCATCGTAAAGTCTGCAAAATGATTCGAAAACACGAGAGGGAATGCATGTAAAATCCGGGCCCGCTCCACATCAGTCGACATAGCTTAGCGCACGTGCGGCTGTTCTAAGAACAATATATTTCATCCCTGCCATGATTCGCCGCTTAAGCGCGATAGGGAAATCGTAAATTCAAGAGAAAGAATTTTCTTTATAGTCTCCTAAAAAGTTTTCACACATATGCACGTCCAGGAGAAACGCGCGAGCAAATGGTTCCGTATTATAACACCATTCGTTCGATTAGACGTGTCAAATGTTCCTATTCAAAGTGAATTTGTAGGTTTTAAATGTTCTGTCTGAGAACGGTTTTTAAGTTTCTAGAAAATAATGGCTGCGTTTTTTTCTAACAATCCGCAGAAGCTGATTTACTCAAAATATAACGCGGTAGGTACCGAGACTTTCCTTGAAAGTAACTTATTTACAATTTTCTTCTGAATACGAGTAAGACCTTTTCAGGTCTTATTCATAAGATAATTGTAAGTAAGTTTTGCAACATCGGGTATTTTAAGTTTAGTAAGACATATGCTACTTTTCATTTCAAAAAAACACGAATGCCCTGGGATGGTAAACGCAGTCGACATCGCGGGTAAAATCTAAAGTATCGCAGTACAATTTATTTTACTAGCTTCTGCCCGCGATTTTGTCCACATATATTTAGATTATCGATATTTCCTTGGGTACTTTTATATTCTCCTGAATGAAAAGAAGCCATATGTTAATCCAGGGTATAAGCTATCTCCTTTTCAAATTTCATCCAAAATTGTCCCGCCGTTGCAGCGTGAAGGAGTAACAAACAAACACACGCACACACACAAACTTTCGCATTTAAAATATTAGAAGGATTCTTTGGTTTGAGGTTACAATTTGTACAGAAATTACAGGTGTCAAAGTTGCCTGCTTGTATGCCTAGTAGGTACGGTCGGGCTTATAAGTAGCTGCACACTTTAGCGCTTTGTCACTTTAACGTGGGTAACTTTGTCACTTTATGGTGAAACATCGGTGTCCGTCTGTCGGTCTGTCTTTCTGTCTGTCTGTACAGCAACTACAAATGCTATCAACTTGAAATTTGGCATAGTTGTAAAACTTGCTTGCCCGCATCTGTTTTTAGTTAAAACAATTCATAGTTCAATCTAAACAGAAAGGCTACGTATAGATACGCAACTACGATCATTAAATTCATATCTGCCAGAGGATACACAATATTCCAAACGAAAAAAGAACAGATAGCTGGAAATTGATGAGGCAGAGATAGAGCAAGTATCGATGGCGGAGATAGAAGGCACGAGTACGCCAGCCAATTCGATGTAGTCTGCGGTTGCTCGCCTGACAGTCCCATGAATCTGCTACACACGATAGACATTTCATGCATTTTTTTACCGGCACATTGACACCAAAGCTTTAAGAGAAAATTTACTTTAGGTTTACAGTGCGTTGCTTGTAATTTTTCCCTCAGTTCAATTTAATTTAGCTAGGCAAGCGTTACTGAGAGCAGTGTACAAATTCAGGACACAGTATTGTTTAAGACACTAGTTGATACACCAGGTAACTTTAGTATATTTTCTGGAAATAACTGATGATTCATTTTGATTCAAAGCAGAACATCGAGTTAGCCATATTCGTTTATAACATTAAGTTCTTCAAGTGAATTTTTCAGATTTTTTTCATTTAAGTTTAAAAAAATCATATTTATTAGTCAAATCCGAGCTATTTCAGTTTGTTTAAATAATTGACTACGTGCCCAAATACGGTCGAGTTAACTACGAAAAAGAAACACTTTTGAAGATAAAAATTAAGTCACGAAAATCACTCATTGCAATAAGGTGGCAAAAAGAAAAATTGAACAAGAAAGTACGTGATAAAATAATAGGTATCACGAGCACGCCTTTTGAAATAGGGGTGAATGCGTTTGACAACTGGCAGTTGTTTTGGAAATGAATGGACGAGACATGACTACCCGTGCCTCTCTATTATTTTTACACGGCTTTTCAATAAAAACGTCAAAATAAAAGAAAATTTATCGTTTAAACTTGACTTGATGACTTATTTCGTTATTGATGACGTATTTTCACATAAGTGGAATAATAATTTCCATCGATAGGAAAATGGTGTTAAATAGATTTAATTTAACAACAAATTGGTATATTGCGATATTTAATTAGGCGGTGGTCTTGCATTTTTAACACTTAACGGTTAAATTTATTTTATTCCTACTTCATAACAATCAAATGAGTTTTTGAGTTTGTTTTTTATTCTGCTTCCACGCAGCAACCAAGTAATTTAGTTACGAATTTGAACCAATCGCGTCACGGGTAGATCACGTGACTTTTCGTATCATGTTATCTACAAGAGACGCGATTGGTTTAAAAATGAAACGAATAGAAACGTTAGTTAGCGTAATGTATCTTGGCTAGGCCTACGATCCGCGGAAAAAACGTAACATCGCCATTAGCTGTCCTGTTAGATTTTGTCCCTTTGAATTTTAAAACAAATTATAATTTGATCTGTTAAAACCCGCCACCATTCATCGACTTCAATTAACCAAATTAACTGACACCCGTAATTTGCGCCATTACAAAACCCGTGAACTGAACATTCGCAAAATGATAAATCTCATATCTTGATAAATTACGCAACGGAAAAAAACATTACGGGCGTAAATTTAAATCCGTTCATATTCGGCGCGAGCCCACTCGTTCAATTTATTTTACATGTCGTTAATAACTTGATTGATTCCGAAGGCTAGCCCTAACGATACATAAAATTTTCACACTCATTAAATCACGGGCGGGCGCAATCACGGCTCGATAAATATCACGGTGAGTTCATCGAATAATTAATAGGAATTAATTTTACTCCAATTTTGTATTTTTTAATTATATTTCATTGCTTGATTTATGAAACGGCATCGCAAAGAACTAACCTAATAAATCATTTGACATAATATTAAGACTTTAAAAAATTGGCCTGAATTTAGTTTCGTCAAAAGCTATTTGAAATTATTAATTGCGTTTGTAGATTTTTCTGAAAGATCAGTTAGATTTTTTATAGTTGCTTACACAAAGTTTGCCTTTTCATAGTTCTATAAATGTTTTTTTTTCTATTTGAATTATTTTTTAATTAAGATTTCTTTGCGAAAGTTAAATAAACTATATCATTATTTTTTGCACTTCAGGCCAATACTGCTGTTTAATTCTTAATACGAAACACGATTTCAGGGTAGATAAATTTTCAGAATAACCGTTACATTTATAAATAAATTGATTTGATAATAAAATATTTTTGTGGATACAGTGTTGATGAATATAGTATTATTTAATGATGAAAACGGGTTCTCACGGGTGCGGTTTTAGCTACTAAGTAAAAAAGAGGTGAATAAATATATATTTTTTTATATCTAATACTTTGTTCAATATCAAATTAGATAAATAATAATCACACGAATATTACAAATACGAAACTTTGTGAGTCTGTACATGAGTTAGTTTCATTGTTATCCCTTAACGCTAAAACTGCTGGATGGATTAGAATGAAATTTATAAATAGGCTACATTTTATCCCGAAATCATCACTGTTTCCGTGTTTTGGTATGACCAAAGCAGGCTAAGTAGCACGCAGAGACTTGTATAAAATATGGGTAATTGACATCCACCATAATAAGCAGAAATTTGGATCATGTAGCCAATTTCACTCCGATTCTCGACCTAAGTCACTCCAAATTATTTTTCAGCAATATTTTGTATGAAATTTTACTTTTCTAAACCACTTTTTAACCGGTAGAACCGTACTCAGGTCTCAGAGCTCAAATTTACAATTCAATAGAAACTGCACAAGGCTTTGCATGCCAATACGTCCATTTGGAACATTCGATCGAGTTCCACCGAAAGATGGATGAAAACACTTTGACGCTATAATACATTCAGACGCATTAACTCCTCGTGTCGGCTTTGTTAGGTATTACACGGGTTAAGCCAAAACACATCAATGAAATTAGATGATAAGAGCCGAGATTAGGAGTTTAATTAACGAATTTAGTATCAAATTAATAGCGATAATCATTTTTAGAAACTACCTATCAAAATGTACGGAGCTGACATTATAGATAAGCCTGCAGCCTACATAAATTCCACAACTTTTCGATATAGATAACGTTCATAGAATGCATGTTATCAAGGGCCACTGGTATTTTGGGAATAAACAATTAATAGAAAACATTAGACATGTAAATCTACATTTAAAAAAAAAAAAAATTATTCAAGATCCAGATTAAACACGTATCGCAGAGTTTTAAATAATGAAAGACTACAAAAGTCACAGAGGCTTATGTATGAGTAGTCAGTGAGTTCGGAGTAATGCTACTATTGAAGGTAGGTTTTATAAAGAACCGCCAGATCAAATTTCGATCAAGTTAGTTATGTATAGTTATCATTTGCATAAGATTTCGTTCGTGTTAAATTCGTTCTACTTTATTTCTACGTCAACTATCTGATCTATGTGAAGCTACAGCTCTATTCCATTTCGTTACTGGGGTAGTAACGAAATGGAATAGAGTTTTTCAATCACATTGTTAATGTCTTTGTGGCTTTTAAGGTTTGGTTAACACGTAAACATTGTAAAATAAAAAGCTAGATGGTCTATCTTGGAATATTATACTGCATCTATACAAATTATTATGTTCAACAAAATATGAAAGTTCTTGTCTTTATCAAACATGAACAACAATCCTACTTTAAAAAAGTAGGTTTAAAAATTTGAAAGCCAATTTAAAAAAATGATTACGATGGATTTCCGCCCTTCCTTGTATTTGCTAAAAGAAACGTAGCAGTATCGATGTGAGAACGGAATTTAATATCAGAGTAAAGATATTGCATTCAATGTTTGAAAACAAGAAACATTTATTGGAAAACGTCGGTCGGTATTGGGAATTAATAATAACTCAAACGTTGCTCTTTGGCCTCTACTTTGTATTCGGTTTCAATTAACGTTTAGGCAAAAAAAGGTAATCAATTCCATGAAATCGGGCAGTGGAAGGCAATTGCCATGAGACCATTATTCAATCGCAGCGATATATCTCGTCCGCAGCATCGGACCGGAGCGAGGCGATAGCTGGCTCCGCAAAACTTGGCACGGCCGGCAGCGGAGACCACTGCCAATTTCCATTAACCCATCAACCAAAACGAAAAAATGCATAGACGATCATTTTTTCATTCAATTAAAATTGGCCGACGACCAAACAGCGTTTGGAATACGTTAGTGCGAATCTGTTAACTTTAGCGGAAAATGGCGAGCGCTGAAATAATAATGAGTGCCAAATTAAATAATATCAAAAACATGTGACCAAACCATGACCAAACCCTATGGATAATTTTAACGTATGATTTCAGTTTCAATTCGATGTATGCTCACCGAAGAGTAAAAAGAAACAACACACATTTCATTATTTTTATCAATTACCTGCCTCCGAATATGCTTTTAAAAATTGGTTGATTCAATTATTTTAAACCGAAAAATACACTCGTGTCAGTTTTCCAATTGTCGCGGCATTTTCAGAAGTCGATTAAACACGCTGTGATACCGTCAATACTCGCTTCAATTTTGCCGTGCGGACTTTTCCTATTTTATTATCAATCTGCCTTTGAGTAGTCAAAGCGCTTTTATTCATATTTCAGTAGATTCATTTTGGTACAAATCAAAGAGAGCAAAGCAAAGCAGCCTCTCGTACAAGTCGTCAGTTATCAACTATAGCAGACAAGATCGAAAACCCATAAGCTTTCAATATCGCGACGTTAACTTGGCTTTTTGTTCCCTCTGGGTGCTATCTGAATATCAAAAATAAGAAAGTGGTCGTCAGTAACCGGAACACGTATATCGAGACCCTATCACTTCGCTCTTTACTTACTCGCTGGGCGCCATCTGCACATTCTCTACTTAATCCAATAACAAATTTGATTATATAACAATACGTACCGTCCCTCCGCTTTCGTATATTTTTTCGATAATAGAATAGGACCGAGAGAGTAAAATCTTTTAGCTCATCATTTTACTCTCTTAGAGATATGAAGTCTTTCTTCGTCCACAAAACTTGAACAGGAGCATGAAAGTTTAGTTACTAATATTTATACTTTTATTTCTGGTAGCCTAAATCATTAAATGTACTTTTAAATGTGAATTTGAGGCATGTTTGCAAGTAGACAACCAACAAAAGTCAGTTAAAATTAGGCTTAATCATTAACTGTCCATAGGAGTATTAAGCAAAACCAAATTTTGCTAACTCAAACTGGACATAAAATGGAGCCAGTCAATAATGATTTGCAGTGGATTTGGTGACTCATAAATAACAGTTTTATTTGCCTTTGCATCGTAGTACAAAAACATGCGTTTAACACAATATTGCAGTTTAATAAATGTTCGTGATGTATTTTTCCGTTTTGGATGGTTGTTCTAAGAGTTGTGATGCTCAAGATTGGCGCCGCGGAGGGTGTCTTAATGGCCTCTCGTCGAGATCTCACCGCGCTCTTCAGGTCACTTCGTTACGCGAATTGTACAGCCTGTTACGTGTGTTATGAATAATCTTAACGGAAACTTTGGGTTCGAAGCCAAGTGCAAACTATAATTGGATTCAAGACTTTGAGGTGCACTAGCGCTCTAGGATACTCTAGTTGACAATATAAAGTGCTAGAGAACCCAGACACAAGAACTTAATACAAATGTCAATTGTTAGTTCTAGGTAATGTAGTTTTATTTTCACTGGTTTTGATTTAAATTACCACAGCAATTTGCAGCAAAACTCAATTGGCCGTAGAAACGTTATTGTATAATAAAGTACGGCATTTACGTTTCAAAATAATTCAACAGAAATACGAAACGTGAAAATATCTACAACGTTGTGACAAAGGAGCATTATAGAATCTATATAATTTGAATCCGTCAGGTGCTTAACTGTAAATAATAATTCCTTTTGCCGTTTGTTTAAATTACCAAACAAGGCCGCAAGGCTTCTAGGCAATTCGATCCACTTTGTAAAAGTTGCAAATGTTTTCAAGATGGATATTAATTACCAAAGCGAAATTATCAAAACCTGCTCTCTAAACCAATAACTGTTAACGAGAATGCTGAGTATTAATTGAGGCTTGAGGATCTTACTTTTAACGAGGTGGTAATTAACTAGGGGTATATAGATAACCTGATTGAGGGCGAGTATTTAACTGACTTCAAAAAAAGAGGAGGCTTTCAATTCGTTTGTATGTTTTGTACGTATTAATATACTTAATTTTTCCGGATTGATATTGGAATCCATAATCATCATTAATGATCCTAATGCATCGTTTGTCCGAATTTTATTCGATTCTAAAGGCATTTCTGCCTGTTTTTTTCTGTGTTATTGTAACACAACCCTAACCACAGGTATTTTTGAAACACTAAAAAATCAGCTATCTCTATCAGTTATCTCTATCAGCTATCTCAGCTGATAACCAGTTTATGGCATACAATAATTTGAACAAACGATGCGCAAAAACAAACGTTATTGGGGATTCCGAGGGACATCCGATTTCTCCACCAATCGTCAACCGATTTTAATGACAGGTCAAACATGGGTAACATCTTTTTATATTTATATTTATTATGTAAGCTAAAAAGAACTGACGCCTGCAAAATCATGAAGTTGGATTTGTTTTATGTTGACATCAGAAAAAAAAGGCTGTTATGACTATTCCTTGGCTAATGGTTTCCTATATTTAATTACAAATAAAAAAAAACTACTTACGTTCTAAAATCTAGTTACGTACGACAAAAAAAAACAAAATTAAACTCACGAAATATTTTTAAACGAAAACAAATACCGCAAAACTATGAAAACGATAATTGACGTGTTTAAATATACTGCTCTGGATCCTCTGTTTCACGCGCGTCATAGGCTCTTATGTGAGTTTAACAGAACTCGAAATACCTTTTAAAATAAAAAATAATAAATAAAATAAATATCAGGGGACAATGTCACACCAATTGACCTAGTCCCAAACTAAGCTCTAGGCTTGTACTATGGGTACTAGACAACGATATAAATACTTATATAGAGAAATATATGCTTAAATACATAGAAAACATCCATGACTCAGGAACAAATATTCGCGTTCATCACACAAATATCTGCCCTTACCGGGATTTGAACCCAGGACCTCTAACTTCGCAGGCAGGGTCACCACCAACTAGGCCAGCGCGTCGTCGTTTAAAGGGTCTATATTCCTTGCCATAATAATTTTTAGTCATAATTATAGCAATCCATAAAGTATTTTTTTAAGAAAATAATACTTTTTCAGTATTTAATACATTTAACTTAACCTGACCCTAGCCTTATCTACAAGTAGTTAGATTTTTAAGAAACTGTCCTTATTTTCTAAATAAATGGTGTACACTTGCCTAGACGATGCACAACCTTTTACTTTTCTCAGTCTCTCACCCAAGTCCACCTACATTCTTTTTTTTATTTTTATTGAATTTATTTTGTTTTTATTTTGAATAATAAACTGTTTACATACATATATTTAGTTAGTTAGTTTAGCTTTTGTGCCTACAAATGAAGTGACCCAAGGCGGCGTTTGTCAGCGAATCATGACAAAACTTTTACTGTATAAAAATATACGACATTCAAAAACGACATCTCCTCTTTTCTATTTCTAGGCTTCCGTAGCCAAAGGGTGCCGTCCGGCCGTCTGTCTGTCAGCGGTCTCTATATCACGAATTATATGTATAATATAATATATGTATAATAGGTAGACAGTAGAAATTTTCATAAAGTGTGTACCTTTGTGTGCGGTCCGATTTGCGCTAAGCATGTTTTGTCCCTTGCTTAATTTGTCATCCTGGCAAGAGTAGAATAATTGTTACTAATTTATAAATCGATCAGAAATAATATGGTGAAATCAAATAAAAGCCTGGCTGAAATCTGTAGGCTGGCTGAAATTTTAGAATTGGGTGCTTTGATCTGAAAACGAGAAGATAGTCACAGCCACTGCCTAGCCTTAGTTATGGACGTTTAGTTAGTGTAAATATGTAGAATTAATTATTTTTATGCAAAGACTTATTCACTCAGTTTAACATTTAAGTAGTGCTAACAATGTCATGTTTGCATTATGTTTTGTATGCTACTGACAAAATAGACTAATCAAGTACATATTCTGATTTATGATATTCTGATGTTCAGTTATCATATTTTCATGCTACTCAACATCAATATACTTAGACATAGATATGTAACATAGATGGCAGGCATTTTGCCAGTATTATACCCCGATCGGGTGCCTCAAACTTTTAATGAGGCAAATTTAACTTGCACGAATTGCGTTTTCTATATTTTCATATCTACGCCGTTTTTATGTTTGAAAACTCAATATTAAATACGAGCTTAAAAGTGTTAAAATGCATCACAACATTTTATTTATGTTGTACAAATAATGTTTTTTTTAAACTATCATTTTCCGATTCTAATTTAATGCATGAAGCATTTTCGTCCTTTCATAAAACATACATTATAGTTTATCAGTTAATTTGACTGTTAAATCGTTGGTTTTATTAATTAATCATCACGAGTGCGAGTCACAAAATGCTCGGCGTGCATATTACACGCGATAACATGTAACGCAGTGTCATTAGCTTATAATTAGAATGTCGTCGATGCAATCGGCGGCCAGCCCTCGAGCGCAAAAGTGTTCCGCGTACATTGCCCAGTCAATGGGCGTTCGTATTTCAATGGGCCATAAACAACGCGACTGTGAATACAAATCGGATATTAGGGGTGTCTCTGCGAGGACAACGACGCAACATTATCAGCTCGTGGCATGTGACGTGTTATTCGGATTTCGCATGCTGTGCGACATTTTGAGTAGTTCCGCGACAAACATTGGTATCGATGGACGAGCGTTATGCTAATACATGTCGCTCTACGGTGATTTATATAATTTTGATGCAGAGCACAGTGCGTTTCTGTTATCTACTCGTATTGAACATTCATTATTCCTCTTTGGTTTAGCCCTCTTGCTGTTATATCATTATCACACGACGTTATGACAGTTCTTGAGAAGTGAATATTATATTTATTATTGGTGCGTTCCTATATTAAAAACCGTTGGTAGAATTGTGATCTCTCGTTAAAATTTAACACATTTTGTACGTAGCAAATATCATAACGCTACTGCTCGTAAGGAAAACGATTCGTTTCTTGAATATAGGAACCGGGCATAAGTCAACAATAATGATGAGATAATTTAATACAATGTGGAAGAGGCGGTGGTGTTATCGCGTTTTTCTTTCCTAATCTCGTCTGGCAATCGTTATTTGACCCGCGCGCTCGTTAGCATTATGAGGCAGAAGTACCTATGATCTTGGCGATGATTAATTAGAGTCAACGGATAATAATCACTGATTTTCATTAACATACAATGTAACAGAAATCGACATACTAATGAATGAAAATTAATGAAGCGTTAAAAAAAACAATATTGGGCTAAAAAGGTATTATTAAATGCTTCAAAATTATAATATTAAATATACCACTTTAATATTGCCAACTGAAACTACAACAAAACATGAATCTTATTCTATCTCTTATCTATTGCGGGTAAGTACCACGTATTGGATTGAGCAACACCAACTCGGTATACCTACTCGTAAGGATCAATTAGTTGTTAGGTGCATGAAGAATGTGAAAGTGAGTTTTTGGAATAAATAAATGCAATAATGAATTATAACACAAATCTTTACTATTCATAGTGATATTAAATTTAAATCAACAATTAATTATTAATTATATTCTGTAATTTACTTAATCTACTTTAGTTTATTTGTACACGTACTTATTAAAAACAGCAAATAATTTGTCAACTTTTTAATAACTACGTGTACAAATAAACTAATGTAGATTAACTAAATTACAAAATATAATAATTAATTAATTATTGATTTAAATTTAATATCACTATGAATAGTAAAGATTTGCATTATTTATTAAGAGTTAATCGTGATTAAATGAAGCCAAGTAATTTTGCGCTCATGTTTTGTGCATGGATGTCTAGGTTTTGGAATAAAGTTTAATATTAAACTTAAACTTTATCTTTGACTAATTTGAGAAATTAATATTAAAATAATGAACATCGAGGTATACGTTGCAGGTTTGTTTCATATAATATCATGTGCCGTCGTTTATCAAAACTAACTACGAAAATTTATCATAATTGTAATGTTATGTCAGCCGTTCCAAAATGTCACGGTCCTCAAATTACCTTTATTTCTTCAGCTCACATTTCTTAATTAGCATTCATTTTGGTGCACGAAAATTTACCTTTCGAGAACAAACAAAGCGGGTTGTCCGTCTTTATTATCAAGTTTAAATTATAGTCATTAGGCAACGAGAAAATGAGCAGAGCCTCTCAATTTACTTTCGGATTTAAAGGTAGAGATTTGGAATGTCAAAGATTTCGTATACATATTGTCGTGTAGCGACAATTTCATAAAAAAAACATTTACTAATAGTATATTGTTTAACAAGGGACTAAAACAAGCCATAATAACACGAGATATTTAGCCATGTGAGCGAGCGAGAGTGTCATTATGGTTGTTTACTCTCGCGTTAAACACTACTTTTTACTTTGAATGCGAGATAAAAAACGACGCTATGTACAAAATAACAATATTTAACAAAAATGAAACAATGTTTCTAATAAATTAGTTTCGCGGTTGTTCGTTTTTTGTAAAGTGACAATTTAAACACTTGCATATTAACGGCCGAACCCTATATTCAAACCGAGGATAGATAAGGCTTACCTCGGGTTAAAATTTGACATTTGCCCATACAAAATGTGTCAAATTTTAATCCGAAGTAAGCCTATCTGTCCGCGTATTGAATATAGGGTTTGGCCGTAAGCCAACAGATACAAACTTGAAAACTATTTGGACCATGCCTAATAAAATAAAATTATCCTTAACATATTTAATATATTAATATTCGTTATCATTAATTGTGTTTCACGAAATTAAATCGTTTTTTTTTATTATTTTGGATAGTTGTTATTTTGACGTTATTTCCACAGCCTAAAAATGGTCCATACCCAATCACCAGTGATGGGAAATAGGTGAGCTAAAATACCTATTCTTCTCGAGAGGACATAATATAGAGTGGTTACAACCGGATAAAAATTATTATTTTTTTCTGTTCCGGGTATTCGATATTTTTTTTCGGGTAATTATCGTAATGTAAAACATGACATGTTTTGTTTAAAGTACGGCATGTTTAATGTTAGTTTTTAGTAAAAAGGGCTAGAGAAAAGAAGGAATGTACAAGATTTGTAAAAAGTAGTAGCAGGACTAATAATATGGGTTTTCCCACGCATTGTTTGTTTATGACTTGCAAATGGGCGTTCACATTTTCGGATTACTTAATTAATAAATTTATAATTTTAATTAAACTTATAATTTTAACTTTATGGCAGGAATGTTACCATTTTTACTACAAACTTTACAAACATTCTATAAGGAAAATAATGTATGTTCAACATTATGGCTAGTATTCGCAGTGCCCGGATAAATATCAAATACCCGGAATCCAAAAAATATATACTTTTATCCGGTTGTAACCACTCCATATTATGTCCTCTCGCAAAGAATAGGTATTTTAGCTCACCTATTTCCCATCACTGACAATCACTTAAAATGGCGATAATCTTCAATTTACAAACACCGTTTATTCCGCCTATACAAGGCTATTGTGAGTCATTTTAGAGCGTGAGAACTGAAAAATAATATTTACAAAAGAAAAACAAAATATTTATACACGTTTTATAAAAAGTATGGTATATAAAAGGTGATAGTGAGCAATGAGATGAAGGGCGTGGGACGATATCAGCTACTAAAAATGTAATGGAGCTGAAGATCAAACTAACGAGAAGATGAGGTTCAGCACAAGGTACCCTCGAGGAGGAAATGTGGTACAGCATCGGCATGAGGTACCCTCGTAGAGAAGTGTTGTGTTGGTACAGCGGTAGCGCAAGGTACCCTTGTAGAGGAGAAGAGGTATAGCAGCCACAGGTACAGCAGCGGCACGAGGTACCCTCATAGAGGAGTGATGGTACAGCGGTAGCACAGGGTACCCTTATAGAGGAGAGGGGGTTGACTCAGTTCCGACAGGAACGTGGAGCTGGATAAGCCAAGCCTACTTTGAATACAAACGAGGTCTTTGAGTACACGTTAAACAACAGCCCAAAAGGAGCCCTGGCGTATAGCCTGACTTAGCCTGTTAACTCCTTGGAGCTGGAAAATGGCGGACCAATTCAATGCTTAATTTTAGAATATACAATAACAAAACCAAGTGCGGTAGGTCGAACAACTCGTACGACAACCACAAGAAACATCGAGGTAAATGTTTATTTTAGTATGCAATTAAGTCCCTTTTAAATTTTTGGTATGTGTGAAAATCGTGTAAGGGTAAAGCAACTTAATTTTAGAGCAAGAGAAAGCATCTTAGCTTAAATAGTTTATTACTTCTTGGAGCTGGAAGTAAGAATGATCATTAATACGCGAAGTATGCGCTTTTATAGTTTCCTGGACGACGATTGTAAATTTCCTAATTTTTCAATTATAGATACTTTTTCGAGACAATTTCTTATGTTGAATACCTGAGCCCTATTGTGGGTAAGTATCACGTATTGTACTGAGCAAAACCAACTCGCTATCAATTAATTGTTAGGTGCATGCAGAATGTGAAAGTGAGTTTTTGGAATAAATAAATGCAATTATTAATTTATAGATACATTTTCAAGACGATTTCTATGTGCCAAAAGATTTTTTTTAACAAACGCTCGAAAGAAAACTAACTGACTTTTAATATTGCGTCAAAATAGACAAAAACTCAAATTATTGTCCAACAGAAGATAGAGATATAGTGTAGAATAATATATAATTAGAACGTTAAAACTGTCGCGCGCCATCTGAGACGGCGCTTCAGAAATTCGGCTAGGATAAAGCCCTGAGATAAGTAAGCGAATTCCGCTATAATGTAAAAGATTAAACACTAAACATTTCAATCAACTTGCCTGTTTTTAGGGTTCCGTAGTCAAACAAGCAACCCTTATAGTTTCGCCATATCCGTCCGTCTGTCCATCCGCAGCCTAGCTCAGAGACTCTTAGTACCAGAAAACTGTAATTTGGCATATACAGGGTGTAAGGGACGGCTCACCGAAAACTGAAACCATAGCTTCAGACCATTGTACGGAACTGAAATTCAGTGGAAATTTTCCCGGGAAAACGAAAATTTTTTTTTTTTTTTTTTTCTATGTATTTGCATATAAACCGATCTAGGACAACATATTATGACATACTGAAGCTCATTATGTAAAAAAAACTGTGAAAACGGCATTTTCACGAAAAAAAACTAGAAAATTTTCGTTTTCCCGGAAAAAAATCCACTGGATTTCAGTTCAGTGCAATGGTCTGAAGCTATGGTTTCCGTTTTCGGTGGGCCGTCCCTTACACCCTGTATATGCATATTAGTCACGTCAACAGAGTTGTAAAATAAAACCTTAACAAACTTTTTTTTATGTCATATAGAAAGGTAAACTAGCACACAAGCCACCTGGTGGTAAGTAGGGTTTAAGACCAATGGATATTTGACTTCTCTAAGATCTGAGAGACTGTAAATGTGTTGCCAACCTTGAGGACCAAGATTTAATTCCTCTATGATTGTAATTACACCGGAACAAAGCAATAGAAATACTGCTATTTGTTAATATATTCCGTGTCATCAGCAAAAAGTGATACATTTTGGGAAATACCATTAGGTAAGTATATCTTTTATATACAAAATAGTAGTGGTCCCAGAATACTACCTTGAGGTGCTCCAAAATTATTACATTGACGGTAGGATAAGTGACAATGCCGTGGTAGCGATCTGTAGGGACCCTGAACAAGGTTCTACAATGAATAAACTGTTACTGTTACCGCTTAACTTAAAAAACTACTTAGAATCAGCCACATTACAAATGTACCAAATGAATACACCGACAAACACGGTAAAGCACCTCCTATTTACAATTAAATTAAAACAATACATTCCACCAGTGCAAGCCCGCGTGTGATACCGGAGGTGACCGGGTAGACACATAATTTGGCACGCAAAGCCGTATAAGTTGAAATTATTAGCACCTAGGCGAACGGGCGAGCAGTTTTTGCCGGCCTCATATTTACACATTAACATTTCCAACGACACAGGGCCGAGGGCGCTCAAATGCATGGCAATACGGTCTCTAATTTATGTAAACGCGGAAATGTAAATTAATTTGCTCGTTTATGAAACGAGTCTTTTTGGCGGTCTTACGTAAAATGACTACGACTTGGAGGCGCAGACTGCTTGATGAAATTTGGCGCTAACCATATGGCTGCTCGTTACGAGGCGGGGACAATTCGGTTACAAATTTGAAAGTTCTTTTACATTTATGGGACTGTAATGCGTAAGCAAGTTAGATTATGTAAGTTCTCCGTGGGATTATTTCTGCAACTTACTGATGTTTTGGTGTGGCTAGTGGTTGTGTAAACATTTGTATACCTAACAAATTTCTGTGTATTTGCCATTTGTGTAATTTCAGTTGGTCTAAAATCACTTGTCATACATATTAATTTCAACTTATAATCCTTTAGTAAAGTATCACTGATCATAATCACTTTAATAATAATCTCGGTTAGTGTATTATTTACTGTTTGTGTACTTTTACATAAGACGGTAAATTAAGTGCGTATAGTATTTAATTTTAATAAAATATAAAAGTGAACAAGACAAGTGAACTAATGCTCCTCCTCGCTCCGCTTGTCGTCGCACCTTACTTTTACTTCCCGTTTACTCGGACTATTTTTAATGTTTATTTTTCATTTGTAGTCCGAATTTATTACACATTTTTTTTATTTGATGACCTACCCCTCAGCGTTAAACCATATCGTAGAATTGAGGTAATGCAGCCGTGGTAAGTAATAATGTCTGCTACTTTTGAGAATAAAAGACTTATTTTTATTAATTCAAAAATGAAACTATTCATTCTAGGGCAGATATTTGCAATATGTTTATTCCAGTAACACAAGGTATCCAAGGTAGATCCCAGAAATATAAAGCTCATACCCTGTTCAATTATTTCTCCATTATCGCTTACAGTGATTGACTGCAGGTTGCCTCTATTGGTATAAAATTGCAAGAGTATATATTTCCCCTAATAACAACTGCAGTGTCATCAGCAAATAGTAAGTAGTTTTGTGAAATAGCATTTGGTAAATCGTTCATATACAAAAGATATAATAGTAGTGGTCCCAGAATACCACCTTGAGGTACTGCAAAGTATAATATGTGTAGTTTGATCGGTCATCTATAATACTCGTTTAGTTTCAGAATTGTACCAAGAGATTTGCGTACACTACTTTCCGTCCGATAAATATAACTGATCCAATCAAAAGCTGGTCCCAGAATGCCATACTTAAATAACTTTTCCATTAACCGAGCGTGATATACGAAATGAATGAATTTATGTATACTACCTTATATCCAATAAACATTATACTAAACAAGAATAAGGTGACATGATCGCTTGGTAAAGTAAGATGGGAATAAACGAAAATTATACAAAACGTCGATAAGATAAAACATATTTCGATCAAAATGTCTACCGTACAAAATGAAAAATATACTCGTATCGCAAAAAAAATTACAAATAGTACCTACGTAGTGTTGTAAGGTTCTGACGGTATAGGGTAAATATTGTGTCGAAGATAAATGAATCACTGCTTGAGATATAATGTATGTATTTTATAATTTATAACTGAATACCAAATAAAATAATGAATTAATGTAAGTACAATATTACCGAGACACGAGTAGGTACTCGTATCTGGTTATTCTGGAAAATATCTAGAGAATGATCCAAGGATCGATATCGGAATAGAATGTTATAAATTTGAATTTGGAAGATTTAGATCGAAATGTAAGAGTGGCCAGGAACTCAAACAAAAGAGGTTGTAACAACCTCGTTACCAGGTATAGTCGGTAGTAACCTTAATATTATGTTTAAGACAATAAACTTTCGTCACTAAGATTGTGGATGGGGTCTTCCAGTATCCTTCGGGGAGGGAAGATAGCCGATCAAAAGATGTCCGGCTTTTATTTTTGATTAATTCTGTTTACTGATTTACTCTACTCACTTGTCACTGGCGAAATCACTGCGGAATACCGCGGTGGACTGCCATTAATAAATAAAAAAAGAACATTGTGGATATAATGAGTAACGAGTGTAATATGATATAATTAAAAAATGAGAGAAGAGAGTGACACCAAACGACTACCCAAACTTTGCTAATATGTGCCCAACCTCTGTCATCTCATGAAATAATGGAGGTAATATTTGAAAACTTTTGGCGGTGGATTCATTCTGTGACCGCAAAGAATTTCTTAGTTATTCTTTATAATTTGCTTTGTCATCTACTTACCTATTATTAAATTAAAAAATCGAGGTGTTACACAGCACATTGTTCGTTTCTACAAGACCTTACAAATTATCTTTTTTAATTTCAAAATAAATTTGTGAGCACATTCGCTTTACGGGATTGCTATCATTTAAAAAAATCATGAAAACAATACCAATCACAATCGAAACCAAAATGCATCAAATCAAGTGTTCATCTCAACGCAGCGGGGATCGGCCAAACTTAATAAAGTCGCGTTCACCCGGTGGTGTTAATAAGCGCGATCATTTTTTATCAAGCGTCCGAGTGAGGTTCCGCAAAGCCACAACCATAAATCACCAGTGCGGACTGCGGCTTATTATTGGGCCACACAACGGCTCTTTCTGCTAACTAACAACGCTCGCCGAAACAATATTTTCTTTTACCTCGTATATCAGAATCCGACAGAGCTTGTCGCTTATTATTAATCGATTCGGAGGAATCTATATGAAATAGATGAGCATTTATATGTACATTTACATTCGTTTTAGTAATAATTTGTTGTGCGTTACTATTTGTTCTACTAAATGATTACAAAGATGCTGGGAATACACCTATACAGCGACAAGTAAAATTTTGTTAATTTTCTATTTTTTTTATGCCATGGGTAGGCGGCATACGAGCATACAGGCCACCTGATGGTAAGTGGAAACTGTGACCCATAGACATTCGCATTCACAAGACTGCAAGTGCACTGCCAACCCTGACGACTAATATGGAATGCCTCTATGCTAGTCATTTCACCGGCTGTCTTATCCCCAAACCGGAACACAACAATAAAGATAAAGATAAAGACATTTATTCAGTAAGTAATGCAAACACTGCTGCTTGGCGGTAGGTTAATGGATAAGATGGTGGTACCAACCCGGACGGACCCTGCACAAGGTCCTCCCACAAGTAAAGTAAAGTAAAGTAAGTAAATAATTGATACCTAATAACTTTGGTTTTTGATACAGTATATACCTAAAAAAGATTAACTGTTTTACTTCACGATAGCGGGTGGGTGTGTAAATGAATAATAAGAACTCATCTTGTTCGGGCATCATAACTAATGTACAAGGATTTAATTCAAAGAGAAGAACCATCGTTTTATAGAACCGTATCAAATGGAAGCGAAACGGGGTTTCATAAATTTCCACGTCGCTTATACAAGGATTAATTAACCCTCAAATAAGGTCAAACGATTTGTCAAAATAAAGCGTATTATATAATCCTGGAAATAAACCATATTTGAGCTGAATTCCGTGCGGAACTGTTAATCCTTTTATCGGATTTTGTGAAGATGTTTGGATATTCGTATAATTTGTTCTTTAAAATTAACCGTCTGCGGAAGTTAAAATTAAATATACATAGTTACTTAAAGTACAACTGTAAGTAGGTACCTATTTCTTTTGAAGTCAAAATTTACCTACGCTATTTCTAAGAAATGTAGTAATTGCGTTATGATTTGAATGTATAACCATAGGTTTCAGACGCTCGCTCCCGAAACAGTTAATTTAAAAAATAATTATCTTTTACATACTTTTCAAAGAAATTTTATTTAAAGTGAATCCTAAAAATACCTTCAAACGTCGTAGTTTTTTCAATAAGAATATAAAACATACTTTAACCGAAAACAAAATAGGCGCTTTTACACACGAACGAATCAACTAGCGCATCTGACAAGAGCATAATAATTGCTGAGAGGCGTCGTGTAATTTTTGAATCATTAAATATAATCATATGTTATATTGCTCATAAAAAAAATACGAGAACATTATCCCTACTTCAAAATCTATCAACATTATCAAACTGACAAAAACTCATTGCAAGTAAAACATAATTCGTCAAGCAATCGATTGTCCAGATAGTTGAGCCTGAGACGTACAAAACCAATATATTTTCCGACACTTGAGCTCCCAGGTAATTGTGGCAGAAAGTTTTGGAACGTGCCCGCCATATTGATAAGCATTTGGCCAGTAGTAATAGTATCCTGTGGCTAGTACGCCGGTCGAGAACGCCCGTATACAACCCTAAACGTTCTTCTATTTTAGCAACTTTAGTACATGAGGGTTGACTTTTACGTGGTGTCTTGGTACCTTTCATTATCTCTAATTACAACTTAATATACATGACTATAGGAGCTTGATAATGTTTATTCTAGGAGAAAAATGCATGAAATCCAGATCACGTTATTTTTCACGATTACTAAATTAATTGATCTCTTTGTTTTTGGAAATACGCTTTGCATTCTTTCATTAAAAATTCTTCTCACGGAACGTCATCCATGAAATAAAAAAAAAACAATTTTAATTTGCATATTTTATCGACAAGTTAAGTATGTAAATCGAACAACCTAAAGAAAACACGGCTTTTTTTGATATTTTTCTATATGTATAACGGGTTTTACGTGACTGTGTTCGTTTCTTTTTTCTATTCTCGCATTTAAAATATGAATCAATCCTAATATAACTCTTCTAGTCCTCTTTATATTGTATTTGGCTCAAGAGTGTTGTTAGGGTTTTTTTACAACTTTTTCTAAGACTGTTTAAGGCAGCTCTAAATTAGTCGGTAATTGATTGACTTGAATTCTTTGCAACTTAATATTAAGTACTTGGCCTAGACCAACTCTGTTTATTTTGCTAAAGTTATAAATAATTTCTTAGTCTGCATCAAAGTTAATCGAATATTGGGAAACCATTTCCCACTTAATTTGTATTTTCTAATATAAATAAAAAAAAATGTCCCGTTTGATTAAGGGTTAACTACAAAAGATTTACTTGTCAATTAATACGTATTGTCAAATTTCTTGTTACCGCCTAAATATACTACTGATTAGTAGTATATTTAGGCGGTAACAAGAAATTTGACAATACGTATTAATTGACAAGTAAATCTTTTGTAGTTAACCCTTAATCAAACGGGACATTTTTTTTTATTTATATTAGAAAATACATATATACTACTGATTAGTAGTATATTTAGGCGGTAATAACGACTAAAATTTGGTGGTCATTTACTAAATTGGGTTCGCTGATACAATAAAATGTACAGATGTCACTAAATTGATGGGACGATTATACTTTAAAACATTCATTGTTGTAATTTTGCTTGCTAAGATTTGGTAGTCATTAATTAAATTTAGTTTAGTTTAATTTGGTGGTCGTTTTCAGAATTTGGGTCTCAAAGATAATTTTGGTGTTTATTATAGTTATCGCCATGTTATTTGTATAGATAGATAATATTCAATTCTGATGTAATGGCAATACAATTATCTTCTATCAAACAAGTATAATGATAAAGGCGGAAAATTGGGGTAGAACTAGAATTATTCAATTTCAAAATTACAAAAAGAACATTAAAATGGTAAGTAGTAAAAATAAGTAATGTTTAGTAGAAATTAAGTTTTGACGAAATTACAAAAATACGCTATAAATAATAATTCTGTGAATTAATTGGGCTTTCTAAGGTTAAAATATGCCTAAGAATACTTTGTACAAGTCTTTATGTATTCTGTTTTATGCCAATGACAGATGTGTCCTCAAAAACTAGTATTTGCAAGTTTTATTGAAATATTATTGAGGGTCAATGATACGATATGATATAATGATGATGAAAAGGCAAAAAGTATTTCGGAAAGAACATTAGGACTGCCGAATGGCGAATTATTTAACATTTATTTCTGAATCGAATGAAAGTAGTTTATATATTATATTTGTTAAGTAAATGTGAAGCATAAAGTAAAGGATCTAGAAATAAAAATCGCCCGGTAACCGGAGGTGTTTAATTTTATGTATGATACGTTGGCAATAACTCATTGAGATCAAAACAACGTATCCGTGGAAACCACAACGGTAAAATTTATTATTAGGCCGATTCGAAGGGTCGAAGGATTTTATTATTCTGCATACAATTCCATTTTCCTATCACAAATTATTCGAACGGCAGGTTAAGGTTTTGCATAACGTGCCAAAATTGCGCTTTGCGAGAATTTATGTTCGCCTTGTTTCTTAGTAGTCAGGTTTGGGAAAGTTATATTTTAAGCCTGCGCAGCGGTGCTATTGGCGGTATTAACGTAAGTATCGTACTTGTTAAGTTGCTGTTTAATAAACCATAACTTTATGCTGATTTTTTATTAATTACATACTTTATTACGCAAAATTAAAATAGTAAAAGACGGATTTAATGCTACAAACGGGTGTGCTTCAATCATTTTTATTTTTTTGCATAATTACATTTAAATAACTAAGAAATGGATAAAAAACGTCCAGTATGAAAACAAAATGTATTTTTTGTAACAAAATATAGTTTAAAATAAAGTTCGTATCAATCAACTTTTATTTAAACTATCTTCAGTAAAGTGCTGAAAATTAGGACTGCTTACACTGCTTACCCTATGAGAACTGGTGTACACAAGCTTGGGTTTTCTAATTCTGACTTAACTTTTGCTTTCTTTCACTGTGATCAATTTATTATTCCAACAACATAATACATCTTACGACGGTTTGCCACTGTTATCTATTGTTCTAAAACCCAGTCGAATACCGCTTCCATGGAATAAAAATGCGTGTTTCCACTTCCAAGTTTACGACATCCCTTTTCTTATCTTAATATGGCGATAGGTGCCGAATGAGCGTTGCTTAGGAGGAATTGCGTCTCTTAGGACAAAATACGAGTAGCGAAGACGAATAATGGCGCTATATACAACACTAGTCGCGGCTTTTTTCGTGCACCAATTTTGAGGGACTTTTACAGTTACATAATAATATGTTTTACATTAAAGAAGCTTATTGGTTTTTTCAATAAATATACTATTGTAACTACTCCTTTCTCCCCTCTTAATTTTTCTTCAGAGCAGAGTGCGTAGTTTTAAAAGTATTTTAAGTGAAAAAATATGTTTATTGGTTAAATACCGTACCGTTTATTGCTTTGAACTTTTTTCATCTGGAACGTCAAATATTAAGTCACGCCAATCGTAACGTTAATCTATTCTCTTCACAAAGCTTAGCTTAGAATATGTAAGTCTTCGAAATACTAAAGTTCCGGCTAAGAAATCTATTCTTACATACCTAATTTTTTTTTGTGAATCTGTGTTAGTTTCTGTATGATGTGTAAATACATACATAATTTTGTACTTAAAGGTATAGAGCGTATACAATCATAATTTTCAGTTATCAGAAGTAACTTATAAATTCCATTCCATTCCAATCTGGAGCATTTATAGTGATACCTAAACCTAACCTAAAAGTAATCCAAACTTCAAGCGATTGCTTTATTAATGACAAGTTCCCTAATTAATGTTGTATAAACGTAAAGCAGCGTTTCCCAGGAGTTCTGGATGTCCCGGAAGGTTGTTTAATGAAATTAGGCATTTATTACAAAAGTTTTTCTGCACGAACTTCCCCCACCGGAGTTCACACGTTACGCATCTGAAATCATTTTAATTATATTAATTACAAAACAGGCAGCGTGTTTTGGATACAAGTTTATTGTGGTTAGTGTTATTACTCCGGCATTGTAAATCATGATCAACACTATCACCTGTTTGGCATAAACCTGTCCTTGAGATCAGCAGCAAAAGTGGCAGCAGCAGTTTACATTGGTTTCCTTTGGACGGAGTTAAGCAGCAAGCCTTTGACGGCCTTCAATGCCTCAGTGGAGCGAGGGCAAGCGCCCGATAGGCACTTATCGATGGGCTACTCTAGCATGCCTAAGGACGCTCACACTGGGGTCACTTCGGACTCCAGATGCTTTGAATGCAATTCCAAGCATTTGATTTATTTTATGGAAATAGATTTGTTCCGCGGCTTCATATTAAATCTTCTGATTTATAAATAGAACACTGTTTGATGAGGCAAATAACTATTTTTGACAAGGGCAGTAGCGCAACTATGTCAATGCCGAAAGAAGGGTTACGATAGTCGATATCAATTATTTCCTCAATTTAAACAAAACACTCAATAATTATAAAGGTTTAAAAATATGTCATGATAGAATTTGCTTAAATATTATGCTATTTTCTTTATTAGGAAAATAGTTAATTCTCTGATTCGTTATTAATTATCCGTGTGGTCATAGGCATAGACAAAGGTATTGCAAGTCAATACCATCCACTGAATGATTCTCTAATGCTTAACTAAGACCTCATTTTCTTTTACTTTAAGTCGCTGGAAGCAGTTAAGCATCTAATCAATATTGCCACCGAGTGAGTAATAGGTTTACAACTCTAAAGTGCCTTTAAAACTTTTCTAAAATTTATCACGTTCTGTACCAGAGGGTTGGGAAAAAAATCACAATGAACCAATTCAGCCCCTGTTTTATGGCGCGAACGTTTACGGGGAGAAATTATTTTACTAAAACACAAGTTGTTGGGTGAGACAAGGAAACGTGTCGGATCAGTCCCTGCCCGGGGGTGCCACAAATCATGCCAAGACCTGTTGTAGGTACTGATCTCCCGATGCTCAAGATAGGGGATACAAATTGAGTTGGCCCTTAAACGCCAATATTTTATCGGTTTATTTATTGCCAATATCTCTATTGATGGAACGTTGTAATTTCAATTCTTTGATACTCTGAGTGGGGTGCGAGGGGATGTATGGTTGCGGTGATGGCTGTTCGAGCGTTTTGACAAAGAATGGTATCTACATTTTACATTAGAATAAAAGTCTTCTGGATTCTACTAATATTTGCCGTATCCCAATTACGATTCAGTATAGCAAATTGGTAATCGAAACAGTCAAACTGAGTAATACAAATCTGTGGCATAATATTACGTTGACACAGTGTTCGGCAAGTGTAATTTTTAACCTTTTTTATTTGACTATTCAAAAAGGAGGGTTTTTTTTTTGGGTGCGTCAAAATTGTTTTATGGCATGGAGAAGGCAAACGAGCACATAAGTCACTTGATGGTAAGTCGGATCTCTGAGCCAAAGACAATGCATTCTCAAGACCACAATTCCAAAACTGCAAACCTAAAACCACAAATTCGTTGCCAACTACGACGTACCAGCATAGATATGTTTCATCATTAATGTTTCTTTTTGATCTGCTGTTGGCAGAATGCTTAAAGGATTTCAAGTTCTTAGTATCGTTGAATTGGTATGCATTCGAGGAATATCATATGCTATAATATAACCTTCTGAGTCCTGATGCTGTAGGGGTACTGGAATAGTCATATTTTCAAAGTTTACGATAGCGAAATCGTCATTATCATGTCAGCTGAGACTGTTTGTAGGTCATATACCATAACCAAAATGTCCACCTTACCATCCTTACTTCCTTAGCTTACTGTATTTCACTATATAGTTAAATCTATCCGGGGGTTTGATTAAGGTAACTAATGTTGTGAAATATTACTTGAAGAAACGTGTAAGAGATCATATAAATTAAGCGCCGCAGTCAGTTTAAAGCACCTCAGCATCTAATTAAATTAATTAATTTACAGGTACTTACATCCTTATAATACGCATAAGAATAATTATGTAATTTGGTATTTGTACATTTCATTTGTTAAAAACAAAAGGTTTTTTTTCTTGATGTTGTTTTTAAGAACTGTTTTAGAAGCAATAATTTTATTAATTTCATCAATATGTGCTTTATTTTGGCCGGTAGGTCCCTTGGTTGAGCATAGAGAGTTAAGATTTCAGTCACGCCCCAAAAACGACATTATTAGTTGTATCTAAGTATATACATACATACATTAAATCACGCCTGTTTCCCAGAGGGGTAGGCAGAGACCACTTCTTTCCACTTATTTCCAAAGTATATTATTAAATTATTAAGATTGTAACACTTTCTTTTGATTTAAAATAAGTTAATACGTATAATAAACCGACGTCTTCGTTACAATTCTTAACGAGGCAACACCAACAATAATGCACGGAAATCCAAGGATTTAAAGCCAGTGCAAACACAAAATACTGTTTGTTTGTGTTTCATTTATGCTAAGCGGTGTTAAGAAATGCCTCTATTATTTAAAGTAAAGGACGCAAATGTTTACAACAAATAAAGCTGCTTACACACGAGACGTTACGACGGGGCTTAAGCGTTTTATCTCGGGATTAGTACACAACCCACCGATTCCCACCTAATTTACGTGACTTGCGTTACATGATGGGACCTTGTTTGTAGGATCAGGTGCGACGTTGACGTTTATAAAGAACATTTTAATCATTTTTTTAAAGGAAATTAACGTAGCACTCACCCGTAGATTAAAGAGTTTGAGGTTGTTAAGCGTTTCTTGGACACTGGACAGTAGTCTGCTAAGGAAGCGCTGTTAAATTTGTGTGAAAGTACTAATAGTCTCTCGTATTTTTGACTCTATTTCAATATCATTAAGGTCCAAAAGTGACGAACCTTTTCATACCGCCACTATACCTTTTACATTTTCATATTTTTTACATATTTTTTTACTAGCCAGACTTGCTCTGTAAATTGATTGGTTTACCTATTTGCTCCGATTGAAAATAAAAGATCGCAGAAGTTTTAAGTAAGATCAAGCGGGGCTATTTTGTCAGCCTTACGTCTTATCGAAAAGTTACATCTATTGACAAGTAGTTTTTTTTTTCTCTAATTCACTCACCCACTCCAATCTTCGATACAAACTGTAGAACGAGAGTAAAAGCCACAAGCTTGACCTTAGGCGATTTTCCTTTGTAAGTTGAGTATTTGTATGTATAAGAGAATTATTCAAAAAAAAATTACTTATTGAAATAAATAAATGGACTGTTTATAAATATAGTTTTTTTAAGTACTTTCGGGCATGAGAATTTACCTCATAAACCGATTTCTATATATTTTTTTATATTACTGTTGTTTATAAATTTTTCATCTTTACTTTCATCCACAATTATTGCAATGCACCATCAGATCTCATATTCAGGTTACTACTTTTACTTCATCATCATCATCATCATGTCAGCCGAAAGACGTCCACTGCTGGAAATAGGCCTCCCACAATGCTCTCCGGACCAAGGACCAAGGCTCTTCAGACCGGTCTTGTCTAATTAATTAACATAGTTAAATTATCCCTCGATTCAGTGAGACAAGAGCAGGGTTATTATGACATTGCTACGCAGTTCACTTTACGACGAGCGTAAAGAACAGAGCTGTAGCAGTCATATAGATTGCCTGTTGTCAATTGCGCTGGAACTTTAACAACAATACACACCAATTTCTCTTACCCACAAATACCCAGTCAATGGTTTTGTTTTGCGTACGTACAGTCAGCCAAATAATTTGTTAAATTCCATTTACACGTTTTAAAATAGAAGGTCGATGATACGTTTCTCGGTTTGAAGAAGGGTCGACTTTTGCGACAATATTTATGTCGTCGATATAGGAAGTGGTGTCAAAACTGAAGAACTACTTATTAGGCTGACTGTACATTTCCTACAAGCGGAGATCCCTTTGCTTTACTTACACGTGTGTGTTATGTTTACACAATATTTCCTGTTCGAGGGCGTTGGTGTCAGTCGCAGGAAAAAGGCCACGAAGCGAAATATTTTTACGGGACACCTACTAGTAAGGTCCAGTGGTACCTATATGTAATTACAGTATTAACATTAAATATATTTATTTAATTACGTTATTAACTTTACATAAGTTAAAGTTGCATAGGCAATATCAGTTTTTATTAACTTTTATGGGCATGAGCATTTTTGCTTGACCCCTCAACCAAACTAGTTATTTAGTCAAACACGAGTGTTAAAAAAATTCAAGGTATCCAAGTTTTGCGCAAAGACTTCTTTACTTTAGGGAACAAAGTTCTGTGAGGCTAGACAAGTTGCTTAACGCCGATGTAAGCGATTTTCGAAAACTGACAAAATGTATGGATTTGACGTAATTTTTAAATTGATGTTAATAGCAAAAATTAAAACCTGTGACAAACTTGGAATAGTTAATACCTATCTAAATACAAATCTACCCTGCTACCAGATCCCAAAGAAATAGACATACCCGTAGCATACCTAAACAACTTAATCCTCCCCTCCCCTCCTTTTTGAGTGGTCGGATAAAATACATTCGCATTTCTAGTCTAAAACTCGTCAAGAAATACATTACATAGAACCTACTAGAGCTATTCAAGTACCAAGGAGGAAAATAAGGTTATTGTTGGACAAGTGGCAAGCTGAACTAAGAAACACAGCCACGGAATTGAAAAGAAACAAACCTGCCCGTTTCTTTATAGCCTCCATTCTGTTGTGATTTAACTTTTTAAATCTACCAACGGCTCTTTCGACTCGCTTTAAAGAACGTCGGGTAAAAAAATTGCAGCACGATGACTTTGCGTTAGCGTTTTTTGTTTACGTTGCAATTAGTGAAGAGTTCGTGGATACTCCGCGTGGCGCCAGAGATTGATGACAATGGAAATTTTATACATCGTTAGTCAGGACCGCGTTAGGTGAGTCGCTGTTTTTTCAGTAATCCTATTTGTGTAGACGCTTATTTGTCATGAGGCTGGCAAGGTTAACTCCGGTAAGCCGCGCGCTTACATCGTGTTTACGGCTCAGCGTTGTTCATTTTGTCGTAACGTTAACACGAGTCGAGATTTCGCTTAAGGTCATGCGTACCGTAACGATGGGCGCCTATTAATCGTCCGCTAATAACCGATAAATTCCGTCACCGCTACGATAAATAATGAAAATGGCGAGGAATTATTCAATAACGATTGCTGCGAGAGCGAGACGTCAAACAACGGGAGCGGAAAAAAATACCTATTGGATGGCGAGCAACAATCAATTTTTATCCCGTGGATGGGTACCATTATTGAGCTGGATTGTGGACCCGAGCTCATTCGTTTGTGTTTATCAGCAGGGAAACCGATAACCCTCATTCCGCTCGGTGTGACGCAATGCAGAGATTAAAAGCTTATACTCGTAGTCCGCGGCTGTGGGTATGGAACCAGCTAGATCCGTTATGAGCCCTCTCTGACGCAAGCGGGACTGCATGTCAATTTCAAAATGGATATAATAAACTACTGTTTGCATTCAAAGCGTATCTATTTCAAAACTCTGCTGATTCAAATAATATTCTTACACTAGCTTCTGCTCGGTAAAAACCTGACATTATTATTTGCCTTTTAATGGTATTTTGAACACTGCTCAAGAAATCGCTTTTGTAACTGTGAAGTATTAACTCTTCTTTGTGGGTTGTAATTAGAGGTAAATCATTCCACAAAAACCTTATCGATGTCAAAAATAAAAAGGAAAAACGCTACGCTTAAATCACTGGAACGATTTTTGGGTTACTTAACCTCCATTTTACAATATTTAAGAAGTCTCTTTCATAAAAATGTGAATACGAAACTGTAATGTTAAGTAGGCCCTGTAAGCTTTTTCACGTTTAGTCTACTAGCGCTTCCCAAGGAAAGGCCATTGATGATAAGAAGCGCGGCAAGAAACACAACGATCATTTCTTTAGTCGTAAAAATTCAACTTGTCACCACAACTTAACGATAATTCTCGTCGCTATTTTCGCACTAAAATTTACCTTATTCAGAATAAAAACGTAAATCTTGCTGCGACCGGTTGACATAGTGTTACAGACAGTTAATCCTCTGATGCGGGTCAGGGCCCGCCGCCTGACACCGGGACTTGCCTTTGTGCCTTCTGCCGTTAAATCGCCACGTCATATGTGCGCTGCGCTCTACCGTACACTGATTTATACCGTCGAACAGTCAAATCAGTTTTAGGGGATTAAATCTTTTGAAATTCGAACGCTTTGGTAGAAGTTTAGTGAAGGAAAACGGCTATTGTTCCTCAGGCAAATATTTTGACGTTGGTGTTTTTAAATTATTTTTTAGATAAACAATGGCCTCGTGTAGCCAATGTTAAGCATCGTTAGTCAAAAAAAAATATCTGGTGTCAATCAACTAAATTAAAAAGGCACTGTGATAATGTCCTAAATTTAGGTCGTTAGGTCTTACAAGGATAACCTACAAATATACGGAGTACAAGTACTACAAATAGAGAAACGTTAGTGTTTAAACAAAACTTGGTAACATCAAATTTTGTTAGCTATAAAAAAACTTATTTCAATCAACTAAAGTAAAAAATCACTTTAGCAAATGTTTTTTATTTACGCCTTCGGGCCTTATGATGTTTACCTACAAAATATAACAAGTACAAAGGAAGAACCAATCAACTCGAATCATATTTATACCGCGTATGTGAATTCATAAATGCTCCATTCCGCAACGTTCTTTAAAAGCTGATATTTTACGGGCATCCTCTTCCTTTAAAAGGAACCTATTCCAATACTTCGCGACTTATCGAAATCATATTTCAGGAACGTGAGGAGGACGTCGCATACCCTTTTCTAACGCATTGTCTATAAAGCAACATTTACACCAGCGGGGAGACGACATGAGCGAGTTGCTTGTCAATTATCTTGATTCAGAGGGGCACCGGCGTGCTAGTTATCATGCACGAAGGGTGGTCGGCAGCTCTCTTATTCAATGCCGTGCTGGAATCGAACGTCACGCAAAGCAGGGTTTCTATTCTACTGGATAAAACTACTTATATTGTCTTGACACGTTATTGTATTGTATTTAAGTCGGCCGCCATTACGTTGACAATGTCAAAAACAATTAGGTTCAGGCCCAGGCTTTACGTACTTGATTATTGTATGACGATTGACGACTCATGAAATATGCGTAGCTTTGGAAAATTTTGAGAAAATGCTTATACGTTAAGGTTATGTATAAGAAGTTATTACTTATTATTAATTTCTTAAAGCTAGCTAATCTATTCAGACTTTTTATGACGACTACTTATTGGTATCAACGAAACCAAGAAAAACCAAGCCAAGTCAGTTTCACAACCGATTTCACTTGAATTTTCCGTTTTATATTGTAAATCGCATTAAAGTGCCACAACTGTTGAAATAAAGAACTCTTTGTTACCATAACAGTCATTTCGACCTTTTGTTACATTAAGTCTGCCGCGTTCCTTATATTTTTATTGTAAGGAAGAAAATGCAGCCGATAGTGTTGTTAGAAACAATTGTCCGTTGGTTCCGTAATGCCGACAATCAAGTGGAGAGAAATTGTTCAGTGTAAACGGAGCATTACCCTTATCTAAAGCATTGTCTATATCACATTGTCACCGGCACGCGGCGACACAAGTTATTCGTCGAGATATATCTTTATTCTTGTTATATTTCTCCATAAGTCATGTTTCAAACTAAAGTATTATCGCTGTTAAGAACTTTACTAAATATCAGACTAAGTTTATTAAATGTTGTATGATATATTGGTGAACCAGCGTTAATAACAACAGAATTACGATTAAAACTGACTATATACATAACCGGGGCAATATGCCGATAGTAACAACTCACGTGCTCGTATGCATCCCAATTACGATGTTATTGGAATTGGGGATAGTTTATTTGCTTGTGTGTTTAGAATATCCAACAAGTATCAGTTAAATACGATGCACATACGAGTTATTACTACAGAAACGTTGCTGTACAAACAGTCATGTTACGTTTCCACGTATGTAAAAGGATATTAAAAGCCGGTCAAGTCGGACTCGCGCACAGAGGGCTCCATATCTGCGCACAGTAGGTATTATTTATTCTAAATTTAATCCGATTTCGAATCGAATCAGCGCGAACCTTTCTCAATCACACGACTTTTATTTTTGTTTTGTTGTTTGTCTTCAGTGTTTGTACTATAATCATATTAATCATACTAAATTTGACGCTTCTATGTTTTACCGTTTTTACAATACAATTAAAATAAAAATACGTTGAAAAAAGGATTTGTTGTTTTAAAATCTATTGTAATGACAAAACAAATTCTGAAAAAATTGCGCTACCTATTTACCGTTCAAAAGATTCAGCTCTTGAAGGTTAGGACGGACGGACGGACAGCATAGATAGGGATAATATTTGACTCCCTTTGGGCACGCAACTTTAAAAAAGACAGGTACCTACTACAAAAATAAATCTAAATCACCCTTAAGCATTTTCAAATTATGTAATTTATTAAAAAAAATGTGTAAGTAAGAGTAACTCAAGCGTATTGCTAACGGGACGGTAAACAGCGAATACGTGGAGGGGTCTTGAGATTCGTATCCGGGGGAGATGCACATTCAGCCCGGCCAGCGCCGAGAGGAGCTGCGATGCGCCGAGGCGAGGCCCCGCGGCCCCGGCCTGGTCCACTACGGTCTCTAATGAGAGCGCCTTACTCGTTAAATAAATTGGATAAAGACGTTCGTGATCTCTCAAGAACAACTTGAACCTCTCCACCGTGACTAGCAATTAACTAAATTAAAAGATTGTTCGTGCACTTACCAAAACGTCTGAACTACGTACCTTTTGTCGTTAATTCACTTTTAACTAGCGATGTCTATTCGTTTCCCATTTTCATAGTTAACTTGAAAGAATCTTGGGTCGTTATTTGAATAAGTATTAATTGAAGGGGCGTCGGGCGCGTTTTAATCTTATTGTAAAAGAACTGGAGCCAGCGGGTATTTAACTAGGATATCGACGGGCGGCCGATTTAACTAATTATGCACCACCCCGAACAGTGACGTTATCAATACCAATAAATAACCCGATTGTATGCCGACCTGGTAAAATAAATCAGTCAATAACTTTTCATGTGGTTTGCTATTTCATTTATATTGTCGATATTGTAGCTACTGTTTGCAAAGTTTGTCATGTCATGAGTACCTTCTAATTGAATTTAGTGTGAACTCGTTTTTGCATAATTTTACTGTAAATTATATCAAAATGTACGAGTATGTTAGTAGTTTTTAATGTATGATACCTACTATTAATTTAACTTTACATTGATATAAATAATTCGGAAGATAATATGAAGGGTCCATGTAAAACAATTTAATTTAAAGTGTTAAAAATCGATGTAAGGTTATTCAATTGCTATAATTAACGCATTTCATCTCAGTCCTACTACCTTATTAACGTACAACTTAATATCAAAATACGTCATTACGGCCGGATGGACGATATTAATCACTCGATATGCCGAGAAAAATAATATCGTCACGTGTTCCCGACACCGTGAGATTAACACGCCTGTCCCGACCTAACGTTTCCAATCCCCCGGTACAAACAGCTGACGTTACGTGGAAAAAACGTCCGTGTTACATCGGTAGCCAGTGAACGAGAGAAATTTGTTTAGAGTAATTTACTGTGAGACTGAATTATTAAATTGTTGAAAGTTTTTCCGTAGCAGATTTTTTACCAAAGTGTAATTCATTTTAATCAAGCCATAAACGCACAATTAACCTGTTTTAGTTAAAATATTATTTGTCACTTTCTGTTTTATTCAAATACCACAATGACAAATAAGGACAAATCATGTTTGAAGCAGACTTATAATTGTAATAAACTTAAGCACATGTTGCCGCCTTCAGAGCCAGTTAATGATAATTAAGTTGCTCTTTAGTGGGTAAATTTTCCATACTCAAAATTGAAAAAAGAATGAGTTAATTATCTTTATCAAGCTGAATAGAGGAATAAAGTAAATAAATCAGGAGACTATTTAAATAAATAATTACCTAAATTAAGCTCTAGGCTTGTACTACGGTTACTTGACAGCATAATTAATAGAAAAAATCAAGACTTGGGAACTAAAGGTGCTTTTCCACTGGCGCGGCGATGCAAGACATAACGACACGAGATTTTAAATTTGTTTAAAAAAAAAAACTATTCTCCCGAACGCATTTTCGGAGGACGTGATTTTTTAAATACAATTTTAAATTCTCGCGCCGCCTTGTTTCGCCACGCCTCGCCAGATAAAAAACACCTTTACACGCAATGATATTTGCTATACCCGGTAATCGATCAAGGGACCGCTAACTTCCTACGCAGGGTTACTACTAATTTGGCTTACGGCATCTTGAAATAGAGCTAAATGCGACATCTTAACGATTTGCTAATGGATTCTGAGTGCAGCGAATCCTACTTAATAATATTATTAAGGCGAAAGTTTGGGGTTCTATGTTATAATCTGTTACTCCTTCACGCCGCCACAGCTGGACGGATTTGGATAAAATTTGAAATTGAGATAGCTTATACCCTGGATAAGACGTAGACTAATTTTTATCCATTTAAAAGTTCTCGAGGGAATAACGATAATCAAAATCTACGCGAACGAAGTCGCGGGCAAATGCTAGTATAGCAGTACAATCAGTACGCAAGTAATATGGCGCGTTGATTAAGAAATAAATGACTTGCCAACATGCAAATGCCGCTAAAACGGCGTCTTCCATAAAAAGTGCACGTAGTTAAGGACTACAATTAAAACGGTTAGTATTTTCATTTCGTCACGATAATTAGTTATATATATATTTTTACTGCCCACATGCGTCAGAATGAATCTTACATTAAATAACCGAAGCAATCCTCACATTTGCTACAGGATTTTTGTCTGAGATAGCACTATTATTTTTGTACTCGCATTTTATAAACAGCTAAAATTGATATAGTTAATGGTATCAGAGCACCACCTATTGGTGTAGCCAAAGCGAAATAACAATTTTATAATGAGCGTTGCCATGGTAATAACAGCTGTATAATAAATCAATAAATATTTATGATATTCTTATGAGCATTATAGTTAATTACCGTGATGTAATAGAAAAAGTTAACGTTGTTAATTGTAGTCCTAAAGTACGTGCGCTTTTTTTTGGAAAACGCCCTGGTCCTATACATTTTTTTTCGATTTTCGAAAAGGGCTAACTTAGTGTTATGCCTATTGACTAGGCTCCCAGGTCAACGGCGTAAGGCCATGTTATATGTGTAGGTACTTATACTTTATGTGACCGAGTATAGTACACTATATAGGATGAGTGAAATAATCTTTATATTTTTTACTTTTAAGTAACAGGTAAAACAATAATTGGATCTTCGAAATAAGACGAAGTCAGATTATCATCACGAATACTGGGTCTTAAAAGTACAGCCTAACGAACTTTTACGCGAACGTAATGGCGGGTAAAAACCGAATGTTTATGCACTCGGTTACTATTTAACTTTACCTATAATGTCATTTATAAGTATAGAACCTATTTTGGTTATTTTGGATTCAATTCAGTCTTGCGCCTAAAAAGCTTATCTGTTAGATTTTCCAAGAATATTGACAAAATTTGGTAGTTCGTTATAACGACTAACAGAAGAATGAAGTTACTGGAGTATAGGCGAGAAATTCGGCGAAAAAGCACTTTAACTACTCTAAGGGAAATATTTAATGATAAAACTTAACTTTTTAGAATATACAGAGAGAAAACTAATAACGAGCGAAAATACTTTTTGAATTTACATTTTATTTAAGAAAAAAGATAACAAAGTAAATAATCGAAGGCATAACAATATTAACCTCGCCTGATGAAGGTGGGTGGTAAATCGTTTTGAATATTTATGATGTTCGGATATTGTAACTCGGCGAAACTTCACAGACGAGTTCCTATGCAACGGGCTCTATTGTGTAAATCCGGCTAAAAGTGGCAAAATACGAGTCTCTGGAAGACTTGCATATTCATGAGTGAACTTGCACAGACTTGAGTGATGGCCAACAAAAACCTGGCGAGTAGGCGCAACGAAATGCCCCGCTGGATATTGTTCCATTGTTTTCCATGGAACTGCAGATTGTTGAGTTCTGGTTAACTCTTCTTGCTAGTTGGATTAAGTTTGTAATTTAAATATATTATTCTGCTGTTAAGCCTGCTTTGCTTTAAATTTAACTGTCTTTTGGGATGAAAACAATAATGAAATATTGCGTTTTACGTTTTTTTTTAATAATGTTTTATTTTAAATCGCAACAGCAAATCAGTTGTGATATTGTCCCTTTTAGATATTCTCTAATATCTTCGCAATATCTCTAAATTTTTACTTGCTGTCAATATGTTTTTTGATTCAATATTGACACTCAGTTCAATTTCGGTAGGTAACCTCATTAGACACGATCATTATTAAACTGTTTAGTTGCTGACCAGATGTCTCTTTTATTTACTCTTGTCACATACTTGCAGATTTAATAAAACTGGACAAAGGCAGAGACCAGGTTGCTCTATTCGAGCCAAGCTCCAGTTGTGGCACGCCGCCCTTAAAACTACTGCTGTATGTTTTTTTAAATATTTAATGATTAATTAACTCGTCGCACAAATTAATAAGCACTAGAGAACACACTAACACTACTAATTCCCAAAGGTACTAAGTGACAGCATGTGATTCATGACAAAATATTAATAAGCGTCTTTGAATTAAATATTATCAGATTAGAAAATAAATGTAAAGATATCTCAAGTGGCAGTACCTATAAACAATAGGTCGATTTCAAAGGAAGGTATATTGCACGGCTTGCATATGTGCATGCACCATAAGCAAACTCAAGAAGTCAGACTTAGCTGGTTTAGTCAGAGAAGCGCTGCGCCCGCGCCAGCTTTGTCTTTGCCTTTGTCTTTGCCTAAATGATCGGAGACGTCCAACAGTTATATTTATAGTTTGTCTAAAGATTGAACCTGATTGTAAAGATTTCGCCATAACAAAATGTAACTCGGGTATTCCACTCATTTTATCCACCGAGGAATAAGGTGAAATTGGCCTTGGCTGTAGCGACGTCTCCCTCATAAATAATCCGATGGAAGTCGGTCAATCGCTTTAAAAATTTATTCTCATACCAACTCGGTTTGAATGTGATTCGGTAGCCCGCCATTTTTTTTCCGAAAAAAAATTGGCATTTTTTTTATTACATCGTCTTGTTGTTAACGCCTTAAAATCTTGCCTGTTTTAAAGGCGTGCGTAGGTGTATGAAAATTGCAGAATTAATATATATACTTTTCAAGACCGAGAAATTTTACATGGTGATTTTCATAATGTTTAACTAAGGCGATGCAATTCAAATAAACAAATAGACAAACCAAGTCAAATCACAAACAATTGGCTTAGTATGTTATGGGTGGATGACGGATGTCTCCACCAAAGCATATTCTAGCTATCTTGAAAAAGACAAATTATCGAAATCTGCCGGGAATCATCAAAATGTTCGGGACAAAAATATCTGACGACTTAGGTAATTCAAACCATGGCAATCAATTTAACCCTTAATTTATGATTGAGGTGTAATCATCTAAAGCACGTGTCCCTATTGTTGAGCCACCACAGAACCCTGTTAAATCGACTAAACTGCAATTTATACGTCAGTTTTCTTTCAGTGCCTAAAATGGCAAATGGGTTTGTGCAAATTGTGATTACTGAATTATCAACAACTTTTTTCAAGTTGTAATTCTGTAGCTCTGCTTAGCCCACTCTGGGATTACAGGCGTGAAGGTTGTATGTATGTATGTACTCTATCAGTTTATGCTCTCTTTTTACATATTTTATTTACTCTTTCCCTAGCTAACAAATCGCTATCATACCGCTAATCAACGATAATAAGCGCTAAGCGATGTCGCGGGCTTCTTAACGACCAGGTCATTTCCCTGACTTTAGAATTCACCGCGCGTGCGTTACTCGCGAACTTTTTACGGTTATGTCTGCGATTTTTGAACCCCTCGCTACCTTCGACTCTCGCCCTCACATTTATTAACCGCTAAATGATAATGGCTGCTCGTGATCAAGAATTAATTCGGTACGTACAGAGTTAACGGCGGAAAGTTTGGTGTATTATACTGTGCTCCTGACATGGAGCTTAGACAACTTGGTTGTTGCGAAGATATTTTTTACCTCCAACGCAAAAAGAGGGGTGATATATCTAAAACATATGTATCTGCGTTCGTGTCCATGGCATTGTAGCTCCAATACAGATGAACCAATTCGGACGTGAGTTTTTTTTAAACCCAGTTTCATATTTAAATAGAGGATTTTCGGCGCAGGAGTCGCCCGCATCTCCGCACTTATATTTTTCATTACGTAAACTATATAAATTTGTATTATTTTTATATGTAAAAACAGTATCTTTGGTACAATGCCGCAGGGGCCATTCTTAGATTTAATGTTTTAGTTAATTTATATATTTAGAGTTTTCTTATTTAATTTTAGTCTTATTTAGTTATGTTTGTATTATTTTATGTCGTTTTACAATAAAGTTTTTATATTTTAAGTAAAACAGTATGGCCACGGAAGCTTAAGCCCTCATGATAGCAGGAGAACTTGGACACGTTTTGAAGCGAGTGGGAGCATTCCGTCAATTAGAGACGAGTTGTGGAAAAAGAGGGAAACATTAGGCCTTCAGGGGCACTACAGGCTAAATATAAATAAAGCTATAGTTTATGTTTGTTTTTTTTTCCGAAGAAAAGTAAAAGAAGAACAAAAAACACTTATAAAGACAATAAAACAACATTATTTCCATGTAGCTTATAATCAAAGTTGTCTTTCTTTGCTTAGAAAGGGACAAAGGACAGAATAGCAAAGAACATTTTATCGCGGAGCGCGTCCTTACTATGTTTTCAGTTCGTCTACATTCTCGCATACTTTAAACTTTCTCGCCGCTCTTTACATAGCATTGGCTCAAGACAGACACGATAATATCGATTTGAGAGCTATAGTTGGTCTGAAAGTTAGCAATCTCAGTTTATAGTGGTGTTGACGACCGCTCACCGATCGCTTCGCCAACTTTTGACTAGCGTGGATTATCGTATACGGAACATTTAATTCTCAATTTACACTACCTTATGCATTATTACAAATACATTTAATTTAAGGGTTCAATTTCACGATTTCAAATCAGAAAAGTAATACAACTCAGGGCCTTTATGAAATTTAGTATTGAGTATTCAGCGTCAATCAGCGTTATCAGCGTTATGTGATGTCCCAACTCTGTCTTGTAGCGTACGTGTAAGACGCGCATATATAAAAGCCGCTGGCTCCCTGGTTCGAAGATGTTCTACTGGTTTGTTTTTACTGTTGTTCCTTAAACCTCCCATCTAAATAAGAGAGGATATTTTTTTATGAAACTATTTTTTGTGTCTTATGTGTATGTAAATCCGTCTGGCTTCACCTGGGGCTTGTGGAGTGAGCTGAATTAAATGAGTTTTTTTAAATGTATTTTTAATTTTGTTTTTTGTGAGAAAACCATTTCTATAAACTAACAAATGATTACTTTTATTTCTAAGATGACTTTTTGTGTTATGTGCATAAGTGGCAGTTTGTTAAATAAAGTTTTTTTTAAACGTTTTCACTAGTATTTATCCTGTTACAATGCAAACTAAATTGCTTTGTCTTAATAAACCAGGTTAAGTGTATTTGAATAAAAACATTACCCAAATTACCAACACACGAACCACCCTAAATTGTAAATAGAAAGCGAATAAAAACGTACGAAAGCTTAATATGGACTAATTTGACAAAATTCGTATTAACATAACGCAATAAAGTTCATAACGCAAGGAAAAACAAATGACAACAATTTTATTTTCATGCCCACATTCGCGCAACTCGTATACGGAATGTAAATTAGAAGGCACCTTATTCCAAACACGTTATTCCCTAACGCAATCGCTGAGAGTTCGCCCACGAGTTCGATGTTGTACCAACATCAATCGTCCGTTAGCAACGCGTGGGAGATTTGTAAATTTACTACAGTACTTTTACTAATAATAATTGAATTGTTAAGAGTGCCATGCGCCAGCTGGTTTATGTAAACCGATGTAGCATATTTGACGCGCTCGATCTCAGCTGCTACGTTGGGCCATCGTAGCACCATGCGCCAGTTGGTTAAGGTAAACCATTGTAGCATATTTGACGCGCTACGTGATCCCAGCTGCTACGTTGGGCCATCGTAGCGCCATGCGCAACTAGCGGTTCAGGTATACCGGTGTAGCATATTTGACGTGGTATGCGATCCCAGACGGTATGTTGAGCTATTGTAGTGCCATGCGCCAGTTGGTTTAGGTAGCATAGTTGACGTGCTAGACGATCCCAGAGCAGGGCCTTTATTTTACGACATTAAACAACATTACTTTCGACGTGTTCTCGCATTGTTTAAAACTGGGCTGCCATTGCTGTCAAGTAAATTACAGCTATCAAAATGTTGAAAACGGTAACAGGTTAAAAAAATATTATTTTACGTCGTAGAATAGATGCCAAGACGCTACTTTCGACCATCGTAGTGCCATGTGCAAGTTGGTTCAGGTCAAGAAACTTAACAGATTTGACAGCGCTACGCGTAGCTGCTACATTGGGCCATCGTTGCGCCAGCGAGTTTGGCGAACTAGCGAAGCATATTTGATGCGCTACACAACCTTATTTGCTACGCTATTATTCCAACAGACATAGCGATTTACAATTTCCAATGACAATGTGTCAATAAAAACAATATATCAAGATCGACCGGTAAGACGTAGCTCCCTATCAAACTCGTCTTTGCTTCAGTCGAGAATAACTCCACAGTCAATGATGAGGCCTCGTCCCACCCCACGTGACGCGTTAGGCTCCATCTAGTTGTCAAGCTGAGGGGACGCTGATATTGTCATACGAGTATATTACTAAACAATTGAAATTTTAAATTCATTTCGCGTTAGTCTTGAAAAATATATGTCTGAGGTAAATGACTGTAAAGCAAATTTATTACATTTCATATTAAATTGTTAATTCAATATTAAACGGGAAAAAAACACAAACTTAAGAATACAAGATAAGATGCTAAAAATAGATTTGACATTAATACTCAAAATTAAATGCTGCTTTCATTACAAATCCTTTTAAATAACACTCATTACCCAATGCCCATGAAAAAGCGAAAGCAATTCGGCGAAAACCTCTTAACAGGAGATTCTTGGTAAATATCCCTGTTTATAAACGTTTTAATTGGCAATTATATACGCTTCTCATAATGCAACGGCAAAGTAAATAGGTTTTACCTCATTCGGGCAGAAAAACACATTTTAAATGCGCAGCTCAGATCTGAAAAGTTTAACCGAAACTCGTCGCGGTTTGTAATGTGAGCATGAAGCGAGTCTGAATTATAAAATGGCCGAAACCAGCTGCTGCTTGTTTGTATTTTTTAGTTACCTGTCAGGTTGACATGCCTATAGTAACTAAGTTAATTTTAATTGGGAATTATATTTATTTATTTTAACTTTATTGCACAATACAAAAAATAAGTATTAATGGTGAACATAATGCCTTAAGGCATTCTCTACCAGTCAACCACTGGGCCAAACAGAAAATAGTTGAGGTGGGTGCGAGCATTTCAGCAAGAACCTTTACTGGTTTTAAAAATCACAATCAAATAATACATGTACAAAAATACATACAAACAATCAAATATATATATACCTACATACATAAAGAACAAATAAACATAGTATATTATATACATATATACATAAATAATTGGTCCTGCTTATAAAACATTATGAAGAACTTAATTCTGGAGGTTATCGAAGTAGTGCTTACGCAGCAAACGCTTAAAAGAATATTTGCTCTGAGCTTTCCTCACTCAAAGCAGAAGCTCGTTCCACAGACGAATTGCCTATATATAATTTAATTAAGGGCATAAAGTACACAGATGGTAAATTCTAAAATTTAATTCATTCAATTCAATTGAATAATTCTTGTCAAATATAACTAAATGACCATACATGAATATCAAGGGACAATCTCAAACAAATTGACCAAGCCCCAAACTACGCACTGCGCTTGTACTAAATATGGGTAAATGCATAGAAAATATAGTAACAAATTACTCGCACTCATCACAAATATTTGCCAATACCGGAAATCGAATCTGGTATCGGCACTTCCTGATGTTCTCTCCGTGATAATTGTAACGTTTGCTCTCAATAGAAAACAACAGTGTACCTTTACTTTTTCACAAAAAAAATTACATACATAAACTCACGCCTTCGTTCCCAGAGAGGATGCCTACCCCGCTACAGAAGCTACAGAATTACCTTCAACTCTAAAAACTTTTTAATAATTCTTTAACCACATTTTGCGCAATTTTAAAAAACATTTCTGGGTAAATTGCAAAAATATTGTACAAAGTTAAGGAGTCAATTGATATACTTAACGTTTACTTTCTTCCATTGTTTTTCCTTTGTGTAACGAAAATCATCCATATGATCATATGAATAATCTTTGTTACACAAAGGAATAAGTTAAGGATTGTTAAGGATATTTTAATTGAGCCCTTAATTATGTACAGTCAGCGTCAAAAGAAACTGATCACTTAAATACCTTGTCGCTTTACTGTCACATAAGCAATGTCAAACAAGATTGTCTAATGCGATAAAGTACAAAAGTAGCTTGAAGTGACCAGTTACTTTTGACGCTGACTGTACAATATTTTTGCAATTCACCCTTCTAGTAAATAACATTACGTATTCGACTATGAATTTGAAATATTCACAGAACTTTGTGTCTAGTGAACAAGCGACAATGTTGCAAACGATCAAAATAGAATCGTAGTTCCATTTGGATGAATAGAAAAAAATGTTTTGTAGTAAACACCGAGCTGTCCTGCAAAAGATTTACAGCGTTCCATTACTGCTACATCCAGCACTTTTGTTTCTATCGGCGCTAACTGCAAAAAGAACCAATTTAGTTCAACGATCTAGATGTTTACTGTCAGTAGGGATGAACTAGTTACCTACATTTTATGGAAACTGACGTGTAAATAGTAAACCTATATGAATTCCATATAATACCCCTTTGCGAGCACTTGACAACAATGACCATAGTTACTTAGGATAAAAATTACCAGTGGTAAATACACTAGTAAATAATATGCATAGAAAACACCCAAAAATCGGAATTACACAAATGTTTGCATATAACGAGGTTCCAACTTGAGAGCACTAGCAGGTAAGTACCTACCTGCTAATATAAAAATAAAAAATATATTAGGCGACAATCTCACACAAATTGACCTAACCCCAAACTAAGCTCAGAAAAAATCCTCGGCCTCATCACACAAATATTTGCCCGTACCGGGACGACTAGCTTAGTAGGCAGGGCCACTACCGACTAAGCCACCGGGTCGTCCAAAACTACAATAAATGCACCTAATCTTACCTTTGAAACAGCTTGTATCTCAGCTGCTCAGATGTGTATCCTTTATTCATTATAACCTATAAATACCCTCGCCGATCACCCGCAAACCGTTTTCTGAGCTAATAAAACGAGCGAATAACGTGAACTTTCCAAACGCTTTATTTCGAATGTCAAAACTAAAATCGAACACAGCAAGAAGGTTTTCTATGATTGATTGCAAACAAGAAATGCACTGAGCAAAAATAAACCAAGCTCAGTTGGGTTTATACGGGCACGAGGAAAATAAGGTTCAGAGAACTCGCATCTCTCTAGTGATCGTCAGAAATAACCAAGACTGATTTAGAGTGGCTTACCCGTAGGTGAAAGGGTGCTTATCAGGGTTCCGTTTTAAACCGGTGAAAAGGTATGGGTGCTGTGCTATGCCAAGTGAAGTAGAAAATAGTGTCAAGGTAGTAGTAGTCATTGGAGTTGATTTATACAGTTTTAGGCAGGGCTCTGATGTTATGGTACAGTGGTCAGAGACGTGATTTGTGCCTTATTATTTTTTCTAAATATTATTTTTATTTGTCTTAGACGGACCAAATTTAAAAATACAATTGGAAATAAGTATAGCATTAGATACAATTAATGGAACTATTTATGCATGAAGCCAATAAAGCTCTCTTATCTTTGTGTTTTATGAAGACAGGTGTTATTAATTTTTAACCCCTTTAACAGAGAGGTGTTATAATTAACACACGGAGCAAAAATTAGGGGTGATATAAGTTTTGCGTGTAAGTGTGTGTGTGTGTGTGTGTGTGTGTGTGTGTGTGTGTGTGTGTGTGTGTGTGTGTGTGTGTGTGTGTGTGTGTGTGTGTGTGTGTGTGTGTGTGTGTGTGTGTGTGTGTGTGTGTGTGTGTGTGTGTGTGTGTATGTCTGTCTGTCTGTCTGTGGCACTTATAATTACTGCAAATGTAACGTAAACGTATTATTTTACTCCATACAATATTGTAATACTAGTACTGGTTCACATTTGTAGCCATTCTCTGAGCGAAAATAATTAATTAATTACCACCCATCCATGTCGCATTTGTATTAACCGTGTTCCTTGATTGTCATGAAAAAACATTAATTTATATGGAAACAAATGCATCCAGCAAAGTCACCAACATCTACACAAGCAAGTACTTGAGTAAAGTGTCATCATCTTCATCACATCACTCATTGTTCTCGTTTGTAGGTATTTATGTATTACATGTGTGTACCTCGTAAGGCCCGACGTCCTAATATGGAATTTTATGGTTTTAAAACGTAAACTTGACTTTTTTTAAATAAGTTAAACAAAAACACTTTAAAACATTAATATGCCAGTATTTTCAACGCAAAATCAGTTAGCAAAATACTAGCCGACAGTAACTTTTAAAAGATTTTACTGTTTCATCGTGAAAACTCTGCTTTCTCTGCACAATGTGCAGGAAGGTTCGTTCATGCGCTGTATTCCGTTAGTTAAGAAGAAATACAGATTGTGTACGCCACTCACGAAGCGGACTAGTTTGTGAAGGTAACAATGTTGAGTGGAAAAAGCGTTAAAAGGCTGCGCCCCTCCCAACTAGCAGCCCGGTCGAGCGCCGCCGGTCTGCGCTCTCCCCGCCACTTGTAACCAACTCATACGCTTAGTCCCCGCCAGAAAAATTCATTACGTTTTTATACACGCTTAAAATAAAGACATTTCATTTCGAGGCACTTGCAAAGACGTCAACTGGAAGCTCTCACGACGTTTTGGCGAAGGGTTCAAGGGCGTATTTTGCTAAAAATAATTCATTTGTATTTTTGAAATGAGATTTGGGTGGTTCGCTTGTTGTGCGATTTTATGTCCAATTTCATTTTGGTTTATCACGTATTGAATATTGTGGTTACAGAGTTATCAACAAGTTTTTGGAGTTGTTGGTAATTCTGTAGCTCTGCCTACCCCACTCTGGGAATAAAGGCGTGAAGGTATGTATAGTGTCATGTGGGCAGAATGAACGGTTAACCGAATCGACTGCCCGCCTGCTTCGGCTGGGCGTCCCCACTTATCATCATCATCATCATGTATGTATGTACCTATCTTAGATGCAGCAGTTTGACCTTTATTGACAGCCATGCGTGAAGTTCAAAATAAACATTCTGTTGCTAGGCAACGAAATTAAACCTCATTGGATCGAAAAAAATCCTTGAGAATGAAAGACCATTTCACGCTTTCTTTGACATTTAATTTTTTTAAAGTATGTTGCACCATTTATATTGAATTGATTTTTCGCATGGTACTAGCTAATACTATTAGCAGTTTATGTGATTTTTTCCGTAGCTGTACCTTTACCAATACTTGTTGAAAGGGCTGTCAAAAAATTCTCTGACATTTTAATCATTATTTTTTCATGGAATTAAATATTTAAAAAAATCAGAGTTATACTCCTACCCATCCTTTGTAACTATGATTTGGTTTGATTGCTCTACCTTATATAGTTCAGGAGAAAAACGACTTTGAAAAATGTGTCCAAAGAATGACGTTTTTGACAGTATCTCGGTGACGGTTCAAGATAGGGGGCTGAAAGTTAGGGTGTTTCTATATTATGAGATAGCCAACAAATGACATTATAAAAATCCGATATTCGTCACAGGGGCCACTTCTCCTTCCTTAGCCTGCTAGACCCTTTCATTCTACTTAGATCTTTACAGGATATTAAAACATCTTCGATACCCTAACTTGTATGTCTGTAATATTCAGTACAGTACTAAATAAGTAATTGATTTGAGCAGCTACATTTTCACTTTAAAATACAAACAATTTATTATAATATGTCCCACATGCGTCATTAGTACAATTAGTAAAAGAAAAAACACCCTAGTGAAGCATTATTTACCCCAATAATAGGGCTTGCCACCTGTCACTAATACACTGGGAAACATCTTAGCCTACTTCTGCAAAATGTGGTTACAGAATTATCAATAAGTTTTAAGACTTGTTGGTAGTTCTTAAGCTCTGCCTACCCCACTCTGGGAATGAAGGCGTGAGTTTATGTATGTATGTATGTATAATAGGATCGAAATGCATAATTTCAAAACTTTCTCGTTTTAACATGAACGCATGGTACATATTTTCGCCTTTACTGCATAATCATTATTCCACTTTGCCTTGCACAAGCTTCAAAGTGTAAACCGCATAGGAAAACGCGTCTTCTGTAACCGTTAATAATTAATTACAGGCCGAACGTTAACTTATTCAGTGTTCGTCGCCGAAAGATAAACACAAATGGAAATGGTTGCAACTAAATCTGGCCCAGGTAGGGGGCACAAACAATTGAAGCTTATGGAAATCAGGATCCCTTGTATTTTACCGGATTAAATATACCAGCAATTAGTGCTGCCCGGAACCCGCCGACTTGTTATTTATCGCGAAGCCTTAGACTTAATTAAAACATCTTACTTTGAGTCACCTGGAACTATACGTATCCTTTTAGGGGATTTATTTAATTAGGTCACCTTTACTAAGTTTGCGTTAATGATACATCGTGTCAGTTTCTAAAGGTAATTAAGGTGGTTTTTAATTACAGGTTTCTTTAAAAGTTTCGACGTTCGTGTTGGTTTCTGGTTGTGATTTTGTTTATGACCCGTGCTGGGGGATGCGGTGTAGTTACTTGGAAAGGATTTTACAAAGTGTTATAATATAGTCGTATAGAACAGGAGTACGATGGAGGTGCCGATTTTCTAGATTGATTTGCATCTGCATGCATGTGGTGGTTGTGATATCGTTTGTAGGGTTGGCCCGAAGGAATCCCAACTGGACCTTATTAATGTACCTGCGCTGTTGTTACGTCCGCCCTAACTATAAACAACTGTATCTTTGAACCGAAGATATAAGGGTTTTTGCTTTTTGCAAATATAAAAAAAACTAAATAATAAAGGGGGTCCTCATACAAGAAAAGTTTATTTTCAACATATTTTTATTTTTGCTGTATCGTTAAAACTGTAAAACATAAAGCACCAAATTTGGTATGATATATACCTTCGGTTTATTAATATTTCAAAATAAATTAGTTAATTAAACCGCTGAACCAATTTAAATGAATTTTGGTAAGGAGGATATCTCTGCTCTTTGAAAGCGTTACAAACAAGCAAATATTAGTAGGTATGGATAAACTCAAACAAAAAATATTTTTATTTCATTTTGAAATATGACCATACTGAAGGTCATAATCAAAGTGTCTTATTTTAAAATAATTAGGAAATAGCGACTCCATGGATTCTAGAACCACGATAGGCCACCAAAAGTCCTAACCCTAGTCATGACTTTAAAATGCTTAGCTAATATGATTAAAATTTCATTATAAAAGAAAATTCTCAAAAACGTAAAGTTAGTCCTTAATCATATCACCGACGGTAATTAGTTGAGTTGCGTCTGAAACAAAATTTCAAATAGAATGTGCTAAATGAAAATGTAAAAGTTTAAAGTCTGAAAGCTGGGACATTAGCATTTCTTTAATCACTATCGGGGGAGGCCGGGGCGCCGCGGCCCCTGAATGTGCAGTTTAACCCGAACTTCCCCACTAGGATTGTAGATTTGAATTAAATATCCTTTTCTAAAGACCGCCAGGGATTAGAACAAGTTTTAATGAGATATCAGGAGAATTAATTAACTGATTTAGTACTTGATGGAATAGTTGTGTACAAAGACATTTTAAAGGAAGGAAGATTAACTTCTCTTATTAGTTATTACTCATACATAAGTCAAAGGTTGTTGGTCTGTGCAGTTTTATTTTAGTTGTCGGCGCATATAATTAAATATTAAAGGGATATCTTTCTAGCCTTCAATAATGAAAATTTAACTCGTGTTAAATTTGTTCTGCATTTGTGAAACAAGTCCGTTATTTGTAAATAAATTATTTAAGTCTCATTATTATTTTCCTTGTATTTTTGACGAGTAATCGAATTAATATTCTAGCACATCAATTAAGTCGTTCTCTATAACCATCGTTTCGAAATGTTGACCTGTCTCTAACTACTGAAAGAACAAACAACCTTGGTATTATCGACATCACACAGATAAGTGTAATAGCTCATCTATAATTTACCGACCAAATAGCTGAAGAAACTTTTGGAGAATTTAGTAATTCGAGGTGTCTTGAATAACACGTAAATATTCTTACATGCCAAGAAAATATTATTTTATCGAACAATTGTCCTCGAGTGTGATGTCCACGGACTTATTTCTCTAATAAGTCCGTGGGAGTGTTTATAAATAACTTGACTTTAGCGAAATACACCCTAACAGGAGTGTAAGCCATTAATTATAATAATTTTCTCAAAAATGGTATGTAATGTTGCCATAACATCTCTAAAAAGTATCCAGAAAGTGAACTCTACCGGAGACTTATTCACAACTGTCCAGTAAGAAGCGACATTTTAAATTTGGAATCTCCTACTGTCCAGTAAGTAAGTAGGTCATCCTCTTTAGATCTGCTTAGAAAAAAAACATAGTACCAAACACAGATTAGAGTTTAGCCATTATAACATGGTTATATGAGAGAGGCTCCAAATATGTATCTCTCTCTTTTTAGTGTGACATTTTATGAGATAGATATATTTTTGGAGCCTTAAACAGCCATTTTATAGTCTATGACACTTAACGCGTCGCAGAAAAAGTATGCACGTTGCGTTTTGTACTTAGTAATGTTGTAGAAGCATAGTGTGGGATTTTATGTTTGTATTTAGTAATTTCAGTTTATAAATCATGTTGGATTAAAACTTTTCATTTTAAAATTAACATGGAGTTTCAAAAACAATAATTTTCATTTTTTTACTAAATACATTTATAGTATATATCACTAATACTTCAACACCGCTAATAACAGTAACTTATTAAATGAAACCACTTGATACCATACACTTTGAATTTATTCCGGATTTCTTCACTATGACTATAACAATATTCCACTTTCAAAGTTTCCAACTGAATGCCTCGATCAGCCTCGTGTTTCACCTTTTATCCCCTTCTACCCACAGTCAAATGACTGTCTTTTTACCACTATCACAACCTTTACTTTACTCAAATAACATTCTTATTAATTATATCTCCAATTTAAATGCATTAAAACTTAAAACCTAACACTCGTCCATCCTGATAGCGTGGATGTCCCCATACACGTATCATGTGATGACCTAACACTCGGCTGATCGAACAACTATTACGAGTATTTTGAGTCTACCAGCGCTTCCCAAGAGGAGACCCCTGTTGAGAAGAAGCGCCGCAAGAAACTCGACAGTCAGTCTTTTTTTTTTTATTATTATTATGTCCTTATTACAATGATATTACTTAATCTAATTTACACTAAAGTACATATAAAATTTAATAACTAGGTAATATTATCAAGCTTTAGGGTTAACCTCACCCTTCTTAAATATGATTTTCTTCAAAAATAAACAAATAAAAAAAATAACAACAAATATCAACAAAACAATTAGTTGATACATCGAACATACAATTAATTTATGTCTATATTTATCTAATTACATATTGTACGAGTAAGCAAACCTGATCCTACTCTTATAATATATATTCAATCATGAACCGTGTACGAGTGGGCAAACCTTGTCCTACTTTTACACATCATCCAAACATAGAAATATATACATATATGTATTGTGAGCAAACCTGATCCCACATTACTGGTTTACATACGAGTGAGCAAACCTGATCTCACTCATATATATCTTCATATGAAACAAAACTACGAGTGAGCAAACCTGTTGCCACTCATATATATCTTCACATGAAACAAAACTACGAGTGAGCAAACCTGTTCCCACTCACATATATCTTCATATGAAACAAAACTACGAGTGAGCAAACCTGTTCCCACTCATATATATCTTCACATGAAACAAAACTACGAGTGAGCAAACCTGTTCCCACTCATATATATCTTCATATGAAACAAAACTACGAGTGAGCAAACCTGTTCCCACTCCGAGTATAAATAACATTATTCATCCATAACGTTTAAGATGATCTTAATATAACATATATGAATGAGCAAACCTGATCACACTCATATATATCTTTATATAAGTTAACATATACGAGCGAGCAAACCTGTTCCCACTCCCATATATTAACCATATTCAATAAGAAAAAATCATAATAACATTTGACATTATATATCACTGTTAGTAAATTTATTCCCAACAAGTATCTTAACCTTATTATTTATATATTTATCGTTATTTTAACCAACCATTTATCAAAATCCAATTAAACATTTTGATGACATTGATTGAATTAGCTATACTGAAACATTACCTTAATCACTATCTTTATCATCATCATTATCTGAGTCAGTATCATCATTCACCGCCAGTGCAGCAACATGAACCCACGGTCTCATTCGGTCTGCCGCCACCATAGAACCATTCCTGGTCTTCATGTTACTGAACCCCGGCACCGATGATATCTGGTATCGGTCATTTCCCAACACCTTCGTCACACGAAATGGGCCAATATAAGCCGGCAGCAGCTTTTTGCTCTTGCCGTCATTGTTGAAAGAGGTTTTTGTGATTTTTGCAAGTTCGCCTTCATTGTAACAGTGTGCTGGCCGCCTACCCTTATCATAGTACGCTTTTTGTTTTAGCTGTGCATTGTCAATTCTTTCTTTTACCTCTTTTCTAATAGAGTCTACATCATTATGTTCACCCGTATGTTGAGAAACCTCAACTAGAGCTGAATTTAAATCCCCGCTCATAAAGGTACCGAATAATACTTCAGAGGGCATCTTATTTGTAGTCTTATTTACGGTATTATTCATACCCCACTGAATTTGCCCCACTTGACTGTCCCAGTCCGTTTCGCTTTTATTCAGGTTTTGTGCTGTTAATGAACTGAGAATCGTGCGGTTGTAGCGCTCTACCTGACCATTTGATTTTGGGCTAGCGACTGCGTTTAAAATATGCTTAATTTTTTTATCGAGGCAATATTTCTTAAAAGATTTAGATGTAAAACAGCTACCGCGATCCGTTATCAATCGTACCGGTGTCCTAAACGTATAAAATATGTCATTTAGTACTTTAATTACATTATCCGTTTTTGTATTCCGAACCGGCCTAACAAACGCGAACTTTGTGAAAGCATCTATAACTACTAATAGATATGCGTTTCCCCTTTTTGACTTGACAAAAGGTCCCAGGTGGTCGGCATGCAAGGTATGAAAAGGTATTTCAATTTTGGTTATGGGATGTAACAATCCTTCTTGATTGTTTTTAGTATGTTTAGCATACGCGCACTCAATGCATGCAGCCACATACTTCTTAACAAAGCGGGTCATTTTTGGGAACCAATAATGATTTTTAATTTTCTCCAAAGTCTTTTCGATGCCAAAATGTCCTATATCATCATGGTTCATCTTGCATACCTGCCATCTGGCCCCCTTTGGGACCACCCAGCGAAGATTGTCCTTTTTGCCATCAACACATCTAAATAATTTGTTGCCTTGTATTATGTAATTATCTTTAATATGTTGCAAATCTTTAGGATTGACGTCATTTAACAGAATATCGCGAGTCCTCGACAATTCAGAATCTCCAAGTTGCAAAGTGAGTAACCAATCCTCATTATTAATGTTCATTACAGATGGAAAACAATCAGTTGAAAGATCATCCTCGGAAGAGGGATTACGTGAGAGAGCATCAACATGCAACATCTTGGTCCCTGCCCTATATTCCACTGTACAATCGAACTCTTGTAACATAAGCCACCAACGGGCAATACGAGGAATAAGATCTCTTTTTGAAAAAGTAGATCTCAAGGCACTGCAATCCGTCATAATTTTAAATGTTTTCCCTAACAAATACACTCTAAATTTTTTTAATGAACAGACCACCGCTAGAGTTTCTAACTCGTATGAGTGGAAATTCTTTTCTTCAGGCGAGGTCTGTCGACTATAGAAGGCTACAGGTTTTAGGTCAGAGGTACCCTGCAACCGCTGCAACAGAATTCCCCCAACACCATGCTTACTTGCATCGGCATGAAGTTCTAGATCGGCTGTATGGTCATATATTGCTAAAACAGGCCTATTTACCAACCTACCCTTCAGATCTTCAAATGCGTTTTCTTGAGAGCTCGTCCATTCCCATGAAGAATCCTTTTTTAAAAGTTTAGTCAAAGGAAAGGCTATCTGAGCGAAATTCTCGATAAACTTTCGGAAAAAGCCAACTAGACCAAGAAACTGTCTAACCTTATGAACATCGACCGGACGAGGGAAATCTTGTACAGACTGAATTTTCTTTTTACCCGGTTTAACACCTTCAGCACTGATTTCGTACCCCAAATAATCAAGATGGTCTTGAAGAAAATTGCATTTGGCGATATTTAAAGTTAAGCTGGACTTTTCTACCAATTGCAACACCTCCTCTAATCTATCCAAACACTCATTTGGGTCCTTTCCAAATATTAAAAGATCATCAATGTACACCATTGCCTTTGTGAATCGCGCTGGACCTAGAATACGATTCATCATCCTTTGGAAAACACTTGGTGCATTTGCCAACCCAAATGGCATTCTGTTAAATTCGAATTGGCCATCTGGGGTGACAAAAGCAGTAAGATGTTTACTGTTTTCTGCAATGGGCACCTGATAGTATCCTGACGCAAGATCCAATGTTATAAAACAAGACTGTCCTGATAACCGTGCGATTTCATCATCAATAATTGGCATTGGATACCTTTCCTTTATAGTCACAGAGTTTAGTTTCCTGTAGTCAATGCACATTCGTAAGCTACCGTCTGGTTTTCGTACTAGAATAATGGGACTGGCGTATTCAGATGTAGATTCTTTGATTATTCCAGCAGACAGCATTTCATTTATCATATTACGTACTTGTTCCCTCTCGTGATAGGATAACCTATAGGGCCTTGAAACAATTGGGCGGTTGTCATTTAGTTCTATGCTCATTTGAGTGACATTTGTACACCCTAACTGTCCTAACTCAGAAGCAAAGCAATGTTTATACTCGTTTAGTAGTTGAATAAGTCTATTTTTTGAATCTTCGGAAACTCCTTCACCTATGCGAAGTTTAGACTCTGCGATGATATTATCCTCGGTTTCGAACATTGTAGGAGTCTGCGCTACAATACGATTAACTAAGTTCACCTTCTCTGCTCTACATATTACAAAACCTTCCATCATTAAACATGGAGTACAGCACGGGGAGATTGTCACATTCACACTGCAGTTGTTGACTTTATGCATACCAGCACCTATTACAAACTGTTGACCTGGTTTTCCTACTAACCTCTCTTTAATCAATATTTTCCCGTTAACACTTTCTTCAATACGTGCCCTAATAGACGCTGGCCCATATAATTCCAAATCGTTAGCCACCGAAATTTTTATCAGACGATCTTCATTGGGTTCTGACTGCGGCATTTCATTACCAACGTCGAAGAAGCGTAATAGGGACGAATCTTTGTAAACGATAACATGGGGTAATTCGGTAAATGATTGTCCTATGAGTAGAGTTTTATCCAAAAGACTATCCTCCACAACTTTGCATACTATAGCAGCACTAACACAATCTATCCCTACATCAAGCGACACTGCTCCTACGGACTTAACAAGCCCGTTACCAAAACCTTTCATTGTCGATTCTAAGTGATCGTGGGTTATGCCTAAAGAAGACACGAACGATTCTTTAACTAGAGTTACTTCGCTACCAAAATCAATGAATACCTCCACTGTCAGACCATTAACTATAGCGTTCTTAATGAACTTTGAACTTTGACTTGAACTAGACATACATAACGATCTAACTTCCTGAGTTTTAGTGGGTTTGTTTTCAGGCTTTTTAAAACAATTTTCGGGTTTATGACCAACCCTGTTACAATGATTGCATTTTACCAATGGCTTCGGACATCTTGAGTAGTGGTGCCCCTTCTCCTTACAGTTAAAACAGTATGCGACTTGTGACTGAAGCTTATTATTACTGAACTTAGAACCTTGATTGTTAATATTGACATTCTCAGGCCAGTTTTTATTTTTAGTATGCGCGCGATCATGAGTATACATTGAATCTTTGTTGCTTATTAAAAATTGTAACAGTTGGTCGGGGTTGGAGCAACGTAAGGCCACAGCGCTAGATTTTGTAGTCTTATCACTAATACCGTGAATCAAGCAATCTACCGCCTGTTTCCCTTTTATATTACATTGATTCAAAAGTGCTAACTTTTCGTAATAGTATACCTCTACCGGTTCATTAAATTTACTTTTTCTTTTCAACATTTCTTCCAAGAGTTGGCCATAATTTTCTTCACATGGGAAAGAGTTTACTAATTTCTCTTGCCATTCTGCCCAAGTAAAGAGAATGGTGTCCAAACTTTCATACCAAATTTTGGCCAACCCTTGTAATTTTTGCATCGCGAAATGTATGGTGGTTTTGTCATCCCAGCCGTATACAGTGGCACATTCATTAACCTTTTTCAACCAAGTACCCATACGTTGATTTTTGGTAGATGGATCAAAGTTTGGTAAAATGTTTTTGTGATCAATAGTTTTGTTATTGAAAGGGCCACTTGTAGACGGCTGTGAGGGTACATTATGTTTAATTGAATTTACAATAAGTGCTATGTCTTCTGCAGAATATTTCTTACTACGTGACCTATCCCGACGCTCAGCGGAGCGCATATGATTCGCACCAGATCTATGAGGGTAGTCGCTAACTTTTTCGGCACAGTCATGGCGACTACTGCAATGAGGACTGCGGGACCTAACGTTAGGTTCCCTTCTACACTCTTCAGGACGCGACTTGGCTCTATTATCGCGGCCCTGTTGTAATTCATGTTCCAGATTTTTAAGGCGAGCACGCATTTGTTCGAGCTGATATTCACGATCTTTAGAATAGTTATCTCGGGGACGTACTGACCGACCATGGCGACGGGACCGGCTGCGGCTGCGTCTTTGCACGGAGCTACGGCTTCGATTTCTGCCACGAAGAAGCTCTTCCTCGAACTGATGGGATGTCGAGTACCGCTCTGGAGTCAATAGTCGCCTTGACCTTGAACGGTGCTCTCGACTGCTATCATCAGCCATGATCTGAAAGCTTTTAAAGCGATGGTCATCCCACTTCTGATATATAGTATATATCACTAATACTTCAACACCGCTAATAACAGTAACTTATTAAATGAAACCACTTGATACCATACACTTTGAATTTATTCCGGATTTCTTCACTATGACTATAACAATATTCCACTTTCAAAGTTTCCAACTGAATGCCTCGATCAGCCTCGTGTTTCACCTTTTATCCCCTTCTACCCACAGTCAAATGACTGTCTTTTTACCACTATCACAACCTTTACTTTACTCAAATAACATTCTTATTAATTATATCTCCAATTTAAATGCATTAAAACTTAAAACCTAACACATTCATTAATGTAAAATCAGAACAATGTTCAAAACTAAACGCAAACTTTTTAGTAAAAAGAACGACTGGCAGGATTTCACATTCATTTACTGGCAGCCAAGAGTCCGTTAATCAAGATGTTCAACAAACAAATATAAATGCCCCCGGTAAATCGATCACAATATCTATAATTGCCCTAATATGAATGTAACCTTCAATATTAATTAAACGTTGTTGTTAAGCTTTCTTTCATTTTTGAGAAAAGCATTATACAAGCCTCAACCAGTAAGAGCCATCCTGGACTCGTATGTATAAAAGGCCTCACCTGGCGGCTCGGCCTTCTAACTTATACTCGTCCAGTACCGCTCACTTACTGGTCTTTGCAGTAATGTACTATACAAGTACAATTACTATGCCAAATTATTTATTTCTTGAAACTTTATTGCACAATACACCAAGTAGGTACAAATGGTGGATTTAATCCCTTAACAAATTACATAATTTATATACAGGGTGGAAAAAGCGCACGCAACTTCCTTAAATACCGGAAATAGCAAATTCTACGCAAAGGAGACTTACTTCTACTTTCGAAAACATTACTTACTGCATTAATGGATTTTTAAAAATTTGTCTGCCTTTACTATATACCAACTAATTAAATACCATCTTCGCCGTCATGCAAAATGTGGTTACAGAATTATCCACAAGTTTTTAGAGTTGTAGGTAATTATGTAGCTTTGCCTACCCCACTCTGGGATTACTGGCGTGAAGGTATACATGTTTGACAACCCATCTTAATTAGACATACTACATATTATAAGTAAATGTAAAATTTCATGGAATGGCCTGTGATTCCTCACGCAGCTACGAGTATGCTACAAAAATGGAAAGTTTATACTATATTCACTCCTACTTAACTCGGAAAATGTAATCGTTCCAGTGTGTAAAACCTCAATATTACCCAAATTTAATTTTTCGGTCTTTTTTAACACAGAAAAATATAGATGTAACTGAAGTAATAACCGCAAACGCTCTATTTACAGTTTTTTTTTTTTTTTTTTTTTTTCAGGGACAATGTCACACCAATTGACTTAGTCCCAATTTAAGCTCTAGGCTTGTATTATGGGTACTAGACAACGATATAAATACTTATATAGAGAAATGTATACTTAAATACATAGTAAACATCCATGACTCAGGAACAAATATTCGCGCTCATCACACAAATATCTGCCCTTACCGGGATTTGAACCCAGGACCGCTAGCTTCGTAGGCAGGGTCACTACCAACTAGGCCAGCGTAGTAGTTAATTGGCTTGAGTAAATCTTAACGTCACCATCTACAAGTTACCGATTAATTCTTTTTTGTTTGTAAGTTTCTTACAATGTCAACATTTTGAATGTTAATAAAGTTTAAAGTTAATTAGCATGCCTGGCGTCAGTGAACGAACCTATAACTATTTTATTACTGAAGACGCTAATTAGAATTGAAGTGCACTTCCGTTCTTTTCCGTCTTGGCTGCGTTTGGTACTTTTGCTTTTGTAAATAAGGAATATAATGGTAAGATTATAATCATATCAAGAATGCAGAAGAGTAGTGTATCAGACGTAATCTTTTTTTTCGTTTGCCTACTTATGATGTGTGACATCAGCAATTGACAACAATTCATTATGTGCTAAGGTATTTAGTAAAATAAAATACCGTTTCTACATTTTACACTGCTGATTACAGTAAAAATATCGCTGGATTTTTTTATGCAGTAGTTTTTTTTAGATTTAGGAAAAACCGTAAAAAAAATTGGATTGTGAATGTTAGGAATACACTTATAGTGCCCTTAGTCCATTTATTACCAAAGGAATTGAAAAAAATATACAACTGTCATGTTAATTTTTTATCTGTCTGACGGTTACTTGATTCTAACGACACGCTTTCGATTGTACGCAAAATAGTTTATTATATTTTAATGGCGTCTACAAATTATGTAATTAATTAAATTACGCAAAATAACAAATTTGTGACCGACCGGCAGCGAATGATTGACAAGTGAGTGACATGACATGACAGTCAGTTCTGTTTCTGTTTAAAGTTACTTTTTTATTTTATATCAGGCTAAGATCACGACATCAGTATTCCTAATTTTGTATATACGGTCTTTTTAATGACTATTTCTTTAATAAATTATTAACGACGAATTTCAGTTAAATAAAGAAAAACCAAGAAATACGGGTGGTCTAATTTTTAACCAGCTATTATAAAGGCGAAAAAACAATAATGCTTTTTTTTTGAAATGTTGTCAATTGATAATGCATGTTTTTACCTCCAATATAGTCTGTGTCAATTGAAATTGGCAAAGATGTAAACAAAACCAAACGAACCAATTTACCATTATTAGGTACTTAACAGTCACGTAGGTACCTTTAAAGATCAAGAGAGGTCTTTGCAACGATTTATACACTTAATATTCACACACCATTACAATTGGTATACTACAATTAAAGTTAAAACTAAACTTATTTAAATTAAAATTAAACTAAGCTACTTAAATTAAAATAAAACTAAGGTACTCAAATATTAAAGATGTAACTAAATAATAATGACCACTATAAAAAGAACACCCCCTCTAGCAATATTTAGTATTTAACCTGCGATGAATTATTTCGTTAATTTTTGTGCCTAGTCATTAATATAAAATATTATTTACATTAAGAATATGAGTGTGGAACTTATAATATATCGCTATAATATTTGGGTTCAAGGCACATTGTCAAACTAATTGAGATTAAAAAAAACACCTTAATTTAGTTGATTTGAACTGGTTGGTTAATAAATATATTGTAAAAAATTAGGTACTGAACACATCATTTAGGTGTCCAAATTCAATGCCCGGAAACTGAATAATATTCTATGCGAAAAGGAAACTACTATCAGAATGATGGGATGTTATCTAAAATAAACACTGTTCAATAGAATTCTGTTTCATTTATTACTTTTTATAGAGATAATGCAATAGATGTGCCACTCACGCGGGCCTGAGAGCGACTCTCGAAATTAAACAAGAATAAACAGTCGTTGTACTACCGAGTCATTTTGTTAATAAATTTAAATAATTCAAGAGATATGAATCAAAAAACACAGTGCAATAAGGTCCATTTTAGAAACTATAACCTTATTGTTCTGAACTACGTACATATTTAATTATTCAGTTATGCAAATGACTATTAGTTATTAGTCACATCTAACCGCATTAATTATTTGTATTGGGATTAGGTATATAATCAGTCGTTGGATTGTAGATTATGTAGGTATTAGTAGTTGAGGCACAGGAATAAAAAATCATACCATAATGCAGAAAATATATCAATTCCATTTTTAATTTTCGAAGCTTTTTAATTTTCTAGTCAGCCAAATAATGCTATTTATTTTATAGAGTCGCAAAGGGTCGTAATTTTTTCAAGTAATTATTTATTTAAAAATTGTTTCGGCTAAAACCGAGACCTTTTTTAAATAGTATATTAAAGTTTATCTTAGCAGTATAAAAACTTGAAATCACATCTATTGCTGATGTAATTGAATAACATTTTATAATGTACAAAATGATAATGCGACCTAATAAACACGCTTACAACATAACGCTCAATGCCTCGTAGCCTGGTTTGCCTCCATCAAGTCACTATCGTTAAGTTTTAATATGCGTTGACACCGGCGTGACAGCTGCCACCGGATCTAGACTATGCCGATTTAAATTAAAACCATGTTGTTTAACAGCTTTAATCAAAGCTGAATAAGTTTGGTTGATTATACAAATGTTGGGTAATTGTAAATAACGGCACGTGTGGCAAACATTATTTTAGTAAAATCAGGATAATTATGAGTAGTATATTTATGTGTGTAAAATACCTTTATCGCACAGATAAAAACAAATAAATATCAAGTGACAATATCACGCCCATTGACCTAGTCCCAAACTAAGCTCGATAATAATATAATAGAAAACTGGATAATAGAAAACAATAAATACTAATGTACACCGTGCTTTTTTTTGATTTACGATAAATTTAAGGGAACGTTCTTTAGGTCAAATAAAGTAAATTTCCCGAAGACAGGCAAATGATAACTGTAACGGTTTTAAAGATATTTAATTTTAAAATTTAAACAGTTAATTACGTTGAACTGTTCTAAAAGGCTCTTAACTGTCTGTGTATGTCACGCCAACATTGACGTATTTGACACTGACTATGAGTTAACTCTAAAGCCCCTTTTAGAATGACCAAAGATCATCATCATCATCATCATCATGTCAGCCGAAAGACGTCCACTGCTGGACATAGGCCTCCCCCAAGGCTCTTCACTCAGACCGGTCTTGTGCTTTTTGCATCCACCGCTTTCCCGCGATCCTAACAAGGTCGTCACTCCATCTTGTTGGAGGCCTACCCACAGCTCGTGTCCCGGTCTGCGGACGCCACTCAAGAACCTAGACCAAAGATACAACATTTAATTACTTTGTTCTAAACAGTTTTTTTTGTTTTTGCAATATTTAAAAATCTAATCTACCACTTAGTTTCTATGGATGTACCTAGTAATATGCCGAAGTTATCGTAAATAAAAAAAAACACGGTGTAGAGTAATACATAATTAATAAAACATCATATACTCACAAATTATCGCGCTCATGACACAATTTTCGCCCAAAAACATAAAGATTAATTTCTTCAAAGGATCTGACCCGGCTTACTTCTAACAAAAAACGATGTAAGTAGCAAAAACGTTCCACACTGAAAGAAAAACATTATTAATAATTAAAAAAAGGAGTGTTAAAATGAACTTTACTTTGTCTCATTAAAATTGAGGATTAAAACATGGATTAAGAATGTTGAACAAAGGACTAGCCATTTTAAAAGCTACGTACTTTTACCACCAGGCACTTACGCAGCTTTGAATACTAATGTTCACATCAAATGGCGTACTCGGTTAAAAGGACAAATAAAATAGAATTACAAAAAAAACCTGACTCCTAATCATCATTACTATATTTATTGTGTATTTTTGCTACCTCTAATACATTATTACAGCAGTTTACAAAACAAACAATAAACTACAACACTTCTTAAAAACTGTTTGACGCAAAGAGATCAAAATCTTGAAATAATTCATTACATTGTCACTAAAATTCTTTGTTAACGACTTGTGTCTATCGACAATGGAACCTGAGCAAGCCCCCCATCACTTAATTTCTGGTCTGCGTTTACCTCTTTCCTTGAAGCATGTTCTTGAATCCTTATTCCAATCACATTATGGCGGAATATGCTTATCTTATCTTCTTGGTGGGGTCCTTACGGATACACTTTGATCCTATGGGATCTTTTGTGTAATTACCCCTCTTTTAGCGCTTATTACAATGCACCCTCCAACCCTTCCAAAAAGCGGATAGTGCGGAAATCGTGTGGTTCCTGATCGCCACAACCGAGGATGTGTATTTTTCAGACCATGAATCATCAATATAATGAGCTCTTTGGATCTGAACGTCAGCGGGAAATCCTAAAAGACTAGTCAATTTGAGTAGGTATTGTAGAAAGTGGACCAGCAACGACATTCGGATATCGTATCGTATTCCACATTCAGCCTCGTCACACCATTCATCATGTGTGAACCATAAATGAATGACAAAAGAAGCATAATCGAACAGACGTATTCAGATTGTTCGAGGGCTGTCACTCGACGTAAAAAGCACTAGCTCGATGCAAAGATTAATGTTCTGCCGCGAATAGGGGAACTGAGTGTGGAATAAACAGTAGTTTAAGGACACAATAGCTGAAGTCAATAGGTATAAGCGTTGTCATGTAACCTTTTACTACTGATTTAATAATTATTGACAGTCTCTATTATACACCGTGTTTTTTTTTATTTACGATAACTTTAAGGGAACGTTCTTTAGGTCAAATAAAGTTAATTTCCCGAAGACAGACAAATTATAACTCTTACGGTTTTAAAGATATTTCATTTTAAAATTTAATCAGTTAATCAAGTTAAACTGGTGTAAAAGGCTCTAAATTGTGTTCGAGTATGTCACGCCAACATTGACATATTTGACACTGATTATCTATTAGTTAACTCCAAAGGTCCTTTTAGAATGACCAAAGATACAAAATTTAATTACTTTGTTCTAAACAGAAAACATTTTTTTTTTTGCAATATTTAATTTTTTTATCTACCATGTAGTTTCTACGGATGTACCTAGTAGTAATATGCCGAAGTTATCGTAAATCAAGAAAATCACGGTGTATAGTAATTGTTTTTTTTTGAGTTTGATTTACCGCCTGTGAATAAACTAGAATTTATTACATTTTCTAGCTGATGGTGAAATCCATATCAAATCGTTGCGTGTAGGAGTTAGCGGATATAGACACACACACAGACAGACGTGGAAAGCGACTTTGTTATATACTATACAAGCGACCCGCCCTCGCTTCGCTTCGGCATGTGTGAGTTTTCTGCAACATCCGCACATAAATCAGAATTTATTTTACATAAAAACTTTCCCCGTGTGGTTGCCGGGTTAGAATAGTGCCACTCCATGTCTTCCCGTGGATGTTGTAGTACTGTTAGGCGATGGGCTTGCAACCTGTCACTAATGCGCTGTTAAACACCTTAGCTTAATTATGCAAAATGTGGTTACAGAATTATCAATAAGGTTTTAGAGTTGCTGGTAATTCCGTAGCTCTGCCTACCCCACTTTGGGAATGAAGGCATGAGTTTATGTATGTATGTAAAAACTTTCCTTTTGAATAACTCTATTTATTGCCAAAAGTGCATTTAAATCCGTTGTGTAGCTTAAAAGATCTAAGCGGACAGACAGCGAGAGACACTTTGATTGATACTATTTAAACAGAAGATAAAGAAGTATGTGAAGGAGTACGTTCTTTATACGTAGAAGTATGTTTTTCGTTTATTTTTATTTGCTCTAGATAGGAGCTTTTAATTTTTAGAGTTCCGTGCTTACCAAAGTGGTAAAAAAGGTGACTTCGGTGTCTGTTTGTCTGTCTGTAAGTTTTTCTCTAACCCCCTTACTTATAAACGTGGAATAAGCTTGGAATGGTTTATGCCATGCTTTGTCCTTATCTGTAATTGTGACATTTGCATCTGATAGAAAGTGACAAAGCATGGCATAAACTATTCGAAGCTTATTCCACGTTTATAAGTAAGGGGGTAAAAGTATAGAAGCTATTAACTATTTGGCATAGTTGTATAAAATGCTTGCCCGCATCTGTTTTTAGTAAAAAAAAATTGAAACATTTTTTTAATATTTGATCAGGGGTCTATAATAAAGGGGGGTTGAAAAATTTAAGTGATTTGATCATACCAAACGGGGTTACATATGAAAGGGCTCAATCTGCAAATTTCAAATCAATTCTTTTTATAATTTTCCGTGACGTACCTACTTTTTCATTTATAGCCAGAAATTTACAAAAAAAGATCGCCCCTCCCGTTATCTCCGAAGTTTATACACCAAAAAATCTAATAAAATCCAAAAGAATTTATAATGTTTTGTAAAAATTATCAAAAAACGTTAAACAAGCGTATTTAAATTTAAGCTCGTCAAAGTAGACCTTATTGCATAGAAAATAAAAGATCATAACTAAATTAATAATTTCTAATGCGTTTTCGAACCGTATTATCACTGCGTTTTATTAATTTTATTTATATTATTTTCATATTGGGGTAATTTAATTGTTCTAGTAAAATAAAGGGCTTAAATACAAACATACATGTTTGTACATACATTATCTTAAATACAGAACCCATAGTGCGCGAGTCAAACTCGCACTTGACCGCACTTTTTATTTTCTATTGATCTTGTAATCTTATTCTATAAATAACTGTGGTTTGAGATATTTTGATGTTTACAAAAATACAACGTAACTTTGTCAATTTTTAATTTCTTTATATTTACTCATCACACGGTTACACTTCGGTCATTCAAAATCACAAAGACTAGCAAATACTGTACATAAAGTATTTGTACAAATAAAGCAGCGAAATTTATTACTCAGTATTTTTCTCTACCTCGCGGTTGCTACAAAAACATTACGGTAAAAGGCGTCCACGACGGGATTTGGCCTGCATCTAAAGAAAACGCTTTGTACTGCGAATTTTCCTCATTTGGAAACGCGTAATTAAAATAAATGTGTTTAGGTGTTTATTGTAAAGAAATAAAACTCTTTTCTGAAAAGGTCGTAACGCCGACCTGGCATTCAGCCAGAGCTAAATTAGATAATGGAGTTTGCGTGCAAAAATATAGGAAACGGAGAACAAAGACAAATGGGGTCGCCTCTGACTCTGAAACGGCGAAATAAAATAACAGTGCGAATATTGAGGTTGCAGAAGAAACCTTACGTGTCAGACTACAACACTTTAGGGCCTAAAACCGTAGTATAAATGGAACAGTAGTTTATTTTCAAACAAAATTACATTGCGAGGCTTGTATGTGTGCGAGGTTCGCCCGTACGCGCCGCGAGCCACCACATGCTAACTAAACTGGACGGCCAAGCCGGATCGCACTGTCCTCGCGTTTGTTTGTATATCGAGCGAGAAGTAAATAAGTACGTCGTCACAATAAATACCGATGTTTTTAGTACAATTCCACGCGGCGTGTACGGTTGAGGCAAGCACACATCCAAGCTGCGCGATGTTCTATTGTTTGAAGATGAATTACAAGGGGTAATTATGAAATAGGTATGCAGTTCACTTTACGTTGAGAGAAAAGAACAGTTACATGTGTGGTTTGTATAATTATGATAGGCACTAACTGAATGGTTTACTTCTTTCTTTCTTTCTATGTGACTTCTGTAGCTCTGTTCTTTACGCTTACCGTAAAATGAACTGTATATCCATGTCATAATAACACCCCGGTGGAGTTATTATGACATGGCTAAATGGATATGCAGTTAATTTTACGGTTAGCGTAAAGGACAGAGCTATAGCAGTTGTATAGCTCTGGTGGGTTATTATGACATAACTATGCAGTTCAGTTTCAAAATCCTATTCTCTCAGCGTAAACTGAAATGCAAAGCTATGTTATAACCCCCCTTTTCCATTTATACTACGGTTTTAGACTGATGCGTAGGATTTCTTCCCTAAAATTTAGGGACAAACAAAAATCAACAAAATTTTGCCCATGCCAATGCCCACCTTATCCACCAACAATGCGCAAATTGTACTCGACTATCTTTGTATTACGAATAATTATAGAACGTACCTACCTATTTATTTACCTGTTTATTACAAAAGGACGTTTAATTTGGACAAACTTCAAAGATTTCGACGCTTATTTATTTTGACTTCTGAATTTAAGCACAAAGCACAAAAGTCCATTAGTTAATTGAACCGCATTTTCTTCGTTTTCCTTTCAGAATACTAAAAAAGAGAAAATGTGATGTGAAAATCTATAAGGCATGTACTATTAAAATAAACGTTGTCCATGATTTTAACAAAAGATTCGTCGTACCTGATTCGGCACAAGCCTCTCGAACCGTTAAGCTGTTTAATTTGTTATTTTGTTGTATTTGTGTGCTTATTTTGTAGTTTGATACAAATGTTAAAAATGTTCAATGCGTTTGAATCTCATTGTTACAATTGACAACAGCTAAATAGTGTTTAAATGTTAAACATGATTAAATTTATAAATTCCTTGACATAAATTGACCTTGGCCCAAACTAAGCTCAAGGCTTGTACTATGGGTACTAGACAGCAATAAACTTACATTAACAGAGAAATATATACTTAAATACATAGAAAATATCCAAGACTCAGGAACTGTTACTCACGTTAATTACACAAATATAAGAAAGAAAGAAAGAAATAAATAAATGAATAAAGAAATAAAGAAAAAAAGAGAAAAGGAAAGAAAGCAAATCATCTATTCGTGACATGCATAACAAAGAACAGATTAACAAATACCAGAAGAAAGTAGCCAAGAAATGGTCCCAACTCAGCGTAATGCTGGCATTAAAGTCAGTGCTGATCCTTCGTTGGAACCATCAGGTGAAACAACGGAAGGTTACACACACATAATTAATTGAACACAAAACATGAGTAGTAAAACGAGGAGAAAAAAAAAATGAACCCAGGATCACTCGCTTCGTAGGCAGAGTCATTAAAAACTAGGCTAACGTGTCGTCATTAAATAGTTCATATTTTTAATGTTTGATGATGATTCCAAAGGGTCGTCTAAAATAATTGTTCAGAAGTCAAAAAGTATTTTGAAGTTGCAAAGTTTAATATTCAACTTTTTCGCGTGCGCTTTGGATAAACAATCTTGTGGAAGGAACCCTAAAACAACTTTAAAGTAGTTCTTATCTCTACAAATGATAAGTTAGAAAAATATAAACTTCATAAAACTGGCTATTTGTACACTTTTTGTTTGACCGGGACGTTCTTAAACATGTAGAATTTAGTTTGAATAATAGAAATCCTGTGACATTCGCGATTTGTGAATTTTTAAATAAGTGTGATAACGTGAATGTCACTCCCAAAAACATACTGAACATGTCATAATGTAAATTTAGCCTTTGAAGCGGAATTCTATCTTGAATACATTAAGATAAATGAAGCCTTTGGCACAAACATTAACAAAAGTTACAATATTCCATTAAAATAACCTTGAATATTATGACATTTGTCCACCATTGCCCATTTCATTCATTATTTCTAGTTCAATAAAATTCCTGACAAGCAAATATTACTGGTTCAATAGTTGTCAATGGCTGCATAAACAAAACATAGACTTTACATGTGTCTGTTAAATGAATACTAAATACTCGAAAAGGAAGTCTTTGTAAATCCATACCAATTTTCAAACATTACAATTTCAAAGCCGAAAATTACAATTTCAACGCTATAACGTAGTTAAATACTTAACTATGAGCTATCCGACCGCACAACCCCTGACTTTGAGAAAGATGTGACGTATTATATTATGCACGGATAAAACCGACCGGACTAAATAATACCGTCGTGAAGCTGGCAACAATGATTTATTATATCGCTTTCCTCGGCCCGAATGAACCACATGAAAAATGATCCCGGTTATTGCTACCAGCAACTCTGCAGTTGACGCTTTGTTTAAGCACAAATGAGTCGCACTATGAAGTTGTTATTTCGGCCGGCTTATGTTTTTACGGGATAACGAGCGAGCGTTCCGTCGCCGCGATATGACAAATCGTTCGCCACATCTGCCTGCGAGGCCCATGTCGCGACCACCGCTTCCCTCAACTCTTTACTCGATTTGTCTTGAAACACGATGACGGCTGAGTGTACTCGTACTAACTGTCATTACCGGTAACCCGCTCCGGATAAATGTTTTTGCGGAAAGCGGAGATCGCAAAGCTCTAATTGTCACTTGAGTACGGAGAGTGCGAAACGCTTCTAATAAAGGTTTCTTTCCTCCGGTGCGGAAATTAATTGTCACCTAACGGAAAATAGGGTGGAAGTCCAATTAATTATTAGTCACTTCATTTATTTAACCCGCCGGAGCGCTTCCTTTTGATGTTAATGTCCGAATTGCCAGGATAAACTCGGCTTACCCTTAAAAGCTACGGAATTTGTAATTTTTAAGTTACTCCCCTCAATTTCGTTAATGCTTGCATTTCTACTGTGTCAGAGTAAAGTGTCTAGGCTGTAGCTGCCAAGTTGAGAGTTGAACAAGATTATGATTAGCCGCTATAACACCGCACCTTTACAAACAAAGAGGTTTTAATACCAACTTTTGTTTCTAAACAAGAGCTGCTCTTAAAATTGCCAAAAGTTTGAATGAAATGTGACTTAACTCGCGGCATTTCTGCCGTCAGCTGCGGTGATCCCATCGCCTCCCTAATGTAACGAAATAAAAAATAATATTCATTTGGCTACAACTGAACTGATATGAAAATCGTCTGTTAAAATCAACACGATAAAAAGTTTTTTAGTAACTTTTGTGATGGCATGAAATTGGTTTTGGTTTAGCGGTTCACGCGAGGTTTGAAAGTTATATTTCTTTGTATATTTGGGTCGTCAACTTGGGGTCGGTTTCGTTATAAAAAATATTTCTGTTCTAGTAGTTATTAAGGGGATGGAGAGTGCATAACGGGCTGTGTCTGACAAGTTAGCAAACAAAATGGTATTAGCATTGGCTTAATCGACGCCGCGGGAGCCGTGGAGTGTGTCGGCTCTCCACTACGTAGCAATTTTCTTGCTTTGAGAACTCCACACAACTTGAATACTGATGAGCCTATTATTTAAATTCTTAACTTAAAACAATGTTTCTTATTATAATAAAAACAAATTTGATAGTCTTATATCGTATTTAGTTCTTTAAAATTTTGGATATCATAAGCATAGCGTTTTTCCCCAAGCATAAATCAAAGTAAGTATATCATAGACATGTCATAAACTCATCGATAATTCTCTCCATACCTACTCATAGATAGCTTGCAAATCTAGAAATTGGGCAATTAACTTCCGAATGTCTTCCGTTAATTCTTAATGCAACAGTAATTGTTGTAGCAAGCGTATAATATACTCATTTCCGCTTCCGGTTTCAGCAAAAAGTGGACGGATGCTTTTCTTTCGTCAGACATTATCTAACGAATTCAGAAGGTGTAGTATTAAGGAGATATTTTCTTACAACACAATACAGCAGGGAACAGCATGTATATGATCGATCAACCATGATGCCAGGGTCTCTATTCAACACGGTAAAAACAATATAGTCTTTGATCTGTTATCGTAATGTCAACGTTTTGATAGCTCTTATTTACTTGACAGTAATGGCGACTGACGTCAAAACAATACCATAACAGTTCAAAGACGATATCGTTATAACCGCTGGGAATAGAGGCCCTGATCAAAAGTAACTACATAGCCGTAGTGTATTTTTTTTAACGTATTTTTATTATAATTATGTACTGTCGCAACAATGCAATAAGTTGAAAAAGTGAATATATCTGTTTGTAGTTGACTGCATATTCAAGTCGTATAACTACACAAACTCAACAATATGATACACCAAAATATTATATGTTATGTTGGATATTATCACCTTTCATTATAATAATTATGTATTATCGGTATCGGTTGATGTCGTGCATGCCAGTAATTCCTTAATAATTATAAACTAAGGTATAATAATAGCCAATTATAAAATGTGACAGAAATTTAAGGCAGTGACAAAAGGAAATTATATTCACCATTCACCGGCCGCAAATTAAACGGATTTCACCCGTATTGACCGTTTCTAGTACTGTTAAGTTCAAAGATCACAAATTCAAGAATCAGCCATGGAAAATTCAACCCTTCCTGGTTTTAAACAAGGTCGTATGTGCTAGAAATGTTTCATTAAACATGAGCCCTTATTTATATTTGAATTGTTCTCCTGATTTTAAGTTGGCGCGGGTTCTGGAACCGTCATTAGAAGCGCATCAGAAAATTTTCCGGTATAAAGCGATTGATACCTAGGAAACTATTCCGTTCGAGTTATTGTTATAAACTCTTATGTAATGTAACCCTTTAAGGCTCTTGGGATTCGCGCTTTTTTATCCCGAACTACTAAAATTTAGGTGTAATTGAACCATACCCGTTTTAAATAAATCTTGTATTTTTCCTTGGTTTTTCAAAACAGTGTTATAATAACCGACGAAAATTGAAAAGAAGTTCGGTAAGGTCATTTTTAGATGCCGACATTTAAAGAATGCAACAGTAAGAATCAGTAGCCATTATGTGAGTTACTGAATTTTAGTAAGTACTTAATACTGAAATATTAACGATGAGATTGTCAATTATGTAGTAATTTTTTTTTAAAGTTTTAAGTGCGCCTATGGAAAAATCTCTTGTCATAGTAACTATTTCATTAGGTACATAGGTAATGAAACTAAATGTTTCTGTAAAATAATTGTAAGCTAATTAAAATACTTTTAGAGCTTAACATATTTTATAACGTTGTGATGTGAGTCCTTTTAGTTATATCAAAGAGAACCGTCGGATTATTGTGATTATTAGTAAAGAGCTACTTAAACAACATTCCCTAGCGAAATTTTAATTAACTCAACGCAGACAATAGGCTAGTTATTTATATGAAAATGTCCTGAGTTGAAAACATAATGGACAACTGCTTTGTTAAACTCCACAGTTCCGGCTGATTTCCTGGCGAGAAGTGTTTGTCTGGACGTTAATATTCATTGTTCTTGAAGAAGAACAAACCGAACCGCTTATGACGGTACAGCGGACCGTAACGTAGCGTTGTGGTAGAGATTGTTTTAAATGAAGGCAATGAGACGGTCGCAGCGAGACGCCGCCGGCGCTCGCGCTCGCCCCACTTTATTGAAGTAAAGGAAACATTTATTACATGTTAAGAGCCTCTTTATGTCTATACGCTTGCCAAGGACGTATAATAGTGTATAACGAAACGAGCGAATACCGAGACGGCATAACGACCCCTAATTCTAAACTTTAAAGCTTCCATAAAACATCCCTTTTGCGGCACGTTTCGACAAAATATGAATAACTTGCCCTGAAAATGTCCCTCGGTTTGTTATTTGGAATCGGCAATATCGATGAATTTTGTATTGCGTGACTTTAGTGTCGAGTTTTAATACTTTAGGGAAATTCGTCCCCTTCAGGACTACCCCTCTGTCGTTCCCCTACTAATATTGGATTTTCGCATCTGTGCATACAAACTTTGTATACGAATGAAAAATTATGTGACTGAGCTCGCCCTTTCTTTTTGAAGTTGTGTCTACCTGAGATATATTTGTTTTGGTGCGTTGTGATTTTGAATAAATTAATCGCATCACGAACGAGTCCTGAAAGGTAAAGTTTTACGGTTCGCTTGTTTTAGTTTTACTTGTTTCAGTTTGCTTTAAACATATATTTTAAAGTTGGCTTGTGAAGAATGCAGTATAAGGCCTGGACTTACCGCTGACTATAAATAAGGCTTGGCTTCCGAATGCCCGGCCAACGAACTAATTGCTAGAATGCCTAATCCACCGAAATAAAATGGGGTGTGGAATTAAACTTACAGCCTTCTATGAGCACAGGTTTAAGTAAGATTTGACTTAATGGACGTAACGTACTTAATTAATTAACTTAATTATTTTCTGCAAGCTTAGGAAAGGTATTATCATTTTTTATATTTATTCATGTAATGTCTTATCTACCTATGTAAAAGAAGTTAATTACTGTTATTTTCAGAAATAGCTCTGTCATTTGGGCAAATCTATTGGCAAGGCAGGGATAGCTAGGTTTTCTACACTAAACTGTATTTTATTTCACTGAGTGGAGACCTGTGTTATGGTTGACAAACCCTTTACCTATTCTCTCTGGTCCGTTATTTGAATTAGGAACGTCAACTGATGTCAAGGACAGAACAAACGTGACACTTAAGGAATTCATGTTGTATTTACATTGAACTTGAACAAAATGCTACCTCTCGCCATTAAAATGCTTTAAATTGTGAATAATAGTAGTTTATGCAATTGATGCATAATGAGAGCGTGAGCGAGTTTAATAATAGGATCACACGAGTGTTGTAAGGTCTAATTATGTACAGTTGTATATACTACTTTATCTACACACCTATCATAAGTTTAGAATTATCCTACTTTCGTAACAGCAAAAAAACATGCAAACACATGTCATCAATATAATGGCGGCAATTCGATCCTCCGTCAAACCGAATGTTTTTTAAAATCATAGACTAACGAATAAAGTCCCAATTCTCAAGTCACTCGAGATGAAATGTCCTGCAGTTTTTTTTTACTGAATTGACTTTTCGAGTCGATGACTGTTTTAATATCTATGAATACTTGAATAGACACACTCTTCACCACCACAGTATTCATTCAAAATAAACTTTATGACTCTACATAATTAAAAAAAAAACCAAAGAAAACATAAATTGGAAAATTGGATGAAGTCTTTCTCTCTCCTCATTTATTTTTATTATTTATTTAATGCTCATAATACACGTTACAGCTAAATGACAGAGTTGTAAGGTCTGGACTCTAATTCTAAACTGTGTGTGCACAGTAAAACATAATAATATTTATGTTAGCTAAATATCGTTAGAGGGCATTAATTTTATCAGTATAGCGTTAGTACTTGTATTAAGTTTTAATTACTATCAGGTTAAACATTTTACATCCTTACCAGTAGGTAAATGGTATTTACACAATAAAAGAGAAAAAATATATCTTTAAAGGTTTTTACTGTTCATTACTGACTCTTTCAAGCGGCATACAATATTTATGTACATTTGCATATTATTGGCCGTGGCCGGCGCTATAAATAGTGCCGCCGGGGCATTAATCAAGCCCACCTGCTACTGCACTTGAGTTTACGGAACCTAGGTCCCTTTTCTTAATAAGTAACAGTGTAGAACAAAAACACATCACACAAAATAATATGTTTTTAGTCAAAGAACCGCAATGAATATCCTCTATTTGAAATTGGATTGTTTTGCTTCTAAGGCGCAGAATCTAACGCCCGACCTATGAACTACCTATCCGACTAATAATATAATCTAAATCTCGGAAACGGTTTCAACGATTTTCATGAAATTTTGTATGCAGATGGTTTCGACGGCAATAAATCGATCTATCCATGTTTCTTACAAAACTTCGAAAAAAAAAATCCGAGCTAAACTCGGTCATCTAGGTACTATAATGTAAAAAGTATATGGATGTTTGAAAATAAATTAAAGAAGTTTACATACATAACACGCTTTTATTCCCAGAGTGGGGTAGGCATAGGCTACAGAATTACCAACAACTCTAAAAACTTGTTGAGAATTCTGTAACCACATTTTGCACAATAAGGCTTAAATGACTAACTAGTGTATCAGTGACAGGTTGCAAACCCATATTTTACAATTAGTCTATTTGGAATCACCTATTAAGTATGACAGGTATAACTGTGGCGGTGTGGCCCGAGACAAGATGCAAGATCGTTATCGTTGTCGAAAACGTATAGGATTGACGTAAGCTGCCTGATGGTCGCGCCAAGCGCTTATGTCAGTTCCATACACTTTGACTATTTTCGAAAATTGTTAACGATAGCGCAGGGGTCGGCAACCCGCGGCTCGCGAGCCACATGCGGCTCTTTGGATGTGAGGCTGCGGCTCTTTAGTTCTTTAGTATTTATATCGTTGTCTAGTACCCATAATACAAGCCTAGAGCTTAAATTGGGACTAGTTCAATTTGGTGTGAGATTGTCCACTGATATTTATTATTTATTATTATTTATTTATTCGCGAATATTATTTATTTTATAAAAAAAATCAACAAATATCAACAAACTTTATGAAAGTATAGAGGCTATTTATTGTTGGCAAGATTTTTTTTTGTGGCTCTTTAAAAACTTGAATAGTAATTTTTGGCTCTTCCGACTCAAAAGGTTGCCGACCCCTGCGATAGCGTTATGCACCTTGTCTAGGGCTTCAGTTTAACTTCAAAAATATGAATTTCAGTATTGAAATCGGAAAATGTACTTTATAGCACCTACTAAAAATCACTTTTGCAACGCTTTATAGCGAACTGTCCAAAGGGTACAAGGTTGAAAATCCTTTTAGTGTAGATCACCCGTATTGGTCCTTAGACGTCTAGACGAACAATTGTAGTCGGTCCGGCCAAGGCGCTCTGTGATCGCCTTAAGGGAGTAATTAGTTAATGGAACCTACTAGGAGTGGTATTCTTTACCGATAAAGCCAATCAACCAACGACGTTACCTATTTTTTTTTATTGAAGCAATGTACAGAAAGTGATTGGTGGTAACATTGCCAACGCTATGTTTAAATTTCTGCAAATCACTTAACCCCTTATTCATAAACGCACAATAGCTAAAATATACTTTAAATATGCTTTGTCATAAATTGTCATTGTGACCTTTGCATCTGACAGAAAGTGACAAAGCATATTTCAACTAAAATATGTCTGTAGTTAGATTTAACCCAAATCTTCAAATCTTTGATATTTTTTTCCACATTTTCTGATCAGAACTAGGGATTACAAAACCTTGCTTTTTATGATCATATTTGCAGGTAACTAGTTGTTAGATAAGACAGCGAATTATAAAATCCTTTTTTTTTTATTATACTCCTCTTATTCATTCAGCCGCAATAGCTAAAGTATGCTTTAAATATGCCTAGTCCTTATCTGTCGTGACATTGCAATTTCACAGAAAGTGACACAGCATATACGTTTATGAATAACTTCGAATTACGACGCGGTACATCTGTGAGATAGAATCAAGTTTGATTGTATAGTTTTTCTTTTTTCTTTTAATGTGTTAATGAATAACCCCACGGTCCTGTAAATTACGGTATTGAGACAGATGTGTAGGATGACGTGTGACCTCTACTAGATTTCATTAATAAAATGAAAGAAGGTTTAATTAAAGGTCTTAGGTATTTTTTTACTAAAACATCGATTGAAACGAATTTGATACAAGCTTTTACTTAGATATTAAAATGTTAAGTATGTATTTTAACCCGACTACCGAAGGAGGAGGGTAATGTGTTTATCAGCCTATGTATGTATGTTTGTTCCCTTGTGGCACTCTAGAAACCAAACGCGTGGGACGATTTTGATGATTCTTTTGGCAATCGATTTGTCTTAATCTTGTGAGTGTCACTAAAGATTTGTTAGTAATAAAAATTAAATATGACGGCAACTACATATTGTAAAAAAACAAAAAGTCGATGAACTATGACAAATAGGGTAATTCAATAGGTATTTAAAAATCATCTTTAGGTTTATTTCATCGTTTTTTATTTTGAAAGATCGTTTTGGATTTATAACGATTTAAAGATGATTAGCAACAACAGTCGGGTTTTCCAAAGCTTGCTTTTTTATTCGAAATTATTGTCTTTTGTACAATCCGTGCAGTTTCGCTCCACTCCTTAAGTTTTTGCATATTAACGCTACTGTTTAGTGTCGATTTGAATGTCGAGGCGTGTCATAGTACATTAAAAACACTATAGATTTATCTTATGCTGTCTCATTTAATTAGAAAATCGATCACGACAGCTATGACACCATATGACTGGATATGTTACTGATGATAAATGGCCAGCCACAAAAGCAGATTTAAAAAGGATGAATAGCTTGTGGTTACAGAGTTATCAACAAGTTTTTAGATTTGTTGGTAATTCTGTAGCTCTGCCTACCCCGCTCTGGGAATGAAGGCGTGAAGGTATGTATGTATGTATGTGAATAGCAAGAACTAGTTTTTTTTTCATGTGTAATACTGCAATCTAGCACTTCATTCTTAGTAATACATGTGCAAAAACTAAATATGCCTTGCTTGTCAAACAAGATGGACAAAACTAAAAAAGACCAAAAGTAAAGTGACCAATTTTCGAAAACGAACATAATGTAAGTTTTATGAACTTTTGTGTCAGCCGTTTATGACTAGGCTGGTTCTTCAGAAATATAACTTCTTATTTTTCAGTGTTTTCTTATAAATACAAATAACCGTTTTGCTTTTCAAACGTGATGTAGATAATTATTAATTTAGAAAACACTCACAGATTCAGTTGTGTGACTTGTTAATTAATGAAACTTTATTTTAAACAAATACTAGACTAGAAATGTGTTAGTCTAACGAGTCATTATATATTATACTTTAAATGTTTTTTTATGTACGCTGACAATTATAAATAGTCACTCAACTTAAGTTTACGGATAGAATCATAACGTTTTAACTCTAAGCCTAAATGATATTGTATGCCCGGAATGGGCAACTGTTGGGACCATAATATATTTTGTTAACCATCCATTTATACACAGTTCACAATAAATATTTTCTAATTCTTATTCTTATTCTTATCTAATACTTTTTAAAATTTTACTTGCATAAAATTAAATTCGTCCTTTTCTTTAATTTGTCAAAGAAGAGTAAAATGATGACTTTAACTGTCAAATGCTTATCTGGGCCTATGCCGGAAGATACTGGAGTCTAGTGAGTATGCAACTATTTGCATACTCACTAGACTCCGGTATCTTAGGGCACTGACGACATCGCTTTTTTGCAGGGTTTGAATTTTTATTTTATCATCTATATAAATGTCGATGGTATTGTAATTAGAGTAAATACAATCTCTACTAAAAAAAAGTGGGATAAATGAAAGTGGCGGGTGTTTGTTTGTTAACCCTGTTTATTAGTGTTTATGTATGTATTTATGTAAACTCTTTATTGTACAAAACGCAGGAATTCAAATACAATATTTACACAATTTATTTATGTTTATGATGATTTTTCCACAATTATTACATTAAGTTGTTGCCCCTCGTAATACTAATGAAGTTATCTACTTATTTACAATCGAGAAGTTTTAACACCCACACTATATTGAAATTGGGCTTAGATTTACAAGGCAAAGAAATAATCGCATGGTTGCATTATATAAACTACAAACATAGATATAGGGACGGTCGATAAAATAAACATTCAATCCTGCCTCAAGATAACGGAGACTTTAGTCTTTAGATAAAAAAGATAAAATATTTTTATTCAGTAAAAGGCCGCCCGGGCACTTGTACACGTCCAAAATGTACCAGCAACGCTTCGAAAGAGACCACTCCTGAGAAGAAACGTTGCAAGAAACTCAAGTCAGTCGTTTTCTAAATATTTCTTATGATATTATACAATTATAAAACTTAACCTAGCATGATATAAAACAATGAATTTAACATAAAAATATAAAATATCATGCGTGGTTGAGCAGGAAAACGTGTAAAACTCAGTATTTTCAAAAGAGCTTATAAATATTAGCTATAAGAATAAAAAATAAAAACAAAAACTTACCCATGACGGTACAAGATAACCACATAAAAAGTTTCGGTACGTTTTCCTATAGAAACCGCGTCCCCTAGACAATATACAGTGTTTACATATTTTGATGACAAAGTTATCATTAAGATATTTAGGTGTTTGGTTTAGGCCAAGCATTTTTATCTGTTAGATAGTCCTCGACCCTATAGTAAGTTTTAGTCGTCAACGACGTTTTCAAGTATTTTTAAGTACTGGAAATGGTAACTTTAAAACTACGTCAGGTAATTTATTTACTACAAATGATTTATATACGTTACGGACAAGAAATTCTTTAATAGCCATTTTATTTTTAATACAAAAAATTATTAAATTATGTATTTATAATTATCACAAATCTTAATAAAAGATTATTGATTTTTAATGACATAAATCATATTCTCATAAATAAATTGTCACGCTACTGTCTACATACATACATACCTTCACGCCTTCATTCCCAGAGTGGGGTAGGCAGAGCTACAGAATTACCAAAAACTCTAAAAACTTGTTGATAACTCTGTAACCACAATTGTTATATGTAACCGCTACTGTCTAAATACTAATTTATTTAAATATAAATCGTAAGGAATCACGCGAGTTTAGATTATAAAAAAAAACAATGGCTTTTTTTATAACACGAATAATTCTTTATATCAGCAGCTTTTCCCCAAACCAGAATACCGTACTACATAAAACTATGAAATTAACTATGATTAACTGAGCGAGCTGTTTCAACATTGGTAAGTTGCCTAATTTTCCTGACAGCGTAAGCCGCCAAACTTAATTTACCTGCAAGTTCTGCTAAATGGGGACTCCAATGTAAGTTTTTGTCTACAGTTATCCCTAAAAAAAAGCGCCTTTTCCATCATTCTAAATACTCATCATTTAGAAATATACTAGACTCTACCGGTGTAACATTAGGCAAAGCAATCCTAACACATTTAGTTTACTTAGCAGTAAGTAGAAAATTGTTACTAATAACCAATTAAGGATGTACTCGTATCATCTGCAAATGGCACAATATTACAAAGGTTATCTACCGTAGGTGATAAGTTATTTTTATAAACCAGAAATAAGAAAGGACCTTATATAGAGCCCTGAGGTACACTTTATTTAACAGCTGCTCCAATGGACTGTGTTTGGTTTACAACAACCGTTTGTGATCTATCACTAACATATGAATACATAAAATTTAGAAAAGTTCTTGACAGCCCCTGAATGTTCTAATTTTTATATAAAAGTCACATGATCTACGCAATCGAAAGCTTTGGAAAGGTCACAAAAAACATCTATTACATCACAAAATTTCTCCCAGATATTGTATATAATATTTAATGAGTACAGAGGCTGCATCAGTTGCGGATCGTTCTCTGGTGAAACCGAACTGATATAAAGTGTATTTCTATTAAAGTGACCTAAAATATCTTTTAATATTAACTTCTCAAAAACTTTACTTAAAACAGGTAGAATAGAAATGGGACGGAAATTCATTAAATCACTCATCTCGCCCAATTGGGATTGTTCATATTTTTTAAATTACTCTAATTTGAAAACCATTTCGAGGAATAGGGTTTAAACCCGTTCTGCATTATTAAGTTTTTGAAATATTTATCTATTTCGGACATTTCGACAAAAGTATATTTGACCTTTGTTTGTATTTGACGTATTTAGCTTGAAGCCCTCCTAGGTGTATCTGACGGATTAGGCGAAAACCGCTTGAAATAGTATGTTTTATTCCACTATTACAATCACTTTTTATCATTAAATATCATTTTATTGTTGCGATTTATTAGAAAATGCCAACCCAAATTTAAAATATTCATGTCATCCATAAAATGTCTGCTAAATAAATAAAGATTATTAAAACCAAACTATTGGATCAAATACAAAATTTATGAAATTGGCCTCTTAAAATTACCTATTCCTTCGAATTAGAATGTAAAAATCGTGAGTTATTTTTTTGGTCTATCCCAATTTAAAAAGTTTCATAAGACTTTACTATATTTCATAAGACTTCGAAAGACCCCTCTAAAATGCAATTATTGTATATTAAGGCTAAGTGAGGTTATATCTATGACATGATGAATGACATTAACTGACGTTCCCCATAAATGCTCAACGTTTTTTAAAATGAGCGATTTAAATGCCTTAACAATAGAAACTGAACATACGTGGCTAAAATCAAAGCTAACATTTAATTTAGTAACATTGACACAAAGTAATTTTTGAGCTTCAATCGCAGATGATTCTAGACATTTCGTGGTATTAATGGCCATAGTGGAGAAACAATCTTCGAACGCTAAGGCCACTTGTGTCGGGTGCCTTGAATATCACGAGTTTTAGATTTACCTGTTTCTCTTTTTATAATTTTCCACACAGTTTTTACTTTATTGTCAGTAGCTTTGAGTTTAAGACTTAAACAGTTTGACGGTTTAGCAACTTTTTTTGAACATCCTCGAATAATTCTTAACGAAAACTAAGAAGTCAGCGTTCTTGTTCTCCTCCCTCTTTCTATATAGTTGATAAAGCCTATTTGTACCCAAAAACAGTATTCATCTTAAAATTATTATTAAATTGACGAAGAATTACACCGAACAAATCTTAATAAATACTTTTAGAATCATTGTGTGAAAAGGATAACCCACAGAGATAACTCTGAACTTTATTTTTGAATGATTCCAAACTATTGCTAGTTATGAGTCTGTATGTAATTGTCTGCGGTTTTTGAAGAAATTATTTAAAAAAGAAACCCAATAATCACATATGCACGTACTTAGTTATAGTAACTGCATTGATTCATAAATTCCAAATGACATACACACGCAAGCTACACTACAAACGTAATAGTATTGTCAGTACTTTTACATATTGCGTTCAATTCTGTAAGTAAACCACCAATATTACTAGAGAGAAAAACAATACCCAAAAAGTTAGAAATAATTTGTACCAATCACGATATTAATCCTTGAACGAAAATCGCAAAGAGAAACAGTCTTTATTACCTTTGGACAAAGTTCATTGAGATACATAGATCGAGCGCATCGCTCCCTGGCTCTCTGGGCCAATTAATCACGTGGAACACCTGCGCTTGCACTGTAATGTCGCGGTCACTACAAATACTCCAATTATAGTTCGGACATATCAGATTCTTTGTCAGTATGAGGTATGGGCTATGGCTCTTTATCGGTCGTTTGTTTTGGTCGTGTATTTCACTTATTTACTAAAGCCAGCAGCTGCTTCTATTGATCATTTTCGCATCATGTGCCACCATCGATAAGAAACATGTTCCGTCCGCGACAGCGCCCTCTATTTGCAATACTCAAAAATAACACTGTAGCTTTAGCAACCAATCTCCTGTGCTCCCTTTTTTTACGCAGGGTAAACACTCTTTCTTCTAGGCCCGGAGGAGCGGTTATGTAAGACTCAACTACCGAGAGTAGCCAGAATATACACTAGAAACTCAGCGATTCTCCCTGCACGCCATTGTTGGTGCCACAGGTTCCGCTTGCGCATTCGACTACGACAGTCTCCTGCACCTTACTCTGACACACATTAACAACCTCCTGCTTTTCAACCCTACCTTTGACTTGATCTCTCAGTCGGAGCCGAGGTTCCTGGCAATAGCTGCGTGATACGAGGAGTCGAAGGCCACCCCCAACACCGTGTGCGAGTAATATTCAAGATTCCATTTTTACTTCTATATTATTTATGTAACTTTAAACTATGTTAACTGTTACTTATATGTGCAGCATGACTGTAAATGAAACGCCAAAGACAATATAGTTTTGCCCCATACCTACTAATTTTATTACCTATTTGAAGCTTTTAACATTTTAAGTGTTTTTTCGCTTATTTTTATCTACCATTTTGACTTTTGATTTTTGGGAAACATCTTAGCCTTATTTGTGCAAAATGTGGTTACAGCATTATCAAGAAGTTTTAAGACTTGTTGGTAATTTTTTAGCTCTGCCTACCCCACTCTGGGAATGAAGGCGTGAGTTTATGTATGTATGCATATTGACTATTTTCTACTTGCAAGTTAAAATAATGTGTTACTTTGGAAAGAACTTCAGTATACCATATGAGATATAGGTTTTTGTTTATTTACAAATGCAGTCAATGATAACGGTTTACTAGTGCGAATATAACATCTCATTTTTGCAAATCAAATAAACGGACCTAAAACCGTAATTTGACAAAATACAATCAAAGTGAAACTACTATTTTTACGGCTGAAACTTTTGCTAAGGCCGGTTTTAAGAGTTCTATAGTAAATAAACTTGTTCAAATGAGTAAATGTAAATATTTAACTGAGCAAGCGTAGGAAATTTTTATAGTATAAAACTTTTTACCTGACAAAACTTTTCTTACATACCATTGCTTACTGTTGACTTCTGACAAGGGTTCGTTGGTACATACAGAAAAAAAACCAAACACCGCCGTGACTATTATTAAAATAAAGCAAAAATTCAACAGCGGCAATCGCTATACGCCCACACTAGGTTATAAAATTGGCTTCATACCTAAATGTAACCAAATGACGTCATTGACACACGTGTAGAACAATTTGATCCGTGGCTCACGTGTGCTGCGTGTGCGTGCACCTCTGTACAATGTCGGCTTTAAGAGGCCACATACGCACTGCTAGATCAAAACAGTAGTAACTCAAAATACAACTGTATTTTAAAATCAACTTTATTACAACTTCCATGAATTTGAAATAAAACTAGCAAGGATTTTGCGTTGATACTGTATTTATCTAGCAGTGCGAATAATGATACTAAAGTCGGTAGTATTTCGCGATCTGGATCTCAATAAACATGTGTCTGTTCTTTGGATATTAATAAACTTGATCGTATTTCCTTGAGACTGTCAACCGTGAGAATACGATAAGAAACAAAATACCCAATAGTTTCATTTTCCGTATGTTGTTTTTTTTGTATAAGTATTTATATCGTTGTCCAGCTTAGTTTGGGACTAGGTCAATTTGGTGTCACATTGTCCCCTGATATATATATTTGGTTGAGTAAACGAGAATTTTTGTAAACGTAGACAGTGCAATAAAATGTAAAAAACCATTAGGATTAGTCCGAGTAAAATAGATTTATTTGACGACACGTTAGCGTAGTTGGCAATGCCCCCCTGCCCACCGCCTGCCCACGAAGGTAGCGGTCCCGAGCTCAAATCCCGGTAAGGGTTTGTATTTTATTTTTGTGTTGAGCGCAAGTATTTGTTTTGATGTTTTTTATTTACCTACTTAAGTATGTACTCCTCTATATAAGTAAGTTTATCGTTGTCTAGTATACAGCACAAGCCTAGAATTAGTTTGGGACTATGTCAATTTGGTGTGACAATGTCCCATTTGCCCAAAAATGACATTTTTTACAGGAAAATTCGCAGGAATCAGAAATTGCCCAAAAATGCTGGAAAAGGACGAAATACGCGAATTTAATTTTTATACGAATAAAACAATATATAAATGTGTTTATAAATAAATTTATAAATATGTTCATATCACTATCTTATCGTCTAAATATTATTATATAGTGTAAATGCATTTATAACTCAATACTTAGTTGCTTTAAGTTTGTTGTACGAGTATAGGTCTTATTTTACAACCTAACATGGCTACCCATCTCAGAAGGCATTATAATTGGCAACGCATTTGCAGTCTTAAGATCGCGGTCTTGAGATTGCAAACGCCTATAGGCTTCAGAGCCCACCTGCCTATGTGCTCGTACTGTTACAAACATTCCTGCTAGCTTCTGCCCGCGACTTCGTCGGCATCGGTTTCGATTATATAAACGAGATATAAACTATCCTATGGTCTATTTCAGGACCTAAAATATATATATGTGCTATAAAATATATATAATATATGTGTGCTAATAATCTCATCCCGATCCGTTCCGTGGCTGAAGCTTGATTGAGTAACAATCATCCAAACATCTAAACTTTCTCATTTATAATATTTGTAATATAGTATTTTTATAAAACCATTTTCGTTAGAGATTATTTAACATAACGTTATTCTCAACACTTTAGAACCCCACAGGGGAATGAGAAGCGGTCCTTCGAGTACTTACTCTCCAAGTAAACTGATACTGCGGCAACCTTGCACCGCACTATAGCATATGAGAATCCAGCGGTTTATGGTCGTGTTTATTGATGTGGATAACCGTGGATAAAACATCTATCTCGTTCTAACTAGTATGCAAGTGCGAGAGTGACAGATGCTTTATCTTATACAGCCCGGTAAAATACATAGGACATAAGTCAATGTATAGCGTCTGCTCTTTGGGTTTCCATAATCATTACCTGAATGAGTTGCTGTGAAAATAATGATTAGTTACATTTTCTTTACTCGGGCTGCCCAAAGCCAAAAAAAGGTTCCGAGTTTAACCCCCTCTCTTATAAACATGGAATAAGCTTGGAATAGTTTATGCCATGCTTTGTCTTTATCTGTAATTGTGACATTTGCATCTGACAGAAAGTGACAAAGCATGGCATAAACTATTCCAAGCTTATTCCACGTTTATAAGTAAGGGGGTAATAGTCTATGTATATTCATTAAGGAATCGGATGTTCCATTCTAGCTCCTAAACCATGAGCCAATGCGTCACATATATCAAAAATGACCACATTTTTGATCGTTTCGCTTTGACACTATGTTGATGATTGTGTTAGCGTGCCATATGCATTTGCAAATTACTAGGATATTAACAAATATTAGTCTGACGTGTTTCAGAGTATCCAAAGGGCCAACTAATTGAATTTTGCAAAGCACATGTGTACTTTTACTATGGGTATTTTGATACGATTTAAGCCGGCTTGCACTGACCGAATTCCGAATTATAATGGATATTTGACATATAGCCCTAGCTGAAGACTAGATCTTGGTAGATTTTGATAGCTTATAAGTCATGTAAGAGTTTGAGATGTTCGTATATTATGAAAAGCTAACCTCAACTTTTTCAACGCACCTCAAATGAAAACAGCTTCTCAAATCCAAAGAACCTGTTTCGCAATTACAAAGTCCGTTTTAAGTTGAGCCGTGCTCCATAGATACGTTCGTCCATCTGCATTTCTGCAGCAGGAGCGCAGATGCTCGTAAATAATCCTTTGGACCTGAAAAACGTTTCAGTGAATCCAATAAAATACGTATCCGCAGAGACTACGCCGCAGCGAGCTCGTTACCACGCCTAGACGATTTATTGAGATTTGAACGCTGAAATATTGTAGGTGTTCCGTTTTAAAATTCTTTTATGAAATATAACTTTTACAACGCGGTGGACATGCACGTTCTATGAAAGGATTAGCTGAGTTTTATTAGCTTTGAAATTTGTAGAAGTTTTTACCTGTAAATGCTATCTAAAAATATATTGTTTTCATTCATGTCATTACATAATAAGTACATATAAAGTATCGGATAGAATTGATCGATAGACTGGACTCAATCGTATGGCGAATTCCCTAACTTAATATTTCGGAGATCATACAAAAGCTATAAGCTATAAATTACAAATACGCTGGAGATATTTCATTGTCTTACGTAGGTTAGGTTAGGTTTGATTAAACAAAGGCAGCCCTGTTGATGGTGAAAATGGTGGTAAAACAAATAAACATATTAAAGATAACACTAACACATTAAATCAAATTAGGAGCCAAAAGAACAAGGAAATAGTATTTTCAATCAACACTAAAAATCTAAAAAATAAAATCTAAGTTCAATTTTGATTGTTACTGTCTACTTGAACTTTAGTAAGTTTTTAGTAAGCGAAATCTTATACCTTACCTTATATAGTTTAACGTTCGTTTATAATTAAACTAATTTAAATGAACGCGCCCATTTAGCCTCATCAGGGCGCCGCGCTTCAGCTCGCACTGTGCCCTCAGCCGGCGAGCGAAAGATCCAAAAATTAAAGCTAGCGTAAAATCCACCGAGCTCACGTTTTCAAGCTCCAAGTGCCGAGAGGTTTTTAAACTTTCAAAACATCAACGTGAAAATGATTGTCACGCTTTGCTGTCGGCATTGAGTAATAAGGTCATAGTTCGCTGCAAAAAATGTTAACTCATGAAACTTTATGCCGCGACGCAAAAAATACATTTAAATGTTAGTAGTGTTTTGAGTAAATTTATTACTAAAGAATTTTAATTCGGCGCTCAATTTAATGTTAAACATGTCTCAATATTTATAATCCGTGCTGGTTTGACTGATTTTAAATTATTACTTTAGCCAAAAGAGCATCTACTCGTATTGTAAATGATGCAAATTATTTCGGCCACAATCCGCCTGGAAGACAAAGGAAGGGACACTGGATCGATTCTGAAGTTAAACAAGTATGCATATTTTAGACCAGACTGGTCGGACTCGTTAATACGCTTGTATTATATCTGTATAAAGCACTTCATCGCCCGCGTTCAGCAGAAAGCCGGGCGCAAATTACTAATTACCAAGTTTTACTAGCAGGCTTTGTGCGCTCTGATAGCGTTACGCTGCCAACCAAATTACTTCGACATTCATTATAATACAGGAAAGATGCTACGTAAATATACAGACAGAAAACGGCGTAAAGTCACCAATAACGTCAAAACTTCCAGGTCACGCCATAAAAGAAAATTGCACTTTTTCTTGTTCCAATGACAGCGAGGACGAGTTGGTCTAATTTGACAGCTTAACGACTACCGAACTACAGTTAGCTTGAAAAAGAGGCGAACGCCACGTAAATTTGCTTCCGCGGGCACTTCGAATAAACGATCTTATAAGGCTTCTTTACATTTATAGGGCTCCGCTCCAGAGCGAAATCCTATATTAAGACATATCACACATTTCGGGTTAGCTCAGGGGCGGTATAATAAACTGGTCCCCAGGCGTAAGTCGATCTATGATACTATTAAAACTGCAAAAGGTGTTACATCAGTTTGTCATTTACGTAATGCTCTTTGTAGGGTGCCGCAGTAAAAACAAAGAGCCCCTCTTACTCGTAAAATTTCACCGCGCTCTATAGATCTTTTTTATTATAAGAAAAAAAGAAAGAAACCAAAAAAATAGAATACTCCTTTCTTTCTTGTTTCCTTTTACTACATAGATGTAAATGTAAAGTGGTAAACGCTTATTATAAGCATTTGGGACTCATATAAGACAACCGGTGAAATTACTAGCATGGAGTCATTCCATCCTAGTCCGCATTTGCTGTCTTAGATTTTTTTTTTTTTGTATATCATAGGAAGGCAATCGAGCACACAGGCCACCTGATGGTAAGTGGAAACTGGGACCCATAGACATTCACATTCACAAGACCGCAATCCTAAGACTGCAAATGCGTTGCCAACCCTGAGGACTAAGATGGAATGCCGCTATGCTAGTCATTTCACCGGCTGTCTTATCCCCTAATCGGAACACAACAATGCGAACACTGCTGCTTGGCGGTAGGTTAATGGATAAGATGGTGGTACCAACCCGGACGGACCCTGCACAAGGTCCTCCCACAAGTAAACCCTAGTCAGTCAGTCTTAAGATAGTCTAGATATTGTAAATGTTTACGGGAAACAGTTCCCACTTAGCATCAAGTCACCTGTATGCTCGTGTGCCTATACCATGCCATAACCTAACTTTTAATAAAAACAATATTTTTATACATACATACATACATACATAAACTCACGCCTTCATTCCCAGAGTGGGGTAGGCAGAGCTAAAGAATTACCAACAATTCTTAAAACTTCTTGATAATTCTGTAACCACATTTTGCACAAGCAATATTTTTATAACAATACAAAAACTAATATGAATTCATTAAAAATAGAAATTAGTCAACTACAAATGCAATCACGAGGCTATTCCCGCTAAATACCCGCTAAGATTCATTATGTGAAACGTTCGTAGCCGGGGGCCGGGCGCCGCGTTTTCATGTGACACGGGACACAATGTAGTAAAGATAAGGTGCTCCCTTCCAAGCCACTGGGCCCATTGTCAGTCTTACGCGGCTTGGTGAAAAGGAACTGGCCAGTACAAAGCCTCCCCGGGGATAGCGCGTGTTGTAAATATTTTGGCAAATTTGTCAGTACATTTGATCAGGATTTATATTGTGGCGCGGTTTTAGAGTGGGGGGGCGGCTTGTTTAAGAACTATGGATATTATTGCGTTGCTTATGCAATATTTTTGGAGCCTGTTATTACAAGCACCATAAAAAAAAGAATCATAACGTACAAAATTTTCCTTATTTTGGTCTTAATAACAATATTCGGACATGTTGGCACTGAAAAATCAAATCTCGTTTTGGTTCCGTATCCAAAGGGTAAAAACGGGACCCTATTACTAAGACTCTGCTGCCCGTCTGTCTGTCTGTCTGTCACCAGGCTGAATCTCACGAATCGTGATAGCTACACAGTTGAAATTTTCACAGACGATTGTATTTTGGTTGCCGCTCTAACAACAAATACCAAAAACAAAAAATAAAATAAATATCACATATAACAAACGTGATTATTTATAGTTAATGGTACGGAACCCTTAGTGCGCGAGTCCGACTTGCATGTATTAAATAGAGTTGCAGGTAATTGTAGCTCCGCCTATTCCACTCTGGGAAACATTCGTGAAGGTATGTATGTACGTATGCATTAAACCCTAGTTAAGTATTTTTAAGCTTTGATTTGAATATCTGTTGGCAAATTTATACTGGCAGCAAAGTTTTGTGTAAAGTAAACGATACGGTCAACTTTATGAAAGGGGTCACCTTAGTACCTTTAAGATTTAAAATCAAGTTTAAACCACTACACCAATTATCAAATGAGTGAAAACGACGAAGTGCAAAAGTGGTCAACTACACTTACTATATTGAATAATAAATAAAATGAAACGAAAATGCTGTCTCGTACATCCACAACTTCTCATTCCTGTCGATTATCCCGTGACCCCGAGATTATTATGCAGATTTCAGACGACCCTGCATATTCATTAACCATGTACATTTAGACGATGCAAAATTATTATCTTGAAACTGCTACAAAAAACAAAATGTACAGTTAACTTTTGTATTTCTTCCGTAATACTTGTAAAATATAGCCCGCAATCGATCTTAACTCTTAGATAGTGAATTCTACACAAGCGCGGTGAGTAATTTTACGATAGATTAGACAGTTCGGCGGTTCTTTAGTGAAAACTGCTTCCTCCAGATAGAGAAAGCGTGTAATGGAATGCAATAACTCTTGACCGGGTGTGCGAAGAAATAACAGTGTGTCATATTTCACAACCCTCCAACAATTTTATAAAGCGGACCATCTGCTTTTGACCCCTCATTCTTTTTGTCTCAAGAATTATATCTGTATAAGGAAAATATGAGACCGATATATAAGTCGCTTCCTGCACTTTTGGAGCACGTTTCCAAGACATGGTTGCTGAGTTTTGTCGTAAGGAGGAAATATTATAAGATTATTATTAGGGTTGTTTGGAAATATTATTATATTGCCAAACAACCCTATGATGAGCCGGCTAAACAAAATTTTTTCGACCTCCGGATTATGACTGTGCCGAGCTTGTACATATTTGAGGTTGGTAAGTAGGTACGCTAGGCGTAATGCTGGAGACTTCCTGGAAAAACAATGGATAGGGCAGCGGAAATGTAGCCGTAGGGAACAGCATTTAACCACTGCTCGACAACACCTGCAGAAGTGCATCGTGATATTTGAGTATGCCAGTAGGTATATATGCACTTGGTGCGTAAGATCACAGCCTGGTTTAGATCTCATTAAATTTCCATGTAAAGTGTAAACAGAAGATAAAAGATACGTCAAAAATCTACCAGCGCTTCCCAAGAGGAGACCACTGCTGAAAAGAAACGCCACAAGAAATTCAACATTCAGTATAATTTTTTACATATTGCTCAAATCAATGATAAGACTAACCCTATCATGCAAAGTTGAGCAGATTTTTTTTTATGTGTTTCATATACTCTGTTTTTTAAAACCTTTTATTTAACATGCATTGTATGTATGTGAGTGCAATGTATGTATGTCCATACGGGTCAAATGTTACAAGTTAAAGTTGACTGACTTCCCGGTTTTTGATGAAGCTGAAAATTTGCCTACACGTTAAGTTCTGATGACATTACAATAATATAATACCATCGAGCTGTTTTGATGATGGAGACTTAGGGTGGCCATAGGAACTCCTAAATTATAAATCATAAAACCGTCGTGTAAGGGCTCGTTAGAATTGTCTTGACGAGTAGATGACGACTGTGCAAAAAAAGTACAGTCAGCAGCAAAAGCTTGTCCCAAAAAGGATTTTTCTGACAGAAACTTATTGGACTATTAAGTACTACGCTTTTCAAGTTATGTGCAAAAAAACAATGTGCACTACGTAGTAATTGCTATAAACAGCAAGTACTTAATTGTTAAAAAACAGCGTATAGAATAGAAGAGGGTATATCCTACTATAAACACTACTGGAATTCTGGAGGTCGTGTAAATCTTTGATATGAGTTTGAAATGACATCTTGCAATATTTATCCTGATCTACTCTGATTGTCAATGCGGTATTGTAAGGAACTGAACGAGAAGATAGGGCTTTAAAATCATGTTTTGAATAGAAGATTTTCTCAGTCTTGTACGTGGACTGACCCGGTCTCGATGCGCTCCACAATCTGCATATAAATACTTATGTGCTTTGTCCGACGCCCGTTTTGTCCATGCTATTGAGTTAGCCGACCGTTCGGAGTAGTTCCAATATTTTTGTTCGAAAAGCGTCCAATGCTGGGATGGGAGCATAACCTAATTGTCAAAATTTGCATTTTAGGTTTCCAGAAACTATTAGTATAAAATGAAATAAAAATTCCTTTATGATGTTTTTGGGTGGAAAATTAAGAATCAAAACATGTAGTTGGTTTATGGGTGAAAACCATTTTGTAGGCTTTTCTATGTACTTAACGTATGCATTATGTATGTACTTAACGTATGATAAATGTAAAAAAAATGTAAATTATGAATTTCACTTCAAGGTAAATATGAGAAATAAACATTAAGATCGCATTATTGTAAGAAAATATCAATTAAGAATCGATCCTAAGTACGTGTCGTAGTTTAAAGTTACCTATGATGAACAAAAATATAGTCATATTTATTCATTGCTATGTACGGGTGTAGTTTACAAACAGGGTTAACATTTTCGTTCATTTATTTGCTTATGTAGAGATATAACTAACTTTTCTTATTAACGTTATTAAGTCATATTTTGGATTTAAATCGGCCCTCTTACCGTAGCGCGGTTTCTTTAGCCCTCCTAAATTGGACGGATTTAATATTATCGCCTAAAAAGAAAACCAAAACGGAGCGGCGAGTGTTCGGCGTGTCCATAAAAACTTCTGGGGAGTGAACGTGTAAGGAATAAGCGTCACACCGACCGGGGTGACTGCGGTCATTCCGCTAAACGAAGATCAGAATCGCAAGCTGTTAGCATAGAGATTGCGATCGAATGAATGCCGCCCGAAGTATTCCATCCCGATACCGAGGGGCCCGATATTGCGGCCGCCCGAAACAGCCCTTTTTGACTTTACTAACATTCCGGCACGGCACTAGGACGCCCTTTGATTTACTTTACATAACCCTAAAATAGAACGCTCTCAACATTATGCAAATTAAACAATACCATTTCAAATTCCAGCGGCGGAAACATCAATCCACGTATACAAAAGCCCAAAGGAAAAATGTCAACCATCAAAATCCAGGCCCATCGATTTTTGTATTGAGAAAAACTTTCTTTGTCATGTTGATCGATGGCCTTTTGTCCATTAGAGACCTTTTAAAAGTTGTCCTTTGATTTCATTATGTACTTCAACAATAATCACAAAGTTCGCGATAAAGAACTTTCAGTGTTCGCTGAAAAATAAATAACCATTAATCATGCAAATGTTTTTTTTCCAGATCTGTTTATTTATCAAACGAACGTTGAGTTTTGTGAAAAAGATCGGACGATCTAACGTCATTGACTAGGTCCCGTGACGACGAATATTATCAGTGCTTTTTAAAATAAATTGGGTTGTTGGAGATTCATTATTCATGTTTTCCACATTTTTATTTGGTTGCAGTGATCAGATTGTAGATAGTCGATTTATATTGCCATTTTTATTTGGTTGTACCGATCAGATTTAGATAGTTGATTTGTTCCGGGCGCGGCGGCGGCGAGGTTGCAGAAGGTGCCAATATATTTCCTGACGGTTGAACGCTCAGGTAATTGTGGCTGAAACTTATCTCAGGGCGCAAACGTGAGCGGAATGCTGAAACACTCCGCACCTCTACTGAAAATTTTAAGCGCACTTTTCAACACTTCAACATGTCGTCATTATGGAATATATTAAGTTCGAACTAAGATCAAAATATAAGTAGGCAAATGACGAAAAAGTAGACGAGGTGCACCTATGTGAAAAAAATCGAGTATGTTTTGATATTCATAAGATGCACACATGATAGCATTTTATTGATTTCAGCATATTACTTATGTTGAGGAGTTTTGTGATCCCATTTGTTTAATATTTATTTTACCAACAAATATAGAGTTTTGAAATCCGAGTGTTTAAAGTCCGAATGAAATTCTGGTGGGGTAAGCCGTTTAATTGCACAGTCATTAGTATAATTTCCTCAATTGAGACTACTATTGCACAAAGTGGTTCATTATGCACTACTTATTATGTACTTACTACTATTATAAACATAAAACCATTTACCTTATCAACATTAAAAATACAACATGACTAAACTTAAAGCATATTTCAAAACTTCGGAAGACTTGTAAGCAGCGTAGCAAAGCAATATTTTTAAAGGTTTTTTGAAAGAGTTTTCGCTTTTCTGAGGTTCAGAATCAGAGGTAGAAAATAATGTTGCTCGAATCTTAGTGACGCGGACTTTGTTCGAGTTATTTACTCGGGGAGCGCGCTCATTAGCTAAATGACCCAGCCTTCTTGAAAGAGGTTATCAAAGGAGCGAGATAGATAAGGGTGCAGTTGTAAGTTCTCATAATTTGAATTCAGGACATATTTGCTACTCTTTCAAAGTAAAATTTCCGTAGTAATTTTATTTCACTAGCCATAATACTTTAAAGCGAAGAAAGTTTCTTAGATGCCTTTTTTTTTATAGCATGGGAAGGCAAACGACTACTTACCATCAGGTGGAAACTGTGACCCATAGACATTCGCATTCACAAGACTGCAAATGCGTTGCCAACCCTGAGGACTAAGATGGAATGCCTCTATGCTAGTTATTTCACCGGCTGTCTTATCCCCAAACCAGAACACAACGATGCGAACACTACTGCTTGGCGGTAGGTTAATGGATAAGATGGTGGTACCAACCCGGGCGGACCCTGCACAAGGTCCTACCACAAGAAAATGTTGTTAGTATCTTCTCAGTAAGCGCCGCACGCAGAAATAGAATACAGCTGCGATTGGCGAATCACTCGCGAAATGCTGTAAGAACATGAAATGAAATTTTGCTGTAATGTACGTATCTGGGCGCCCGGGGATGCAGTGGGAAACAAAACCGATATACGGTTATTCCCTGACAGCTGAGCTCTTAGGTGATTGTGGCGGAAACTTTTATCGGATGTCGAACGTGAGCGAAATAGCGATTCCCGCGGGTTCACCTGTTCGCGCCCGGATATAGGCGTGCTGGAACTGCCGCCTATTAGCAGTCTAAATTGGTCATGAGGCTTGATGCAAATATTGTATTCACTAATTATTCGATTCGAAGAACGGGAGATTTATTTTTTATTTTAGTGTCATCGCGTTCTAGAAAGCGGTCTTTTTTTTGGTAAGTTTAGTAACAACACAGTAAAAAACACTATGTATTCCAGGTAATGTTATGAATTAACATCTCACATGTAAGAAAAAAAGTTTTGTTTTTATAAATAATTAAACACCTATTAAAGTTATTACACAATTTTAGGAACTTTGAATTTTCTGAATAATTTTGTGTTCCTTCATTTATTTCTTGGATATACCTATTTATACCAAATCCATTTTGCCGTTTCTTGTACACATTTTATATCTGTTTTGGCTTTTACCCTCCCCAAGCCAAACGTGTTGGTTTACTATCAATTTTGCGTCATTTTATCCCATTACGAATAAAACATCGTGATAAGGTAACGTGGATATGTTTAGGCAATTGAATTACAGTGTATCGACGGGCGAGTGAATGCTGTGCGTGCGCGTACATTTTATTACAGAACGCTAAGGTTAAGTTTTATCGATCATTTGACTATCGAGCACACACTTGGCCACTGATAGTGACTTTGGTTAGTAGTGGAAAATACCTTAAAACTAAGGCGGCAATATATTTTTTTCGGTTCTGATTGATCATCATCATTCTCATCTAATTTTTTTGTAATCGTTATTTCAATAGCAGAATTTCTATTCGCGTTTTTCCCGGAAAAAGTTCTCACAGTCGAGTTTTTCCATGATGCGATCTTTCTTGTTGCATTGTTTCCCATTCCAGAAATCAATTTAATAGTTTCGTTTCGATTTTAAGACGTGCTTTGGTCTTTCACCCTGTTGTTAACTAACATAACCTAACGCTAACCTACCTACCTATTTTGACCTGGTTATAAGTGGGAAAATTTGCGACTGGGAGAAATCCGGACCGGAAAATATGCGACTGGACAAATTCAAGATTGTGAAGAAAGCAAAAACATAATTTTGCGTCAAAGAAGGAAATGTTTTGGTAAAATAATTTAATAAGCCATTTGTTTACGAAATATTAACCGACAACTTCTAGTTGTCCCGTCAGAGCATTATTACTGTGTTAGTTAGTGTGTGTATTTTTTTGGTTGCAGATTGCTGACTAAGCTTCTCAGATAAAGCGAGATTCACCTAACTCTGCAACAAGCGTGCTGGTCACTTTGGTGCTTTGCTTTACCGTCGTATTTCGTTGATAAACTGAAAAACAAAGTCGCTTAAAATAATAACACCTGAGGCCCTAAACAAGATGCATTCGGCGTTCTTTATCGTTAGGTAACTCAAAAATGCGTAGGATTGACGTACTCGTAAGCAGTCAGACGGTCGTCAATTCCATACATTTTAGATTTTTTCGATTTTGAAACAACGTGTAGCTGACTTTGTGAATCTGATTCCAAATGTGTATGTATGAGTACATTAGTGAAAACTTTGTTGGCTTGTGAGCTACCCATTGTTGTCATAATACTTTATATAGGTACTATTGTATGCTGTTTGTTTTCCTTAATAAAAAATAAATAAATAAATACTGACCTGGGGAGCTTTTATGACGTAGCTCAGCAGTTTATTTTGCGCTGTGATAAAGGGACAAAGCTCAAGCAAGCAATTGATATAGCTCTCTCCCTTACGCTCGCCGTAAAATGAACTGCATAGCTATGTCATAATAACCCCCTGACATTATTTTCAAGTGCAGTTATTATAATACCGTGTGAAATTCACAACAGTTAGGGATAGGTACTTTTATCGCCGCGGTGGTGAAACTACATTGATATCGCGGTTATTTGCTTTCGAGCGCACTCTGAACTGCTACCGATCCGTTCAGCTGGAGTGCGTACTCGTCGTTGAACGTTGTACAGAGTTAGTTAACGACAAGTTTTAATTGAATTTCTGTGTTTTACACGGTATAGTGCCGACTGTAGGTTGGAGTTGTCTCGATAGCTTTCGGATGCAGGTGGGAGAATTAACGTCACCTGAGCCTTTATTCTAAATTGTTTAGACAACCTTGCTTGTATCTTGTAATCATAGTATTTTATTTCATTATGTTTTAGTAGGTGTCGTTTACTTTTTGAGTAAATGAGTGCCACTACTATCGTCAACAAAATTATTTCGATATTTATAAAAGTAAGATGGTCTGAATCAAAATAGAATTGGAGTGTTAATTATTCGTTAAAAACTTAAATTTTTGCCATCATTTTGCAAATTTAATCTTAAACGGAAAACGAATCTTAATTACTTACAAACATACAGACTATTATATATATTTTGCCTTACAGAGTAATGTTTTTAGTGAACCTATATTATTACAAACTCCTTTTAGCGATGAAAAATTAAATTAACAAACGTAAATACACAATTAAATCCCAACACGAAAGTAATTTAAAAAAGTACGTTACATTTTCGTTTCATTATTTTTCTTTTCGCGTGCATTATAGAATGAAGAGGATAATCTCATTATGAGAAATGTTCCTTTGAATTATAAATATGTATAACATATTACTTTATGTAACCGAGGTAAATTGATTTTTGGAGGTAAATAGGTGTTGATTGCATTACTTGGAACACAACCCCCATGTTATAGTGCCAATGTAGAAGCATCAAATGAGAACGCTGGAAGGTTTTCTCCATTCCGTGGATGCAAACCCGCATGCTTGAGGTCGGACCTCTCACTGTCTCCATTTCCTATTCATACAACCACGTACAGCTTAATTAAGATCAAAGGTGTTTCAATGTACTACGTAATTTTTAATGGATCCTACATTGTAGGAGCATAAAGAAAAGTTAAGTATTATATCCGGGGCACATTTGTTACCGCGGAGGTGGCCTGCTTTGTTTCCCGCTCCGCAAACTTTGTTGCCTTCGTTACGTTGTTCACTTGGTCGGAAATCGCTATTACACTTTATGGATTGGTATTCGTTTCCCTTTTGTATTCGCCCGAAAAAGCATTTTGTTGATGAGACACAAACTTAGTACCAGCCATTTTTTCGTGGGGTTTTTGTTGGCGTCTCGCTTTGAGAGCGTTATTGGAGAATGGGGTATTATTTAGATTGTTAATATCGCGGCGGTTTGGTACAGCCTTGAGGAAGTGAGGCCACTAGATCAAAAGTAAACCTATTACAACTTTTAAGGAAACGGCCTTGTGTAACCAATATTAAATATTACGTAACGTTTCCATGACTATGATTTTTGTGGAAAAATAGGACTACCGTTTGTTTACCGGCATTACCTCTTTTCCATCATTTTTATTAATAGTACATTGTGTATTAAGGTCGGTAAGTAAGGAATTACGATCGAGGCTCTATTAGAAGCCCGAAGTCGAGGCTTTCTGAGTCGAGGTACGTAATTCCTGGAGTCCGGTTTATAATGACAACAAGAAATCGTGAAATGACTACATCGCAAAATGACAAGGTTTCAAAATGACTACACCGCAAAATGCCAAGGTTTCAAAATGACTACATCGTAAAATGACAAGGTTTCAAAATGACTACATCGTAAAATGACAAGGTTTCAAAATGACTACATCGCAAAATGACAAGGTTTCACAATGACTACATCGTAAAATGACAAGGTTTCAAAATAACTACATCGTACAATGACAAGGTTTCAAAATGACTACATCGCAAAATTACAAGGTTTTAAAATGACAAGGTTTCAAAATGACAAAAAATAGCCATATACACCGTGTCCAATAAGTTTGCATACAGTTTAGATTCTCAATAAAATAAATGTACAAACAGTTAATACAATCAAAAGTATATTTTATTAATGGCACACGTATGTATAATATTTACAACAAATATTTCGCAATAACTCCACCTTTAACTTTTTTTACTAGCTTCAAACGTTTCTCAAATGAATCACACGCGGCACGCACCGCTTCCATTGGTATTTGGTCCCAAATATGCTCGATAACCTTTTTGAAATGATCCAGGTTTGCGATTTTATAATCATGTAGTTTCGAGAGCATGTACGACCACACGTAATAATCTAATACGTTAAAGTCCGGAGAACTGGGTGGCCATTCATGTTTCGGCAGAAAATCGGTCAAATTAGCCTGACACCAAGCTTGAACAGCGTTTGCCGTGTGTGAAGGAGCTCCGTCTTGTTGGAAAACATAATATTCGTTCTCAAACATCCTTTTTAAATTTGGAGCAACCATTTTCTCCAAAACCTCGGATTTATAGTATTGAGCATTGATTTTAACGCCTTTATCGATAAATACTAGAGGTAGTTTACCCCGCTTACAAACTGCACCCCACACCATCACCGATGGTGAGCTCTGGAACCTAGGAACATTTTTCTGGTTGTCCGGAATGTCTTCTATCATTGGTGCCCACAATCGATCATTTTGGGCGTTATGAGGCTGTTCTAACACGAACAGTTTCTCGTCAGAAAATACAAACTCATCCCCTGCGTGCCAAGAAAGTATTATGTTGGATCTTTGTACTCTCTTTTTCTTGGTCGCTTCGGAAATGCCTTGAACTTTTCGTTTTTTGTAGGCATGGCATCCAAGATCCACCCTCAAAATATTGTGTACCGATCCATTTGACATTTTCAGCTCATCAGCCAATTTTTGGATAGAACGGTGTTTTTTCCGCCGAAGTCGCTCTTTCACAATCTTTACTACTCTATCGGTTCTAGCTGAACGTGGCCGACCGGATCTTTTCCTGTCTTATACTGAGGAGGTCTCTTTATACCTTTTGATTGTGGTGTAAACTAGCGTTTAATTCCAAGGGGTTTTAAGGCCTTAAAGTAGCACCTGGGCTGTCGCCATTGCAAAATTTTCTGATAATCGTTTCACGAAACTGTTTCATCGTGGATTCAAAGAAAACTACAAATGCTTGATGTTTGAAACGTTATTTTGTTAACGACACCATACTTTATTAATTAAAATAAGAATTCGATGGCCTGTAGTGTGTATGTCTTTAGGGTTAGTGCAAAAATATGTGTATTCGAACTTATTGGACACGGTGTATACTTAAACTATTCACATTTTTGAAGTTAAATATATTTTTAAAACGTTTAAGCTAAAATTAGTATTAATATTTTACAGAAGATCGAAATATGGTTAAATTAGTTGTTTTGAGCGTCCCGGAGCCAAAATGGCACAAATGGAACCCTTATAGTATTTAATAGGACGTCGGTGCTATGAAGAACCACATTTTTGCAGTTCCACTCTTTCGTATCGGGTTTTTCTTTCAATTCTGATGAATTTCTCTGTATTAACAGCTACGGAACCCGACTCGTCCGACGTGCTCTTCCCTGTTTTTTTATTAATGAAGAACGCATGTATTGATTAATGACTATATAAATGAGTACCTAACAGTATACAAAAAAAAACACAGAATTGAGATTGATTTATTTCTATGTATATGCGTACACACTACTTATTCTACGACAGTGAAACGACTTCAGTTTCGTAAATAACGGTTGTTTGGAAACCACGGCTGGTTTGATGATGCAGTCGGAAGACTCGGAAGGTGGCTATAGGAACTCCGCAACCAAATAAGATATCTAGCCCGTTGGATTTGTCTTAAAAATGATTGTTTTATTTTTATTTTATTATTTATTAGCTAAATGTACATAGAGCCAGGTGATCTCGAGATCTGGGCATTATGAGATTTTGGTATTATGAGATTTTGGTATTGTGAGATCTTGGCATTATGAGATCTCAGCATTGTGAGATCTCGGCATTATGATATATCGGCATTGTGAGTTCTCGGCATTATGAGATCTCGGCATTGTGAGATCTCAGCATTGTGAGATCTCGGCATTATGAGATCTTGGCATTGTGAGATCTCGGCATTGTGCGATCTCGGCATTGTGAGATGTCGGCATTGTGAGTTCTCGGTATTGTGAGATCTTGGCGTTGTGAGATCTCGGCATTATGAGATCTTGGCATTGTGAGATCTCGGCATTATTGTGCGATCTCGGCATTGTGAGAACTTGACATTATGAACCGGACTCAAAAAAACGACGTTTTGATACAGAAAACTATTAAAATCGATTATTAAGAACATTAATTGAGTATTTAAGTAACATGTAGCGAGATTGCAATGAAATTCCTGTTTAAATAACATTTTAAGACAATTTTTCAATTGCGTGTAAACTCTTTGCTTGAACTTGCATGACCTGTATGCTGTGCTATAAATTAAAAAAAAAATACTTACCGACCTTGGGTTTCATGGTAAAAAAAAGGTCGAGGGTTTTATATCGGGCATTGCGGCCAAGTTAACCTGTATGTTTAGATACTGTTTACGTGCAAGTGTGATGAAAAATTATTATTTACCTAAGTCTACAATGTAATATGTAGAGGAAAATATGACACAAAAAATTGACAACAAAAATAAACGAAAGTTTTACTTGTAAGTAAATTGTATCTGATATTACTGAAAATGAATTCATATATTGGAATTATATCCCGAACGGGCGAGGGCTCCTATTGCCAAGTATTAGTCGAAAATTAATTGATTAACCCGTATTCGTGAGATGTAGTATCTAATTCCACTAATACCACTTTAAAACTAAACCCTAATCACCTGCAATACTATTTACGAATAATTCTCTATTCCGATGGTGCAATCGAATAATTAGGAGAACCATTTGATTATTGCTCGTATATCACTTACTTTATCTATATGTGCTATATTAAACTCTAAGTTAATGTATGATGGTTTTCTATGACACTTGAGTAAGTAACGGATGGATTTAAGTTTGAAAATATCGCTACATCACTACATTATTATAAAACATAGTCCCTCGCCGCGTCTGTCTGTCTTTATGTTCGCAATGTTCTCATAAAATACCGAACGGATTTTTATGCAATTTTCAATATCAATTAGATAATTTTTCACGGAAGGTTTTTGTGTTAAATGAATTCTGGTTTATCTATCGAAGCTAAGTGAGGGCGGCTCGCTAGTAAACATTAATGACGATATCGAATAAACACTTATATAGAGAAATTAATACATAAGTATAGTAGATTTCATAAATATGTATACACTTTAGTACATTGTCACGTTAATCGCTGTGGCAGTTTAAAACATGACATAAAATAAACAAAGTACTAAAATGAAAACATATTTATGAACTCGACTGTATTAGACACTCATCACACAAATACTTGTACACTTCAATATGTCAGTGTGTTTATGCATTTTGCACATAAAATCCTCCGCCTAGCATAGGTACATCTCATTAAATTATCTTGCGTTATACCCTAGACAATATCGGAAGTCGTGTACACGTATCGACCATTAAAAAGCAAGGACCATAAATCAGCAGCCCTTCGGCTTCGGAGCACGAAACATCTGAACATCTGCGTTTGGTGATCCCCTACCTGCTGCGGGGCTAGGGGAGGCGGCGACCTGAATAATTGCTGTAATCACTGGCAAGAGTGCCAAGCCAACTGAGCGATGATCACGGAGTGAATTACTAAGCCTTTGCCACCCCTTTTAGTATTTCCGATCTCAAAGTTCCGTTATGAAGTGAGATAAAGACCGTTAACTGCTAATTGGTTGGTCAAATAAAGTCGATTGATTTGATTGATGAATTATAAATATTTTATTGGAATATAACCGCTTAATTGATTGCTGGCATTTATTTGATTAAATCAAATTCTTAGGAACAATATGTTTGTGGATCATTGTCCCGTCGTATGTCCTAACTAAGGATTGCTAAAGACGTCGTAAGCGTTAGTGTGTTTCCTGATATAATATCTTCACATTCCTTCTCGTGAGTGTTTTAATCAATGCTTACTGCACTACTAGGTATATTTATGAATTAATTGCGGGTATAATTGGTTAATTGCAAAATGTAGGTATGTTTCTTTGTTCAGTACTGTACGTTGTGCGTCACCCGGCAACTAAACAGCTTTTAAGTGGGTTAAAAGTATCACAATACTTCAAAAATACACATTTTTTTCTTTCGTACATTCCTTACGCTTGTTAGCGTGCTAAGCCGATTTAACAAGAAACTTGGTCCCTCTCGAGATCGTAATATATTTTATATTTCTCGTAAATGTATTTCAATGCCTATGTTACTTTGTCCCGTAATAGGTATCTCCATAATAGGAGCAATCTAAAAATTTCAGCAACATCGCCCAATAAAGCACACAGAGGGTTTTGCGGTAAGAATTACTGTCAAAGTTGCACAATAGACTACACGTGCGACTTTGTACGTTTATTTGTGACACTATTTGTCGAGAATTGCCGCAGCAATGAAGCTTTTTACAGCTACGTCAGGCATTCCGAACTTCATTCATAGTTGGTTATGGGTTTTTGTCAGTAAAGTGACAATAGTGACATTAAAATGTGTGTTGCAAAGAGATTTAAGTAGTTAAATGAAATTAAGAAGTAGTTTGCTTTACGTTACTTGAGGTTAACTGTACTTTATGATTTTTATTAAAAATACTATTGTCAAATTTAGCACTAATGTGACGATAATGCCTTATTTTTTATTATTTTCATGTAAATGATTGTAAACGCTTGGACGAGGCGATTAGCCCCCACGTTTACTGTGAATTTCACGTGTGTGCTTATACTTGTCTTGTACAAATAAAATAGATAATATCATGAACTCTACTAACTCTTATAGTAAAATAACAAAAAAAAAAAAAGTTTAAAAAACTACAAGAATGTAAAAGGACCTATTTGAAAGATCAAGTAGCATAAAATTACAGAGACCTGCAGTGCCAGTATTCTGTACTGAGCTCGGAAAGGGTGAGCTGTTTTGAGAGTTTCCATAACATGGACATACCCTGGCATTAATGAAATGATTTTATTTAAAGTTAAAACAAACACAAGCGAATTAGAATCCACAGAGTGTGATTGGTCGATTTTGCACAGCTCCGTTGCGCTCCGCTTAAGTGTGAAGACAGTTTTAACTTGGTACTATTAGAGCAAACCTCTTTAGATAATATATCCACATGGACGTGGATTTCATGTTTTTTATCTTTGATATATGTATATACCTCATAGTCAGTGTTAATCAAGTCTCTTATTCATTCTCAATTGAAGGGATGTTTACAAAATAATAACTAGCATTTTTGGTGAATTTGAGTTAGTTTAATCATAGCGAATTGTTTTGATTTGCTTTATTATTCATTTTTCAGGCGTATCCATATTAATATGTACACATGACATTAATGACATTAAAATAGCTCTCCCTTTCCGAGCTCTGATTCTGTAAGAATATAATACTAGCTTGGAAAATAAAAAGTGGAAAGTACCGAAATTTAAGACATTTTATGTAAGATTGTCCCCTGATGTATAAAAAATATATTTCTATTAATCGTAAGTGTATTTTTTATCTTTTTCACGTCTAAATAGCATAACAACGCTATCTGTTTCGTTTTAATTAAGCAGGTAGAACTTTTGTTCGCCAAAAGTTAAATCGTCGTGCCACTGCAAACTAACTCTCAGATGACCTATTAACACATAACCAACGCTCTCTGTCACAGCTAATGACAAACATTTGCAACCTACTTAACTATCCAAACAAGCAAGTAGAAGTCAGGCCGTTTTTATGGTTCAAGTTGCATACAGAATGCCTTGGAATGTGCGAAGTAAACACTTAACTGCAGGTTTACTTCTCGTAATGCAGTGGAAGTTTCGCCGCGCGGTCGGCAGACCAACTCCGCTGGCTGAAGTTTTATGGTTGCAGTTTTAACGTGGCCGAAGCCCCGGTGAGGACCACTACACGCTAGCGTAGCGAACATCAAATTATACCTTTATTTTTTCCAACAAAATTCAGTTTTTAGCGCGCGAAAACCTCCACATGCATTCATGGCGGGCTTGTGCTGACGCGCTTAATAATCGCTGGTATGCCGGGCGAACATGCGGGCTTAACGTGTTTTTATGCTTCAGTGAAAGGATATCCTCCTTTGCCTGGTGTAGTGATTTTTGGCTCGAGTCCTAACGCAGAATTTATGGCTTCAAGAGAAGTAGTTTGAAACAGATACAGCTACTTGGTAACGTCGATAGCGGACAAATAGAATAGAAATAAATAACGAATCAAATTGTATTTACTCGACATGTTTACAAGCTGTGCTCAGCTATTTGACTAAACGCTTTGAAGAGCAATATTAAAGGAAAGCATTATTACAATATTATTCAAAAGAATTGGCCGTTAAATCGACCGTTTAAGATGATTTGGGAAGCACACTAAAATAAATAGCGGGTATTCACGTAACGGTCGGTGAGTCAGGGAAGTTGGAAAGTAAATGGTATTAGCATCGTCTAATCACTATCAGGGGAGCTCTCCGTCTAGCGTTCCGAACCGGGTACCTACGTTTCATAGCCGTTCCCGTACACTTGCTGGCCCGTTCGGGGAGCCTTCTTGAATGCAAATAAGCATTTGGAACGCCTTTACAACATAGAGACGCTCTTTATTGAGCCTGCTCGAGCAGATAACCCGCCGGCTCGGCGTCGGCAAACACTCCGCCACGCACCCGCCCAAAGCGTGTCGCGCCGACTATAAGAAACCAGTGAAATCAAACTTTTAATTACTTTAAAACACGTTTAATAAGGCAATTTTAAAACAACTAGAGAAAGAAATCTTATCTCGAGAAAAAGCGGACAAAAATCAAGAGAGAATGCAAATTTAGCAGGAAAAGCGAACTAAAGCGGAGCTGTAAATGTAATTAGATTTTCAAGTTTACAAAGACAAGAGCTCTCAGGTTGGTAGATTTACTGCTGGCTGACCCACCTCCCTGCGGAGCACGATAAATGAGACGCCGCGAGGTTGCGATACTAATTATCCTATAGGTAGACGCGTTAGTCCCACCGAGTTTGCTTTAAATCTTGCCCCCCGCCGCGGTGACTGCAGTCAAATACCGATCGTGCTAACGTTTTATGTATAACTAATTACTGTCTGTGATTTTGTTTTTATTAGTCGCTAAATTCTCCCGGATGTTGTTAAGTTTCAAAAGGGTAGATAGCAAACGTTGTGCTATAGATATTATTCGTCTCTAATAGATCTATACCATAAAAAAAGAATTCAACATCGCAAAACAGCAAACGTATAGCACAGATTGTTACTTCAGCCAATCCTTTTGATAATTAATCCTTCGTCGTACTAACACTTCGTAGTATGTACGTGAGACGTTAACTAGTTGCAGTCCGTAAAAGCCACGCTCGGGTCAAGCTCGGAAGGAAGGCATTTGCCTTGAGTAATTGCAGCTATCACCTGATGGCGACTGACGGAAGCCAGCGGTCCTACCGACTGCGCCAGTGCAACAAAATCAACTCTCCGATTTTAAGCTTTTGGGTTGTATTATAAACTAGCGACCCACCCTCACTTTGCTTTGGTTTATGTGACTTTTTAACTCCGTTACATAAACTACAATTTATTATACCTAACCCGCAACTCCGTCTGTGTAGAAGTCGTTTATGGCTGCTCCCTCGGAAACTGTCCAATTTTTAGGAATTAAAACTATCCTATGTCCTATTTTAGGACCTAATCTATATTTAAGTGCCAAGTTTGATCCCGATCCGTTCATTGGTTCAAGCGTGATTGAGTAACAAACAACCCAACATCCAAACATTTTCATCTATCATACTAATAAGATAAGGTATCAAAACCTGCCAAGTTTCAGGCAGCAAAAGGGACAGAGCTGTATGACTGCAATAATTCTGTCCTTTGTACACTTAGAAATGTAACAGATATTATGGCCACTGATTCTCTTACTTTGTTTTAGAAATAGAACTTTACTGCAATAAATGGATAGGCTTTTAAATAGACTCCCTCTTGGAATCTTGCCCAAAACACAAAGTCACAATTTATGCTGTCTGATTATTGATTTAAAGGGATTTTACAATGGTTTGAATACATTATTTTTGGAAATTTAAACATGCTGAGAACATGCTTTAATATTATTTCAGTTTAAGTAATTTTGATAGACATTTCAAGTTTTTAGAGAATCAGTTAGACACACATGCATTTCCTTTTTTACCGTCCAAACAATTCACTCCTTTTTGAAAAGTCATGTTTATAGATTAAAAAGCAGGGGACTTATCCACTTTTTCTGTCCTTAGTGACATTTTTATATCATCTAAAAAAAATAGGGGCACTTTACACATCAAAAATCTAATCTACTGAGCGCTTCCCAATATTATACCACTGCTGAGAAAAAGAATCAAGAATTCAATACTATTTTCTAAAAAGTTTTTTTTCTAAATGTTCAGGTAGTTACTACATACATACTGATCGTAAATAATCCTTAGAGCAGACAAACGCTTCAGTAAATCTAATAAAATACATATCCGCAGAGACTGCACCGGCAACTCGTTACCACATCTAGGCAATTTATTAGGATTTACGGTTTACCTACGTTTTGGAAGATTATTTTTAAAGTGCTGCAAACACGAGGTGTTAAGAATAAGAAAAGGATCGTGAAACTCGTGGGATTTGTTTCACAAAAATAAAGGAACGGGAAATACTTTAACTTTACTGTAATGTTATGTATGAATCTAAAGTTATGCTGTAATGTTGGTTAACTTTTACTTTGTAAAACGAGGTATTTCGATCTAGTAAAGTTAGACTACAAACGATGCCCACTGTAAATTTCCTTATCAATCCTAAACCTACACTTAGTGGACTTTTTTGTTAAAGTACAATTTATAATTAAAAAAGAAGAGTCAGTAATTAAAAGTGAGTGCCAAGCAACACGAAAAGCGGTATAAAGTACGGTGAATACGTTAAGATTCAAAACAATTAACGGAATATTTATAGGTTTAACCAGCGTTTTCCTTCAATATTATCTGCTCTGTAACGTGTAACATAACAATAGCGTAATTACTGAATCAATTTCTAAAACAAAAAAATGATAATTTTCACCGCTATAAATAGCTGGCACAAAAAAAACGAGGAAAGTTACGCTAATCAAATTATACCCGAACACGGTTGAAGTCACTGCGAAATCCTTTTAATATTCCAAATTCAAATTTTGAAAAGATTTAGGAAATTCCGATGCTACTCAAACATTTTAAGGAATCGTTTGTTTTAATATGACAATAAACGAGACCTTTGGCCACAAATTTGAGTTTACGTGAGAATAATACGTGCTCAGTGCCCGGAGGGTGTAGTCGGGGTGCGCGGAGTGCTAATTGTCTGGCGAAATGACTAACATTCGAGATAACACGTAGTGTAGCGTAGCTGTGTGATGCATCATGCAAATGAAAACAGTGTTATTTTGCCTTGATTTTGAAATTTTATCAGAAATCAAAACGAATTTAATACATGTTTACGATTATTGTTTTGTTTTATATTACCTTTCTTCCTCATTGAATGTGTTTTTTCTACTCGCGTACAATAAACCTCTAATATTGATATCGTTAATGGTATCAGAATACCACCTATTGCGTAACCGTAGCGTGAAAACCATTCTTTAATAAGCGTTGCCATGGTAATAACAGTTCTATAATAATAATTATTATTATAGTGTTGTTATTACCATGGTTACGGTAATTCCGGATATTAGTTATGGCATTTAGCGAATACTTGACATCCTAATTTGTATAAAAATATACGTCGTTGTCGCGGGAACAAATCTATAAAAGAACACATAACAGAGTGTTTGTTTAGTATAAACGGAATATTCTGCGTATACATTCTAAGCTTCTAAGAAGCTCTTCATATCTGGCACGAAGTTTTCGCTGGAAACGGTCAATCAAACTCGTCTTACACTAAGTAAACAAATATAAATCACCGTGTCAAATTTAATATTAAAAATAAATATTATGTCAGTAATTTTCTCCAAAAAAAGTTTTAACTTTTTAAATATATGTTTGCCATTTGCACTCAAATTTAATTTAGATATATTTTTGTATGTTTTTGTACATATCAGATCAATCAAGAATGACAAATGTCTAAAGTACCTAGCAGGAAAAGTGACTATAGAGGTTGCGGTTAGGATTGCGTAGCTAATCTCTTTAAATATGTACTACTAATTAAGTCAAGTAAGATATTTGAAGAAAATAAAAGTGTCACTTCTGTTATTGCCTATTTGTCATAATCTTTCACTGCTGTCAAATCGTTTTTACTCCCGCGATAACGATGCATGATAATAAAGCGTTAAAAATATTTTTACGCCAATTAAAATTACGCGTATAAAACATAAAAATATTTTTGAGAGTAATTTTGCGTTTAAAATTACATTTTTATGAAGTTCCTAAAAATAGTTGTTAGATATTCATTGATTTATTATTTGGTTACCATGGTTACGTTCAATATGGATGTCAACAAAATGGCGTTTCGTTAGGCATTCCATCTTTTATGATAAATTGTCAGAACTTACTTTAGTGACTATTAAAATTTGCATAAAATTTGTAAACATATGTACATACATACATACCTTCACGCCTTCATTCCCAGAGTGGGGTAGGCAGTGCTACAGAATTACCAACAACTCCAAAAACTTGTTGATAACTCTGTAACCACAATTTGCACAATTAGGCTAAGATGTTTAACAGTGTATATTAGTGACAGGTAGCAAGCCCATCGCCTAACAGTACTACAAGCCTTTATTCCCTTAGTCGCCTCTTACGACTTCCACGTAAACATTTAGCAATAAAATTCACAAACTATTAACGTGAATGAAAATGACTTTGACGATAAGTAATTAGAAAAATGAAATGAATGTAAGTAGAAAAGTATACTTACAAGAAAAGTTTGCGATGGTTTATTTTTGTCATAAGATTTTAAGCTTGTAGATAAAGTTATATATGCAACGGTACATAATTAGCTCTTAAGGTACTCCTTCCTGTAATTAGAGCGCTCGTACCTTAATAAGCTTCATTATGTACCAGTTAGGTACATAAATAACTATTTCATAAATGTATTTTATTATGTATTCTAAGAGACAAATAGAGGTTAATATCTATTACATACGGAATTGATGTCTCTTTATTCCTTTTTCACGTAAAATGCAACAACAAACCGATGTTGTGCACAAAGACAGAATGAGGAGTGAATTCATCCCGAAAATTTACCGTTCCAGGGAATAGCGATAAGCGAAGTCTACGCGACCGGGTCGCGGACAAAACTACTGCAATAGTTATAAATAAGGTGAAAACTTGCATTTCAAAATAAATATTTCAGTCGACTGCGGCTACGAATGGTACAACAAAACGAGTAGGTATAAAAAGTTTCGCGAAGTTCCCCGAAGTTTGCCGAGCAACATGAATATTCACAAACGCCTCGGGAATGGAATGTCCAAACAACTTATATCGCGTGCTAAGTGACGGCTTCGGTTCTAACTGACGAGATGCGCAAGGGGCCTATCAGGTAAACAAATCGATTTTTTATTAATACACTGAAAAAAAAAATGGTCGCTTCTGACAGATTGTGATTGTTGTGCATAAGCGCCTGGATTCCATCCGAGCCTGGCAAGACGTTAAACATAGCAAGCATGATAATGACAATCACAACAACAAGGTTCAATTTACGCTCAAAACTTTTATTGGGTTACTGGTGTATTTTTTATTTAGAATGATTTTAAAAGTTAAAACAAAATTATATCTATCTAATATATAATCAAGCTCAAAGTCACTCAGAACTATGGAGAGGGCTATGCTCGGGGTTCCTCTGCGTGATAGAATCAGAAACGATGATATCCGCAGTAGAACTAAGGTTACTGACATAGCCCGAAGAATAGCTAAACTTAAGTGGCAGTGGGCGGGGCACATCGCTCGCAGGACTGATGGCCGATGGAGTCAGAAGGTTCTTGAGTGTCGTCCGCGGACCGGGAGACGAGCTGTAAGTAGGCCTCCAACAAGATGGAGTTACGATCTTGTAAAGATCGCGGGAACGCGGTGGATGCGAAAAGCACAATATCGGTCTGAGTGGAGAGCCTTGGGGGAGGCATATGTCCGGCAGTGGACGTCTTTCGGCTGACATGATGATTATGATGATGAATATATATAGGTATACAATTCTCGTGCCACAGTGTTTGTAACAAAACTCCTGCGAAACGGCTCGACCGTTTCGTATTAAATTTCGTGTGTATATTCAGTAGGTCTTAGAATAGGTCGGTAAGTATATTTCATAAGGTTTTTATGAAAAAAAATTACACCCTGGCAGTGCCGGGCGCGGACAGCTAGTCGATTTATAAACGTCTACATCAGAAATTACAGGATGCAGGATTGCCGATAGGCCTTTGGTGACCCTTGAGGGAGCCCCAAAAACTATAAAGATGTGTCCTGCTGCTCATATCGAACTCCCCTATTGTATTTTTATGTTGATATCGTCAATGCCCAAACGTTTCTTTCCCCTCGACGATTTTAATATAAAAAAACTATTTTAATATAAAAAAACCTACAAGCCATCGGGTCGCCTATAACTTTCTAAGCATTGGCTTGACAAAATTCAAGGGACTACCATAAAAATATACTGATACTATGGCTTTTGTTTATTTAGTATTAGGATGCTCTTCTATACAGTCTGTTCCTATTCGTTCCGTCACTCTTATAAACAAATCAATTTACCATTATAACTCCATATTCGCGTACTTTCGAAGGTTGAGCATAGTCGTATTAGTTATTTATACACTTAATCACTGTCTTCATTTTTTTTTGAGGTAGTAATCTCTAAGTTAAGTTAAAGTTAAGTAAGTTAATCGTTGCCTAGTACTTATAGTACAAGCCTAGAGCTTAGTTTTGGGCTAGGTCAATTTGTGTGAGATGGTCCCCTGATATTTATTTATTTATTTAACATTGTATTTTTGATGCAAAGCACTTTCGGTAAAATACGATGACACTGACTGGTGCTTGACATTATACATTTCGTTTTTTCGAAATATATTTGACATGAAAATGTAGTTATGTTTTGAGAGATTTGATTGATAAGAGAGTTTTTCGTCTCTGTCGCACCCAGCATAATTAATACGATGATGATGAGGAATAAACCAATTAGGGGTAAAATTATTCTCATCACTATTTCATCCTCTATCTAAAGACAATAACAGTTAGGTATACTTGATATTTTCATTGGCAGTCTGAATAGAAACAGACTAGATGTATATTGGCCAATTCCGCATATCTGCAATTTCATCAACACGCAATACAGATTCAACGAACTTCAATATTTCCAACTAAAACCGCATTTCTAAATTTCGTCCAATAGTTAATGATTGATACTGAGAACTCTAACCGCCTCCAGGCTTTAATAACCTGCATGGGATATCTCATCGATTATGTAATATAAGTCACGTTTGTGTTAAACAAACATGCCTATCACATTATAAAAAAGCCAGTAGCACATCTTCAAACAAGGGTGCATCCAGCGGCTTGTATGTGTGCGCTTTATACGTACACGCCGCAAGCCAGCTTGGGGCGTGACCCAAAGCTGATAACGCTGAATCAGTCGGCTAAAAAAAACAACTTTTATAACCTTAATTTATCTTTAGTAGGGAACATTATATTCAAAAGTTGTCCGTAATTGCAGATTTTACTATGAAATCTGCCTTTTTAGCCAAAAAAAGAGTAAAAGTGAGTTTTAATTACTTTCCTTACTATAAATCTGATAAACTCAATGCTTTGAAATTTAATTATTCAGAAACAATCATCAGTAATGATATAATTACTAGCCCACCGATTAAAGGTTTAATATGTTTAATAGGTCAAATTATCGGTAAATCAGTATGTAAGATAAGTAGATGTGATTAAATATATAAAACAGAAAGTAATGCAAGGTATAGGTTGAGTAGAAGAAAGTTTGTCTGGATGAGATTGCTTTCGATAAGAACGCCTGTTGTTTCATCATATTTTTATTCAGTTCACATCCACCCACTGCGGAGTAAAGGCTTGTCATTTTCCCGCCACTTTACCCGGTCTCTCCCTGTTTTTTTCCAATTTTTCACCTCTTTTGACATTGTAAGTGCTCGCATTTACTGGGATAGCTTTAGATTTTTTTTTTATATGTGCGCTTTTATGAATAGTTGATTAAGATGATAAAAGCTTTATTATGTCAATAACTTATGTAAAAGTTGGAAAAATACTGTAATGAACTTGACTTAAATTTATCATCAACATAGTAATTTCAACTTTGAACACCTGCCATATCTTTTTTTTTCTAGAAACGAAATGAGCAAATAACTTTAAAAACATGCGTAATTTATGCCAATTCTAAAATGGTATGACACATGACATCTTAATGCATAAAAGTAGTAATTCGTATTACATTTGCCAATATGGATCCTCGGAAACCAATGCTAATCATGTAAAAAATTATCTTGTACTCTACGATATCTCATTTGTTAGTGCTCCAGTTAAATATTTTTTTATTGGTGATGTTTGAAAGACAATATTTATTCAAAACCAATAAGTAACGAAGAGGAACTACGGCGACGTGTCTTCAATGCAGCCCGAGATATATCGGAAACCAGTTTACGAAAATTAAACCGAAATTTTATCCGAAGATGCCATTTATGCCTTAGACTCGGAGGGAAACAATTCGAACATTTATTGCAAAAACTAATGAAAATTAAACCGGTTTTTTATTATCTTTGAACCAAGGTCAACCAAAAATCAATCATATTCTTCAAAGGAGCACTAACAAATTAGATATCGTAGAGTACAAGATAATTTTTTACATGATTAGCATTGGTTTCCGAGGATCCATATTGGCAAATGTAATACGAATTACTACTTTTATGCATTAAGATGTCATGTGTCATACCATTTTAGAATTGGCATAAATTACGCATGTTTTTAAAGTTATTTGCTCATTTCGTTTCTAGAAAAAAAAAGATATGGCAGGTGTTCAAAGTTGAAATTACTATGTTGATGATAAATTTAAGTCAAGTTCATTACAGTATTTTTCCAACTTTTACATAAGTTATTGACATAATAAAGCTTCTATCATCTTAATCAACTATTCATAAACAAGCACAAATAAAATAAAAAAAATCTAAAGCTTTCCCAGTAAATGCGAGCACTTACAATGTCAAAAGAGGTGAAAAATTGGAAAAAATCTTTAAATTGGTATAAATCGAAAACGGTGCAACTTTTACTAAGGTCATGTTAGGCTGGTGTGGTTCGTCTGAGGCTGAGGAATCTCCAGTGTCACTGTGACGTGCTATTTTTGGGACACCTTGTATAATACTTACTCATATTAATTTTCTACGCCAGCTCTATTCAAAAATGCCATACATTCGTAATAATGTGGCGTGCATTATAAAGGTATGTGGTATTATAAATTTAAGTTATGGTCAATCGTAGTAGTTTTCACACATTTTCGTCACGTATGTAATAGATGTTAATTATTATCATATCAGCGAAATAAAAAACCTATAAGAAATATGAAATAAAATAACCACAGAGAAAGTTTATTGACAAAGATTTCAACAAGCTTCATATAAATTGAAGACACACTTTTTGCAATTAAAAACAAAACCATCTATACTTATATTGATGATGTGATAAATGGTGTAACTTGACAAAAAAGACTTGAGTCCCTTTTAAAGCTTTTTACAAGCCAGTAACAGGATTATTTTCAGATTTTGAAATTGTTATTTAATATGGGAAATCCACTTGCAGCCTGCAATGCGTCGTGCGAATGTGCGTGTAAGTCCGTATCGGATTAAGCTTAACACAACTTCGGCAAAAACTGCTATCAAAAGCGCAACACAATCATACCGCGTGGTGCAAACAGATAAATTGCCTACAAATTCAGCCCCAGTAAAGCGGATATAGTCCTGGCATGAAACAAACAGTCGAGGTTTATGCAAATTGGCCTCCTTTGTATTTTCCGGATTAAAATATAGTGGGAATTAGTTCCGCGTCAGATATCCGGCCAGCGGCCACTTGATTTTATTTCCCACTTCTTTATTTTAAACTTTACATGCACGCTGTTTGTTTTAAATGGCTGTCTCAGCTGAAACCGCGGTAATGTGTAGATCCCGGGTGCAGGTATTTGGTTGGTTTTAAATTGTGGCAATTCGAGAACGTTGCCATGCTTGCATTTTTTATCTTTTTCTTTTTTATAGCATGGGAAGGCAAACGAGCACACAGGCCACCTGATGGTAAGTGGAAACTGTGACCCATAGACATTCGCATTCACAAGACTGCAAATGCGTTGCCAACCCTGAGGACTAAGATGGAATGCCTCTATGCTAGTCATTTCACCGGCTGTTTTATCCCCAAACCGGAACACAACGATGCGAACACTGCTGCTTGGCGGTAGGTTAATGGATAAGATGGTGGTACCAACCCGGACGGACCTTGCACAAGGTCCTCCCACAAGTAAACCCGCATTTGGTACATGATTAGCAAAGACATCGTCGCTTACATTTAAATAAGGACGGAGTTGTTCTGTTTTACGTCTTTTTTTAAATCTGATATGTGTATTATTTTTACTAGAGTTCTCAAGGTAAAAGGTAAAATACGAATGCATAATAAAATTAGCTTTTATGCTAATAGTTGGTAAGTTCCAGCGTTTTTAATTGTCCAAAAAGTAAAAGAGGTTTTCTCATATTTTGGAAACACACCATGCTGCTACCACATAACGCACATCTTATTAGCAGTCAAATTGTAGAGTCCGATAATCCAATTTACGATGCAGTTTAATTATGTGCAAACAATATATTTCTTAATCCATCTAATTTTGGGGCAATTATTGTATTATATTTACATAAGTTAAAACTCTGATAAATACATTGTTTATAATACGGACAAAGTTGTTTGTTTGCTTTTCTCTATTCATATCTACTGGTACTTGGACGGCCAATTATTTTCCTCGACCGGAGGCAGGCATGGGCGGAGCGATTAAGTGTATCCATTCCCGTGATATTACTTATTATTATCGGAGATTGTTTGTGAAGGCGATATTGATTGGCATGTCAGGTTTAGCCGCCATGATATCGTATTTGCTAAGCTTTCCACTATTATTATAATATCCATTATTTACCTCAGCTTCACTTAATTGCCAGTCCAGGATGGATCTTTTTTAGTTGACTTTACTGTACTTTCTAGTTTAGTTTTACCGGTGGCTTTTTAAGACAGCGGACAAACTTATACAGAACCATTTTTGAGAATGTGTTTAAAAAAAATATGCTCATTTAAAAACAAAATCTGAGTTTAATAATGAGGTTTTTCCAATAACTTGAAATCCACCTTAAATAGTATCGAGTGGTATTCCTTTAAAAAACCCATTAAGATTACAAAACTTTTATTATTTTCTGTAGGTACCTAAAAATATGAATTTAATATGGGAACCGCACTATAAAATATGGTTTACCGCGTTTTGATTGACCATTTATCTGTGTGACTGATTATAATATGTTAGTTTCCCTTATCCCATTATATCATACTGATAATAAGCATTACATATACATTGATATTAAATGACAGTAAGAACCGCATCAATATCTATTCCGGATTTCAAAAGAACTCACCTAACGAACAAAGAAATTGAGGCCTTTTTTTAAATTTGTGACCATCCCGAATTTTAAAACCAAGCAAGTAAGTATCTATTCGTGGCTTTTACAATCTTTAATGATGTTGAACGATGCGACACAGCTCGCATACAGTGCCGGTAGCCACCGTGTCCGTTATTAAAAAAACGAGCTCTTTCAACCTCCCTTTCTGTATAAAGGGGGTTGCCTTTAGTTATTCAAACAGTTCTGTGTGCATGGTGGTACTTCGGCGTCATTGAGACGCGGATGGAATATAATCGCTAGCACGTTTTTAACCCGCCCTGTGCGAAGCCAAAAGGGCTAAAGGTAAATAAGGTTTTTTTATACAGTTGCTCAAAAAGTGGTACTTTTCGTAGCTGTATATCGTGTGGAAAGTTGGATTTTTCGAACTAGTGCTTTTTATTTGACTTTTTCCATCTGCATATCGTGCGGAATGTTGGATATATCGCACTAGTGCGGTTTGTTTTTAAATATACTTTTGCTCTAAGCCGTGCATCCAACCACGACCGACCACCGTGACTCGCACGCGTCACAGCAATGCACAGCAATTTGGGTTACTTTCTATGTTTATTATGCAAACCTAGTATTTGACGATATATTTTTTGTTTTAATTATTTTATAAAAAAAACAATCATTTCGGACAGATCGTGGTCACCCGTTAGCTCACTACAGAGTCCAGGGGGAAGAGGACAGATACACACATACATAGATACACGGATATACACATGCACAGATACACACATACCCGTGCATAATAGATACACATCTTTTCGAAAGATCCTCTTCGTGCAGAACTGTCCTTTTCACTCGTTCCGAGTCATGTCCCTTGCTTTCAGCTCAGGCCAGGGCACCGCAGCACCCGTGTAAAATAAAATACTTTCTGCACTTGCATCAAAATGTACTATTATCTATTGGTCTTTAAAATATTTTGAATGTAATAAACAAGGTTTTCCATGATTTGCCTAAAACCGTGTATTACTATGTGATGCGCTAAAGATTTTTTTTTTTATGGCGTCGTGGTCAGGCAAACGAGCACACATGCCACCTGATGGTAAGTGGAAATGTGACCCATAGACATTCGCATTAACAAGACTGCAAATGCATTGCCAACCCAAAGGACTAAGATGGAATGTCTCTATGCTAGTCATTTCACCGGCTGTCTTGTCTAAGGCTACAGTTCGGTTCAGGAACACTAATCTTATTGTGCCTTATAGTGTCTTCAATCCACAAAGGCGAGCCCCGCCACTCAAATAGACGTCGTTCGATTGCGTCAATAGACTTAATATTAAGTGGTAGGGCGCTATATTAAATTAATATGGCTCGCGTCAAAGAGCTTACTAAACCAAGAGTCTATTATTTGCTTAATCTGTGCACCGTACAATGTGTCCTGCTATAATAGCTTTTAAGAAAACCAGAGATAGCTCATATTGCTAAATTATACTTGAGTGGCTCAGCGAGCATGTACAGTCAACGATAATTCTCGGAAGCATTCAGGAAACAATGTATGACTAAAGCTTACTTCCTGATTGAGCTACTTTGAAATTTATATGGCAGAATTGACCAAATATTAAGACAAGTTATTTGAATTATTTTTTTCTCAGAAAACAAATACTAGTTATCTCAATGTTTTGAAATTAATGTTATCCTTGTCATTTTTTGCATTCAAATTTAACTTTAAGATTTTAAGTTAAGTTTTATCAAAACATTTCTGGCCGGTGATGATAAACTCCTTCATTAGACGATTCCAATTTAATTTTTGAAAAAAAGAAAGGAAGTTTTTTACTACCCAAAACAGTTTTACGATTGACTTGTGGCAAAAGGGTCAGAATCAGCGTGAGCTGGCTCCTGCTGGTGCAGAAAACACAGCGCTGGTTTTCACTTTGACCCTTTTATTGTACATTATTGTATCAACGGTTTTTTTTACAAAAAAAGTGCGGCTTCACTCGTCATGTCTAAAATGTATAGTTAAACATGCAAGAAACAGACATTCCAAAAAAAACAGATTGCGAAAATATCGATAAAAAGGAGGTGGGATTGAAAAGTTTTCATTTTATTGTTCCTATTTTATCTTCGGCCAGTATGTGCGAGGCCAGTAAAGGAGAAGTTATATGATTGGCCAAGAACGTATAAGTATCATAGACGATTAAAATAAAACACATACTGCGTGAAAGTGATGCACTTGGTGGAGTAAGAATGAAAATCCTTTGCTGTTGCTACCCAGAATCAAACGATTTCAAGGAACTTCCAATACATTCCACGATACGCTTTCTGGAACGGGTAGAGGCAGCATTTAACTAAGTACTATAAAATTTGAAGAGTATCCGTAAGAAACGTATAAAAGTAAAATATAAGATCATGGACTACATAAAAATATAATTGTGCGTTAATCTGGTAGTTTTCGGTTTTTAAATTATACTTAACTTAAAAAGTTAAGTTTAGTTCCTGTAGTACCAAATAATCAATCATATTGTCAGGAATTTAAGACACTGGCCCATATAAAATATTTTTTGGTCCCGGTTATTAGTTTCCGAGGTAACAAAATATAAACGACTACGACGCGGACAGAGTAGCCACAACAAAGTAAAATGAAGTCATTAAAAAATGTTGACTGTCAACAAAATGGACAGAACAATTTGTAATATAATTTTTCTTTATTCGATTCGATTCGACTACTTTGAAAATGTATTGAAAGGTATTATTTCATTAATTTAAGTGGCGCCGGTTCGGCTTTTGTCATATCAATAACAAAGAAAATGGTATTGATTGGATTACTTTCTTTCGTTTTACTTCAACATACATTTCAATAAATGATTTTTAACTTTTGTGTTTACAACACAAACATATTGAAGTCAATTAGTTAGTGACATGTGGCTAGTTATTGTTAGTGACTCTGCCTACAAAGCTAGCGGTCCTGGGTTTAAATCTCAGTAAAGGCAGATATTTGTGTAATATGCGCGAATATATTATGTTCCTGAGCCACGGATGTTTTCTATGTGTTTAAGTGTATATTTATCTATATAAGTATTAATGTCGTTGTCTAGTACTCATAGTAAAAGCCTAGAGCTTACATACCAGGGGCCCTGAACAAGATCCATTCGGTGAATATTATAGCTATCGAAAATACGTTTGACGTAAGTCCTCCACGCGATCATCTGGCAGCTTACGTCAATCCTATACATTTTCGGTAACGATAACGATAGCAAAATGAAATTATCGTAGCGTTCCGTACCCGGAAGGAACCCAACAGGACCCGACTGATATGCCTACTCTGTCCGTCCGTCCGTCCTCACTTTAAAGAGCTGAATCTTTGGAACTGTAATGGATAGCGTTTTTTTTTTCAGAATAGCTTAATTACGACAGATTTATCAAAAAAAAAGATTAACAATCAATAATTGCGCAGAAATAAAACAAAATGGAGATACGAAAAGAGTATTTTTCAGAAGCCCGAGAAGCACTTCTACTCTGATCAAATTTTAACGTCAGAGCCCATTTTTCCCAAAATCCCCAATGTTATTAATTAAATAGGTTAAAATCAGCTGTAACCCTCTAAGTGCAAAGGTAAAGAAAATTTGATCGTTCCAATGTCCCATTTTTTGCTTCGCATCAATAGAGAATCCTGTTAAAGTTAATTGAGGCTCTAAGTTATTTCCGCCTCATTATGTTTCAAACGACAATATTTTAAAGGAAACGTGTTTAAAAATGTGCTTTATGGCCGTGTAGTGCACCCCGATCAGGTTAGTTTTTTTTTTTAATAATCTCTAGTTTCTGCGCCTAGACACATTTAAAACTGTTAACGAATACGGTCTGTCGTCCTTATAGACCAAAAGTCCTTTATCATCATCTTAAATTGCCCAGATAAACATGTATGGCTATACTACCCACCTATATTTATTTATCTATGTTAACCCTACTTGGTCTCAACCGTTTAATCATGGGTTACTACATCTACGTATTTTACAGAATAATGTTTACATAATCCATTTGGTCGTGAAAATAATAACAAAACAAAATAACAGCATTTACTTCGGTTTAGGTGCATTTTGCCAACGTTGAGTTATTAATGTATTATCACCATGGACTTCCTAGAGAAATAAATCCATAGATATCACACGCTAAGACAAATAATATTTTTTCGGCTACAGAGTATTTTCTATCTACTTCAGTCAAGTCCATCATTAAAATAAAATACTTATTACATACAATTTGTTGGTTTTTTGTTTATATTGTGTCGCGACATTTGCTTATAATAAAATAAGGTTGGGCACAGAATATCATCAGGTAACGCTTCATTAAATCAGTAAATTTACCCTAAAAAAACCCTCACACAAATGACTAAAACCATTAAAAAAATAACAAAATTGTTCTACGACGCTCCGACAGCTTGCGTTATTCCATTTCAATTTTCGATAAAGATAACTTTGTAGAATGCATCGAGACTGGCTATTCAGGTTATAAAGTGATAAAAATTAACGACAAAAATTTATCAGACATAAATCTGTCTGTGCACGCAGCTATGTAGGGTGTCATAGAAACACTCTATTATTTGTCATCAGATAAAATTAAACGTTTTGATCCACACCTCTCCACGGCAATAAATGCAACCATAATTGGCCAGGTCCTAATACTTTGTATTTTCTGCGCGGTTCAAGTTTTTTTCAGAGACCGAGCACACATTTAAATCAGTGCATTGGAGGATGGCCAACGGCAGTGCAGTGGGACGGCGACCGCCTTCGTTTGCTGCACTTGTACACTTTACTCGTTTTCACGAACAAACAAGCTCACTTTGTGAACGGAATCGCAAAATTTACAGCCTCATTTTAAGTTAATTAATTCCTTCTTTTTTGGAGCAGTTGTTGATTGAACATTTCGTAGACTATTGGCCAGTATTTATTTGTGAAAACGTGTAAATCGCGTGCTGTCAGTTTTTAACGTGGCGAATTAGAAAGTGACAGGATGGAACATTAATGCTAACGAGTATAAACGTTTTGTGCAACTGGTTATGTGTATAAAATAATAAAGATAAGTATTATAACACCGATTTATATAGTCGTGGTTTATAAGAACGCGGGTAGAATTTTAATGCAATCAATTTATTTCACATATTTAATGGCACGTTATTTGGCAGAGCAAGGGAACATTACATATAACTATTTCAATTTCTTATTACAGTTGAACAACTAAATTGAATTATTAATTAACCTTTTTTAATTACTCTGCGTTTCAGACTGCAAAGTATTCTTCCTCACTTTGTCCGATTTATTCATTTGCCTTGCTTAAATTTTCATTGTAATAGGCAAAAGCTACTTTGTTACCGACATTAAGGGTTTTTCTTAACAGTAGTACTAAAACATTGTAGCGCAATTTGTACTTAAACGTTCGAAGATTGCTCGAATACTAATGAGTAGGTTTGATAAACCCTCATAAAATCACTTTGTTGTCTGAAGAAATAGAAACGAGTCGTCATTTGCCATAAATCTAAACTCTTATTCATATTCATACTCATTTATTTAGGTTTTTTTTTATAAACAAGGACAACAACGTTGACAAGTTCAGAAACGATTATTTAATGTTATATTTGGAAAATAAATATTACAATAAAAAATAATTACCATTTTTATACTGATTTAATTACTAAAATGTATAAAGATACATTAAAACACGGCAGAAGGGAATGTTTTAGTCAACACTCCACACTAGTGGCGAATTGTATGTTAAAATAGTTCAAGTTATGAATTTATAATCTAATAGAAAATTATTTTTCTATATAACTTGACTAAGATAATTATACACGACCGACCGCTATAGAGGCATTTTAAGATAAATAAAATAAATGAGTATGAATATGAATAAGAGTTTAGATTTACGGCAAAGGACGACTCCATAGCTTGCTATTAGTCTTACCGTGCGACAAAAACTCCGATGCCTACTCATCAAGCTATTCAAATAAATTTTGAAATAGACACACCATTCAGTGACTAGCAATTTTTATTTACTATAAAAATATCGACAAAGTGGACAAAATCGGAACATCAATTTATTTAATGTTTGGTTTGGTATGTGGATTTTCATATTTATTTCAACATCTGATGATCTTATGACGACGCGTCGGCCTAGTTGGTAGTGACCCTGCCTACGAAGCTAGCGGTCCTGGGTTCAAATCCCGGTCAGGGCAGATATTTGTGTGATTAGCGCGATTAAGTATTTAGTACCCATAGAGCTTAGTTTGGGACTAGATCCATTGATGTGACATTATCCCCTGATAATTATTTGTTTATTATTCAGTTATTTATTATTTCCTGTTGGTTTTATTTTCCATGCGAATAAATAGTACCTAAATAATTAAAAGATTTGTAAAACATGCTCAAAGTAAAACATACGCTGAACAACGAAATCATTGTTTTATGCTTTCATTTTAACTACATCGGTCGTTTTAACACAAGTCGGCCCTAAATTGTTGGATTCTGGGAAGACAGAAATAAAACAAATGTGTAAGCCTCCATTTCTTTCAAATATATAGTTTTTAAGTACATAGTTAATTAGCTTTCGTAGAAGTAAAAACCCTTAGATAACTTTGTATCGCGGCTGGTATAACGAACTTTTTGTATCGTTATGAGTCATCATGAATCACAGCTTTTATCTAATGTGATAATGCACCGTTCCCTCGGTGTGTCAACATGAAAAAAACAGGGGTTTATCTCACACAAATTGAACCTACTCCCGAGCTACGCTTTAGACTTGTAGCATAGGTAGCATTGGTACTATTGTAGGGCCATTAGGCCATTACCAACTGACCGTCGGGGCAATAAATCATTTTTATCGGACTCTCTCGCTCGTACTCGTGGGGCTTATGGCGAGCGTAAGGGATACAAGATAACGCTGATACTACACGCATCCCTTACGCTCGCCATAAGCTCCACGAGTACGAGCGAGAGACTCCGATAAAATGATTTATTGCCCCGACGGTCAGTTGGTAATGGCCCTACAATAGGCAACTAAATACTTACATGCATAGAAAACATCTAAGACTCAGGAACAAAATACTCGCGCTCATTACACAAATATCCGCTGCTCGGACCCCTCACTTCTTAGTGAGGCTCACTCCCAAACAAACCAACTACGCCAATCAAATATGTCGCCGAAAAAATATATATATAATGTATGTGAATAAATTACAAACACTTATAAATAACAAAAGAGCATGTTTTATGAGTATGTAGATTTTTATTCCTACCATAAATAGGGTGACGGCACCAATAATGGACACTTTTAGCTGATAGGCACCAGTAATGGCCACTTTACTCTTAATTCAAATTTAATAAGGTCCTAAATTGATTGTTGCAAAACAAATGTTATTGCTGCCTTGTCCATTACTGGTTCCATAACCCTACATACTTACACATACATACATACATATCGTCACGCCTGTAATCCCAGAGTGGGGTAGGCAGAGCTACAGAATTACCTAAAACTTCAAAAAGTTGTTGATTAATCAGTAACCACTTTTTGCAAAATTAGGATAAGATGTTTAAAAGCGTATTAGTGACAGGTTGCAAGCCCATCGCCTAACAGCACTGCAAGCCTATATTCCCTTAGTCGCCTCTTACGACATCCACGGGAAGACATGGAGTGGCACTAGTCTAACCCGGCAACCACACGGGCGTACACTTTACATATTTTTTTATTTACATACTTATTATTATTTACATACTTTCACCCTACATACTTTCATGCCTGTAATCCATATAGACATACAATTTAACCTTTTCCTTTCCGGCTATTGAGGAAACACAGTAAGGAATGATAGTTAACCCTCGAACCCCTTAAGAGCTTGGTCAACAATATATAAGACGAGATATTTTATTGTATCATGTTTCAGTGAAAGCATTTAAGTACTATCCGCACAATGCCTCTATAAAGAGGTGAACAACCGGCTTAGGGTAATACAGAGTTATCGGCCGATGACAGAATCGTCTAGCCTTCGACAACACGTCTGGCGGGATTACATTCCGACATATCGGAATTTATGCCCCCAAAATATTTGGCGTAATAAATAATGGATGAAACAAAAGCATAAATAGAAGTAGCAATTTCTAGAATACGAAATGGAAAAGGACGTAGCATTCAAGACTTATATTTTCACAGTAAATAAACTAAAACAACTTAACATCGCTTTTATTAAAACCAACGCCTAAGTCACAAAGACAAATACCGACGAAACAGGCCGCTTTATTAAAACATTTTAGAGATTTTATCAAGAAATATATCAAATAATATTAAAAAAGTATTACAAAACAAACTATTACAATTAAATACTTCGTGAAACAAAGCAAGAAAGAAAATATTTGGTTAAGTAAGTAGGTACCTATTTTACATTTCGTTCTAACCAATTGAGTTATGTTAAGCTTTTTGTGTTTCTTAAACAAACAATATCAGACACGGTTGTTGGTTTTTAGCTTTGTTATATTAGCTCAGTTACTTACTACAATACTAAGAGCAAATGTAGTAATGTATAAATAATACAATGTAGTTTTCACATCATCCGTTTATTCTCTGTTATTACATTGCGCCACTTTTAAGACAAAGCACCCATAATAAATTAAAGCAAGAGGGTGCAGTGAAAATTTAATTTCCACAAAAGCCAAACGAGTTCAAATCAGTAAGGCTACGACCGGGAGGAGGCATTTTTCGCACTAAATCCAAACAACGAGAACACGCAGTTAGTGCCCGTGACGAGCGAGAATGAATGACGTCGCATTTTTCTCGCTAACTCCGCGTCCTCCGCAATAAAAGATTCATGAATCCAAAATGCACGCCGGAGAAGGCGCGGGCTTTTAAAATTTGGAGTTCGGCGTCCACTTTTATTTAAATTCACTTAGGATTGGTCAATCTTGAAATTCAAAGAACAGTTTACATTTACCGTTTGAATTTGGAAGCACGAAATTGGTAAAATGCGTTGCGTGACCAGATGTATGTAGCTCGTATATTTATATATGATTCGATTTTGAATTTAATGACAGTAAAATTAATTAAAATTAATCGACACAAAAAAGTACTACTAAAAATAACTTAATCAAGTTTCATTAAAAAATATAACGCACATTTGCGTATCACGAAACATAAATGTTTGTAAATTTTTTTATTTTTTTTTACCCTACATTATGACGTGGCACAAAAAGTCCAACTCAATTTCCCGGAAAAACAAGTTCACAAAACCAGGGCGGGCGCTTATTGTTTTTTCTTGTGCTCTGTTCCTCTATTAGTAGTTTAGGTCGCTAGTTTTCCTTCACTCGACGCTGATTGCCGGCGCGGTCTATCCATACCTATGCCTAATCTCGGTGTCTCGTTATCATACTAGAAAACTCGTTGAAATAATAATTTGATACATATGATAGACGTAATCAGTTGATACCTACGTTATTTTTAGGGTTCCCTAGTCAAACTAGGAACCCTTATAATTTCGCCATGTCCGTCCGTCTGTCCGTCCGCAGCCTAGCTCAGAGACTAGTACTAGAAAGCTGTAATTTGGCATAAATATACATATAAGTCACGCCAACAAAGAGGTAAAATAAAATCCTGTTTTTTTTTGTATGTGTACCTCCCCTACACGTAACTTAGGATGCATTTTCTTTTCTTTGCTACCCCATAGTGTGGGGTGTTGTTGGATAGGCCTTCCAAAAATATTGCGGGTTTGTGACGACCATTTTTCGATTAAGGTATCCGTTTATGAAATATTAAGCTTTAAAGCGCTAATTTTACTTGAGTCAAGTGTCCCCCCCCCCCCCCCCCTACAGCCAAAACTACAAATACTAAAATTTAAAAAAATATTTTAAATGAAATCACATTTATAATGAATTTAATAGAAAAACTATCACTACTAAGTAGACTTCAGTGGTTAGTGAGTTACAAACGGTTTAATCAATGTTTATAACTACCGAAAACTTATTTGCGGCGTTGGTAAACTGACCGAGACCTATGTCGATGTATGGGGCTAACAGTTTTCCAACGGCAATGTTAAGTTTCTCGCGAGGTTAAATTTGTTTGTAGTAACGTCTTCGGAACCCTACACTGAGCATGGTCCGACATGCTCTTGCCCGTTTTTACTCATATGTTAGGAAGGATTGTTTTTCGTTTTATTCTGATAAGTAAGCAACTTGAAAAAATTGAATTGCAATATAACATAGCCATATAATAATAATATATAAATATTTTATTAACATAAATGTCACTATGAGATCACCCTTAAAACAAAAGTACATGTAAAATACATGTTTATGTTTATATTGTGCAATTTCAAGACAATATGCTTTTGTTTTTATCAAACAAAACGTAGTCGTAGCTTCGAGTTTAAAAAATGATATTGTTTCATAGGTACGTATTTTGCATAATGTATTGCGGGATTGCTCAGTCGCCGGCGGGCGTGCGGGAACTATGCGCGGCGGGTACGGAATCCCAACGATTTGACAAAAGGCCGCGGAGTGCGAACTGCCGTTATGAGCAGCTAATAAATACGGAGGGGAGGCGATCAAGTGGATGCATGAGCTGTTCCGCTCTTTACTGAATTCGAGGGCAAAAGTGTTCAGGCGTTTTAGGGGAGGTTTAAGTTACGATAATCGAGAGTAAAAGGCGCGTTTTCTAACCGAAAATAAAAAATCTACGTTTTTGTTTTGAAAAAACATAACGAAAATATTGTGTCAATTAGAATCATTTTCAAGACAAAGATACTAATTGATTGGAGGATTAAAGTCAGTTTTATTTAGCGTAATCTGCGTCAAGATGACGCTTGGTAATATTAAAGCAAGAAAAATCCTCTTGGAGTAAGCGTTTTCAGCGCAAACATGTTTAGACGTCAGATTTATGTTTTCTGATCCATCTGCCGTGCCGTCTCGCATAATATTGCGGACGGACTTGGAAAATAATAAAGGCAGAGAGATAAGGTTTTCGTCTGTTCAAGAGAACAACGAAATTGAGTTGGGACAATTTTATTTTACATTTTCCTTAAGCAAACACATGAATATGTAACCGTGTTTCTTCGAATGTGTTTACTTGATATTGCTTTATGGAATCGTGTCATTAATAAAGATTGTGTTGTTTTCAATACACTATTCTAGAAAGTATTAATGAATTATTGTGACAGGACAATAATGAACGTGGCTCGATATGATAGATCAGATGAGGTCGTTCGTAATTAATGATATTACTTATTATATTACAATACAAATACGGGTTAATTTAGTATTTCTTTAGTTATTCTAGACTGATGAATCATCTAAATAGAACTTGACTCGTATCAGGAAGTAAAGCAATCGTTGGAAGACAGATGGTGTTTTTCTCGAGCAAAAGACCGAACTTAGGGCTATAAGATGTTTTATGCGAATGTATGGGACTGAAATAGGTTACCGAAATCCTGTACTCATTCTATGGTTTTTGCAGTCTTTACCGTTTGTCGGAATCAACTTCTCCATTCCCACTGGTTGATGAGTCCTCAGCTAATGATAACATTGTTGTAGGGGTAACAAATCCTACTGATAAAAGCTTAACTTTTAAAAAAAGAGAAAAAAACCGATAAAGATTAACCCTTTATTAAAAATCATGTAGCTAACAACACACCGCTAATAACACATCTTTGACATTTTTGTCACGGTCGAATCAAGGACTTATTTTTAATTAATCACATTATTCATATTACGTGCTCACACATGTGGAAAAATTAATCGTCTGAGGTAAGGGTTTAATAATGTTCATGAATTACGAGCTACAGTTTTACACTTAATAAATAAATAGGTAATTATCATAATTACGTAAATGACTTTTGTATAATGATATGTATAGATGGCTGAGCTACTTAAAGAGTCATAAAAAGCTAAGCGGATATGAATAAAATCATAATTATTGGCTGTATCCTGGATAACCAATATAAAATATATGCTGTTGATCCTGAAAAAAAAGGTTGTTGCCGAAAAAGATTAATAAATAAATAAATATCATGGGACAATGTCTCACCAATTGACCTAGTCCCAAACTAAGCTCTAGGCTTGTTCTATTGGACTAGGCAACGATATAAATACTAATATAGAGAAATATATACTTAAATACATAGAAAACATCCATGACTCAGGAACAAATATTCGCGCTCATCACATCAATATCTGCCCTTACCGGGATTTGAACCCAGGACCGCTAGCTTCGTAGGCAGGGTCACTACCAACTAGGCCATCGCGTCGTCAAATCAAATTAACTATACGAACAAAGTATTAAAAGCAAGTGTTTAATAAACCAAAGATAATAATTAAGTGAGCCAGCACTACTCATATGTCATGTGTACTGCTCGTATAAACCATATTTCCTCTTGCAATGTCCAAACAAATTGTACCGGAGATTAAAATCAAACATCTATCAGACAACAGAGACAAGAACAAAATAATAAAAATAGGATGTAGCGTAGCAACTTTCTTCGGGCAGTGGAGCGGAAAGACGAACCAATTTCTGAGCCGATGCGGAGCGTTTTGTTGGAAATAGCTTTCCTTCAATCTGCATTTTCTTGCTGATTTACCAACTTTCATACAGGATGGAAACTTAGCGGGTGGAACTTGGAGCGGATACACGTAGAATTATTGCAGCCGTAGCGTTTGGATGCAGTGGCCATGTTTAATGTCGCAACTTCTACCTACCCATAAACAGGAGTGATCTTGAGTGGGTGAGTTCATGCTTGTATTTGACTAGAGGACACCTGAAACTTTGTGTACATAGTATCGTTTTCATGTCGTAATATAATTTTGAAATATCCTTTCTCAATTCCTTAACTTTACATAACTTATTTGAAATCCCAAGTCTTAAGGTTCAGCGGATTAAGCTGCGCGTTGTCTGTCAGTCAATCATGGGCATGATCTATTAATAAAGTATTTCTTGAGGTACTTTCTGCTGAATTTCCACACATTGTGTAAATTAATAGCAATCGGATAAAATCAAGGTTTTCTTTAATTTTGTATTTTAAAACTGGAAAAGAGTAATAAATCAAAATTTAATTAAAAAAACAAATGGAAAACCTTTAATAGCGTTACCCAGGCCAACTTGTAATTTTATACAAAAAATATCTGAGGCGTCGTGGGGTGGACGGATAAAATGAATTAAAGGGATCTAAGAGGACCATTTAATATTCCTTTGTTAGCGGATTAGCTAACTAAAGAAAAGGTGAACGCTAATAAATTTAAATACAAAAGATAATTTACCCGAGAGGCAATTTCAGATAAATTTGAAGTTAATTAAATTCTAAATTTGATTATTTTCGCCTGTCTAATTCGTCCTATTTTAATGAGACGTATATTTTCATTATTGTGCATTAATAAAGACATTATTCAAAAAACTTCGTGATCGTATACATATAAAATATATATTTACTAAACGCCATATAAAATCGTGCGTCTCGACCGTAATAACAATTGAAAACATAAGGCATCGCTGAAATAAAATCCCCTGCACATCGCACTACAAGAATAAATCAAGATCGTTTACGTCACGTGGGGTGGTTGCAGCTAGAGCGGAGATCCCGGCTCCCACTGCCTATAGACACGTGTTTTTGATAGCTCACTCATAAAGTTTCGAGTTCGATTACTGACACAAGTGAGATGTATGCAGGAGAATTAACAACTAAGCGGGCTCCGTCTCACGTGACTGGAATGTTTGAGAGCCGCTCGTTTTGCATTTCGAAAGGATCTAATTATAGTGTCGGAAGGTGCAATAGTTTTAATAAAGACGCGCCTTTGAATAACAATCAGGACAAACACAATAAGGGATTTGACACACTGGATGCGGTCTGCGGTCAGGTCAAGTATTCTGTATCACTGTCATAATTTAGTAAACAGATAGAGGCAAAAGATGCTTGATGGGATCGCCGACCACAGAATGCATCTAAAGTGCCAATTCTCTAATAAATGAAATAATTAATAATTTAATTAATAGTAAATAAAGATTTCATTTATTGTGATAAGGCCTTGTGCAGGGTCAGTCCTCGATAATTGTTATAAAGCACTAAATACAAAACTTCGGAAACCCTGCTATGTCATTCGTCACTAAATCGAGAAATAAATGGAACTACCGTAACTTCGAACTTCCATTTTTAAAGTACGGCCCCTTATCCGGGTTGCCGCTAAGTAAGTGTTTGATCCAGAAAGTTACCAAAGAGTGTATTTAATTTAGATCTTGAACTTACTAAGCTACAAGTGTCGCTTAGTATCAAACTGGTAGAGAAAATAAACTAACAAGACGGAGCGTAGATCGATATGGCTATCCGTAACTGTCAACCTACCCGCACACTTTAGTTATCCTGTCGTCATGACAATTGCAATATCGGCTAAATATCTATACACCGTGGGCCCGAATAACCCGAGGGATTTTAACCATCGATTTTAGAGCCCAATTGGAGTATATAAAGTAGTATAACATGTAGTCCAATAACGCACGATTCCCGAGATTTTTATTATTTAAAAATCAATTCCATAGTTAATTTAATTTGAACTCTTGTCACCTTAGCTTAAAGCATTATTTACTAAGAAAGATTCATGTTGTAAGTAGCACTATCATCAACATACAACATAAATTAATTAATCGATTTCTTAGTAAATAATGCTTTAGGTTAAGGTGACAGAGTTCAAATTAAATTAACTATGGAATTGATTTTTAAATAATAAAAATCTCGGGAATCGTGCGTTATTGGACTACATGTTATACTACTTTATATACTCCAATTGGGCTCTAAAATCGATGGTTAAAATCCCTCGGGTTATTCGGGCCCACGGTGTATATTTATTTATGCCGCGAGTGCACCTGCTAGAGGGGGTGTTCATTTAATATTTGAGTAGCTTAGTTTTATTTAAATTTAAATACGTTTAGTTTTAATATTATGTCAATTAAGTATTGTAATTGTTATATTTTGAAAATAAACAAGTATTGTATTGTAGGGACTTCCAATTAAGTTCTCCACGTTAAGGCTGCCTTTTTAACCAGAGGGTGAAAAAATAGGTATAAAACATCCGTCACTTTCTGATCTGTGCGAGGCAGATGCGCGGAAAAAACCACCAATACAATGCTTAGACCATTTTCCGAGATCGCACAGAGCAACTATCCCAATGGTGTTGCTTAGGATTCCAAGTCCAAAGAGTGCCAAATGGGACCCAATTACTTAACCTCTACTGTCCGTCCATCCGAATTTTAGAGAACTTAGCTTTTGAAGCGTTTTACAGATAGCCGGTTGATGATCTATAGAATTTGACTTGCTATGTGTAGTAATGGCGGATAATTTTAAAAGAAATAATATAGTATTTTTGTTTTTATTCTATCGTGAAAAAGAAATTCCTACAAGCGTCAAATTTAGTCTGAGTTTAGTCAACTTTTTTTTAGGACCTACATGGGCTTAGTGCACAGCTCTGATAGAAATGTAGTCAAATAAGTCGATTTGCTATTACCATAAGTGTTATAATAACATGTTATTCTATGGTAACGTGACGAGTCAAGATAAGCTAAGTATATTCATTTTAATAATTATATTTCCATACTTTCACTGCCCCGTTACGTAAAATATAATGTACTCTCCGATTAGAAATGACAAAAATAATCTAATAAGACTTACTGTCATTATTCGAGGATAAAAATATTATTTTAATTCAGAGCGCTGGTTTTCATCGCGGTGGATATAATTACAACTGTCACTCCGTCATCGGAGATAAAACGTAAAACGTACTCCGATGGAGATAAATAATAGCAAATTGTTGTTCCATGAAATGGAAGGAAGAAATCAAATTTTTCTCTTAAATGCGGCATTTATTCTCTGGCCATTTCCGATTGTAAATCAGCTAATGGAGTGAACGTGACGGGAATCCGGTGTAGGATAAAAGCTGCTATGGAAATGAACTTGGAGCAGCCAAATTACGTACTTCTTGGCAATATGCAACAGGTACCTACTGATAAACATTTTCAGTGCATGGGAGACCACTGAATAACATTATTTCCACCAAAGTGCCTAGTTTTGCCCATCCCATTTGGAATTTTCAGTAAGACCCAAATTTCTAAAAAAATATCTTGCGGCATTTTTGGCGATGGCGATAAACAAAAATGTTGACGTTGTTTGTGCAATTATAGTCCTAACTGATTAACTTGAAATGTTATAACATTTCTCAGTAACTATACACGTGTTAAAAAATAAATTGCTACTTTCTTTAGAATTTGCTGTGAAACCCAAAAATTAAGAATTATATCATAAAAACTGAAAAAACTTCAAAAGTTTCGTTGGATCAAGTATATGGCAGAGCCCGCGGCACCACCCCAAGGTCAAAATCTTGAAACATATCAAGAAACGACGGATAACCGATCAATCGACTCAAGGTAAAATGTATAATTTTTCTGTCCTACCTAAACCTTCATACACTTCGGCGCTTGTAGACAACAATCTGTTTGTACAACATATTATTATGAATTATTAACAATAGATGATTCATGTAGCTATGAAAAATGCACAAAGGGAGTTTATTTTTAATTTAAGCGACATGGTTTTCGATTTAAGACGGATAAAATGTAAAAATAAATCAGAAATCCAATTGGAATTTGGCATTATCAGAAGAATGTATTTTGTTTTCATACTACTTTTATATATTAAATAGAGAGTCCGTGCGCGAGTAACATGTTCTAATTAAGGTTTATGTAACTTATCATCATCATCACCATCATCGTCATCATCAACATTATCATCACCACCATCATCATCACCATAATCGTCATCATCATCACCATCATTATTATCATTATCATTGTCATCATCTGACTTACATCTGAACACTCTCTCAGCTGGATTTAGCCCTCCCCCAATTATCTCAGCTATCGATGATCGGTACTGTGCTACTCGCGTGCAACGGTTTTCCGCGATCCTTATCAGGTGGGTATGCATTACCTGTTCGGACGTGTCTCGACTTTAGGTAGACCTTCATAAAAGCATCAGTGGATTGTCTAAGATAGTATCCCTGATCGATTTGCAAAAACCACTTGTCCCGTGACCTTGTCAACTGTCTTCGTCACGATAGTGCGTTATAAACTTATAATAATTTGTGCTTGTCTTAAATATAGTTTTTTGCATATTTGACTTTATTTTTTTATTGTTTCTTAAGAAATTAGCCTACAAAATACATATCAAAAATTTAAAAAAACAAGATTTCCCGTAAAATAGTTAGTAAAGTTCCTTATTGCATATGTTAGAAGACTACATTTATTTATCAACTTTAATATTAGATCAATTTTACAAATTTTATAATTTTGATGTCACAACTTAGTATAAAGAAAATACATATAACATAATTTAAATCTAACCCTTAATCTACTTTAGCGTAACAATTCCAACCTTAACCCAGTCCTGTGTCATAGGACAGTCAGTGAACATCCTCAGGATGCCATTGTCACTGGCACGCACGCGGTGCAGTAGCGATGCCACTCTCTTGCGCTTGACCGCATATTGGATACGGAACACTAACAATCAAATATTATGTTTACTTAGTTATATAGATCAATTTTTTTTTTTTTTTATTGGTTGATAGAGCCTGATCGTCGGTCCACCTTTTGGGAAACCTGCCAATATAACTTTACTTTAAATGTAACTGTTCTGAAAAAATATTTTATAACTTTGACCAAGAGCCAACAAAACAAAGACGTTACAAAGCAATCAGGGATCAATCGCTACCCAGTGCATACTGCACGGCGATGCATCTTTTTACAAAGCTCTAGACTTTACACTGAAAAAAGGACGACACAAATGACCAATTCTTTTAAACGCATCTACTGCAGCAAAATAACGTTAAAAGGCTGACGCGGGGTGGCAGTAACACTCGTAACAAACGTCGTTATCCTACATTTGGGGGTGAACAAACCGCTGCGAGGACGCGGCGCGACTTGCCGGCGTCTCCATGTCTGCTCGACAAAGCTACCAACAAAAAGACAGAAAACACAAAACGACTTTATACACTCTTACTCCCTTTTACTTTCGTCGACAGTGGCTGACCCTAACCGCTATTAGCTCGCGAAAGAATTAAGCGTATTCATGGAGATTGCCAAGATTTAGCGCTCTACTATCGCACAGATGCCAATAGGTCAACCAACTCCGTAATAGATTTATTTTCTGATAAACTTGTTCATAAATTCTCTAACCCACTTCGCAACATTTATAGCTACGAGTAGGAAGTATTTTATTACACAAAAACACAGCTATTGCCACAGTAATATGTGTAATAGGTACTTATAATACTCCCATATTTACATATTCACATATATACATAAACATGAAGATAGGGTAGTAATTTTAATCATGCTAAAGCCACAATATGTAGTTTTCTGACTCAAAAGCCCCTCAAGTAGGGGAGTTGCACTTAAGGAGAGCATTACTACGTTGCAGTGGTCTCGCAGCAGTGTCGAGAGAGTCCGAGAGCGCTGTCGCGACACTATAGTTGCATGATACCGCAATAACACTCAACATTCTGTCCACAGACACTCGTAACATTGTGCTGAGACTCGCTTTTGTAATGTCAAACGGATGATTAAACCAGCAGCAACAAATAGTCGCTTGTTTATTATTTTCATGGGCAATAACTGGCTTGTTTTATTAACTTAATCTAATCAAGAAAGTTTTACAATCCAACTCAGCATTTTTAATTCATTTGATCTTATTTACATTTATGTGCCCTGATTAATCTTAGCTGTTATGGTTTTAGAAACATCTGTATCTTCAGCATGAAAAATAATAACTTAGGTATACTTTCGCAAAATCAGAATTGCTTTTTAATGGAATCCCATCGTCAATTATATCTGATAGAATACGGAGCGCATTCTTTATTCTATTGACTATCGGACAATAAAATGCTGGTTCTCGAACTAACCGCTGCTCCAACGCTACAAGTAGGTCTAGACATCAATTTATTATGCTTTTCCACGATTTGTGGACTGTGCTCGATTATTTTATCTGTAATAGCTCCAATTTACATGGTAAATACTTAAGTGAAAACTTCGCTGAAACCATTGCTGTTAAATTAAATTGTGTCAGAAATGGAGAAGCGCTGACTTTTTACGAAATTTTTGCGGCTTGACAGATGTGATTTATTTCTAGTAGTGCGCGCACGGAACGAGCAATTTCGCCATCCTTGTCAGTAAGTCACAAAGAAGGAAGTTAGAGCTTCATTTTATTTTATTCATTCGTAAGAAATGAAATGTTTCTCATTGTTTAGGTACACTTTTGGTGTCCGATTATTAGCTTGAAAATCCTTTTGAAACACAAGTGTCGAAAGAAATATTATAGAGATTTTTTACCGGATTTATTTGCACTTAATCAACAAGATAGCGAGAAAACAGAGACGTAGCACCGGCCTGCGTGCAATACACAACAGAAAAGCTCTTACGTGGCGGTATTCAACTGACGTAGGTGAAATTTCTTTGTTGGCCTTTTACTCTTTCCAGAACGATCTTGCAAAGTACCTTTTTACCGGCTTCATCACATAATAACGGCCACAAAAGCGCTTGAATTGAATTCGAGTAAAATAATAATTAAATACTCATGTGAAACCTAATTCAAATTAAATTAACATAGTAACGTTTTAAATAAGATTTCGTGCTGTCTTGTCATAATATTATTCGGTTCGCGAGTAGCGAGACGGCTTGTCTGCCTGTTCCCGGTTCCCTTGTTTATCTGGGGAGGCAGCGCGAGCCAGCAAGGCAGCGGCGCCCCGCGGCAGTGCCTCCGCTGCCCTCTCAGCGATGGGACGCTCGATCGCCGCCCTCGCTCCCTCCGTCGCACGCGTTCGGTCCAAAACACACAGGTGAATTAACTACGCACACAATTTTCTTATGTGAACGCGAAAATGACTCTTTTTATACATTTATACTGTGTTATATGGATAGCGTTATTGAGGGGCTGCTGCAGTACGACAGGTGAGTTGCAATTAGCATTTTTATTGAGTTCGTTCGAACTTGTAAAAAGTTCATAAAAGTGACGTTTTAATTGGAATTGTAATGGTTCCGACTAGTTTAACATAAATATTACTTCATTTTAAAAGGGTTTTTTATTTCACGTTTAAAATTTAAATTGGTAAATTTAAAAATAAACAAATAAAATATGCCTGTTTGATTATTTATATAGGCTAGTTAATAAACAGATACATTAAAATTTGGACCACATTTGAAAATAATGTATGTTTTAAATTTTCAAAAAATTACAAATCAAATTCAAAAAACGTCAAGAGTTGGCTAAGTAAATTTTATAGTAAAACTACATATATTTCCTTAACACCCCGAACAAAAACATTAAGCAAATAAAATATATACATATTCCGGAAGTCGTTTAAAGTAAATCGGCCGAGCCAATCAAAAGTAACGTCGCTTAAACGCGCTCGTGTTGGGTTTTACTTCTAATTCAACATTTTTATGAAGTTTATGTTACTGACAATTTCTTTAAAGAATATATAGTGGGAGTAAAATTTGTAAAAAAACTAGAGCTTGGATATCGGCATCGCTGCACTATTCATTTCATGGGCAATCTTCCAAAACGAATATTGCTCCGAGTTTTTTAACTGTTTTTGTTGATGTTATACTCCCATTTTTATATTCCCTTACTTATTTCCAAGTATAAGCATTTTTTCTGTCGAACGTTGTCTAAAATATATCATCATTCAGTGGAATTACTACGAGGGGCCTTATTCTACTTAGTCTCTACACTTTTTGCTATCGCATTGTTCTTAGCTCGGCAGCAATTACTGCCAAGTAAATAAAAGCTATAATACCATTAAGCTATATTAAAGCGAAAAAATTCGTACATCTCCTCTGGCTATCCGGGCCGATAACAACATAACATTGACAATACAATGGCAATTAGGGTTATTCCAAGTAGCAATACAGCCCTTGTTGTATATACATCCTATTTTAAATTATAATTTTCTCTATTGTTGTATACCTACTCTCTATCTATAGTACTGTATTGTGTCAGTAAGTTTAAGTGAAATCCCACGAATTAAGCCAGTAATAAATTAAGAAAACATTCCTTATCAGATAAATAAATCGCGAGCTCCTTCAACTATAAGATTTATTCAGAGGGTCGTAGAGAAGCACTTGTTATATAACGTAACTCAGTTAACAAGGGGACAGAAGCACAAACAAAATGTACAGGGGCCGGCTTACCCGTGACGCATCGACGGATATCCGGAGTCATCCCCGACGGCCATGACAGTTATGGATGTATTTTATCTCCACAATAAACATTAGCGATGGCTAACATTCCGCATCTCAGTCATGCTTGGGGGAACTGAGTTTGGATGACACACCACGATAAAATCTTCAAGCTTGCATAAACTTTGTTTAGTTTTCAATTTATATATCTCTTTTCAATTCAGCTGCATTATCTCTCTGGTTAGCGAGCCCAATCCTTTGAGAGAGGTAACCATCAGCTTTAAGATCTCTGGAGGTGTCTATGAACCGGGATGAGATATGGAACGGATCAGCTGCTGCACCGGCCTAATTACGGGTTGACTAGACGTGGGAAATGGCGAATGTGTCAACACACGTCGCGTCCCACAACAGTACTCTACTTACCCATTTTCCACGGCACCAATGTAGCTCCGTCTGGTCGCTTACCGTTATCCCTAAGCAAACCTGCTGGTTACAGGACAGCTGGTACAGAGGCGGTGGTAAGCGAACGACGGATCAGATCATTAATAATTGTGCCTTAATCTTACTTGCCTTTCTTTTCTTTTACAAAAAACTCTAAATCATATTAAAAAGCACCTTAAATCCTGGGCATATGAAAAACCAGTGCAACCCGGATATAAGACTGATACGAATGAATTCGTCGCTTCGAACTACGTTTTTAGTGGACTATTTCCAGAGAAGTTGATATAAATAAAATCGACTATAAATATCGATAGTTGGTGTAGTCATTTAATAACACTGAAACGATTCCTTTTATTTAAACTGAAAATAAGTTTTTATCAGAATAGAATTTTCCTAACTGCTTTCAGCTATTGCACAAACTTGGTAGTTATAAGTATTATAAGTAGGTATGTACTCTCAGCCCATTGGAGCCCTGACCCACCATAGAACTGTGTCAAAGTGACGTTATGATTCAAATCGTAAGAAATGTCAAACAAATGGTTTTATAATGTCACTGTGACACCGCTCTATGATGGGTCAGGGTTCCAATGGGCTGATAGTACCTATGGCGGACATATTTCGTTGCCAAATCTTACTATAAAAGTAGATTGTGGACTATGCTATGGTCTATGCTAGCCATTTTACTGGTGGTTTAATCCTCACACTGGAACACAACAATGCAAAAGCCGGTAGAGAATTTGCAGATGCGTTGCCGATCATTGAGAAAGGAGTAGGCTTGAGAATGAACTCATCTAGAGATGCAGAAGAGATAGTAACGGATAGTTACCTACAAAATATTCGCATAGTATCAATCAAAACGAAGTGTGGAGGCGGAGCGTTTCTTTGTTTGTGTTTAGTCTGATTTAATTTATATTGACGACATGAATAACATGGCAAATGTATTTGAGCAAACAATTTTACATTTTTTAACACGGTTTTATCAGACGCGACGTAATCATTAAATTTCTTCGACACCGGCAACGCCTTGGTGACGCCTCTGGCGTTGCAAATGTCCATTGGAGGCGGAGACCAATTCCCATCGTGTGGGCTGTCTGCCGGTTAGTCCGTCGACGGCAATAAAAATGTCACTTAGTAAGTAATTTTTGAAGTAAATGTGACATATCATAAACTTTTATAGTAATCATTTAAAATACATACATTAAATAAGACTGATTTGAAAATACAACACAGAAGCGGCGGCGGTAGGTAGTGCAAATTTAATTGTTTAAGGAAAAAAAAGGCTCCCGATTCCCGATCTCTACACGACTCAAAATTTTTCTGTTTTTAACTCATTCAATATTTAAATTTCGTTACAGACTTGTCTTTTTATTCTGGTGAATATGATTATTTCCTAAAGTTAGTAATGTACTAAAATATTCTTCCAATACGGACCAGATGGATTACGATGCTACAATAACTTTTGCATGGGACCCTTATCGATCTTGGTATGAATTATTCAGTACTACATGGGTTCTTCAGTCATAAGACAAAGATCGTACAGATTTTATAGAGAATTTCAAGTACAATCCTAAGCTTTATTTATTCCGAAGGGATTCAAGATTTAGAGTTGATTGTTATTTTTGTGATACGATTTTAACATTTTCGGATAACACGTTGCGTTTACACAATTAAGTTTAAATTCACGAGTATGATAGGTCTAACATAGTTAAGTATTCACCGTTCTCCACTGTTACCGATCAACGTGAAATTAGGTACAGATATAGTTTATAACCAGCAGACGACCTCGGGTACTTTTTACCTCGGATAAGGAGACAGATCCCTAGGTCATAACTATAATCGGCTTCTACGTGGACGGAGTCGCGGATTTTTATCTGCTGGTGCTGAATATTTGGATGATCCAATGAGAGATAATATTTAAAGTCGGTGCGTCTCTCTCTTGAGGTGTCGCCTCGTGATCGTAAGGTACCAAGTTCAAACATTAGAGTGGCCTCTGCGACCAAAGAGTTTTTATTACTTAAGTACACTATTAGGTACCCACCTGAGTGTTTTCTGTGGTCACCGTTGTTGTTACTGTAACGAGAAAATACTATGCGGAGACCTAAGGCGTTATTCTTTTAAAACGGATTCCTGTTAACTGGTCGATCAGGCGAGCGACCTCACTAGACGGATAAGCAACCTAATTAAGAATGCACACTCTAAAAGGTTGTATGTACTAGGGAGTAAAATTACCGGCGCAATTTTAACACCGGTAAATTACCAAACGCGTTCGTAATTTTTGTAGTGCAAAATTTAACATGAACATATTGTAAATATCGTATATTTTAATACGAATTGTATGAAAATCACTTTAAAACTTAATAAGACTATGAGATTTTTGGCTCGTGCAATAAACTGTTTTATTTGCGTTTCCGTGCAAAAACCTCTCGTCAGTAAAAACCATTATATTTGAACGTGTGTATGTATGTATGTACTCTTTATTGTACAAAATACAGAAATTCGTATACAATATTTACAGAATAGGAATGTACAAAGGCGAACTTAACTTTTAACTTGTTTTGGATAAACAATGTTTGGGTAAATCACCAGTTATTGCTACATAATTACCGGTTTTTTACTGACACCTAAATTGACTGGTTACCATTCAAGGGGAACAGCGAATTCCTCAAAAAAAATGGCTGAATATTTCACCAAGGAAGTGTGTAAGAAAGGTAATTGCTTATTGCACAAAATATCCTATAGGGTCGAGGCACGTCGAAGTGAATCTGAGACTGCCATCTGTAGCTTGAGCACGCACAATTAATATTGAAATCATGTGAAATCGTAAATTTCGAATCGCATCGCACTTACTCTTCGAAAACGTGTTATATACCTATCTATAAAAATAATTCCTTAAACACATTCACGTTTTCATTCATTATTTTACCCTTAGGTACTTAACCTATAACAACTTGATGACGATACGAAAATCAACGTCAATGGCAACTTGCTATCAAGTTTTAGTACAAAATATGGACACGGGGCGCTTATAGCCATTGCCATTCACATATTCTCCATAAGGTAAAAGTTCCTACGTAATTTTTGTTAAAAAACGTATGATAACGAAAATAATTCATTGACATTAAGGTACCGTTACTGACTATACATAAAGTGATATCTTAAAGTTACGAGAAGAATTGCAGTTAAAATAAACCGTCGAACAAAAAGTTGCAAAAAAGCGGCTGTGAGTTAAAGTACAATATCGATAAATTTGATTTCTAACCTATTTTTATCTTTGGTATTTTATTAATAAAATACAAAGACCAATTCAAGGTTATGAAAAATATGCATTTTTATTTACCTCAAAGTGAACTTCTTACTATGAATATAGTTCGCATTTAAAACTTATAAATGGCATGACATTTCATTATAAGTACTGAATTGCGGTCTTTGATAAGAATACATTTTATTAATAGCTGGGTTATCGGAAGCAAAATGATAACTGAGTAATACCAGCAATCAAATAAAGCTAAATGTTAAGTTTAATGTATATTTACCAGTGATGGGAAATAGGTGAGCTAAAATACCTATTCTTTGCGAGAGGACATAATATGGAGTGGTTACAACTGGATAAAATGGTATATATTTTTTGGATTCCGGGTATTTGATATTTATCCGGGCACTGCGAATACTAGCCGTAATGTTGAACATACATTCTTTTCCTTATAGAATGTTTGTAAAGTTTGTAGTAAAAATGGTAACATTCCTGCCATAAAGTTAAAATTATAAGTAATCCGAAAATGTGAACGCCCATTTGCAAGTCATAAACAAACAATGCGTGGGAAAACCCATATTATTAGTCCTGCTACTACTATTTAGAAATCTTGTACATTCCTTCTTTTCTCTAGCCCTTTTTACTAAAAACTAATATTAAACATGCCGTACTTTAAACAAAACATGTTATGTTTTACATTACGATAATTACCCGAATAAATATCGAATACCCGGAACAGAAAAAAATTATAATTTTTATCCGGTTGTAACCACTCTATATTATGTCCTCTCGCGAAGAATAGGTATTTTAGCTCACCTATTTCCCATCACTGATATTTACCCATAAACATTTCAATTAATTATTGAAAACGAACTAAAAAATAACAATAATTACTTACTTAAATATAAGTTAATTAAAATATTCGAGACAAAACACTTAGTAAGTCAAACAGTCTATTGATAGTCAAATCAAAGCTTCATTGTCATGCTCATTTATTTATAATATTGAATATTACATGTCAATTTAAATTGGTTAATTTTAATTTAAAATGTCTGGTCATTCTCACTTGTTTGATTGGGTAGCTTTGTTCAATAAATTAAAGTATTAAAACATAACAAAAATATAATATCCCTTTATTCAATTTCAGTTAAAGCTGAAAAGATAATAAATAGTCTTGCGTCTGAATAAATCTTTATTAAATTTTCAATTAAGTTTTATATTGTACCAAACTACATTCTGTCTCCTGCCATTTTTGAACAATGAAGTGTGTAACTGTAACATAGATATAAACAAAAGGTTTCAATATTCCTATTAACGGGCAAAACCTCCGTTTAATCTTACAAACTCATCTCTATCCATTTTCATAATAGTTAATAGTTATTCCTAACAAATAGGTACTTAGTATGATACATAGTGTGAGCTTAACCCATTCATTGCCGAAGACGCGAATTCGCGTCCCATGTATGTGTAATCGTAATGCCGAGGACGCGATTTCACGTCCCTCGAGTTATTTGTTTTTTTTTGCTAGAAAACAACTGTACTTAAATGCTGATACCAAAATGTTACTTTATTTATGAAGGATAATATAATATTAATACTGTTGCTGGTTTTCGGATTCAGTGCATTTGTAATTTTCATAATTCTTATCTCGGATGCCGAAGACGCGAATTCACGTCCGATGTATGTGTAATCGTAATGCCGAGGACGCGACATCGCGTCCTCGAGTTATTGGTTTTTTTTTTGCTAGAAAACAACTGTACTTAAATGCTGATACCAAAATGTTACTTTATTTATGAAGGATAATATTATACTGTTGCTGGTTTTCGGATTCAGTGCATTTGTAATTTTCATAATTCTTATCTCGGATGCCGAAGACGCGAATTCACGTCCGATGTATGTGTAATCGTAATGCCGAGGACGCGACATCGCGTCCATGAAATGTTAACCTAATGCCGCGGACGCGAATTTGCGACGTCGCGTGGAAGGCGGCGGCACTGCGTGATGAGTAAAAATATGAGGCGTCGGCAATGAATGGGTTAAGGGTTCATTTTACTAAAGGCAACTTTTCTACTCAAATTAAATCGGAAAAACCGGAGGTTAAACCTCTTGCAGACTCCGTCAATTTTTGACGTGGAACCAATGTTATCTACGATCCATGGCGTATAGTCTATCTAGCTCTGTCCGAGCGGATACTTGTTATTGAAGAACGTGATGTCTCGAAGTTTTCACACTGTGTCCAGCGCAATCGATGTACAAACAAACATACGTGCCAGCTGCCGTGCAGCAATGCTTAGGCAGCGGAAGTTTGTGAAATATGTATATTCAATTCAACATTCCTGACCAGGCTTACCTAAATGATTCAACTAGTCCCATTCATATTAACCATTTTTTTTTCAAAATTTGCAAGTTTTGTTGAAACTTTGCTGTAGTTATCCTATGTAACTTCTGTACCTTATATGTTATTGTAAAGTGGTAGGGAATTCCTAACATCATTAAACGTTTTTGTGACGTATAAAACGTATGCGATAAAGCTAATATTACTCACCTACTCGTACCTGCAAGCAACCCCAAAGCAAAAGGTGCTTTAGCAAGCTGTCACAGAATTGGTTTCGGAACTAAATCAATGTCTTCTTAATTACTCCGAAGTGTATCGTAATGAAGTCAGTTTGTTCCGCGCTCTTTCTCCGCTGCGTAAAACAAAAAGAAACTCCTCTTAAATTGGTTTGAAGATTGTAAAACTTTTTTCATAAATCAGTTCGCTGTAATAGCGGTGGTCTTTAAATTATTTAAATAAAGTTGTCTTAATTTAATAGTCTTTTACTTTTTGTCTTAAGTAAGCTTCAGCATTAATTAAGTTAACTACGAAAAATTCAAGTTCGCTGAGCTCCTTATTAATAAGCGCTATGGAGTAATGAACCTGAAAAAAGTAGTCGACTTTCGTAAATAATTTCCAAATAAGTATTGGCAAAAATACGCCTAGTAAAATAATTTCTGAGAAAACCGTTTCTTAGTAAAAAGTCTTGTTAGCTACAGAAGGCCTTTCGTTTGCTAACAGTAAAAAGCTACTAGAATTTGGTATCTGATCTGTGCCAGTCACTTGTGAAATTTTGTATTTGACACTAACCGTAAGCGTACGGGCATGGTCAAAATGTTGACTGTGCCCGCACGCGAGTGGTATTATATTTAAATTTAACCTTAATCCTTTAAAAATACGTTTTTTTTATAATTGAGTATACGTTCGTTCAGTACGGAATCAAATTAGCTACAGACCGAGATCATACACTCACTAACTTTCTATACAAATTTATGGCGTTTTGAGCCGTCGAAGTTCAGTGTGTGTAATATCAAGATAATACTATAGAACAGTAGGTATGAGTAAAATAAAATACAAATCTTCAGGTCATCATTTATATGCGGGGTCGCAGTGCATTGAAGTATGCGTAAAAACCAAACCTGATATTAAAAACTAAAGCTTTTATTGTCTTATATTGAAAAACATAATTTACGTTGTTATAAATTTAAACACTTGAACCATATTACGCAAAAACCGCAACTCAAGTGTTGCGTTCGCGCCGCCTAGATAGCTCGGGATAAGGGTCGTGTCAAGTGTCGCGCGTACTCGGCACGCATTGTACGCAACGTGCCGGCACGGTCCCGGGTTCACACAGGTAATTTTGTCGAATCGGTTAAACCATGTGTATAAATTAATGGTGAACATTTAATAAAATACAATAACAATACAAATAAATAAAATTTGCCGTGTTAGAATAGTACCACTCCATGTCTTCCCGTGGATGTCGTTAGAGGCGACTACTTAAAGGCTTGTAGAATTGTTAGGCGATGGGCTTACCACCTGTCACTAATACACTGGGAAACATCTTAGCCTACTTGTGCAAAATGTGGTTACAGAATTATCAAGAAGTTTTAAGACTTGTTGGTAATTCTTTAACTCTGCCTACCCCACTCTGGGAATAAAGGCGTGAGTTTATGTATGTGTATGTATGTATGTACAAATAATGTAATAATTGAAATCTAATTCAAATATTGAAGGTTCATAAATCGTGCAATCGTTTACTATTGAACTAGCATATCTTTGTCTTTTTTTATAAAAATAGCGTTAACAATTAACTTTTCAAATGAACAGGAAATATCATAACGTCGACTTATACTATAACACGTCAGAAGCAATTGAACTTTTACCGGGAAGAATACATCCCCATTAATGTCAATAATGTAATCAATCGTAGCCCTGATTGAAATAATGTTATGTTCCTAAGTTCACTTTTGAGAATTTTGTTTAATTTTTTATGTTTGGTTTGTTTCTCTCTTGTCGTATTTTAAAGCTAAGTTCCTTGTATACTTCTAAAAATTTGTATTATTTCTGTTTATTTTATTTTTTAAATTTTTTAAGCTTAAGTTCATTCAGGACTTTTGATTGTTGATCGCACTAGCAGACGTCCAAGATACAGGCCCAGCCTAGTCTTGAGTCTGACAGATATCTCATGTAATGAAACCTGTTTTACTAAATAAACGATTTGATTTGATTTGATTAAAATTCTTAATTTTCAGCCAGTCGTTAGTCATTTTATTTGAAAACAAAATGTCAAGGTTGTTTGTATTCAATTTTTTAGTTTAATAACAAGACCCTATTTATTATGATTATAAAGTTTCCCGGATCTCAATTCACTTATGTACGAGTACCAAGCCAATCGGAGTAAAAGCTTCTTGTTTGCTCGCGGTGACCGGCGGAGCGCCCTTCGACTTGGGACCGCCGATCTGCGAAACTACAACTTAGGCCTATAATAGAAATAAATACAGAGGCACTATTCCACTCTTTATAAACATACGCGTTGCCAATATTACGATAGCTCTTTTTTTTTTTTTTTTTAATTTATTTATCAAGAAACAATAATTTTACACAAGATTAAGTATCTGCCAAACTGCATCGCAATTTGTTGGCAGAAAGAAAGCTCCCTATATCTAACTTAATAATTATAACATACGCTGCACGAAGAATGCGCCAGAGCTGACCGAAGCAGCTACTGCTGGCCGCGCGCGCGCGCGAGCCCGGCCAGCAGCGCCCGCTTCAGCCGCCTCTTGTACACCAGCTTCGACACATCGTCACTCGATCTTATATCGTCAGGAAGGCCATTTAAGAATTTAGGTAACATGTACATTCCACACAATATATCAATTACAATTCATTCTTATTTACTTGTGAAGTTGTGAGTAATGGCAGCCGAGTTAAAAACACTACTATAACCATTACATGACAAAATTAATATGGTTCTACCGAATAGAATAGAGCCCTTAGTGTATTATTCTATTTAATAACATTTTTTTTATTGTAACTAAGTATTTACTGGCAAACAAAAGTCCGTCGTAGGCACTTAGCAGAACTTTACGTGGTTCTATTTTTTTTTAGCACAGTAACATAATAACGGACTGCACTCGTTTCCTTTAACGTAGATTATACGAAAAACTATATAAAAATCGAGGATAAAATTACGTATTCATAATAAAAACATATAATGGCAATTCGTATAAAATAAAATTAACGCTTTACTTAATACCTGTCTCGTTCTCACTCAATATATCAGTGTTCAAGTGAGAGCGGAGTGCATCGTTTTCCGAAAATAGCGGATATCGCTTGTCAAAACTGCCACCTGTCTTTATCCGGAGTACTCGGAAATAAACAACGTGATTCGGCAATTCTCGTGTATCTTCGTTAATACGAAGTAGTGGCTTAAGTTAAGACTGTACCGAGCGTCCAGTGGCTCCCGGATTGATGTAGTTGTGTTTTCTAATAAACTAAAGAATTGTCTGAAAATAGAATGGTGTGACTTGTTGTTAAACAAATGAATAAATAAACAATTTATATATATGATATAATTTAATAACGTTTGACATAGTGGAAAAAAGTGGCTACGTTTTTCCATTAAGTTGACAACATGATGGTGAATGGTTATTATATTATACAATGAGTATTATTTAGTACAAAAACAAAAAAAAACACTCTTCTATTCAAAGATTATACGTTAATAAAAACACAATACTAGTATGAAGGCGCCACTGGACGCTCAGTGTAGTTTATAAACACCCTCAGTGATAAGACAGAGTAAAATCATAGTTTCGACATATTACCGTATGGTTTTTATAAAACAATGCGACATGTCAAAAGCAATAAGCGCTCAACTACGCGCCGATTCTCTAGAACGTGTATGGCGTACTATAGGAATTTGGAATGAGCTTCCTGCTGAGACTTTCCCAATGCGCTACAATATGAGGCTCTTTAAAAGGTATTTATTAAATTTCTTCTAGACCGGCAACGCATTGGTGACGCATCCGGCGTTGCAAATTTCCATAGGCGGCGGTGACCACTTCCCATCAGATAGGCTGTCTGCCTGTGTGCCCGTCGATGGCAATTAAAATCATATTCATCTTATTTCAAACCTGTAGAAATACCCGTAAAGCACGCGATCCGCGACGCGAAAAGAGACATGGTAAGTATCTTGTTGTGACACATTGCGTCGCTGCAATAGCTCCCGACTCAATGATGCTAAAACAACTCGTCAATGGAATGCTACAAGCATGCGGGCTATCGACTAATGACACTGAGCCTTCACGCGTGTATTTAAACGTATTTTTTGTAATGATAGCAGTTTCATGAGATGTTTCTGTGCTACAGTGCCCGGCTGATGAGAAGTCATTCCTGACACATTGCCCAACCAGAAGTTTTGAATATGGCTAATACTGGCAGCAATCAAACAATGCCGTTATTAATATTCCTGAAAAAAATATTAAGAAATTATACGAAGTTAAGAAAACTAAGTACGATACACCATTTATTTTAGACTAACAATGACAGAAAAATAGAGTTTTATAAAACCAATAAGTTCAAACGTAAGTCACTGTCTTTACAACAAAGAGTTCGTAACAATTCCTTCACACGCTACAAATAAGTTTAGCATTGTTTTACTGCTGTCAACAATGTCAATACTCAGGAACTTCATGGTCGTGGAATATTTTATCAGGATTGACTTCTGATCTGCCTAGTACTTGTAGAGGTCATGAGAAAAGATTAGGCTGTTCAAGAAAGATTAACTTTGAAAATAAAGGTCGTTATTATTTCGTAGGTTTTTATTTATTTAATTGTTAGATGAGAATAGACATAATTCTGAATATCCGACACTGATAAATTTAGATGTAACAGTTTCAAATTTCAACCACTATTTGTTTAGGAGTTGCATAAAGCTACTAAACCACGCCACTAAGTATATTAGCCAAAGAAAACTGACCACAGATACTAAAGTTACTTAATTGACCAACGTGACAGAGGTCGTGTAATTTCGGTATGTTTTGATTGGTTGAACAAAGAAGGTGGTTGTGTTCCTTATTTGCTTAGTGGATAAAAAAAGTAAACACATTGCAATGGCCTGTTAAATGTTTCTAATACTCCGAAACCAAAAAAAAAATTGAAACAGTAATTGTTTGTACATAGTTCTTGTGCCATTTTTTTCTATAATAAAATATAGAGTCGAATCAAAAACTACCTCAAAACTAGCCGTTAAGAAAAAATAGAACTAACTATTTTCGCGTGTTCAATAGTTATTTGTTATACAAGTGGGGAAAGTTGTATTTTACCTGCGAGTGTTCATTTGAAACACGAGCTAGCGAAAGGATTCTATGATTGACCACGAGCGAAGCGAGTGATTCAAAAATAGAATCCTGAGCGTAGCAAGTGTTTCAAGACACGAGACGTAAAATAACTTTTCACCCGTGTATAACACAAAACTTTTCACCTCACTACAGCGAGGAAACTAAGAAAAGGGTTTGTACTGTAAGCTCAGTTCCGCATTTTGCACGGTTTCCTGTAATTCCACAGGTGTTAATAAGTCTTTATCACTCGAATCACTCATTTTGAATAACAAAAAAAACTAGAAAAACATGCGAATATTTAACGTTGACTACAGCGAGGAAACTAAGAAAATGGTTTGTACTGTAAGCTCAATTCCGCATTTTGCACGGTTTCCTGTAATTCCACGGGTGTTAATACGTCTTTATCACTCGAATCACTAATTTTTTAATACCAAAACAAACTAGAAAAACATGCGAAGACGGCTTCATAGAAAAGTTTTGACGTAAGTTTTTTTTTTATTATTTCGGATGCGTTTTGTTTGCACATCGACTTATTTGGACTGTCAGAACATTTTATCCGTTTTTAAAACAAGAATGAAGGTTAATTTTGAATGCTGATATTTATGAATTAAAATAAAGTAGTAAGACTGTATTTAGTGTTTTTTACTCGATGCAATTCATTAATTGTGATGTAAAAAATTCAGCACTTGTAAGGTTTTACGTTTGGTTAGCTGTCAAATATCACTTAAGCTGCCTTCAAATGTCAAAACTCTTTCTTCACTTGTGGATAAAAAGCGATTTTCTCAATAGATATCAAACAAACAAAAGGGCTTTCCGAGCTAGTGAGATGAAAAGATTTATGAAATCCACTAGAAATAACAAGACTTCTATTTGCAGCAAAATCGTTGCCATTAATTTTAACTTTCCTCCGCAATAATTTATTGAAATATTAAATCTAGCTCTTTATTGAGTAGAACCATAATCGTTTAAATTTATGATGTTTAGCAATATCTCAATAGCGCTTGCAAAATTTTGGAATTGCTTAAAGGCGTTAATTTTACATAATTTTATCAAGCAGGCACAGTCTTTGATCATCTTAAAATACCTGTACCAGTAATATAAGTATTCGATTAAAATATTTCTATGAATTAACAAGTAGTAACAAATATTTTAAAATTATTAACCAATGTTTCATAATTATATCCAATTTAAACATATACCAGAGTTTACCTTTCCCGCGGCAAAATATATTTAACTGTAATATAACCATACACTGGTTTCCTCCGAACGGATACTGCAGTGAATATGTTAAATACGCAAAGACATCAAACAATTACTGATCAAATACGTAACTAAGAATACATGGTGTCGCAGAGATAGACGTAAATATTAAGGGATAAGAAATCCCTTTCAATACCTACTGGTCCAGAATATATTTTTAACTTTCAATACGTTAATTAGTTTTGAAGTTACGGTTATTTTGTTACGAACTTGAACACCTTTGCCTCCTTTGGCTAAAAATAGCTATAATTCGTAATTCTAATACTTGATATCGAATCCTCAATAACGTAGCAAAGTATTGAATTACACTATTATTCCAAAATATCAACGCGTTCAAAATTAATTCATAATTTCCAAGCTACTAAAGTATTTCGTGTTTTTCATTTCACTAATTTAGTGACTCTTCGTACTCAAAAATTATAATTGCTCTTGACCAAGATGGCATGTTGTCTCAAAAGTGGGCGCAAGGTATCAAGATACGGATACTGCAATAACTAATAATAATATGAGCAAAAAATAAAGTTACAGCTGACGTTTCTCATGTCTGATTTCCACGATTTTTGAATATGTTGTAGTTCTTATGAAAAACTAGGTTTGTATTATACGTTTACCTTTTTTATAATAATTTGTTTCATTCCAAGAATATCTCCTTGGGAAAAAAACGTACAGACCTAATTTTTCATTATATTTAAGACGTATTAAAAAATCAGAAAAATATAAATATGTTGAAGGGGAAAGAAACGTTATCGCATTTTATATCGAAACTTTTAGTTTCACAATCATCTTAAGGGCTATTGTATTTTATTACATAGAAGTTGAAAGATTATTTTTCACCGATCGATAGTGTGCTTAATAATATAGGTAGATTGCGATAGATATACTTGTAATTAATGTGTGTCAAATATCGAGCGTTTATGATTTCCTATTCACACTAAGTGAGTAATTACTTTCTACGATTTTCGATTTCTAGTTGACCTCAATTACAAATTTAAAGTAATTATACCTACTCATGGAAATAATTAGAGAAACGCGAAATACCCAATTTTCTCATTAACTTCATTAATATTTATTATTCGTAACTGAGTGAATCGACTCTTAAGATACTCCCAATTTTTCGAATTGTTTCACAAACTATTCTTTTTAGAAAAACAATATATGTGCTAATGACGTGGCTTACGTGTTTATTAAATCAGACAAATAGGCTAACATTTGTAATTATTTGATTTAAAAAAGTACAGTAATAATAATATAGTTAGTAACGCAGGGGACGATGCTGACCCCAGGTTTTGTATGAAAAATCTGCATTTTTCTCCGAGTTACCAGGTTTTTTCAAAGATTAAAAAAATATTTGAGGTGGTTAACGTGTAAGGTCTATACATTTGGTGGTCTGATTTTAATATTCATTCATTATTATTAACCATAAGTCAACAGGAAAGTTTTAATACCGCAAAAGTAAAGGAGTACCTTAAAAGTTGATTCACCCAGCTAACAAGGGTATTTAAAAAGGTAAAATTCGTTTATCAATTTTTTTTTTTTAATTAATGGTCGCTGTTAAATCATTTATCGTTATCATGCCAGTTAAAACATTTTCTCTTTTGGGCACGGGTGTTTTCAGAACATCTGCGGCATAAGTTTTTTTTATATTATTATTAATAGGTTAATTATTATTTTGCTAACCAATATAATTACGATAGGTATAGAAGCAATATAATCATAACCAAGAAGTGAAATAGAGCCCTTAATTATTAAGTAACTAATCGTAGTAATCGTATAAAAATAATGCCCTTTATTTTATTAATTTGTGCGTAGGTATCTCGCAATCATGAGTCTACTAATACTTAACTTTATCTCCTTGTAATGTTACTGATAAGTTTGAACCCTCAACTTAGCCGTCGCCGCCTCCAGAAAGCGTAGTTGCACGTGTCAATTATTCATCTGTTCCCCGATAATGGAACAATCCTGTCGCTCGAGGAGTGAGCCCGTCAACGGTACTCGTAAGTATAGGCATAGTATATCGACAAAAACCACTAAAGCCGAAATTGGTAGGAGATGACAGGAGCAATTAATGCGTGCGGCAATTAAGCTATTTTAAAAGTAAACGGCCAAGCACTCTGTAGCCCTTGGTATTTATTGCCGCTCGCATAACAGTTTGTCGGTTAACAGTGTTGTTATATTTGGAAAAAACTATGTCGGACCTAGGGATTGCAAATCCGGATTTATTTTGTATGAAAATCCGGATTTAATCCGGATTTCCCCATACAAAACGAATCCGGATTGCACTCCCTAGTCGGACCATGTTTAGTTTAGGGTTCCGAAGCCGTTACTACAAACACAAAAACGACAAATGGAATACACCAAAAAAATAGGTAACCGCTTGTTATTACATTTTACTTCCAAATTTGATTAAATGTATTATTGCTATTAAAAATAATTTATTTAAAAAAAGTAACCTCGCTTACTTATTATGACAAAATGGCGGAGTTATTTAAAAAGACGATTGTTTATTATCTGTGATCAGTTTTCAGTCACTATAGACGAACGTCATTCAAACAATGTAAACAAACAATCGCATTACGATACATTTATTATTTTTTTAGTAATATAAGTATTCACCCATTGCTTTTAACCTAGTCCTCAATTAATACAACTCTTCCAGCATGACCCTTGTTTCCAGACTAGATTTACTTAAAATAATCACATTCAATTTGTTGGAAAGGCGGATTCAATATTAGCTTCCATCATGAGTTTCTACAATAAATGTTGATGCCGTCTCTTTCAACCTCTTGGAAAACCTCACCACACAAAATTTTAAAATTTATCACACAACTCTAAAGAAAAATGTTACTATATTAATTTTAACAAAATAATTCTTCTTCTTTTTTTATTAATGGCGGCGGTGGCCCGCTATGATTTGCCAGTGTCAAGTGAGTAAAGTAAATCAGTAAACAGAATAAATCAAAACTAAAAGCCGGACATCTTTCAATCGGCCATCTTCCCTCCCCGAAGGTTCTTTTAAAAAGCTCCATCATAAGAATTACAGTCAATTTTTAAACAAATAATTTTGGCCTGGCAACAGCTGTCTTCGAACATAGGAGTCAGCTAGATATCTAAATTGTACTTATAAAATGAAAATAAATATTGGAGAGGTTGTATGTAAAAACACAAAAGAGGTTGATACAGCGCAATTCGGACCGCATTTAGGGGTCAAAAAAGGTTATTTCTTACTTTCATTATAATTAATTCATTGTAACATGTTTTTTTATTCTAATTACAGGGATCGATTTGAATGTAGGCATTCCACGAAATGGTTTTTAAATTTGCATACATTGTCAAAAATTGGTGTATACCAATTAGTTATGACCTATTTTTTTATTTAAAGTTACCTGGTCTGTCTAGATGATTTAAGTAGGTATAAACACTTAAGTCACCTGTATCTCAGGAACCGATCGAGTCTACTTAGTCGTAATAGGTAGATTTTCTTTAAAAATGTGTTTTCGTTTAAGATATTTTTTTTAATTTATAGTATTTGTAGCTTTGTCAGTACACTTGACACAGATACTTGACAGGACACTTGACTCTAACAAAAATAAGAACTTAAACTCTCAATATTTCACAAACGGATCCCTTAATCGAAAAAAGAAAGTATTTCACAAGCCCGTAATATTTTTAAATCGAACACCATAGCATAAATGAGAAAAAAACTAAATTATTTAAATAAAAACAAAAAACCCGACTGCAGTAAAAAAAACAACTGAAAAGCGAGAAACAAGCTTTATTATCTTTTTTGTTTGTATAATAAAGTGTTTACATTCAAACATACATAGGTAAATACTTATAATGTACCATGCAATGATTTTTTGTTTGATACCTCGTTAACAAGTAATGCAATTTATAACAATATACATACAACTTGAATAGTGGAAAAGGTTTTCCAGGCGAGGACAAGCTATTAATCCAAATGTTTTTTGTTTCAAGAAAATACTTACATTTTATAATTCATTGCTTGTCCCCGCCAGCAATACCTTTTCCACTATTCAAGTTGTATGTATATTGTTATAAATTGCATTACTTGTTAACGAGGTATCAAACAAAAAATCATTGCATGGTACATTATAAGTATTTACCTATGTATGTTTGAATGTAATCACTTTATTATACAAACAAAAAAGATAATATAGCTTGTTTCTCGCTTTTCAGTTGTTTTTTTTACTGCAGTCGGGTTTTTTGTTTTTAATTAAATAATTTAGTTTATTTCACATTTTTTTGGCTGTAGTAAGAAATATTTATTACTTAACATTTAACGTGCTTTTTGATTTCCCTGTCTAAATGGTAGCATCAAAGTATTATAATGTATATATATTTGGAATGGGCTATTTACTAGCTTTCATTTGAGACCCATATTGCTATAATAAACAATTTTTTTTTTTAAAACCCTCTCTTTTTTTTTGCAGACGCCATTTTGAAATATTATATACCCTATGTCACTTCGGCAATTAAGACGAATCGAATGACACCTAGTATGTTAAAATTGGTCAAGCCGTTTAGGCTGCAGAGCGTGCCCAGAAATAGACATACATACATACATACATACATACATACATACGCTCGAAAAACATAACCCTTCTTCTGACGCAGTCGGGTAAAAAAACATCCCCACGATTTAAAAAAAACAAGAATTTGATTGCTGTTCCAAATTTAAACTCGTAACGTTACAAAAATCTATACTGTAATAAGACTAATAAGTAATAACATTACAGTATAGATTTTACCTACTACCACAGACAAGAAAGTTGTCATAGTAAAATTGGTTGTAATAATGCTGGTCATTTCCAACGGGTTGTGAACCCATGATAGAGGACTTATGATATGTGTGTAGATAAAGTACATATATGTATAGACATCAACTAAAAGGCATCGCTCCGTAATCTAACACACAGGTGAAGTTAAATTAGATTATCATCTATTTTTATAGGTGGAGCGTTAAATATGCAATGGATTGCAAGTTGAATGTATGACATTAAAACTAATACATTTAAAGTTATCAGCATACCTGGGATAACTCGGGGCAAGTTCTAGGGATTTGATATCGATAAAAAAAATGTCGATATAATTAAATTAATACATGTGCACATTGAACATTCTCGATTACTGTAAAGAGGTTCGATGTCATATCTGATATCGAGCCTCTTAAGATAATAAAAGTATGCGAATGTCATTTCAATCAAAATGACAATTTACTGTCAGTGCCATTCATATCTTAGAGTAAGAATAATATACGAGGTAGGTAATATTCCGCTACGTTTGTTACAAAGTCCAAAATAATCATGCCGCCCAAGAAACATCCACGCCCATGCGATAATTATATTAACTCGTGGATTTGTGAATATCCTGACATACAACTACGTGAGTCAACATTATTTTGCTCTAAATGTAATGACAGTTTTCTCCAGAAAAAAAAACAATGTCACGCGTCACGTTAAATATATAAATATTGTATCGACATCTTTTTTATCGATATCAAATCCCTAGAACTTGCCCCGAGTTATCCCAGGTATGGTTATCAGAGTATCATCGATGTTGTATTCACCTTTTTTTTTTCAATATATAACAATTTATTTAAACGAACAAATTACAAACTTGATACACTTAAAATAAAATACAAAGTAACAATTACACATTGAAACTAAAACTATGGCAAATTAAATAATAAATTAAAGCAAAAATAATAACGATGTTGTTGAGAGCTTAATGCCGCCCGCAAATAGTGTAATGATGGTAGGTACTCACTGGATGAAGAACGCGACATTATCGTTAAACGGCTCAATTATGAATAAGTAAATAAACCCCGTGCATTCATTATTTATTTTATGACTATCCGTTTGCGGTAAAACTGCAAATAAGTTACTGAAGAGCTTATTATAAAAAAATGTATGAGAGTCAAACACATTTTTTTACAATGTGTATCTAACACACTGCTTACTAATTTGGTAATTATAGTTCACATCAATTATAAAGATCCTAGAGCTGGTGCTTACCTCTCCCAAAGGATTGGGCTAACTATCCAGAGAGGTAATGCAGCCAGTGTCATAGGGACCATGCCGCGAGCGGACCTGCTAGAGGGGGTGTTCTTTTTATAGTGGTGATTATTATTTACATCTTTCATATTTGTGTAGCTTAGTTTTATTTTATTTTAAATAAGTTTAGTTTTAACTTTTATTCTAGTTGATTTTATTAACTTCAATAAAGTATTCTTGAACATTATAATGTTGACACGGATTTTGATTAATTATCTGTAACATTTAGAGTTAACAGTAACGCAATTTATTGATTTATAATTCATGCACAAATATAGATATTATTAGAAATAACTTGAACTCTAATAAACAATTCCAAATTACTCCAAAACTTTATGCCTTAAGTTGTTATTTAAATTTACGTAAATTATGCTTGTAATCTAAAAACTAGAATAATGGAAAAATAAGGAAAATTAATTTGCTAACTGAAACAAAATCCACGTCATTTTAATTTTTATTCTAAACCACACAACAGTGTTACAAAACTTCATTAAAAGTAATGACAGTAGGGAACATTATAAACTTGATTACTGCACGTGGTGATAAAACAGGCTTTATGCCTCTGAGCTTCAACCGTAATACATTATGGCGGTTACATTGAAACTTCTAAGGGCCGCTAAATCCTTCACGCTATCATCAAACTAACCATTCTAATTGATATGTTACTTTAAATGAATGATGTCCTTGAAACTTTCATAGCAGCATAATTACTGTTTGTTTTTTTAAAGTAGTTTACTAACTTTGTTGTAGCTACCTAATTGGGATAATTGTACAATCGAAAACCGGTTCAAGAAATATGTTTACTGACCCAAATGACTGACCCACTTTCAATCTTTAGGTAGTAAATAAAAATAACGTTATGTAAATGCAAAACAGCTGACATTCGTTTTTTAAAATGGTCATGCTGTGAATATTTCCTATAAACCTGCGATTAATATATGTAAAAGGTTTTATGCCATTTTTTCATTTTAATTGCAGGTCGGGAATTGCCTACGGGGCAAAATGTAGTGTCTGTAGCGCCTATAGAAGTCCCCGACGGTAAGTCCATTTTAATAATAAATGAGTAGCTGCTTAACAACGTGTATCATAGTTGACCTGGCATAGATTACTGTACTACATGAAGTTAAGATTATTATCCTTAATAACAGAACATTTGAAGGCTCAGTTCCAAACTGTGGTAAACATAACATCTGCATTCTCCCACTGTCATTATTATTTCTAGTCCAAATAACGTTTGAAACATGCTTAATTTATCTTTTAAGTGGTACCTAACGCACAGGGCTTACGACTAAATATTATGTAAGTTGTAGTGGTGTTGGACCTTTTACAGGGAGTTTGCCGTGACATACTAAAACAGCTTTGGAGGCCGATTTTTGACTTTCGAGTGCTAGAAAGTTTCACTCGAAAGTGAGTAAAATCAGTGAAACTGGTTTTTGAAATACGAGCGCTAGAATTGAAAACGAATGGTGTAAACAACTCGTCTTAAAATTTTCTCGCTCGTAATTTCAAGTATACGATTTAACCGATTTTTCTCACTTTCAAGTAAAACTTTCTAGCGCTCGAAAGTCAAAAATCAGCCCCCAGTTTAGGATGAGAGAAAGAACAGACCTATAGCAGTTATATAGCTCTGTAACTCTCTGTGAAGCTAAAGTGGCTTTAGTATGTTATGGTAATCCCCCAGGGTCCTTGTGTCGCTACCAATAGCTTACCGCTTAACCAATGGCTGAACAGCAGCATTCCTTGTGTTGGGGGAAGACACGTTCGTCCTTAGGCTTGGCAACACATAGATATGCAGTTTTACGTTTGCAGTCTTCAGATTTCAAACTTCTACCTACAGGTGACCTGTGCATAGTGTTCTCCATGCCATAAAAAAATATTTGTTTATTTCATTTATTTATTTATAAATATATTTACATGATGGTAGACTAATGCACCATTTTTTCCCAACGTAAACTGTATTTATTATTATTGAAGCACACTGTACAGCGCTGCCCGGTTCATCCCTACTCGGGTGCCCCGAAAGATCTTGGGGGATATTATGACATAGCTATGCAGTTCATTTTACGGCGAATGTAAAGGACAGAGCTATGGCAGTTACATAGCACTGTCCTTTTCTCTCAGCGTAAACTGTACTGCATAGTTATGTCATACTCATAATAACTCCTCTGTACAAACTAATACCTGACACTATCTCGTGGCTCAGGACCTTGAATGTGGATCTATAGTTAAATATCTCTTTAGTTATGCTTATTTGAACTATAAAATAAATAAATAAATATCTCGGTAGACCCTTTCTCTTATTTTTAAGGTTTGGATTTAGTGGGATTTGTTGGATGATGCGACTGATTCATTATTTTGGTAGTGAAAGAGTGATGCCGCGACAAACCGCTATTTGTCGTTGGCGGGTAGGGGATAAATCAGGGGCCAGCGTCGCGGGCGCCAGACGCGACGGCGCGCGGGAGCTCAGGCAGGCGGACTTGGAGGCGGCGGGGGCGACGAGCGATCGCGGTTTTAACATTCGAGTCTTTGTTCATCGATGAAGCTCTTACAGCGAGCGGCTTGCAGCCTACACGAGATTTTTGTAGCAAAATCTAATGGCAGTAGTGTAATTCATAAAAAATATGTAGTTTGCGAAGTATGGACAAGGATATTTAATAGAAATGTCTACAAACAGCTTAATGTTAGGTTCAATATTTAAAGGTACTCATGGAGCTCGCCAAGAAACCTACCTTCTTAAAGTTCCATGCCCAAAGGGTACCACCCTTATACTTTGCCTCCACTGACCTTCCGTCCACCTGCCAGCGGACTGTATCTTTTTTTCAACCGTAATAGCAGCACACTTGATTTTTTTAACAGTGTGTGTAACCTACCTGTAACCGCTAAAACAACAAATAAAAATTATGTTAAAATTAAAGAAATGTGTTTTTTAACCCTTCGCATGCGCGTCTGACTCGTAATTAGCTGTTTTTTTGTGTTGCAGAATACGATTAACTACCACTGCAACACGAGGGACGTATTGGAAATTATAAAACACTTTAATTGAGAAAATGATACTCCTTACCTTTTAATGCCATAATAAATAAAAATATGTACCTATTTCATGTAACTAAGTCATGTGATTTTAACTGCGTGGAGAGGCTTTTATTTCTTTATTAACCTACCAAAACAAATGGATTTTATAGATGTCGAATTAACGTTTGTTCTATTTAATTAATGTATACATATTTAAACACTTAAGTTTGACCCTAATTTAGGAACCGGGTGAAACAATACCGGCTCTTGACACGACAACCGTGCTCCAGGCAGAATTTAGTTTCACCGAAAGTTAGTACCACTTGTCATCCCTTCCATCAATGTTTGGTAAGGGAACGGCGAAGATCAAACAGCCCGAAGACATTGATTATGTAGAAATTATTGAAATAGTGCTATTAAATGATAGTGTGTATTTTTAACAGTTCAAGACAATAAACCAAGACTCATTATAGCAAGCGATTTACAAAAGTTAATTTCAATAAACTTGAGTGGTCTGATACTCAAATAACCTAAACATCCTAAACGATAATTACCTATGACTTCCGAATGTTTTTTGATCGCTATGTTTGGATTTCCCTGCGTAACTAATAATTTATAGAGATTAAAAAGACTAAATATATAACTAACCTAATTATATATTAAGTATATACAAAACAATTTAATACTAAAGCCACGTCGAATATACAAATCGAATAAAGATTTAGTTCTTGGAGAATTTTTATATAACAATTACGAACATTGTTGATTGACATGGGTAGTCCTCAAACTATATATTATTTTTAGAAAATAAATCTTACTCGCTACGACCCCCGCTTCCGCCCCATACCGTGTCCACCTCCCACACCTGATATCTTGTGACTCTCTCCGTTGGGACTGCGAGGGGCTATTTCGGATGCCTTGAATTTGTTGTAATGTTTTTTTTAAATGGTTAATTTTGGCATGGAGAACACAGTTTGAACGAATGTTTTGTTGTTTTGTTTTTATTTCTAATGTTATCATTTATTTTATTTTATTTATTACGGTTAAGAAAGTGGTATTCTTTTGTACCACAAACCGTTAATAACATACGCACATAATGAAAAATTAAGTGTTACTTGGACAAAAACGTTACAAAACTTCAGCATTGTTACCTCAAATCAGTATGTAGTCATTTTTTACGATTAACTCATACTAAAAGTGAAAAACGAATCAAATCAGTTAATAACCTAATTTAGTCTTTAAGAGAACAATAAATTCAGATTCAGATTCAGATTTTATTACTCAATATAACACAGTATAAATTACATGGCATGTCAAATTATATGCAGTATGGGAAGTAACAATGGAATTAGTGGGTATCAGTAGCAAGCCTTTTCCATTTTATAATATTATCCATTAGGCTACTGGATAACTATGGAATAAGACTTAACATAAATAGAAAAAACATCACTGTAAAACAGTTGTGGTGAAATAGGGATTTTATTTATAAACAAGACGTGAGGATGGTGTCATAGGGCAAGAAAAAAACCGACAAGTTACTTTAACGACATATTAAAGTTTTCATACAAATTGTAGTGTAAGGTCACCAGTGGTCAGCCAGAGACGTGTAGTCAGCCTCTGCCCATACTTTATATGAGTGGCAAGAGTACGAAAGATATATTTCTCACTCTTCGCACTCATATAGGGTCGACTACTAGTATCTGGCTAAACACTGGTGACTTAACCCTAGCTGACTTTTTTAACGAATCACATTTAATGTCTTAAATAGTTTAAATTCGACATCAAAACTTTATTTCAAAGGGTCGTCTTTTGTTGCTACGTTTGTCTCTTGTTTCCTTTCCCTTAGCAAGAGTAAGATCGAACATATTAAGATACAAAGCGATCAAAGAATATTAATACTATAAAGAAAATGACAAATAAAGATTCAGTAGTGAGAAATGCCGAGTGTTTTCATAGTAGGCGCCAGAACAAGGCTATCCTGCCAATATTCTGTATCCATAAAAACTTTTGTCGCGATTAGGTAAACATGTTATGTAAAGCCCTCCGTTTTCTCCCTCGTGTTTTTTGCGCTCTTTTCGTGTTTTTGAAACCCGACAAGTGCTTTAGGATCCTTTGACAGTATGCTCATTATTTTAGTTGATGTTATATTGTTTTACAAGGAGATTACTTGATAAGTACTGCTAATTTTAGTTAATGATTTTGTCTCCTGTTAAATTGTATTTCGCGAATGTGGAGTGATTTATAGACAATAACCATAAGCTTATTAGAGAAGTTAAAACGAAACTTATTTAAATTAAAATAAAACTAAGCTACTCAAATATTAAATATGTAAATAATAATCACCACTATAAAAAGAACACCCCATCTAGCAGTTCCGCTCGCGGCATGGTCCCTATGACACTGGCTGCGTTACCTCTCTGGATAGCTAGCCCAATCCTTTGGGAGAGGTAAGCACCAGCTCTAGGATCTCCGGAGGTGTCTATGAGCCGGGATGACAGAGCTTTAATAAAGCTTTCATATCGGCAATAATTGTTTGGTTAAAGAGTATTTTCTCTTCAGGACTAAATAGAAGCACATGCGGGGTTAGCTCTCTAGCTAGGTAGGTACTTAATTAATGTAATATGTATGTACAGTCAATAAACCCCTTAATAAACTCCTATTGAGCCTTATCGCAATGATAGACGACATCACACAAACTTAAGCGAAGTGTCGTTAAAATGTCGGCTTACTGCAATCAGGTTATCCAGGGTACAAGAATATATTTTGTAGACAGTGGCTGTCTAGCCATTACGTGTGTCTTATAAACCCAATGACTGAAAATACCTAAGTAAGTAAGTTGTGCTTTTACGGATTCTCAGAAAGTTTATATCTTAGCTATTCATTACGTCTCAGACATTTATTATTCGGGCAATGATATAACCATTCCCTTTTAAATTATTTTTACTAATGAAAATGGATCAATGTACCTATATCTAAGTATCTTTCTCTTTGACGAGAAATCTTTACATGTGAATAAAATCCAGTTTTTAATTAACTGGTACAAATTTTCCCGACCTAGATTATTTAATATTTGAAGATAAAGAAATCATTAACTTTAATTAAATCAGTCAAATGAGATTTCAGGTGGTGGTATTTTAATTTCTCAACTCAAAGGGGATAATTTGATTCGCATATTTTATTTAAGAAGATGTTTTTTTATCTAAATCCTCTTACAAAATATAAATCATTGATAAGCATTATCTTTCGGCTACCTGTTTCCTAAAAAATCTAAGAAATAATTTTAAAACATACGTTTGGGCTCCTCCGGGTAGGAGACGGCTTAGTATTTTTGTGTATAACATACGCCGAATGTTTCTCATTATACTCACATCTATCCTTAAAAATAATTAAGATCCACTATTATTATTTTTATTTTTTATTAAAAAGTTCGATATTCACGTTAAAAAACAAGTACCTGCCTAATTTGTAATTTTGGATGTGAAAAACTGAAATATATTTATAATTTAAAGGCAAGGGTTCTAAGACCATTGAATTTACTATAGGATGAGAAAATAAACTAAGGCCTCATAACCTTAAAATTACTGTGATATTTTTGCTGGTTTTCACTTTGTTACTATAATTTCCAGTTTTTCAGTCCACAAGACTAGATTGTATCGCACTTTAAATCCAACAGTGGAACAATTAATAATTATTTTTGGCCGCAATAATATCACTATTCCAATAGTTTTTCGTTATTTAGTGTCACCGTTGGATTTAACGCGCGATAATAGTAAAGTTCAACATTGTGTCAAAATAAGCCATGTTATTTTACTGAGTCTTTCTTCTCAGAATCGATGTACCCAAGATTTGCTGAGCCGATCCCGAACGTGACGGTGACGGTGGGCCGCGACGCCCTGCTCGCCTGCGTGGTAGACAACTTGCGGGGATTTAAGGTAAGTACAGTCAACTAGAAAGAAATGTATTATTTTTGAGTTTCCTCTATTTCGCCGAAACATTACGCCGAATGTATAGTTACGTCGAATTTTGGTTTCGCATAGGGGAGAGGGGGGCAGCCTGGTACATTTTTTACACTCATTGACGTATTTCAAAATATTACCTATAAAAACCAGTTTCGAGCCTCTACACAACAACGTATGTTATTAACCTATGTAGTTAACGCATTTGCACATGTCCAAAGCTAAAGACAACGGCACTATTCAGAATTTTGTAACTCAAGGAATAATGTTCAATACTGCCCCAAGCGTGGGTAGCTTTGAATTTACTTGGGGCAGATTTGAAATAAGGGTTGTAAGGCAACAATATCGAGATATACGTGTTTTTTTTACCTGTACTTAGTACAGTTAGTCACTAGAAATGGTCGTATTAACATTTTACTCGTATAATTTGCAGTTATAACTAAGAGGGGGTAGTTTTGTACAGAAGTATTTTTTTAGTGTTCAAAGGTGCCTCAGGGGGGTACTTTTGAAAAGTATTGAAATCCTACTAAAGCTGCCCCCTTGAGGCAGTTTTGCACACAGTATTGTTCAAAACTACCCCAACAATGTAACGGGGGATAAAACTTGTGAGACAGTGTATTTTGTTGTGAAATTCACTGATTTGAGCTTTGACCCCACTTTAAGTTTCTTTATTCGGTAGTGTAAAGTATTCGGTCTTATATTATACACAACAGCAGCCTGTCTAAGTTTCATGGTGCCATTCAACACTTCAGGTACAGCATTAGTTACATCCTCTTCGTTTAATTCGGATTCTCTTTTTTTTTGTAATTCCTTACCATTTTTACCTGCAAACAAATAAACCAATAAATTAAAACGATTTAATTAAATTTATATAATAGTAATATTGTAGATAAATAATTGACATAAATATTATACCAAACAAGACTAAACGTAATAAGTACAAAACTAACTAATTCAGGTAGATGCATTATGAGCGTTTACTGAAATAACTAAGATATTATTTTAGTTTACGTGCCTACATGTCAGTTTATATCGGGGCAGATATGAACATTTCTTATAGCCGGGGTAGTTTTGAACAGACTGCTAATCAAAACTGCCTCCTATATTTTTTTTTCAAAACTACCCCAACACCTATTTAAAAAAATAAACATCGATATCTTCCAAAACAATAGCAAATTCTAATTGTTTATTCTTTGTCACTAAAGCTAATAAATTGTACTTTCGAATAAATTAAGTTTCACTTACCGCTTCCTTCAAATACAGCCTGAAAATCCTTACACACGGGGAGCAAATCCGGTAACGGATGACATCGAAATCAAAATATGCTACTGGTTCGTTAATGTTCTGTCAAACGTCAAATCTGTCAAGTGACAGTTGTGTGGGTCAGTGTTGCGAGCCCAAAAAATGGATTAGGACCATAATCGCACTAAAAATACGTCTTTGAACGCATTTGTTCTAAGCTGCCTCCAGTGATAGCTGCCCCCCTCTCCCCTAATTAAATTAAAGCAAAAAAAATTTTTTTTACCTGTTTTGTGTAATCCTGGTAGAATTGAGTAGGTAAGGTTAGGTTTACTTCATAAACAGTAGAATAACAATTATGCGAATGCAGAGGGAAGTATCTCTTAGCGAAATGAAAGTTTTTAAAATGAAATAGTTTGCCAAATATGACAATTCTCATTAGTGAAAAGTAAGATGAAGAAATTGAAATGAAATGCCAATTCTGACATATGCTTAAAGATTTGAGTCTCTAGCGCATCTGGAAGATAGTTTAAAATAAATAATTTTAAATAATATTGCGTACCGATGGAGACACAAGAATGCGAGTTAGTTAAAATAATGATAATAACGTAATCCAAACGGATGACAATTATTATTACAACTTACTAAATAATATATTATTTACAATCTAAATATAATACATTTTCTAACTAGGTAATCCTTGAAAAAATACTTGGCCAACTACCCATACTACACATGTGAACTACACAGATAACTAAGCTAGACACGCGGTAGCGTAATATTACACGAACCATTTGGAGCCACTTTTGACCCACTCAACTTTTGAACTAAAAAATTATTTCACATTAACATATTACAAATTTGGTTCATATATTGAGATATTTTTCACAAAACTACACTTATGACATGATATCCACAGTATAATAAGAATTGTAATTTTCTTACATTTAATTTACTATTAGGCGATAGGCTTGCCACCTGTCACTAATACACTGGGAAACATCTTAGCCTACTTGTGCAAAATGTGGTTACAGAATTATCAAGAAGTATTAAGACTTGTTGGTAATTCTTTAGCTCTGCCTACCTCACTCTGGGAATGAAGGCGTGAGTTTATGTATGTATGTATGTAATTTAGTCGCCAGCTCTAAGTAATCGGTACATGTTGTATAAATATCGTTTGTATATAAATCACATGCTGAAAGTAAACGTAACCCCTATGCGATACGTTATAGCAATTTTATGCAAATTATAAGATACCTATTTTCAATACACATTCATCTTTAAAAGCTATTACCATATGGCCCCTCCCAGTACCGACTGGGGGCACTATTCTACTCGGTAAAACTTAATTGCTTCTAACATGTTATCTTATAATCAACGTTATGACAGCTCTTATTTATTTGACACTTGAAAACCATACGTTTTTACCCAGTAGATTTTCACGCCAAGCAATTCAGGATCTAGAGTCTGACCAGCGAGTCGCTGCACAAGCATTTTTTCAGAATTCTATATATGGCAACAATTTTATCTGTCAAACTAATTGTCAATCACAGTTTTTACATAACCTAAAATATAGCATCAGTGTATCTGTTACGGAAGTATTATCGTGTTATAATGGCTAAACCGATCAGAAGCAGTGCAAGAAGCATGTTATTTTCTATGATCTCTAACTACAATCAGGTTAAAAGTGACGAAAATGAGAGATTACTGAAAAATAAACGAATATTGGATGAAATCATTCAGACGACCGGTAAGTTATTGTCAAACAATGTTGATGCTTTTAGTGGCACTCTTTCATTTACATAATAGGAACGTTGGTGTTTTTGTATTATAATACCGTACGTAATTATTTATTTTGATTCTAGCTGGCGTGCGTGATGAAAACATTAAGCAAACTATTGAAAAGCTAGTAAAAGAACTGAAGATGGATATTGATAACAAAGAATCAGAATCGAGTTATTTGGCCAAAATATCCATCATGACAGGTAATAAACTATATTTGCTTGTCAAGAGTTCTCAATATATGAATGTGTTGATTTCCTGGACTAAAAATGTCTCCTTTTTCAGGTGTAAGCATTAGAACGCTACGTACAATAAAAAAAGAGGGTTCTACTAACCAAGGTGAATGGAATACGCCAGGGAAAAAACGTCCCCGTCCATCTACTGTGTCAAAATTAGACAATTTTGATGTGACAGCCATCCGTAATAAAATTAACGAATTTTATTGTGTCAAAAAGCAAGTTCCTACTCTAAGAACATTACATGCAGAATTGAAAGAATCTATAGGATTCTCAGGATGTTGTGAAACACTGAGGAAAATATTACACCAGAATGGATTTCAGTTTAAAAGAAATAAAGAGGAACGCTCCATTCTCATGGAAAATTTTGAAATATCTGGATGGAGACAAAGATTTCTAAGAAGTATACACAAGAAACGACAAGAAGGAAAATCGATTGTTTATCTTGATGAAACATATGTCCATCAAAACTATAGACCAAAAAAGTCATGGCAAGGGCCTTCGACTTCCGGTGTTGTTGAAAAAATTTCATCTGGCAAAAGGCATATTATAGTGCATGCTGGATCAGAGCAAGGATTTGTGCCAAATTCTCTGCTTGTATTTAGCACAAAATCCAAAGCAGCTGATTATCATGATGATATGAATAGTGTAAATTTTTTAAAGTGGTTACGTGAAATGTTGATCCCAAATTTGACGGAGCCGAGTGTGATTGTAATGGACAATGCAAGTTACCATGTCACACAAATAAATAAGCCTCCAACCATGCACAGCTTGAAGGCAGACATTCAAAAATGGCTAAGGGAAAATAAAATCCCATACGAAGAGTGCTATAAAAAAGAGGAATTGATGTGTCTTGTTGAGGAAAATAGAGTTGGTCCTGTATATGCAGCAGAGGAAATATTGAAGCAGCATGGACATGAGGTCCTTAAATTGCCCCCATACCATTGTGACTTAAATGCAATTGAACTCATATGGAGCCTGGCAAAGCGAAAAGTAGCTAGCAGAAATTTGGGACTACATAGTTCAGAAACTGAAAACTTGATCAGAGAATGTTTTTCAATGATTACACCAGCAGATTGGAAAAAATGTACAGACCATGTAATCAATGTAGAGGAAAAATACAAGTCTAAGGATAACATTCTTGACACTGAATTGGCTCCATTTATAATACAAGTTCGTGAAAGTGATGATGAAAGTGATGATTCTCTATCAGGTGTTGAATTTTTGGAATCTGATTTTGATTATGACTCATGAATAAATGGCTTTATCATTTTATAAATTTGTTTTAATAAAAAATACATTAGGTATATTAATTTATTATTGACTACTAAGTACTACCTACGTAAACTAAACAGGTATGTTACCAGTTTAGTTTATATAGTACCTACAGTCGAGTTCATAAATATAATTATGAGCAAATCCAAGGCTTCAAAAATAAATGAGCATAGAAAAGTACATATGAATTGATCAAATTTACCAATCAAAAATATGTACACACATCATCTGTCATATTTATCTGAGCATATCACACAATAATATGTAAGCAACTGAAAACTGATAAATATCTGTACTAAGTACTATTTTTCAAAATTATTTAATCAAGGCAAAGTGCACAAATATCTATGCAAAAGTTCTTTCAAATATTTATAAACATGTAGTGGCACAAAAATATCTGTACTGACGTTTTACAATGTTATGTGAACACGTTGCTGTTCATAAGTATCTAAACAAACACAAGACTTAACAATTTGACAATCATCGAAAAGAGTACCGTACTGTCAAATCATACATTTGTCTCTTTCCCTTTCAATGTGACTTCATAGAAGTGAAATTAGTGTTTGCTTGCGGTTTCTATAGTAGTACAGATATTTATCAGTTTTCATTTGCTACTATTCTAATAACGTAATAATATAAAATATAATTACATCAAGCATCAAATAACTTTTATCACTCTATACTTTGTGTTACCAGCTAAAGATTTTTTGATTTTGCCGCTTTTTTTTTGTGCAACGACTCACTGGTCAGACTCTAAACGTGGTATCTTTCATTAAAACAAATAACTTGTAATGTCGATTTTGGTAACGTTATTGAATTAATTTTATTCCGATTCAACACTCAATAAAATAATTTCAGTATTTTATACCTACCCACTCGTTAAGAACTTGTAAGCACCCACACAGACATTTCATAAAACACCCACACTACCTATTTCCGTCTATTAGTTAATCCGTTTCCGTTGAAGGACAATTAAATATATTGGCATTTGTTTACTACTATCTTCTACCAGTAACTCCATCCACGCAGAACTGGTTTATACATTTTTACTTAAGTATATTCTTATCCCGGAAAATCGTAGGTGCAGTTTCTAAGTAGTTTCCAAGGTTTTTCAATAATGAACTCCTAACCGCACATTTAATTTTTTTGTTGTCAAATACCAAAAACTCAGTTAATACCCCGATCCTGTGCGTTGCAAAATTAACTTGCATCGAGTTTCTAACGATATTTTTTCCAGATAATGGGTCTGCTCTTTCTACTTAGGGCAATGTATGCTCTAAACTCACCTGCTATGTCAATGCGTTCTTAACCTTGTGTTTCTTTTGATCAGGTGGCTTGGGTACGCATGGACACGCAGACCATCCTGAGCATCCACCACAACATAATAACCCAGAACCCGCGCATCAGCCTGTCGTACAATGACCACCGCTCGTGGTACCTGCACATCAAGAGCGTGCAGGAGGTGGACCGCGGCTGGTACATGTGCCAGGTCAACACCGACCCCATGCGCTCTCGGAAGGGCTATCTACAGGTCGTAGGTGAGTGTGCCACACATGACGAGCGTGCATGAGAGAGACTGCGGTTGGTACATCATTACTAGCGATTAGGAGGTGAATGGCGGCTGGTAGGTACATATGCAGGTTAACACCGACCCCATGCGCTTAAGTAAGGGCCACCTTCAGGTCGTAGGTGAGTGTGCCACGCATGAAGAGCGTGCATGAGAGAGTCTGCGGCTGGTACGTCATTACAAGAAATTAGGAGGTGAATGGTGGCTAGTAGGTACATGTGTCAGGTCAGTACCGACCCCATGCGCTCCCAGGAGGGCGACCTTCAGGTCGTAGGCAAGTTTGCCAAACATGAGGAGCGTGAATAAGAGAGTCTGCGGCTGGTACATCATTACTGGTGATTAGAAGCTGAATGGCGGCTGGCAGGTACTATCAGCCCAATTGAACCCTGTCTCTTTATATAACGGTGTCACAGTGACATTATAAAACAATTGGTTTGACACTTCTTACCACTTGAATCATATCGTCTCTGTGATACAGTTGTATGATGGGTTAGGGTTGCATTGTGCTGACAGTACATATTCAAGGCCGACACCGACCTCATACGCTCCCGAAAGATCTACCTGCAGGGGCTGCATGATGAGCGTGCATGAGAGAGACCGCGCATCATGACTAGCGAGTAAGAGGTGTACGGCAACTGGTAGGTTACATATTCCTTTCCATGGTATAAATGCTCTCACGAGGGCATATCAGTAACATGTCTCTTCTGCCTCTAATCTCTCTACGAGCACCACCCATGTCAAACCAACAACTTCGCCCTCGCCGTCGCCCACTCTTCACTGTCCCAGCGGCGCGCACCCGCACACTAGCTCACTCTCCTCCGCACCGGGCCCTGAAGCTGGAATGACATCCTGGACAGCGACTGTTAACTTGATATTTTTTACACCCTGAGACACGTTTCTACGCGTCAGCCAGTCGGCACTTGGAATCAATTGTCACCTTAAGCTCAGTCCAAGTGTAGATAATGCTTTAAGTACCTTTTAAGTTCTGCTGTTTGTCGTTCTCATTTATAATTATTTAATACGTGTAGCATGACTATTAGTGTTAATTAAGAGAAATTTAATAAATAAATAAATAATTTAATTACAATAATGTGGACATTTTGCGACTTTTTTTTCTTCCAATTGCCTAATGGCGGGATTCAAAACTGTAATCGAAACATTTTAAAATGTATAAATATACTCACATGTCCGATACCCGGGTGACGAATCTCTTTTCTGAATCGGGCATTTTAATTAACGGTTAGCAATCGGATTGATCATGGTCTATTTCGGGGTTTTCCTTCTTCACCGATTTGTGACAATGTGTGGGGGTTTAAGGGAAGGGTAAAATGTAAGTACTCACTTTAGGGTCACTCCAAATATACAAATATCATTACTAGTGAGTAGAAGGTAGACGGGTAAACGGAGGCTGGTAGATACATGTGACAGGTCAAATCCAACCGGTTCATGTGTCACATTCAGGAACAATTAAATTCTACATACATACATACATTAAATCACGCCTGTTTCCCAGAGGGGTAGGCAGAGACCACTTTTTTCCACTTGCTACGATCTTGACAAATTTCTTTCGCTTCTTCAATATTCATACATCGAGTCATGCACGCACGTCGGTTTCGGGTACTTAAGATTCTTATTAAATTTGAATTTTAGTTTTAATTTAGATTAAAAACTCAGTGATAGGTTGTAACCATACTGAACATAACACGAAAACTTGAATATATTCTTGTTACTAGTGACTCTTTACGTTGTCAAATTAGGATTGAAAACTAGTGTTGGAACATTCGTTTATTGTGACTGTGATGTACTGATGTATGTGAGATTCGAATATATTTTTGTTTCGAGCGGCTCTTAATATTGTGGAATTAGGATTACACCGCTAAAACAAGGATTGAATCATTCATTTTATGTGACTGTAATGTTTGAGATTCGAATATATTTTTGTTTCGAGCGTCTCTTAATGTCGTCGAATTAGGATTCAAAACTAGTGGTGGAACATTTGTTGCGACTGTTCAGAATAGTACATTGTTGCCTAGGCGCGGAAAGTAAGGGTTTTCCTGACGAGGTGGTTAGCAGGCCGAGCAACAGCGAGGCCTGCTAAAATACGAGTCAGGAAATCCTCGTTTCCGCCGAGGCATACATAATGCTTTTCTCAAACATGTGAGGAAATAATACAAATACATTTCTAAAAAGCAAGTAATTTAATTATGCAGAATGAACGAATGTTACCGACTGTCAATTGTTTTTAAATACTAACCATAGACATTGGAATGCAAATTCAAAAAGAAACACACGCACTGTGCTAAAAAAGCGAGCAGTTATCTTGGCTGTTCGGAATTTTTGTCTTGGTCCTTTTGATTTTGTATGCAAATTGACAGCATTTTTAAGAAATATATGGACATGGACGGAAAGTGTTTTCATATGGTTTTTTTACTCCTAGGAGTAAAATGAGGCTCTTTCCGTCCTTGTGTTTCAATCGGAAAACCGTTTTTTCCGAGCATGTTTGAGAAAAGAATATTTACTGCACGCTATCTGCATTATTATTCCCTCGTGTGTGCAACATATCAAGTAACATATAAGCCAGTCTTTCTCTAAAGAGCAACCTGATGATAATTGAACTTTCCATCAGGATTACTCCCCTCAGAGAAGGATGGCTTAACTCTGTATGAGTATTGCACGACGTATGGCGGCTGCTGTGATTCCGTTTCAAACGCATTTCATTCCATGTGCAATAAAGTTACTGCTAGGCTTACGACATGCAGTCGAGTTCGTAATATTTTCGCAATGCCTCCATTTGTCAGTTTCCACGCGGCACTCAATCAAACTGCAGTATAAAATGTAAAAACTTACTTACATAGTAATATTCTTCATGTTATTTTCTAAGCTATACCTACACTGATATTTGTTTATTAATAATAATAGTACGCGCTTTATTAATAAACTTCAAAATGAAAATGGAACATTATTTAAAACTCATTATACAGGCTGTTTGGTAGCCAGATGCAAAGCTTTAAAGGGGTGACAGAGCAGCTCATGAGCCAGTTTTTCCAGCAATTTGTACGCTGCGTGTAATACAATGATTTAAAACAAAACACTCTTTCATAATAATGTAATTACTTTTTTGTTTATTTTTATTGTAATTTTATACAATAACTTGAAATGTATTTTATGTTTATTTTTTTGTCATTACATTAAATCGCTGACATTTAAGCTTTCAGAAAATACATTAAAGAGCATTAAAAAATGTTTTTATTTTTAATTATTTTTTTTCGAGCTTTGTTCCGCATTTTCGAAAATAAACTTAAATCTCAAATATCTCAGAAACAAATAATTTTCGGCCAGGGTACTTACTACATGACCTTATTGACTTCAAATGAACTCTACTACGCCTCCTTAAAAGGTTTGTATCGAATATCCAGTCACCCTGTATACATCTTTTTGTTCTTTATTCTTTAGAATTGTTTGTACAGTGGGGTTATTATGACAAAGCTATGCAATACATTTTACGTTGAGCTTAAAGGACAGAGCTAAAGCAGTTATATAGCTCTGTCTTTTCTCTCAGCGTAAACAGAACTGCATTGCTATGTCATAATAACCCTTCAGAATTATAATTGAAAGAGACTGTAACTTGGGAGGTAGTTTTTACCTTCAGCAGACTAAAAGTTGAACGCTCTCTATCATATATTGATTAAATTTTTTTGTTGTTTGTTATTTTACGTCTCAAATAATGATAGGTAAATTAATGTTTATGAAATCGCTGAGTAGGCAATTATGTGTAGGAATAAGATTTTTTTATATTTCAATGGCTTTGTAATCAAGGTAAGAGTAACCGTATATTTTGATTACCGGCAAGCCGTAGTAATTCATCGAAATATTAACGTAACGAATACTTTAGTACATCTTTCCGTAAATTCCAGAAGGCTCCGAGTGTACTGAAGTTATTTCAAATTAACTAGAATTAATTAAGAGAACGTTAAGCTTCTCGAAATTAAATATCAAATATGAATTCTTACTAATTTTCCCGTAAAACATGATATTAATTAAAGGTTAATCATGATTACCAATAAATCATGACATACGAAATTATAGTATCTACATTATATTATAAATTTAGGACATTTTATATTATATTGATATTCTGGTTTGATTTCAATTAAAATACCGTTTTCTGAACAGATTCCATTACATAATAATAAATGAATAACAACTTAAATATAAAACAACTAGCTTTTGCCCGCGACTTCATCCGCGAAGAACTCGTTTATCGCAGATAAATTTAATGTTTGATGTCCTCACTGGCCAGCATGATCTCTTCTAAACAGAAATTGAACTGGATAACATTTTAGTTAAGAATATTTTTTATATTGCCATCTTTCGCTAAAACATGAAGATTTCGTTGCTACATGCAGTTGCCCATGGCACCCATGGGAAAAATAGTTTGCTTCTAAATGTACACCGATACTTTTAGAGTTGGTCCTTGCACTTTTTTTTTGACGCCGCGCTGGCCTCGTTGGCAGTGACCCTGCCTACGAAGCTAGAGGTCCTGGGTTCAAATCCCGGTATTTGTGTGATGACCGCTAATATTTGTTTCTGAGTCATGGATGTTTTCTATGTATTTAAGTATATATTTCTCTATATAAATATTTATATCGTTGTCTGGTACCCTACATAGTATAAGCCTAGAGCTTAGTTTGAGACTAGATTAATTGGTGTGACATTGTCCCCTGATATTTATTTTTATTTATAGTCCTGGCAAAAGCTGTTTATAGAGGAAATTGCACTCTTTTAAAGTAATGGTAAATCTGTCAGAATTATTTAGAAATGCGGGGAATAAAAAAAAAAACTCCTTTAGAAATTTCCCTTTATTGCCCTTAAGATATTTTGACCTAGGTAGATGCGTAATTTGCAACTGTGTGCCATTAGTGCCAGTACATAATCAAAATTACGCATCAGGAGTACCGGGACACCAACTTTAAGCATGAAACAAGTATTCATTTGACAAGCCAATTGAAAAATTGCGTGCAAATCGGTATTATACCTAGTACAAGCTCTCATGCTTTATTTCTGGGTGTACTTCTATTCACCCCGCGTATCTGTATCTCCTTTCACCCCATTTTACCCAGACTATGTTTCCCAGTGCCACCGTCCATCCTGGACAACCTGACGTCGACGGACTTGGTGGTGCGGGAGGGGTCCGACGTGGCGCTGGTCTGCCGCGCCGGCGGGTACCCGGAGCCCTACGTCATGTGGCGCCGGGAGGACGGACAAGACTTCAACTATAACGGGGAGTCAGGTAAGTTCGCTAGTAGACGATAGACGGCCACTACCTTAAATATTAGAAATAGCAAATTCTACGCAAAGGAAACTTACTTTTATTTTTGAATTCATTCAATACTGCATTGCATATATGGATTTTTAGGCTGCAGACCCACCATAGCCACACCCCTGGGGGTAGGGTGGGACCGAACCATACCACCGTAGAAGTGCTGGATATAAGGTAGGTTTAGGTTATTTTCAGCCGGCCCGAAGGGCCATAACACTCAGGAATAGGAGCTCCGCGTGGCGGAGCTCCGTCGACTCTGTTAAATTGTATTTTAAAACATTAAAACCTGAAAGCATATTATAGTGCACAGCACTGCGGTGGTATGGTTCAGTCCCACCCTACCCCCAGGGGTATAGCTATGGATGGATCTGACATGGATTTTTAGAAATTCTTCTGCCTTAACCGGGAATCTAACTGGTCAAATTAGACAAAATAATAAAGTACGGTTTTTTACGGTCTTTATTTAATTTCAAGATGTATGTGTTATAGATATAGATGATCACTATGTATGACGCTTGAATCGACTGCCCGCCTGCTTCGGCTGGGCGTCCCCACTTATCATCATCATGTATGACGCTTTCGATCGTATAATAAAACACGGCTACATTGATTTGTCATATAAGATCAGTTTGAATCCCGGTTAAGGAAGAGGAGTTTTTTTTAAATTTCAATAAAAAAGTTCAAATTTTTATAAACATAGGTAAATCTCCTTTGCGTAGAATTTGCTATTTTCAACAAAGTAAATTAATAAATAAAATCTCGGATTCTCCAAAGAGGTCACCAAATGAAGGCCAAGTACAAGTGCCTAATATTCCTACAACCTTGCGGTCTTCAAAATGATCCTCCACACCATAACTGAGCCGGCAAGTTATAAAAGGTAAGTTATAAAAGGTAAGTTATTAGACAAAATATACTGCCCTCGTAAACCAGAAAACAGTATCTCAGATTTAATTGCCAAAGTAAATTCAGTACTATCCTCTTAGTCTATATAGCTTAGAAGGCAGTATAGCATTCGAAGTTGGTTCGAACGAGTATGTAGGTTACATAATCAAATATTCTATAAGATCTTAAGTACTTCAGTTAAGTCGTAAAGTCCGAGATATTTTATTGCGATGATAATATAGGTACGAATGGCGAAAAAGGCGGGAGACCTTCGCTTTTCAGTGGGAATAAACATTTATAACGCAGGCGGATAAAAATAAATAAATAACTACATCGCAATAATAATTTATTTGTTAATCTAATTAACGTGTTTTGACACAAAAAATAAAGATAAATATTAACCACGTAATGTGTTAACTAAAAAAACATTAACAAATAGCCACATTTTTGTTTAGTGTAGGTACATATTGAAATACATGTCATATTACGTATCATTTACTGGTCAAATACATGCACGATATGTTATTCAAATTGATATCATATTGAGTAAAACTATATTTTGGTCTTCAATTTGTAAAATAATACTGGTGCAAATACGAGTACTTTAATAATGTTAATGTCCTCATTTGCTTAATCGTCCAAGCACCTAACCAAATGGACAAAGAGCGTTTTACCACAGCCTGTTTTAGTCGACAAACTGAACAAAGATACGTATCACCTAAATAAAGTAGTCGTTTGTTAAAGTACCCATGTGTTGAAATAAGGTTTTTTTTTAAGTTACAATTTACAAAAGGTTTTTTTTAAAAGGAGTTCCGATAAAAATCATGCTTACAGAGGTTGGTCTCTAAAGCATATATTTTCCCTCTAACTCGTAAAGTTTCTGTATTTTCCATTCAAATTGCTCACCTGTATAAGCTGCGTCAATACAGTTGCCAGTCGGGTTTTACTTACTGACTTAGGAATTATTATAGGTAGTTTAAGTTCTGACTGTTGCGTTTCTGGACGCTTCTTTTCAGCAGGTTGTCTCTCGGAAAGCGCTAGTAGATTTTATCATTTAAACCCGTGCGGCTGAACTAAGTAAACCTTTTTCAGTTAAATATTATCACTGTGATGAGCAATATTTAATAAATTTACTGACTGTTGAGTTTTGAGTTTCTTACGGCGTTTCTTGCTAGCGGTGGTCTCCTCTTGGGAATTGCTTGAAGAGATTCAACTATTAAAATTGATTAGAACGGCTGTAATAGACCTCTCTTATCTTTATCTTTTTTGCCATCAGTAAGCGTGGTGGATGGCGAGACGCTGTCGATATCGAAGGTGTCCCGGCTCCACATGGGCGCATACCTTTGCATAGCTTCTAACGGCGTGCCTCCCTCCATCAGCAAACGCATCATGCTGATGGTACAGTGTGAGTAGATCCGTTTTCCCATACATTGTGCTGCCTTTCTAATACATGTTCGTTTTTACGTAATCGTATCTCTCCTTTCCCCCCGTCTAGAAATCGGGTCACACATATACTACCAGTCGTTTCCTACCTTATTCATAATTTAACTTATTTACGATTTACGGGAATTTTGAACTCAGGAAAATAAGGAGGCGTTAATATCTCCCGCTGACCAGAATTCAGATCGCAGTAAAACTACGTATGTTGTCACATCATTCAAATTTATACGATTAGACGACCTGAATACTGGTCATCGGGAAACAATAGTGCCGAAATAGTTCTAGGCATTCATTTGTATAAGTTAGAGTGTTTATACTCGTATTCTTATTAATACCTTGATTTAAAGAACCAGTAGATTTCCACAGGGGATTTTAAAAACAGATCATGATTTTTAAACCTAGAACACGGAGCATGCGTTGCTCTAGTGTGATGTGATCTTGGGCGAGGTGATGTATCAAGACAAGGAATGACCTATGTATGGAACAGTTTATTAATACGTCTCTACGACCAAGAAACCCCCTATAAAATTACAGAATATAACATCCCCCTTTAATGATAGTTCAGAAATATGTATTCAACTTTCATTTGTCTATTATTGGTAGTGACATAATACTTAATGAGATGTTATAAAAATCATCTTCCCAAACCATGACTGAAGATAAACATCGCAGTCAGTACCTTCACCAAGGTTCGTTTTTAAATTTAATTTTAATTCGCAGTTCCTCCGATGTTGTCAATACCGAACCAATTAGAAGGGGCCTACATAGGACAGGACGTGACGCTAGAGTGCCACACGGAGGCCTATCCCTCCTCCATCAACTACTGGACCACGGATCGAGGAGACATGATAATTTCTGGTAAACCTGAAACATATTTTAACTAGACGGATTATTAACCGACGAGCTTAAATTGTCCTGTGTGCCCGTTAGCATAAGGTATAGTTTGCTAACTACTGAGTTTGGCTACAGTATAAATAGAACTACTCTTCATCTTCAAACGAAAGAACATCACGCGGCTTACATGTGTGCGCGCTTCGACCGTACGAGCCTCGAGCCACTACAGGCAAACTCAACAGCAGGGCCAGGCCGGCTATAGTCGGGGCCGCGCCTTTGTCGAATTTGCTTCAAATACAAATTTAATTTCAAGATTGTTATCGAGCGGTAAATAAGCGAATCGACGCAAAAGTGTACAAGTTCTTTGTAAAATGCCGCGCGGCGCGTGCTGCCAATAGGCGAAGATAGCCTCGAACGCGGCTTGGTCAATTGATGCTGAAAGGGAACGTACTTATCATAATACTATTCCTATAAACTTGAGTAATATCAACAGTTGACAAGTATGTCCAATAATTAAAATTAGAAACCTAACAATTTTCAAACTTTCCTTCTTTTTGTGTAATATTACCATTAAAATATTAATTAATCATAAATCTAAGCATGGTAAAGTAGGAGGCTAAAAATCTTTTAATAGGTAACAAAAACTCCTAAAGGGCCTACTTTTCTATTTATATTAATTCTACTCAGTAATAGTTTTGAGATGTTATCATATTACTTTTAACAAGGTCAATGTCAATGCCATTATTGTCAAGTACATAAAAGCTATCATATCGTTGAGTATACGATAACAGGTCAAAAGCAATATGATTTGACCCATTAGAACAGAGCTGCTGTGTCAATTTTTTTTCCTTATGTCTACGAGCACATGCAATAACTTTTAAGCTCATCGGTAAGTAATTCGCACACACACTCGTGATTTTACTCATCAGTGAAACACCAATCAATTAGGGGTGGGTGAGACATCAAATTCGGTCAGTTAGAAATCTGTAAATATCTTTATATAGGAAATTTGCTGTTATGAACCAGCTTTAAAATGGAAAACGTATTTTTACACCTATCACTTTTTTTCTACTAAACTCTTAGAGCAAATAATGTTTCCTTGTGACTCTAACAACAAAACGATGAGTGCTTACTTCAAGGAAAAATAACCAGAATTAATTCCTGATTTTTTTAAACATTTTGTCTTTGATTTTAAAAAAGATACCATGGATCTTAAAAAGAAAAAAATTACCATCCTTTATAGCATCAAACCTTACTGACTGACCAATTATGATCGTATTAGTTGATTAAAAAACAGGTCGAAAACCAATCAGCTTCACTTTGATGGCGATTTGAATGCCTGCAATAATCCAGGGATTTATTTTTGATTCACAGTACACCGTTTTTTATCAGAGGCATTTTTTTACCGACTGTACTAACTTACAGCAAGTGGCAATGTACCAACATTTTAGACTTAAACTAACGACCACTAAGCCACGTCTTGAATTAAAAAGAAAAAAGTGCTAGTTAGATGAAATAATTAAAAAACTGACTTGAACTTTGTTTGCCCAAGTGATTTAAATAAAATTTAATATAATAGCAATTCTAACTAAATTAAATGAAAAACTGAGAAAAGCTTTAAACTCATTACACTTTTTTTGGCTGGAGGCTTAAAAAGGTATCCTACCTAATCACAGCTTAAAAAGCTAGTTTTTATATCGAAATGACATAAGAAAATCAATAGTATTTTAAAGTCATGAAAACCACTAAACGCAGGCAAAGACACATGCACAAACCTATACATGTAGGTAGCTACGGGTAAATAAAGCAAAAGTCAAATAGACTGCGCCAATATCGTTGATTTATGAGTTCATAATGAAAATAGTTTCCCGTGTATCGGAATGGAATGGAAGGTGGAGTTAAACGCTTCTCGAATTTACTTACACATTGAAAAGTTTTTGAATAAACTGTGTTATGCCTCGTATACACCGGGAATTTTTATATTGGCAGCGTTACGTTTTAATACAATGGCTAAGAACAAAAATCTTAAACCCCTTTGTTTATGCTCCGACGTTAATTTATATCAAGTACCTAGCCTTTGTGTTTGTTTTCCTTTTACTTGCCATAACACGTCTAATGAAAAAGCAAGCTTTGAAGTGCCGACTAAATTAACCCCTCGTGTTACTTTGATTAAAATATTATAACAACCAAGACGAATCTAGCGACACCTTATAATTTTAAAATCCATCAAGCCGTTTTGGCTGCGAAGGGTGCCAAAGAATTAGACATTCATACTATATCGTATCCATCCTTATGATGCAGCCGGGTAAAAAAATATACAGGCGAGAAATCTTCGTAATGACCAGTTTCTTTCGTGTCATTAGTGGCAGTTTCGTATTTTCAATTTTACTATAAGTACATATTTCACGAACTAGTGATTATAATAGCACGATGCACAGATGTTACATTTAAGCAGAAATGGAAATTGTAGGTGGCAAGTACGAGGCGTTCCCCATGGACAGCGGGTACAACAAGTTCATGATGCTCAAGATACGGAATATTACTAAGGAGGACTTCGGCTTCTACAAATGCATCGCCAAGAACTCTCTCGGAGAAACCGATGGCATAATCAAGCTGGACGGTAAGGAAATTACATTCTTACTACGTAAGGCATTCTCGCACGGATGCGAGAAAATAGAGCACGAATTACGAAGCTAAAGCTGCTCTAGTCCTTTTTGTATGAAACACTACCCAAATGTGAACTTAAAAAAAAAAAAAACATACATACATACGTTAAATCACGCCTGTTTCCCAGAGGGGTAGGCAGAGACCACTTATTTCCACTTGCTACGATCTTGACACTTTCGCTTCTTCAACATTCATACATCGAGTCATGCACGCACGTCGGTTTCGGGTACTTAAGATTCGGCCGTTTTCCAGTATTTCTCCGATTTGATTCGAAAAAGTACGCCCTTTCGACCCTTCCACTCACTTTCGATCTGTATATCTGTTTCGCCAATCTTCTTTTATCTATCCTAATTAAAAAGAAAAATACAGTTTTTAACAATTAAAGCCACTATTAGAAACCTCTTAAGGTTTATACAATAGTAGGCGAGATCGCGCGAAGCTGTCCTTAATTACATACAGAGAATAAAAAATACATTTAAGTACCCTTGCATTAGATGTGCGCGGAAATATTTCCGCTATAATATTTTATTAGTAGTTTCTTACGATTAATTTAATCCTTATTTAAGGTGTTTAATGCGTGCGGCTCCACGTATTGGTCAATTCTCTTTCTATAAACGTTGTTATAACCCGGCAGTGAACACATTTGTAAGTATTGTAAGATGCGTAAGTTATATTGGCGACATTTTTTTTGCAGCGTGGAGAAAGTGTCACAATTTTCTATTACGAGTAGCTCGGACATACGGAACCTATTAAATACGTTTAGCACTCGTCAGTACTTAAATAGGTTATTGTAATCGTTAAAGATACGTATTTGATGGGTTTCGGATGAATAATGTTTGGGCTAGAGTGAAGTCAGATTTCAAAGTAAGACTACACTTGAGAACAAAGACATGGAGCAACTTAGTAATGAATTTTCATAGAAAGTGGCTCGATTTATTTGCTTCCAAGTTTAGTTGCAGCGAATCCATTTTATCTGACCTGAGCAGAATTGCGTGTGACGAACTACTAGTTTATCCAATTAATATACTTGTTTATCGATACCTCGTAACTACCAACATAGTACAAGTACTATCTTATTTTTATATAGATTGTCCCCTTAATATATAATTATCTGTTTATGATCGGACGCGGTGCAAACACCCCCTTGCTTGTGAAATCGAAGTCTTGCAATGTTTTTTTTTTTAGAAATTCCGGCTCCGCCCTCGGCTTTTGCTACAACACAGAGGGCTATTTTGGATAACGAGACAATTAAAAAGAAAGGTAAATAACTATATTTCTATCAATTCAATAACTATTGGTACCGTAAAATGTGCCAACTTTGCTCCCCTATGGGTAACTTTGCTCCATAGTGCCTGTTTCGATTGTTACTTATAAGTCAAGGAATCGATGTATACATCCACCCGCGCAGTGAGTGAAAGCAATAGAATGATTTACAATATAGATTACCTCAATATAATGATGGAGCATAGTTACCCAATACCCATGGGGGAGCAAAGTAAGCACATTTTATTGTAGTTATTTCGATATAACTGAGGCCCTAGACAAGGTGCATTCGGCGTTCATTATCGTTATCCAAAATGTATTAATACCGTCTCATAAGACTATAGACGTATAAATAGTCTTATGAGACGGTCGGTCGCGTCGAGCGCCTATGTCAATTCTATAATTCTATACTCTCTGATATACTCGTAATACGAATTTCTAATGACTACTGTATATGAGGAGTATGATGACATCTTAGTTTAATTTCAACCATTATGAGTAGTTAAGCGCTACGATATAAAGCTGTTTTTTTAACCTCTTCAAACTTTTACACCTCGAAGAGTTGTTAAAAGTTGATCCATTTCGAGGCGCTTACTTGATCCGCTTTCTTTTTTTCATATCAATACTTATTATATAAGGCAGGTTGAAGTGAAATTCAGACGAGCCGTTGTTAGAAGCAAACGAGGGTCATATTTTTTGTTTATCTACTTTAAACGAAATGGATATAAGGTTGTTATAACAAATTATGTTACAGGGGAAATTGGGCTTTAGAGTCCACTTTATATCAGCGGGTGGGGTTTATCGATGTGGATACATCTGTCACTTTCTGACCAATATGTAAGTAAGAGTGTGATGGAAGTTTTATCAACCGCGATAAAGGGGACCATGATACGGGCCAGATGGCTTGTGTGCTCGCTTACCTTCTCGATGCGATAAAACAGATGAGAATCGCTTCTCCACAGTTTATATTATTATAACTTTAATTAAATGTATTTTTAGGTCTCCATGAAGTTTTTCATGCCAACGACGCCGTGAGCTCAAATTTTCTAGGGGAAGCGTATGGGGAACAAGTAAGGAATTATGGTAGGTAAATTTACAAAAAGATGTAAGAAATTTACAACATGCCTAACCTTATTTTGTATGGTTATATCATTATTATTAACTATTAATTTTGTAATTACTATTTGAAACATAATTATAATTCATTCTTGACGGGCCTAGTGCCTAAAATCTTGATTTCTATTATTTTCTAGTGATACTTTTTTCGTTTAAGTTTATATTTAATTGTAAACCCAAAACTGCATACGGTTTTTGACTTTTGAAATCACAACAACATTTTTCTTTCACAGGATTCGACAGCGTCGAAGACAATTCGGCGTGTACCTACAGAATAAGTTTTATTTGTATTTCGATATACATCGTCAATGCAATGAAGTTATTACTTGAAACTATGTCTTGATGATTCCCAACATCTGTTTAAATAAATGACTGTATCTATAGCGGTGACTAAAGATTTGTTTTCAACAGCTGACAGACAATAAGTACTTATGAATTCATGCAGTTGCTTTATGAATTTTCTACTTATTTAGAAAATGAAATGCAGAGTGATCTTTTAAGTTTTAAGAGTAGCATACCTATTTAAGCAAAAACACTACTTTTGTTGCCGCAAGTTATAGACAAATCTTAAGCCAAAAAAGTTGCTGCTTATAATAAAATAAATAAATTGTAAAAAAAGCATTGTAAATACCTAACGGCTGACCTATTCTTTGTATGTATAAATAAATATAGAAGAACTGAAACCCTCCTGAGTCTTGAACGAGATAAATATGGAAAAGCTCATCATAAAACGAATGCTACAAAGGTATGACTATCAAGTTTATTGTGACTGATACGTTAAGAGTCGTAGTAACATGTCAAGTCATATTTGAATATAACAGTCGGTGTCAGTTGAAATCGCCAAAGATGTAAACAAGTCAGTACCGTTTGACACATAACCTCAATTTTTTCTCGGGCTAATTATTATTTAAAAATACGTGGTCTTTAATTAATACTTAAATTCAATCCTTAATTTAATATGATAGTGATAATCATTAAATAAAGCACACATGATCAAAATGATTTGTTTACATCTTTGCCCATTTCAATTGAAACCGACTATACTAACATCTAGCTTATCAAAATAGTGGTAGCAGAGCCTTAATTCAAGGTTGCTTTATTTTGTAAACGAACTCTCGAAGTATATTAAACAAAACAATAAGATTTAATGACGTGGAACACAGGTCGAGATATTCGGTAATCAAATTTCAAGTTTGCCCCCAGTTTTTAACTACTAACGAGCATAACATGGTTTCCTATTTTAAAGGGTTAGGTTGGGTGTAAATGTATAGTTTGGCTGAAAATAACACGTTTATGCTGGTTTCACACGGAGGCAGAACAGTGGACAGTACAGTACAGCTACTGTGTGAACGCACACGCCGAGACAGTTTGTAGAGTACTATTTTGTGCGTCGAAACAGTAGCAGTACTCTACTGTCCACTGTACTGTCTCTATGTGAAACCAGCATTACCACAATTAGATACTGGCTGGTGCGCCAGAAATTACCACTACATGAGATAAGTTTTGATTTGTGAAAGTGCTCCGGCTAGGCAGGCTAGCGAGTTGGACGAAGGCCACCTAAACTTGTTTAGTGAATTGGTTTGCTAGCCGTTTTATACTTAACTATCGTGAGCTATAGAATATTCATAGATACATCCATTCCAAATATTACAATATGTACTTAATATTATATCGAACTTCAATAAAGGTTATTCTTTCATGCGTAGTTTTAAGTTAAATCGTATGTAAATAAATGCTTTCAAGTACAACTAATGATGTAGTGCTTCGGGTGATGCCAGCTTATAGAAACTTGGTAATAATTATACTTCTTTCTCTGAATGTAAAAAAATCATTTTTTATGCCTCTGTAACTTGCTTTTGTAGAAGACGTGGATCTGTTTTTGTATAATTTTATTAAAGTAAGTACCTTCATAGTTTTCTAGACTATTTTTATTATGTAAAAATCGTGATGATTGACTCTAAATATTAGAATAAATTAGGCATGGCCGTATCTAGGGACATGTAGATTTTTTGTAATATTACTGCTACAGCAAAAACTGCCAAAATGAATGGTTCATTAAATAAACAATGCCTGACCGAACAAACTGGTTTTTATTCACTAAATATCAAATAAACACTTTATTTACAAGTATGACAGTTCCCATTTGCCCCTCTTCAGATTTCAAAACGGTAGCACATACCTAGTGACCATTCTCTCACCGCCTATTTTTCTTAGAGTTGTGAAGCGACGTCTAAATCATGTAGCGTTAATAATGTCCCATGCAAAGCTCCGGGCTGTGACGTTTCTCGCGCCCTAAATCAAGTACGATTTCCACGATAGTAGTTACTATGAAAAACTAGATTTGTAAGTTTCTGTTTTTTTTTCTTATTTCGTTTCTTTCCTCGAAATATTTGAGTAATCGCATTTTGTATGGAAATTCTCAGCTTCGCAATCCTCTAAACGCACTTTGGTATGTACCTTGGATTGCAAAATAGAACCAAATGGTCTAAACAATACATGATACGCGCAATACGTGCATTATAATCATAAATAAAATATTAGTTTGTTAGGCTTCCGTCGTCAACAATAGTTTCTACGTGTCCATCTGTTAAAGGATTACCTTTTTTTTATTATTAACTACTAAAATAATGTACGACGACATGGTTATACACATTAATCACACCGACAAAGTTGTAAAAAGTGTGCAGGGTATTGATAAATAAGATACCTTTTTTAAATCGAATTCTAAAGTTGCAATCTTAGATATGATAAAAACTTCATCGAAGTTGGAAGCAGAGTGATGAAAAAACGCTCGGCATGTGGCCTGGCGCCGTCTGGTGCGTGGGCGGTTTTCCGGGCGGGAGAGGCGGCGCTAGCAGCGGCCTGCGTCATCACATCACACGCGCATACACTAACATAATATGGCAACGTATATTCAGTCTCCATTGAAATTGCCACAAAATGTAATATTCCGCCCAACGCTATGCGTGACGCCCCGCGTATCCATAAACAAGGCCTAAGTTGTAAATACCACCCACAAATTAATGTTTTATTTATTTATTTATTTATAGATTCCACTTTTTGGTTCAATAGGTCACCAGCTCACAGCATCAGCGCTTTGAAAAAGTAAGTAAGAGTAATAATATACAAACGGATATGGACATGTTGATCGTTAACAAAGATTAAGTATTACATACATAACTACATACATACATTAAATCGCAGAGACCGCTTCTTTCCACTTGCTACGATCTTGACAATTTTCTTTCGCTTCTTCCACATTCATACATCGGATCGGATCGGATTCAGATTCGGCCTTTTTCCAGTATTTCTCCGATTTGATTCGAAAAAGTACGCCTAGGGCGGCCCCTTCCGACCCTTCCACTTACTGTCGATCTGTATCTCTCTTTAAGTATTATAGGTTATAGGATATTTAAATATTGAGCATTGTAGCCAAACTCGTGAAACGCTAAATTCGGGAATTTATAAAAAATGCAAAATATATAGGATCGACGTAAGCTAATGTATGCTGATAAGTGATGACACATATCGCTATGCCGATTTTGTCTTGGATGAAGTATGATTTGGTCAACTACATTTTCGTTTAACATTTCGAGTCGACGAAAACATGAACGCCAGCAGTGTTTGTATCTCGGCTACGCACCCTAAGGTGTTATTCTCCTTTAAACGGCTCTCTATGCAACGGTCGATCGAGTAAGCGAAGCCATACGAGCTCGCTCACTTGTCGCGTAATGTAGGTAAGCTGAGCATGCTCGCCTATGTGGTTTTTAAGCTCAGACGGAACGACTTGATCTGGCCGGTTAATACCTAATGCATCCAGTTTAAGAGAATCTTGGGTAAAAATGTCATTTGGCTGATAAATGATGATCAGTTGTTCGAATGATCAGATTTCCTCACGATGTTACTCCTTCAAAGTAAGAGTAATGTACAGTCAAGGAAATTGATCATTAAACCATTTTGGATTATGCTAAAGTGACACTGTAAATAAAATAATAAGAAGCCTCTTACGTTTTGATTGATTATGTCACTATGACATAGTCCAATATAGTCTAGGAATCCATTTCCTTCACTGTACGTAGACTAAGTTAAAAATACATATTGACCGCGGGGTTCGAAATCGGTACCCTACGATCACGAGTCGACTCCGTAACCCACTAAGTTACCAAAAATCTGAGGTTGTAAGTATTAAAATAATATAAGTACTTCAATTAAAAGTTAAAAATAAACTTATTTAAATTAAAATAAAACTAAGCTACTCAAATATAAAAAAATGTAGATAATAATCACCACTATAAAAATAATACTCCCTCTAGCCGGTCCGGTCCCTGTGACACTGGCTGCGTTACCTCTCTCGATAGCTAGCCCAATCCTTTGGAAAAGGTAAGCACCAGCTCTAGAATCTCCGGAGGTGTCTATGAGCCGGGATGACAGCGCCTTAATAAAGCTTTTCATATCGGCTGACCAAGGTCCCTTGGTCTCCACTGCAAGTGCCACAAATAACCAGTAAGTATTTGGATTTGTTATCTTAGCCTGAACAACAAGTTTTTAGAGTTCTTTGTAATTCTGTAGCTCTGCCTACATCACTCTGGGACTGAAGATGTGATTGTATGTAAGTATATAATTTACAGAATGAATATCTCAGTTATTAAGAAATACTCTTTTTACTCATAGCGAATGAGCGATGCAAAAGGCTAAGTCGTTCCAGGAAGATAAGTCATTAGTAAATAATGATTGAGAAATAAGGTCAGGTGGGGTAAGGGGAACATACTTTATTCTTCTTATCTTATTTTGAGTTCTATACTATAAAGTATAAGGTTCTAAGTTTTTTCGCTAAAGACAAAACATACGTATTTGCGTTAGCTTTCCAGGACAAAATACTATGTATGCTAGTTCTAATGCACATCGCCAGAAAATGATTATTCGTAAGACTAGTTCTATCGTTTCCCTTTCCCTATTTTTGGGGTAAGGGAAACAGTCTCAATAAATCTACAAGTAATAATACTAGTTTGGATTATTCATACGCAAAGCATTTTTAAAAACACCTTTATTTAAATGTGTAGGTACTTCATACTTAACGAAATACGGTTACAAATATAAAATATTTACCACAATCGGTATTTGGGGTAAGGGAAACGTACGAGTTTCGAACAGGGGTAGTCAACTAAAAACAAAGGAAGTAAAAAGTAGGTGCAATTTTTTATTGTAATGTTTATTAAGTAAGGGTTAAAATCAAGTAGCGTATTTAAATTACTTTTCTTTGGCATACAATTGTTCTCACATAGTTCCTAGGCATTTTTTTGTAAATTAAAAATAATGTAGTCTTGATTAAAACAAGATGTTCATATCGCCAACCGTCATTTGACATCATACAAAATAGCATAATATAAGTAAGTAATAAAATATAATAATAGTTAATAGATAACCAATAATTATAACCAATAGAATCGTTTAATACTTAACATTTTTTTCCCCATAACTTAACTTTTTCCCAATTTTTTTTTACAAACCAATAACCTATTTTGCCATTGAGGGTATAATCGGTATGGAGAGGTCAGCTATTACGGTACCCAAGCAATGTGTAAAATATCATAACATTTATAGTTAGTTACCGATTCAAGAGATTATTTCTACTTTTTATAAAATATGCCTGTCTCAAAATGTTTGTTACTTCTGACGTCGGGAAAGAGAAACATATGTCCCCCTTAACCCGGTCATGATAGTTTCCCTTACCCCACTTATGCATTTGTAAGTTATGTTAAGAATCACATTAAAATTTAATATTTATAGCATATTCAGCAAAAAATTATATGCATACAAACTAAATATATCTATAAATCAATACTTACTGACATTCCCAGACTTGTTACCAGACTTTTTATAACATAAATCAGTATCTAAATAAGGTACGTCGAACTCGTGTTTTCGTTGTTTGTCAACTAAAGTATTGTTTTTGTCACACTCGCAGTATCAGTTGTCATAACGCTATCTGTGTTTTTTTTTGTAAATAAATCTCAGTTACTGCTTTATCGATCGTGTAATCACAACTCTGCGGTCTATAGTTTTTGATATATCAACTAGTGTTTCCCTTTCCCAGTAGTTCCCCTTACCCCACCTGACCTTAAACAAGATAACAGCAATTGAAACAGTACTTCAGATAAATATTGACATTATAATAATAGTAATTGATTAAATCCATAGTAAACAGTCTCAATGATAGTAGACGAATGAATAAATAATGACTTTGTTTTCATTTTGAGCATTAATATACAACACGATAAACCTTTTACATGTATAATAACATTTAGTCATTCACGATTATTATGAACTTATTTATATAATACATACATACATATATACCTTCACGCCTGTAATCCCAGAACGGGGTAGGCAGTGCTACAGAATTACCTACAACTCTAAAAACATGTTGATACTTAATTCTGTAACCACATTTTGCACAAATAGGATAAGATGTTTACTAGTGTTTTAGTGACAGGTGGCGAGCCCATCGCCTAACAGCCTACGAGTATATTCCCTCAGTCACCTCTTACGATATCCACAGGAAGACATGGAGTGGCACTTTTCTAACCCGGCAACCACACGGACCAAATTATTATTATTATTATTAATAAATACAATTTCGTTATCATGGTTTTTCATTGTAATAATAACCTAGATAGATGCAAAAAACATAAGTTTAAGGATTCCTTATATTATTAATATGAACGAAGTCGCTGCCGTCGCGGAAAAATATAAAATGAGAGCGCTGTTTGTTGTGCATACACAGTCAAGTATAAAAATAAGTATATCCACAACAATATGTACACATAGAACTAATTCCCAAAGTAACAAGGGCTATTTACATATTTTTCAGCATTTGTGGTGTTTAAATTGCCTTTGACTTTACTTATGTTAGAAACATTTTGTTACGATACGACATTAAATTTTGTTTGGAACTATACTATAGACGATGCCGATTTCAAATGTACCTAAGTAACCATCAGTAAATTTGGTTCAACGCTTAGGCCCACGAATTAACCAATTGGATGAAAGACCGATCAAACTCCAGCCAACAACAACAAGGCAACATATCCTCTATTACTAACCGATAAACCACTCTAAATGTGCTAATTGTGGTTACAGAGTTACTAACAAGTTTTTAGAGTTGTTGGTAATTCTGTAGCTCTTCCTACCCCACTCTGGGAATGAAGGCGTGAAGGTATGTATGTATATACCCATTTTGCATTTTTTTTATATTATTTTTTCAAATAATTAAGTGTGTAACCAACCGTGGTTTTCATCTGATGGTTCCAACGGAAGACCAGCGCTGACTTTAATGCCAGCATTACGCTGAGTTGGGACCATTTCGTGGCTACTTTCTTTTTGTATTTGTTAATCTGTTCTTTGTTATGTATGTCACAAATAAATGTTTATCTTTTTTTTATGTATGTAAACAACTCTCCACCTGGTTGGATGGTTAGTGTTTTTTTCATCTGCCGGCCTCAGTTCAACTCGGCAGAACCATGATAATATAACGGTTACATAAAATAAATGGTATTATTTTTAACTCGGCCACCATTACTGTCAAGGAAATACGAAATATCAAAACGTTGATTCTACGGAAACACGTCAAAACTATAACGTTTTACCGTGTAGAATCTCAGCCCTGCAATATGCTCCCGGAAACCTATGCGCTGCTGGTACACAGCCAAACTAAAACAAGCATAATTTTGTTAAGAGTTCCTAAACTATATAATAAACTTCGACTTAATGGGATCTTTTGTGTAATTATTCCTGATTAAGCGCATAATATTATTCAACCCTTCCAAAAACCGGATAGTGGAGTGTAATGGCAGTGCCTTGAAATCGTTCGGTTCTGGCTAGGTAGCCACAACCGAGGATTTTTATTATTACTCCGGCATCACATTTACACAATGCCTACTTAAGTATTTCATTATTTCTACCTCTTTGCCGCACATTCTACAATCTGTGTTGTCATAAAGGCCCATCTTTGCTAAGAGATGTTTAACCGCAGTGCCCAGTAAACACTCCAATATATCGGAGTTACCTTCTGCTGAGTTTTTTTGGGCCAGCTTTGGTCAACTATTTCTATGAAGTGCTTTGCATGCCCTAAGCCTACCGTAGTTTTCCACACTTTCTGGTGGTTTTCTAGGGCATTACTGTTTAGGGCTGCTATTAAGGTGCCCGGTGAGGGTGCCACAAATGGTTCAGATCCGACGTATGCGTCCTTGGACACTTCTCTTGTCAGCTCGTCCGTGATTTCATTTCCGGGAAAGCCCTTGTGTCCTGGAATCCACATCAATTTTACTTTGTTGTGCCTACCAAGCTTGGTTAAAGCTTGGATTCCATTGTAGACTAGGCTTGAATCTACTTTAGGCGCTGTCAACGCCTTAAGTGCCGCTTGGCTGTCACTAAGTATATAGATAGTTTTCTCTTGCGTACAAGCAACTATCGCATACAGCTCCGCCTGGAAGACCGTTGCGTAGTTGCCCATACTTATGCTACTGTTATAGTCTGTGGCGTGAATACCCGTCCCCGTACTTGAGATCATTTTTGAACCATCCGTGTACCATATCGCGTTGTCGTCTTGTGATAGGTGCGACCCATCCTTCCATTCATCCCTTGTCGGAATATGGGCATTAAAGTTCCTCCGGAATACATACTTGGGCTGCATTTTATCGCAGCCCATCGTCAGCATTCTGTCTTAAAAAACATTATGTACCATTTTAATGTGCCTTTTTCTAGGCGCTGCGTCGTTCCACAGGCCCGTCTCTTTCAACCTATGCAGCGACTTGCATGCCTCAGACTGTATAGCGATATGTAGTGTTAGTGGTGTAAGGTCAAGCAGGACCTCCATTGAAACCGTCGGCGTTGTTCTGATCCCTCCTGTTATAGCCCCTCTGTACCTTAGTAAGAGAGTCCTTGCATGTCCGTAGCGTTATTATTCGCCACCAGGCCAAGCAGCCGTACATAATTATGGGCCATACCATCATGGTATGGATCCACTTCAGTACTTTAGGCATAAGACCCCATGTCTTCCCATACGCTGATCTGCACATTCCAAACACTCTTAGGTCCTTCGTTGTTACGTTGTGTACGTGTTTTTTCCAGGTGAGTTCTTTATCTAGTGTGATAACTAGATATATTACCTTACCTGAAAGTTTTAATACTTACCTCGCCAAACAGTTTTAGCTGTCTTATGTGTTTGAAGTCTCGTTTCTTAGTAATTGGAATTACTAGTTTTGCTGGGATTGGTTGATAGTTGATGGCTAGTGCACCTGCTTTCCCCTTTTGTCAGAGCTTGTCTCATGATTCCCGATTAACCGAGAATCGAGATTGTTGTTTATTCATTTAGTTTTACAAATATTTAATAGAACACTGTTCGTACCTAATTGTGCCCAATGCCTGCCATGGCGTGACTCATCAAAGACAAGCACTTAGCGTTAACATTTTGTTTACTCTAAATTGAACACAGAAATATCATCAATCAATTAATATATTTATTTATTTATTTTTTATTGCATAGGAAGGCAAACGAGCACACATGCCACCTGATGGTAAGTGGAAACTAATAAGTGATAGCGACCAATTTTATAATAATTGACTTACCTTTGTGTTAAAAGTGAAGCGGAAATTTGAATGGTCATCTGAGGTTGGTCACAGGAAAGTGGTTTGCTGAGTCATTAATTTTAGAAGCGGAAATACCTATTCATGCAACTTATGCACGTCGTTCATCATACTTATGTCACAATCCCTAACTTTTTTTCTCATAACCTAAAGGTGACATAATGTTATACATTCCTAGACGAAACGATGTCTTACTTTACGACGTCACTGGTGCTTATAATTATCACTATATCATATTGAAAAGGTAAAAAAAAAAAAAACGAAGTATTAGGCTTGTAAGCATGTTCTTCGAATTCATTTCAACCCATGTACAAACACCTACGCCATAGGCAGACGAATTACTTAAAAAAACTGGGCAAGAGCATGTCGGTTTATGCTCAGTAGGTATGGTTCCGGTGCCGTTTTTATAAACACGAAAAACTATCTTGAAAGACTACAAATATAACCGAATTTTCTATTAAAAATTAGTTGATGCTGAAGCCTATAATCCCAGGAATCAATCAATCTACTTAGTCGTGATCCCGTCGTGATGGTTTTATTTATTTTTATTAGGGACATCAACAACATCAACAGTTTATTGTTAACTATAAACAGGCACCATAAATAAAGCCAAGAACAGATGACCACAAGAATTCAAAACATATGGAACAATGTAAATGAAATGAGATAACTCGCCAAATGCTTCTTAGCCACGATGCTAATGCCGCTAACGTTCCTACTTTCTATCAACTCGAAATTTATGGAGTCGTCATAATCGATTTACCTACGTCAATTTGTAAATTTTTGAAAATTACTATCTTAGAGTTGTTTATCTTGAGATTAACCACATGTTTTAAACGTTTAGCGCCCGTTTTGCTCTGCACCGTGACTATATTGATAAAAAATGATGCCGTTTGTAGCTGCCATAAATTGTGCGAACCTATGTACACAACAACACAATTACCGGAAATCAATTAGCAAAAAATTTAATGGGTCTTTAATTTATCTGTCATAATTATTTTGTCATAGTGTATTTAGGTCATAATTATCGCAAGTCATAATCATAAGGTATTTTTTCGGAAACTGTTTCATTTTAGATTTTTTTATATCAAAAGCCTGTCTTACCTTCACGTTTGATATTTAAGAAATTCGGAATAGTTGATGGTTACACCGATGGAAAAATAAGAGTCTTATGACTGAAAATTAAATGACAAACAACAGTCTTCCAAGTCAAATGTGAAACTCTAGGGGCAATGGCACTTATTAGTTTCCAAATACAAGCATTAGCTACAATATGCTACAATGCCTTGCAACTCAGAATTATTTCCACGCTGCTCACGTTTCCCGGTAAACGAGTAACTACTCGAACCGAGAACCGCCAGGTATCCCATTAATAGGTAACACGGAACAATCTCGGTGCAGTGCCCTTTACTGTCCCAATCGATACTTAGCAATTTACTGCTTTCGAGTTTTACTGCTGGATTCACAATTGTCATGAGCGGGTGTAACTTGGAATCCCTATTAATCGTTTGTTCTAATAATTGTTTGTCATAAACTGGTTTTCAGTTGAGTTAGATAACTTTAAAAAACGCACTATCGCTCAAACGTTAAGTGGAGAAGAGATCCCTTAAAGGGATAAGTTCGCCTTTGTAGGATATTTTTCCTGTTTGTACAATAAAGTATTTACATACATACACAACTTCTGATTTCAAACTATTTTCCTGCAACTTCACTGAGAAATAAAGCGCCGCATATACAAACTTATCAATAAAAATTAAGTAATCGTTTGGACAAAATGCCTTAAAAAAACAGACTCATGATTTCGTGACAGTTAAATACGTGAGTAAAACGGGTTACCTTTGTTTTGGCGAAATATGTTTGCCAAATGTATCGTTTCCAAACTTTTCATTGGCAACCCACTTCGATTTCCGTAACCGTATTTTTTTCAGGATTTTATAAAAACTAACCTAACTTTCCGATAGAGTTCTAAACGATGGTACTGAAATAAAATATTTAAAAAATATATAACATTAAGTTGGCAAATTATACATTTGGCAAACATATTTTTACCAAACGGCAGGTTTCCGAATAAAACATTTTCAGTGAATGAATTCCTTTTTCTTGGGCTGTCCATAATGGCATCGTAAATTTTTACATATTTATCTGAAGCTAGCTGTCCGGGCCTGGCGCTACCCGGGTGTAGTATTTTTTCATATAAACCTTGTCCTGACAATTACGAACAACAAAAAAAAAACGGTCGATCCAATCTCGATGGTGCGACCACGCGTGCGATACAGGGTTTTATTTTATATGTGCAGACTAGTTTTCCGCTCACGACTTTGACTGCGGAGAATCAGAACATCTGTTATATGGTGTATGGTTTACATCGATTCATTGTTGACGACACCACTAAACGGCACCCCTAGGGGTGTCGTTAACAAACATCATATGTTAACAACACTACCGGGGATTAGTGTTGTACAATATTTCGAGAAAAATCAAACTATATTTATCATGATTGATAGTCAAAGTATAATGTGCAATAATAATAATGAATAATATCTATGGAAAACATATTTCTCAGCCCTGCGGAGGTGTCGTTATCAAATGATGTTCGTTAACGATACCCCTAAGGGTGCCTTTTAGTGGTGTCGTCAACAATGAATCTTTACATCACATTCAATGGTTTTTTTTTTATCAAGAAAGTTAATTTTAAACGAGGAGACCACAAAAAAAAACTCTGTCCTTTTCTCTCAGAGTAAACTGAACTGCAAAGCTAGGTCATAATAACCCCCCTGATCGAGTACCAGCAGACCACAGTTACTGTGGGAAGAACGACGATAAGGAAATAAATATAATAAATAATAAATATCAGGAAACAATCTCACACAAATTGACCTAGTCCCAAACTAAGCTCTAGGCTTGTTTTATGGGTACTAGACAACGATAAACTTACTTATATAGATAAATATATACTTAGATACACAGAAAATACCCATGACTCGGGAACAAATATTTGCGCTCAACACACAAATATCTGCCCTTACCGGGATTTGAACCCAGGACTGCTAGCTTCGTAGGCAGGGTCAGTAACAACTACCAACGCGTCGTCAACTTAAAGTTGATCAGTCAAGATTATTTTAAAACTCACCAGCTAACAATTAAAACAGGAATGTTGTCCAAAAGTAATGCAAATTGAGCAGACAAAGACGTTATTCATCATTCACTATTCTGAACGTGCGGCTTTGAAATTGTGCGAATACATAATACGTGTTTATAATCAATGGATTGTTTTTCCATTTCGAGACATTGTCATCGTAATGAATCATCATAATAAAGAAAGCAAATAAACCAATGTCATTAAAACAATAATGAGAACTTTAATGAGTTAGTTAACATTCATGAACTACCTATCTATAATGGCTTAGGTATCAAAACCAAGTCAGTCCTTAATGAATTGTTTATCTCAATGGTCAGCAAAAATATCTTAATTAGTTGTTATTTATACTTATTAGTTTTATATATAAGACTGCTGCAGACAATATTTCATTCCATTCGTCGGCTGTTAGTCTATTTTTGATAGAGGACCGAAAACTAATTATGTTCAATAATAGTTTATTTGTGTATGGTCATCAAGATGTCGAAGTGCCCGCGCATCTCAGTTTTGGAAAATATATGCTTAATCGACTGCGGTGTAAGGGCGACGAAATAGCTGTGGTAAGTTTAATCTTCCCTAATTCTTCTTACCTTTAAAAGCACGGCGTTTGTTTTGACATACTTAAAACGTTTTCATATACTTTTTCACAATGGAGTGCTGGCCCCTACCCTGATGTATGGTAGTGAATGTTGGGTCTGCCGCACCCAAGCATGTAAGTCGTGTAAATGCAGATTGAAATGCGCTCTTTGCGTAGTATGTGTGGTGTGAAACTGATTGATAGAGTAAGAAATGAAAAAATCTGAGAAAAATGTGGAATAAAAGAAGATGTAGTGACTAAGATTGAAAAGGGCATGCTTCGATGGTTCGGTCATTTGGAAAGGATGGATGAAAGAAGATTGACAAAAGAGCGTTTAACGAGTTTAGCTACAATAATTAAATATCCTATAACCTATAATACTTAAAGAGATATACAGATCGAAAATGAGTGGAAGGTCGGAAGGGGTCGCCCTAGGCGTACTTTTTCGAAATACTGGAAAAGGGAAGAATCTTAAGGACCCGAAACCGACGTGCGTGCATGACTCGATGTATGAATGTTGAAGAAGCGAAATAAATTTGTCAAGATCGTAGCAAGTGGAAAGAAGTGGTCTCTGCCTACCCCTCTGGGAAACAGACGTGATTTAATGTATGTATGTATTTTTCATTTATTCAAATGTTCCATGCCAGTATTTGAACGCAGCTAGTTACGCAGGTAACCTTAAGCTGATTTGAAAAACATACAAACATTTAGTTTGAATTGGGGCTTGACAGAAGCGCGTGGAGCTATCCCCATGTGCTTCTGTTTAGTAGTCACTCATTTACCAGACGATTGTCGTCGCGTGTGATATCAGTGAACTTATTGCTCTAATAAGTCCGTGGGAGTGTCAATAAATAACTAGACATTGGCGAACAGGAGTGAAAGCCATTAATTAAAATTAAAATTAGAATTAGTCAGTTTGAATGATTATAATAATTTATAAAGGTACTTGTACATTCTCAAGATAAAGGCTCAGCCTAGTGCGGGATCTGCTGAAACCAATATTTGATTTCTTATTTGTGTGAAACTGCACGATCATTTTTAATATTCCGTGTTGAACTCAGGGGAAACTTAATACTTTCTTATTTAATCTTTATTGCACAAAATAATACAATTAAAATACGAAAAGGCGAACCTAATGCCGGTAGGTATTATAAATGAAACTAAGTGAAATAATGATTTATTGAACCCTTTAAAATGCATTAAACAATAACTCTTCGTTATATTATTATTATTTTGTGCAAATTGTGGTTACTGAATTATCTACAACTTTTTTCAAGTTGTAATTCTGTAGCTAAGCCTAGCCCACTCTGGGATCACAGGCGTGAAGGTCTACATACATAAATACATACATAAACTCACGCCTTCATTCCCAGAGTGGGGTAGGTATGGATGTATGTATATTATTATTATAAATACAAAGAACTTGCCACAATTACTAGATGATGATGATTTTGATGTGATTAACACAAATTGGCAGACTGCCTGTAAAAAATGATTCATTCTTTTGCAAATACAATGAACCTATACCTAAAAGTAATAGATTTTCGTTGGTGCAATCTTACAAAATCTATGCAGCTATTTGACTGATTTTTATCTAATTTATTTTATTGTGCATTATGAGTGCCAGTTACTTGAAAAAAAAAATTTTTATTTTTTAATAATTATACCTAATGCCCTTTATAATAAATAACCAATCGCCAGCACTACGAGTGTAGCATATTTCACAAGCACTTTAGCAACGTGGTACATTCCAAACCGACAGAAGATTTATCATTTATATCTGAAATAAACACAAAAAACTAATTCTCTCTTAGGTAAACGCAAGCACAAATGACTCGATAACGTATAAGGAGTTCACTAAATACGCCGTGAGCCTGTCGGCGTCATTAGCAGAGTTGGGAGTGAAACGAGGGGAAACTGTTGGAATTGGAAGCGAGAAACGAGTAACGTTCATACCAACTGCCCTGGCGGTTGTGTTTGCTGGTGCTACATATACGCCTTATGACTTGGAAAGTGGAAGAGGTTGGTAATTCTTATGCTGTGATTTCGTATGGTTATATTTATAACCGCATTTATATTTATATGATAAAGCATCAGTTACTCCTGTACTTATGTAAGAAAGTGACGGATGTTTTATCCACATTTTGTCACGCGATAAACACAGTCATTATAAGCCACCTGGACCCGTATCATCATCATCTTTATCACGGTAGATAAAACATCCGTCACTCTCGCAATTTCAAACTGCTGGCCTATTTGCGTTACGTACTCGCAATCGCAATCGACTTCAAAGTGGAACAATCAATTTTATCTACACTCATATCATAAGTCCTCTATAATGCGTTCAGAATCCGTAGACAATGACCATCATTACAAGATACAATTTTACTATGCTATTTTTTCTTATCTGTATCTGTACTGTAAAGTTAAAATTACGATACAACTTTTGATAAGGTAATGTTGTTTAAATTTGGAACATCTTCCAAAACCAACACAATTCAAACAGGGGATCAATTCTAGTATCTATTAAACGTCGACTCGTTATATTTTAAGTAACGTGTCGTACGCCGTTTTGATGTCGAGTGACATTATAATAGGGACTTTGTTAGTTAGTCTATGATTAAAAAAAAAAAATCATATTCGTGACACAGGTTAGCTTTGCCGCCATTTGTTTGTTCTGCCGCCGGTTTTTAAAATCCGGAAAGAGTACTTATAATATGTGCGTAGATAAAGTAATGTATGCAAATGTACATAATTTGGCCTTAAAAAACTCTTGTGATCTTATTATGAAACTCGCCTTCGGCTCGTTTCACAAAACCACACTCGTCTTTTAAGGACCCTCTTTATGTACCAGTTACATAAAATACTATTATTTTATATGCAGACTGTCAAAATGAAAACGATTGCGAATGCGAGTGCGTTAAGCAATAAGCCTGCATAGGGGCTATTGTCTAGCGCACTCGGAATGGCAATCGTTAACATTTTGAAAATAGAAAGCTTGTTTGCATGCAAAATGAAAGCAAAATGTTCCGCTTTGAAGCCGATTGCGATTGCGAATGCGTTAGACAATAGCCCCTCTGGTCAGGGAGTGAACAGACAGAAATATTTTATACATGTTTATACACGTCAATCATTTTGGGCCTCTCTTGGCTAAGATAAAAATTGGTAATGATGAGGTAAATACTCTTACAGTGCAAGAGGTCTTAAAAAGTATTTTAGTTTAGGCAAAACTGTAAAAAAGGAAGAATATAACAAAACTATTATTTATTTATGATGTAATTAAATCTCAAACCGAGTATACCAACGCAAGACTGAAGAACTCTGAAAGCTTTGCGTCGGTTGACTGCACTCGCACAAACTGATGCATTACCAAAGTAGCAGCAGTTGACAAATGATTTGTTTATTAAAATTATAAATCATTCTTATGTTACCCGTACCATAAATATAAAACAAATATCAAGACTGACAATTCCTATACAGTAACAACCTGATACTTTTTGTTTCAGCTGCATTAAAACACAAATTAGACTTAACTAAACCAAAATACTTTATCTGCTCATCCTTATTTTGGAAAACATACCGTGACATTTTAAGAGATTTGAAATACATTAAAACTTTCATGTGTTTTGATGAAAATGAGGACATTACGTTGTCCATCCAGACGTTGATTGCGAGACAGTTCGATGCCGACGTGGCGAGTTTCGAACCCGCTCCCGTGCAGGGACAGACAGACACCGCGCTCATTCTGTATTCCTCCGGCACGACTGGCATGCCCAAAGGAGTTCAACTGACACATCTAAACTGTATTCTTAACAGTTTACCAGAAGAGTAAGTACAAAATTACTTTTTTTTTTTATAGCGTGGGAAGGCAAACGAGCACACAGGCCACCTGATGGTAAGTGGAAACTGTGACCCATAGACATTCGCATTCACAAGACTGCAAATACGTTGCCAACCCTGAGGACTAAGATGGAATGCCTCTATGCTAGTCATTTCACCGGCTGTCTTATCCCCAAACCGGAACACAACGATGCGAACACTGCTGCTTGGCGGTAGGTTAATGGATAAGATGGTGGTACCAACCCGGACGGACCCTGCACAAGGTCCTCCCACAAGTCTTCAAGTACTTACTTCTTGACATAACATATTTTACTTTTACAATGAAAACGGCCAGTGATGATTTCAATTCAATTTAACAAATAATAATCTCTTTTCAGTTTTAAGGATGAATGTCTTCAAACTGCATTCATGTTCGGAGAGTGGTACCACAATTATGACACATTCATGACGTACAAATTTTTATCTTCTGGAAGAAAGATAGTGTTTGTGGACACTGTAACACCGGCTAATCTTCTGAGGAGTGTTCAAGATTATAAGGTAGATTATTAGCACATTCTGTCATAAAATTATTACCATAATACTAAATAAATAAAGAATAAAATAACCTTGTATTGGTCTCTTCATCCGTAGCACATTTATTTATTTTATGGCATAGAGAAGGCAAACGAGCACACAGTAAACCTGAAGATAAGTGGAAACTGTGACCCATAGACATTCGCATTCACAGGACCGCAATCCTAAGACTGCAAATGCACTGCCAACCCTGAGGACTAAGATGGAATGCCTCTATGCTAGTCATTTCATCGGCTGTCATATTCCCAAACCGGAACTCAACAATGCAAACACTGCTGTTTGGTGGTAGGTTAATTGATAAGATCAACATCAATGACAACAATCAATCAATCAATTGACATCAATGGTTTCGCTGGGTTGGTAGCTCTGTTTGCTTATTTATAGATATCCAGGTGCAAGTCATGTACGGTCGGAATATTTGGGAAAGGCCCCTGTCCAGCAGTGGACACCTTTCAGCCGATAATTATGACAACAACGTCGATGACAATTTCCAAAAAAATATTATATTCTAGGTAAACATCGCTATGTTGGTGCCTTCACTCGTCGGTTACTTGTCTAAAGCGGAAGAAGTTGACAAACATGATCTTAGTTCTTTGAAAATCATATACTGTCGCTCGTCTCCCCTCCACAGAAAAACAATAGAAACAATCAAAAAGAGGTATCAACTTTTGGTTTTACTTCGTTTATTCCTAAAAAAAGAAACCTTTTAACACTCGTCAAATATTCTTTAACCATAAATATGTATTGCAGATTCCCAACTCTAAAGAATGTATTGCAAGGATACGGTATGACAGAATCAGGCGAGTTGACATCAGAAAGCTGGGGGACTAAGGGTCCAAAGATAGGGAGCGTTGGCATGGCGTCACCTGGTATCACTTTGAAGGTAACGAATATTATCAAGAAATTCATTGTGCTTATAACCAAGGACTTTCGTTTTTAATTAATAAAGAGCTGTTTGCAGATTGTTGATCCAGAAACAAGAAAGATTGTAGAGCCGAAGCAGCGTGGAGAAATATGTTTACGTGGGCCTGTATTCATGAAGGGCTACATAAATATTGATCCGTCCAAGTATCTTGATGACCAAGGATTTTTCTTAACGGGAGACTTGGGATACTACGACGAAGATAATTATTTTTATATCGTAGACAGGCTTAAGGAAATCATTTCATACGATGGAAACAATGTATGTACCTACTAGCAATGGACGTTTTGAAGATCTTTACCAGAGTATTAATAATATCTATACACGTAATATTAAGTACATATGAGTAGTACCCAATTACCAATATTTGCCTTAAACGCATAAAAATACACAAATTGTGACACTTAGGTATATTCCTGAAATTATTGCTGGAATCATCATTAGCCTACTTCACACTTCTACCTAGACGTATAGGTAGAGCCAATTGAAGCCATGCATCCCGATCTTCGGCTTTTTCCCCCAGTATCCATGCGTAGGTATATTGTTAATTTAACTGGCTAGTTAGTTAGTCGTGGCTACGAGGAATGAAAGTAGAAGTAAATTATTCTACAAGAGGCTAAAACAAGCCATAATGACACGAGATCTGACGTTTAGCCATCCAAGCGGAACGCGGTTGACTATAGCTCGAGTGTCAAATTGGTTGTTTAGTCTCGCGTTAAACACTACGTTTCTTTTTGAATGCGAGGAAAAAAACGACGTCGTATACAAAATTACAATATTGATTATAACAAAGTTTCTTACAAATTTCATCCGCGGTTTTTTTTTGGAAATTGACGCTTTAAATGCTTGCATATTTAGCCAACAGGTTCAAACTTGAAAACTATTTTTAAACTAATTGGACCATGCATAACAAACTGAGGTAAACTTTAATATAATTAAATAACTTCATATTCGTAATCATTAATCGTGTTCCACGAAATTAAATCTTTTTTTGAGGTTATTTCCACGCCCTAAAAATTGTATATCCACAATCATTGAAAATGGCGAAAATTCTCCATTCACAAGCGCCTCGATTGGTTGAGTAGGGGTTTCCAAAGTAAATTATTAAAGTAATATACATATAAAAAGATTAAAGTAATTTACTTTAATCCCTAGAGATTAATAAGGAACTTTAGTCCCGATGTGGAGAGAAAGTATATTTTGCAGAGCATGAGAAGTAAAAACATAATATATTACATACATACATACCTTCACGCCTGTAATCCCAGAGTGGGCTAGGCAGAGCTACAGAATTACAACTTTAAAAAGTTGTTGATAATTCAGTAACCACAATTTGCACAAATAGGCTAAGATGTTTACCAGCATATTAGTGACATGTTGCAAGCCTATCGCCTAACAGTACTACAAGCCTATATTCCCTTAGTCGCCTCTTACGACATCCACGGGAAGACATGGAGTGGCACTATTCTAACCCGGCAACCACACGGGAAACATTAACTCTTCTTATTTTCAACAGGTGGCTCCATTAGAACTGGAGACGATCCTGCAACTGCATCCGGGCGTGCGTGAGGCAGGCGTGGTGGGCCGCCCGGTGGGGGACCTGGGGGAGGAGCCGGCCGCCTTCGTGGTACGCCAGCCCGACGCCGCCACCGTCTCCGACCACGAGCTTCAGCAGTACGTCGCTGCAGAGGTAACCTAACATTCATATCTGAGATCTGTATTACAGGATCACTCCTAGTTCGGACTCCAGTCCCTCACAAAGGTTTATTTATTTAAGTTTCTAGGATTATGTAAGTTAATCCCGTAATATTATCTGTGAAGTGTTATTATTATTATTATATTGAGTAACATTGATTCACAATATGCCCAAATCGGTAGCTCGACTCGATTTTTTTTTACGTTTAAGAATGCAACTCGCACTACCTACAATGCAAGAGTTCTTTAAAAAGTCTTTTGAGTTCAGGTCATCACGTTTAAACGCGGATAAAACAGTAAGAGAGCGAGTAAGACAGAAGTATAAACACGAAAAACATTTTGGGAGCTGTTATTACCTTACGCATTACTATTATTGCATTGCTAATTGCCCAGAAGTCTTTTTTTTTGTCATTGTTTACTTTGATAAAATGCGTCTTGTCTAGAGGTTATTTATCAATTTATCTTTCATCACGTCATAGTTAGCGTCAAAGATAACAGTTTTATATGAAGTGACTTGATATGGCCATCTTTCTGAAGATTAGTTATAAACAGGGAGCGCAACTTTGGTGCCGATGACAGGCGTATGACGTCAAGCTATATACAGAGTGTTTTTATCTAGATTTTACTTCGTCACTAATAACAACTTATTGGCATCTTTAGTTTACTGATATTGACACTTGATTTGAGACGGCTAGTAGGTACTTATAAAAAGGAGATTGAGTAGCATTGTCATGGTAAAAAGAAAATTATTCGGGGCACTAACAAAAATAATCATTTTTTTATTTGTTTGTATGTAAATTGTAAATATAACAGAAACATGATTGTTTCTCTTGCGCAAAGTCACAATGCTCAGCCGTATTTGCAGAAGTTTCCTTTTCTGATTGTAAATAATGAAATAAGGTTTTGACAGGAATGTAGGCAATTTAGAAAAACATTGCAAAACAACCAAGCACATGGGATGTTGAATTTAAATTTTAAGCGTTCTGGATACTTTGAAATCCAATGACATTTCATTTAAGTTATGTTTTTCATTTACTTGTGGAAAGAACCTTTTTCATTATTATATTACCCAATTAAATATTTATTCATATAGTCTTTGTCATTATTTTAATATTAACATTATCATTATAGCATTATTAAGAATCAGTGGCAGGGAGCGAAACTTTGGTGCCGGTGACGTCATTATGACGCAAATTCACATATAGGATGCTTTTATTATAATCAATATTAGACACCCCACTGATTCTTAATAATGCTATAATGATAATGTTAATATTAAAATAATGACAAAGACTATATGAATAAATATTTAATTGGGTAATATAATAATGAAAAAGGTTCTTTCCACAAGTAAATGAAAAACATAACTTAAATGAAATGTCATTGGATTTCAAAGTATCCAGAACGCTTAAAATTTAAATTCAACATCCCATGTGCTTGGTTGTTTTGCAATGTTTTTCTAAATTGCCTACATTCCTGTCAAAACCTTATTTCATTATTTACAATCAGAAAAGGAAACTTCTGCAAATACGGCTGAGCATTGTGACTTTGCGCAAGAGAAACAATCATGTTTCTGTTATATTTACAATTTACATACAAACAAATAAAAAAATGATTATTTTTGTTAGTGTCTCGAATAATTTTCTTTTTACCATGACAATGCTACTCAATCTCCTTTTTATAAGTACCTACTAGCCGTCTCAAATCAAGTGTCAATATCAGTAAACTAAAGATGCCAATAAGTTGTTATTAGTGACGAAGTAAAATCTAGATAAAAACACTCTGTATATAGCTTGACGTCATACGCCTGTCATCGGCACCAAAGTTGCGCTCCCTGGTTATAAATATTATGACCCCAAATCTACCGGCACTAAATTCGACGACCTTTAAAACTGCGCCGAGCGTACGCTGGATATACAGTGGCGCCCTCATTACTATTATTGAGTTTTTCTAAATCGGACGGTGCATATTTGTACTACAAATGAAATCACAACTTATAGGATATACATAGCTGGGCATTAACTCGTTAATCCGTTAATCGTTAATTAACGAAGTTAACATTTTGATTAACGGATTAACTTTTAAGTTAACATTTTAAAATGTTAACGGACACGTTAACTTCCGTTAATATGCAGAAGTCCGTTAATCGTTAATCCAATACCTACTATTTACCGAACGGCACCGCGGCGCGGCAAGAAAAACAGGTTCAGACAAGTATGAAACGACAAGTGCCGGGCGGCGCGTAGCAGCCAGTGTGTAGTGTGAGAAACAACGATGATGACAAGGAAGACTTTTTCAATTCTGTCACTCAGTCAATAGAAAAACTAAAGAGCTCCAACTCTTTAAAGAGTAAGCGCAAAGTCTCGTTAAAATGTGGCTGGACATGAAATCAAAAGACTCGTTCAAAGATGCTGCATTCCTCGGGGAACAGATATTCATAAATCTATTCATTAAATACAATACTGCTATACCCTCAAGCGCTGCAATTAAACGTCTGTTTTCCACGGGTAAAGACATTTTAACTCCAAAACGAGCCTCGCTTTCAGACGAGAACTTCAACATGTTAATGTTCATGAAAGGGAATATGCACCTTATGCCCTTTTATATTTTGTTTTGTTCCTATCCTGTTAACTTCCAGAACCTAAACCAACAGGTTTTATTAGTTCACTAACGCAACGATATAAAATTTTACACATATTAACGGATTAACGATTAACGTTAACTTGCGTTAATTCTCCCGAAATGTAACGCTTTAACGTTTAACGAAGCTAACTTTTTTTGTAGCGGATTAACGATTAACGAAGTTAACTATTTGATTAACGGTGCCCAGCTATGAGGATATATCACATTAAGTAGTTTAATAACAATTGACTTGACCTTCGACTTATCAACTTAACGGAAAAAATGGCCACCTTTTCCCGTTAAGCTGACTTCTCAAAGGGTAAGTGTTATCAAAGTTTGTTACGTATCCCTTAAATTGAGTTTTTACTTGCGCTACCAAAAAGCATCGTCCAATTCCAAGGAAATTCTTTAGTTCATCATAAAACACAACAATAGTATTAAAGGCGCCACTGGACGCTCGACGTTTGCCCGGTGCAGTCTTAAATTAAAAAAAGTAAAAACCACACGTGAATCATGAAAATTGTACCTTATATTATGGTACTTAAAGATAACTGAAAGATAAAAGATTTTAATTAAGTAAGTGAAATTATTCATGAGAATCCTGTCTGATGATAATAATATGGTTGTACAGGTGCCGCCCTACATGCAGCTGCGGGGCGGGGTGCTCTTCGTGCCGGAACTGCCCAGAAACCCGCGCGGCAAAATACTGCGCAGGCGGCTCAGAGAAATGTTGCAGACTTCTGAATCCCCAATTTAATTGTCAAGCTGTAGTATAAAAGAGATGATTATTAGCAAAACAGATTTGTAATAAAACACATATTGGATGTATAAACAATTGTAATTTATTAGTTGACTTTGTCTAGCTTTTTTCCCAAATTAATTCAAATACCTACTGACCACAATTAAAAAGTTTACTAAAATTTACTAACAGGAAAAACGAATATAAATTATACTTAAAACTTTGTTAATTGAATTATTCATAATTGCCAAACACATGACATCGCAACTCAACCAATTAAATCGTTCAACTACATGCCTTTTAACTACCTGCTGTAAAACAAACCACAACGAATTGTATGCACTGAGGTCATACCCTGTGGTCATACCTCCATGCCTTTTCTGAGATAATAAAAAATGTACTGCTCCGTGTTTTGTTTTTTTGGTGTTCTATAAAGAGTATTTGTATTGTATTGCAATGAATAAACTTTATTTACCTAGATTCCCGGTAAGGGCAGATATTTTTGTGTGGTGAGCGCGAAAATTTGTTCCTGAGTCATGGATGTTTACTATGTATTTAAGTATATATTTCTCTATATAAGTATTTATATCGTTGCCTAGTACCCATAGTACAAGCCCAGAGCTTAGTTTGGGACTAGGTCAATTGGTGTGAAATTGTCCCCTGATATTTATTTATTTATTTATCTTGTTGGAGGCCTACCTACAGCCAACGCGGTGGATGCGAAAAGCACAACCGGTCTGAGTGGAGAGCCTATGTCCAGCAGTGGACGTCTTTCGGCTGACATGATGATGATGACCTAGATTCAGTAATGACTTAATGATACAGCTGGGCAAATGCAGAACCAATCTTTAGGAGACTTATACCAAAATGGTATAAGTCTCCTGAAGATCAAGTTTTATTACGAGTTAAGTGGACTTCACTAGGTCGCCAAAATTATAGAAGTACTTACCAATAGAACTTTTATTATAAAATCGTAACTCGTCAACTCTAACGTGCAATAGTTATATTATAGCAGACCGCATCATAATCGTAGGTTATAATTTAAAACATTATCTTATCTCTCCTTACAGATGGGCGTTTCGAATACACTTCCACCCTTTAGGATCTTTTGTTCAATTACCCTCTTACACACTCGTTCGAATGTGAAGGTTTCCTCATGATGTTTTCCATGATGGGTTGTCCTTCACCGTAAGACCATCGGGTAATATACTTCACTCATTGTTACATGGTGACCGCGAGGATTCGAACTTGGTACGTCACGATCACGAGTCGAATCCCTAAGTCACAAGGCCACCGGCGCTCTTAGTTTAAAATATAACAATGAAAAATGAAATACGAATTGGGACGCCTCAAATGGTTAACTTGATATAAAATTTGAAATCCTACTTCCTACTAATATAATAAATGCGAAAGTTTGTGTTTTTAGGGTTCCGTAGTCAAACTAGGAACCCTTTTACGATTAAGGTATCCGTTTATGAAATATTAAGCTTTAAGCGCTAATTTTTGTAAGAGTCAAGTGTACCCAAGCCCCCTCTCCTTTTATCTGGAAAATTAAAGTTAATAAAAAATAACAATCAAGTGGCATCAAGAACGGTGTATACTTATACGGTGCAAAATGAGTATTTTAGGCACGTTTTTGAATTAGCAAATGTTAGTACTGACAACAATTAAATAATAAACACGACAATAAATAAAAAAAAACATAAACTTTGTTGTTTGATTTATTCATAACTGTCAAACCCATAACTTTCAAGTTTAACCAATTAAACGGTTTAAGTGAGTGCGATAATAATGCGAGCATTTCTATCAACTCCCGACCCCCACGTACGTAACATTTCTTATTACAACTATTGGGACCGAGCGCGACGACAGCGCCACGTGACAGGCGGCCATTATGGACAATATTGTCACCGCTGTCAAACAAGAAGTAAGTAAATATTGTGAAAAATATTAATGAAATCTTGTGTTATTTTACTATATTACACAATCGGTACTGTAACATAGTAATTCACCATATTTTTATCTCAAAAACGATTAGAAAATCTTTACTGCAATATGGATTTGACAGCTCAAGTCAGCGACAAAAATGACAATTTTAGCCGTACCGAGCGCTGTGATCGTTTAGGCTACCCCCTTCACCCGCTTTGCACTCTGCCAATATTTGCCTGGTCACCTACACTTGTTTTTATTCAAAACAGTAAAATTATACTAGATACTACGGTCCTTGCCTGCAACAATAGTAAAATTTTCCTTATTAAGTACATTATCCTAAAAATATGATAGCTGTATAGTGTATTTCTATGGAACTTGCCAACTATGTAAACAAAAGGTTTTGTCACTGTTTCTCCTTGAATTTTCACACCACCTCATTTTTTTATTTTATTTTTATGGCATGGTAAGGCAAACGAACACAGGCCATCTGATGGTAAGTGGAAACTGTGACCCATAGACATTCGCATTCACAGGACTGCGAATGCATTGCCAACCCTGAGGACTAAGATGGAATGCCTCTATGCTAGTCATTTCACCGGCTGTCTTATCCCCAAACCGGAACACAACAATGCGAACACTGCTGCTTGGCGGTAGGTTAATGGATAAGATAGTGGTACCAACCCGGACGGACCCTGCACAAGGTCCTCCCACAAGTAAGTCATCAAACACCATTGAAACCATAAACTATTGAAACGTTTGTTACTGTAAAATACAAAAGCACCAAATATATAACTCGATCTTGGATATTTCATTAAAAGTTTAATTGGTTTCATAAGTTAGGTTATTAGGATCTGAAGGAATGACGTTTTTGTTTCTTTTAAATTCTACAATTGTCTATGATGGGTAGTGTTGTGGCTAAAGTTGGCGATATATTAAGGCCCCTACACATTACCTAACTCACGCTGATCACACTCACAGATGATATAACGGCACCTTTCGTAATAAATACTGGTGATATATAATCTTCAAGTACCGATTTTTCTTCAGATCGTGATTAAACAAATTAGAAATAAGTAACTACTTACTTGCTTTTTACTTTCGGTATTTTATTATTCGATATGGTTTGACATAAGTAAAGGAGTATTGCCCATCACTAGTAAATTCATCGTTCAGAGACAATTTCAATATGGCGGTTTGTTTACATAGTTAGCAAGTTCCATAGAATTAGACCTTAGCTAAACTTAGTGTTAGGTAGTTAGTTTCGAACAAATGATTTTAGGAAAAACAACATACCCAGTATTTAAAGCATTAAGCTATCATATTGTCAGGGGAAAATTTGACCTTAGTCAATTATTAAAGCTACTACCATAGTTGTGCAAGTTTACGGTACCATAAAATGTGCCTACTTTGCTCCCCCACGGGTAATCTTGCTCCATCGTTATATTGAGGTATTCTGTATTATAAATCATTCCAGTGCTTTCATTCACTGCGCAGCTGGATGTATACATCAATTATTTTTAGAAAATTTGTCATCGGCCTTGTCTTATAAAAAAGTCACTATGGAGCATAGTTACCCATGGGGGAGCAAAGTAGGCACATTTTACTGTACCTATGTTGATAATATTATAAATGCTTAAGTTTGTGTGTTTGTTTGTTACTTCTTTACGCCGCATCGGTAAGACTGATTTGAATGAAATTTGATAGCTTATACCCTGAATTAACACAAAGGCTTTACGTCCCGGGAGATTTAGATGCTCCCGAGAGCAGTCGCAGGCAAAAGTAGTATAGCATAACATATTTACGTAAATACAGTTACGATTAATGATACAGCTGGGCAAATACAGAACTAATGACGCAATGAACCAATTATCCACTTAGCGTTCCGTAAAATACTGAGGTACCTTATAGAATTCAGTTTGGTGAGAAAAATCGTTACATACCTACACTCAAAATATTAACCCCATTTTCTGTTGTCAGTTAAATATTAAGAAATTATTTTATGTTTAAAATTAACAATAAAAAAATGAAGCTAACGTAAAAAAAAACTAGCTTTTGCCCACGACTTCGTCCGCGTAGAAGTCGGTTATCACTATTTCCTAATTTTTCTGGATGAAAAGTAGCCGATGTCCTATTCCAGGACCTAACTTATAAGTATGTAGTGTAGGTACCCGATAACCTCACACGAATTGGCCTAGTCCAAACTAAGCTCTAGGTTTGTACTGGACAACGATAAACTTACTTATTAGTGGAGCGCCTGGGGGTTTTCACCTCGGATTAGAGTTATAGTGAATGAATTAATATGATTGATATGGGATATTGTTTTTTAAACTATAAATTGCAATTTTTTCCCAAATTTTTTTTGTGCACTTCATTTTTTCATTGTTTAAACAAATTATTATAAAAAATTAATGTTTGACCATATATTTTCACTTTAAACAGTAGTTTTTTTTTTATTTATATGTTAAATCTTACCTGAGTAGACATCTAGGAACATTTTTCGAAGATACCTGTGTATAAAAATAGCAGTAGGGATCTCGAACCGGTAGAAAAACCGGTAGGAAAACATGGACCTGTTGACCCATTACTGCTGTTTCAACGTATTTGTGTTTTAAAAAAAACCGACGAAGAACTTAAAAATTATATGAATTACGAATTGGCACCATATCCACTTGCTCTATTTGAAGATGGTGAACTGTGAAAAACAAAAAAATCATTATACGAATTATTTCCGGAAATTTCTATTAATTTAAAAAGTGTAGAAAATCTCTATTATGTTATCGACGGAGGCACGTTACTACATCGTTGTAAATGGCAATTAAATGAAACGTTTGCAATGATATGTGACCATTATGTAAGATATTTAAAAAATAATTATAATAGTAACACATACGTAGTATTTGATGGGTATAAAAAAGATAGCATTAAATCAGCCGAACGGAATCGTCGCGCATTAAAAAATAAATGTGCAGATATTGAATTTGATGAACATATGCCTTTAAAAATTGCTCAAGACAAATTTTTGACAAATAGTAAAAATAAAATTCGCTTGATAGAAATGTTGAGAATTAAATTAGCTGACAACAATATTTTTACATGCCAAGCGGAAAGCGATGCTGACAAATTAATTGTTGAGACGGCAATGAATTTGGAATCAAAAGATGTTGTTATAGTTTCAGAAGATATCGGTGTCTTAGTGATATTAACGGCATTGGTAGATAAAGATCGTGAAATATGTTTTCTAAAACCATCCCGAGGCAAAGTTCAACAGAAGATATTTTCATCGAAATGTTTAGAGAAATCTTTACCAAATTGTAAAGAACATATTCTTTTTTTACATGCCTTTACGGGTTGTGACACTACTTCTGCGTTTTTCAATAAAGGAAAAATTAAGTTTGCCAAAAATTTTGATAAACGGATTGATTTACACGACTCAGTAAAAGTATTTAAAAATATCAATGAAGACCCCAATAATATATTGCAAGCAGGTGTAGCGTGTATTTTGAGTTTATATGGCGCTCCGTCTAAAACTCATGATTTAAATACATTGAGGTTCAATTCTTTCATAAAAGCAACAGCCAAAAAAACGAGTGTTCTTTTGTCATCACTGCCTACAACAACTGATGCAGCGTTTGAGCACCTTAAAAGAGTGTACCTACAAATTCAGGTATGGCTAGGAAATGACGTAGTTATTAAAAATTGGGGATGGAAGTATTCCAATAACATGTACATCCCAATAACAATGAATCAATTGCCTGCTCCGGATAATTTATTGCAAATGTTATTTTGTAATTGCAAAAAGGGATGTGGAGCTGCGTGTGGATGCAGAAATAGTAGTTTATGAAATTGTTGCATAATGAGGCGTATTAAAACACGAGTGTGTGAAGAACCGAGTCGTTATGCGAGGTTTTTAATAGTATCACACGAGTGTTTTAATACCTAGTTATGTGCAGTTTCATACACTACTTTATCTACTCTCATACATTGCGATTCAACCTACTAAATAAAAGATCAAAGTTAATGAAGTAACTACAGCAAAACGTATTCAATGAATGGCGCCAAAACACATCACCGCGCATGCGTTAAAGCGGGCGCTGTCACAGACAAGTAAAAATTTAAATGAAAACTTTTTGTAATGCTGTAAAATGAGGCGAACCGCATGTGCGTTCCATTATAAAAAAAAAATGATATGGAACTTCGTTGGTGTCATTAACTTTTTGGATTAACTTGAATCGTAATTGTAAAAAAAATACTTTATAATTATAACATTATTTTGTTAGAGAAATATAGTTATAGTTTTTTTTATTTTTTTATTCGGTATTGGGTTTATAAAGTACGCCAATATAAATTCGTTTTGAAGTTAATAATTCGAACTTTACGATATGAGATTATAAAATTCAAAACGAATTTATATTGGCATACTTTATAAACACAATGCCGAAAAAAAATTAAAAAATTACTTTATAACATTATTTCTCTAACAAAATAATGTTATAAAGTATTTTTTTTAACATTACGATACAAGTTAATCCAAAAAGTTAATGTCACCAACGAGGTTCCATATTTTTTATTTTTTTATAATGGTACGCACATGCGGTTCGCGTCATTTTTACAGAATTACAAAAAGTTTTCATTCCAATTTTTACTTGTCTGTGACAGCGCCCGCTTTAACGCATGCGCGGTGATGTGCTAGGTTTTGGCGCCATTCATTGAATACGTTTTGCTGTAGTTACTTTATTAATTTAGATCTTTTATTTAGTAGGTTGAATCGCAATGTATGAGAGTAGATAAAGTAGTGTATGAAACTGCACATAACTAGGTATTAAAACACTCGTGAGATACTATTAAAAACCTCGCCTAGCGGCTCGGTTCTTAAACACACACTCGTGTTTTAATACGCCTCTTTATGCAACAATTTCATAAACTACTATTATACTGCAGTGTAGCATTTTTACAGTGCAGTGGAAATAGTTGTTCCAATACTTCACCTATTATACAGATACATGAAGTAGAAGAATATATTTAATGTAGACAACAATGTAATATATTTAAATAAACAGATTTTGTACTAATATATTTTTTTTCTTTTCATTAGTCGTAATAAATTACCTTATTTTTTAAAATGTACACAATAGAGTACGTTTCATTTATAATTAAACTGGCCGAGAAATTCCATTGTACATAGCAGCTGTCGCTCCGCTCTCCCCTCCATGTTTTTCTACCTGTTCGAGATTCCTACTGCTATTTTTATACACAGGTATCTTCGAAAAATGTTCCTAGATGTCTACTCAGGTAAGATTTAACATATAAATAAAAAAAAAACTACTGTTTAAAGTGAATATATTTGGTCAAACATTATTTTTTTATAATAATTTGTTTAAACAATGAAAAAATGAAGTGCACAAAAAAATTTTGGGTAAACATTGCAATTTATAGTTTAAAAAACAATATCCTACGTCGATCATATCAATTCATTCACTATAACTCTAATCCGAGGTTTTACGGTTTTGAATGCTCCAGGCGCTCCACTATATATAGAGAAATACATACTTAACATATACAGGGTGTCCCAGAAACCGACGTCATCCTGCCTAGGGCTGATAGAGCAGCTCATAAGCTATCAAGTTGAACCCACGGTGAAATTCCGTAGGAATTTAAATAATATAATACCTCTTCTCCGTTTCAAAGAGGAAACATTTCCCGTTTTGACGACACGTTTGCCTATAGTTGATAGTTAAAGTAACCTGCCTTATGAGCGCGAGTTCTTGTTCCTGGTTCTTGGAGGTTTTCTACAGGGTGTCCCAGAAACCGACGTCAACCCGCCTAGGGCTGATAGAGCAGCTCATAAGCTATCGATTTAACTCCTATGTATGTTCAGCAATTGTTATTAGTTTCCGAGATATTGATCATTTAAATCGGAATTTTCGCCAATTTTCCTTATGTCCGTGATAGGAAAAAAAACTAAATTCATGTATTAATTCATATATTTTTTTGTGTTTTCTTGCATGATTAGAATCACTGTGAAATAAGTAAGTTTTTAAAACTACATGCCAGTTTTTTTTTCATTACAAATGTTTGAGTAAACGCACAGAGTTACTTTCTCCAGTATGATACTAAGAGAACCCCGCGTTTGTTTTTCACCAAGTATAGAAAAACAAACTTTGTGCGTTTACTCAAAAAGATGTCATGAAAAAAATGGTGGCATGTAGCTTTAAAAACTTCCTTATTTCACAGTGATTCTAATCATGCAAGAAAACATTGAAAAAAATGTAAATTAATATTGGAATTTAGGGGATTTTCGTATCACGGACATAAGGAAAAATGACAAAAATTCCGATTAAAATTATCAATATCTCGGAAACTAATAACAATTGCTGAACATACATAGGGGTTAAATCGATAGCTTATGAGCTGCTCTATCAGCCCTAGTCGGGTTGACGTCGGTTTCTGGGACACCCTGTAGAAAACCTCCAAGAACCAGGAACAAGAACTCGCGCTCATAAGGCAGGTTACTTTAACTACCAACTATAGGCAAACGTGTCGTCAAAACGGGAAATGTTTCCTCTTTGAAACAGAGAAGAGGTATTATATTATTTAAATTCCTACGGAATTTCACCGTGAGTTCAACTCACCTTGTAATAAATAAAAGAACCATGTTATTTGTTTTTTATTAGGAAACGTGGAACCAAATGCGCAGAAGCTGAATAAACGCGACGTGAGTAAGCAAGATGATTTGCGGCGATGAAGTACTAATTCCGGCCGATTTAAATTTCGGTAAATTTATCTTGCGTCGCCTTCGTAATGTCAAATCTGACCACGTCTGTATGGTAAGAAATATATTTTTAATATAATAAATACTTCATAAAGATTTTTATGTAGATGTACTAAATGTTAAAACCATTTTTTTTAATAGGTAGAAAGTACTTGTGACACCTAAAACTAATTGTCTTTACACATCAAAGGACTTTTATTGTTTATCATCCACTGCTATTTTTGGATGACTAAGAGCAACACGACATAATTATAAGGATTTGGTTACATACTTATTCACAATTCTTAATAATTCAGTTGCACAACCAATAATAACGCGTTCCAATACGGCAAGATCAACAACCCGAAATAGCTTGGCTTCACTGCATGATCTGCATCTGTTGCACTTAGTTGCTCACAAGACGGAAACTTGCTGGCACACTTGCAACAAGAAAATACCGAAGTACTAACCTATTTTACGGGCCACTTCAGTGTTCATTATATATTGTGATTTCTACAAAGGTAAATGCAGAATCGGGGAAGCAAATGACATATAAGGAATTGACTCAGTACACCGTGAGCCTCGCAGCGTCTCTGCTGGAGTTGGGAGTCAAACGAGGGGACACTAACAGAGTCGGTAGCGAGAAACGACTCACATTCCTGCCCACAGGCCTCGCGGTGGTCTTCACTGGAGCTGCGTACACTCCCTTTGACTTGGAAATTGGGAGAGGTTTGTCTCTCTCTCTTTCTTGTTTTATCTGCTTTAAATGTGCATGTATAACAAAAACACTATGTAGGGCTCGGCCGAAAAAAGTGTTGCTGGATGTATGAGAACTCTTATTGACTCGACCAGCAGCCGCTTGTTTCTCGGCCTCTTCTAAAAGGTCCTATTTTCATGATAATAATAATAATGATCTAGAGACTTGACAAAAGCGCGTGGAGATAACCCCATGTGCTTTTGATTAGTCCATTAGAGAAAATGTCTTCATGTCTTCGCGTGTGACATCGATAGACTTATTGCTCTAATATGTCCATGAGAGTGTCTATACATAATTTGACATTGGCGAAATACACATTAACAGTAGTGAAATCCACTAATTAAAATTAGAATTAGATAATGATCTAGTAATAAACATTTTGTTGCAGCTGTGCTAAAACACGAATTGAGTTTGAATAAACTAAAGTATTTTATCTGTTCATCTTTATTTTGGAAAGCATACGGTGACATTTTGAGAGGTTTGGAGCATGTACAAACTTTTATTTGTTTTGATGAGAATGAGGACATCAAATTGTCCATCCAGACGTTGATTGCGAGACAGTCCGACGCCGACGTGGCGAGGTTTGAACCCGCTCCCGTGCAGGGACAGACAGACACCGCGCTCATTCTGTATTCCTCCGGCACCACCGGCATGCCTAAAGGAGTCCAAATGACGCATCTTAACTGTATAGTTCACAGTTTCATCGGGAACCTAGAAAAGTAAGTTTGAAGAGCCTTCCCTTGACTACGCAGTCCGCACATGTCTTTCGAATAAATCGTAATTGACTTGTATCCTGTATAATTTATCTTTCAACCTGTTTCCCGTGGCTCAAAATTCAAAAATTCAAAATTCAAAAAATTTATTCAGTGATTTGGCCACATGAGGGCTCTTTTACACGTCGGTAACATGGGAGTGAATCTACTAGCGCTTCGGTCAAGACCATCGTTGCGGAGAAGAAGCGCCGCAAGAAACTCCAGAGGAAGGTAATTTTTTCAATTATTAAATACAATAATACTTAAAAGTAAGTTACATTACAAGGTAATAAAGTAATAAAATATATATTTTTTAAACTAACACAAATAAAATCATTACAAATGTAAGGTCAATAAAAAAAAAAGGTAAAATGACTAGGAGAACAACATGACGAGGTCTCTACGTCAGGAACGATAATTAAAATAACTAAATTGGAAAATAGGTCCTTGCAAGCCCTCAATCCGCGTAAAAGTCGTTTGCTTGTAATGCTATTACAAACTGTTTTTTTTTTTGGATATAAGGTACTGATCCTTAAATTGATTAAACAGTTTACTTGTGAAAGTGTGATAAACATAATTTTGCATAAATTATATTAGTATAGAGTTTACGAGGAATTATCCCGTTTTTAGGGTTTTGTATGATTATGATGGTTTTACACCTAAGAAGACTAATGACAGTATTAACGAACAATATCCTTATGATAATGAATGAATAATAATTATTGTTATGTCTATAATACCATGATGAATTTGTATTTTTAGAGTAAATGGAAAATCCCTTGAATCCATCTTTATATACGGTGCATGGACGACTAGTTACGACATAAATACAACCTACAGGTTTTTATCTGTTGGTAAAAAAATAGTATATGTTGATGATCTATCACCGGTTAATATTTTGAAGAGTATTGAGGATTATCAGGTAAGGTTATGTTATGAAATTCACGTAAGAAGTAGAATAGGCAAGCGAAAAAAAAGAAAGAGTGGTTCCGGCGTCTGTATTTCCGAGTGTATACAATCCGAACCAATTTAAAGCTAGGGTGAAGAGGCATCTTTTGGGTTACCTCGCTTCATTGTTGACAAAATCTTCGCCCTCCAGAGGGTTCATTATTTGGGCATTTGTTCCGGCTGCAGATTTCGATTTCGTTTCTAGTCAGATAGATATCTAAGTGACATCACATAAAGACATCTAACAAATATCCAAAAACGGCATTAAAATATTCGCCCAGCTCTTCAAATATATGTCCACAAAAGTTAGGCAGTTGAAACACTCGAATAATGACCCGGAAGCAAGGCTTAGTTAAGAGCACACCCATTCTCTATAAAAAAATCAAAGACGAAATATTAATAATAACTCCGCTCAGGCACATCTTATTTAAATATTTTTTCTCCGTATTTTAGGTAGGTACATTCATTGCTGTGCTTACTAATTATACTTGTTCTAGGTGAACATCTTGATATTAGTGCCATCGACTATCAGTTCCTTATCAAAAGCCGTCGAAGTAAACGAATACGATCTAAGATCGTTGAGAATAATTTACAGTGCCGGATATCCCCTACGAAAAGAATTAATGGAGACAATGAAAATAAGGTACAGTTATAACAAAAGAAGTTACCTATCCGTTCCCAGATTTCTTTCTTCACAAAATCTCAGTACTTAACGCCTCAGCAGTTTTCCTCTTGGTGTTCTTCAACTAGGTCTAGGTGATTAATTTCCCTCATCAAGCATTAAAAAATACCAACTCGTCTACAGGTTTCCAAACGTAGAGAACTTACTACAAAAATACGGTGCTACTGAATTAGGAGACGTGGCATCCGAGATCTGGGGTACTAAGGGCCCGAAACCAGGGAGCGTTGGTATGGCTGCGCTTGGCGTGACGATTAAGGTAAATAGATGAGGATTATATTAAATGACTTCACGCGGACCGGGAGACGAGCTGTAGGTAGGCCTCCAACAAGATGGAGTGACGACCTTGTAAGGATCGCGGGAACGCGGTGGATGCGAAAAGCACTAGACCGGTCTGAGTGGAGATCCTTGTTGGAGGCCTATGTCCAGCAGTGGACGTCTTTCGGCTGACATGAGTATGAGTATATTAAATGACGAACGAGCATGACATTTGTTTCAAGAAATTATATTTCGATTACAGATTGTTGATCCAGAAACACGCCAAATTCTTGGGCCGTACAAACATGGAGAAATATGTGTACGTGGGCCAAATATGATGAAGGGCTATTTAGATATTGACCCGTCTAAGTATCTTGATGACCAAGGATTTTTCTTAACAGGAGATTTAGGTTACTACGACGAAGATAATTATTTATTTATCGTTGACAGGCTTAAGGACATAATATGTTACGACGGATTTAAGGTTTGTAAATTATTAACATACTATTAAGATAAATAAAACTATAATAACTTCATGTAATTCAAATTCGAAATTAATACTTTTTTGAAGTGAAAATTGGTGTACTTTGCGCTTTTTCAGAACATTCAACGAAACTGAGCCGTCATATCGCTACGCTAGGATCGGCGACGCCAAATATTATAGAACTGTTTTTATTTTAATAATTATATTCAACGCAACACACAGTTAAAACAGATGTCAACAAAACATTTAACATGGTGTTGTAGAAGGCCACTACTCAGCTTTAAATCGCGTATACTCGGCTCTAGTCGACATCAACTTATTATTCTTTTTTTTGGTTATTTGAATAAGCGATTAGTGTACGGTGAAAAAGGTTCACATTTCTCTTTACAATACTTTAGGGTGCGATGCTCTTCAAACGTCTTAATTTAGTTTATTTTAGTTTAGTGACAATATAAATTGCATTGCTTGACAAAATTACGAAATTAGATACATTGAGATCGTCAACCTAAATTCTAATAATCAAATAATACAAAAATAACTAAAACATACAACAATTAAACTCACTTGTCCGATGCTTGTCACTTGAACACTTGTCCGATGCCAAACAAGGATAAATAAAATGTCAACACAATAATAATTTAACAATTTCGGTTTAATAGACAGGTTAAGTTACAAAGGGACACAATGTTAATATATTTTGTAATTGTCCAACAGATAGCTCCGGTAGAGCTGGAGACTGTTCTGCAGCTGCACCCTGACGTGCGAGAGGCGGCCGTAGTGGGCCGTCCGTTGGAGGACCTGGGTGAGGAGCCGGCAGCCTTTGTGGTGCGCCAGCCCGCTGCCACCGTTTCTGAGCACGAGCTCCAGCAGTACGTCTGCAAGGAGGTAAGAGCTTACTCCAACTATATTTCTAACACTTAAGTATCTCCAATGAGTCTGCTGTGATACGCACTAAGAAAGACCTAGGTTACCTAGAGGTTATACCTAGAGGAAAAGTCACCAGGTAGAAAAACTACTTAATACCTGCCAAGAAGTGGAATGCTCTCCCTATGTCTGTATTCCCAGAATCGCATAACCTTATTAGCTGAGGCTGACGTCAAACGCAAACCCATTTTGGATTTTGATAAAAACCTACTTAGCTATCGCAGTCAAACCCTGGCTTTTGACTGGTCATACTATGATTTGGTTGGGAAAATAGAATCAATGATGCTATGAGTTCCAGATCTTGTGTAACTTGGACCTTGGTATAGCTTTTGCAACTATTAACAAGGCTGCATCTGCATTTTCAATGAGGTTGAACATTAATAGTTAATGGTGTGTATTAATTATAATCTTCTATTAAGTAGTTTCATTTTTTTGATAAGAATGTAAAGTGCTCATATACCATGCATGATGTTACAGGTACCACCATACATGCAGCTTCGTGGTGGAGTCTATTTCGTTTCCAAACTGCCAAGGAATCTATTTGGAAAAACACTTCGTCGAAAGCTCAGAGAAATGTTGGTCTAGATATATTTATTAAAGCGCTTGAATAATCAATTACTTACTTTCAATATTCGATTTGTTAAATTTTCATTGAGTGTGTTTCATTGCTGATTGATACTTGTACCCACGTCTAACATTATTTTTTAAAAAGGTTTCGTTTTATTTAAATGAACTCGTTTTATACCGGAGCCATTTGGGCCGAAATTGGTCCCTGCGGCCTGTAATAGGTTCTTTAAAAGCAAATTGAGTTAAACAGCCGTGATGGGACTTCATTCTGAAATAGGTTTAATCCTGAAGATTAAAGAAATACTGTTCAGCTGACTGTGTTAAGGTTGATAAGATTTTTCTCTATTTGTCCTTGGCAGGAGTTTATCCAACAAAAATGAATACCTGTTTCCCTTGGTCACGCCGTAGCTCGAGAACGGCTAGTCCGATTTGCATATTTTATCGTTGTGATCGTAATTATTTATCAGGACAGGGTGTGTATGAGAACGGGCAGCTAGTTAAAAGATAAAAAGAGAAAAATATGTTCATTCAGTAAACAAAGGCACGCTAACACGTCAAAAATCTACCAGCGCTTTCCGAGAGGAGACCATTATTGCTAAGAAGAAACGCCACGAGAAACTTAACAGTTAGTCATTGTTTAAATATTGCTTATGACAATGTAAGTACTTACTGCTTATTCAGCATTATATAAAACGAATATAAAATAGCAAAGCCGAATATACAATAGCAGAATAACTCGGAAATTTCATGTTCTTTGTTTTGACAAACATTCCAGTTCGATTTTTTTCTTATTACATTTCTGTCTTTCTAAGAGCATGGGCTTAACAGAAAATAACGTTTCAGGGAATAGAAATACCCAACTTTCTTTTCAAATTAAGATTTACTGTGACAAGATATATTATTTTTCATTTCGTAACTATTGCTAAATTACCATAGATTGCAAAGACTTGCCCTTTCCTACAGACCACTGACTAGCCTGTTTTCTTTTTTATAATTTTGCTCTGTTTTGATAGTGATTTGTGCAAGTTTTTATTTTTAGTTTTATTTTTCATTTTATTGTTTTGTTTTAAGTTTTTGTTTGGTTTGTATCTGTTTTAAGCTTTATTTTATTGTTTTGTTTGTTTTTATATTTTTGTGTTAATATATTGTAAAAAATAATTTGGCTACTTGATCCAATAAGTTGTTATTATTATTTGCCAAGTGTAATATGTATGTCTTCGTCTCTTCCCTGCTGATGGCATTCCTACTATCGCCAGTCGCTTTGAAACACTTCCGAAATCATCCCGCCACCTCCTTCTTGGTCTGCCTCTGCGTCCATTCGGTAACTATTCTGGCCCACCGTTCCCGATGGATACGACAAACACATCCTTCTCTGTCCCATTTGAGCTAAGCAGTTTTGACACCCACATCCGTGATACCGATTGGAGCGCAGATCAGTGTTTCTGATTATATTAGCTATGTGAACACTTAAGTAGTATGGGCTGCATCGCTCGCTGGCAAATCTTTAGTCGGGACTTTTGGGCTTCGGCGAGTGACCAAGCCCGGGCACAGTTAGGTTAGAACCAAACGGGAAGAATACAAATGTCGACGAGTTTGCGCTTCAGCGACAATGGACGGTTTATCCTGCGTTAGCGTGTTCATGGACCAGAAGGCCATCCAGAACGAGAAGCACAAGTTATATTTTCTCGCTTGTCGCTCAGAGCGTCGCTATCGTTACAGACTATAAACAAAGGGCGATCCGAGCAACAAACAAGTGGCGGACAACATGTGCTAGCCGTGCAGGTGCTTTTAATCTGTCGATTGATTTCTTTGAACTGTCTGTTTTCGAATGGTACTATTTATGTAGATAATTATACTCGCTGACATATTGTATTATGCTGTCCATCTTTCACGACCCTACGTCTAACAAGTAGCACAACAAAACATACCTCTATCCTTGACCAACAACAGAAAACCTTTCTATTAATGAAAGTTGAGACATGAACTAAAATTACGAAACTTTAATTGAGATTAAACTTTTAAAATCTACGTAATGATTTTTGGAGATAAAACGTAACACACTAACGAATCCACAGCGTTATCTATTCATAGAGCCTTGTTTTTTAATTAAGAGAGTGGCGTCTCGGCGTGGCTGGGTCATCATACCAACATAAACAGAACAGTAATAAAATAAATCCACTAAGCTGTTGAAACGCCCGGGACTTAGCGGTTTACTTGCGCTTATAAAAGATAAACGCTACCTCATATGCCTTACGTTGATACAACTATAATAATAGAGGTGACGATATCGCGGTTAGCTTAGCTAGAGAACTAACTATCAAACTATAGCAGTCTCGGACTTGATCCCATTGATGAAAATTGACCTAGTCCCTAATCATACTCTAGGCTTGTACTATGGGTACTTGAAAATGATACATATACCTACATACATACATACCTTCACGCCTTCATTCCCAGAGTGGGGTAGGCAGAGCTACAGAATTACCAACAACTCTTAAAACTTGTTGATAACTCTGTAACCACAATTTGCACAATTAGGCTAAGATGTTTAACAGTGTATATTAGTGACAGGTTGCAAGCCCATCGCCTAACAGTACTACAAGCCTTTTTCCCTTAGTCGCCTGTTACGACATCCACGGGAAGACATGGAGTAGCACAATTCTAAGCCGGCAACCACAGGGCAATACATATACCTATTTAGAGAAATACTTAATTATGTAAAAAACATTCACGATCCATGAACAAATACTCACATCACATAATATGTTTTTGCCCAAACAGAGTATCAAACCCAGGACCGCTAGCTTCTTAACATTAGTGTGATGTGGCAATGTTTGTGTAGTCTTGAACGTTTTCAATGTAATTGAGTAATACGAGTATATTTACCTTAATTAGTATAAGTACATAAATTGTCTTTGACTTCTAATTCAACTGTGCCTTAATTATTTATATAAACCTATATTAATATTATACATTTCGAAGTTGGAGTGTTTGTTTGTTTTTCCTTCACGCTGGAACGGCTGGGATAGATTCCATTGAAATGCAAATAGCCTATATCCTAGATAAGCAATTTTAATGCTGGAAAATTTTAAAGTTTCCGAGGGCTTAAAGATATTCGATATCTACGCGGACGAAGTCACGGGCAGAAGCTAGTTGCTTATAAATCGTTGTAGAAATTATGCTAAATATTGGTCATACTATAAGGCAAAGGGAACTGCAAGTGAAAGCAATATTATCATGTGAATATTAAATGCTGCCTGTAGGTTTGTTCGATGGGTGCTGGCTCCAGCCTCTAGTATACACCGCTTGCTTCAGGCAATGGGGCGTGGAGTGGTATTCCTTACCCCAGTTAAGTCGACTTCGACTCGACTTCATTGATGAATCAAATGAGGATGGGCAAATCAGTGAGGTTACAAAATTTGCTTAACGCTATCGCTACGATTAACTTATGCACTCCAAGCGACCGTCTGACGGCTTACGTCAATCCTATACATTTTTGATAACGGTATCGAAAGCCGAATTGTACCTCGTCTAGGACCACAGCCTTTATGTGAAAATAACGACAAAGGATATGTAACCGGATAGGTTATTTTAAGTTTTAAAACTTTTACTGTTATAGGTAATCCCAAATTTTTGTATTAAACAAGATAATAATATAAGGAAATTGGGAGAGTTCTAACATGTTTGTGAGATTTACTTTGGCCATTTAAAAATCTCACAGTGACAATTTCCGCCAAAAAAAGTTGTAGAGAATATTAAAATACTTATCTGATAAGATATCGTATATTGCTATTGGTTCCCAGGCTGGGGTCCATATATTTCTGATCAAACTCTTTTTTTGCATTAATAAGTACTCAGTACAAATACAGCCATAGTACAAGAGTTTAGTTTGGGAGTAGTTCAATTTGTGTGACTTTCCCCTGATATTTATAGATGATCGATAGTCGAAAGGCGAGAAGTGAGTCGAGCTCTATATCGTATAGAGATCTAGGTTGTATCATAATATACAAAATTAAAATTGTTTCATTTTATGAAACTGTAAACTTTTCATGGTTGTACAAATTGTCCGCTGATGTGGAAACTTACACAGACGACAAAATCTTTGCTATTTATTAATGACGAATATTTAAGCTAAGATTTATAATAAAACCTTATACCTTTAATATTGTCTGAATAAATAAATAAATTATTATTATTATTGAATACATAACCGTTTGGTTGCCGGGTTAGAATAGTGCCACGCCATGTCTTCCCGTGGATTTCGTAAGAGGCGACTAAGCGAATATAGGCTTGTAGTACTGTTAGGCGATGGGCTTGCAACCTGTCACTAATACGCTGGTAAACATCTTAGCCTATTTGTGCAAATTGTGGTTACTGAATTATCAACAACTTTTTAAGTTGTAATTCTGTAGCTCTGCCTAGCCCACTCTGGGATTGCAGGCGTGAAGGTATGTATGTGTATGTATGTATGTTGAATACATCTGGTTAGTTTAGATTTATTTTAATAATCCAGAATTACGGGTTCAGAAAAAAACTAATTATATTTTATGAATATTATGTATTATGACCCATTATGTTTTTTGAATTTTATATACGTTATTACGACACGTACCCCGTATGTATATAGCTACATATTTAAGAATGCACGTGCTAAAATGTGTTTTGTACGTCCTGGCGGGACTACTTAAAGTCGCCGGTTAATATCAGCTGCATAGAGATGAAAAGTGATAAGTGATAAGCTTAAGATAATCACATCCCGAAGTGGCCCTAGACAAGATGCATTGCGAGATCGTTATCGTTATCGAAAATGTATAGGATGGACGTAAGCTGCCGGATGGTCGCGTCAAGCGCTTACGTCAGTTCCATACACATTGACAGTGTTTGAAAATCGTTTTCAATACCGTTAAACATCTTGCCTGTGGGATTCTCTTGGGGTTTTTGACAAGATGGTGTCGCTGTCTTGATTGTTTGTTATTTTGTTGTTTAATGGATAGTAATGATGTATTAATACGCAGTAAATTAACATTCTAATGTGCAGTATAATGAAGAATTTAAGTTTGAACACGCATCGCCTTTGGAAGGATTGCTCCAAGAAAATCCCATCTGGTCTTCGTGAAGTTTTACCTATATCGCTCCACGGAGGCTAGAGGATCACCGTACGACGTTGCCTTTTGATTTATTTTAATATGTAAATGTACAATATAAACTTGACATTGGCCATTAAATAAATAAATAATAATCATCTTGCCTGGGCCCGGTCCTACCACCAGCCAAACTAAATATTCGTACTCTTAATAGATGATATTGTGTACGTGATTAGGGAAGGATTCGACCAAACGAAAATACTTACCATCGATTTTACCAAACGTTTTTGTATAGACTAATCTAGGAGGAAGTCTTATTCAAGTTTGGTAAAATCGATGGTAAGAATAACACCACTGAGCGGATACGACTTTATGAATATAAGTAGCTACCGTAAAACTCCTTTTACGTACAATGCGCCGCATAATATAATGTACCTACTCGTGCATAGACTCAAGCTGCAAGGAAATTATAAATATTTAATACTAGGCGCTTTATACTCGTAGCTTTAGTCACGACACACGACCATGTGACTTAACAGTTACACTGCAAGATCGATACATTTACTGTATAATTATTTTCGACTACTTACTGTCGCACTCAGAGACATCAATTAAATTTAATGCTTGATTATTAGTTGCTGCTGTCACTTTCATTGCTTTAGCAATCGAATAAGGGTCTCCCCAAACCAGTCGACGCCGTTTCGGCAAATCGCGTACGGAAAAAGCTTTATGTCAACGCAATAAGAGCGAATAAGACGTCAATCGGCTCGGCCGACGCGAAACGACGTCTTTCGACGGGAAAACGGCGTTTTGCCGTAAAGCTGTTCGCATCTGTACGAAGCTGTTAGCAGCCTACCGCACACGTTCGCATTCATAAATCTCCGAGTACCGCCGGCGCCGTTCGGTGCCGGCAAGAGTTGAAAAGTTCCGATCGCGGCCGAGTACCTACGATAAGGACCGGTCAGAGCTGGCGGAAGCCGTTCAGCGTCTTCGACGGCCGACCATAGCCGACGATGGCCGAACAGAGCCGATGACGGCCAAAGTAGCTACTGATGATGCGTTTGTATTTAATTTATATTTGTATTGTATTTAATTATATGAAGGAAAATAATCTAACATGTCTGTCCGATTCCCAACTCACGTTGTTACTAACAACCAGTCTCCAAAAATGAGATTTACGATTGCCGATGACCCGCTGTTGCCTACATCTGTTCATCCGACTCAACGGCTGTACGCGTGCTGTCTGACGTCTCGACGGCAGTACGGAGCACGGGGGAGCCGACCGTCGCTTTACAACTGTTGCGATAGCAAATCGCAGGCGATCGGGCGTCTCTACGGCCGCAAGGAGGATGAGACTGCTGAACGCTGGTGTCCCACCGCGGAGACGGCCGATCGGCTAAATGCGAATAGTGTGGTGTAAAACACTCGGCGATAGCCGACTCCGCGTCGACTGGTTTGGGGAGACCCTAAGACAACACGTCACTATACAAGCATTAAATTTAATTGACGTCTCTGAGTGCGGCAGTAAGATTTCGAATGAAGAATCTTTAAAAAAATTAGTACGTCTTTATTTGTGAGTTTATATTTAGGTTTTAAAAAAAAAAGTGTATTTAAATTGACGACGCGCTGGCCAAGTTGGTAGTGACCCTGCCTACGAAGCTAGCGGTCCTGGGTTCAAATCCCGGTAAGGGTAGATATTTGTGTGATGAGCGCGAAAATTTGTTCCTGAGTCATGGATGTTTACTATGTATTTAAGTATATATTTCTCTATATAAGTATTTATATCGTTGCCTAGTACCCATAGTACAAGCCCAGAGCTTAGTTTGGGACTAGGTCAATTGGTGTGAAATTGTCCCCTGATATTTATTTATTTATTTATCTTGTTGGAGGCCTACCTACAGCCAACGCGGTGGATGCGAAAAGCACAACCGGTCTGAGTGGAGAGCCTATGTCCAGCAGTGGACGTCTTTCGGCTGACATGATGATGATGACCTAGATTCAGTAATGACTTAATGATACAGCTGGGCAAATGCAGAACCAATCTTTAGGAGACTTATACCAAAATGGTATAAGTCTCCTGAAGATCAAGTTTTATTACGAGTTAAGTGGACTTCACTAGGTCGCCAAAATTATAGAAGTACTTACCAATAGAACTTTTATTATAAAATCGTAACTCGTCAACTCTAACGTGTAATAGTTATATTATAGCAGACCGCATCATCATCGTAGGTTATAATTTAAAACATTATCTTATCTCTCCTTACAGATGGGCGTTTCGAATACACTTCCACCCTTTAGGATCTTTTGTTCAATTACCCTCTCTTACACACTCGTTCGAATGTACAGGTTTCCTCACGATGTTTTCCATGATGGGTTGTCCTTCACCGTAAGAGATTGGGACGCCTCAAATGGTTAACTTGATATAACATTTGAAATCCTACTTCCTACTAATATTATAAATTCGAAAATTTGTGTTTTTAGGGTTCCGTAGTCAAACTAGGAACCCTTTTACGATTAAGGTATCCGTTTATGAAATATTAAGCTTTAAGCGCTAATTTTTGTAAGAGTCAACTGTGTACCCAACCCCCCTCTCCTTTTATCTGGAAAATTAAAGTTAATAAAAAATAAACAATCAAGTGGCATCAAGAACGGTGTATACTTATACGGTGCAAAATGAGTATTTTAGGCACATTTTTGAATTAGCAAATGTTAGTACTGAAACAATTAAATAATAAACACGACAATATATAAAAAAACCATAAACTTTGTTGTTTGATTTATTCATAACTGTCAAACCCATAACTTTCAATTTTAACCAATTATACGGTTTAAGTGAGTGCGTTAATAATGCGAGCATTTCTATCAGCTACCTACCCCCACGTACGTAACATTTCTTATTACAACTATTTAGGTGTTCGAGCCTACGCTTGAACCACTATGAGATTAGCCTTCCTACATTCGTGCCTAATTTCACTCCAAATGACGTATGGTGTACTTGTGTGAGCAGTACTTACCGATGACGTCCCTATCTCCCTCTCTGTCTAGCACTTCATGAGCGGCGCGCGGCGGCCATGTTCTTCAGTACGCTTTTCTACGTTCTACTGTGTACATGCGCACACTCCGATTGGAATCTCCACTTTTTCCAAAATTACCACATGGAATACAAAACTAGTAAAGTAAGTACTGATACTTTTCCTCAAATTTGGTGAAGAAAGATCACGTTACCGCTCGGCGCCCCGGGCCCAGCGACGAGTCATACACGCCGCTCACCTATCGCGTCGTATTGACAGAACACGTTAGTGTCGTTTAGAAGGTTGCCCTGCATAGAGTAAATAGGGCTGTGCATCAACATATGTCCATGAAACTCTACGCCACATGTTTCACTCGAGACGTCGTCTCAACTGAGGCAACTCGTCGTCTCAACTGAGGAGACACGTCGCCTCAACTGAGGTCCCACGTCTTCTCGACTGGGACGACACGTCGCCTCGACTGAGGCGACACGTCATCTCAACTGAGGCGCCACGTCGTCTCGACTTGTTCGGGTCATACCCATCACCAATTGTATTGGAAATCAATCGCACTTTTGGGCTAAACTGAAATTATATTTCAGGCAATGACGACGGTGACTATGGGCGAATTGGCGGACTCACCGCCTGAGGAAAACAGGAACGCATTTTTTGCTATAGTCGACATCCTGGACCGGCGCTACCCGAGTGATTGGCGAAACTGGAAAGTAAAGAATATTTCATACCAAGACCTGTTTGGCGGGGTCCAGATATCACCTGCAATGGAAATGAAGATCAGATTCGCTTTGCCGACTCTAGAAATGACCCGAGCGTTTGACCCAACAGCTTCGACCCTTTCGGAACGAACCTACAGGTTCATAAGGAACACAATAATCAAGTGGCCTTTGGGCAGAGCGTTAATATACGCCCCTCATAAGGTCATGGAATCAATCCATGAGAACTCTTATGACGCTTTTATGGCGTGCGTTATAAGCTTGAAGCCTCTAATGATCAAACGACAAGACGCAGCAGAGGAACTCGAGGGTACATCGACCCCACCTGTAGCTAGCAGGAAAAGACCGCGTGAAACCTCAACTACCAGAAGTAAAGAATCACTGACTGGACCTAAAGTAACCCCTCCAACAAGTACTGAGGGCAGTGACAATCATCTTCTAGCTGCTGTTCTAAGCCAACAAATGGAGCTCTTCAACAAAATGCTTTGTATGCAAGCTGAACAGCGCCAAGATTTCCGAGATTTTGTTCAGAATTCTCACACGGGCTCACGCAATAGACCCGCAGAGCATCAAATCCCGATTACAGAACGGCCAAACTTAAATGAGTCCTTCTATTCAGAACCGGATAGTACAGAGGAAAGATCCGAAGAGGACCGGATTGATCGGGAAATGTCCCCGGATCGAGAAGTTGATCGTGATGAAGTCCTCCGAACTCAAATCGCTGAAGCTCAGCGGGAGTTAGCCGAGCGGCAGGGTGTCGAGCCTGCTTTTGATTTCACACCTTCAACATCCGAAAGAGAACCAAAGATCACTAAGGCAAACCCGAGAGCGATAGAGGTTGGGAGAAACTGTCAGAAACTGAGTCAAGAGGGTTGGCATAATCTCCGCTTCGCGGATATTCAAAAGCAATTCCAGGCTACTCCGATTTTTACGTCCCTTAAAGTAAACAACTTATTTGCTAGCATGACCCCGAAGTGGAAGTCGGTAGAGATCTTGGAAAGATTTGATCTTACTTTGGGTGCCATTACACATGGGCTTATTATACACCGACTCATCTTTCAGGATCTTTTGGACAAGTTACCGAACGATATCAGACGTCGCATAGGAAAAGACTTTGTTGAGGCAGATTCTGAGTTTAGGAAAAGCTCAGACGCCCTAATTCAATATGCTTGCGGGCGACGGGCGGAGGTAATTAAAGAAAGGCGAGACCTATATAAGCCTAAAAATGCATTAAAAGGGATTCTGAGAGACATCCCCCCATCGGATACTCACTTATTTGAAGAAAAGGCTCTAACGGAAGCAATTAAAGAGCAAGGGGGTCTACAAAACTTTTTTCCTCCCAAGCGTGCAAAGGTTACATCAAGACCTGAAACAGGAGACCAGCAAAATCCGAGGGGAAAATTACAATACGTTCCTCGTCGGGAACGTGTCAACCGTAAAGCTCCAAGGTGGAATAAAACATTTCCAGCCCCGAAAGAGACAAAGAAATCGCATAAGCCCTTTGCCCAGAATAAAAAGAGCTGGATCGAAGGCAAAAAATGACTGCTTCTTAGCGGGCCGCCTCAAAAGTTTTGTAGCCAAATGGAAGGAGGCGCCCGAAGCCATCCAAAAATTCTTACAAGAAGGCTACAGAATACCATTCAACCATGTACCCCCGCTGGTGAAATTCTCAGCACTAAATCGTCAAAGATTCCAGACAAGGCACTCGCCAGAAATGTCAGCAGAAATAAAGAAGTTGGTGAATATTGGCGCTCTACAACCCAGCAATCGAAACTCAGGGTTCCTTTCGACAATGTCTCTAAGACCGAAAACAAATGGAGAATTCAGACCAATTTTCAACCTCAAGGGGTTGAACGAGTATGTTCTAAATCCAAAGTTTCGGTTAATAAACCACCAACTTGTCCCGCTGCATCTCAAAAGGTACGATTTCATGATGAAGCTGGACATCACTCAGGCATACTTTCATGTGCCGATCAGAGAAAGTCATCGCAGGTTTTTATCCCTAGCATATCAAGGGTCAATCTACGAGATGACCTGACTCCCCTTCGGGTTATCCAGCGCTCCAGCGGCATTCGCAAAAATTACGAACTGGGTAGCACATCAATTGAGGGAGAAAGGGCTTCGGATCCTAGTCTACTTGGACGATTTTCTAATCATCCACAGAGAGCAATCAACCTTGGAACAACACATGAAGCTTGCGATAGATTTTCTGGAGGAGTTAGGATGGCATGTAAACCAGGAGAAGTCCTCCGCGAAAGCCTCAACCGAACTGGAGTACTTAGGCATCGTCTGGAACACAGCCGAGAACACAAAATGTCTATCGCTCACGAAAATATCCCAACTGCGCGTTTCGATCCAGAAACTAATACGAAGAGGCCATTGGAGTTGGCACGATTCAAAAGTAATATTAGGCAAGCTCAACTTTGCATCATTCACAGTGCCTCTCGGTCGTTTTCACTGCAGAACCATTCAGATAGCGTCCCGTTCTCTATCATACAAGACGCCACATCGGAGGGTTCTAATCCCAGAGACTGCAATAACGGAGTTAGAGTGGTGGATGTTAAACGTTCACAGAGGCTCTCCGATACACCACAAGAACCCTTCGATTTTCATAACAACGGATGCAGCAGACTTGGGATGGGGAGCCATTGTCAACAGCGGCCACCTAGAAGGCAAATGGTCTGGGGAGCAGGAAAAATGGCACAGCAATTTAAAGGAATTGTGGACAGTGCAGGAAACGCTGCAACATCTGGGTTCAGAAATAAAGGGATCCACAATAATGTTACAGTCAGACAACCGGACGACAGTAGCCTATTTAAACAAACAAGACGGTACGAGGTCGAAGAATCTGTTGTCAGCAGCAACAAAGATTTTACAATTCTGCGAACGAATGAAGTGCCATTTGATCGCCCGTTACATCCCAGGTATATGCAACGGCCTAGCGGACATACTGTCGAGGGAAAAACAACTACCAGAGTGGCATCTCAGGAAACAAATAAGATCATGGATTTTCGAACATTTCGGAACACCCGACATAGACTTGTTTGCCTCCAAGAGGTCAGCAGTGGTACCAACATATGTGAGCGAGAGTGTTACCGACCCAAAAAGCCTATTTGTCGACGCGTTCAGCAGACAATGGCATTACAACCTCGGATGGGTATTTCCCCCTCCAGCTCTAATTTCGAGGGTGCTGAATCACCTAGAAACTTCGACTGGACACTACATAATAATAGCCCCAATTTGGAACAGAGCAAGCTGGATTCCGGAACTGAACAGGAGGTGCGTGAAACCGATCCTGCGAATTCCGGACCCACACGAGAACATCATCGACCTTCGCACAAACCTTCCCCCAGCGAGAATAGAACAGCTGAAATTGGGGGCTTGGCTGGTTCGGGCTGGGCCAGCCACGTTTCAAACTGGAATTTAGAGGACATTGAGATATTACAGTCTTCATGGAGAAAATCGACTCTAAAAACGTATAAGCCGATTTGGATAAGATGGCTAAAATGGACAAGGGAAAACGGCATTTCAGCGAACGATCCTGGTGCGGAAAACCTAGCAAAATACTTGTGTCATCTGCATAAAAATATACAGCTGGCCCCGAGGACCATAGCCCTACACAAATCAGTTGTCGCAAATTTTGGAAACCCTAACAAAGCGCGGGAACTCAGTTCTCATAGTATAGTAAGACAGGTCCTTAAAGGATTTTTTGCCAAAAACCCCCCGGCTCAGAAGTGTCTCTCATGGAAAATAGAAGATTTATTAGCCTTTCTTAAGGCTTATCCTCTTAACGAAAATAACCTTTTTGAGATATCAAGGCACACAGCAGTCTTACTTCTACTAGCCTCAGGAAGAAGGGTGCATGACCTAACTTTACTATCTATTGATAATGAGGGATGCGAAGAAAAAGGGGATGAAATTATCTTTTGGCCAAAATTCGGGTCAAAAACTGACTCACATAACTATAGACAATCGGGCTGGCTCTTGAAAAAAGGATCTGAGAACTCTGAGACCCGATTTGACCTAACTCAATGCATACGAAAAGTAATCTCATCATCTAAAGATCGTCGTGGATCGAGCGGTTTTAATAACTTATTCCTGACTACAAGAGGTCACGTGAAGAACGCTTCCCGAACAGTAATCGCGGGTTGGATCAGAACATTATTCAAGGAAGCGGGAATAGCTACGTCAGCAGGCAGTCTCAGAGCAGCGGTTGCAACACATAACTGGACAAGTAATCTGTACAGTATCGACGAAATTCTACAAAGAGGGAACTGGCGATCTAGAAATACTTTTTATAATCATTACTTCAAGGAGATTAGTGCTCCTCGGGGACTTAATCACAATTTTTTGAGGAATAATTTCATGACGCTCTAGTATGATTATTAATTAACTACATGCGACCCGCATGTTTATTCTTGTGCACAATTTGCAAAATTTTGATTTTGTTTCTTTTTGCTTATTAGAAGGTTTATCGAATCAGAATAGGTATTTTCATTTCCTATTTTACGCCGAATTATTTGTACAGTACGCTTATCTTACCAAGTTAGCACACCATCAGGTTATAGCGGCGCCGGCAGATAATAAACACGTCTCATAGTGGTTCAAGCGTAGGCTCGAACACCTAAATAGAACCGTTTTACCCACGAAGGGTATAAAACGGATATTTAGGTTTCAGCCGTAGCTTGAACCACCCTTCATTGCCTTGCCGGCTCTGAGTACTGAAGAACATGGCCGCCGCGCGCCGCTCATGAAGTGCTAGACAGAGAGGGAGATAGGGACGTCATCGGTAAGTACTGCTCACACAAGTACACCATACGTCATTTGGAGTGAAATTAGGCACGAATGTAGGAAGGCTAATCTCATAGTGGTTCAAGCTACGGCTGAAACCTAAATATCCGTTTTATACCCTTCGTGGGTAAAACGGTTCTATATTTGCCTGGTCACCTACACTTGTTTTTATTCAAAACAGTAAAACTATACTAGATACTATGGTCCTTGCCTGCAACAATAGTAAAAATTTCCTTATTAAGTACATTATCCTAAAAATATGATAGCTGTATAGTAGTGTATAGTGTATTTCTATGGAACTTGCCAACTATGTAAACAAAAGGTTTTGTCACTGTTTCTCCTTGAATTTTCACACCACCTCATCAAACACCATTGAAACCATAAACTATTGAAACGTTTGTTACTGTAAAATACAAAAGCACCAAATATATAACTCGATCTTGGATATTTCATTAAAAGTTTAATTGGTTTCATAAGTTAGGTTATTAGGATCTGATGGAATGACGTTTTTGTTTCTTTTAAATTCTACAATTGTCTATGATGGGTAGTGTTGTGGCTAAAGTTGGCGATATATTAAGGCCCCTACACATTACCTAACTCACGCTGATCACACTCACAGGTGATATAACGGCACCTTTCGTAATAAATACTGGTGATATATAATCTTCAAGTACCGATTTTTCTTCAGATCGTGATTAAACAAATTAGAAATAAGTAACTACTTACTTGCTTTTTACTTTCGGTATTTTATTATTCGATATGGTTTGACATAAGTAAAGGAGTATTGCCCATCACTAGTAAATTCATCGTTCAGAGACAATTTCAATATGGCGGTTTGTTTACATAGTTAGCAAGTTCCATAGAATTAGACCTTAGCTAAACTTAGTGTTAGGTAGTTAGTTTCGAACAAATGATTTTAGGCAAAACAACATACCCAGTATTTATAGCATTAAGCTATCATATTTTCAGGGGAAAATTTGACCTTAGTCAATTATTAAAGCTACTACCATAGTTGTGCAAGTTTACGGTAACATTTTACTCCCCCACGGGTAATCTTGCTCCATCGTTATATTGAGATAATCTGTATTGTAAATCATTCTAGTGCTTCATTCACTGCGCAGCTGGATGTATACATCAATTATTTTTAGAAAATTTGTCATCGGCCTTGTCTTATAAGTAGCATACAAAAAAGTCACTATGGAGCATAGTTACCCATGGGGGAGCAAAGTAGGCACATTTTACTGTAGGGGAGAAGGGGGCAGTTTAGAACAGAGGCAGTTTTGAATTATTGGATCTATGAACGCATCATTTGTCTTTTCTAACCTCCAATACATTTTTAATACTGGTAAAACCGAACTACACGTCTGTCAGTTGCCAATTTACGTCAATGTCAGTGTCAAACAGAATATAATTTGTCGGTTACTTTACGGAGACAAAACCAAACATTTTTATTTTTTATTGTAAGCGGATTACTGAAAACGTAAATATCATTTTTGAGTTCTGACTATTTAATAGTGTTGTGTATATTATACCAATATAAGTTAATTAAATACAAGTTTCTTGGTCGTCTAGGAAATTTTGATTCTGAAGGATGGTATTTGGGCAGATTTGAAAAAAATCTGTGGGGCAGTTATGAATAAAAAAATTAAATGCCTTCCTGAGACTATTTTAAATGGTATGTTTTTAAGATAATGTTAAGATTATAAAGATAATATAAAGACTAAGATTTTAATTGCAATATGTAACTAGATCTCATATATTAAAATAATAAGTTACTTACACCTTGTTCAAGACTGCCCCAGGCTGTTAATAGTTTTATAAAGTTTATTTAAGCAATAGTGAGTGTACGAAGTTAGTGGCAATACACAATTATAATATAAGATCTGTATGTCTTAAATAACAATATGTTGATTATATTCTAAGTTACATTGTTTTCTTGTTATCATGGTATTTCAAAACTGCCCCTAGGGTTATCAAAAGTGCCCCTTCCCAGGGGCACATTTTAACAAAAATGGGTTTAAAAAAAAAAAAATGTTACTTTAATAGTTAAAAACAAGTAAATTTAATTTTTATTTTGTAGCACAAATAGCATATCTATTCATTAAAAAAAATATACCTTGATATGTAGCACAATACGACAAATATACTATTTTATTTAAAAAGTGTTCAAAGGTGCCCCCCTCTCCTCTATGTTGATAATATTATAAATGCTTAAGTTTGTGTGTTTGTTTGTTACTTCTTTACGCCGCATCGGTAAGACTGATTTGAATGAAATTTGATAGCTTATACCCTGAATTAACACAAAGGCTTTACGTCCCGGGAGATTTAGATGCTCCCGAGAGCAGTCGCAGGCAAAAGCTAGTATAGCATAACATTGACACGGACTTAGATATTAAATTTATTTACGTAAACAGCTGGGCAAATACAGAACTAATGACGCAATGAACCAATTATCCACTTAGCGTTCCGTAAAATACTGAGGTACCTTATAGAATTCAGTTTGGTGAGAAAAATCGTTACATACACTCAAAATATTAACCCCATTTTCTGTTGTCAGTTAAATATTAAGAAATTATTTTATGTTTAAAATTAACAATAAAAAAATGAAGCTAACGTAAAAAAAAACTAGCTTTTGCCCACGACTTCGTCCGCGTAGAAGTCGGTTATCACTATTTCCTAATTTTTCTGGATGAAAAGTAGCCGATATCCTATTCCAGGACCTAACTTATAAGTATGTAGTGTAGGTACCCGATAACCTCACACGAATTGGCCTAGTCCAAACTAAGCTCTAGGCTTGTACTGGACAACGATAAATACATACTTAAACATATACAGGGTGTCCCAGAAACCGACGTCATCCTGCCTAGGGCTGATAGAGCAGCTCATAAGCTATCGAGTTGAACCCACGGTGAAATTCCGTAGGAATTTAAATAATATAATACCTCTTCTCCGTTTCAAAGAGGAAACATTTCCCGTTTTGACGACACGTTTGCCTATAGTTGGTAGTTAAAGTAACCTGCCTTATGAGCGCGAGTTCTTGTTCCTGGTTCTTGGAGGTTTTCTACAGGGTGTCCCAGAAACCGACGTCAACCCGCCTAGGGCTGATAGAGCAGCTCATAAGCTATCGATTTAACTCCTATGTATGTTCAGCAATTGTTATTAGTTTCCGAGATATTGATCATTTAAATCGGAATTTTCGCCAATTTTCCTTATGTCCGTGATAGGAAAAAAAACTAAATTCATGTATTAATTCATATATTTTTTTGTGTTTTCTTGCATGATTAGAATCACTGTGAAATAAGGAAGTTTTTAAAGCTACATGCCAACATTTTTTTCATTACAAATGTTTGAGTAAACGCACAGAGTTACTTTCTCCAGTATGATACTAAGAGAACCCCGCGTTTGTTTTTCACCAAGTATAGAAAAACAAACTTTGTGCGTTTACTCAAAAAGATGTCATGAAAAAATGGTGGCATGTAGCTTTAAAAACTTCCTTATTTCACAGTGATTCTAATCATGCAAGAAAACATTGAAAAAAATGTAAATTAATACAGGAATTTAGGGGATTTTCGTATCACGGACATAAGGAAAAATGACAAAAAATCCGATTAAAATTATCAATATCTCGGAAACTAATAACAATTGCTGAACATACATAGGGGTTAAATCGATAGCTTATGAGCTGCTCTATCAGCCCTAGTCGGGTAGACGTCGGTTTCTGGGACACCCTGTAGAAAACCTCCAAGAACCAGGAACAAGAACTCGCGCTCATAAGGCAGGTTACTTTAACTACCAACTATAGGCAAACGTGTCGTCAAAACGGGAAATGTTTCCTCTTTGAAACAGAGAAGAGGTATTACATTATTTAAATTCCTACGGAATTTCACCGTGAGTTCAACTCACCTTGTAATAAATAAAAGAACCATGTTATTTGTTTTTTATTAGGAAACGTGGAACCAAATGCGTAGAAGCTGAATAAACGCGACGTGAGTAAGCAAGATGATTTGCGGCGATGAAGTACTAATTCCGGCCGATTTAAATTTCAGTAAATTTATCTTGCGTCGCCTTCGTAATGTCAAATCTGACCACGTCTGTATGGTAAGAAATATATTTTTAATATAATAAATACTTCATAAAGATTTTTATGTAGATGTACTAAATGTTAAAACCATTTTTTTCAATAGGTAGTAAGTACTTGTGACACCTAAAACTAATTGTCTTTACACATCAAAGGACTTTTATTGTTTATCATTCACTGCTATTTTTGGATGACTAAGAGCAGGCTCTTGAAGTAATCAACACGACATAATTATAAGGATTTGGTTACATACTTATTCACAATTCTTAATAATTCAGTTGCACAACCAATAATAACGCGTTCCAATGCGGCAAGATCAACAACCCGAAATAGCTTGGCTTCACTGCATGATCTGCATCTGTTGCACTTAGTTGCTCACAAGACGGAAACTTGCTGGCACACTTGCAACAAGAAAATACCGAAGTACTAACCTATTTTACGGGCCACTTCAGTGTTCATTATATATTGTGATTTCTACAAAGGTAAATGCAGAATCGGGGAAGCAAATGACATATAAGGAATTGACTCAGTACACCGTGAGCCTCGCAGCGTCGCTGCTGGAGTTGGGAGTCAAACGAGGGGACACTGTCGGAGTCGGTAGCGAGAAACGACTCACATTCCTGCCCACAGGCCTCGCGGTGGTCTTCACTGGAGCTGCGTACACTCCCTTTGACTTGGAAATTGGGAGAGGTTTGTCTCTCTCTCTTTCTTGTTTTATCTGCTTTAAATGTGCATGTATAACAAAAACACTATGTAGGGCTCGGCCGAAAAAAGTGTTGCTGGATGTATGAGAACTCTTATTGACTCGACCAGCAGCCGCTTGTTTCTCGGCCTCTTCTAAAAGGTCCTATTTTCATGATAATAATAATAATGATCTAGAGACTTGACAAAAGCGCGTGGAGATAACCCCATGTGCTTTTGATTAGTCCATTAGAGAAAATGTCTTCATGTCTTCGCGTGTGACATCGATAGACTTATTGCTCTAATATGTCCATGGGAGTGTCTATACATAATTTGACATTGGCGAAATACACATTAACAGTAGTGAAATCCACTAATTAAAATTAGAATTAGATAATGATCTAGTAATAAACATTTTGTTTCAGCTGTGCTAAAACACGAATTGAGTTTGAATAAACTAAAGTATTTTATCTGTTCATCTTTATTTTGGAAAGCATACGGTGACATTTTGAGAGGTTTGGAGCATGTACAAACTTTTATTTGTTTTGATGAGAATGAGGACATCAAGTTGTCCATCCAGACGTTGATTGCGAGACAATCCGACGCCGACGTGGCGATTTTCGAACCCGCTCCCGTGCAGGGACAGACAGACACCGCGCTCATTCTGTATTCCTCCGGCACCACCGGCATGCCTAAAGGAGTCCAAATGACGCATCTTAACTGTATAGTTCACAGTTTCATCGGGAACCTAGAAAAGTAAGTTTGAAGAGCCTTCCCTTGACTACGCAGTCCGCACATGTCTTTCGAATAAATCGTAATTGACTTGTATCCTGTATAATTTATCTTTCAACCTGTTTCCCGTGGCTCAAAATTCAAAAATTCAAAATTCAAAAAATTTATTCAGTAATTTGGCCACATGAGGGCTCTTTTACACGTCGGTAACATGGGAGTGAATCTACTAGCGCTTCGGACAAGACCATCGTTGCGGAGAAGAAGCGCCGCAAGAAACTCCAGCAGAAGGTAATTTTTTCAATTATTAAATACAATAATACTTAAAAGTAAGTTACATTACAAGGTAATAAAGTTTTTTTTTTTTTTTTTTTAACTAACACAAATAAAATCATTACAAATGTAAGGTCAATAAAAAAAAAAGGTAAAATGACTAGGAGAACAACATGACGAGGTCTCTACGTCAGGAACGATAATTAAAATAACTAAATTGGAAAATAGGTCCTTGCAAGCCCTCAATCCGCATAAAAGTCGTTTGCTTGTAATGCTATTACAAACTGTAATTTTTTTTTGGATATAAAGTACTAATCCTTAAATTGATTAAACAGTTTACTTGTGAAAGTGTGATAAACATAATTTTGCATAAATTATATTAGTATAGAGTTTACGAGGAATTATCCCGTTTTTAGGGTTTTGTATGATTATGATGGTTTTACACCTAAGAAGACTAATGACAGTATTAACGAACAATATCCTTATGATAATGAATGAATAATATTGTTATGTCTATAATACCATGATGAATTTGTATTTTTAGAGTAAATGGAAAATCCCTTGAAACCATCTTTATATACGGTGCATGGACGACTAGTTACGACATATATATAACCTACAGGTTTTTATCTGTTGGTAAAAAAATGGTATATGTTGATGATCTATCACCGGTTAATATTTTGAAGAGTATTGAGGATTATCAGGTAAGGTTATGTTATGAAATTCACGTAAGAAGTACAATAGGCAAGCGAAAAAAAAGAAAGAGTGGTTCCGGCGTCTGTATTTCCGAGTGTATACAATCCGAACCAATTTAAAGCTAGGGTGAAGAGGCATCTTTTGGGTTACCTCGCTTCATTGTTGACAAAATCTTTACCCTCCAGAGGGTTCATTATTTGGGCATTTGTTCCGAATCACTTTCGTGGTCACATTATTGTAGAAGTGGCTGCAGATTTCGATTTCGTTTCTAGTCAGATAGATATCTAAGTTAACCAGACATCTAACAAATATCCAAAAACGGCATTAAAATATTCGCCCAGCTCTTCAAATATATGTCCACAAAAGTTAGGCGGTTGAAACACTCGAATAATGACCCGGAAGCAAGACTTAGTTAAGAGCACACCCATTTTCTATAAAAAAATCAAAGACGAAATATTAATAATAACTCCGCTCAGGCACATCTTATTTAAATATTTTTTCGCCGTATTTTAGGTAGGTACATTCGTTGCTGTGCTTACTAATTATACTTGTTCTAGGTGAACATCTTGATATTAGTGCCATCGACTATCAGTTCCTTATCAAAAGCCGTCGAAGTAGACGAATACGATCTTAGATCGTTGAGAATAATTTACAGTGCCGGATATCCCCTACGAAAAGAATTAATGGAGACAATGAAAATAAGGTACAGTCATAACAAAAGAAGTTACCTATCCGTTCCCAGATTTCTTTCTTCACAAAATCTCAGTACTTAACGCCTCAGCAGTTTTCCTCTTGGTGTTCTTTAACTAGGTCTAGGTGATCAATTTCCCTCATCAAGCATTAAAATTTACCAACTCGTCTACAGGTTTCCAAACGTAGAGAACTTACTACAACTATACGGTGCTACTGAATTAGGAGACGTGGCATCCGAGATCTGGGGTACTAAGGGCCCGAAACCAGGGAGCGTTGGTATGGCTGCGCTTGGCGTGACGATTAAGGTAAATAGATGAGGATTATATTAAATGACTTCACGCGGACCGGGAGATGAGCTGTAGGTAGGCCTCCAACAAGATGGAGTGACGACCTTGTAAGGATCCCGGGAACGCGGTGGATGCGAAAAGCACTAGACCGGTCTGAGTGGAGATCCTTGTTGGAGGCCTATGTCCAGCAGTGGACGTCTTTCGGCTGACATGAGTATGAGTATATTAAATGACGAACGAGCATGACATTTGTTTCAAGAAATTATATTTCGATTACAGATTGTTGATCCAGAAACACGCCAAATTCTTGGGCCGTACAAACATGGAGAAATATGTGTACGTGGGCCAAATATGATGAAGGGCTATTTAGATATTGACCCGTCTAAGTATCTTGATGACCAAGGATTTTTCTTAACAGGAGATTTAGGTTACTACGACGAAGATAATTATTTATTTATCGTTGACAGGCTTAAGGACATAATATGTTACGACGGATTTAAGGTTTGTAAATTATTAACATACTATTAAGATAAATAAAACTATAATAACTTCATGTAATTCAAATTCGAAATTAATACTTTTTTGAAGTGAAAATTGGTGTACTTTGCGCTTTTTCAGAACATTCAACGAAACTGAGCCGTCATATCGCTACGCTAGGATCGGCGACGCCAAATATTATAGAACTGTTTTTATTTTAATAATTATATTCAACGCAACACACAGTTAAAACAGATGTCAACAAAACATTTAACATGGTGTTGTAGAAGGCCACTACTCAGCTTTAAATCGCGTATACTCGGCTCTAGTCGACATCAACTTATTATTCTTTTTTTTGGTTATTTGAATAAGCGATTAGTGTACGGTGAAAAAGGTTCACATTTCTCTTTACAATACTTTAGGGTGCGATGCTCTTCAAACGTCTTAATTTAGTTTATTTTAGTTTAGTGACAATATAAATTGCATTGCTTGACAAAATTACGAAATTAGATACATTGAGATCGTCAACCTAAATTCTAATAATCAAATAATACAAAAATAACTAAAACATACAACAATTAAACTCACTTGTCCGATGCTTGTCACTTGAACACTTGTCCGATGCCAAACAAGGATAAATAAAATGTCAACACAATAATAATTTAACAATTTCGGTTTAATAGACAGGTTAAGTTACAAAGGGACACAATGTTAATATATTTTGTAATTGTCCAACAGATAGCTCCGGTAGAGCTGGAGACTGTTCTGCAGCTGCACCCTGACGTGCGAGAGGCAGCCGTAGTGGGCCGTCCGTTGGAGGACCTGGGTGAGGAGCCGGCAGCCTTTGTGGTGCGCCAGCCCGCTGCCACCGTTTCTGAGCACGAGCTCCAGCAGTACGTCTGCAAGGAGGTAAGAGCTTACTCCAACTATATTTCTAACACTTAAGTATCTCCAATGAGTCTGCTGTGATACGCACTAAGAAAGACCTAGGTTACCTAGAGGTTATACCTAGAGGAAAAGTCACCAGGTAGAAAAACTACTTAATACCTGCCAAGAAGTGGAATGCTCTCCCTATGTCTGTATTCCCAGAATCGCATAACCTTATTAGCTGAGGCTGACGTCAAACGCAAACCCATTTTGGATTTTGATAAAAACCTACTTAGCTATCGCAGTCAAACCCTGGCTTTTGACTGGTCATACTATGATTTGGTTGGGAAAATAGAATCAATGATGCTATGAGTTCCAGATCTTGTGTAACTTGGACCTTGGTATAGCTTTTGCAACTATTAACAAGGCTGCATCTGCATTTTCAATGAGGTTGAACATTAATAGTTAATGGTGTGTATTAATTATAATCTTCTATTAAGTAGTTTCATTTTTTTGATAAGAATGTAAAGTGCTCATATACCATGCATGATGTTACAGGTACCACCATACATGCAGCTTCGTGGTGGAGTCTATTTCGTTTCCAAACTGCCAAGGAATCTATTTGGAAAAACACTTCGTCGAAAGCTCAGAGAAATGTTGGTCTAGATATATTTATTAAAGCGCTTGAATAATCAATTACTTACTTTCAATATTCGATTTGTTAAATTTTCATTGAGTGTGTTTCATTGCTGATTGATACTTGTACCCACGTCTAACATTATTTTTTAAAAAGGTTTCGTTTTATTTAAATGAACTCGTTTTATACCGGAGCCATTTGGGCCGAAATTGGTCCCTGCGGCCTGTAATAGGTTCTTTAAAAGCAAATTGAGTTAAACAGCCGTGATGGGACTTCATTCTGAAATAGGTTTAATCCTGAAGATTAAAGAAATACTGTTCAGCTGACTGTGTTAAGGTTGATAAGATTTTTCTCTATTTGTCCTTGGCAGGAGTTTATCCAACAAAAATGAATACCTGTTTCCCTTGGTCACGCCGTAGCTCGAGAACGGCTAGTCCGATTTGCATATTTTATCGTTGTGATCGTAATTATTTATCAGGACAGGGTGTGTATGAGAACGGGCAGCTAGTTAAAAGATAAAAAGAGAAAAATATGTTCATTCAGTAAACAAAGGCACGCTAACACGTCAAAAATCTACCAGCGCTTTCCGAGAGGAGACCATTATTGCTAAGAAGAAACGCCACGAGAAACTTAACAGTTAGTCATTGTTTAAATATTGCTTATGACAATGTAAGTACTTACTGCTTATTCAGCATTATATAAAACGAATATAAAATAGCAAAGCCGAATATACAATAGCAGAAATACTCGGAAATTTCATGTTCTTTGTTTTGACAAACATTCCAGTTCGATTTTTTTCTTATTACATTTCTGTCTTTCTAAGAGCATGGGCTTAACAGAAAATAACGTTTCAGGGAATAGAAATACCCAACTTTCTTTTCAAATTAAGATTTACTGTGACAAGATATATTATTTTTCATTTCGTAACTATTGCTAAATTACCATAGATTGCAAAGACTTGCCCTTTCCTACAGACCACTGACTAGCCTGTTTTCTTTTTTATAATTTTGCTCTGTTTTGATAGTGATTTGTGCAAGTTTTTATTTTTAGTTTTATTTTTCATTTTATTGTTTTGTTTTAAGTTTTTGTTTGGTTTGTATCTGTTTTAAGCTTTATTTTATTGTTTTGTTTGTTTTTATATTTTTGTGTTAATATATTGTAAAAAATAATTTGGCTACTTGATCCAATAAGTTGTTATTATTATTTGCCAAGTGTAATATGTATGTCTTCGTCTCTTCCCTGCTGATGGCATTCCTACTATCGCCAGTCGCTTTGAAACACTTCCGAAATCATCCCGCCACCTCCTTCTTGGTCTGCCTCTGCGTCCATTCGGTAACTATTCTGGCCCTCCGTTCCCGATGGATACGACAAACACGTCCTTCTCTGTCCCATTTGAGCTTAGCAGTTTTGACACGCACATCCGTGATACCGATTGGAGCGCAGATCAGTGTTTCTGATTCTATTAGCTATGTGAACACTTAAGTAGTATGCGCTGCATCGCTCGCTGGCAAATCTTTAGTCGGGACTTTTGGGCTTCGGCGAGTGACCAAGTCCGGGCACAGTTAGGTTAGAACCAAACGGGAAGAATACAAATGTCGACGAGTTTGCGCTTCAGCGACAATGGACGGTTTATCCTGCGTTAGCGTCTTCATGGACCAGAAGGCCATCCAGCACGAGTAGCACAAGTTATATTTTCTCACTTGTCGCTCAGAGCGTCGCTATCGTTACAGACTAGAAACAAAGGGTGATCCGAGCGATAAACAAGTGGCGGACAACATGTGCTAGCCGTACAGGTGCTTTTAATCTTTTGATTGATTTCTTTGAACTGTCTGTTTTCGAATGGTACTATTTATGAAGATAATTATACTCACTGACATATTGTATTATCCTGTCCATCTTTCACCACCCTACGCCTAACAAGTAGCACAACAAAACTTACCTCTATCCTTGACCAACAACAGAAAACCTTTCTATTAATGAACGTTGAGACATGAACTAAAATTACGAAACTTTAATTGAGATTAAACTTTTAAAATCTACGTAATGATTTTTGGAGATAAAACGTAACAAACTAACGAATCCACAGCGTTATCTATTCATAGAGCCTTGGTTTTTAATTAAGAGAGTGGCGTCTCGGCGTGGCTGGGTCATCATACCAACATAAACAGAACAGTAATAAAATAAATCCACTAAGCTGTTGTAACGCCCGGGACTTAGCGGTTTACTTGCGCTTATAAAAGATAAACGCTACCTCATATGCCTTACGTTGATACAACTATAATAATAGAGGTGACGATATCGCGGTTAGCTTAGCTAGAGAACTAACTATCAAACTATAGCAGTCTCGGACTTGATCCCATTGATGAAAATTGACCTAGTCCCAAATCATACTCTAGGCTACTATGGGTACTTGAAAATTATACATATAGTATGGGTACTTGAATATGATACATATACTACATACATACCTTCACGCCTTCATTCCCAGAGTGGGGTAGGCAGAGCTACAGAATTACCAACAACTCTTAAAACTTGTTGATAACTCTGTAACCACAATTTGCACAATTAGGCTAAGATGATTAACAGTGTATATTAGTGACAGGTTGCAAGCCGATCGCCTAACAGTACTACAAGCCTTTTTCCCTTAGTCGCCTGTTACGACATCCACGGGAAGACATGGAGTAGCACAATTCTAAGCCAGCCACCACACGGCAATACATATACCTATTTAGAGAAATACTTAATTATGTAAAAAACATTCACGATCCAGGAACAAATACTCACATCACATAATATGTTTTTGCCCAAACAGAGTATCAAACCCAAGACCGCTAGGTTCTTAATATTAGTGTGATGTGGCAATGTTTGTGTAGTCTTGAATGTTTTCAATGTAATTAAGTAATACGAGTATATTTACCTTAATTAGTATACATAAATTGTCTTTGACTTCTAATTCAACTGTGCCTTCATTATTTATATACACCTATATTAATATTATACATTTCAAAGTTGGAGTGTTTGTTTGTTTTTCCTTCACGCTGGAACGGCTTGGATAGTTTCCATTGAAATGCAAATAGCCTATATCTAAGCAATTTTAATCCTGGAAAATTTTAAAGTTTCCGAGGGCTTAAAGATATTCGATATCTACGCGGACGAAGTCACGGGCAGAAGCTAGTTGCTTATAAATCGGTGTAGAAATTATGCTAAATATTGGTCATACTCTCTATACTATAAGGCAAAGGGAACTGCAAGTGAAAGCAATATTATCATGTGAATATTAAAGGCTGCCTGTAGGTTTGTTCGATGGGTGCTGGCTCCAGCCTCTAGTATACACCGCTTGCTTCAGGCAATGGGGCGTGGAGTGGTATTCCTTACCCCAGTTAAGTCGACTTCGACTCGACTTCATTGATGAATCAAATGAGGATGGGCAAATCAGTGAGGTTACAAAATTTGCTTAACGCTATCGCTACGATTAACTTATGCACTCCAAGCGACCGTCTGACGGCTTACGTCAATCCTATACATTTTTGATAACGGTATCGAACGCCGAATTGTACCTCGTCTAGGACCACGGCCTCTATGTGAAAATAACGACAAAGGATATGTCACCGGATAGGTTATTTTAAGTTTTAAAACTTTTACTATTATAGGTAATCCCAAATTTTTGTATTAAACAAGATAATAATATAAGGAAATTGGGAGAGTTCTAAGATGTTTGTGAGATTTACTTTGGCCATTTAAAAATCTCACAGTGACAATTTCCGCCAAGAAAAGTTGTAGAGAATATTAAAATACTTATCTGATAAGATATCGCTTATTGCTATTGGTTCCCAGGCCGGGGTCCATATATTTCTGATCAAACTCTTTTTTTTTGCATTAATAAGTACTCAGTAAAAATACAGCCATAGTACAAGAGTTTAGTTTGGGAGTAGTTCAATTTGTGTGACTGTCCCCTGATATTTATAGATGACTAGCGGCCCGCCAGCGGCTTCGCCCCGCTGCAAATTTCTGACTTTCAATTCATTTGTTACAAAAAATGAGATAAATGAAGAACCGCTCGACCGATTTTGTGCAAACTTCACATAAACCATCTAATAAACAGTCCAAACAAAGACTAAACATTTGGTTTAGATAGGTGAGTCCGTTCTTGAATTATAAAATTACAACGAAAAATGGCATTGATTTTTATATATATAGATAGTGGCTGTCTGGAAGGACTCGAGGGTCGGAACAGGAGAAATCGATAGTCGAAAGGCGAGAAGTGAGTCGAGCTCTATATCGTATAGAGATCTAGGTCGTATCATAATATACAAAATTAAAATTGTTTCATTTTATGAAACTGTAAACTTTTCAGGGTTGTACAAATTGTCCGCTGATGTGGAAACTTACACAGACGACAAAACCTTTGTTATTTATTAATGACGAATATTTAAGCTAAGATTTACTAATAAAACCTTATACCTTTAATATTGTCTGAATAAATAAATAAATTATTATTATTATTGAATACATAATCGTTTGGTTGCCGGGTTAGAATAGTGCCACTCCATATCTTCCCGTGGATTTCGTAATAGGCGACTAAGCGAATATAGGCTTGTAGTACTGTTAGGCGATGGGCTTGCAACCTGTCACTAATACGCTGGTAAACATCTTAGCCTATTTGTGCAAATTGTGGTTACTGAATTATCAACAACTTTTTAAGTTGTAATTCTGTAGCTCTGCCTAGCCCACTCTGGGATTGCAGGCGTGAAGGTATGTATGTGTATGTATGTATGTTGAATACATCTGGTTAGTTTAGATTTATTTTAATAATCCAGAATTACGGGTTCAGAAAAAAACTAATTATATTTTATGAATATTATGTATTATGACCCATTATGTTTTTTGAATTTTATATACGTTATTACTACACGTACCCCGTATGTATATAGCTACATATTTGAGAATGCACGTGCTAAAATGTGTTTTGTACGTCCTGGCGGGACTACTTAAAGTCGCCGGTTAATATCAGCTGCATAGAGATGAAAAGTGATAAGTGATAAGCTTAAGATAATCACATCCCGAAGTGGCCCTAGACAAGATGCATTGCGAGATCGTTATCGTTATCGAAAATTTATAGGATGGACGTAAGCTGCCGGATGGTCGCGTCAAGCGCTTACGTCAGTTCCATACACATTGACAGTTTTTGAAAATCGTTTTCAATACCGTTAAACATCTTGCCTGTGGGATTCTCTTGGGGTTTTTGACAAGATGGTGTCGCTGTCTTGATTGTTTGTTATTTTGTTGTTTAATGGATAGTAATGATGTTTTAATATGCAGTAAATTAACATTCTAATGTGCAGTATAATGAAGAATTTAAGTTTGAACACGCATCGCCTTTGGAAGGATTGCTCCAAGAAAATCCCATCTGGTCTTCGTGAAGTTTTACCTATATCGCTCCACGGAGGCTAGAGGATCACCGTACGACGACGTTGCCTTTTGATTTATTTTAATATGTAAATGTACAATATAAACTTGACATTGGCCATTAAATAAATAAATAATAATCATCTTGCCTGGGCCCGGTCCTACCACCAGCCAAACTAAATATTCGTACTCTTAATAGATGATATTGTGTACTTGATTAGGGGCGGATTCGACCAAACGTAAATACTTGCCATCGATTTTACCAAACGTATTTGTATAGACTAATCTAGGAGGAAGTCTTATTCAAGTTTGGTAAAATCGATGGTAAGAATAACACCACTGAGCGGATACGACTTTATGAATATAAGTAACTACCGTAAAACTCCTTTTACGTACAATGCGCCGCATAATATAATGTACCTACTCGTGCATAGACTCAAGCTGCAAGGAAATTATAAATATTTAATACTAGGCGCTTTATACTCGTAGCTTTAGTCACGACACACGACCATGTGACTTAACAGTTACACTGCAAGATCGATACATTTACTGTATAATTATTTTCGACTACTTACTGTCGCACTCAGAGACATCAATTAAATTTAATGCTTGATTAAAGTTGCTGCTGTCACTTTCATTGCTTTAGCAATCGAATAAGGGTCTCCCCAAACCAGTCGACGCCGTTTCGGCAAATCGCGTACGGAAAAAGCTTTATGTCAACGCAATAAGAGCGAATAAGACGTCAATCGGCTCGGCCGACGCGAAACGACGTCTTTCGACGGGAAAACGGCGTTTTGCCGTAAAGCTGTTCGCATCTGTACGAAGCTGTTAGCAGCCTACCGCACACGTTCGCATTCATAAATCTCCGAGTACCGCCGTTCGGTGCCGGCAAGAGTTGAACAGTTCCGATCGCGGCCGAGTACCTACGATAAGGACCGGTCAGAGCTGGCGGAAGCCGTTCAGCGTCTTCGACGGCCGACCATAGCCGACGACGGCCGAACAGAGCTACTGATGATGCGTTTGTATTTAATTTATATTTGTATTGTATTTAATTATATAAAGGAAAATAATCTAACATGTCTGTCCGATTCCCAACTCACGTTGTTACTAACAACCAGTCTCCAAAAATGAGATTTACGATTGCCGATGACCCGCTGTTGCCTACATCTGTTCATCCGACTCAACGGCTGTACGCGTGCTGTCTGACATCTCGACGGCAGTACGGAGCACGGGAGAGCCGACCGTCGCTTTACAACTGTTGCGATATCAAATCGCAGGCGATCGGGCGTCTCTACGGCCGCAAGGAGGATGAGACTGCTGAACGCAGGTGTCCCACCGCGGAGACGGCCGATCGGCTAAATGCGAATAGTGTGGTGTAAAACACTCGGCGAAAGCCGACTCCACGTCGACTGGTTTGGGGAGACCCTAAGACAACACGTCACTATACAAGCATTAAATTTAATTGACGTCTCTGAGTGCGGCAGTAAGATTTCGAATGAAGCATCTTTAAAAAAATTGGTACGTCTTTTATTTGTGAGTTTATATTTAGGTTTTAAAAAAAAAGTGTATTTAAATTGACGACGCGCTGGCCAAGTTGGTAGTAACCCTGCCTACGAAGCTAGCGGTCCTGGGTTCAAATCCCGGTAAGGGAAGATATTTGTGTGATGAGCGCGAATATTTGTTCCTGAGTCATGGATGTTTACTATGTATTTAAGTATATATTTCTCTATATAAGTATTTATATCGTTGTCTAGTACCCATAGTACAAGCCTAGAGCTTAGTTTGGGACTAGGTCAATTGGTGTGACATTGTCCCCTGATATTTATTTATTATTTAAATCGTCACTCCATAATTATTATCACTTAACATACTCTCGCCACTTCTTTCTATCTGTAGGTATGTATATTCCCGATGATCTCAAAAACGACTGATCGGATTTTCATGCGGTTTTCACTACAGGTTAGAAAATATTCACGGAAGGTTTTATTTTATATAAAAAACCGTATAAATCAAAGCGAAACGAGGGCGAGTTGCTAGTAATTAAGTAGTTTTAAGAAAAGGTTACTTTACCATTACGTCACGAAAATTAACCACACTTACTGCTATAAGAATAAAATAAAATAAAATCATTTATTCTGTAAGTAGGCCCTGTAGGCACTTTTACAAGTCTGAATCTACCATCTACCAGCGCTTCAAGAGACCATTATTGAGAAGAAGCACCGCAAGAAACTCAACAGTAAGCCATTTTTTTAAATAAAGAACTTATTACAATACTAAACATAAGCTATCTAATTTAAATGTCACTGGGATGTACAAGACAAAAGTGGTATCTTAAACAAAACTAACAGGAGTGAGGATTGAATCTGCTTCCAACATTGAATTGAAGATACCACCTATTATCTATTGATCTATGTGTTCACTGCTTAGAAGGTTTATCCACTTCTTTAGTAAAACTCGAAAGCGAAAAGACTCGCTAACTATTTAAAAGTATTCCATCAAAATACTATAACGGTTTGGAACAAAGGCGTCCAGTTTCATCGATAGATTTTGTGGATAATTAACAACTAGCTGTTGTCTGCGACTCCTCCATGTAGAAGTGTATCGCTATTCCCTCTAGAACTGTTCAACTTTCCGAGATAGATAGTATCCTGTCTTTTTCCCAGGATTTAAGCTATTTCCGTAGCATATTTCATTAAAATTGATTTAGTAGTTTAGCTGTATAAAAGTCACAAACAAACAAACAGGCTACTTTCGCATTATAAGATTAGCCATTTGGACAAGTAATGTGATTATATCTGGTTTTATTATTTTAGCATAACTACCTAGACCTAGGCTTTGGAAAATAAAACTACAGTGCGATAGCTCTTAGAAGCTTCGGGTTTGTACTTGTCTCTCACTCGCTCTCATACGTTCTAATTAAGAGCGAGTGAGGGAGAATTACAAACCCGGAGAACCTTCTAGGTGCTCACTAAAGGTTGTCTAATGATTGGTATAACAACTTCTTATCTATTTGCCATTGGCATAATGTTTGTTTGTCTAAAATGACCTCTCATAAACATTTACTTTGCCTTATAATCGTTAAAATAATATTATTTTTCATAAACACTCAAAGTATATAATTTTGGTTTGTATAATTTTTGTAGAGCTCTTAGTCAAATAAATCATTCCTTTTTTCTTTAATTCACAGTGCATAATATCAGCATAATTATATTTTTTCCTAATAGTGAATTCACGTATCATAATTATGTAATTGTAATATGGGTCCTAGACCTTTATAAACAATACACGCGCTTATCACGAAAATATTTGCCCAAACCGGGAATTGAACCCGGAACTGCTAATAGCTTCGCCGTTTTCAATTAAGCTAAACGCAGCGTCTATATGTAGTTGCACATCGATTCTTCACCAAAGGAAGCAGTCGATGACCAAAGCAAATTTAGTCCTTTTTAATCTTACGGGTCGCAGAAATAAAAATATTAATTTAAAAAACTTAGTTGGTTTCAGTTGGTTCATCCGGGCAAGCTCTCTTGGCGACTTTGATCGTCTTTAATTAAAGCTCTTGCAGAAATCTCCCTTTTTAAATTGCTTCATACGCTCAACTGTAATTACGGTATTACGCCACACTTATTACAAAAAATAGTCAGACGTATTAAAAATACATACTTACAGTCAGCAATTTTTAACATCCACCCTAATTTAAGCAATAGGTACACGGTGCTAGAAATATTACTGAAAATGCAGAAAAAAAAGAATTAAATTACAGTAATTCTCCTATTTCTTATTTTACCTGGTATTTTTCCTTTATTTGACAATATTTGCTTGAAAAATTATACATTGTAAATAACGTGGGGTACGCATTGGAAATCCTCGAAGGATTCAAATGAAACGGAATTTAATATAGTTTTCTGTGCAGGTCAAATGTCGTCCAAATGTATGAAACTGACCAATTTTAATCAAGTTTTAAGTCAAGCATTTTTAAAGTTTTTTAGTGTAACTATAATATTTTTTGGTGACAGTATAAAAGTTAAGGTAAAGCTAGGTGGTAAAGTTTAAGTTCTGCGTTGAAGTCCTGGCTTCAGCAGCAAAATCACATTCCTAATTTAATTCCACGAATTCGACATCATAAACGGACGAAGGCGATTACGTTTAAAACAATAGACTAGCTAAGTGGTCTCGCAGCAGTCCATGACTTAGAGATCTGATTAATACCAGGCCTCACGGCCCGAAGCACAGCCTAATACATCACGTAGTGCGGCACGCCACGTAAACAAAGCGTCGCGGCCGCCCGGGGATGTTTATCGGGTCGCCCGCGATGTACGTCGGTGGCAACTACACTTTACATTTTTAAACATCCCCCTGTGCAAGTTACATTCCCCTTAGGCGGCACTGGCGACTTGGGAAAGATTACTCGCCTCGGGAAATCTTTGCCTCGGACTCTATGGTTAAGTTGCATTCGAGTTACGTGTAATAGTTTGGTGCAACTTGGATAATGCGCGAGTAAAATTATTCGTATGTGCTTACTACGAGTTAAACCTATAACTCACAAAACCATTTACAGATTTTCCTGCGAATAGGATCTTATACATACATACATAAACTCAAGCCTTCATTCCCAAAGTAGGGAAGGCAGATCTACAGAATTACCAACAACTCTAATAACTTGTTGATAATTCTGTAACCGCATTTTGCACAATCAGGCTAAGATGTTTCCCAGTGTATTAATGTGTGTGAATAGGATCTTATTTTCCGAGATAAACAAGTTTATCAAAAAGCATACTTTGAAAATCCAGTATTGATATTGACCCCCATGAGCATCATAACTGAAAAAATTAATTTTAATTGAATTTAGTGGAAAACACTTCTTGCTGTTATTGTCTGATATTTTTACAAATTAATTATTTAAAATTATCAATCGTAAGATTGCAATCTTGAAATTGCCAGCGTAAGATTGCACAGTTTTGAGATTGGCATCGTGAGATTACAGCGTTGAGATTACCATCGTAAGATTGCAGTCTTGAGATTGCCATCATAATATTGTAGTCTTCGGTTGCCGTCGTAAGATTGCTATCGTAAGATTGTAGTCTTAGGTTTCCGTCGTAAGATTGTAGTCTTGGGTTGCCGTCGTAAGATTGCAATCTTGAGATAACCATCGTAAGATTGCAGTAATGTACTTTTAATATTTCCTCACATTCCTTGAGAAAAGCACTATACAATCCTCGGCCGGAACAGAGATTGAAGGACTCGTTCTATCCAGCCGCGTCTACGTCTACCCCAAACTCGTCCTTAAATCCCTGATTTCACGGCCTGTCCAGTAATGTACTATTGTTGAAAAACCTGCACACGAAACAGCTATTACACATTAAAGCTATGATCATAAGTATTGCACTAACATTAATAATCAAAGATACATTCCAAACCCACTTGGAACCGAGATAGCAAACTCTAGTATTCAGCTCAGTTAGCTAACGCTTGCAAATGGGGCGCCGAATTGCAGCATCTAACTAATTACCTTAAAGTTTACGCTATGATTTCCCTTAGCAACTACGCGAGCTACGTGTTACTTAGCTTAGAGTAAACATCAATAGCAGATGAACAAAACAATTTTGATAAACAAAACATTATTTTTTTGTGTACGAGTAAGTTGTACCTATTCAGGTTAATAACTATGTTGTATTTATTTAAGTAATCGTCATTTAAAGCCCTTTATATTTAATTGTGGTTACAGAGTTATCAACAAGTTTTTAAAGTTGTAGGTAATTCTGTAGCTCTGCCTACCCCACTCCGGGATTACAGGCGTGAAGGTATGTATGTATGTATATTTAAGAGGTTGATAGAGAGAGATGCATTAGTATAAATGACGATGAGGAATTCCAATATAGATCCATTGTTTTACCGAGTACAATAACCCTAGATCAAAAATATTCCCCTTTTCCAGAGCAGTCAAATAAACACCTTATTCCGTGTTGCGTTTTACACTCAACAGCCATAGTGTAATAAAAAGTTTGCAAATAAATCTCCCTCGGGCATAGTCGTTTATTGTGTAAGTAATTTTACTGTGATGGCCGCATCGTTGCCGGCGAGTGTCTGTATTGTTCTGCAGTCAAAACCAAGGTAATTGTCGTGGTTTAGTGCTGCGAGCGCCGCTTTGTTCTACACCAGCTGAAAATACTTTTTAACACATTTTGTTTTCTTTAATTAAATGGATGCTGACTTGTTCACTCTGTTTTTAGGATTCCGTAGTTCTGTTGCAGTAGGGACTTTTGTTTCGTTATGTCTGGCGGTCTGCCTGTATGTCACAGTATTTTTTTAATATCAAATTAACGGAGATGAGAAGATGACATTTTACATAACTATCGTCCGAGCAATATAAAACCTACCTCCCATATATGGAAGGGTTTTTTTAATTGAATGAGGTATATCGTATACTTTTAATTTAAACTCAAGGTTTTGGGTCTTATGCAGTAACTACCAACTCGCCCTCGGTTCGCTTTGGTTTATGCTGGTCTTTTTTTAACACCTTTTGGAAAAAAAAATCTAAATAATAGTCTGTGAACCGCATGAAAATCCGTTTAGTAGTTTTAAAGATCATAGCAAATTAACGTACAAACAGACTGACGGGTCGGGGGACTTTGTTTTGTAATAATACGTACGTAGAGTTTGAATAATTATTTGTAGTAACAGTTACTCTACACCTTAAACGCTTAAGTCGCTGTATCTCAGGATTACTAAGGATCCAAAGATAATTATACCGTCCATATATCCTTTTTCACTAGGGCTTCCTGTCAGGTTGCCATAAAGTGTAGTCGTTAAGTTGTTGCTGCTCTGCACTCTGGCAAATGGGTCACCTAATTGCAGTGTACTGGGCGCGCATAAAGATGAGGACAGTTTTTGGCCCGACCTTTGCCGCCTGCAATAAATGCAGCGGACAAACAAAGGCCCGCTCCGGCCAAGCCAATATTTTGCGGGCGGGTGGAAAGATTGTGATAGGTTGGAAATAGCGAAGCAGTGCAAGTTTATGCATAGAAACAAGACTACGATGAATATTTACTCGGTATTACAATAGCATTTTTTGGATGGTAAGGCTATTTACATATTTTCTATGTTCTGAAAAGAACTAAGTAATCCAAAGAAATGAGCAAATATTTAAACACTTTTTGATAAAACGGATTATGAATAGTAAATTAATTTAAGATGAATATAAAAATTAAATTTAAGTATATTTTTATATTTAAATAGACCTCTGTGCGATTTTTTGTTACGCTACGTGATTATGGGGTACAATGGATATTGATGCTGGTTTAAGGACATAAATACTTACGTCCTTCTTATATCTAAGTTTTAGAGGAGCAAATAGAAAAGAGCCAGCCACTGCTTTGGTTGAAACCGGTTGCAGCTGTCTTTCTATAGCGACAGCTATAGTCAATTAAAGTAGGTACCTAACTTTGAATAGTCTGCTTGACCGTATTTCTTCTTATTAACTCTTTGGTACCGATCGAAGTGCAATTGTTAAAGTAATTTAAAATATCTATGCGTTTATATATATATGCGTTTAGATCGTGGGAACGCGGTGGATGCGAAAAGCACAAGACCGGTCTAAGTGCCTTGGGGGAGGCCTATGTCCAGCAGTGGACTTCTTTCGGCTGACATGAATGAATGATGATGCGTCTATATCACAACTTCGTACATACAACAGTTCCCCTTGTTAAATCATAGTACATTACATAAATGTCTCTATGCAAACTAAACTACATAGCGATATAAAGGTTTCTACTAGGTGCTCTTCAAAAGCGCAGGCATTGAGAACCTGTCGGCAACTAACGATGACCGGCGACCTCATTCGTCAATGTCAAGTTTCGACTGCGCGTCGTCGGTGTCTCTATTGTAATTGGAAACACATACATAGTTGCATGTGAAATAAAACAACATATAAAGTAAACAGTGGTAAAATACAAAAATAAGTTAATGTAGCAGTGAAATTAAAGACGATCAGGGGGCCGATTTTTGACTTTCGAGCGCTCGAAAGTTTCACTCGAAAGTGACAAAACACAATGAAATGGTATTTTTGACTTGCGAGCGATAGAAAATATGAACACGAGTGGTCCGTGGCATTCGTTTTGAATTCTATCAATAGAAAGTATCATTTGACATCTTTCAAATCTGTTGGGTATATATACACGAAGCATAAACAAACCTAGCACAATGTCATAGACATCCACAGACGAGAAACCGTTTCATTTTTCCTACATTTATAACCAGTCAAGAATTTGAAAAATAAGCGTAAAAAAATCTTATTGGCACTGAAATATTAAATTGCTTGTTATGATTTCATCTTTTGTTAGCTTCACACATTTATTCGTATTTAAAATATGAATAAAATAAACCGGTAAAACATCGATTTTCTGCGTATAATGAAACAAGTTCCAACTTAACAATACTATTTAGTCAATCCCTCACTTTAATCTTTCGCGATTTATTTTCGAAAGGTCCCAAATCCCATATTTTTGAGATTTTCACTCGAAAGTGAGGGATTGACTAAATAGTATTGTTAATTTGGAACTTGTTTCATTATACGCAGAAAGTCGATGATTTACCGGTTTATTTTATTCATATTTAAATTGTGAATAAATGTGTAAAGCTAACAAAAGATGAAATCATACCAAGCAATTTGATATTTCAGTGCCAATAAGATTTTTTTACGCTTATTTTACAAATTCTTGACTGGTTATAAATGTAGGAAAAATGAAACGCTTTCTCGTCCTTGGATGTCTATGGCATTGTGCTAGGTTTGTTTATGCTTCGTGTACTTCCCGGCATACATACCCAACAGGTTTGAAAGATGTTAAATTATGCTTTCTATTGATAGAATTCAAAACGAATGCCACGGACCACTCGTGTTATAAATTTCTATCGCTCGCAAGTCAAAAATACCATTTCATTGTTTTTTGTCACTTTTGAGTGAAACTTTCGAGCGCTCGAAAGTCAAAAATCGGTCCCCAACACTACTCTAAACATGTAATGGAAATGGATTTAAAATTAATAACTTTTTATCTGAAATTTTTTATTGACAAAATATTTTTAAATTATTATATTTTTTGTAATTTAAGAAACAAAGTTCTGTATGCTATCCTCCTGGATCCTGAGTTTTTTTTTTGCGAGTTGTCATAAAAGCCGAATGTCCTTTATAAAGTACTTTACCCTTGAGTCCTGCACCTTCAAAAACTTGAAATAAGGTCTAAAATGGTTGTGCCTATTTTTCTCTGGAACAAAGTTGCTTTTATACTCGGTGAGGAACACGCTAAGCTTACTTTTATTTAGAAATTATTTGTCCTTTATAAAGGTCTCTCGGCTTTCGTTTGAGTGCTTTTGGTCGCTTTTTATGGCGAATATGAGACATTTTGTATGAAAATGGAGGTCTTTTTAATTTAAGAAATAAAATAGAAGGTGTTAAAATGTTAGTTTATTGAAAAAATAAAAAAAAACAAAGAACTCTTCTCTTGAAAAAAACATAAAATATTCTCAATTCAATAAAAGTATTTTTTAGAAACTCAGTAACAAAAAGTAATTGTTATCAAAGAGTTATCATCTTCAAAGTCCGAATTGTTTAAAATTAAACTGATATCTTCTAGCCCCAGAGCTGAAATAATACAAAACATTTTAACACCTTCTATTTTATTTCTTAAATTAAAAAGACCTCCATTTTCATACAAAATGTCTCATATTCGCCATAAAAAGCGACCAAAAGCACTCAAACGAAAGCCGAGAGACCTTTATAAAGGACAAATAATTTCTAAATAAAAGTAAGCTTAGCGTGTTCCTCACCGAGTATAAAAGCAACTTTGTTCCAGAGAAAAATAGGCACAACCATTTTAGACCTTATTTCAAGTTTTTGAAGGTGCAGGACTCAAGGGTAAAGTACTTTATAAAGGACATTCGGCTTTTATGACAACTCGCAAAAAAAAAACTCAGGATCCAGGAGGATAGCATACAGAACTTTGTTTCTTAAATTACAAAAAATATAATAATTTAAAAATATTTTGTCAATAAAAAATTTCAGATAAAAAGTTATTAATTTTAAATCCATTTCCATTACATGTTTAGAGTAGTGTTGGGGACCGATTTTTGACTTTCGAGCGCTCGAAAGTTTCACTCAAAAGTGACAAAAAACAATGAAATGGTATTTTTGACTTGCGAGCGATAGAAATTTATAACACGAGTGGTCCGTGGCATTCGTTTTGAATTCTATCAATAGAAAGCATAATTTAACATCTTTCAAACCTGTTGGGTATGTATGCCGGGAAGTACACGAAGCATAAACAAACCTAGCACAATGCCATAGACATCCAAGGACGAGAAAGCGTTTCATTTTTCCTACATTTATAACCAGTCAAGAATTTGTAAAATAAGCGTAAAAAAATCTTATTGGCACTGAAATATCAAATTGCTTGGTATGATTTCATCTTTTGTTAGCTTTACACATTTATTCACAATTTAAATATGAATAAAATAAACCGGTAAATCATCGACTTTCTGCGTATAATGAAACAAGTTCCAACTTAACAATACTATTTAGTCAATCCCTCACTTTCGAGTGAAAATCTCAAAAATATGGGATTTGGGACCTTTCGAAAATAAATCGCGAAAGATTAAAGTGAGGGATTGACTAAATAGTATTGTTAAGTTGGAACTTGTTTCATTATACGCAGAAAATCGATGTTTTACCGGTTTATTTTATTCATATTTTAAATACGAATAAATGTGTGAAGCTAACAAAAGATGAAATCATAACAAGCAATTTAATATTTCAGTGCCAATAAGATTTTTTTACGCTTATTTTTCAAATTCTTGACTGGTTATAAATGTAGGAAAAATGAAACGGTTTCTCGTCTGTGGATGTCTATGACATTGTGCTAGGTTTGTTTATGCTTCGTGTATATATACCCAACAGATTTGAAAGATGTCAAATGATACTTTCTATTGATAGAATTCAAAACGAATGCCACGGACCACTCGTGTTCATATTTTCTATCGCTCGCAAGTCAAAAATACCATTTCATTGTGTTTTGTCACTTTCGAGTGAAACTTTCGAGCGCTCGAAAGTCAAAAATCGGCCCCCTGATCGTCTTTAATTTCACTGCTACATTAACTTATTTTTGTATTTTACCACTGTTTACTTTATATGTTGTTTTATTTCACATGCAACTATGTATGTGTTTCCAATTACAATAGAGACACCGACGACGCGCAGTCGAAACTTGACATTGACGAATGAGGTCGCCGGTCATCGTTAGTTGCCGACAGGTTCTCAATGCCTGCGCTTTTGAAGAGCACCTAGTAGAAACCTTTATATCGCTATGTAGTTTAGTTTGCATAGAGACATTTATGTAATGTACTATGATTTAACAAGGGGAACTGTTGTATGTACGAAGTTGTGATATAGACGCATCATCATTCATTCATGTCAGCCGAAAGAAGTCCACTGCTGGACATAGGCCTCCCCCAAGGCACTTAGACCGGTCTTGTGCTTTTCGCATCCACCGCGTTCCCGCGATCTAAACGCATATATATATAAACGCATAGATATTTTAAATTACTTTAACAATTGCACTTCGATCGGTACCAAAGAGTTAATAAGAAGAAATACGGTCAAGCAGACTATTCAAAGTTAGGTACCTACTTTAATTGACTATAGCTGTCGCTATAGAAAGACAGCTGCAACCGGTTTCAACCAAAGCAGTGGCTGGCTCTTTTCTATTTGCTCCTCTAAAACTTAGATATAAGAAGGACGTAAGTATTTATGTCCTTAAACCAGCATCAATATCCATTGTACCCCATAATCACGTACCATAACAAAAAATCGCACAGAGGTCTATTTAAATATAAAAATATACTTAAATTTAATTTTTATATTCATCTTAAATTAATTTACTATTCATAATCCGTTTTATCAAAAAGTGTTTAAATATTTGCTCATTTCTTTGGTCATAATCTAATTTATATTTGCGAATTACCACAATGCAATGGTATTTAATGTATAAGTATATTGACCGACAGTCGTACATAAAGAACTAAATATGGTGGTTTAACTTTATAACATAGACCGGGAGTACTTTATAAAGTAAAAATTCAAGATATTCCAAATTTTACTCAAACCATCATACCTTCAACAAAAATAATAACGGTAACACAAAACACACCCTTTAAACTCATTGAAAACATTCATTTGCAAACAATAACTTAACAGACTGCGTGGAAAAATCGAGATTCACTTACCTACACCTGCACGACGCGGCATCTTGTTTGACTCATGACGTCGCACTGATCGGAAATATTCGTTTTCATCATCGGGTCACCTTTGCTAAAGGGAGATAAATATATTTCGGTTCGGTGGACAGCGATTGGTCATTTGGATCACGCCACTGTACTAACGTTTTTTAGCGGCAAATGATAAGTACTTTATAAAGTACACTCGGCCTTTACGGATGAGTTTTTTTGCGTTGTGTCGGGACTCAAAGCGAGCATCCATTTTGTCCTTTATATAGGACGCGGGGATCCAGGAGGCTATGATACTTTTTTTACAAACTTAAAATGGAGATTGTACAAGATCATGCAAGGAGAAGAGAAGGTTTACAACGGTCTACTTTTATTTGGTTCTCGAGATACTCCTACCCGTTATAGGAAGACTACGCTTTGTATTCTCACTTCGTCATTCTTATCGCAAGTCTTAATTACGTGACAGTTGTATAAATAAATATTTAAGTACCACTAGCCGCACTAAACGGTCGCAACGGCACACGTTAATAAACTTTTACGTTTAGATGGTCGGACAGAACAAAAAAAAGAGCTAGAGTTAACAAGCACCTGGCGGAATATTGGCGCAGCTTCGGCCACTTCGTGATCGATTGCACTCAGCGCTTTCAGCGCTTAGAGCAACACTTAGCGCGAACAACGCGACGATGAACGGAAAAATACTTCGACTAATTCGTAGCTGCAAGGTGCAAGCGCTGAAGCATCAGCGCTCCTATAGCTAATAATTAGGTTTTTATTAGTTTTTATGGTTCCGTACCGGAAGGGTAAAAACGGGACTTTATTACTAAGACTCCACTGTGCATCTGTCTGCATATCACTAGGCTGTATCTCATGAACCGTTATAACTAGATAGTTGAAATTTTTACAGACGGTGTATTTCTGTTGCTGCTTTAACAACAAATACTACAAACCGAATAAAATAAATATTTAAGTGGGGCTCCCATACAACAAATGTATTTTGCCGTTAAGTGTCTAATGTTGTAATTGACAAGATTTCATATTTTCAAGACGTTAATTTTATTCGTTTTATAGATACTGTTTGGAAGGAGGAAGACACTAATAGTTTAATTTTTTCCCTAGGATGTATAATTATTTTATTATTAATTTATTAAGATGTCCTTATTCTAAAAGGGCGTAACTTCATTTCTACGACACAATGGATATTACGTTAGTCCAATCTGTATAAAAAAAAAAGTTTTTCTTTTTAATAATGGCGGTCAACCAATCTCAAGTATCTATCCATCTGTCAATAGTATCAATGTCAAACTTGAAGTATGACAGCTTTTTTTCTCGTGAAAAAGGCAATGGTATTATATCTATTCAGGCATAGTATTGGTAAAACTCGATTTTTTTTTAACTTACTTGTAATTTTGTCAATAAAGAAAAATAAATCTAAATAAATATTTTGCCGTGTTCAGGAGGCAAAACCCTTTCGATTCGTATAGTAATTTGCAGGTGTCACCAAAATGAAATGTTGTCAATTGTATACTGAATGTTGTAAGTCAATAATGGTACGAAACCCTTTGTGCGCGAGTCTGACTCGCACTTGGCCGGTTTTTTTATGTAACTATCATGTTGTGCTTGTGTCTAAGACATCACTGTAAACTCATGAGCAGGGCGGAACTTTTGGTGCCGATGGCGTGAAAGACTAGTAGTTAAAGGTTGAGATTTGGTCCGGGCATCGCAGGACCTGTTCTGCATAAACCCTTATTAAAATTACTGAGTTCATCGATACTGACATTGATTCTATGTAGAGTAGCCAAAATTATCGATTAACGTTATCATTAAAAAAACCGTATCTTATTGTACGATTAAATAGTATTCCGTCATTATAATTCGACATTGACTAAATTTGTCAAGACTATCGAGATATTTTTTTTTTTGGTTAACTCATACGTGTATAAGCGAAACAACGGCAAACATCCTTTCATTATTTATGAGTGCCTAAAATACCTCCTCTAATTTCGTCACCAACTCTGTGACCAAGAGCTGCATGTTTGATCCTAAGCACTCCCCAAATTTTACATAAAGCACCTTCAAACTAATATTAATAACCCTGTTTAATAAAACCACACAAAAGAATATTTGGAATCCCAACCCTATTTAAGGTAAAAAGAGGGTCCTCAAAGGAGCAAATATTTGAGGCTTTACGCCAACTCTGTGAAAGCAAGTGGCGGCACTTGCATGAAGACATGAACAGTTGCCTATTTGACTTTGATCTTTCACTTGATCTTTTGCAAATCCTTTTGTTTTTGGAGCGTTTGAATAAATGCTGTCCAATTCGGTTTGTAATATGAAAGAACCCGTCGGATTAAACGGCATAGCTAATAAGTACATACATACATAAACTCACGCCTTTATTCCCAGAGTGGGGTAGGCAGAGCTACAGAATTACCAACAACTCTAAGAATTTGATAATTCTGTAACCATAAAGGCTTGTAGTACTGTTAGGCGATGGGCTTGCAACCTGTCACTAATATACTGGTAAACATCTTAGCCTAATTGTGCAAAATGTGGTTACAGCTAATAAGTGTTGCTTAGTAAATTGTTATTGGTTGTTAGAGGGTAGGTGTCTTTGTAATAATAACCGTCATTAATTGGTTTTTACTTGAGCCGTGAGTCTATGAGTATGTGACGCTAAACGTCTTTACTCAAACTACTATAAAGTGGAGCACGAATCTTGCTACAAACTTGGTTTTTAGCTTAGTAGGTTCTTGGCGTGCTTTTTTAGCAAAAGATACATGCTTTATCCTAAAATATAAAGTTAATCGTACGATTAATTAAAGCCCTGTCATCCCGACTCATAGACATCTTCGGAGATCCTAGAGCTGGTGCTTGCCTCTCCCAAAGGATCGGGCTAGCTATCCAGATAGGAAATGCAGCCAGTGTCATAGGGACCATGCCGCGAGCAGACCTGCTAGAGGGGGTGTTCTTTTAATAGTGGTGATTATTATTTACATCTTTAATATTTGAGTAACTTAGTTTTATTTTAATTTAAATAAGTTCAGTTTAATATTTTTATTGCAGTAGGTACCTACCTATATTATCTATCTATCTATCTATCTATCTATCTATATAAATAAAAATGAATTGCTGTTCGTTAGTCTCGCTAAAACTCGAGAACGGCTGAACCGATTTGGCTAATTTTAGTCTTGAAATATTCGTGGAAGTCCAGGGAAGGTTTAAACGGTGAGAAAATATAGAAAATATGCGAGGAAAATACTTAAAACGACAATTTTGTTTTCCCAGATTTTCCCTTTCTGATGACCAGCGAGAGACTGATAATGATAACAGTCGTAGGAGTATAATGGCAGATTTACGTTCCAGAGTGAATAACAATGAAGTGGATAGGCAGAGAATGGAACGAGTTCGGGGACATCGATCACACCAGCAGCGAGCACGGGAAAATGAATATGACCGATTGCGCAGACGCAATGCTCCTATGAACCAATACTGTATTTCATAGTGAACCAAACATGGAACATGGACGTGTGATGGAAGTAATTTGCTTGAACATCAAAGAAATTTTAAATATTTTGTATGGGGACTGTGAACGTGTTAATAACCAAACCAAATTTAATCCATGTAAGACATAAATTACTTAAAATGTATATGTGTACATTTGGATATATATGTTGTAACTAATACATATTTGTCTGAAACAAAATTCAATTTGATACAATTCAATTTTTTTATTTAAAATATATTAATCACCATTATTTTCTAAAATTTCCACGATTGACACTTGAATCGGCAACATATCATTAATTTAACAACAAAGGCGACTCCGGTTTGCTGATGATGTCTCCACTTGACTCGCCAGGACTTGACGGCGTGGCGGGAATCCTCGGCGACTCTGATAAGTCTGGTTGAACCAGAATATTGCCGATGATGAGCTGCTGACTTTCTTCAATCTCATCGAAATCCTTTACTTCTTCGGGAGTTAAATAAAGTTCTGCAAATATTCCCTCAGATGATGGCACAGACGATGTTGATGGCATTGTTGGGACGAACTTCGGTTTTAATAACAGCTGATGTTTCACTCGATTTTTTTGTTCCTTAGCCCTATTAATTTGTAAACTTGAAGGTATCAGCGATTATTGCGAAACATTCGTCGCATCTTAACAATTTTTTGTGCTTCTAGGACTGGTACTTCTGTTGTTCTGCCGTTCCATCCACTTATTACAAAAGGGACAATGCATTGTTAAAAGTTAATTATAACTTCTGGAAAATAGTTTTGAAATATCAACAATATTTTCTTTGAAAGTTGGTAACAGTGACACTGATAGTGTTGCCAGGTTACTAAATTACTATTACGTTTAGTAATGTGGCGAAATCGATACAGACTGAAAAAAAAGGCTGGTACCTTATTTGCTAACATAAGTGTCTACAGGGTGCCTCTGACCTTGGGGCTTTAAATGCATAGATCATTTCTACTCCTGAAACTAAACTCCTTTTGTTCTGTAAGTTGTTAAAAATATGTTCAGTTTAAATTTATTTTTTATCATACAAGTTAAATCTAATTTTCAATGTACGCGATCCAATTCTCCATTTTCCTTTAGCCACCGTACCAAGGTAATGTCGCCCCCGTACCATGAGATAGTGATTACATGGCCAGTATGTAATACACTGATTTTACAATTAGACTTTAACATCAATTAGTTATCTAAATTTAAGTTATTTTTTCATGTTGCAGAACAAAAGTAGTTCAGTTTAGCGAGTAGAATCGATCGTTGAATTTAAAGCCCCAAGGTCAGAGACACACTGTATAATCTAATATAATGTGACATGCAATGCAACATGGACATGTCTGCGTGATTTGCCCACTTTTTCCACCCCCTATGGAGCCGATACTTAAGACTATCTGATGATGCCTTTATAAAGTTACCGGCTCTAAAATACATAAAGTTTAAATAAATATGGTTTATATTAAGAGGTAAGTGATACGAGGTTCACCGGGTCATCTAGTATTAAATAAAAGTAATAATTATGAAAAGTTATGTAGAGAAACATATTAATTAATAGTTCATCACATTTTGTTAGCTCCATGAGATCAATCAATAACACCCGACGGTTAAGTCAAAGTAAATCGTAATCTCATAAAAGATTGAGTGCGTCACAAAATATAAAGAAATAGCCGTTAATTAATTAGAGACCGTCATGTTTTCCCTATGTGGGTGTGGCCTTTCTCCCTGTTTGCCGACTAAGGGCAAAAGAAAGTTGGATTAAATGCGGCTCATTGTTCGTCCATTGTTGGTACATACGTATGGCGAGCGATGTGAGAACTCGGATCACTAACACTCGTGATTGCGCTGTGAGATTGTCCTGCTCCTTTTAGTTTTTCTTGATATACTGCCAAAGGATCTTTTTCTATGTAGTGTGATTGTCATCTTTCTGCTTAATTAAACCAGCGAGCTTCATTTTCACTGATGGTTTTCTTTGATACTTGGCAAATGCGACCATATCGTGAGACGTGCAACGTAGCACTCATAGAAATGAATAAGTTTAAAAAGGAGTACCTAATCGGAAAACTTCGTTTGTGGATTTCCTTCGAAGAATTCTACTGATAAATTTACGGGATACCAGTAATATTCGAGCAAAAGCAAGGGTACAAGTATGGAGCTTTCGTCACTGTTGTAATTCCGTAGAATTGATGATTAAATTATTACAGTTCCTACTCTAATCAATGAGTTGCCGAGAGAATTGCGGATGAACTTAACTTAAAATAATATAAACGAAAATTAAAACAGTACTTTTTGGCCAGGGTAGAATCCCATTCGCCGGTCGCACGCGGCGCCGCCGCTTTGCATGCACTAGTATAGTAGACAATTTCATTTATTGCGTTGCCAATAAAAACAAGCCAGAGATGAGGGTCTGTTCCTCGTCATTGTACACTCCAGCCGGCCGGTAAAGGCAAGCGTGAGGTGAGGAACAGGACCCACCCTCGGGAGCACTCAGGTCCGCGGTGTCGCCACTCACCAACAGCTTGCCACTTATTTTATTTTATGATGTTACTAGCAGACCGCCAGCGGCTTCGCCCCGCTGCAAATTTCTGACTTCCCCGGTGGATTTTTCAATTATTTTCTTTCATACAAACCTTGTCCTGACAATGACAAACACAACAAAAAAAAAACAGCCAAATCGGTTCAACCGTTCTCGAGTTTTGAGCTTAGCAACACATGTAGCGATTCATTTTTATTATACTAGCGGCCCGCCAGCGGCTTCGCCCCGCTGCAAATTCCTGACTTTCCCGGTGGATTTTTCAATTATTTTCTTTCATAAAAACCTTGTCGTGACATTGACGAACACAACAAAAAAGAAATCATCCAAATCGGTTCAGCCGTTCTCGAGTTTTGCGCTTAGCAACACATTTAGCGATTCATTTTTATTATATAGAAGATAAATTTGGTGCCGTAGGTATATTTACCCGCTGTAATTTCTACTGTTAGATTTGTGGCTGTTATATGATCTTATTCCGTATCAGCAGAATGAAGTGTTATTTAAGTAACATCAATTTGTAAACCACTGGATCAAAAGGCCGAAACCCGTAAGTTGCCAGGGACGGTCTATTAAAATTTGAAACTTCGTTTTACCGGCTAAATTGCTTCCTCACCCTAGCAATCTTCAGGATAAATACAAACTGTAATCTGCGCGTTCACAAACGAATGAATTAAAGTCAAAATTATTTTCTTGTTTGCGTTTTCCGATTTCAAATTGACGCCATTTTTAACACCCGGGTTGTGGCTAAGGATTTAAATTATTATTTTGGATGAGGGAAATATAGGGTAGTGTAGCCAGTATTTCGAGATTTGTGGTTTATTTATGTTACGATACTGATGATCTGTAATCTAGTTTTAACTAGGAATCATATTTTCAATTAGCTCTACAGGCGAGTTGTTTGATCCGTAGTCAGGTGGTTGTCAAAAAATTGTACCTTTTTAAGGACTAAAATTTTAAGAAACGGCTAATTTAGTCATGTGAGTAACGAAAATTAACTATACTGCTTAAAGACAAATGGTGTTAAATCTGAGACAAAAATTCAGTAGCTAATCTTACTAATGAGTGAGGATTGAATCTGCTTATTTTATTAAATTAATTTGAGATAGCCTATTGGCGTATGAGGGCATCATACAAATGTATAACCATTTTCGTGACTCACCTGACGACAAAGTTACGGTCTCTTAGTTTTACGGCATTACTTATAAACGGGGAGTAACCATGGAATAGCTATACCATGCTTTGTCCTTATTCGACACGACGACAGGAAAGGACAAAAGGGCATAGCTATTCCATGGTTACTCCACGTTTAGTAGGTTCTGAACTGTACACTTTTTTTTTAAACCACTTACTACTTTTACGTAATGGTTAAAAATCGTGTGCGAATTCTGAACTAAATGTGTCACAATTCCGATTCGATTTTCCAATTTTAACCTTTTGTTTAGTTCAACTACTGAACAATAAACCCTAAGAGATTTTCTAGAAGTTTATTTTGTGGTCAAAATAATATTAATTATATTTTATTGACATACCTATCCTCGTCATCCCGTAAATTATATGAACTCGTTTGCAGCCTCGAACCAATAATAATGAAGGTAAAGCAAACATCGCATAAAGTATTGCTGCATGAGAGTTTGGCACCTTTTTGGGTAGAGCTCCGTTATGCGTTCAAACCCGACAATCCGACTCGCAATTAAAGAACCTTTTATTTGTAATTTAATTTACCTTTACCTATTCTACACGGTAAAATTATATTGCTTTAGACATGTTATAGTATTGATTTTAACTCTTCTGCCATAACTAACTAAAGGTAACAGGTTGACAATACCACAACTTGTCTCTAACTTGGCCCGTTGCGTCCAGGAATTTCCAGATGCTTTGGGTGGTGAGGAGTTGTATCTCTTGTGGGTCCATTATATGCCCTAGGTAGATACTTCTGTTGCGCATTAGTGGTCCGTAGGAACAGAGGATGTGCATTGCTGTCTCCTCTCTCTCCTGACAGAACCTGCATGTCGCGTCTTGTTTCATACCCATTAGAAACAGATGTCTACGTTCAGTTTGCAGTGGCTTGAGCTTGCAGTTTGCAAACTATCTCATACCAAGTTTCATAAAAATAAGTTTAGCAATATAGCCAGATAGAGACAGATGGACTGACTGACTCACTTTCTCATTTATAATATTACTAACAGTTGATTTATCGCACGTAAGTTGGTTTGCCATACTTGTGTGTGTTAAAGCACGTGCAGGTTGTCTCAGAGTGCGTAGCTGTCGTCGCTTAGCATCGCCGTACCTAGTGTGGTTGTTATCGTAGCAAGTGGAAAGAAATGGTCTCTGCCTACCCCTCTGGGAAACAGGCGCGTTAATGTATGTATGTTACAATTGGGATTGTATATATTTTTAGAAGTACCATTTCGAGGAATAAGGTTCTAAAGTCGTTCTGCACTATTAAGTTTTTGAATATTTAATTATTTCGGATATTTTTGACAAAAGTATGTTTGACCTTTGTTTGACTTCCGTTTTCGGCATAAAGCCCTTGTAGGTGTATCTTACGGGTTAGGCGAAAACCGCTTAAAATAATATGTTATATTATAATACACTATTAAAATAACTTTTCACCATTACATATCATTTAATTGTTGCAATTTATTTGAAAATGCCATCCCAAATTGAAAATAATCATGTCATCCATAAAATGTCTGCTAAATAAATAAAGATATTAAAACGAAACTAATGGGTCAAATACAAAATTAATAAAATAGGTGTCTTAAAATTACCTATTCTTTCGAATTAGAATGTAAAAACCGTGAGTTATATTTTTTGGTTTATACCAATTACAAGTATGGCAAACTAGCTTACGTGAGAGTACTTAGAAGGTGCTTCGGGCTTGTACTTCTGTCTCACTCACTCTTAATAAAAGCGTATGAGAGCGAGTAAAAGAGACAAGTACAAACCCGAAGCACCTAAGAGCTATCGCACTGTAGTACCTAGATATTGAAAACTTCGAGCTGCATTTTCTAAAACGCGGATTTTACACGTTCGATAAATTATAAATACATTTAGCAGCGCACGTTTCGAACCATTTCTCTTCGTGCTCGACTAGCCCATTTGCAGATCTCCAAACGGCGCCATTACTCAGCAATAAATTGGCATTTGCGCCGTCATACATAAATTACACGGGCGTACCGAAAACCAACTTCTCCCGCACTCATTTTTTGTGTATTATGGAAAATAAATAGAAGTCATAGCGCCAAGCTAAGCAGAGCCGGGCCGGTTCTTCTCTTACTTAATTACTTAAGAGGATTGTGAGGAGACTCTTAAATTGCGTAGCTGTCATAATGTTTCCATACAAATTTAGCTCCTGGCGGTATCGTTTCTTGAATATGTTGTAAATAATAATAAAAAACTAGGTTGGTAAATTTTCGTTCATTTTTAGGGTTCCGTACCTCAAAAGAAAAAAACGGAACCCTTATGGATAACTTCGTTGTCCGCCTGTCTGTCCGTCCTTCCGTCCGTCTGTCTGTCTGTCAAGACCCTTTATCTCCGGAACGCGTATCATATCGTATCAAGTTGAAATTAAAACTATATACTTAAATCTACAGTCCCTTGAAGCTGTGAAAAAAACAAACTTCTAAGTTTACGTAAAAGATAAAGATAAAGACATTTATTCAGTAAGTAGGCCGCACGGACACTTTTACACGTCAAGAATCTACCAGCTATCAGAATCTAATCGTAAAAATTGATACGGCTGTTAATGCCGCAAAAACGTACATTTCAACACTCACAAGGGAATCAAAATTTTAAAAGTATTTTCCGCTGTCCTAGAACTATGAAATTTGGCAAGTAATACCGTCTTATGCTACCAATAATATAGGGAAAAATCTGAAAACTATACATTTTTAATTAAATCACAAAAAAATCAGGATCTTTAATGCAAGGAACGAGACCTAGACAAAAATCGTATAAATCGGACTAGGTTTACGGGAACCTCACAATCCTTTAAGTTACGGTTCTGTTTTTCTTTTCATCCAAGATTTTAGGTATTTTTTAGGTATTTTGGGTACGAAGAGAAATCCAAATGCGTCAGTATGGGGAATTCGAAAACTAAAGAGTTAGTGTAATCTCTGCATAGAACAAGAAACGTCGATTTTGTGAAACAAAATCGCATTTAATAATGGAACAAAATCATATACCTAAGTATTGTCCAAATAAAGTATACGAGGAAGATCACAAAACTTAACAGCTTACTGGACCCGATTCTACGTGCACATCGCTTAAATAGCCTAAAACTAACTAAAACTAAAACATTTAATCAGTGCTATTCCAGAATGTCAATCTGACAAATTGTATAAGACCGCCTAAAATAAGAAGCGTCAGATTCAAATTAGCGCTGTCATGGCGCTGTCATTTGATTATGACAGCTGCTCATAGAATATCAAAGTGTTTTAGCGACACCAAAATAAAAGTTTAGAGGCCAATGTAGAATCGGGTCCACTGTCTTCAACTATATGCCTTTGATGGTCTTTCTATCCCCATCACCTCAATGGATAGCAGTCTACCACGCGCACTTTTTGAAGAACTTATTATAACGTACCTATGACGGTTTTGTGGATCCAGGTCCAGACACCAGAACACAACAATGCGACCACTGTTGATTGGAGTAGCAATCCGGACAGCGGACTTAAAAAAGTTTAAATACATACATACATACATACCTTCACGCCTTCATTCCCAGAGTGGGGTAGGCAGAGCTACAGAGTTACCAACAACTCTAAAAACTTGTTGATAACTCTGTAACCACAATTTGCGCAATAAAAGTTTAAATAAAAAATAATAAAACAGTGTTGAGTACACACATAAAATCTATCACTAACTGCCGCACTCAGAGACGTCAATTAAATTTAATGCTTGATTAAAATTGCTGCTGCCAATTTCTTTGCTACAGCAATAGAATAAAACAACACGTCACTAAACCAGCATTAAATTTAATGGAGTCTCTGAGTGCGGCAGTTATTCGAATAGCTACCGTCCCGGGCCACAAATCTGACTAATAGGCATGATCTGATAATCTGCTATTCCGGATAAACTCGTTACAAAACAAAACAAGCTGATGTAACAAATCAGTCCGAAACACAAATACAGCTGGACGAGGATCGACTAACAAATGCACCGTGCGCGCTCAATAATGCATTGTATCTTTAAACCACCGCTATGTGAACCGTACTCGTAGAACATAAAGCACATCATTGAAAGACAAACATGCTTTTCCTGCGACTCTATGCGCGTAGATGTGGTTTTTTGGTATTTTCTCGGAAACTGCAAACTCCGCGAGCTTTAAATTACTTATATTTTTATCAAATTTCAAGTCGATCGATTAAAGCGTTAAACCGTAAAGACAAAGAAATAAACACAATTTTTCATCAATAATATTAGCCAGGATAGTACAGGATATCCTACTTATGCTACTATATCCTACTATATCCTACTAATATTATAAATAGGAAATTTTGTTTGTTTGATTGGTACTCCTTTCTTGGAAAATGTATAACTTCCCTAGAGAATAACGATAATTGAAATCCCCGCAGACAAAGTCATGGGCGGAAGCTAGTGTTTCTATAAAATCAATCGCAACTGTCTGGTTCACAAATTACTATGTGAATTGACGATTGCGCGTCTAGAATAACTCATTTTAGATAACACTATAATTGCTGTACCCTAACCATTAACTAACTAGCTAGCAGCGAGTCGAATGCTTTGTCGCTTGCAGACCTTGTAGTATTGTTATAGAGTGCGACGGACAGAGCATTCGACTCGCTAGCGAATACGGTTATTGTAACTCATGGTAGGGTAGCTGCGCTCCTCCCTTATAGTAATTAACTTTTTTTTATGCGCATAGTTACAAAAATGATTCTTAACATGCCGAAATCCTAAAACGAAAAATAATTTAAAGTATTTTTTATATATTTTACTCAATATTATACATAGTTATTTTATAAAATCTGGTGAAGAGAGCATTCTTAAATTCTAGTATTTTTGGAAAGAACGCTAGTTTTTGTCGCTTACCGTCATACACTTATATATCGCATACTTTACATACACAATGAAAAGCGGCTGCCACCCTAAGGAAAAATAACAGTCCACCGCGTTTATAGAGTAATTTTCAAAACAATCACGTCGCTTATAATAAAGGCACGTCCTTACATGAATCGCTCGCGGCTTCACTCCTAATGAAACTCATAAGCATGGTTCTAATACCGGCCCATTAACACCTCCCTATTGCCCTTCGGAGGGCGAAAAACTTCCCCTTTGTGAGCCATGTCTCGCGCCGTGTCTTAGGCTATTAAACTTGACACAAATTAACTGAAACATATTTAGCCGTACACATTTGGAAGCTCCGCCGAACAATTTCTCTCATTCCCATTAAACTAAGTGTAACTACCACATATGTCATATGACTCCCATCAGTGACGTACTCGCAGGCGTCTTTAATATATTCGTACAAATGTCTGAAACGTAAAATTGACTTATTAACAGAGCATTTTTAAGTCATATTTAGGTACGTTTCTGACATTTTAGTTTAATGATGCTCGTGGGGACGGCGAACGAGCACATAGGTCACGTGATGGTAAGTTGAATCTGTGACTCATAGTACAATCTTAAGATTGCAATCCTTAGACTGCTAATGCATTGCTAACGTAGCAATAGCCAGAATCACAAAATTGCGAACACTGCTGCAGGCAGCGATCCGGACGGAGGCTTCCACAAGGTGAAACCACCACTAACCACATTGCGGTGGAACTTATTTTGTACTTTGAACCTTTAGATACGTCCAGTCAATACATTTTTTTTTGATCTAGGATTAAATTTGGTCTTGCATGATAAACCTGAAAACTAATCTGTTAATTATTTACTGTACATACCGTGGTTTTGATACATTCATAACTGTTTTTAATTAGCATTATCAAACATGTTATTAGGTAAGTACTAAGTTATTAGCACGGTTAATCTACAAAGCGAGACGTCAGAAACATTGATATTGGATATCTGAGCGTCGCCGAGCTATTATTAGAACACATTCATGCACCTGCAAACAAATCTACCCAATTAAATCAGGGAAGTTAAAGAAATTGTGGCTTGTATTTTATCCTTAACTTACGTGTTTATTTAAGTAGGTATAATATATACCTGGAAGACCAAGCGTCACTCGAGTTGAAAACTGGCCTCGTAAATCCATGGTTTTCTGTTCTATTCACGACTGTTTGCCTACCGTTACTTTTTCAGGGATTTGCTGGAAGAAATCCCTTGACGGGATGAGTTTGTCTTTGCATGTTTTTTATATGTTCGCCAGTGTTTTGTATATAATTTTTTGTACAATAAAGAGTATGTATACATACATACATTATTATAAACTGAAGAACACCACAGATTTCCAGTCTATCGGCCGGTGTTGGTTTGTCCGTTCATAGTATTAGAATACAGGCTAATACCTATATTAAAGAAACCAGAAACTGACGTACGTGTATGATTACGTTGATGAATGATGAAGGGGGTATATGGTGCCCTTTCATCCTGTGTCCATTCCAAGCCATATTATATTATTGTTAGTGATCGAATAAATAGAAGCTAATTTGCCTAAGGTTTTGTCATTTTTGTATGATTTTATAGAAGCGGATCTGTCTAATCTAATCTTATTAATATTGTAAATGCGAAAATTTGTATCTTTGTTACTCAGTTACCTACGCCAGAACGGCTTAACCGATCTGAATGGGTTTTGGTACAGACACAGATTATAGTCCGGAATAGCATATAGGTTACTTTTTATCCCGGAAAATTGAAGAGTTCCCGAGAAAATAGCAATAAACGACTTCTACGCGGAGTGTTTTTAATAACTTACTTATTAGTTACTAACTTATAAATCAAACTGTTTAAGCTGGTATCATTGTTGAGACGTATGTGAAATGTAATGATTAATGGATGTAACATTAACATCTGATGTAATTAATCGTTTGATACATCGTTATGATTTAGTTGTGAAGCATTCGTCGTTGCCTCGGGCCTGAACAAGTAAATCAGTAACAATGCCTTTTTTTTACATTTGTATTTAATGATACTAAGTAATAACACGTCATAACGCGATGAGACGTACAAAATTGTCAATAATTGCCTTCTTATTTACATAAGATATTAATGAAAAGTACAAAAAAAAAAAACTAGTTCAGAAGAAATCTGTGAATTATTTCCAGTGTAATGCTTCCGTTTATTGACGGAAACCCGTGGAGAGGCCACTTAAAGAAATCTCAGCGAGATGCCTTGCAGCTTCCAAGTTTGCTTAATACTTTAAACTGGTAATGAAAGCATTAAGGCGCGCTGAATGCATAACGAATGAGTTGCCGCCACAAATCTTATATAATTAACCCTTATTAGCTTTAGGTATTATTCACCTCTGCCTCTAATCGTGAATTATCATCTGCAATCGGTAAAACGATTTCGTACTTTTCTATTTTGTCCACGACTTCGGCTAAGTAGATCTCGTTTAGAATTATTTCTGCTGAAAAACAAAGAATTCAATGCTGAAAATTTCAAATAAATCAGTGGCGATATTTAGAGATAGCGATAGCCCCGGTTTTAGAGAAAAAAATTGACAAACAGACGGACAGACAGACTATATTATTTCGTACGGAATCCTACTTCACGAGGCAAAGCTAGAAGTAATATCAGTAAGTGTCCCTAGAAACATTAAGTGGGTGGTTTTACTGCGTCCATAGCGTAGGTTACTCTTTACTGCTAGGTATTGTCCGTACCTAAACACACTAATAATTTCAAGTGGATGGGTAGGTGCAGTTGTTTACAGCTTCTGGGAACCGAGTCGAGTATATGTTAGGTCTTAGGTAGTAAATGACTAGCAATACAGTCAATGCCAAGGTGCTTGTTTCCATAATAAAATGTACCTGGTATTGAGTTGTCTGTTTTGAATGTCTGAATGGAACCATAGGATTCGGGGGCCTAGTCATAATACTGTGCTCAACTGATTGACAAAACAATGTCTTTTTGCCTGTTAGTGCTTGGATTTATTTCGGGCAGACTAACATACTAAACTAACAAAGATGATAAATCAGTGTATTCCTGATTTGGCAAAGTTGACGTCTTGGTTCCTGCTTGTAGGCTGCCTTGAAACTGCCAGAACACGACACGGAAGTTAGGACACTCAACAGTCCCCATCATAATCCACGGCTCGCGAACCGCTCCGTGTTTATCCCGGATTCTCTCGTTCTACAATATTCATTATCAGAAACAAAACTGCCCCCATATAGTAGGACAAACAAAGTGTAACGACCAAGTGTCGTAGAAACCTGGACCCTAAACATAATATCGTAACTATCAGCAGCATGTTGGGGCAATATCGGAGTACATTCCGATCGAAAGGGTTGGAGATGTTAGCAACTAATTCCATAAAGTCATTGAGAAGTTCGGCTGCCCGGTATCGCCACGTTTAATCTCCATTCACTGCCTTCCGATCTTGTTAAATGGCAATTTTGACGTGTTAATAGGTAAAGTTTATTTGCACCCAGCGAACAGGCGTTTTATTACAATGAGAAATCATTTTCGGTTTACAACTGCTTCTGTAGTCAGCGGTTATCAGATATTTTTCACGACGCCTCAATGGTTTTGCAATTAATTGGAGGTAAGTTTTGAAAATAAGTCGATGAACTATTACGTAAACATATATCCTGAAAGACTTGGTTCCACAAATTAACATACGTGTTATTCCTGGAGATGGAATAACTTTATAAGGTTCGAACCACTTTGCAAATAATATTTATTTCCTTTCACTATTCATGCCGAATTCTACGAACATAATATGGAAACATTGATGCATTTGCGATGAGTTCGTTCAATTATCTCCATAACTAGCTCTATACAGGGTGAATTCAAATTGGCAATAAAAAAATCAATGTTTTACTCACATCTCTAAACTAAACGCTTCTCCTGAGTCTCATGCCGCTGCGCTAGTTTAATTAAAAGTTAAAAAAAACTACGTTCATTTATCCTAATTTATTTTTGGCTTAATGGTAAAGGCTTGTTTACACTTTGTGAAGTAGCAAGTGCAGGTGAGAACTGCAAGTATAAAGTGATTAGTAAAACAAGCCAAAGATATTAAATGAAGGGTAACCACACTTAAGGATTTTAATTATTCGTTTTATTAGATAATTAGCGATAGTTAAAGAAGGCAAATTTTAACAATTGAGTTAATAACGATAAGTGTATTAAATTATACACTTATCGTTATTAACTGAGCCACAATTAAGTGTTTTGTATTTCCAATTTGAAGTCACGCTGTATAATTCCTTTGAAAAACGAAAACGATAAGAAAAAGGCTAGTACATGTATTATTATATATATTTACCACTAAACAATGTATACACTGTAGACAATCCTAAACAAATAAATAAATAATAACTGTGTCAATTGTGACAATGACATTATCATCAATGTATAATGTATACCGTACGAGAAGAATACTACTTCGTAAAGGTTACCAACATCTAAACTATTGTACACAATCGATGAAACATAAAACATCAGGAGTGTTATTATGGCATAACTATGCAGTTCATTTGACAGCGAGCGTAAAGGACAGAGCTATAGATGCTACATAACTATGTCCCTTTCTCTCAGCGTAAACTAGGGGGGTTATTATGACGTAACAACGCAGTTCAGTTTACGCTCCGAGAATAGGACAGAGCGATATAACTGCTATAGCTCTGTCCTTTACGCTCGCTGTAAAATGAACTGCATTGCTATGTCATAATCATAATAACCCCGCAGATTTGTTAAATTGTTGATAAACTCCTCAGTAAATGCCGATAGTTGCTGTGCCTAATTACCATTCTAAACCTAACCTTACCTAGCACTTTAGAGTATTAATTATGTTTCAATTTTAACGGCACTAAGTCGGAAACGCAGTATACTGTAAATGTTAACTAGAGGCCACGGTCCAACCCATATTCTGATAACCAATAACAGTTAGCTAAATGTTTAATTCTGATACAAAAATTTAAATGTCTAAGTACCGAACATTCTCCTAGCGTGTTATCTTCATATCAAACTTGGCATAATAAATACGCCTTGGTTTGACAACAAAGCATACTTAAAGAAAACCATTTTTCTTTGGCGATCTAATCCTAAGGGGAAACGTTAATGAGAATAGCGGCCTTTACACGTAAAGTACGGACCGCGGGAAACGCCACGCGCCGTTCCAATCTTCGTTCCGAACCGTACGGCGTACGTGTACAAATCAACGCGGCACGGGGCGGTTGGCAGTTCGACTGACAGCGGCGCGAGCGCATATCGCTGAAGTTCGAATCTCAAGTCGAAGTGTAAAAGAGCATGGTGGTTTGGAGCTCGGAATCAACTTATAAATTACGGAATTTATTCGTTTGTTCATTTTTATTATAGTCAAAATTGATATTATTCATTCGTAGGAAATTCTTGAAAATTTCTGGATAATTCTCTCGTACTCGTAACGCGCTTGATAATGAAAAATGTCCATATATTTTCGCCTATACTGTTTTATCCACACTTTTCCTTGTTTTCGGTTGAAACCAATTATGAATCCAGCTAACGCAACGACTTTTGTGTTGTGATACTTGTGATCACAATCCACGCACCAGTCTAAACCACGCTCCGAACCCTGGAGTATCATTTACACGGACAGTTCGAGCCGCGGGCCGGCAGAAATCACAGATTTAACCGCAGTTCAAACCGTGGTCACATTTGGTCATAATAGAGTCTTGACAGTTTGATGCGCGGTCAAAACCAGCTGACGGACCGACAGTTTTATATGCGGTTCGGAACGCAGTCCATGGGGCCGATTTTTGACTTTAGTGCGCTCGAAAGTTTCACTCGAAAGTGAGCAAAATCAGTGAAACCGTATTTTTGAGATTATGAGCGATAAAAAATATAAAAACTAGTGGTCCACAATATTAGTTTTCAATTCTACCGCTCGTATTTCAGAAAACGGTTTCACAGATTTTGCTCACTTCCGAGTGAAACTTTTGACCGCTCGAAAGTCAAAAATTGGCCCCCAGATGCGCAGTCCAAACAGTGGCGTGTAAAGGCCGCTAAAGCCTTTCAGGTGATGTTGATGATTTTGAAAGGAAGCAGGGTGTTTAACTTAAATTCTATAAAAAAACTGTGAGTACGGTCATGGACTTTAACTGTCGCATAAAGCCAACGATTAATTCCTATGTACCTAATTTCTATCTCGTCACTTGACGCCGTCATTATGACAAGGTGCTATGGTGGATCAACATTTACAATCCATGATGGGTACTAGTTAATGAAATGTTTGGTTAAGATAATCTATTAAAATTGTGTATCTTTTTACGTTAAGTCATTAACATGGAATCATAGCTGTATAGTGTGTTTCAGTACATTTCTAATTAAAACTTTAAAAAACCACATCAAAGAAAACTTGCGAAAAGATCTCAGTCACATGGAAAATAAAAACAGAAAATAGGTATTCACTTCGTGCTAAATTAATTAAGAGAAAAAATCTTCCCTGCAAGCATTCAAAACATGAGGAGGTCGTTCATTAAAACACTAATTGAACGCGATTCATTATCCGCCAGTGAATTAATTCAGGTGACCAGTCATTTAAATGTTTTAATGGACATTAATTTATCATTTGTTTACCGGCCAAAATTCGAAAACATACGTTTGTGTTTACATCCGTAAATAATCAGTGGCACATGTACTTATTTTATCCGTTTTCCAATTAACGCATTGATTGAAAACGATACAAATTAACGATTTCAGGTATTTTGGAACCTATTGAATATAATGTAATTTTTACATACATACATAAACTCACGCCTTCATTCCCAGAGTGGGGTAGGCAGTGCTAAAGAATTACCAACAAGTCTTAAAACTTCTTGATAATTCTGTAACCACATTTTGCACAAGTAGGCTAAGGATGTTTCCCAGTGTATTAGTGACAGGTGGCAAGCCCATCGCCTAATAGTACTGCAAGCCTTTATTCCCTTAGTCGCCTCTTACGACATCCACGGGAAGACATGGAGTGGTACTATTCTAACCCGGCAACCACACAGGTAATTTTCAAATGAGCACATATAAATTACATTCCATTAATTTAGAGGCAAACTGTCGAATAATATAAAATATGATAGGTATTTTTTGCCTACGCTTATTTTGTAATTAATCAGTTTCGTTACCGCTATGAGCCTTTTAAGGGTTCCGTACCCGAAGGGAGCCCGACGGGACCCTATTAATATGACTATTCTGTCCGTCCGTCCGTCCTAACTTTAAGAAGCAGTACCCTTGGAACCTAATAATAGATAGCTGGTTGTATTTTTTTAAGAATAATTATGCGGTATGACGGTGTATTTAAAAAGTCAATAATTTCTTTTTTAAGAAAAGGGTATAATAAAGGGGGTATGTTTTTTTTTTTGTTGTATCATGAAAGTGGTAAAACATACAAGCCCTGGTATGATAATAGTAAGTACTAGAGACCTCGTCGTGTTGTTCTCATAGTCATTATTTTATTTTAATGTTTATTGGTAATAATTTTATTTTTGGTAATTTTAAGAATGTAATGTTAATTACTTTATTACCTTATTATTACTTAATGTAACTTACTTTTAAGTATTATGTTTCTATGATTGAAAAAATGACCTTCTGCTGGAGTTTCTTGCGGCGCTTCTTCTCCGCAATGATGGTCTTGTCCGAAGCGCTGGTAGATTCACTGTACATTTCCGACGTGTAAAAGAGCCCGTATGTGGTCAATTTACTGAATAAATATTTTGAATTTTGAATTTTGTACGAACCCTGAAGAAAAACACCAAATGAAAAATTGGTCGAGTGTAAATTGGGTTTGCGCTGATTTGGGTCGAAGTTGAATTCAAATAATAAATTAATACCTAGGGGAAACTGGGGACACTTGATCACCATTTTGGTTTCTTGCTTATATTTTTTTTCAAATTTAGTTCTATAAAAATAAAACATACATGTTTATTACTACATGCATGTTTATTACTGTTCCCCATTATTTGATTATTATATTTATGAGTGCTTCATTATTTTTTTTGCATTTTCCCAAAACTTTCCAAAAGGAACAAGTGTCCCATATTCTGGGAGAGTTGATCCCAGTAACGGGTAGACTTGATCATTGGGGATCAAGTCTCCCTAATGCAAACTTTAAATAAATGAAAACCCGGTTTAGTTATAAAAGTATCATTTATTATAACAAAATTATAAATATAATTAGCTTTATATGTCTTAAGTATTAATTTTAGTGACTATTGAGTCTCAATCTCAATGTAAGTTCTACATTTTCATAAATCTAATAAGTATTAACAGGTTTTATTGAAGTATCTTGTAATAACTCTATTCATATCACAAATTATTAACTTAAAATAGAGCTTCAAAAGTCTTAGCAGTGTCTATATGAACTGACCATCACCTAAAGGTTAGACTTACATTAGCAACATTTGAAAATCACTTTGGTACTTAAAAAACTGACAAATTGAATGTATGGGACACTTGATCCCGGGATCAAGTGTACCCCATCTTGCCGTGATCAAGTGTACCCGGGAGTGCTCTTTTAAAAAATATTTTTTTTTCATGTCAAGAGAAAACGTTAATCAAATAAAATACATGTAAATGCAAACTTTAATAAACTACTTTCAATGACTTTGACACATACTCAGGGAATTATTCATTCAGTTATTTAAAAAAAACAAATGATAAACTTACCGAAACAAATGCTGACACAGGAAAATAAAAATGGCTGCACTGCTCTGGAGTGGTCTATATAGAGAGGTCAAAATGACGTTTTTGGTTCACCATAGACCACAAAGACTTATGTTGCCAATATAAAAAATAGAAAAAGCGTTTAGTTTTTGATTTGTCACTGGGTGATCAAGTCTCCCAAGGGAACAAGTCTCCCCAGTTTCCCCTACTGGGCAGCGGTCCGAAACCCTCGGTGCGCGAGTCGGACTCGCACTTTAATGGTTTTTTATTATTTGATATTATTGCAGCGTACATACCTACTCAATATTTGAAAATACAATACTATACAATACACATACATACCTTCACGCATGTAATCCCAGAGTGGGCTAGGCAGAGCTACAGAATTACAACTTGATAATTCAGTAACCACAATTTGCCCAAATAGGCTAAGATGTTTACCAGCATATTAGTGACAGGTTGCAAGCCCATCGCCTAACAGTACTGCAAGCCTATATTCCCTTAGTCGCCTCTTACAACATCCACGGGAAGACATGGAGTGGCACTATTTTAACCCGGCAACCGAGTTGTTGGTAATTCTGTAGCTCTGCCTACCCCACTCTGGGAATGAAGGCGTGAAGGTGTGTGTGCATGTATGTAAAAAAACAAAATACGGATCAGTACCTTTTAACTATTACTAATTTTACTTTACATGTTATATGTTACCATTTATGTCGAAAACTAAATGTGTCATACGCTGAGAAATCGTTTTTAGGTTTATTTTTCCTGTTGGGGTGGATTTTCTAAGAATCCTCCTTTAGTTCATAATTCATAACCAAAGGCAGGAATTTAAAAATTTACGTAGGCTTTGGGTTATTCGTCAGATACGCGATATTTTTAAATGATTCGACATAAAGGAGTAGCTGGGAAAGACCGTGTATTTTTCTGACAATATTTTTTTTGGGTTTCTAGGCAGTTCTTCAGAATAACAAATTAAAATTAATTTATTTTCGTAAGCGATTTTATACTCGTAATGGTTAGGTATTTTACTAAGGGCCTGTTTCACTATGGACGAGTGAATTTTTCTGCTATTTAAAGGTAGTCTCCTTGTCTATTTTTACGTGTTTAAAAAAGAAAGGGCTTTTATCTGTCACATATGGTTAGCTTTTCGATTATGAAACAGGCTAGGCGGTTAGTTAAATAATATAAATGATGCATTCTAGTTTACAAGAACTGCTTTATCCTATTCGGCGAAACAATACTGCTTTTAACATGTTATCATCCATCATATTCTTTTAAACTCGGTCGTTATTTCTGTCAAGTAAATAAAAGTTATCATAACGTTGAAGATACGATGACATATCAAAAGCCGTATAGTTTTGCCGGGTAGAACAAAGCCCATGTACACACTAAATCAAAGTCTAAAGCGTGTATTACAGACTACATACACATACATAAACTCACGGCTTCATTCCCAGAGTGGGGTAGGCAGAGCTAAATAATTACCAACAAGTCTTAAAACTTCTTGATAATTCTGTAACCACATTTTGCACAAGTAGGCTAAGATGTTTCCCAGTGTATTAGTGACAGGTGGCAAGCCCATCGCCTAACAGTACTAAAGCTTGTCCCAGTAAAAAATGTCGCTTATAAATTTTTAAAAATTCCGTATTAAATATTAAAATTCACCAAATTTTCTAATACCTACCGTTTTATTTGATATTCCTTTAAATATTATGATTTACGCATAAAGACCAGTTTAGGATTAGTTCATCCAGAAACTTCTTAATTTTTCCTTGACCCCTGCCATCAAAGTTTGTACATCGTCATCGGTGATCAGTTTGGAAGCTTCATTCCACTTCTGCTTGAAGTCTTGAACTGAAGTGGCACTACTTTTATGTTTTATAAGCTTCTGTTTCACACGAGCCCAATATTTTTCAATGGGTCGTGACTCCGGGCAGTTGGGAGGATTGAGAGTTTTTTCAACAAAATCGACCTTATTTGCTTTGTACCACTATATTGCTTCCTTCGTGTAGTGACACGTGGCCGAATCAGGCCAGAACAGGACAGGTGAAGTATGCCTCTTAATGAATGGCAACAATCGTTTTTTGAGGCACTCATTCAAGTATACATCACCATTTATGGTTCCATTAGCAAAATATGGTGTATTGCGTTTGCCACATGAACAGATCGCCTGCCACACGAGAACTTTCTTTGCAAATTTATCCATTTTGATAACCTTATACTCTTCACTTACTACTTTTCAGTCGGTCCCAGAATAATAGTGGTGTCCTGGAAGTCATTTGAATTCAAGTTTGCAGTAAGTTTCGTCATCCATAACTGTACAGGGCGAACGACATGAAGTGTTACCAAATTCACAAAATCGAGCCTGGTGTCAAAGTAAATGCGACTTACTATCGGGAAAATGTTTTGGAAGCTGCGTTGGAGCCTTGGGCACGCAAACATTTCGGTAGTAGACCGTGGACATTACAACAAGACTCGGCCCCGGCTCATAAAGCTCGTGTGAACCAAGAATAGCTGAACAACGCGTGCCACAATTTATTTCCTCCACACAATGTCTTTCGAATTCCCCAAACGCGAACCCGATGGACTTCTATTATCTGGTCCATTGTGGAGAGCAAGGTGAGGAGAAGAAAACATGCCAGTATGGATGCATTGAAGAAAGCGATCGTACGTAATTGCCATTGCATACCGCAGGATCACATTCGTGCAGCGTGCAACTCATTTTTCTACCGTCTGAAGGCCATAGACAGCAGAAGGTGGTCATATCGAGTTAAAATAAAGTAATCTTAAAAATTTGATATCTTTTTCTCATTTTTTTCTTAATAATGAATAATTTAAGACAACAAAAAAAAATCGTAGCCTTTTGAATTTGGTAACACTTCATATCGTTCGCCCTGTACAATATTTTTTCTTAGTCATTTTTGAATAAAGCTTTCTAGATCTCGTTTTAGACTCTTTTGACTGTTTTGCATTTCTGTTGGGCACTTTAGTTTGTTTAAACGTTGTTATAGAACATTTTTTCTTCACTCGTTGCACTGTAGATTTCGAGGTTTTAAACTTCTTGGCCAAGTCTCGTACAGAGGGGTAGGTTTTTTCTATAAAGCTGTTATAATCTTCTTCTCGATATTCTGGTTTACAAACCCTAGTTTACGTCCACTTCCAGGCCGTCGCCGTGTACCACCTGTCTCCCTGAACCGTTTTAAAACCCTTTGAACGGTTCTTGTAGACATTTTCAGCTCCGACGCCACTTTCTTCGCAGAGATGCCTTTATATATTGAACAAATTTGTGCAAAATAAATTCGTGTAACTTTTCTTGCACCGACGACATCGTTGAACATCTAGTACTGACAACGTTTTTTTCATTTTTTATTTTTACATTATAGAGCATCCTAACGGGAAACATAGTTTTCAAACCTCTTTAGATTTCATCCTGATATACAACCCTAACTAATAATGAGCGACATTTTTTTCTGGGACAAGCTTTACAAGCCTTTATTCCCTTAGTCGCCTCTTACGACATCCACGGGAAGACATGGAGTGGCACTATTCTAACCCGGCAACCACACGTCTGTGATATAACGATGTCAGTGACCGGATAAAAGAACGCTAAAATGCAAACTTGAAAAATTGCAAATAAATGCTAGCTCCAGAATGAGGTACCATCCAAACCCCAGGGCTTATTGGGATCAGCCGGAGCACGTCAGAAGATCCTCCCCGTTAGCTACGCGTTAATAGGATCAAAACGGGCTTTATAGGGGACGTGTCCACGCGATTTCACCTAACTTATCGAATTTGCAAATCGGCTTACACTTCGTTAACCGTCACAGTATGTGCTGGCTCGATAACGCCCAAATAACGTTTAGCTGGTTTTGCGATAGTAATCTATTTAAGGCTCACACATGGAGGTCAAGTCAAGACATGATATCTTCTAAGTATATCCATACTTAATATTATAAATGTGGGTTGTGTATGTTTGTCTGTCTTTCACGCTTCAACCACGAAACGACCGAGATCGAGATGAAACTTGGCACACATATTGGTTAGGTTTTAGAATAGGATATGAGATAGTTTTAATCCCGGAAAATTGGACAGTTCCCTAGGGAGCAGCGATAAACGACTTCTTCGCGGACGGAGTTGCGGGCGAGACATAGTATGTATATAGAGGCCCCAGACCAGATGCATTCGGCATTCCTTATCGCTATCAAAAATGTATAGGATTGACGTAAGATATCAGACGATCGTGTCAAGCGCCTGAGTCAATTCCATACATTTTTTCAGTTCTCGAAAAACTTCCACGTTAGCGTTAAGCAACTTGTCTAGCCTTGCAGTACCGTGACTGAGTGACTGACTGACAGACAACGCACAGACTAAACTGCTTGACCTTGGGACTTGAAATTTGGAGGGAGTATTTTTTGAGTACCCTAGGGGTTCACTAACAAAGGATCTCCCGAAAATCGAACCCCACCAGGAAGAAATAGGGGGAGTAGAGCAAAACTAATTCTACACGTATGAGGTGCGGGGGTTCTCTTAGTGACGGATAAAATCAAGTTGATAATCAATAACCATTTAACTATCAAAAATTTCGTTTTCAATTTAAAAATATTAATCTGAAATGCTTTTGGTATAGTACAAATTACAACGGCAATTTGTTGAAAAATGCCCCTGTAAAATACCATCCCCTAATTTTTATGTGTCAGTTCGTTACTCATTCACGCTGCAACGGAAAACGATTAACGGATTTGAATGAAATTTGGAATGGAGATAGCTTATTGACATTCATCAGAGAGTTTTCAAAGCGGAAAATTTAATAGGACCGAATAACTAAATCGACGCGGGCAGGTAAGTGGGAGGACCTTGTGCAGGGTCCGTCCGGGTTGGTACCACCATCTTATCCATTAACCTACCGCCAAGCAGCAGTGTTCGCATCGTTGTTTTCCGGTTTGGGGATAAGACAGCCGGTGAAATGACTAGCATAGAGGCATTCCATCTTAGTCCTCAGGGTTGGCAACGCATTTGCAGTCTTGTGAATGCGAATGTCTATGGGTCACAGTTTCCATTTACCATCAGGTGGCCTGTGTGCTCGTTTGCCTTCCCATGCTATAAAAAAAAAAAAAAAAAAGTCACTGGCAGAGGTTATAAATTAACTAGCTTAACAAGCTTAACCTTTGACAGGATTGCTTACCGGATTACATACATACATACATACCTTCACGCCTTCTTTCCCAGAGTGGGGTAGACAGAGCTACAGAATTACCAACAACTCCGGATTGTTTTCCCTTAATTAGCCTGAGTACTTATTATCGTTCCCATTGAAAATCGATTATGCTCTGGCTCGTCTCGACATTGAGTCAGACGTTTACCCGACTACATAACATACATAATGCACGAGGATTGCAGTGAAACAAAACAATTTTGGTTTAAGTAGAAAATAGAAGAGCCCCCTCGCTAAGTCTGCTAAATTATTAACCTTTGTAAGGGCTATACGCAGAAAGGTTCTGTCGTGTTTACGCGCTAAGGGAGACGGGGCAGGGAACTTAATACCCTATATCACTGTCGGGATAATACAAACTAGCGGGGTCGCAACCTTTTCCACTAAATTACGTATCAGCACACGGGATAATCCTAAGTTAGTTGAATAACTACACGTTAAAGCGACGAAAACTAAGTGCAGCTTTGCTCTAATCTTTCTTCTTAATTGGTAAGGCATTTTTTTTTAAATCGATTTTTACACTTTTTGGGTGATCTCTTACTTTTGATAGTTCTCCTTATATAAAACAAATTATAATACCTACCAATGCTTAAAGAAGGTCTTGTAAATAAACCCATATTTAAAAAAACTGTGTTGTTCAAACTTTGGGAGATATCTAGATACATACTAATGTCTACTTCCTGCATACGTTATCAATAAATTATAATAAATTTCATATAGGTGTATCAAAACAGTAGTACCTATTTAAGTATATCCAGATACCGTTCCTAGTATTCCTACAGATCTTGACACTAAGTTTGATCAGTGGTTAAATTAAAGTTGTAAAGCGTTTCTACTCAAAAATAACTAGAAGATTACTTTTATTTACCTAACATACGTTAGTTCCGAATCACGTAATAAACCAAACAATACATAAATTATTACGTATCGATTGTTCGCCGGTAATGCCGTACGTGGTCCTGCGACGCGGGGCGTCAATGGACGTTAATAATGGATTACACTGATAGAATCAATCTCGGTTAGGAGACGGTGGTGCGGTAAATAATCACATCGCACTAATTACCACTAAACACACTCAGTGGTCCTAGACAAGACGCATTGCGAGAACGTTATCGTTATCGAAAATGTATAGGATTGAGCTGCCGTCAATTCCACACATTTTCGTCGTTTTCGTAAATCGTTTGCGATAACGTTACGCATCTTGTCTAGGCCCCTGATAACACATTGACCGCCACCAGCTAACGACTGTTGGTGATATTAAAAAAAAAAAAAACGTGATATACATAGCAAAGAACAGATTAACACGTAGGTACAAGAAGAAAGTAGCCACAAAATGGTCCCAACTCAGCGTAATGCTGGCATTACAGTCAGCGCTGGTCTTCTGTTGGGACCGTCAGGTAAAACCACAAACTTTTAGTGTCACTGGTCCTAAATTATAGTAAGCAGGGGTTAATAAAACGCCATATTTCAATTAGGTATCCTGAGGCTCTATTCTACGCGGTAAAACATAATTGCTTTTGACATGATATTGTATTGTTAAAATTTCGGCGGCCATTACTTTCAAGTAAATAAGAGCTATTATAACGTTGACAATGCCATAACATGTCATTAGGATCTACCGAGTAGTAAAGACCCCTAAGCTCTTTGAAAGGTCTTCGGGTTTGTAGTTCACTCCCGCTTGCTCTCGTAGTGTCTTATATGTCTGGCATAATCCGAACAACACACTTTTTAAGACTTGCGCTCAGTTCATACATTTTGACAGCTGTTAACACTCTAATCGTCTGTCAATTGCTTTTACTTCTTGCACTATACCGTGTTCCTTCTTACTTGTCTAACATCTAACATGGTAAACATCATTCTAACCTCAAAATTAACCTTTATTGGTTGAAATTGCTATTTTTAAACAAAATAAAGCAATCACAGACAACACATTGGTAATGTGATGCCATGTCCCAAATGTTTACTAAGTTTACTTTATTTACAATAAACGAGCTGATTCAGCCAAAACAGGTTTATTTTGAGGTTAGAAAGTGGTTTACTATATAAGAAAAATAGTAAGAATGAACAATTAAGAGATAAGATGCTATCTTTATTTATTTATTTAACCGTAATGATACAGTTTCACAACAAAATTGCACTGATGCCACAGTGCATGTGCGAGATTGAACGTCAGCAGAGATTGTCATTCATTTGTTAGCGCTTATATACAAGCTAGCGAACGCATGGTTGAAATAATCTAGATAAAATTGTACGCGTAATGCTGGAGTCCGAGTGAAAAAGGGTATAAGTCTTCTGAAGGTCAAGTGAATAAAGGAAAGCAAACAATTTGTAATATTAAAAAACAGTAAAAAATTATCAAAAAACATATACTTTTTTTAAAACCTCTGCTTTTGAGACAAACTATATGTATATGTATAGAGAGTAAGCAAAACTTTTATCACAACATACATACATACATACATTAAATCACGCCTGTTTCCCAGAGGGGTAGGCAGAGACCACTTCTTTCCACTTGCTACGATCTTGACAAATTTCGGCAATTTTCCAGTATTTCTCCGATTTGATTCGAAAAAGTACGCCTAGGGCTGCCCTTCCGACCCTTCCACACACTTTCGATCAGTATATCTCTTTTAAAAAAAAAATGTGGACAATTTACGTTACGTAACGTTAAAATGGACAATTGTTACCAAACATTCTAATTAGGCTTTGCCTCGCTTAAACATTATTCCAAAGTTTTCTTTTACCCCTTACTACTAGTTTACAACACACCCCGCATCAAAAACTGAGTAACTAAAGAATTAAAAATTGATGAAGTGAAATAAAATTGCTCTGTTTCACCCTCCAAAGTGGCGCGAGCAGATTTCTCTGCAGCTCTCGAGGCGACCATAACCTGAAAGTGCCACTTACCTGTTATTGAATTATTTACGAAACTATCCGCCTTATTAGATTGAAATATCGTAGCTACAGCGCTTGTTCAATGACCGAGGCCATTGCAGCACCAATAGTCGTCAATAAACTATGAGGAAATTTACGATTGAGACCGTGATTAGTCCGTAAAGCGGCTTCTATTAATTCTTCATTAGAAAAAGTTTGTACGACTCGATCGAGTCAGAGCTCCGAAGAACAAAGTTGTTAAGTTAGTTGGAATCCAATTACCGCCTGAAATTGATGTTAATACCGTTCAATTTAATAGGGCAGTAATGACTCGGACTTAATACGCGCCCCGTCTACGAGTAGTTAGGGTAAAGTTTTATCGGCCAATGTGTAAAGAATAAGTACTTATTCCCGTTTATTGCTCTTCGTCCAGTCAGTTCCGGGGCAGTTAAATTCGCCGGAGACGTCGTATAAAACGTACGGATCGATTTCTCATAAACGAAAGACGTATCGTCTAGAAATGTATGGATCCTGACCTCGATGTATCCGATTAGATAATCAAAGCGGAAAGTTTTTAAAATGTTTTTAGATAAATTGATGATTAGGTAATATAAAAAAATCGAACAATTTCAGATTACTAAAAAAAAACTGGGAAAATATGAATGATTGTATGAATCTAAAATCTTTTTTTTTGCAATGTCGAATTTATCCGTGACTAAAGTAGATGAGTATAAGGACATTTAGGACATGCATGAGTTAGATAAACACAAATTTTGCACAAATAAATAAATGAAAATACGAAAAAACGCAAATTATAAAATACTAATAAATAATTTCAATTTCGTGAAATTATATACACAATTCAAAACTAAACAACTGCATTCATAGATTTCAACTTAAGATTCCTAACATTATTCTAGTTTCCAATACTCCCAAACTGATATTCAATTAAGCACAAGTTTTGAACGTGAGTGACCATCAGATTAGGGCAGAATTAATTGGCTCATCTATATATTGTTGTAGCTAAGACCCTCATCTCCGAAGATTTATGTCACCCTGGTGGACAGCACACAGACAAAGATTATATAGGTACGGGTGTAATCTTTCGTTTATGTGTATGGATTTAAATATATGCTTTGGACATAAATGTACGCCTAAATCCAGAACAAACCAAAGGCATTATCCAATGCTATACGGCATTATAGAGCTTAAGGCATACAATTTTATCGTTTAATACATTAGTATATGCGCCTATGGAATATCGAAACGCCCAAAGTAGCGATCAGTGATTTCACAATCTCAAAACCCATACATATGTCTAGCCAAGTGCCACTCATCGTTTCCATTCCATCAACATGAAATGTATGCGATGACATGTTGGTCACGTGGTTTATCACAACGAACAACTAAAATGGCTAGCCAAGTCCTCTTAAGTTAGAAACGAAAACGCCTGGTAGCGTTGGGCTCTTGGCTAGGGCTAGGGATGCGTTAAATTCTCACTTTGTACTAGAGGATCGCACTAGTGGATAAGCTGAGTGAAAAGCGCGTAAAGTTTTTCATAAATGTGAATCAATTATCGGGTAAAAAACGACTAGGAAATTAAAAAACAATTTTCAATAATTATCTCTGCGTAACGACAGTGCACAAAAGTACTATTAAATAACTATCTAGCTGGACGTTATGTACAGCCAGTATTTATTTTAATGGTTCGATAACAGCATAATAATATGGACATGCACGGAGTAAGAAAGTCTTTGCAAGATTGAGATTTTAGTAGTCGTTAAGTAGTAAACAAGGCATTTTAGTCTGACTACCCAGACAGGGCGGCACCTAACTCGGACTATTATTACGGTCCGCTCATTTTATGCGAACATTATTAGGTAGAATATATAACTATGGTAGAAGGAATATTATTATCTTTTACGTTACAAAATACTCGTTTATAATTTACAATATTTTTTAAGTTTATCGGAAAATCTTTCCATCTGGCTAAAAGACACATAATGTACAGTCAAGGGCATTAATATCTATACAGCCATCGCGTCAAATATATGTATACATGGATCTTAATGGTAGTAGCATAAATGTGTATAGATATTTTTGACGTCTTGGGAACTCATATATATTTATGCCCTTGATTGTACGTATATTATGATTTTTTTTCAACCTAAACTTAACAAATCTATCTAGGTAATAATATATACGTATATTGGAAACGAGCATAACAGTACTAAAACCTTTCAAATGTGTCTTTGCGATAACGATCAAACGAATTTGAAAAACAGACAAACACACAAACAGACACTAAGTCTAAAAATTTTAGAAACGTGTTCTGCTGCTCATTCTGAAGCCCCAATAGTATTTTTAAGTTCATATCTCACATGTACAGATTTTTTCCCTTCTAAAACTTTATTATATACCTATAGATAATTATGAGACCGCCAAAATGAGTGTCATCACTAGGTATAATCTTTTACGGTAGACCGTCACAAAAAGGGCTTTAAAAACACATGTAGCCCCGCCTCACGACAGGCGTGCCCAACATTCGCTAGATTGGGGTAAGTACATAATATTATGATTTTTACAACATATTATTATGGATATTGAAAAACCATTTAGAGAAACAGGCTCACTGATTGACTTTTTATTAGTAAATTTTATAATGTTATCACACATCGGTAACTCGTGGCATTTAGGTAGCAATTGACAGATTAGTGATGGGACAAGTTTTCTAAATGTAGTATTTTCAGATAAGATAAAATAATAAACTAATTAATTACCTACATGGTCTACAATGTCAATGATATTGTCATTCATTCATAATAAAGAAGTTGAAATCAAAGAGAACATCAATAAAAATACGCTGCAACTTTACAACATAATGCATTTTTTTACCCATTACGTCATCAGTGGAAATTGTAAAATCATTTTCATACACATAATGGATTTTCTGAAGTAGAAAACGTAGGTTATCTTGTAAAAATTTAGAACAAATATGATTTGTTTATCACGAATGTCATATGATAAATGATTGAAAATACTTTTTTTCTAATTGGTTTCCTTTTCTCGACTCGTACAGGAAGAACATTGTCACATAACTAGTCTGTTAGAAACTGTCAAGTGCTACCTCAATGCCACGAGTTACCGATGTGTAGTTATAACTAAGTAGCCTATACCTATTTAATTAATTAGTTTACCGAATTTCATCCAGATCCGTTCAGCTTCCTAGTTCCGGAGTGATCGAGTAACAAACATTCAAACTTTCGCATTTTTAATATTAGTAAGAAGTCAGATAAGAAAATTTAAATTTAGATTTAGTATCACAAAACATATCAAAACAATTGCTTTAATATTTTTTCAAATAAAAATATTAAAATTGGTGGCTTTAGTAAATCCCTAATGCTAGTTGATGTCAGTAAACGTGTTAAAATTACACTTATTCGGAAGGAAGCACTTTTTGACAAAGTCAAGCTCCGTGACGGCGGCGTGGCGTGGCAGATTCACGAGTGAGGGAGCACATCTGTTACCGGCTCCCTCGCTCCCCTGACTTGTAATAATGGAATTAACGGGCTGGTTATGAACAAACGGCGTCTTCATTTCCAGCAGCCCGTTTGTTCGTCCTTGCTTTATTTCACTGCCACTCCATTTCACTGAATTAACCGGCGGCGTTGAGCTTTTTTTTGATAGGCCTCGTCTAGGCGAGGAGGATAAGTGGTGTCATCAGCGTTGACGTGTGGCAACAATTTAGTTTCAAATTTTTATACGTTTTTTTTTATATTACCTATTCAAACAGATTTCCGATCCTCGATTCCCGATTTAATTACTCAACATAATACTACAGTATAATAAGTGTACCTATGCATATACGGAGGTTATCAGAAATATAAATAAATAGAAGATCAAATAACATTTTCTTAAAAACCAGTCAAGCTCGAGTCGAACTCAGGCACCGGGGGTTCCTTACCGCCGCACAGTAGGTATTATTATATTCCGATGTGTTGTGAGTGTGGATGTGAACTACGATCAGCGCGAGCACAGCTTACACTTGGCCATTTTTGAGGTTGTTTTTTTTCTGTTTTACCGTTTCTTTGATGCGACAAAAATAAAAATACGTCGGTAGTAAAAGGTTTCTTGTATGGGGACAGCGTAGGTTTATTTAATAGTGTCCCGTTGAGCTCCCTTCGGGAACAGAACGCTGAAAAGTAACATTAACATTATTTCGATAACAAACGGTTGCCCGCGACTCCGTCCGCGTAGGAGTTGTTACTTATATCCATCTTTGACGATAAAGCTATCTCCATAATGAAATTTTAATCGAAATCGGTCAGTCAATCAGTGATTTTAACCATGATACCGTAACGGACCGAAAGAGTTACTTTCGCATTTATAATATTATAAGTCTGGATTAGTCAAGGTTCTATTTCAAAACCGTCACTTTTTAATTAGCGAAAAAATACTGACTGTAACGTATCTTGCGGGGATTATTCTCAACCCTGGTGTGCTCTTGAGAAACCTGGCAAACTCTGATATGTAAAACTGCCTGTATATGTTACTATAATAAGACAAATATATTACGGCGCGCGGTTTAAGCAACAATAGACTCTTGGTCAAATGGTCAACGGCGTAAGAGCTTTGACTCAAACCATATTAATTATGTCCTGCTATACTTACGTGTTTGGAGCCATCTTTAGGGCTAAATTATTATTGGGGGGGGGGTTGAGATGGGCCTTGTGAGCCACTTCGGCCATTGCTGATCTTTTGTAGCAGCCCTTTGTTTTAGAGCTCACCGCAAAGGCCCGTTGCGTCCAGGAATTTCCAGATGCTTTGTGGAGTGAGGATTTGTATCTCTTGTGGGCCCATTATATGTCGCCCTAGGTAGATACTTCTGTTGCGCATTAGTGGTCCGCAGGAACAGAGGATGTGCATTGCTGTCTCCTCTGTCTCCTGACAGAACCTGCATGTCGCGTCTTGTTTAAATAATAATAGGGTTAAATTAAAGACAAAACATTGATATCTACTATAAGCATCTAGCTAAATACTATTACTTTAGTTTCACAATACACACAACCCAGTGTCCGCTAAAATAACACATAATCCGACAAAACAATTCCAGTTTAATTACGTTTACGTAGAGACATATTAACCGGAAAACAAATCGAATTTACGTTGTCACAGGGACAAAATCCATTCACTAAATAGCCCCATCTCGTATAATGGGAGAGGATGCGTAATCCAATTAATTAGTAGAGAGATGAAACTATACGCTAGTTGCACAGGATCCGTCTCGGACGCTCTAGCTACCCGCAGGACCGTATAATGTCTCTCAAGTAACATGACCTGTTTTTGGCCACGCTATGGTCCCCTCGCGTGCACTGTCGTCGACTTAAACTGACGCGGATAAAACCAGATGTTAATTCTAATCTTGTTCATTTTATGGAGATATTTTGGGCAATTATATTTATATATAACACATTTATTGCAGTGTTCACAAACAGACGGTTAGCGGTTTGTGGTTGTCAAATGTATTGACTAATAGCTGATTAAGACTTAACCGTCTAGCGTCTGTTATTTTTTATTTTTACTTGTGAGAGGACCTTGTGCAAGGTCCATCCGGGTTGGTACCACCATCTTTATCCATTAACCTACCGCCAAGCAGCAGTGTTCGCATTGTTGTGTTCCGGTTTGGGGATAAGACAGCCGGTGAAATGACTAGCATAGAGGCATTCCATCTTAGTCCTCAGGGTTGGCAACGCATTTGCAGTCTTGTGAATACGAATGTCTATGGGTCACAGTTTCCACTTACCATCAGGTGGCCTGTGTGCTCGTTTGCCTTCCGACGCAATAAAAAAAAAAGACAAACTAGCAGAGAGACAACCTGATGACCCTGATCCTGCATTAGCAAATTGGTTGGTGAACTCGGGCCTTAGTTGCCTGAACATGCAGTTAGTCCCACGATAACTTAAAAATGTGGTCTACTATTATAGAAGGCACTAAAGTAGTAATCATTGGTAAGTAGGTATAATACCTACTTACATTAAATAAAGGCACAATATTTTTTTACAAATTGTTGCGCCCAACCAGCGCGGTAATTAACTTGCCCCACTAATATGAAAGAAACGTGATGTATAAAAAGACGTCTACAACATTAAGGTCGTTACAGAGACATACTGCAGCGTAAAGCCTAGCTAAGTTATAGGGCGTTTAGCGTAAAACTGTAAATCAGTGTAAGCCGGACGCGAGTTCGACAGACGGACCGCGGCCGGTTGTTTGTCGTCGATGTCCTTCTATAAATCAGCGACCCTCGTCGGAATACACAGCGGACAACGAGTCAAAACGTCGGCCCGGTCCGGTCCGGTGTATTACGTAACAATGCGCAAAGCTCAAACAAAATGCAGCTGGCCAGTACCAAGGGCCAATAACGACGGTTAGGGCGTTATTCTTCCAATTGGCTTATTCAATAACTAGATCGACAGCCATCATAGCTAGATTTGTGCCCGTAACGAGCGATGGAGTTATGAGTTATTAGCTTTTTCCTGCGAAGGGTAAAAAGTATCTCTTGTCCGTCTTCGGGATATCTTTACATAGTATAAAACAAAGTCGCTTCTCAATAATCATCATCATCATCATCGTCGTCATCAGCCCATTTCCGTCCACTGCTGGATATAGGCCTCTCCCATGGCACGCCACTGAGCTCGGTCCTGAGTTTTTTGTTTCCAACCACTGCCAGCCACTTTTTTTAATGTCATCGCTCCACCTAGCTCAATAATCATGTCATCCATAAAATGTCTGCTAAATAATTAAAGATATTATATCGAAAGTATTGGGTCAAATACAAAATTAATGAAAATGGTCTCTTAAAATTACCTATTATTTCGAATTAGAATGTAAAAATAGTGAGTTTTTTTTTGGTCCATCCCAAATTGTCTATAAAATCTTTTAAAGCGCCTGTCTATTTGTTTCGAGCAAAATGTTATTCGAAATCACTTAGTGTAACATGTATAATGTATGGCACTTGGAAATTATGTTTTATAAGAGGTACAAATAAAATAAATATAAATAACATGAGGCCTACTCCTAAACATCACGAACCTTTGTCCTTGTGCTGTATTCCCGTGTCACAGTGTTTGTAACCAAACTCCTAAAAAACGGCTTGACCGATTCTCATGAAATTTTGTGTGTATATTCAATAGGTCTGAGAACTGGACGTAAAGTATGTTTCACAAAGTTTGTATCAAAAAAAAATACATCGGGGCGGCGCCCGGTGCGGACTGCCAGTTTATAATTAAAAGCAGCCTCATAGAGCTCCGGTGCTGCAAAACACGTAAAAAAAATTTTTGCGTCACTAAAATAACTCATATCATATTTTTTTAATTTTTGACTTGTTGCAATTTTCTTATGTTCGTTAATTACAATACGTAAATCTGGGTTTTATCTAGATCGACATGACTTTAAGATATTTTGTGTTTGTGACTCTTTGTTATAAAATTCGGCAAACTATTCATGTTCATTACAGTATAACGAGTACATTCGACTACAAAGACCACTCCACTTATCACCTTATAAAATTGTAATAAGAGCTAAATGTGGATACATCTCTTTGCAGTCGGCTGTACAGTACATTATAAATGCGGAAGACTGGACGGATTTGAAATTTAAAATGGAGATAGCTTATTCCCTGAATTAAATTAGGCTACCTACCTTTTATCTCTCTTTGAAAAAAAAACATTTCACGTGGGATGGTGGAATAACTAATTTTAAGCAGACGAAGTTGCGGGTAGAAGCTGTCTAATCTATATTCTGGATTATGATACTTTTCGTCTCGGATATTTCATTGATCCCGAAGATATACCAAGAAAGTATGTATGTAGGTATGTATGTAAAACTCTTTATTGCACATAAACAATTACAAGACATGTTTGCATCAATATAAATAATGTACATAGGCGAACTTATCCCATATGGGATCTCTTCCAGTTAACCTTGGAGTTGAATGAGCAAGGAGTATGTTGTATGACGATGAAATATAGGATAGGTAATACACAATATAGTCAGCCTTAGTTTATGGTGACCCTGCTTACAAACCTAGTGGTCCCGGGTTCAATTCCCGATATAAAAGTAAATTATGTCAATTTCTGATCTGATTCGGTTATTTGGTCGATTGATCGAGTATGCCTCTAGGCATTGGGTCCGTCATTTGTACTTATTTCTGTGCAATAGTTCTACACATACATAGATACATAAACGCTCACGCCTTCCTTCCCAAAGTGGGGTAGGCAGAGCTAAAGAATTACCAACAACTTTTAAAACTTGTTGATAATTCTATAACCTCACTTTGCACAATAAGGCTAAGATATTTACCAGCGTATTAGTGACAGGTTGCAAGCCCATCGCCTAACAGTACTACAAGCCTTGATTCCCTTAGGGCCGGCGCTGACTGCCGGCATGGCACGGCGTGTCATGGCAAAGGATTTCGGTACCTACTGATATAACCATTTTTAATCTTATTACCATGAGTATAGAATTCATGTTACTTTATTTTGACACAACGATGCCGAGGGAGGCCGCGGTAGGACAGAACGTGCCTAAGCATTCCAGACGCACGCGCATGACACGGGCCGCCGGCGCGCGGCGCAGTCCGTTCGCCGCGCGGGGGGAGGGCAAGGGTAGGAGGCGCGCGTTTGTCATTTGACACAGTGACTGATTATCGCGCGAGTAATAGGCGGAGTTAATACTAATTGTTGCTTGAGTGGCTGGGTCGACAGCAGGATGCCACAGCATACCGCGGAATGCCGTAGCGGCCTTCGGGATGCCACAGCATAATTTGCCGTGTCATGCCAGCAGGATGCCACGGCATGCCGCGGAAGGCCGTGTTATCCTTCGGAATGCTGCAGCACAACTTACCGTGCCATCCTGTGCCGTGCCGGCAGTCAGCGCCGGCCCTTAGTCGCCTCTTACGACTTCCACGGGAAGACATAGAGTGGCACAATTCTAAGCCGGCAACCATACTAGGGCTACCTTTTATCTCAAAAAAAAATCATTTCACGTGGGATGGTGGAATAACTAATTTTAAGCAGACGAAGTTGCGGGTAGAAGCTGTCTAATCTATATTCTGGATTATGATACTTTTCGTCTCGGATATTTCATCGATCCCGAAGAAATACCAAGAAAGTATGTTGTATGACGATGAAATATAGGATAGGTAATACACGATATGGTTAGCCTTAGTTTATGGTGACCCTGCTTACAAACCTAGTGGTCACGGGTTCAATTCCCGATATAAAAGTAAATTATGTCAATTTATGATCTGATTCGGTTATTTGGTCGATTGATCGAGTATGCCTCTAGGCATTGGGTCCGTCATTTGTACTTATTTCTGTGCAATAGTTATTGCGTGATGTTCCCGAGCCTTGAAAGGTTTCTACACATACAAAGATACATAAACGCTCACGCCTTCCTTCCCAAAGTGGGGTAGGCAGAGCTAAAGAATTACCAACAACTTTTAAAACTTGTTGATAATTCTATAACCACACTTTGCACAATAAGGCTAAGATATTTACCAGCGTATTAGTGACAGGTTGCAAGCCCATCGCCTAACAGTACTACAAGCCTTTATTCCCCTAGTCGCCTCTTACGAGTCCTTACGACATCCACGGGAAGAAATGGAGTGGTACTATTCTAACCCGGCAACCACACGGGGAAAGGTTTCTATGTACTTACCTATTGAAGTATCCTACCCATATAACCTATTATGCTGTCCTACCAAAGAAGGCGGCTAACTGTATAGTATAAGCATTTTAAATTTAATGTGGTTATCAATAGAGTATAGAATGGATCGACTACAACCTTGCAGTTAGCCGCCTTCTTCGGTAGGACGGCAGTAGGTACCTATTATTACTCAGCCCTAAAACTTAATTTGGGACTAGGTCAATTTGTATGAGATAGTCCCCTTACAAGTAATTGTTATTAATTCTCGTTACCTATGTAGGTATTTATATTTAAGATGTGACTTTAGAAACGCGGGGCAACTATGATAAATTTTTTAATCGGCGATTTTGTGCCATGTCTAAGTTATTTATTACTTAGCTCTTTCGCGAGATTACTTTAATATGTCTCATTTGAGAGCGCAAAATTTTAATAGCTCTGAAGTATTTTAAGACAATTTGTATTTAAAAACTTCGAAACAAAAAACCACAATTTTTTGGCATGCTTCAGGGGTGACATTGATATTGTGATATAAACACAGGGATAATCAAAGTAGCCCCATTTTAAGAAACAAGATTTTAGGCTGCGTAATGTTTTTTTTCTACTAAGCCGTCTACCGTAGTCTGCCTCAAGCTTCCTTAAGTTACTCCAAATAAATAGTCGCTAATATGATATTTTTTTAAATTTATTTAACGATTCAATGCGGGAGTTACAGAAGATTTATTTTTAAAATCGATCAATCTAACCCCATTTTACTGTATCTAACCGAATTTCGAAAATGAAAACATGTTCTCTTTTCTTAGGTAGGTAGATACTTATATCCGAATATCATATAAGTTACAAAATAGGTACCTACATCAAAAAAATATCATTATAAATAGGTGTCAAAGATATTGAGATGTTATAAAACTTTGAATGCTAATGTAGACAGGTAGCCTACAGGATGCTACAGGCCAAGGCCCTCTATTATACAGGGTAAAACTATATTACTTTTGACAGTCGAGTTAAAAACAATACAATATTATGTCAAAGGCAATATGGTTTTACCCTTTAGGATAGAGACATACATACATAGTACAATAGCCCATAAAAAGGCCTTTGTGTTTTACTTGTCTCCCATTCGCTGTCTAACCTACTTTACCCGAAATACTATTTAAAACTATTTAACTACTCTTGAATTGTAAGTAATTTTGACTCGAACTTTTGTTTCCGTTGTGACTAGGTATACCAAAAACATAATTTGTTTTTTATTGAAATTAAATCAATCTAAGGTATAAGTACAAAGTATTCACCTTAGTTAAAGTGTGTGGACTTATCTATTATTATATTTATTTGAATGGAAATTTCGAATAAGTACCTACCTATTTAAACTCGCATCGCAGGCAGTACAGTCGTGTATTGTTTTGAAAATGAGTACGCTCCGCTGATAAAATAAATTCGTCTCGTTTGCCCACACTCGTGAAATACAGTATAGTGCGCTCTGTCGCTCTCCGCCGCCCCGGCCGCGGTCGCTCGTTAGCCGCCCCCCACTTCCTCACCTCAACTCCCTCAGTTCAACGGCAGCGTCTGTGATCGCTTGACGCGTTCGTTTTTATCTAACTGGAGAGGGGCCGCCATTTTGAGACTGTTACTGGTTTAACGGTAGGTATGTTTTTCTGATTTCGTTTTGCTTTTGAGATACGTATACGATATAAATTGTATTAACTTAACATAGGTACGTTAAGTATGCAGAATAGTCAACAATATTTCGTTATTGAGATCAAGTTGAATCTTTTTGTAAAAAGCTAAATGATACATTTTGACGGTATGTAACTACGTAGTTTTTTTTTCTCGTGACTTGACCCTGTCATTATAACAGTAGGTAGTCTACAGTCAACAATTAAACTCGTTGACTTTGTCTTGTTTTAATGGCTTTATTTGTGGCTTGTTTTAATGATGTAACCAGAGATTGGATATTGGAACCGATGTGCTACTATCCGTTTATTTATATTTTATACGTGGAGTCAGTTTTATAAAATTAATATTGTATTTAAAATAATTTTCGTCTTTTAACCTGACCGACCCAGAAGGAGGGTAATTTAAGGAGGGGACTTAATCGCGTAAAACATTTTGACGCTTCGATTGTGTTGCATCGGTCGTGGTCACGAGCAGACTGAAGAGGGCTGGTGCTTATTGATATTGCGTGCGAGTTTTTCGAACTACCCGGTCTTGATCTTGTTTTTGTTTTATCAGAATACCCACAGATCGGCACACAACAATTAAATCTTGTTACGTTATACTTATATGTGATACGGAACCCTGAATTCATGCGTGCTCGACACGCACTAAGACGTATTTTGTAATATTTTTACTTATTAACTTTTAATTTTTTTTCCGTAACTTAGGTAAGTCCAATATAAAAAAAATAGGCAATATAGGCCTCACTGAAAGTTTACAGGAAATATGTAGTAGTTACCGAAAGTTATGATGGCTCCTTATGATCGAGAAAATGAATTTCAAATAGATCGATTCAAACATAAAATTTCTGCCAATTACCATAGATATTTTATTTGACTGAATACCATTACTTAACTTTTGTTTCAGTGATAATTAACATGGAAAGCGGTAGTACTAGTAACGATGAAAAGAAGAAAGTGGTATACTTAAGAAGCAAGGAGTTGTTGCAAAATATTTATAAAAAATGCCAAGAAGAAAGTGTGTCCGGTTTACAAGTACCTTTGGAACAGTATGAAGATAGAGTGTTGAACTACACAGGGGCGCCGAGATATGTACTCGATGTTGTTTCGGAGCAGAAAGACGTCGGTAAGAACTTCGATCTTTTCGAAAAAGCTATAATCTGTGAAACTATACTCAACAATTATAAGGCACGAAAACCTTTCTCTTTTAAAAACATTCACGATGAGGTCCAGGTGAAAGTAAAAATGCCAGATTTGACCAAATTTACTCGTGATTTAAGAGCCTCCGGTTTTATGCCGCTAAACACTCTGAACTATGGATCGATTGTGCTAGAAGATCCAAAAATAACCTTCGAAAGATATCAATACCTAAGCAAGATAACCAAATTAAGAGCAAGTAAAAATCATATTTATTACTTGGACGAAAGAATTGTTGATTCAAGCCGATCGTTCAATAAACCGTGGCTTACTCAAATGGATACATCGAAAATCGATGGATACATATTTTTCCACATAACGTCCAAGTATGGTTTTGAGAAAGGATTATTTTGCAACCAAGCTAACGAAGAAGACTTGAGAAAATGGGTCAGTGACATTGTGTTGCCGAGTTTGAACCCTTCTAGTGTCATAGTAATGGACAAAGGCCCTCTTCACGGCAAGGCAGTAAACGAGCCCTTAACGAGACTCCATTCAAAGAGTAAGATGGTAAAATGGTTGCAAAATAACAACATTCCATGTACCGCAAGCATGCGCAAGGCGCAGCTATATAATCTCATAGCCCGTTATCCTGTCAAAGAGAGCCAATACAGTTTAGATCTAATTTTTAGTGCCCACGGTCACGAAGTTGTTCGTTTACCGGAGAACTTTCACGACTTGTCGCTGACTGAGCTGATGTGGGAACACGTCGGAACAAGATTAACCGGAGACAAAGATGCGGACAATTTATCGACCTTGAGGCCAAAAATCCTTAACATTCTTAAACATATTATATCAACTGCGACGTGGGAGCAGTTTGATTCTACGATCGAAGCCACCGAAAGAAAGTTTTCCGATATTGATGAAGCTATCGAAAACTCTCTGATCCCTTTTGAAATTGATATCAATAATGCGCTTTTTGATTAGCCCAGTACCTAGTACCTGGCCTAGTCCACGAATAAAAAGATCCACAGTAAACATTATTTTCATGTAAGTGTTAACTGCTGTTTTATTAATATTATATACCAGTATCCTCACTGTGAATTAAGTGAACGTAGTTTTTTTTCAATACCTATACCAAATTTTATTATGAATAATAGTGCCTTTAAAACCTAATTGAATAAGAAATATAAAATAACTATTATAAAGTTTAAATTTAAAGGTTAACTATGACTGCGCGAGAATAACTTTTAATTATAACTTGAGGTAAGTGTGGCTCAGCCTTACCTATATACAGGGTGTTAGGTAATGAGTGGATAATCCTTGAACTACGGATAGCGGGCACTTAAAGATGATGCCTGTGACAGCTCTTATAAACACCTTATTAAACTTATTTCTTTAGCTTTACATAAATACTACATCGGTACAAACCTAGCCACGTCGTTCAGGAATTTAAATAATTAATCGCCTATTTTTTTTTAAATCGCTTGTAAGTGTAGTAAGTGATTGAAATTACGAAATACAGGTGTCACAGGCATCATCCTAGAATAATCAGAGTATAGTAAAAGTCGCACGGTTTTCGAGATATTTGGACTTTTAGGTTTTTTTCGAAAATTAACACCCTTGTTCAATGTTTCGATTATAGCACCATTATAAGGTATTTTAAAAAAAAAATATATTTTTGTTCAATATTATTGAATACTTGTGTTATCAGATAGGAATCACCATTTTTGTGAGACATCAATAGATTAAAAAAAAAATCGCAAACATGAATTTTCATTTTCAATCGTACATTGATCGAATTTTCAACAATCACGGTGAAAAAAAATACACTACCGTCTAGTTGCCCATAAGCTTAAAAACATGCCAATTTATTGACAAATTCAAAATAGTAAATCCGGTAATCGGGATGGCGTCTGTTTGGGTAGCGTTCAGCGTACAAAATCGCAGCAGCACTAGCGTTGCCTTGGCACTCGCCATAAATGTAATGCATTTGAGCATATTCATTGGACGTGTATTGTGTTCTAAACATTAAAACCAAAAAAATCAACACCACAATATAAATACGCAATAATAGCGAAATTGAAAATCGAATTCGAATAAAAAACAAAAAGCAGGCGGCATATTTTTTAAATTTGGAATAAATGGCATTTAAATTAGTGGCCAGTAATGTTAATTTTGCAACAAAAAGTTTTGAACTCTACGCCCGGGATACAAAAAGTAAATCAGGAAAAATGGGGGTGGGCGTGTATTTTATTTATTTATTTGGCTTTTAGATTTTAAATTCAAAAAGTAGTTACTATTTTGAATTTGTCCATAAATTGCCATGTTTTTAAGCTTATGGGCAACTAGACGGTAGTGTATTTTTTTTTCACCATGAGAGTTGAAAGTTCGATCAATGTACGATTGAAAATGGAAAATTCATGTTTGCGATTATTTTTTTTTAAATCTATTGATGTGTTACAAAAATGGTGATTCCTATCTGATAACACAAGTATTCAATAATATTGAGCAAAAATAAAAATTAAAAAAAATTACCTTATAATGGTGCTATAATCGAAACATTGAACAAGGGTGTTCATTTTCGAAAAAAACCTAAAAGTCCAAATATCTCGAAAACCGTGCGACTTTTACTAGACCTATTATAGCTTTTTCATAACGTCCTAAGTGCCCTCTATCCGTAGTTCAAGGATTATCCACTCAATACCTAACACCCTGTATACAGGGTGTCCCAAAAGTACCACGCCACAGTGACACCGGAGGTAGGTCAGCTCAAGAGGAACCTAACCAGCCTAACATGACCTCAGTAAAAATTGCACCGTTTTCGAGTTACACTAATTTAAAGATTTTTCCAATTTTTCACCTCTTTTGACATTGTAAGTGCTCGCATTTACTGGGATAGCTTCAGAATTTAGTTTTTTTTATTTGTGCGCTTTTATGAATAGTTGATTAAGATGATAGAAGCATTATTATGTCAATAACTAATGTAAAAGTTGAAAAATACTGTAATGAACTTGACGTAAATTATCATCAACATAGTAATTTAAACTTTGAACACCTGCCATAACTTTTTTTTACTATAAACGAAATGAGCAAATAACTTTAAAAACATGCGTATTTTATGCCAATTCTAAAATGGATGACACAAGATATCTTAATGCATAAAAGTAGGAATTCGTATCACATTTGCCAATATGGATCCTCGGAAACCAATGCTAATCATCTAAAAAAATATCTTGTACTCTACGATATCTCATTTGTTAGTGCTCCTTTGAAGAAAATGATTGATTTTTGGTTGACCTTGGTTCAAAGATAATAAAAAACAGGTTTAATTTTCATTCGTTTTTACAATAAATGTTCGAATTGTTTCCACACACACGTGTGTGTTTTTCCAGAGTGGGGTAGGCAGAGCTACAGAATTACCAACAACTAAAAATTTGTTGATAATTCTGTAACCACATTTTGCACAATTAGGCTAAGATGTTTACAAGTGTATTAGTGACAGGTTGCAAGCCCATCGCCTAACAAACAGTACTACAAGCCTTTATTCCCTTAGTCGTCTCTTACGACATCCACGGGAAGATATGGAGTGGCACTATTCTAACCCGGCAACCACACGATTATTCGATCTATTTATAAGTAATAAATAGTGTCAAAATAAGTAATAAATAATGAAAAAGATGCTCTGAGAACTATTTTAAACGTGAGCCAGTCATAATTAAGGCCATAGCACGGGTAGCACAAGTTGTATTTTCTCGCTTGTCGCTCAGTGCGTCTTTATCGTTTATACTGACTAGATAGAAAGGGAGATCCGAGCGACAAAAAAGTCGCGGGCTACTTGGGCTAGCCGCACTGAGTCTCTTCTGTTTCGTTTTATAGCTTGTTTTTACCCAAGCATTAAATTTTACATTCGCGGTATGGAAATGCTCGTCACTTTTCAACTCTACTTGAAAAAATATATAAGGATCAAAATATCTCTATAATATTTTGATATTTTGCAATGTGTGTTGTACACTGCAAAATATCAAAATAATGTACGTACAGATATTTTTGGGCCTTGCTTATTTTTGATGTGACTATTTAATGCTGTTAGGGTCTGAAAGACGAACGTTTGTATAGGTACCACGACTATCGCTAGTATTATTTTACGTACGTCAACAAATAATAAGGTAGGTACCATATAGTAGCAAAATATGAGAATTAGCAAAAAATTATCATCAGCTATAATTTCAATAAATACTTAAATAAAATTATGTATTGGGAGAAAGTTAAAGAGCGGTAACGTTATATTTCGTCCTATACTTAATTTGCTTACTTCCTACTTCCTTACCTGTTTTGTTTTGCAAACCAAATTCTATTAATATTTCTAATCATCTACCTTTCCCGTTGCGTGCCGTAAGCCATGCCGGTGGATAAAAGGACTAAGAATAGTCATAACATATTCCAGGCTTAAAGTTTAGTTTTTTTTTATATTTTATTTGAAAATCAAACAGGTGTCAAATTTTACAGTTATGGATGAAATTCTAAAAATCTGTATTTAACTTAGGTTTCTTAAAATGAACCTTATTTCATGGAAAATAGTCATAACAAAATGATTATTTTTTGCGTTATATTAAATACGGAACCCTCAGCTCGCGAGACTGACTCGGTCTTGAACGGTTTTTCTATTAGGAAAGGTCACCGTTAATTAATTATTTGCATCGCAAGAATTCAGCTAAATGGCTGCTTTAGTGCTCAAATATAAACACAATGAAAGCTTTCGATTATTTACTGAACCACGTGCGGTTAATTATTACTAACCACGTGTTTAATTTGATTGGCTAATAGGCAAAGTAGATTCAATGGACGCCGACAGCTACGATTTGATTAACAACAACATTACTGCGACTAAGCCTAAATACGTATGTATAGTTACTGCAAAATTTATGGTAGCAAAGTCGTAAAGCCTCACACGATGTTTTAGTTCCAATGGGTAGATTTTAGATAGCATTCACACTCCATGCACAGTACATTGTGGGGTTATTTACTAACACCACAACGTATATTTTTGTAAAAATCATTAAAACTTCGACAAAGCCCGACCAAATTGACATATGTTATTTATACACACTGACTAGTCAACCCGACGTGTGTTTGTCAAGGAACTAACGGTTATTAAAAAAAATACCCTAGGGCAAATCGACGTTGAATTCGCCGGTGAACCAAATAGTTCCTACTAGTTCTGTTTTTTGAGTCCAACATTAGCAGCAAATTATATGTTACAAAATTATTATATAGTCGTCCACTGCTGAACCTTATGCCTCATCCATGGATTTCCATAAAGTCCTTGATGCTGTGATTCTGGTCCAGGTCGGCCCTGCCGTCGTCTGGACATCGTCCGACTATATGGCTGGCCGTCTTCCTTTGTTTCGGCTTCCGTTTCGGGGTCTCCAGTACAAAAATCGAAAATATTGGAAATTATTATGATCTCATATTTCGTCCAGTGGCAATGAATCTAGGGACCAGAGTTTTGGTTACCTGCAAACTCGGCTTCTATGCTGTTGCATTAAAGAATAACAGCAACACAATCAGAGCTGGAATGGTCAGTTCTCATACAAGACTGACCCGAATTCGAGTCACGTGTTTTTACTGTTGGAGTGTTTACACACATATGTTTTTGACCACTAATTAGCCCAGCACTCGATTGTTGCATTAAAGTGGTGTCAACTTATTGCGCCGAAATTACACGAATGGTGACCACAACTAAATTGGAAATACCAGTAAAGCCATTTATTTATAAAGCAAGTTAATTGTAATTTTAAAGTCGCGGTTTACAGCAACGGGGACTCAAACGTGAGACAACTGTCACTTAATGTTTGGGTATAGCTTGGCAGAAAAGGGTTTGGTAAAAATAATGGTGAAAGCCTTGAAAGGCGCTGTTGGGAGTGAAATGCAACATAATCTTTCTTCAACAGAAAACTTCCACATTTAAGAATAAGAACTGTGCACAGCTATAACCTTGTCGAACTCTTTTTTAGCTGAAGTACCTCCCAACTTAGTTCGAAGACGGTCTTCTGTAGCATGTTGTTCTCCTGACTCCGTCACGGTGCTAACCTTAAAATAATATTGAATTGGTGGATCTACAATCTAGTGAAACGGACTGGAAACCAATGAATGATGATGTAGAAGCTTAAGTTACGCCTATGTCCAGCAGAGGACGTCGGTCGAGGTTAATAACTGAGTTTCTAGCACACTCCCTTACCAAATGAATTGCTACAGTGATGCTATATTACTATCCATCGGCGCTGTCATTAAATAGAGAGTAACGGAAAAAAGTTTCTGGCAAATAACCATAGTGTTTTGTTTGGACTGTGCTTTTATGCTGCAGTCATTAGCTTGCTTATCAAAATCAATCCAACGAACTCCAACACGGTGGGTCTTCGTACGACGGTCATCCTGCTGCAACGTTGCAATATCATCTTCTCAGCTCATGGCTACCATAATATTGCATGCATTGTCATTATAGTTTATATATTATTATTTTTTATATTTTTTCAAATATGGTACATGCTTTATTATCTCATTACATGCTCACCGAACTGTTATCCATGGCATGTTATGTCTTTTTTACAATCATTCGTTTTAATACTATAACTACAACACTAATTAAGCTGAGCGTTTTTGAGTGCGGTGCCCCAGACTAAGACATACCTATCCTCCAGGATGGCCCACTTGGAAACCCGTTCACCCTAAGACATGACTCAATCCAATAAACAGTCATAATAAAAACGAGTGTAGTTAAATAAAAGTTGTTCCGTAACACCAGCGATGAACTATGTAACACTTAGCCATTTTTAAATGCCCAAAGATTTCCAGCTTTATAAATGGAATCTTAAATGAGCCCTTAACGTCTGCTCGCGCAGTTTCATAAGTTGCCACCAAATTTGATTCTAACCGTGGCGTCTATTTTCTGACTTGATAATTTTCTTCGGTAGGTAGTAAACAAAGTTAGCGCAGCAGCGAGAAATGTCATCGCAGATTTTATTTCACCACTTACTCGAGTACGAGCGTGCACTGCGTCCTACATTCAGTAAAGGAATTAACGACTAATAAACTTTGTTACGTTCCTAACACATGGAGCCTGTCCGCTGAAGGTTTTATAAGTTTTAATTTAATCATGACACCTTGCCGTTATACCCATACTTCACAATTACTTGGACGGTCACCAATTTCGTTTTAACAGTGGAGGTCACCTGTATGAAGATTAATCTCGCCTCTAACCAACTAATCCATCGCGTCGTCAAACTTCGTCCTTTAAACTTTCTAAAACTAGCTTTAGTTAGCTTCAATATAAACCCTTTTAGCGGAAAACGACAATATTAGAGGTATAACCATCATATTAATCTAGTATAGTTCCCAAACAAAATAAGTTTTCCATACACATTCATAAGGCTAACTTTATGTGCCGTACGGGAGTCATGCGATAGTTTCATTCGCAGTGAGGTCACGCGACGGCAGACGGTACAACTAAAATACCCCCCATTTGTCACCTGCAGCCTGCACCTGAATAACTTACACCATAAATATCTCCTTACAACAGGGCGACGCCCCTGATCACGGCAGGACTACCTTAAACCCTATGTAGACATGGCTTAAAGCCATATTCCTCATTTTTTATAGCAATCTCATGCGAAAACAAATTTTTAACTAAAGCTTAATGGAAGCCGCTATGAATTGGATCACAAGCACTCGAAGAGACATTTTATAATCCCCTTTTATCCAAAGCCTCGAAGCATATTTCGAATAAAGAGCGAACAGTTAAATCCCAAGGTATATAAAAACAGCTTCACAGCGGCAGAACTGGGGCCTTAATTTTTATCTAAAATTTTGGACTGTCTGTTTTTGCGAGAAATCAACTGTATTATCGGTTTGGAGCATGGGAGCTCGGCCGGTGGTTCGTCGGCTTATTGGTGGAAATAAAGCTTATGATTTCATTTGCACTGCGGAAAAATACGCCAACCGTTTTAATGCGACCAAATAAAATTCTACCTCGAGTGAAATATTAACGAAAATACATTTTTTATGAATTTTATGATCAAACAAAATATATTTTTAACAAAAATTCATGTTAAAGTTTAAAGAAATCACCAACATTAGCATTCTAACTAAGCTAATAATACTTCACGCGGAATTCCGGTTCTAACCATTTTATATAAAGAGGTTGTTCAACAGAAAAAGTTGGCAAATTTGTCTCGCCCGAGGCACACATTATCTCCGCTCATATTACGTTATAAATGGGTGTGATTTAGCAGAAGCTAGCTTGCTACTGGGGAAAAATACACCTTGTTAACTTTAAAACCATAAAGGGCCTTTTGGAATAATTAATTACCACTTCGAACCCTGTGTTCGTGAACGTAAATTAATACTCTCTCATTATAGAGAGTTGTATCAACTAAGCCATTCTTGGATTATTGTTCAATCTTTTAGTATTAATTAGAAGGTCACCTTTGAGCTCCATCATCTGTTTATTAATCAGATCCCTAAGAGAAGTAGTAATACTGTCCGCCTTTGTGGCCTGGGGTGTGCGTATAACGCCGTATTGGTTTTTGGTACACACAATAGGAGGATGTGTGCAAGATTAAACATGCAATAATGTAAAATGAATCAATTAATTTTATGCTACTTAACGAGATTAATAAGAATGAGATTGACAAATATTTAATTCTGTAGATGAAAATTTGAAATGTTTATTGCTTTCGGACGTTTTGAACTCTTTTTTGCGCCAGTTAGATGAGTATCTGAGTTAGCGAACAGTCTAGTATACTCACCAGCAATAATATCTTATGCATAGTGGCGCAAAAATATCTTACACGTCTTTATTACAAGAAGAATCAGAGGTGTCAGATATTTCTGTCCCGATGTTGGCTAAGATGTTATTGTACGTAAAATTTAGTATTTGAAGTCGTTAATGTAGTACTAGACCTTTCTTTTTCAGTCTAGGCGCTATAAGCTGACACTTTTCAGGGTGAACGTTTTCGTTACTTTTGGCTATTTGACAATACCTACTCATTTCAGTGAGTATCTTTAAAAGATTAACACACGTAACGTAGGTATGAAGAAAGACTTTACAAAAGAGGAAAGACTTTTAAGTCGCCAACCTAACATAATGTTAGAAGATATTACATATTCTTTGTCTTCTCTAACTTCCAGTATCATTAAGACTACATTTCAACGGCGAGGTGCAGATTTATTCTATTCATTTTTCTACGTGAGTCGGCAAATCTCCCTGCGCTTAGCAGAACCTCTGCAGCATTCGTTATACTGCAGTTTTGGAGCCGAGATATCCCAAGCTTTAGCTGTTGAATCGCCAAGTTTAAGCAATTTGTATAACTCTAACACTCATTCTCATAGCGATAAAATCCGTGCTTAAAATATGCAATTTTCCCCTTTGCAATCTCCAAGAAGATGAAATAATAAAGTTTTTAAACAATTACCTTATCAGAGAATTAAAAATCATAGCGCGTCAAAGCAGAGTTCTTTGACATAAGCATTTTTTCATGGACTTGTTGTAACACAATCATGAACATAACAGCGTTTAAATTATGTCTACTAGCTTTAGTAAGTAACAATTGTTTTGTTTTATATTTAAATTTAATTCAAGGTTAGTAGTTATCTGCCATTTAGTATTTTAATTACAGATTTTCATTTCGTGGGCTAGTGCGACGCGGGAAAAAACTCGTAAGTATTTTTTTAATGTTTCAACAAGTCTGCTTTTATAATTTAAATTAATATAAGCAATTCATATTCAATATCTAGGTTCTGTTGTTACTCTGTGACGTATGACGTACGATTTTTAAAGTATTGCGTTGTATCACATTGTCATTGTTATTCTAACCGTAATATATTTTCTGATTGGATTGAGTTTAAACAAAGAAAAAGGTGTAATTGATTAATCTTATGGATAGTGTCATTATGGAAGACAAAATATGCCGTAAGCATTACAGAATAACAGCACAGAGTAATATCACCGTCTTTCTAAATATTAAAAATAAATTAATACAACCTATTTGTCTCTCTCAGTCAACATTCGAATAGGCTTTGATTTAACAAACGGGAAAAATGGAGAACCAGCACTGCGGCTACGCAATTATGATGGTAATATTATCTTCTCCTTTTTTAACCTTTGGTATACTGAAGCACTGATTAGTGCTCAATTTTCATACATATTCTCGTATTTTTAATTTTTTCGTAGATAATGATAATCAGAAGAGACTGGAACTTGGTACTTTTTCACTCTACAGCACACGAAAGGATAAAAGCAGGGTATCCTCCATTTTTCTCTATCCGTTATCACTTTATATGACTTGACGGCAAACTTCCGTTCTATTTAACTTATTATGTTACTTATGTTTCGTTTATCTCTTCCTCGCTTTTTTACTGTTTCCTCCTTTATGATGTTCTTTAATAAGTTGTCATGAAGTATTTGTAGGGTGTCCCCATAATTATTCCGGCTTAACCTTTCGAAACCCGATACATATAGCGAAAAAACAAAACAGTCATTAATGTCTGAAATTAGAATTGCTCATGCAATAAGACCTAAAAGATGTTGATCGGCTCGGCTCGGCGCAACTCGGCTAGCCGAGGACGTTCGTCTTGTTCCACGTCAATAATTATAGGGAGACCCAAATGAAAGAGGTTCCGCTACTTTACCTATAATGTTATCAATGGTATTTAATACTCTTTGCTAAATTTGAAAGTGAACATATTCAACTTTTATGCAGTACAGATTACATGAGGATAAAATTTAATCCATTATTTTTTGACGACTTAACTATATGAATTCTTATCTCCGCCATCTACGGATATGTATGAATCCTTCGAATACACTTCAGGTCCGGGGCATTTTGTGCATTTACTACTCTTACATACTATGCTACCAATAAGTATAAAAGGTATCTTCATTGCATATCACACCAGGTGTACCTATGTCTTCGCTCACTTCGTCATTGCGCCTGACTTTCTTAATTGGCTACGTTGTAGCCTGGACTAGCAATTTTTCGTTGTTTATATATCTCCCCCCCCGCGTGTGGTTGCCGGGTTAGAATAGTGCCACTCCATGTCTTCCCGTGGATGTCGTAAGAGGCAACTAAGGGAATATAGGCTTGTAGTACTGTTAGGCGATGGGCTTGCAACCTGTCACTAATACGCTGGTAAACATCTTAGCCTAATTGTGCAAATTGTGGTTACAGAGTTATCAACAAGTTTTTTAGAGTTGTTGGTAATTCTGTAGCTCTGCCTACCCCACTCTGGGAATGAAGGCGTGAAGGTATGTATGTATGTATGTATGTATATATCTGTTACGAACGGTGGGCCCGATATCGGGTCGATGGTGCTAAATGTGCTGTTAGGCCGGAATACACTATTCAACTTCGATATAAATAAGAGTTGTCTTAGAGAATATCCCTGGGCTGCAAAGTTGCCGAGCGATCCACACTTCGAACATACCTTACTAAACTAGGGTGATGCCACCAGTGTTGACACTCTAAGCTGACAGGAATTCTAGGAAAGCTAATGGACACTTAACTCTTAATTCAAAGATCTTGCGAACATAAATTGACTGTTGGGAAACCAATCAAAATAAATGAACCTACCTTCTGTAAAATAGGAATCAAGTGTCCATCAATTGTCCTTGTCCATTACTGGTTCCATCACCCCCATCTCTTGAAAAGAAAGTTATTCTTGACAAGTAGCACTTTGCGAACGTTACGACTGCAAACGTCAGAGAGTGTGTCTGATATACGTAAGCTGACATGCGTTCACCTAATTCATTTCATACATTTGGACATGTTTCTACTGTCGTTAACTTTCGTAGAAAATTGCTAGACTTACTAAGGCCGTATTATAAAGTGTTAAAACCTGAACAAAGAGTAAAAGGGACAGAGCTATAAAAGTTACATATCTCTGTCGCGTTCTCTGTCTGTTTCCCATATTGCCAATAATAGTGAAGTATTGCTTATTTTTAGACAGGTCAGGAAAGGACAAACACAATAAACATCATAATTTGAGAGCGGGATCTAATAGCGCTCCCGCCAGCGAAGAGAAGAAACATTCAGATGCAAAACACGCAGAAATCCGAGCTGACACCGACTCCGATGACTCTGCTGGTAAATATTCTTTATTTTCATACTATAATATAATGCACACCACTTAACATGAACCTGCGGGAACGTCGATTTTTAGGTGTCACACACAGGTAGGTGTAAGGGCGCGTTACCATAGCGACCGCATTGTTACCTGCGCGATAACCGCCATATAGGTTCATTTTACGTGGTGCGGATTATAATATAAATCCGTTTTTACCTAAATTTCGTATTAACTATACTTTTTAGCATCAGGTAAAGAAGTAGCTCAAGATCCCAACCCCAAAAGCACAATGGGTGTCAAAAATGACGAATTTGAACCTGAAGGTAAGTCAACGTTTTTTTTTTTAATAATTAGGAGTGGTGTTACTTTTCATGCGCTTAAAATGTTACTTTAATCTCCGCGTATCGGGGCTAAAGCTCCTTATTAATCTCTAGGGATAAAAGTTTTTTTTTTTCTTTGGAAACCCCTAAACATCCAATTACGGTGTTAGTGAATGGAGGATTATTGCCATTTTGAATGTTCATCCATTTGTGGCTTCAAGTCGGACGCGTCTGCTGTATAATATTAACATTCTATATGTTATTTTATTGTTCTAAGTTTGTGCGTTGTCGACCCTAAAAAGTGAGTGTGAGATAGTACATAAAGACGGACGGACATTGCGAAACTAAAGGTTACTTTGACAGCGGAACCATTTTTGCTCATTCTGCTAACTGTAGGTGAGGATTGTGCGAACCTCCAATAATGTTTGTCCTACCGCTTCGTTTGTCTGAATTATTGATTGTCCTAAACTAGTTTTCAGCTGACTAAGCTTTCCTAAAATACCTGCGGTTAGGTTAAGTTAAGTTTGTATTATAACAACACTAAAAAAAAACGGCCAAGTGAGAGTCGGAGTCGCCCATGAAGGGTTCCGTAGCAGTAATTTTATTAAACCTTAATCGACGTTTCAAAAAAAATACTTACTAGATCTCGTTCAAACCAATGTTTGGTGGAATTTTGCATGGTAATCATATTTTTTTTTAGTTTTATCATTCTCTTATTTTGGAAGTTACAGGGGGCACATTTTACCACTTTTGAATTGACTCCCGCGAAAAATTCTTCCGTTTAGAAAAAAAAAGTTTCTTAGTTAGAAACTGAAATCGGTTAGACCGTTTAAAATTTACAAGCTAAACGTATCAATTCATTTCGTACAATGTCGCCTGTATTCACTAGCTAGTTGAGTGTAAATTCAATGCATAGCAAATGTTTTTTGTAAGCGTTGTCATCGAGCGGAATTATAAACTTTATTCGTCTATCCGTATGTTTATTTGTGTAGCGGTCTATAGCACCGTAGCTCCAGCAATGACACAGTTCAGAAAGGGTTCACTGAATTGGTGCAAGTGTATTCAATGTCCGTTCGACTGGCAAACATAACGGTATATAAAGTACCTATACAGTCGAGCTGATCTTTTAAGGACTTGCAAAGTTGACCGAGGCTGTGGTAAAGTTTTCAATCTCCTAATGTGTTTGGGCTCATAATACATATTGTTTGTTTGAACAAGTATGTTTGGAAGGTCTGACTATGCGCCTAATGTAGTTAGTAGAATTCTAATTCATGGCGTACAGTCACTAGCAATAGTGAATATGGGTGTATATCGGTTGGTCTAAAATTGTTTCACCACATGTTTTTTTGCATACCAACGTTTTGCAAACAATATTATGGATTTAGCCTTTGTCAGATGTGAACAAAAAACAACAAAACATATACATGCAAAAAAATCTTCATGCTCAAAAAGAAGCATGCCATTCAATATCACAAAACAAAACCAAACATTTTCGACAAAAAGTTTTATTTGATGGTTGGTACATTTCTCGGTTTCCATGTGACCATGTTATCGATTTCAACTGCCAAAGTTTAAAAATGTCAATCTTACACAGGTGGCCAGAGCGACAGGCGCAGGAAGAGAGCAGCTGATTTCTACCGCAGGTATGTAGATTCGTAGTTCGATGGATGAACAAGATGTCCGACCAATAACGACCAGGAGTTCTATTCTACTTTGTTTTATTGACTTGCTCGTATATCGTAATCATATCAGTCGCCAACAAACTGACTCACAGTTTGGCGACATTATGGTACCTACTATGTAAAAAAACATATTTACTTACAATAAATTAGAAAAAATATATAATAGTCAAAATTATAAATGCTGATAAAACTTCAACATAATAACTACAAATACCTATAACATAATACAACTAACTGCCAGTGTCGCGGCAGTCGCTGCCGCGAGCTGCTAGAGGGGGTGTTCTTTTTATAGTGGTGATTATTATTTACATATTTGAGTAGCTTAGTTTTATTTTAATTTAAATAAGTTTACTTTTAACCTGTATTATACGTATTATTATTAGTACCTATATACATACATACATACATAAACTCACGCCTTCATTCCCAGAGTGGGGTAGGCAGAGCTACAGAATAGGGAAAATGCATGTTTTTTTTTTACAGCTTCAATTGAAGCTGATTCATGTAACAAACAGATCACAAAAATCATTTTTTGAATAACTATAAAAATAACCAAGATATAAGCCAACAAAGATTTGTTCCTATCTCTTTCTAGAAAAACGGAATTTTACATGGAGTTTATATGGCCGCAGTGCACAATGACGTCACGGTGCACATCGGATCTCTCTGTCTAATTAGAAGTTTGAAATGCTTATAACTTCCGTATTTCTTGACCGATTTTAATTTTAATTTCCGTTTTGGTGATCTCTTTTACGGTATTTTCATATTTTGATGAGAAATGCGATTTTTAAAATCCATGCATATTCCCTATTACCAAGCACTCTTAAATAAGTTGTTGATAATTCTGTAACCACGTTTTGCACAATCAGGCTAAGATGTTTACCAGTGTATTAGTACCTATGTTATATTAAATAAATCATATTTGTTAATAGTTATTTAATCAGAAAAAAAAACAAACATTAACATAAACATTTAAAAAAACTACGAATTTAAGTAAGATACGCTAAAACAACGATTTTTAAATTTAAACATTCGAAATGGCAGCATTCGTGACAGGCACTCGACGCAACCGTCGTCCGGCAGATAACGTCAATACTACCTTTACACTTTCGATAAAAATAACGCTACCTGAATGCATATTGTGGCGGGCACTGTGGCCCTAATAGGGACTATGCATGAATTTTTAAATCACTTTTCTCCACAAAATATGAAAATACCATAAAAGAGATCACCACAAGTGAAATTAAAATTAAAATTAGCCAAGAAATATGGATGATACAAGCATTATAAACTGATATTTAGACAACGATTAGACAGAGAGATCCGATATGTACTAAGGTAAACGCAGCTATCAACGACCCATCGAAAATCTGCAGGTATTACCGACCTATAAGTATAATTCGAATTTTTAACGTTTCTGCGACTGTTTGAGCCGCAGGTAATAGATAAAATACACGCGTTTGTTCGTTGAGCGGCGGATACTCTTAAGTTAGTGTGCGTGGCAGTGCGAAAAGGAGATAAAATACATCAGTTTCTGTGCGGCCGGCGTGGACGCAGGTCTTGTCGTACTGGCCCTTGTTCCTGCAGGTAAGTACCCAATTTTTCTGCTTAAGACATTTAATGCATATTATTGATACCTACAATTATCGTGCAATTATTTATGTATACATTTACTTATAAATTCTTGAATTTGTAATGCATTTAATTGAAAAAACGTCACTTTATATCATAAAACTTTAATTAAAAATAGGGCGGTGATAGCTTCTTCCATTTTACTAGTTGCAGCCATTACCGACTCATGAGTCGGTAATGGCCGCGACGTAGAGTTTCGTTTTAATATCTTTTCTGTTGAAATTTGACAATTATCCAAGCATTTGTATAAACCATTTTAATAACAAACAATCAGCCTTTGTATAAATCTATTAGCGTTATACAATAATTTGTGTAGTTTTCTTTTTTTTTGCGTTGTAAATTTATTGAAAATGACTACATTTTTCATAACTCGATATACTTTAGAGACAATAATTAATTAACCATAATTTAATAAAACTTGGTTTTTGTAGTTGAATGTTACATACATACATACCTTCACGCCTTCATTCCCAGAGTGGGGTAGGCAGAGCTACAGAATTATGTTGTATTACTTTAATCAATCACGGTCTCTTATACAGTCAGGAAACCACCGATTATAAATATTATGTACTTTTCTTAAGTCGGTAATACATTTTACTATTATACCCTACATATTCCACCCACATGGGTCGGTAATAGCAACAATGAGTAACTATTAGCGACCCTACACAAATAATTAGGTAGGTATACTTAAGTATTTCATGGTAAGTAATATTATTTATATTGGTGTAAATTGTGGTCCAAGAATTGATGATATATTTAATTGAGAATCTAGATGCCTAGGCCGATCTGAAACACCCTCGTGTATGTCCAACGATTTTCATTGGTTTCTGCGTTTTTTGAAACTTTTGGGAAATTTCAACAATAAACAGATTAAGTACTTAATTCTGCGATAGTATTAAAACAGTTTGGTTTAAAGTGTATTTTTCTGAAAGTAGTCTAGTAAAGTATTCATCGTATGAAATTATTTAAAAAAACTGCTATCTAACCGACGTTTAAATAGAATTTAAAGTGTCTAGCAGACTAAGCTAACAAGATTGGACCCCACGAGGGATTTAGTTATACTTTTAGGTGGAGTAGTGGCAGGATCTAAGACCACTGTATGCTTAATATCAGCCTTCGATTTTCTTTATTTTCTGACAGTCGTTAATAGCTGCAAAAAAAACGTTAATAGCTTCACAGCCATTACTATGGGTCCGTAATAGAAACAATCGACTTACCCACTTTATTAATACTTTTTCACAAGAAAATGCTTTATTTTGAAGCATTTAACGTGGTAAATATAAACCCAATATTCAATATTACCATATAAAAATAATAAAAATACTGTGACGGCTACCAATATTCCTAATAAGTATGATCAATTTCAAAATTGCCTTAGGAGGGTCGTTGATAGCTGCATTTACCTTATGACTTCATGTAACTGGTTGGCCATAATATTATAAACTCCAAGTCAAATTCTGTTTTGCTAGAAAGACTAAGTAGGAACAAATACTTGTTGGCTTATATCTTGGTAAGTTTATAGCTATTCAAAATAGTACATTACTGCAGAGGCCGCGAAGTCAGGGATTTAAAGACGAGTTTGGGTTAAACCGGGGGCCGGATAGAACGAGTCCTTCAATCCCTGTTCCGGCCAAGGATTGTATAGTGCTTTTCTCAAGCGATGTGAGGAAATATTAAAAGTAATTTACTAAAATCTTACGATGGTAATCTTAAGACTGCAATCGTAAGATGGCAATCTCAAAATTGCAATCTAACAATGGCAATCTCAAGACTGCAATCTTACGATGGCAATTTCAAGGCTGCAATCTTACGATGGCAATCTCAACAGTTAAATATTACGATGGCAATCTCAAGACCGTGCAATCTTATGATGGCAATTTCAAGACAATTTTTTTTCTGGTTGTTTATTACATTTTATGAATTAGCTTTCATTGAAGCTGTGACAAAGAGTCATGAACATTACCTCGTTCGGCAATAAAAAAACAATAAAATCGTTAATAAAATAAAATTGCCTTTGCCGGCCGCCATTAATGACTAGTAAATAAAAGATATCGAAACGTTGACAATATACGATTACATGTCAAACTAAAGCAATATGGTTTCCCACAGTAGAATAGAGGCCCTGACATAACAATTGTCCGCCAAAAAGCTTTTTACCCGACTGGCGAAACAGGAGAGTAATGTGATTATCAGCCTATATAATATGTATGTTTGTTCCTTTGTGGCCCTCTAGAAACTAAACGCGTGGGCCGATTTTGATGATTCTTATGTCAATCGATTTGTCTTAATCTTGTTAGTAGGTACCACAAAAGATATGACAGTAATTAAAATTCAAAATGGCGGCAACTAGCCGCTAAATTGTAAAAAAGAAAAAAAGTCGCCGAACTATGACAAATGGAAACTCATTGAATTGAACAGGTATTTAAAAAAACATCTTTAGGTTTATTAAATCATTTAAAATTTTGAAAGATCATTTTAGGATGTATAACAATTAAATGTTTAGCAACAACAGTCGGGTTTTTTAAAACTTTCTATTTGTTGTTATTTATGACTAGACCTAGAGATTTTCCTAGCACGAACGACGTGTTGTTAGTGCTTGACACAGTAAAAACATCGACAATCCTGCTATCGATAACCACTACTTCAACGTCATAGAGGAAATAATTGTACATCATTATAATATAGTTACATACATACATACATAAACTCACTCCTTCATTCCCAGAGTGGGGTAGGCAGAGCTAAAGAATTACCAACAAGTCTTAAAACTTCTTGATAATTCTGTTATAATATAGTTATTAAGAAAATAATCAAAATTAAAGCTCATTGAAGTGCCTAATGAGAAAATAGCAAAATCATTTCAATAAGGAAAAAAATACAATCATTATGTCATATTATATATAGCAATGTGGTGTGTTTTAAAAAGTAAGATAAGAATAATAAGTTAATAACAAAACTTTCAATGTATTAATATTTTTGGCACATACTTCAATGAAAATAGCTCGTTGACATTGAAGTGGACTTATCGATAACAAGATGGTCGATGTTTTTATTGTGTCAAGCACTAACAACACGTCGTTCGTGCTAGGAAAATCTCTAGGTCTATTTATGACTGTAATTTGCTACAAATATTTATATCATTGTCAAAGCCAAAATACACTGGCAATCGAAAAATCGGGTCACTTTTTACAGAATTGCTGTTCAAGGTAACACCGTTATTAACGCTCGTTAATAAAGCTGGAGGTAAAAGTTATTTATTTATTAATTTATCTAAAAATAATAAACAGCTTAACACTAGGGTACTGTGAATTACATACTAATTATAAATTAACAAACACAACCAAATGAATAATAAAAAATATAAGTAATACAAGACATGAGTCATGTCATGACTTTATATGTAGACAGAAGGAAAGTATTATTTAAACTGAAGAAATGCGGGCATCCATCTTCTCGCATAACTTCAATCATTCAATACACACATCCTTCCATCCACTGGCAAATACATCACAATTAGGGGCAAACTCTACAAGCGTGTTCACCAAATGCAAGGCGTGAACCAGTGTTGACTTGGTGTGAGCCAGAGTGCGCGCCGCTGAAGAAACCATTTTTGGTTTTGATTATACAGGGTGTCCCAAAATCGGTAAACCACATTGACACCGGAGGTAGGTCAGCTTAAGAGGTGCCGAACTAGCCTAACATGACCTCAGTAAAATGTGCACGGTTTTCGAGTTATTGCCAAATTAAAGGTTTTTATAAATTTTCACCTTTTTTAACACTGTTTGTGCCAGGATTCAGGCGAAAAGCTCTCGAACTTATTTTTTTTTAAATGTAGGGAGCCTGGGATAGTTTATTAAGATACCAAAAGTGTTATTTTGTCAATAACTAATGTAAATTTATGAAAAATATTGGATTAGTCTCGATTTAAATTATCAGTAAATCATTAATTTCAACTTTTGACACCTGCCGTGAAAAAAATTTACTAGAAGCGAAACGAGCAAATGATGTTTAAAAATTGAGCATGTTATGCAGATTCAGAAATGGTACAATACAAGTATCTTACTGCGATAAGAAAAGCATTCAATAACACTTTTCCGATGCCGCAAACCGTCGCCGTCAGGTAAAAACAATGCCGTACGATGTGATATCGCATTTGAGGCCTAAACATCTTATTTTTTGCCAAATGCACGAGATCGAAAGAGATGGAAATAATGTGCATCTCGGGCTGGATGAAAGTTGATGACCAAAAAAAAAACGGGTTTAACTTTCAATGATTTATTTTAATACTTAAAATTAGTTACAATAAATGTCCAAATTGTCTGCCTCGGACTCTAATACATAAATAACACCGTCTCAAAAAATTTCGGCTCAATTTTCTTAAGGTAATTCCCGATATGGTCCGGGCTGCGTCGAATACACGCTGCCGCAATTCTTCTTCACATCTTATTGGCTTTGCATAAACTTTATCTTTCAAACATCCCCAATAAAAAAAATCCAATGGGTTTAGATCCGGGGAACGCGGTGGCCATAAAATTGGACCCAATCGCCCAATCCATCTCTCGGGGAATGTGTTGCTGAGGTGTTCGCGGACTAGTCGAGCGTAGTGTGCCGGGCAGCCATCTTGTTGGAACCACATCCTTTGTCTCAGTGCCAACGGTGTATCTTCTAAAAGTACTGGAAGATCATTTTCCAAAAATTGAAGATAATTTGTTCCATTCAAAATAGCTGGCAGTTCGACCGGTCCTATTATTTGGCCGTTAAAAATGCCCGTCCACAAATTAATTTTGAATTGGTATTGGGACCGGTCTTCTCTTTGTTCATGTGGGTTTGACAGCTGCCAGCTATGGGTATTATGTAAATTTAGATATCCATCCCTTCTGCAGGCTGATTCGTCGCTCCACAGTACTTCATTGAAGAAATTAGGATTTTCCCTGTATTTCTGAGTCATCTTCCGACAAAATTCAACACGGTGTGCGTAGTCCGTTGCAAGTAGTGTTTGGACGCGTTGGATATGGTAGGGATGGTATTTATGACGATTTAAAATTCTTTGTGCCGATGATTTGGGGACTCCAGTGCGGCGTTCAATAATTCGCACTGAAGTTCCTGGCTCCGCTCGTACTTCTTCCAAAACCACGTCGTCGTTAACAGTCCGAGGTCTTCCTCCTTGGGTACTCGTTCCTGGTAGCCTGCCCTCGTGATAAGCGTTTAAGGCTCTTAAAATGACGTTATGAGTCGTTGGATTTCGACCTGGATATCGTTCCGAGTACAACCTTGTAGCCAATCTTGCGTTGTACGTAACATTGCCTCGACTTGAAACATGCCTAGTTTCACCGTAAATCAAGAGCATGTCAGCGTAGTCGCCATGAGTGTACTGGGGATCACGGTTTGCCATCGTTGTTGTCGTAGCAGTTCCACAAAGCAAATCAGAGTCCAATAGAGTGCCGAGTTGTCGTTTTCAGAGAAATCAGAGTCCAGAGAAAAGCCAAGTCGATAATAACACACAGATGGAACGCAGAGAACACGGGTGTCGCACGAAACGCAAGGTAACGAACTGATTTGGTTCGAAGGCTACTGCTTATCGTGCTACTTGTAAATAAACGGACAAAGCACTCTATCCATCCCTTTCTTTAAACAATTGGTAAAGCAAGGCAGGTACAAAGCCCGAAGTGGAGGGGTCCAGGTAGAAATCCACACGTGCTATTAGTCACCGATATCCTTCAAAAGGGAGATGAACATTATTTCCATCTCTTTCGTTCCCGTGCATTTGGCAAAAAATGAGATGTTTAGGCCTCAAATGCGATATCACATCGTACGGCATTGTTTTTACCTGACGGCGACGGTTTGCGGCATCGGAAAAGTGTTATTGAATGCTTTTCTTATCGCAGTAAGATACTTGTATTGTACCATTTCTGAATCTGCATAACATGCTCAATTTTTAAACATCATTTGCTCGTTTCGTTTCTAGTAAAATTTTTTCACGGCAGGTGTCAAAAGTTGAAATTAATGATTTACTGATAATTTAAATCGAGACTAATCCAATATTTTTCATAAATTTACATTAGTTATTGACAAAATAACACTTTTGATATCTTAATAAACTATCCCAGGCTCCCTACATTTAAAAAAAAATAAGTTCGAGAGCTTTCCGACTGAATCCTGGCACAAACAGTGTTAAAAAAGGTGAAAATTTATAAAAACCTTTAATTTGGCAATAACTCGAAAACCGTGCACATTTTACTGAGGTCATGTTAGGCTAGTTCGGCACCTCTTAAGCTGACCTACCTCCGGTGTCAATGTGGTTTACCGATTTTGGGACACCCTGTATAGGTGATTAGTAGTATCCAAAAGTTTGTCACGAGCCTTTCTAGCTGTAAAAAAGTTTTTATGTATGAACGTAGAAAACGTTACTAAAATATAACCTACAAAAATCATTGTTATTACAAATAAAAACAAACTTATAGTCATCAAAGTTTTAGTCTGCCGAAAATATTACTTACGTGAAAGGAGCTTTTCAATAAGCTATGTCGGTCGTTATTGGTCGGTGGGGACACGTTTCATAAATTTCCGCCCAATCTCCTTGTGTTGTTGTTTTCCACACTGTTTTGTACATAACAGTTAACAAAGACATGCTATGCCCGATGGTATCTTATCGCAAGTCCGAAGTTTTGTTTGGCAGTTGTTTCATTTATCCGAAAAAATCATTCGTTGTTTTTTTACTGGACCCATTATCATTTCTATGTGTTTAATAGAGATATAAACATACATCGTTATCGCGGGAGCAAAAACGATTTGACAGTAGTGAAAGAGTATGACAAATAGGCAATAACAGAAGTGACACTCCTATTGAGAAACGTTTATACCTACGAGTTCAAAATGTATACATTTTCTTTCAAATATCTTACCTCCGTACTTGACTTGATCAGTAGTACATATTTAAAAAGATTAGCTACGCAATCCTAACGTCAACCGCTAGTCACTTTTCCTGCTACTTTAGACATTTTTCATTCTTGATTGATTTGATATGTACAAAAACATACAAAAGTATATCTAAATTAAATATGAGTACAAATGGAAAACATATATTTAAATAGTGAAAACTATTTTTGTACCTACTTAAAAATACAGGATTTGACATAATATTTTTTTATATTAAATTTGACACGTTGACTAATAGAAGCGTTTACTCAGTGTAAGACAAGTTTGATTGACCGTTTCCAGCGAAAACTTAGTCCTAGATATGAAGAACTTCTTAGAGGCTAAGAGTGTTTAGGCAGAATATTCCATTTATACTAAACATACATTCTGTTATATGTGTTCTTTAATAGATTTGTTTTTGCTCCCGCGATAACGATGTATTGATATAAACCATGAAAGTAAAACGGTTTTAGAAAAATATTTTTTCACTTATGGAAATTCGGACAAACCAAACAGTTGGTAACTAATGGTAACTAAATTTGACCCTGTGATAGGGTTAAGGAAATTATTTTCTAAACCACTTTGGACTATGTCAAAGTGACTGTAAATAAAATCAAAAGCATCTTACATTTTGATTGATTACGTCACTTTGATATAGTCCAAAGTGGTCTAGAAATCAATTTCCTTTTCTGTACTAGCCCTTTTGCAATGCCCTCTTTTATTTATGACATTTTACTTGGATAATTTGAATTACCGGGCGGAAAGTACTAAATCACTAAATCTAATGTGTTCTTTATATGAACATTGGGCAGATCGAGTGTTTACATATTGACTGTACTAAAACGTTATTTTTACTTTATTTAATTTTGCAGGCACTGGTGGTCTCGTTCAGATATAGAATAAAAGTGATGACTTTTATTTTAATAAATTAACTTACACTTAACATGTTTTTATTTTAAATAACCTTTCCACATAAGAATCCTAACTAATCAACCAAACGGCCACCATCAAAAGTCAATTAATGACTGATTGAAGCAGGCAGGACCAACAGCCCCGTGGTCGCCATATTGGACAATCTGTGGTTTCAATACGAACCTAGAGCATTAAAACTGCAGATCGCCCAATAGCGATCATGGAGATGTCACTTCTGACTGCTTCCAGCAGTTTGAAAAAGCAATGAGTTAAGTATTGTGTCTTAAATGTCTCAGAGTTCGGTTACTCACACTCTCACTTAAATGTTGCTATCGCTTTCTATATAGCTATGTTATTTTCTTGACAACACGTAACGAAAGAGAAAACGCAAAAAAAACATTGCATGATTTTAAAGTTTACAATAACAAAGTCTAATAAAGTTTTTCGGGTTCGTATAAATTTGGTAAGACTCGCATTAGTGAGCTATTTCTAGAGCTATCGCACTGTATGTACATTCTTGTAGAAAAAAGAGTAAGTGATGTTGAAAGTTGCAGAGTTGGTAAATTTGACAATTATTTATAATTCCTTCCATTCAAAGTTCATTCATACTAATATAATTATTTTATCTTATAAATGCAAAGCAATTCGGTTTGTTTAGTACATTGGTAAATGGCTTAATCGATTTTAATTAAATATGGAATGGAAATAGTTGGAACCCCAAAGAATTATATTCACAATAACGTAAGATCCCGAGGTTATATCGACAAACGAGTTCAAGACGGACGAAGTCACGGGCAAAAGTTAGTTTCCTATATCTATAGGTCTATTATTTGCTTTGCATAGAAGTGAAAGTGAAAAAAAACAAGTAACAACGATCGAAAAAGATAATATTTACACTATTATATTTTATTTATCTTGTAAGTAGATTAAGGTTCAGAGCACCTCACCAATACACGTCAAATAAATAATATTTTTCATGTTCCTATCAATCGGACTTAATAGGTACGCTAGCAGCTCTTTCATCAACAGAGCTTGTAAACTGTATAACGACCGTTTTTATGATGCTGATATATTTGCTTCGTCAATCCTCATATTTAAGACCACCATCAGCCGTCTTAGCACTTAGTCTGTTTTTTGAATTCGTTTTTTTTTCTTTTGTTCCTTTCAGAATTTCTTTGTATAATCTTTGCCAACTAAAAACTAAACTAAACGTGAACTTTGTACCCACGTGTTATTTGTACTTTTAAGTCTTTTAACTTGTGGTAACTTTAGTGGTTGATGTTGTTATATAATTTTTAGGTCTTAGTTATGTTGTACAGTTTGTTATCCTAAAAAACATTAAAACAACATTTAATATAGACCCTTGGGCATAAACAAGTTATAGAGCCACAATTTAGTGATATTGATGACGTTGTTTCCATGGCTACATAGGAATGAAATTGGGGTGTTATTGTCTTAAAAACGGCGTTCGTTCGGTCGACCGAGTGAACGAGTGAACGCGGCTCAGCTTATATAAACCGCCGACTTTATGTAATCCCGTCAGAGCGTACAAAACACATTTTAGCGCGTGCATTCTCAACTAGGCAGCCTTATACGTTCGATCGTTCGAAAGGAGCCCTGTTGCCTGATTGAGAATGCACGCGCTAAAATGTGTTTTGTACGCTCTAACGGGACTACTTAAACGCACCGGTTTATATAAGCTACGCCGCGTTCACTCGTTCACTCCTTTGACCGACCGAACCCCGTTTTTACGAGAATAACACCCCTGGCCAACTGTACATGCGTCTATATTTAAATACTTCCCTGCAATAAGTGGTCTCATTCTATTAAAATCTAGCTCCTTTCTCCGCCGTTCCCTGAAATTAATGAATTATTCAGAGCTGAGATTCCCACTTCGTTCAATTTTAACTTTCACTCGGTTTATTTGATTAGGCTCAAGCTTTTCTTACTGTGATTTTTTCCGATATTGATTTTTAGAAGCTGTTGACGGAGAGCTCCCCACATAAATAATGTATGATCACGTGGAAACTGGTGGCACTTTATTGCCAATTCGATGTCTGTATGTGGCACGTTTAGCTCTTTAATGTTCGCGGTAACAAAACAGCATTCGTGTGATACATTGTTGAATGATCAGGTAAGTGAATGAGTCAAAAAATGTATACTTTTCTTTAATTAACTGTGTGATAAAAAATCGGGCTTTAGTGAGATCAGAACAACATTAGTGTTATTAGGATATATGTTGACGATTGAAGAAAGGCAATACAATAAATATAATAATTATACTGCCCTCCTAAGGAGAAAAGACGTATCTACTATATGAATTGTATTGAAAATCCAACCTTATTATTAATTCTTGAGAGTTTAATATGCTTCTATGAATTGATTGCACATGCACCTTTTCTCACAAAATAATAAGGGCACAAAGCTCTAGGGTTGTACCACGCATGGGTAATATGGGTATGGATACTAATAATTATAGTACTAGACAACGATAAACGTACCAATTCATTTAGAGATATACATATCTACTTAAATATTAGAAAACACTTTAAAATACTCGCGCTTATCACACAGTTGTCTGCCGTTACTGGGAAACGACACCCGGTACAGGGTAGCGTGGTCAGGGTCACTACCAATTATAGATTAACTTGTGATCGTGTGTCATTTGTTTGCCACATTTATTGTCACGACTGACTACTCGTAGATGATGTTATATTAGATATTAGGTGTTACCTGTTGTATCTACATTGAGGTTTCTGATTCCGTTATTGGCAAGATTGAGTGACGAGATGAAATGTTTGGACCCAAGTTGTGAATGTGTGTTTATTTTATATTTACCTATAAAAAATTGATATAATTTTGGAACTAATATCAGTGTTCATTAACTGTGGACTATGGAGTAAGTGTAAAACTTTAACAGAAAATGAGCATTGAGAAGGTAAACGAGCACACACGCCTCCGATGGTCATTAGCGGCCTTTACACGTAAAGTTCGGACCGCGGGAAACGCCACGCACATATTTTAATATTACGTTGCATTTACACGTACAGTTTGGAACGAAGATTAGAAGGACGCGTGGCGTTTCCTGCGGTCCGAATTTAACTTTTACAGGCCGCTATTAGGATCTGAGGCCTGTGGATATTTGATATATCTAGATACCTAACTAACTACCTAAGACGATATGCCTCTATGCCAACATTTGCTAGACATTTCACACTCTACAATCTGCCGACACTGAAAATATTTACGTTATTTCTTTAAGCCAGATTTTGATTGTCTTTTTTTGAAGTGAAAGAGAAAAATAATTAAAATAAAATCTAAGGATTGAAAAACAGGTTTTATTTAGTATCATAAAGATATAATTCTATGTTGGCGATTGAAGACAGGCAATGATTTAAGCCCGTCACGGTACTAGGCGAACAGAAACAAAATAGCGTCATATTCCATCGGGTAGTTTCCTGATAACAGTGACCGGGTGCGGAAATTCGAAGGCGGTTGATCCCTCAGTGCGTTACGAGTTACGGATAGAGTTCATAAGCTTGAACTATTTCTGACAGTGCTTTGGGTATTCGCAGCTGGATATAGTTGGGGTGAGCGCCCCCGAATTCAAACCTAATGTTGGTATTAGGGAATGAAAATAACCGGTTAAAACTGATTTTAACCGGTTATTTTCATACAAAAACGGCTAATAAATAACCGGTTAAATTGCATTCTTTAGTTGGTATGGAAGGTGGACTGTCGTTTAGTTAAATAAATACAGGTATCTAACTTTATATAGATGTACCTGTATATAGGTTAGATTTTCTGTTTTTGGTTTAGGATGTACTCGTATTTTACTAAAAACTTGTGGTGTCAAAATTCAACGCTGTCTTTAAAATATCTTAATTTCTTTAGGTGTTGTAAGGTTGTCGTAATAATTTCGAACTGAATAATGTCCCATTTTGTATACCTAAGCCCGCTATCTTGTCTGACTGTTTCTTTGTGTGATTGGCACAAAATTTGCAATAAATATTAAATAACTTTGCGATGAGCTATAAACTTTTATTTTAAACCGACCAAGCGCGAGTCGGACTCGCGGACTAAGGGTTTCGAACGACTATACCAGTTGCCGTTATTAATATCGAGCAAAAAAAGGTAAAAAAAACACGTTTCTTGTTTGGGATTGGGAGCCCCACTAATTTTATTTTATTGTCTGTTTTTGGTATTTGTTGTTATAGCGGCAACAGAAATACATCGTCTGTGAAAATTTCAACTGTCTAGCTATCACGGTTCATGAGATACAGGCTGGTGACAGACAGACAGACGGACATTGGAGTCTTAGTAAGTTAGTAGTAGGGTCCCGTTTTTACCCATTGGGTACGGAAACCTAAAAATTGGATCGGGTTTTTTATTAACAATAGCGGCGTTATTGTCTTTGCGGATAAATCTCTCTAATAAATATGACATACCAAGATTACCAAGCCAATTACCAAATAAATTAAATTAATATACCTACTTATACGAGATATCTAACACACACATAATTAAGTTGAAGAAAAGGCGAGAGCGGATATGAAACGTTCCGTGTTCTATACATTCTATATCGTTTGGTGTCCTGCCGTATCATGAAATTAATACGTGCTCCTATATTCATCTGTTAACGACGGCATGTTGCAGTAATCCGACGCCCGTCCGGGGCCAACCGGGTCGGCCGAGTTCCCGCAAGATATTACCAAGCTCCTGCAAAATTACACTATTAAGCCGAATATATTGCGCCTCACAAACCGGACGGCGATTCCGAAAGTTTCCGATCGATTTATTATCTAACGCAACCATGGGTGCTATCGGCTGTTAAAGGGTATTACGAGGCGTTTGTAATTAATTAGGTTTTACAGGAGGTACCATCCAGCAGTCAGCTTCTCAATAACGGTCCGTTAATATCGCTATTACACACTGCGCTCGCGAATGACAGAGTTATGATTGTCATTTGTTCTTCATTGAAAAACCTTACTATTAAGGAACTGGTAATACCGTACGTTGTGTAACTTAGTAAGCTATTTTACAAACAAATATTAAAGATACCTCGATTTGATAAAGTTTGAAGTAAGAATAAATCCGGCTCAAAAAGGTTTGAGTTCACCCCAAGGCACCCACGTTGTATCAACATAATCAATTTCCTGTTGCTGTGACCCCGCTGAGTAAATCGCCAAAATAAATTGAAATTCGAACTGTTTAAAAAAGTTGGTACCGCTCCAGGTTGCTTAGGGAGTTAATAAGCATGTCTCCCGTTTGTTTTCCTCGGCCCGCTAGGTACTCCGTATAAAAACAGCGCAGGGATGCTGTTTTCCGGTTCGCCGCGCGCCTCAAAGGCGGCGTCTGTTCGCTCCCCCGGCGGATTAAAAGGTGCAATTTAAACAGATTCCTTTCCGACCAATTCAAGGATAATCGCTTCCTGTCTTAAAACAAAGAGTTAATTTAGAATCAAGCCTTTAACTTTGGGAGCACTGGATAAACAAACCCAATTAGGAGCCAGACTCCAGTCTCCCCCAAGGAACTGTCCTATACAGTACACAGATAATCATATCACAGATCACAGAGAGGTATTGATTTGAGCTCCGGAGCGCATAGCCTAGGCTCACAGCTCTAACTCTCAAACTTATAATTGAATTCAGCATCTTAATTAAACTGTAACAATCAAATCTAGAATAATGAGGAGACCTACTTGAGTCAGGTAACTACGCTGAATAGAACGATTGACCGTATCAAATAACTATTTATCTACAGTCTTCTATTTTCGGTTGTGTTAACAAAACTGAAACGGTAAATTTTATCAAGAATCATAACTTTCAGTGCACACAATAAAACGTAGCTGCTATGAAAGCCATGAAACCCCAATATCAAGAAGTAACTTCGAACATAACTCGACAAAAATGACTTGGTAAGTGAAGTTGTTTGCCCACAAAAGTTTTCGTCGGGTAAGAAGCTGAGTAAGTTTAGTAAATAATGACGAACCTTTCTACTGTAGACATGTAATGAACAAGAAATGTCCAGGTATACCGAGAAAGCAAACGATGAGGCGCGGTCGGTAACTTTGCGAGTTCTGTCAGACTTCAGTTGCTATCTACCGAACTGAAAGATACTAGCCTCATTTTTGCTCAGTGGCAACTTTTACCGATATACTTTTATAAGCTCATTTCTGCTCCCGCAACTTCAGAAAACTCTTGCTAACTCTAAGTAATTAAAGTTTATTCTATGGTTCATCATGCTTCAGAAAGATTTTTCTTTCGCTCACGCTTATAAATAGCCAAAAGTTTCCCTTTGAGATCTAATGGTGACTGTATAATGTTTCCAAGTAACTTTTGCTTTAAGAATATTGCATTTTGTAGCATGTAGAGCGGCAACGTCTTACTAAAAGTCACTTTAACGATATTTTAAAGATCAACCACGAACATTGTAGCAGCCAAGAGGTAGGAGATTTAAGACTTAATATAAAAATTGGTTTACCTATATCGCCAGTCAACTAATTTATTACCGCAATATCCGCAATTTTTAGAAGATTGTTTATCTTCTTTTCTTTATCTTTACATAGTATGAAATGAACTCGCTTCCGCTGTCTGTTCGCTTAGATCTTTGAAACTACTCAACGGATTTTGAAGCAATATAGGTAGATAGCCTTAAATGGAAATGGGCAGGGCACATAGCCCGAATTACAGATGGACGATGGACAAAACGTATTACGGAATGGGAAGGTCCAAGTGGAAAGAGATCCAAAGGAAGACCCAATGATCGTTGGAATGACGAGATCCAACGAATAGCCGGACGAGACTGGATTAAAACGGCGGAAGACAGGAAAAAATGGAGACAGTTGGAGGAGGCCTATACCCAAAGTGGGGCCATGTCTTGAAAATTCACACCACTCAAATTTAACTGCATATTAATTTTATTTGTAAAAGTCATGGAAATAAAGGCTTATTATTATTATTATTATTATTATAGGTAGATAGAGAGTTTCAAGAGGAAGGTACTTATGCATAAAACATTCTGGTTTATGTACGCGTGACACAGAAGAATCACATAAACCGAAGCGAAGCGAGGGCGGGTCGCTAGTGCCTTATAAGAATACGGGTAAGGACCAAAAAGTTGGCCTCGCTAACTCACTCAAATAAATTTTCTATGAAACTTTTCCGAAGTGACATGAAAATTACCTTTAGTCCGTTTTCGCAATTGCGGTTTCACAATTGACTGCGAAAGAAGAATTATTTTTCGCTGTTTCGGAATTAACTACGAAATAAGATTTTTTTTCCGTTTTCGCAATTGAGGTTTCACAATTGGCTTCGAAAGCGGAATTATTTTTCGCCGTTTCGGAATTTATTTGTTAAACAAGAATTCATCTTCTGTTTTCACAATCAAGTTTCGTAATTAACTACGAAATAAGATTTTTTTTTCTGTTTTCGGAGTAAATTGGCTACAAAAGATGAATTATTTTTCACTGCTTCTTCATTATTAAATTATCAAACAAGCATTTTATTACTGTTTTAGTAATCGAATTCATAATTAGCTTCACAAACTGAACGAAAAATTAACCATAAAGGCGTTTGCCCATCACACCGTATCATACCATGACCGTGCAAAGTAACCGGCAAAACACCTCACCTACCAGGCCGTCCCGTCACCAGTCCGTCATTTTCATGTATTTGACCCATACGTCCACAGCGCGGCCATGGCGTGCTACGTTGTGATGGGCAAACACCTTAAGTATCGATTTCCGAAAATAAATTGAAAGAAATAAAAATATGGAATTCGTAAATTATTGCCTTTATTGTTATCGAAGTGGAAAAAAAACCTTGATTACATTAAAATTAAAATTCTACATTACTTCCTTAACAAAAAATATACTTTTTACTTTAAAACAATTCTTCTGAGCTTATTTAATACATAAATGGAGCAATGATCTCCACACAGTGCCCGACCGTAATCTCGTTATGACATAACTAGGCTTGGGACTTTTGGATGCTCGCTATGGTTCTAGAATCCACGGAGTCGCCATTATGTTAAAATATTTTTTTAGAAGTCAAAGTCAAAGTGGATAAGTACATACAACTTGTATGTATATAATTACCAATAATAAAATACTCTATTGGTAGTAAACAAAATAAACTAAAACAAATAATTTAAGTAACAATAACAAAAATGTATTTTTCAATCTAATATTAGTCGCCACTTCTAAGTTTTTGATGAGGTACAGGCTTTTTGAATCAGTGCATCATAATCATCATCTATTACTATTTCATGTTCATCATTAAAGTAAAAGTAAGAATGGATCACTATTATTTTTTCTATATTTTGCGGGGTTAAACGAGTTCTGGACCTATCAAAAACTCTTTTGTGTGTTGAAAAAGATCTCTCCACGTCCACTGATGTTAAAGTTGTATTCTCGAGAATTTTTGCCGATTCGTCATCTTTGTGGTGCGTTGTGGTAAAATTCGTTGATGTAATTTTAAATTTTATCAGAAATTGCTTAAACCGTGTTTAATCAAGTGACAATTTATTAATCAAGTGTTTTTTAATTGCTAAAATAGATGTCAGTCAGTAGTCTGTCACAACGCAAGTATCAAAGAGGATGCATAATTAAGTAAATCGTACCTATATTTGCATATCGCGTCACCTGTGAACTGTGACATGTGTGTGTAATAACTAATAAATTTATGATAAAATTAATTGCAGTCATAATAACGTGGTTATTACCGATCGATATAACAGCGTAAATCTAACATGTTTTATTTTTACACTTTGACTTTGACTTTGAATTATATTTTAACATAATGGCGACTCCGTGGAATCTAAAACCATAGCGAGCATCCAAAAGTCCCAAGCCTAGACATAACTCTGCAATTGCTTTTTTAATCTCTTCATCGATTTCCTGATAATTTTTATTTACTTTCATAGCAGGTTTAAAATTACGAAGCTTAGTTTCCCTTTCTAAAACTTCCAGTATTTGTGCCAGGTTAGGGTTTTTTCTTCCAACATATTTATTTATTCGCGAGTGCCAAGCCTCAACTGGGTTTGTAGTTCGGATTTCCTCGTCTTCGCAGCACCACTTTTTGACAAATCCGATGTCTTTTATCCATTTCATTTGGTAGTACTTGTTAACCCTACATTGCATACTGTTCCACATATGGCACAACCAAAATATTTGCGAATTGTGACAAAAGTCAAGTTGCTAACGACATATCACATTATAGTTTTATTTCTCAAAAAAAAAAAGTCATGCATTGTAGGGTTAAATATTGTACTTTTTTCATCCGTTGGGCTTCTTTTCATCACATACTCGTACCCATTCTTGACAAATGCTAAAGGTAGACGGGCTAAGCCGGCACAACGGGCTACATGACGTCTTTGAATCCTTGAATTCATGTCAAGTGCTTTTGATTTTCGAAAGAGGGTATTGCAAAAATGAAAAAAGCAACCCTTTACTATCGTGTCTGGAAATACGGTTTGAATACCCGTCATAGCTGCTTGTTCATAATCTAGAGTCATTTTTACTGGTTTCCAACTTTGAATTTGACTTTTAATTATCCGGAATAGTATCTCATATGTTCTTTCATTCTTGTTTCGTAAGAACGCAAAAAAAATTGGTACTACCTTTTTTGCTTCGACATCAAATCCATGTATACTATATAATTGTCTAAACGGAAGTGGGCATGATTTAAAAGTACCATCAAGAAAGAAGTGCTGAAAGCGATGTATTATTTGTTGCGTATCAGGGGAACCAAACAAGGATTCTCATATCGACATCATTGTAATCGGCGATGAGTAAATGTTCAAACTTAATCGGCACTATTACCTCTTGAGGCGATCTAAATTGTAGTTTGGGCACTCCCAAGTTTCTATATCTTTCACTGTATAAACCGGTTTTGATGTTCTGAAATTTGGTAACTCGTGAAGAAAGTTCACTCCTTTATCATTGAGTTCACTCACCATTTCATCAAATTGTTTCTGAATAGGATTGTTGTTAGTGCACACTTTTTTTTTTCAAACAACTAAGTTCTTGTTCAAAGATGCATTTAGCGTCATTTGCCAAACATTCGATATTATGATCCTTTGATTTTACTATAGAGTTTTTTTCACTCAGCGTTATGCTACCCTTGCAAGTTGTTTTGCTGAAACACGTCCAAAATGTCTTACGGTCAGCGTACGTACTCTTTTTGTGGTATTTACGGCCATTGTAAAGCAATGCTTGGCCTCTTCTCTTTGTGGGAATGAACCGAACTTCATTACTCAAACTATTTGACGCAGTGCACTCAGAAGAATCAGCCATAATACTGTTGTCTTGATATAATGTATTGTGAAAATAGGTTTTATCAATTTCAAGTGCACTTAAATCTTAGTCTCACATAAGTTGATAACAAATTCATATTTATGTTTAAACTATACCTTTTCATTAAATTGAAATAACAAAAGAAATGTCACAAACAATTTTTTTCTTTATTATGCTGAAGGAAGGAGGTTCTGACCTCATTAAGTAATTTATTTATTTACCAAGGAGTTCCAATAGTGCGACTAATTCTTGTTTAGTAATTAATTGTGAAAAAAGAAAATGGATATGTTTTTAGTAATTAACTACCAAAGGAGAAAAATATTAATATATAAATATTGCGAAAACAGACAAAAAAAATCTCGTTTGAAAGTTAATTCCGAAACAGCGAAAAATAATTCTTCTTTCGCAGCCAATTGTGAAACCGCAATTGCGAAAACGGACTAAAGGGAAAATTAGCCATACAATTTTAGGGATACTTTTCGTCGCACAACGGAACATTTTTGACTTCGGTGTCTGTATGGTTAACTGCACTTAACTATGGTCCAACCCATAAACGACTCCATCTATTCCGTAAAACCTAATTCGTCGGTGAAACTGCAAAACCGCGTAAGTAGCATCTTTAATAAGGAGCAAAATGCACCTTTTTAATAAGTCTGTAAGGTTTATTTTGCTCTATCATAAATTTGTTAGTTACGCGGTTTTTCAGTGTCACTGACGAATTGCTTTTGTATGTAGGTAGTATTGTCAACACCGTTATGATAGCTCTTATTTCATTGACGGTAATCGCGGCCGAGTTTAAAACAATTCGATTACAAGTCAAAAGCAATAAGTTTTACCGAGTAGTCCCAGATTTAATTGAAAGAAAGAAATAAAGAAAGATAGAAAGAGAAAACATTCATTCAATTGAAATTTAAAACTCCTACGAGATGAATACACGGAATACTTTCGATCTCGAAAATTGATTATTTGGAAACGGCAATAAACTAAATTTACGAAGTTTAAGTCACTAGTAGGGGAGACCGGGGACAATTGAAACGATTTGACTTTGACTGCCTGTTGCCGTTTTATTTTTAAAGTTAGAAAGATGTTTGCCATAATTATTTCAAGGTTAGTTATCTGGTGGTGGTAAAGTATATTTGGTAAGTCTATCATTAATAGTTATTTTACAATAATGTAATAAAGAGAATGGGGGAATGTGGTTCAATTGACCTCACACCGTTGTTAATTGAAACACTATGTAAGGTCAATTGAAACACCGTAATATCTTTGACACAATGAAAGCAATGTTATCAGTCCTACTCGTTTTCATCGCTTATTGGTATATAATACGACCATCAAAAGTTCACAAGCATAACATAAACATAATCGTCATGTATAAGCATCAGAAAATCTCGATCATCAAACGCAGATAAAAAAAAATATATGACTTGTAGCTTTCTTTGTTGCTGGCTACCTTATACATAAAGCTTAATAGAAAATAGTTTTAATGTTATAATAATCTATAATGATATGGAATTGTGTTAAAAATACATAATTATACTACATACAAAAATGCTTGTTTCAATCATAACAGTGTTTCAATCATAACTTAATGAATGGATAAACTTGAAACGTCGGGATTTTAAATAATATACACAATATAATCGGTTAAGATCGTTTTATTATAAAACAAAAACAGTTACAATAAAAATAATACCACAGCTACTTATATGCCGAATTAAAATAAAATCAAAAACGTATTTTGACTCTTTATTTTATTAATAATTATAAAATATTTTAGGAATAATCAACCTGTTAATTAAAATTACAATCAGTCTTGCAAATAATAAACTATAGGCGAATCAGGCCAGATTAATACTGAAGTATCCAGTTATTTTCTTTATCTGTTTCTGGACGAGTCAGGTGACTTTCTTTCAAAATAAAAACGGCTCGCTTGCATTTTGTAACAAGCTATAAAATTAAATTAAATTAAACGAACTCACTTTCACATTTATAATATTAGTAAGGATATGGTTAAAAAACTTAAATAAAATTCCTCTTGCATGTAGTTGTAACACATCAGCTGTATAGACTGTTCGACATTCTATATTTGAAATTTGACATAAATTCCATTCTAGTTTTGTACATCTCATGCAAGAGGAGCGTTACTTAAGTTTTTCACCTATTCGTCAGAATGATACTAGTAGGTACAAATACTGGACTAATACCAAAAGTGGCACCTTTATCTATACTTCTATAATATTAATATGAATAAAGTAACTGGTGGTTTATTTATCCAAATCACGGGCAAAAGTTAGTGTAGGTATAATAATTATTGACCATGAAAGAAATCATCATAAAAAAGAAGCCATTTGCGCAAATTCATTTTCACATTTATGAAACAAAAACATGCGTCAAATACAGAACCTCCTCATATTTAAAGGCGACTACATTTGGGGACGATTAAAACGCCAGGACGAATGAAACGTTTCAATCGTCCACACGCAAGTTGTTCCTACCATCCCCAAATCACAGTTTTTAATTCAAGGTCAAATATTAAACGCAAAAACAACTCGAACACTGATAATTGGCAATAATAAACATTCGTTAATTTATCACAATCACGCTAAAATAGTTAAATCAGTTAAAATACAAGAACAAACAAAGTTATTAACAAATATACAAGATGAGAAATACTTACTTTTGACCGCGAAAAAATTAAATCTCTCCGTGACACCGCTGCGTTGCTCGGTCGCTCGCGTGCTACTGACCATAGATTAAGATATGGCCGGCGGAGTCCTGCGGCGGAGTAGTGTCACAGAACAGATAAGTACAGAAGTAAATCACATGTATGTACTTCACTTTTCATACCTACGTTCGGCGGTCGCTCTAGGGTTGTCAACTATGGCTTATGCACAAAAAACTATCGCGGTAGTGGCACTCGTATCTAGTCGTTTGATTTATTGTTGTGAGATGCTTTGTGACAGACAGACGGACAGCGGAGTCTTAGCAATAGGGTCCAGTTTTAACCCTTTGGGTACGAAACCCTAAAAATACCGTAGGTAACTTCAAAAATAATCGACCAGACGAATTAATATTAAAGTGGAGGGGCTGACTGGAGGGGCTAATCGAAACCCGCAGTACCTACGAGTACCTATAGCCCGTAATAGCAAAAAACTTATCCTACAAAACAAAACAATAAACCTACCTACTAGGTATTACAATACAAAAAGTTTACAGAGCAGAAACATACAAAATTTTACGTTTGTCAATTTTCATTATCGAAAATTCCTTATAACTTCTAAACGGATTACCCTAGTTACACAATTTCCATTACCATATACGTTTTAGACCTAAACCTATCAAAAGACACTAAAAACAACACAAAATCTACACAAACAAAAAAACATGTTTTCAACTTACGTAAGGTGGCGTGAATTTACCTTACAAAAATATAGTTAAGTACTTCGTTTATACTGATTCAAAATAGGAAACTATTATTTAAATCGATCTTAGATATATTCTTCGGGGGCCGGGGCGGGGCGCTTACCTACCTAACTCTTCTGTGTAAGTTTAAAACGAACCATTGAAATACAAGTAGATACCTACTTACCTCTCTGAAGCCACTGGTAGCTTGAAAAAGGACAGTTCACCGTTTAAAGTGGAATTTAAGCAACCGTCCACTGAACAGTTATAATAACTTATTTTTTGTTGCTCCATTATACCTAATTATCGCACAAAAAAGTCCACGGACGCGACGCGTGTCAAGCGGACGGCACTCGCGCTCGCACTTGTCCCAACTACTCCGAGATATCGTGTCCGTGAGCGGTGTCTATGTGTGCGTTGCTCGAGCGCACTTTGTATGTAGATTGCTTTCTGTACCTATCTGTTCTGTGGTAGTGTTGCGTCATACTCGTAGGTATTATAGTTTTTGAGAAATTTGACTTGTTTCAGTCATGACGTGTTTCAATTGTCCCCGGTCTCCCCTACTATCTAAGGCTCATAAGAGTCATAAGTCATTTATTTAATAAGTACAATTTTAATTAAAACTAATACCTAGTTAGGCATTGCCCCACAAAACTGGAGTAACAGTTTGACTGTGGGAACGGCAGTCTCTATAAGTACTTCATTTAATTTAGAATGACAACAACATTATTATTGCGGCTCGTGAACTGTAATCTCTTTACAATTTGTACTAGAGTAACAATTGACGACACGCAAATAAAGTGACATTAAAACAATTTTATTTTGCGGCTCCCAGACTATTTGTACTGTACTAGGTATTTGACCATACATACATACATACATACATACCTTCACGCCTGTAATCCCAGAGTGGGGTAGGCAGAGCTACAGAAATATCTAGAACTTTAAAAACTTGTTGATATTAAAATTCTGTAACCACATTTTGCACAAAAAGGCTAAGATGTTTACCAGCGTATTAGTGACAGGGTGCAAGCTCATCGCCTAACAGTACTACAAGCCTATATTCCCTTAGTCGCCTCTTACGAAATCCACGGGAAGACATGGAGTGGCACTATTCTAACCCGGCAACCACACGGGAAATAGTTGACCAAACGCAATATAATGTTATTGTGGTTTCTCATCCTAAAATAAATGAACTATAGGATTGGCATGAATTGATTGATATGAAATATAATGAAATAAAAGTATATAGGTAGATATTTGTATCCCCGGTGATACACCACCGGCCGATAGGTAATTATAACGGTAGGCGCCGCCGGCGAGTGACGTATCTGTTACGAAGTAACGATTTTGTGATCTGTAGTAGTACTATATAATCTGTGGTCCGCGACGGACCTTGCCGGGATTCTAGCGACCGCAAAATAAAGACTACCTAGTAGTAGTACTATATAATCTGTGGTCCGCAACGGACCTTGCCGGGATTCTAGCGACCGCAAAATAAAGACTACCTATGTTTTAGATTATACTAGCTTTTGCTCGCGACTTCACTTGGAGTTTGTTCGATTTAAGTAAATAAAATGTACCTATCCTATGTCCGTCTCCGGGACATACGCTATTTCTGTACCGAACTACAATAGTCGATCCGTTGTGGTGTTAAACTGTAAACAAACAAACAAACAAAAAAAACATCAAACAAACAACAACGAAGGTAGTAAAGATTTGAAGTAGGGGAGAAGGGGGTAACACCGGATAGTTAAGGAAAAAAAACATAATTAATTATAGCACGAAGATATATTTCAATAATATCTAATATCAAAATCACTAGTAATAGGCTATCATTTGACACAAACTTATCGAGATCAAGTTATTACTTAAGAGATCAATCAACATTTGCTAAAATTTGGTAAATCCGATTTCACCCCTTGTGTGAGGGTAAAACCAGATACCATAATTGTAATGGTGGGGTGAAAGCAGGTACTAATTATTTACATTCATCACATACGAAAAACAATAATTCCTGTGAATTACACCCGGTGCAACCTTCGTGGGCCCATTTCAGACAAACCGTACATTGAATCCAGGCATCCGTAGATTTTGTCCGACTATATTTTTCATTACAAATAAGACATTCAATATCATCTTCATTTACATTCTCTTTATGTTTCTGATTGTGTGTATTTTTACCAGCTTTTGATTTTTTTCCTCTTCCTTTTCCCTTGAGTGACGGTTTTTGTCGAGCTTTAGTTTTATCTGTAATAATTCATTTTTGTAAGGAGACTCAGTTAATATGGCAGTTTTACCTCGGCAAGCTGACGGCTTCCTATTTCTCTCCAAAGCGCAAAGTGTGAGGAATGGGCATTATATATTTTGGTGTGACAACAGTTCTGTGGTGACAACGAATTCACCTTAATGTTTAGAACAAGACGGTTGAGATCTAAGGAATTATAAATCGGTAACATAATAAATGATGGGGGGAAACCGGATACCTGATTTCACCCCGTCTGCTTCTACCCAACGGCCTTGATTTTACAAATTAAAAAAATACGCAATAGTTTAACGGTCGAATTAAAAAACAAAATTAGTAATCATTACTCAAATAGTCATTAATTCGACTTAAATCATTACCATGCATATTATTTTACCGATAGTAATTTGATACGAGATAAAATAAGTAGAAATATTACATCAATTATCTTTGTTTACTTTTTTTCTCAACGGCAACGTAAGACGACGCACCTCGCCGGCCGCCATTTGCACGCACACTAAGCGGCCTCTGCCCGTGCTGTCTAACGTGTCCAAGCGAGCCAGCGATAGCAGAAATGTGAATTAGCACACTATCTGCTTTTATCCGCTATCTGATTTCACCCCCCCTTCCCCTACCTGACCTACATAGGTAACTATTATTAATATACGTAATTAATTAGGTATATCATATCAAGCATTTGTCAAAGAAATCGCTCATTTGCAATTTTCCTACCAAACAAAACGAACTTTTGCTTAAGTAAAGTACACATTATCTTAATCTATGATAAAAAGTCAAAAGTGAATGAAATAGAGCTTTAGTATTTGCATTATTCATGTTGCAACTCAATTTAAAACGGCATTTTTAAACTTTTAGATCAACTTTATGCTAAGCGCGGCTTGGAAAGATAACTTAAACTTTAAAAACATTGTGATACAAGGCGTGCCTATTTTACCCATTAATTATTTATAGCAATTGTTATATTCATTATTAACTGACTAGAGTTTTATTTATTAAAAAAGGCTATTTCGTAAAATGTATTAAACAACAAGGTACCTAGTCGACTTTCAGTGCAACTGTACTGTACTTAACCAGGAACAAAAATAGATAACGGCTCATTTCACGTCTTTCAAAAGTTAAACTGGCAGCGTTGCATGTAGGATATAAGTACCTACTTACTTACAACATATTTAATAACTGAAAATTACATATCTGTCATTCCAGTTTATTTCTGGCTAGTCAATTTTGAAACTATCGTTAGGTACGTAAGTAGTTGAAAATTCGAATAGGTGGATAACTTTACGTAAGTAAACCCAGGCATATCAGAACCTAATAAATATGCTACTTGCTATAAAGCACCCTACAGATCATTAATTTATTTGTGCAATCACACTACCAAATTGCTCAACTTTTTGATCGTTTATGGATTGAAGTTTGCGCAATCACTTAAGATTTTTTTTAACATAGTTGAATTTGGTTTGTGCCATCAAGTGTGATTGTCCCTCCCAATAAAAAAAGAATTATTGATATCGGACAATTTTGTAAAGCAAGACGCCACGAGTATTTTTTGACTTAGTTATACACCGTTGCATACAATACTTTTTCTACGACTAGGTTTCAAATAAAATGCAAAATTAAATTAATATACCTAGGTTAGAATACGAACGAACGAAGCACAGAACAACAAACGAGCGAGAAACATTCGAAAACAACAAAATATGTGTCTATGGTTAACTTTGTTTTTAAATTGATGTGCACTTGCCAGGTTTCATATTTTTTTTAAAGTTGCACAATCGGTTTAACTTGTGAAATAGGGACTAAAAACACCTAATGATTTGAGAAATGAATTCTTTTACCTGATTAGTCGATTTTAATATAGCTGCGTTCTGGTTGGTTGATACCAAATAAAATGTTTTTTTAAAGAGTTAAATTAGTAAAAGAGTTTACATACCAAAAAGAACCTAACGTTTCGATTGACAGTCAATGTGTATTGTTATTGGTGGTTTAATTTGGTGAAGTATTTTGATTGGTCAAATTAACCTAGGTGTAGGTAAGCTTTGGCAGCTAGGCATATCGTTTTGGCTCAAAAAAGCACAAGTGCTGTTAAGGGGAATAGACTAGATAGACTTTTCTACGGAATGTTCTGCGGACATATTATCTATATTCTTATATTTAGTGTTCGTGACTATATAAATGACAGATAAAAGTACAGGAGTAGGAAAAATATATTATATACGGGTTGACTTGAAAACTTCTTATGTGTAGGCACAGTGTTCAGCAACAATTTTATAATCCAACATTGGGTGCAAAAATATCTGACTCGCTCTATTACCTCTAGTAATAAAGACGTATCAGGTATTTTTGCGTCCAATGTTACTTATGGCTACCTGTTTAAATGTAATGAAAAAATCACCACGAGAAGTAATAATGTAAATAGTTACGCGTTTTATATCCTGACTCGAACAATTTTATAACATCCAAACGTTCCATTTTACATTTAACTTATAAGCTTTTCTGTGGATTGAAAAACTTAATTGATGTGCTAGTTATTTGCCTATAAAGGAATGATATTTTGTTTGCTGTCAAAGTCAGCATCTGTCAGGTCAGTAGTGTCAGTGTCAATTCATTTCTAAACGACTCTAATGTACTAAACTTTAGAGAGTGATAATTTACGATTAATTGTGTATTCTTATATTCTTAAGTCAATTGTCACATACTAGACTTAATCACTGTGTGAATAAGTTGATAGCTTTTTAGCTATATTTTTCGTTTTAGCTCATTACTTTAAAAACTTTTTACATGCTATATCATGCATGACAACTGTTTGTTTTGATATCTCATGAAGAAATTTATTTGTTAAAAAATGGAAGGTGGAGAGTGGAAAAATAGCATAATAAATCAGCTTCAAGCTAGGAACAAATGCCAAACCACAGCGTTCCAAGAAATTATAACATTTCGTAAGTAACATAACCTTCTACTTATGAGTCTTTGTCTATATTTTAGCCTGTAATTTACATAACATAGTAATGATAGGTTTATAACTCGTAGGTAAAACAATTATTTACTTATGTATTGTGACTACGTTCTTGGCTTATGATAATAAGCAACACTTAACTTCTTATTCAGGTTTGTTTTTAATATGGTAAACCAACTTTTACCTATCAAGTTTAATTTCACATTATAAGTGTAGGATGCTATTTTATTTTTAAAGTAAGTGATTTTTTTTACACTCTTATAATAATATTTATGATGATTTTTCAGAGAGCCGCCTGTTTGACAATGTAAATACTTTGAAAAATGAAAATCTTCAGTTGACACTGGTCAATGAAAGGATTCGATTTTCAAGTACAGATAATGCAGTATCAGGTACAGGTTAGTTTGAATCATATTTCTTTATAGTAGTGTTTATCAGAAGTTAACTTATCTTGGGGCCATATAACCAGATTGATGATGAATGATTAGAGATGAATATTAGATGATTCTAATATTTTTTAAGAATTCTACTGCAACTGATGGATCTACAATCATATTTATTGTAAAATAATCACATATGACTTGAGACATGCAGCAAAATTTCATTTTACCAACAATGTGCAAACACCTATCTGATGTGTGTGAAGCTTGTTTTAATTGAATTAATTAACCTAGGTCTTTGTGGTCTCTTTCATCTATGCCACCAGTCCCTAAATTAAAAGTAAACTATCAAATAAAGAAATACAAAACGAAAACTGACACCTTTATACTGTATTTTACCAAAAGCGATATATTTAAATTTTTCTTGCATCCTTATCATGCACATATCTATGAAACTTTCAGGTGGTGGCAGCAATGAAAGAGTGCAGGCGTTAGAACAGAAGATTTTAGTCCAACAAGAGGAACTGACCTCCTTACACCGGAGACGAGGAGAGAGCGCTCAGCAGATTATCAGCCTCAATGCCAAGGTTCATGACTTGGAGAAGCAGTTACAGGCAAAAGACATAATGTAAGTACTGGTTCAACATAATATAAATCACGGTTTGCTTTTCTATGGTCAAAAAAATATCAAAAAAAAAAACACTAAATTGGCTACATCAGGGTTATTTTACTCGTCTATAATATGGAGCAAATCTACTAGCGCTTCGAACAAGACGAATATCGTGGAGACGAAGCGTCGCAAGAATACTCCAGATAATAATGCAAAATTGATCAAAATCCCGAATTCTTATAATTTCATGTGTACCCGTAATGTAAGTGCTACCATAATACCAAAAAAGGCTACTAAATGCGATGTTTAAACTCTGTTGGCACCCACATTCAATTTAAAATGCTATTAGTATTCAGATATCCACCTTTTTTGGTATAATGGCAGTGTGATCAATCCAATGTTTTGATAGTGGTGACAGTTTTAATTTAACACAAGCTATAAATAGCCATTAAATAATACATTGAAAAGGGTGAGTGCAGCATAATTAAACCATCAAATAAATTAAAAAATTTAAAAGTGTAATGAGCATTCACTATTCCGAATACACAAAAAGTGTATTAATATTAATGAAAAACATGCCCATCCGAACTTTGATAATTATTTAAAAAAAAAATGTTTAAGGCAGTTAAATGCCAATCTATATTGCTGAAGTATTAAAGCACATGTGTATAATGTGAGTTGTCATATCAATTCATAAATGATATAATGTATCAAAACAGTATCTACTCAATAAACTTGCTAGTGTTGTTTCAAGTTCATTGAAGTTGTATTAAAGTTCATTTTAAAATACAGTTGTAGTTTTAGTTCCTACGTTTTTGATGTTGCAGTGCGTATCATTGTCCTTCTTCAGTTTTAAAAACAGTGCCATTATGTTATTGTTTTGTAATAGTGCCTCATTAAGCTAAATCACTACTTTTTAATCAAGCTAAGGAAGGTACTTTATCTCTGTTACATTATCTTGCGTCAATTGTTATTACTTTATTATTATTAACTATTTTGCTTTATTTTGTGTTGATGAAAATAACTTTTTTCTTGCTCTTATATTACACATTTAATATTATAAAGAGGGAAAGCTAAGTTTTTGTTTGTATGTTGGGTGACTGTCGGGGACTTACTACTGAACCGATCGTAAACTATTATAGGAAGAGATCCCTTAAAGGGATAAGTTCACCTTTGTACATACCTTTTGTGTTTCAGTCTATTTTTTTGTTTGTTATTTTCCCATTTGATCAATAAAGTATTTACATACATACGTACATACAAGCTGGGAAGCAGTATTTTTAGTAAATTGATTGGTTTGGGACGGCCCAAACCAATCAATTTACTAAAAATACTGCAATTTCAGTGGTTTATATTCAGTATTAGTTAATTGAATTTTCCATTGGAAAATAAACCTAATTGTGAAAATTGTGTTAATTAGATAACTAACTCTGTAGTTAGTTATCAGCAAGTTTTTAGAGTTGTTGGTAATTCTGTAGCTTTGCCTACCCCACTCTGGGATTTTTAGTTTTCTTAATTATACTATTTTTATAGAATTTCAGAAAACACCGCATTGATTTCATCGCTCCGAGCGGAGATTCAGTTGTATGGAAACAATAAGGCTGAGTTAGAACTGTTAAATACGGTGCTCAGGGACGAGCACCAAGCTTTACAAATCGCATTTGCAGCTATAGAAGAGAAATTAAGGAAAGCTCAGGTAAATACAAGGTAGAAGTCGACCATGGACGGATGGATGGAAAATCATTTGGCAAAATGTATCGTTTTCCAATTGTAAATATTTCAAGGTTAGGTTAGTTTTTATTAAAATCCTTTAATATTTAGTTACTACATACATACATACATACCTTCACGCCTTCATTCCCAGAGTGGGGTAGGCAGAACTACAGAATTGCCAACAGCTCTAATTTAGTTACTTACCGAAAAAAAAGCGTGTTGACAAATGATACAGTTGGGAAACGGTACATTTTGCTAAAAGGCAGAGAACCCCATGGGGCCATGGTTCATTAGAACCCCCATTTCATCATTTGATGGGTTGTTTCCATAACCGTTATGTTATTTTGACAAATTGCAATAACTTTGGAGGACTCCAGCTAAAATCAAAGTTTTACATCTTATTTTTTATTAAAAAATACATTTTATCATCTTATACATACTTATTTATTTTTTTAATAGAGAAGATAGGCACTCTGTATTTTTAAAGAAGATAGTTATCTGCTCTGTGGCGCCAGGCAAGTTGAATTTTGCAACAAATAATAATTCACTCATTCAGGATGGTTTTGACATATCTTCTTTCTTAATTGTTTTTCCTCGAATTATGCGCACGGCAACGTCTAAGAATTGAACAGGGTGGTTGGTTATGTAATAGCCAAAAATAAAAGTAATATCGAATCCGGAATAAAAACGACAAAGTCATTATTAGTTGCCAAAAAAAACAGAAAAAACGTTTGACCGCGCAGTTCTTCAATGCTGCGATTTATCATCACTTCCTATCAATCGGCTGAATTCTGTTCATTTTGCGTTAGGATATCAATAGAAACATCCAATTTGATTATGTATGAAGTCATCGTCATTGTTAATCGGCTCATTGAGTCTCTGCAGTTTATTTTTATCTACTGCTTGACCACAGTAACTTACACGCGATCTCCGCTGATGATGATATTAATAACAGTCGACTACAATTAAATATGTTTTTTAATTTACTGTACTTATAACAAAGAATACTTTCTTACATTTAAATAACACCTCATAAACCACTCAAGGGTTTGTGCGAGGATAAAACACTCTAAATAACAATATAATAATTATGTCTAACAATTGACAACATTTAAAAAAAAAAAGCATTACCTATTGTTTTTTCGCGTTTATAATAGCTGGTTAGAAATTAGACTACCCGTATTTCTTGGTTTTTCTTTATTTAACTTAAATTCGTCGTTAATAATTTATTAAAGTAATAGTCATTAAAAAGACCGTAGGTATATACAAAGTTAGGAATACTGATGTCGTGATCTTAGCCTGACGTAAAATAAAAAAAGTAACTTTAAACAGAAACAAAACTGACTGTCATGTCATGTCACTCATTCGCTGCCGTTCGGTCACAAATTTGTTATTTTGCGTAATTTAATTAGTTACGTAATTTGTAGACGCCGCCGCCATTAAAATAAATAAACTATTTTGCGTAGAATCGAAAACGTGTCGTTAGAATCAAGTAATCCGTCAGACAGATAAAAAATGAACATGACAGTTGTATATTTTTTTGAATTCCTTTGGTAATAAATGGTCTAAGGGCACTATAAGTGTATTCCTAACATTCACAATCCAACTTTTTTTACTGTTTTACCTAAATATAAAAAAAACTACTGCATAATAAAATCCAAAGATATTTTTACTGTAATCAGCAGTGGAAAATCTAGAAACGGTATTTTATTTTACTACCTTAGCACAAAATGAATTGTTGTCAATTGCAACACAAGTACCTACAAGTACACTTCTACCCACAAACACTACAGCTCATTGACAAAGTACGATTTTAGTATATTATTAGGAGTAATGATATATCTAAATTTAACGTCAAGGTTGGACGCTGTTACGCAAAAAGTTTTATCGCACAATTATTTAGCAATAAAATGTCAACCCACGACGATAGTGTTGAGGGTTGACACTTTATTGCTAAATTGTATACTTATGATTGACACATTATTGCGTAACAACATCCGTTTGTGAGACGAAGTAATTCCTTCAGGCGCTTCTCACGAAATAAATTAAACAGACTACTAAGTTAAGTTGTACCGTGTCGGCGCTGTAGGATGAATCTTCGGCAATGGAATTGTATTGGCATATTATTAAATAAATAAATATGAGGGGATAATCTGACATAAATTGACCCAGTTCTAAACTAAGCTTGAGGCCTGTACTATGGATACTAGACAACTATAAAGAGACACAAATACTTGTATATTTAGAAAACTTCTAAGACAGAAACAAATACTCGTGCTCATCACAAAAGTATTTGCCGTTAACGGGAACCGATCCCGGGACCGCTAGCATTGAGGGCAGGGCCACGCACCATTTAGGATATTATTTTCTGCTCGTCACAAATTAAACCAATAAGAATGCTAGATATTGGGGTTTTGCTTTCAAGTTATTCAAAGTTAGTAAGTTATTTAAAGTTATCATATTATCTACTAATAACTTTATTCTTCATCATGGGACAATTTCACACAAAGTGACCTAGTCACAAACTAAGTTCTGGGCTTGTACTATGGGTACTAGACAACGATAAAAATAATCACAGAGAAATAAATACTGTATGTATTTAACATGGAAAATATCCAAAACTCAAAAACAAAGACTCACTTAGGTACTTTTCGCACAAATATTTGTCCATACCGTGAATCGAATTCCGGACCGTTAGCTTTGTAGGCAGGATCACTAAGAACTAGGCACGCGTCCTCAATATCTCCTTTTTTTTTAAATGATTATAATTCCAACAACAGAATCTGTAAATAGACCCGCAGAAGTATAGTTGTAGGCACAGAAAACAATTTATTTGGTATACAACCTTGAACATTATCTTCCGTCAGTCGATTTAAATCTCGATTTTTATTGATACCTACAATACTGAATAAGCCAAAATTTAAAGCTTCAGCCTAATAAATCATGGCTGTTTTATTTGGTTGGATTTAATCTTTATTGCTGTAGCCGTTTGGGCAAGAGAGATAATATGTTATAAGCGTTCTTTGCTCAAAATGTTTCTATAGTATTCTTGTGTGAAAAAAACAGCATACTGGTGCCCTGTTTTTATTGCTCCTCAGTGTAAGTGCAGCTGTACATTGTGCAATCGTCCTCAAATTACTCGGAATATAGAGGGAGCTCAAAAATATCTGAACTGAAATCGTGAAGTTGAGCGTGTACTTTTGAGCACCTTGTACCTATCCTACAAATATGGTACGATGATACGAAAGATTGTATGTTTGCGTGTTAGTTTGTTACTTCTTATCGAAATTTGGAATGGAGCATATACCCTGGCTTAACACATAGGCTATTTTTGATCACGGAAAATATTAAAAGTTCTTGAGGGAATAAATATATTTGAAATCTACACGGACGCAGTTTGGGGCAGAAGCTAGTGCTCTTATATATTTAATAGCAACTAAACTAGGAGTGTTGTGAATTTTAACGCAGTGTATTGCTTATACTTTTGAGCAGACGAAGCAATGATAATCGATCAATTTCTCACTTTTTGGTTTTACGTATTTAATGTTATTGTTTAAAATATTATACTCAGCCCTTAAAAATTAGGCTGAAAAACAGGGGAACAAAGGGAACAGACAGACGGGCGGATCTGTTGGCAACCTTTAAGTGGCTGATGACAGATTATGCATGCCACTCATGTTTTTGTTTATACAAAGTATCATATTTTTGGCACAGTAATTCACTAACGTTACGTTTTATTCCTCTGGAACTTGAAATTTTTATAGCATCATTTAAAACTTGGCGCAGTGCCAGTGTAACTCCTACTATATCCAGCGGGATTCATTTTGTACAATGGTGTGAAAGATACAATTTTGTGTTAGATATTAGATTTTTATTGAGTACTTAATGTAAACGCTGTTTAATATTCGTGTTGACTATTTTTTGCAGTCGGGGCTCCGTAAATCATGCAAATATCGCCGTCTCTGTCGCGCCTCTTGGTATTATGAACAGACACAATAATATATTGTTTGTTTTTCTTGGAACTAGTTTTTGACCCACTTTTTTTAAAATACTTTTTATTACTTGGCTCTGTATGTGTGTTTGGTAACATAACAATACGAGTTTATGGTAGTAATGAAATAGTATGACTTAAGGGGTACAAGTTAGCAAAAGGTCTTCAGTTGCTCATAGTTAGTAGGTTCGTCGAGTGAAGAGTTGTTTCACTTGTTTTAATATAGTTAGATTAGTATGACCGTCGATAAACTGACCTAGTCGTAGTTTTTATTACCCATCTAATAAATAATTAATAAAAAAATTGCTTAGTGAAAATATGACTCCTAAATGAAAACTAAATGAAAAATAACTATTGCAATTTCAAACAACCAATTAAATATTTAAAAAGCATAACAGGGGTGTACTAATTTCTTATAAAAATTGTCTTTTAGGCTATTAAACAAAATTATGTCAGTTATAATCTTCATTGAGTCTTGTTAGTACACACAACAATACAAATCACTCGTAAATACAATTCGTAAACTTTTAGAAATGAACACGCTGTATTTCATAGCTTTATGTGATTGCCCTTGTGCGTGCATAAACAGTTTATGCGAAATATCTATTCAGTCTAGTCCGAAAACTGAAACCGCGTGACGCCACTGACGCGCCGCGAATTTAAAATAACCAATGAAAACAGTGATAAAGATATTTCGAATACAGTTTTCCGCAAGACAATAATAGGTATTAAAAGAAGTGACTTTTACGTAATCATGAGGAAGATGTTGAAAAAAATGGTAAATTTTGTGAAAATCTGCCTGAAGAAAAAAAATATTTAAAAAAAACTGCTTAGTGAATGTATCATATTTATTTACAGGATGAGAATAGAGCGCTCGTGGAGAGACTAATAAAATATAAATCTAAAGATGCAGATAAGATGAATGAAGAAAATGAGCATTTTCTCAAGTAAGTTCATAATCTTTTCACGTTATTTTTTTAGAAATACCTAAATCTAAGCAAGCATGTCTTTACTTTCAGTAAGTTTTTGTAGGTAGGTACATAGAATAGAACATACGGGTCTGCGTAGCGCATACCACTAAAGGCATAGGCAAAAATATACGAACAAGTTTTGGATAACCTACTTTGATACAAAACAATTATAAGCGCCTACGCATACTTTTAGCAATTTAAATAACTGTATGTTGCTGTAATTAGAGATGTTCGTGCACTGCACTGTAGAATGTATGCTTGTGATGTTTTATTTAGCTTGTGGTAATGAGCCTTAAATGTAACAGAATGATGTGATAGAGAGACATCGGATCGGACCTTCATGTCATCTTGTGCTAAATCACACATTACAGCGTCTGTAGAATGCACATTGACTAGTACATTCGTGTTTACCCGACGTTTACTCGTGCTCTCGTGCTGTGGTTAGAGTGGGTCGTTTGTGTGCCATGCGGCTTAGAGCTTGAATTTTTTCTCATGATTTTGTTTTTGCTTCTTTTGTTTAATTTCTTCAACAGGTCAAGCCCTACCGCGTTTCTCATCAACACGTTTGGTAGAGTTAGTTTCGGGTGAGTTTGACATAATGTGAATGCAGATGTGGTGGTTTGAAGGCATTGTGGCGTTCATTATTGAATATTATACCTCTTCATGGAGCGGCCCATTTATGTCTTAACTGCACTCTGAAACTGACTCATTTTCAATTTTCTTGTATGTACATCTAATTGGATTTACTATAATTTGTGTTGAAAAATCTATTTTTTCGTTCTGTTCATCTAAAGAGGTATCTTTTTGTCATAACTACTAATGAATGACCATGCTGTCAAGAAACAAATGTATAACTATTTACTTGTTCATCTGTTTGTCATCTGTGACGTTATAGTTAATATGAAACTATTTCAAAATGTAAGTACTTAATGTTTGAATTATAACGTGGTTGGTGGTTTACTCGTATTTGTACACTATTTAGAACTATCATGATTTTTAAAAGAGTAATTACTTACTAATTTCTTGTTTATAAGTGTAAAGGTTTTTTTTACTGTCAATTTAAAATCTCAGTAGATTATACGAAGTAATAAATCCTTAATTTGTTAATAATAAAGGTTTAAAATAATATTAGATGTACGTGCGAAATACATTGTTGATAAGGTTGAACGCTATTTTTTTTAGCATGATTGGCTGTTGTTTTTTTTTTTTGAAGAGCTGTTTTGGTCACGGTTACAGAGCATGAATATTTAGTGCATCCGCATTTTGGCATGAAATTAAATGTTATTATGATTTTTGCAATGGTGGATGACGTTGATAAGTAGGAATACTGTGTAGTCTTCTCGTGAGAACTGTAGGTTTTATTATAACTTGCCATCACCGTTCGGTGAGTTACGGTCATAACAAAGTCGGCCGCGGAAATGTCGATGTTACCTGAGATAATGCTTAGCAGAGACATATTTTATGTTACCGCCATACTCAGAGCCCTTGCAGAGACAATTAAGGCGTTCCTTTTTCAAATTTGTGTATGAAAAACGTCTCACTAAGAAACGAATTGATTGTCATCAACTGACTCTGTGTGCGGCCGTTAGTTCTTTTGGCATTTTCAAATGTTCATAGAACTTACCACTAGATGGCGTGAGATGGCATTCCGAGCAGTGCCAATATATGCCTGCTGAATGCTATGCAGAAATTATAACTAAGACTGATGTCTTCGTAAGTAAGTTATAAGTTCAGAAGATTATAGAACAGTAGGTAAAATTATAATATTTCAAAATTCGTAAATCAAGGTAATTCTGGTTTGATACAAAATCTTGTTATTGTTTTTTTATGTTGATTTTTCTGTTTGGTTCTAAATTGTCAAAATTGTATGTATTTCCTGACAAGTTGTATACGGTCCCTGCGAAAATGTCGCTAACAGCAGCTTCTATATTATTATGGCAATAAAATGTTAGCCAGCGCGCTGAGTATTAGACTACTTTATTGGTTTCTATTTTATAATTGCATATAATATACTCCCTACTCGTACATTGTGTCAAGTTGATCGCATGATGCCAGAATCTAAAAAAAACATCGGGCTACTAGATATTAAAACTACAACAGCAACCTATATTACATTAATATTCAATTTTAAAATATTCTACACTGCACACGTGACTCAGATTGTCTCAAATTATTCGATTTTCGTCATATGATTATCGCTTGCAGGACCACTGACGTCAATTATAAATTTTATTGTTGTATGGCAAAGGTCTTTAGGCAACTTGTCAGGTTATAAATCCCTGTTTATGGAAATAGCATGGAAATATCTAACAGTCGGACTTATTAAATGTTTGAGAACACAAAGTGTTTTTTCTCTGTTCCATTAAAGTCGCATACAAGTTATGAATTTTATAACTAACGTTTCTTATAGTGTTTTTGGAAGCGATCGAGAGTGCGTTTACAAAATCGTATCCACCCTGTATTTAGTACACATGTTATTTATTGTAATTTCCATTGTTTTTCACACACACCATCTCTGTAAACCAATGTCATCATGTAAACCGATGTACAGTTGCCTTCCAATACACATAATACACATAGAGCATATAAGGTGCTCAAAAATGTATGAATTCGATTGATCATATGAATTCGTGCACAGAAATTCTAAGCACCATGTATGCTCCAATATATTTAATACCGATGTTACTATCATTTTAGTGAGTATCACAACTTTTGTTTGATTTTGCTCACTAGCATTTCGCCTTCATACCACTTCTTCTAAAATCACATCTTCAGCTATGAAACAATCATGTGTGGTTTATTACTTAAGTAATGTAAGGTTTTTCACATGAACATCATTAAGAGGCTGAAGCATGTTGCTAATGGTCTAATTCATGCTTTCATATTGAGCTTCGGAAGGAATAACACGCTCAAAATTGTTTCTGGGAGGCTAGCAAAACTTGCCCGGGACTTCTTTGACGCTTAGTACATTTCTCTCTAACTGGTTTGTAGCTAAAGAGACGCACTGAGTGAGAGTGAGAAAATGCAAGTTATGCTTGCCGTTCTGCTGTAAAGAGTGGCTGTAACACGGAGAGACCTTCGCTTATACCAATTGCCTGTTTGACTAGTATTAATGTAGTTAATATTTTTTCAGAAAAAAAAGCGACAGGGTAAGAAGAGACCTGGAAGAAGCGGCAAGAGAAGGCGGTAGCAGAGGCAGCATAGGCTCAGCTGGTAGTTCGGCTGAAGAAAAAATAATGGATTCGTTACCATTTTATGCAACTACGCTACCGTCAAAAGTCGCTCTGAGATTTGTAAGTCACTTATTGGTGCGCTAAATGATCTGGTTATTGTAAACTTTACTTCATGGATCCGGATTTATTCGGCAGATTTGTCCGACTGGGTCCCAAGTAACGGTAACCTGGATATAGAAAGACCGATAATAAGATGGTGCAACGATTTAGACACATTCAATTCAGGCTGACGGGAACGGGCTTTAAGAGATCAGTAGAGATATGAAGATGAGACCGTTTTCCGGTAGTCACTGAATCTTGGTCTTGTGCTTTTCTCATCCACCGCGTTCCCACGATCTTCAAAAGTCGTCACTCCATCTTGTTGGAGGCCTACCTACAGCTCGTCTCCCGGTTCGCGGACGCCACTCAAGAACCGACAACCGATACAAGTGATAGTTTGAAAGGAATTTGTCCTTTGCGGATCAGTTATTAACAAAGAGCGGAATTTTTCATAGCAAAAATCAAACTGTCAGAGGGATTGACCTAACTGTTTTATCGACTTATCGATAAATATTTGTCACTTAACGAAACAAAGTTAAAGTACTTAATGAAATCAGGCTTTTGGATATACATACAATCAAATTAACGGTGTCCCTAATTAGCTGACCGCCACTGTATTTTAGTATAATAGTAAAGATTTTTAATTTTCTATATGAAACTTATCATTAAAAATTAAAAACAAATATTGCTAAGAGTAGGTAACTAATCTTCATTCAAAATGACAAAGTCGAAATCTAAATCTGTACTAAATATGCTTTCTTCATCTTCCCTGTAGTAAAAGAAAATAGTCATTATTTTTTCAACACTGTCACCTTTCAAATTACTCCTTTTTTCATTGTAGATCCATTTATAAGATGAAAACGAGCGTTCTAACTCAGTTGAAGTAACAGGAGCATATTTGTAGTACTCGATAACGGTGTTTTGGCTGTAATCACTTTTTTCTATAAAATCAGCATATCAGGTCAAATGTTACAGAATAATCTTTTAAGTTGATTATGGATACCTAATGCGATATTATTCCGTAAAATCGATAAGTCGATAAAACAGTTAGGTCAATCCCTCTGACAGTTTGATTTTTGCTATGAAGAATTCAGTTCTTTGGTTATTAATACTATTTCACATTGATTAATATGCTTGAATATCTGTTTTACACAGGACGCTCATGACGTAGATGTGAATGCAGTAAAGTGGAGCCCAACGGAAAGAACGGTTGCGACAGGCGGCGAAGACAGAAAAGTAAAATTATGGGATGTGTCAAAAAGTGAGTTGATATTTGTGTACGAAAAAATGTGTCGATATCACACAAAAATCAAAAAGGTAGAGTAGTAGTATAGGAATTTAGAAGTTATTGTGAATTAAAATTCACTCAAACACAATGTGAATGTGTGTGTGAATTTTGTCCATAGAGGCCAGAGAGAGGCCAGAGAGGAGGTATGCTAATTTGTGATTAGCTGTGTGAAAATCACTGCTTTTGGACTGTAAACGGCGTATGTGGGCATTTTTTTTCAAAGTTGTACCAACAGATTTGTGATGATTTTTTTTCGAACTTATTAATTGTTGAACTTTAAGGGTGTTGAAGCATTTTTAGTAGTCTTAGGTATCTTAATTTAGCAATGGTTTTGTAAAACATACGGAAATTAAATTTATACAGCGATTTCAAAGTGGCTCGGGCTCATATTTGTTTTCCTTCCGTTACCATATACATTTATTGATATAACTTGAAAGAAAGTAAAACGGGGATAAACAAATGCTTTATTTACTTGAAAATATAGTAAGTTATGAAAATAAGTTTTATTTTTAAAACATTATGAACTAATTTGAAAGAAATTACGATTATTGTAACTATTTCGTTACCAGACGACCAAAACTACTTACAATTTTCTTTACCAGTTGGACGTTATGAGGTTTACCCGACAAATTTATTTATACGTGGATACTTTAGTAAAAAGTTTATCCATATAATACACACATTGCAATGTTTATCAATTGGGGATTTAATAATAAAATAAAATGTTAATTATTTTCAAAGGACGGTAAGGAAAATAATGGTAACGAAATCATAAGGCTGCAGTTATACCAAGATCACAAATCCACAAAAGCTTTATTAACCCGACTGACCAAAGCAAAATGAGGGTTATGGTTATCGCATATTTATAGTGGTTACATTTTAGACTTTCCTGACCAATACTGGTTATTGAGAGACAAATTATGAGCAACTGCAATGGTATTAGGTAGGTACCTATTCTTTGGTGGATGCTTCATTTTTCGGGATAGTTTGATAGTTTGGTAGTTGCAATTTTTCTTGCCTTTATATTTTTTTTTATTCTCGCCACGTCCTTTTTTCTTTGGATTTCATATTTAATAGGGTTATTTTTAATCCTTTCCCGATACCGTTTTTGTTTTTCGGCAGCAGTGAGAGGAGCCATTTCTATAACAAATGTAGGTAGTTTAGTCGTATTATTTAAATTTAATTGAGATATCTGCGGTTAATGTTATTGCAACTACGCAGCAGATTAAAAATAACACGTTGTATTATTCTAAAGACAATTTTGCAAACCGTATAAGATGATTTACTTTTGTGGTACCTACAAATAAATTTACCTATGTAAATACTATAATTTATTCAAATGTGATCTCAGTGTAAACATAACTTTATGTTTCCATTCCATTACTTTTTAGATTCCCCTTATACATGACTGCCGACATGGCAACGAAAGGGGAAGTAACGGAAGTAATGTTTTGCACTTTGAAATACAAATTAAATATGCATTCGATCTTGATTGTAAAGATATTTTAGTGAAATTGAGTTTAGATATAAACAATTATTTAGGTAAATGTATCACAACAACATAAAGATAAAGATTTTACCTTCAAATCTTGGTAACGGAGTGGTGGAACCCATTTTGAACCACGTAAAGCACGACACTTCAACACACAATTTTTTCGTTTACAGACCGTTTGAAGACAAATATTGTGCTGCTACGTGAAAACTAAAGTTTCTAGATGAAAATAAAGATATATTTTGGTAATAAAAATGATACCTTAAGCCTAATATACGGTAACGGAAAGGGGGAATTCCCCTTATGTCGAATGTGGTGGACACGATTTAAACTAGTTTTTTGTTAAATATTAACTCTAAAGGAGACAAATTAAGGGCGTTTTTAGTAAATTCACATATTAGACTCCCGAAAACAAGTGTTCTCATGTACGACAAAAGTTTCCAAACTTGTTTATTTGAAGTTCGAAAATGTAACACCAGGCCTGGACGCGGAAAAAATTGGGGGTCTTAGGGAACAAAAATAACAAAAAAACTGTAAATTTAACGTTATTGAATACGTCTAGTAGCATAATTTTAAACGTAAGAGTATTGTTTATCTGGTAATTTAGCTACAAGTCAAAGTTTTTAACATAATCATGTAAAAAATATTAAATGAAGTTGTCGGACACGTGAAAAACGCTAGGTACACTAGAAAAAAAAAATGCCCATGTGTCTTCAGGAATACAAATTTATGTAAAGGTCTACCAAAAAAATAGTTGATTCCACAAGTCAATGCATTATCAGAAGCTGTTTGTGCCCCGTTTGTACAGTCAGCGTCAAAATAAACTGATCACTTAAATACCTTGGCGCTTTACTGTCACATAAGCAATGTCAAACAAGATTGTCTAATGTGTTAATGCGATAAAGTACAAAAGTAGCTTGAAGTGACCAGTTACTTTTGACGCTGACTGTACACGGATAAGACATAATGTGAAAAATCATTAAATAATTAATAAATACCTACACATACAATTCTGTAGCTCTGCCTACCCCACTCTGGGAATGAGGGCGTGAGTTTATGTATGTATGTACCTACACATAAGATGAAATAAATCTTTGTAAAAGCAGCGGAAAAGTGTTAAAAAAGGTATTATGCGCCGGAAACCACCCATATGACAGTTTGGCTCGCAAACATACGCGGGCCGGTCTGTTATTAAAATAGATGAATTTTAAACCTTATCAGCACTGGATATGTTATAAAATGCACAGTTCTTATTTTCTGATGGAATGCATGAATTTAGATGCTTGTTATATCCCTGGAGGCGATATTCCAAATTCTTAAAACTGACAAGTACTAGACTACGAAAGGGACAGCGGTATTTATTTATTTATAGGAACACAAACAGTCACAAACATAATTCATAGAAACTATTATCAAGTACAATTGATCATCGACAAACAGTGCTCACGGTAGACATGACAAACATAATATTAACAGTCCTCCTAACCTACTGAGGTAGGGAGCTAAGTAGTAGAACACTAACAAATTCAATTATAGAAAAGAACTTAAAAGTAAACTGCCCTTTATTGTGGATTGTATAACACGGTATTTATATTTCTTATGAAGCTGCCTAAACTTGTATTAAATATATCAATCTTATTAAAATGTCTATTGTAGTAATCACATGCACGTGGAACATAAGAGTTTTTAGCGTAGTTAGTTTTGCGTAATGGCACAGTAAAAAGCTGTTTTTGACGATAGTTCCGGTTGGGACATCGGAAATTAATTTTATTCAAAAGGTAAGAGCTGTCTATGACATTATTTAAAAGTTTGTTCAAAAATACCTGATCTCTAACCAGACGTCTGTTAATTAAAAGTTGCATGCTCTTTCTACGATGTACAAATTGGAAACGAAAATTAAAATGCTTTTGAAATTTATTTTGGATTTTTTGGATGTATATGACTGCTATCACTCTGTGCCTTTGGCTAGAACTTTAAGGAGGTATTAAGACTTGGCCTACGCGTTGATGAGAGGTACGAAACAAAGTTCTTCATCGATGAATATCTAATGTGGTATTTTGAGGTTTTGTTAATCATTGGATATCAAATTACTTTTAAACCTCTGCTTTAGATGTTAAATGACAAATATATTTGTAAAGAACATATTTTTCACTTTAATTTGACATATACACGATTGCTGTACATTCTGGGGCACAGCGCCTTAGTAAAACGGGCCACATTCTTTGGCAATGTCTTTTCTAGAAAAGTAACAACGAAAGATTTCTTTGTATGATTATTCCGGAACATATAGTTACATAAATACCCTAAAAAATTATAACAATAACTTAGTTTCAATATTTTTTCTCCTTGTCAAATTAAGGCGTAATAAGGTGTACAAGTTATCTAGGTTTCGGGTTAATCCGTAATTATATCGCTAGCCCTGTTCTTCGCATGAACGGATAGAGATAAATTAGTCTGCTCAGGGAATTGCAGGCTCACCAGCTTTGGCCCGTGACAGAGCTCTTAAAAATAGTTTTATAGGTACCTATTTGTTTATTTAATCGTCGGTGATACTGCGAAACCGCTTAACTAACAAATTTATGATAGAGCAAAATAAACCTTAGTGTCTTTTTAAAAAGGTAAAATTGTCTCCTTATTAAAAATGTTACTTACGCGGTTATGCAGTTTCACCGACGTAATGTCGATCTGACTGAGGTCACTTTGTTCACAATTTCAGTGAAACGTGACCCGCTGCTTTTACTCGTGATTACAGTTTATTTCTTTTGCAGTGGGCACTGTGGAGCCAAAGGGGACGCTAGTCGGATCCAACAAGGGCGTCATGTCTGTGGACTACGACTCAACCGGTGCCTTCATAGTCGGTGCTTCAAACGACTTCGCGAGCCGCGTGTGGTCCGTCAGCGATCAGAGACTAAGGGTAAGTGACCAAACCGAGTTGTAATTGGCTTGAAATAAAAGTGGTTCCGATTTTAAAAAGTGTAATAATTTAAAAATGGAACATGACGTGTTTTGGTTCCTAAGGTCTTATGTTTACAGGTCGGCGAAGGTATTTTCAGTATTTGAGTGCTTAACAAATTTTTAGAGTGGTTGGTAATTCTGTAGCTCTGCCTACCCCACTCTGGGAATGAAGGCGTGAGTTTATGTATGTATGTATGTATGAGTGCTTAGATATGTAATAGTAGTCCTAGTTTTTAAATTGGTGTTCGATTGTTTTATTGCTATATTGGATCAGATTTTATACTTTGTTACCTGAGCGCGGAACCATGTTGGCATAGATACTGGAAAAAGACTGAAAGATTGAACCAAAGCGACATATACATATAATCTTACAATAAGAGTCGAAATTCTAAGTCCTACTGCGTCACGATTCAAATTTGCAATTCCTGAAACGGCAAAACCAACTTGTCGAATTGCGTAAGTCGTTGTGTGATAAGGTTCAGCACTTTACAGTATAGATTCAGCATGTTTACAAACACACACAAAACAAACAAAGTATCAACCAAAACCTAAAAGTTTTTTTTTTATATCTTTAATTAATCGCGATCAGGTCGCGGCAGTACAGCGACAAATGGCTGACATTGGTATTGGACTACCGAGAGTTTCATGCTTAGTTTGCGTGTCTAATCACTTAGAACCTTCTGGATTCCACCAACGATTAAACAGACGATTAAAGGTTTCATACCTGTCCAAATGTAATGACTAACAAACAAATAAGATAAAACGGCCTGACTCACGTAAGTTTTTGCAAAGTGTCCAGCGTACTCGTAAATAGCGGCAAAACTGGCGCGTTACGGATATAGCGAATCCTTTCCCGTATTAATACCACCCCATAAATAATATTCTAGCTTGCTAGTCATCGTTCGTCTTTATTTACATGATTTATAGCATAAAACAACATAAAAAAAAATGGAATTGTTGATCCTGCAAAAGTTACTGCTACACTCACAACAGACATTCGTTGTTTTTACAAGATTCATTGCTATTGTTGTCATTGAGCGTCATGATTCTATACACACCATTCTATACAGACAGAGGTCTTTCAATGTTTACACATCTTTCTATGACATGAAAATTCATAGTATCATCCATTTTACGGATCTGTTTGTTTATTTTGCTAACGGAATCCAAACTTACGGTCATCAACTAAGATATGTTCTTAAGTATAATCACAAATAAATTTGCTGTTGTAACTATCAGCGTTGATTGATGTACCTAACAAATATCAAAGCTGATTTATTCAATAAACGTCAACTAAGAAAAATACTGGAAAAGGGCCGAAAATCTTAAGTACCCGAAACCGACGTGCGTGCATGACTCGATGTATGAATGTTGAAGAAGCGAAAGAAATTTGTCAAGATCGTAGCAGGTGGAAAGAAGTGGTCTCTGCCTACCCCTCTGGGAAACAGGCGTAAGACTTAATGTATGTATGTATGTAAGAAAAAAACTAAAGTTATATAAAAGCTGTATCTCAAATACCATATGCAAAAATCCAAAAGCCACTGCCCCCCCCAAGGTTAAAATCTGACCAAAAAACAAACCAGCCCGCCCCTAAGCAACAAAGAAAGAATCCTATCTCTATGCCAACTTGTAGTTTTCGATAGACGGCAAAAAAACCTCACGTTCGTCACTTAACCCGCCCAGGGTTCTCCTCTTTTTTGAATACATACTTTATACTCTTTGTTTCTGTACTTTCATACTTTACCACTATAAGAATGACCGATGTACTCAGGGAATTTTTTATAGACAATTATCTAGTTCCTTTTTTCAAACTTGTGTATAAATTTCGTCACTAAGGAACGACTTTATCGTCATGAACTGCCCCGGAGTGCGGCCTTCAATGCTTTAATGGTAAATAATACCACCTTCACAAACAAGAGTGTCCGCTTTAAAACGTACTAAGATTTCTGGTCGCACGCATAGCTTCTTTCCATAAAGCGGATGACAAAGTTATACAATAAATTTCCATCCACGCTACCTGCAAACATCAATCAATCATAAAAATCATATTAAAGCAACAGTTGAACATAAAGGAACCCTAACAGGCATAGCAATATCAGACAATGTAGTGTTACAGGAGGCGGGGTCACGAACACGATCCTCTATTAACGGATTGTTAGCGCGCGTCGGCCCGTCGTGATCCTTTCTGATCACTTCCGACGAGCCGACTCATCCCTCATCCTCATCGCGTTTACTTACATAACAATTATATCCAATGGGATTACTTTAGCGTTTTGATCGTGCGCGTGCACTTTTAGTGAGACTAAAATGATTGTGAAACGTTTTAGAATGATCAGTTTATGGCATATAAAGTCCAGGAAAAAAACTGTCTTGTGCCGGCTTCAAAAAAAGTTCTGTTAGACTGATATTGGATTTGTTTTACCCGATTTGTGTATTATTGATTATTGTATGGTGCTGCAACTACAATGCAATAAACGGTAAAGGCGTGTAAAAGTTTTAGTAGAGAAGCCGATACAGATGTAGTGCTTAATTTTTTTCCATCGTATTTTCACGGAAACGTACGAACGTGTCTTGCTATTTCAGTCGGTCACAGTACAAAAAGTACTGGGGTTGAATGAAGTAGACTGACAAATACGAACGTTTCCGAGAAAATACGATGGAAAACAATTATGCACTACATCTGTACAACAATTTGTGTAAATATGTCAGTTTCAGTGGCCATCTGTTTGTATATGCTTACTCACATACTATCGGCCCAATGCCTGACCCACCATAGAACGGTGTCACAGTGACATTATAAAACAATTTGTTTGACACTTCTTACGAAATAAATCATAGCGTCACTGTGACACAGTTCTACGGTGGGTCAGGGTTCTATTGGGCTGATAGTACATATTCAAACGCGTATAAGTGAATTCGAGACTGGTCTTGTACAGCAAAGGGCTTAAGCTGACGATTTTCTAAGCGGTTGTACCTTTAAAACATGCTGTTAAAACAATTCTGAATAACGTTACTTTAATTATAAAGTCACTTAAACTTTGCCGACGTTACTATATGAACAGACATTAACGAAAAATATTTTCGGCCGCAGAAACAAGTTATTCTTATCTTAATATTTGCAAGTGCTCGGTCCATACCATCATGCCGCTCTTATCTCATAAATACATCGCACTGTCAGTCAGAGGTAAATAATTATGTACATTGTAATGATAATGCGGAGTTCAATAACCATCACAGATGTCGTTCACGTACCTCCCACCTGAGTCGTTTTGAATACGAATCATCACGAATCCTTGCGCAATCATACTCAGGACCTCAACGTCAACAAATTGGAGGGTCCGTCCGCCCATTCGTTGACTGGTCGGGGTAAAAAGTGCTAGAAGCGGCGTGGGCGCATCGATATAATGTTAATTTGTTTTTTTCGGGTATTTGTTGTATCGTGTTTGGCATGTTTATTACATTCAATCTTGGTGTTTGCCACAGATATTGCCGTAATATAGAGGGTGTTGTTTTTATTGGTGTATTTCTTCATGATTCCGAACGAAATTGTTGGGTACTTTTCAGGGATTATAAAAACATCTTAGCCTATTTGTGCAAATTGTGGTTACTGAATTGTCGGCAACTTTTTGAGGTTGTAGTTCTGTAGCTCTGCCTACCCCACTCTGGGATTACAGGCGTGAAGGTATGTATGTATGTATGTATGTATAAAAAATCATGTGACCTATTCCAAAGCTGACTTCTGATTGGGCAGTCATTCCTTTATAAATGATTTTAAGTTACCTGGGCATACAATGCAACAAAACTGTTGTCTCCTCACTTTGTTTTCCAAATCTTAGGAATAAAATTTGGAAATGTTTGCATAATACCCTGTCTGACACTAAAACGCTCCAGTAGTTCGCCGCAAGGCCGCAACGCTTTCCCGGCACTTTCGAGATATATTGACAATTCACCGATGGACTTATGGACTATTATTGAGTACTCTGAAAACATATTTAGACCCTTATTAACTATAAATCGCAAAGAACGTCCTATCCAGCTACAATCGCTATCATTGTTTTAGTTTCTCTGTTTATTTTCGCATCGGGTGAGCATCTGCGTGATCCAACCCGCAACCCATCGGGATGCAAATAAGTACACAAATTGCGCCACGAATGTTCTTTCTCAGCTTACAATACTGCCCTTTTACAAGAAAAGACGCAACTGCCGTGATACTACAACAACATGCACTACCTTGTTTATAACTGCGAACGGTTTAGTCTGTAACGACTTTTATATTCCAGATATAACTTTTCAACTCTGTAGGGCGGAATTGTCGTAGGTAGGTACTTATAATGATCCGAAATCGATTGTTCGCTTCGTGAACACTCCTGCGCATCTTCAATTTCGTATGCTAAGTGATTTACGATCTGCTAACTGATTCGCCTTTAACGATGTAAGTACTAGTCCTTATTACGAAACTGCCTATTTTGTTTGTAGGATGTTTGCAAAAATAAAAGAATGTTAATCACAAGAAATCATTGTGCTATGTTTTGTTTACTTTGCCTTATCTTGTTTAGATTTATGATAGCTGAGTTTCTTTGTTTGATTTGAACGTCCTTGTTGGAGCAAACCGTCCAAATAGTTTCTGATAGATTATTGAGTTTCTAAGCATAAGCCATATTATAAATGTAGCGATCTGTTTTGAATCATTTATGTAAGTATTGTTTAAAAGGAAAAGCTATTAACCGTTGGGTTTTCTACATAGTATTATTTTTGAAGTAGAGCGATGATAAGAAATTACACACGATTAAAAATATCGCATCGTACGAGGGTTCTGGCTGCATTCTCACTAAAATTTCGCGAGCCAACACGGACCCACTATAAACACTATTGCTAAGCATAAAATAGACGTATTTTAAAAGAAAATACAAAAAAAAGGCAGCTTTATTTTTAAATCGGCAAAAATATGTTTACTCTACAGGGTGCCCTAGAAATAGGTGTCAAGCGCAATTCCAGAGGAAGAGCTCCTCAAGCAGCATTTGAATCACCTAATTTACAGTTGTCTATGTCATTTTTGACTATAGTTATTAAGATTCTTTGGTTGTTTTTTTAATGTAGCTGGATAACAGACCCGTATGACACTTAAAAAACCACAATATTAACCGTTACACCAGGAATAAAAGGTAGGAAGAAAATAAATATATAATAGGGGTGACTTTCGAGGCTTTCGTTTGACACTACTTTCTAGGACATACCCTGTATGATTAGTCCTTAAAAAAATATTACTGTTCAATAAATAACGCCATATCTTTGCTGTTTTAGGCTGTCTGGTTTGGAGATATGTTTTGGTTTGAATCATCTATACATATAGAGGAAAAACTCACTAAGTTATATTTGCTTATTAAGTCTTCTTCTCTATATAGACAATATAAAAACTGTCTTGTATTCATTTATACAAAATATGCGTTTATCTGTCATATAGATTAGAATTTACAACAAAGGTCAAAATTAATGCGTTGATAAGACGATCTCTTTTTTTACAATGATACATACAAACACTGTCAGAAACCTACATATTAAACTTCTATGTAAACATGCAAACGGATGCCCCCAATTAAGAATCGACCATCTTCACGGATAGATAGGTAATTGCCCAATGGCCCTTACGTCTTCAAAGAAATACCCAATCTAGTGCGGCTAAAAAATAATTTTCTATAATTAATATAAAATTACATGCTTCTGTATGTTATGACGTCCGTCATTAAACCGTAAACGATGTGAATTTGCATGGAGCCCGCACAATGTATATTTAATTTTAGCATGGAAATACGATGGTCGTGAGAAGCTTGCTATTTTTATAAGGCGAAGAATCTTCTCAAGCGTGTTGACATGATGGCTTAATTACTAACCTTTCTGCTCATCGGATAAAAGACATGATAATTTTGTGTTGAGACCTCCAACATCTTGAACATGCAACTTTAATAGCGTTTATGTGGAACTACACATGTATTTTTTCATCACACTTGCACGTAAACAGTATCTAAACATACAGGTTAACTTGGCCGCAATGCCCCATATAAAACCCTCGATCTTTCTTTTTACCATGAAACCCAAGGTCGGTAAGTAATTTTTTTTTAATTTATGGCACAGCACACAGGTCATGCAAGTTCAAGCAAAGAGTTTACACGCAATTGAAAAATTGTCTTAAAATGTTATTTAAACAGGAATTTCATTACAATCTCGCTACATGTTACTTAAATACTCAATTAATGTTCTTAATAACCGATTTTAATAGTTTTCTGTATCAAAACGTCGTTTTTTTTTTACACTCCTTCAGGGCTGTATGTATAACTACGTAAGTATTTGCCCTTAACGTTTCTGAACGAGACATTTTTATAATCTGTGGAGTCCGCCAGCCATCCGCTTAAAAAAAGTTCAAGTAATTCGTAATAACAGTTGTACTGACTTGTGTATTTATTTACTCGCAAATGTGATGAAAAACGTTGTATGTTTCACGGGCGGTACGGGAATTACGAACCTCGACTCAGAAAGCCCTCAGTCTTCGACTTCGGGCTTCTACTAGAGCCTCGATCGTAATTCCTTACTTACCGACCTTAATACACAATGTACTATAAAAATCAGGCTAACTGTCGCACGGATTTTTTCCTTAGCTTTCCTTCCTTCCTGTGCCTTTCCAGCTACTGTTTTTTTACTGAGCAACCGACAGTGTTACACGAAGCTATAAAGCGGTCGATGCAGCCCATTAATAATTAGCTTATGGCGCTATTGTCTCGAGGCGTCCGTCCCGTCCACTCCGTGGGACCGGTTCGTTTCTAGTAATTAAAGAGGCGTTGCATTATTTTTTTCATCTGCTCATCGTTCATACTGACTTTGTGTGACTCCAGAGATAAACATTTAATGCCAGTCACAAACCTGATCCATAAGTGGAGTGTTTATATTATTTTCTATTGTTTAAGCTTTTAATTTGAGGCCGCTAAGAGAGTGAAAAAAATTAACTGTTATTTTTCAAAGGTTAATTGATTAGAGGCCGGGCATTTTTTGTATTCAATGTTTTTTTATCGTCTTTAGAATGTGTATTATTTGCTATATGAAAGTTTGTTTATTGATGATGACTAAGCACGAACGGCAAGTACCTAATTGTCTAACTTCTGACTAACAACCAATATTTTGACCGTTAGGTTTGTCTCACGGCCAACGGAGGAGTACTAGTTGGTGGAATATAATCTTGCCAATTGCTGTATATTGACGACTGAATTAATAGTCTGTAGCAATTTGCAAATTAATTATTAACTTCTGGAGCGTCGGTGATTTAAAACTTTCTTACGTTTAGAACGAGGGGTTAATTTTTATTATAGTCACTGCGAAGTACGTAGGTACTGAAGAATGCACATCCACGGCTTAAGGTGCGACCACACCGCTGCTTAGCGTTGCGTCGAAAACGGCGTCATGTTGTTACTATGACCCCGTCTTTTGTTTACGCAACGATACCGCATTTTACGCAGCGGTGGGGCACATTTACTCATGATAATAATTACTTACTCAGAAACAGCCCTCACAACTATTAAATAGATATACCCCCCCCCCCCTATATACCTCCCCCCTTCAAGAGCTGAGACCTTTTAAACAGCCTAACCGATGTTCCTATTGAACCGGGCTAGGAACCTCCTGATTCAACTTGCTTTATTTAAAAACACCACGTCCAAATCGGTCCATCCGTTTGAAGGCTAGCTGGATGCCACAGATAGACACAGATACACAGACACACAGACACACATCATTCAACTTATTTTTGAAGGAGGTTAAAATATGGGAATCAAGGTTAGTCCTTGCTAAAATGGCTCTAGTTTTATGATATCATGAGTTACTATAATAAAAGGATCTTAATGGAATGTTGAAACGTCATACTAAGTATCCCGTGATATAACGTGGTATTCTTTTCAACTTTATAACACCTCCGCACTGGATTAACTTCTTGCGCCTTTAGCCGCTGTAGATTATGATGCGCATCTTTAAATGTCTCCAAAGCCATAATAAGAAAACTGAAAGAAGCTATTATGCCTTGACTTTCCTTTTCACAGCGAAAGTGTGCTAGTTTATACTAAAAAGGCTTAGCGAATGCCTTGGAGCCACAACAATAGAGGCGCTTAAGGTTAAAGCTTACAAAAAAAACATTACATCAATAACAGAAACGGATAAGTGCAAGTTTTATTTGTGAAATAAGGTGTTCCGTAATCAACCAAGCTCTTCAGTAAATATTACAAATTAAAAGTAAAGCTATGCCAACTAAAATAATTGAAGGAAAAAATTAAACAAATAAAAAATATAAAGTAAAAAAGGGGCCCGTAACAGAGTACCACAGATTTTCCCCTTTATCTGGAATATTTTTATTAATGACGTAACACGCGATAGCAAATCAAAAACTTAAGTACCTATTCATGGGATACCTTTGTATGGGCGAAATATGTTTGGCAAAATGTATCCTTTCTTAACCGTTTCATTTGCCAACCCGTTTTTTTTCTGTAACCGTAAATATTTCGGGATTTTTATAAAAAATAACGTAACCTAACCTATAGGGTTCTACACGATGGTACTGAAATAAATCCTGATATATTTATATATTGTAACTGTAGTTACAGAAAAAAATGGGTTGGCAAATTAAACGGTTGAGAAAAGATATTTTTTGCCAAACATGTTTCGGCCAAAAGGCAGGGCACAACCTATTCTATATTTCCTAAGATTAACATTTACATCTCCGGCACATGATTTATCAGTTTATCATTTTTGCACTTACATCTCATACGATTACATACAAATAACCAATAGATACATACATAGTTGAACAATTGTATTGCTATTATTCAATTCGTTAGCTGATTAAATAAGGTTCAAAATGGTTTATAATAAATGTTTTTACATATCGTATTTAAAAAACCATTGCCACCACATAATATATTAACAAGATTTGTACAAACAACTAGTTCTTGATTATTTGTCAATTTTGGTGAGTCACATTTGTAGGTAATCGTATGAGATGTAAGGACAAAGGTGATAATTATATTATTTGCCGGTACTGTTTATATTTAGTCAATAACTGAATTACCACTATTGACAAAAAATGTCCTCATAATTTGATACTCACACAGAAACTTTATGCCCATGACATTATTGCTTATGAGATTTATTTTGGATCTTATTTAATTTGAGTTTATTTGGGATCAAAACGATTACAGTATGGGATACATAGCGGATTAATTTACTTACTCACGTAAATTTACTCAATGTAATTAACATATCAACATTTTCTACATACTTATTTATATTGTAATTTACTGTTTTTTTGAAATAACCTGTGTTAGATGCCTACTAATTTACAAAACTGAAAATACCTCTTGATTATTCTTCTGTTTGGCCCATGCGGACAGAAACACCAAAAAGCACGTAGATATTTTTAATCTTTCGCGTTCACAACACATATTAAGTCATGAAATCAGGTCAGATGGTTAGTTTTCATCGCTTCACGACCTGATTTTGTGTCTTAAAGGCACATAGTGTGAGTTGAAGAACACCGTCGAGAAATAGTAATAACGTCGAGTCGATTCATAAATGATTAATTTTGCCGTTATGGACGCGGAACACTAAAAACGGGTATTCGATGCGTACCTATCTACTACATTTTTATATTTATTGTGCATTTAATGGTCATTGCACCTTATTTTCTATCATGACTCATTGTAATACTTAATCAGATTACATATTTCATGAGAGCCGAGCTGGCCGTTCGATGTTTCATCTGCGTCGCGATGCTTCGGCTAGATCGAATCTCCAAGTATATTCGTTGAATAAGTAGAACCGGGATTGTCTGCAGGACTGATCGACCCTCCGCAGTCTCCCAGAACCTGTTAACTCAAGGACATTATTCCGTAGAACTTAGAAATCAAAATAACTCCGATGTTACATCTATTTCAAGGATCTGATGCCTCGTGACAGATGCCTGTCAATCTTCGATTATGCAGTTCAGTTTATTTGTTCGTCGCTTTTCCCTCCGCGTGTGCCTACTCGCAATTCCAGGTAGCTGCGCTCTGCGTTATTTTATGAATATTTCATATTATTGTAAACGACTTTATCTTTACCACAATGTTGTATTCAACGTTTCAGCTTTATGGTGCTTTGAAACACTACCGGTTTATTGGCGTCAAGTAGCGGCACCGGGACATTGGGCATGTTTTTTGTTTTTGAAATGACCACAATTATAATAAAAATATATTTATTGACTGTGAAAATTAACAGTTGTAATGGGTCGAACAAGTGGTTTCAACAAAGATAACCTTTCTCGCGTAAACTCATACTTGCCTACTACCGATCCAGCTACCATAATCGTAATGTTTGTGTATTTATAGACATGTTATGTATCATAACGACATTGTATTTTGTCGGATGATTTTGCCTTGCTTTCTTAATTGGTTTACCGTGGTTACGAAGGCTGGCTGAGAAAGTAAGATAAATAGGAACTTTTCCGACCAAAAACGATATTGTATATTTATTTACTACATTTGTAACGCTGTATACCTATGCTTTACACATGGTGTAAGGATTGATTTCAGTTTTTGCACAATTTCACGTCGGTGTCTACAGCAGGTGGGTCTTAATCTAAGGATCTGTCTTGTGTCAAAACAATGAGGTCTTTGAGGTGTCTGCTAATGGTTTATTTTGCGAGAGACACGTGCAAGTGTCGCGTGCCGTCGCAGGCGCACGCCGATTTAATCTCAGGCACGAATGTCGACGTGAGGCGTGCCCCTTCACACGTGATAGCGCCGAGCGAACTAAAGTAAACTCAGAGATCTCATCTCTTTGATGTCCAGCCAGTCTCAAACTGCTCAAGTACTTGGCAACAATAAGTGTCGTTTAAGCAGCTATTTTCCTTTTGCAAAGTAAAATTCAAAATCAATAGTACATTATTGCCTAGGCAGTGAAGCAGGCAATTGCGGGCCGAGAATTGGTTTAAACGGACGAGCTTGCGAGTCCGTTTAAAAATACGAGGCCCGCAATTGCCGTTCCTGCCGAGGCATATATAGTGCTTTTCTCAAAATTCGTAACATACAAATCACATATAAACACTTCTCTTCGAAACTTCACGTGAAATAACATCACTCTCTACCGCCTTTATTTTTATGACAAGGAGAAACGCAAGCTTTTTTTAGAAAAAAAAAACTCGAGCTATTCCAGACACAGATAAAAAAGTTACGTTTCGAATAAAATATGGATGTATAAGACTTGTGCCCTCATTTTATTATGGCCGTTTTCTCCTTTTAAAAAGTTACAAACTAGATAACAATGAAATTTGTATGCATTTTTTTTTTTTTTTTGGGAACTGTCTGTAAACTATGTACTTCGCGTCTCAGTATCTCCATACTGAGACGCGAAGTACATAGTTTACAGACAGTTCCCAAAAAAAAAAAATGTGTGTTGTGTGTGTGTTAGTAATGTTAACTTTTCCGGTCATTTTTGAGAAAAATATATTTATTCAGCAAATAGGAAGTGAATCTACTAGCTCTTAGGACAAGATTATCATTGCGGAGAAGCGCCGCAAGAAACTCCAGCAGAGTTCCTTTCTATTTGTTACTAGCTGCCCATGCTGTATATATTATTTTGTTATGAGTACGAACACACCAAAAAAAAAACATATCGGTCGTCTCACTCTCGAGTTATTGCGTGAGCGTGACCAAGAGAAACAGGAATTAATTTTATATAAATAGATTTATAACTAGCGACTTCTTCCGCGTAGAATTGGTATTTTGGTCATCCCACGGGAACCGTTCATTTTTCCGGGAAAAAAGTAGCCTATGTTACTCATGGATAATGTAACCTACTAATGGTGAAAAAAAAATTTAAATCCGTCTAATTGTTTTTGAGTTTAATCGTTACAAACATACAAAAATACAAATCGTTCCTCTTTATAATATTAGTTTAGATTGACGTGCTGATTGCGTTTACCAAAGTTCTTTTTGCGTCCTGAGTGTAAATATTAAGTTCATCGTCTGATAATTCGAAGTCAGTTCGAAATTTAACGAGCTGCTTATAAAGTTTGCAAACATCATTATGATTATCATTTTATTTTATTCACCAATCTCGTTTTTCTATACTTTAGTTTAGTTATGTATTTCGTGAAAAAAATACAATATAACTTTGCATACATGTCACTACCGTCTTAATACCTAAATAATACACTTACGATGTAAATTTAAGGTGCCACCTACTCCCTATTTTGTAACATAACCAATATGCGATTGGCAAATAACACAATTTAAATAAAACCATGTAATAAGTAAAAGAACGGTTAAAACGGAAACCGTTAATTTTTAAGACTTTTTCAAGAACCACTTAGGTTTTATATCCTTAAGGATATTTTCTCCTTACTACCAATACGACCTTATTCTACTTACCCTGGGTAGATTATTAATAAATTCCTATTTAAAATAACTATGATTTTAACTATGTACAGCTTTTACCGCCGTGCACTAAAAGTAGCGAAAACTTTCCACTGCATTACTCTTAAAATTTATACCACCTTATCCGTTAAGCTCAGCATAATAGGCGCCATAATTCTAACTTGTCACTATACTATCATCATTGAAAATTGCAACGAATAGATTTAAACATATGCTTAGGAGCTTCAAGTCTTGTCTTGTTTGAATTAGGCATAGATTCCTTTGCATATTTTTAAATTTCTCTAGAATTGCTTCTTTCTATATGGTTAGGTTATATTGTAGTATTAAGGCATAATCTATGATCTTCTGATAGCGCGCTTACTGCTTTGTTCATATGGAAAATTTGTTAGGCTCAGTAAAAGTGATACCATGTTATAGATATTAGATTCTTGTTTTTACTGTATCTAATTATGGTATTACAAGAAAAAACTAAGCTATTCGTCTATACCTTCAAAACGGTTCTGATTCATATTTTTATGTTGTTTTTAAAGGAGTTTACTTTTTCTTAAGTTTATAGTAACTTATTGGACCCGATTCTACAGTGGCCTCTAAACTTCCTAATTTTATTTAAGTGTCACTAAAACACTTTGCTATTGTATGAGCAGCTGTCATAATCAAATGACAGCGCCATGACAGCGCTAATTTGAATCTGACTCTTCTTATTTTAGGCGGTCTTATACATTGTCAGCTTGGCATTCTGGAATAGCACTGATTAAATCTGCCGTCTAAACTATGTCTTAAAATTAGACAATTTAGTTTTAGTTAGTTTTAGGCAATTTAAGCGATGTGCACGTAGAATCGGGTCCATTATTTTAATAAATTGCTAATAATTAACAGTGATTAAAGTAGCGCTACTTTCGTTTATGTACGAAAAAAAGTTTTATTGTAGGCACTACCGATAAATGGCACCATGAACTTTATTTCAAGGTCATACAGGAAATAATTCATCAGTATCTAGGTCTGGTTTTTCCGATGCCATTAATTATGTGTTTTATCCTATATGTCTATACCATCCACTTTTTAGAAATTTAAACTGTTCTGTTGCAAATTTAATTGTACTGGATGCTCTTACCCCCTTACTTATAAACGTGGAATAAGCTTGGAATAGTTTATGCCATGCTTTGTCACTTTCTGTCAGATGCAAATGTCACAATTACAGATAAAGACAAAGCATGGCATAAACTATTCCAAGCTTATTCCATGTTTATAAGTAAGGGGGTTAGAGTACGAGTTTATACTTCTCTTTCCAATTAAATTTAAGTGAATAAAACAATTGAATAGGCTGAAATACCCAAAACATGTAGCATGCATATTTTTTTATGTGGCCTTCGCCTTTTTCCGCAGCTGAACACGGCAAAGCACTCAAGACAATGTCTTCATTTAAATTCCACCCCGTGTAATAGCGGTTGGTCAGCACGTTGGAAGTGTATTGGCCTATAGGTTAGGTAGGTACCTGCGCTTTTGTATACCAATTAAAGTTATTATGAGCCTCATTATACCGGTCTCACGTTTATGCATTGTTCCAGGCGGCATCTTAATTAAGTGAAGAAATAAAACAAAATATATATTTCAATATTTATTTGTATGTAAAATTGATTTGGCCGGATGAGTCAGAGAGTACGTAACATTAATTAACTTATTGCAATCATTTCACTTTCAAGGCACTAGTAACATAGGTAATGAATTGGCTTACGTAAAAGGATAGCACGTCCTATTCGCATATTTCAGTTATATTAAAAATTTATTAAATAGCTATAATTCAATGTTCAGACATAAATTAAATAAAAAAGAAACTATGCTAAATTGAATAAATTACGATGTCGGGACGGCCGTCAATCCATCGTCTCTTGACTTAGGTCGCACGTTCGGTTATCTACTTAAAAGGTACAAAAATGTTACTTTTTACTTATCACTATCACTAAATCAGGCTTATGCTACTTTTATTTAAAAAAATATGGTACAATACGTTGTCGGACTTCCGCAAGTGGATGGCCGAGCGTAAAGTGAACGAATGGGCGACGTGATCTCGATAACGACTCGGGGCCGCGGTCCCGCCGACGACGGCGGAGATGGGGACAAGCGAGCGTTCAAAGCATACAATTCAGGCACTCAACAGGCTGACAGATCGCACCGCGTCTCGCATCCATCCACAGTCGCGCACGCTCCTCTGGTCGTCCCCGCCTCGGCGTCGCGCGCGCCCGGGCCGCGCGCCCGTACGTAGCTCGCGGCGCGGCCGCGCTCGGACACTACCATTAACTAACCACTGTCGTCGTCCTCCACTCCAAAAAGATCGACATCATTCACACAGAATGATACCTGCCTTTGTGAGTAAAAACTCGACTGAGGTTTAAAACTAACATAAACTACTATTGCGAACGCTGATCACGTCGACATGTCTCCGTGGACTCAAAAGTGCCTCTGGTGAGCACGAGAAAAACTGGCATCGTAGACTTTGCAGAGAGCTGAGGGAGCGTTGGGTCCGGGGAGGAGTTCTGCAGCCTTGGCGGCCGCGCGTCGTCGTTGCCAACTGCAGGTCCACGCAGCGAGGACAACTAATTGTGCAGCTAGGAAAGCAGCGGCTGCCAGCATAGCTCCTGCTGCGTTTACGCATGTCATTTCTGTTTCTCTAACAAATACGGAGTCTTCAGTGACGTTCTTGGCGCGCTGCTTGTCAAAACCGAACTTATCGGTGATTTGAATGGTCTGCACGAGGAGCATATCATCAGTGGGCGCCGCGGGAGTAGAACGCCTCTTCCTGCGTCCGTAAGATGTGACGGAGCGGAGCTCGTTCGGACCGCCGTCGCACTGGACTGGCTCGCACGTGGGCATGCAGGGTGTCACTAACGCACGGAACTGTACAACTTCAGACGATGGGAATTTGAAAGCGTCGAAGTGTGACAGCAACATCTGCAAGAAACAAAAATAGGTTTATAATCGCTTGCAACGGTAGAAAGGGGTTTGGTCTATATTGTTAAGTGTTGGTATGAACCAACAAAACGTTTATCATCATCATTTCAATATAATGATGAAAAAATGGTTACATTTTTCGGCTTGAAGGCGCGGTGAAGCTAGTGCAAAAATGGTTTCTGCTGACAACATATGTAAACGGATTTAAAATTGATCCATCAAATATGGGTACCGAGTATTTTGTAGATAAACTCCATTATCTTGAAATATCACATGCATATGAAAAATGATTTTGTGTTTGGTGCTTACCTTTCCGCTCATAGATGATTTGAATAGAGGTCCCATGATGAAGTGATCTGTGGGGCAGCCGTCGCTGTCGATAAGAGTGATTTCACTAGAGTCGACACCATCCATAGCAACAAGTTCTCGTACGAAGATTTCGAACGGCGAGTTCGGGTCCATAATTTCGAAACGCAGAGCCTGTAAACAAAAAAATATTAAAATAATGCTTCCTAAATTAAAAATACGTCCAACAAAAGCGCATAAATTATGACAACTTACCAGGGGATCTCCGACTTCAGCGGAAGCAATGATGTCGTCTCCGCTCCTGTCCGTAATCCTCATGGCTACGTTGGGTGAGTCGACAATCACCTCCTCCGACAGACCAGTCTGGATATCTCCGGTGATTCCGAGATCGACTTCGTTGGCTACCGTCTTGTTAGTAAGGTCGTATTGGCAAGTCACCGCAAGACCAAGATCAGACGATGTGACGATCGTGTCGTGGTGCTGAATAACGACGTCGTTAAGGTATCTGAAGAGAAATCATTTATTTTAATTAACAATTTTTGGAGTGATACAACACAAAATCAGATATTGCGTATGCCCTTAACTCTCGCCCTTAACTCTCGCTCTTAAGTTGAAGCAGGTTCGGCATAAAATAGGCTGAAGTAATTGTGAAATTTGTTGTTGTGAGTAGAGTAGATGGTTCAGGGTTTTTATACCTATATATATATAAGAGATGTAGAAGACCGAGCAAAAGCGAAGTTTACCTGCCCAATCCATTTTGCTTCACATTGCACTCGATATTATTATATCCCATGTGCAACTCGAACTCCAGGCTTTGCTTGACATCGACGACGCAAGAGTTGGGGCTGCCCTTGGCGTAGATCTTTCCATCGAACAACTTGGACGTTTGGATGCGTGCCACCATGTCACCGGCGCGGCAGTCAATGGACACGTTGTAGCAGGAAGACAGTTCATAGGTCGCAGCTTCAGGTACTTCCAAATAAGGATCCTAAAAAGTAGAACAGTGTCGTTTTATGTCACGAGTATCGATATTCGTAAGGTCTAAAGCGTCTTGTAATTTGGTCAACATTGACAATTATTTAAGAGTATAAAAATAATTTACTCTAAAATGCAGTTTTAAATCTTATTTACCTGAATGTCGGCAAGAGTGGCACGGGAATGATGCGAAAGACGGCAAACGTGGTCCCCAGTGTCTCCATGGTCGTAAGAGTGACAACGGAATGGCGAGTTCAGACATAGCTCCCTGCATTCCTCTATGGTTTGAACGTCTTGATACACAGAATCCACGGTTTTCAGAATACGTCCTCCCATCTTCTTGAACTCGCACAGCTTTGTAGGCTCTTCGACGCAATTATTTTCCAAATAATCCGTATCTGCAATAAATACATTGTTTTTAATTAATGCTCCCGACGCCGCCAAATGACTTATAAACCTGCAAATGTGCATATGATATGATATGACATAAGCAAACAAATACGGCGTAATCGCCATACGAATAAATAAATAAATGAATGCTTCTATAATTAGCCATTTAAAGATAGAAAAGGAAGTAATAAAGTTTACAATTACCTTCGTTTTGTTGGAAGGAATTGGTCCCAGCCAATGTGATGCGGTCCATGTCGGATAACACGCATTCTCCTGTTTTATTATTATAGTTCGCCGATCTGAAACAATGTTTCACGCGGTTTAGCATTGGCTATGTTGTTGTCTTATTTTTTATAGCTGTGTGAACTTTCCCAAGACGTTAACCTAACCGCATAGTACATACAATTGACGCGTTTTTGCATGAACGTCTATTTTCTGACGACTTAATGTATGGTAATTGCAAATAGTTTGACGTAAATTTAGCACTCATATTGGGTTTATGTATAAATATTTTCTATTCAATGACGGGTAATAAAGTTATTTGATAATTAGTCATATATTGTACTATTTTATAAGATATATTAGTCTACATAGTCCAGTGAGACACTCTTCATAATATCAATGATTCAAGTTTATGTATGCCGTTTACTTCCCGACTACCGACCAACCTACTCAATCGTTATGACATCGCTATTCGCTACTTGTTGATTTAATTTCGCATCAAACAGTTTTATGACAGTCACATGAGTAAGCCGCATGAACTTAAACTGTGTTCATTTTATTTTACATTGATTTAAGTATTTTTCAATTAACAAAAAGGTTAGTCAATAAGTTTATATTAATAGAAATAGATTACTTTACTTGGTTTATTGATACGAAGTATTGAAGCTTATCCTAAATTTTAATTGTTTACTTAGCAAAAGAACATTTTAGATTTCTTTTAAAATCAAATCGCAGGCAGCTTATTTTAAATATATACCGAACCTAAATGATTCCTTTGTTTTCTTTTGTTTTATTAAGTGACCACCCGCAAGAGTATTATCTTGGTTGATCTCCCTCAGTATTTTCTCTTGATGCGCAAGCGATCCCGATCGCGTGACCCCAGTAACCCGCGGGAACGCATTTTCTCAAAAGATAGCGCAAAAGTCTCGTGTCCGGACTCGGAACACTCTAATAGCCTTTTTGTGGCCATTTGTTAGTCTCGTATCAAACACGATTTTGACTTTTGTTTTCAGTTTATTTTCTATTGGAGAAATTACTTTCGTTAAGTTTGTGTTTTGCTGATCAAGCTATGGCTATGGCTATCAGTTCTTGTGGACACGATTGATTTGATTTGTCGCTTTCTCTATCTAAATCTGGTCTTCCGTGTGACGGAAAAACTAACTTGTATCGACTTGTACGGCTCTCCGTCCTTATAAGATGTCTCATACCGGTAATTAACTACTTGTAATGCAACGCTCTCATCGAATTATAGTGTACTATATCGTCGCGATGTCTAATTTAAAAAGACTTATGTTTTTTAAAAGACTTAGCCTTAAAGCTTTATAAAAATATTAACAAAAAGGAGCTTACCTACTTTGAAAGCACGCGATAGATATTCCAAATACTGTCTAGAGTCTTTATATTCTTAGTAGATATTAATATCTCAATATGCAATGTATTGTATCTGCTACAATTCAGACCACGTTAACCTTATGGCTCCAAATTGGTATTAGATCGGTACGCAATATCATCCATTACAAACCCCGCTCTGGTGGTCCTAGCTTAGTGAGCAAAGAATAGGCCATTTATATACCATCATTTCTATTAGTTATAATTTAAGCTCTGAGACTTCCCGATATGCCTTGAGGCTCCTCTAAATACGGATTGAAATAAATTGGCCGGATGCTGCAGTTGAGACGTTGAATTTTATTGGATATCGACTATCGAAGTTTTATTGCGGTAAATTAATTCGAAATTGTGGAATAAAGTTTGAGACTTTAAAACAATGTGTTTATCGGTTATCGTATCGTGGAAGCAGGAAGCGATAGGGCAGGCCGCTCCCACACGGCGGCCGGTGCGGGCCCTCCACGTCCGGGGAATATTTGCCAAACGTCGTGACTGTCGACGATCGCGATGCGCGCCGCCCGGGGTGCGCCGCCACCGCCCGCTCGCCTCAATGGAGATACGACGATTTGTACCCAACCCAACGGTACACGTGTCAAACGATACCCCACTACGACACGACCAAGTAAAATCGCGCTGTAATCGCATAATTTTTAACGGAAAATCCGAAGGCGCGAAGTCGTGGAATTGCTTAGTGTACGACCTCCATTTCTTCAGCAAAAAGCTTTTGGATGAATTTGTTACCGTTACTCGAGTCTCGAGGCGATACGACGAAAAGGTCTCATTACAAGACGCGGACGCGCCGACCATACGTAATGTCCTCAATCGCTGCACCGAATGTGAATGTCGGATGCAGGACACTATTTATGTTAATGATATCAAAAACCGTACAAGGAAATAAACACAATAGGACAGTCGTGTTCTGCTACATTAGACGCCTGAGACGCAGGCCATGCAATTGGCCTCCCTGCTTTGTATATAATGCTCGTTTGTAGAATTCAGAAACGAAATGGCTACCAGGAAGACGCCGTGACTTACCCAGCGAGGTGCGCGGCAAAGATGTGCCGCAGGACTAGCCATCTACGGCGCGCCGGTGAAGTCTGATTGACTTCGTTATCGGCCCTAACCGTAAACTAACATATGGGCCAGAATGTCAACCTAATGAGATGGTTTTGTTTATAAAACTGGCTCAATACAGATGAAGTGATTGTTTGAAATGATTAATGGCGAAGAATATTCAGTAAAGCCTGGGAATAACAATTGACTAGTTACGGGTGCTTGTCCTTGATGCGATTTGACACGGGTCACTGAACGGATCTGATTGAATAGGATGGAGACATGACCCGCTATAACGTCTATTGTCCTGTCTTGTTAGCGCGATTGTATTGGTCAGTTTGAAGATTTCACTAAGCTTACGTCAAAATAATTATTATCTTTGTGTTGTTTTTGTTTAAGAATCAGTAACTTAGAAACCTTGACGAGTCTATAGAGGATAAAGGTACTTAATTAGCTAATGAATTCCAGTCACAATTAAAATTCCAATGTTACTGTCATGAAAATTCAAAAGTAACTACATCATCCTCACGCAAGGAATCCACCATAAATACTGCTAAGATCATTTCTTCCACTACTACTTCCATTTATTTCCTGCAGCTATGCATCGACAGTTTATCTGCAATCCTTGGTCAGTCATTAACCGTTCTCGTATTCAGTAAAAATATCATTAGTGATTTTAATTGCTTGAACATTATTCGATGATACTCTCGGATTGTTCATTTATCATTATACTGAGCCATTTCCATCTCTATTTATTACTCATCTAAACGGACGATCGCAAAGGAAATATCCATTTATTTATTTCTTCCCAGATCTATTATTAGTTAAATACCGCCTTTTACTAGCGTTATTATGCCATCCTATACGAAAGCGAAATTACAAACGCCTTCTTGTAATAAAAGTAAAGTGAAGTTCTTTCATTATTCTAGCTAACCCTTAAAAATTAGACGTTGTTAAATGTGGCCGCGTCTAATTGGCTTAGAAGACGGTTATTTGCTAGTTGTATCCTAGCGATTGTATGTTTTTGTTTGTTTTGTTTTCTAAATTGCATTTAGTTTAGTATAAGTCCGAGCTGCGCACAGTCGTTCGGTGTGAGAGAGTTCATGGGTCGGCCGCCCCGCCCACCGCACGCTCCACTTTGTTCATTTCTTTACAAATCATTTATAAATGTATTACATCTGTTAATCGGTCGTGATATAATCTGCTTAATTATACCTGCCTCGATTTTTTTTCAAGCTTAGCTCAGCAAACTGATACGAGACAAGATACAGAAAGATTTACTTAACGTGAGCGTTATGTTATTGTGTTAAATATTGATAGCATTGTTTCTGTTTAATATAATGCAAAATATGCTCTATTTGTCATGAAAGATTGGGAAAATTCACATTAAATACCTTCACATAAAGTAAACGTGCAGTCTCATTGATCATTGAACACGAAATCAAGTTAAAGCATCTCCAGGGTCATAATTTCCATTATCTTCGCGAAGTAGGCTAAGGGTTTTGAATTTCCATATAGCTAACAATCATGCTGTCTGCCGCAAACGTGATGGTTTTCAGAAGCAGGTAGAAATATTCAATTTTCCTTCACTTAGAATAGAATTGTCGATAAACCTAAATCGAAATGTAGCTTTAAATTATTTACGCATTTTATAAGGACCAACGTTTAAACTAACGACAGGACGTAGTTCGTATAACTTATTACTTATTTCAAAATGCGACCAACAAAAGCATAGACTCGTTTGAAATATTTTAATAAAATCGATAACGTCTAGACAAAATGTTCACACAACTATTTTTATCCGACTGGTTTTCACGCCTGTTAAATTATTGCTGAATGCAATTGAGTGATTTTTCAATAAAGCATTAACAAACCTGCAGACAAACTCGTTTTCGCCGAGGCACAGGTCGAGGCACATCTGCCTCGAGCCGACAGTGTGGGTCCTCTTGCCGCGTCCCTTTAGATGGTAACCGCGGACGCGGTCGAAGCACCACGCTCTCTCGCACGGCCTCACCCCCAAACAGGATTTCTGGGCGTATATCGTGAACACCGGGAACTGGGATTTAGTCAACGCACCTGCAAAAACACAACGGTCAAACTATCGACAGCCTCAATTGTAACTCCTTTACAAAATGACATAGTCACGACTCGTCATAACATTTAAGTAAGCGGCCAACGGCAGTCTGTCACGAATAGAATTGTCAAAGTTACCGTAACAAATAGTCTTTTTTAATTTTCTAGGAATTTGACATTATCCGAGGTTCTTTTTACTGGCACGAGCCGGCGTGATGAATTCTGGACAATACGTTTCATTTTTAACGTCACTTTCCTGCCGTCGATAAAAGTTCCAGAAGAAAGACCTTGCGAACAACAAAAAATCGTGTAATATCTACAACTTACTTAATTTCGTTACAGACTTGTTACAAGGCAGAGCTTCATTATATCATAGTACTGGTAACTTGTATGTATAATCATTAAATATTTTACGCTCTAAGACGAGACGCTATGTGATCAAGGAGCGCGTTCAACCTTAGCTAATTTAAGGAAATTTACACAGACCCGAGCGATCAGTAATTGGATCCCTCAGCTCAGTTCCCCGAATCGAACACTGGAGTTGAGATCGTTTTGTACGCTTTAATTCAATATGACCGATAATACTAGAGTGCGTCAAGACTTGCACTGGTACGTTAAATCTATGAAAATACCTTTGCAAGAGTTGAGGCACGTCTTTTATAATTTTACGTATGTATATCGTCTCGAAGCATGTTTTCATTACATGTTACCTTCGTGTAATAATTTAAAATAGTGTAAAATATGTGAAATTTTGCATTCAGCTAGTAAAGTGAACAAAAAGCGGTCCATAATGTTCGTTAAGTAGACAATCAATTAGTAAGGTCGTTCACACAATAGCTATCACGATTTAACCATTTCATTCCGGCCAAAGCAACTTGCTGATTTATTTGAGGTGAGATTGCGGTTTGAGAGAAACGTTTTCGAGGGCAACCATTTATTTTTTTGCTTATTTTTTCAATGTTTTTTAATCGCCATTAATTTGGTCACTGACCGATTCAGCATCATAAACTGAACTTATTAGCTAGTTTTTTCCCACAACTCCGTTCGCGTAGAAGTAATTTATCGCTATTTCCTCTAAATCTGTCTGATTTTCTGGCATAAAAAGTAGCGTCTATTCCTCTATGGGCTATAAACTATCTCAGTGCCAAATTTCACGTCGATCGGCTGAGGCCTAAAACTGTTTAGCCGTTACAAACAAACAAACAAACCCACTTATTTATTATAACAGTAACGGTGAAGATATGTCATGCGTTACGGAAGTTTTATAATATGGGATCATTTATTCCTGCGGTCACTCCACAATCATCGTACATAACGTTATTGGTAGCACTGCATCTAGACACGCCGGTGTGTCATGCATGAACGGTACGCAAAACATAAACGATAATTTTAATGAAGAGCGAACTAAATTGCTGAGCACGGTACTCGCGCTTAATTATAATATTTACTCATCGCTCGCTAAAGGTCAACTCTACCGGCGTCAGCTCAAATTACTAATACCCGAAACGACAGTAGGTCAAGTTTTCCTTTTAGCGGTGAGAGTATTTATGTTTTTTCATATAAGGTGAGGTCAGCGCGAACCGTCCGCGTCGTCATGCCGCTATCGGCATTCAAATCATGTGTCGAAGCAAAAAATCTGAACGCGCACATTTTAGAACTCACACCTTCATGTCGGACAAACGAGAGTGCTCGCGGCATCATTGTGTGTATCTGGGTTCACACCTGTCGCGTCCCATATACCATACACCAAACGAGGCTATTGTGTTTTTACACGCGTTTATTAATTTCGTTCGTTCTCAGAACAATCACGTGTAAACATGGTAAAAATAATCATCTATCACCGTTAGTTTCTCATTGTGCACGTTATGTTTTTTTAATGTTTCGCTTTAAACCTACTTCGGTTTTGTTTAACTTATTAATAATTCGCAGTCACTTGTGTTTGCGTTCAGCTATTATAATTGCATGCATGAGGATCTTCCCGGTCTCTCATATAAACTATTTGCGTCTCAGGAGCATGTTTGGTATAAGAGGGAATAATGACTCACCAGGCAGCTGGTCGGAATCGGAGCCGAATAGCACGCAGAGGCCGGTCTCGTAGTTGACGGCGCGGCAGCTGTCGTTGGCCTGGCACTGCTCCAGGCAGTCGGTCAGCATGAGCGTGCCCGGGATGTCGTCCAGAATGTGAGACGGCGCCGAGAAAACATACCTGCACATTAATTACCACTATCAACTAATGCGCGGATTATGTTACCACTTATCCCATCAAGTAGATATGGATCTATGATTTTTTGTTTATTTTCTCCCCATCTCTGTTTTATACGGATACTTTATCTATTTGCTCGTTTTATCTCTCTTAGCACAGCGATAGTAGGATGAGAATTACTTTTAAAAATGTAGAAATGACGTCGGATCTTGATACGTTTGCTTGTCCCGTTGGAGGGCTTAATAGGTTTAATTAGCCCCGCAATTATCGGTCAGTACTCCTCTTACGTGCTACCTGTTAATCGTGTTAATATATACGATTGCAACTTTATTGAGATACACATCAAAAAATTACCCCCGTTTTAATTGTGAACTATTTACAAATAGACCATCTTAATACATTAATTTCATCCATTTAACATTGCATTGACATTGTTTCTTCTTTCTAGTAAATATTATGCTTATTTATCTTTGTGTTCTTTAAAGCAAAAAAATCGTAAAGGTCAAATAAACTGGTCGAAACAATAAATATTTAAAACATGTGACAATTGAATGTGAGTTAGTAATCCCCATTCTTCGAAATGGTTTTTGTGTGACCATTATTTGTAAATATGTTATAATCAGGTGTATATATTTGAATTTTTATTGCTTTACTTACCCGGTGACAAGTTCGAAGCCTATCATTTCTGAATCACATTCTTCTAGTGAGTTTGCTGGCGCTGAGGGGGCAGATGCGCCGCTCGGTGCCGAGGGAGGAACACCTCCTGACGCTGTTTCTGGTACTTCAGCTGGCGCCGCTGCCGGCGCCGGTGCTTCCGATGACGTTTCAGGAGGAGGTGGCGCTCCAGGATTCTTGTAATCTTGTGGTGCGGCTACAATTGTCTGCTCCGGAGGTGCAGACTCAACAGCGATATTGTCCTGAGGCGGCGCCTCAGCCGCTGATCTTAAAGTTCCTTCGAACTTCTTCGCGGCATCAGCGGCGCATACCACCAACATAAAACTGACTAAGAGGCGCATTGTGTTCTCGGTGTGATGCCGGGGTAATATTCCTTATCTGTAACAAGACAAAAAAAATATTGTTTTAAACATTCCATTTTATTGCTCCAAATATATTTAATGTTCTGCTGCAGTTTAATTGAACACTTTAAAACGATATTGATTACGCAGCTCTCACAAAATGTGTGTCACCAAGACACTTGGTCTACAATCGTGACCGAAGACTAAAAGCATGTCTTTGACCATTTTCGGAACTGATGTGACTGCGATAGCTCGGCTTTAGTGTTTCTTTGACAATATAAGTTTCAGATACAATTTTCATAGTTTTAGCATTGTTGTGGGAAGAAAAGGCGTTATATTACAATTATACTACTGTCTGAGTGCGTTTAACATATAAACTGCCTCGAACTGCAATTAAGATCATTACGTACCAATAACATTTGTAATTTCTTTTTAATTAATAGCATGAGTCATGGGAAAGTCATTAATTTACTCAGCATTCTCACTTAGTGAAAAATGTTAGAGAAAAACGTGCTTCTGTTTTCTATCGTGTTTAATCTTTCCTTCCCTGTTAGTAATCGTAAATCAATCTTTAAATAACCTTACATTATACAACAGTCAGTGTTGCACTCCTAAATATTTAGGTAAAGTCAGTGTCTAAGAATTATATCAATTTTGTTGACAGTGTCCAAAATTAATTTAGTTGTTCTTTTGATCGGCATTATTTTCTTCTAACAATATAGAAGTGCGAAGCAGTGATGTATATCGACGGTCACGTACTACGCGGGTTTCTAACGGTTCGTATCTCGTCGTGTTCGTCCGTTTTATTATAGAAATGTCGTTATGCTTCGCCTAAAAAACGAATTGTCTGCCATTGTTAGCGTCAGACGACAACTACCCGATACTAATAACATCTTTCTTACCATAGTAACGCGACAATAATGATTGGGGACTGTGTAAAGTAGATATATACTCTTCTATTTGCCTGTCGTTAGCTTGATCGAATTTGTCAAGTAAGATTGCATTTTTAGCGTGGTATTGTTACGGAAAGATTGCTCTTTGGGTTGTGTATTTCAATTGGACTAGTTATTGTTAATTTATTTCTACTGATGCCGCTGTTATTTATATTATTGGTGTCTGAAGGCGGCCAGGTGCGTGCGTGCGGTTGAATGAAGCGCCTAGGGACTTCTTCATTTCATGCATAGCAAGGTGTCGCTCGTGGCGTGATAGTTATTTGATCAGCACGTCCATTATGAAAATTAAATTACACGTCTATGAACGTCTTAGCTATAACAGCGAGCTCATTTTTTTTAATGCAACTTTGAATTAATTTAATGTGATCGAGATCCCGGGGTGAATTATTTATGCCCTCCAGAACTTTAGGATTTTATATTCATATAAATTGCGTCGTGCTTGTGATATAGTTGCCTTAAATAACATGAACGTGCTAAGCAAAATGTCAACAGAGATTCTAGACCCTATTTTAAACACTTTATTGGAAGGCAAAGTTCAGACAGCTTAAGTAGCGTCGCATTTGAGAAGTGCTATTTATTATTCATTCCATTCTTAAATAAACAAGACCAAAATATTGCTGTAAAGTCTCGTAAAATATGTTTTTCGCAACTCTATCGTAGTTTCCGCCATCATCGTGAGATTTAGTGGCAATGTTTAAGTGGTATACTCATCTCTGGAGTCATAGACTGCACGCAAAACTGACATAAAGCTTCTATGCAACGAAGCCACTTTTTCGCCTCATCAACATTGTCTCTTCCACTTAGAACGTTGTTAGAGTTAATTAGGGCCATCTCATTGATCCCATCGCAGACATGGAGCGCTTGTGTTGTGAGGCCATCCTAGTAATATGTTGACCCAGCGGAAAGGTCAGGCGCCAACACGGTCCACGCTGAGTGGGTCGCTCATAGTGCCCCTATACTATGCGACTCGGTAAAACAACATCGATAGGCCCTATCGATGTAACTAAGCATGCGCATTATACGTTTTGTACGTGCACGGATATAACTCTGCCTTGCCTTTATTACCGACCAAATGGCATTGATTGTGCTACATCACGCTTTCAGTCGTTAACTTAATAAGTTTGTATCAATTAATAGATGTGTATCTTTTCTCATTATTTTAAGATTTTATGACGGTTCTATCGCGAAGAAGCGTACTCAATATTTAATAGTGTTTCCTTTCTACTCTTCAATAAAATCGTGTTCGATTTCCTTTGCTAGATGTATCCTAGTCGGCACTTGTTCGACACCAAATGGTCAGCGATTTCTCAGAATTAGTAACAGATTCCAGTATATCTCAGATGCATTCCCATGTTGGGTAGCACTGGCACCGAATGCACGCTAGCCGCCCCGAGCACCGATCAGATGGGGTCAGCGCATTCAATGAGCCGGATGCCTTCAACCTGCTATTTACGTTTCACCATACTAATACTGGTCGGCACACTACGATCGTCGCGTCTTCGTTGTCTTGCTCGACTATCAAGTGATATACTCCGCTTTTGTTTTCTCTTGTTGAAAGCGTCGCGTTTGTGAATTTTAAAGTAGGTTTATTCAAGTTGCCTTGATGTTTGCGTTGCGATTGTACGACGTTGCATTTTACTAGATTTTGGGTAGATATTTTTATTTGGTACCATTACTTTTTCCTGTAACATTTAGGGATAAGTCTACTAACGAAGACCGTTCACGAAGTTACCTCTTTGGTAAATCAACCACGAATTATTGCAATGTATATATGCAAATAAAATAAAACTCCCTCTTGAAAGTAGTTAATTTATCAGGACATGTTAATCCTCTCCACCATTAAGCAATCACAGAAGCTATTCGACTTCATCTTACGCTCTATCTCAAGAGATGAATTGATTTAATCCATCACCACACAATAGCAGGCATGAACAGCTTAATCTACTTGTCTGTGAAGTATTAGGCGTGTCTAAGTTCAACCATTAGGAGTAAACTCGCAGGATTTACATTGAATGAAATTGTAATTTGTTGTTGCTCTCTAATGGGGAGCGGAGGTTGCCTTACGTGCTGACATAGACTGGAGCGATAGTGCCACTAGGGCCTTAGAAGGAGGCGTTGCCGGTCGCACATCAATGTCGCTCATTGTCCAATGCCTATATACGAAATGGAATGGCTCTGATAGTTTTGGAGCTGCAGGCAAATATGTATACATGAATACGAGACACTGCAGGGGTTACAGTAAAATAATATTGATTTATATTACTTTTGCTGTGATCATCGATATCATCTACAAAATTAATTACTGCAATATTGATTACTCGATTCAATTTAGCGTATTGTATCTACATCAGATGTCTGGTTTTAATTTAATATACATTACAATGATACGGAATACAGCATCTCTAATCCTAGTACAATTTGCAGTTGGTTATTAATAACACACTTTCGCCTGCAGAGCCGCAAGGGAACTGGCATGTAGATAATGAGCCCTGGCAGCTAAATTAATGCAAGATAGATAAATCGGCGTTGCATAATGGTAATGTGCGAACTGTCGTGGACTATAACTTCATTGTACTCCGGCCGGGCAATAGAAAATAAAAACGAATAACCACGCCGACTTCGTACTATGATAATTTAACTGCCTAAGAATTCTACCTACTACTCCGCATGGCTGACGCTGTAACATAGGTAATTGCCTTCTTCATTACACGCTAACATTACATACAGGTTGCTGAGTAATTCTAAGCTAAGAACTTCTAAGAAATCTTAGGCAAAAAGAAATAAGAGAAAAGAATTGTTTAATGACTTGCCTATTTTATTACACTGAGCACCTCAACCAAGATATTATTTTAACCTGAAAACACTTGAATGCGAGGAATGCTAGTAAGAAACTAACGTTTTCTTTACAGCCGCCGTGTAAATTAAACCACCGTTTAGCCGTTTACAAGTAACGTCTTTCTATGAAAGGCCACTTAGTAATGTTAGTATTTAAGCGGCTTGTATATTAGTTGATGCATGGTTTTCTCGGATGTCCCCAGCCGCGAGTGCGCGGGGTTAGTGGGTTGGCTCGGGCCCGGGCTGCGCCTGACTCTGCGCGATTTACATTAATGAGGGAATCGCGGTTTCTCCGGCCTCGATCGGTGCATCACTTGCTACCGCCTACGTGACTCGCTGTCTTACATTTAATTCGAAATTGTTCAATTAAGACAAGAATTACCACGGACGCGGGTCGCTAATCTGTCCGGCTGTCACAAACCGAAAGCTGTAACGACTGCAGTTTACGTGCTAACTCTCAAATCTTAGTTCCCATAATCGTCAATCACCGAGACGAGAGCGTTTACCATGTATTTTATGCATGAGTGGTTTCTATTACCGACTATTTTTACTCGACAAGTGGGAATTGGATAAGTAAGTAAGAAATAGTCAAGAAGCACTCGCAGTCTTATTTTTTGATGAATAGTTTGCATTTTCCCTGAGGGCGTGTGGCTAGGCAAGCACTTTATCCGCGAGTCGACCAGCGCAATGGCAAACCCTTCGGCGCCAGCGCCGCTCGCCTAACTCCACTCCCTGGAACGAATTGAAAAATTGAACCACTTTCCATGATATCGCTCAGGGCTCTACATACTGGTTGCAGGTGGAAATTACTTCATTTTTTAAACGTGGGACCTGTCCTCCTTATAATTACATGTAAAAATTTACGTCAATTTACTACATATTTGTACAAGAACCATACATTTATTAGCTGTCAGAAGATTGAAGCACGACACAGAAAAAGCGAAGCCCGCTCACTGGATATGAATTTGCACAATGTAGCAACAGTAAAAGTTCAACACAAATCGCACAGAGACGTGCAATTTGAATAGCCGTAAATCAAACTCGCTGGGATCAGAAGTATAATACGCGTAATTTAAACACATTCTGTCTGTACATGCGCTTCTAGGTGATTTTTGAACTAAAAACATTCGGTCGTGGTCGGAATGACTGTACTAATGATCGGTACAGTGTAAAACGTGCGATCTCATATTACTAACGTGTAATCCAGACTACTTTTCTCAGCGATTAATCATGCTAACCCAATGAGGGACTGGAGACTAAATCCTATAATTTTGTAGCATTGTTCGTGGCGGCATGGGCTCGAAGCGGCATTCGGAAGTAGGTTTTCGGTGCAATCGTTTCTCTCATCCTCGGGTTTCTCCGACTCGCTTCTAGCGGTTCGACTCGATTTCTTTCGGTCAAGTGCAACCTTATTAAGTTGTTGCTGCTACATTATAAAAAATATCTCCGCCATACACACTTAATAATGTCCGGTTGAGTGAAATAGGTGCCTGTGGTTACTCGGGCATTACTGCGCGCGACATCACAATACAATTTGTTTCTCCCTCTGCCCACATCGCCCGTTGTGGTGGTATATGCAATTACATTTATTTTTCCTTCGCCTTTGATGACTCCCAGGGATGCTTTTGTATTTTTTATAATCATTTATTTTATAACTTAATGATGCATTTGCAATTTATTTTATGGTATTTTCGTAGTACGACGTATACTTATTATTTTAATTGAGGAATACGTTCGTTGCGTCTATTCTCTTTACTTTATTTAATTGAGATCGCCTCACGTTTTGCCTTAAATGGCTCACTCACACCATTTATTGTTACATAGTTGCTATTGCTCCGAGCGTTCGTTATATTTGCTCGCTAATATGTTTCAATGACGTTTGCATTTCGTATATGATTGCATTTACCGTATTCTGAGCTAGTTCCTCTAATTAAATAAAAAGTAGCCGTCTCCGTTACCGCTATACTAGTCATTTTCAATCTCCTTTATGAATCGGTACTAAAAATAACTAATTACTTGATTAAAACTGTATAAGAGATCAATACCCCCTCACAATGGTTGCTCCGTACAAATCAACATACACAACCAAACAACCAGAAATTACTTACCCAGAACATTATCTGACAGGCAGTGAAATAAATACGCGTAATAGGCATTTGTGTCGTAACCGTCGTAAGGCAAGGTATTCGATACAAATACATCTACGCGAAGCTTGCGCTTGTATTCAATTTATCTGGGCTTAATACCGGTCGATTCATCTGTATGATAGCATCGATTTGTGCCATTAAAACTTATTTTATCGTTTGTGTAGTCTGGTGGAGGGCGGTAAATTTCGCCTAATACTGGTTTGTGTCCTGTCACAGCCTTGTAAGGCTCCGTCGGCACCTGCCGGGCCCACTCGACCGGTCCCGGTTCCCGCTCCCGCGCCATATCGCCACGCTGCTCCGTCCACTTACTCGCGCTCACTGCTTTTGCTATGATTATAAACGAGGAAGAGCAGGGAAAGTGGGATGAGCATTTTTCCCACTTGAAACGCTTTGAATCTACGCTATGACTGATCGGAACTAAATATAGCATTGAGATTGCAATCCTCACTGTATGTAGGTCCGGTTTAACGTCTCAACCGGTCGACTTGAACTTTGGTACTAATTTAGTTTAAAGCCAGAGACAGGAGGAGTCATTTTTTTTTTTTGGATTTTCCTGATAATAGATAACCCAATTATTGTGGAATCTGTTGCCTTACTGATATTAGGCAGTCTCAGGCTATACACCGTGCTTTTTTTGATTTACGATAACTTCGGCATATTACTAGGTACATCCATAGAAACTAAGTGGTAGATTCGTTTTGTTTACATTGCAAAAAAAATATTTTTTTTCTCCATGGAGCAAAGTTCATTTAGTTACTTTGCTCCATAGAGAAAAAAAACACGGTGTATAGACAATTGTTTTCGTTTTTTTTGTTTATTATGCATATTCATTAACCATATTGTTGGTTACTGTGTATATCTGTTTATTTATTTATATTTATATCAATTTATATTTGGTGTCGTCATTACTTAGTTTAGTGTGTAAGTTACTTATTTAACCATTCGTTGTCCTTAATTATTTATTTCTCTATCGCTCAATAGTTAACTGGAATAGATACCATGTATTCTGCTAAGAACTAGCTGGGTCACTTTACGATAACCGCGATCAAACAGACTTCAACTCCATTGAAAAAACACCATGAACATTTTATTACACATCACATCCATAATTAATTAATTGATTACCCGCAACTTAATGTTGTTTTTTTATACTCTTAAAGATGTTGGTTTAAGGCAAGCATTCAATGAATACATTCAAGTAAATAATTGCTTTAAGTTAGCTCAGTAGAAAGCGCATCAAATTATTTCAATTTGCACATTATGAGGTTGTAAGCACCTTTGAACTGTTGCGAGTATAAATTGCTATAACCGTTGGAGAAAATCTAATACACACGTAAGTTCATTAGAATCTAATACAACGTATTCCTACACCATTAAATATTCATTTATGACAATCCGGTACTAACTTGTCCAGTAAAAACATTGATAGCTTTATCACTTCATTATAAAACTAGGTGGCATCACTATGTTTTAGCGAATATAGCTGTATAACATAAGTACTATGCTTGCTTACCCTCGTCGTATATATAGGATGTCTATAAATATTGTATGCAGTGTCAATATAGATACCCAATATTATTTATTTAAAGTGACTCAGCATGCACCTCGGGGTGTGCTTGTTCTACAATGTTGAACGCCAATAAACTGTTTGAAGGCACTTTTCACTCTAGCTAAATGAAATAAAGCAATAAATGTTAAGAATAGAAGAGATTGCCCGGGGCCGCCGGCCGAGCCGCGCTTCGGCTCTTTGAAATACAAAAGGGAGCTTCGTGATGTTGCACATGAATTTTCTTTTGCATGTTTGTTTCTCCTATTGATATCAAAGGTTTAAACCTTTAAAATATTGCTATTCTACGTACCTCCTACATGTATACATTGTATATTTACAATGAGTTTCTTAGTAAAGAAAGAAAATATCTGTGTTTTATTGACGAGTGCTGAGTTCCTAATCTGAATGAGGGTTGCGTGCGGGAAAATGGTTTAGTTGTTTATTTGAGAAAACTGCGCTGCTGAGTAGACTATGTTCAGTACGGTTATTTGATGTATATGTAACAGCCTACACCGGACGCATAATGCAATTCCGCTAAGCGCTAAACTATTCTTCAATTCGCGGTAACGATGCTAAAAGAATGGTGTTGGATGCGTTTATTGCGGCCGCGTACGCGTGTCACGGCCGGGTGGATGTCGCGGTAATTAAAACTGAGGCGGAAGCGCGTGGCATGCCGATGGGCCCATTCAATTGCGAAAATGGCGCAGGCCATACATCAGTGACGTTTTAATTCGGGAATCAGGATGTATCAATGTAACGCATTGCATTTAGATGATTTAGATATGCGTTTGTTAACGAAATATCAAGTAATAGAAGAAAATTGGAATGATTCGCATTTCACATGTGTAATTGAAGAAATTTATTTGATACGGGTGGCATTAGGACATTTCGGAATGCCGTCTCCCGCTAGCGGGCCGTGCTGTCCCCGTCAGCGCAAGCACGCCGATATCTCAAGCGGCGCGGGCGCTGTAAAGCATCACACGCGTGAGTCGATCGGGCATTTATTGCCCCTAATGGTTTTATATGGCCTATCTCGTAAAATTACAGATGTCGTTCGCTGTCTACCCATTGCTGAAAAGATTGATATGAACTGGCCTGTTCCAGTTTAGACACAGATATAATCGAATTTATTAGCTTAGAGAGAGCAAACGTGGAGCGCTAGAAATTAGTTCAATCTATTATATATTATGTGATTTATTATTGCACGCATCTCAGCAAACATGTAAATTAACCGTTATTTCATGTTGATCGCAACGGTTTTGAGATAGCACCTTTTCGTTACGGTGTATAAAACCGATGAGGTTAATCTCATGGGTTATATTCACCTGAGAATACCATCAATTTGACATTTTTTTCCGAGTTATCACCGGATATTTGTTGAAATTGTATTACGCAAATGACACGGTTCGCTCTAGTGGCAGCGTTGTAGCTTCGTTCGTGCTGTAACGGCATCATCAATCATCTGTAATTTGATTTCTATGCTCAATTATTGCGTTCGCGGAGGTCGGCGCGGGCGCACACTTCGCTTCCCCGTACCGGGGCTCGGTGTCTACTTTGACGGAAAGTACGAAAACACGAGAGTTCAGACTAAATAGGATTAGACGGCGTGGCTTAGTTTCTCATTGAGTTTTAGCAGGCGTACGCGCATCAAAACCAAGGTTTCTCACTCACGCCCACAGAGGGAGCTGCTTAGTATTGGCGTAGGCGACAGGATGAAAGCTTTGATCATTTCAAAATACTCCGGTACCTAGTAGGGAGTTTTTGTCTGTCTTTTTAATTTGTAGACGACTTATTATCCGAGTGTAAGTTGCCACGCGCGAGCTCAAAGCCAAATTGCCCGCAAATATAATGTTTGTAGAGTCATCAGTAATAATATATTATCCAACATTGGGAGCACAAATATCTGACACGCTCTTATAACTTTGGTAATAAAGACGTGTCAGATATTACAACAATAGGGTACCTTCAGTGGATCCTATATTTCGAATGAAATCAATGTAAATAAACTTAGGGCCTAAGGCCAACTTGCACGAAAAACATAATTCTAGTTTAGTCTTGAATCTAAATTTACATATATTTTGAGACAACCAGACTGTACGTACTTAAGACTAACTCTAGATTAATGGTTTTCATACAAGTGGGCCTGAGACTTTATCACATTATTTAAATAGATTATGTGAGCGACTTCATTTACATAACTCAAAACGAAAGAATTTCTGAATTAGATCATTAATTCTAGATATTACCCACTACGAACAATTTCTCTTTGTATATAATATATTACACCAATTACAGAAGGTTTGAATGTGGTGTAAGTATCGGATGCGTGGCTAATTCCCGCCGCTATGTCACGTGTCTATCATCACGATGCTCTATTGAGTCAGTGCCGCACGACCGTTCCGCCGTCGTGCGCCATACAACTTGAAAGGAAACTAAGATTAAATTCAGATTAAACTCCGTGATACATAAAACACATTTTCAAAGGCTTATTACATGTTTTTATTGGGTGACAAAAGTAATAAAATAAATTTAATTTATTCGATATCAATATGCTTAGGGTATGGTATGCATTTCGGAGTTTGTAGCTGTGAGGTCTGTGTGCAGGCTTTTACAGATATTAGGTCAATTTTTCGCGAAGTCAGAAGTAGTTTTAAAGAAAAGTTATCAGAAGCTAATATTGGAACATAACTCATGTCTCTACTTGTCATGTAAATAAAATAAGTAAACATTGTTGCTTATACTGCATTATTGGATTGATATGTCTTCGCTATATGCAAATCGTCGGGCTGGCTAGCGATGCGTCAGCTTACGCAGCGCAGACGGCAGACATGGTTAGCCGAAGCCACCCAGCGAGACCAATGTGGTCGTTATGTCATACACGCTAGAGCACAATAGTAGCTGCCGGGTAGCCCGCCGTACACTCGACATGATAATCACAAGTGGCGCATGACAACCGCCGCACGCGCAGCGGTCACGACCGCGCCGCCCCGGGTGACGCCGCCGAAGCCTACGCGCTCAAATGGTGGCAACTTTTTAGACAACGATCTTTATTCCCGTCAAAGTAGGTAATAGCACTCGTTTCCCCGTTGCTTTGAACGACCGCAGCCATAAAGACAGTCCGAAATAGTCATGTCATTTGTCCCGCATTATGATTTTCTTTATAGTTGCCACTCGTATGCAACACCTCGGGATTAGGTCGTTAAATATTTATTATGTCTGGATATGCATACCGTCTACTTGTAATTTCCAGGTAGATTTCTCTCTCACGAGTATTTTATAACTTTAAGACCGAGAAAACTTTACTTAACCAATTCTTTATTACAACGAGTTTATATTTATAAAAAACTGTGTGAAGCGAAGTTGTACGGTCAGCGTCAAAAGAAAGTGATCACTTAAATACCTTGTCGCTTTACTGTCACATAAGCAATGTCAAACAAGATTGTCTAATGTGTTAATGCGATAAAGTACAAAAGTAGCTTGAAGTGACCAGTTACTTTTGACGCTGACTGTACCACAGCGCATAAACTTGTCATTTTAATCTGTTCGTGCGCTTTAATGACGACTTTCAACGCGAATGACAAATGCCGCTATTTGCCTTCAGCAAAAACAAATTCGAGTCGTACATCTCAGTCGGATGTGTGTCAAAGAAACTGAACTGTCGATGGTTGCAATAAGCGTGGTACTAATCGGGCATAAGAAACGCACTTTCTACGCTCTCATCAATCATACCGGCGTGACAGACGTTGACAGCTGCACCGGCTGCAACGAGACCACGTGGTGGCCATTGAGGGCGTTGGCGGCCTGGTGCGGCCTTGAGTTATACTACCATAACAGATCACGCAGGAAATGTACTCTCTTTACGCAATGCCACCCTGCCCTTGAAAATTGTTGTAAATGTTCAATTGTATGTACCCAATCGTTACTGGGTTATTAAACAAGTCTAAGCGTGAAATAAAACTAGTTATCCGCTTACAGTAAACAGAAAAAGAAACAAGTTGTTAATAATTAAAACAGTTAAAGCGTTCTATATGCGGGATAAAATTAACATGAACGATTATTGGGTCCGATTCACGCGCCGGTTGTCAAAGTGGTGCAGTAACGGTAGGCGCCGCGCCGTGCTGCGCACGAACAACCGCCGTCCCCTCCCCCCTCCCCCTCTTCCCCCTAAAACTTCCTCCCCACAATACCCAGACCATCAATGGGTCACAAATCATAATTCGTCACCAACTTTCGTCTTTTTCGGAGACGTGAGCCACAATGAGTACGACTTATCTACAATTATAAAAAGAGGTACGGTAACATCGGCCCAAATGGAACCGACGGGCGATAATTATGCTACGTCAAAAACTTGGATATAATATTTGTTACAACATTTCTCCTCCAAAGTGATAAGTTTCAATGGAAGGTTTAAACCTGGAAGTTATTTTAGCACATCAGTATTTCAAATATGTTTTCTGTTAGTTAGAAGTGACGACGCGACTGCAGCGTGGTCGCGGTTATTTGCGGAGTACATTAGCGGATATGTCATAAAACACTGTTGCATTTTGTCGCGTTGCCGCGACAGCTAACAGTACTGTATAGCCACTTGTCGTAGGTCAGGCGAGACCAAGTATGCTTTCGCGGAGTGCTATAAGTATTGCACTAACGGCTCCACTATCGAATCTGTGCTATCTACTGGCGGACCAAAGCCAACGCTCGTAAATACCATCTCGTATCGGACCGGTGATACATCCTTCGATACTGAGAGAAATATTAATACCTACATGAATCAGGCCCCGCGTGGAGTTATGAACAGTGCTGATAAGATAGACCGTGATACAATATGACGCTGCTACCGGTAAATCTCAAACGGACTATTACAAATCAAGAAATGCAATTTATTCTATAAATCAGTTTCTATATATCCTCCTTATACGATGAGCTGAGGTTTATTCGAATATTCCGCGTACTGTAAGGAAATAGGAATAATTTGTCCTGTTGTATAGTATCTACGTATAACATTATAATAAAAGTCAATAGATACATATCTATTCGGTTATAAAGAGGCCGGGTTCCCATAAACAGCAGCCGTTCACGATTCATCAACTCGCTCGGTGATTTTATAAGGAAACGACGCGGTCTGGGAGTTCGTGTCGCCCTTAGCGTTGACCATAGCCGTGACGCGTCCTAGCCACTTGACAATTTTTACCTTTGTCTGGATTGCAATATTACTTTTCTATAAAACAAAAGATGATGAGATATCTCGTCAAAAATTGATGACAATGTCGAATTGGGTGCCTGCATTTCATTTTGTTAACTATGAGGCCTATCCGGGACATATATGACATACGGGAAATACGTTTACATGCAGTGATTGCACCCTTGTCCAGTTTTTAATTGTCCCGCTATCAAAACATTTCTCGAGGATCAATAAAAAGTTTACAGTTTCCTTAAAGCACTTCAGACATCTGTCGTTCCGAGTAAGACTTCGTTACTTAATCGTAAATAAAATATGTAAACGGCAGAGAAGTGTAATGAACATAACGAAGCATGTCATCGTTTAGCATAAAATGCAAATCCTAACTGGGGTTTTATAGCACTTGTTGCTAGTTTTCGCACCTCAGATCAGATTCCAGAATAAACAAACCTGGTATTAAAACCAAGCTTGGTTATTCCAGCAATCGAAGCTCAATATTTGTAGCGTTCATATGTTATGTTATGGGTCACCATGCATAGCCTTACAAAGTATTTATGTCCAATAATTGTGGGAAAGACTAACAAATCGCGACGTTGTCTTCTCGCCCTGTATTGAGTTGTCGACCGCAAGGAATCTAAGCTCACCATAATGACAGCCGCCCGTACGTGATAGATTTGATTTACAGGTTCGTTTCAATCTTCGTAGCCGCGGCATTGGGTACCGTCACCAGCATCAGTCGCTTCATGCTTCTTTGGGAATAAGTTGATCCATGCCTCGTCCCTTGTTGTCTACTAAACTACAAGGTGCGGAATTTTTGTTACTCTCCGCACCAACCGTTTCGTTGCGTGATTTCTGGTGCAAAGGCTCTTTTTGTTCCGTCTCTCTGTGGTATGGTTCGCTCTTGCATTTGTAATTAGGTATTTTAGAGGTTAACGGGCTATCGTCCTTCTCGTCTCTTACCTGATCTTTCTTACGTAAATCCTTTTGTTTGTCTACTCCGCTTAGCTACTGCTGCAGACTGTACTCAAGGCAAATTGTATTGTGGCTTCACGAATGTCCGCAGGAGACGAGTGATATTGCGTTCCGAACTACAAATCTGGTTCTCGAATAGGCCCTATTGTAGAGCGTAATAGTAGGCAGTTGGTTAACGCCTCGTATAGAAGATGGATCGAATCGGGTTAGGCGCGAAGCGTACAATTGTTCAGAAGAAATATGGAGTAGGTTATTTGAATCACTGGTAAAAACATGGCACGCTTTGGGAAAAAATGTTAGCACTCTTTTGAGTCTTTAGCAAATAGTCACTAGTACAAAACGCAATTAGCAAGGATTCTAATTATACTGACGACTTGTTATTCTAATGCGCAAGTGAATAATTGAGAAACTAGCTACATTTAAATTATGAAATCAGGCTTCCATTTTAGAATGTATTTAAAAAATATGAAATTATACATACCTGACATGGAATGCATTCATGTTATTAAACGCCATTAATTCAGATTTATCGCTATGCAAACTACCGTTAAGCTAGTTGTACGAGTAATTGGAATTAAGACGTCGAACGTACGTATTACCGCATGTAGGGGTAATCTGTTTCACTAGCGCCTCCGCATTGCAATGACGAAATTACGTAAGACATGATGGTACTAATTGGTAGGCAATCGAGCAGCCACCTGTGCCGACCGCGTGCGCATGCGACCGGTCCCGGCTAACGGGCCACTGGTTAACTTGTTATTGAACGAATTCATCCAACCGATAAAAATGGTCACCGCCAGGTAATCACTGAACGACCCGATGAGCTTCGCTGGTCAATATACACCTCTCCAGTCATTCGAAGTTGTCACATAACACACGTACACCCGTTTTCATGACGCTACGAATGTCTATTTTTATTCGAATGAACGTAAACCTATCTGAATAGCAACCGCAGCACAGTAAATGCTGTTTTTGCAACATATGAAAATATGTTTGAATATTGAGCTCGCGTCCGCGGTGGCATGTTTATTACACGCCCTGCGCACTTTATGCTTTCGCTTTGCTCTACGTCGATCCTATCTCCTATTCTTTACTTTTATTAAATTCTGTTTATTCGCCGTCGTACTCGTTACTACTTTGCATCGGGAGTTTATGAGCGGACGTCCATATTTTAATAAGCAGGTATCTTGGGAGGAAATTATCAATTGAATTCCTGGTATTATGTAACGTGGGAGTGGGTTTAGATTTAGCGTTTGTGTTAGGTTTTGGTCTGTTTCGGGGCGGGCCGAGGCTGGTGGCGCGGGCGCCTGCCGCCGGCGCGCACGACGCCGCCCCCGCCTTCTGCGCACGCCGCCATTGTTGCGCTCCTCGCGGCGGCCGCAAGCACCCGCACCCACCACACCACCAATTAAAACAAGCTTTACGATCTCTAACCCTGTTCTAATGAAAGAATACACATAAATCTGATTCCAATACGGCGCTGCGTCGTGCGCTCCCAGCTTTTATCGCTGACATTGTTCTTACTCGAATTGCACTCGGTATGTAAGCCTTATTCGGCAAAAAATAATTGGTTATTTACCTAGCTTTCACTATTGAATAGTTATACAAATGGCAAACCACGCTTCGATCGACGAGAGGCTATAAACAACAATCAGGAGACGATTGTCTCGGAACGCCGTTATCGTCGGGCGCCCTCAGAGCTGCACCATGCAAAATGTGCCGCGAACCGCTGCCATCTACGTCACGTCACATTACACTAATATGTAATTGATTGGCTTCCCCGTCCGCCCGAGCGACACTCCTGTCCCACTGATGGCGGATGCAAAAACACTAATGTTATAACGGCGGGGTTCTTCCGGCACGCCGCGCAGATATGCCGGTGGGCGCTCGCCTTTGCTTTTGACTTTTGATAAATTGAATAGTCTCTTTCTATTGAGGCGACAGCGGTCCGGTGCCTCAGATTCGACCGCCAGCTGTATGCAGCCTGAGTACCTCACAATTATCGCAGCCGAGATTAATCAACCTCCGTCCGGTCCATACCTCGTGGAGGTAATTTAGGAATGTGAACATCAAATTAAGAATGAACATGTAAACTAGGTTGCGATGAGCAGATAAGACTCCGCTGCACCGTTCGCCTGAGCATTGATGCAAACAAAACATGACCAATTAAATTAAAAGCCCATCAATCACATCCGCGTATCTATAAGTTATAAACCGTCAGTCATGCCGTCCGGGCATTTTAATTAACTGTCAAGTAATAGCCATCACGCCTCTTCCGTTAAACGTAGAACTTGCGCCGCCCAAAAACAATTACTTGCCAAATATCAAGTGACTTTTTGTATTCGTTTCGTAAGCGGCTTGATTTATGTTCGTTTATAAATGGTGCAGGCGCAAGCCGGCCGGGAGACTCGCACGCATCGTTCATGATCAGACAACGCTTAACGGTATGCTTTGTGTTTAAAGTGTTTTACTTAGTTTTGTTTGCTTCCATTAATTCTGTTGCCCCGCAATTATTTAAATGGCTGAATACGTCCCGTTGCGTGGGATTTTTCCCATTGAGGACTCCCATTGTTGGCTGGTTTCGGATCTTTCTCGCTAGATCTCTCAAAACTGTTTTTTGACGGAAACGTCCGTTTTTTGGCTCGTCCATATCGATTGTTATTATCTGGCTAACAATGTGCTGCTCCATTTTAGTGTGTACTTTTTTGCATATTTATTTACGGTAGCTTTTAATAGATTTAAATGTTGGTTAGTTTATATGGAATGAGGTCATTGCACCTGTATCGGCGTCACGTCAGTGGTCCAGCGCCGACCGTTATCGGCGATTGATCGGACGTTTACGAGGCTCGTTTGAGCACATCATTGCGCTATTCACAGTGACGCACTGTTGCCGGCGCAACAATGTGCTTGATTTTATTACCAGCCCTATTCAATCTCGTCGAGTTGTGTTCTCACTTAATTAATTTGAAACTAAACGTTTTAACATCGCGGCGTAAAATACACATAAATTTGTTAAGTAATTATAGCAATAAAGTTAATGGTTATTTTTGTGTGATGTGCCGTAATTTCCTATCGCAAGTTTCTTAAGAGAGGTTGGTCTGAATACATTATACATATGTCCATTTTAATACATCGGAATGAGACTGACATTACTTAGGGCGGATCCGAGCAAATGAGAATATTACAGGTCGTATACCTAGATTAAACGCCGAATTTGTATAGACTAATCTCGGAGTAAGTCTTATTCCAATTTAGTAAAATCGATGGTAAGAGGATTTAATAAATAACAGATCAATAAAAAATCTACAATCAATGATTTAAGATTGGTTTGGCGTAATCAAATTCTTAAATTATACGTAAACCAGACTAAATCAAAAGCATATAAATCAATGATTTAAGATTGGTTTAACTTAACCAAATTCTTAAATTATTGTACGTAAACTAAACATGACTAAATCAATCTGTCGTAATGCAAATCAAAATTTATCCTAACAATGTAAATAAAATAAATTGCTCTGAAATGAATTCTCAAGTGTTGTAACCTACCGTCAGTCCGAAAGATATTAAGTACCTATTCGTAGCTTATTATTATTCATGTTTTTTTTTAGTTTTGCTAAGAATTTCCACCCTAACTTTACCTATATAAAATCAGCTAGGTAAATATCCGTCGAGGAAAAATATTTTAGTTCCATCCTACAACCTGGGGATATTCAAATTTTAAAAAGTTTCCAAATTAGGAATGTCCAAATTTACTGAGATTAACAACATATATCACGCCGCGCCGTTGAAAAAGTGAGCGCTACTTCGATTATTCTCAGAAGTTACGTGCGTATTCTAGCTAAGCAGTCTCGTTCCCGCGAGGTGCTAGAGCAACGTTTTTTATGGTGTATCCAGATAGTTTACCGGAACAAACTCGCACGTAGGTAATATGTGGAGCGATGTATCGCGGCCGCACGATGAGACGCGAAACCATGTCGGCGCGCGAATCCCGTTGGGGCGGACGCCATTACCGCCCACCGCACCGCGCACGCGCAGAAAAACCGACCCCGGCATAAAGATGTCGCCCACAGATAAACCAGACAGACACTTGACAACACTGTCAACTGCAGCGGCTAACCTATCCTCAACACGCTTATCTCCCTTCAATCAAACGCTTACCGCGAATCCAATTATATCCTCACATTCTATTATCATATTCACGACGCACTCTAAGCATGCAACGACAGACAAAACACCATAGCTTCAAAACCGCCTGTAGAATACTCAAGACGCGGCTTCTTTGCCATCCGGAATGCATAAAGATATTTAAATTTAAAATTTTCACAAAATCCTAATAAAATAACCGTTAGTTCGTAGGCTTGATGCGGATAAAATCGGAATGCTAAAGCCGTGACATACATCTAGATTCGGCGATTGTCGTCTAAAAAATGTCTGGTCCGTTTTTTGTGATAGCATTTTACACGCGTCACGTGTCCAAGTGTAAATCGATCAGCTTAATTGAACGCGTGCGCTGCTTCAGATTCCGTCGCAATCTTATCATGTTCCAGCACAGTTCGTTACAAAACGCTTTAAATTAATGGTTCCCTTCCCTGTTCCTTATAGAGTATCGACGGGATCAACTTTGATAAGGCCGCAAATATTCTATCGCTATGACATAGGTACATAGTCCAAGGAGCATGTTCACGGGAATGAGACCGGTCCGTCGGTAACAGCATCGGCATTCCGGATCGATGTTCCTATGGTGCGCCGCCAAACAAGCTGATTATGTTACTATCTATAGAACTTGCCAATTCTTGCTCTAGTAGGAAACGAACATGGGAGAACCACAAGGATTCTTATTAAACCTTAAACCTACTCAGCCATGCATCAGATGTAAACACCCATATCGCTTGATGTCGTAGAAGAAAAGCAATATATTGTTTTCAGAGAAACCATTAGAGAGTTTCAATCACCAAGAAAGAGATTGAAATTGATCGTTAAGTTAATGATGAAACACTTGCCGTGGCGGGTGGTCTGTGCGTCCGATACGTAACCCTCGCAATTAGCGGCACTAACGCGGCCCAGCATTTGCCTGACACTGCTCTGCTCTACACAAATAAATAGCTGTCAGAAAAACATTCACTATTTACAGCTAACATTAGTTCTTCGTCCCTGTCAGGAATGATTTGTATCGGTTTTCTTCTTGTTTTAGTTTGAAGCCCGCTTCAAAGGAAATCATAAATGCAAAACACACTCACCTCTGCTGGCGTTTAAATTTAAATTGACAGTTTAACAGTGAGTATAGAGTTCATAGCTTTTTTATGACTCCAATCTTAAACCATTTTTATTTCAGTAGTAATATTTATTTTGATATTTGAACACTTCTCTAAAAACGACTTAGCTTATAGAAGAATCATTGACGAAATGGCGTACAGTTGCAGTAAATAATCGAACGACATCGTATTTTGACCGAAAAGTCCGTATTCATCTTGCTTACTCAATTAGCTTATCAATGGGTACTAAAGTCGGCCGAGAAAGCTAGATAAACATATTTTTAGGGCCATATGCGAGTCGTTGGATTACTATCTACATCAGGACCTTTATTCTGCATTGTCTTTTCACCTATTACATCGTATAATGGAAGCTCCTAAATACATGACAGCCCGATGGCCGAGTCGAAGACAATATAAATGCGTATTAAAGACATAGAGGGTTACTCACGTACTTTTGACATTATTTACCTGATGATTAAATCACTGTATATTTTTCAAATGTGTCTGTCTCACGGAAGTTTTATATTTAAAATACGAATGCAATAGTGAAAAAAAAAGTGGAACAATGCCTCTGTAGTGTTGCTTGCCGGGATTCGCGGGTAGTAATTTCTGGGTTACGGTTTAGTTTCACATCACACACTGTAGTGAGCGGGTTAAAGGTAAATCTTTATCAGCTATCAGATCTATACAGGTCGGCTGCTATCCATTGTCAATTAAGAGCCCCCGGCCAACATAGCGACCGCCTTTTGCTTGTTCTAATGCCTGTGCCACGATTACTTCCCGATGCATACCCTACGCCTCGGGGTGGATGTGGCTCGGACGTTTCCTGTATTACTATATGCCTGCTCTCTAGTCTTTATTCGGATCCCTTAATTTACATAAAATGAATCTAGATCTGACACCCGCTTTGATAACCGCATTGTTTCCTGAAACAATTACGTTTCATTGTGCGATTATAGTTAGATCGAGTTCTTTTATTTGAGCAGTTCATACTGAACTAGTAGTTCAGTAATTTAGCGTCGCTTGTGTATATTTTTCTCTTGCTTATTAATGAATCTGACAACGGAGATTTCTGGTAGTATTTTTTTTTTGGCTAGCAAAACTAAAATTTATCTTTAATAAAAGTGGTAGCAGTATATATCCTACCTATCGAAGACCAATTGCTAGAAACACATGCTGGAGATGATCTACACTACTTTTGTGTAAAGCATCCCCACTCCACTTTCACTCAAATGTTATCTCGATAACAATGCGTCCCGTTGCATTGAAACATGAGTTTACGAATGAAAAAAACATAATTGAATGCATGACGTAATGACTGGTTCTATGCGATATTTACCTGTGACGCTCGGGGCGACCACCGATAGTCTATAATTCTGCTCGTATTACCCGACAGATACTAACAGCGATAAGGGGTTATAAATTGTTTAATCACTCGTTCACTAATATTGGATTATCATCAATAGATCGTTATCAGTTTGATGGATGACTTACTGATAATAGTTTTTTTTCCTGTTACGAATAAGCGTACGTTGACAACTGATGTCGTTTTAATTAAATTAAAATAAAGAGTTGAAAAGTGTATTAAAAAAAAAACGTAGCGGAGAATTCATTTCTTTTCTGTCATGCCAATGCGCACTTGTCCTAGCAATAAACTTCGCTCAGTAATCAAGTGTTGCTTGAGTGTAGGCGCGAAAGTGACATTGTAATGTTGATCCTATCTGACCAGCTGTCACTATCTGCTCGTTCATTATCATCGACATCGATAAAGCGATTATTTTAGACATGACTTAAATAAATTAACTGATGGTTTTACATTTTATATACGCGCAACGCAAAAATGCAATTCGTTTCTTTGGCACCTTGTGCTTCAATTTCAGGTCAATGTTTGGGGTCGTTGACATGAGAGATCACAATGCGAAATTAAGTAAACGGTAAGTCTGCCGAGATATTCCGGAAAGTGCTAATGAAGTCGTAAACGGAAGCTTCAAACCGCGTAATCGAATAGCTGAGACGAACAATTGAACTTTAAGATTTAAGTTTGTCTCGGTTCACTACACGATTTAAGTAGTAATTTGCGATAGGCATGTTACGATTTACGAGTAACGTCCAAGTTCTTTAATTAGTTTAGAATACTTGTCGGTTTTTTTACTATGAATGTGCCACAACTGATTATAACGCACACTGACAACCACGTTAGTTGAGCAACACATTTACATATCCACATTTCTTCCACTCGAGCGGGCGCTAAATGAAACAATTAATAAAAATTGATTGATAAGTATGTACGGGTATGCGTGGCATCCCGTAATGTGGGCCACGTGCTCCGATACGCAGGTTGAACGGTAAAAAGTAACAAGATAATACCAAAACCGGTCCACTGGATTTGGAAACCGACGCGGCGCAGGACTCGCTTGGTTCATTTTTGTTTTTAAAATACGTCACTGCCAAGAACTCTAAAGCGGGTCAATGTTTTTTTGGAAATTGGAGCCGCGGGCTCTGAACGATTGGAATAACAGAACTGGACACAATGATTGAGCGCCGATAACGTTATCAAGTTGTACAGATTGTCGCTTCGACGATTGATTATGATCGCTTTAATTGATTTTTGTGCAAGGATTGAGTTCTTTTTAGGGTTCCGTACCAAAATGGTAAAAAAAGGAACCCTTATGGTGAGACTTCGGTGTCTGCTGTGTGTATGTCAAAGCAGGTTGTCTCAGCGACAGCCACGCTTACTCACTCAATAAAATGTTCTATAAAACTTTTCCGTTGTTACACGATATTTAGCCATATAATTGTAGAGATAATTTTCGTCGCACAACGGAACTTTTTTCTAACTCGTTGTTTGTATGGTTAACTGTGGTCTAACTTTTTGGTCATTACCTAAATGCTAAATTTTAAATTCGGAACCCTTGGTGCGCGATTCCGACTCGCATTTGACCGTGTTTTTTGAATTCACAAACCGTTATTAGCTTGTCAATTGAACTTTGGAACTCGGAGTTTACTAAAAAACATTTTGTTACTGGACAACAGGTACTTGGTCTGTGTTTTTTCTTATACCTACACTTGAATCTGATTTAGTAAATTAAGGAATATAATGGAGTCTAACTACTATGTCTAACCACCAAGCTTTCATACACACATTACCAGCATAATCGGTTGTAAATTACATATCTCGAATCAATAAACCAGTGCAAATTCAAATCGACGCACAAAGTGCTATTTCGAAATGCGTGCTGATCCTAATATCACTGATCAATTATTTTTTTGCCACCCACAACTCTAAAGTATAGCAATTTCGGTACTAAGATGCATCTGTGTTAATTTAAAACAGTTCGCACGCAAAGATCGTCTATCTGAGCTGGGTGATGATTGCCATTCGAGCGCTATGATTTGCCGTGTTTTTACCAAGCAATCTTCATTATTCTTTTTACTCGACTAACGGAGCTTTCTTGACGACGTGTGGCGTAATATCCGCACAATTTTGGTAATGTGCCGCATAAGAATGATACACGCTTACTTACCAGACTTTGCGCGCCACACGCGCTCCCAAAATATCTAACTGTACATCTTCATCATCTTCATATTTGCACTTCGTTGGTTTCGAGCTTGTTATTTTTACGAGTCATATTCTCGGATAATGCGCCGTTCAAATATCCGGAAAGTTTTTAAAGTAACTGATTGAGTCCGCTGATAACGTGGCTAAATTCCGGAACTAAGTCCGCACTGGAGTAAATTGGTTATTTATAAAAAAACAACGGACGCAATGAACCGTTGTGCACAAAAAAGAATCACATCGGCTTCCGCTCGAGTGAAACTGCTTTCCTCTGAAACTACGGGTATCTGCGCATGCGTTTCGTCTTTAGTTGCAATTGCGTTCATCATTTAATGTGCCGTTGTAAGTTACACTAATTCCGTAATGCGTGCAATACTCCCTTGAGCAATCCCCGCGATATGCGAGCGCATTTTCCTTACATTTGCCGTAAGTGCTTCCTCAACTTAATAAGACATAATGACGTGTTATTTGTGAAGATTCACGAATTCCGATCGCGGGTACGAGTGGGGTCACTGACCTGTAAGCTCCGCCGCTACCGCCCGTCCTGTGAAAGGAAAAACTATTGTTAATTACGCTACACATGACTGTGTCTTAATTGTGGGTCGTGAATTATAGGTCTGCCTTGTAATCGCGCTCTACTCCGTGTGCTTACAAGCTTGCACGGAAGGTCTGCTTTATTGACGACATGGAATTAACCTTTAGCGTTACAATGGTCTATATCGAGTGCCAAAGACATTGTGTGTGTTTTTTTTTAAATGAACCTTATCTGTCTTAACTAATCAATCAACAAAACGGATGTTTATTAAATTTTGTAATTTTAGCCTGAAAGGATGTTAACTAACTATATGCTTGAAACTATTTTGTGTTCCAATGGGTTATTCACAAAAAAAAGGAATACGATTATATAGGACGATTTCACACAAAGTAACCTAGTCTCAAACATTTAAGCTATATTATAACGCAGGGCTGTGCTCCATACGAGTCAGTCATTAAATAGCTGCCAAAGCGAACGCACATTATCTTTGACTGAACTGAGCTCTATGCTTGTATTATGGGTGCTTGACATAAACATACTTCTATCTATTGATGAAATCCGTATTAATAATCCGTCGCGTAGTTTGAAATATCTAAGCGTACAGTCAGCGTCAAAAGAAACTGATCACTTAAATACCTTGTCGCTTTACTGTCACATAAGCAATGTCAAACAAGATTGTCTAATGTGTTAATGCGATAAAGTACAAAAGTAGCTTGAAGTGACCAGTTACTTTTGACGCTGACTGTACATACAGAAAGACAGACGGTGGGAAGCGATGTATAGACTTCGCCTTGGCGATTAAGTATTTCCTATCTTCTTTAGATAGGAGCCAGTCAGACACACAATTTTACATTCAATATTTTTCATTTACCGTAATGATATTGCTTTAATTAAAATAATTAACTTAACCTTTTAAGGCCGACCAAAGAACGGATTCTCCAATGCAATATGAACATTTTATAAATATCATAGAGTCAATTCTCTAATTGAATTGTCAGTCATAAAAACAAAGAAGAATCAATTTTATCTTCTTTGCAACGGATCGTTTTTCCAATAGGTTTATGTAATTTTTTTAGGGTTCGTTTGTCTGTTTGTCACCAGGCTGTATCTCACGAACCGTGATAGCTAGACAGTTGAAATTTTCACTGATGATGTATTTCTGTTGCCGCTATAACAACATATATTAAAATCTGAATAAAATGAATATTTTAGGGGAGCTCTCACACTTCAAACGTGATATTTCTTTTAGATAATGATACAGAACCCATCGTGCATGAGTCCGATTCGCATTTGTCCGGTTTTTTGTACTGCGGGCTCTAGGTTAAAATTAACACAGTCACCATGGGGATTCGCAGTCCCACTCGCAAGACCATAAGCAACTAGACTTGCTCCTTGCCGCCATAAATAGAGAACCAAGGAGGGCACGAGTTCAACCGCCGCCCTCAATGGACGCGGCCGCGCAGCGCTACACTGCTCCGTCACCGGGACGCTCTCTCCCCGTATCCCGTCCTGGGCCGAGATTCTACTCAGCAAAAACCATATCGACTATCGACCTGTTATCGTATTGGTTATTACCCGACTGCGGCAAAATCCAATAGGAGGGTAATGGTTTTGACTTGTATATATATCAAATCGGAGAAATACTGGAAAAGGGCCGAATCGTGCGTGCATGACTCGATGTATGAATGTTCAAGAAGCGAAAGAAATTTGTCAAGATCGTAGCAAGTGCTACTTTTTTTTAGCCGACCGCGTCAGAAGGGTTAAGTTTTTCGAACGTATGTCTATTTCTGTGGCATGCTCTGTAGCCTTAACGGTTTGATGGATTTTAATATATGAGGTCTCGTTAGACTTGGCTTGGTTGTCTTGGTTGCAATCAAAGTAATTATAGGGTGTTTTTTTACATAGTACATATTATATAGACGACAATATCCAAACAAAAAACGGATTTTTAAGCTCATGTTTTTTTGGCATTACATAGGCATTATCTGAAGACTGCAACCTTAAGACTGCAATCACGTTGTGAACCCTAAGGACTAAGATAGAATGAAATGCTAGTAATTTGACCGTTTCCCTTATCCCCACAACACAACGATGCGAACACTCCTGCTTCACGGTATGTTCAAGATGGTGGTAAAGATCCGCACGGACCTGCACAAGGTCCAACCACCAATGAACTTATTTACATGCGTGCTCGGCTTGGGCTTGAACCTGCGCGTGTTTACACTGCGTAACAGCGATGCGCCCGATAACCGCCTAAGCGTATTATTCAACACATTGTGAAATAAAGTGGACTATAGTACGAGGCAAATAGGAATTTAATTGCACAGGTATGAAGATTCTGCATATTGATAATAATGACTGCAGGAAAACAATGCTAAACTTATTTGTTGCGTGTGAAGGAATAGTAAAAGCACGGGCACTTTTACACGTCAAATATCTACCAGCGTTTCGCAAGAGACCACTGCTAAGAAGAAATGCCGCAAGACATTTAAGTCTGTCGTTTTTTAAATTAAGTTTTTTGATATTATTCAATAATAAACTTAACCTAGCATTATATAAAACAATGAATCTCACAAAAAGTATTATAATAATTACAGCGTATGTTTTACTGCTGTTAACATCATCTACATTCAGAAACTTCATAGTTGTACAATGTGTCAGGACTAACTTCTTATCTGTTTAGTACAGTCAACTATAAAGAGATGTAGCCACTTTTATTCCTTATTACTTTGTAATAAGATCAAAAAGTAGAGACATCTAGGTATTTGTAGTTGTTTCTACTGTCACTGCAAAATGGTCACAAAATAAACTAAATGCCTCGTTATTAAGACTTATATTGCAATGTACCTAATGTGTGAAGTAATTCCCACTTTATTTTTTATGTTGCGACCATGAGTGGCTTCTTCTGTTAATATTTTACTACTTAGTTTACTCGTAAAAAGTTAAACGTATTAAACGCGGTTGAAACAAGTTCCAATTTATTTGACGCGCGCGTTGAAGTCTTTCACGGCGAGTTGCTATCGCACGCATAAATAAATAAAATGTAGGTTTTATTTGGAAATGCTTGAATTACGATCGACATTAAATCTAAAATTGCTTCCTTTTAATATAAAATTTATTTGGAAATGTGTTAAGTTGACGGAAATCCCATATCAATTAGATAAATAAGAGAGGCCATCAAATTAAAAATAACCATTTCTATATGCGCCTTTTTTATAACTACTCGTTTTTTTAATAGTTTTTACTATCTGTATCATTGCTTAACTCTATTTAGAGAACAATGGACTCTTAAATTTAAAACACATATTTTCTCAAAAAAACACAGTTTCATCAGCATATTAAAATAAAAGTGCTCTCTTTTGTATTCTTAGCAAGAAGTAGATCGTCCACTTTACATATTAACTGCGCGTTACTTGTCTTGTACGACATATGAATTTAGAAGTCTTTAGAAAGCTTTCACAGATCACGACGCTGGCCAAGGAAATCCACGATTGTTTGTGTACTTACTACGTTGATGACCGATTGATTGTCAGTGTGCAACTATTTAATTTAATTTAATTTAAGAGCCTACACTGCACTGCTGGGCAAAGGCCTCCTTCCCTTCTTTGGCCCGTAGCCCTATCTTGGGCAGTCTCCCACCAGTCCCGATTGCAGGCATCAAGCTCATCCAACGCAACGTTGCCTTGGTCTGCCGCGACACCGAATTCTATCACGTGGGACCCATTTTGTACACACTTTAGCCCACAATTCTTCCGGCATGCGGCAGACATGTCCTCCAGTCAGTTATTTTAGTTTTGGTGCGTAGATAATGCAGTATTACATGAAATTGATCGTATACTTTTATTGTGAAGTAACCGTCTCCTAAGGCCGTATGAGCGCACCTTTATTTCTCACGAGTTATAAATGGTTTATTACTGCAAAAATATTTATTTCAAGCTATCACAAAACATTGAACCCTTATTTATAAACACGCTTTGTCACTCTTGTTAAATGCAAATGTCACAATGATAATAATAACACAAAAAATAATAAATTAATTAATATCAGGGACAATGTTGCTTATACTATGAATACTAGACAACGATATAACTACTTTTCTGTATAAAGATAAATACTTAAATACATACAAAACATCCAAGCAAGACTCAGGAACAAATATTCGCGCTCATCACTCAAATATCTTACCGGGATTTGAACCCAGGACCCCTGGCTTCGTAGGCAGGGTCACTACCAACTAAGCCATCGCGTCGTCAAACAGATAAGGACAATGCATATTTTATCTATGGTGCGTTTATGAATAAGAGGACTATTCTATACACACTAATGTTGAGTGTGATTATGCAAATTTTATAATTGTACCATGTTAAGTGTTACCAAAAAAAATACAATATGAGTTTTGAACATGTGCTATCTGTCATTAAACCTTCACAATCATTTGCTACAAGATCATCTATGAAATTAAACATAGCAACATGCTAAACAGTACATCCTAAATTGTATTCTCACGTTGAAATAGACCGACGTACCGTCAGATGCAATTATCGCACAAAGCGATTGCTATCACTTGAAAAAAGCTACCGACCAAACGAAGTAGCTCAGAACACAAACCAAAACTTCAATCGCTCAGCGCCTCTCTTTCGCCTTAGTCTAGTTAGACAGAGATGTACTGAACACTCAACAGGATGGTTACAGGTTGTACTAGAACTGATCTCTTGACCGTTGAACCGGTGAATCCGTATTACATCTAGTTACAAGACACTGACGGATTGGACGGATTGAAGTGTTAAACGTTTTTACGCATAAACGAGTATAGGAAGTTCGTTGTTCTCCACGTTTGAACTCGCGTTTAGCTTAGTTGCCTATGTAGTTAGCGGTCCTGAGTTCGTTTCCCGGTATGGGTTATTTGTGTGATGAGCAGGTATTTATACGTATCAGTGTCTGAGTCTTGGATGTATGTATGTAATAATAATAAATAATAATAATAATAAATATGAGGGGACAACGTCACACCAATTGACCTAGTCCCAATTTAAGCTCTAGGCTTGTGTTATGGGTACTAGACAATGATATAAATACTTATATAGAGAAATATATACTTAAATACATAGAAAACATCCATGACTCAGGAGAACAAATATTCGCGCTCATCACACAAATATCTGCCCTTACCGGGATTTGAACCCAGGGCCGCTAGCTTCGTAGGCAGGGTCACTACCAACTAAAGTCGAGTCCGGAATTAGGCGAACTAACTTGACAGCTGAAAATGTTGCCAGACATAGGAAAAAATAAATAGTGATAGGTTTATGTCGACACAAATATGTCGATATAACCTTTTGCCTTCTATAAATCTGATTATATTTATATTTTATCAAGTAATTGTCGTCGAAACTTTCACACTCATACATACTTGCCAAATAGGGAAAAACTACAGCAATTTTTACGATATAATATGATCTGAAGGATGTACGGCTTAAAGCGGATATTTGCGATACTTACTCCTCAAATTAGGAATAAAATACAAAAATAATGCTGACATTACAACAGGCCATTGTGATCCTTTTAGGGGGCTTCCGTCGGGCTAGTACGGTACATTTCATGTACCATACATATAGCATGCATTCCTTTCTTGCTGGCAAATATGAAAGTGCGATAGAGACAAACGCTATATATCGTCGATGATAATTCCAAATCCGTTGTGTTCGATTTTAATTAATTTTATACGCTAATAAGTATTGTTGCTAGGTTATAATTATTAGTTAGATTCCAAACACAATAATAATGATAAACTAGACTTTTTAAGTATCGATATTAACAGCACTGGCCAAACTGTGGCAACATTAGTGTACAATGAACTGTCAAGTTAGTTCGCCTAATTCCGGACTCGACTATAGGCCAGCGCGTCGTCCTCCTTTTATAACCTCTACAAGCCTGATACAGACGCACTGAGCAAAAACCAACGAATTTAAGACGAGCTAGCAATTAAAAGGATTGTGAGGCTAAAAATTTCCATACAAAATACGAATACGTTTCTCTACCCTTAAACCTAGTCCGATTTTTACGATTTTTAAATATGTTGAAGTTATCATGAAAACGTATGTTTGTACGTTTTCCTTTCCACGAAAATACTTCTTAGAATGAAACATATTTAAAAAACAAAAAACAGAATCGTACAAAGTTAGTGCTTTATAATAACTACAACATATTCAAAAATCTTTGAAAGCGGACTTGGTTTAGGTGGTGAGAAATGTTAACGGCCGGCGCTAAATTTGTATGGATTTTTTGACAGCTACGCAATTTTAGCGACGTTTAACAATCCTTTTATGCAGACGAGATCTATAACAGACGGTTCAGCAGATGCTGCCATTAACGGGCATCGAAGACCCAGGGTGCCTTTATTGAAGCAGGCAAGAGGGTTGGAATGTAAACACCAATACTTGTGGGAGGACCTTGTGCAGGGTCCGTCCGGGTTGGTACCACCATCTTATCCATTAACCTACCGCCAAGCAGCAGTGTTCGCATTGTTGTGTTCCGGTTTTGGGGATAAGACAGCTGGTGAAATGACTAGCATAGAGGCATTCCATCTTAGTCCTCAGGGTTGGCAACGCATTTGCAGTCTTGTGAATGCGAATGTCTTTGGGTCACAGTTTCCACTTACCATCAGGTGGCCTGTGTGCTCGTTTGCCTTCCCATGCCATAAAATAAATAAATAAATAATAAATACCATAAGAAATATTAGATTATTGTCGTCATGTCGTCAGAGCATTGAGTTACCTTTACCGGCATCTTAACAACTACTCATATTTCACCTAGACTTGATTGAAGCTCACCATTGACGTTAATTGACCTCCTCTCTCTTCCTCTATGTCCTACATTATATAAAGTAGATGTTTACGAGCATTTCCGTAATAAAGTTTGCATATCAATTTATTTTGCCGTAGTTTACATTTAATGTTACTTTCTATAACACTCTAACATTATCAGTAATTAAATGTAGATAGTTACCTCCAACGTGATGACTCTCATACATGTTGTAAGTGCAAAGTGCACGTTTCAAACCGTAATGTAACGATGTTTATTTTACTAGGTAGCTTTATTGCTTTAATCTTGAGTTAATTTTAGATGCGTCTTTGCATCGCTAACATTTAATGGTGCGCAGTTTGATTCCCTATTAAACGAACGCGGGAATAAAAAAGTTTCATTATACAGGGTCATTATTAAAAGCATTCCCTTGTCGTAAAGTGAGTAATTACTTCTTAATAATAAAATCTGTATAGTATACATTAAATACCATACAATAATTACCTTACTGCGACTCTATATCAACATTATATTCTTGCGCTTTATTTGTATGGTGTTGACGCAGCGTGTCTTTTCTTTCACACATCTCTATCTCATTTACTCATATTTCTATTCTTCACACTTGCCTCTTCTACTGCCTCAGATCACTCAAAATTTTAATATAATAAACCTGCTTATAATACTCGTCGTCATCTTTAATAAATTCTGTCAAGTTACATCGTGTCTCATTTTTTATGGCCAGTTTATTTGTTTAGACGGGTGAGACGATAACAATCGCTTGCAATTTTTTTCGTTGCATACACGCGTCAAAAGTAGATGGGTGCTGTTTTAATGCTTATTTATCTGATAGCGATATCAATCAAATTAATAACGCCTTGGGAGATGGTAGTTTTTTTTTGGATTTTTTTCCTAGCACGTTATCGAGGATTTCTTTGTTCTACGAATTAAAAATAACAAAGTTTTTTTGTAATGTAAGTACACTAAGTACAAGTATTACAAAGCAGTGCGATAGCTCTTAGAAGATGTTTCGGGTTTGTACTTGTTTCTCATAAGCTTTTGTTAAGAGCAAGTGAGAGAGAAGTACAAACCCGAAGCATCTAAGTGCTCACCGACTGTTTTTTGTTTTGTATTTAATTCACATTCAAGAGAAATGAAAACAGGTCACTTTCTATGGGAATTCTGTAAAAAGTGATCCGTTTTCATCGCTCTTGACTAGCCCACGAGTTCCCGAGACGTCGTTGCGCTGCCCGCAGCTCCCATTATCTAAACGAATACTTTTCACCTCCTATCGATTTGTAGCCGTCCCGAATGTTCCTGTCGTTATGCTCACAATTTCTCGTAATGATCATAAATGTGGCCAAACAGTGCACTATCATTACGACAGCCCTTCGGAGCTGTTAACTGTTCGGTTCGTGGAAGTCGGTCGACGTTCGTTTCGTCTCTGTTAGTTTGACACTTAAATTGCGGTGTTCGCGCATCCGAGGTGCTGGGAGTCCATATCAGCGGCGCGGCTGACACGCCGCGGTCACGCCGCCGTCACGCCGCCGCGCCGCATCCGTCACTGTCACGCTCCCTGAGCAATATCCTCGCGTGACCAACACGAGGAAGCGTTTTTATTGCGTACACTACACGTTAACCCAACGAAACCTTACTTAGCGCGCTTTAAACATGTCTGGCTTCGGTAGCTTCAGTATTAAATTCTCTCGAGATTATCACCGAACGTGCATGCAATTTCGTGCCTTTAATTCTGATGGTAATCAAATACTGTTGGTATTAATTTTCATCGTTGATACTTGAATAATGTCCGCTTATCGAGAAACTCCATTGATATCCTTAACAACCTTTCTACAGGAAAGTGGGGTCGTCAACCTGTAAATATTGACTCATCTCGGCGGGGTATGTGACTAAACACACACTGTGCGCTTTTGTGCCATCAGTGGTTCTTTTGTGCCAGAACGCATTCGATACATGATTGTACCTGAACATGTATCTTTAAAATAAATTGGTTTGAATGAACGCAAGGTGTAACGCCCACGGGGGATTTTTGTAATTGTAATCCTTCGTCATGATCATTTTTCATCAAAATGCTTCATACATTATTCAATATTAAATTGTGATTCATCGTTATCGATCGTCTTTTTTATATAAACAAAAGCGGGTTTAGATTTATGCTTTTGGTTATTTGACTCATCAATACCCATAGTAGGCTCGCGTCTTTGAATGTATAGGCACCTTGCGGGCCCGAGATAGTCGGTGGTCGCCCACGTAATCGATAAAACAGAATCGGCCCCCCCATCATACATCATCACCCGTCCCTCTCGCTCTCGGTGACAATTGCTGCATCCTATAACTTGACAGATACTAAACATCGACGGCCCTCATCTAACAAAACACTACATCACCATCACACATTGGAAATGTTCGAACAAAGCACTTCCAGAACAATAGGGAAATAAACCATTCCACCTCCATTTCCCACCTCCGCTAAACTCGATTCGAAATATATTTCGCCTCAAAAACGACCATTTTGATTGTATGAATCGCGTGCGTATGGGATTTAATATATAAATCTAGGAAGCGTTGGTGGCGATGCGGTTAGATGGTTCTTCTTCATAAATAAATACAAGAAACACAAGCACTAAGTTTTTCTAATCTATTTATCTATTTGTATATGATTCATAAAAACAATGTTTTAACGACCCTTCGCATTCTGTGCGGTTGAAGTGACATTTAACTGACAAGACCTAATAGTTGCTGTGTTCACGGCAGTCATCAACATACTCAAGTAAATCAGTCATCGCTAAATATCCTGCTGAATCGTAAGTAGGTTATCAAAGCCACGTTTCGTTTGGGCATAACGAGTGGAATTCGATTAAAACTTGATAAATCGAACAACGAACCCGCGCCCCCCGGTACCACGGTCTTTTACTAATCTCTGCTACGTGACGCCACGCGCCTCCGGCCGCGGCCGTTTCACCAGACAACTGCACTATTGAAAAATTTCACACCGACGGAAAACGTGATTTTGTCTCGAGCCAGCCTAATTCCAAAGATCTACGGCCGACGTTGGTTTACTATAAACAAGGTAATAGTAAAAAAATATCTTTACAATATTTTTTTGTTACTGACATTTAATATGTTATGCAAAAAAGGCTCAAAACTCCACATATCGTCACTTATTTAGGAAAATAAGGGAGCCAGGTTTGTGTTAATTTTCACGAAATGAAGTCGCTCATCTTTGGCAGTATATGAACGTAAAAACTACGGTATCTAAGCTACTTCAAAGTTCTGTTTTTAACAAACATATTAATTAGTCAGCAATGGAAAGCAAATATCAAATAAATCAAATGGCTTAGATCTTTCATATAACTGCACCTTAACTTTTATTAAACAATAAAATGCTGATGATACAAAAAGTATAAAAATGGCAGTACTGCTAGACAGCCACAGCAGACCGTGAAATACGATTCAGGATACCCAGCTATTGAATTACACCGTGGCCAACCATTGACCGAAATGCTTTTCTTAGGCACCACTTTCTTTTATTACTTATTCTCGACCTTGTAATTTAGCATTGTAACGAAGCACACGCCCCGAGCTATGAAATGGACTAAGCTAGTTGGAACGTTTTCATTCATTGTTGGGAAAAGACAGTAATTGTTGTCGTTAGGGCTCGGTAGCTGATGTGAACAAGGTTACGGGGTTCTAATTGACAGATCACAGGCTGGCCGGCGGACACCGTGACCGCCTTCCTGCGGGCTAACTGTACCGCTACCGTACGACACGCACCGCCTGCCCGCGGCACCGCAACGGGAAATAGCCCGCCTCACCATCTTCCGCCGAATCCTCTTCATTACCGAACCATTCAATTACCTCAGAAAAAACTACACCCCGTAACGAAACCGCAAGCGAAAACTAACCAACTAAATATAGAAAAACGCCTCCATAAACGCACAACGATTCACACATGAAAGTAAATCTTGAATTGTCTTCGGCTTTTCGACCTTTTCTCCCAAAGAATTTAGCTGGTGAAGTTCTTTCTATGTCATCTCTATTCAAGTACTTGAACGTCGGTTGCTAAGTGAAACCGTTGCGAGAATCTTTTATTCTCCCTAATGCGAGCCGTCTCGGCTCTTGTTCGGAATCCTACTGTGACAGCCATTATAATTCCGAGCGAATGTGGAAGTGTACAAAGAAGGCTTTGTGCTCCCCATAAATATTTATGAGTAAGTGCCTATTTTCTACACACGTGGGACGGTGGATACGCACGATACTGCCGGGCCTAATTGGACGTCTTCAGGCGCGAATTTGTTTCACTCTGACAGGAATTCTTTACCGGCATTTGTGTGTCACACAACTATTTTATAGCTATTCATCTCAGCGTCCTTGGCATTTCCCCGAGCTGGAGCAATTGTTTTTGTTGTGATTTATCGAGCTCTAAGTGCTGGCCGGTGTGCTGATAACACAGTTCGCCTTATCCCCAGTCGAGTTATATAACGATAAAGACGCAGAAGACACTAATCCTACTTTCTCTTAACTAGTTTCTTGAGGCCACTACAAGAAAGTAAAACCCCGCTATGTTTGCGCTCTGCCCCGTGTCCTGTTGACATACAAATTGCGATGGTAAATTATTCTGGGGTAGTAGATCTACTGGTGCTCATCCAAAGGCGTTATTAAATTTTGCTCTCTTATTTTTGGTCTCACGGTACATTATCCCGGCCAGCGGTTCGCTTTACGACATCGTAATTACCTGCTTTAGTACTCGACCAACCTTTGCTCTTGAACCTAGAGTTCTCAATCTAGAGAATGAAAAGTTTCAATGATCATTAAACCAATTTATGTACGAGTGGAATCGTTAAATGTAATCGTGAACGGAGAACCACATTCTCCGTGCACAAACTAACGAGGAACATACACTTAGGGAGGTGTATGTTTATCGTTAGTTTGTAGGAGGCAACAATTGTTCGCGACGATTGCGAACGGGTGAGCGCAGCGACCGGCGACCCCAATCGCGAGCGCGCCGTATGTGGAACGCGGGAACGGTAGTGTGGTGTGGCCAGTCCTGCCCCGGCCGCCCCGACCCTTGCTCTCTGCATGTTTTCGCTTTACATTACAGCGTTTTGCGTTTATGCTTCTGATTCCATTACAGATAGCCATTTGTATAAGTTTGTTGTAACCAAAAGACTATTGAACATTTATCGTTACTCAATCTTCTCCAAGTATTATCAAACCATTTGCACAAGCACTTTTTTTGTTATTTAACAAAGCGCTTAGCGCTTTCACTACTTAACTCGTCTTCAAGTCATTTGCTAATGCTTTTGTCAATCTTTTGTATATAGTTACTATCGTTCAAACGTGCAGTAGAACCTGTATAACCCAGGTTGAGTTTACATAGAGTTAAAATTGAAAAAAATTATCGTTCACATTCGTGTCGTACCGTAGGCTTGGACACGGTTGGCACACTTCCAGGGGGTTCCGCTTACGCGGCGACAACGTCACGTTTCCCATGTTAGGAATTGTTTATTGAAGTCATGATGTGACCTTAACATTGTATTTTACGATTGTCTCGTCACCGGCCCGCGCACTGACATTTCAATAGGGAAGGTGAGCGAGGGTCGCGCGTGAGGCGCGGCACGACGCCGCGCGAGAGCTCCGGCTGACTGCACCCTCCCTACCGACGGCACTTCTCCAATCCCTGAACGCTGAACTCATTTTTCATCGACACTATTAAGTATTTATAAAACATACCGCACCTGCTTTACAACATAAATCAACATCCTATCAGGCGGTTATACCCGAGCGAACGCTTTCGAGATAAATCCGTGAAATATGCCCACCGTTTTCTGCATTGACAACCCACCGGCACTTCAGGCCCGTGCCGTATTAATTCCATTTTAGCTAGTAAAAGGCCAGTACATGGTGCATTTCTCGGATTACCTCCGGAAGCTTATCGGCGTCGGTGTTGACTTAAATTTGCATCTCGTATTTTCTCGTCGCCACGTCGATTGGTGGTGCTCACGATTTAACGCTGGTATTAATGCATTATTCAGAGGGGTTTTCATTAGACTGTCGCTATCGGCGCGGGCGATCGCGCTCTCGTTAAAATGTACGGATGGCATGACGGCTGCTCGTATTGGGCGCGACAAACGCACGCGAGCGTTATCGACCTCCCTTCAAAAACTATGTGCGCTGCCAGCTTCCCCTGACGAGTTTATGCATCTCGGCACACATCTCAGTCTCGGTGTCGTTACGTGCCAGTACACCGTTGTACTTAGATTTTGTGTATAAATAGGCAGGCATTCATTCCACGGTCATAAATTTAAAGTTCTGCTGTAAAATGTTAAGTGCGCTGTCATGCGGCTATGGTAGAAAATCATGGAATAGCCAGGTGCCATTAACACTTGGCTTCCTTACATACCTATCTGGTTTGTAGGGTATAATTGCGGTCAGCGCAGAAGCTACCAGTGTAATCATGGTGTTAAACTACGCGGATGCTTTACGTACTGCAGACGCTACTTTTCGAAGAGAAATAACTTTCGACTGTTACTTTCAAGTTAAAGATAGCTTTTTTTAATAATAAGCTCAGAAAACATTTTTCTTTATCATAACTTCGTGTCTCTTATGATTATGTGACATTATTGAGTTGTTTAGCTGTAAATGGTAAGCTATTAGGGGAACGTGTGATTACCCGAGCTGAAAGGCTTATTAAAAAGCTCGTTTGCAGCGACCAGTTGCGACGAAACTGGTGTGCGGCCGTACAGGCTGGCACACTAGTCCCCACGAGCCACGCTCCGCGCTCGCGGATGTGGTATACTTTCGTTATTAATGGGTTCAAGTCCCGTTCGCATTGCTCCAAATAAATCTACTTTTTCAATGTCACCGATAAGAAGTTTCTAAAAAAAAATAAGGCGAATGCGCTTGGCTTGCAAGCTCCGCAGATAAGAAACCGCCTCACTTTTTCAATGGACAGTTTGACTATCTTATTGCTGTTGATATTAATCGTATTTGTTATCCGTGGGAACAGATCGCTAAGTGGTTTTCATTTATCAAATCAGATTTTTTTTAATTAACTAGGCACCGTAAAATAATCCTGTCGGACCTCCGAAAAGTACCTATCTACCGATCGTTTAGCTGCCAAATTGCTTCGACGGGGCCAGTTAAATAGAGCCACATCATTCATTGTTCAATTAAAACGGTCCACGCCTGATAGAACCCCGTTATTTTTTAATTACCTTGTTGACGCCTCAGCTGTCAGTTGGACCTGCAACAAACAACACACACGTTAGTTACTGTCACAGTGCTAAACATGCAAATACATTAAATACACACGATTTCGAACTTGCAGTACTTGACAATCGTAAATATTTGCCGACAAACACGTAGGCTTGAATAATCGTGGTACCTTTTCAATTAAGGTTGCTTGTTTATTGATGTAATAGTTTAGATTTGCCCATGGGCCGCTGCATTATAGAGCTCGGACACGCATGTCGCTATCTAGATTTCGAGACAGAAGCGTTGGATGGTACGTTAGCTCGCGCTCAACGCTAGCGATTAGATGTTCAAACGGAGTGAGATGCAATTAGCAGACTTATGTGTTCGGAGAAATAGCCGACGCGCCTTTTATATTTAAATGCGCGTAATGAACTCCACCGTAGTTATCTGTTTTAGTACGTCACACCGAGGTTGTTACCGAGCGGGTATGACATCTGGAGTGTCGGACGCCGGCAACGTAAACAAAGCGATACACTGACCGGGTTAACCTTGAATGGTAATAGCGCGAGAAGTTTCGCCGAGGAAAAATGCGCCATTGATGCAAGCGGCGTGCGTGCGTCGTATAACGGTCACTACGAGCCGAATAAGTGGTTTAGCATCGTACGTGGAATGATAATGTTCGCCGCGATACTTGTCACGCGATTTTGCGGATCAAACGCACTGTCGGACCCACTTTCTTTCTCCGCATGTCCTTGAATAGCATTATGATTCAGGTTGTCAACCAAAATGCGCTCCGCATATAAATGCTATTCCGTTTGCCCTTTCTATAGACATCCTTGCAATTTGTGAAAAATAAATTAACTTTGTAATAGAGACAATAGTGAAACATTTCGTGTAGCCAATTACAGGTGGGTGTCGAGTATGGCGCCTGCGACGGAACAATGCCCGCTAACGAGATAGCGGCGTCCGTCAGGTGCGCGGCCTCCGCGCGCGGAACACCTCAATCCGCTCTTTGTTTACGTTGGGATCGCACTCCGCCGGCCCGATCGCATCCCTAACGCAATAAAGCTCGGAGCGAGCTCACGACTCCGCAATGTCTACTCTTTATCGCCCCCGCCGAATGCGGTACGATCTTAAACGTATTTTAATAACTTCCACCCGCCGGTCGCCATAATGGGCTCACCATGCAAATGCCTGTGCCCACGGAGCACCGTTACACACCGATACCGCCGGTAACGAACCGCCCCGTGAAATAAAGAAAGGTAATAATCGCGAACGGGAAATCCGATCACGCCGCGGGCGCGCGGCGCGCAGGAAACACCGGCACTGACATTCCAATTGCAAACTGCAGCTATTCTAACTAAACTCTCGCGGACGCTGCTAAACAGCCTGTTCAATCCCATTTTACTCGACATTAAAAAACATGACCGACGCCGATAAGAAAGTGCCCTAACTAGTTCCTGGTCGTCGCTACCCTATCTAAGATCGAATGAGGTAACTTCCAGTGAAGTTGATCTCGTGTGGATTTGAAGTTCCCTTTCGCAATATAGCAGGTGCTTTCTCTGTCGCGACTATGCGCTTTGACATCTTAACTCTTCCTTTCTACACCGCTGTCGTTTACGGAACAACGCGGCAAAACTTAATTAACTAGTGCTAATGGATTATGATCTTTCAGGTGTAATCATATTTAACGCTTTAGCGGGCAATCTTTAGCTGAACAGAACGATGGAAGAGCGTCGCGTCCGTCCTCTTGCGTGTATGAATGTTATCGGACATTTTATCTGCCATGTTTGATTAAGTTTAGATTGGAAAACCGCTGGCGCGTCTGCCCATGTCAACTGTTATTGCAAAATGAGATTTACTATTCTCTCACGTCCGCATCGAGATCGAGTTAGGCGACAACAACCTCTACAAAAAGTAAGTTGAAAATCTAATAGAGTTTGCGGCAAGCCGGTTATTTGTGTTATTTTTTAGTATTTCGCTGACGCTGTGGAGAAATGCTATGTAACGCTAGGGAACGAAGCAACCCGGCATTACTGTAATAACTCTGAACCGCCCTTCTGTCATTACTCTGTACACTTTCCTGGGGTAACTAAAGATGAATCTTTTTTTTATTTCTCTATGCCATATTCTTTACAATTGCTTTTTGTAATGTCCATACCGCGCGGAGAATTCGCTTCAGCTAACGAAGTTTTAATGTTGGAACCGCGGCGTGTAATATTATATTTGTTCGCGTAATGGGCAGTTTAAATTGCGTTCTGCAGTCTGTTATCACCTGATTACGTGACGTCAGCGGTCGGTGAGTGGGGAATGGTCGCGGGCAATGATGTTATAATTGATGCGAGGCGGCGCGGCGGCGCGGAGGCAGCGGTGCGTGCGGGAACAGGTCCCTGCGCGCGCGCAGACGGCCCCTGCGCCCGCGCCGTGGTCATTGCGCGCGATACTAATCGAGGAGCCCCGACATTATTGCTCTATGATTGCACCCTTACACGACCACCACCTTTTCATTATCAAAGCCTGCTTTTTTGCAATTCACTCGGAACAGTAATTGACCCCTAAACATGGGCGTCGGTAAGTTCAGAAGAAATTGCGAAACAATTCATCTAATAAAGCAAGCCAATCTTTATGCATTATGTCATTATTATGCCTCTGCTTCAGTCATCGAACTTGATCTTTTTTAGGGTTCCGTACCGAAAGAGTAAAAAAATAACCTTTATGGTGAGACTTCGGAGTCTGTCTGTTTGTATGTCACAGCAGTTTTTCTCGGAAACTACTGAAGCCATCAACTTGAAAATTGGCATAGTTGTATAACTTGTTTGCTCGCATCTGTTTTTAGTAAAAAAAAGATGAAATTATTTTTCTAAATATTTGAAAGAGGGTCTAGAATGGGGGGTTGAAAAATAAAAGTGATTTGATTATAGCAAACGGCGTGTCATATGAAAGGGCTTAATCTGCACATTTGAAAACATATTTTTTTTAATTTTCTGTTATGTGCTTTGTGATTTATAGCCAAATATCCAGAAAAAATCCTGACGCATTATTATTTATAATTTATAGGAAAAAATAAAACGAAGTGTTCATTATTTACAGATTTGAAAAATTTCAAAAAATACTGTGAAATTGTATATTAAAATTTGGCCTAGTCAAAATGGACCTTATTCCGAAGAAAATAAAGTTCATAAAATTAGTATTTTCTTTTGGAGTTACTAAGCATAGTATCTTAAATGAAGAACCTTCGGTGCGCGAGTCCGACTCGCACTAGACCGGTTTTTTTTTGTCAGAATACATTAAAATCTAATGATCGTGAACTGCTGATGCAGTGTAGAGGTTTTATTTTAGCAACTGGTTGCACGACGTCTTATCTATAATAGGCTGTTTAATGTTGAGCTTCCTGAGGATCCGCCGCCAAGCAATAACTCGAAGCACGTTTTAGTTACACTGGCAACACCATATAATGAATAAACGGGACGTCTAGCAGGATCTTTTTATTACGTTTAGCCATGCTTAGGTCCTTAGCTTGTTATATAGTTCCTTGAAAAAAGATGCATTGTCATCTCATCACATCACTAATACAGTTTTTAAATTATTTTGTCATTATCCATTATAACTGTTTCTTTAAGTTAATATTGAAGCGGTGATCGATCGCAGGACGCGTTGCGTAATTGCAAGAATGCGGTGGCACGCCGACGAGCAGTTCCTGCTCGCATGCGCAGCGTATTTATTGTGCGTAATTACGTCCTTCGACTCCGACGCATCGGACGGACGAGATGAGATCGTGATCCGGATCGCGTCTGCCTTAAATGTAATGCAATCTCTCAAACCCGATTAACTTTAATTACGAGATATTTTAACGAATGCAAGATGGTAGTATACTTGTTGGATGGCTAGCCAAGTTGGTGGTGATCCTGGTCTCGGTTTCGGTTGTTTGTTGGAGTAAATATTGGTGTAATGATGATGAGTCTTAGTACCCTATAGTACAAGGTTACAGCCTAGTTTAAGACTAGGTCAATATGTGTGGGGTTGACCACTGATATTATAGTAATTATTTAATTAATATTCAAATTCAAATGCCCATTATAGTTAATATCAAAAGTTTAATGAGCTTCATCAGCATAAAAAGGTGTAAACAGACAAGAGACTGAAGCGTCGTTTGTCATGTTTATAACGAGGCATAACGCCCGCCTGGACGGACCATCAAGGGGCCCGATACAATCGAAGCTGGGAACATTCCGCACCAGTAGTCTTCGTGTCTGCATTTAATATTTATCCGATAGCATTGATTGGAGTACATTGTCAATAGTTCCCCGATTAATGCGCGCGATCGGTTCGTAAGCCCACCGTTTGCGTTAGTCGCGATATCGCGCGGGCAATCGTAACTTCTTCCCACATAATTGGCGTGTGGGTGCGGGAGTGGCGCTTTATCCCGATCGCCGCCCACCGGCGACGAGGCGACGCCCGATTAGATAGGCGGCCCCGGCCGACCTGGGAACACCTCCCGACGCACTAACTAACCGGGGTCTTCCGCGCATGCACGAAATTACTATCAAACGGAGATCGCGGGAGGTGCGAACATCGCTGCGAGGTGTTACCAGCCGAACGGGTCACTGTCTTTTGTTTAATCAACCTTTCTTCACACGTAGTCAAAACCCCGGTATGCCTACATTATTCATGTTATAATTACAGATATCTCGTCTCCTATCTCCTAACTTAGTATAATTAATATTTTATCGACCAAGATTTATTGAAACACTAACGAACCCCGAGTATATTTCCGACAGGATCGTGAAAATCATTATCTTGTCGAGCGATCACAAAACAGGATCACGGCGGAAAAAAGTTTACTGCCTCGTGCGACGGCTCGACTGGTTCCTTATTTATAAACCTTTGATAACATTATATGTTGCGATTATTAACAAATAAAAATTGTATACGGAAGAGGACTAGTTGTAAATATTAACTGCGGCATAAACAACGTAACACAGTTTATCGGACGATAGATACTTATTAATTTATGGTCTACAAATTCAATTAGCTTCATACTAAGTTAGCGTGTATCTGTAAATTGCAACTAGGTATGCATCGAGCAGAGAAGCGTTGGGAGATGCAGTTAGCCAGGCAGCGGGCCCGCGACAATACGGCCAACTCGCTCATTAGCGATAACAAGTGCCCCCAGAAGCTCGTTACGGGAGACGAGATGGTCCACAGACGATTCATTAATTGAGTATTGTCGAAGATCCCTTAACCGGCGATCACATCTCCGAGATATTACCCCGCACATCCGCTCCGACGGATTCAAGGCCCAGAATTCCATATCGAGCTGCTTTTGTATAGAAAACAACGAACGTGGTACTGACCGTATCGAATCCGCCTATAGCTAATATGTGCTCAATGTAACATTAATCGGAAGCATCGATGATAGCCGTTGCCGCCAGGTTAAACTTGGATAATCGCGCGACCGTTAAGTTGTGATTTAGGGCGTCGGGAACGCCCTGGTTCTAAACAAACGACTACGTTCTGTAGCCATCCCTGTCTAATAAGGTCTGGCTAACGGGAACTGTTGTTTGTCTTGATGGGAATTAACATAATAGCTTATAGTAATACGCGGATAAGAAGGCAATCCTGAAACATTGCACAACCATCTGAGTTGGGCAAAATTTATCTTTTTACCAATAACCGGGAAGATAACCTACTCGTAAATCATTCGTTATTTGAAATTACCAAATAATCAGTCATTTGTTATTTTGAATTTATCTAGATGAGCTTTATTCTTATCTAGATAAATTAGTTGGACTTTTAAATAAAAAATAAATGTTATTAGGTACTACAGTCATGTAGAGCTAAAAGTGTAGGGCACAATGAAAAAAGCCGAAATATAAATATATGTGACCTTTTTAGGGATCCGTAGTCTAACTTAACCCTTATAGTTTCGCCACGTCGCGTCCGTCCGTCTGACCATCCGCAGCTTAACTCAGAGATTCTTAGTACTAGAAAAGTGTTGTTTGGAAACATTACGATTAATGAGCAATGTCAGTGTGACGGTTTGACTTCTTACTTCAATAACAAACGAGGTTTGTTATTTTTATCTAGATAATTTATTTGAATGAAAGAGTTGACAACACGTTATTTGACAATTAACGTTATCTTCGAATAAATTATTTTCAAATGACTTTATTTAAGGTAATTTAAGAAATCTAGATAAGAAATTATTTAAATAACGCCCAACTCTGACAACCATGCAGTTTCTAGTAATAAGGTAGAACAAAAAAACGTAGTCATAATTTTGTAAAAAAAAAAAAGAAATTGAGTGGAAGCATTTACAGGAGACATTTGAAATTCACTTAAACTGAGTTAATTACTGATATTAAGCTGCAGTTTTTTTTCTAAGAACCTTGCAATTTAACTTTTAGCTTCGCTTTCCAGCCAGGACAAATTATTTCTGCCGTATAATTCACTTTCTAGTTAGAGCTAATACCGCCAAGGGGCTTTTACGAGTCTAAACATTTATACCAATCGCGAAACGCTTATCCGCTGGCTATTAGTGGTCTCATCGTCCATAAGCATAGGTAATCCAATGGACACTTTATTTTTTTGTAAAGCTAGCGCTAATGATCTACCTATAACTTACATACTCATTAACTTTCGTGTATTATGCATATGAAAGCGTTGATCGTGTAAGATTCGGATACTTCATATCTCGTACATAGTCAGTATGAACCCTTTATGAGGCATATGTATTTAGGAGGCATTTTTTTTTTATAGCTGTGCAATTAAAAAAGAATATGATGAGAAATAAATTCCCTCCGCCTTATAAAGGGTTAAAACGATGTGCTTACGGTCCCGTTTATGTAGTACAGTAGCTGTGAGCTGTGGGTGTCGTGAAAAGCTGCGCTATCTCCGGCGGTTGTCGCGGTCGAATATAAATCAAGCGCAGGCTTTATCGCACAATATGGCTGACGTTAATTGACGAAATGCAGAGCAGCGGTGTTGGAGCGTTATTTATGCGCGCGAGTCGCTACCTACTCGATTTGCATGGGATCTGCGTAAGCTCGTTACTGCGATCTGCCCAGGAGTCTACTGTTGTCACGATCGGTTTGCTTCTCTACCTCACTGCCGGGTGTATATTTTCGGGTGTATATGTATATGTATTTTAATTGGGTTAGTAGTAGATTTATTGGATCGATTTTCATATTTTTGTTTAGCAACTTCGACGGAGTCCAGCACGGCGGGGCTTCCATTCTTGGGCAATTTGCCCTTCGGGCAGTTTAAGTTTAGCGATGTGGTCTTTAGCGATTTGGTAATTTTGGTACCGAGTCACTCTACTACAGCTACCCCGTTAATAAGATGAGTTTACTCTTGACTCTAGTCGAGACAACAGTATAAGAACAAAATAAAGAAAATAATAAAATAATGTGACACAGGCAGTTGATTTTTACAGCTTGTTTTTTGCTATCCTTGTTTAATGCTGGTAATGACTAATGAAGTAAACACCCATTGAACGAAATAGCTGCCGGTCGCGCGACACATAATTACATTGAAGTGCCGACGTGCTTAAAGGTTACTTGCTGGGGACCTTATTATTAAAAAATACTTCTTTTGACAAGATAAATTGCACACAAAACAAGTTGTCAGCTAATGGCATATCTTGAAATTGTTATTTAGTATAAATCAATCTTAATGAGACAACTTGTAACATCTGTTTCATAGCTGTCATTCGCCTCGCGATGTCATTATTGATCAGAGAAAAAAGGCTTCGCGTTCGCATTACTTCGGATCGGATGATGCTTCCCCGATATAAACAAGAACAATAAATAAACAAGATAAACGTAAAACGTATGCAACATTTGTCAAGAACACAGTGGCCGGGATATAAATGCAAGTCGACAGCTCATAATTTAATGCGGTGATAGGAGCGACTGTCGGTGGCGGTTAACATGTTCCCTAGTACCAATGTAGGAATATACGACCGGCAGATACGATCGTCCGCATTGTTTCCGTATCCACAGATCATTCAGCCGCGAAAGCAAATAAACCTAATGAGAATCGTAAATTCGTATGAACACATACTCATTGCGGTGGCGAATAGCGGAGCGGCAAATGACATGGCACGTTCGCACCACACCAAATAGGTGCGGAGTGAGCCGTATGTGGGTCATACACTAATTCTACGTAATGGAACTGTGGACTGTTTCACCGCAAGTAATCTCACGAGTACGTAAGAGTTTCCTGCTAATTTGCGGATCGTGCGTTTCGGGCTGCGGTCACGCGTGCCCGCCGCAGCCAAATGCCGGCTCCGCTGTCGCCTCTAATCGCTTACCAGCTAACTAAAGCTGCCAACACATGGAGAGCGGAGGCGCAGAGCGTTCCCTTACTAAAAACGCCTCGTTTTAATACCAAGCGCCGCCTGCACTCTCTGCGTATGCCAATTAAGAGCTTGCTGGTCACGTTTCCGTTATGTTTTACAACACACCGAAATGTTTACATCTAATGTCTCAAATTACTACCGTAAACGAATCTGACAACCATATGATTTATGCTACCACCGTCTATACTTTCGCAGGCGATTTAATTCGTGGATACAATATACAGTTGGAATATTTGACCGTTAGTTTTAAAGTTGTTAATACTGCCATAACTATAATAATAATCTTAAGTGCTGTAGTTAAACTCACGTTAAAGTTGATACGATGCACTTGCTCGTTTCACATCCATCGCACTGAGGTGAATCCCATTACGTATGTGAGAAATCGCACTAATAGGGTTATGTTAGTATTGTATGGATAATTTAATGTAAATGAAATCGACTTTACATTCCTTCTTCTTTATATTTGTATTCCGACTGGTTACCGACTCCCATCATAGCTTGTTCTGTCGTCGTATCTGTTCAGTAAGCTTTAAGAACTCGTATTTTGTAAAAACTTGCTATTGATTTCTTGTGCCCTAGTACTGTACGTATTGATTTTCGTCCAAGTTAGGTTAAGACCAAAACAGTGAGAGCTTAGTCTTAGCATAGCCTTGTTTGTTTAGTGTTAATATTGATTGAGTGTGGTTTTGTTCTCTTATAGGTATTCATTAGAAAGCTAGCTCACATACCATAAGCGGTGCGGTTGAATCAACTAACTTTTGGCCGACTGCCAAAGCAAGAGGTAATGGCCAGCTGGCCTATTGCCTAACGCACTGGCAATCACAATCGACTTCAAAGGGGAACAATTGTTTTCATTTTGTATGAAGATTCGTCTTCGGACTGTCAAAATGAAAACGATTGCGATTGCAAGTGCAATAGGCAATTAGCCTGCCGTATGTGCTTATGTTTGAATGTATAGTTCTTGGTTCCCTCGAGGTTGAGTCTGATTATGAAAAGGGAGGTGTCGTTAGATTCGTCCTAGCGTATCGTCACTGGGCACTTTAATTGGAAATGAAATGCTGAAATTGTGGATTTTGAAGTATGTGGGTTGTATTGACTTACATAGACAACAATTTAAAACATTCAGTCCAGTTTTTAAAACTTGCTTTTGTTAGAATTGATACCGTAAATATTATAATTATCTTTTACAACAACGTCGTAAGTGATTGCAACGCTTTCAGTTTTTCACTATCAAGATTCTCCACGCCTTGACTTACTTTTAGCTTTCACAGAGTGTGATATTGCCTAGTGCCTGCGATTAATCATATAGGACGTCCGCAATTCGTAATCTGCATGAGCAAACAACTCGATACGTGAAATTCTAGTGTGCCAAATTGTAAATGATAGAAACGTTTAGAGCCATACATCATCGATCGGACGCGTTCCACATTGACGGCATGTAGTGAATTAACTTTCTATTGGGATAAGGCTTTTTAACTCCTGTCGCACATAGAGATACTTATGTATCAGTGTGACAGTCATGTGTGACATTGTATTGTTGCTCTAATTGAAACGCGTTTTTTAAAACAAAAAAAGAGAGTTGATGTTAAATGGTTCTTAGCTAAGTACACAAAATAAATGTGAGCGAACGAAGAGATATTTTCTTTTAGGGGACGAAAAATTAATAAAATTGTTACGATATTGGTTAAATCAGCAGCAATAAGTTTGTGGTTCAACTAATATCTTAGTTAATGTATCTAACGCCTTGTTAGGGTGATAGCACCAGTGTTCGACGCTTAACTCCTAATTCAAAGATCATACGATGAAATATGGGCACAAACTGATTATTGCAAAAATAATGAATAACCCTTATCTTCTGTAAAATAAGAATCAAGTATCCAACCAATTGGTCCTTGTTCATTTGATAAAATCACCTTAGGCTCGTCTAGAATCAAGACGCTAATGCACAACAATAACAATATTGTTAGTTAGCTCTATAAGCAAGGGTCGCTTTTCCAAGCTATTATCAATTTAAGTTTGATATCTACGATTGAAATGTTATATGCAAGGATGCGATTGAATCTGGTTTCACTTGTTTTTCGCGCGATCGCGATGGATGCTCGCATTGTGCGACGCAGGTTGCATAATGCCGGCGTGGGAGCGCCGCGGTGCCGTTAACCGACGCACGCCACCGGTACCGTTCCATTAGCGATTTTATTACAATTCGCGTGTATCGCCCGTAATCAATTTGAGCGCGTTGCAGGCGTTGTAACTCGCTCCACTTGCAACGCATTACCTCGCATAAAACGCTTTACAGCCACGTTCCATCCAAACTCACACGCCTCACACCCCGTGTAGAGCTCTGCACTATTAACCATTTTATTTTCCACTTTTAATCTGGAACATGGCCGTATATCACAAAGTTTATAGGCAGTTTCCAAGAGATCGTTAACGTGGAACTTCCACAAAGGAAATATTGTATGCGTTTTAATAACTATCTTACTGAACGTTAAAGGTTTAAGTTGCGAAAGCAATTTTTCATATATTCTTAAAATTAAATATAGGTATTTTTAAAGAAAATAAAATATGAAAAGAATGTTTTGTTTTGACATAAGCTTTGAGTTGCAAATATAAAACTTACATCAACATACATATGGGTAAGGACCAAAAAGTTGGACCACAGTTAAGCGAAGTTAACCATACAAACAACGACATCGAAAAAAGTTCCGTTGTGCGACGAAAATTATCCCTACAATAGTATGGCTAACTTTCGTGTCACAACGGAAATGATTCATAGAAAATTTAATTGAGTGAGTTAGTGTGGCCAACTTTTTGGTCCTTACCTATATAGTCCGTGTCAGCATATCCAAACATGTCGTACATATTGAAATATGACCTCTATATTGGGTACTCAAACAAGTTTCTAAAAACGTTTATATTTACGAGCACGTTATTTATATGGTAACACGTTGAGTTAGTCAGATGAGTCAGCTGCGAGTTGTCTCCGAATATATACAGGCACCGCACGCAACAATTTACGTTCACGAATCTGATACCGGTATCTTGCGGTTATCGAAATTCGCAAACAAAATACAGTTATAACCAGTTCAATTTGTCGATGCAAATTCGGAAGTTGATTTTCGAGCGGGTATTCAAATCGAATTACCTCGATATGTATCTGGGTTTTCGGTGTTTTGATGTGCCATTTATGGGGTAAAAACTGCTAACTAATAACGGTCCACTAACCTCGTTTTAACATAATAATGGCAACAGCGAATTTATAGCTTATAAATATATCTTAACGTGTAATTTGAACTGTAATCACACGTTCATATCATAACACGATAGTAAAAGAAACAGCACATCTAAGGACAGTCGAACAAGTTGAAAAGTATCTCTCCTGCCGCGTTGGCTCGGGTCGTTCACCCGTCTCAGCGTAATTAAAATCCTTCATGGAAAGCCTGATGGAATCCGTCCTGACCCCGCTCCGCGCAGTACCGCCCTTTAAACGTTACTTTATAAATAGGAGCACCGCGGTCTGCGATGCGATCTCGAAAAGAACTGCGAGCATTTCTATTAAATGTAGATAAACGTTATCCCGGCGATAAACACAAGTATGTGAAGGTTATCTCCGGGATTTAAAGGTTTACCACGAAGCCCGAGGCCGTGGGTTTATTTCCCTTCATGGATACTTCTGTCATTATTATTTGTTTACTTTGTAGTTTGTATTATTGATCAACACGCACCTCTTATTAGTCTTATTACTAACCGTCGACATTGACATTAATTATTTAAAAAAAAAACATGGCATGCCACCTGATCCTAAGTGGGATCAGTAACCCATACACATTTGCATTCTCAAGATAACAATCTTAAGACCGGAACATAACAATGCAAACACTGCTGCTTCGCGGTAGTTGAAAAGATGAGATGGTGGTAGCGACCCTGCACAAGGTCTTACCATCGCTTAGACATATATACACCTATTAATCGTGAAGCTGTAATTACTCTTCTGTGTAACTATCCCTATACATAAATGTCCGTGGTCTATTTCCCCTGTTATAAATTAAAGTCCTTAAGCATGCCCCGGAGGACCCGGTCGATAAGTCACCACACGGTTTCAATCGCCGCTTGCGCGCATCACGCACATTTCTCTCGCGACCATAAATCCCCCTACATTGACATCTTCCCGGGTCCCTGTTTAAGAAATAGCCCCCACAATCACTCAGCCAATCGACGTGAATTATGAACGAGCACTGCGCATGCCTCAGTGCCGTTTTATAATTGCGATAATTTGTTATTTATTGCGAGAATTCTTTGTGAAGACCGAAATATGCTGACAATAATTTGTGGTGGTTGCTTACCTCAAATGGTTTGAAAGCTTAACAGGTACCTAAGAATGTCCAACGGCGATATTAAACAAATTAATAGCGCATTTTCTGAATTACCGTGTGGTTGCCGGGTTAGAATAGTGCCACTCCATGTCTTCCCGTGGATGTCGTAAGAGGCGACTAAGGGAATAAAGGCTTGTAGTACTGTTAGGCGATGGGCTTGCCACCTGTCACTAATACACTTGGAAACATCATAGCCTACTTGTGCAAAATGTGGTTACAGAATTATCAAGAAGTTTTAAGACTTGTTGGTAATTCTATAGCTCTGCCTACCCCACTCTGGGAATGAAGGCGTGAGTTTATGTATGTATGTATGTTTTCTGAATTAATCAATTTAATAAGCAAAGAAGCAATGTTATGTTAGTTTGCATCAAAAGTTGTATTTTTTTGTTGCGTATCAAAAAACAATATCGAACAGAATCTAAGAAGTACTGTTCTAGCTACTTTAACGAAAAATAGCTTCGGCACCTAATAAAAACGTGTCAGGTTTTTGCTAACTAAAAAGTGCAGGTGTTCGCAAAGTTCGGTTTACTGTTAGCCAGATGTTCTAGTTGGCGCAGAGGCTTACCGCTAATCAATTATCGATTGATCGGGAGCCGGAACCGGAAAGCGGCGCCTGCGCATCCCGGGATGCAGACGGATATTAATATTAGAAGTTTCAGGTGTTATCGTATTGTCAACGTTTTGAAAGCTCTTATTTACTTGGCAGTAATAGCGGTCGAGTTAAAAACCATACCATAACAGATCAAAGATAAAATAGTTTTTATCGCCTAGAATAAAGGCCTAGTGCAGCCCTCATGGGACAAGCCCGGAACTCGGTAGTGATCTAGTGGTCGCTCATTCAAGTGGTCGTTACTGGTCGGCCAAAAAGTTTAGTTCACGTTATTTTCACGTCCAGCAGGATTAAAAACAGAAGTAGAATATTCTTTGCACACTGCTACAATACGGAATACAGTGCCATGATCTTTCAGAAGCCTTTCTCATTTGATATCTGAATGAAAAACTTGGTAAAGGTATTTGCATGTACATATTTTGGAATAAAATAAACACTATTAAACTTGTGGAGAAACCTATTACACTATTTTTTTGGACCACCGCATCGTAATGTTGAGTTTGTCCTACGGGTACAGATAACAATTTTGGATCCATGGAAGATCAGTGTCGTGACACTCTTTGAGTGCCTCGACACCATCCATTGCAGGTGCAGGAGGTTAACTTTTGCATTCTGTTACTGATTTATTTATTAATAGAAAACCAACAGCTATAAAACGATATAATAATTTAAAAGTAGGTACTAAGAACTTATTTATAATTCTGCATGTCCAGCTATCTTAAGTTTTAAGTGTTTCCAGGTAGGTAAACTTACCATAATTAGCTTTTCAGAATATTATCTTTAACTAGAATATCTGTCATATTGCAGAAATAAAATTATATTTGGTCTCTCTTCTCATTCAGCTTATATTTAAATTGAAGGTTAGTTTGTTCGGTTTTCTGTTGGTCAGATTGTTAAGTGACACGCAGGCTCACCGTTAATCAATTATCAGCTGATCGGGAGTCGGAACGCGGCGTGTTCCTATCACGTGACGGCATTCACATTACAAATTACTTTTCTTCCATCCTTCGTGTAGGTTGGAAAGGGAGAGAAATACTTACTTGAGCGTAACTTATGTAGTCTTATCTCTTCTCTTATTTTTTTTTGAATTATGCCTTTTTTGGTTTGATAAAATGCTAACTGTTGTATAAATAAAAATCCCTAAAGTTACGATTGTATTCGTTCTGTATCTGAATTATATTTCAAGTTCGGGTTTTAGTTTTAACTCAGTTAACTGATACAGGTGGCCGAACGATACCGAAAAACTGATAGATAACCGAGATGTCATTTTCAGGATCGCGTAATCATCTATGTATGTTTCAACGCGTCCGTCCATTCGCTAACTTTCATCACTTAGGGTCGTATTAATAAACTGCTGTCAGCTGAGATGTCTGTCTGAAGATGCGCAGAATTGATATCGTTCTCGAGCACCTTAAGCCAAGATTGGTTTATTAACATGCCCTATAACCTTAATCTCAGGAGTTTGATAGATAAACCCCGACGCAAAAATAGGGATGTATCAAGTTGAACGTGTCATAATGGAATTAAACATAAAATTTACTTGGTAAACTATAAAATCTGTTCCAAATACGACTAACAATATTTATTACTAATCTATTTCTGCCTTTTTAATTTCATGCTCAAAACACTTGCTAGTGCTAAAAAGTGTTTCTTAAGTTTCCTCATAAATAAATAGATTGTCTATTTTTTTAATATTATTTTCTGGTTACCCGTATGTCACGTAACAATCTATTTAGAAGTTTAGTATATCGATATTGTGAGTCTATAAATGAGAAGTCACTACGACAGCTCTGAAGTGCCACAAATATTCCGGCCTCTGATCATTGCGTGTGGCACTCATCCTGCATGGACCGGAGGTCGATGTCCAGGTGTTTCAGTCAGTTTGCTGCGGCATGCGAAAATTAATGCAGCTCCTCTATGCCACCGGGAAAACAGCAAAGTGGGCAAATATTTACCACATGGGGGAGGGTCTGGTCAGGTGCTCCGCAGTGGGGACACCCACAGTCCCCACTTGTCTAGGTGATGGTTGGCTTTGCCGTGGTCAGATCGAAACCGATTTAAGCGGGTCCAGAGATTTTGGTTGGCGCAGTAACCAGGCAATTTCTTCGAGGGGTCTGTTACGAGGGTGGCTAACCGACTACCTTTAGCTGGTACGGTCGATTAAGTTCCTTTTCATTACATATTGAGGACCTAGAACTAAGACAAGACGGAGGCAGATCGTCCAAAGTAAACCTGCTGCCTAATGCAAACGCAATCGTTTTCGTTTTGACAGTCCGAAGGCAAGTCTGCATACTAAATGAAAGCAATCGTTCCACTTTGAAATCGATTGCGATTGCAATGCAGCTCTGAAAGGGTTTGCCATTTTACTAGGGCTTTTTATCTATCAATTAGTGTTTTTTTTAAATAATCAATAACTCGTAAAGCTTCTTGTAATGGTGAATTTGGAACACCGCCTTGTGCCCGATAGGTGGCGTGTCACCGCGCCGCGCGCCGTCACGACACGCCGTTCTCACGTGATCTTCTTAATTATAATCCGAAAACGGGGTCAGACGGTAACTGAGTGGTGTTAGTCTTTAATAAACTTACAAGTTCATGAGGAAACGGGTACTTGTAAAAATTCACGGCTTGTCAGTGTAGATACACTGGGCATTCAACACGGTATAAACCATATCGCGTTTAATCTGTTATCGTATTGTCACCGTTTTGATAGCTCTTATTTACTTGACGGTAATGGCGGCTGAATGAAATGAAAGGTCAAATACGATATTGTAGCTGTAGGTACCTACAAAGACGGGACACCACTTTTAATGTGCGTACCGTAAAATGGGGTGACTTTAGAAACGTGGGGCAACTTTGATAATTTTTTTAATCGTCGATTTTTTGGAATTGCTAAGTTATTATTTAGCTTTTTCGCGAAATTACTTTCATATGTCTCATATGAGTGCGCGAAATGTTGAAAGTTGAAGTATTTTCAGACAATTTGGATTTAAAAACTTCGAAACAAAAATCCCCTAATTTTTGGCATGCTTCAGGGGTGACTTTGACAATGTGATATAAACACAGGGATAATCAAAGTAGCCCCATTTTAAGAAACAAGATTTTAGGCTGCGTTATTATTTTTTTCTACTAAGCCGTCTACCGTAGTCTGCCTCAAGCTGCTTAAAGTTACTCCAAATAAGTAGTCGCTAATATGATATTTTTAATAATTTATTTAACGATTAAATGCGGGAGCTACAGAAGATTCATTTTTAAAATTAATCAATCTAACCCCATTTTACGGTACTGAATTATTAGCAAGTTTTTAGAGTTGTAGGTAATTCTTTAGCTCTGCCTACCCCACTATGGGATTACAGGCGTGAAGGTATGTGTATGTGTGTGTGTGTAATATCTTATTTACGTGTCTTCATATATCAATGTTCAATAGAATCCATGTTTTTCATTACAATCCATAAAATTATTATATGTTTCCCATTCAAATATAATTACCAAAATATTTTGAAATTGTGACGCATATTTTATTTAATACTGCTTTGTTGTCGTTTTGAACATTTGCTCTCGTTTTAAGAGAACCATTTGTAAAGTGCATAACCGCAAAGAGGTCTAGCGGGCCTCTGCAAGAATGCTTCCTCAGTACACTTGCCTTGTATTCGCACGCTGGTAAAGCTATGCAGATTAAATTAAGTGTTCCAGGAAAACTAGAACTAGGTAATATTTAAGTGTAATATTTAAAGTTTAAGGTGAGGTATGATTGAATTTAACGGAAAAATGGATACCGTATTAATTAAATTAGAACATGACATTAAATGGACAAGAACGTTACGTCTATTGGAAATAATTTCAGTCTTATAATTAGTAACATATGCTTAATTTTAGGTTGTGTCACTACCAGAGATCGGACAAATGGGTGTCATTACTCGCAATAATGTGGACATGACTGCAAAGATTTTAATTAAACAAATTAAATTACATTAATTGATTTGTTACCTGAACCTTAATCTTGATCCTTTTCAGGTCAATAATAAATAAATAATACAAAGACGCAAGGAGTGGCCATTATTAGAGACTTATATTAAAAAAAAAACAGGAAACAAAAAATATTTAAAACTAGGTACTTATCCTTTTTATTTTCGGTTAAACTCAATAAAAAAAAAAGACGACCATAATATGTCCAATATCCATGTCGCTCTACTTAAGTTTCCTCCATTAACATCCGTGGATTGCAAAAGAAGCTTTTCACCTCGTAAGTTTATTTTAACGTTAAAAAGGAATAAACTAACCACGGAAAAAAGATTATTAAACCTATTAAATATTCAATGCATTATTTTTAGGGTAAGTAATCAATGAGTGTAATTTAATTTGTTTAATTAAAATCTTTGGAGTCATGTCCACATTATTGAGAGTAATGACACCCATATTCCGATCTCTGGTCACTACTCACCCCGTTTTACAGTTCCTATTATTTTATCGAAACACCTTTCAACGAATTTTCATGTAATTTGCATTGCTCGCCGCATGGGTTTTTTTTTGGTAGTCCCTAGTCTTACCTAACCTAACCTACGTAATGAATGATTCATATATCCTGAAAACATAATGATTTCAGCCAAAAAATGCGTTCGATGATATTATACAATCCATGAAGTGAAATTGGATAAAATTAAGGGTTACCCGGAAAAACACAAGCCGGACCGTTCTTGCTTTTAATCGGGAGTTTTATTTGTTTCAGTCTTAGATTTTATTATACATATATATTATGTTTGTAATATATTTATAAACTACTAGTGACCGGTCCGGTCCGGCTTTGCTCAGGTTTGACGGAATAAAATATGTCCATTCGGAAAAATATCTGTTTCTTATTGTGAAAGATTTTTTTCGTGGTTGCGAGAGTTTTCAAATAGATACAAATTAACAAAATTTGCACTCTCCCTTTATAATATTAGTATATATTTTTGCATAATAAGTAAAATGCTCGTTGCTATATAATCGATAAATTTCTTTCTGCATCACTAACTACTACTGCTACTTTGTCAAAGTAGCGTAGTAAATGAACTCTTATTAGGAAGTCTTTTACGTTTTTATTTAGTACTTTGACGTCTTTGACATAGTTCTATGGTGGTCTAGGAAGAAAGTTAATCGATTGTCCATATACGAATATGTTCAATGATATTGAAGATGTCGGAAAGATCTAGAGAAATTAAGTATTTTTGTATCATATGTACCCGGGAAACTCATAACGTAAGAAATTATTAATACATTATTACTTAGTTACATTAATGCAAGTTTTTTTTTGTGAATTTTCGCTACGGAAAACCATACTTACTTTTTTGAGTTGTTTATTTTTTTATCATAAGGTTTGAAATAAATCTATGATTGCAAAAATGTGTTTCTTTCAAAATTTATTGCAATTTTTAAGTATAATTTAAGCCCATGTTTTAAATTTTGGCTAACATTTTCAGATATACTTTAGAAGAAAAAAAAAAGGTATAAAATATATTACGTGAGATGTTTCTCCCATATGAGTTAGATTGTTGAAGGCCCGCGTCGCGCAGTTCCCACATAACTCGACGCAGGCGCAACATCTCAATAAGCGTAGATACAGTTTTCTCCAATATTTCAGTTAATTGACCATTAAGGCGGCCGCTGTGCGATACCATTATAGTACTAGTGCTGACCCCCGGCCCCGGTCGTGCGCCGAAGATCGTTCGTTATACTTTTGCGCTACCAATTGTTCCAAGCGAAATTGTAGCCTACAAACCTTACTCTAAGGCTTCGCAGTACGTACCTTAATTGTGTATTGTCATGAGAAAATCACAAACGAATAAATAAGCCGCGTTTATTTTCGTTGCCGGTTAAAGTTATTTATTGTTCTTATTTCACGACGATTTTTCCTGAAGATTCTGATTTTTATGATATCAGTATCACTTAGAAAAAAAAACAATTACTGCGCAAAAAAACATATTTTGCATAATTTTAAGTATATATACTAAATACTTCCAAAAATATATATATTTTCTTTGTCAATTTAAATTTTGTTTTGTATTTTCCGCGACGGATACCAAACGGGTAGTAATATTGAATCGATAAGTGTTCACGCGAGTGCTCGCGATCCCGTTGATGTCTTTTGTAAGCGCTCTGCGCTAATCTTTCACTTTACTATATTTTCTGTTACTGCTAATAATCATGTTTTTGTTCAAGTTTTCTTGTGGCATAAGTAACAATATTTTCCCATAGTGAAAAAACTGGAAATAGAGCGCAGTGGCATTATTCCAGTAGACGCATCCGAGCCTATCGCTACATGATGGAAGACGTCGCAAAAACCAAAGCTTGCCAACCCTAACGGTACTCCGTTCGTCTTCATTTTTCACACAACTAATTGATCGTTTTCACATTGAATCGCACTTTTAATATTTCCATTGCTAATTAATTATGTACATAAAAAAAATATTTTTATATATAATTAGGTATTTATATTTTCATTTATGACAAAAAATATATTTATGTACAAAATAAAGATTAACTTTTAGAATTTATGTCTACATTGTAGTTTAATACATATTGTTAGAATATACGTGGTTTCCTGCCGTTCGAACATAAAAATTTCTTGTACTTTATCCCAGAGTATAAAACTATTTAAGGCCACAATAAAACCGCCTCACATTAAACAGCGTCGTCCTTATAATTTTCTAAATAACTCTCGCCTTCGTGCGTAAAGCTTTTAGAGCTTGAAATCGCGCGCCCAGCTTTCGTTTGATACTAGATAAGCTCTTAATTACTAACTAAATGTCCTTGGTGTATTTTTAGAATAAAAAAAAAACTATATGAAATTTAATATATCTAAGTACATACCTATATTAGGGTTCAGAATATTAAAAAAACACCCGGTTCATGAACTCAGTCACAGCACTGGTCACAGTCCGCGCGCGATATCGTGCCGCGGCAAGTCTCGACGAGACACTGAACTTGCGCGCGGCGGCTCAACGGTTATAACATAACACGTCTGACGTAACCTTAACCTTGCGAGAAGAAGAGGAACGAACCGCCGGAGGACGGAGGGAGAAAGCCATACGGCCGAGGGAAAGGGACGCCGCGATGGCTTTCTAGGGGATGCGCCGGCGCAAGCGGGTTGGGGTTTTTGTTTGTGAAACTGCCCCCTGTTTTTTTTGTGAAAAAGGGGTTGGGCTATTAGGCAAAGGGTCCAATAGGGTTCTATGTTTGATATTTAATTTCACATACAGTATGTTTAGCTTCAATATAAATTGCTTTCTTCTAAGAAGAGGCAAATTGGCGAACTAGAAAACTACTATTTAGATAACATCGAATGTAGGTCATGATTATTCTTCCAAAAAACAACAAAAAACTTACAAACGCAAGAATGTAAGACGGGACAGCGAAAATGTGAAGCATTTTAGTGCGTTTTCTTTATATTCCAATAATTTCATATGTCAATTGCTATGTTAAAAGTATAATTTTGAAGGTGCAATTGAAACTACTGACTTAGCTCTTTCAATTAAGAGAATGGGTTTGGGGATAAGACAGCCGGTGAAATGACTAGCATAGAGGCATTCCATCTTAGTCGTCAGGGTTGGCAGGGCCGCAGTCTTAGGATTGCAGTCTTATGAATGCGAATGTCTATGGGTCACAGTTTCCACTTACCATCAGGTGGCTTGTGAGCTCGATTGCCTTCTCTATGCCATAAAAAAAACATTTATGTATTAATATTTTAAATGTTACAGACAGTGCATACACAGACTTCTCCTTGAAAAAAACTCATCTGTTCTGTAGTATATACTTTATTATGTAAAGAGTGTGAAATGTGTGAGTTTGTATCTATTCGACAATAACTTTATCTCCGGGACCACGGAACGGAGCCTATTCAAATGAATCTTTCACCATGTGAAAGGTACATTATTCTAAATGGACATTAGCTACTTTTTATTTGTTCAAACCGGAGCGAAGTGAGTGCGGGACGCTATTATCAATACAGGGTGTTTTTTTAACTCGCCTCGATGCAAATTGACTCAGTTTCATGTTACGATCATTGTATTGTATGGAAAGAAGAAAAAATTGGAACAGCGGAAGCTTTTGCTAAATTTATTAATTTTATAACTAATTTTTGACCAGAAATGACAATGCCATTTTTTTTAACAAAAAAAGACTTAATGTTTGCTAAGACAGTTTACTTCTAACTCCTATAGTTTCGGATTGTATGTCCCAGTTGAAAATAACATAGTGTATGTAAAACACTTAAAAGTAAAGAGTTACCTTACCGAGAATATATTTACCACGCTAGTAAACTACTGAAAGCGAAATAAAAGGAGTAATATTAATAAAGATTTTAATTACAAGAGTCAAACTAGGATGCGGGTTACCTGATGGGGAGTAATCACCAGCGCCCATATACACCAGCAACTCAGGAGTCGGTCCGGTGCCTGCCAATTAGGGAAATGAAAGCTTTATTCTTGAACGCACCCATGTCATAACTGGTTGGACATACCGCCGAAGGAAGTTTGTTCCACAGTATCACTGTACGAGGCTTAAGTGCCTAGTGAAACGCATAGAGGAAGAACACCATTCATCAAGGTTATGTTGATGGAATCTAGCTTTGCAACTACTCGTTCCATAAAATATAAAAATAAAATAATTCTTAAATAAACTTCATTAATGACATACTTAATGACAACTGACTGTTGAGATTTTTGCATTCCCTCATCTGTCACATCCCGCTGTCACAAAAGATCAGCAATGGTTGAAGTGGCTCACAAGTCCCATCTCAACCCCCCCAATAATAATACCTCATCTCAGCAGTCGTCTCCTCTTGGTACGCGCTGATATACTTTTCACGTGTTAAAGTGCCCGTGCGGCCTACTTACCGAATAATTATCTATTAACTTTTTTTCTAAAGAGCTTCTGTTGTAGGTATCAAAATTCCTTTAACATACTTTTATTTGCTAAATAAGCTGATGCTAGATTAATAGTTACCCTTCGAAATATATAGAGCAACATTTGTCGCAAAATATCTGACACGTCGTTATTACTAGAGGTATAAAAGCGTGTCAGATATTTTTGCGCCGATGTTGTATTAGTACATTGTGTATTAAGGTCGGTAAGTAAGGAATTACGATCGAGGCTCTAGTAGAAGCCCGAAGTCGAAGACTGAGGGCTTTCTGAGTCGAGGTAAGTAATTCCTGTACCGCCCGTGAAACATACAATGTTTTTCATCACATTTGCGAGTAAATAAATAAAATTATAGGGCAGAAAAAACTTATACTTAATACACAAGTCAGCACAACTATTATTACGAATTACTTGAACTTTTTTTAAGCGGATGACGGGCGGACTCCACAGATTATACAAATGTTTCGTTCAGAAACGTTAAGGGCAAATACTTACGTAGGTATACATACAGCCCTGAAGGAGTGTAAAAAAAAACGACGTTTTGATACAGAAAACTATTAAAATCGATTATTAAGAACATTAATTGAGTATTTAAGTAACATGTAGCGAGATTGCAATGAAATTCCTGTTTAAATAACATTTTAAGACAATTTTTCAATTGCGTGTAAACTCTTTGCTTGAACTTGCATGACCTGTGTGCTGTGCTATAAATTAAAAAAAAATTACTTACTGACCTTGGGCTTCATGGTAAAAAGAAAGGTCGAGGGTTTTATATGGGGCATTGCGGCCAAGTTAACCTGTATGTTTAGATACTGTTTACGTGCAAGTGTGATGAAAAATATATTATTGCTGGTGACTGTACCATCAATAACCTTAATTATTTATCCAAAAACCGTGTCATTCTGAAGGAGCATTCAGTCCCAAGGAAAAAAAGGCTTGACCCTCGTTGTTTGTTTATGCGAAAATAATGGAACGTTTTTTTTTTAAATTGCCTTGCCTTTTGTAAATTAATCCTAAGTAGGTACTGCACCAGATCCGTAATAGTTTATCATGAAACACGAGTAAGGGGCGAGTAAAGTATAGGGTGTCTAGTTGTAATAGGCACATACGTAAATGGGCACGCTCTGACATATACTGTCAGCATCAAGTGCAAGTGTGACATCGATAGCCAGCAGAACATTTTTAAGAAACTCAGGAATTCTGTAATCAATTGTGTTTGTTTGTTTGCTTGAACGTATTCTATATACAAATTTCTTATTGAGATAACTTAAGATGATTTTGAGGCAAGATTTAAATCGCGTAGCTATAAAATTGTTTCCATCCAAATTTTGCTCTGGGCGGTAACGTTTCTCACCCCCAACATCAAGTCCCATTTCCACGATTTTCGAAAGTGTCGTTGATATTATGAAAAATTTGGTCTGTTCGTTTTCCTTTTTAAAAAAATATTTTTGGTGTGAAACAAGTTAAAAAAACCAAAACGGAAACGTACAAGCCTAGTTTTTAATAATAATTACAACATACAAAAATCGTCGAATTGTGTACGTTTTTTTATAGCTTAACAATCCTCTTAAGTCCTGGCTAGGACATTGGATACTCTTTATCCCAGAAAAGACGGAAACAGCTAGGTATTCATTTTAAACGTTAGTCACATTCACATGTCATCGCGTAAACACCTAAAAACATCTAGTGCAAGGTATCCTAAAAACACCCGCCCACGCTCTTTACTGCCGCTACTTTTCCATTTTCTAATTCAGAACTTCCATTGTTTACACCTAATTTCACACATTTATTCACCATATTGCCTCCATTAAACATTAAATAGGTTATTAACAAGCCGACCTTTGCCGAACACAATACCTAACGCAAACAATGCACGTAACGCCAGTTCTCACTTGGTAAAAACGAGAGTCCGCGGCCAATAAAACCACTGCGTTCGTTGAATAACACATTAAAAACATTTCGCAGTTGTATATACAGTTCCCATTCGACACAACATTTAATCTCCATAGCCATTTAAAAAAATGTGATGGCATTTCACTTTCGAGCGATACAATTGGCCCGCGACGTTTTTCTTCGCCGGCCGTATTGTTATAAAGAAACGATTATGCCTATGAACTTTACTTTCTACAGGTCACAAGGACACGGCCGTTACCAAAGTTCCTTAATCGATTACAGACCTTATTGTTGATCTAACTTTCGCTTGTTACTCCCTTACGGATAACTACAAGATTCCTTTGTCGTTTTAAACTTACTTGAACCATTAAGTCATCAGCTAAATGTAACTATTTAAGTTTCCCACGGTATTATTATGAGAGAGATTACCTCCGAAAAACGTAAAATTACAAATAACGAGATCATTTACTAAATACCATTGGGTGTACCTAATAGGTATGTTGATGGATAGATCTGTCTGCACGGTGCGTGACGCGGGCGCATTCATTGTCACATGCAAGCAGCTTCATTAGTGTTATTATGAATGATCTCCGCCACCAATCGCTCGTATCGTACAGGGGGGCTATTACGACATAGACCTATGCAGTTCGGTTTACGCTGAGAGAAAACGACAGAGCTATGCAACTACTATAGCTCTGTCCTTTAAGCTCGGCGTAAAATTAACTGCGTAGCCATAATTAATAACCCCCTGGAATGTTCCCAAGATCATCGAATACGGGTTTGTTTGTGTTTCCCATCAAGCCATGTGCCTATTATGTCAGCATTAGAACCTCTTTACGCTGCCGGCGTGCAATTAAAAACTATTGTTTTGAGCCCTCAATTACACGGCTCGCGGAAGTTTCGTTTGATTTAATACGTGTTTGCTGAAGAATTAACAGCAGACGCGTATAAAGACGTCTGCGGGGAATAATGGACGTCTCGGCGGGCATGTGTGGGATTGCTATATCTTGATAAAATGGCCGGCCATACAAACGCCTACTCGGTTGAAGATTGTGATTGTGACCCTCGTTATGTACCGCCTAGCAAGATTCTGATGTTTGTCGAAATGCCGAATGAAAGCAGTTTTACATACGAAAATATTAAATACGTGGTTGCATTCTTGTTTTTTTTTGTGTTTATACAAAAAAAAACGTCAATGTCATTTCTGTTACATTCTTGAATGCACTAAGTTTTTTCATAAATTAAGCGTTTAAATGTTTTAGTGCAAACTTCCCACCCCCATTTTATTAGCCATAATTTAAATAGAGCAATTTATTGTGCGGATGTTTTTACGATATTTTTACACGGATACGTCATAAAAGTAATGTTATTGGCGTTATAGCAGACGGAATTCAAGCTACGAGTATCATATAAAATTTGTTTTGAAAATGCATTACCCCGCAGAAGTTATAAAAATGGCCACAGCGCGTCATGGGGTTAGCGTCGTAAAAAAACTGAGAAGATTTATTTATTTTTGTTGACATGACGCACCATGATATTATAAAATATTTTTAAATGTATACGTAGTTGAGAATTGTGGCTTGTCACGTAATTTGTTTCGTAGTTGTTCCTTCGCGAAAAGTACTAAAAAATTAAGCATTTTTTTTCTTTTCTCTTTCCATCTAAGTTTAAGGACATAAAGGTCTGTAAAAATATGCATTTCAACCCCATCCTAACCTCCTCAATTCTGCATTTATTTGGTTTCACTGGCATTCTTGGTTTAACTAAAATAAAAGTTTAAAAATTACCTTGTTTTTTTTAATTTTCGTGAATAAATCCAGAACAAAAGAAAACCGAAGGCTGATGTTAGGCATACAGTGTTATTAGGTCCTGCCACTACTCCACGTAAAATTATAAACAAATCCCTCGTGGGGGGCAATGTTGTTAGCTTAGCCTGCTAGACCCTTTACAAGTTCCCGAGGCAATAACGATAATCGAAATCTACGCGGACAAAGTCGTGGGCAAAAACTATATTATTATAAATGCGAAAGTTTGTGTGTCAGTTTGCTTCTTCTTCACACTGAAACGAAATATACCAAAGCTTCAACTAAAAAAAATTACAACAGAAAAGCACATAAGGTGTGTGCGTAGCAAGTAGGCTATTTTAAATTATTTTGTATGCATTAGATATATTTTCCCACGTAGTATTAATTACCTTTATTTACGTTAAAAAAGGAAACTAAAATCGCTTTATTACTCTGTATTATCCATAGTTATATACTATTATGTTAAAGTCGTAAATCTCAATCGCACTCCCTATTCTAACTATGTTGACTGCATTACCTTAAAGCACCTTGCAGCTTTTAATTGAAAGTATTTCATAAGCGCATTAAATAACATCTCGTTGTTCTTTTACAACTATCTGCGTCTCGATAACTAATTGCAGCTATGTAATGGCTGCCACGCATACTCTTTACGTGGCTCTTACGCCGTTTTTAGGATTCCGTACCAAATGCTGGAAATTGTGGTCTTTGGGTCCCTCTTCCCATTTATTCCAGAAAGTTATAGATTGTTTTCTAACATATTTTTTATTATAAATACATAGCTGAGCATTTCTAAAAAAGTTTGTACATTTCATTCACGACTTCAATTTGCAAAAAAAATTGCAGGTTGGTAGAGTGAAAGAAGCTGAGCCTAAATAACATAGTCTCCCAAAATGTCCTCATACATTTGTATGAAACTTTCCTTTTTTGTTACCACGAACCAAAGAAAGTTAGTAACAAAAAAGGAAATTTTCATACAAATGTATGAGGACATTTTGGGAGACTATGTTATTTAGGCTCAGCTTCATTCACTCTACCAACCTGCAACTTTTTTTGCAAATTGAAGTCGTGAATGAAATGTACAAACTTTTTTAGAAATGCTCAGCTATCTTATATTCCAAAAGTAGAGCTGTTGATATATTATGTACTGTTTGGTGCGGTGTGTAGATAATAAATGAAACCAAACACCAGCAGGACTTTAATGAGTTTCTAGTATTTCATACAAATAAGACTGGTGCAGGCTTAGAATAGTGCCACTCCCGTACAAGTCGTAAGATCCCACTTAGGTAATGAAGGCTTTTAGTATTGTTAGGCAATGGGCTTGCAACCTGTCGCTATATACACTGGTAAAAAATATCTTAGCCTGAGTGTGTAAAATTACCAGAATTAGCAACCAAATATTAGAATTGTTGGTAATTCTGTAGCTCTGCCCACCCCACTATGGAAATTAAGGGGTGAGTGTATACAGGGTGGAACAAAACGAGGGACTGAGCTGTAAGGATAGTTTTATCTAAGTGATCTACAATCGAATTATTATAATTGAAAATTAATTGAAGATTAAAATAAGAGTGACAACCCTACTACTACTGGTTCAAAGTAATTTTCATCACACTTGCACGTAAACAGTATCTAAACATACAGGTTAACTTGGCCGCAATGCCCCATATAAAACCCTCTACCTTTCTTTTTACCATGAAACCCAAGGTCGGTAAGTATTTTTTTTTAATTTATAGCACAGCACACAGGTCATGCAAGTTCAAGCAAAGAGTTTACACGCAATTGAAAAATTGTCTTAACATGTTATTTAAACAGGAATTTCATTGCAATCTCGCTACATGTTACTTAAATACTCAATTAATGTTCTTAATAATCCATTTTAATAGTTTTCTGTATCAAAACGTCGTTTTTTTTTTACACTCCTTCATGGCTGTATGTATACCTACGTAAGTATTTGCCCTTAACGTTTCTGAACGAAAAATTTGTATAATCTGTGGAGTCCGCCCGCCATCCGCTTAAAATAGTTCAAGTAATTCGTAATAATAGTTGTGCTGACTTGTGTATTTATTTACTCGCAAATGTGATGAAAAACATTGTATGTTTCACGGGCGGTACGGGAATTACGAACCTCGACTCAGAAAGCCCTCATTCTTCGACTTCGGGCTTCTACTAGAGCCTCGATCGTAATTCCTTACTTACCGACCTTAATACACAATGTACTATAATTGGTGAAAAATAAAGTACAAGACCTAAAACAAAACCCCTGTTCTTAAAAGTCCCTCGTTTTGTTCCACCCGGTATGTATACAGTACGACTATTTTCCTAATAGCAATCGGCAATTTTAGTATTTCTATGAAAAAAGTGAAAAATATACTGGCAGGTGCGAGTGCAAGCGTGATAGCGATAACCCGCCGAGAGCTATGAAGAAGCTGGGAGTACTGTATATGTACGTAAGACTGGTGCGTAAACCTCAGTGCTCGAGTAATACTTGCACTTTATCCGGTTTTAACTATTTCTTATACATACATAAACTCACGCCTTCATTCCCAGAATGGGGTAGGCAGAGCTACAGAATTACCGACAACTCTAAATCTTGTTGATAATTCTGTAACCACATTTTGCATAATCAAGCTAAGATGTTTACCAGCGTATTAGTGACAGGTTGCAAGCCCACCGCCTAACAGTACTACAAGCCTTTATTCCCTTAGTCGCCTCTTACGACATCCACGGGAAGACATGGAGTGGCACTATTCTAACCCGGCAATCACACGGGTCACTATTTCTTATTAAGAGATTTAACGTGCAGTAAATTTACTATTGCTGGGTTTATGAACATGTGACACAGCCTGTGCCTTCGACTTTCGCATAGCGCTTCCTATGCGCTTTATTTATAGTTTATCTCACACGGTAATCACTGCGCCGCCGGTGCGTTAGGCTTCCGTTCGCACTTGACACTGTGATCGCGCATTCCTTGAGGGTTCCAATCCTACTAATAATGTAAATGCGTGTGTGTTAGTTTATTACTCCTTCACGCCACACTATACGGAACTACTTAAGGAAATTTGATTATTTGGATTAACACATAGACTACTTTCATCCCGGAAAATTTAAAAGTTGTCGAAGAAATAACGATTTTCGAAATCTACGCGGACGAAGTCACGGGCAGAAGTTAGTATTAGACATGTGCGCCGCGCCGATTTTACGCCGCCGCTATATTAACTTCTGTATTAATCATTATTAGCTGCATCTTATGCAAATACATATTCCTGGCTTATTTACGGCCAGATACCTGTTTTAAATAGCAAACAACAATACAACAATTCTACAATTAATACATAGCTGTGTGTACAACCTCATCGTATAGCTATAAACGCCACTGACTCCTTACAACTGTTTTCCTGACCAAAGCAAAAAGGCATTATGCGCACATGGAGTTCGTTATCTCCTACTGCCTATTTCCTTTGGATTTCAGTGTTCCGTTGTACCCTTTGGACACGGCTGTTTATGAGACATGAACTGTCGTGAAAACAGGTTATTTACGGCTCGGTATAGAAACTGTAGCTTCTATGTTGTGTGATTTACTATCTTATTATTCAGTTCCAAATCATATAGCTTAATACTATCTCATTTCTTGAAATCAAGAAAAAAAACATACAAAATGTTGAAAACTAAAAACCCGACTGGCTACCATTATAATTGAAATAGTATAAGTGCACTTAAAAAGTTGAAGACATGCTAGGCATAAATCGGATTTCTGTCCGAATGTCGGATGCCGATTTCCGTCGGTTCCGAGGCAGTCGGCCAGCTGCGAGCGTGACGTCATTTACGACGAAACAATACCACGCTGGGCGCTAGTGGAATTTATCTTAAGGCTTACAGAGACCAAATGTTGCAGTCGCAAGTCTGTGAGGCCGCCGCTGCATACTCCAAAATCTGTGAAGAAATGTATGAAACCTTAAGAGAAACTGTTACATATTGTTCTAATACGATGAACTGCAATATCTGCCGACGGACGTAGTCTTTGGTGACCTTTAGCCTATTTTGCTTGTATTTTGTAAGCATATCGTTGATGTTAGGTAGCTATTAATGTTAACTAAATAAGAGCTACCATAATTTCGTCAATACATGTACGATATAGAAGCGAAATGGGCAAGATTGGATGGACGAGGATAGGCAAAAATTACTTATGAAACTTTACGTGTAGGCATGTCTGTAATCAAGAACAAGATGTTTAGCTCGATTTTAATTATGTTTTTTTTTCTGATTTGTTAAGAATTGTTTTACTGACAGAGACTATTTGATAACCATAAGGGTGCGTCTCACCAGTAGTAAGTCCCGTTTTAGTTATAACATTTGAATTATGTTCCAACAGGTGTTTGTAAGTATAAGCCCCGTTGGCTGAAATAAATGTGTCTTATACATATAAATAACGTTTTGACGTTTTAAACGTTTTTAAACTAGGTCGAACAAGATGTAAAATATCAAACCAGTATATTTTGTGCGTAACTGATAAAATGAATCACTTCGATGAACATAGTATGGATCGCGAACGTTAGTAGTCGCCCAGAAGCTCGTATTATTTATAGGGAGCTCACTGCACTACTTCAAGCCTTGCCACACTCAATATCCAACGTTCATTTTCTTTCTAGGGATCCGTGCCTACAATCCCACGATTAAAACGATTCATATAAAGTTATGCCACCGAAACTTTAATAGCGCATCCTGTGTCATGGTAAAAGTATGTAGTAAGACGACAAACTGTAATATTAACAGGTTAGATTTCAAGTGTTTCCCTCAAAATGGGAAATTAACTACTGAACTGTACTTTCTTACTTGTATGAAGCCTGGATATTCATCGAAGTGGCCAATGGTAGACCAGTTTTTTTGTAATCTAAATTTTCCCTATGGGACTATGTAGCCCCAATTAATACAAAATGTCCAATAGTAAACCATACCTGCTCGTGTTTTTAAATATGTAGACTAAACTTTCGTTATTCTCACCAATTTTTTTATTAAGTATTGTACATACATCGTCAAAATTATTAAGTAAAAAAAGTAAAAATAAAATTTTGCTTATATGATAATACACATTACAGTTATTAATAAAATGCCATTCTTTAAAAAAACAATACATTTTATTATTTTATAATTTTATATGTGAGTCTAAGTCCCTATTCACAAAGGACTTCCTCAACATAGTTGTAGCCTTTCCCAAGCTGCCAAGAGTGCTAAGACAACCTATTTCGATCATAGATTTCCCCGAAAAGTTACTTCATCACAATTAAAATACCATAATGTTCACTTTTCTTATTTTTTGGTGCTCTTTTATTATGATGATTCAAAATCAAAAACTATCTGAATTCACGACTATTTATATTTTTGCCATTTAAGGGTTAAGTCACAGGATGTCTCACTTTTCCACTCTTCTGCAGTGAGTGTTTTATAGTCAAGCAAATGTAAAATAAAGCTGTTACGCGTCTAGTGTGTAGATACGATTCGCACTTGGCCCCTCTTTTTTCGCGGACAGCCAGCTCTGATGACGTCGATCTTCACACGCTCGGTGCCAATTATAGATGGTCTGCCTTGGAATATTAATCACCAAGGGAATGTTTTTTCCCACTTTTCAATGAACCCGAGAAATTTCTTCCTGGATCGTGGATAATGGGTTACAAATGTACTTTTCTAAGTAACATGCTAATGTTGCGTTTGGTTTGTGAAAGCCTTGGTGGTCTCTTATATGCTTTCAAGGTTATTATACACATTAAGCTTAAAAAATAGATTCAGTTTATTAATGCATTTCAAGCACGATTAATTTGCGTATTTAATAGAGGAAAAATTGTTATCTCGAAAGTTCAGATTAGTCGTGAATCGTATTTAACTGTAGGTATTTAACTGGATCGACAATCTCACACAAATTTATCTAGACCCAAACTACGCTTAAGGTTTGTTATATGGGTGGGAAATATGTACTAATAAGTACATAGAAAACATCCGTGACTCAGGAACGAGTTTAAGTAAAATCTTACTTCTTTTTTTTTAAGCCTTCCATAACTGACAAATGCAATGAGGTGCCCAAATTATGACATTTCCAAGTCAAATTACATAATTCCACCTTACGTGATTTGGTAGTAACACGGTTTTGCACTATATCCAAAGCTTTGCCACTCACACATTCTTAACGATTCATTAGTTTGACATCTGACTGCAGTGAAACCTCCCATAGGTACATGATGCATACATACATATATAAATACATAGACTATTAAAGTCATTAAAGATAATGTTGCTAAAACGACAATTATCTCGAAATCTGAATATAATACAAACCATTCGTTCCCCATTCGCCTTATACTCTTAGCACATTACAATTTGTTAAACTGCGACTACATTGTTCGGCTCTTTACATTGCAGGCCTGCACTTAAAACCAACCGGCTAATTTCTTTAAGGTTGTGGTTAGGAGTAGTTAAGTATGAAATAATCCCTCAGTCATATAATAGGCAAAGAGTCGGTGCCAGCGATTATTACGTCTAATTGGTTTGTAATTATCGGCTGAGGCTGGGCGCGGTGGCAGCCGCCGTACCTGGAACAACGTGCCCAATAGGTAATGCTTTTATAAAGCCTCTTGAAACTAGGAGAAATTCATCACTTACATACGTATTTAAATATACTTGAGGTATTTGTATTATACTGTTTAGAGATGCTTAGGGCTATTATTCAAAATTGTCTTTGTGCTACAAATTCGGACGACTATTTTGTACGTGTATGCAACAAGTTAGTAGACAGTAAAACTAATCAATTTATGAGTTTATTTTGCATTGTATGAATGGCTCGTAGGTATTTCAAGCATAATCAGTTAGTATATGGAAAAAAAAATTAACGATGCAATATAATAATGGTGTTCAATAGCTGATTTGCTGATCAGTCCGAAGTCGGAAGGTGACGACATGATTTCCGACAAAAGCGATAATACTTAGACCTTATTGTCATTGGTATAGGGGCGTGTAGATATTTTCATCATCTTGGGAACTTAGTTTGGTACTGATAAGCGGATGATTACTGTGCAAAAAATATCTCTTAGTAATATGCATTTTTTTTTAGATCAAAATCTATAGCTACGGCCCTAGTGAAAAATAGCAGTCTCCCGAGGTTTAGGTGAAAAACTGTATAATTCTTGTTTACTCTGAAAATGACGTTTACCCTTTCTTATTCAGAGCTAAATCAACTTGTATCCGTTTTCACTTGAGGAACAAGTGATTTCAATAGAGCTGCGATAAAACATAAATAATTGGAACGAATGAAACTAATGCCATCTGTCATTGTTTGTAGCCGTCGCATCGTTTGAAACATAATTCAAATTTCAAACCGAAAACTTTTATTTGTTACACATACGTACTAATGTTTCGATTTACCCATTCGATCCATTCGTAGCAGCTCTAGTAAAACGACCTGAACCGTGGTTGAAATTATAGTGTTCACTTTTAATTAGTGCTTTAAACATCCCCACAAGGTATCTAACGCCAACGTTAGTACCGTGTAGCTTAGTTACTGCTAAACTGTCAGGAAATTAGACATTTTATTGATTCTTCTTTAAACAGATCTCAAGCGTCGATTACAAATTTAACGACAGTTATTACTACAGAAATGCTGTAATTTTGTTTTCCCATTATATTAGTAATCAACGTAACTATATTCTGCACACATAAAACACATGTAAGTAAGACGCGTTATTACGCACTCTTTCCAGGAAAATTTGTATTCAGTCCGGATAAAGTAATTCCTTCGTACTCAGTTTTTTAGGTGGTTCTCGATAAATCAGAACTAGTTTCTAACCTGGACGGTGTCTGTTGCCATCTCATAACGTATGTTTTTAGTAACCTATCCAGCTTTTTGTCGGACCCTTCAATATAGTAAGTGTCTACTTAAATCATAAAATGATAGAGTAATTTCTCCCTTGAAAGTTACGCACGTACTTGTTGGGCCCGGGGTTTATATTACGCGGCGTCGTTTAGCAGCTTACGCTGTAAAATCTAAATTGGATCACTATTTTGAAACTATGTTATTCTGCTATAAAGTCCATGCACCTCAATTATTATAAGTGGGTTTGTTCAGTTGGGTATTTTTCTAGAAATTAGTTGTATAAGTTACCTACTGTTTGTAAAACTTATAGGTAAGGAGTATAGGTATATTCGACGTCTTAAGGAGATCGTGAAGCGCCGCTGAAATCGCGTAGCTGTCAAATAAATCCATACAAATTTAGCTCCGGCCGTTAACGTTTCTAATCCCCTAAATCAAGTCCGATTTCCACAATTTTTGAATATGTTGTAGTTATTATAAAGAACTAGGATTTTACGTTTTTTTTTTTTTATTATTTGTTTCATCCTATGAAGTATTTTTGTGGGAAGGAAAACGTACGGACATAGTTTTTCAAGATATCTACAACATATTCAAAAATCATAAAAATCGTACTAGGTTTAAGGGTAGACTTTGCATTTTGTATGGAAATGTTTGGCTTCACAATCCTAAGAGGATGCTGTATATTTTAGTACCGTGTTGTAATAACGTATTATAATGAGATTGGTTGTAATTCAGAATTTCAATAGCAGCGACAAGGTACTAAAATGTACAGCTACTTATGAGTTCGATCGTACGTTAGAAAACGTGGGTCTAAAGAATTCCATGAAAACTAATAACAGTTCAATTTCTATACCCCTAGTTATTCGTGAAAGCTGTTTTAACGTCGAGGTATTGAATTTCAGTACATAATAACGACAAAATTAACGTTATAAAGGATTTTAATACGCTTTATCTTACGAGGCACATCCGTTAGTTCAACAATCGACTCGTTTAACTCTTCGTTATTTATGGTGTCGTATTATCATCAAATTACACGACTGCCCAAAAAAAGAGTATAATGTTTTCAGGGTTAAATAACTTCTAAATGCATGAGCCAATTTAGATGTGTGTGGTATCGTTAGAATCCTTTTACCATCCCGGGTGCCTAAACTGTTAAAGTTGAAATAACAACAGTCTCAAATTGACAAGGAATTATAAACATATATACTGACGACAGTATCAAAAGTTGCAGTCGGGTTTTTAAAGCATGCTTTTCATTTGTTTTTTTGTCACCTGACCCTGAAGTATGTTGTATTTTTATTTATGATCTGTTTAACAGCACTATGCACTTAACTGCTTTTCTATTCTTCCCACAAGGATATAGTTTTACCATGTGGAGAAGTGACGATCGCATACGTAACAGTGATGAATACATACGTACACACCTTCACGCCTTCATTCCCAGAGCGGGGTAGGCAGAGCTACAGTGATGAATGTTGTGTGTAAAATAAGCCACTATCCAAGAAAAAGAACACAAGTCAGCCAAGCCGCCGTGCCGGGAGCTTTCCGTTTGTAGGGACGACCGGTTAAATGGATCTTATTTGCACGACGGCTCAGTTAAATGGTGTTTCGCACATAAATTTTATTTCGACATGTTTGAGAATTTTAATTGTTAAAATAAAATGTTTTTTTTTAATTACATACCGGTTCTACCCATGACAATGGCCTCATAACCTCGTAAAGCCCACCATACAGAAAAATGGGAGATTTTTGTAACTGGGACTTGGAATCTACAATCAAGGGAATAAAGTTCAAATGCGATTGTTCGAAAATGCCATTTTCAATTTATCAACATAGGAAAATAAACCTTATTCTTATTGCAACAGAGTTCAAAGTAAATTGCTTTAATTATGTACATCCTATTTCACAAATAGTACATGATCAATTCTAAAATAAGTTTTGTATCAGCTATAGCGAAAATCTTGGAAATTACTTTTATCATCACGTCGTATTATGTCAAATGCAGCTAACTGTTTTGCTCTTTATTTAAAATATTATTTGAAAACAGCTCAGCTCAGGTTTACTGCAGAGAAAGCTTCTAAGTGTTAAATTTATACCCATCATTTTATATTAAATCAGGGAAAAGGTATATTATAAAATTGATTATTACAGTAATAGCTGCTTTATAAACCGACTGCGTTAAAACTGTAAACTCATGTTTTTATTTATGTTTTGTTTTTATTTGGAAAACAAACAGAGTAAAGCGTACATAATAAAATTACTTTCTAGACCTTAAACAAATCATGCGTCCTACTAAGACATGATTGGGTCATACGCAGAGTTAGGTTCGCGTCTTTCCTGTGGACATACCCGAAGTTAACGTGTTTAAGGCCTAATTTTCTAGCTGAACCCATATCCGCATATACGGCGTCAGGTCTACTTTGGCCCGATCAGATATAAACATATCTTATATGCACACAAGCCTTTAACTATTGACCACAGGAGAAACAACTTTTGTTTTTTGTGTGCGTTTGACCCAATTATACAAGATTTCTCTATACATATTATCCAGATTTTATCAAAAAAATATATAGAAAACTAGAAAACTACATGTAACTACTTATCACATTACACACACATAAAAAATAAAAATAAAGATAGTACCAACAAAACAAAAAGTACTACCAACAAAACAGATGAAGGTCACGCACAAATGAAATGTCAAATGGCAGGAATATTACCATTGGTCCTTAGGTATGACTAAGAGAGATTTAGAACACCAGTTTGGTATGTTTATTTTATGAACACCTTCGAAGTCCCTATAAGCTGTGAACTACACGAATGACGTCTAATACATTCAGGCTATAATTTCAAAGGAATATGTATCTAGTTTAAATGTTAATATGTTTTGGTACGTACATAACGCGTTTTAAAGCCAATTTCCACGGTATCATTGTCTTTTCCTGACAACCGCATTGAATACAAATACTTGAATGTCGAAAGTCGCATCTACTGGATAGCACTATAAGTATGAATGTACCGTATGCACCTTAAACTGCCTTCTTTTTTTATTTAAATTCCTTTTATGAACACCTTTATGTGTTATGAGTTTAATTTTTACATGTATTGTATTTCCGGATTAGTTTTAAGTGCACGTGGATGATTCAGCTTTTTATTGTCTCGGCATGAACAGCTTCAACCAAAGCTAGGTATTTTATAACTAGAAAAGTACCCCAAAATAAGTGAACCAGGAGACAAATTATTATTATTACAAAAAAACGTGTTAGGTACTAAAAAAAACATTTCTACTATATTAATAAATTATTTATTTATATGGGCTTGCAACCTGTCACTAATACGCTGTTAAACATCTTAGCCTTTTTGTGCAGAATGTGGTTACAGAATTATCAACAAGTTTTTAAAGTTGTAGGTAATTCTGTAGCTCTGTCTACCCCACTCTGGGATTACAGGCGTGAAAGTATGTATGTATGTATTTATATGTGTAATAAAAATATAACGAGTAATTATAAAGTTTTTAGTACTTCCATTATTAAAAAAAAAAACATGACCACTAAAGCTTGATCCACTCGATCATAACGACACATCGATTAAAATGTCTTGATCGTAAACCCAAAACGGTAAGATGTCGCGTGTCCAGTGTCATGTCTAAGTCGTTAAAAAAAATTGACTGGTCATTATGTAAAGAAAGCTCGGGCGGCTTAATTTAATTAAACTCGACAGAATTTCCCAAAGATTACGGCTATGATTACGAAGTCTGTCCCAAATGCTGCCGTTTCAATGGGCACATTAGTCATCCTTACCAATTGTGTGCCCGGGTTCTCATAATCATTTTAATTCAGCTACTTCTGATGTCTAGAACAGTTAGACTTAAATTTGTAAAGCTAGAGACCATTATATTAACGGTCGATTTACTCCGGATGTACGGTCACTCGCGGGTCAACAAATGTCTCGTATGACTCATTATGTTTGTTTACGCGCTCCTGTTGAAAGTCAGTTTAATGAAATCAAGTGAACGAATATCAATTTCACTTTTCCCTCATCTAGTGTGGCATTCGAGGCACGATCGGGGCCGCCGGCGCACGCTCCGCCACTCCACTGCCGCTCGCCACCCCGCTTGACAATTTATACACCCGCTTTATATTGCATCCTCATAAAATCACAAAATCATAAGCCATATTTCTAAAGTTAAATAATTTTCCTTATGTACCCTACCTTATTATGTCTCGTGTTAGACGTCTTTATGGGCTACGTATCTGTAACCGTGAATTCTGCGCACTCGCAAGCACGTTGTTAACTGTAGCTCAGGGGGATTTCTGTTCTGAAAACGGTTTAAATATTGTGCCGACTGGTATCGTTATAAAGATAATTAACGTTATCACCCTTAGGTTGTTCTATTGAGCGTTATTTAGACAGAAGGAACGGCATAATAAACGGCAGGAAGAAGCGCCGAGCTTTACGAGCGAAGATATATGTCCAATTGGCAGTAAAAGCATTTTAACGGCATATTGCTTTAGAGTTGAAAATTAAAGCAGCGGATGTTAACAACCGCTGGTTACTAGAATTAATTAGATGTGTTGTAGTATAATTTCTCATTAATTTCAACACGAGCGGGTTGGAATCTCCGCGACATTTCCATACTTTCGCGGCGCTCGGTACTGGATTAGCATATGCAAAGCGTATATCACCGGCCGCTGGGCTTGCTCTGTTCCGGCTGCTCAGAGCGCGGCTACATGCGGCGCGGCGGCGGCTCCGGGGACAGCGCGCCGCCGCTTCCGCGGAAACCAGCGCTGCCCTCGGCGTTTGACCAATTTGGGAGTTAGTTTAAAGGGTTTACTGTAGCTAATTAGAAGGCGAAACTCCAATAAACTTAGCTGCATGTAAGACGTAAAGGATGTGTTGCTCAAGCTAAAGCGGTTTGTAATCCAGGCAGGTCTGGATCGAACGCCTTTGGCAACGTATTATGACATACGTCATACATACATACATAAACTCACGCCTTCATTCCCAAAGTGGGGTAGGCAGAGCTAAAGAATTACCAACAACTTTTTAAACTTGTTGATAATTCTGTAACCACATTTTGCACAAGTAGGCTAAGATGTTTCCCAGTGTATTAGTGACAGGTGGCAAGCCCATCGCCTAACAGTACTAAAAGCCTTTATTCCCTTAGTCGCCTCTTACGACATCCACGGGAAGACATGGAGTGGCACTATTCTAACCCGGCAACCACACAATGCAATGATATGGGAAGAAATAGATAATATTTGATGGATAAAAAGTTCTATAGATTCTATAGATTATTATAGATAAGTGTATGTGCTAAGATAGCAAATAACATATGTTATTTTAACTCTGCGAACAAAATTACGGACTATACTGCGTTCACAATAAAACCTATAAAAAATATTACCCGTATAGTGATGCCGCTTAGGGCGCTACAAAAAGTTCCACGATGTTGAGAAGCTGATGAAATTTAATACCCATCAGGCTAAATAATTCTACTTACCGCTTGAATGGACACCGGAGTGATCGCGCGGCTAGGAGTAAATTAATCTACATACTTACTGATCCCTAGGGGTGACTATTCATGAGGCGTCAACTTTTAGTACGACATGCCGACGGATAGCGAAGGAATATTATGATATTGCTACGGTGAGGTTATTGCGTTTTATTAGAGAATAATTATTTGAGCTACTAGGGATGGTTGTTCATAAAATAAATACACTGTAAAGTATGAAATGAAACACTGGTACCTTTTATGAATAGGTAGCATAATTTATAAAATGCGTAGTGTTTACCTGCATGAAATATTTCAAAATAAAACGAATATATCCAGAAACCGTTGTATCTCTAAAGGAACGTTTGAACTTGAAAATAACAATGTACCTAAGTGTATAAATATAATACTAAATAAAATAATTAAATATATGATAAAGATAAAAGATAAAAATATGTATACATAAATACCGTAGCACAAGCCAAGAACTAGATCAATTTATGTAAGATTGCTATTTTGACATTTTTTTATTTTATTTTATTAGAAATTACACACAATAAAATCTAAAGGTTGCCGAAAGAAAGGTAGTAATACTTAGTATAGTTTTAGTGAATTGTTATTATTAGAGTTATCGTTTTTCTTGGTAGGTAATAATAGTTCTAGAGATAGAGTAAATTAAATATCATGTTTTTTACACTAATAATTTAAGTGATAATTTTATTACGTTTATTATGTTTCAAGTGACATTTCAGGTTGTTTTTCTCACGCAAGTCTTCATCTAACGGTTCCTCTTAAGATATGACCTTAATCTTCATCATTTTAAACCAAGGAGTTATAAGCGTAACCAAGAAAACGTTATCCCGTTACTTATTTTATTCGATATTGCTTCCGTTTTACGAATATTCGATTTAATCCTATTAGGCTGTAGTAAACTCCGCATTTAATACTTATCGCTGGAGCTTTTCTGTACCTCAATGTTAATTAACACTATTTCGTTGTTTACAGGTAAGTAACAAGTAAGTTTTGTTAACACCAGCTCCTCATAGAACAAGGAAATGAAAAAGTAAGTGCTCCATATGGTTACCTATCTTAAGGGCTAGGTAGCGGGGCGTCGAGCGTAGCGTTGAGCGGCATGGTCTGCAATAAATTCAAACATATGGCGTTGTATGAAAGCGTTTAAGGAGAAGCGATTTTACTGCATTTGCAGCCCACGGAACCGTTTAACTTTCCTGGATTGTTATAAAACAAACCTAATCTAGGCTACAGGTTCTGTAAGTACTCGTTAAACAACATGATTTTTTTTATTTTTTTTAAACCGAAAAACGAAATAGTGGGAAAACGTTATTCTGTCATATTCTATTGACCATTCCTAATATTTAAACTGAGGATAGTAAGATAAGTAAGTAAGTAAGAATAAACTCTTTATTGCACAAAAATAAGTCGTTTCATAAAAACACGTGAAAAATAAATTATGTGCATAGGACGTATCCCTTTAAGGGAGCTCTTCCAGCGAAATTTTGCATTTGACATGTTCCAATATGTTTTTATGGCATAGATAAATCAAACTAGCACACAGGCCACCTGAAGGTAAGTGGAAACTGTGACCCATAAACATTCGCATTCACAGGACCGCAATCCTAAGACTGCAAATGAGTTGCCAATCCCGAGGACCAAGATGGATGCCTCTATGCTAGTCATTTCACCGGCTGTCTTATCCCTGAACAGAAACACAACAATGTGAACACTGCTGTTTGGTGGTAGGTTAATCGATAAGATGGTGGTAGCGATCTGGACGGACCCTGCACAAGGTCCTACCACCCGCAAATTCTCTTTTTTCTATTACAAGTAGGCTAGTCCATCCTAGGTTGGAATTTTAACAACTTAAACTTAACACTTAAAGCGAATCAATATAAACTAGTAGATTAGTTTTTAAGTCAGGGTCCCTCTGAAAATCAGCGCCGCAGTTTTCCTGCGGCACAATGCTGAGAGAGATCCTGTTCAACGTACCTAATTAATGTCATCTTTTTACTTTATATTTTTTCTACTGTATTTTTGTGTGCGTTGAATAAATATCTATTCTATTCTTTCTACTCTATTCTAATGACATCTTAAATAACTTTTTTTACTCTCATACCTTATTTCAACAACTCTTCCTCTTGACCTTTATACAGCATAAAGCATCTTATTATCATCAAGTAAAGGTTTAAAACCCATTGATTCCCAGTCGTGTACCCCCGGGACGCAGCGCAGTTCCGCTAATGCGTTAGTTTCCCTGCAAATGGACTGATGCTGTCCTGATAACCTCGGTAACATCACGAACTGCAATAATACAAAATAATGAATTCCTGAATATTTATTCGGATAGACCGAAGACGACGCGGGTAGCCTAGTGGGTACTGACTAGGGAATGAAAATAACCGGTTAAAACCGGTTTTAACCGGCTATTTTCATACGAAATCGGTTAATAACCGGTTAAATTGCATTCCCTAGTAGTGACCCAGCCTATGAACCAAGCGGTCCCGCGTTCGATTCCTGGTATGGGCAAATATTTTTGTGAGCGCAAGTCTTAGATATTTTTTTAAGGCTGTTATCTTGACATAATTTAAAACAAAGTCGCTTATCATCTCCTATCCTCTGTATGTACAGTCAGGGGCATTCCCGGTCGACCACCTCTGGGGTGATATTCGTTTGCGCGTTCGACGCATAACGACCTAGGATTAGTTAGTAGCTGCAATGCAACGAACAAGGCAAAAAAATCTTAAGTGGACGACCGCGAATGTCCCTGACTGTACCTACGCTTAGATCTTGCAAACTACGCAACGGATTTTAATGAGGTTTGGCAAATAGATAGTGATTCAAGATAAAGGTACTTGTGTATTTTTTTTTTAACGTACGGGTGTCTCTTATGTAAACCGAAGCAAAGCGAGGGCGGATCGCTAGCTCTTTATACCTACATATAAATATGTTTATCGTTGCCTTGTACCCATATTATATACAAGTTTCGAGCTCATTTTGGGACAAGATCAATTTACGTGAGACCCTAATTAATTTTTAACCATTTATTGTTAGGGTGTATTTAGGTGTGGTTTAGTTTTACGCTATGTGTTAATCATAGCGTGTATAAGTGTTAGTACCATAATAACATATGCGCTCAACAACGCGATAAATAGTTTGTCACTATTGTAACAAGCGAGATAACTATCTCCCCGGCGGTTCTCACGGCGTATTATACATTACGCGCGATATTCGTGCGGCTTTTCATTTCCTGCGTAGACGCAGCTTTACTCTACCAAGTCGCACCGTTAATATTCGGACGGTAACGCTCCGTTTTATACAGGGTGTATATTAGAAATTAATACGATTTTCAAGATAAAAGTGTCCTATGAATGTCACCTTAACTGCTTTAAAATATATCTAAAGAGAGCATTGTTTTGGTAACATCAAATTATTTGGTGACAATATTTAGTAAGTTGAGTTAGAGACATTAAAAACCCAAAACAATAAAAAAAATATTTTTGGACACACCTGATGTGACGTGTTTATGAACTTGGATCCCGGTGTCAGTTATCTCCCTACTTTAACTAACAGTTTTTTGATCAATCAAACTCCAGTTATAATATTTTTAGCCAACATTACCAAGAATATATTCTTCCTTGTAGGTACTTGTACGTACACGGTTCACATTTAAATCATTTTAAACGATATACCCAACGATATTCTGCCCAAAAGATTAAACTTCACACTGAACATTATTTTTTTATTAAATACTTGACACTAAAGTATGAATGCATTGTTTTGCATCTAACGTGTGGTGTCACAGCTGTGTGTGCGCACCGCACGACATAGAAAATAAAAGAAAGCGTGAGATATCTCCTGACCGCCGCGACCAATGCTAGCCCAAAGGATGAAATAAATTTAAACCCATTCCGTTTAATGTATGCTTCGAAACAAACTACCTATAAAATAACAATTTATGACCGGATTAGTACAATTTAAACCGAGATATTTTACCGTCAAGATTTAACCCTCAGGTTTATCAAAAAATGTTAATTCAAATATAATTTTATCCTTCACCCGGTAAAGCACCTGTTTTTCCGGTCCTGGTATAGGTCAGTTTGTTTCTATAAATTGCTCATACTCTGGAAAGCAAAGTTTATAAACAAATATCCTCTCAAGAAAAGTTAATTAAAATTGCTATGCATTGCGTTATTTCTTCATTAAGCCGTACCAATAACGGACAAGTTCTCGGTCATTATTTACTTTTAAATTAAACTTGGACAAGAAGTTGTAGTAATTCCCACCGGATGGTCACGTATCATGAATGTACACTCAAATGCAATAAAAACAGATCACTGTACGTACAAATTGATGTATACCGTGACCCGTTTTTACTGCTCTTAAGTGTACAGAGTATGCGTTCTAAACTAAAACGCACGCGCACCTAGCCGCGCTCGATTTACGATCGCTCCCATTTTAATACATTTTAATCGACCGCATATTTACTACTCCGTAATATTGTTTGACTCGTTTTTAACTGGTTTGGAAAAAAAATGGCATCTAACTTCGTCGCCTTCGTATTTTTTTTTTGTCTGGTTTCAACTCCAGGGTATATAGTGTCGTATTTTCATTCATTCAGAAACTAAGTCAACGGATAAGTAAAACGGGCATGCGACTTTGAAATAGCAATCGCATGCAACCTGTGATTACCACCCTAATTTTGTAATGGATCTTAACGGAAATAACTAAAAAAAACAAGTCAAGTCTCTAGCCGACATTCCAAAGGCAAATTTTAAATTGCATGTGCAAAATTAACGGCAATGTAGTCGAATGTGCTGTTAAAATTGTCTATCGTAAAAAGGATGTCACGCGTCAAATCATATAGCGTTACAATTTTCAGTTCCGTAACAGATAATAATAGAAATCAATCGAAGTAAGGAGAGCAGTGGGCAAAAAAACCGCTAACCGAACTTTGTGGTCCGATGGAACGTCGACTCATTCATTACCGGAGCCGTGTGGTTGAGTTATTTAATAAAAACGTTACTCGGGACCGCAATACGGATCGGGCACCGCATTGTCTTTAGAGACACTATTCGGAACAGATTGGTAATTCTGATCGAGGATCGGCCTTGAACTCTAACTGAGCTTGTGACCGTCATAGAAACAGGACCAACAACTGAACGAGAAAGTTAAAATACCGCTATACCTAAAGTATTATGGAATATGGTATTTTGTGTAGGCGTTTATGTACTATATTAATCAAATTCGTTAAGCTCGCTTTTTTATACAAAAATCACTGACCCGACGGGTAAAAGTATTAACGGATACGTTCAAATTTAAAACGTATTTATTATTATCAGCGGCGGCTGCATGATAATTAAATCCCATAAAAATACCCCGGTAAAAAACGCCAAGACTCGTGAGGCATTATCCATAAATGTCTTAAAGCTCTATGGACTGTTAAGTTTCCTTTTACACTCCGCACTTTGACTGTCAACTCGCACACTTGGTTTTTTTAAACAATTTTACTGATTTCTACTATACTCGTAGCTGGGGCCTGTTTTATAAAGCTACAAATTACAATTTACAGGTTACAAGTTTCCATCTGACACAACATCGACCAATGACGACCAGCCATTTGAGCAGTCTTGCCAGTTTAGCCCTGTAAAATTGTTACTTGTAGCTTTATAAAACGTGCCCCTGGCAGTCAAGGTGTCAAATTACATTCGTGTGTAGTACTTATCTCTATTGGTAGGTATGGCTTACCACCCCAACTTATGTAACACTTTATTGTACAAATAAAAAAATAAAACAAAAAGTACCATGAAGATAAGAGGTAGTTCAAAGGCAAACTTATCCCTTTAACATGACTTAAAGGGATACATACATACATACCTTCACGCCTGTAATCCCAGAGCGGGGTAGGCAGAGCTACAGAATTACCTACAACTTGTACAACTAGCCTATTTGTGCTAAATGTAATTACTGAATTATCAACAAGTTTTTTTTTTAAAGGGATAAGTTCCCTAAATTGACCTTGAGATTGCGAAAAAAAACTATTATAACAAGAACGAAATGTAAGAAATTAGGTGCTTCTTAAATTCATATAACGCATTTTGGGTAATGGCTACTACTTTTAATGTATGGAGTAAAAAATGATCACGGAATGTAGCCAGTGTTTTGAGACTTGGCCAGCACACTGCCGTACACTGCTTACGTAGGTATGCGTGCAACGGGGTTGGTGCCTGGTGGTTGCGGCCTCGCCGAATGTCAATGGCACGCCGCACCGTTACTCCATCTCGCCTGCCGAATTAATCGCCGACGAAATCCGAACGATTGATTCCGAACCGATCGGCTTAATGAGAACCTCGTCGGACCCGCCTGGCGCCGGCTATCGCCCCACGCCCTCATACCAATGCTATCACCAACATCATGCAAATAAGCTTGTCATTCATCATGCAAAAAAAGTGCGAGCTGGTTATTGCGATGGACTTCGCACTCCATTACTTGCACATTAAAATAATTGAACACTGATACTAATTTCAGACAGCGCGTTGAGGATTCATGATACTTTTAAGTAGATAAGGACGTGTTTTGGGTCAGGTTGTGAGGGGGATGATTTTGCAAGATATTTAAGAAAAGTATACATTGTTATAAAAAGAACTGATAAATAAACTAATTATCGTCAAACCAGGTTGAGAATAAGAACATGAACCATGGTAGTCTTTGAAAATAACTATATCGACATCAGTTCATTAGTCTGGAAGCTACGATGCCACAAACAGATACACAGATATAAAAACTTATACCCACCCCCCCCCCCCCTGTTTGCGTAGGGGTTGAAAATACTTTGAAGATGTGTGTAATCTCGGTCAAATACTCAAAATCTCACCATAGGTAGTAAATTCGCACATAATACACAACATTGAACTGGCCGTGTGGAAACAATATAAACTGACAATTTATGATCTTCAACAACTTTACAAAACCCACATGAAAAAGAAGTCTTCATTGAATGCAAATGTTTGCAATAATCGATTAAAAAATACTTGGCGCCAAGTTGAGTTGAACTGGGGTGAAAATTGCAGTGTTGCCATGTATTTTATCACCTATTTGTGTTGAGTGATTAAATCTTTTTATTGCCATTTTTATTGCCTTCAGACATGGTACACCGATACCAGAATGTATCATAGATTAAAAAGTGAGTTTAGTTATTTGCATGATTTATGGACAATTTTGACGCTAAAAAAAGTTAATTATCGTTGGTAGCATTTATCCGCGGCCTTCGGCGGCCTCATGCTGCTACGGGTATTAAACAACATTTGCATAGCTCGATGGGAGGCTGTGGAAAAAACACCTTAGTATTTTCAGTCGGTAGTTACCTTTGTGTCGGTGAATAAAGAGCTCGGCGGCTGTCCATCGGCGCCACACTTTTACTCGCGTCGCCTTAGAGATTCTACGTTCTGATTTGTATCTAGCGCAATTTATTCTTTTGTTGCACCACTCCTTTTAATTACGCCGTTTGTTGTTGATTAGCTATTTGAGCTAACGAGTGCAAATGGCTGCGAGGTGTGGTAGGTCAGGTCACGTCTCGGGAAACAAATTGATGGACCCGAATGAATATGTTACTTCTGCTGAAGTGTCCTCAATGATTCATCTGGGTTCAAGCGAAATGTTAAGCCCTCAATGCACTTAGCACGACCTTTTGAATAGCGTGCCAAAGAAAGCAGGAAAAGGTGAAGTCAAACTGTTTATCGGGTTTATTTTTCCGAATTAAAGATGTCTCGTACCAATTTACAGTTAGTGATCCGTCAGATCTTTACTTATTGTACTCACTGGGACTGTAAAGTATGATCTGTACTTGTGTTTTATGTGGTGTGTCCACATTGTATTAATTTACTGTTGGACTAAAGACATCAGCATAATTGTAAACAAAAAATCGTCACTAGTGTTGAGAGTTTCAATTAAAGTTTAAAACACGCGTGTTTTAAAATCATGTCAAAGATCTACCATTATCGGATTTATAAAGATTCTGGCCGGTCCAGATCCCGGTTGTGAGCTTCACATCCGGATACCTACTTTTTCGAGCGCCACCGAACATATCAATTAACTCTCTTTAATCCCATCATCCATCATCAGCCATCCACCTCGATCGCGGGTCAATATCTTTTCGTACATTCGATACAGCTTGTTTATACATACGCGATAAATTCAAATCGAAACTGGTTTCGTAGATTTTTGTGAGCACAGACTTTATTAAATCATTATTCGAAAGCTTTTTCTGTAAGCGTCTAGGGAAAACGGGACCACTGCATTGTCTTTACTCATCGTAATAGCCTTGTAACTTTTGAACCACTTAACCTAGAATGCTGACATTTCGCACGCAATGAACTCTAATGCGTCCTAGATTAAGCCAGAAATTAGTGCCTGCTCATACATTGTTACACTTATCTGCTCGTGTAATTGCTTAACTTATCGATTCGATCTATCAATTAATACTCGTGACTTATAACCATAAACTAGAACTTGGCTTGAATTTTCGCTTTACCAAAAGCAAACTTCTAGCAGACGCCTTGTTATTACCAGTTGAGTGTCGTGCGTATATTACAACAATGCCTGCGTCGATGATAGTCCTGCAGAGTTATTATGTAGGTCTCGAGCAGGCTTCCGATCGCTGCTAAACGATATGGGATTTATAAATAACACCGCGGACCTGTTAGTCGGGATTATATGTGAGTCATCCCGGGTCGATTTTTCTTTATCTCCGCTGGGAGAATCTGCTCCGATTGCAACGCTATTTTTCAAACAGTAATATAATTTGCACTGCGAAAGATAGTTATTTATGATGAGGGCGAAGATTGTGAGCACAAAAAGTATGCCGAGCATATAAATGTGAAGTAAGTAATAGTTGAGGCTGCACATTCGCCCGAGTTGAATTCAAAATTATACTTTTTCCCGTAAAAGGTAATCGGCTGAAATTCCGCAGATGTCGGCACTTGCTGCGAGCGCGAGTTACTGACGGTTATTATTCAGTTAGTTTTTATATCTTTTGATTATGAGTGGCCACATCAAGCAATTTCAGGCGTTTTTATTACACGTGTTACTACAGCCAGTTCACGAGCAGAATCATTAAATATTCATAGTTTCACTTTATTATAATTTTAGTGGCAATATGCAACTTAGCTTCGAGATTCAGCCACATAAAGTCAGCGCAACTATTAATTGTTTATGATAAATGTTGTTATTAAACGACTTGCGGTAAACAAGTAACTAAAGCTGCCATTTCAATATCGCTTCAATTTATATCTGGCGCCAAGGGCTTCGGAGTTATGGAGCGGGTGGCACCCAACTCTTTATTTAGATGACATTTTAACGCAGGGCGACAGCAACACGCGTCGCGACGCGAATTCGCGCTGGGACATTATAGTTGCACACATAGTTATTTGCACATTCTATTCTGTTTTATGTCCATTGGAGAATATTACTGCTTTTGTATATTAATATTTATGTATTTTATTAATCGCATACCTGTGCTGTTCGTGATAGCGCAATTGTTTCTTATTAAGCGTTGGTCTCCCTTTGCGTGTTTCATTTGACTTACTGACTCACTTTACATGTCCCGTTTTTAATTTAAATGACTCAGTAAGCGACACTAACTTGACATTAATATATTTCGGGATAAAAATACCTTCATTACGCAACTAGGGGTTTATAGAACGGTTTATTAAAATAAGTAAAAAAGACCTATAAATTAATGTTTATAATTTTGTAAATATTAAAATACGCCTTTGTATTCATAAATTTGAATTTAGCTTTGGTTAGTATTTTTAAGCTTAGCTTTACTTAATGAACGGCGTTTAATTCTTACTGATATAAGTTTCATGATTATTACCAATGAGAGTCTAATTAATCTGTAGCCAAGTGCACCTGGTAATCTCGCCATTGTTCCGTGCCGTGCTGAATCATATGGCCCTTTAAAGGCTTTAACTGGGAACCTCAAGCTGATGCTACAGAAGCCGCTTTAATCTACGGTGGGAATGAATTCAGTACCCTTTTAAATACGACTGCCACTGGGTTCTCATTATTGCGCATATAACCCGAGATATTTATGTTATTTTGCGCGATATGGCTTGTTTTTCAATGGTTTGTCGCGTAATTAATGAAGAATCCCATTAAATGTCCGACGGAATCCTACATACCTCCTACGGCAGGGTTCGCGATTACGGTCCAGGGGGCGGCGACTGCGCGGGCCTATTCCCGCGAACGGCCTTGCACGGCGTCCTTGTCGCCCGATCGAGGAACCCTCGCGGCGGTCGTCCTGCTCACACCCGCGCCCCGCCCGCTCCGTCCTCTCGCTCCACCAACAGCCCCACGGCTGATCCGCCAAGTGATAAATCGCTCTCATTGACAGCTCTCACATTGCTGTTTTACGGGACGGGTTTACTCACGCTTGTTTCATTTTTATTTACAACTGAATGGAACCTTTATAAGATGCCGTATCGTGTTTAATAATAACTAACCCTTTTTAGCGCGGTGTTTTTTATATGTAGCAAATCGATACTTGTTTCGATTTTATTCATTTTCAATGCGCAGTTAGATGTAGATGTAGATACGGGAGTGCGTATCAATTTATTAACATTGTTACATACAGGGCGTGCTCTATAAATTGTATGTAAAGGTGTTCAGATATTAAATGTCGCATTTTGATAGTGGTTTATAATGTAGTATGGGATGAATATTAAACGGGAGGGATCGGCGCGCTCGCGGCGCGTCCCGCCGGTGCGTGTACCGCCTAACGAGGAACACCCTTATAGAGACCGCGCCGTGTCGCTAAATCCCTAATTGTACCTAACTATGTCGTTGATATGCGAAACGCTTACTTCTGTCCAATTAAACACACCGTAGCAGCAGTATGAATATCCTTACCACCGCCTGCTCGTATTGTCCAACGAATAATGCAGTTTCTCACTGGAATACCCTGAAACTGCTCCATTTTATGCAACGTTTTAAATATGAATTCCTTAACGATTTATAAATCCTCTTTTTATTCTTCATTCTCTTAGAATGAACATCTATTCTGGTGCATTAGCATACAATTATCTCTTAAAGTCATGTTAAGTTATACGCCAAAGAATGTCGAATAATAATAATCTAGTATGGTAAAATGTAAAATAAATGGGGTGATGTTTTTTTAAGGCTCGACTCGGCTGGTGCGCGTCTTGTGATATTACATACAATTAGTGCGTTAACAGTTTAACGCGCAGACATGTCCTTTGGCGCCTCTTAATTATTTTACGCAGTCCACGCGACTTTATAAATGAGCAAGTATTGATCTTTGCCCATCAGAATTATATCGCACGGTTATTAAACTTATAATGCCGATGTAGACCATTTATTAATCGTCAAGTTCGATGAATCGTTTGAGTTAATAACTAATAGTGAAATATTCATGATTTTTATGAGGAATATGCGAATCGCCGAAGGGTTTTGTGGGTCGGTGAGACGGGAGCCTGGACGGTAGCCCGATCGTTAATGCGGCTATTTGCCGCTGCGTCCGCGCCGCGAGCCCGACGGCCGATCATCGGCGCCTCGCTGAATAATGAAACGCTGATCTAGGCTAATCAATGTGACTCGTGACTTTGTACCTTTTTAACCCTTTTGTGAGATCGACACGATAGTGGCAGAGAACATTATATGACTCAGCGACAACATTGTATTCCATGTCGCGTACAACACTGATACTTAATATGTTCAAGAGAATAATGGTCGTTCATTTTTTTCTCTTTCTGCCCAGCCACGAGAGCCAAGAAAGCCTTATCCACGCTAATATTTCTCGATAACGCAAATATGTAAAAATAAAACGGGTATTTTTTCTACTAAATTTATTCCAAGAAACGACGCGCTCTTATTCCAATTTCAAAATGCCGTCGAAATCTCGAGTCATTAATCTAGGCTGTAAATTCTCAAAGGTAAATGCGGACCAAACATGGTGTAGAAATTGCGTCCATTAGTGCTTGCTTATATCGGAACTGGATGGTATTTTTCACATCCGATTGTCAGTCGAGTTAAGCGCGCTCATCAGCATGCGTCGAGGAATCCTTAATGCGATGGCTCGGCCCTTTTAGGATCGAGCTTGAACGGAACCTTTTAAGGTCGCTACTACGCATGTCTCTTTGAAATATACCCGCCGTTCTAGGTGATGGAGGTAGCGATACTGAAAATGAAACAAAAGACGCGCGCTAATGCATCTAACTATCTGCTGCGCAATGCATTTACGTATTCGTATTTGCGCGTCACTGCTGTATATTACAGTCTCGTATTATTTCAGGTAATGTTGATAGCGAATTTTGTTACATTTTTTGTTTGAAAGCAATATAGAGTTTTATTACATGTGTCGCTATGGTTTAAAGTAATTGCTTTGAAGGGTTTGCAGTTTTTTAAGGGTTCACGTGGTCATGGTTTTATTTTTCGCGCAGTGTAGAAGTAGTCTAAAGTATGTGTTTGTTTTTTTTTTATCAGGAAAACGGCTACTTTTGGCTCCGTCTTTATAACATCATGATATAACGGGGTTTCTTGGGACTGTATATGACGTTTAACAATTAATAAAATCTCCACTCGACAGGTCATTACGACTTAATGATGTCGAATGCTTGCTAAAAGTTATATAAAATTTACATATCGCGTAGTTGATGACCTCCACTATGGATTTTATAGTTCATATTTTATTTTTAATTTCGGAGAAAATATATCTTGCTGATTAATTAACGCCTTTCTGGGTAGGAACGCATAGTTTTGCATTGATTATCTTTCCTAAATTAACAAGATAACTTGCACTGAGTTGCTCGTGATTTACCGCATCGAACTGTTACGGTATAATAACCGTGTTATACACCAATCATACGCCAAACTACCTCCAATTTGACGTCATGACAGGCCTACTGCACGAGCCAAACGTCGATAGATAAACTTTGACAGTTAAATGCCGATAAAATAATAAATATCGATAGTACCCGAGCACGTCAATATTTTTTCCATCAATAAACCTGTCGTTGATGTTATCGTGTTTTCTATGGGTTAGTTAAAATGAAAGTCAACATAAAACTGACCTATATTTCTGAATAATAACAATAAAAAATAGTTTCAAAGCGTTCAAATAGTTCATGCCGGTCGTTTGCGAATAATTTACACAAAAATCCACACGCCTAACATCAAAGTTTTATGATGCCGTTCATTATACTTCTGGTTATGAATAAATAAATGAAGTTGTAAATTCTTCGCCTACTCACCAAAGTCGTATCAAAATACAGCCTCCATAGCGTCGACCGTCTGAAAGCTTCGGAATTGCCTCGAGTTATGGATGGGCATTTAATGGCCGGCAGTCAAAGTGATAGACGCTCCAGGCATAACTCCTGGGCTAAGTGACAGAGTCCACTAATTGTGCAATGACTATAGTGATTGAGGGACGGACGGCGGGGTGCGACGCCCCTACTTTGGTTCGGCGTCAAGCAGTCATGCATCATATAAATCTTTTTACTCTTTTCGCAGCCCGTCTCTGTGCACTTTGCCTCCTTGTTTCCTTTTTGCAAGTCCACCTGTTAGTTCGCAACTCCGCCGGGCGGCAGTCGCTCGCTAAAGTGTGGCTCCACGGATGATTTTATTATTTTCGTTTATAATAGGGTTGTCGAGCAGCTCCTACGTAAATTACAGACATTTAACGGCGATCGAATTGGATAATCACCCATTCTTTAATGAGATGCCACTAGACATCCAACAATTTTAGACTCTGTAGTTATTATGCTTGTTTTTGATTGTCCACGCATTTTAATAGTAATGAATTACTTTGTAATCGAGGTAACTGTTTCAAATTACTGTGGATTGCATGATTTATAATTCAATTTATCGACTTCGTTTTTTTATTTTACAATCCTTGTTATGTTTGCGTCGATTTCTTAAAAAGTTTTAGAATAAAAATGTATGTGTTTGTACAATATTATTTGTGTTTTTACAATACGTAATTTTAAAAGTTTCGTTTATTATAACAATAATACACTTATATCTTAATTCAAATAAATATCAGAAAAATAATTAATTTATTTGGTAAAAAATAAAAAAAAATACAAAATAGGTATGACATCCTGTAGATACCAAACAAATACAGCCTTATTATAAAATAAACAAATTTAAATTTACACATTACTATTCATGTGTCCCTCGTACGCATTCAGGTAGTGCTATCATCACAAATCATCAATTCAGCTTTATATAGTAAAACCTTTGCAAACCCAGAGGGATCGATCTTTGAAATAGAATAAAATCAGCGTTTTCAAGTCAGCAAAATTATATTGTAGTTTTCTGATATGATCTTTCAGTTATCTCGTAGAAGGGCGCCATATTGCTCTCGAGTGGATCCTATTGCGTTGAACTAATGCGTAGTTTGCGCGGGGCCCGCGGGTGCACTTTGCACCCCGATGCGCCGTCGCTCCGGGGTGGCGCGGGCGGCGCCCTCATTACCGCACCATGCGAGCGCCCTGCCTCCGTCATTAGCCCCATCATCGGCCCGATATAAATCAAGGTAATGGTACATTATTCTAGATACGTCGGCGAAACACCCGGGAAATGCACCCGAGGCATCGATTACGTACCGCCACTGACGTAATTTTACCGCTCATTGATACCTCACGAATTGTAATTAGGCTTTGTTCCAGCTGAGTGTGGCCAGTTCCCGCTTTGTACTATCTTATTTATCACAGCGCTATTAAGCCAATGAGTTGCAAATGTTGCAATCAGCAATCTGCGTAGAGTCGGGTATTTTGTATCTAGCTTATTTACGTTACCTCTGTTTGTATACCTTCTGGCTATTTACACCAACAACGAAACGGTTATTGTTGCACTGTTCTGTAATCACAAACCGTTTTTGTTTATTTCATTTATTTATGGAACTTCTACTAGATGTTATCCTCGAAATATCCGTCTTTGATTACCACTAGTCTATTATTAGTATTAATACATATCCTAAGAGTTACGTACGTCAATTGCTACGGTGCACTTAGCCGTAAAAGGAAAACTTATTGCCATTGATATCGAATATGTTACTGTAAATCGAATTGTCGTGCGCGGTTTCATAAGATGGGTATCATTGAAAAATATGTGCCATTCCGTTAGAAACGTTTGTAGAAATAATACAGTTGTATGTGGTTCGAACCTTGATAACAGTGATAACCTATCGCCCCACGGCCTCAGAGCGTTTGGCGGAGAGAGACGTGGCGAGCATTATCGTGTCTAATCAGGTTCGCACGCGGAGCGGTGGCTAAATCATTCGATTATTGATTTCCGATGTCGCGGTCGTGATCGGGCGCTGGGATTCAACGTTTGCCGTGACAGCGCCGCCATTGTCGGGCGGCCGTGGCGCGCGCGCCGATACCGCTCGCGCACATTCTCCGCGATTAAACGGTTGTAATTCCGCCAGTGTCATCACAGCTGTCAGATTCAATCTGCACTCCGGAGTCCGAAGACGGGCCGGCGCGGCGCACGGACGCCGGCGTTCGGCCGCGTTAACCCGCAGACCCCGTGCCGAATTGTGTTGTAACCGACTTCTGACCACTTGATACAATCCGATGATAACCACTTGTATTGAAATTTAAAAGTTCAACTTGTTTTGTTCCTTTGCTACTCTTATTCTTATTTTGCACTTACGCTGATAGATAGTAAAAGGGAGGCGATTTCTTACGACACGAGCTCGTTGGTAGGTAACGAGCTGTCTGTTGTCGTTATTAAACCCCATTGTGAACTAGCGAAGCGCCATAAAAAGGTATACGAGGTCCCTTTCTAATGTTGCCAATAAAGCACTAAAAAGTGCATTTGCCGTGGCTGGAAGCTGGAGCAGGCTGATGCGCCTGCATTAGCATAAGGAATTGGGCGCTCACGCTCGCCTTCTCGGGCGCTTCTCACGCCGCGCCGCCCGCGCGCCGCTCTCGCGCCGGCTCTCCTCCTCCAAATGACTCTCTCAGCACGCTTCATCTGCTCAAAGACCTTTTTGTACCCATTTTTCCCAGCCTTTAATGGGGCCGCGTAGTTAGCTGAAAGTATTTCTCCAATAAAACCTGTCAGTAAACTAATTAGGACATTGTCTTTTATGGGAGCAAAACTTGGTAGACATGTTTTTTACGCATCAGCTGTTAAATGACGGCTAAAGTGTTAAACGCTTTTGGAAAACCGTTTTATAATATGCCATAAATCTACTATGTTGCACAGTAATAACACGTACCGAAATAAACAAGGCTTGCACGTTAATAATTATACAAATTGGAATCTTGGGATCGTAAACGGTTCACAAGTCGGTAATCATTTTTCACTATTAAAATACACGTTCGGCTGGATTCGTTCGATTGTGTGTAATTGTATAATTATTGTATGCTGCATTGATAACGGGATGTTTAGTACAATAACGGCACGACGCGTCTGCGCGCAGCAGGTGTCGTAATGTAGCGAGATAACTTTGAGCCATAGACTACATGTTCTAGTATCGGATAATGCTTTTAATAGGTACGTGATTTTTACCTTCTACTTTGTTTTTTTTTACCCAAAAAGGCTTTTTATATAATAAAGGCTCCGTGCATCCCATAATAAAACGGAGCCATAATCAATCACAGATGTGCCTACAGCATAGATATTCATTACTGAATTAATACTGATTTGATGGATAATTTTGGGGCCAAATTATATGACTTGATCACGTACCAAACTTATTAGATTAAATAGCTCATATATTCACTCAATAATATCCAAAAAGTTGGGCATGCTAACTCACTCAATTAAATTTTCCGGTCTGACACGAAAATTAGCCATACAATTGTAGGGATACTTTTCGTCGCACAACGGAAACTTCTTTTGACTTCGTTGTTGCTATGGTTATTCTTATCTATGGTCCAACTTTTTGGTCCTCAGCCGCCTACTGATGTCTATAAATTAAAGTACCTACGGAATCCATCCCACGTGAGTCCACTATTTTTATTTTTCAAGGTCACTGTAGGAGGTTTTATTGATGTTCATGTCTCTTCTGGGTGATTTTGAAATTATTTTACGTAGTTAAACACATTTACGTTAGGAAAAACATAAGCAAAAAATACGGTGACGTTGCGTAATCTAAATAATGGGTCATAGTAATTACATGGCGCCAATTATGACGGACCGTAATTTCCGCACCGTTAAGCTCCCTAACTCCTTAACTTCGTACAATATTTATAAATTTACCGTTCTACCTGTTATTGGCGCACAGGTGCTATTTGATAAAAAAAAATAGTAAAGTTTATATCTGACATGCAAATTACGCAAAAAACTATACAGGGTTAGGCCGGGGCCGCACTGGTCAGGCGACGGCGATGCGACGGCGACGCCACAGCTACGCGAATTGATTGGTGTCCGCATTAACAGTAGCGATGAACAAGCGAATCGCTCATACATCGCGAATTGGCTGGCCGCATTGACCAGGCGACACGATTTTAACATCGCGACGGATTATAAAAGGATGTCCGCACCTATACTCGAAAATCTAATTGGATTCCAAAATCTGACAGTTCCCATCTTGATTATTTCTTTATTATAATATTATTTCATAAACATATCAATGAGAACTCGTGTAACCAGTAATATTAGGGTCAGTTTAATTGATAAAAATACCTACACTTAAACCAAAATGCAGTAATCACAGCGAATGTGCGTCGGTTGAGGTTAGGATTTTGGAATCTAATTACAGTTTCGAGTATATGCAGCTACGCGACTACCAGCAGCGGGCAGTATCTCGGCAGTGCCTAGAAACTCCTTACAAAGTGGAATCCTAGTTTTTAGTACCAATCCCTCTAATAGTATACAATAAAAATTACTTGAGATAGTTTACCACAACGTGCAAACATGAAAAAAACCTTGTATTGTAAATTAGTTGTATTTCCTTCCATTATTTCTACAGTCTATCTATACTTATGTTTTGGATGCTTTGTCATCCAGATGGGTTGTCTAGATTGCGCACTAGAAATAAATTCCTCAATGTATATATATTTATTTTCGACATGGAGTCCGTCCCGATCGAGCGACAAATTCAAACTAATTTGATTTTGTCGCGAAGCTTCTCATTCGCCTCTAGTCGCACGAAATAGGTCTCGCTCTGTCGCTCAAGCGACGTTGCAGTGCGGCCGCTTTTACGTGGTATTTTACATTTGTTTCTTGATCGCCGTTGAATGGCCGCGAATCGCCGTCGCTTTACGAAAATCAAAATATCGCCGCTTGTCGCTGTTCCTGAACATGCAATGCGGACATGTTACTACATTACTAAACATTTGAATGCTATGAGCGACGAAATCAAAATGAGATCAAAATCTTGTCGCTTGTCGCTTAATCAATGCGGCCGCCATCATAGCTTGAAAGGTGTTTGTTTTACTGTCGTCGCCGTCGCATCGCCGTCGCCTTACCAGTGCGGCCCCGGCCTTACTGGTTTAGTCGACCTAGATCCTTTAAGGGGTTTTAGTTTCTATGATTTCTGACCACTTTGACTAAGAAACACCATATCCTAAACTTAACCGTTTTCAAGATATTTAACTTTTAAGATAATTATTCTTAAATACCGATTTATTGTATATTACAACATTTTTTTTGGAATCCTTTCATTTAATTTGTTTGTTTATCAAATAATTATGTAGTAGATAAGTTGCTGCAACGTTATCGACACTTGAATTGCCATTAACTGAACAAACCGAGTCGTAGAATATGAATGATAGCTAAAGAAGGAAATAAACTTTCACAAAAAAAAAAAAATCTTATACGAATATTTAAAAAAAAGTCTATGGCAGTAATACTGCAGACAATCTTAAAAATATCTACATTTCTTCAGCTATCCAACGAGGTATAGCAATTTTGGTTATTATCAGAACTAATTGAAAAATCTTAGTTGAAAGTCTCCCAGGTAGTAGTAAAATTTTAATGTGTTATAAGTGGATTGGGAGAGGTGGGCCCATACCATGGCCAGCTAGAAGTCCGGATCTAACCCCTAACCTCTCCAAGTCTCCCAGGTAGTAGTAAAATTTTAATGTCTTTATTACGAGGTTAGGTTAGGGGTTAGATCCGGACTTCTAGCTGGTCTTCTAATTATCTTAAAAGTTAAATATCTTGAAAACGGTTAAGTTTAGGATATGGTGTTTCTTAGTCAAAGTGGTCAGAAATCATAGAAACTACAACCCCTTAAAGGATCTAGGTCGACTTAACCAGTAACCCTGTATTTGTTTCGTAATTTTTATAAATGTTGTCTATGATTATGCTCTATGTTTATCCAGCGAACAGACTGGAACAAACCCAACTGGACTTCGCTAAGGAAAAGGTAATTTAAAGATTAGTATTTACGAGAAATCTGTTTCCTGGATATGAGCATCATAAAAGGTTCTTCTCTTGCTTTTATTACCTAAGTGGGTAATCAATAAGAATAAATAAAAGCAAGTAATGATTTACTTTTGGAAGTTGGAAAACGAACTCAATTTCCGGTAACAGCGCTGTATTATTTTAAACAATGGTTTACATTAATCAAAATAGCGGTCAACATTCATCTATTTTACCACTAACTGTACGAAAGTGTCTGTTAGTTTTACCTGACGTCATTGCTCATTTTGTAAAACTAATGGCGGCCTGGGAAAATATAATAATAGCTTCACACAAAGTTTTCTTTTAGACTAGTACCGGTAAACCTAGATGTCGAAACACGAATCAAGACGAAAGAATCTTAATATTATAGTCTGTGCCAATTGAAATCCGGCAAAGATGTAAACACAACCAAACGAACCAATTTACTATTATTACTCGATAAGCACGTGCTTTTAAAGATCAAGTGAGGTCTTAGCAATGATTTATACACCTGATCTTCACTTTCACATAAAGTTTTAGATTATATAACTATTAATTTTACGTTATTTTCAATAAAAACACGCTTGATAAATATTTGAGGTACGAATTTGTTTACATCTTTGGCAATCTCAATTGACACAGGTTTACTTATGCGGTATTTTAATAGTACGACAAATCGACATCGAAAATAGTCATTTAAAGCGAGAACTTCCAACAAAAGTGTATTGCTTTTGTAGTTGTCTTACGCTCTTCCGTATTACTTTAGCAATATTGAATTGAGTCCTAAACTCCTTAGTATTATGGCTCTCTCGATCGTAATGCTGTTCAAACCCCCCATTATGACACAGCCATGAAATAGCTAAGCTTCAATAAAATACTCAGCGATAGGATTAAAGCCACTATTGACATGTTTTACCTCGCCCCGGGTAAACTGGGTAAATAGAAAGCTTAGCTGTTCACCCAAGGACGATACTCTCGGCTTACACCTGCAAGGGTTAAAGTCGTGATTTTATTTTATCGACACCACGATAATGTTTGACCCAGTCGAACGTTACTTTCTTTGGTGAGGCAAATGCCATTTTATTATCTCTGTTCCACAGACACAGTATAATTTACACACGATCCCTGTCATGGGGAGTTGCCGGCTGTCTTAATAGCGATTGTACTAACTTCTTTATCTAGACTAGACGCTAGTGCGGCGGTGCCCTAAGCTTGACCTTTGCGTGCTTGATTCAAGTGGGAAATTTCAGTGGTTCATCAAAGCTTGGCTTGTCAAACATGTCTTTGAAAGTAACAATTTTATATTTATTGATAAAAAAAAAAAATGTTGATTTGATTTTTATTTTTATTTTACAACGGGTTTGTTTTAAAAGATGTTCTGTTTGTCTTACAACTATCGAAAAAATAATAATTCATTGTTCATGTTTACTGCGAAAATAAATATAGAAACTTCTGCTAATAGCAGTCACAGCTAGTGCTAGACTTGAAAAATAAAATGCTGTTCCAACCACTATTCTGATCATAATAATATATGTTTTTTCTTAGTTTATAAAAATAAAAAATTAAGACAAATTTCGATAACCATGATTTTTATTAGAACACCTTTTTTTATTTGTGCAAATTGTGGTTACTGAATTATCAACAACTTTTTTCAAGTTGTAATTCTGTAGCTCTTCCTAGCCCACTCTGGGATTACAGGCGTGAAGGTATGTATGTATGTACCTTTTAAAAAAACCCGGTTGTCAATTCAATGTTTTTCTTGGATTTTAATTATAGGTACGTTTATCATTGATTTTATTTATGAGCTACCTGCTGTCGGTAGAGTAATTATTACGGTTATATCTATTATCTGCAAGCTTTTCCATCGCCTCCTGTAACGTCACGACATTTATTAGCCTTCTGTCTTATTTGGCCGGCACGTCACTGCGATTCCGTAACGACACCGTATTTTGAGCAGCGGTGTGGGTAGCATATGATTGTGACGCTTATGGCAAATCACTGCGATTCTACGCCGTCACCGTTTTTTGAGCAGCGGTGTGGTCGCTCCTTATCCCGTGGTGCGTCCTGAAGACCGAGTGGTCCATAAAAATATTTGAATTTAGAACTCAGTGTGGTTCGAACTAAGATTGTTATTGTAGAACACATGACGTATATGACTTGACGTTCCACGGGTTAAACCGACCGTGCTTAAAATAGGGAGAGTGGAATAGACGTCGTCGTTTGACGACACGGTTAGACTAGTTGATACTTACGAAGCTAGCGGTCCCGGGTTAAATGATAAGGGCTAATTTTTGTGTGAAGAACAAATATGTATTGCCAAGCCATGAATGTTTCCTATACAGGGTGCCTCTGACCTTGGGGCTTTAAATGCATAGATCAATTCTACTCCTGAAACTAAACTTCTTTTGTTCTGTTAGTTGTTAAAAATATGTTCAGTTTAAATTTATTTTTTATCATACAAGTTAAATCTAATTTTCAATATTATACGCGATCCAATTCTCCATTTTCCTTTAGCCCTCATACCAAGGTAATGTCGCCCCCGTACCATGAGATAGTGATTACATGGCCAGTATGTAATACACTGATTTTACAATTACACTTTAACATCAATTAGTTATCTAAATTTAAGTTATTTTTTCATGTTGCAGAACAAAAGTAGTTCAGTTTAGCGAGTAGAATCGATCGTTGAAATTAAAGCCCCAAGGTCAGAGACACACTGTATAAGCTATACAGTGAGGCAAGTGCGTCTACGCGGCAAGTCCGTCTAACCAACAATATCTCCTAAAAAATATATGGTTTCTCGCATTTACCCCGTTGACGCTCCTACCCCACCTGACCTTAATAACTACTCGGCCTCTATTATACTGGGCAAAATCACATGGCCTTTGACGTGTTATGGTATTGTTTGTATCTCAGCCGCCATTACGTCAAGTAAATAAGATTTATCATAACATTGACGCGCTGGCCTAGTTGTTAGTGACCCTGCCTACGAAGCTAGCGGTCCTGGGTTCAAATCCCGGTAAGGGCAGATATTTGTGTGACGAGCGCGAACATTTGTTTCTGACTCATGGATGTTTACTATGTATTTTAAGTATAAGTATAAGTTTGTATATAAGTATTTATATCGTTGTCTAGTACCTACCCACAGTACAAGCCTAGAGCTTAGTTTGGGACTAGGTCAATTGGTGTGAGATTGTCCCCTGATATTTATTTATTGGCAATAAGATAACATGTCGAAATCAATGTGATTTTACCGAGTACAATAGAGCCCCAGAGTTTATGTAAATACTGAAATTATTCATTGTTTATATTTAGTTGCACCTCACACCTCTAAAGACATGACGGCAACTCGTAAAATCCCCGCTAGCTCTTAAAACTTGCCCCTTGCCCGCGGCTTCATTGTGGCTAGGCAAGCCAGGCAGCACGCAGGTTCTCATGAGACGTAACGTATTCCATGAAGTCGTCAGCCGTGCGCGCCTGCGTCGTACACTTGTTAGCCGCGGACATTTAGGACCTATTACCGTACGCCGGACACGATTCACTATTGTGCCCTATGCGGGTGACGGGAACACTTGGTAGCCCTAGCACTGACCAGTTAATCTCTGCGGACGTTCTGTCAGACGCATGTTCAGGATTTAAATTTTATGACGAGTGTACTAAGATCTCAAGAACTTGTTTCAATATTCACGTGATTTGACGAAGCTTACCTATACAAAACTTTCGAACCAATACACAGCACCAGTAGAAATAGACAACATCGTGAGCTTGATGGGATTATAATTTATAACTCGGTTGCATATTTTGTAACATTTTTATGATTTCTTTTGATAGTACGAGTCGATAAAACCTTGTGCAGCGCACCACAAAACCAACAGTCACACCTAATTACGAAATAACTATTTGAATCATCATCATCATCATCATCATGTCAGCTGAAAGACGTCCACTGCTGGACATAGGCCTCCCCCAAGGCTAGTAGGCTAGTTTGAATAGTGACATATATTTAAGTATCTAGGGGTAATTACACAAAAGATCCCATAGGAGAGACATTATTGCAGTACAGAGAATTGACTTTTGTATGAATTCGTTTTTGAGTAGGGTCACTGTTGCATTTAACATGCGACTGGTGTTGTCGAAAATGGTCTTCTATATCCAATCTTACGGCGTCTGCATTTTCACTTTTCCCATGTTGTTATCTAGTTTTATTACCATGTTACCATGTTTGGAAATGTCAAGATTGCATAGGATTGGAGTGTCGACGCATGAAATCTAGAATTATATTCATGATTTTTAAGATTATTAGTAAAAGTAATTTCTAAGTTTTCTTATTTTATATATACTTATACATATTTGCATGCTGGTGTCACCAGCGAGAGCGCTGTACTTTTATAAAAAAAAACCGCTTCTCAAGTGAATAAATTTGATTTGATTTAATTAAGGATTTTTTTACTCTACATCAACATTCAACAGTAAGTATTTGTATGAGCCGTTATGCAAGAGATCAGCACCTTACGAAATTCTAGGACTCTAGTTTTTTAGAATCTAATAGGACGCGCTGTTATTATTATTCGTATGGCTGTACAATCTGTTCACAGTCTTATGTCTAATTTTGATAGCCAATCTCTGGCATCCGGCGTAAGCGCGCACAATTCGCCAATTCCCCCTGCAAAGCGTCTCCTAGGGCACTCCTCTACGATGTGAGCGATCGTCTGCTCCGGGGCTCCGCAGTCGCAGCCTGCCGACTCTATACCCCCATTTGTGCAGATTATAATTACATCGGCCGACACCGGTCCGTATTCGGTTAAGAGTGACCCATATCCTCCGGTGCTCGTTGAAACCTGGTAGAACCTTAGTCAGGTCGACGGCGCAATTTTTGGCGGTTATTCCCTGGTCGTTCCATTGTTTGATCCATTCGTCGAGGGCACGAAAAGGCTCGGTGCCTTGGATACGGTTGTCAGCCCAGATAGGTCTCCGCGAATGAAGGCGCATATAAGGAAGGTTTTCCAGCGTTTTTCTTATAGGGAGTGTTGGGTTTCTCGCCTTATTCCACTCCCGGGAAGCGGCTTGGGCTCTTCTAAGCTCTGGCGGTGCAATATGTGACAGCACCGGCAGCCACTGAGTAGGTGTCGGGAGCAGGCTACCAGAGACAGTACGCATTGCTCGATTAATCTGGACGTCTACCTTGTCCGTGTGAGCGCTTCTGTACCACACTGGGGCGCAGTATTCTGCCGACGAGTACACGAGGGCTAAGGCAGAGGTGACGCGCTGTGAAATCACCTTTATCGTTGTAGGCTTAAAACTGCAACTCTGCACAAGTAATTATTGTTCGGCGGAAATCGTCATCATAATGTCAGTGAACTCAAGTTCACATTTGCGTTAAAGTACTTTTTTGCGACCAATGCAAAGATTAAAGAGGTAATTAAAATTGTGTTTTGAAACGTTATTACGCAGTTTAGTGCCTTGCACTTTGCTAACTTGGTATTTTTGTGTCCATAAACTTTTAAGGTTTAAACAGAAAGGCATCTTCACTTCCCGTCATTAATGATGCTTAAGAAAAATATAACGAAGTAAAGTAAAATTTCTATTACGGGTGATTTACAATCATTTGTGGAGGCAACAGTCCGCCCATAAGAAACCATAGCTCTTCTCGTTTAACAGCAGACCTATTACAGTTTGAGGTATCTGCGCAATGCTGAAATTATTGATTGACACCATTTAATTGCACGGACAGTAAAAATTATTATCTTTGTATCAGCTGAAAGACATCCACTGCTGCACATAAGGCTTTCAAGTATTTCCATCAACATTCGATCTTCACCAGATGGCCCGGTCCACCTTTTGGCAGCGCTACCAACACTTCGCTTCTCACTACGCGGTCAACAACCTAGACCGCTTACAGCCCATTTTATGTGAAGTAATGAATAACTAAACAAAATATTTTTCATCTAAGTATAGGTAATTAATTGCTTGTCTTTTACAAATCTTTCGCCGATTTAACCTGACATTCAAAGGAAATACCGTTGAAGCCACAGAATACAGTAAAGGGTTCTCCCTGAAGAACGTCTCTGTGTTCTGTGGTTGCAGCCGAGCCGTGCTGAGCAGGCGCGGGCGCGGGCGCGGGCGCCGCGCCGGGCTAGCGGTCCGCGATGGCATCGCGGTCGTGCGCCACCGCTCACGGCGGCCGCCGGCGCTCGCGTCGCCGTGACTTATGGCCCCGCGCGAACTACGATCGTACGATTGAATAATAATACCCGATTCCACCGTGCACCGAATTTATGTTAGGAAGTGAGCAAAGTGTCCCGTATCGACGGGCGCATCGACCGCGCCTCGCCCGCCCGCAATTTCCAACCTTGTCCTTAGGCGCTGATGTGTGCCGCGATACCCGATAAATAAATTTTCGTGGAGGCGCTGTTCCCGCTGGACGTCGGCGCCGCGTCCCCCGGAGCCCCCACAACTCAGCCGGCTAACTGTCGGCCGACGTCACGTTTCACTGCTATGATTACATTAAGTTTCAATATTCTCGTGCCCTCCACCCGCCTCATAACAAACTTATTACATTGGAACAAAACTTATGCAACCATTTGTCTTCTATCACAACAGCTGAAGTATTACTGACCCGTAACCCTTTCAAAGACGTGCTCGAATCAATCGTTGGACAAAAGATGAGACAAGTCAGTTTTTGTCGTGAAGCCTTTACGTGGATTATGAACCGTGACAATATAACATAACGACAAAGTTCAATGCTCGATCAATGTTTTGCAGACCTTTTAGAACTAAGGCAAATTGAGTAACGTAGACGCGGTCATCAGTAAACCACAAGCCGCCATAACATTTCTCACCGATAATATAACAGAATTAGCTACCAGTGCCAAGTTCATCTTACGAAATTACCCGCAGTTCAATGCACTAAAAATATGGAGTAAATTATGGGTTCACACGTCTAATGTTTTAAGTTCTACGTGTAATCGTGACGGCGGAACCTACTACGTCGATGCATGCAGGAATTTGGTAGATTTTCACCGTTATTTTTCGCCGTCTCTGCTCTGCGCCGAACCTGTCATTACGAATAGTTTTATAATTTTTCAATTGAAGTTATGTCTGGCCTAAAAATAGAGCCATGACTAATCAGCGACACAGACGAGACTGTTCAAGCGGATTTAGTTTTTTTTTCATACAAATTCAATAACGTGAGAAATGTCCTCTTAAACCTAGTCCGATTTTACGATTTTTGAATATGTTGTATGTATTATGAAAAACTAGGTACAGATTTTTCATAATATCTCCATCATATATTTAAAAATCGTGACGTAATTTAAGGGGTGAGAAACATTATTGACGAATGGGTTTTTTGACAGCTACGCGATTTAAGCGTTGGTTCATAATCCTCTTAAGTAAAAAATGAAGCGGACAAGTGCGAGTCGGACTCACCCACAGAGGGTTCCGCACATGACCCGGTTAACTCAATTCAAAATTTGGACGCCGTTTCTTGCATAAAGACCCTGTTTTTTGTGATTTAATTTAAAATGTATAGTTTTTAGATTTTTCTCTATATTAGTAAGTATAAGAGAAATTTCAAATTTCATAGTTCTAGGTCAACGGAAAATACCCTATAAAGTTTGATTCCCTTGAGAGTGTGGAAATATACGTTTTTTGCTGCATAAACGGCGGTATCTTTTTTGTACGTTAACTAAGAAGTTTTGATTTTTTCACAGCTTCATAAGACTGTAGACTAGACATAGACTGTACTCAGGGTATATGTTTCTTATTTCAACTCGATACCTCTACGCGTTCCGAAGATTGAGGGTCTTGACAGATAGACAGATGGACAACAAAGTGATCCTATAAGGGTCCCGATTCTTTCTTTGGCGGTACGGAACTCTAAAAAGCGAAGTTAAAGAGAAGTAGCATGCAATAAACGACATCGATGCAAGCATTATGTGGATGTGACAATCATAGTGCATGTATATGTTGAGGGTTGTCACTTTCGTCTTGGAACACGAGTCAAAATTGATAATTACCGTTTTCTAAAATAGGTAAGATAACAATATTATGTATGTAAGTTTACTATCTAATGGATTGGGTTAGACCCACAGTTAACACTCATACAATTTAGCAAAAAAACAAAGTTGCTCACTATGTTTCGAGCGCCCATATGAACTGGACTATCTAATTTGACCAAAAAACATTATTCTTATGTTCAATATTTCCCAAATTACAGACCGGTCCTAATTATGCCAGTTATTGCTAGCAGTGGTGTTCGTACAAAAAAAGCCGAGCCAAATACCTCACAATTTACTGTGACTCGTCTCACTCATTCGTCCTATTGCGGTATCTATTGGACTACTTTTTCTGCACCCAGCGCTCGCTACACTTTAAATATGGACAAATTATTTTCACAATACCTCTTCATTACGTGCTAACGGTTTTAACCATTAATGTGATTAAATCGAATAGTTGCGTATTCGATCACGTGCCACTGGGCTCCCGGACATTGTACCTTTCTGAATGGGGTTCTCTTCTTATTTCGATCAACGAATCACTTTTACAATGCAGGTAGCTAGCACCCGTTATAACACTTGCCACGTCGTATTTTTAACTGTTCTCAACGTTAGTTTGCGCCATGCATCCAGTGAACTTTAGCAATATCTAATTTTCCTACAGGCACGGCGGCTGTCGCAAGAATGCTTTCCACTTAAGATAACAAATCGTTTTCAGTCCAAGTCCAAGATAAATCTGCCGCGTATATCACGTCGACTCCTTTTAAACGCGAGCGTTTGTATTGATGTTAATTAAAGTTGGCATGGAGCGAGCGGGCGGAGAGCGGGCAGACAACACAACCCGTAATTATTGACTTTCGGTCCATTTCACTAATGCTGCATCGTATAAATGCTTCCTTACAGCACAATAGCCTGGAACGTGTGCCTGAGCTTTCTATGCGTGAGATTTATCGAGGTAGACGCGATGCGCCGCGTTGCCTTGTGTTGTCACTTTACGAGCGATTGTCTCGCCGCGCCGCCCAAGCCGATAAATATAATTATGACGACCCCACCATTCAATACAACATATTCGAATTGCGCCAGTCACTCACGAAACTCATTGTTTCAATGTAGCGATTTGTCTTTATAGCTTCATTGATTAAGAAATTAATTCTATCGGTTTTTCAATATAGTCAACAATTTTCATCTAACCCTATTAAAGCAAATACCGGTATCACAACAGCTTTGCAAACTGCTTGGAAATGTTATCAATATCTCTGCGATAGAATATTTGTGTAATCTTCCTTTCGACGGCAAATATTGCGCTTCGGAATCCGTGGACTCCACCTGATGCCCATTTAGTCGGGGCGGTCATTGTGTGTGACGGTGGTATCGGGCGGCGTTCCGTCGGCTATCTCGGGGACATTAGCATTATTAAAAGGGCCGCGGGCGTCATGCTCGTATCGGCGGGGACACGCGACGGCCGCGGAAGCGCCCGCGCAGCCAAAGGCCCCGACGGACGAGCGGCGATAACTCAACTCAGCATACCTCAAATACAATCGTTTGGATATCATGCCGTAGTGCCGGCGCCACTCTCCTTATACGCTTTTACTTGCGTTTATTTTAGTCCTGCAATACTTCTCCTAGGCACTCGCAACTTTAATATGCGTACAGGTAACTACTGAAAAAATATGGTATACATTGAGATCGAATATGGAATGGACCACCTAAAGCGCACTCATTCTTTTGTATTACTTGTACTTACTTAACGAAACATTATAACCGTTTGGTATGAGACTCCGATGCCGTGTCTCAACGAGAAAATCGATGGCGTATAAATATTTAGTCTCCAGTATGTCGTCCGCCCGTCGACAGGGCTCGTCAACATTTTTCAATGTCTGTCATTGTTCAATCAAGTCCGCGAATGTCAAATTCTTTTACTAGACCTGTCCGTAACTTATCACAGTGACTGGGTGGTTTAAGGATGCAGTGTACGAAATGTATTTTGATGAATCACGTCGAAGTTGAGTATTCGTTGATTGATTTTTTTGCGGGTTGATATGAGTTGACAGCGGGGTGGCTGGTTCGTGACGCCACCTGGTGGTGGGCGTAGCGCGGAAGCGGCGCACCGGCGCACGCGCCGTTACCGCCGCAGCCATTACGCGACCACTCTTAATTATCAACAGTTACCGCAGACCGCAGCGACTTTGATAACACCCGTCCCAAGTGTAACACTTCCACGTAACCGACAACCTACCCTTTAAAGTATTCACGTACACGCAAGAATGTTACACGAAGGGTGAATCGGTGTCGATTAACTTTGAACTTTTAAATCAAATTGGTTTAAAATTGAAAATGTGCGAGCGTTACTAATTACTTAAGTTGAAACAGAATCAGCTGCTGCAAGAATGAGACACCGTAAATGAATTATAAACCAGGAGTCATAAAAAAGGTTTGTTCTTTATTTATATTATATTTTGGTTTCTTCACATAAATATGCTTTCTAGCAAAACGTTTCTAGTTTAGAGGGTATTGTTTGTGTACAGTACATGTTCACTGTTAACAGTGTGGGCAGGAGAGTGTAGGCCAAATGTCGGAAGGCTTACCAGGAGGTCTGTCCTGCTCCATTTTCCCGATGACAACCTTTTAACATGCCCATGCACCAATGCCGGTCCTGTACTGGTACACTGTTGTCCTATTTGGCTTGAGATGGCTGATTTATCTAGCTTTGAATGTTCAAGATATCTCAATCGATCGAATTAAAATAAAGTGACATTATTTTCTTTTGGGCGGTGCTTAAATATAGAGCACACAGGCCGCATAAAGGTTGCATGTGTGTCCCATAGACATTGCTTTCTCGAGCGAGATATTTCGCATAATTTAATTCCATTGAACGCTATTTTCTACTGAAACTATGATGTTTTTAGGATGAACAATAATTACATAGGTTAGTTAGAATTGTGAATACCGGAAAATAATAGTCATGCGACGAGAAATGTCTTTCAATGAAATGAAAATTCTGCGTAATAATACCTTCTATATACATAAATAAAAATTTATCGTATTACTGTATAACTTCCGAACAAATGTACCAAATTGAATAATTATTTTTTATGTTCGTTATTGTCAGAATGAGGATTGTATGACCGAAAAATCCTCCGGAAAAGTCGGAAATATGCAGCGGGGCGAAGCCGCTGGCGGCGGGCCGCTCGTATAACAATATATTACAACATCGACTTATTTCACATTCAAAGTTCCTTCAATCTTCTAAGTAACTTTACGCTTCATTCTCCATACAACGTCTCCATTGCGTAGACAAATGACTCTTTAAATGACCCAAACGTGATGAAATCACTGGGGCTCGCGCAATTTCCTTCCCGCACAAGTTAAATAATTGCGGTGATGCAAGTGCCGCGGCGACGGCGTCCATTGCTTGTACTGAAGTTGTATAAACTCATAGCTGAACTGCTGCAAAGTTGTTCAAAAAACCTCGAAATATTTACTTGGTCCACGAATCGTCTGCTGGAAAAATAATTATCATATACCGGAGCTCAATGCTAAAACGACGTTATCAAACAGGCGCCATCACACTTATGTTATACGAGGGTGCATTGAAAAGTTCTGAGCCTAAGGTTGAATATAATAAAAAAAAAACAAATAAATACTGGCAGGTCAAATTGCCATATTTAGTCGCCATTATGCACTATCTTTTGTTTTTTTCCTGTCACAATTTTGCATTTTATGCTGGAACTGCTACATAAGGACTGTTCAATTTACTAAGCGGACATACTTAATTCAATATTAATCCTTCAACTAAAAAAATACTGATAGGCAGTGGCTGGTTATAACATAAACACAGACCAGTCTATCAAGTGTCGTATTTTTTTTTTAATTGTCTATATATTTTTCACGATGGAGCGAATTAATATTAAAGAACGCAAAATTAATCTTGCAAAAATGGTGTACAGGCCAATTTTCACTGCGGAAAATTGCGAATGAGTTTAAATATTCCAAGTCAGCCGTGTTTCAAATCATAAAAAAATTTGGAGAGCATCATACGCTCGACGATTTACCGAAATCGCGGCGGAGAAGTGGCCCGGCAAACCCACATGTCGAAGAAAAATTCGTGCGGCTGATAAAATCAACAAAGTACATGTCCGTTCGTGAAATTGCTAAAAAAGCAGATATTAGCGTAGGCACTGTACAAAATATCAAGAATAGAAATAATATACGGACATATAAGAAGCAAAAAATGCCGAAAAGAAGTGCCGAGCAACAAATACGGTCCAAAAAAAGATGCCGCAATTTATACGATATTTTGCTGCAAAATAAATCTCGATGCATTCTCATGGACGACGAAACGTACGTGAAATTTGACACCAGTACGTTACCGGGGCCCCAGTATTACAATGCGGCTGTAGGAGAAATTGTACCCGATTCCGAAAAAAACATAAAAAATTACAAATTCGGGAAGAAAGTCCTTGTATGGCAGGCAATTTCTTCCTGTGGCCTCAAAAGTACGTCTTATTTTGCAACTGGAACTATTGGTGGCGAAATTTATAGAAAGGAACGCATCACAAAACGGTTACTTCCTATATATAGAAAGCACAGTATTCCCCCTTTGTTTTGGCCTGATCTAGCGAGTGCTCACAATGCTGGTGAGACTGTGGTGCTATTAAATTCAAAAAACATCGATTTTGTTAAGAAAGAAGACAACCCACCAAACTGCCCGGAGCTCCGCCCCATCGAGCGATACTGGGCCATTGTAAAAAGATACTTGAGGAAGGATGGCCGAGAAGCTAGTACATTGGCAGAATTTAAACGCATGTGGTTTGCTGCTTGTAGAAAAGTATCCAAAAGCGATGTGCAAACACTTATGCGACGAATCCGGGCTAAAGTCCGAAATTTTTACCGTTGTAATTTTTTTTTTTTTTAATATTGTAAATAAATATTCACCGTAATAAAGATATATTTGTTATAAAAAAACCGTAAATGAACCTATTTTTGATGTCCGCTTAGTAAATTGAACAGTCCTTAAGGTCACTGATATTTCAAGTAATGGATAAAATTGATCACCGTTCTGTCGTAAAATATTTGCAAAAGAAGGGGTTAACACCAAAACAAATATTTGAAGATATGAATCAAACATAAGGGCAATCTGCTCCATCGTATGCTACCATAAAACGATGGGTAGCTGGTTTTAAACGTGGCCGGGAGACTGTTCAAGACGAGCCTAGGAGTGGGCGGCCGTTGACGGCTACTACGTACGAAAATGTCAATAATATATTAGATGCGATAATGAAGGATAGGCGATTGAAGATTGTGGAGATAGCGGAAGCAATGGGTATTTCTTATGAGCGGGCACAGAACATCATCACCGATGTTCTTGAATTTTCTAAGGTGTCAACCAGGTGGGTGCCTAGACTGCTTTCAGTCGAGAACAAACGAGCACGTGTTACAATTTCCCAAGATTGTTTATGTATGTTTCAACGTGACTCCGACCATTTTTTCAATCGTTTTATAACTATGGACGAGACATGGGTCCACCACAGTACACCAGAATCGAAAGAACAATCCAGGCAATGGAAAAGACCAGGTTCACCACCACCCAAAAAAGCCAAGGTCATTTTGTCAGCTAATAAGGTAATGGCCTCAGTTTTCTGGGATTGCAGGGGGGTTATCATGAATATCATGATAGACTATCTCGAAAAGGGCAAAACAATAAATTCGGACTACTATTGTGCTCTTTTACGTCGTCTGCGTGAGGAAATTAAAATAAAGAGACCTGGAATGCTGTCGAAAAAAGTACTGTTTCACCAAGACAGCTCGCGTTCACACTTCGGCGAAATCAATGGCACAAATATATGATTGTGGATTTGTAGTGCTGCCGCATCCCCTTTACTCGCCGGATCTAGCTCCTTCCGATTATCGTCTCTTCCCAAACCTTAAAAAACACTTGGGAGGACAAATATTTTCGAAAAATATGGAGGTACAAGAAGCAGTAGACTCATATTTTGACGACCTCAGCGATTCTTTTTTTTTTGATGGGATAATGAAGTTGGAGGCGAGGATTCATGGAGAATATGTCGAAAAATAAAATTGTTATAAAAAGTGAGCCCGTTACTTTTTTTTACCAGGCTCAGAACTTTTCAATCCACCCTCGTATATGCGAATGTTTGATGTGTGTGAGTACCTTTCCCATTTGGATAAGATTCGGAATCGAGATAGTTTATATCTTGGATACCTTTAATAGCATAAACAAACAAGCATAAACAAGCTGTCGACATGCTAAGAAGAATCCCTAAATAAATTACTGCTCCCGTGGCATACCAAAATTACCAATTCTACGTGGATTAAATAAAGGAATATGAATGCCTTTAAAAGTCAGAAACTTGCTATTTCAATCTACTTAATATAATCTTTATAAACGCCAAAAAAATGTTACCGCTAGTACCTCAGTTTATAAGGTATTTACCGCGCACGCCACAGATAAGCAGCGAATACCTTACTTTCTCGTTTATTTTAAGCGTTGGCAACATAATCTCACTTTATCTTAACACATAACTAGGTTTCATAGAGAAGCTTTGGCAAAGAACTTATGGTCCCAAGTCCTAACGTTTGCAATTAGACAGGAGACGTGAAGACTGAAGGGCCAACTTAAGGAGAGGCCCTAACAACAACCAGGTATTTCGCGAAAGTTTCCTCTTGAGCTGTTATTATTTGTAAGTTGATCCTGAAACATGTTTTCTGTGTTTGATAATATGGCTAGGTAAAAAAACCGACAGCAACTTGCCGGAAGAGGCACCAAATAAGGACTCATAGAGTTGAAGGGGAGAGACCCAGTTTGCCCAGTAGTGGCACTCATTTAGGCTAGTTTTTTTTTTACGGCTATTTGATTATCCCTTTACATACATACATACATACCTTCACGCCGGTAATCCCAGAGTGGAGTAGGCAGAGCTACAGAATTACCTAGAGTCCTAGATACAACTTTAAAAACTTGTTGATAATTCTGTAACCACATTTTGCACAAATACATTATCAAATTATCCCTTTACTTATTTAAATGTTTCGTAATTTAACACAAAACCCGAAAGCTCAAGCTCTAGAAAGTCGGAAATCGCCTTTCTAACTGCGTAAAGAGCTTATTTGTTGTACATACAGTAAACTCCGCAGCGCCTGATCTCTCACATGATACGGAGGCGCCGGATACGCCGATAGCGTCGCCTGCGCCGCTCCTCTAATTACGAGTCCTATGTGAAACTGCGCCCGCGGCCGCGCCCTCCGCACAATCCTGTGCCTGTAATAAACTTAGACTTATTAGAAATGTATTAGTGTGTAATTTGTAGAGGCGTCAGACGTATTGTACTGGTGTTGGATTTTTTGTTATGTACGATGCTTTATTTATTAACACCTTAACATGGTGTTTATTCTTGTTTAATAATCAATAAAAGTTGAAATCATGAAAGCTCTTTGGTAGCATCCAAGACAGACATAGCGCATAAAGAGCAGTCTAATATGACAGTCCGGCAGAAAAACAAGCAGCTTACATTCTCTAGTTTAGTTTAGTACTGTTATAAAATAATGGATCTTCTGTTTCTTACTGTATCGCACAAGGTATCAACAACCAATTATTTGTGCTGGGATGGGATGTGATTCTTTTTAAGCATATCACTTTTCAACTCGACTGTAGTACCTATTAACCGCCGAGTTTAGATAGTCCCGTTAGAACGTACAAAACACATTTTATCGCGTGCATTCTCAATTAGCCAGCTTTATACGACATAGAGCTCGACTCAACTCTCTGATTTCCTCGCCACTTGCTAAAATTTATTGTAACAACTAAGACTCAGCACCTCCTACAATGCACTGAGTGAGGCTTCTAAGGACAAAACGGCCAGACACGATGCATAACGCTAACGTTAGTGATTTTCGAAACAGACAAAATAGATCTCTTGAAAGTTCGTCAGACTATGTAAATCCTATAAAGGACACCGCAAAGAATGGGAAAAAAACAGCGGTGAATTTTGATGCAAAAAATATGTTACGTGTTTTGATTAATATGTAAAAAATACTTGGCGGGCTTGGCAGGCTATGAATTTCCATGACTACTTTTTGAAAAAAATAAAATGTTTGCTAAAATATCATGTAGATTGTAGATTGTAGATTGTTTCTATAGAAAATGTTGAAATGATATAAATTACATAAAATATGTTATTGGAAAATCTATGTCACCAATAAGTTACAAAAAATTCAAAATTCTCAATTTTTCACCGAAATATTTAAAAAAAACAAACACCCAAATTTTCGATCGCGTGCGGCGTAATTTTATCAGTTATCGAAAATGCCCTTGTTTAGCGTTATTCATCTTATGTTACCCTCTTACACAAGGTTATAGTTATTATTTCAGCGTCGACTATAATGCGCAACCACAACGTGCCGGGATGAGATGTGCGCTCGGATGGCACGCAACGCATGTTCCTACGCATTGTTTGCTCTCGCGCATCGCTTCCTCACTAACGCTAGATCAATATCGGCATCCCATCCAGTTATCAATAATCAAGTTCGTTAGAAACGGAGAATTGCTGAACACAAATTGCAGTGAGGTTGGCGGATGGCTCGTAGAACTGAGGCCCTAGAAAAGATGCATTCGGCGTTATCGTTATCCAACATTTATAGGATTGACGTAAGCTGTCACACGTCGTGTCAAGCACCTACGTCAATTCCATACATATTGTCAGTTTTCGATCGTTTACGATAGCGTTAAACAACTTATCTAGCCTCACTGCTCGGTACTTAGTACAAGGGGACCGTTCTCTCGTCCAAAATAAAGCAATATACAATAATGTATATTAACATACTGTATTTTTGCTTTGGACGGCACGGAAGGAGACGTAGAACTGAGGTGTTATTTTCTTAAAAACGGCTTCCTGTCGAACGATTGATCGTGCGAACGAAGCTGATACGTGATTGTGAATTCAGGCGATTAAATCTGGGGTCCTAGTGAAAAAGAGTATGTCTTCTGTATATCAAGTGAAAAAGGGTTTAAGTCTAGTATACTCTCTTCATGTATATACCCTTTTATATTACAAGTTAAGTCGACTTGGACCCTTTTTCACTAGGACCCCAGAAATGATGTTTATACACTCTGACGGGACAAATGAAACTCGCCAGTTAATAATTCGTCTGTTCAGTTGAAAGACGTGTTGTTTAAGAGAATACCTGGTCATCGCGTCGTGGCGCTGATCATGAACGTGGCCTATGACTAACAGTGGATGTCTTACGGCTGATATACGAGCTGTTTTATTATACCTTCTTGTGTGAAGCGGTCATCTATATACGGAAGAGTCCATCTGTCGACACCTTAACCACGCTAATATTTTTGAGTCAAATCCATCCAAACTCAACATGTATCGCAAAAACACAACAGATATGGGACAAAAAAGGAACAATATTAGATCCATCATAATATTTTTAATGGAAAAGTAAATTTCGTCTGTTTGTTTGTTTGTTTTGGAATAGCGATAAGCGACTTCTACGCGCACGGAGTCGCAGGCAACAAGAGTATTGTTGCTAGTACATTTAGAAGTGCTCTCGAAAATCAAAAATAAAATCTTATTTCACTTTTGTTATGATAAAAAAAGTAATTTCTTGGCTGTTTTTTCTAAACGCCCCTCGCGAAACACCCTAGCGTGTCTTATCTCGCTCAGTGACAGAATTAGCAAGTTCGAGACTTATCTTGTAGATCCGTGGAGAAATAATTAGGTGCGTGCGTGTACAGTGCTTTCGCCCTGCTGCGTATTGGCGAAGCCGGGTTTAAATATAACCTGGTCGGAATATGGGCTTGGTTTAATTAAATTACCTTTCTAGAATATTTAGGAGACTTGTAAATGTTACATATACTGCTTGATTCAGCGACAAATGTTTTATAGAATGTATCATTTCTCAGAATTACATTTCACCTAAAACTATTTCCTGTAGTAGAAGTTTTGTTGCTGTCAGAAAATCGATTACAGTCTGTGAGCACTTACGAGTAAAAGGTGCTTGGTGTTTGTACTTCTCTCTCACTACGCTATTACAGCGTATGAGAGTGAGTGAGACAAGTACAAACCCGAAGCATGTTCTAAGAGCTATCTCACTGTATATAGGTGGGAGGTATACACACTTTATATTGGGTCATCCATCATATAAAGTATTAGAAAGGATTTTTCTTTGACGTCTGAAAATGTGGTCTAAATTTGAGTATCAAACAACACCACAACAATGTTCATCACTAGTAATGATGTAATGAAAACACCTTCTCATGGTACCTATATCAATTAAAGTTAATTGTAATTTATAGTATTATGTAAACAGCCTAGTAGGATTCGTAGTAGCGCCGCAGGCCGGCCACCCATGCGGCGCCCGCGAGCCCCGCCTGACCCCTCTCGTGTCGCGGACTGCCCCGCGATTCCCAGAAACTATTTAAATAAATAAATTAACCGCAGCACATCTCGAAATAGCTCGCTCCCATATCAGACTCTAGATTTACCCAATTCTGCTTCTTCTTGACTCAAAAAACAAATCTCATTAAAGTACAGTTACGGGCCGCTCGTGGATGCTGGCCATTCGTTTCGCGTGACAAAATCCGATGATAAATCGCTCGCATCGTCCTGAGAAGTTCCTTGACATCCGAACTGTGGTGGGCGATTCCGTTCAGCTTTCCTTGGGCTCGTGGGCCTGCTTATCGTATCACTCATACTTATTGTCAATTTTTTGTCCATCTTTTTGCTGAACACCGTATGATAGATCGGACAAGCGAACGTATGCAAACAATCATCGATTATGCCCGGCTCTTCGCTCCTCAATGTCATATCATGCGCGCAATTAATGTCTCAAACGGTGTTTATACCGGGCATTAAATAATGAGGTCTGCTTGATCTTGATCGAGGAGTCAAAGACTCGTGCTGGTATGCGTATTCGAGCGACGTGACAAATCAGTTTTCTGCTCCGCAGCTTTTATATTCAAACAAGTTCATTCTTCCCTGTGAACCGTTTTTTATTCAACTAAAAAAGATCAACCATCCAATAATTGGCAATAATAAAAAAAAATAGCAATGATTTCTGTGTCCTCGCCCAAAGCTTGTCTTATCTTGTTTACTTTCGGAACACGTTTCTAACAACAAATGTGTTAATATGGCATTTATTATGGAATCTGTGTCAGTGGTTTAATCGCAAGTCGGAGATTGCGCTTTATGCCTTCAACCAGGCACTGAATAGGTTTCTATTGATACTTTTACGGCGAGTCTAACCCAATTTTGTTAAGTGTATTTACAGCGTACAAGTGCTAACTGATTTATGGATTCTCATTTCCGTCGTTCTCAAGTTTGCAACTTGACATAAGTCGCAGCTCAGTCGCTGTGTGCTCGCGCCGGCTAACAATTATGTGCGACGGTTAACGTCTCTCTTCCCACGATTGTATCGTCAAAGAGCCCTAAGTTTGCACAGATTTTGTTTGTCTCCGCCAAGCCGAGGTGTCGTCCCACAGGTTTGTTCTGCGCATGCATCACAGACGACAAAGCGACACGCGAGTTGTGCTCGACTTGAATGACTCCGTTAATCTGCTTAGCTGTTTACGTGCTTTTAATAACCTGCGTATTTATGAGATGCTACTTATTTCATTTATATCACAGCAGGTGGGTTTTTACTTAAATATTTCGTTAACAATTGAGGTGAGCGGATACGAAGCTCGTAAATACAGGTATTCGTCTCAGTTGGGTAGCTGCAAACAAAGTATGAGGTATGGTTACCTACTATGGTTAGACTTGTGTTATCTACCGTTTATGTGGGGAGTCGAAAATTTGACATTTTGGTGGCGATTCCCAGTTTCGCTTCGTTGGTTTGACGTACGGAGGCAGATGCTCCTGCGCAGATAACCGCGCTTTACCACGAATCACAAACGAAACCGCGCAAGTGCGGAGTTTGCAGCGGGTCGAAAGTTTTACCATGTAAGGACTTATCTTTGTCTAACCCAGAATAAAATGGAACAACTTTTTCTTGATACTTTAGCCATGATAAAAAATGCAAATTATACTGTGTGCTTATTAAATTACAATTACGTTAGCTAATTAAAAGAAAATCTGTGCACGTTAGACACTTGCAGCTTGCGTTTAATTTGAAGGCGGGGTGTTGATTTGCATGTGTTCCAGTAACGGACCGCGATAACGCTCACGCGCAGATCTCCCCCGAGATTGGCGATATAACGTTACGCTATCGCGCTATCATTCATCAGAACGCTCTAACCGTGTTCACCTTAAAGCCAAAATAAAAGGCGTTATTTATGCCTCTTTAAATGCACGTTTATCTAATGTTTGATTCTTATCTATAAAGTTTATTTCTAAAACAACAGCGCAACAAACTAGTAAATTTATGGTTGTAATGTAATGACGGTATGTTTTGTTTACAACTTGCTAGTTCGAAACTAAATTTACGACAAGCGCTTAATCTGTTGGTTACAGACAGCTAATAGCAGCCGCAAGAGCTGTTGCCATAGCAACAAAAGATGTTTTGCCGGACATCGTTCATGTGTTAATCTAATACTGGCCAGTTTATCAAATGCACGATCTGAAATAGAATTATTGACAGGCCGGTCCATCGGCGTTCTATTATGCGCACGAGTCAAGGACCTTTCGCTTACATACGCGCATTAGATACGCTAACCTGTTCGCAATAGTTGTACCGAAATTCGCTACGGCTGTTTACCCTAAGGTGCTTCGCCTTTGACTTCCGTGTCAACTTAAATTACAACACGTCTTCGATTTCGGATGCGAAAATGACAAAAAACGTGGCGTAGATATACTATGATTTTTTTGCCTCTGGTTTCGTCAAAATTAAAAAGTGCCTATTGTCATTTAATATTGCTTTTATCTTCTAGTGTTTAAATCATGTATTTGCTATTAAAAAAACACTTTCGCCGTGTTGTTATGTTCAAACGATTGTAGCGCGACAGAATCATGTCCCCTAAAAAAGGCTAGGTTTGTTATAAATAGGTATAACTACGCCTTAATGGTACCTACTTTAATTACGCATGTGGAAAAAGTGTGGGCTCTAGGCTTACAAAGTTATCAGAAGAGCGGTTGCCGTCAACTGATTTAGGATTCATTCACCCCGCGTTACGCTCACTGGGCGCCTGGACCGCGCATTGTCTACGTCGCGCAGAATGCGAACGATCCTTTGTTTCGTTATACTTTGACTGCATACGCTGTAACCCAAACCGACAGCGGAACACTTCGCGCCCACCTCGCGGCCATCGAGCTTTTCCTAATGGACACTCCCGACTCAACTACATCGCCTCTAAAGAAAACGAGAATACACTTACACAGATCTAGTGCTTTATTCTCTTGCGTATGCAATTTTAGAATATGCATAAAACGAAAACTAAAAAAAATCCTTTCAACATTTGAATAGTGCTCGTATTTTGATAGATAAAAGTATACTTTCACTTGCAGAGGAAACAATTTAAGGCACGGATTTGAATCCCGATCGTTACTTTCTCGTCGTAGAAACGTGTAATTTAGAGAATGGCCCATTAAAAACTAGATGTCTGCAAACTTAATGCAAACAATCGTGGCTTACGTTTGTCCGTTTTCTTACCGCATTGATCATTGCCGATTACTCTAATGGTGATAATGCATATAAGTTACTCTGTTAGAAGCGCTTGGAAAATAGAAAGCATCTCCACTTATTGTTTATTGTTGTTGGCCCTTTACAATGGGCACATCAAATTGTTTTAAGCCTCCATGCCGTGTTGGAATGTTGTTGGCTTAGCAATGTCTTCACGTTCCTAGATAGAGGCATTGAAAATCCAAATGGTTTTGTAATACAAGTTCATCGAAACTTGACTTTGGATATATTTTATAAGGCCCATAAAATCAATAAAAACTAATAAATTGTAGCAAGCGGTTCTTTACAAGTAATTAAAAGCTCCGTGCAGTGGATATTATAATGAATGCTCAATTTATAGTGCTAAATATATTTCAATTAATCTCAGTGCCTTAATATAAGTTTTACTTGACTTTGCCTTTGAAGTTATCCGTCTTATAATAGCTGTTGTGCTTTCAGCTGTTTACAAATGGGCGGATTATGATCCTTTTATAGCTAATATTGTCAAAGTTGAATACGAGTATGGTTTATACGTACAAAATCAATCGAAATAATAGTATAGCGTTGTTTTTACGTAGTATGTTTAAGATATTATTGCTAACGTAATGACCGCTATTCTAACAGACTTCCTGCAATAACACTGCACATTTCAAAGAAGTATTGCCGCCAAAAAAAACAATTTTGACACAGCTATTTTTAATCGGAAAGCATAGTAAAACTGTTGACTGAGGAAATAAATCACAAGTTGTTTGTATTACGACTGCTCGCCTGAAGTCATTTTATTCGCTGCCACGACATTTCTTCTCGCTTCTAAGCATCTCTATAAAGCTTACGACATGTCCACATTTCATCCTAACTTGTTGGTGGTCGCAGTAAATGTACTCGTAATGTCTTTATTAATCAACGCTCACAAAAAATATATAAAGCCAAGCAACAAAACGAATTACGATCCTCTAAAGTGCTAAAAGTCATGCGAGCAGAAATAATGAAGTTTTAAAAACATGTTAGAAAAGTGAATAAAAACATGATGAATGTCTTCCCTATGTCATTAATTCTAACGCGTCTGGCGGTAGCTGAGCCGGCGTGGACCGAGAACGTTCTTGTTTATCTATCTTTTACTCAACAATCCACCTAGAATGTGATACTTATCAGAATCATAATTAATAAAGTAATTTGTTTAGGTGTAGCATTTCAAAGAGCCAGTGTAATAATTTTAAAGAAGCTTATCTTAACATTGCGAACATCTTCAATAAACTACAAGACAACACTGGATTTGGTCACCTCTAAGGCACCAAGGAAACGGGCGTTGGAACCATAATGAATGATTACTTAATTATATTAGAAAAGTGTAATAATAACACGCGTCGGAGTGGAGCGAGTTGGTCTATCAATTACTTAGCACTCGCACGGTCCCGATGCTGCTATTAGAAGCACATTAGACATGGTTTCGGCACGCCATGGCGGCATTAACCACCGCCTCGTAACACGGTCACATCGTTTCTCGACCGTCCAATTTAAACTTTTTACCGAATACCCGAACAATTTTACATGAGCGTGCGAAAACTGTTATGAATGATCTCTGTTTTATTTCAGTTTTACGATTCTTTAAGTTATGCATGTTCATGTGTGTCGTTAATTTACCGTTTTCTGATTCGAACGCCCTGGCGGTCGTGTGGACGCATGCGCGGTTGAATTATATCCGTACAGGCCAATTAATATTCTCATGTGCGTAAAACAATTGTCCTACAGTCTTGCATACAAGTGTGTCAAAACTGTGAATGAATATTACTTATTTGTCTTGCTTGTGAATGGACAATGTAATCAATAGGGAAAGTGACCTGAAAAATGATCTAAGAGTTTTCTAATATGATTAGAGACACAATGCACGACCACGGCTCCCGCTCCATTTGCTATTTGTTCGCGAATTTATGAGATAAATTAATAATTTTCGTGTCGGGGGGTCACGACCCCCCGCTCCCACACATAAATCGGGAGATGTCGCGTCGTGCGCTTCCGCCCGTGCGCGCGCCGCTACCGGCCCGCCGTGCCTTCGTGTTACCACTGTAATTAATAATGGGAACCTGGGGTACCATGTCGGACCAGCGTCGCTAACCCTCAACACAACTCGCTGCGTTAACTTCTCATGAATTACTGCTAAATGCTAACTGCAAATTATATACCTACGCTATTAAAATTACTTACAGTTCTGTACTTGCGAATGGTATTTTAAAGTGTCTTTGGTACTTAGGGATGACTTGGCCAATTTCAGAATTTGAAAAAACAGGTAATCAATTACTGGTGAGGATCGTAGTCGAATGCGCTAGCAGAGGCTGCGGCCTTCGCCAACAACGGCGTGGAGAGTGAATCGCTGGATTTTTAGCGGGTATTCCTTCCACTCCCGGTTGCTGAGTCCCGCACATAACTACCTAGGCCCCCTCGGACTTTGGTGGTAAGCGGTAAAAAGAGATAATCAGTGCGTCAATCCCAGAATAAGAAAGACTTATTGTCTTTAGGCATGATTAGTCTTTCTGACGTTAATTGGCTCGTTGTTTCAAACAACACGTTTAATAAACGTCATAAGTTCGCTTAACCCGAGGAACACCCAGTAGGTGATTAATCACAGAATCGTGATGATTTTGACAGATTCCAATAGATTACCATAATTAATAACTTTAACTTCGTATTTATTTGATAACGGTTCATTGTAATATAACTGATTTATTTCGCTAATAAAAAAATTAGCAACAGTGACATCATAGTGACTAAGCCGAGTTGGGTTTTATGTCAAAGATATTCTTCATGGCATCGTTTCATGGTTTCGTTAAGAAATATGGCTGTATGGGATTCAACATGGAAACAAGTGATAACTTTAAAAAAAACCTGAATGACGCGTCCTGTTGTGTTTATTGCCCTCAAATGTCTCTTAACAACTTAGTTTCGAAACGGTAAGCCACCGCTCGTGTTATCATTATGTCGTAAAAAGGAAACTTTACACTTTTGAATCTCGAAATGAAGCTTTCAACGAGCTTGTTGCAGGTTTTAAATGAATGTACGGTCACGAGCGATAATTTGGGACCCATTTCAAGAAAAATATGCTTGAAGTTGTCATTAGAGATGTCAAGTCATTTGTAACTAATAGGAAACTCAACCTTATTGTTAGAGAATATCAGGTTGACTTTGGACCTAAGGTGGGTACCAAATTTAATCTCGTGACTGTACCTGCCAACGCGCGGGAACGCGGTGGATGCGAAAAGCACAAGACCGGTCTGAGTGGAGAGCCTTGGGGGAGGCCTATGTCCAGCAGTGGACGTCTTTCGGCTGACATGATGATGACCTGCCACCACATTTTTTGTTTATTAGGGTTCCGCTCCCGAAGGGTAGCCCAACGGGACATCTTAACTTGCCTACGCTGTCCGTCCGTCCTAACTTTAAAGAGCTGTATCTTTAGAACCGTAATAGATTGTGTTTTTTTTTGTCTTCAGATTATATGTTATACACGGTGCTCGCGAGAAACCCGCATAAATTTACCAGCATATAGCTGAGGTCGTAATGATTAAATAACATATGATTTTTAACTATTTTTTCTTTTCATACAAATTTAATAAATTATTATTGGTATTTATTTTCAATGACACATTAACAATGATAGTGACAGGGACTGTGCAGTTTACGTCAGCCAGATAATGTAACGCGGTCTTGCAACGTCGCTATCATAAAGGTGCAATATACTGGATTCTGTTTAAAACAAAAAATATTAATTACTCGCAAACTAAACCGAATCCAGCTTACTTTATACGAGATTTTATTCTTTAAACATGGTCGGGAACACGGTGGCAAAGTTACGCGGTTTCCTCCCGAGGCACCCTGTATGTGTTAAGATTGAAAAGAGCATGTTTCGATGGTTCGGTCATTTGAAAATGATGGATGAAAGAGATATTCAGAGCGAAAGTGAGTGGAAGGGTCGGAAGGGGCCGCCCTAGGTGTACTCTTCCGAATAAAATCGGAGAAATATCTACTGGAAAAGGGCCGAATCTTAAGTACTCGAAAGACCAGACGCGATTTAATGTATGTATGTGTTATTTCGACGGATTTACTAACGGATAAGGAAAAATAAAGAAATTGAAATAATAAAGGGGTCTGGGGACCATGAAACTATTTTTCAACATATTTTTATTTTTGTTGGATCGTAAAAACGGTAAAACATACAAACATTTGGTATTATTATAGTACAAATGCTGAAACAAAAAACCTTAAAATGGTCTAGGCGCCGATTCAATATCGAAATCGAATTCAAGTCGTAATATAAGAATACCTACTGTGCGGTAGTACGGAACCCTCGGTCCGCGAGTCCGATTCGCACTTGATCTGTTTTTTACTAACTTCTAGTTGTTGACGCCGCATCGATCCCTGAATGATTTGTAAACATACTACTCAACATGTTGACATTAATCGAAAACTATAAAATTGTTGACAGTTTAGCTAAATTAATAATGGATGATAAACGCAAAATTATAATAAAACACCGTTTCAAACGCATTTATTGATAACTATTAATCATTTCCCTTTTTGTTATAACTACTCGTTTCCGTTATCAAGTATCTTTATATTTAGAGATAAATATATTGAACGGGTTCCACATTTAAATTATACTTTGCAAATTATGTTGCTAATGAATATTGACTTTTAATTAAGCATTAGAGGCTTTTTGCTTCGCACGTATAATCAATTAATAATCGAGTTCACAGATGGTAAATAAAACTGTCCAGCGTAACGGGACTCGTACAAGATAATCAACCCATTTAATAGTATTCTCATTATAATAATTTTAATAAACGTGTTCTGTCGTGTCAGTTTGGGCTTAGAGTGAAAAAATATAAGACTCACTCGTTGCCGACCCCAAAAGGTTAGCATTAGGAAGGCAAACGAGCACACAGGCCACCTGATGGTAAGTGGAAACTGAGACCCATAGACATTCGCATTCACAAGACCGCAATCCTAAGACTGCAAATGCGTTGCCAATCCTGAGGACTAAGATGGAATGCCTCTATGCTAGTCATTTCCCTGGCTGTCTTATCCCCAAACCGGAACACAACAATGCGAACACCGCTGCTTGGCGGTAGGTTAATGGATAAGATGGTGGTACCAACCCGGACGGACCCTGCACAAGGTCCTCCCACAAGTAAAACCGTCCTGTGGACCGACGATAAGAATACTTGGATTTGGAACTCAAAGGGGTACGAACTAAGATTGATAATGTAATACATATGTATGTGACATGACGTTTCACGGGTCAAGACTAAAGATTCGAGTCTATTAAGCTCAAACTACAAGTACAAGGCTCGTGTCGCTGCTGCTAGCTTAAAAAGCTCAAACCTGAAAGACTTAAACGCTCCAAACTGTAAAAGTTCGGGCATATAAAACTCACGAGCCTCGAAACCTTGAATTCTCTTACTAACGAAATTGTATCTTTTAATTAACCGTACTTGTAACAGGGTTCAACGTTACACAAATTTTGACCTACTCCCAAACTAAGCTAAGGTGTACTATGGGTACTACTCAACGATAAACATACTCATATAGAGAAATTCTTACTTAAAATACATACATAGAAAATATCAGAGGCACCCTGTATAATAATTATATCCCATATATAAACCTCCTAAGAACTTATTTTTTCGTAGATTTATTGCTTAAACAGCCTGCGACTTCGACCGTTTTCAACTATTTAACTTCGGGAACAATTAAATCTCAGGGGCAAAAAGCATCTTACTTATATGCTGGGGCGTTATTCGCAGCTATTTTTGTTTTGGACCGTAGCATTGTATTGAGTGGGATAGTAGAACAATATTTTTACTAGTAAAATAATCGACTCATTAAATTTAATTTGTTTCTTTCTTTCTTTCTTACATTACACGCCGTTGCTTGTATATTAGCACTTAAATGTACATACGTGTGTATATTTGGGTTAGCGTTCACAAAAAGCTGATATACTTACCTAAACGCCGTAAAAAGGCAATCATAAATATTATTAATGTTAAGTGTAAAATAATTGCAATGAGGCATCAGTGCCTGGAGCGCGGAATATAATTTATGCCACCGACTTGATTCTTGATGTACAAATCGTTGTTAATTTTGACTAATTTCGGGCGTCCCTCCCATTTCACACAGTCGGAAGATAAATGATACTGTGAAAATGAATAGAAAAAACGTGTGGAAGTGGCACAAGCGCGCAGTAATGTGGTATTTATTGTAATATAACCGCAAGTTGTATATCATCTTAAAAACGCTCGTGAGTTTTTAAGATAGCGAAGCGATTTCTCCCAATACAGTGTATCAAAAATCCTTCATCTATAACTAAAACCACTCTCAGCATAAAGAACTCAAATTAACATTAGCCTGTGTCGACGGGCTTACCACTAGCCACTGAGAAGTTGTTATTAGCCACATGTCGTCTTTATTATTGTATTAGAGCCCTATTTTCTTGAAAATATCGAAAATTTTAGGCTTATTTAACGATTAGATGTAGGTGAAAATAAAGAGAAAACATATGTAATGTAGATGTTTACACAGATCAAGTGTGTTAAAAATAACAGGAAAATTGCTTTCAGACCTCTTTGTTTGAATTAAGCATTGATTATCACGTAATAATAGTAAACAATGAGTGTAACTTTACTATTAATATGTGTTGTTTATCTATTAGCACCTTACTGTTGCATCTCGCCACGCTTCGACTTAACTGCATATAACAAGGTGATACTCGTAACTATAGGAATTCACACCTCTAACAATTTACATCAATAGGCTCGTTATAACATCTTTATTTTGATCGAAGAGCTATCTTGAAACGAACACACTATCGAAGAATAATAATAAAATAAGAGAACTCTCACGGGGACGCCGACCTTCACTATTCTGTTACAAATTAAGAGTAAACCCATTATCGGTCCATCCCATATGCAAATTAATATTCATTTAATTACTTTAAAAAAAATCCCGCTAACTGTCTTGCTCTAAACATCTGCCAGTCGAATGGAATTAGCATATTAATTATCTTAGTGGCAACATTTTAATATATTTTATAAATTATCGCGGTATAGCTGTGTTTAGGAAATAATCCAGGAATAAATACGTTTGCTTGATGATTTCAACACTTTTACCCTTCAGTTAACGATAAAATTCCGATTTTAACGCATAATTGAACAGTCCCATTGGACATGCCGTCATCCCGCTTTATATTCAAACTGCGCATAGATTTCATCAATTCAAGTTAAAAATACACATTTTGTAAGTAGCAAATGTCAAATTTTAACCTGAATTTTAAATAGCATTTAGATAACATCGTCGCTCACTCTGATCCTGATTACGCCTAATATTCATAACTTCACCATAAACTTACTGGCAATATAAATGCTAGGTACCAACGACATTGGTTGAGCTTCGTCACCGTACCAAAAGGTTGAGACGCACATGATCATGCACTTTAAACGCCATGTCCTATCCGACCAGCTTCTTAAAAGAATAACAGGACCGAACATCTTTTTTTAACTGTTGTGGCAAAAGAGGATGAAATAAAAGTTTAATGTCATTTAATGTCATGTTCCCAGCAAAGTCTTACAAATCCACGGTGAATTTTATACCCCATTCAATATTGACAAACCGCATCCGAATGCAGTAAACTGGGCAGTAATTATGTATTCGTGTTGCTCTGCTAATTTTACAGCCTTTCTGTAAAACTGTCTCGTTTATTATACCTTTCAATTTGTTCAAATAATTGCAGAAAATAATTATGTTAAAGAGAGCTGAAGTAGCTCATATTTTATTATTTGCAAGTGCGGTAGTGCGCTAATAAAATATCAAGGGATAATTTGTACCGTACTAGGTATGAGACAGCTATATCTTCACTAATATTATAAAATATATGTATTTTTGTACGTTTGTAACGAATAAACTCAAAAACTACTGGACTGATCTCAAAAATTCTTTCGCCTTCAGAATGGTACATTATCCCTGAGTAACATAGACTATGTTTTAATTTTCAGCGCGGACGGAGTCGCGGGCATATAAGGGCGGGTACGAAATAATATGAAAATTAATAGAAAGAAAATATATCATAATCATTGTTTAACTTAAGAGCAAGGCTCTTGTCGGTTGAGTAATTGCCACTTTTCTCAGTTCTCCGTCAGCTTTTTCACATCCAGTGTCTTATCATCGACACGACATTGGCCTTCTTTCTTATTTGGCTGAAGTGGCCTTAGATCGCTCTTCCTCTTTTTCCTAAACTTTGCCCTGCAAAATGTTCAAAAGAATCTGCCGTGTCGTATCAGTTGTCCCATCATCTTTCCTCTTCTACATTCTATAGTTTCCAAAATATGTCTTCTCCTTACCACAGTTAAAACCGCTTTGATGGTTTTCTTTCAAAACATATGTAACACTCAAAAACAAATATTTGGTCTCATCACAAAATATAAATACTAACTTTTAAGAAGTCCAAAAGTGAACCGTCAGCTTCACAGACAGCTACACTAGTCGCGTCATCGATATAGCTAAAGATAAAACTCGAAGTATGTTTTTCCTTGTTTCATAGTAATTAGTACACCGAGAACAGGCGCGTTGATTAATATGTGACGGGTGTACACTTGTACAGGGAAGCTCGGTGCGCATCATGTCGCGCCGGTCTGAGTTATGTCTGCGCGCGCGCATGGGGAACACTTCATGATTACTATCACGTTGTTTTCACTCATCACCACGCTCGAGGGCGCTGACGGCGTAGATACGACACTAGCGTTTATGCTAGCTGAAGAAGAGAGCCTTCAAATTTCAACCAAATTCTGTCTTTTTAAGAAAAAGACAAGGTCAGTCAATTTGCAAAATTAATTAATCTAAAGGCATAGGGCAGGTTCTATGAATGAGTACCCACTGCGACTTATCTGCCACGTGTTCATCTTTACGTCTAGCGATAACAGACAACATTTAACAGTACGTGCTTGAGGTATAATACGTTTCGCTGTATCACTTATATCCCTTTTCAACCCTGTCACTTTAACGATACGGTTGAACTACGGTACGAATAGGTCAAACAAGTGAAAGCGATAAGGTTACAACCTGGTCATCCACATATGACGGAGCAGTTCCTGATGTGTTACGTTTGCACAATGTAAAAGCTACCGTGAAACGAAAATTGCGCAGGACACGTTCCAGCCCGAAACGTGGTCAATTTAATTAAGTCCAAAGACTCCAACCAATTGTGCCTGATACATTTAAACATTAATTAACGAAGAGAAAGTTTTATATTGATATCCATTAAACCAAGCTCAATTAGGGAACTTTATAACAGAGCAACGCTGTGAGGAATTTCACAAAAATGTTCCCTTCATTTTAATTACGATTTTATATATATTTTTAATGGCGTAGGAAGGCAAACAAGCACACAGGCCACCTGATGGTAAGTGGAAACTGTGACCCATAGACATTCGCATTCACAAGACTGCAAATGCACTGCCAACCCTGAGGACTAAGATGGAATGCCTCTATGCTAGTCATTTCACCGGCTGTCTTATCCCTAAACCGGAACACAACAATGCGGACACTGCTGTTTGGCGGTAGGTCAATGGATAAGATGGTGGTACCAACCCGGACAGACCATGCACAAGGTCCTCCCAAAAGTCGACCATCTTGCATAAACTAGTAAATCAATTAAAATCTGTCTTCCAACATAGTTGTTTGAGTACTGCCGGTATTTTCGGCTACTGTTTTGCGGAACCATTAATCGTAATCTGTGTGAGATAAGTCGCGCATGTGATATCTAAAACTGGAGGGTTTATAAATGCGCTTAGTTGTAGTCAAAGTAATAAGTTGTGTTATTCAGGTCCGCGCGCACGCAGCGAATCGCTAATGAGAGCGCAATTCAAATCAACTGATTTATAAGGAGTGAGCTATTCTGCGCGTGCGATATTTATACATTCTAACTAACATTCGCAATTATCTGATTATTCGCAACTAACCGGGTTCTGTGTTACGTAAACTTGCATGATGTGGAATATGATTTATTAGCAACATGGTCGTTTCTAGTTAATTATTTGTTTATTTAATCTTCATTGCACAAAAATACAAATTTGAGTGCAAGAGTGCATTCTCTACCAGTTGACCTTTGTGCGAGAGGTAGGAAATTATTCATAGTCCTCTTACCAATTCATAAACTTAGGATAACTCAAGTGTGCTTAAATATTAAATATGCTTTGTACTTATCCTTTATTGTGATATTTGAATTTGACAGAAAGATAGTGAGTACGCTTCGACGATTTGGAATCCCATTTACTCTATTCATATAAATCACATCCAAAAAATCCAAAAAAAAATTCAAAAGCATTTTAATTTTCGTTTTTAATTTGTACATCGTAGAAAGAGCATGCATCTTTTATTTAACAGACGTCTGGTTAGGGATCAGGTATTTTTGCACAAACTTTTAAATAATGTCATAGACAGCTCTTACCTTTTGAATAAAACAGCAACAATCGTCAAAAACAGCTTTTTACTGTGCCATTACGCAAAACTAACTACGCTAAAAACTCTTATGTTCCACGTGCATGTGATTACTACAATAGATATTTCAATAAGATTGATATATTTAATACAAGTTAAGGCAGCTTCATAAGAAATATAAATACCGTGTTATGCAATCCACAACAAAGGGCAGTTTACTTTTAAGTTCTTTTCTATAATTGAATTTGTTAGTGTTGTTCTACTTAGCTCCCTACCTCAGTAGGTTAGGAGGAGTGTTAATATTATGTTTGTCATGTCTACCGTGAGCACTGTTTGTCGATGATCAACGTACTTGATAATAGTTTCTAAGAATTATGTTTGTGACTGTTTGTGTTCCTATAAATAAATAAATAAAATAAATAAATAAATAAATAAATACAAAGAATACTTTACCAAAAATAGGTTTACTGTGCGGTGAAGAATACGACGGTACCTAAGTCTTTAGATTACTGTAGCTTAACTATTCTTATATTTACAGCTAAAACAAGAAAACAATATAAAATCTAATAGCCTCAACAAACAAGGAAGCATTTTGCTATGACAATAGTTTTCCTTCTTGAAATCGTGTTTATTGTGCTGTAGATATAAGAGTTTGTGTACAATCGCGACGTTAACCGGGAGGGAAGCGATATCGATAGTTATATTAGCTCGTTAGAGTCGGCGGGCCTTGTCCGGATGGTATCGCCTAACCCCCTCAATTAGCGTGGCCTGCCTATCGCGGCAATAACCCGAAACAGCGTACGTATAACCGACCTGCATTCGTGACGCGACGTACGAACCGAACCACTATACGTACACTTAATTATCCGTAACTATAAATTTTAAAAGCGATGATAAGGTCCCGTTGCGCTCTCTGGGAACGCTGCCCGACGGTAATGGCGCCTGGCGAATTAAATTTAATTAATTCCTCCTCGCCGAACACACGAGAGAACGAATTCGGCTCGAACGGTAGCCAATGGGAGCTGTGGAATGCCGTTACTTAGAGAGGAAGCCACCAATTGCGCTCAGGGCTACCATTAATCAGTTAAATGCGCCATTTGTCGCATTTGTGTGGAAACGTGTTGAGTGTTTTGATTTAAATAGGTGTCTAACAGCACTCGAGATTATCGTCGCCGGTGCAAATCTCAGGGCTCACTCGCAGGTCACAGATAGGTGACGCCACGTAGGCGTCCAATCCAAAACATAAACTGCGGTAATAGCCAGTGTAAATAGGGACGAGGCGATAGTACATTCACTTGATCTACTGACGTCATAAATACCTTTGGATGGTAACCCTATATTCATCTTCGCTCTCGCTCCGCTGACCAAAAGATCCATGTGAGATAAAAAGAGGTATTTGTTAAATAGATTGCCTCTTATCGAACCAGTTCCGTACATTCAGTTCGCATGCCTCTTCGTTTGCTGCTGACAAATTAACTTCTGACAAGTTGAGACGCAACTCCGGTTTGGCGTTCCTCAGGCAGTGCGAAAGGGTCTAATCTAGGTGTCGTGGTTCTATCATTGCGTCTAATTTCCTGGACTTATTTGCACACAGTTTACAACTGCTGCGATAAATGGCGCGTCCCATCCGCTACCATCCTAGCGGCTGAGGTGTTAAATATAGCTATTTAAAAATGCCTCGCACTATTACCCAAATAGTGTATATTATCTCTGACAGTCCTTGGCATGTTTCACTGACTGTTTTATTTAGTTTATGAAAATTAAAAATTCTTACTGCTGGGCTGAGATTCTAGGCGGTAAAAACCATGCCTTTGACCGGTTATCATATTGTCAACATTTTGATAGACATTATTTACTTTACAGTAATGGCCGCTGAGTTAAAAACAATACCATAACAGGTCAAAGACGATATGGTTTTTACTCAGGTAAGCGCAAAACACTTCTATAGCAATGTAATGGTTAGGCGGGCGGAAAAACGCCGGGTCGACCGCCCCTGCGATATCAACATGCGCACGCGGCGGAGTGCAGCGCGCTGTTTACGCTATGCGCCCGCTCATTGTTTATGTAAGCATTTACTCCACATAAACGGAATGAAACTTGTCCTCCGCCCGATAACGGAGCGTTTTGTCTGCAATTAAGAGCGGCGAGAGCGGGTCAACCGCCCGCTCGCGCATTACCGTCGAGTTATGGAGGCATTTTAAGCGTGTCGGGAATGTTTAACTACAGAGCTGTCATGCAGTATAAACAGTCGCGCTGTAAATCTACGCCCGTGTCATGATTGTTGTGTGGTTTGTTAATTATAATATAATAACTCGTGCGTCGCTCGGAAAGGCGATCACAACATTCACAACGCTGCGCTATTATGCCAGCATTACTGACCTCTTCTGCCATGTACCTGTACTAGGAAGACATAGAACTTGATAAGGGTATCATACCACATTTTTTTTATAATAGTGACACAATCCATAAAAATGGTATTCCATATTTTTGCTTAAAAGTTACAGACAAGGCGCGATTGCGATTGTTTTCTGGTTAAACACACATGCACGTACCTAAAAAAATACTCTAAACTATAACTGCTATTTAGAACTGTAGCTATAAATTTATCCACAATATTCACTATTCTAAACAATATTTTATATTTGAAAATTCATTCAACATTGCCAGCTCTTAATTCCGTAACGCCTAAAGACTTTATAAAACGTTAAATTTTCCATTAGAGCAACATTGACGCTTCCATTAGCGAACTGGGTGGGTCATCAATTGGGCCTGGCCACTAACAGTCCTAAGTAGCACTAATTAACAAAGATTAAGATGCAAATAGGCGCCACGCAGCGTTCCTTTCGATTTGGCAAAGCTATTAGCCACGGCTTGCCGTGTGAATTAAATAGTGACTCCCCACGGAGTCGCCAGCTCTCAGTGAATTAAAGAATTCGATGCCGTTGACACGCCTAGCGTATCAAAGTTTCATACAATTACCCAGTTGGCGGCAGCGAATGAGTGCCGGCGTGAAGATAACTAGGCAGTAAAGAGAGGACAATAATCGTACGTCGTAGCCCCGGGAGCTCTTTCACCGGCCGCTAACGGCTAAGCAACAGTAGGGAAATTACTTGACGTCATGAAATTCAACAAACAAGTAATTTACACTTGTACTAAAAGATGCCAGTGACTTTGTACGCATAAAGTTCGTCTCCCGCTTTTCCTCCATTTTTTTCCCTAGGGGATTTAATTTAGAAATATTATTTCTTAGTTCGCCTTTACATTGGACTACCCCATTTAAAGTTTCACGTTTGAACGGTCGGTATTAAGTGTGTTAGTAGGTTTATAGTTATTGTTTATAGTGGGTAAAATGTACTTGACATATGTTATCTCGTCAAGCACAGTTCCAAATAAGAAGTCACGTGATGGATATTTATTTCCAAGTAGCTTGGCATTCCACGTAGCTTCTAACTCTTGTCATGACCAAGCAAGTCTATTCTATTGTAAGTTGGCCTGCTGTGCCTCTCCGCGTGTGGCCATATGTAATGGGCTACTGGTCAGTAGCCGACGTCGCAATCGACATTCTGCGAGACACACGGTAGCATAATTATTACGCTAATTCCGGTGGCGGTAGCATAGCAGACCTAATTTAAGTAAACGTAAGTGTTCCTAACTAGTTTATGAAGTAACAGTTTTATAAAGAAATCAGTAGAATTATGCTACAAAAGTTTGTAGTGAAGGTAAAGCACAGGTATGCCATCTGGGGTGACCTGTTACCTTATTGCTAACGTTTTGTTTGATAGCTCTTATTAGAGCGAAGCTCCATTCTTCCCCGATTCGGATTTTCGTTTGTCCGCATACTCCTCCCAAACTATTAGAGATATCAGGATCAAATATGACATCTAGACATAGAAGATACCACGGAGGAGTAATCACCGAAAATCTGTTCCCAAAGACTTTCAATTGGAAAAATGGGAAAGTGCCAAACTTCGATTTAAAGCGGCGCTATTCGCTCGTAACCTTTTTGAAGCTTCATCTTTAGCTATAGTTAAAGACATGATGAGAAATCTGTTGCAGCTTCGCCCCATTTAGACGACAAGTGCACCTAGTTTTCTTGTCAGTAATGGCGGCCGAATTAAAAACAATACTATATGTCATATGTCAAAGACAATATGGTTTATACCGCCTAGAAAAGAGGCCTAGTATGTAGAATATTTTCCATTGATATACAGGGTGTACAATCCAAATGGGTCAGTATGGTGAAGTCGGAAACTATGAGAGATAGCGAGATCTGTTCTTAGGAACCATGACGTCGATTTTAGATTTAATAATAATTACATTCAAACTTTTTTAATAACTCTCATACATAACCGGGAATCGAACCTGGTCTGTGGAAGTTATCAAAAATCAATACGAGGAGGTTATGAAAAGCCGTGTTTCATTTGAAGTTAATTCCAAAAACAGTATTCCATTTTCAAATTTTAAATGAATTGGTACGCCCGCTGAACAAATGCGTTCTAATTTTAAATAAACGCTATTTGTAATGCATAATACCGATGCAGATAAGATATGCATAAGTGGTCTCTTCAGATAATTGATGATCGATTCATATTATTCACGACTTTTTGCAAATTAATAAAACTGTGGGCATTTTAGTCTAATTTACTGTCAGTTGTGTTGACACAAGATTTCATAGCCAAATTTGGTCCTTTTTACTTAACGCGGTTATAAAAATATTGACCAGGTTCGATTCCCGGTTATGTATGAGAGTTAATAAAAAAGTTTGAATGTAATTATTATTAAATCTAAAATTGACGTCATGGTTCCTAAGAACAGATCTCGCTATCTCTCATAGTTTCCGACTTCTCCATACTGACCCATTTGGATTGTACACCCGGTATAATCAAACCGCGTAAAGAATCTGTACCAAACATGCCAATAACGGGTAAATTACGATTTGGATTTTTCCGCCTAGAATGGAGGCTGATGTCGCACCACAAAGGTACCGCCGAAACAGGGAGCGGCCTTACTTGACCGCTGGACCCCTTTACAATTTTATCCTACTTTGCTGGCTTGCTCCAGCGTATGGGTGAACCAGTGCACAGCACAGTGCGGTCATCAAGCTGATTAAATGTGTGACCCCACTTTGTGCGTGGCTGGAGACGTGCTCTACCAATACATCAAGTGTTATGTCAGGGCGCTGTTGAGCGATAACGTTACCTTAAGCCAATAGACCTTTTTTTTCATTTGTTTGTACAATTCATAGTCCTTGTATACCAAAGTATTCAAGTAATAAAAAGCTCCCTCACTACGTCTTTTCACTGGTTTTAGTGGATGATTATTGTTTGCAGCACACGCTCACGGGGCACAGCGGTAAGGTGATGGCGGCCAAGTTCCTGGGCGAGCCCACGAAGGTCATCACCGGCAGCCATGACAGGACGCTCAAGATATGGGACCTGAGGAGCAAAATGTGTTAGTACTCTTCATATATTTAAACTAAGAAAGAAAGAAAAACATTTATTCGTGACAAACAGCAACAAATAACAGAGAAATACGCACAAGAAGAATGTAGTCATCAGGTGAAGCCACGGAAGGTTGTTTTTATAGGTAATTATTATTTTGATGATCCCGTACCTATGGAGGTATAATTTATTTTATTTCTATTTCTGACGACCTTATAGCAACTGAATATAATTTGACATGCCATGTAATGTATACTGTGTTATAATATTAAGTAATAAAATCTGAATCTGAATCTGAATCAGATTTGAAATTGTAGGTAAAAAACGTATTACTTAAGTTTCACTAGTTTTCAGTCTTCATAATTTTCGTTGATCCTAACGTAGCCCTGGAAAAGGATCTCACTTGCAACTCCTTAAAATTTCATTATCGCCGCCGATGTTATTCATGTTTTTTTTGTGCACTGGCACCAAAATGTCAAATTCAAACATGGACGTCAATCATCATTAGCGAACTATGCGGCCGTCGTGTGCGCTGCATGGCGCGCGTTTTTGGATAAAAATGCCCGCTCGTTCCATACAGGACGTGCTTTGCGTACTTTCTTGTGCCGTACAAATAGCGGCAAAAATAACAGAGCTGTGATGTAGTAAAAATCACCTATACAGGGTATCCCAGAAACCGACGCCAACCCGCCTAGGGCTGATAGAGCAGCTCATAAGCTATCGATTTAACCCCCATGTATGTTCAGCAATTGTTATTAGTTTCCGAGATATTGATCATTTAAATCAGAATTTTAGCCATTTTTCCTTATGTCCGTGGTACGAAAAAACCCTAAATTCATGTATTATTTCATTTTTTTTTTATTGTTTTCTTGCATGATTAGAATCACTGTGAAATAAGGAAGTTTTTAAAGCCACATTTCAATTTCTTTTTTATTACAAATGTTTGAGTAAACGCACAGAGTTACTCCATACTAAGAGAACCCCGCGTTTGTTTTTCACCAAGTATTGAAAAACAAACTTTGTGTGATTACTCAAAAAGTTGTAATGAAAAAAAAATGGCATGTAGCTTTAAAAACTTCCTTATTTTACAGTGATTCTAATCATGCAAGAAAACACAAAAAAAATGTGAATAAATACATAAATTTAGGGGTTTTTCATAGCACGGACATAAGGAAAAATGACAAAAAATCCGATTAAAATGATCAATATCTCGGAAACTAATAACAATTGCTGAACATACATGGGGGTTAAATCGATAGCTTATGAGCTGCTCTATCAGCCCTAGGCGGGTTGGCGTCGGTTCCTGGGACACCCTGTAGGTATACATATAAGACTCAATTCTCAAGGCTTAAGAGCGTGTGTAGATGTGTTTGACCACCTCGTTGCTACTCTAGTTGCTAATTGAACAATTATTTAGAAACGAATTATTCACGCACATAAAAACCAGCGAGAATTAAAATAAGCGCACAGTTTTTGGTGCAAGTAACAATTATTCAAATAACAGGTAACTGATACTAAGACATGAAAAATAAATGGGCATCAATTAAAACTAATTCTATTCGAACAAATACCGGTATTTTGGGAGCCTGTGCACAAGAAGTAAGCGTGTTTCGTCTCATGTCGAGCTGTAAACTCAACCAGTGTGTCTACTTTTAAATGGGAAGCTAAGAGCTTGAAGGCGTACATTAGACTAAGTAGTACCATTGTAATATTAAATATATTTAAAAAAAACACTGACTGCTGAGTTTCTTGCGGCGTTTCGTCTCAGCAGCAGCAGTGGTCTCCTCTTGTGAAGCGCTGGTAGATTCTTGACGTGTAAAAGTGCCCGTGCAGCCTACTTCCTGAATAAAGGTCTTTACTTTATCTTTTATCTTTTACCAACGAATATTGAGGGGATCGAATGTATCATTTCTTTGGATTTAATTTCATCTTCAGCTAATTGCTGCTAAAATCTCATTGATTTCAGGTTATTGTAAGACCACCAAAATATGATAACCTACTCCTGCCCGTGTACATGCCTGTCGATGATATAATAATTCGGTGAAGTAAAACATCTACATATGAGTATCGGTTATTCAACGGTAGGACAATGTTGAGCCCTTCCTCATTAGCAAATTAGATTTTTGGATTTAATTTCGTGCATTCAAACTATGGTAGTAAGCACGAAAATAATTTTGACCAAAAATATCAATGTGAATTACTATTGTCATTGATTTGTATAAGCTTACACAAAGCTGTAAGTAAATCTGACGTCCACTCGTGTAAAGGAATAACACCGGAGGCATCCGATTTGAGCAAAACAATGTCCGTTTTCTAGTTTATTTCAAGTCTTGTAACTTAGAGAACGCCCTATACTTCTCTCTCCGGCAAGAAAATAATTTCGTTTTTTTTAATGTTCCTATTCAAAAATGTTACTTGCTAATGTCAAAACCTAGATGCTACTAAACGTCATCTACTTGCTTAACTACTAAGTTATACAGTGTATCCATACAGCATGATAGTATACTTGTATGTTTATTATCCAATAAACATGGAAAAACATAGTGGCTGATCTACTTCCTTTCGCAACCATTAGTTTTATGGCGGGTGATTTGGGGCACTACTGTTCAACAAATTTACACTGATCGGCAAACGGTGATTATGATTTTTACCGGTTAGTCAGAATGTTAATTGATAAAATCGTTATTTTCTAATTGGCTAGTGTCTTCATTGTTTGGTTACCTACTGATTACAACCTCGGATTTCGTTGTGTTTCCAATAGACTTATCGTCGGGGTAAGAAATGACAAACGATGTAAACAAATCTGTTTGATACGTAACCTCAATATTCCTGCAAACGAGTTTTGATTTAAAAAACGTATAGTTAATGGTGATTAAATCTTCAACAGAATGTAAAAGTAACAATTAAGCGTGTATATAAATACCTCATGCGATGTCCAAAAGTACGTGATTGATTATGGTGTAATAATGGTAAATAGGTCCATTTGGTCTTGTTTACATCTTTGGTAATTTGAATTGACCCCGACTTTAAATACTAACTTCATAATAACTTACCAGTTTTCTACTATTTTTTACCCCGGAAACCCCAATATTGCACTTTTTATCGAAATCGATGGACCCGTTTTTGAACATGCATAGAAATAAACAATCTTGTTCGTCTCATTGCAAAGGGATTGGCCGATTGCTAATTGAACTCAAATCCGAGCGAGATACAGGAAAACCTTGTTTGGGTCCATCATCTGTTTATTTTTTCTCTGAGCCCACGGTTACTGACACCGTCGACGCTAAAAACTAATCTACTTTATAAATAAGTAAATTGTTTTTTAGAGCCGCAACTGACACTGACGGAGTTCTTTCTCCGAATTGTGACATCGAAGAATGATTTATTATATTTTACAGTCTTGCCGTCTGTTGCCGGTATCTTGAAATGTTTTTTTGCCGCTCATAAATTCATGTTTAGATTTTTTGACGTTCGGATTCTAATTGAACCGGTTCCATGGAGTCAATAACGTATTTAGTTATTGAAATTGGATTAGGACTTTTTACCTGGTAACGAATTGGCTTGATTGATTTAAAAAGAGATGTGCATAATGGGCGAAGTCTATTATTTTTGAATAGGAGGAATTTACTTTTTTTGTACGTTAACAGGTACGGAGACGAAGTTCGCTGGGTCGTCGTGCAACGACCTGGTGACGTCGGACGGGGCCGGGTCCACCATCATCTCCGGGCACTTCGACAAAAGGATACGCTTCTGGGACATTCGCACCGAAATGTCCGCCAACCACATCATGCTACAGGGGAAAGTCACCTCACTAGACCTAAGCAGAGGTAAAACCAATTTCTATTATTCCTACCCCCGAGATATAATAGGCGTCTCGTAAATTACTAATTATAAACCGATGCGATAGAACATATATTTTGTAACCGCCTCAGGGACCTCAGCAAATGAATAGCTTTAGCTATACTTGTTTTTGTACTAATGACAGGTGTAATATATCAGCGAAAACAGTTACGTACCATAAACGGCTTGTTAATTTCAATAGAGTTAAGACTAACATTCGCAGTTAATTGAATGCACGGGCTAAGTACGAGTTTCGGTATTGGTGTCAGCACAACGTGATGTGTACGCGATGCGATGGCCGTTTCCGTTAGCGTTATGCGTCGGATCGATCCCTTTTTGTCAGTAACGGCGCACGAAATGTTGAGATTGATACCTTCAATCAAACGGAGTGGCGGGACTCACTGGAAGCTGATTAAATCACGTCGATTTCGTCGCCGGCGAGCTCAGCCGGCCGACGGACAAATGAATAGGGAGACGGTTCACAGTTACGCGTCACGGCCGGACCAGATTCGCCGATATCGACGGACCATCAAGGCCGCGCACTCCCGCGCAGTCTCTGTGCACAAACGTCCACACAAAACACGCCGAAACTAACAGGACACTGATAACATCTGCACACAAACGGCGCAGCTTGACCCTACGACATCCAATTACCCCTTATAATGATAGACGACTAATGAAAGGTTCTGCGTCTTCGTTTAATTTAATAGATCTCCTTTTAGAATTGCGTTATTAGTGTTATTACAGGATTTTAGGTTAAGCATCTTCATAATGAGCTAATAACATTGTTAACGGTTGATGATAATTTTGCTTTTTAATATATTTTTGCCTAACGAGCCTTTCTTCTTGATATTGACTCGAGAAGTTGGTTTTTGTTTAATGATTGTGTAGGATATAAAATTTAAAAAACTTAAATTCTATTATTAAAGTTGTCCCGAATTCGGTTCAATCTTTGAATAAGCGTTGGTGGGCAATTTTACTAAAACGTGTAGGTACTCCAATTTAGTCCTTGGGGTAAACGTTTTGTGAAAACACCCTGATTCATTTATGGCACTGGTGACCTATTTTTTATTTGGGATTAGCTAATAATTTGTAAATGCTATTTAAAAGGTATAAGGATTAAATGTATTCTAAGTTTATTTAACAACGCTTTGCATATGTTTTTGGTATTTAGGAAATCGGTAATGTAATGTGGAAATATTGTTTTGGATAAGCATGGTCGCTAAAAATACAAGGGTAGTTGGCGGCGAGACAAGGCACGCGTGCTTTTTGTAGAGTTAATATGTATTTGGTTATTTGTTACCTTTATCTACAGACACTGTTATACCATCATAATGAATTGTTTAAAAATAAACGACCTGGGATCATGTTGTCAACGTTATGATAAGAATAAGAATAAAAAGTATATATTGTCGCCCAGCCCAATACTTACCTACCAGTAAAAAAAATATAAACAAAAATATTATATATAAAAAAAGGTGTGACGAAAGGCACAGACTCAGCATGTGCTGCTAGCGCGGGCGAGTGCTCGAGTCTTCGCAGCGCTGGTTATCGGTCTGCCCCTTTCCGCACTCAGTCTAGTTTAGCACGATTTAGCAGATAGATCAGAAAGTATACAATTTGCCCATTTATACAGTCGTAGATAGACAAAGAAATTAAATTACAAAAATGTAAAAAAGACTAAATTATTTTAAAAAACATAGCAACAGTATGGAACTCTTTGATAAAAAACACTATTGAAACGAGTTTTCTTTTATGTAGCTTCTAATTTTTTCTGCGTGTTTAACAGTAGGTAAAATACGCAATTTGCATATAAAAGTTGACTGGGACATTTTTCTTCGTAAAGGAGGATGATTAGGGATTGCAATCCCGCAAAATGGGATCACGCATTCCCGCGGGATCCCGCTACTTTTATTAATCTGCTGGATCCCGCACCTTCAAAGCGGGGATCCGCGGATCCCGCAAATTAAATATTTGGCGCTAAAACTGAAGAAATAAATGACGTTCTTTGAGTCCGATGGTATCAGAGGAAAATACCTTACGCTCGCCTATGAATATATCCTGATGGTTAGCCTACCAGCGTAGAAGCCGAGAGAGCGTTTTCAGCGTGAGGATATATTTGCAGCTCACTCATAAGCAGGCTCGGAGATGATGTAATAAAGGCAATTGGCTTCTTAAGAGCGTATTTTCAAAAGTTATCACCATAAGTGATTAGTCATTATATTAATAAGACTGAATTAAAAATATAAAACTGTTGTTATGAGTAAGGCTTAAATTAAATAAAACTATTTAACTATGCCATGAATCTAAGAAAACTGATCACTAATTACTTATACTTAATTAATACAGAATAAATAATTTATGTTGCTTAATGTAAGAAATGTTTAATAAAAGTTGATTTTCACACAAAAATCTGTAGTTTCAATTGGATTTTATAACATTATTTCAAAGATACGGGATCCCGCATGATCCCGCGCGGGATTGAGTAATCCCACATATCAATCCCGCGGGATTGAATGAGCTGCGGGATTGCAATCCCTAGTTATGATAGCTCTTATTTACTTAACAGTAATCGCTGCCGAGTTATAAATAATATGACATGTCAAAGCTATATGGTTTTACCGAGTAGAATAAAGCTCCAGCATTGGATAGGTATACCCGTCAGTCTTATCATTACTATACCTTTTCCTATTTGGGGTAATATTTTAAAGTTATCATCATATACATATCGATACTTTAATACTTTTCAAATTTTTAATATTTTTTAAACAGCTCTTTGCTATACCTTATAGTCATCTGGGAGGTTATTATGTTATGACATAACTATGCAGTTCAGTTTACGCGAAGAGAAAGGGACAGAGTTATGTAGCATCTATAGCTCTGTCCTTTACACTCGCCGTAAAGTGAACTGCATAGCTATGTCATAATACCCCCCTGATACCTTTTTATTTTTTTCCTTTAAAATAAGCGCAATGATTGACTACTACTCAAATTCTAAGCACGTTATTGATGGCACTTAATTCATGTTCTGTTTTGATCTCTGTAAAGGTCAGATTTACAGCAGTAAACAAATAGGATGACAGCTAATATCGGAGATGAAGCTGTAACCTCATCTCTGCTAATGAACACAATCACCGGTGAAATATAGGAGTCAGAGTCCCAACAACGCTAGTATAAAGGGCCTTCCTAGGAAATATACGGCTTTCGATCATGAAGTTAATTAACACTTTCATAATGTTCAATCCGTTCACATCGACCTGGCCGCGGCCAGCTCATTGTTGGAGATAAATGCCAGTTACGATTCCCATAAATTTACCATACAGACATGTGTTTGTAGGTTTGTACATTTCTTAATTAAGCCACTTTCCGTCAGTACCGTAATCTTTGAACTATTAATCAAAGTATAACGGTTGTACGTTGAATCAGCTTACGTAAATTGTATACGATTTATTCGTTTGCTCAACAAACATTGCCTTTAAGATGTTATCAAGAATAGACCAATAAGAACGGGAGTAAGTTGTAGAATAAATCACGTGTTCAAATTAAACTCCGACATGTTTACGTTTGAAAAATTGCGTACGTCGGTGTCCTTAATTTCACTAGCTAGGGGCATGATTGTGGTCGAGATTAATAGAACACTTAGCGAACCTTTCCCCACGTTGTTATCTAGAAAGCGGCCACGTAATATACGTGTAATAAAAGCTGCATTATCTGCGCGTTCAGAATGGGATAATACCTCTAAGAACTGAGACACCGCCTGTCACTAGTCGGGCGGTGTTGGTGCTTCAGCGGCGTCGGGAACTCGGGTCAGTCGCTCGAGATGGATTTGTTAGGTCGCCTGATCATAGTGAGGTTTTCAAAGTTTTTCCTTGAGATTCCTGAGATATTGTGGTTTGTTTTATTTTTGGATAGGGGACAGGACAGGGGACTAGGTCACGCCAATTGACCTAGTCCCAAACTAAGCTCTAGGTTTGTACTATCGGTACTAGACAACAAAAAACTTACTTATATAGATAAATACATACTTAAATAAATAGAAAACACCCAAGACTCAGGACCAAATACTCGCGCTTATCACACAAATAATTGCCCGTACCGGGGATCGAACCCGGGACCGCTAGCTTCGTAGGCAGGGTCACTACCGACTAGACTACCGCGTCGTCAAAGGTAGGTAGAGGTAAACAACAGGCGGTCTTATCGCTAAATAGCGATCTCTTTCAGATAATGACTATATCTATTTCTTTTGTAGAACACTTGTTTGCACTGAACATGAAATTCATAAATGATAAAACACTGAACTGAACCGATTAATTTTCATTGCAAATCTCTATTTTACATTTTCAATAACTCTAAAGTTATCTAAAAGAAATAATACCGCCTGTTTCTTTAATATGTTGTGTTCTATAATGTATCGATAAAATATGTATATCGGAAGTCGATAAACGAGAAGTCCCTGTGACACCTCAAAAGTGCTACGAGAATCCAGGCCTCTGGTCACCCTACAGAAAATCAATTTGTACTCTAACTTATCCTTTGACTTCCAACGTATAAAATAAGGAATCTTCCTTAGAGTTATTAAAATAAAATGTTATAGTATTGCGAGAGTAATGGTTAAATATTCTTTTGTTACAGACAGCAATTACTTACTGGCGTGCGTGCGCGACGACACGATACAGCTGATCGACTTGCGAATGAACACCATTGTGCGATCCTTCAGGTATGTCCGCGCATGTTTCTTTATCTATACGCCAATTTTAACATCGTACTCTAGCAATTTGAATGTTTTTTCAAAATAGTTCGATGCCATTCCTTTGCTCTAATATCTCTTCATCTTATGCTTGTTTATGAAGCTCGCATATTGTTAAAATGCCGCAAATACGGAACCAAGGCAATGGCTAAAAGTCATGAAATTGCACAGATAAAAATGTGTAAGGCTGAAAAGTATCCTTACATACATACATACATACCTTCACGCCTGTAATCCCAGAGTGGGGTAGACAGAGCTACAGAATTACCTACAACTTTAAAAACTTGTTGATAATTCAGTAACCACATTTTGCAAAAATCCTTACCATATTTTGAAATTTTGCGCTGAATCACAACACAGTGCACTACAAAATAAAAAACGAATGTAGGGATATTTTTGAGCTTTAGACATTTTTGATGTGATTACAAATCTTACCGTTTCTTTCTACTAGATTTTGTTGTTGATTTGATTTTGATCTGCGTTTACTTTCCAGCCACGAGGCATTTAAGGTGGGTTGCGACTGGTCGCGAGCGGCGTTTGGACCGGCCGGCCGACTGTTGGCGGTAGGCGGGGCGGACGGAGCAGTCTTCGTCTGGAACACATTCTCGGGCAAATTAGAAGCCACGTTGAGGGATCACTCGTAAGTTAACACAATAAATTCATCACTAGCAACAGCCATTGGGAAATCTTCGCTCAATACCAGATTTAGTAGTGGACGTGGAGTTTACTGCTAGAGTACTTATCAGGCATTATTAGAACCTTGGGCTACCACTGTAGTTTGCCTTCGCTAGTTAAACTACATTGAGTTTTAAGGTGAGCCCTACGTCATGTGTTGGTTACCGGAATCTGTAGATACTCTACTGAAGTAACTCCTAGGTGTTGCCATGCGTGAACATTTTGAAATCCTCGTCAAGGAACTATTTTTAACAAATAAAATAACATTGTCATATAACTTTTACAATGAAATAGTATGCAAACGAATCTTCTCTGTGGTGCAACTACGGAAAAATTTGCTTCTCAACTAACGCATCGAGTATCATGTCCCGGACGCAAGTTTTTGAAAACCCAAATACCTAAAAGTTAAAAATAGTTGGTTAATTTAAAAAAAAAACCGGGCAAGAGCATGTCGGGCCATGCTCAGTTGTAGGGTTCCGAAGCGGTTACTACAACCAAATTTGACCTCGCGACAAACTTAACTTTGCCGTTGGGACACTTGACTCTAAAAAAAATTACCGCTTTAACACGTTCATGGACAGTAATAAAAAACCTTTTTAATTTGACCCCCGTATTTATGACGCCCATGCTATAGCCGGTATGAGTCCTGTAGGACTGCTATAGCATCCGCGTCCATGAACGTGTTAAAGCTTCATATTTCATAAACCTTAAAAATTATTATTATTTTTCTATTTATAGCTCCATCGATACATTCGATGATTCCGCCAATGTCAGGGTAAACCTTAAAAAGGATTTTTGTTACTTCGTCCTCTGTCTCAACGTCACTTTTAATTGAGTTAAAAAGGGTTCAAGCAATGGAGAACTATATAAAAAAAAAGTTGGTTAATGGCATAAGTGATTGCTCAGCGCTTATTTTCAGGTTATTCGTAGTGATTAACTGCAGGAAAACATTTATCTTTACATCCCGTGTCTAACGTGTTTTATTTAACTTAATAAAAGGTTGTAAAAGGATAACAGTTAAAGGGGAGGAAGTCTTAATAGAAAAAATGAGTTATAACTTGTGTTTTAACAATTGCTTCGTTTGACGGAATTGTAATAGACTCATGATTATTACGAGTGCATAGATTTAGTGCAACGATATATACGAATTAGGTACTTGTGAGGGCACTTGTTCAATTCCGAGTTTGACGTTTTGTTTTAAATTCTCACGAGGTGTGTTGAAATCTGGTTCGCTGATCAAATAATAGTTGCAATGCAATGCAGTGCATTGAATGCGCAAGCCGTATATATCTCGAGAGTTTTGGATCGTTTCCAAGTAGATTTTAGCTCACTAGGCGTGAATGTCACACGTCTAACGTGAGAGCTCATCAATAATCAATCAGCTTCGACCGTTGCAGTTTTACATCTTGTACATTCACGCGTCTTGATTGATTTTTTATAACAGTTTTATGCAAACGTACAAACGAACATCCTGTATTGAAGCCAGTAAAATTATTCTTCCGAGTGCTGTTACATGGCGACATATTTGTCATTGAAATTTATTGTAATGCCGAACAACAGGCGCTTGTTCTATTAAAACCTTATTAATAAACCATTGGATCTCTTAATTTGAATATAAATCTTCCTGGTATAACAGTAGTAAGGATTGCTGGAATTCCTATCGGTACTGCAGCAGTTGCACCCGTTTCTGACATTCCCGGCGGTCGCGCGGGACGCCTCCTGAATGCAATAATATGTCGTTGTCATGTGAATCATAATGGGGCATGATAAAGAACTCAGTGATATCTGTTATTTATAGCTTACAATAATCTTGAAATAGGGAGAAATATGATTATTTAAATGTTGTAACTATTAGTAAATAAAGAATCACGCTATAAATTAGTGTTTACAGCAACTCATCTTGTGCCAAACGACTCCCTATGACTCTAAGCGTGCTTTATACCAACTGTAAATTACTCACTCGTAAAATATCCCCCACATCGAAGTTTTGCAAGGAATAAATACGAAAATTGTTCTAAGTTAACGGCAATTTATTAAAATCCAACATTGAAGTGCAGTTCCGTAGGGCGCCGACATGATCTAGTGTTTGCTAGAAGACTAGTGTAGTTTAAGCTGTTGGTTGGTTAACACTGGGATAGAATGAGGGGTCAAGTAATATTGGGTTGGTGTTGCTGGGGCTTAGAGCCGCACGCGACGTCAGGCAGCGCTGGGCCACCGCGGTGCGTATTATGTCTATAAGAGATAAAGTGACGTCTCTCAAACATACACACTGGTAATACCTTGATTTACCGTAATGAGAGCATAAATTCATGTTTTTTTAAGTACTATGATAGTCACGTTTTTAAAATAAATACTAAAAGAAGTATTAATTTACGTATTAGGCCAGAGCATTTCAAGAATTTCAATTTCAACGCTACCAGAAATTATGGAAACAAGTAACCAGGTGGTAGCACAGATTACTGTCACTTACTTTTTATTTTCCTTTTCGTTTTTAGCCCACCATATGCGTTTATATGGATATCATGTAGTTTAAACTTTCTCGTTTTGGATACCGCAGTCAATATTGAAAATACTTAAGCGTCACAGTTCTTCAAGAAAGGTAAACCTCTTAAATATAGTGCGTAAATAACATGCCTCATTATTGTCTACAAATAAAAAGCCCGACAAATGAGCGGCGGGCAATGTTTCATTTGCTCACGCGCGGCGACCGCCCCCGTTCCTAGTAGCCGTTCCCGACATGACCCCTGCTGCAATAATCTTACAGCGAATAAATTTTTGACCTTGAATATAAAACTAGAATTGCCTTGCTCGTGACATCGTTTAGTTTCCCCGTAACATTTTGCATGGACAATTGAAATCGTGAGGTCAACATTGGCTCGGTCTGTCTCACCGTTGCAAATTTCTCTTTCCCATACCGTACACAGAATATTTGCCGGGTGCTAAGCCGGGTGAGCTTGGTGGCCTAGTGGTAGCTGTGGTGACCTTTTTCAATTGGGATGCGGTGGGATTCTCCTGAAAAGTCTTATTTCGGGTACTCTCTTCTAGAATTATTAGTGTCACAAAGTGATGTCCGACGTAAGTGCTTCTAGGGATAAAATCCTAATGTTTCAATATTCACTTTGAAAAGGCAGCGGCAATAAGGATATCTTTAGATGATGACATGTTACTAGAAAAAAAATGCACAATGGTTAATGGTTAGTAAAATAAAAGGATAGGTCTTTAGTATGAGAGCCTTACGTATACTTACTATATCCGTATTTAAATTTATCCAGTTGTATAATTCAGTTCATTTACGGTGTTTGGGAGGTCGCACCATAGATTTGGGAACAGAAATTATACGTATTTACAGGTTGATATTTCATCATCAGCCTGTGACTGTACACTGCTGGACATAGGTCTCTCCCATTGCACGCCACTCAGTTAGATATTAAATAATGGACAATTGCATAATTTTAACGGGTCGTGTATGCCAACAGTGAGTGTGCCGCGGCGGAGGCTTTGTCCGCGTCGGGCCCGCCCTTCGCCCGCCTGTGGACCCCATTCTTCAGTAGACCTGCGTAAATACACCATATTGTTCGCATGCTCGTGACGTCCCAGCTGCATGCCGCGATGCGATCGGACCTAATTCGCGCGCACACTACACACGCCACAATAGAATAAATAATTTCTCACCCGCAGGGACAAAAGAACCACGGAAACATTCCTCTGCGTATCTTTGCTAAGTAATTCTTGTCCTCAAATTATAATGTTAGCTCAAATATGCAAAGTTGCGTGCCCGTTTTATTGCTAGCGCTGGAGCTAATTCAATATTGAAACAAACAGCTGTACGGTTTACTCCCATTCGCGGTTGTGTTGTGTACCGTTGCGACATAAACACTAGTTTTTATCTTCCTCAGTTGAGATCAATTTTAACAGTATTGCGTAGCTGAGATGAAATAAAGATAGTGTTCATTTTGGCTTGGGCATTGTTTCGATTTTCATAAAACAGACGGTAGCAACACATTCGTACAAGTTTAAACTCGAACTGTTAGTAGTACAGGAGCGGGGTAGCGCGGGAATGCTTATCTAGACCTCATTAACATTGTTACAGCCTTTTATGCGTTAAATTTATGCTAGGTACCATACTGAAATAATTATATCTTATTAGCAGTAAAACGCAACCAAGTTTGTTACGTTTACTCGTTAAAATTGGTCACACCCATCCTACCTGTACCGTTTAGTTTTACTCAAATAATATTCTTGATAAAACTCGTTCGTCCTTATTCTCCATGTTGATTTAGAGAGAGCTAGTCACGTGTGCTATGACTCATCAATTCGCCGAGAAATAACGCAAATAATTTAAATTTAAGCAGACTGACCTTCTTTTGCCATATACGCGCCAAAAATGAATCACGGATATTTTAGAAACGCAAAAAAACAGGGCGCTGGTTACAAATTAGGCATTTAATAGCTGAATGTGTTGCTAAGTTCAGAAAGGTGGCTCCGGTGTTCTAATTCTGTCATCAGTTTTCTTTTTACGACAGCATTCTAAACGATACCATTCGAGGAGTCTAACGGGCTGTCCGTGCTATACTATACATTCGCGGAAATGGACAATTATTGTGGGTATTTGTGTTGTAGCGGAGCAGGCGCGCCGGCACAGCCCGGCGCGCTGTCGGCGCAGCATGCGGCCTGCTTTATGCACTCAAAATTAACAAGAACATGTGCGACGCTAACGTATTGTTTCAACTTCAACATCAAGATTTATAGCATGATCCACCGTGCCTATCTGATATCCGTATCACTTGTATAATTGTAGCCGTGGGAAAACGCGGCTAAATATTGCCTTGCCCTAATGCTGTAACACGGCAACAGCCATCGTGACTAATTACGCCATTTTATGGCTCTCCAGTGCTCACTTGACTACGGGAGCTACACGTAATCGTCGGGCATGCATGAGAAACACCAGCGGACTATAATGTCCGAATGGGATTATTGGCGAACTAACAATAGACCGACGTTGTCGTTCAACAACTCCAAAAAAATCCATGTGCTTATTTCACAGTAATTTAATAAAATTGTACAATCGATCGCGACTGTGTGAAGCCGCTGCGATAATAAGGCTAAGCAGTACATTTCACACAGGCCTCAATCAGGCGGCATAGCGTGACGATAACATTATGCGAGTTCCCGACCGTAACACGTCGTAAGCAACAGTGATATTGATATGTGTGAATGCTCTCATATCGCTCGCGTCTATTGTACGGTTTGCGTGCCCACCCTGTCCCTATTGCCGCTCTTGATACGATTTATTCATTCGCGATATCAAATTATTTCGTAATGAACATCGCTCTAGTGTAATCTCGGTGCATGCTTTTTGTTGCGGAAAGGCGAACGACCGCGGATAGATTCGAAATTGCTTTATTGGGTAACCTGTTTCCGAACAGGAGGCGTGTAATGTGGTTATGAATCAAGATGCCACGGGAATGAGATTATTATGTCTTTTATATTTTATGATTATAAGTACTATAAAAAACATGGTAATCACTTAAAGGAATCTTTACTTGCACGCCCTTTGGACTCTGGTTTAATTATTTTTTTCAGGTAGATTAAATAATGTTATCTTACTGCTGATTAAAATTAGCACATGAAAAAATACTAACGAACACTTTAACACTCTCTTATTAAACGTCTTAAAATTCTGCTTTTTCTGATCAACTGACTGCCTGTCAGTCAACGGCAGAAAATCGAAAAGTAATATGAGAAGGGAATTTACAGAAACCTAGTGTTCAAAATACACCAAAAGATAACTGCAAAAATGTTGGCAATAATATAACTATGTAGGTATCGTTAAAAATCCCGGCCAATAACCGTCCCTGCTGTAGCCATTCATTAAAGCCGTAACAATACCATAGACTATCCTCTGAAGAATTCTGCGCTTGTCCACACACAGGCACTGGAGAAACATAAAATGGACGATAGATGGGGACAAGAAAGAAACCGATACAGTGTCAGTAAATTGAAAGGGCATTACAAGTAAGGAAACAATTGCGGAGTCGGGCGCCAGATCTGCTGATGTTTATGAGGCTTCCTGCTACCCATATTGGTTATTCGTGGCGGCTTGTTATACGCGGCCCGGTTCGGTATGTGTAAACGAGCCGAGCAAACCCGACGCTAATTCTTGTTTATGGGGAGGCTTGCCTCGCGGATGCGAGCAAAGCCTTCAAGGCCCACGGCGCTAGCCGCGCGGAGCGGAAAGCGGATATGTGTTAAATATACAGGGTGGAAAAAACGAACGCCACATGGACGGCAACTACCATAAATATTGAAAATAATTTTACGCAAACGACGCTTACTTTTATCTTTGAAAACAAAAAAAAACTGTGCTATTGGATTTTTGAAAAAAATCTTCTTCCTCTCGAATGAAAATAAACTGGTTTTTTATGATACCGATCGAAAGGGTCATTTATAGTGATCATGTATGTCTACAACACATAGACCTTTAAATTAAATAAAGACTGTAAAAATCCTTCTTTATCATTTTGTTATATTCGATCAGTTTGATTCCCGGTTAATTATTTATTTAAATTTATTTGATATAAAAAGTTACAAAACATTAAAACAAATGTAACATAAACCATGCAAGGTTTTTCTGTACATGGATCGTCGATTACATAATAAATATTTAAGTATTTTCTGCAAGCTATTTAAATCAAAGCAGGCAAACTTTCTAAAATCTGTAAATGCAGAAATAAATGTTTTCAAAAATTCAAGTAAATTTCCTTTACGTAGAACTTGCTATTTCCAATATTTAAGATAGTTGTTCAAAAACGGAGTAGGGCACACAAAATTTGGGAAAAACGTTAAATTTGTCAGGTCAGCGTGTACATACCTTGGAGCTGGGAGCTGTATCCTTTGCTGTTCCCGCGGGATAGGTGGAATTCACTGAGCACACACTGCACACACAGGCTATCAATAACACGCATCAAGTCGGTATGTCACGTAAGATTGATGTTTCTAAAGAGAGAGGGGAAGGGCGCGGGGTTCGGAGAAGCGCTGGGTAGTTATATTAAAATGGTTATGAACATACCCCCGCCCTAAACATGAGTATGTTTACGAAAGCGTTAGTCCTCAATGGGTAAAGGAATAATCCGGTTTGTTGGTCTGGTCAGGACACCTGTGGGGGTTTTCACGGTCACCACACGCACGACGCCGTCTTTGCCTGGTTGTAGAGTTAGTATACGACCGCGACGCCATTCCAACGGAGGAACGTTGTCCTCTTTGAGGAGAACCAAGTCACCCACTGAAGGGGGTTCTACACGGGTAGTCCATTTCGGCCTTGTTTGCAGGGTTGAGAGGTATTGTACATGCCATCGCGACCAAAAGTGTTGCGTAATCTGCTGCACAAGCTGAAACCGAGTAAGCCGACTGATTTTGGCGTCATGCAACGGATACTCGGGAACCGCAGTTAAAGGTTGTCCAATAATAAAATGACCGGGCGTGAGCACCTCGAGGTCATTAGGGTCCGGGGATAAGGGACATAAAGGCCGCGAATTAAGGACCGCCTCAATTTTTGCAAAAACCGTCGTAAGCTCTTCGTATGTGAGTGGAGTATCTCCAACGACGCGTTTTAAATGGGCCTTGGCAGACTTAACTGCTGCTTCAAAAAGGCCACCCCAGTGTGGTGTGGTAGGGGGATCAAAAATCCAGGTTATTCCGCGTTTGGCCATTTCTGATCCTAGCATTAAGGTATTTTGGTTAAGGAAACAGTACACGTCTCGGAGATGATTATCTGCTCCTACATAATTTCTACCACAGTCCGAACGAATAAGGGAAGGGAGGCCGCGGCGAGAAGCGAACCGGGTAAGAGCCGCCATGAAGGCTTCTGTTGAGAGGTCGGACACTACCTCGAGATGGACGGCCTTAGTCGCGAGGCACACTAGGACACACAGGTAAGTTTTCACTAACTTTCTATTTCGAACCGCTTGTACTTTAGTGTAAAATGGCCCAGCAAAATCCGTGCCTACGCCTTGAAATGGGCGCGCAGCGGTTACCCGATCTTTAGGAAGGTCACCCATAAATGGTTGTCTAGTAAGGGCTTTCAAACGGTAACAAGGTAAGCATTTAAACACCACGTTATTAATTAACCGGCGAGCTGAAAGAATCCAGTACTCACGGGAAATTATTCCGCCTAAAGCACCTGGTGAGGCGTGTGAGTTTTCCTTATGATAGTGTGAGACTAGCAAATTTACAAAGCTGCCCCTTTTAGGGAGGAGGAGTGGGTGGCGAGCATCGAAAGGTAACTCAGCATGTTTTATGCGACCACCGACTCGTATAAGGCCGCTGTTGTCTAGGAAGGGGTTCAATCTACAAATAGGGGAATCAACTGTAGAGCCTCGTTTAAGAAGTTTAATTTCCTTAGAAAATGACTGGTTTTGTACTCGCTCAATGAGGAAGTAGAGTGCGGCTTTGCGTTCATTCACTGATAGGTATTGCAGAAAATCGCGTAGATGAGGTTGGCGAGTGTTACGTATAAACCGGAGAATGTAACCAGTCACACCTATCAACTTCTGGAACGAACTAAACTTATCCAGCAGGAAATCAGGGGAGGGAGGTGGAGTTACACTGGTGACTAAGAGACAACGTAGTCCAGGAAGTTCAGTGGGCTGAAGGGGTTCATGCTGTGGCCAGCTAGAGGGGGGTTTTAGTAACCATGAGGGGGACCACCAGAGCTCATGTTGTAGGAGCGCTTGCGGTGACATACCGCGAGAAGCACAGTCAGCAGGGTTTATGTTTCCGGGTACATGTCGCCAAGTAGAGGGAAACTTAGAATTATTAATTTGAGAGACTCGGTTCGCTTCAAAGGTTTGCAGCTCGTACGGTGAAGTGTTAAGCCAGGCAAGAACAATTTTGCTATCCGTCCAGGTGTAGATAGCGTCCAACACTATTACTTTCTGAAGGCAGGAGGTAACGTGTTGAACTAATTTTGACAGGAGCGAAGCTCCTTGCAATTCCATCTTCGGAATTGTTAAACGAGTCCGAACGGGGGCAACCTTTGTTTTGGACATTAACAAGTGGACGGAGCAATTATTTTGTTGGTCTACGGCTCGTAGGTACACGACAGCAGAAAACCCAGCCTCCGATGCGTCGCTGAACCCATGAAGCGTGTATGACGATGGTTCGTCAGGGGCAATACGCCGGGAGATCGATATTTTGTCGATGTTGACCAAGTCTTCAGCAAATGTCAGCCACTCCAATTTCAGTTCATGAATAAGAGGTTCATCCCAATTAAGACCAGAAAGCCAGAGGCGTTGGATAAACACCTTGGCCTTAAAGACAACAGGGGCTATCCAACCGCATGGATCAAAGGTTCGGGCTATCAACGAAAGAACTTTCCTTTTTGTAGGGTGATCATCAAAATCTATATGGGAAGAATAAGTAAAGGCATCAGTCACAGGATTAAATTGCACTCCGAGGACTGCTACTGTCTGCGGGTTCTCGCCGTCCTGGATGGTATGAAGGGGTTGAATGTGCCCCTGGGGTACATTGTCTAAAAGCTCGGGTCGATTCGAGAGCCACTTTCTCAACTCATACCCACCTGACCGCATCAAAGATTCTAGTTCGGACTTGAGGCAACGTGCCTCTTCAAGATTGGCAGCTCCAGTCAAACAGTCATCGACATATATATCGGTATCAATGACAGCAGCGGCTCGGGGAAATCTATCGCGTTCCAGCTCAGCTAACTCAAGGAGAACCCGGATTGCAATATAGGGGCTGGATCGCAAACCGTAAGTGTTAGTGTTTAGGTTATAAACGCAAAGAGGGTCAGATGGAGACTCGCGCCATAAGATCAGCTGATATCGCCTATCTTCAGGATTTACCCAGGACATGCGAAACATCATGCGGATGTCAGCAACAAATACGACGGCATGTCTGCGGAAATTTAGGAGAATATGGGAAATATCTCGCTGTAATTTGGGGCCTGTATGCAGACATTGATTGAGGGACACGCCATTAGTGGTAGGGCTGCTGCCGTCAAAAACGACTCTTATTTTATCTTTGTTTGCCAATTTAAAGACGCCGTGATGAGGGATGAAGTAATGTTCACTCGTTTGAAAGTCAAAAGGGGATAAGGACATATGGTTTAGGAGTATATATTCACGCATGAATTCTATATACTTAGATCGGAGTAAAGAATCAGCTTGTAGTCGCTTTTCTAAGTTAAAAAATCTTCTTTCTGCTATAGCACGAGATTCGCCGAGAGGGGGTCTATTACTTAAGAAGGGCAATCGTGTAACAAAGGTACCGTCAGGATTTCTTATAGTGTGCATTTTAAAAATATTTTCGCACTCAAGGTCCTGTGGATTTATATGAGGTAACTCAGGGGGCTCTTCTATTTTCCAGAACCTTTCAACTACCTGAGATAAGGAAACGCCAGTCATTAAAGGTTCGGAGGAAGTTAAATTCAAAACAGGACCGGAAATTATGTACCCAAAGACAGTGGATATAGCAGTTAAGCCGCTAGGCTCTAATTGTACTATGTTGGAGCGCAAAAGGGAGCCCAGTACGTCAGCACCTAGTAAGACGTCGACCGAGTTAGGTTGGTAAAATGAAACATCGGCAAGAGGCAAAGACTTAGTGCACGACTGAATGGATAAAGGTAACTCCACATCAGGATGCGTGCCGGCGATAGTATCAATTACCATGGCATTTGTGTTAACTATTGGGGAAGAAGTATTAACTGGTTTAAAGGTCAAGGAAACACAACCGCGCACGGGTACACAGGGTATATTACCTATGCCACGAACAAGCCCGGGAGACACTGGAGGTGCAAGGTGCATATTTAGTCGCGTAATAGCTAAATCAGTTGTAAGGAGGCAGCCTTGAGCACCGGTGTCGCAAAGTGCTCGCGCTTCAATGAAATGTCCGCTGGAAGACCTCACATTAATTAATGCAGTAGGGAGTAGGACAAAGTCAGTATTTACAACGATAGGGGGAGAAGGGGAGGATATGGAGGGGAGAGGGCAGTCTAGCTATTGTTGATTGTCGTGACGAGAGTCACTATACGGAGCTTGACGTGGTGAATAGGGGGACGCTGCACGTCTGCCTCTACTGGTGGTAGGGGTAGGGGAGCGTTGACTGCGACGAGGTGGTGGAGAAGAGAGTCGGGCTGGGAAACGCGCAGCGGCACGGTGCCAGGATCGGCAAGGCTCGGGCGGGGGAGAAGCGCGAGGCGAGGCTGTCGGTGTCGCCCGGGGGCTCGGGCGCGCAGGCGCATAGTAGTGACCACCCCCGCCCCTGCGAAAGCGCGGGGAGCCAGGGCGGGCCGGCTCGGACTGACGATGGAAGGCAACCGACCGAGAGGTCGGGGCAGGCGAGGAGGGGTATACTGGGTGACGAGGGTCATTAAAGCACAGGAGTGAATGATGCGTCGAGCGTCGGCAAGTATTGCAACGATAATCGCGTGCGCACGATGCTATTGGGTGCTTATCCAAACATCTGTAGCATAAACCATTTGTTTTTACAAAATTTGAACGCTCATGTGGTGAAATATCCAAAAAATCACGACATTCACGTAGGTAGTGGGATTGGCTAGAGCACATATAACATTTAGGCGTCCCAGGTACGCGTGAGTCTGCTTCAGCGACAAAATAGCGGCGCGGGTTTACCGCGGCGGGCGGGGTCCTCGGATGGGAAGCCGAGGCATCGACTATGGAGGTGTTTCCGACATTATCGTGATGGCGGCATTCTTCCTCTAAAAATGAAATTAATTGGTCAAATGTTGGGAGGTCTCTCTGACCGTCACCATGACGACGCTCGAAACGGGACTTTAAATCGGTCGGGAGTTTGCCAAAGCAAATGTGGACAAGAATATAGGACCACTGCCTGACCGGTAATTCGAGTCGCTCCAGGCAGCGGTACGCCGTAAGCAGGGGGTTGAGAAATAAGGCGCGGAGGCCAGTAAGCCTGTGGCTGATTTCGGGCAAGGTCATTATTTGGGAAATGTATGTATCCGCAAGAACCCGTGTATTATGGTATCTTCGTTTGAGTAGGTCTCGGGCTACACTGTAGTTACCAGCTTCAACACGTAAATGTTGTATCAAGCGTTTCGGTTCGTCAGATAAAGCGCTCATTAAATAGTGCATTTTGTGTGTAGGGAGTAGGTCAGTCCGAGAATCGACGACGCTGTCGAATTGGTCGATAAAACTAATCCAAGCGTCCGGGCGACCATTAAAATTTGGGATAGGGAGGTCAGGTAATTTCTGGCGACGAGGACGATCAAGGTCCAACCCCACTAAAGTGGCCCTATCAGTAGCTGGGCGGCTGGGGGTACTAGTAGCCATAGGAATAATTTCGTTGCGTTTTATTTTAATATCAACAACTTTATCACGCATTGATCGAATGAGTCCCTGAACATAACTGTACTCCTCCACATCGATGGCCTGGTCGAGCCCACCGAGGAGTTGGGCGCTGGCCTCACGGAACTCCTTATACTGTTCGTCGAGTTCACTGAGGAACACAAACAGTCGCGCATGATCCGCGGTATTAAGGAGTTGGTGCGCGTTTGCGATCCAGTCACTTGTCAATCTTAGAGTGCCCACGGACTTCCGATAATCTGCGGTCTCCGTGTACAACATAGACCTAATTGTATCATTATTTCCGCGTTCACTCATTTTAACTTGGCAACAGAATATTAACAAACAATTTACTCAAACAAAGAAGGTTTAACCATCAACACTTGAAAACAAGGTGCAAATTTAAACAAGAAAGGAATAGATAAAAGATAAGCGCCGGGAACGAGTTATGGGTCGAGAATGCAAAAAAAAACAGGCCGGCGGCCGGGCGTTAGGTGACTCGTCAATGTAATTGAACGTATTAAACGTTTGGTAATTAGGTATAACTACAATAAGATTTAGCAATCAATTATGATTTTGACGGAAAGTAATCTTGGGTAAATATTTAAGTACAAGAATGATCAATAAAGAGGGGATCTAACCACGCTCTGCTACCAAAAATGTTCAAAAACGGAGTAGGGCACACAAAATTTGGGAAAAACGTTAAATTTGTCAGGTCAGCGTGTACATACCTTGGAGCTGGGAGCTGTATCCTTTGCTGTTCCCGCGGGATAGGTGGAATTCACTGAGCACACACTGCACACACAGGCTATCAATAACACGCATCAAGTCGGTATGTCACGTAAGATTGATGTTTCTAAAGAGAGAGGGGAAGGGCGCGGGGTTCGGAGAAGCGCTGGGTAGTTATATTAAAATGGTTATGAACAATAGTTGCGTTCGTTTTTCCCATCCTGTACGTTATATTCTCTTATTATTTAAATCAGTGTTTATATAGTCAACCTGTTTATGTCTCTTCGTTCGTGTGTCACGTTGCCGCCCCTGAAATCCAGCGTCGCGGTTCATGCCGTGACATAGTGCTGAGTGGCGTCAATTCCGACGTCACGGAATCACCCATTAGGCAAGGCAACATTATGCTACAATAGTATTTTTTTATTGTTTAATTTGGTTTTCTGTTAGGCAATGAGCTTACACCCTGTCACTAATGGGTCATTATTCGAGCGTTTCAACCGCCTCACTTTTGTGGACATATTTTTGAAGAATTGGGCGTATATTTTGATGTCTTTTTTGGACCTTTGATAGATGTCCGGTAAACTTAGATACCTAATCAGAAACGAAATCCAAATCTGCAGCCACCTGTACAAAAATTTGACCACGTAAGTGATTCGGAACAAACGCCCAAATAATGACCCTAATACGCTAGTTAACATCTTAGCCTAATTGTGCAAAATGTGATTACAGAATTGTCAACAAGTTTTTAGAGTTGTAGCTAATTCTGTAGCTCTGCCTGAGAGAGGGGTCTCTGGGCGTGGGGCGTGGGTTTTCTGTGTTGCCATTCTTTGTTTGATGTTCAATTTATTCTGTTTTTATTCCTGTGGTCGTTGAATAAATGTTTCTATTTCTATTTATAGTGTTTTCAGGTTACAATGCACCCCCTTTTGAAGTTTACATTATACTGACGCAACCGTGCTACCGTGTGTTGTTTTGGTTTGGTGAACAATTAAGTGATTTGTATTGTATTGTTAGCGTTTGAGTGCCGGATTTAAAACGCTAAAAATCTCTGTAGATGTGTAGTCACTGGTATATACTTAAATGTGTTGTTTGATACTAGGCTACATGACACTTTTTCAAATTTTACCAATCTTTCCGGTTTTTGTAAGAGTCATCAGAGCTTTGCAGAGGTCAAAAATCAGAGTCAAACCCCAACATTGCTACTATGGGAAAAGCGGGACCCTATTACTTAGACTCCACTGTCCGTCTGTCTGTCTATCTGGCACCAGGTACCTCATGAACCGAACCATTTTCGCAGATGATGTATTTCTGTTGCCGATATAACAACAAATACTTAATACAGAATAAAATTAATATTAAAGAGGGGCTCCCATACAACAAACGTATTTTTTTTGCCGTTTATTGCTCGATATTAATAACGGCAACAGGAAGACGCTTGAAATATTCAAAGAATATTTAGTTGTATTATCACTTTAAAAATGAATAATGAAAATATAATAAAATATTTTTTTAAGAGGGCTCCCATGCAACAAACGTGATTTCTTATAGATCATGGTACGGAGTACTTCTTGCGCAATTCATATGATTGCTTGATATGTTAATTTTACAATAACCCGAAAGTTAATGTGTGTTCCACGAGCAAGCAATTTGGAAATATTTCCTCAAACACCTGAAAACAAACGTATAGCAAAATCCATTGCCATTAACGTTGGTCAAATTGTAAAAAGGCACAGTGCAGCGATCGTGCACGCTCCGTTGCACCGTAAACACGGCATTAGAGCCGCAATCACAACCGAGCACAGGCTGCCTATTCGTGGGGCGCACTAGAATCGCAATCCTTCCATATCCGATATATCGACGAATAAAACCGATTTGCTTCAAAACTAGCCTTTGCCCAAGGCATCTTTACATACCGATTTGGCACAGCGAGCTTTATGCTCCTCAGACAGTTATAATTTTATGCCGCTGTGACCAATCTCCGTGGTACTCGTACCAGCACGGTGTTGTTCAGACGCCTGTAATAGTCCGCTCTTTTCATCCAGGCATCGCAGCACCGTTACTAATGCGCCAATAATTCTAACGCTGTTTTAATAGCAACAATACTGTCTTAGCTATATTTCAAACATTCTTAGGGACATAATTGATCATTTATCTCGGTGTAAGTGCCTAGTAAAAGAACTTGTAAAACATGCCGTGCACACGGGCATGAGCAGCCCACGATAATAGCTGGAATGTGAGGCTCAGCGACATTTCTGTTGGTCCCGCTAGCTGCGGCTGATATTATATTCTAAAATTTTCAGAGAAATGGACAATACATAAGCGTAAGAGCAGGCGGCCATAAACAAAGTAAATTATAGATGCGAGAGAGCGGGATACAGCTTTATTGCAAAGCCGTTTACGAGCTTGTCGTCAATAGAGCTGTATAATGTATTTCCTTTTTTATTTTGTGCGAAAAAAGAGCCCTCGCCTCACACATTTATTGAACCATTTGAACTGCGTTGGTAGACAAGGATTCCTTCCGCTCCATAGCGAATAACTATCTTCAGCGCTTGGCGCTTTTAATTGTTATATTTTTATTGGCCTTAATATGTAATTGCCGCCAATAACTAAAAATGTCCAGATGATTTAAAGTTCCACTGACCCAGACATAACCGCCAATATAATTGTAATGGCATACAACGCTTCTATGCTGTTCATAGCTTCTATTTTCTCTTTCTCCAAGAACTATTACAGTCAGCATTCTCGCCCTAATATAAAACGGCTACCGACTTAAATTATGACATCCACTGATTTTTTAATACATATAAAAGCGTAATCGTAAATATCTATGAATGCTTGTCCACAGATTTAAAATGAGTTTTTTACGACTGGAAATAAATGTATTCCTTAAGGCTTCGAATGGCTTCTATTCGGCTCAGACTTGCCGTAAATAGTAATAAACGGGAGAGCAGTGAAAGCCAGAGGCGCACCCGAGCTGTCACATCAAAGCCTTTCAGCGTTCGGTCTTCATAAAGTCTCATTCAGCTTGACGTATATCGGTTTGGATGTAGGCGAGTATTCGAGAAATATGATTTGGTTGTCCTTTGCGTCGATGCGTCGGCTAAAATCATATTTCCCGATCGTAACTAAACATTTGGATAGGTAACTTGACCTGCATTCGACTGTTTTCGAACTGACACCTCGCCTGACCTGCTGACTTGTTCTTCATATAAATGCCAAATACCAGTCAATAAGTTGATGACTCATCATTAAATCACCATAATCGTCAATAAAGCCTTCAAACATGACTTTTGACTTTAAGCTACTACTTCAACACTGCTTTTACAGTGAGGTGAAGTTGATTATTTGTGTGTGCGTCCGACATTATCTATAAAAACACTGACCTGATTCCAAAACTTAATTCATTGATAAAGAGCTCCTTATTGTACCTATGTACAGTTTTACAAAGGCGTCTTATTTTTTTTCAAGCAGTATTAGTGGCCAAGAATATTACCTACTACATTTTTTTATTACACATGATTGAGTCAAATCTTGCATGACCACTTCAAATCATTTCCCGATTTCTAAAACTTGCCTGAATCTTTGTAATCACTGATTTATAACCGAAGAAAATACAATGAATGATGTACAGTCAACAGCATAAATATTAATGATCATTTATGTACCTTGTCACTTTAACGTTGTGTTTGAAATGTTATACAAAATTGTGAAACGATTGAAAGCGGCAAGGTACATAAATGATCACTTATTTATGCTGTTGACTGTACCTAATAAAAGAGTGATATCACAGCATCAGCTAATTATATAATACACTTGTTTCATAGAATGTCTCAATTTGGAGATTCCCAGTTTCTTTTCATTTCCTACGTTCACGATTTCCTAACAACAACAAAGCTTCAGCAGAAATTAGCATTCCGTGAAATTAAATTAGGTAAGAGTATTCTATGAATCGATTCAGCCCCCTGTTCGCCTCGCCGCTGTAGCTCACCCACACTCTAAACACGTCAGAACAAGACCTTCTGACTCTGATCAAACTAAAAGCTGGTCTTATAAGCCGGTTTCACTTGAGCATGTTCTCTGCAGGGCGGCAGTGACGGCGGTATCGTGGCACCCGCAGTCAGGGCTGCTGGCGTCCGTGGACCGCGGCAAGCGCGCCGTCGTCTGGGGCGACTTGTGACACGCCGACGTCTGCGACGCGCCCGTCTCGCCGGCACCGGTCCAGGTAACAACTGAAACATATAAAGAAAGTCTTCTCAAACATGCTTATGAAACTATTCACATTATTGAGCAATAAATAGGTCACGAAGTTCAACATTTATATTTTTATTTTTATTTTTTATTATGACATAGGAAGGCAAACGAGCACACAGGCCACCTAAAGGTAAGTGGAAACTGTGACCCATAGACATTCCCATTCACAAGACTGCAAATGCACTGCCAACCCTGAGGACTAAGATGGAATGCCTCTATGCTAGTCATTTCACCGGCTGTCTTATCCCCAAACCGGAACACAACAATGCGAACAACACTGCTGCTTGGCGGTAGGTTAATGGATAAGATGGTGGTACAGTCACCGGCATAAATAAGTTATCATTTATGAACCTAGTCACTTTAACGTCGTGTTTGAAATGTCATACGAAATTGTCAAACGATTAAAAACGACAAGGTATAGAAATCATCACTTATTCATGACGGTGACTGTACCAACCCGGACGGACCCTGCACAAGGTCCTCCCACAAGTAAAATTAAATTAAGTGCAACTCCAGTCTCCACCCCCACCAGCTTGACGACTGCTCTCCGGCCTCGGCCGGGCCGGTCGTTGCTTTCTTGTGTTGTAAACTTTTTAGGTTTTCTGCAGTTTGGATAAGACTTGACTTGTTTTTATTAAACACTTTACTAATGTTTATGCCAACGGTACACTACTGCATTTTCCATTTCGAACTTTTGTTCATTTATATTTACATTCATTGCTTTTGAATTACTTGAAATGTTCCTCAGTCTTAGATGGTTTGTAAGAATTGAACTCAATCATACTTACTTTTATTGCAGCAATAATAGGTATAGTAGGTTTCCAGTCGGAGGCTTCTGTTCTCTTAAATTGTGATAGTGCACAGTATAAATAATACTAGGGAATAGTAATTGCAAAGCTAATTAGCGCTGAATACCTTCATACGGAAGCCACCGCATTGATCAATAGCCAATAAGTAATTACGGCTAACCCAATTGTTACATTTGCAAATAAATCTACAATTGACCGTAAAGAACTTCATTATACCAATTTGGATGTTTTACAATTGACGCGCAATACAATAACGCCCGCGAGTGAAAGCGTTACTTTCGACTTTCATAAAGTTTTTGTTAAATGTGTGTATGGGTCTCGCCGCGGCCGGCCCATATTGTTCTCGCGACATGAATCCACCGGACTCGCGTACGACAACTCCTCGCCCAACCGTAAAAGTAATCGTTAATGGCTCTATTTTAAATGGTATCTCGAAATAATTGCTCTAATTACCAAACAGTTATGGTCTCTAATACCGTTCGATCGCAACCGTCTTGTCGCTAAAATCAAGCGGAAAATCTAATAGCCAGCACCCGATACGTGATCGGTGCGGTGATTTTATTTTTCAAAAATCACGCAGCCACTTTCGTTTCCCGTAGGGATCGTTTATCGATCACGGTGTTCTTATGTTTTTTGTCCCCAATATTGAACGTTGGTTGCACCGCTGTGCACGTAATAAGGTAAGTATTGGACGCTCTCTAAATTCTTAACGAGGAAACAAGCCTTGAAAATAGTTTGTATTGAAACTTTTTTATACGTAAACATCTTCCAATAAACGTCAACATTGTTAAGGTTTTTTCTCTGACATTCCCTATGAAACGATGCTTTATTTGCAATTGGAATAAACACCGTTCTTACAACGTGTCAACTTAATACATAATAGCTCCCATGAACGACGTCCGGTACTACAGCCATTAGGCCCAAACGCTTTCGTAAAACGGTAAGTGTCGTCGTGTAAACGTAAACGTCCCGATCATCGCGCTTAATTCGGAAATCGTCTCCAAACAGTGAATAATCTCCCGAGGCTGTTATTACGCTGTTAGCCCGCGAGGTGTCGCCGCGGAGTACCGTTGCCCGCGGCCCGAGATTCGGCGCCTAATGACGGACGTTGCCCGGAAATCGCAGATCTTAATCGTACCATGAAACACTACAACTGTCACAGTTTGACTCGTCCATTATAACAGGACTTCACCCACTGACGCTACACGATGCGTAATTACTCGTAATTACTAATCACGCCTAATTACACATCGAGCATTTGCAGTTGAACTGGCGATGGAAGCCCATCGCTGTCGAATATCGCGGCATGACATTCGCTCCGTTACCGTTATTCGGCTGGATTCGTATTACCGTTCTACTAATAATTATGTTTTTTGTATAAGGCTAAGGCCGGTAGTGACAGTGCACGCAACGCGGGCTGACCGCCTAATAGCTACTATTAGCAAATCTCTCTCTGAAATCGCAACAATGACCACGGAATACACCCATTGCCCGCTCCCATTCATTAAACTTTTTGCGATAGTCTCTTGTTTTAAATGTATGCCAATTTTTACGTTATACATTTCTTTTAAATAATTCCGCTGCAGGTGTACAGTGTATCTAATTATTGTGATTGAATTACATTAGTGTGCCGATTTGCTTTCATTTTATTTAATTTGCAGTCATTAGTGTCAGTAAACACATTCATGTGATGATCGATACAAATAGCAAATATATTTCACGTTAATTTGTTATAATATTGGGGTAATCAGAACTACTCGTAAATAAAAGTGTTAGTAGTAAAGCTACAGTGTATTTGTTTGTACAGTGTGTACGGTGTGTTTCACGGCTGTTATACAGAACCATTTTTAGGGTTCTGTACTGCAAAAGGAAAAAACGGAAACGGATCCTATAAGGGTATAGGATCACTTGGTTGTCTGTTCGTCGGTCCGTCTGTCTGTCAAGACTACTGATGTGCCAAAGGAAACTTTCCAAAATTGCGGAACATTTCATGTAGGAAATTTCGGAAACTTCTCACAATTTTGTATGGGGATTGAAACTTTCCGTTTCTTAAATTTAAATTTCCTATATTTATTGTGAAAGATTCCGGAAATTTCTTGCAACTTTTCCAACTTTTTGGAATCTTTCCGCAACTTGCACATCACTGGTCAAGACCCTTTATCTCGGGAACGCGTGCAGGTATCGAGTTGAAATTAAAACCATATACTCAAGTCTACAGTCCCTTGAAGCTGTGAAAAAAATATATTTATAAGTTAACGTAAAAAGAAAAACGGCCGTTTATTTCTATTATAACTAACTTGACCCCACTCTGCGTATATTTTGCTAATAGTGGATTCATAGTCACAGCCGTTTTTAGCGTACCTTTACTATCTCGTTATATTTTGTAGGGAACCCTCGGTATGCTAGTCCGACTCGCACTAGGACGGTTTTTTTATTATTATTAGAAGTAGAAGTAAGTCTTGACATGTCGTGTATAATGGTAGTTTAATTTCATGATTAGTGTATAATAAATGATATTTTTTTATTACTTCCACTGTCGACATCCCTATTGTCTTCTGTTTGTGCATTACATGATGTATGCACACACTTATGCAGAAGCAAAGTCGAACTGATTTGGGCTTGGCATCTGTTCGCCGCAGGCGCAAGTCCGCCGATACTGCCGATAATCGGCTAACAAGGTGTATAAATACTGAATTTCGAATCAATTCGAAATACCACAGACGTGTACAAATAATGGCCAGAATTCAATAAATAACGGTTATACGGCGCACTTAACCTATTAGCTTTAGCTGGCCTCTACCCCGCGCTTAGTTCTTAATTAACGTGGTTACTCCAGCCGGTGTTTATGGGGATGTTTAGTGTTGATGTGAACAATGCTTCTATGTGTAGTTAAGTTTTCATTTTATATCATAATTTCACGTTCCAAGATGTTGTTGAGTGTTTCTCATTTTGCTTTGCACGGGCGAAGTTGTAATGGGATAACTTAGTGAAATGGGGTATCCTAAGCGGCCCAGACGCTCGGTGTGCGTGCGGGAGAGCTCTCCAAACTACGGCGCAAATGATCTCTCGTCCGGGATGCCCGACCTGCTCCGAGCCAGATCTCCGAAGCGCGACGGACTTAACAACTGCAAGTTTTTGGTCGCGCAAAGGAAGAATGAACCATCGATACCAGAATAATAAGAACTGGATTGACACTCGTCAGAACGAAGCATGTTAAATAAAAGTCTGCTGTAATAAGTGTCGCAACTTAATCACTAGTATCAACTTTATAACTACAGCAAGAGAACTCTCAGTTAAGAGTTTTTTGGGCGTGACGCTAGGGGCGCTCTGAAATAGCCTTAATAACAATTATTGCTGCACATACTACAGTAATACCCAAGAAGGCGGCTAACTGCCTTGTAATAGTTTAAACATTTTAAATTCAATTTGGTTATCAATAGAGTATAGAATGCTTCATTACAGTTAACCGCCTGCTTTGGTTTACGGCAGCATAGTGCTCATGGCCATGTTGTTCCTTTTAGCTTCTTCTTGAATTATCAAGGTCTTACAGTCCTTCCAGTTCATCAATATCCTTCGGCTGAATAATAGCGACGGCCACTATTATCATATCGCATTTGCATGGTAATCTCAACCGACAATATATTTGTTACGCTTGTTTCATAAAACAATGTCAATCGCTATTCGGAACTCGTAGTACAGGGTAAAACAATACTGCCTTTTGACGTGTTATCGTATTGTCGACGATTTTAGCTCTTATTTACTTGACAGTAATGGTGGCCGAGTTGAAAACAATACCATTACGCCGGCCTTACACTTATAAGTTTTACTTGCGTAAGTAGGGACGCAGCTATTTGTGAGAATTAGATAGAAATATTTTATTCTCATTCTAACAGATAGCTGCGTCCCTACTTACGTAAGTCGTAAGGTTTCATTGTAAAGCCGGCCTTACACGTGACGTGAACGGCAATATGGCTTTACCTAGTAGATTATCCACCCTGTACTTTAATTTTGCTTAGAGATAACAAAGCTCTCCTTACCTTTTGCTTTTAGCAACATGTGTATGTGGATAAGTTATTTCCGGCTTTAGCCATAAAGACTCCCGTTGGGCCTCCGGGGCTTTTAGTGAGTGTCTCCTGTGAGTACGTCGAGTGCCGATTAGTTTGTTTGCCCATTTGTTTGCGCAGCACTCGCGACCATCTGCTTTATACAGTTAATGGGCGCCTAATGATGCCGACTGACTATTTGCACTATTATAGCGTTTTTATGAAATTGATCATTTATACTAGAAAATTACAAAAAAACTAGTTATTAAAGAAGTTTCCAAATGGGATGTACTGTTTTTGAAATAAATCTGGGTACTGACTCACATTAAAATACCTTAAATGTGATGTTTTTAAAGTCATTCGTATTTTACTATTTGACATCTACAAGACTTAAATCGAAATACATTACTGGGCTAACGGAGATGAATAAAATAAACTTAATTAAAATACAAAGTTCATGTTGTGTCTTAAAATTGAATATTTTTGAGATTTTTTTAAAAAAATGGGGGTAAATATTTTAAACAGTCACAATTCGACAAGATTTCAATTAAAAAAGACATCATTTAGTGTAAGGAATGGTCTTTGACTACCGAAAGGCTTAAAACTTTGTATCATCAATTGTAACGCGAGAATAAATAATACTGTCATTAAATTAAATTACAGTTCGTGGTGATAAACTTTCATTCGACTTTTGGTGCAGTCACATTTATTTCTGGGGTCCTATTGCAAAAGAGTACAAGTCGACTTAACTCGTAATAAAAACGGGTATATACATGAACTGAGTATACTAGACTTGAACCCTTTTTCACTGTCTTCAGAAGACTTATATTATCCTTTTTCACTAGGACCCTAGATTCAATATGTTCCTAACGCTATTGGAATAGACTATTGCTGGGATTTTAACTAGATTGTTTTTAACTAGTTTTTTTTTTATAAATATACCACCTGCCTACCTTGGTTAGTATTCCCAGTCTCTTAATAGCTTTCGGCTGGCTATCGCTATCACGCTTGCACTCGCAACTGACAGTATATGGGTCACTCGAGTGTCATAGAAAATCGAATATTGCCGATCGCTATTAAGAAAATGGTTGCACTGTAAGAACATAGAAGTTTAAAGAGGTCTCGGTAGCGAGGTTTTATTATCATTACCAATACAAAAGTACAATGATTATCCCGTTCAAAAAACTTATTTAAAATTGAGTTTTCATGTCTTTTATAGCCAATTGATGGATTAACTGTAAAATTAAATGATTGGTTGACAAACCAAAATCAAAAAATTGAAATTATCTTTCATTTTCTACCAACTTTTAAAAATATAATGAATATGAATAAAACGCTCAGTAGTGTTGTTTTTTCTAGGATTGCAGCGGGTCGAGAAAGCTCCGGCCTGCCCATTATCTTTTTGCGTGACTAAGTAACAATCATTCTGTTCGTGTAATATAATGCAAATAATTGCGGAGTTTCGGGAATTAAACCTTTGACCTGGCGGGAAGTTAGATTAGAAAATGACTTAAGTATTTTTCGTTTTATAATTTAAAAGGCGGAATAATTTTGAGACAATGTTATGTTAATAGTATGTAAGTTTTAAAACGCTCATAAAAAAAATGTTAAAACAGATTAGAGGTTTTCTTTTTGAATGTTTTTATTCGCATCTAAGTATTTTTATTAAAAAAAATAAAGTACATTTATTAGTGACACACAGACATCCAAATGGAAAAAAATACTGACAAAGATAAAAGAACTATTCGCATTTATGTAACAATGTAAATTTAAATAAGTATTATTTATTCATACAATAGTCACTGCCAAAAGCTGCTGTTACACCAGAGGGGGGGTAGACATAGGAATAGGGTTTGACACACTAATTAACCAAATTAGAGAAATAGACAACGATATATAGTATTCCCAGCTTCTTAATAGCTTTCGCTATCCATACCTCGAACAAATCATGCGAATGACGTAAAAATGACGTACCTAATTTTGCACACAGGATGATGTCTGTATTGCAACATCCGTATGTCATATTGCACGAAGTAACAGATTAACCGCGTATAATTTCAAGAAATCTATACAGAATTATCTGAATGATAGGATGATGTACTTAGTGAATAAAATAAATGTTACGAGATTTGTTTACGTAAGTACGATAATTGATAAGAAAAGTTAATTAATAAGTTAAAACTCACTGTTTTTGCATATTCACCATCAATGCATTTTTTAATGAAACTGCGGAATTTTTTATTTTGTAGTTGCACCCAGGGTATGTTTGCGGCAATCATAAAATTTGTGAGGTCCATGTTAAATTCACTTTGCGTTTTTTTTTGTTCTATGTTTTTGATGTGTTTGGTTGTCTCCAAATGCACTTTAATGTTGCTTATTTTCGGTGCTATGTTTTGATCACAGCACGAGCAATACACGTTTTTATCACGTATCTCCAAAAACGGAAAATTACAACAATATTCTTGTAAACGCGACATTCTTTTGCGTCTTTTAAAAAAATTGTAAAGAAAAATCTAAATAATTACGAAGTCACTTTATTGTTCAACTGAATGACAATGTCAGTCAAAGATGTTATGTACCTACTCGGCTCATGTTAAGTGGCGATATCGTTTTATTAAAGAGGTTGATAATTGATAAGTAGTAATTGTTTATGAAAATACTTTTTGAAATCATCCTATGAGTGGTTTGACGTCATCCGCATGATTTGTTCGAGGTATGGGCCTATCACTCTTGCACTCGCAACTGACAGTATATTTGTCACTCGTGTGTCATAGAAAAATGAAGATTGCCGATCGCTATTAGGAAAATGATAGCAGCAGATACATAGAACATCCAAGATTCATGAACAAACACATGACAACCGCCACTGACTTTCTATCTCACAAAAACCGCAACCCTCCATTCGTTTATCTAAAACGGCGCCGAACGCCGATATTTTGTGCGAGCGTGGCATTACATCCGTTGACGTCCTATTTTCATTAAAAGTTGACCCGGATTTGAGCGTAAAGCACTGAATGTATCAAGTTTGCTTTCTTCGCGATCCCATAACACCTGATAATCAATTTTGTGGTTTTCCTTACAGATTGAAACTCGAGCGCCGGCGGTCGAAGAAGGTGACGTCGACAGCGGCGAAGTGTTCGACTTCCTACGAGGCATCACTAATGATATACTCAACCGGTTTACTTGAAATAGCAGCAGTGTACGGAGTACAACACGTGAACTCTGTATACTCAGAACGGTATGCCAAGCACAATTTTGCTTAACGTTGGCATCAAATAAATATATATTATAGCGGTCAAGTAATGCGAAAAGTAACGCTTACAGGTGTAAGAAGTTTCTAAAAGCGTTATCGAACGCATCGGCCGCTTTATGACCTCTATGTTGTTATTCTTTCTCGTAATGATGGTTTGACGAGTTGTTTGACGAATCAGCCAAAGACTGGATGCGGGACTTACAAACAATACGAAGTTTCTCGTATCAAGAATTATTGGTCCACTGTTGCTCTCGTACGAACCAAAACGCTTATATACTCGAAACTATAATTAGATTCCAAAATCCTAACCTCAACCGACGCACATTCGCTGTGATTACTGCATTTTGGTTTAAGTCTAGGTATTTTTATCAATTAAACTGACCCTAATATTACTGGTTACACGAGTTCTCATTGATATGTTTATGAAATAATATTTTAATAAAGAAATAATCAAGATGGGAACTGTCAGATTTTGGAATCTAATTAGATTTTCGAGTATAGTTGGCTACCTATCACAAGGTTGAATTTCAGTAAACAACTCATTCGTTTGTCCAAATTTTCGTTAGAATATCATCGCAGTCAATTAATCATAGTGTTTAAACAAGCCTAACCTAACCTACAGGTTCTGTAGATATATCTCTTTAAACATTTTGAAAAGTTAATATAATGGCTTGGTAGCAATTTTTTAATTTGTGAATTTTCTGACAAATTAAGCAGTTAGGAAACAGTATTTCGGACTTATGGTAGGTAACCAACTACAATTAGCGTTGGTTCATTACCTCAATGGTTACGTTAAAGAATAAGATATTTAAAAAATACTAATGCTGATTACACATAGACGTAGATTATATGACAGTAAATTTTAAAATAAAATTACGTCCAAATGGAATATGCTTTTAGTAATGTTTAGCCTTAGCAAGCTTTTGTAAATTCAACCGAAAGATTGACTGATCACTCAAAAGGCGGTCGTCAATTTCTATAATATAATGTAACTGTATAAATAAAAATATATTATATATTCTGTAAATATTAATCTTAAAAAATGTTGTAACTTTACCTGTTGTAGTTCGGTTTACTAAATTAGACATTTGATAGAGTGACTAAATATAATTTAGGGTGTTCTATCTTTCCTATATTAGGCTTCCGTAAATAAAAGGGACCAACTCAGTCTGGTCCCCATCCTGTGGCAATGGGAAAGTAATTATTTTTAAAGTTTGTCTGCTGTATGCGCCAAACAAATAAAAGTAGTAAAGACCCTGTGTAAAGTTTCAGTACCATTTATTTTAGAGTTTTGTACCGAAACTCTTAACTCACAGCCATTAAATAAAAGTAGTTTTCGAAGAACAATATCTTTGTAGTTCATTGACAAATACCAGAATTAGCATATCTACGGAACCCTAATTGTAATGGAATAGATCTATTGTTTCTAAAACAAGCATTACAGCAATAATAGGTAAGGAAAATGAGTCAGGTAGCCAAAATGCTAGCCGTTACTTTAAATTGGCAGAATAGAAAATATGTTTTACATGAAGGGAATGTAAAATAACAAATGCCAACTCCCAAGGCGGCTGTGTGACTAATTAACGCGATATGAACTGTTAAGTCAAGCTAGTTGAATATTCAAAACAGACTAGACAGCTACTAAGTAAATAATTCATTAATATATTGTAAAACAAACTGCATTAACAGGTGGGTGCTATATTTCGAGTCACAATTTTTTTTTACGTTATTGTCATAAGATATTTTGATATTTAGCTACGTAACGGCAATAAATGTTGCTAAAATTCCGTTAGTTTTCATTTAAGGAGTAGATATTTCGGTATTCGGAAATAGTTAGAAAATAGTTACAGGACGTGACATAATTTCGTTAGGACTAGACAAGTTCGAATCTACAATAAGTAACGACTGTTGGTTCTAAAATATTGTATGGGATAAAGGCTAGCGGTGGACATATTAGCCCTCACTAAATTCTGGATCTGCCCTCGTTTCCGTATGGATTTCTGCAATCGTTTACTGTAGTAAAACGCAAGCCCTACAGAACGGTGAACTGCCCACACGCATAGAATAGTCTATACTCGTTATTTCAGTTCTAATAAAGTTTTACTACAGTTCCTCCTCTCAGTTTGATAGCAAATGTTATTCCATTATCTTTAACGAGTGGTCTTGTTTAAACGTAGAAAGTGTGTCAATAACTATGCGATCGAAATTGATGAAAACTGTACATAAAAATTGACATGACGGGCTCGTGTTCAACATTTGGCGCGATTCAATCACAACCACACGCATCGCTTGGTTAATTGTGTGAACCGTGTAATAGCGCCGATAGGAAGATCGTGAATATATACGGGAATGTCTGCCGTAACAATAGGAATGTTAAATGTCAGTGACTTATAATATTGTTTATCTCTATCTGCTGCGTCTGGTCCACGTGAGAACTAACTGGTGTTCTGCGTTCGGTTCTTCCGCGAAGATTCCTTCCCAAAGATAAGTTTACTGCACAAATGAACTTGCGAATTGTTTCAACAGAGTTCAAGTCGTAGCTACATATACCAATCCGTCCAGTTTTACCATAGATTTATACGTGGAATGAAAACGGTTTGCTGTTATTTAATAAGTTTCTGTCTCATTAGAAATTTTAGAGATGGGTATTTAATTAATTAAATAAGTGCTCTGACACCCTCAGGTAACTAATTGTCTAGTTATTCCTACTCAATAGATGAACAACCAGATTAATGCCTACCTGTAAAAAGGTAACCTAGGTAAAAAGGCATACACAATTACACACACATCCCATGTCTAAAATGATTTTTATATAATATTTTGCTTGACCTTCATATTTTACCTCAAAACAATCTAGATCAAGTACAGAACTTTTTAAAATCTTAAGAACGTTATACAATTTGGGCGAAACTTATATAAAAAAGCAGTTTAATTGATAGACTATGAATACTTTATTGTTAGAATTGCTACACGTATGACATCACAACGTTCTCGTAACACGGTATGACAGTATCAGTCAATGCGCTGGCGCTCATTAGCAAACAATGATACGTCAGCCAGTGCGTTCCTCGATTCCTTCACATCATAAAGACTGCTATGGATTTGCTTTGCCTTATTAAAATAAAGTTGTCATCAGCGCCTTAATCTAAAACCGGAATCATGCCGCGAACGAGTTTGACAGATACACTGCTGTCAGTTGTCAGTTCTGGATGTAATTTAAAATGTTTCAGTTTGGAATCGCCCAACGTGGTCCGGCAAGTCTATTACCGCATACAAACAGCAAAATAATGTAGGGATATTTTTGATCCTTAGACGTTTTTGATGTGTCTTAAGTGACAAATTATGCAAAGTTAATTTAATTGTATTTAATGGAAATAGATAACAATATAGTCTTACACATAGCAATATCATGTTTGTCAATTGTTTAAGAAATCATTGATTTACAACCACACCCGAAGATTGCAACCTTCAAGAACCTTCACCAGTTAACCTGGAATGGAATGGATGAAGTAAATAACGGACATCATTCACAACTTGATACAGGAACCGCTGTAACCCGCCTCGTTTATATTACTCCCATCTAACAAAAGCGTCACGATTATAAATCTTAATTCATATAAGCGTATGGTCGCGTTTGCTATAACGCCAAAGTTGCACTTGCGAAGGCAGTATTACACCGACATGACAGATTCAGCGTACGCATCAAGCCCTGCGATTAGGCGCAAGTGTCGTCATAAAAACATGCTAGTCACGGTAAACGCCCGAACTAATTGTGATAAGTTATCGCGTTCCGCGGCTCATTAGTACGAGAGATAGACGCTCGGGCACTGGGGCCGAACATAAATAAATATTACGCAGTCAACGGTAAAACGAGAAGCAGGCCAGTCAGATATTAATATCGGTGTGAGTATTCTCGAAATTTTAGCCTTAAGAAACTAGGTTCCAATTTTTAACCCAGCTTTTGGGCGCATTGCTAAATACAAAAAGAAATTTCGGTGACGTTTTTGGAATATGAAATCGCGGCGGCACTCGGCGCCGCCGGCGACACATCCATAATCCCGTGACGTGTTTTGACAACCGAGCTCCGCCATTTTTTGCGGGCAGTTTTTACAAGGTTTTTTACCGGGCGGGGCAACGACCCGCGCCATTTATAAGCGCTATTTTCACGTGGTAATTACACATGTATAACTGACACTTAATTACCCAAAACTGTTGCGCTCCCGCCCGGGACGCCTATCAAAGATCCCAATTCAGCGCCGCCGGTTTTAGATTAAGTTTCGCTCACCTTCCACCTCCGCTTTATTAGGTATGCTACGAGAATACCCAGTATCTATGCATTCCTAAACTTCCATACAAACGGCACAGTCCGAGCTCAGCTTGTCTCTCTACATACCTTTCTTGCCAATAAAACACTATACTCAAAATGATATTAAACAAACATTTGTTACGTGTAAGAATTATATTATAGCGATTTTATGCTAAAATTTCGCTGGCCACATTCTAAAGCTAGTCATTTCTAAGGCTTATAAGTTTTTTGCGTTATTCATGCATAAGTGATAGTTTCGGCTTTGATAAAATATTGTTTGCAGTTAGTGCTTTTATAGTTTTCTAACAGTTGATGGTCAAATGTATATGTTAATTAACTGGCAGGCATTGAAGCTCAATGCCTAAATAAAAGGAAGAAACGGGGAATCCAAACGATGTTAAATCTTCGTGACGGATATTTATACTTGAATTTATTGGTGAAGTCAAGAGGTTGTCGGTTGCTGCTCAGATACATGTACCGTTTAGAAAGTAAGCACAAATTAGGATACTGTAAGAGATAATATGTTATGTCCGATGACACAAAAAATGTTGACACCTGTGTTGAACTTAAATAATGTACCGCTGATATGGTGTTTACAACCGCACTCTGTTCGTTAAGGCTGGCTACATGTTTTATTCACCATGGCGATTACAGTTAGTGTTCACTAATGGACGCCGCGGTAACGCTCGTGCGCACGACATTTACGTATTTGTTATATTTTTGTACTTTGCGTGTTTACACAGTTCATCCGATTGATGCTGTTCAACTTGTGAACAAATGTGCCTTTCATTAGCCTTAAGTGGAGAGTGCTCGCGCCCGTGCCCTGCGTCGGTTGCTGAACAAGAAATAGTAGCTGAGGTACCTTTCCAACTATGGAATTTTACCCTTAATCAAGTATGTCCTTAATGCCCTAATTGTACAAACTCTTAGCTGCTTATTGTCCTTTTTAGTTGCCACTGGAAAAATGTAATGTGCCTGTGGATTTTAACTCGTTTCTTTTCAAGCTAAATATTTGCTAGCTCCGAAAAATCTCTACCGACTTTTGTAACTAAAGGTGTAAATTTTGGTGTGAATTCACTCCTTTTAATTTTTTCCGGACGTTGGCAGTCTAATATAATTAGGGTGCCAACAACCCCATATACTACGTTTTCTGTTCGTTTTCATGTTATGCCAAGTTTGTATGTATTTATTTGTAAGAAGCATAATATAGTTATAGTAATATTTTAGTTATATTCGAAGTACAGTTGGTCATTGCTGTGTCAAATAGACGATGTACATACTTTCATATTTTTGTATAAGATTTGTATGCAAACTGCTTGTAAATGTGCGTCGGTGTAGTTTACCTACTCAAATATTGACTTACGTCATCATAAGGACCTTTTCGTCATTTTTATTCTACGACTTGTACCTATTTTATTATGGAAAAATAAACATTATTATGTATAAATTAGTTTCATTTACTCATTACATCGAACAGTATAGCCGTTGTTCGATAGATCAAAGCCGGCGAATGCGAACCCATTGACGCCCTGTCAAATTAAGATTCATTTGGCTGAGAAATATTAGTAACCGTTATGCGTGATTTATTCAGGTGAAGCTATTAAGCATGTTATTACCGAGAAGCGCTGGTCATCACCCATTGACCTGGCCGTTGTCTAATTACACCACAACCCGAGGGTAGCCGCGAGCGCGCGTGTGTGTGTGAATGTAGACGGCGCGCGCCTGCCTTACGCTCCTCGCCCTTATTATGCCGGTAATGGCACAATATGGCCAATTAGTCCAACCAGCTGAGATTTACACCAGAACTCTACCACTTCGGTAGCACTAACCGCATTACCCGGACAATTACCTTCTCAAGTCTTTATCTTGGTAGAAATTTAATTTTGTTAATCACCCCGTAACGAGAAAAAAATGCATGCTGATGTATTTCTTATTAGAGAGCCAGACGCTGGTGTTCCGGGAATATGATTCATATCGAGCTTGATGTGTTGGGTTCGCGAGAACAATCAGCCGAGCTCATATTCAGGCCGCCGTACAAAAATTAAAACGGACAATAAATTGCTAAGTGCTATCTCCACCGGCACATGTGTCGGCTCAAACGAAATACCTGCCTACAGGTGTGTTTTATTATTCATTACTTTATTTTATCAAGATACCATCTTGACGGATGCGGACGTACCGGACACCATTACAATGGCCGGGATGTTTTCCTCTTGTTGTAATGGACTGCCCAATATCAGATTCTGTTGAAGCGACTCGTACAGCTAGGCGTTAGAAACCGATATAGCTGTGCAAAACAACACAAACAAAGATAACAGTATTCGCACATCGTTTGTATTAGTTTTTTGAAGGAGCAAAAAGCGTGTACGGTGTGAACCTATTATGGTGAGCAAATTGGACACGGCGTCGTAATTACGGCGTGCAATATTTAGGTAGTAATTTTGGGGGTCGAGGAGCGGGTATGTAATTGACAGGTGTATAGTGCTGGGAGACGTGACCCACTGCGGTAGCGGCGCTATTGAACGTAGATGTACCTACTACCTACTCGGTACCCTCAGACCACAACCTACAGACACCAATCAGTAGCCGAGCGCTCAACACCTCAGAATGGCCCGGAAACAATGGACGCGCGAAATCGATCGCGAATGTAAATCCGTTACTGGCGGATAGAAAACAGTGCACCAGATATTTTAATGGAATTCACGGTTATTATATTTCTGTATGTTGTTTATGTTGGTGGTGGTATATTAATGTAGGTACCTACCAAGTTCGACTTTATATCCTACTTGTTTTATCCAAACATCGTACCTTTATGTTGTTACAGATAAATACTATTTAAGAAGGAAATATAGTAGCAACTTTCTTAAAATATTGACTATATGTCCCGTGTCTCGTGTGGTTGCCGGGTTAGAATAGTGCCACTGCATGTCTTCCCGTGGATGTCATAAGAGGCGACTAAGAAAATATAGGCTGGTAGCACTGTTAGGCGATGGGCTTGCAACCTATCACTAATACTCTGGTAAACATAACACCTATTTGTGCAAAATGGGGTTACTGAATTATCACCAAATTTTTAAAGTTGTAGGTAATTCTGTAGGTCTGCCTGCCTCACTCTGGGATTACAGGCGTGGTGGTATGTATGTATGTGTATCTAGATTGTCTAGCATCAAAGTTTTGCTGTAAAAAAACGAAATATAATCTTCTTCTCTTCTTCTCTTCTGATCTTTAAGTGCTAGTAATACATAACTTCTTTAAGAATGGTGGACCTGAATATATAACTTTGTGGAACCACATTAAACAAAAATAAAAGTAGCTACCTACTTACATTTCCAGTGACAGCTTTAACCGGCCTGCATTTTGGTAGACCCGGATGCAGCCTCTCAAGCCTTCCGCTGCATCAATGGAGCCCGTTAGTTATTCAGAACATCTAATTATGTATTTTTTTGAATAGCTGAAAGATGTATGCGTATTTTCTGGTTTAAATCGTGGCTCTAATTAGAATGTTTGCGTCCGTGTGGGTCGCTAACGGTCTCCTTATTAGCTACACTTGGACCAATCGAACAGCCGATTTATTAGGTACAGGTAAAAAATATCCGCAGGCAAATTCGTTAACAGAACGATGTGTTTCTGAATCAATCTTGTTATTTAGTTGGACTGAAGCAATAGTAAAAGTGTTCTAACTTAATTTTCCTTGATCTTTTAAACAGCAGCTGCTACTATAGCAAAAAATAACAATAGGTATACAACATAATTCCATTTATTTATTTTTTAACACACTTACCTTAGCTTATTGTAGGTGACAAACAATGTAATCAAATCTCAGAATTCAACTTTAACCTAGTTCTAACTGTCGGATTAACTTGAAAAAGGTTTGTTTGGGTAAAAGTGTTGTCATTTGTATCTAAAAGTCATTCGTTGGTAGATCATTTCAAAGTAAACATAGGTATTTGTTTTGTTACCTAATGTAATTGCTCTTAAGTGCATCGGAGCCGAGATATTTAAATATGTAGATATACCTGGGATTACTTAAGTACCAAAAACTTAATACTTAAATCTTTAATATCACTATTATAAATACATGTGTATTTAGAGTATATTTACGAATACATGTTTATTTAGAAGTCCTCTAAACTATTTTAAGAAAATCATCCGTGGCCGCTAAAAAAAAGACAACTTTATTCGTAGGTGTACTCTTGCATTTTAGTGCATTACTATATTATATCACATGGTCAACTGTGCCCTACGCACTCATTACTAATCTAACTAGGCTTACCTCCGCGAGATGTTAATATATTACATTCTTATCGAAACGTTAAACCCTCAACTAATAGTCTATCTCGTTAGTTACCTAAGAACGTTAAACAGTGAGATTAAATAACTTTACTAAGCTGGCATCTCGCGCGCTAGAGCGCAAAATATATATTCCCTGGCAAAATATATATTCATCCCATGAGGCAAGTAAACGGAATCATTTTTCGCGAGCAGCTCAGACTTGACGAATGCTAACTCTAGACAAAAGCGCGACGGATTTGAAGTAAATCGTTGAGTCGTGACCGCGCCGTTTAATCATAAGCATCGACGCTAATTAGAGTACCTAGGTCGCGAACCCCTGGGACCGGTAATGAAAATCACAACTGAACCTAGTTGCGAGGAAAATTGCACTTGGCACAGAATTCCTCGGCATTATCAGGCTTTCTACTGGCTGTCCTCGCTGTTCCCCCAGTTCGCAGCCTTTAAGTTATTCGAGTTCATAACTAACGACGTCGGCCTCGCCGATTGATACAACGACTTATTTCTTTCCCCCACCTCGCTCGGAAGAAGTAGACGAGTCAATTGCGGTCGGGACATCGATTAAATCGACGGAGTTGTAGTAGTCGTAGTAAGTATCCATCGGATGCCATAACTCCCCGGAGCGCAGAGAACGAAGAGCAACGCTACAATTTATAGTACGCGCTATAATTACTTTCATATAGAGACAATATTGCTAAATCACAGAAGGTCAGAAAGATCGCTCGCTATATTAGTTCGCCAGGGGAACTGTTTACGATACTTATTATTCAATAAAACTGTCGGCGGCGGCGAATTATGTTGTTGCAGTGCTCGCTAGTTGAAGTCGCGCTGTCCGAGGAACTCGGTTTAAATCGGTCCACCTGTGCTTGCGCAGTAATGCGGCATGCGCGTCGCGCGTGCGCCGTCTTGCCGGAGAGGATGTGTCGGGAACTTTACATACGTTTGAAACTTATGTGAAGATTGTGAAGTATAATTAACAAGGAAATCTACGATTATCGTTTACTTTGGGATTTCTCGAATTCTTTATTGCTAGTTAGGAACGAACTAACTGCTTGTGAACCACAATGATTCGACCAATTAAAATCTTTTTTGTTATTGATATAAATTTGTAAGAAAATGTAGAGTTCGGAATATGCTTGAGATGTGTACTTGAATTAAATAAATATGAAGCATTGACCTAGTCCGGAACAGAGCCTTAGGCTCGAAGCTTTTACCGTGATGGGTACCAGGCAAAAATAAACAAACTTATATAGAGAAAACTCAGAACAAATACTCGCACTCATCAAAGAAATATTTGCCCTTACTGCAAGTGGAACCCGGGACCGCTAGCTCCATCGGCTATCCGAGTTGTATGCTCATCATGTCGTACACTCATTTATCGAAGTCATGAGGGCAAAATCTGCAACTGCTTCAAATTATAGTAACCCGTTAATTCAATAAATAACATTCCATTGTTCCTCTTTAGCAAGCTTTCATGCACTTTGCACAGTGTAAATGTAATGTTGATAGGGGTCCTATTCTCAGCGCGCGTTGTCATCCGCGCCTGTGCTGATTTATGGAGTTGGAGTTGCGCTGTGGGTCAGCAGGGCGTGGGGCGAGACCGGCCGTACCATGGAACCTTCTGGAAAATACGGCAATTTCGAGGGTCTGTATTTATTTGCCGTAGTTATTTTTGGTCATAGCGTGTTTTAAGTCAAAAAAGTATTTCTTGATCCTCATGATCTTGGCCTTCCAAAGGATTTAGATTTAATGATGTTCTTCATTAGTATCAAATATGCAAAATATCAGTTACCAAAACTTTCAAGATTTTGGTTTAAAAAAAGTGTCGTATAATCATATTTAGTAAAAGTAGGTATAATACGTGTGACATACGCTTGGTAGGCAAGAAAAATAACTGATGCAAAACCTTTTTTTTAGGCAAAATCTTTTAAGTTTTGGGTTTTGATTTTTTTAAATAATTTTAACTGATGTAGAGCCCTCTTCTAAACATCCATCCTGAAACTCGCTGGGGGAGAATCACTCAAACAGCTTATCCTAGCACGTCCTTTAACTAAAGATATTCTGTGAAACTTACGGTTTCTGCGATATAAAAATTTTGACTTTCGACATTCAATAATAATAAATAATAATATTTTCTCCCACATGCTCGGAAATGTTAACCTTACTGTTGTAAAATTAGCCCGCGAAGTTCCGAGTTCCAGGCCCAGGCAAAATAAAAAAAAAAAAGTTATTATTTACCAGCGGCAGCGGCCGCGAAAATGTATACAAATTTCATAACGTACCCGGTTTTTTACTTTTTAAAACCATATTTGGACTATGATAACTAACTCCAAACAGCCAAACACTCGTACAATTCAAAATTCTTCCATGTTTATTTACTTTTTAAATGTCATAGACTAAAAAGGTAAACGCCGTTTATCGCGTTTACAGCGCATTTACCAGTGTCAAATAGTTTTACTTTTTTTAAAACGTTCTGCGTTTAGAATTACAAAAATTAAGCGGGAATCGGGAATACTTTTTTCTTAGGGAAGTTTAAGTACAGTACGTATTATTTTTGTTTCGCGAAAATACAAAAGTAAAATGAGTAATGCCATTTGCCTTCGTCATATTATCACATCGTATTTGACTTGATTTTGTTAATACATTTGAATACATATTATATCAAACCTGAAATTTTGTTTAATTTCCTCGCATTGTTAGAGAAAAGCACTATACAAGCCTCGACCAGGAAGGGCGGTTGCTGGACTCGTATATAGCGTGGCCTCGACTGCGTCTCGGCCACGCTAACTCTACTCGTCCCGCAACGGCCTACTTCCTGGTCTGTGCAGTAATGTACTATATAATGGCTGATGAATCAGAATATTCATATTATTGTCCTTTTCGTACCTACCTAACCTACCACAAGATGAACAAACGACCGACCTGGGGAAGATCGCGGGAACCGATTAATGCGAGAAGCACAAATCTGACCGTCGTGCAGATCCTTGGAGAAGGTCCAGCAGTAGATGTCTTTTGGCAAGTGTGATGACGAGGATGAATGAGAAACTATAACTTTTCTGTAAAGTCTGCTATAATCCATATATCTACTCGTACTTGTTAAAAGAGAGCAGTACATATCCGAAGGTCCTTTCTAATATTCGTGAAGTGTACACCTATAATAAAACCCGCTAAACTTCGCTCTTCTAACATAAAGAAAGTTGAAGACCAATCTTATATATCTATACTTCAAATACTAAAAGACTACAAATACTTGCTCAGTTTGTATCGGTTTCTCCAAAAAAGTATGAGACTCAAAAGAAACTTAAAGACTCCGTACATGGAGCGGATTGTTAAAACGTTAAAAGTAACAGTGTCGTCACGATATGGATGCTGGCCTAGTGGCTCGCTTCATTACTAGACAATTTGAAACTCATCGTATTGCGTTTACTCTCACTTCTCCATTCAGACGGTCCATTTGGATCGCATAATGAAGCGACTGGTTTCTGTTTTTACTAGAAATACATTACAGAATACCAATACCAATATATGTCCCAACACGCGATCAAATTGACATAATGCCCTTAATCACGTCGCCCTTTTATCTCTGTGGACAAATTGACCGTCGACAAACCAATTGGGCCCCGACGTATTGGCTACTACTTGGGTAACTACTAAAATATAGCTTAGATAAATAGAGTAATACTCTTAACTGGCATCTATACTTAGCAAAAGCTGTTAGATAAAGAATTTTTTTCAAACTCTTTTTTGCCAAGCTATAAAAAAATTAAAATAAGAACTGTACATGTCGACCATAAGCATTGAACAACGTAATGCTGGCCTATGTGAGCTGGATAAACAAGTGACTTTAGTGACTCCGATCGAACCCGTACGCGGTAAGTTTGTGAAGAAAACTCGTAGTAAGGCCAAGTTGCCGGAGGCCGCGCCTTTGACCCTCACAAACGACTACCTAGCTTCCCTCCTCACTTTGTTTGCGCACAGCCGCCGCACCTACCCTCTATAATTTCGCTAAACTAACCTAACCTAACCTCGCTCTCTGAACTTCAGCTCAGCTAACGCTTTTCGCAAATACCAACACTGTCAAGGTGTTCGGCATTGTTATAACTAGCGGGTAAAGCTAACGAGAACGGACTATAACCAGAACTACTTATCTGATTTAAATCTGAACAATTACATTTAGTTGAATTCAAACTTTTTACCGCATTGAATTCCAAATAAGTCAAAATTACGACGATAGTCGCCATCCAACAAAGCTCTAACAACGGCTTTAACAATAGAGTCAAATATGTTTATGACCACCTTATGTTCCGATGTACTTGATGGTGGCTGTAAACTGAACACCAGTCTGTAACGACATCATTGGGCTCGGACAGGCCGCGCCGGCGCCGTCTCCCACTCCCACGCCGCCCGTTTGACCCGCGCCTGAGCCCTCAACACGACCAGGGGGGTTACCGTGACATACTAAAGCAGTTCACTTTAGTTTGAGAGAAAGGGACGGAGCTTTATAACTGTTATAGCTCTGTCCCTTACTGTCAACTTCAACTAAACTGCTTTAGGATGTCATGGTAACCCCCCAGCTACTCGTAATGTCCCCGTTATCTCGTACTACCGCACACCCTACAGGGCCTACGCGTCTGCCAATAGAGAACTAGCACTCAAATTGGCTCAATGTCGTCGTTCAGTTCACGGAATAGGTTATTCCGAAGAGACCAGTTTTAAAAGCTTTGCTTTGTAGTGGGTTTAAAAGCAGTTGTTTCTTTTTCGTTTATTACATTTTAGAAAATTAATTAGTTCTGTATCACTGGGTGGGTGGTGGATTGAAGCGTTTCAAAAACGAGGCAAAGCAGATAAGTTTAATTGGAGCGAAGCGAATGAGAAGCGATCGAAGTGAGCGAACCTCCATTCTTCCCCGATTTGGATGTTCGTTGGTCCGCATACTCCTCCCAATCTATTAGAGATATCAGGATCAAACCCAGCCAGTAATACGTTTATACTCTGATTCAAATCGACTAGAACCATAACTAATAGTAGATTGTTCAACAAGGGACTAAAACAAGCCATACCTACTGACACGAGATGTTCAGCCACCCAAGCAGAGCGGGGTTGGCTATAGCTCGAGTGGCATTATGGTTGTTTAGTCTCGCTTCAAACACTACTTTTCACTTTGAATGCGAGGAAAATAACGCAGTTTTAAAATTTGTTCTGCGGTTTTTTTTGTTTTTTTGTGAAGTGACGCTTTAAATGCTTGCGTATTTAGCCAACTGAACTTGAAAATTATTTAAAAACTAATTGGACTATGCATAATAAACTGAATTCATCCTTAATATAATTAAATAGATTTATATTCGTAAACTTTAATCGTGTTTCACGAAATTAAGTTGTTTTTATTTATATATTCGCACAGCTGTCATTTTGAGGTTAATTCCATACCGAGAGATACTGAGAATGGCAATAATAATTAATAATCCATTTAAAAATAGCGTGATTGGATGTTTAGGATGGTTTAGGGGATTCCAAAGTAAATTAAAAAAAAACCCTAGTGATTAATAAGGAGCTTTAGTCCCGCATATGCAGATACTAAAGTAACATCTTAAGAGCATGAGAAGTGAAAGCTCCTTTAAAAATCAATTTCTCAGATCATCATTTTGTATGCAGTAATTTCCATGGTCTAAGACCACAATACCTTCGGTTCCACTAACCTGCTAGCTAAGCCTACCTTATATCGACTGAATGTGCTTAGAAGCTAGAAAATAGGCTAGGTCCTGTTAACTATCTATATTGGAGTCTTATACAAACGCGGTGCTATTATCCAGATTAACTTGGAGTTATTAGGTAAATATTAAATTACCGACTAGTTGTGGCACTTAATATCGTATCTAATCGAATAAGCTTTGTTCGCTCACATTTAACGTAGGTTGTTACACACAAGTAATGTTCACTGCGGGGCGGGAAACATTCCTGAATCATAGTCATGTTTCTGACCTAAAATGTAAATAATTGTATGTTTGTATGGTTATGCACTCGGTGTATTTCGGGATGTAAGAGTCAATGGGTTATTAAAAACCGGTCCCCGTCGCACAGTAGGTATTATATACCGATTTGAATTCGATTTAGGATCGATTCAGCGCGAGCCCAACTCACACTTGACCATTTTTCGGTAGCTATAGGTTTTTCTTCTATAGTCATACCAAATTTGACGTTTTGAAGGTATGTTATTTATTTTATTGGTTAGTCCGCGTAATATACCTACATATTGTTAAAAAAAAACCGCTATCTAATACGGTTCAAAACAGACAGGGAGAGAGGGACGGTGTAGGCTCCAGTAGTAGGGTGATGTATTTAAAGAAATAGCCGAAGAAGTCGTTTATCGCTACACATGGAAGAAAGTACCCCTATGTCCTTCCTCGGGGTTCACGCTGTCACTATACCAAATTATATCGAAATCGGTTCAGTGGCTTAGCCGTGACACCATAACAAGCAGACAAAGTTACTTTCACATTTATCTATCTATATTATTAGTGTGTATAGTTCGTGTAGATTATATTATTAATAAATGGTCGATAATCCGATGCGAATATACAAAAATGTATAAATATCGAACATTAATAATTTTGCAATTTAAGTTCGTATCGGATTCATCCACGGAGTAAGTATAATGGATTTTTCAATAAAATGTTTCTCAGATGATGTTTAAATGCTTCGTCGGTACCCTTACCATGAGTTACAATTTTATTACCGTACTCGCTAGCGAGTCGAATGCTCTGTCCCTCTCACTCTATAAGAATACTGCGAGATCTAGGAGAGACAGAGCATTCGACTCCCTAGCGAGTCTCGTTGGTACGTTAATGGTTAGTCACAGTAATTCGAACGTTCCTAGTAACGACAAAACCTGCAACCTCATCATCATCATCATCATGTCAGCCGAAAGACGTCCACTGCTGGACATAGGCCTCCCCCAAGGCTTTCCACTCAGACCGGTCTTGTGCTTTTCGCATCCACCGCGTTCCCGCGATCCTTACAAGGTCGTCACTCCATCTTGTTGGAGGCCTACCTACAGCTCGTCTCCCGGTCCGCGGACGGCACTCAAGAACCTTCTGACCCCATCGGCCATCAGTCCTGTGAGCGACCTGCAACCTACGTACACTAAAATGTTACCATTTGAATGGACGACATAGATTCGCCGGTAATCAAATTGCTGACAAATTAAGATTTGATTTGTTTTAGAGAATAACCCAGTACAAAATAAAACAAGAACATAAACATCGTCGGTATATTATAATAGTCCGTAAAATGGTTAGAAAATATCAATGCAGCCGCAATAAACCGGACATGACGATGTGCCGGTTAACGACGAGTCATTTCATTACACTAGCGAACATGTCCACTCAAGTTTACAGTCAAAATTAATTATTAATGTACAACCTGTAACTGTAAAGAATAATATGTTGTATTGTTGACGTGTTAAGCTGCAAACGTTGCTTTCGTCTTTTACTGTTAAAAGTAGGTATAAATTGTTAAAGGGTAGGTACTGTCTAGCAAAATTTTATACAAGACCTTGGTCTAATCTGGTTTTTTTTTTATGGCATAGGATGGCAAACGAGCACAGGCCTGATGGTAAGTGGAAACTGTGACCCATAGACATTCGCATTCACAAGACCGCAATCCTAATGCCTCTATGCTAGTCCGGCTGTCTTATCCCCAAACCGGAACACAACAATGCAAACACTGCTGCTTGGCGGTAGGTTGGTAGGGTAAGATGGTGGTACCAACCCGGACGGACCCTGCACAAGGTCCTCAAGGTGTACCTTATTATCTTATCTTATCGGTGGGGTCCTTACGGATACACTTCGACCCTATGGGATGTTTTGTGTAATGACCCCTCTTTTAGCGCTTAATCCAATGCAGACTCCACCCCTTCCAGAAAGCGGATAGTGGAGTGCAATGGCAGTGCCTTGAGTTCGTTCGGTTCTGGGTAGTCACAACACAACCGAGGATTTTTATTCTTACCCCAGCGAGGGCATCACATTCACACAATAAGTGTTTCACTGTTTCCGCCTCTTCGCCGCACATTCTATAAAGAAATACCTGAAAGATGTAATTTTACACTATTTCAAGGAATATGCTTATTGTAGACCATTATAAAAAAAACACAAGTTATTCATGTACTCTTAGGTATTCGAGTTCGTCATCTATTTAATCTTCGTATACTTATGCAAAATAAACGAAATTAATATCTTTAAATATTATTCGTTTAAACCTGAAGTACAATTTTAAGTACTTTCTAATTGCAAAAAAAAATACTTTTTATTATTTTACACACATTTCGAGCCGAAGCAACTTTAAGGGCCCGTTGTTTGATCAGTAGTTAAACTGACTAATCGTTAAAAAGCGTAACTAATGGTTAAAACTGAAGGAAATGTGTCAAATTTTCGATTTCTTTTTCGAATTTTAACAATTAGTTCAGTTAACTACTGATCTAACACAGGCCCTTAGTAACTCTTATTTAATCTGTGCTTTTACTTACACCTCTACTAAATTTACTATTCTGAGTTTATTTGCCTTAGCTTTTGTGCAGGCGCTTAAATAACAGAGCTTAAGAATTGGTATTACGAGTATAATTAATTATTTAGACCATAATGAAGTAATTTTAGCAAAACTATGAAAATAATAAATAAACCAGGAATATTTGCTTGTACTAGAAACAAGAACCCTTCGTTATCTTATCACCCTCCTCGTATCATACTCTCGATCGTGAGGTGCAGAGTTCAAGCCTTAGCGGTTGCCATGATATTGCAAATTGGAGTTTCTCTAACTTTAGTAAGTACATTACACTTGTACATGGAAGTGAACACATCGTGGGGAAATCTGCACATTCCAATGAGCGCGTAAAAGGATAATCCGATAAGGTCGAAAGGGCCCGTCAGTAAAAGATAAAAAAAGAATCCTTTCCCTACTTAGGTACTGCGGTTTCCCAGGCCTTAATCTACTCGAAGGGTGTCTTTTGAGAGTGACCTATAGCAATTCCAAAGTTTCGTTTCCTGGCTGTTTCGTTTACTAAATCATAAGTTAGAACTGTTTTTTTTCTAATAAATGTCAACACCTTCAGGGTTTTAAAGAGATTATGTATAGAACTTATAGGTAAGGTTCGGTATGTTTTATAGCAATCCCAAAAAGTTAAACGGATTAGGAGAAAAAGCTACTTTGGTACTTCTAAGTTATACAAATTTGGCAAATAAAACGGTAGGATAACAAAAAAATAGACAAAGAAAGGTCTGTAATCTTCTCTAAGATCGTTTTGTTAATATCAAACAAAAGTTTATCGTTAGACTGCCCTCGTTCTTCAAACAGCAGAGTGGGTTGAAGGATAAATTTAAGGTTAGGTCCGGTGTCTTATTCTTAACGCAGAATAAAAGATCGCGAAATAGATAACAGACGGGCAAATAATATTTCCTGAACTCTCTGAAGTTCTAAACTCAAACCAAACGTGCAAAGATAACTTGGCCACCTTACATTGTACGATTCATAATATAACTGAATGGGATACAATGGGATACAATGGGTACATAACACGCCGTATCCCTGCACAATGTGTTCGCTAGATTGTTATCAACCGGGAATCACGCTAACAAGTAAACGCTGGCAATGGGAGTGGGACCGCGCGGTGTACCGAATTCAATACAGTGCGGAAGCAAACAGCGACGCTGCGTAATCTGCCGGCTCCGCGCAAGTCCGAGATATTTGCTTGTATGCTAATGGCGCACCGTGCGACCAGCGAACAGCCTGATGTGATAATACCCCGCGTAGCCCATATAGAGTGATACCAACACGCGATACACGTGTAGATAAGGGCGATTGTCGGGCTGTAATAGAGACAAAGGGACAGGCGCAGCCCGCAACGGTAGTGGCGGATCATACCGCCCGTAATTATGCATTATCGCTTCACGTTTTTGCGCTGAAGTAGGCGATGTATGTATGTTTAAGTAGCTTTATGGCACACAAACAGATTGACAAATATCTGCAATCAATAAAACGCATGTGCGTATAACTCTGTCGCAATGGTGACGTATTAAACGACACGTCACTCAAGTTTTTGTGATGTGGTCTATCTTTTGGCGTTAGCCTACTTAGTAGTGACCCTGCGTATGAAGCTAGCGGTCCCGGGTTCGATTCTCGGTACCTACCTATCGGCAAATATTTGTGTGGGCAGCGCGAATATTTGCTTAGAGTCTTGGAGGTTTATGTATGGATGATAGAGGTTTACGTATACATGTAATGTAAGTATAGGTGGATGTTTCAATATAAGTATGTTTATCACTTGTGCTAAGTCAATTTGTGCGAGATTAACCCCTGATTTTATTATATTATTTATAGGGACAAGGTTGTAATTATGTTACAATCCTTTTTTGTCCGTAAATACGCAAAAAATTGATGATAACAATGAACAAAGGCGAATTTATCTCTTTAAGAGATCTCTTCCAGATAACTTTAACCGTGAAAGTATAAAATGTACTTTTAGGATGTAATAAATTGTTAAATCGGGGCTGCATAAAATGTAAAGACTAACTGATTGAAAATCGATTACGCCGGCCATTCGAGGGCACACCATAGCCAGCTATCTTTCCTATTAGAGGTTCATAATGTCCACTTTTCGGGCTTGCGATGATTATGAATTAAAAAACATTAACAGTGTAGGGTTCCGAAGCCGTTACTTCACAAAAACTATCTTAAAAAACAACAAGTATGTACTAATTCTCTATTTAAAGTTAAGTAAAGTTATTGTAAAGGTGATGTCTTAGGCCATTTTAACACGTATAAACACTTAAGACGCCTGTATCTCAGAACTAATCATGTCTATAAGTGTATTTCTATGGAACTTGCTAACTATGTAAACAAAAGACTTAACTTTGTTTTGTCACTATTTCTCCTTGAATTTTCACACCACCTCATCAAACACCATTGAAACCATAAACTATTGAAACGGTCGTTACTTTAAAATACAAAATCACCATATATAACTTTAACTTGGATATTTCATTAAAAGTTTAAATGGTTTCATAAGTTAGGTTATTAGGACCTGATGGGATGACGTTTTTGTTTCTTTTAAAATCTACAATTGTCTATGATGGGTAGTGTTGTGGCTAAAGTTGGCGATATATTAAGGCCCCTACACATTACCTAAATCACGCTGATCACACTCACAGATGATATAACGGCACCTTATGTAATAAATACTGGTGATATATCATCTTCAAGTACCGATTTTTCTTCAGATCGTCATTAAACAAATTAGAAATAAGTAACTACTTACTTTTTACTTTCGGTATTTTAATATTCGATATGGTTTGACATAAGTAAAGGAGTATTGCCCATCACTAGTAAATTCATCATTCAGAGACAATTTCAATATGGCGGTTTGTTTACATAGTTAGCAAGTTCCATAGAATTAGACCTTACTTAGCCTTGATAGTTTTCCTATACAATTCGTTATATATGCGCTTTTGTTGATGGTATTTTCAGATTTTTGGTATTTGTAGTATGGGCTGTAGGGGGGGGGGGGACACTTGACTCTAACAAAATTTAGCACTTTAAACCCCTACTAAACATAATACATACAGCCATTGAAATAAAGATCTACAGTCTATATTTTCTTAGGTACCTACTTGAGCTAAGTAGTAAACAAATATGGCGTATCTTTAAAGTTAGACATTTCATAGAGATGGGAATAATAGAGTGAATGTGTAAATTTATTTAGTGAATGAATGAAATGAGTGAAATACATATATAGGTTGGGTTCTTCAATACGATTGATATAGTGAATTTGACAGACTACAATTGCATGTGAGTAAGAGAGTGACACTAATAGTTGCTGGCCACATTTTGTAGTGAATACATGACCCGTTTAGAAGCTCCTTAAATTAACTACCATTTAATAAAATTTATAAAGACTACCTACACACGTAATAATAACTCTAACTTACTATTTAGTTTAAAAAGATAACTATATTCATTTATGTTTGGAATATTGTATATTAAAACCACCAAACAATTAAACCGTTGTTTAATGATTATTAATTCATTTCTTCCCATCCCTCTATGAAATGCCAAATTGACATTCAGTTTTGATAATCTGTGACAGGGAGTTTCGTGGAAATTATTATTTTATAAAATTATATTACTTGTAAGGATAATTTAAATCAATTTTTAGTAGAAATGAATTTGTATGTGTGTAAAGTAATGTCTATTATTTATTGTGGTACCATATATTTGATATATTGAGTGATTCTTTCGGAATGTCGTGATATGTGATCGGGTGATGTTTGTTTACATCTTAGCTCATGTAAGAAAAAATAGACTGTAGTGCAAAGGAAGTAAAGTAGAATTTCTTTTGTTTATATGACAAATTGTCAAATTAGAAAATTGACTTTAATTCATTCATAATAGATTCATATTCCTCTAACAGATTTCGTTGTATGGTGGCCTTAGGAGGTAAGTATTTCATAAACGGAGCCGTTAATGGAAAAATTGTTTCCACAAAGCCGCAATATTTTTGAAAGACCTATCCAACGACCCCCCACACTATGGGGTAGACGAAAAAAAAAAACCTTACGTTACGTGGAGGTACAATAAAAAAAAATTGTCAAGGTTTTGTTTTGTCACTTTGTTGGTGTGATTATTATGTATATTCATGGCAAATTACAGCTTTCTAGTACTAAGAGTCTTTGAGCTAGGCTGCGGACGGACGGACAGACGGTCATGGCGAAACTATAAGGGTAATTTTGGGTGTTGGGTAGTTACCTATACTTACAATACAGCAATTTAAATTTATTAAACACTCCGATATTTCGTAAGTATATTCGGAAAGTTAGACGTTTTATTTAAAAAAGTAAAATTCAAGAAACTATAGATTGGTCGATAGCATCGACAAACAGTGGTGTTCTCTCCCTACAAGTTGTCAATGACGCACCCAAAAATCCGGGCCCTAATTATTATGTATGAATTACCTTTAACTAAATATGACGTAGAACTAAAGATGACTAAATACCTATAAATGATGGTTTTTATGACATTAATTAACACTTTGAAATAGTAGATATAGTGTATTTCTATGGAACTTGCTAACTATGTAAACAAAAGACATAACTTTGTTTTGTCACTGTTTCTCCTTGAATTTTCACACCACCTCATTAAACACCATTGAAACCATAAACTATTGAAACGGTCGTTACTTTAAAATACAAAATCACCAAATATGTAACTCTATCTTGGATATTTCATTAAAAGTTTAAATTTTTTCATAAGTTAGGTTATTAGGACATGATGGGATGACGTTTTTGTTTCTTTTAAAATCTACAATTGACTATGATGGGTAGTGTTGTGGCTAAAGTTGGCGATATATTAAGGCCCCTACACATTACCTAACTCACGCTGATCACACTGACAGATGATATAACGGCACCTTTTGTAATAAATACTGGTGATATATCATCTTCAAGCACCGAATTTTCTTCAGATCGTGATTAAACAAATTAGAAATAAGTAACTACTTGTTTTTTAATTTCGGTATTTTATATTCGATATGGTTTGACATAAGTAAAGAAGTATTGCCCATCACTAGTAAATTCATCATTCAGAGACAATTTCAAAATGGCGGTTTGTTTACATAGTTAGCAAGTTCCATAGAATTAGACCTTACGTATTTATTCGTTAAGTTTTTTACAAACCATTTTTTTAAACTTCGCTTAGCCGCTAATTGCTGATTAGACTTAGTTAGTATGTATCTGTAGCAAGAAGTATGCGGTCCGGTCGCGCAGGCTCACTTCCTGCGCCGGACCGTATCCTGATTGGCAGCATAGCGCGTGCGCGCATCTCAGTTCTCTATAATTTAGACACCGTGTTTAGTCCAAGTGTATGCCTAAGCAATTATGAGAGTACGTAAAAAAGGAATCCCTGTAGGTTTCCATCTTAACGGTAATAAAATAATGAGATAGAGAAGGGTTCTATCCAGCAAAACTTTACTGCCCTTATTAATAAACGTGGAGTAACCGTCGAGTAGCTAAACCATGCTTTGTCCTTATCTGTCATATTCAAATGTCACAATGACAGATAAGGATAAAACATGGTTTAGCTACCCCACAGTTACTCCACGTTTATTAATAAGGCATACAAGTATGAAGATTGTATTTTAAAAAAAACTGGGTAAGTGAGTCGGACTCGCGCACCGAGGGTTCCGTATTTAAGATGACATGCTATGCATGCATAACTATAAAAGAAAATACTCGTTTTGTTATGAACTTTATATTCTGTGCAATAAGGTCCATTTTGACTAGCCTAAATTTTAATACAGATTTTCAAAGGTTTTTTATTATTTCTCAACAATTGTTTTTGTACATTTTTGGCTTCGGGCCGACATAGCCCGAAGAATAGCTGAACTGAAGTGGCATTGGGCGGGGCACATCGCACGCAGGACTGATGGCCGATGGGGTCAGAAGGTTCTTGAGTGGCGTCCGCGGACCGGGAGACGAGCTGTAGGTAGGCCTCCAACAAGATGGAGTGACGACCTTGTAAGGATCGCGGGAACGCGGTGGATGCGAAAAGCACAAGACCGGTCTGAGTGGAGAGCCTTGGGGGAGGCCTATGTCCAGCAGTGGACGTCTTTCGGCTGACATGATGATTTTTGGCTATTTATCAAAAAGTATTTATTTATCATCGTTATCGCGGGAGCAAAAACGATTTGACAGTAGTCAAAGATTATGACAAATAAGCAATAACAGAAGTGACACTCGTATCGAGAAACGTTTATACCTACGAGTTCAAAATGATGTATCATTTTATTTCAAATGTCTTACCTCCGTATTTGACTTGATTAGTAGTACATATTTAAAGAGACTAGATACGCAATCCTAACCTCAACCTCTTCAGTCACTTTTCCTGCTACTTTAGACATTTGTCATTCTTGATTGGTTTGATATGTACAAAAAGATACAAAAATATATCTAAATTAAATATGAATTATATTTAAAGAAATTAAACTAGTTCTGGGCAAAAATATTTGACTTAAAAATACTTGAGTTATTGACGTTGACTTATAAAAGCGTTTACTCAGTGTTAGACAAGTTTAATTGACTGTTTCCAGCGAAAATTTCGTGCAAGATATGAAGAACTTAGAGGCTTAGAGTGTATAGGCAGAATATTCCGTTTATACTGAACAGACATTCTGTTATATGTGTTCTTTAATAGATTTGTTTTTGCTCCCGTGATAACGATGTAATATTAACCACTAATAATATTAAGGGATTTTGGTGCACAGATAGTAAGGGTATAACGCAAAGAAAAATATTTTCTTTACTTTAATCTTCAAAATAACAATCATCACTACATAGTATAAAACAAAGTCGCTTGCGCTGTCTGTCCCTATGTATGCTTAAATCTTTAAAACTACGCAACGGATTTTGATGCGGTTTTTTTTAATAGATAGAGTGATTCTTAAGGAAGGTTTATATGTATAATACATTCCACGCGGGCGAAGCCGCGGGCGGGTCGTTAAAAATAAAAACAACTTTCGTTTTGAAATACGCTGTTATTTTTTTATTTTTTTTTGGGTTGTGCAGTTTCCTGCGATTAGTTTTTTTACATCCAACGACGCGTATTAGGGCGGCCACACACATACGGAATTCCGTTTCGGAATTTCGATTCGGAATTTCGAAGGCAGCTAAGTGCGGCCACATACATTCGGAAAAAAATCGAACGGGCGCCGCGCGTGTGGTAAAATGTATGTGGCTGTCCTTACATTTGCCCAGTGCACTACGTAAACGAAACGCACGCGAACGCGAAGCGACGACGCGAACTTTAAGCCTCATCCACATGCTTGGTGTTTGCCACAAACACAGTCAAACCACAACACTGCAGGACGCAACTATAATGTTAAAGTGTGCTTGATGTATTTTTATATCACTCTAACGTACAATTGCGTTCTGCGCTAGGGTGATGTTTAACCTAAGAATTAAATAAATACATAATTGACAACATTTAAAAAAAAGGCATTATTGTTTTTTCGCGTTTATAATAGCTGGTTAAAAATTAGACTACCCGTATTTCTTGGTTTTTCTTTATTTAACTTAAATTCGTCGTTAGTAATTTATTAAAGAAATAGTCATTAAAAAGACCGTATATACAAAGTTAGGAATACTAATGTCGTGATCTTAGCCTGATATAAAAAAAAAAAAAAAAAAGAACTGACTGTCATGTCATGTCACTCACTTGTCAATAATTCGCTGCCGTTCGTTCAAAAATTTGTTATTTTGCGTAATTTAATTAATTACATTATTTGTAGACGCCATTAAAATAAATAAATTATTTTGCGTTGAATCGAAAACGTGTCGTTAGAATCAAGTAATCCGTCAGACAGATAAAAAATTAACATGACAGTTGTATATGTTTTCCAATTCCTGTGGTAATAAATAGACTAAGGGCACTATAAGTGTATTCCTAACATTCACAATCCTACTTTTTTTACTGTTTTTCCTAAATATAAAAAAATCCAAAGATATTTTTACTGTAATCAGCAGTGTAAAATCTAGAAACGGTATTTTATTTTAGTACCTTATCACAAAATGAATTGTGGTCAATTATCAGGGGACACACACACCCACATTTACATTCACGCCTGTAATCCCAGAGTGGGGTTATATGCAGAGCTACAGAATTACCTTACAACTCTAAAAGCTTGTTGATAATTCTGTAACTATATTTTGCAAAATTAGGCTAAGATGTTTAAGGGGACAATTTTACAATAATTGACCTAGTCCTAAACTAAGCAAACTATGTGTGACGTGCGCGTGCATGCGTTTAAGACTAAGTGACCGTGCCATTAGTTTTGCCTTTTTTTGCAAATATTACAAAGTTATGTAAAATATGTTGAAATAAAGCATTATAATTATCTAATTTTGTAAAATATAAAATAAAATGAATTATGTGTTAGGAGAGTAAACTACTTGTGAAGATAGCTTTTGAGTTTGAGATCTTAGCAAAAAAAGAAATGTCTTGTCTATACCCATTTCTACGTCAACAGGCTTGACAATTCATTTATGTGTGAGTGACGAAAATGGTGCCTTTTTACCAGCTGGCATTCATTTTGTATTGATAAAAAATCAACACCATTGTTGACTAATTCTTTTGCATTCGCTATGGCGTCGGTCCTCGATTTAGTGAGACACTATCAACAATCGATAGAAAAATATCCCAACGATGAGACGAAAGTGAGTACGATTTCAGTAAACGTTCAGACGGGTCCTTTCCCACTTTCTGAAAATTTTAGGAAATTCCATTTGTTAAATTGCGTCGTACAATACAATATTATTGGTAGCTTGTTTGATATAGTTTTCGCACTGTCCGATGTGGTGTGGTGTGTGGTGGTGAATGTTAGCAGGAAAATAGTAAATAATATGCGTAAAATGGGAGATGTGAGTCGTTACGTTTTTGTTTGTGTCCACGTCGCTGAGTGGGATTGGTTGCGCAGGTGCTCAAAGCGATCGACAAGCTGTTTGGGCTGGATGTGACGGTGCAGCACCTACAGAGCACGGGCGTGGGGCGCACCGTCAACGCGCTGCGCAAGGAGCCGGGCGACGTGGGCCAGGCCGCGCGCGCCCTCGTCTACAAGTGGAAGGTCATGGTGGCGGCCGAGGAGAGCGACCACGAAGCCGATCAGAACAGTGACAGTGAGCTCGCCACATAGCTGCATGCATTTGTCTTTCACCTCAGTAGATATAATCATACATACACTTATAAGAAAAACTTAATGTAAATGTTACGTGCATGTAAATGTTAACCACTTGTCTGTGTGTTACATGTATGTTAATGCCAAATTTAATTATCCTAAATCAGCAACAAACTACAATGGACATGGAAATGGGAAGGATATGGATGACAATGCGAGTCAGAATAAAAGTAGAGTTAGTGATGCATCATATGAAAGATCTTCAAGCAATGAGCAGGCGAGAGGGCAGGTGAATGGAAACACAAGCGGGTCAAAAAGAAAGTATGACAGTAGTGAGGTAAGCATTTATAGTTATTTGTTTAATATGTTGAGTATCTCTAATAAATTAAGAGAATAATTTGTACTAAAATCTTAAATTGTATGTATTGCAGGAAGAAAATAGTAGCCATAAAAAGTCGAAACAATATAAGTCTAGTGTAAAAGAGGAATATGGAAGGTCTGGTAACATAAAGAAAGAAACGTCAGAATCTGACAATGATAGTCAAGATTCTGGACATTCACACAGTTCAGACAGTGAGAGTGAGATGTCAGAATCCTCAGAAGATGACAGAACAGCAAAACGAAAAATTAAAGCAGAACCAGTGGACAACCACAGATCTTCATCTAAGCATGCATCACACAACCATGTGGGCGAGAAAAAAGAAGCTTCTGTTTCTATGTCATCTAATCCAGATAAACATTCTCAAAGTCATAGTTCAGGATCAAAGCATTCATACGATAAGTCTTCATCAAGAGAAAGGTCACAGAGTTCGCACAAACATAAAAGTTCTAGTGACAAGGAACATCATTCTGAAACGAAACACAAGTCTGATAGTATTGTAGTCGACAAAGACAGCAAGAAAGATTCATCTAGTAAATCTAAAAGTTCATCTGACAGATACAGTCAATCGGAAAAGCATAGTAACTCTTCTGAAAAGCATAAAAGTTCCTCTGAAAAGCACAGAAGTTCCTCTGACAAACATAACAGTTCTTCTGAAAAGCATCACAGTTCTTCAGAGAAGTACAGAAGTTCTGAGAAACAAAAGTCTAGTTCACAAAAAGATAGCACATCAGATGATAAATATAAAGATAAATCTGACAAGAGTCAAAAACATGAAAGTAAGGTGGACAAGCACTCTAACCCGTCTCATAAATCAGATAAGGAAAAGCATAAGAGTTCTTCAGAGAAAGAAGCACAAAAACATAAGTCTAGGGAAAATAGCAGTAGTTCTAAAGAAAAACATAGTTCCTCTAGTAAGGAAAAGTCAAAAGATAGCGGCAGTTCTTCTAAAGAAAAGTCGAGTGATAGTCATAAGAGTGATAAGAAAGTATCATCCCATGAAAGCAAGTCCAAAGAAAGTAAGGATAAAACTAGTAAGAAGGATGACATCAGTAGTGAGAAAAGGTCTAAACATAAGTCTAGTTCATCTTCTCACAAAAGTGACCAGTCGAGCAGTAAGGGTACAGAAGATGTGTTGAAGGTGAAGTCAAAAGCTCCTCGTAGTGCGGACAGTGACGATGGAATTGATTGTGGATCAGGTAAGTTTTATTTGTGAAAATTTTTGCTTAATACTGAATTGTCTATGTAGCAAAATGTCTAGTGATACAAATTGACGAAGAAGCGAAATTTCAGGCATCACATTAGCATGTTTCTTAATTGACTTAACATACATAACGCAGAACATCAATATATATAATATATGTCCTAATTAAATAATGTCAAAATAGCTGATACCATGGATAGCATTGTCAAATCTTATCGAAAGCAGCCCAAGTAGGTTTATAGTCAAAATTAGGTAATTTCATTTTGGACCTTAAAAATTTTACATTGTACATACTTAGAATTGTTGTTATCTAGCTGTGTCACTTTCTAGACTTAATGCTAATTGTGTACTTGACGACTTTGCTCCCTCTCCATATCATCATCGTCTGTGAGGTACTTGGTAAGCCAGTGCCCCAGATATTTCAATTGGTATACCCTTTTTAAGGGGACACCGTGTCGCTTAGGCGGAGGCACGCTAGTAAACTTAATTTTCAGTAGGTACTTTATCATATAATAAAATAAAAAACGAAGAGTTTTATGCATACGCTCCAGCATGAGACGAATCCAATAACAAATAATGTATCAAAATCGTAAATAAGCGAGAATCAGTTTATATATCAACTTTTTTAGCATAAAAGAAAGTAAATTAAACATTGACACAATGCATCTGTCATTCATGTAAACATTGTCATTGTAAATAGACAGTACATTTCGTATTTTGTTAATTTTCTTGGTGTTACATTATATGTAGCCAACTCAAAACTTATATTCTCATGCTAAAGGACTTAAAACAGGTTTGTTTTTTATTTTACATTGTCATATCAAGTCAATGCAGGGGTTGGGTTACGTGACGTCACACAGTAGTTCTTAAAAAATATTTTTTCTGTACTTTATCTTAAAAACAAAGAGTTTTATGCCTCTCTCCAGCATGAGATGAATGCAATGACATATCGTTTATCAAAAACGGACCATAACTGTAAATCTTATGCCATGTTCAAAGTATATATGTCTATGGGTCACAGTGTCCACTTACCATCAGGTGGCCTGTGTGCTCGTTTGCCTTCCCATGCTATAAAAAAAAAATATATATATAAAGATAATTGTGGTAATTTGAGACATCTGAGTGGCAAGGTGGGAGGCAAAGGCTAGGCTTGATCCATTATTTTTTTAACATAAATGAAAATAAGGGTTTACCCTTGAAATATCGAAACTCATTTTATAGAACGATTCACACTAACCTAACCTATGGAACGAATGCTTAAGATAACCTGAAATCTATAAGGTTTCAACAGAAATTAGTCAATGAAATTAAATTCGGTGAAATGACACATTCAATGAAATGTTTGTCGATATTTCAAGCGGATCCCGAAAATAAGTAACTAAAATCCATAATAATAAACTAATCTTGACCAAAATACACCTCAGAAACATTGATGTGTATTTACTTTGATTTGTATTGAAGCAGGTACAGACGTAGGACTTAATTTGACATTATATTTTGTTGATTATGTTCACCTGAATAATTTCCTGATTGATGGATACAATAGCTTACTGAAGAAGCAACGTAAATACCTATTCCGGCCAAATAAGATGTCATATGATTATTCGTCTACTTCTAAATGTCAATCAAGATCGGTCCATTTTATCCATATTAAGTGTATTAAGAAGCAGACCAAAAAAATCATCATGTCTAATGGGGACTAAAAAACAATTTTCAGGTGCCAGTTTTGCTGAAGCTCTGGGAATGGTCAGCCCAGCCAAGCCCAAAAAGAAGGCAATGTCCTTCAAAGAAATGTCATCACCAACCTCATTCAATAATGATGTGAGTATATTTGTATGATTTGTTAGTTCTGCATACCTATGGTTTGCGGTTTTATTTCAAAGTGAAGAGGAAACCATTTTATAACCACAAAAGTTTTCAGTCTAGTGATTTTTATCATGAACATAAGTCATGGTCTTGTTATATTGTACCATTACGAAAATTTTAATCATACTATATCAATATTTTGGATTAATAATGGGTCCTCAAATAATTAATATAATTTTATTAAGCATTATACCCGCTAGTTTTACTGGTATGAGCAATAAAGATCAAATAATAAATCATGACTTCTGGTAAAGGCTGGCTGAAGCATTTTTTCTTACAGCCTATAAGGACTATCATAAGATCCAGCAAACTTACGTTCGCGCTCAGAATCCGTTAATGACGATAAGTCGAACGCGCTCGACCAATGACTTAATTCAAATTCAAAATCATTTATTTCGGACAAAGTCCATAACGTATTAGTAACATAGTATATTACTTAAATCTGGGGTTAGTTTTATGTTAATATACGTTTTTTAGATAACGTTTTTACATATAGGGGCACGTACCTGCACCTAATGCTTCAGCCGCGGTGAGTCCCACCGGTCGGCCAGCGAGCACGGGATAGTATTCCATTTTTAAACTTAAGTCTAACCAGTTTTCTACATTACAATATAAAACATAATCTTAATCTTCAACTGAATTTCAACACTATATCTTCCCAACTTCTGAAGAATAAGAGTAATAATAAGAGTAGACATAAGTTTAAAAGGTTAACCCAAGAACTGGTCCTCAGCTTAGCCCGGCGTCCATGCTGGCGCCGTGCGCGAGGCTGGCGCCGCTGCCGGCGCTGGAGATCTCGGCGCTGCCCGACATCTCGCCGCACTACCGGCCGCGGCCGCCGCCGCGCACCATGCCGCACTTCACCGAGGACGAAGCCCTGAGCGCCTCGATATCTTCGAAAAACCAAAGGTGAGGCTTTTATTTTTATACTGGAGGGCGCTGGCAACGTTGTACTAGTATAATTCGTTTTAATTCCCTCTTTATCCCGTTTAAAGCGGTTTTTTAATCTGGAACCTATAGCAGTATTCATCATGACTCTCTTACTCTTTTACTGCACTTTATGTCGCTCGTTCGTGCAATACCATAATATGCATAATAAAAGTCGCCAACAGCACGATTATTATATTATTTTATTGGAGGGGTCCTCACGCATACGATTCAACCCTATGGTATATTTTGTGTTATTACCATTAAAGGGCATTAAAAATACAAAGTGGTTTGGTTACAATGTTAATTTTGGTGAGATGTAAGCTAAGTAATAAATACTTTAACCGATTTTATTCATTTTCAGAACTAAAGTATACTCCGGCAATAAGGTTATAGGAAAAATTCCATCATTGTACGAGCTATGCGTCCAAGTACTCCAAGAGCACATAGACGGTAAGAGGTCCAAATCCTATCTACAATCCAAAATGTTCAAGGTTCCAAAATATCCCTAGTAACTTAGTACTTTGCAAAATTTCAAAATAATGTACGGATATTTTTGATCCTTACGCATTATTGATTTGTGTAATTGGGATACATCATGTATTTTTTTATCTTATAATTCGATAGCCAAAATGAATAAGATTCCTTTATCACTAAACCGGTTAAGTACCCTAACCCGACGCAAGTGTATGAAAAGAATTACGAGTGTGTAGATAGCGAGAGAAGTTTCTTTGAATCGTAGCAAGGGGAAGGAAGTGGTCTCCGCCTACCCCTACGGGAAAGAGGGGTGATTTTATATATGTATGTATCATTAATCATCATTAAATCTTATAAATATGCCTGTAATTGGACACAGTAATCTAAAATCAGAATAATTATTAGCAATGATCGAAATAAGCACAATAAGTTCGCCTAAATTTGCGTTCATACCAAATTCAATCAGTTATACAAATACAAATCACACGTAAGATAAAAGTAAAATTTTCAGGTGTATCCCAATTATTATACGTCTCACTTTGAGGAGATAATATATCCATGAATGAATAATTATTTCAGCGCTCGAATTCACTGGAGGCGTGCCATATGAAATCCTAAAACCGATCGTCGACAGAGCGACCCCGCAACAGCTGTTCGTTCTTGAATACCACAACCCGTATCTCACGGAGGACACGGACCATCTGTGGAAGGGCTTCTGCGAGAAGAACTTCCGCAATAAGAAGCGCCAGGAGATGGAGGCCTGGAGGGAGATGTATATAGTAAGTAGGAAACACTAATAGTCATTTGTTCTAATGCATCGTTTGTCCGAATTTTCGTTTGTCCTTAAGCCATTTCCGCTTGAATTTTAAACTTTAGTGTTGTTATAATTATATGACCCATTTTTACCCGCGGGAAATGGCTAAGCATACCCGGTCCGCCAATCACTTAAGAGGAGGTTACGGGGCTCGCCTTCAGGCGTGATAATACAAACTTGTCCTAATGTTTTTTTCGGATTCCGAGGTGCTACTTAGAAAGTAGGATATTGGAGAGAGATTCCTCGGCGTTTCAACGCCGTCTTTGTCGTCTTCGTATGTTATTCCAGGTAAAATTATTAAGTGTTTTGTTACGTAATAGAATCTACCCCAAGTACTACTGGTCTGATTATATTAACGTCAGAAGTGGCTGATAGTTACTTTTATATACCTATTGAAGATGACAATGACAGCGTTTAAAATTCGACTCGACTCACATAACAAAAAAGGTTAAAACGTATAGAACTTATATCGTAATATGAGCTTTAGAGTAGAGTGAATCTATCGCAATATTGTCGTTTCACTTCATTTGCCCAAATTTCACTCACTATATATGTATCACTATATTTGTGCAAATTGTGGTTACTGAATTATCAACAACTTTTTAAAGTTGTAATTCTGTAGCTCTGCCTAGCCCACTCTGGGATTACAGTCGTGAAGGTATGTATGTATTATATGTATCACTTACCATATTATTTATTGACCATAAAGGCATTTTTTCTGAAACCGTAATTTCAGGTAATTCTTACATGCCAATTTTCATGCCAGCCGAAAGACGTCCACTGCTGGACATAGGCCTCCCCCAAGGCTCTCCACTCAGACCGGTCTTGTGCTTTTCGCATCCACCGCTTTCCCGCGATCCTTACAAGGTCGTCACTCCATCTTGTTGGAGGCCTACCCACAGCTCGTGTCCCGGTCCGCGGACGCCACTCAAGAACCTTCTGACCCCATCGGCCATCAGTCCTGCGTGCGATGTGCCCCGCCCACTGCCACTTCAGTTTAGCTATTCTTCGGGCTATGTCGGTAACCTTAGTTCTCCTGCGGATGTCATCATTTCTGATTCTATCACGCAGAGAAACCCCGAGCATAGCCCTCTCCATAGCCCTCTGAGTGACCTTGAGCTTTCTTATGAGGCCCATCGTTAGCGCCCACGTCTCGGATCCGTAAGTCATCACTGGCAACACACACTGGTCAAAGACTTTTGACTTCAAACACTGCGGTAATTTGGACGAAAAGTTGCTGCGAAGCTTCCCGAACGCTGCCCAGCCGAGTCGGATTCGACGAGTGACCTCTTTCTCAAAGTTGGACCTACCTAACTGGACCGTTTGTCCCAGGTAAATATAGTCGTCAACAACTTCGAGCGCAGAGCCTCCGACTATCACGGGAGTTGGCGCGACATGGACGTTGGACATGACTTTCGTCTTGTCCATGTTCATTCTCAAGCCAACTCGGTCGGAAACTCTACTGAGGTCAGCGAGCATTGCACTGAGGTCCTCCATGGTCTCAGCCATAACTACGATATCGTCAGCGAATCGAAGGTGAGTCATGTACTCACCATTTATGTTGATGCCTCGTCCTTTCCAGCCCAGAACCTTAAAAGCATCCTCCAATGCAGCGGTGAACAGCTTCGGAGAGATCACATCTCTTTGTCTGACTCCCCGCTGCAGGGGAATAGGCTTCGTGCTCCGGTCCTGTAGTCGGACGGACATAGTTAGTTTATAGACATAGCATTCAACACTTCGATATAACGGTAGTCAACTTGGCACCGCTGGAGAGACTGCAGCACAGCCCATGTCTCGATCGAATCAAAGGCTTTCTCGTAGTCCACAAATGCAAGGCAAAGGGGGAGGTTATACTCTTCGGTCTTCTGTATAACCTGCCGCAACGCATGTATGTGGTCTACGGTACTATAGCCTTTTCGGAAACCGGCTTGTTCGGGAGGCTGGAAATCGTCAAACCTGCGCGCGAGACGATTTGTGAAGACCCTCGAAAACAGCTTGTAAACATGGCTCAGAAGTGAGATGGGTCTATAGTTCTTCAACAAAGATTTGTCGCCTTTCTTGAAGAACCACCACACCTCTGTTCCATGCTCTCGGCGTTTCTCCCTTCGTGGAGGACGGAGCTGAACAGCGTCTGAAGGCCCCTAAGGATGGGTTTACCACCCGCCTTCAGGAGTTCGGCTGTAATTCCGTCCTCACCTGGGGCTTTGCCATTCTTAAGCTGTTTGAGGGCCATACTAATCTCGTACAGGCTGATTTCGGGGAGATCTTCGGTATAGTGTCGGGTTAATCTAGCCCTCTTATCTTTAGCTAGATTTTCGACATGTACAGCTGTCCATAAAACTTCTCAACTTCCGCCAATAGCTCAGGTTTGGATGAAATGACTCTGCCGTCGTCGGTCTTCAGCTTCATCAATTGGCTTTGGCCAACAGACAGATCCCTGGCAAACACCTTATACTTTAGTATTGAATCGGCGTATATCACGCTTCAGAGACTTCGAGATCAGTCTGTTGAGCTGCCGATAGCGACTAGCGTCATCAGAGGACTGCAGAATCATTTCGCGCCTCACCTCCATGAGCCTAAGGGTGGAGTCCGAGAGCTTCCTGGTTTTTGTTCGGCGGATCTTGAAGAACTTAGACCCGACCGTTTGGACAGCTTCCACAAACCCGTCGTTATAATCGTCCACGTCGCTGTATACCCATATGACCTTCAACGAATATCGTTGGGTCATTCTGAGTACAAGGCACGCTACCCTGCTCGACACGCTCTCTATCTTCACCACGTTGTTCACGAAGGACTTGTGGACGATAAACCCGACACCTCCCTGGGACTGGTGGTCGCCCTCCCGGAAATAGAGCAAGTTACCGGACTTCAGGGTTATCATGTCCTCTCCCTCTCTACGGACTTCTGACAACCCTATGATTCCCCATCGTAACCTGCTCAATTCCTCTTCGAGTTCCAGCAACTTTTCGTCGGTCCGCAATGTTCGGCAGTTGTATGTTGCCAGGGCCAAAGGTCGTCGTTTCTGGTAGCCGGGTCTCTGCCGGAGATTACCTAAAGCACCCCTGCCCCGCCGTTACCATGGCCGCTACCGGAGCCAGGAATAGCGGGGCCGCCGGGGACTAGGGGTCTGGGCTGATGTCGTAAATTCATAATGGTTTGATCTAGAACCGTTGGGGGGAAAAATGCCGTAGTCGCCACGCTTGGCAAGCGGGTTGGCGACCGCAGTTATACCATGTAGTCCGCGGAGGACGCTGCTGCCCATCCTCCGGTTTATCCCTTAGTCGCCTCTTACAACACCCACGGGAAGAGATGGGGTGGTGCTATTCTCAGCCGGCACACACACGGCTAATAAGTTACATGCCAATAAGTTAAGTTAGTTTTATAAAAATCGGAATAGTTAACGGTTTTTAAAAAAATACCTTTATGGGAAATGAATGAATATTATGGCAAGTAAAACAATTATTGCAATTGAAATTCGAGCAAACGATAGAGAACCCAATATTGCATTTCACGCTTCTTGGGTTTGATGAGAATTGATGACGTTATTTACAGTTCTGAATTTGAAATGTGTTACAGAGATGCCAAGAAGAGCGGGAAGACAAACTGAAGTCCCTCACGGCCAATATTAGAATTGCCACGGAAGCGAAGAAGGCGCCCATCAAGCAAACCAAAATGGCTTACGTCGACTCCGTAGTAAAGCCGCCGCGGAACATACTTAGGAAACAAGTAAGTTCGTTATAATAGTAAATGTTCAATAACTTACTAGCCACTTAGCAAGTAACTGGAGGGGTAATCGGCCCTCCACTTACTTGCTAAGTAGCTACTTTATAACAATACTGTCAGCGTAGAAGTCGTTGGTCGCTATTTCCTCGAAAAATTTGTAATTTTATCAGTTAAAAAATACCCTATGTTGTATAGGTATCTCCCTATCCTTTGATTTTGGTTGAACTACTTATAGATACACAGGAAAACAAAACCAAACGAACAGATTTTTTCATTTATCATATTGGTTAGGTTAGGTTAGCCCAAAGGGTCTAAGGAATGTATAAAACATGAATTTTCATGCAATTATATAACAAAACAATGTGTATGAAAAAAAAGTGTCAGTCAATTATTATGAAATTTTGATTCAAGTCACCCGTTTTTCTAACAAATAAAAGTTTGGCAAAGATCTAAAAAATCAGATTTAAAGGGTCTAGCAGGCTAAGGAAGGAGAAGTGGCCCCTGTGACGAATATCGGATTTTTATAATGTCATTTGTTGGCTATCTCATAATATAGAAACACGCTAACTTTCAGCCCCCTATCTTGAACCGTCACCGAGATACAGTCAAAAACGTCATTTTATGGACACATTTTTCAAAGTCGTTTTTCTCCTGAACTATATAAGGTAGAGCAATCAAACCAAATCATAGCTACAAAGGAAGGGTAGGAATATAACTCAGATTTTTTTAAATATTTAATTCCATGAAAAAATAATGATTTAAATGTCAGAGAATTTTTTGACAGCACTTTTCAACAAGTATTTGTAAAGGTACAGCTACGGAAAAAATCACATTAACTGCTAATAGTATTAGCTAGTACCATGCGAAAAATCAATTCAATATAATTGGTGCAACATACTTAAAAAAAAAAAAACCAATTGACCTAGTCCCAAACTAAGCTCTAGGCTTGTACTATGGGTACTAGACAACGATATAAATACTTATATAGAGAAATAAATACTTAAATACATAGAAAACATCCATGACTCAGGAACAAATATTCGCACTCATCACACAAATATCTGCCCTTACCGGGATTTGAACCCAGGACCGCTCGCTTCGTAGGCAGGGTCACTACCAACTAGGCCAGCGCAATATTAGTTACAATATTTTCCACAGAAGGTTTTTATCTATAATAAATTCTGCTTTATTTATCTACGGTGTTACAGAAAACTCACATAAAACGGGTCGTTCGCTAGTTCTATATTAATTAAGGTTTTGATTAACGTAAAAGTTTATGAAGAACACCTTTATTTATTTATTTAGGAAGTGCCGTTATTACTGTCTCTCAGTAACAGAACTCATGTATCGACCGGGGAGGGGGCAGGGATGTCACAATGGTGGTTATATAGGAAGCGAAACCAGAGGCCGAGATTTTAAATTTGGTTTATCGGAGTCGAAATTCAAATGGGACTCAGAGTCGGAACCGAAGCGGGAGTCAGCTTCGAACCGAAGCGGGAGTCCGGTTCGGAATCGAAGCGAGAGTCGGATTCGAACCGAAGCGGGAGTCCGGTTCGGAATCGAAGCGAGAGTCGGCTTCGAACCGAAGCGGGAGTCCGGTTCGGAATCGAAGCGAGAGTCGGCTTCGAACCGAAGCGGGAGTCCGGTTCGGAATCGAAGCGAGAGTCGGATTCGAACCGAAGCGGGAGTCCGGTTCGGAATAGAAGCGAGAGTCGGATTCGAACCGAAGCGGGAGTCCGGTTCGGAATCGAAGCGAGAGTCGGATTCGAACCGAAGCGGGAGTCCGGTTCGGAATCGAAGCGAGAGTCGGATTCGAACCGAAGCGGGAGTCCGGTTCGGAATCGAAGCGAGAGTCGGATTCGAACCGAAGCGGGAGTCCGGTTCGGAATCGAAGCGAGAGTCGGATTCGAACCGAAGCGGGAGTCCGGTTCGGAATCGAAGCGACAGTCGGATTCGAACCGAAGCGGGAGTCCGGTTCGGAATAGAAGCGAGAGTCGGATTCGAACCGAAGCGGGAGTCCGGTTCGGAATCGAAGCGAGAGTCGGATTCGAACCGAAGCGGGAGTCCGGTTCGGAATCGAAGCGAGAGTCGGATTCGAACCGAAGCGGGAGTCCGGTTCGGAATCGAAGCGAGAGTCGGATTCGAACCGAAGCGGGAGTCCGGTTCGGAATCGAAGCGAGAGTCGGATTCGAACCGAAGCGGGAGTCCGGTTCGGAATCGAAGCGAGAGTCGGATTCGAACCGAAGCGGGAGTCCGGTTCGGAATCGAAGCGAGAGTCGGATTCGAACCGAAGCGGGAGTCCGGTTCGGAATCGAAGCGACAGTCGGATTCGAACCGAAGCGGGAGTCCGGTTCGGAATCGAAGCGAGAGTCGGATTCGAACCGAAGCGGGAGTCCGGTTCGGAATCGAAGCGAGAGTCGGATTCGAACCGAAGCGGGAGTCCGGTTCGGAATCGAAGCGAGAGTCGGATTCGAACCGAAGCGGGAGTCCGGTTCGGAATCGAAGCGACAGTCGGATTCGAACCGAAGCGGGAGTCCGGTTCGGAATAGAAGCGAGAGTCGGATTCGAACCGAAGCGGGAGTCCGGTTCGGAATCGAAGCGAGAGTCGGATTCGAACCGAAGCGGGAGTCCGGTTCGGAATCGAAGCGAGAGTCGGATTCGAACCGAAGCGGGAGTCCGGTTCGGAATCGAAGCGAGAGTCGGATTCGAACCGAAGCGGGAGTCCGGTTCGGAATCGAAGCGACAGTCGGATTCGAACCGAAGCGGGAGTCCGGTTCGGTCTCGAAGCGAGAGTCGGATTCGAACCGAAGCGGGAGACAAATTCGGAACCGAAAAGTTGGATTCGGATCCGAAGCGGGAGGCGGAGTCCTGGCCGTCGAGGGAAAGGTCGGGCCCCTGACGCCACCGTCAGCCGCAGACGGCCGTGTTAAAGATTAAAAATATACTTATTAATTAGGTCGTCATTTGCACATAGCGTAGGAAACGAGGTCGGCGTGTGTGTGAGTGACACATTAGTATTCGACGCAAGGCGTTCAAAAGGTGTAAGGCTGGGTGTGTGTGCAGGCGCAGCACGGCACGGCGCACGCGTCCACGGGCAGCCCGGCGGCGCGCGTGGCGGCGCTGGCGGGGCCCAACGTGCTGCGCGGCGGCCCCCCCCGCCCCGCGCCCGTGCTCGGCGCCGGCGTCTCCAAGCCGAAGAAGGCGCCGCTCATGGCCAAGGCGCTCCAGTTCATGCGGGGCCGCAAGCGATAGTAGACTGCGCCCCCGAAAAGGGTACTCGGGCCTCCAATTATTTATCCTGGCGCCGGTTCATTTTTCCTAGTTTGCCTCGGTTTCACCCGAGACGGATCCTCCTTATTTTGTCTCTTCGGTGGAGCTGTAATTTACTTTGTGTTTGTCTGTATTTACTCCTAGATGTCGACGGAGGGCTTCTCTGCCTTCTGGCCGAAATATGTTTGGCCGTTGTATCGTTTCCCCCCCCGTTTCGTTTGCCGCCCCGCTTTATTTCTGTAACTATAAATATTTCAGGATTTTCCTTAACCCTACCCTGACCTAACCTATAGGGTTCCCCGGGATAGCATTTCCGGTTACAGAAAAAAAAGCGGGTTCCCAAATGAAACAGTTGGAAAACGATACTGCGGCCGAACATATTTCGGCCAAAAGGCAGGATATCCGTTGAAATGCTGTCATAAATCCTGATGCCGCCGGCCCCGGTTTCGGCGGAGGTTTTTAACAGGATCGAATGGATGCTGTCTTGTATATTTGCACTGTCGGAACGAACGAGTGTTACGTTTTCCGTAATGATTTATATTGATAAAATTTTGTAACACTTAGTCCCCGTGGAATTTATTATAATTACTATTGGTATTTCGAAGAAATATCTCAATACTTTTATCACCTTCGCCCTCCTGGGAATATTTTCAGTCGATAGCTGAAATTCTAATATCGTTACCTTTCTTGAAATGTTTCAAGTCAGCCATAGCCTTTTTTTATTAACACAGTCGCGTCCGCGACTGTTGACACTGTATTTTTTTCTTTTACCGGTCGATATATCGTTCCTTTGCGAAGCCAAATATAGGCAGTGAACTAAGGTTATTAAATTGATCAAGAAACTTAAAGTAAGTCATTGTCTATATACTTTTAGTATATAGCTAAATATAATAATATTTTAGAAAGAGCTCAGTTGCGATTGACCATGCATTACATAGAGTTGGCTGATCCTATGGATAAGCCCATAAGTTATTTTGAATTAATCATGTCAGTTCATTGTTTAAATTGATTGTCATAGAACTAGACTGCGTTTAACATGTTGGAATGTGTGTTCATTTTGTTTACACAAGTTCTTTTAGTGTATTTTAGGTGTGCAGTGTTAAAACACTTTCGTAAGACAACATTTAAATTTCATCTTGTCGTTAATCTTAGGAATACTTATCCGGAATTTAGGTACCAAATTATTAGGGTTGCTGTGATATGTTTGAAATAAAACATAAAATGTTATGTGATTTAGGTACATATTTGAATTGTATACAATGCTGTTAACAACGCTTCAAGTTTAGTTAAGTACTTTAGCTAGTATAGTATTAAATAAACACCTTTCTGGACACACACGTCATCACAACTTTGCTTATTTATTCATTTTCGTGTAGCGGTTTCTATGTAATAAGCATTTGGTTACCCCACACCTCAAAGTGGCACTTGTGGAATCCCTTGCTACTGTAACTAGCAACTGGATTCACTTAGTTTATAACAAACTTAAAAAAGAAATAAAGTTTATAAACAAGGGTTAGGACATCTTGTAGCATACCACTTTGATTTTGGCCTTCACATTTCAAAATAAGCTAAAATTTTTAGTTTGGTTTATTCATACCAACTAAAATTTTCTGGTTCGTTATGTTGTTTTCACAGCAGCGGAAATATCATCCATACCAAAATTAATTCATTCATTGAATGCTGAACCGCTCCTCTGTGACAGCGTAACAGAAAACCAAGAAATGGGTTTGTATCAAGTTATTTATTGATCCTAATGCATTGTTTGGTCGAAAACGGTTTTTACAATTGAAATGTTTTTTTGTCGTCAGTTAATTTTGATGACAATAATGAAGGTCAAAATCAAGGTGGTATGTAAGTACAAATTAGGAATTGGCTACTCCATGGTTTTTAGAACAACGGTGTGCTATCAAATGTCCTAGCCCTAGTTTTAAATGTGTGGAATTTCCTAACGGATAAAGCACTACAGTGCGATAACTCTTAATAAAAGGGTTAGTTTATATTTCTCTTTCACTCGCTCTCATATGCTATTATGCTAGTCCACCCAATTTTACCCGAACACTACAAGACTTCGGCTGCCGGCCTTAAATGCATATTTACGTTCTTAAGATACGGCACCTAGAAAAGATTCGGGTTACATGCAGAGAATGCGTTAAGAGCTATCGCACTATACTGTACAGCAGCAAAAGAAGGTGGACAGGCGGAGAGCTCAAATCAATATACACACCACGGTCTTATTCTATTAATAAAAGAATTGTGTATACGAGTAGATATTTTGAGCTCTTCGGCTCCTCCTACTTTAGCTGTGGCATTTATCTATTTAAATAATCAGTGAAAGAAGTAACGTTTTTTTTAAGTGCGTGTAGAAAGTCATTGCTTTATACGAAATGAAGAGTTTAAGACATTGTAAATATTGCATTTTATAATTCTCACTTCTAAGCAAACATTTGTCTGCTGGTACTTACTGTAAATATCCTTATATTTAATTTATAATTTATCTGTTTGTGTGTTATGATTGTGATGATTGAATTGAATACAATAAAATGTAAAGAATATTAAGGTATTTATTTCACTCTGGCGATTTGGGAGTCGTTTATTTAATCTTACTAATGATGGTAAGTAAAGAAATGATCAATGAGTCAATAAGTTCTTTTATAATCTAGTGTATCTGCTCGACGCGGCCGCGTTAATTGATGTAAGTACTAAAGTAATAAATAAAACAAGTTAGTCATTCTATTGCGCTGCCTTTGAGTCATCTAATAAACTTGAGCTTCTCCTCAGGTATTTTTCCAGAAAGTTTAAAAATAGGCATTGTAAAACCTCTCTATAAAAAAGGTGATAAAGATAATATTGCAAATTACCGGCCAGTTGCTCTATTACCAATATTCTCAAAGATTTTCGAAAAACTAATTTACAAAGTCATTTATAATTGCTTAGATAAACATAACATACTAGTTAAGGAACAAAAAGGATTTAGAAACCACACTACAATTAACATGGCTATTTACGATTTAATATAAAGAAGAAGAAAACCATCATGTGCCATATACATGGACATGACGAAAGCTTTTGATCATGTTGATCACGACATAGGTACTTTGATGAATCTTGTAAAATCATTCCTGGAAAATAGAAAACAATACACCGAACTCAATCAAATATGTACAGTCACAAGAGAAGAGAAGAAATATACCTACGTCAACGAGTAGAATAATTAAATATGGGGTGCCTCAGGGAAGTGTCCTACAGTGTGACATAATTGTCAATAACCCTCACCTCACTCATGATACTTTTCGCTGATGACAATACCATATACATCGATATAAACACTAACCCTCTTACTTATAAACATGGAATAAGCTTGGAATAGTTTATGCCATGCTTTGTCTTTATCTGTAATTGTGACATTTGCATCTGACAGATAGTGACAAAGCATGGCATAAACTATTCCAAGCTTATTCCACGTTTATACGTAAACATTATTAATTGGTTGAATATGAATAATTTAAAAATTCATTTAAATGAAACCTGTTTCATGCAATTTTGTCAAAGAAAAACTGTTCCAAAACTAGATATCAATTTCAGAGGAGAGTTCATACGTAAAATAAATAACCATAAGTTTTTAGGATTACATATTGACAGTAACATGTCATGGGAGTCGCATTCCATAGAAACATGTAAAAAAATATGTTCATTTTCATACTTCATGCTTTATCCAAGTTAGCCAAAACAGCTGATCTAAAACCGTTGTTGACTGCATACCATGGCTTTGTTGGCTCAACCTTAAGATATGCAATTATATTTTGGGGCAATTTAAGGTACAAAGAAATGCTCTTTAGAGCCCAAAAGAGATGCATAAGAGCCATTAACATCATCTCAAAGCTGCCAACCTCACTTCAAGAGCCTCAAAATATTAACTTTGCCATGCTTATATATCTACGAAAGTTGTGTTTTTGTGAAATGTAATCCTACAATGTTCAAAAGTAAAGAACCAGCACAAGGCCATAATCTTCGCCCTCGGAGCCCTACATTGTGCATTGATCGCTGCAAAACTGCCCTGATGCAGAAGAATGTCGATGTCATGGCTCCTAGGCTATATAATAAATAAACTACCGGCAACATTAAAAAACTTGGGTGCAGACTCGTGGTCACACCAGGTACTTTTGGGGAATAAAAATGATTTCTGTCGAATTTCCGACCAAAGCGAGTACCCTCCTTCCCCACGACACTACTAAACCACACTACTGACCAATGATTTCCTATTTTTAATTCGAACTAAACGAAGTCGACGGAGCTCCGCTATCGCGGAGCTCCTACTTCTGGGTGGTTTGGCCCTCCGGGCCTGCTGCAAAACTAACATAACCTAAACCTACCTCATATTTTTGATACTAGTTTTGGTCAGTAGTGCGGTTTAGTAGTGCCGTGGGGAAGGCACCAGCGAGTAGCAGTGGTGTGACAACCTGGTGTGACCAAGAGTCTGCCCCTAAAAACTTGCCCGTTATTAAATTTAAAAATAAACTGTTTAACTACCTTATTAAGAAATGTTTTTATAGCATTAAAGAGTATTTAGACGAAGATTACGTTAGCGTTTAGTTGTTTTAGATTGTAGTAGTATATTCTTTGGGTCCATATTGACTTATATAAAATGTTTACTCCTATTTTTTGTTTTACTACCGTTTTGTATTCATAATAATCACTCTTCATAATTTTTTTCCTCATACTTTTTGTTTACATACATTTTTGTTCCTACCAACGGAACTCAAGCTCATAGTCATAACAGACAGTTATCATATTTTTTTTATTAATATTGTCGTTACTAAGAACATACTGAACTCATATTTTTTTTATTCAGAACAGTTTCCTTCATAACAGACAGTTATCATAGTCATAACAGACAGTTATCATATTTTTTTTATTAATATTGTCATTGCTAAGAACATACTGAGCCTACCGTGTACTAGATACAACTGTCCTTCACCAATGCAATATTTTCAAGGGACGTGAAAAAAAATTACCTCGAAGGCTAAGGCGGGAGCGAAGCTAAGCTTCGCTCCCACCATAGTCTTCTAACCTAACCTATCCGAGTCGGTTCTGTCCAGAGAGGTCTTGCTCGCTCGCTTCGCTCGCTCGCCACCAGTAGGTAGATTGTTTTTAGTTCATTATTTTTATTGATATCCTTTTATTTATTTTTCCATTACCGGGACATAACACTATAAACGCAATGAAGGATGACGCTTTAAAAAACTTGGAAAAAAAAACAATACATATTATCGAGCACGCATATATACCTACACAATACATATTAGCATAAGAAAATATATGAAAACAAATATTAGTATACACAAATTTATGAATAAGCGTTATAAATTAGAATGCTTAGGACTTTCGATCGTTAGTATAAGAAAATATATGAAAACAAATATTATTATAAACTAGGTGTATGATTTGATTAGTGATATTATGAATTCAGATGATTATGAGTTTCGATCGTTAGTATTTTAAAAAAATATGAAGAATGATCATTATGATGTAAAATGGTATGCGAAACATTTTCGGACTTCCGATAATAGGACTTCAAAAGTTATGTGAGTAGATACGCACCCATATTCTTTTATTTTTATTTTTAAGCACTTGTTACATAAAATGTTTAACGTTAGATTAATATTTTTTGTTTATTTTCGTATGCTATTTAGGCACATCACAGCGGAAAAATTGTATTTAATACCGGTTTATTCCTGTGTTGACGAAATAAATATGGTTGGGGTATAGCAAAAGGGCGCAAGACTTAATTTTTTTTTTATGGAAGTGGTGTCATTATAACACCTATTTTTTATGATGCTATCGTATAGAAGACGCTAAAATAAGCGTGTTTTGTATGAGCAACTTTTCTCTAAACTTGATATTTACCGAGATATTGGGGTTCAAATGTCAGTCATTTTGAAGGGATCTGGGACAGGGAAATTTTGGAGTCGTGAAATTGATGTCAATATAACCCCTCATTTTTGTTAATAAATCCTATAAAACATGGTAAAATAAGCATGTTTTGTTATATAAACTTTTTTTCTCCGACCAAAACCGACTTGGTAAATATACCAAGATATTGGGGTTTGAGTGAAGTGGTGTTATTATAACACGAAGTTTTTATGATGCTATCGTATAGAGGACGCAAAAATATTGATCATTACCGAGATATTGGCTCCTAAATGGACATTTCCACATAAGTCCGAATCTAGGGCTCTCGCTGGTTAGGACGCGTGCCGACACTGCGCGCCCTAGAGTGTTTTTATAGAGCCGGAGGCAGTGACCGTGCGTCGTCATGCAAGGGCGGAAGGGCTGCTGTTCCCGCAGCGCCGGAGATACGGAAAATCACTATTACTGCCTTAGACTTATTTTTCTCTAAAATAATTTCATTCATAAAAATGGGGTGTTATATTGACCTAAATTACGCGACACCGAAAATTTACTAAGTCCGTGGCTCCTTGAAAGTAATGCCACGTAATGCTAATGATATTTAAACCCGAATTTTTCGGTAAATATGGATCGTAGGAAAAAAAGTGAAAGAGCAAAATATGTTTCTTTTAGCATGATTTACTGGATTCATTCATAAAAATGTAGTGTTATATTGACCTAAATTTTGCGACACCGAAAATTTTCCCAGTGAAAAAAAAATTTTTTTTACCCCCTCGAAACCACCCCCCCTATCACCCCCAACAACCCCTCCCCCCCCCCCCATATACCTGACCGTTGTTGGTGTAGTGTATTAGTGGTGGTATACCTACTTCACTCTTTTTGCAGTAGTGGAGAGAGTGATCTGGCCTCGCTAGCAGTGGGTCATACTTTAAGTTCGAAGGCCTCTGCCGAAGCTCTGGACGAATGGGTTAGCAGTCTTCAAATGAGTCCACCAGGTGACTAAGCTATTGGGCCTTGAGACATATTGTTCTGAGCTACACGCACAAGTTCTAAGAAAACTAAGATTCGTTAATGGAACTTTATTAAAATCACGTATAAGCAATAATTAATACATAACAATAGAAACCACAGCTAGTAGGTGTAATTTAACTCGGAACCAGTAGGGCATCAAGTTCGCATTGCGGCTTAACGATGGCGTGCTCGGGCTTGAAAAGGGACGCGTAGAATGCCGCGTTGCGGAGGCGGCGTTCCTGGGAGACTCCGGCTGCTTCTTGGCGATCCTCGGAGATCACGTCTTCCACCACGACTCTAAAACTCCCGCTTAGATCCTTCCCAAATTGAAAGAGAGACGGAAACATATTGTGCGAGTGGCTTCCACATTAAGTCGAGTGGCTCCCAACAGCATTTTCTTAATCTCCGATATTTAAAAAATACGTTTTAATTCGTGATAGGTAATCACCAGAAATAATTAATTAACGTCTTTATTACTAGTGTGTCAGATATTTTTGCGCCCAATGTTGGATAATATTTCAAATAAATGTTGTATATTAACAACATATTGCTGGAGACTGTACCTACTCGAACATTTTTTTTAATTGATGACATTGATGTGTCTATAGTTATAGGCATCAGTTAATTATAATAGGTTTTGTTGCTGATTTAACCACTAAACTAACTATATGTGACATGGAGTAAAACACATTTGAACCTGCGCCATTGATTTATCACTACATAGTATAAAACAAAGTCGCTTGCGCTGTCTGTCCCTATGTATGCTTAAATCTTTAAAACTACGCAACGGATTTTGATGCGGTTTTTTTTAATAGATAGAGTGATTCTTAAGGAAGGTTTATATGTATAATACATTCCACGCGGGCGAAGCCGCGGGCGGGTCGCTAGTTGATAATAAATTGAAAACGCAAGTTAATTATATTTCATGATTCAATCATCTGCATACAACTCAGACCCATATTATACCCATATGATGAATGACAAACAATAAATAAACTGTAAATAATAAGTTTCACTTAATCACTCTAGGATAACTTGAATCTTATTGTTAAATAACACTGTTTTTTTCAGAGACACTTGCCCCCCCAAGATTTGTAAAATAGTAGATTGTTTAACAAGGGACTGAATAGTAAGATAGATTGTCCTCTCTCACATATTCTAACATTGACAGCTGAAATGTGTGTAATTGTAATAACATGGCACACCTACACTCTTGAGGGAGGCTCGATATAAACTTCTAGTTTATTTTATATTTACCATAATTCACATCAAAATGACTTTAAACTGAATACAAACAATTGTATAAACAATGCACTAATAATGAGTCATACACTTTTAAAATAATAAATATAGGTAAATATAGTTACATAGTTCATAACTACACTAGGTTTTATAACAACAATTTCTTATAAGAAACTCAGTCTTTGTGTGCACTTGAATTGTGGTTGTCATTAGTCTGCAGGTGATCCTAAATTTCATATTTGGGTGAATTGCAAAAATATTGGGCTCAATTAAAAAATCCTTAACAATTCTTAACTTTTTCCTTTGTGTAACAAAGATTAGTCATATAATCATATGGATAATTTTTGTTACACAAAGAAAAAACAATGGAAGAAAGTTAACATTATCTCAATTATCTCCTTAACTATGTAAAATATTTTTGCAATTATCCCATTTATAAATTGCTAACATTATTGGGTTCTTACAGAAAAAAAAATGGTTTTTACTTACTTAATATAGAACCACATCAATATTTCTAAACTTGGACTTAAGCTGCTTTTCATAATCTGTATTTATAATTTGTGGACATTGATACAAAGCCAAAAACTTAAGGTTTTTATAATATTCTGAAATTATATCCACAATCACAGGGGAGATATTTCTTATCCTAGAAAGACTAAGACTTTCTAATTTTATTAATATTTTGCTGCCTAATGTTTTTAATAAACCCATTTCAGTAAAATTTATGTTATTCCATACTTGTAAGTGTTGGATATTTATGAGGTTAGAAAGTGCTATAAGGCCATCATCTGTCAGGTTCTCGCACCTTATGATAGCTAAATCCCTCAACATGGGACATTGCGACAGCAGCTTGAGGCATTTATCATCCACAGCATCTCCTCCATAAACATGGAAGGTGACTAAAATACCCTGTTTCGTTTTTATTAATTTTGTTACATATTCTACACTGAGATCCTTGATTTTTTCTATTAATATATGACTTAAATGGTTACAGTTAAGTAAAGTACCACAATTCATAGGACTTAAGCCAAAATCAGACAAGGCTAAATATTTTAACTCTTTAAAATAATCATACTTGACTTCCAGATCATCATTGCTTGTCATAAGTAAAGAATTTCTTAAATTGAGTTTCTTGAGATTTGGCCATCTTAAAATATCCTCTTCAAATTCCTTTGTCACACGGCACATAACTAGCTCAAGTGAGGTAAGGTTATAGCAGTTCTCTGTGATTGATTTGATAGAGGCGTAGCTGTAAACATATTGTAACTTCAAGCAGTATATGTACTTGCCGTGGGTTGATATTATTTCCAGATTTCTTTCACTAACTTCACTTTGGCCAGGCTTTCCTGAGTACACAATGACAATTTGTCTCCACATAGTCGCATCTTGGGATAGTTTTCGCCACCGTCTACAGACGTTTTCACATGACAATATTGATTCAAGTGGAAGATTTTTAAATATGAACACTATAATTTCATCAGGCAGTATTTCGGTCAAGTTGAGGCTTACTTCGTCTTCAGATACCATTTTTGGAGATTTTAGCTGTAAATTAATTAATTAATCAAATATTATAATATTAAATCAAGCAGAATTACGATAAACAAGTTATTATTTGTTCCTTACCTCACGTTGAATTTTCTCGTTCAATGTAATTAGTACATTCTTCGTGTGAAGTCTTCGTAAAAGTGCAAATCATTATACTTCTAATTACAGCTTAATGCGTAGCAAACATGTACGAACTTTATTTCATATCGCAGTTATTTTGAGAAATTCTTCATAAATGCGTTTCACACCATACGTCACAACACAAACCAAACAGATAGATTGTGCCAAAAATGCCAAAATACCTAGTTGTCAAAAATGACAACAGGATAGAATACGGACAAACATATAGGTTAAACAAGGACACAAACATTCAATAATTTCATATTATTGAAATTCATAAAAGTTAGAAAAAAACACTTTTGTGATTTAAAATGTAGATAGTGTCGAAGTGGAAGTGGATTTGGTTAATAAAATAAATGTAAATAGATGATATTATTATACGTATTGTAGATGCGTTTCGTTACCTTTCTTTTTATTCGTGTGAGAGACGAATTTCTTTGATATCAAAACGCCGTATTTACGCAACGTTGTCGTTCTTCGATCGTTATTTGAAGCGAGACAAAAGATCTGCATCGTGCTATCCTGCTACTTGCGGCAGCCGGCGGCGACGGCCCTTGAGTTTTTTCCTCATCTGCAACTAAATTCGTTTCATTGAGTGGTCGAATCCGTCGGGGCGGGTCGTCACTAAATCAGTGTATCACATAGTAATTTTTCGTGTTATTTAATTATTATAAAGGCGACCTAACCCGACCATAGTACAATATTAAACAGTCACAATGCTGCATCTCAAGAATATCGCAAAATCTGTAGTTCCGCCTTTAAAAAACTCTATCCAAAATGAAGCGGCCAATATGGTCAGAATCGCGCCTGCTGCTGTGAACGTATGTTGCCGTACCTACGCCAGCCATGAGATCCCTGATAGGCTTAAGGATATTCCCTCCAGTGCAAACCCCAGGTTCTTTGACATGGTGGAGTACTTCTTCCACAGGGCTTGCCAGGTAGTCGAAGACCAATTGGTAGATGATATGAAATCCAGAGAACCTGTTGAAGAAAAGAAAAAGAAGGTTGCTGGCATTCTGAAACTCATGCAGCCATGCGATCATATTCTGGAGATCCAGTTTCCATTGAGGCGTGATTCTGGCGAATATGAAATGATTCATGGCTACCGAGCCCAGCATTCCTCACACAGAACCCCCACTAAAGGAGGTGAGTGCCACATTTTTCACTTATTTCTTGCTCAGAATTGCTTACATCACCAGTACTTCAGATGTACCGTAGTTAGTTAAATCTGATTATAGGGAAATTTTATTTATAGCTCGAGAGACACGTGATTTTGCCAACCGCGATGTTACGTAGTTCTTTGCGAAAATTAAACTGTCTAAATAGATTTTTGCTATGCTTAATGTAAATATCTGTGCCTAGGTATGTCATGATACTCATGATTAGTGACAAGTACTTTTTTCATTTCCGTTATCCATATGTTTAAACTTTTGATATTTTGTCAATTCTTTGAAACTGTAGGTCTTGTAATATCAGCTGGTAAATCGATATTTATATCAAAGTATACTTATCTGACTGACGGCTTTTTGATTTATTTATATTATAAATCTAACAACAAAGACATTTTCACGATTACATTAAATTTGTAACGGGCCAAATGTTAGGTTATGTACATATGTATGTATAGTTAGTAAATGCGTAGCTATCAAGGAAGTAATTAAACAGCGTAGATACCTACATATGTGCAGGTATAGAAACTAACTGAAGCAAAATGCATAAAATAATGAAAATCATAATCTTGACAAAACAACTGGATCGCTACTCTGTATTAAAGAAAGACTTGTACATTCGGTGCGAATAGGGTTGCCAGGCCATAAAATGCAAAGGCCGGACTGCGCCCTATATAAGGCCGGACATTTTGCCCTAAAAGCCGGACATGTTTTTTTTATTGCCAAACATAATGTTTTTACAGCTGGGTTATTGAAAAAAGTATTTATATAGGTGATGTAAAGTAAGGATGAGATCGAAGATGGAGTGTACATACCAGATATATGCATATTCGATATTTATTTAAAGATGGACATAATATTTATAATAAAAACCGTACGAATCGCTATAAAAAGCCTGACAAAAGCCGGACAGGCCGAACACGTACATATTTGGCCGGACGCGACCGCAAAAAGCCAAACATGTCCGGCTAAAGCCGGACACCTGGCAAGCCTAGGTGCGAAGAACCTCTTCCATTATTTAAACTTATTTGTTTGAAAAAAAGACATGACTGGCTCTTAAATTGTGAAACTGAACCATGTAATTTTATTTAGAAAGTGAAACAAATAAATAACGTTACTAATATTACGATACGACGAAGAACAGTAATTAGGTAGGTACCTATGCAAATTATGGTTCTTCTAAACCTACTAGGTACCTATGCATTTTTTCGATTAGGTAGTACGCAGAATTCTGTCAAAATCCTAATGCGAGTTTTAGACTAGTGATAAAAATTGCAGAAGTTGACTGCTGTCCTACTCTAACTTTTAAGTTGGAAAGATATACCAAAACTGTGCTTGCACTAGAACTGAAGTAAAAGTAACGCGCGGCGTACACTAGCAATAAAAATTGCAGAATTTGACTGCTGTCCTACTCTAACTTTTGAGTTAGAAAAATATACCAAAACTGTGCTTGCTCTAAAACTGAAGTTAAAGTAAAGCGCGGTGTACACCAGCAATGAAAATTGCAGAATTTGACTGCTGTCCTACTCTTACTTTTAAGTTAGAAAAAGGCAGCAAATTGTTCTTCTTGCACTAGAACTGAAGTTAAACTAAAGCTCGGCGTACACTAGCGATAAAAATTGCAGAATTTGACTGCTGTCCTACTCTAACTTTTAAGTTAGAAAAAGGCAGCAAATTGTGCTTCTTGCTCTGGAACAGAAGTTAAAGTAAGACAGCAATCAAACTTCTGCAATTTTTATTGCTAGTTTGCTAGTCTACGCGGCGTTTAACAGCAATTAACTTCTTCAGCATTTTATTACTAGTCTAATTCGCTTTACGGACTTCATGGAATATGTAGTTGCTGCCTGCCTCAGGTGCCTACATAAGGTTATAGTATAGGTAGTGTAGGTAGTTACCTATCTAAATATGGAGAGTTGCGAGGTTTTATACTCGTATGTATAAGATGGGACCATTACACTTACTTACCTATTAGTAGGCATCCACTATCCGTAATACTGATGCCTTAATTTGAAATTGGAAGTTAGTTACCTCTATCCCTTTCTCTCGATTTAGTCTCGAATTGCGAGTGACAGGGGTCAAGCTAACGTAAATTTGAACTTCGATTTTCAAAGTAAGGCCTCTGCGTACAGAGTAATGTATTAATTAATGAAATTCTTCATAGGTATGTAAATACATTGTGTTGAACCTAGGCGGGGATTCTCGCGTTTCGAACGTGTTGACGTTATCTACGAAATAGGCACAGGAATAGCTGTAGTTGCATAATACGGGTGGCATTCTGGTGGTAAAATATTCAGTGTTTAGGTATCTGCACACACCTGTACCCAACTTTCACACAACTCACTACACTATCTAATTCTCTTTGCTGATAAAACCATTCCTTTTACTGACTAACTGACAGACAAGCCACAGGCTAAACTACTGAAAGTATAAATAAGTAAATGGAAGCAGGTATAAACTCCCATAAAAGTACCGGGAAGAAAATACCAAGAAACGAGTTCTGTAAGTTTGTAGGAGATAATCTCTGAAACCCTTTGATTGATTAAAAACAAAGGCCGCTCTCATGGGTCGGTAATTCAGTATGCATGCTGTAAAGCATGGAATCTGCAAGAGTTCCTAGGCACCCACTAATTAAAAATATTCTTACCGAACGCATGTTTTGCTGCGCGCATGCCGACTTCGTGTTTTAAAAAACAGATCCTGCGTTTACGACAAACAAATTCTTACGTATTGGTTTTTTAATGCTTTTTCTCTATTTTTGTGTCTCTATGATTATTACGTATACTTAATTGAAGCATTACGACCTTGAGTCAATCCAATTGGTTACTACTAACAAAACCAGTCTCGTCTGGTTACACGGAGTGTAATTATTATCTTATATAATTACACATAACCGAAACCACCATCCATTCTATCAAACCATAATTCAATTCTTACTTCAAGGACGTTATGGTTGAAGGCAATTTGAATAGATGGATAGTATTTATAACTCAATGTAATGAATCTAATGTCAAAGTCCGCGTTGGAGGTAAAGAAATGAGATAAAAACTCGCGCTCGTTACTAAGCTGGCACCGGAGGCGTGGCTGTGACGTAGCACCTGAACTATTGTGTAACAAACTCAAACATTTCGCGTCATAACCTTATATAATTTGAAGGTCTCGTAACTAGATAACAACTGAACATAACGCCCTACTTTTTTCAATAACTAAATACCTAAAAGCACAAGAGCAGAGCGGTCACGTTTCACTCCAAGAATCAGTAGGCGTTGTCGTCATCCTGCTACCAAACAAGATTTAAATATGAAGCTGATTGATAAAAAAGCTGATAATACGCTACTGGTAGCACTTGAGAGTCAGCTGGTGACGATTTATTCGTTCCTTAGTGACAATTTTTTATATCCAAGTTTTTAAAAGGATCAAGATAATGGTCTGTAAAAGGTCTCTGAGTACGACAGAAATTGTTAGTGTGTTGGTTTTGTAAAATTGTTAAATAAATTTACATATCAGGCATTTCTAATAATTAGAAGTTTCTTATCGCGTTATAAATATATGCCATGACCACGTCACGCCACGGTCGCCATTCGCAATCAAGCAGCAAATTGATGCCGGAAAAATTGTCACAACGCTCCCCGCGTTTTAAATAACTTTTTCACGCAGCGTTTTTCGCTAATGTCTAATGAACCTACTAGCTATTTATATCTTCTAGGAAATATGCCAACCTGAACGTTCGTCTTCGTGGATCGCTTTTTGATTTTTATTGTTCTGCCGCCTATACAGGGTGTCCCAAGAATAGCACGTCATACTGTGACGGTCACAGTGACAAACCAGCCTAACATGACCTCAGTAAAAGTTGCACCTTTATCGAGTTATGCCAATTTAAAGTTTATTTTTTATTTTTCACCTGTTTTGACATTGTAAGTGCCCGCATTCTAAAGCTATCTAGCTTTAGAATTTAGTTTATTTTATTTTTCCTTCGAAATTAATAGTTAATTTAGATTAAATAAGCATTATTATTGTCAATAACTAATGTAAAAGTTGTAAAAATACTGAAATGAACTTGACTTAAATTATCAGCAAAACATTCATCTTGAATGTTAACCCCTGCCTTGAATCTTTTTACTAGAAACAAAGTAATTAAATTGGCATAACTTGAAAACGGTGCAACTTTTACTGAGATCATGTAATATTAGGCTGGTTTGGTTCATCTTAGGCTGGGGAATCTTTGGTGTCACTGTGACGTGCTATTTTTGGGACACTAGTTTTATTTTATCGGTTGATTGAGTATGAAAAATACTGCACTGGGGTACATCTTACTCTTTCTTTCCGATTCCTTGTATCTTTTAAAACAATGTCATTAATTAACCCACTAAACACACTTTTTTACCTAGCAAAAGGGTACTTTTTTAGATATTTTATACAGGTTAAAAATCCAAGGTTTTAGACCTTAGTTGAAATACCGTTGATGGCTACCTGGCCTTTTGTGACTTCACTTGTTAGTGACCGCTGTCGTAATAGGCTAAAATTGGAATACATTAGAATTACCTATAGGTATGTAATAACAATGCAAAGTAATGTTACCTATGATCAGGCAGATTTGAGGTATCTGGATTAAATGAAACGCACCTAGTTAGTTAGCTCTAGCTATTCTTGTAAAAAGTTGAAAACTTTTTAATGAAAGTCACGCTTTAGAGTCCTTAGTCTTATTTTGAATTGAAACCGGAATTAAATTTGCTAAAGAAAAAGTCACTTCTCTTACCTTATCTATACTATAAAGATTTATTACTGACGAGGGCTACGAATAATCAATCAAATTTATTGCTTCATTCACTGACTTACAGACAAGCACGTGTTCTGTTGATTACATTTCCTATGTTAACTATTAAATATTTTAAACAATCTTATACAGTGTCCCAGAAATAGCATGCATGGTGTCACTGTGACGTGCTATTTTTGGGACACCTGTTATCCCTGTATTTATAAGACAAGTCATCAAACAAACAACAAACCGATCCGATGCATACCTTGTCCAACAGGTTTCGTTGGGAATGCTGCAAGTGTTTTCGGCACTTGATTTTAATCGAATGGGGAATTAGTATGTGTATGCGTGTAGATATATTTATGATAAAACCTGAATAAAAAAGCTTTTCTATATCCGAAATAAATGCAGAGGAAAAAAAAAAATATAATCAAAATCTTTTTAAGCCGTTTTTTACTTCGATGAAGCCATGAAAATAAACATACCTAATATCAAACAGCAAAAAATTGCCATCAACAATAAATTGAAATCCATTTGCATTTTGCTTGATTGGCAGGAAATCAATAAAACTATTCATTGTTCTGTGTAGAATTAACAGTTAACTTCATATTGTGGCTTTGTGGCATAACACAAAACAGTAGCAACAAAGTGTTGTTGTAGAATATGGTTAATTGGCATTACAATTAGTTCCATTGCGTACGAGAACAGTTGGACGATTAGCAAAATTAGTTTCGTAAACATTAACAAGGCTAATTGTTCTATGACAAAATTGCCCTTATTATATTACAAAAGCATTTTAATAAATAAACATTCAATTTATTGGTCTAAAAATCAAAAATGAACCCTCGTAACGTGGCGATTTCAAAAAAAGAAAATAATGTTGAAGACCACTTAAATTAAAAACGGTTTCTTTATTCTTATTACGTGCAAAACTGTTCTAATTCAATACTCAAGAATTCGACGCGTTAACTTAAAGCTAAAATATGTATGCCGAAATTGAGCCTGGTGTTATACAGAAATCCCAAGTCCCAATAAATAAATTAAATAAAGAAAAAAAACAATGCACGGCCTAAAAAAAAGGCGACTGAAATTGGTTTTTGGTTAAAAAATATTGCGAGATGCTAACTTCAATTAACCGACCGATTATTATTTGGATATTTCAAACTCGCCATCAACGCTGAGGGCAAACTTAAAAAAGTTATTAGGCTATTTATTATATTTATTTATACAATTTAAACCATTTTATGCTTCATAAAATACAGACGAATAAGAATCTCCTTTTTTAAAGTCGATTTATAATAGAAGTCATTTATTTCACATGAATGAATCCATAATTTATTTTATTAGTTACAGATAAAAATACTTGAGAACTACACCGTGTCCAATAAGTTCGAATACACATCTTTTTGCACTAACCCTAAAGACATACAGACTACAGGCCATCGAATTCTTATTTTAATTAATAAAGTATGGTGTCGTTAACAAAATACAATCGTTTCAAACATCAAGCATTTGTAGTTTTCTTGTATCTTGGATTAATCCACGATGAAACAGTTTCGTGAAACGATTATCAGAAAATTTAGCAATGGCGACAGCCCAGGTGCTACTTTAAGGCCTTAAAACCCCTTGGAATTAAACGCAATCTAGTTTACACCACAATCAAAAGGTATAAAGAGACCTCCTCAGTAGAAGACAGGAAAATATCCGGTCGGCCACGTTCAGCTAGAACCGATAGAGTAGGTAGTAAAGATTGTGAGATGTGATAGAATCCGAGGTTTTGGAGAAAATTGTTGATCCAAATTTAAAAAGGATGTTTGAGAACGAATATTATGTTTTCCAACAAGACGGAGCTCCTTCACACACGCAAACGATTTTCTGCCGAAGCATGAATGGCCACCCAGTTCTGATTATTACGTGTGGTCGTACATGCTCTCGAAACTACATGATTATAAAATCGCAAACCTGGATCATTTCAAAAAGGTTATCAAGCATATTTGGGACCAAATACCAATGGAAGCGGTGCGTGCCGCGTGTGATTCATTTGAGAAACGTTTGAAGCTAGTAAAAAAAGTTAAAGGTGGAGTTATTCCGAAACATTTGTTGTAAATATTATACATACGTGTGCCATTAATAAAATATACTTTTGATTGTATTAACTGTTTGTACATTTATTTTATTGAGAATCTAAACTGTATGCAAACTTATTGGACACGGTGTATGTATGAATAAATCTTGGCCGATCTCCTTATGCGGTTTTTAAGTGGTTTTCTTTTAATGTCAATAATTGATTACAAGTGCTACTATGAGAAGGTCGTTGTCGTTAGCTTTAATAAACTGAACTGGACCCAGTACAGCACCTTGGGGAACGCCTGTTTGTGGATTGAACTTGGGATTTCATTATTTTACTAAGATTATTCTGCCAGATGAATACAAACAATGGCATTTCTTTATTTTTCAATAGAGACTCTTGTGTCTGAATAAAACCTCTGTAACGCCTTGACAGACCACATGATTTTTATTATATTTAACAAAAGCGCATAATGCATCGTTTTCGTACTCTCTAAATATCGATTATTGGTATAGTATGTTACGAAAGAGCTATCTAACGAAAGAAAAACTAGTCTACCTACGGGTAAAAACTGTAATGAAAGATTTCTAAGTCTATTCGACTGGAAAACCGGGATCCTCATATAATTTGATCAAATTACCCGAACCGTATATTTATAGTTCGTATTTATTGCACAAAAGCTAGATACTTCAGAAGACAGAATCAAACTTATTGCTTAGATCGTAAAACTAGCCATAACTACATATGCACAAACTATGATTATACTCGTGCAGTAGATCAATGTGCAATGACGCGTGTTTAGAATACACAGATGACGCAACATGCAATTTATGCTTTGCATAGCCGACGAACAATGCGTAATTTGTCACTAGAATTATCGCAATTAAAAACTGCTATCGAACATGTTGTGGTTACAACAGTACACCGCTGTTCCATGATCTAGGAGTCAATTGATTATTGAATTTTCATTAAGAATGTTGTTTTTACAGGTATCCGATTCTCCTTGGATGTCACCAGGGACGAAGTCAAAGCGTTGTCTGCCTTGATGACCTTTAAGTGCGCTTGCGTCGATGTGCCTTTCGGTGGAGCTAAAGCCGGTATCAAAATCAACCCCAAGGCTTACTCCGAGCATGAACTGGAAAAGATCACTCGTCGGTTCACTCTTGAGCTGGCCAAGAAAGGATTCATTGGTGAGTTCCCTTAATAATGCAGGACGGATGGACAAATTGAGAGTTTACTGACTACTCGCAGAGACAACATGGAAAATAGTATACAATGGCGTTTCATCACGTGCGTTCTATACACACATTGTGATCTTAACAATCAGTTGTCGTATGCGAAAACTTAAATGCAAAGTCATCACAATGTCCAGCTGTTATTGGCCCCCTAACAGTATTTTATAGCCTTTTCCGTATCTGAAACTTTCAGCGTCGAATATTGAAAGACAAAACAATTGGATCTATTTAACTTACCCGGCCAGCTAAACGGGCGTGTCCCGTCTTGGTAACAAGCCAATTTGATTGATCACTTTACATTCTACAATCTGATTACTTTGACAATCTCTTTAAATCACTCGAATTATCAGCTCAATACATTATCTTATCGTGCGTCACGCCTGCGAAAAAAATCTTATAAGGATATTTATAGACTACTTATTGCATGATCTATAAACGCTTGGAGGCTAAGTGGGTAAGGAAGTCTATTTTGAGGCATCGAGTCTTGCGTCGCGTGTCCTACATGATTGCCACTTGCGAGTCATATAATAGAATGGTTAACGTTGCAATGTGCTAGGGTAATCTAACTCTAGGTCAGTGTACCAAGCTCGGTCAAAAGTCAATAGCCTTAGCCAATTGCATAACAGTGAACGTTACCAATCTATCTCGATTACTTCTCTATCGAATTTGCGACGTTACAGTTTAGTTGAAGTTTCGAAAATCACTACATGGCCTAATTTGTCTTCCACATTTCTGCGAAGATTGGCAAAAAATAATTCTGGTACTGCATAGGTACCAACAACATAACCTAATGTTGTGAATAGCTAATCATATGGCATTCTTTTTTTTCGGATTAATTCTTATTTCTCGTGCTTTCGCAGTTAACTTATCGATCGGTTCAAAGCTACCCGAGAAAGCAAGATCAATACAAACTTAGTTTATAATTCGATAATCATTAATACGACATTGTATGATCATCGAATAATTAATTATCTACATCTTGGATGATGGATAATGCATCCGTCACTCTCGCACTTACATACTGGTAAGAAAGAGACACTTGTTTTATGTACGTTTATGCACATCGATGAAACACGACCATAATTAGGCCCGCATAACTAGGCTAGTTACCGACATGAACCGTCAAATATTTAAAGCAGTCCATATCGCTGTATCTTGCGCTAAGTAAACACCACACTGGAGTCGTGAATACCTCATTATAAGGCTTTATTTGACATTCAGCAACCTTCTTAAAGGCAAATATAGCACTTCAGCAAACAAATAGCATTCAATAAAGACATTGACGACTGTAAATCCTTTTGGTCAACCGATTTTTTTTTATCGTCAGGTTATCGGGTGAAATTAAATTATCATTCGTAATACCTATACTTTTCGATAATATATTCGATTAGGTTATCTATCAGCCCCGCGTGACCGTGAATCTGTGAGTTATCAAGCCTGGCAACTCTTGATAGCACAGAAAGAATAGGTAGGTATTATACGATAACCTTAATTTGCTATATTATAGATTAATTACCTTTTTTTTCCGATTAAGCTTTTATAACATATATTATTAACAGTCGAATTGGGGCGAGATCATTTCAAGGTCAGAACGGTTCGTTAGTTTATTTTCCCAAAAAACTCTTTTTATCTAAGGAATCGATAAGTCGCGAATTGTCTATTCGCATTTTTCTCCGATATTTTGTTTTCGATCCTATCACATCATAAGTTCAATATACTTAAGTAAGTAGCAAATAAGTATCCACCCAGAAAGAGGAACTCCGTCGAGACTATTAATTTGATTTCAAGTGTCGGTGGAAAAACACGACAACGAAAACTTAATTCGGGAAAATTGCGAATGGAAATTCTGATAAATTCAAAAAAACCTATCCCTGCTAGGATTTTTTTTTACATTTATATACACAAAGCGTGACACGGGCACTGAAAGCATAAAGTGAACCAGCCTGTAACCGTCCGGGTTTCCGCAGGGCCTGGCGTGGATGTGCCAGCGCCGGACATGGGCACGGGCGAGCGCGAGATGTCGTGGATCGCCGACACCTACGCCAAGACCATCGGCTTCCAGGATATCAACGCGCACGCCTGCGTCACCGGGAAACCCATCAACCAGGTCAGCCACAGGGCCCAAGCCCTTGTTTAGGGATTGACATTAATTTGGCGCCACTTCAGCTCTCACATCACATAACCTGGGCCGCTATTCTAATAGAATAGAAAGAGACCCGTTGTTTGTTTTAGGTTATTTCTTAAGTTTAGGGTGTTAAATAAAACAGAACTGGCAGAAATACATGTCAGGGAGACGTGGGTGCGCGGGGCCTCCCGATGCGCGGGGCACGTAGCATTCGCTACTCTTGCTACGTGGCTAATCCGACACTGCCAAAGACGATAGGTATGGTTTTTACCGCCTAGAATCTCGGCCCTGTATTGTACCTCTGTCTTGTATACTAGAACTTAATTATTTTTTTGTATGTTGGTGCCCCTGGCCTCCTGGTGCCTAGAGCGATCGCTTCTCTTGCTGTACCCCAGAGCTGGCATTTTGCAGGGCTGTGGGCCTAGACACGTGCTTACCGAACAGTCGAAATCTGTCGAAATAGAAAAAAAAGTATAGGATTGATGTAAACCATGCCATGTCTCGCGTCGGTTGGCTGTGTCATTTTGATACGTTCCATTATGAAGTGTATTTTGACAGATTTCTAAAGTCGTTAGGTTTCGTATATTGCTTCTTGTTTTTTATCATTTCATCAACACCATCTTGATAGTTGGAAATCCACTACCGCGCGTTTTTCAAGGGCCTTCCTGCCACGCACCTTATCTATGTGGAATCAGCTTTCGGCGTCTGTATTTCCGACTCAATACGACTTGGGAGCCTTTAAAAAACGAGCCTACTCTTTTCTCAAAGGCCGGCAGCGCACCTGCGATTCTTCTGGTGTTGCGGGTGTTTATCGGTCGCGATGATCACTTACCATCAGGTGGCTCGCTTGCTCGTCTGCCCCCTTTTTCAAATAAAAAAAAATTGCAATGCAACTGGTCTAGGCCCGCTTATAAGATTGTTAGATATGCATTTAGTACCTAATTCAAAACAAATAATGTGACATACTCTGTACGGAAAAACACTAAGTGGTACTTCTTCTGAGTAGGTTGATCAGCTCAATAAAAAAAAGGGTAATCATTTATCACGTACGCGTTATCCTGATTTATTTTTACCTTTATGATGATAAACCATCATTAATGTAATAGTTATTTGTTCAACAAGAGAGCAAAGTTGGTTTTTGCTGCGAGTGATGATTTTGAATCCCGAGTAAGAGAAGGATTCTATTATTGAATCACGAGCGTAGCGAGTGATTCTAGGTTAGAATCCTGAGCGTAGCGAGGGATTCAAAGATACGAGACGTAAAAAACTTTGGTCTCGTGTGAGACATACAACTTTTCACCTCAGCAGCGAGAACAACACAGCGTGAAGCTGGTAGGGCCAACGCAGGTCTTCCGTTGTGACCATTTGGTGAATACACGACTAAATAACGACACGATCGCATATGCATCAATCACAAGCATTTTTGCAAAATACTAATAAAATAAAAAGTGGAAAAAATAAACATGAAACAGATAAAACCTGTCACTCAACTTGATAATGCCGTAGTGCAAACACAACTTTATACAGCTTTATGTAGTCTGTACATACATACATACATACCTTCACGCCTGTAATCCCAGAGTGGGGTAGGCAGAGCTACAGAATTATCTACATTTTTTTTTTGTTGATAATTCTGTAACCACATTTTGCACAAATAGGCTAAGATGTTTACCAGTCTGTGGCTTTAAAAAAAACCTAACTAGGCCTTGTCTATGGCTATTGGCTACAATAATCCCGCTAATTTTGAAATGCGTTCTGAAACTGCCCCCGCGGTTTATGTCACGAAATTAAAGATTGTTAAAACGATAACAAAATTATGTAGATACATGATAAACTTCTTATTTTTCATTAATTTTGTCTTCAAAACATTAAATAAAAAAAATGATTGTACCTACTGTATAAAATAGTTATAATAAACACATTTCAAACTTTAACAGATAGTTTTATTTGCAATTTTACGGTTATGTGTGCATCCGAACGTGCGTTTCTTTTTGGGCCTACTATGTGTGGAATTTGAAAATCGAACTTCGAATCAAGTTGTTTCTATCTCTCGCTTTTTTCCTATCGAAGTGAAAGTGACAGAACAAAGTGAAGTTCAATTTTTTCGAATGTTGTGAGTAGCCCCAGCACAGATCACGGCATTTAAAAAAATAAAATAAAAAGCTACTTTGCCTCTCGCTCGCAGCAAAATTGAATTTTGCTCACTGTTTTTAAGCAGCAAAACCTGCTTGTTTGAGCTGCTGAGGTGAAAAGTATAATTACAACGTTTAATTCTTAATGCGCCTGCATAATCCCCTTAATCCATCATAATTTAGTTATTTCACTTCGGTGATCCAGTAATGTTTAATGCAAACTAGATTTTTGCTGAATTGCCGTTAAAAAAGAGCGCAAAAGAGGTTTATCGATGGGGTCGTTAAAAAACCTCTTCAGCATCCACTCTTCGACCCTGAGCCTTCAGCGGTCACTTTTGTGTAAGCCAAAGAGGTTTGCTTCTTTCCATGTTACTAAAGTGTTAACCTTGGTTGTGCAGGGAGGTATCCACGGCAGAGTGTCTGCCACCGGCAGGGGTGTGTTCCACGGACTTGAGAACTTCATCAACGAGGCCAACTACATGAGCATGATTGGTAAGTTAAGGACTCGTGTCATGACCGGCATTTCACTCAAGTCTGTTCAAGCACGAACATTTTAGCATATTTCACCTTTTCTTTACTATACTTTTACGGAATCTATCCGTAGCGTACCCCTAAAACAGACTTAAGTTTCCATACATAATATTACTTACACCACCTTACCTTGGTCATTCTTACTTGTATAATATAGGTAGTAAACGACTTTCTAACTTCAAAACTAAACTTGTTTGACTAAAAAATCTCATTGATCGCAAATAAAGTAAACTGAGTAAACATTGCAACGTAATTGCTTTATTTTATTTAAAACTAGCGACCCGCCCGCGGCTTCGCCCGCGTTGAATGTATTATACATATAAACCTTCCTTAAGAATCACTCTATCTATTAAAAAAAACCGCATCAAAATCCGTTGCGTAGTTTTAAAGATTTAAGCATACATAGGGACAGACAGCGCAAGCGACTTTGTTTTATACTATGTAGTGATAACTGTTACAAGTAGGTACTAGATGTCGATAGGTAATTCTAGTACAAAATATGCGGACACTAAATTTAGGTACCTAGGTGCTGTTACAATCGCCGTGCAAATATTTTCAATGACGATAGGTTGACATTACTTATTCGATGGAAGGAAAATGTTCGTGCTTAAGGTACCTACTGACTGAATTGATTACTTACTACAGAGTTGGCACACTGATTTTTATCTCGGTTGTTTACTGATTTTATCATCGTTAATACTCTAACTCTTTGGCAATGGCGGCCATGATTACAATTCCAGTCCCTACTTCCAGTGAGGCTACCTGTCCAAGCTGAGCGAGGCGCGGAGCGGTGTGCGAGAAAAAAATCCACCAATAGGAGAGCTGCGCTAAGCGAGGCTAGGAAAATGAAGTATTCCTATTGGTGGATATTTATCTTGCTCACCGCTCAGCTGCCCCACTCGGCTCCTGTGGACAGGCAGATTTAATCTTGCCTTGATTAGAAATACAAATATTAAAAGTACATAGTGTTGCATGTTTTTAAATAAATCATACACTGCAGTTTCACGGCTGCGAGATGACTCAGGCTTGTTATACCACAGATAACATAGTACCGTTATACCTACCTCCAAACTAAGACCGACAATCGTCAAGCGGTCATCAAAGGCTATCATCAGCTGATTTTTGTAATCTCTTGTTTATGAAGTAAAACTCACGTAAGACTAACAAATATTTCATTAGGTTCGAGTAAACAAGATAATTATTTTATATTAAGGTGTGATATTTTTCTTATCTGCTTATTATAAGAGTGACCCATTAGCGGTGCTTTTACAATATTTTTTTTATGATTGATGTTATTCATTCAGCTTGCAATGTTAATGCAAATTAAAAGAGCTCATAGGTAAAAAATATAGAAATACTTACTATAAAACTAAGCATACCTAGGAAAAATATAGGTCGCTCTGTTCACTTACTATTAAAGGAGAAAACAACAAAATACAGATAAAAAGCACACGGTGACGTAAATAATTCCCAAAAAGCATTATATGATGAATTGATAGATACCAGTTTTATCACATATGTACTGTATGACTTGTTTTCCTATTTGCTTTTGCAGATTATCTCGCCGGTACTTTTTATCTAGATATTATTATTGTCGCATATTTGCCGATCGAGATTTCGGGTTTTTGTAGATTTTGCTACATGACATGATAATTATAAAATTAATAAACGCTAAAGGCATCTACACTTGTTACTAATATACCCGACATTTCAGCTTATGGTGCGTTCCTATATTCAAAACCGTTGGTAGAGTTGTGACGTCTCGTTAAAATTTGACACATTTTGTACGTAGCAAATGTCATAAGGCTACTGCCCGTAGGGGAAACGATTCGTTTCTTGAATATAGGAACCGGGCATTAGTTGCTAAAGTTTTTATATACCTAGGAGGTATTTGACAATTATAAACGACTGAAATACTTACAATATACCAGCGAAGAAATGGTAATAAAAAAAGTTTTTTTTAAGTACCAAAAATTTCCAAGTCCATAAATGGTAGATACAGCTGAAAACCAGCGCTATGGCTACGGCTCTCAGCCCTTGCTGAGCTAAGCCCCTAGTGCTATTTAACCTCTCATTACCTCTGTGCATCGTTTAGCTACATTAACTTATCTGCTATCTTAATATCTATATGTTATTTCCTTTTGGTTTTGAATAGTTTTTGTCATAACTTACGGTAATCCCAAAATAGGCGGCCAACTGGATGAACGTCATAGTAGTCGGAGCATTCTATGCTCTATTGGTAACCAAATTATAGCCGCCTTCTTTAGTATTACGGCAGTATATATTCGTAGTGGTGCACTGTGTTGACAAATAATGTGTTGTTATTTTTAGTTTTAAAACGTTTAATTGGATCAGAGCTATGACTCCGTTTTGGCTCTGGTTCTAACAGGTCAGGTCACCGGGCGTAACCGGCTTAGTAAAAACCAGAGCCAAAGCAATTTTTAAAGCTCTGATTATTTCACTGCCTTGAATTAAGTTTTCATTTCCTTTGTTGAATGTTATATCTTTACTTCAGCTTAAGCATCCGTCAATCTCATCCTTATGACATGTGACGGATGTTTTATACATGTTTTGTCACGCGATAAACGCAGCCATGTTAGACCGCCCTGGACCATTTTATTAATGAACGCAGGCCTAAGTATAGTGTGTGTACAGGCACGACGCCCGGCTGGGGCGGCAAGACGTTCATCGTGCAGGGCTTCGGCAACGTGGGGCTCCACACGTGCCGCTACCTCGTGCGCGCCGGCGCCACCTGCATCGGCATCATCGAGCACGACGGGTCCATCTACAACCCTGACGGCATCGACCCTAAGGTAATATAAAAAAAACAACTTTCAACCTAACACAAATATGTCAGACCATGTTTATTTACGGTTAGCCTACTGCCGACTGCACAGATCAATACTAGGAAGACATGATTCTCTGAAAGTTATATTATGTCACGCGATAAACGCAACCATACTAAGCCCACTGGCTGGGTTTAAATGGTATAGCCACCAAGCTTCGTTCGCCTATTTCTAGAATGTTACTTACTATTTCATTATCCGTCTTCACAAATATAGCATGAAAATCTTGTGAAGGTCGCCGACCATTGTTTTAATGCAACGCCCACATAATTGTTTAATTTTCAGCTGTTTGCTCTGAGATAATGCTATCAGTGTTGACGGTTTCCCTAGCACAATTAGTGATAAAGTAGGTACAATTAGATAATATTTGCCGCGTAATATTTTTGTAATAGGTACCTATTAAAAAAATTAACAAAATATGACACGAAGTACCTGGGTTAATAATTTCCTATCCAATAGTTTTCCTTATAGTAAAGTTTGTAAGCAGAAAGATCAGAAATTAGTTTTTTGCATTTTGTATTGGTCTTTTTCCCGACTTAACGGGAAAGCAACAAAAAAAGTGTTATGATCTTAGTTTTATTATTTATGTATTCTAATTTACACTGTAATATTAGTCTTGTTATATTTTTAAATGTTATCTAGTTTTCTAAGTGGGCCTTACCTCTTATACCTAACTCCTGTGTCGCTTCGCTTATGATGATGTGAAATATGCGATGTTGTCTCCAGGCTCTGGAGGACTACCGCATCGACAACGGCACCGTGGTCGGGTTCCCGGGCGCCAAGCCGTACGAGGGAGAGGACATGCTGTACGAGAAGTGCGACATCCTCGTGCCGGCCGCCGTCGAGCAGGTCATCCACAAGGGGAACGCGCACAAGATCCAAGCCAAGGTAACAATGCTTCACCCCTCCCCCCGGAGCGCCACGGTCCCACCATAGCCCCATGTGCCCCCCATAGCCGCAGGCTCCCTCCAAGCCCCAAGGTCTGTGATTTCGAAGCCCGTGGCTACACATACGGTCTACGGCTTCTTACATTGAGTCTGCGTGAGCTGGGCTCTGTTTTCTACGGCGTGTTAGCTTGTATATTTTTATTAATTTTAGTAGAATAGGTAAACGCTGGTAAACATCTTAGCCTGTTTGTGCAAAATGTGGTTACAGAATTATCAACAAGTTTTTAGAGTTGTTGGTAATTCTGTAGCTCTGCCTTCCCCACTCTGGGAATAGAGGCGTGAGTTTATGTATGTATATAGTAGAATAGGTAATTCCAATATCCCACGGGAAAAAAAATATATGATTAAATAAGGTTCAAAATGGTATGTAACAAATGTTTTACATATCTTATTTAAAAAAAGTTTAGTATTTAAAAACCATAATAACAACAATACTAAATTTCCGAGATTTGTATGAACACGTCAGCAATGGTTTATATATTAGAATCAGCTATATTAAGTATGATTAGTGATTACTCTTACTCGTCCAGCAAATGCATAATTTCCGGCCTATATAATGTAGTATTTGTATAAAAAAAAGTTGTAGGTAATTCTGTAGCTCTGCCTACCCCACTCTGGGATTACAGGCGTGAAGGTATGCATGTATGTATTTGTATTGAATATTGCGTTGTTTGGTGTTGCTTAGATCATCGCGGAAGCCGCGAACGGCCCCACGACGCCGGCGGCGGACAAGATCCTGATCGAACGCAACATCCTGGTGATCCCCGACCTGTACATCAACGCGGGCGGTGTCACCGTCTCCTTCTTCGAGTGGCTCAAGAACCTCAACCACGTCTCCTACGGTCGGCTCACCTTCAAGTACGAGCGCGAGTCCAACCACCATCTGCTTGGTAAGTACTCTGTAACCCTGTTCTATTTGATAATCAGTTCAGTAAATAAATGCCGCATTGATAAAAGTTATTTATGTAACTGTTACATAATGAAGCTTACCTTATGAGCTAATTATGTACCATTGCATACTTAGCACCGCCTATTATGGAATTGTTTTCTCGCTTCGGTATTCTGATACCATTAATGATATCAATATTAGCGTAGGTACTATAACGCGAGTAGAAAAACTACTTGACCTGCCACCTAATTACAAGTTGGAACTAAAGACCCATAGACATTTGGATCTATACTCTTGACAACTTAACACCACCACTGCAATCCTAAGATTGCCAATGCGTACCCAATCCTGAGGACTAAAATAGAATGCTAGTAATTTCACCGATGGTATCATGTCATCGATATTTTCTGCTGACTCTATGATGAAAACATCACAACATGTTTAAGATATTATGAAAACAGAATATCTTAAACATTAATAAGGTAAAAAACCAAAATAAATTAACTCATGCCTTTCCATGAAATGAAAATTCTGCGTTCGTTGAAAGGTTTTTCGATAAAATAATAGGTAACTCTTAAGATACGTCAAACTGAATGTGAAGTCAAAGCCGTTTCTGCCGCATCTTGATGATGATGATAGGTGGGGACGCCCAGCCGAAGCAGGCGGGCAGTCGATTCGGTCAGCCGTTCATTCTGCCCTATTCCCCTCAGTCGTGCCTCAGGTTACTGGCCCGGCGGCGCTCCCATCCAGCATCGATCCCATCTTCCTGTCTTCCTACAGAACAACAGTGCGTCCCGTAGGTTGATGCTTTTGAGATCTTCTGTGGACAAAACGTCCTCTCCGAATGTGTGGTATCTCAGTGACGAGTACATGACACACTCGGCTAGGACGTGTTGACTAGTTTCCTCTTTGCCACAGTGTGGGCATTGAGGGTTCTGTTTAATACCTATTACCGTCAGTACCATACCTATTACCTGCCGCATCTTAGACAGCCATCTGTTTCAAAATCTTTTTATTGATTTTGGAGTCTGTGTGTGAGTAAAGAAGAGAGTCCACCACCACCAGTATCAGACCAAAATTACTTACTGGAGTGTTTTCGGCAGCAAATACTTTTTATCTCTCCTGCTCGGGAAGTAAGTTTTCCATATCTCAATAGCGGGATGAAAACGGCATTTACTTCCCTAGGGAGAAGGGGGAAAGGGATTTTTTTAAATAATTAGCCACACTTTTTATTGTTACTAGACCATAGAATAATTCAAAACATGAATTAAGAAATAACGTCTAATTTTGTTATCAAGAATAATAATAACAGGCGTGATTTAATTGTATCTATGAATAATATCACATCATAGTTTTTATAATACTTAATAATAATATACGTATAAGTATCGAAATGAAATGATCGACTCGTATGTTTAACTCACAGGAATCACTTGCACCCTCGAACTATAAATAGCATTTGTGCTACTTAATAATTTACAAAATACATAAAAATCAGTAAAATAATGTCTTATTAAAATTAAATAGTGTTGCATTTCTAACTAAACTTCTTTGACATCTGGTTAAAAAACCGGGTTTTACAGCCAGTGCCGAAAGTGGACGATTGCTTTCTCCGACAGGAATAATAAACAATGATAATTATTCGTCACCAAGAGTGCCCTGTTCAGCTGTAATTCTATTCCTGTGACCGGTCTTAAAAATTATCTAATTGAATTTGTTTGCTACAGAATCAGTGCAAGAGTCCCTGGAGAGGCGCTTCGGGCGCGTGGGCGGGCGCATCCCGGTGACGCCCTCCGAGTCCTTCCAGAAGAGGATCCACGGCGCCTCCGAGAAGGACATCGTGCACTCCGGCCTCGACTACACCATGGAGCGCTCCGCCAGGGTAACACAACTCAGCTGTTTAATCTCTTTCTCTCCGTCTCTCTCTCTTCCTAGCTATTATTAATCCCACATGGTTGTAGGGTCAGCTTTCCTGATCTTTCGTGTCCACTTTTCTCCGTCCTCGACATCGTCCTCGGATGCCTGACACTCCTGCACGTGCGTCAGCACCACGTCTTTCCACCTTGTTTGGGTCTACCCTTGGATCAAGTAACAGAGATGGAAAGATGTAATGCCAACTTCCCAAGTCATTTTACACGAGTCTTGATATTGCCATCTCTCTCAAGATCACTTTATTAATATGGGCCTTTCCTTGACCAGTGAAAATGGCATTCTGGACGTGTATCAAACGAAGTTATTTAATACATTTGTTAAAAATATTAATGAAACAAAAATAAAACAGTAATTAAGAGATAATTGTACTTAATTCTTAGTCTGATTAAAATTTACAGGGCAATTTGAACGATTAAGGGATAAACAAAATTGGAAAAGTAAAGATACCCAGTTACAAAAAGCACTGGTTCGATAACTCCAACTTTCTGCACGATACATAGATACAAAAAGTACCACTTTTTCAGCAACTGTATTATAAAATAAAATAAGTGCTGAACAGAATTCAATTTAATGCATTCAATTAGAATCTACCGTTTTTGCAAGAGCTAGAGGCAAACAACATAATAAATAAAATTGTGATTTTTGCTTTATTTTACAAAAACTTTTTTCGTACTTTTTTTCACTATTTGAATGAACGAATCTGTAACGATCTCTAGCTATGTTTTATATGATTACGATCTCCTAAGTAGTCTACACGCGTTATTATGAGAAATAGAAATAGTCTCGCCGAAATTAAACAAATAAAAAAAACACATTTTAAATTCCAACATCGTATATTTATGACAGACTGAACTCTGTTATTAATAATGTTCTTAGATATATGTATTTTAATAAAAAAAAATGCATTTTCTTCTTCATCAGGCCATCATGAAGACTGCCATAAAGTTCAACCTGGGTCTGGACCTCCGAACAGCGGCGTACGCCAACTCCATCGAGAAAATCGTCACCACCTACGCGGACGCCGGCCTTGCCTTCTAAACCTACTCTAATAAAGTACTTATGCATTTTTAGACTCCTCCCTAGGCACTCCAGTGTTAAGATGAGACGTTATATTCACAGTATTTTTTGTCGTCAATGAAATCATCGCTTTTTTATTTTAATTTAAGAGAATCGTTGTTAAAAAATAAGTGAAATTTAATTTGTAATTTTTACTTATTGTATTGTCTTGAATTTTCTGAAATAAAATATTGTTTACGATTGTTTACGTTTATTATAAGCGTTACTGCATTATTGTCCTGTTCCCATTGAAAATTCACAAGTTACAATACGCAACTAATTATTCAACCCTGTACTCCATCCGTGCATCATATCAAAGTCATCAAGTAGTATACATACAGGGTGACTGGAAATTCGCCGTATTCCTTGAAAGGGGTTATTCTACAGCTCATTTGTAACGATTTAAGTCTAGTCAACCAGGGGTCAAAACTCATTGGTTACCGAGTTATTCACGTTTTTAGAATTTAAAAAAAATACCCGCTTTTTGACCTAAAACTAGTCATTGTGTAAAAACTTCGTCATTTAGAAATAAAAATAAGCATATTTCAAATAGCCAATGAGTTACTGATTACGAAAAATAATAAAAAAACGCCAAAGAAATGCAAAGTTTTGTAAATAAAAGGATTTGAAGTTAAAAGTTCTAGTGATTATTTTCCAAATTTTGTAACATTTTAAAGCATAACTAAAAAAAAAAGTAAAACACTTCGCGTACAAATGACAGGAATAGTTTGCTCAATTCATAAGCTTTCAAAAAGGTACAATTTATGACATTTTAAAATTAATTTTCATTCAAAAATGTACAATTAATAATAATAGCAGAAATGTTCGCGGTTATGCTCCATCGTTACAACCAAAAAACGCGGGATCGTTATCGTTTTTAAATTCAGATAATCGTGTTCTTTAAAATTTGCTTTTTATAAACATAAAGTGCGTTCCATTTTTAACCGAAAAACGCGGGAAGTGTTGTAGTAAAATGAATAGAACATCGTTCTCCTTTTTAAATTCAGCCAATGATGTTCTATTTTAAAATAAATTAGCTTTTTTAAAAAAAAAGCGCGTTCCATTTTGAAATTTTGAGCATCTCAAAACTTTTTGAGTGACCTACGTAATCAGTTACTTTCAACTTTCTTTCCATTTCGGACGATATTGATAACTAAGCTTCTTTCTCAAATGCCTGCTTGCCAATTCGAAGAAAACGCAGATATCATTTATTGTTACGGATTCTGCGATGGAGACGCGGCTGCAGCTAGAAGGGAATACCAACGTCGTTACCCTAACCGCCGTTTACCTCACGCAAGCGTGTTTGGTTCATCGTACCGTCTTTTTCGGGAAAGAGGATCAGTTCAACGCCGCGAAGCTGACACTGGAAGACCTCGACATGACACTGCTCAAGATGAAGAAATCCTTCAGTGATTCCGGACAGACGGCACTACTTCGACGAGAATTGTGGCTAACCGGCTCGGTATGTCTCAGTGGAAGGCGTGGTTTACACTGCACTCAGCTCGGCAGTACCCGTGTCATTACACTCCAGTACACGCTATTGAAGAGGGAGACCCAGCGAGAAGGATCTCGTCGAAGTAGTGCCGTCTGCCCGGAAACACTGAAGGATTTCTTCATCTTGAGCAGTGTCATGTCGAGGTCTTCCAGCGTCAGCTTCGCGGCGTTGAACTGATCCTCTTTCCCGAATAAGACGGTACGATGAACCAAACACGCTTGCGTGAGGTAAACGGCGGTTAGGGTAACGACGTTGGTATTCCCTTCTAGATGCAGCCGCGTCTCCATCGCAGAATCCGTAACAATAAAAGATATCTGCGTTTTCTTCAAATTGGCAAGCAGGCATTTGAGAAAGAAGCTTAGTTATCAATATCGTCCGAAATGGAAAGAAAGTTGAAAGTAACTGATTACGTAGGTCACTCAAAAAGTTTTGAGATGCTCGAAATTTCAAAATGGAACGCACTTTGTTTTTAAAAAGCAAATTTATTTTAAAATAGAACATCATTAGCTGAATTTAAAAGGAGAACGATGTTCTATTCATTTTACTACAACACTTCCCGCGTTTTGCGGTTAAAAATGGAACGCACTTTGTTTTTAAAAAGCAAATCTAAAAGAACACGATTAGCTGAATTTAAAAACGATAACGATCCCGCGTTTTTTGGTGGAAACGATGGATGGAGCATACCGCGAACATTTCTGCTATTATTATTAATTGTACATTTTAAAATGAAAATTAATTTTAAAATGTCATAAATTGTACCTTTTTAGGAAGCTTATGAATTGAGCAAACTATTCCTGTCATTTGTACACGAAGTGTTGTACTTTTTTTTTTAGTTATCGTCGATGGAACTTCAAAACTGCGTAAGTAACATTTTAAATAAGGAGCAAAATGCACCTTTTTAATAAGACTGTAAGGTTTATTTTGCTCTATCATAAATTTGTTAGTTACGCGGTTTTGCAGTATCACCGACGTTATGCTTTAAAATGCTACAAAATTTGGAAAATAATCACTAGAACTTTTAACTTCAAATCCTTTTATTTGCAAAACTTTGCATTTCTTTGGCATTTTTTATTATTTTTCGTAATCAGTAATTCATTGGCTATTTGAAAAATGCTTATTTTTATTTCTAAATGACGAAGTTTTTACACAATGACTAGTTTTAGGTCAAAAAGAGGGTATTTTTTTAAAATTCTAAAAATGTGAATAACTCGGTAACCAATGAGTTTTGACCCCTGGTTGACTGGACTTACATACATACATACATACCTTCACGCCTTCATACCCAGAGTGGGGTAGGCAGAGCTACAGAATTACCAATAACTCTAAAACTTGTTGGTAACTTAACTTGACTGGACTTAAACGTTACAAATGAGCTGTAGAATAACCCCTTTCAAGGAATACGGCGAATTTCCAGTCACCCTGTATACCTACAGTTATATCAATCCACGAAGGCCCACCCCACTACTTAATTTAACCGTGTAATGTCAATTTGACTGACTGGGCGCGCCTTCGTGGCCTGAAATAACTGCGCGGTTCCAAGACGCGAGTCTATAGATAAGTACATATAAAAGGCCGCTATGTTTATCAGATAATCAGACTAAATCATAACGCACCTTCGGTAGGAGAAGGGCACAAGTGCCCCTACAATCATATAGTACATTGTGCCCTTGTTCTACCGAAGAAGGTGCGATAATGTCAATAGAAATGACAAAAGATGTTGCCACATAACCTCAATATTTCTGCAAACGAGTTTTGATTTAAAAAAAAACGTTTAGTAATTAGTAATTTAATCTTAAACAGAATGTAAAAGTAACAATCAAGCGTGTACATCAATAAATATACCTCGCGCAATGTCCAAAAGTACGTGGTTATGGTGTAATAATGGTAAATAGGTACGTTTGCTTTTGTTTACATGTTCTGTCATTTCTATTGACCCTACTTATGTACTTGAATACAAATCATCTTATATTTTGCTGACTGTATTTTTCAATGCAGTTGTATCCTCTTTGGTCATCTGCTAAATGAGATCTATATTTTTTTCTATAACCGTTAAATCGGTTTAAACTATGTATATAGCCTCATATAAACGTATTGCCACCAGAAACCCCGATATTTTGTCGGATCCGACACTCGACAAGTGAGATCTCGCTCTCACTGCATTAGCAAGGAAATTCGCGCAGAAAAAAATCTTCTCGTCGCATCGCATCGCAATCACGCGCGGTAGGTCAAATAGGACGCATCTGAGATGCGTAGTGGTTTTCGCGTCGCAATGTGTCGCTTCCCGATCGCGGACGAATCACGAACGTAGATCACCGCGTAACTTGGTAAGGAGTTTGGAAAAATGGTGCGCTGTTCAGGATTGCTATATAAAACTGATACTGTTTATTATTTTTTAATTTATTTATAGATGGTGAAAGTTGAAGAAAATGACTTGACAGCCGACAAAACAATACAAGTCTATCTGCCGCTGTGTTCTCAACTGATTTACAAATAACTTAATTAACATAGGTAGGTAATTTAAAAAAAAATAGGTAAAAACATAAACAGATCCCCATACCGATGCAAATGCCCTAGCATAGGGTCAACATCAGCATAGTAAAGCTGTTTTCATGATGTGCTTACAAGGGTGTGGGTTACTTTAGCTTCGTGTATATATTTCGGACAATAATCCATTTAGAATATTTGGAAGTATATTAATCCAGAAAAAATATTCATTTTCGGCAAAATATATTTGGGCATAAGTTTCAAAACTCTAAGATCTAACTTATTTACTACTTAAGATTATTGTAATTTTCACCACGATATCCATTTTGGCCCAGCTATACAGGCACAACCATCACACCTCACCTCCTTTTTAGGCAGTCGGGTAAAAAGGGTGCTTTATGCCGGATATTTGGTCTCAAATTGAAGTTCAGAAAGTTGGTTTCCATTACATTTTCCGCCAGCATCTATCAGTTTAGACTGACATTTTTATTTTATTTTATTCATCAATATCCATAATTTTGTTTGATTTTACGTTTTCCGTCTGATAACATATAAACGGGAGGCTATTTTAATTGCACTTTTTCCTTCTATTTTCTTGACCGATCATTTGGAACGCAGCCAATTACGTGTAGCTGTACATACGAACTGTCATTGACTTGACACCATCGAAAAGTGTATTATCGCTTGTAAATTACTAATTAATCGTAAAATGTTAAGTAAACTTATTTTTCTTAGCCTTTTAGGCGCGTTATTTAATGGAATTGATTCCAAGAGTGTTGAATTAACGTTTGAATTACCAGATAATGCAGTAGAATGCTTTTATCAGCATATAGAAAACAATACGTCTGCATCTTTAGAATATCGGGTAAAATCAGTAATTATTTGTAATATTTGTCTAAGGATCTTTAATGAATAACGTTCATGACTATGTAATTAAAAATCATACCGTTGCTAGTGACTGCTAATTCTATAAATATATTGATCATAAGTATTATAACCTCCGCACTGTATCTCCACCTAAGCAACGGAAATGCCGATTAATAATTTTCCTGTTCACTTAAATGAGCTACTGTGGTATCATGTTTTTTTTCGATAGGTTATTACTGGAGGGCAATACGACGTGGATGTTAAAGTAGAGGGGCCGAACAAGCAGATCATTTATCAACAACAAAAGATGCAGTATGACTCGCATCAGTTTACATCAGCCCAAACAGGTGAGCATTCAACAACAATTGTTTGTTTTTTAATTATTTAACTGTGGTTGTAATTGGTAATGACTATAAAAAGACCTTGTTTCTGTCAGTTATTGAAAAATGTATTTATTTCTTTCAGGTATTTACAAGGTGTGCTTCAGCAATGAGTTCAGTACATTCTCGCACAAGCTTGTGTACATGGAACTAAATGTGGGCCCTGAGCAGCCCCTGCCGGGAATCGGGGACCACGCCACTGTTCTCACTCAGGTAACTAGTCATGTTATTTCTGTCCCCTATTCCACTATATGAATATATACATTATACATTTATATACAATTATTTAAACAAGTGTTTTACACAAGTGTTGCATTAATCTTGCTGTATGTAGCACCTTATTTATTACCTGGCTCTAGCCATGTTTAGTATTCTCCACAACAACATGTTTATAATCTGATCAAGAAAGGATTCTTGACCTTGATGTCCCTTTAACTTTTTTATCTCTTGTCTAAAGTTACTTCAGAAACCAAATGCAATGTTAGGCCTCGAGCCTTGATTATGTGAACCCTTATCAAGGTAGAGGCGATTTAGCAACCACATGTATTTATTTAGAATTTCAACCTGCTGATACATATTCTGTTATATTTGCACGAAAAATGACTTACTTTAAAATGATTCCCTAGAAAGTGTCAAACATGAAACTGTATTTGAATTTTACGTAGTGCAACTATATATCTGGGGCCTTATTAAGGCTTAAATGTCTATTCCTATTTCTTTTCTTCAGATTAGTATAAATGACAAAAATTTGCACACATTTGCTTTAAACAACATTAAAAATTAACAGCAATTAATTTTATATACAGACACATTTATTTCTCTATCAAGTACATTACGAAGTAAGTAAATCTTACTTTGTAATATACTTCAAAAAATCAAGTCAGGCATAAAGAAAAAAAGATTAGTCTGACTGAGGGAAAAATGCATAATTATCTTTTTCTAGGGACTGCAATGTTTAAAAAAAAGAATTGCCTTTTTACAGTAGTTTAAGTACCTACATTTCATTAAAACGGAGTAAAAGTAGTTTCAGAATGTTTTGTTCCGCTAGAATCTTTAAATGATGCATTTACCCCTGTCGGTTTATTTTGTTTATTTATTAGGATGTGAATTATAATAAACAACAATCAGCACCAGCAACCACGCTAGTCAGGTCTGTTTTGTATGGAAATCAGAGTGCTTGGTGTTGAATTTGTTGATAATGGTAGGTAGATGTGAGAATAAAAACTTAAAAATTCCTCTTGTTCCAGCTTGAAGCATCTGCGGAAGAAATACATTCCGGACTAAACAAAATCATTGATCACCAAACTCACCACAGACTACGAGAGGCTCAAAGCCGCAAGAGGGCTGAGGACCTTAACGAGAGGGTCTTCAACTGGTCCATGGTCGAAACATTTGCCATCATGGTTGTCACATTTGCCCAAGTCATGATTCTGAAAAACTTCTTCAGTGATAGACCAACATTATATAAATGAATGTAAATTTAGGAAATCCTAGAATATTAATTAATATATATTGATTTGGTTATTATTTGTTTTAATAAAGAATCATAAAAAATACCAATATTTATAAGAAATTTATTTACAAGGATTATGAGATACAAATATTTAACAATTACAAACACATGTTACAAGTAGTACAAACACTAAAAGTATTCATTCAGTTTACAATTCTTGTGTACTTAATTTTTTTTAAAGAGTCCCTTTGGTTAGAAACAAAATGATATGAGCTTATTTTGATTTCTATTCCACTGCTATAAGGTATAGGTATTCTACGAGTGGAGTTGTTATTGCCTTAAAAAAGGGTTAATAAAAAGTAGTGTTGTTAAAATGTGTTCCAGTACAGGCCCCCAATTTCTTTTACCACTAAAATGATGCTTATTAAATATTTACTTTGTTTTGCCAATAAAAATAAAACTACTACCTTAGGTTAAACAGAGCAATACATTAAATAACTTTTTAAATATTATGTATTTGTGTATTTTATACCAAGCTACTCAAAAAATCGAAGATTATAAAAAGTCTCTGGACCTTTACAAAGAAACTGATTTTATTTTCATAAAATATCAAGGTAGTGTCAAGGGTCACAGATTGCATAATGTCATGCAAATTATAAGGAAATTAAGACTAAAACAACACTAATAAAGCAAAAACTCCATTAACCAAAGCACAAGGGTATGCAATAAGTGGTCTTTGTTCGGAGTCTCCTGACATGGTGACGAAGAGCCTACTGGCTGACAACGCTGACCAAATGACTGCAACCCCAGATAGAGAGAGTCCTAAAGTACCCTCCAGAGACAGGAATATACCAAGCCCTGCCAAAACAACCATGGGCAACATACAGTAGCCCAGGACACTGGCAACACTGAGCAATGTGAAAACTCCTTCAGAACGGCTCATTAGTGATAACAATGAATACATTAATATTACTGACATAACTGAAAGACCATACACATATCCAAAGTGAGCTTTGTTTCCTGAAAGAAACAGACAAACAGCTAATGCCAAGCAAAATGCTATTGGTCCGGCTATGTCAGTATCTTTTAATAGGAAATTAGCATCATCAGCCTTCGATTGACCATGGAAAGGATTCATGACAGCCAATGTTTTTTCCAATATTCTGTCGGGATATATTTCTAGCTCGTCCATTAGAGGTGGTTCGTCAAAATCCGTGGTTTCTGTTGCTGGCTCCCCAGGTATGGGCGCGGGTTGGAACATATTAGGGTTGTAATACTGGTTGTTATTTGGGGGATAAGCATTTTGCCCGCCTTGGTCGTATGAAAAGTCCTGATGGTCAGTCGGAAAGCTCTGGAAATCTAAAGATAAAATAATATTAAACAATATTCTTTTACTATTAATAATTTGTAATCTATGCTGTTTTTATACTTACCCAAAGTTTGAGCTTGATCGCCGAACGCGTTGGATGCATTAAAAGAGTAGTTTTGGCTGTTGTTTTGGCCCTGCCAAGAATAATCGTTCGGGTTATTGTAATTGGCCATTGTTACTCAATTTCAGTGATGTAAAATTTTATATTAACTATTGAAATAATATGAAATTGTTTTCAGTTTTAGACAGAAATGACAAGATTGTAGTATTGTACTGAAATGAGTTGTCAGTTATCTGTCAGTGTCAACATGACATTATGTTCAATGTTTATAAAGCAAGTCCAATTCGGGACAAGACAGACTCCCCAGAGCTAGCTAACCGCATGTGATTCTGTTTAGTCGTCACCACGAGAGAAAATACTCTTATTATTTATTACCTTTCCCGTGTGGTTGCCGGGTTAGAATAGCGCCACTCCATGTCTTCCCGTGGAAGTCGTAAGATGCGACTAAGGGAATAAAGGCTTGTAGTACTGTTAGGCGATGGGCTTGCTACCGGTCACTAATATACACTGGTAAACATCTTAGCCTAATTGTGCAAATTGTGGTTACAGAGTTATCAACAAGTTTTTAGAGTTGTTGGTAATTCTGTAGCTCTGCCTACCCCACTCTGGGAATGAAGGCGTGAAGGTATGCATGTATGTATTTATTACCAAACAAAATAATGTCCTCTCGTATGATATCCATGGACTTATTTCTCTAATATGTCCATGAGAATGTCTTTAAATAACTCAACATTGGCAAAATATACCTTAACAGGAGTAAAATCGACTAGTTAGAATCAGCCCTTAATTTGGCAAAAATAAAAAAGGTCGGGAATTCAAAAAATTAAAACAATTCAAACAAAAAAAGAGAATATTATGGTATGTTCACTGTAAATGACTGATGACCTATTGGTGATGTGATGACTGATGAAAATTGCCAATTTAAGGGCTAAAATAGAATAGCAAGTTAGTATTGAGGTCGTAGGACCTTGTTGATCGCTTCCACCATCTCATCTTGTCCTTTAACCTACCACCGAGCAGCAGTGTTCGCATTGTTGTGTCCTTGTAAGGGGGTGAGACAACAGGTGAAACTACTAGCATAAAAGACATTTCATCTTGGTCCTCGGGGTTGGCAACGCATACATTTGCTGTCTTAGGCTTGCAGTCTTAAGATTATAGTTTATGAATCTCAGACCTCACTTACCTGTTGGCCTTTTACTTTCTTTAGGCATTAAAAGTCAAGACTTGAGCCATTATAAATGATTATTAGTGAAAAACTAATTAGCCTTGATTCACATTTTCCTTTTTATCAACGCGCGTTGGATTAATATTAACCGCATGTAGGCATACTAGAATACAGTAGTGGATTCAGGATGGTTTCAGGAGGGGCTTGAAACCACTGAGAGTAATTTCAAATTTCGAATAGAATTAAGAACTTTTTTTCGAATTAAAATCACTTTAATACCACCTTACCACCTTCACTTTGGTTTACCTTCAATACCACCTTCTGCCTCTATGGCAAAGGCCGCATTACGGCTAAACCACCGCGGTTTTTAACCGCGTTACTTTTTAATTAAGTAACACGCCGCGCTGGCACCTGATTATTTACTTGATAAAAAAGTCACGCGGTTAAAACCGCGGTGGTTTAGCCGTAGTGCGGGCTTTGCCTATATCATTAAAGAAATCATTGAAATAGCGCTTAATAATGTCCATTGTTTTCGCTGCACTATAGTGGTTAGTCGGGTAATGCGCAATATAGCTTCGCTACACTAGGTACAGTCAAAGTCATAAGTAGCTTTACATGTTAGTACCTTGGCGCAGTAACGTATTAAAGTGAGAGAGGTTTGAATTATGTCTGTATATCCATAGCTGCGACATGGTACTAAAATGTACAGATACTTATAGGACGACGCGGAAGCCTGGTTGGTAGTGAACCTACGCTACCTACGAAGCTAGCGGTAGCTGGTTCGATCTGTGTGATGGATGAGCGCGAGTATTTGTTCCTGAGTCTTATACATATAAGTAAGTTTATCGTTGCCTAGTAGCCATAGTACAATCCTAGAGCTTAGTTTGGGACTAGGTCAACCTATATCGTCGGTGATACTGCAAATCCGCGTAACTACCAAATTTATGATAGAGCAAAATAGAGCTTACTAACTAATTAAAAAGATGCATTTTGCTCCTTATTTAAAATGTTACTTACGCTGTTTTGCAGTTTCACCGACGATATGATATATTGACTTGTTATTTTAATATTACTTTTCCACATTTTGACATTTCCAAATATTATTGTATTCTTGATTTTTTGTGACTGTACCATAATTGAGCTATATTTATTTTGTTTTTTTTTTCTATTTTTAACCCCCGACGCAAAAAAGAGGGGTGTTATAAGTTTGACGTGTTAGTGTGTGTGTCTGTCTGTGGCACCGTAGCTCTTAAACGGATGAAGCCATTTGGATGCGGTTTTTACAAGTTTCCGCCTTATCTAGTCCCAAACTAAGCTCTAGGCTTGTACTATGGGTACCAGACAACGATAAACATACTTATAATAGATAAATAAATACTTATATTCATAGATCCCGTGTGGTTGCCGGGTTAGAATAGTGCCACTCCATGTCATCCCGTGGATGTCGTAAGAGGCGACTAAGGGAATAAAGGCTTGTAGTACTGTTAGGCGATGGGCTTGCAACCTGTCACTAATACACTGGTAAACATCTTAGCCTATTTGTGCAAAATGTGGTTACAGAATTATCAATAAGTTTTTAAAGTTGTAGGTAATTCTGTAGCTCTGCCTACCCCACTCTGGGATTACAGGCGTGAAGTTATGTATGTATGTATGTATGTATGTATAATTCATAGAAAATACCAAAGATTCAGGAACAAATACTCGCGCTCACCACAGGATTTTGCCCTGACCGGGGATCAAACCTGAGACCGCTAGCTTCGTGGGCTGAGTCACTACCAACCTAGGCTATTGCGTCGTCAAAGAAAATTATGATTAACTGTAAAACGAAATACCTACTATTGAGAAAAAGCTTCGTTTTGGTTTTTTTTTGCAATTCTTCCAATGCTAATTTGTCACGAGTATAATTGAATAGTTTTTTTTGATCCAATTCACGAATAGCAACACCTTGTAAACATTTCACAGGACTCAAAGCCACATAAGCCCGGCCTTTTGCAAAAGTTTTTTCGCCTAAATATACAACAGCCTATTTTTTTTGTAATACGACGAAGTCCTTCCAGTTTTAGGCACTCAACTAAAAAATTACAAAGTAAATATTATTCACCTCTTAAAGAGACGTTGCTAGCTGTAGCCGTAATGTTAATTTGGAGAAGTTTAAAAAGCCTGGAATCTAGACTGATTTTTCGCAGGCAACCCTAGATCACCGAATTCGCAATGAAATGATCTTCATTTTGGTATAATTTGTATTAAATAAACAGACCAGTGCAATTTATTAGTACCGACTTTCCGTTTATGTCAACGTAACGTTCTATAGACTATCATACTTTCGATTGGTATGTAATTTATCTATAAACAATTTAAAAAAAAGTACATTTTTAAAGTTTTAGTTAATTGGGTCAATCAATTTTTCTTTGTAGCTCGTTGCCATGGTGACGTCTCCTGGGTCACTCTTTAAAACTATGATTTCAAAGGATATAAGTCCACTAAAAAACTGTTTTATTGGCAATTACACACCCATTCTTTTATGGCCTTTCTCCTGAGTGTGCTGGAAGTATATATCATAACATTTTTTCCAAGAAACTCTATCACTGTTGTCTCCTGGCTTACGGGACAGAATAACAACAGAAAAAAGTTGATCCTCCCAATTATATACTGAACTCATATTTCTCTGTCAACCTTTTCGCCATATCTTTTTTCTTTGATCGAAAGGCTGAAGCCATAGCCATAAGGATTATTTTTTGCTAAATAACATAGTCTCAAAAATAAAAGGAAGACCATGAATTTTAACATTTTTCAAGCATGTCACTATTTAAAAATCTATGAATGCAGTTTAAATTGTTTTTTAAATTCAAATAATGTCTTCTTTCAGTAAAATGTTCCATGTTCCATATATTATACTTAACATATTAAATTTGATATAAAATATTTTTCATCGAATAAAAAGCCCGGTGAAGGTCGTCTCCTATTCTGATCTTTAGACCATTAGTTTGTGGCTAGGTCAGTTCGTGTGAGATTGTCCCCAGATATTTATTTATTTATGAGTTCGACCGTACTTACCTCGTTAATCCAACGTCTATCAAATCAGGGCCTCTATTCAACACGGTAAAAACCATATCGTGTTTGAGCTGTTATCGTATTGTCACCGTTTTGAAAGCTCTTATTTACTTGACGGTAATGGCGGCTGACGTCATAACAATACCATAACAGGTTAACTAGGTACGATATCGTGTTTACCGCCTAGAATACCGACCCAGGTTGTCTAGCGCAATAACTCTCCTACAAAATGGAACTTTGAAGAGAAACTGCAATGACTATTTATGGCATATTTTATTCCATTAAATATTACTTTTAGTCATTGGATCTATTACAAGTGGAATGGTTTAATTTATATGTATACTGTGACAAGCGAGACCTGGAGATCTCTGTTATATTTAAAAAGGGAAATATAAAATGTGGTTCATTATTATCACAATAACATATTATATCATTACACAAGCTTTTATATGTTTAAAATGGTACAAATATAAATAGGAAGTGTTTGAACAAATCGTTCCAAAAATGTGTACAAAATGTGGAAAAAACCTTTTCGTAAAAGCGAAGGCATGAATGTTGCGAGACGTCAGTCCATATAAACGAATGTAAAAAACAATATGCTCAGGTACAATCAACTCTTACCAACAACTGTAAAAGTTATGACACCAAATTATTACTTAACACTTTAAATAATATTTTATAACAAAATCAACATAACAACATGAAACATAAATTATTAGAAAATATAATAATAGTCACCCTTATACAAAATGCTTGCAAGTTTAAAAAAAATACATCGCTACTCGACATTACATTGAAATTTTAATACTGTTGGTTTTAATTATGTAATTGTAATGTTGGTTCGAGTAGGGGTGTATTCTCAGAGAAGATACGAGGCAGTTCCAGGCAGCACCCCGCCTCGTGTCCCCGCACCGTCAAAGCCTGTCCATCGTCCCTTACCACTCAGGACACTAAGTATCTCCGGCATTCCTAGTACGTTTTATCTTAAGTAAATAATCAAAAATATTATAACTTACATTGTTTCGATACTCGATCTATACTTTGTACATGCAGCATGCGACGCGCGCATCGGTATACTGATCTCATTACATTACACTTATTTATGAACACACTAATCAGGGAGATTACTAACCAAACACACTCCGATATTCATTTGATATCATTACATATTTTACCGAGTCGTTCGCAAGTAAAACACTCATAATAATACATATATCACAGATACCTAAGGAAGATAATATCGATTAAATCTTCTATCTTTGAGGTATAACAAATTGAAGACAATTTTTATTTGTATAAAATATGGTAAAATAAAAAAGCGCAATCTCAAAACTTGAGTCTGTTTTCATCTTCTCATATTTAAATTTCGGCGGACTGGCCGTTTGAACCTTTTATCTCTACAGTGATTGTACAAGATTTAGACTTGAAAGTAGTCGCTGACGACGTCAGCGCCGTTCGGGACGCCCCGGCCGGGGACGTTGATCTTCTCGTAGCCGGCCGAGGAGTCCGAGCGCTCCACGCTCGGCCCGGTCGCCTCGTGATTTACCTTCTCGTACGGGGGCTCCTTCTTGGCCAGCTCGAAATATTTCACACTCTCATAATTCGGGTCCTTTTTAGATCTCATCGAGTCGCTCTTCGAGGCTTTCGATCTTACCGATTCGTATTTAGGATCCTTCAGTCTCAGCGATTCGTAGTTGGGGTCCTGGGCGTTGACGCTTTCGTAGTTGGGGTCCTTGGGGCGGACGGATTCGTAGTTGGGGTCCGATTCGCTGCCGCTGCCTTTGTAGAGGGGGTCGTGCGGCATGGACTCGTAGTTGGCCTCGGGCAGGTCGCCGTTGGGGGCGCGCCGCTCGGCCGCGGGCCGCGCGCGCAGAACCTCGTAGTTGGGGTCCGAGTCCGACGCGCTGGTGTCGGTCTTGGAGATGTGCTCGTACCCGGCGTCGCTGCTTATTATGCTATTAGGCCCGCTGTCGACGTGATTCAACTTATTTACCAGGTTGTTATTAGCGAAATTAGAGTTCAAGATCTTGTTGAAATCCTTAACCGTTTCGTACCCGGGATCTTGGTTCTGCGATATCTTCCGCTCCTTGTGCGCGATCGTTTCGTAGCCGTGGTTAGATTTTTTTCTGTCAATGGTCTCGTAGCCGGGGTCGTCGGTGCGGTATTTCGGTTTTGCCGGTACGTCGTCGGGGTCCGCTCGGCCGGGATCTTCCTGCGTTTTGGTTTTGGTTTTCTTGATGACTTTAGCGTACATTTCTTCGAGGTTGCGGGAGGGGCTCTCCGTGACGCGGGTGTCGGTGCTGCCGGCGTCGGGCTCGTCGCCGTCGACAGACTTGAGGAGGTTCTTAGCCGTCGGTGGGGGGTCCGGCTCCCTGGCCTCCCAGGCCTCCCAGGTCTCCCTGGCCTCCCTTGTCTCCCGTGTCTCGCGGGCCTCGCGGGTCTCGCGGGTCTCGCGCGGCTCCTTGCGCAGCAGGTCCGCGGAGCTGAACCGGTGCTTGTCGACGGGGTAGTTGCACCCGTAAAAGTCGGAGGAGCTGACGCAGCTGTTGTTCCGCGTGTGCTTCTCGTTGAGGCTGCGCCGGAGCTTGTCGCCGCTGAACAGGTCGCCTGCGGGGTGATACTGGGTTAGATATGTTTAGGGTTGCGATGGTCGCGTTTACTGCTATGCTATGTAAAAATGACATCCATCAGTCTCCGTGCGAGAATGATTCACCACGTTAAATGCGACCAATTTAAGACTTCCTACTGAAATGCAGGGTTACACTATGGAAACCGCGAGAGCTCATTAAAATGGTTGTTTTGTTTGTTGAAGAACAGTCAATCAAAGTTTTTTCTATCTTAGAAAAGTTAGTGTTCTGCTTCTATTGCCTGGAGAACTATTTTTCTGTGTTCTGTTTACATTTAGTTAAGTACCTAAATTAATGTTGTATGGTTCTGGTAGAATTTCACGTTAAGACTAGGGGCCCATTTATCAAACGTTTGTAACTTGTATTACAAGCGAATCTGTTTTCCAAAAATATGTATTAAAAAGAGGTTTCCATTTATATTACAAATAACAAGTTTTCCTCCTTGTCCGTCCATTCCCAATCTAGTGTACCTAAGTGCACATTAGCGACCGTGTGCTCGAGCCTTCTCCATATTATTATGATATAAAGTCGGTTGAAATGAGACATGAAACTGCGACACAGACCAGTACTAGAGATGCGCTGATGACTGCGCGTGTCAAGGGCCGGATGCGCGGGGTGCGCGGCGTGTACGGCGTGCGCGGCGTGTGCGGCGTGCGCGGCGTGTGCGGCGTGCGCGGCGTGCGCGGCGTGCGCGGCGTGCGCGGCGTGCGCCGGGTGCGCGGGCGGCGGGGGCGGCAGCGGCGAGTTGGCCTGGCGCTTCTCGGGCTTGGGCGAGCCCAGAGCCCCCGTCGAGTTGGAACACGACGATGACGAGGCTGAAATTTTTAAAACTAATTTATAAGTTACAATAATTATTTATGTAACTGGTACATAATTAAGCTTGCGAGCGCTCTTTTTACAGGCACGAGTACCTTAAGAGCTAATTATGTACAGTCAAGGAAATTGATTCCTAGACCATTTTGGACTATGTCATAGTGACGTAATCAATCCAAACGTAAGAGTCTTCTTATGATTTTATTTACAGTGTCACTTTACATAACTTTTTCTACAAGCTTAAAATTATACTGACAAAAATACATACATACATACATAACCTCACGCCTTCGGTCCCAGAGAGGGGTAGGCAGAGCTACAGAATTACCTATAACTCTAAAAACTTGTTGATAATTCTAACATTCGTTAACTTTTTCTTGTATACTTCCCCCGATTTTTCTGGTTACCTAATTACTTGTCAGCAAAGTCATTTTCATTATTCCGATTGGCGTTAATAGTTTGTGAATTTTATTGCTAAATATTTACAAATTTCATGCAAATTTTAATAGTTAGGTATTGAAACAGTTTATCATAAAAGTTGGAATGCCAAACGAAATGCCATTTTGTTGATATCAATATTGATCGTTACCATGGTAACCAAATACCAAATTGATGGATATTAATCAAATCATCTATTTTCAATAACTAAATTAAAATGTAATTTTAAACACATAATTAGTCTCAAAGTAAATTTTGTTTTTAATATACGTAATTTTAATTGATGTTAAGGTATTTTTAATGTTTTATTATACAAATTAGGATGTCAAGTGTTCACTAATCGTCAAGACTGATATCCGGAATGACCGTAACCATGGTAATAACAATGCTACAATAATTATTATACAACTGTTATTACCATGACAATCTGGCTCATTATATAATTTATTACACACTTCGGTTACGGTATACTTAGGCGGTATTCTGATACCGTTAACGATATCAATATTAGCGTTTTAGAGTACGCGAATCGAAAAAAATAAAAATGAAATTATGTTCGTTAGTAAGCGCATCACATGAAAATCTCAGTTTGTATTGATTTATCGACCGAGACCAAATTATTGAGTCTAGATGACCCTACGATAAGTACAGCAGAGAACCTGTGGCCTGGCCACCTTCCCTCTGCATCATTAGACCAACACAATGAGACCGCAACGTATTTAACCATCTTACATAAGTATGCAATATGACAACTCAATTGAACACGGAGTAGCATCAATATAAGAGGCCACGTATGCTGACACGCTTCACATGCTTCGGCGCGAAGAACACGAGATGGAGATAGTTTCAAATTCAAATAATTGTTGATTACTAAATAACCACAACATTTATAAACATAATAATTTACCAGAATTGAGAAGTCAAAAGTAAAGTGTCGAGAATTTTAAGAGTTACTTTGAGACCTCCTAACTTTTAAGATTTCATATTAAAAATCAAAGACAACAGGTAGTTAAATACAAGTTATGAAGTTACAATGTGGATTAGCTTAACAAAAGCATACCTTGTCTGGAGTGGGTAGCTTGTGACGTCGACGCTCCTATTTCAGGCGGTGCACTCCTTCTGCAAATACATTGTTTTATTTTTCATTTGTTTAATGTTTTTTATTTTTATTTTTTTATAGCATGGGAAGGCAAACTAGCACACAAGCCACCTGATGGTAAGTGGAAACTGTGACCCATAGACATTCGCATTCACAAGACTGCAAATGCGTTGCCAACCCTGAGGACTAAGACGGAATGCCTCTATGCTAGTCATTTCACCGGCTGTCTTATCCCCAAACCGGAACACAGCAATGCGAACACTGCTGCTTGGCGGTAGGTTAATGGATAAGATGGTGGTACCAACCCGGACGGACCCTGCACAAGGTCCTCCCACAAGTAAAACCCGTGCAACGCATAATATACTCAAGTGATCCTTGCCTCGCCTAGAGCTCTACAGTAAAAGCTTGAAGTTACATTAATTCTGGGGCGGGGGCGGGGCCAAATCAACGTTAGTTTGCGACCGGTCGCCAGGTGATATGGATCCGTCCCTATGTCAATCTACTTGTCCGGTGGTTGACATGGCTAACGGCCGAGGGTGGAGCTCACAGTTGCGTTGATACCTAAGGCAAGACTGGCTGTGCTCCTTCCCGAGGTTGCTGCCTGTTAACTACTCGGTTTACCCGGACTAAACGAGTAGAACCGAAATAACTAGTCAAACTCCTGATCGTCCTTTATTCACCCTTCCATGTTTCCTGTAACTCCTTTCCAATAAGCTGCAAGCGATGTCGTGGCATGTCGCAGCGGGCCTCCCATCCAACAGTATAGGATGGGTAGCGGTAAAATGCCACCCGCGTGTTTGTGCCGTGCGCGGGGACCCGTACGGGTGGAGAACGAGATCCTGGTAGGTTGAGTTTGAAGAGGGTCGGAGTCGTTAACCTCCGATAACAACACGCCACTTTGGCTCGGGATTCATCTCACACGGGAGGTTCTGGCCCAGCCAGTCAGAATCAATCGGCTGTTGCGTCTACAGTAGTCTGGCCGCAGGCGAGTGTTCTGGGGTGTTGAGGTCAGTAGCCGGCGGTGTACGGCCCCGAGTCGCCGTGGTAAGTGACGGAGGGCTTGACACCGTGCGGGCTCACTCGACAGCTCACCTCGTATCCCTGATGCGTCAAAGCATCCCCAGTAGGAGGGCTCCAAGGAGGGTGGGGAACGAGTGGGACGAATTTTTAGGTGTGATTTTATGGATATGAAAAAACCAAAATCGACGAAGGCTGAACCCTCCGCAAGGAGTGAGGCAAAGGCGCTTAGCGCATTGACGGACTGTGAGGTGAGACGCCGACCTGCCACAGACAGGGACGCGGGATCCGGTAACAGTCGAGTTCGTGGGCCCGTAGGGGCAGACAGGGCGCTTCACGCCAAGGGCAACAGCCGAAGTGTCGCCGAACACCCCAAAGGCATGAGCCGACCTCTCCCCTCGGGGCTGACGGAAGGACGCGCTGGCCTCCCTACCAAGGGAGCGACCGGCGTAGGTGCTGGAAGGGCAGACGGTGTAGCGGAGGCAGGTTGCAGCAAGGAGGGCCTCCCTACTCCTCTGGATCTAGCATCCCCGAAACCACCCCCTGCAAGCTTCCAGCCGGAAGGGGGTGTGAAGAAAGGGAGCAGGAGACAGAGGAAGAGGGAAGCGCAGGCTGCGGCGCTTCAGCGTCCGGTTGCCGTCCCAACAAGGGACGTCACCGCTGAAGCGAACGCAGGAAATAGGACACTGAAAAGGCCGTTGGTATCACCGAAAACCAGTGGTGACTCCAAAAGGACGAGGGTAGGGTCGTATGCGGAGGCACTTTCCAGTGTAAAGGTGGCGGTGATACCAACGACCTTCCCAGCCAAGAAGATCTTGGGGTGTCATATGGCGGCCATTCAGGGGGTGGTAATCCAGCGCCTCCTGATCATCCCCAAGCCACTTCCCGACATCAACTTCGGGAACATTGTGGGAGGCGCCCTTCACATCAGTTGCGGTGACAAGGCATCTTCCACGTGGCTCAGCTCCCTCATAAGTGAGGGAGATATTGCGGGGATGAGCCTCAAGGTCGTGGATGCCAGGGATCTTCCAAAACCAGTAAAGATGGCCTGGAAGACGAAGATCATTGGCATCCCCGACGCAAGGGTGGTGTTCAGACTGCTCCAACGTGTCAACGAGCGGCTGAACACCGACCAATGGAAGGTAGTCGACACCTCGGAGTCGGCCGCTGGCACCCGGCGCATCATACTGATGGACCGGGAGTCAGCGGACGTGATCCGAGAGGCCGGCTACACTCTCAAATCGGGGATCGACGTCAGCACTTTTAAGCTCTTGGACGATGCCGAGAAGAGGAGTGCTGAAGTCGATCCTGAAGAGGCTCCCTGCGCTGTCGAGGCTGCAGAGGTGGTAGCGAACGAGGAGTCGGTGGGAGCGGACGAGGTCGACAAGGTTGGAGTGGACGAAGGGCCGCGTGGGTGTCGGGAGCCGTCACCGGTATCGGTGACGACATCCGAGAACCTGCGCGACCTTGAAGCCCTCTACCTTGGGAACCCCTCTTCGCCCATGTCCGAGGACTCCGAGTCGCCGGCGGAGGCTGCTGACCTCAGCAAGCCGAAGCCAAATATATAAGAAAGAGCCATGGGAGGCATAAGGTGCGTACAAATTAATTTGCAACACAATAAAGCTGCCACAGCCCTTCTGGCAAAGCAGCTAAAGAACGATAAATTCGATGTAGCCCTGATTCAAGAACCATACATATACAAGGGCGAAATCAGGGGACTAAATGGCACGGGAGGGGTTATCTATTATCTCTGCCCCGAGAATAACATGAGGACTTGTGTGTATGTCAAAAATGGCATAAATGCCATTCCTTATAATGCTTACTGTTCCAGGGATCTTACCACTGTTAAGATCCAGGAGAAGAGGTTAGGCAAGACTCTCATCATCTCGTCTGCCTACCTCCCTTACGAAGCGACGGACCCCATCACACCTCAACTCCGGAGTCTGGTCGCGACTGGCAGTCAGGTGAACACCGACCTGATCATCGGCTGCGACGCCAATGCACACCACGTCATCTGGGGCAGCTCGGATGTTAACAAGCGGGGAGAGAAGTTACTGGATTTTCTGGTGAGCTCTTCTTTACAATTACTTAATAAAGGGAACAGCCCAACCTTCGTCAATGCTAGACGCGGAGAAGTAATTGACATAACGGTGGCGTCCAACCACATGTATGAAGATATTCACTCTTGGCATGTTTCCAATGAAATCTCACTTTCAGATCATAGGTACATATGCTTTAGGTACAGGACTGACATACCAATTGAAACTGTGCACAAAAGAAACCCTAGGAACACCGACTGGTCATCTTTCAAACGGGACTTAAAGGTAGAACTAGGGGATCCAAAAGGTAAGCTCAATTCTATTATTGACATTGAATTTGAAGCGGACAATATGGTACGAGCGTTACATACCGCGTGGACCAATAATTGCCCGGAAAAACGGGTGCTAGCCAAGAAGATACCCTGGTGGAACCCTGAGATAACCAAAATCAGAAGCGAAACAAGGGCGATCTTCAATGATGCGAAGGCGACGAATGACTTTAGCATGTACGCTCATAAGCTCACAGAGTACAACAAAGCTGTAAGCAGTAGCAAGGTCAACTCCGTTAACATCAATAAAAGATGACAAGGGAAGTATGACTGTAACGGGTTTAGATACCCTGAAAGTTATGTGTAGCACACATTTTCCCGGCTCCATTATACGTGAAAGCGAAATAGACAGTGTACCAATCTGTTTGTCAGAGCAGACAGCACGCACAACAAGACACAATTGGGACACTGCCAAAAAGGTAGTAGACGATTGCAAGATACGGTGGGCACTATCCACTTTCCAACCGTACAAAGCACCGGGCCCAGACGAGGTATACCCAATCCTACTACAAGAAAGCGCAAATATAATTGTACCGCATTTAAGCAGGCTGTATAGAGCGTGCTTAGCCTTTGGGCACGTTCCACGCGTTTGGAGGCTTGTAAAAGTGATCTACCTGCCAAAACCTGGCAAAGCAGATTACAGCGATCCCAAATCATACAGACCAATAAGTCTATCATCATTCTTCCTAAAAACACTGGAGAAGCTGGTAGACAGGCACATAAGAGATGGACCTCTAAGGCGGTATCCGCTGCATAAAATGCAATGCGCGTATCAACCGGGTAAATCCACAGATACTGCAATTCATTTTGTAGTGAATAAAGCTGAAAACGCACTAGAGAACAAAGAGATATGTCTTGCGGCATTTCTCGATGTGGAGGGTGCATTTGATAAGACTACGTTTGAAGCCATAAGCACAGCAGCTGCTAGGCATGGCATTGAACCAACCATTTGCAAATGGATAGGCAACATGCTAAACAGTAGACTTATAAAGTCAAGTCTTTTGGGCGATGTCCTATTCGCCACAACGACAAAAGGGTGTCCCCAGGGGGGGGTTCTCTCACCGACTCTATGGAGTCTGGTGGTAAACTCACTCCTAGAGGAACTCAACACAGGCCCACTACACACGGTTGGGTATGCAGATGATCTCGTGATACTTATCAACGGGAAGTTCCCGGGAACAGTATCGGAAATCATGGGAAATGCTCTGGAAAAGGTGGAAAGATGGTGTATTAGTCATCAACTATCCATCAATCCCAGCAAAACTGAAGTAATTCCATTTACTAAGAAAAGAGACCTCAAACACATTAACCACCTCAAGCTGTTTGGTAAGGTACTAGAATTGTCAAGTGAGGTAAAATATCTAGGCATAATACTAGATAAAGAGCTCACTTGGAAGAAGCACGTGGACAACGCTATAACAAAAGCGTTGAGAGTGTTCGGAATGTGCAGATCAGCATATGGTAAGACATGGGGCCTTAACCCTAAAGTACTGAAGTGGATCTATACCATGATGGTAAGGCCCATAATCATGTACGGCTGCTTGGCCTGGTGGCCAAGAACAATTTTAAGAACATGCAGAGACTCTCTGACCAAGGTGCAGAGGGTGGCCTGCATGGCTATAACAGGGGCGTTCAGAACGACGCCAACGGCGGCAATGGAGGTCCTACTAAACCTACCACCACTGCATATCGCCATACAGTCTGAGGCGTGCAAGTCGCTGCAGAGGTTGGAAGAGACGGGCCTATGCAACGATGCAGCGCTTAGAACCAGACACACTAAAATGGCACACAATGGTTCTCTAGACAGAATACTGACGATGGGTTGCGACAAAATGCAGCCTAAGTATGTATTCCGGAGGAACTTCAATGTCCACATTCCGACAAGGGATGAATGGATGGATGGGTTGCACCTATTAGAGGATGACGACGCGATATGGTATACGGATGGCTCAAAAATGAGTTCCGGTACGGGGGCGGGTATTCACGCCAAGGACTATAACAGCAGCATAAGTATGGGCAACTACGCAACGGTCTTCCAAGCGGAACTATATGCGATAATTGCCTGTACGCAAGAGAATATAAGTAGGACTCCGCAGGGTAGAACTATCTATATTCTAAGTGACAGCCAAGCGGCACTTAAGGCGCTGACAGCGCCTAAAGTAGACTCGAAACTAGTCTACAATGGCATCCAGGCCTTAAACAAGCTTGGTAGGAAGAACAAAGTGAAACTGATGTGGATTCCAGGACACGAAGGCTATCCCGGAAATGAGGCCGCGGATGAGCTGGCAAGGGAAGGGTCCAAGGGCGCATACGTTGGACCTGAACCATTTGTGGCACCGTCACCGGGCACCATAAAAGCAGCCCTGAACAATAACACCCTAGTAAACCACCAAAAAGAGTGGAAAAATACGGTAGGCTTAGGGCATGCGAAGCTCTTCATAGAAAGAGTTGATCAGAGGTGGACCAAAAAACTTTGGAAACTCAGCAGAAGACAACTCCGATATATTGTAGGAGTGTTCACCGGGCACTTTGGGGTCAAACATCTCCTAGCAAAGATGGGCCTTTATGACAATACAGATTGTAGAATGTGCGGCGAAGAGGCGGAAACAGTGAAACACTTAGTGTGCGAATGTGATGCCCTCGCCGGAGTAAGAATGAAAATCCTCGGTTGTGGCTACCCGGAACCAAGCGATTTCAAAGCCTTGCCATTGCACTACACTATCCGGTTTCTGGAAGGGGTGGAGGCTGCATTGGATTAAGCGCTAAAAGAGGGGTAATTACACAAAAGATCCCATAGGGTCGAAGTGTATCCGTAAGGACCCCATAGATAAGATAAGATAAGATACATTAATTCTGGCCTCTTTCTGTTGTTTTGGATGTCTCCTGGCTTGGAGCCTAAACGATCTTGGCAAGATTAGCTTTACAACCCGGTTTGTTTGCAAAATCCTAAATAAAAAAATCAAGATTTTTTTATTTCGTATGTCAACCAAACGTAAACAAAAAAAATATGTCAGTATGCTTACGAATGAAGGTAGGTCACAGATACAACATGCATAAACAAAAAAAAAGTTAGCGTAAAGAGTAATAAAGTATTCGTTCCACAAGTTTTGTCATGGTTATGAAAAAAAAAATTGGACGAGTATCGTAAAATATTTGATTTTCGAATGTATTTTGAATAGGTAAATGGTAATATTTCACATTTATCGGTTTCATTTACACTGAAGTCTCGCACTCGTTTCAGTAGTGGCCGCTATGAGAGCTTCTATAGAAAATGTTTGGGGTCATTTCGGATAAATATTGAACCCGTATATCCTCCACATTATAACCATTAAATTGTATATTAAGGCGAAGGGTATGGCAAATTTACGAAATCGAGGTGTTTTTGGATAAATTTACTGGGAAAAATATAGGAAGTGGTAGTTTTAAATGATGATAATCTGAAGACATATATCCTCAAGTCTTGCTCTGACTCATTGATATAGTTATCTAACTGATAGTAAGCTCTATATACCACTTTAAATGAACCGTTTAAAAAAAGTTCATATTCGTTTTATTCCGGCTGGGCGATTTAGTTTGCTGCCAAACTTTCCACACTTCTTTTTACGGATTTAATGTGTTGCGTCAACTTGAATATATTAGCTTTAATAAGAATTTACAGATTATAGACTCAAAACCTATGTGCTCCTAGTGAAACAATGAACTAAATGTTTGCTCTTAAACTATGACTAGGCGTTTTGAAGCTTTTTGTTGAATGTGGCCAAAAAAATATACACAAACTAAAATAAGAATTTAAAATACTCAAAAAATAAACAAAACTATATAAAAAAAAAAACAAATTGTTTTAAATAAAAGTTGATTTTAGTGTTAGATTATGGATTTGAACTTGCATTCACGTTGGATCAGTAAAAAATCGTAAAAGTTATAGTTATAACTAGGTAGGTACTCAAAACTACAAAGCGATGATAGCGACGTTGCGTGCTCGGTTTGGGTTTTGGCGTGTGGCGGTTTGGGGTTGGTTTGGTTGACAGCTCGAATGTTTCGAACTTTGTTTTGACTCCCACCCAACGGTCAGTCACTGTCATTTCAGTTGAATTGAATCAGTTGCGTTTACTACTATTCCGTGCGAACAAGTAACTACCTACTGCAGTTGTTTTATAATTCGGCCTTGGCGTTGTTGTTTTGTTTCTGTTGTGTTAATTATTTGTTTTGTTATTATAATATCTGTTAACTATTGTTATTGACATTGAACTTCGTGTTTTATGCGGTGAGATACGGTTATACGGTTATACGAGTATAGCAAAGGGGGCGCATCTATATATAGGTATTTGGGGTGGGAGGGGGGGAGGGGGTGTTAGGGGTGATAGGGGGGGTGGTTTCGAGGGGGTGAAAATTTTTTTTTTAACTGGGACTTAGAAAATTTTCGGTGTCGCTAAATTTAGGTCAATATAACACTACATTTTTATGAATGAATCCAGTAAATCATGCTAAAAGAAACATATTTTGCTCTTTCACTTTTTTTCCTACGATCCATATTTTCCGTATCTCCGGCGCTGCGGGAACAGCAGCCCTTCCGCCCTTGCATGACGAAGTGGCTGCTCTCCCTCCGCGCCTCCGGCTCTATAAAAACACTCTAGGGCGCGCAGTGTCGGCACGCGTCCTAACCAGCGAGAGCCCTAGATTCGGACTTGTGTGGAAATGTCCATTTAGGAGCCAATATCTCGGTAATGATCAATATTTGTGCGTCCTCTATACGATAGCATCATAAAAACTTCGTGTTATAATAACACCACTTCACTCAAACCCCAATATCTTGGTAAATATTGGTCGGAGAAAAAAAGTTTATATAACAAAACATGCTTATTTTACCATGTTTTATAGGATTTATTAACAAAAATGAGGGGTTATATTGACATCAATTTCACGACTCCAAAATTTTAGCCCTTCAAAATTACTGACCTTTGAACCCCAATATCTCGGTAAATATTGGTCGGAGAAAAAAAGTTTATATAACAAAACATGCTTATGCTTAACAAAAATGAGGGTTATATTGACATCAATTTCACTACTCAAAAATTTTCTCAAGTCCCAGATCACTTCAAAATGACTGACATTTGAACCCCAATATCTCGGTAAATATCTAGTTTAGAGAAAAGTTGCCCATACAAAACACGCTTATTTTAGCGTCTTCTATACGATAGCATCATAAAAAATAGGTGTTATAATGACACCACTTCTATCAAAAAAAAATAAGTCTTGCGCCCCCTTTGCTATACCCCAACCCGAAATTCTCGACGAATCGCCGCCTTGTCGTAGACCACGTCGAAAATAAAATACTTTAATACAATTAAAGTAGTATTATTGAAACAATTTAATCCCTATGCTTGTCAGGTACGGGCTAGCACACCTTGTTTTTTCTCGCTCACTTACGGCCAAACCCTATATTCAAACCGCGGACATTTAAGGCTTACTTCGGGTAAAAATGTGACATTTGCCCTTACAAAATGTGTCAAATTTTAATCCGAAGTAAGCCTATCTATCCATGGTTTGAATATAGGGTTCGGCCATTAGTGCGTCTGTCTAGTTAGAAAGCGACAAACATGACGCGCGCAAGTTATGCTAGCCGCCGGTGATAGTAATCCTAATCACATAGGGGTCGTTTCACAAGAGCTGGCACGAAACGATTAAATGGGGGATGAAAGTATGTAAATAATTAAATTTTTGGTTCGAAATATAAACTGTAACTGATAGCACTCACACAATCCTAGTAGACCAAAGTTTTCATTGATCTATTCGTGCCAGCTATTCATGAAAAAACCTTTACGTGTTAAATAATTAACTATTTATGTATTTACTTATTTGTTTAATGGCTATTTTGGACATTCGTTACTGAATTTGAGATAGTATTTAGAAAAACACAAGTGTATCATATTGGTCGGTCTAATCAAGCGCCATCTAACGGTAAATGCATGCCTGACTGTTTGACAAACAGTATTATGCGGTCGATCGCAGAGCTTACTTGTTAGCATAGCTGGGCACCGTTAATCAAATAGTTAACTTCGTTAATCGTTAATCCGCTACAAAAAAAGTTAGCTTCGTTAAACGTTAAAGCGTTACATTTCGGAAGAATTAACGCAAGTTAACGTTAGTCGTTAATCCGTTAATATGTGTAAAAAAAATGCATTTTTATATCGTTGCGTTAGTGAACTTATAAAACCTGTTGATTTAGGTGCTGGAAGTTAACAGGATAGGAACAAAACAAAATACAAAAGGGCATAAGGTGCATATTCCCTTTCATGAACATTAACATGTTGAAGTTCTTGTCTGAAAGCGAGGCTCGTTTTGGAGTTAAAATGTCTTTACCCGTGGAAAACAGTCGTTTAATTGCAGCGCTTGAGGCTATAGCAGTATTGTATTTAATGAATAGATTTATGAATATCTGTTCCCCGAGGAATGCAGCATCTTTGAACGAGTCTTTTGATTTCATGTCCAGCCACATTTTAACGAGACTTTGCGCTTTACTCTTTAAAGAGTTGGGGCTCTTTGGTTTTTCTATAGACTGAGTGACAGAATTGAAAAAGTCTTCCTTGTCATCATCGTTGTTTCTCACACTACACACTCGCCGCTACGCGCCGCCCGGCACTTGTCGTTTCATACTTGTCTGAACCTGTTTTTCTTGCTGCGCCGCGGTGCCGTTCGGTAAATAGTAGGCATTGGATTAACGATTAACGGACTTCTGCATATTAACGGAAGTTAACGTGTCCGTTAACATTTAAAAAAAGTTAACTTAAAAGTTAATCCGTTAATCAAAATCTTAACTTCGTTAATTAACGATTAACGGATTAACGAGTTAATGCCCAGCTATGCTTGTAGATGGCGCGCGAATTAAAACTTTACTCGTCTGGCCGAATGAGCAAGGTCAATTGCCTGCCCCGTCGCCTTAATAATGACCTACAAAAACGTTTTTTGGTATTTAAAAAGAAATACAGAACTTATGGGTCGACTAGGTAGTTAATCCTATTAATATTATAAATGCGAAAGTTAGTGCGTGTGTGTGTGTGTGTGTGTGTGTGTGTGTGTAAGTTATGTTTCTCCTTAACGCTGCAACGGCTGGATGGAATTCGATGAAATTTGAAATGGAGATAGCTCATACCCCGGATTAATATATTAATAGGCATTTTTCATCCCAGAAAATTTAGTTCCCGAGGGAACAACGATAATGAAAATGTCCGCGGACGAAGTCGCAGGCAGAAGCGACTAGTGAGACAGCGCAGAGACCTGGCGGCGTCGGGCGCGGCGGCGCGCGCGCGGCGCGGCTCGGGCGCGATCTGCGCGTACGTGTCCGAGCCCGAGCCCGCGCTCGCCTCCGAGATCGCCGCGTACATCTCATCTGCGACACATAAGTACTTTTTTTACTTTATATTATTCCTCGCATTTGTTAGACCTAACCCTCGCGTTTGATATTAACCATTGAAAAAAGGGCGAAAGCAGTTCCGAAACAAAAATATCTGCCCTCATTTGAATTGATCCGCGACCAGAGATTCACTAATAGACGATTTGGTACCAAAGTTTTAACAAGGACAAAATTTAGTTGAATATAATCAGTAATGCAGTCGTACATAGCTAAAATTAAAACATACTTTAGAAATAATGTTTGCCACACGAATTTATTGAAAGGCGTTAAAACAAACAACAGATGTATTTATTTTGCTGGCAGTACAAGATTGAAAAGCATATAAATAACAGCTTTAAGGATACGCTGTGTAAGAAGAATTAAACTCTTCTATTGTAAGGGTCATCTCCTGTGTAAATAAATTGAATTGGCTGAGATGCCCGTCTTAAGATAATAGTATATACGACGCTTCATACACTGATCCGTATGGTAGTCAGATTCACAAAACGGATCAGAACTGACAGTTACTGGCGACGTTAACTTTGACATGACTTCTTACTCAAGATCAAAGTATGCATGTAATTGTTTTAAGTTAGTCTGTCCTTTTACGTTTGAGACACAGGAATATCCTAGTTCAGGCACGTTATTTTAAAGTATTTTTCATTAATACAAAATTATACATTGTAAAAAAGTAACTTGAATAAATACATATTATTTACCGTTATTAATACGTTTAAATATATCTCGTATATCTCACCCGAGTCGTCAGAGACGGTGGCGTAGTGCGCAGGCGCCGGCACGGTGTGCGCGCGGATATTGCTCAGCGGCTCGCGCACCGAGATACTCGTGTAGCCCTCTGCGGACACATACATTTGTTAAAGGAAGCCAATGGTTTAAGTTTAATTTAGGTACAATAGTCAGTGTGTACTTAGTTGTGTAAATGACATGGAAACTCTTTGCGTTACGGTATTTGGTTTACAATTAATTCAAATTATAATTTCTTCGACCTTATAATGGCTCCAGTTCATATCAGCGGAACGAAACTATACCCCAAAGCTCACAACGGTCGTCAACGGAGAGTAGTACTATGTGACTAAACCGCTGACCATCTAGATCACCAGACCTAAAACCAAAATATTGAAACCCGAATGTATGAGATTGAATTTGTTCCTTCGAAAGTAATCTGGTGATGAATATAAAACCTTTACTAAAGTTTCAGCGTTTGGGTAGTGTTTTTATACAGATCATGACCCGCACCGATAACAAGCCGATAGTATAATAAAGCCGACGCCACATATGCGGGATTCACAGAGAATTCGTATTGGCGTCTCTGACTTTAACATAAAGACAGAAAGAGACGCCAACACAAATATTCGGCGAATCCCGCATATGTCGCGACGGCTTAACACTAGTGTTACTGACTGGCTGAGTCGGCGGAGTCCCCGCTGTAGTGCTGCAGCTCGGGCCGCGGCGACGGCGGCGTGATGTACGGCAGCTCATGGCTCGACGGCAGCTGGCCGCTGATCGCAACCCGCGCCGAAATCACCACAGATTCTGCAAAGTAAAATATACTAGTAATAAATCCTTTTTTCGACCTTTGCACTCTGCGATTATGTTAAGCCCCAAAGAAAATGTCCAGCACTTAACCGCATTACTGCCTCAACGCATATAAGCCTTCTGCTAACGTTCAAATATTGCTTTAAAAGCATATGTATGTGCGTTTTATCAATATGTAAGCAAGCTCCATATAAAACAAAAGATAAGGCACCCGGCAAAAGTTCGATGTTCACATTTATTATAATAACAAGGTTTCGTTTAGGAACTAGTACTACATAGCTAGCTGTATGATTACTAGTCAAACTGTACAGTTGGCCTTAAAAGTAGCTGCACACTTTTGTAACTTATAATTTGTCGCTTTAACACCTTTTACAGACTAGTGCAGAAGTTCCAAAAGTATGCAGCTATTTATAAGGTGGGATTTGATGTGGTATTAGCAACCCGGCCGAGAGCGTGACCTATGATAGCTTTAATTCTCAGTACAAACTGTAAACTTTGAATTGATTCTCAATTCTTTACCGAATGACAAAGTTAAAGCCCACCATACTACAGAGATTGTTTTGTGAGTGGGACTATGAATCTAACATCGAGACAATAAAGTTCAATTACGTCGGTTCGATAAACCCATTTTCCGTTTAGGAAGATAGGAAAATAAACCTTAATCAATGCAACACAGTTCAAATTACATTGCCTTGATTATGTACATCTTATTGCACACTGGGCCTTACGAGTACTGATGTGCAAGTTGCGGAAAGTTTCCAAAAAGTTGAAATAGATGCAAGAAATTTCCGGAAACTTTCACAAGAAATATAGGAAATTTAAATTTAAGAAACGGAAAGTTTCAATCCCCATACAAAATTGTGAGAAGTTTCCGAAATTTTCCTACATGAAATTTTCCGCAATTTTGGAAAGTTTCCTTTGGCACATCAGTACTTACGAGAATAAGGTGATTGAGTCACTTATTGTGCCGTCTTACCAAAGAAGGCGGCTAACTGCAATGTAGTAGTTGAACCATTTTAAACTCTATTGGTAACCATATTAAATTTAAAATGCTAATACTATTACTACTCTTAGTCGCCTTCTTTGGTAGGACGACAGTATTGCATCACTAGGTCATTACGTTATCAAAACAAGTCAAATAACAAATGACTACCTGAAACTCGATTAGGTGTGGCTTTTACAGGCACCATTGTTAAATAGATAGTGTGGAACAACAACTCATTCAATTAAAATCAACGAACACCTAAACAGTTAAACAGTTTTTATAAGGCCCGCTTGCACGTTAAGAAGTTACCTTTGTTTCGGCGAAATATGTTTGCCAAATGTATCGTTTCCCAATGTTTCATTTGCCAACCCGCTTTGTTTTCTGTAACCGTGAATATTTCAGGATTTTATAAAAACTAACCTAACCTAACCTCGGTGCTTGGTTTTTCACGATGGTACTGAAATAAATTCTGAAAAAATTATAAAGCATTGAGTCGGCAAATGAAAAAGTAGGGAAATGATACATTTGGCAAACATATTTTTGCCAAACGGCCGGCTATAGTCCGGTTTCCATAGTAAGTCAGCCCTTAGATGAAATGGGCTTGGGTTTTTTTTGTGAGTATCTCTTATATTGAAGAATATTTATGCTGAGTATGGACATCTTAGTTATGACAGTTTTTGATTTAAGTTTTTTTTATGTACTGTTTTTCGGGATGTATTCAAGCCATTTGCTTCTAATCTTGAAATGATGTTCTTTATATAGATTTGCATCGCCTCCCAAAGAACAAATACTAGTTATATTAAAATATATTTTTTTATGTGGATTTGATTTTACTAGTTTTTTTTCAAAAAAACTCTATCCACTTTGATGGCCCAGCTTATCATGGAAAACCGATTATAAATAAATAGACTTTAACCCAAGGTTAAATTATTCAAGAATGTCAGATACACATAAGAACTGAATTTTAACGAATTAACGTGTTAACCTTGAGTTAACTTAGTGGTAATGTTTACGTGCAAGCGGGCCATAGAGGTAAAAAATCCTTACTTGGTCGGGTACTGAGTTTTGATTATCTTCTGTATAAAGGAGGCAAAACTTTCTTTTTAATTAATTAAATGATTTGGGATACGCCCTTTTTCTTTGGCGGACCATCAATATCCTAGTTAGTTATTTTAAACACCTCTTTGTGCTAATAATATTTTTTTTAATTACATTAATTAATAAATATAAATATTACTCATTGCATATTGCTTGTAGAACGGATGGCCAATGAGACCAAAGAGTTGTCCAATGGCAACCACATTCCGGAAGACAGCATGGGATTCCTCAAAAGACCAAAGATCTGTTGAAGGTTTGCTGGAAATCGCATGATGACGCAGCAAGGTCCCATTTATTGAGGCGATCCTTAGGGGAGGCCTATGTCCATCTGTGGTGGGGGACTATCGATTAATCATAGAATTCATCAGTGAAACTACCTGCAGCTGATTGAGAGGCGTCTCGCTCATCAATTTGTATTTCATCTTCCCTCGGGTCAGGTGTTATTTCCACAACACTGAAACATTCACAAAACGGCACGTAAATATAAAAAAAACGATTATCAGTTTGAAGGCATCTTTATCCCCGTTTTTACCCGTGATGATAGCAAAAGCAGAATAGCTCATAGAAATTCATTTCCCGCGAGTATCAACACAGCGCTCTGCGACTAACACACGTCCGCCACACATTAATGGCTAGCGTAAACTGAGCGTGAATGAATATTGACAAACGTTACTCACATGTCATGACTCTCATTCTGTAACTTCGCATACGCGTGCTCGTAGGGATGGTCTCGGCTGGTGGATGCTTCCGCCACAATCTTGTTTCCTGAAGATAGCATAGCTTACTTAGATATCGACAATTATCGCGACAATTAAGCAGATTAACGCAAAAACAATTTAATCAGTAGATACAATGTGTCGCGGCGGTTCTTTCATATGTTAAACCTATGACAGATATTTATAGTACAAACTTTATACGGTAGCAAATACTACTGAGAAGAGATAAGAATTCATTGACCGGAAACAGGACGTTAAGCGACAGACAAAGTACAATGAAAAATAACACATAATTATTTGTTTCAATCTTACAAAATTGCCTTATTTTATCTTCTAAGAGCCAGCGAGAAGAAGCGTTACTACGCTTACCAGCGGATATCTTACTAACGGAGACCATGTATTGTTAGATACGCTCTTTAAATGTTGTTAGAACAACCTCGTGATACTGTCCTCTATTATGGTGCCAATGTTGCGTTTACAGTTTGTCGGAAACGTATATGAAAAGTAAGTCCTTAACTATTTCAAACTCTGCGTTGCAATTGCAACGTCAAAACACAAGTTATGATGCAATCCACGTAGAAAGTAATGTTAATTTAAATTCTGTACTGTGACGGGCACCTCTTCTAATATCATAATTTAAATTATGCGGCAATATAACTAAAAAAAATACTAACGTGGTCCATCTCCGATATTTTTTGATACGCCCCAGGGAAGCCAGAACATTAGATATCGCGTACTGGCGTTGAAAAGGAAGTTCATTGTACCAATTAACAAATCACCAGTTAAGGGTGAATCAACTTTTCGACCCACACGATTTTATCCAGTTAATTAATGAGGAGCTCTTTTATTAATTTGCACAAAATATAATCCTGTGAATTATTCATCTGCCAATGTCCATAATAGTACCTACGTATGGGACTACTACTGGGTTCATTGAAAGTATAATTACATTAGCTTCATAATTTTAAGCGACACAGTATATTTTTTCCGCCTGAGAACAAGATATTTGAGATAAAGCGGTAAAAAATGATTAAATGACATTTCTTGGGAACTGAAATTATATCTATATGCGATACTGCAAAAACAACTTACTGATTGAAATGATTAAGTTTTTTTGGACAATGATTTGTTATCTATGAAAGTAACAATGCCGAATGTTTACGTTATAATTAATAACGCAACTCGAACTCTATATATAATAGGTATATATATCCTGTCAAAATAATCGTATTAGAACAAAGTGATACACAACTGTTTATTAGATATAATAGATAGCTGCGTCCCTCTCGGTGTGCCAGTCTGAACTGTTAATCTGAGGCGACTATAAGTGTCTCATAATCCTATTTGAAGATTGCTGGGAAGCAAATGATGTGGCAGATAAATTGGCTATAGTGGTTTTATCCCAAGAAAGCGGGTGGGCCATACTTGTGTGTTTAGATGGAAGTGCACGTTGCCTAAGCTTTCGTCGCCAAGTGTCGCCGGTCGGGTTAGTAGTGTGCATGTCTATACGCATAAACACTACAAGTATGGTCCACCCGTATCGATATCGTAATGGCATTGTTGATGTTATGATGCTCTCATAACGTCAATAGAATAAGAGCTCTCATAATGTCAACAATAAGGTTACGATATCAAATATAATAGATAATACAGTGTGCAATAAAGGCCCAGTTTATTTTTCTCGCTCTTCGCTCAGTGAATCTCTTTTATTGTGGGCTAATAATGAGGAGAAATTATGCTAGCATCCCAGATTAAATAAATGTTTGAAACGATTAAAAAGACACAGTTACAAAGACAAATCCGGTCACCTTATAGGTACTTTTTCTGAACCATACGTCACGGCCGTAATTCTGAATGAGATAAATGATCTGTTCCAAGTCTTACCAGTGGGGTTCTGTTGTATAAGGGTCTCCCAAGATCTAGACAAGTCGCGCCCAGCCGAGCCGAACGTCTTTTTCGCTCCTATCGCATGGACAAAGGTTTTTCTGATCGGATTAAGATTCTGAGTCCGCATCGATACATGTGGAGGGACCCTAAGATAGTGTGCAACCGTACGAAGGACAGACGTTGACGTGGGGGAACATCTAGGCGTACTTCGCTTCTTCCAACGTCTGCCACTGTCGCAAAAACTTTCGCGCATACACGATGGCCCATCATGGGCCAGCGTAAGGGACGGATTAATGCGTAAGAGTTTAATACAAAAATATGTTGCTTGTGCTAAGTAGTAGTGTAGTATAGAGTGCCATGATCTTGTATGAGCATAATTAAGCATCGGCAAACAGATGAAAACAGAGGGGAATTATAAATTTAACGTGAATGTGTATTATATCTGTGTAAGGTCCGGCGGAGCTGGGAGACTCACGGTATATTACCGACGTAAAAGATCCCACATGAGGCCAATTTACTGAATAAATATTTGTAATTTTGCCATTCCGGAAGAGGGGTAAAAGCGTCTACTAAAGATTTTAAACGTATTAAAACTGGTACTCGACGCATAATTTTATCGAATTTCACTTCATCGTACGCTATTTTCTGCTGAAACTGCTTTCTGAGGATATCTAAACATTAATTACGTTCTCAAGCATTATTTAGGTTAGACATGTGACTCCTAAAAAAATTACTAATGCAGCGCAAAACGCCTTTAGATGAAATGAAAATCCAGCGTAATGATGCGTTCGTTGAAAGGTGTTTCGTTAATTAGGTACATATCGCACCTTTGCGACAAAACTGTGCTATCTCCAAAGTTGCGATTTTACAGGAGAGCATTTGTAGATAATAGAGTTTGAAATGGCGGTTTTGATTATCCAATAATAAAAAAAGTGATTTTCCCAGATGTCACAGTTTTGTCGCAAAGGTGGAGTTTGAAATGGCGGTTTTGATTATCCAATAATAAAAAAAAGTGATTTTCCCAGATGTCACAGTTTTGTCGCAAAGGTGCGATATATTAATTGTCATTCCCATATTACCCAATAAAACTATTTTTGCTCCCTTTTTTAGACATGTAGGTACTTAAACATACTATATAAAAATACGTATTCCCTAAAAAAAAAATGACGCATTTACCCCACCGTCAAAATAGCTCCGCCTCTATATGGATATCAATCTCCGGCGTCGTAGCTTGCAAATGGCCGACCCGATCGAATTTTTTACAATAGATAGCTAGTATTACTAGGGTAGTTTTTTGTAAGAATTATCAGCTCTGGAATTAGAGCTGCAATCAATTCGGGAGTTTTTATCAATTGAGTACTTATTTACCTTCGTCTAAGTTGACTGTAGCATATATTTCCGATGCTGTGTCTCCGCTGTCATGCCTCCCCACCGGCTGCGGGATCTCCGGCAAACTGCGTTGGCTGTTTTGCGTCGACGCCCTGGATCATATACATAGATTAAAATATGATAATCACTCTTTGAACGACCGCTACTTCTATTCGTAGCTACTGTGCTGATCGATATCAACAAGATAAATAGATATCGATCTATTGGTCAAGGATTTCTTGCTCTACTTCGTATTAAGTTTTCATATTTATTTTCAGCCCGCCTTTTTCTGTTTTTGCTACTAAGCATGATGTGTGTGTGGCAAGCAAGAAAAGCATCTATTCGTCAAAACGCAGCGCAGCCCTAAATGAGGAAAGTACATTTTTAATTTTCCGCCGTCACGGTTAAGTGAACGGGGGAATGTCTGAGCGCAATTAAATCTCTGAACAACAAAAGGAAAGTCACGTTCATGACGATTTGAGTTATTCATAAATTATTTCCTTTGATTAGGTGTTAATAGGCCTTGTCGAAAGAGCATGACTGAATGTAGGTACAGACAAATACCTACTGATACATGAAATAAATTGTTTGGAGCTGTGTGTATCTTTCCTACTGATTCAGCCTATTAGTGTATTAAAAAAAAAACGAATTAAATGACATCTCATAATGTAGCTCCTTTACATCACAGGCTTGAGTCAGATATGTGGGCAGTGTTTATTTTTAATATTATGCTGTTAGGTATAGGTACATGTATAATTATGTAACTTTATAAGTAAAATAGGCGCTTGCCTTCAGCAGCAAAAATATATTTTCATCACACTTGCTCGGAAAGGGTTTTATAACACGCAGGCGTTTAGGGCAGTTATAGCCGACTTAGCTCCCGCGGGAGTTATAGATTTTCATAACTCCCTAGGGAGTTATGAGTTTAGTTTTAAAATACAGAATCCACTTGTACATCATTTCAGACCAAGGAGGTGTAAAATCAGCCAAGGTTTATTTCCTATATTCAAAACTTGGCTACAAACCAATTTTACTGTTTAATTAAACTTATACGGCACATTTGTCTGCATTATATTTCTATTTTACCATTATTTCAGAGACATTCGCAATTATTTTATTAAATTTTATTAAATTTTATTTTGAAAATTTGTACAATCTGGCAGAATGGCCTGTATTTGTCAAGTTAAAAAAAAGCAATTCTAAGCATTATCTGTGGAAGACTAAAAAAAAGTTGTCAAACTCTTTTAGCTTAGCGAATCGAGTTCGTTTAATTTTGTTTGATTGTTGTTTCCGAAGCGTATTTTGTTTATTAAAGGTTTTTTTTTCTATTTGTTTTTCATTTCCTCGCTAATGTGATGAAAATCATTGTGTGTATCATGGGCAGTAAGGAGATTGCAAACTCGAGTCATTAAAAGCCCTCCGCCTTCGGCGTCGGGCTTCTAATAGTCTCTCGTTAGCAATCCTCTTCTTACCGCCCTTGATGCACAATGTACTATTATTGTCATATTTTTTTCTATTCTACTTTTTTTTTCATGTCAATTTTATTTAGGGTCGGTAGCGGTACTAAACCACAAATATGACCAAACCATGCAAAAAGCAAGCTAGAGATGTTTAAACTAAAAATAAAATATTGTTTTGTAATCAGACATCCATAAACAGCAAAATATTTTGTAGTCTTAATTACTTCTTCGAAACCGTCAGATAAAGATTTAAAATAACATTATCACAAACTGATCTATAGTTCTTTATCAATAAATTAGTAATAAATGCCCTAGTTAAGCGGTAAATTAAAGCTAACTAAGTATGTTAGGGGTTTTTAAGCGTTTGGTTATTTTTTTAGTATATTAGTAGCCTGTTAGCTAAGTGGCTGGACAAACCGCTTGACGGACGCCGGTGTGGTGGGCGTCGGGGACGGAGCCTCCTCATCGAATCGGATTTTGACCACACCAGCCGTACCACCCAACTCACTTCTGTCAAATACAAGCATTTATTTATTTATGAAAAGCAAAAATTAAAATTGTTTTGTTGCAATGACACAAAATAACATGTATCATTTATTTATAACTTATTAATAGTGATCGTTATCAACGTCCACTTTTGGTAGCAAAGGGTATGGTTGGCAGAAAAAACAAACACATTTGGTTGTTTATAGGGCATGCGGTACCGGTACCATTCCCGGTACCGGGACTAAGATTTCCGGTACTGAGTCGGAACCGGGAATTCCCGGGATTTCGGTACTTTTCGGTACTGAGTAAATTATTTGTATTTTTGTTTTGTTTTATGGTTTTAGACACCAGTTAAGTGATAATTATTAATTATTTAATCCAGAACACGAGTTTACCAAATCAGAACAGCTATCTTTCTGACTACCATACTACCTGTCGGTCGGCCCGACCGGTTGGCCTTGGACTGGGTCGAGGCGTCGGGTCGTAGGGTGGGGCGACTGGGGTCTCATATCGCATCCGAATAAAACCGAGCTGGTGCGAATCGGCCGGGGGAAAGCGTCACCAGGCCACCACGTAGTTTTGAAAAGAGTAAATGACAATTAGTCTAGTCACAAACTCAGTACCGAAGGAACCGGAGAACCGGGATTTTTTTTCACCTGTACCGGTACCAGTTGAAATGATAATTCCCGGGATTTCCCGGTCCTTTTAGTACCGGGAATTCCCGGGAGCATGCCCTAGTTGTTTACTTTTGATCTTAACTATAAAATAAATACTTACCTTCTAAAGATTGCACCTCTAGATATAAATCCTTACGGTACAAAACCTTTTCCGCCCTAATATATTTTTAAAACAGTGTACGTCAAATGACATAAAATGTCATCAAAATATAACTGTAGTTGAAAATCTAATTATCTAATTACACTACGCGACGTGTTTATCTAAATAAATAAATAGATTCAAATCTAGAACTGAAAAGTTCATCAAAAATTATCTCGGACTTGATAAAAAAAAGGCAAAGTTGAGATTACATCCCAAGGGCAAGGAAGTTTATTTTAAACTAAAATATGTCCTAAAGAAATACCCGGGTTACAGTAGGTACTGTAAGCGTTGTGCAGCAGCTGATTGAAGGTAGAGGTGGATATGCCGGAAGGTGTGAATAAAAATAGTGTGCAATATTTTAAAGACTTAAATTTCCTTCCTGTGACTTCTGTTAACGTAGAAAGGTCATTTAGCTATTTAAAATGGATTTTTTCCAATCGACGTGAACGACTGACAGCCAAATCTGTTGAACAAATTTTAGTCATTTATTCACTATAATTTGGATTTGTTGTTATCATAATTTGTAAAATATATAATGTTTAATATACTTCGTTATTTGTTTTTTTTGTCAACCATACTTTGCTACCATTACAGGACCTTGATAACGATCACTGCTTATTAACAATTAATCATAATTCTGGGATGCAAACAAAAACATACAACTGAAATAAAATGAATAGGAAAACCATGAGTTGCAATTTTAACCGACATAGTAGGTATTCACCGATGACACATAACCGTCATTACCATTTCATTATAATAATTACCTAATTACTGCTATAGTCCTTTGAGGATACCTATTCACAATTACTTGTTAATACCAGTTCCTATTAGCATAATAGTGTCAATAATATCCATGTATCTTAAAGAATAAACAATGATTAAATCAACATAAATAGATAAGTGTGATAAATGATAATATCATGAAATCACAGTCATATTCAACTATTGCATACCTAGTTAAATAAAAATTTAAATTTCGGATTCCCTATCTCTATTATTCATTTATCATATCATATTACATACAATTTTTAATAAGTATATTAACAAAATGTCCTGTTTTCATTATTCTTGAATAGTCTCATAGGTATTCTAAAACCTATAATCGTTTATAAAGGAGGAAAATGTAAATTACCTACAGTGGTTTTTTTTCATGTCACTTAATAGCAGCAGGTAATTTAAAAATAGTGCAATTTTCTGTTATTTTCATTTCAAGGTTAAAGACATTTTATTGTTCTCCAAACTAATTGTTTTTCTTACTATACTAATTATATATAGATTACAAATACAAATTAATTCAAACATAAAATATGTTACAAAGCTGTATTAAGGAAAATACTTTTAAAATCCTCTTGGCTTACTTATTGTCATAGATAAAAAAAAGATAAAATTAGGTAAAAGGCCCCTAATTCGTGCTAGTACGTAATTTCGTTAGTTTTTTTTCTGGCGCAAAAAATAAGCAACTGAAATATTATATATTTTAATTAAAAATAAGTACTAAATCTCTGTCTATTAATCTATTTAAGAAACTAAGTACCTATTTTATAGTGACAACACTGAAATTAATACGACCCTCCAAACTGTCAGTCGGCCATAAACAGTTGAGCGGTGTGCGCGTATTCCGCGCGGACGTAAGGTTTACTCTCCGACTTCGTAAGCTTATGGAAAAGCAAAGTAAGTCCATTTGAATCAAACTTTTAACAGGGTTTGTATCAGAATCAATTTGGCATAAGAAAATATCGTATGTACGCATAGAAATCCCTTAAAATTGCAATAATTCGACTCACGAAGTAGCGGACAAGTTATTTTTCGTGTGTCACTTATTTCGTGACACTACCGAATTAAGGATTTTATTAAAACATTTAGATTGCTTATATATTATTATAAAAAACTAAAGTTATTTTAATGTGAATTGAAAAATATATAACTTGGTTAATTAAGTTTCGTTTGAGCTAACCCAAGTTTACATTTTTAAGGTGAATAAGCATACTTATTATAAGAAAAAAAAAACCCAGTGCCACTCAATAAACAAGGTGTTTATTCAGTACCAGATATGTAGTGCAATATCTTATCTTTAAATATCGGACAGAGATTTACGTTTTAATATAAAGTATTTTGTGTTATTTTGTTTTGTAAATGAAAAAGAGGTTTAATTATTTTTATTTGTTGGAAGTTAAAGTTTTAGTTGGTTAATTTTAATGATTAAGTTACCTTATACCTATAATTACCTACCTAAGCACCAATAAAAACTGTAAGATTGATCTCACTCTCAAGTAAATCTTTTTTTTATTTAAATAATACTCTTATGTTGTCCTTACTTAAGTAAATCCGTTAATTATTTGGTTTTTTTTATCAAGAAATTAACATAGCTTACGCTGGAAAACTTTATCCCGAACCAGGAGCCACGAATTCACGAACTTAGGAGCAGAGCCAAATTTTATCACGAAATAGGAGCCAAATAAGAGGTTCAAAAATAAATTCATATAAAAAAAAGTTCGAACTGTAATGATATAATTAATGCATTAAATTACTGTCAAAATAACAATATCCATCACTGAAAAGCTTTCAAAGTACTATCACGTTTAGGAAAATTAAGAAAAAATAACAAACTCTGAAGAGCCTTAACATGCCGAAATAGGGGACATTTACCTTTGTTGTAAAAAATGATTTTAGTGATATTCATTTACATAATTTAATTGCTTCTAGCCCCTCGTTTGTCAGAGGAGAAAAAAAGGTCAGTCTCTTCGGATTATGATACAATCCAAAAAAAAAACATAAAATATAAAAAATTTGAGCACAGATCTGTTACATGCGAGGGGCTAGAGCACTGGGAATTTTGAGAAAAGAAAAGATTTTATACCCCAGAAATATAGGATGGTAAAAACTGCAATTAAAATATAGAGAAGTTAGGTAAGGAAGTAGCAGTCTAAACACATCCTTAACAACTTGGGAGCATTCAATTTTGTGACCAAGAAGTATTGCTTCATACACTTCGCACTAATATAAATCTTTTCGTTGTAATTGCAATGATACTAAAATAGGTATTGGGTCTCTTATGAGGCTATCCCCTAGCGCCCAAGGTCTATTTTTCTGTGATTAGCTTGCGAACCAGTGTTCTTCAGCAGGAACAAAAATAAACTAGTATTAAATGCCTAAGGGAACTTTTGAATGATTGAGGGCCATAAGTTACAGCAAAGCACCCTATACTTTTAACACAGTATATAGACATTACATACAACTGTTTTTGCAAGAAAAACCACTATTTAGGATTTTTGAAAATCAACCTCTAATAAGAAAAGAAATAGGGATAGTAGTGAGAATTTAGTTTTGTGTAAGAAGTCGCGGGCATCTTAGATAAAATATAAGCTAAAAATAGTTAACTCTTCTTCTTCTTTTTTTGCCCCCGCGGCGACATGTACAGCTACTACCGCGGGGATATGGCGTTTCCACGTGAAGTGATTTCGCCAGTGTCAAGTATATATACAGTGGTGGACATATAATTAGAAACACTTGCGACGTATTTCACATTATACAAGGCACATTGCCGTAAAACTTTTGTTTTTGGAAATAAAACAACAAAATGCATAGAATACGTTCAACAACTTATAATTAATTAAAAAACAAATAAATATCCGAGTTTACAACTACCATTTAGATATTTAGTTACGAACAAACAACTAAACGACATTTGCAGTACCATCCGTCATGGACAAGTAATTAGAAACACTAAAGAAATGAGGTAAAAATCAAAGTTTTAACGTGTCAACGTCAACAATTTCAAATTATTTATGTAAAATAATGTTTGGTTTACTAAATTTCTTAACAGTTAATATTTAGTTGCATAGCCTTTGTTATTAATGACGGCTCTGCAACGACGTGGCATTGATTCAAGTAATTTCATACATTTATCGAGTGGGATCGAGTTCCATGCTTCAACAAAGGCTTCGTAAAGTTCATTTTGACTGGTATTACGTTTAACGGAGACTTTTTTTTTAACGACGTACCACAAATTTTCAATTGGATTTAAATCGGGACTATTTGCAGGCCAGTCTAACATGGTAACACGTTGCTCACTAAGAAAGGATTTAACACTGCGGGCCGTGTTTTGGGTCGTTATCGTGCTGAAAGATCCAGGTCACAGGCAAATGGTCGTCGGTGTAGGGAATCATTGTCTCTTCTAAGATGTTTTTGTATTGAAATTGATCCCTTCAATCTTACGGACGGGTCCAACTCCGCAACCAGAAAAACATCCCCATACTTTAATATTACCACCGCCGTGTTTGACTATGCTCCTCGTGTATTTATAATCAAAAGCATGGTTTATTGGACGTCTAACGTAGCGTTTGCCGTCTGAATTCACCATATTTATTTTTGTTTCATCCGAGAATAAGGTCCAGTTAAGATATTTCTTTGCAAATAATAATCGCTTCTCTCGGTGTTGCTTGGTAAGAAGCGGTACCTTTCGAGAAACCCTCCCGAACAATTTAGCTTCCACTAATCTGCGGCGTACCAGTTTCGAGGAAATGTTCCTTGGGTCATCAGGTGAAAAAACTTCATTTCTAATCTCGTTGGAGGCTTTGAACGGGTCCTATTTAGCTACACGTATTATTTGCGAATCTTCCCGGGGAGATGTTTTCCTTGGACGAGCCTTTCTACCAACACTTTTAGTAGTTCCGTTAGTTTTATAATGAGCAATAGCGTTGAAAACTTTCTTCACAGAACATTCTAGATGTTTAGCAATTCTTCTATAAGTCCACTTTCGATCTAAATGTAATTTAACGATTAATTGCCTGGTTGACTCGTCACAACTCTTATTTTTACCCATTTTTAACAATACTTATTATTCACGTAATTTTCCAAATTGACGTTTAATTGCCGCCGAAACTACAGAATAAGCGTAAAAAGAGGTTTTCTTTTTAGTTTCAAAAATGGAACGAACCATGGATCCTGTTTCTAATTAGTTGTCCAAGCGGCCAGTAATAGAAATTCAACTATCATGATTTTTAAAATCTTTTAATAATTAAAGATAGAACAGATTTACTTTTTTAAATATTTTATGAGTTTTTTAACTCATTGGCTATATTCTGGCATAGTCAATAGTGATTTAATCAATATAATTTTTACTCATAACGATAGTTCATTCTGTGTTTACCTAAGTTTTATGTACTGTTTCTAATTATATGTCCACCACTGTAAGTATAAATCAATATAGCAATAAAACACAATCCAATCTTCTCTAGGAAGATTGGGGGCAACGTTGTACGGTGATTTGTAGGTCAGAGGTCAAGATAGTTTTAACCTCTGCACCACTGCGAGACCACTTGAAACGAGAAGAAAGATGCCAGATACTCGAAATAAGTCCAAGTCTTCAATCACTGTGCGACACAAAGGCATAAAAAGTACCAATCACTATCAGAAAAGAACTTTGAACACCTAATTACCCAAAAATTAAAGTCTTAAACAAATTACACGTCCCCCATCTTTTAACGTTGCAAATGGACCTAGTTAACTCACTGTTATTAAAGCTACTGTCACTTATTATAGCTCACATAGATACACTACACACTTCAGTTTTTTTTTAACAATTTGATCAAGATCTAATTTATCCATCTCCAAATAATGGAATTAATTTCAAAAGAAATATTGACTTTAATATCAATTTAACACAGATGCAGACATACCTACCATCTAAAAATTTTGCATAGAAATAATTATATGGTTTATGTTAATGAGACCTCTGCATAAGCTGTTAATATGAATATACAACAGTTACTCCTGTTTGTCAAGTTTGCAACAAAATGTAAATTATGTTTAGCATTATAATCAAAATGGAAAGAACCATGAAGACTCCAAGGTTGTGGTTCAATGATTAAAATCTAAACCTTACTGACACTGGCAAGGTTTATTTTTGAAACCAACAAGAATAGATTTTAATATGTTAATAGAATATGGTAAAGTAGAGCAGGGAACTTACTTCTGATTGGAGTTCTTGCAGCCACAAACACACAACGAAAGTACGGTAACGAGGGACACTAGCACCCCCACACTCAAAGCTATCTCTATTAAAGTATACATAACCAGAGTTTATCAATTAATCAATCCCGACTCATTAACGGGATGCCATCCATAACCAACGTCTGTTAAGTCACTCCTTTAAAAAGACACGCACTGTGTACATAACTTTCTTCCATTTGAGTAAAGTGCATAAAAATGTAGGGCACTGGAGTTAGCGACCACATTAACTAAGCTACGCGATGAAGGAACCTCACTGTTTCCTAGTATTTGTATAAAATTGTAACGTCAAGTTCATATCAATAAAAACGTACTAAAGGTAACATTCAAAATATTAAAAAATAATTCAAAACAGAATCGAAAGCACAAAACACGTCTTCACGGTTGCAAATGTCATAAATATTGACCAGCTTCTCTATTCTCGTGTCAATAGTCAAGTGATGAAGCGTCCATCGAGATTAAATGTCAACTGCCACCTGCCACTTTTGCATACAGATTTCGAGATATCTCGTATGAAAAGTGACTTTATCTCTACTAAAACGATTTGAGAATCGCATAGCTAACTGATTAACTAATTAGGTAGGCTTGTACATTGTGCAATTTAGCGCATTCAATCGTAAAGCGCGTCACATTAAATTTAAGTATATTTTTTATATCTCGTAAATCCGTTATAGTATATTAGCAAGGTATAATTATGTAGTTTCATTTAAAATAATGTAAAATATATACCGTAGGATGCCTTACTAATAAAAAATATGATAATCTGTATTATGCCATTTGCATGCTTAGACACCTTAAGGCTTCTTCACACTATGCCGGCGGCCATGCCATGGCAGGTATTTGAGCCGCCGAGCTTGCAGCACAATCAACCACTGGCATGGCCTGATTATGCCGGCGCCATACCCGCGCGGAAAAAAACCCGCGGTTGTGCCATCGGTATAATATTATGCCTTTAGACACGGATCCGTGCTCAAAAGTTGGATATCTTTTTGTAATTTTTTCAAGTGTATTTTTATGGACTATATCATAATCAGAAGAAACTAGAACTTGGTAGGGTCGTATACCGGCTGTCTGTATCTGCGAGACATCCCGGGGCAGACCGAATATTAGTTTGTACATGTGCTCCATCACAGTAAAAATAATTTGCGAGACAGGGTCTTGGACCTCGGGAGTATGGACGCTTATTACCTACCAACGAAAGATTATACAAGCATTTTGTCGCAGTTCAACCATACCCACTCTGATCCGGAACAAGGTTGAGGTTTATTTTGACTTTTATTAAAAGCTCATGGCATGGCATGGCAACATTGAAATTTTTGGTTTTTAACGGCTGTCAAAAGTAGTAAAGCAAAGCAACTGAAAACTGAAAGAAAGCAAAGGAACTGTCAGGTCAATGCAACAGTTAAGTTAAACCGTTGTCCGTTATTTGTTGATATTATTTGCAATATTTGGAGTTAAAATTATTGAACAGAGTTTAAATTATAATAGTGAACATTACTTTTACGAGCAATAAACCTGTTCAAACTTTAAAGTGACAATGATAATTTAGACATCTGTCGACTAACCTATCAAGATTGCCGGTATGGAGTCAAAAAGTGATATTTTTACGGAAAGACTGCTTACTGCAGTTTTATGGAATCTCGGACTTCAAACCAGTCTAGCAGTTTTGCTGGTGTTTTTTATTCAAGTGGATATACTTCACCCACTGTCATGGATATATTCAACTTGCAACGATATCTTCGGTTGGAAGATGGGACTGAATATTGTGCTGCTGGGTCTGGTGTCATTTTTCCAAGCGTATATTTATGGGTGCTTCTACATGATTCCGCTACCGAAGCACTTCACAAGATTCTCGATGTTTTTAAATTTGTTTACAACCCAAAATGTAACTTTTAGCCTTTTGTATGCATTAAGTGGTTATTTTACCATGAGCCTGTATTCATCTCTTGCTAAGAGCAACTTCAATGTACTGAAAAAGAAATGTGTTAATTATGACGGCCAGTGTCTAATGGAACCAAGCTTATTCTTACAGTTTGGTGGAATGTGGATAGGCTTATTTTATTTCCTAAGTACACACATATTTGGTACTAGCATTCTTATGTTTCCCCATGTGTACCAGAACAAATTTCAACAGATAAAACTGGCATTTGTCAAAATAATGGCATTAGGCTTTAAGACTTCTATAATGCCAGTAATATACTATTGTTTGTTTTATTATTTGTGGGGAAGTAAGGCTAGAAGTGTGGTTTCCGATGTTTATAGCTTATACCTGGAAGATGCCCCACTAGACAATATTGTAAACCTCATAAGGTCTGGTATTTGGATTGGACTCTGGTTCTACACAAGTTTGTTTTTTATCTCGGTGTATGCAATGAGAACTATATTCAATATAGTACTGACACAACCAATGAAATTCCCCATTGAATCTGAAAACAGCTTGACATTACATGGTGCCTTGGCTTTAAGAAAACAATTTAGTGGGTATTTAGGGGCCCATGATTTAAAAGTTCTATCCCAAAATGACCCTTCTAGACGGATGCAGATCTTTACTCTTTCGCAGCCAGGAGGACATCCTAGAAATTGGAATAATATTCTTGAGTGTTGCTTGATTATAATCAAAAATTACACTAAGGAATTAGAAAACATAAATTCTGATGTAAAACCTCTTGAAATTGAGAATTCACGGAAAGTTATGAACATTACTCCAACAGGACCATTATACTCTGGACATTTGAGGAATATGGCTCAATCACCACACTTGCATGAACTTAAGGATCATAACAGAAACAAACTGGAAGACACATTTGTAAATGCAGTGAAAGATGAATTTAATACTTTCTTGAACAGGCTTTGCCAAAAACCAGGTATCAATTACTTCTTTGGAGAGCTGACTGACACAAAACTGAAGTACTTGTTGATGCAGGCACAGCCAGTGATGTGGACTTGCGAGGGGCTGGCCTTTATAGTTGCGGCTTCTTTAAGAGAGGACAAATATGGCATAGTACAAAATGATCTACCAGTTGTAATATCTGCATTAGTTAACCTTAAGGGCAATTTAGATAAGTTAACCAAGCTAGGTCTAGTGCCTAAGAAGTATGTCCTGACTGATATGTTCGCGAATAAAATGAAGTCTGCTCTTATATCTTCAGTGAAGAGAAGTATTTACAAGATTGTTATGACATTCTCAAAATATTTACATGAGATACCCATGGATCCAGAAGTACAAATAGCTATACAACCATTTTTGCTGTGTAAGGAACCCTGACGTTTTTAGACTATTTTTGTAAAATACTTTAAGTACCTACTATGCTGTAAGAGGTATTATTTAATCTTAATTCCAACAGATAGCAATGGCGATTTAAAAGTATGCTTCTTATAGATCAAACACATCAAAGAAAATGTTTTTTACGTATAGCATTTATTATTTGTAAGTCATATTTTCTGAAATTAAGCAGTGGGACACTACATTTGGCTAACTAATAATAATAATAATAAGCATATGGGTACCTGAAACACATTCAATAAATAAATGCAATTTTTTTAAATAAATTGTTTATTAAACATCAAAAACCAAAAAAAAAAACAAACAAAGTTCTGAACATTATTTTGTACGTATACTTCTTAACAATACATTCAAACTAACTTAAAAATATTCGTTTCTTAGTGTCAACAAACTACGCAAATTGCTACATGTTTGTTACTAATGCAATGTAAATAAATATTATTTTTTAGTGAATTACATTATTTTTTCACCCTATTTACCACGTTAACAGTCCCCATACAAAATGTCCCAATTTCCTCGTAAGTCCAACACGTCGCAAGTGCGTACCTGGTCGTTTCTTAGTGACCCATATGTGAGGCACGGCCTTGAACCTTGTACTTGACAATACCCAAACCCATGCCTTTTGCAAACATGTAAAGTTAATATTTAAACATTACAGTAGGAACATGGTTTCGTGGGCTCGGGATCACTTCACCTACATTCATGTCGTCCACAATTCCATGTTGTCTCGTCTGAATACAATTCCCGAATTGTCATCTACCTAACTTGTTCACATTGCTGCTTCGAGAACTTCTTATCTCGCCTACATTTCTTATACGGTCTACAGTGCTAAGTCGCCCACATTCCTATTGGTCCAGTTCTACATGGTCCACAGACCCAACTCGTGCACATGTCTCAGACTTACTGATGTCACTTACAATTTTAAAGCGTTTAATGAATCCCATTTTATAGAGCCAAGCCAAATTTCTAAAAAGTTTTAATGCGGAAAGCTGATACGGATTCGCAAGGTAGCCTATCTAAATATCACATAGAAGGTGACAAGGTAGGAATGTCGATAAATTAGGACAGTGGACCATTTCACAAGATAATACGGACAAGTTAAGAAGGTGGCAAAAAAGGAATGTGGATCAGGACAATGAAATCAGGACAGTGGATATCACAATGACGACGACATAGCCTATGTCGTCCTCATTGTGATATTGATTGTCCTATGTCACATAGGTGACATAAAAGGAATGTGGGTGAAGTTGTCCTGAGCAGTTTCATGAAACGGCGGTGGCAAGTAAGTATTTATCAGTAGGTATGTAGTATTGACTAAACCGTTTTAGCGTAATTTTATATTATAACCGTTCCCTTCGCCAGACAAACACCATCATTCCAATTTGGTTAGTCAATATTACAACACTGTCAAACTTAACTTTTCTACATAACTTACTAATAACTAATAATAACTTTAACTAGGTCTATAGAACCAACCTAATTCAAGCTTTTCATTCATAAGACACCGTCGTTCAGCAGACTCGGAGCTAGGGGGCACCTACCCGGCCTATTTATTACGCATCAATATTTATTATACAGGTGACTTCAAATTAGTAATACAAAATCAATGTTTTGCTGTTATGTTTTATGTGAAACCATAAGAGGTGGATAGAACGCAATTCGGACCGGCATTAAGGGGTCTAATGAAGGTAATTTCTCAATTCTATTATAATTATTTAATTGTAACATTTTTTTAATCTACTTATTCTAATCTAATCCCAATCCATTCAGAATTCGTTCGCTTCCGTACTATGCAATTAAAAAGCAGATATTGTTTAGTGTTAAGTTAGGACGTACTGCAAGTGTGGGGAGTACGCAGGTGAACAGGGGAACTACTTAACAGGCAAAATTAGACCGAGCGTATATTCACTTTACGTCGCACTCGCACTTGTCATTTAACAGCGTGACCACACGTGTTTACACGTTGATTTTACTAATCATTTTATACCTGCACTTCTCACCTGCACTTCTTGCTACTTCACAAAGTGTAAACAAGCCATAAGGTATTAAATGTAGGGTAATACGGATTTTAACTATTAGAAAATTAACTATAGTTAAAAAAGGCAAATTTTAACAACCGAGTTAATTTAATACACAATTAAGTGTTTTGTATTACCAATTAGAAGTAACCCTGTAGGTATATGTTAAAATAAAACAAATAAATATGTACAAAATCTCTTACCTACCTACTCAGGAGAGGGGGCACCACTGTCAATACTTTCTTCCCCGGTTCAAAGAAATTGTACAAGTGAGAATGTAGTTAGGATAGAATTAAAACCATTGTAGACGTGGAAAATAATACAACTCCTAATACATTTGGATTCAACATACTCAACTGTTCTTTTAAATCGAACAAACCCAAACAAACGAAAAAACTCTTATAACAAGACATTATATCTAGTCGGAGAAATACTGTTTATTCCATCAATACTTATCAATAATAAGCATCTACGGATTCATTAACCTAAATTATACCTACCTACCTATAAACTAATTAAGAATTACACAGAAGGATCTTTCGCTTCTCCCGTCTGTGCCCTGTCCTTTGCAATGTTAACAAACCAAGTAGGTAACCAGGTACAGTTAAGTGTAAAAATAAGGGAGAGCGGAACATCTGTCCCAATGCGCCTTATTCCAGTAACGTGTAATATGAACTTTGAAACATATTCATGAGAGGATGCTATCGATACATATTTTTGCATTTGGTTGTACGTACCAAACATAAGCGCAACTAGTTTATATTAGACGGCTTTTGCCATTATTGACTTAATTTCCATAGTAGGTACCTTAACCCCTCGTATGCGTAGTAGCAGATCTGATCCATATACGCAAACTGCTAGGGAGCAGATCTGCACCAAATCTTTGCGTGCCTTCCCGAATTTAATTCGAACCTTACTGTTAAGCTAAATAGGGTTTAAAGTTTATTGTAGGTTAGCCAATAAAGTAATCAAATTTACCAAAAATCGCTCAATATAGCCGTCACGTGACTGGTCACGTGACCGCGTCGCCGCACTGAGCCGTCAACATTTTTTTCTGCCTACCGCATACGAGAGGTTTAACGAATCCAAACCCCAATACTTATTATATATTTCTTCGCATGGACCTGCCTCGAGGACAATTTATTAAATCCGGGCAACTCAATGGTGTAAAGTCTGTAGTTGTGACTAGTGATGGGCGGCTTGTAAGTTCCAAAAGTGAAACTTACATTTAAATTTCTGCAATATTCAGAAAGTTTCAAAAGTGAAAGTTTCACCTAAAATTTCATGTAATATTTTGGAAGTTATCAAAATAAAATCGTTTAATTTCTGAAAATTACTTAAGTTTTGTAATGCAACGTAAGTAACGGAAACTTTTCATGAAATTTAAATGAAATTTACTTGTGTCAGAATCATTTCCATCTAATTATGTAACTTTCAGAAGCTGTAAGTTTCGCAGTTAAGGAAAGTTTTGTAATGTTTCAGAAATCACCCATCACTAGTTGTGACTTCATGACGTCTAGTGACGTGCGCGTATCCGCACCCGCGCGGTTGTCGATAATTTAAATTGTAAAGTTCCGAAATTGGTTTTCAAATCCGTGCGTGAGACAGTGCTAGTTAGTAGGATGTAGTTTGTAAGAATTCTAAAACATGGCGCGATCTTTGCCTGGCCGAACTGGCTGAACATATTTGTAATTTTTGTTTGCATGAAACTGTCTAGATTATTTATTTATTTAATTAATAATTAAGTATATTAATTAGTAAGTGTAGTTTTGTGCAAAGTGTGGTTACAGAATTATAAAGAAGTTTTAAGACTTGTTGGTAATTCTTTAGCTCTGCCTACCCCACTTTTGGAATGACCGCGTGAGTTTATGTATGTATGTATGTATGTATGTATGTAATTAATAAGTACAATTTAATTAAGGCTAACAGTTAGGCATTGCCCCACAAAACTGGAGTAACAGTTTGACTGTGGGAACGGCAGTCTCTAAGTTAAACATTTATTAACATGAAATAAAATTAAAATTAAATAACAGTATTATGCTGTCCAATATTAATTTGTAAATATCAATGGTTAAACGACCTAACGCTGTTATCAGACTATATTGAAGCGATTGAGATCGTTTTTTTATTCAACTTAAAAAGATAGAAAGGACCATATGAGGTCTGGGTCCAGAACCAACAGGTCTGTGTGATATGTCATATCATATAATTTAGCTCTCTTGGTTATGGGCCCATTTAAACGCATGGTCCTTCGGAAAAACGCTATGATTTTTTTCTATAAATATCGATAGGTCGACATAATACATGGAAATCCTAATGCTCATCCTTGCATTCTGTTTGTACAATCAAACTCAGAGAAGTGCCTGTGCATTTGAGTAATTTCTCTCATCTCGTGACTATATTCAGAATGTTATTTATAATTTTATCATCAGTTAATTAAATCGGTTTTTGTCAATGTAGGCCCCTGTGACAGACGAATTTTAGATTTTGGAGCACTTAGGAAGGTACTATACTCACAAGTATGGTTTTTATTTTTACTTAAATTATCTAATGGCGTCCGTCGCAAGGTTTGTATGAATGTAGTTTTACGTAATTCCAAATACAAGTGTAAGTACCTACATGTTCATATGCTCTGTCACAGAGATTCCTAAATTGACGCTACAATAATAGAAGGCGGAGACGATCATCCCAAACCTTCGTTCTCGGGACTCAAAATGAGGCTCTGGTGTCGCGTGGTGCCACTGACGCCACGACGGCTACAGCCGTCACAAGTTCAAGATCGAAAGAGACTTTATTTCGTATCAATAAGGTGTAATTTGCATGGCATAGCAAAAATGTTTGGCGTGTGAGTGACACGTCTTGTATACGACGTAAGGCGTTCAAAAGGTTAAATTAATCATGATTTCTCTCTATAATTCGACGCAGCGCACTAAAGCAGCGTGTCTTCGTCCCTCAGTTCGCTGGAAAGTAGCAGAGAGCGCTGGCTGGCGCCACCCAGTAACGCTGTGCGCTCCGCTGATGACGTTCCGGACTCGCAACTCAAAGATGCTAAAAAATGCAACATTTTATTTTCAACTTACGCCATATGAACTTGTCATAGTAAGAAAGCCACATAAATGGGAAACGAAATAATCACGATACTTTTAAAGTTAAAGTATTGCTTGATGACGTTCGCGTCGCAGCGCCCTTACTTAATTAGTAGTCCTAGTAATACTTTTCCTAGGCATAACAATAGATAAAAAATTGCAATGGAGTCCCCATATAGCTGTACTGGCAGGTAAACTAAGTTCGGCAGCTTACGCAGTTAAGAAAATTAGACAACTAAACAATGTTGAGACAGCTCGCTTAGTTTATTATAGTTATTTCCATAGTGTTATGTCGTACGGTATTCTGGTTTGGGGTAAGGCAGCTGACATACAAACCATATTTGTGTTACAAAAAGGGCCATTCGTTCTATTTACAACTTAAATTCCCGTGACTCCTTAAGAGATCTTTTTAAGGAAATTAATATCTTAACTGTAGCGTCACAATTTATTTATGAGAATATTATTTATGTTATAAAAAAATTGGATTATTTCACACAAAATTCTGATATACATAATTTAAATACTAGAAATAAAAATAAAATAGCTATTCGAAAATTCCGCGTCCGTTAAGTACATAAATCATTTGTTGGTCAATGCATTCATTTCTATAATAAATTACCTGAGGTAGTATTAAAGTTACCCTTTCCAGCAATCAAAAATTACTTGAAAAAGTCGTTAATGTCTAAAGCGTATTATAGGATCGAGGACTATATAATAGACAAAAATGCTTGGCCTAAACCCGAAACTTAATCAATAATATTTTTTTTTTTTTTTTTTTCAAATTCAAAAGCTTTATCTTGTCTGGGGGACACCGTTGATGTAGGAAAACATATCAATCTTATGTGGTCATCTTGCACCGTCTTATATACACATACGTAGGAGTTCTTTTTTTTCCTTTTCTCTCTTTCTATCTTAAGATTTCGGTGTGTTTTCCTGCGGAAACTACGCAGGATATTTGAAATATTTTTTAATTTGCTATTTATAGATTTATATAATGCTAGACTAAGTAGTACCATTGTAATATTAAATATATTTAAAAAAATGACTGACTGCTGAGTTTCTTGCGGCGCTTCTTCTCAGCAGTGGTCTCCTCTTGTGAAGCGCTGGTAGATTCTTGACGTGTAAAAGTGCCCGTGCGGCCTACTTACTGAATAAATGTCTTTATCTTTATCTTTAAACAGCCACATTGGAGTACAGAAATCGAAATTAAAAGTTACGATGTCCCCATCTTTTCGTCTCATTTTAGTCTCAACTTGTGTTAATCGGAGATAACTTTTTAGTGGTCTAAGGAACGTTAGACACGCAATGAGTTGGCGACCAAGCGAGAAACACCTTCTTTGCATTTCCCCAACACATATCATTTATCAAAATGTTCTTATCACACAAAAATATATAATAATCCAGTTTACAGTTTAGTAACAATGATTCAGTTTGATATTTTTATTAATATCCTCCTCAACTTCAAAATATTGCTGATTTGTTGGGTGACTGTGTGATGGTTTTTGCATCATAAAACGTGGGTGTTTTAAATTTGACCTCTTTTTTATCTGTCTGTGTGTCCGCCGTCGTGCTCCATCAATTTTATAAACTTTAATTAACATGAACGACAAGTACATACAATTAACAAACATGCATAACAATACAATAGGGGAAAGTAAGAAATTAGGTTGATCTTCCAAGTTATTGTTAACAATCTCATTAGTGAGTAAATAAGGAAACCAAAGATGTATTGGTACGACGCTTTACATTAATTTGATAGAGTGAACTGTTTTAGAATACCCAATATTCAATTAGAGGGTAATTAATGTGTTATCCACATCAAATAAAAAAACTATATGGTTCAAGAAATACCTACCGATTACGGTTGAATTTAAATAAAAATAGACTGTCTTAAGGGGATATTGGAGGTTCAAAAAACAGTCATTCTACATCTAAAGCCCGCGCTTCAGGAATAACATTGAACTAAATCCTTAATCGATTTGATCGATTAAATCAACAGACAACTTTTGACCTTATGCTCAGCATATCGTGATTTATGGGTGCGTTTAATAACACATTTATGTTACGCCGTCCAAAACAAAAGACAGTACTTTAAGTAATATTTATGACTCATTAATATAATGAAGATTTGCAATTTGTAAAAATGAAGTTTGTGAAAATTAAAAAAATCTAATGAAATATGTATTCATTATGAGCGGTCTCAGGGTGACCCTTGTCCCAGACATAACCGCTCGGCACCGGATCGCACTGCCTCATCTCCAAGTGAAACATTGAACAGTGACTGTTGATTTTTGTTAATACGTTACATTTTTTAAAGTTAAAGTGAAAACAATAGCCGAGCGCGGGCCTCGCGTGTTCCACTGAAAGATGATTCGTACTAAAACAAATCAAAGCTCACTTCTCAATGTCTTATTTCGAGCTGATCCGGTGCCGAGCGGGTATTTATGCGACAGCTAAATCGACCCAGGTATAGTCACCAGCAGTTATATGTTATCTAACATTAGGTGTAAAAATATCTGACACGTCTTTATTAATGGGTGGATCAACTTTTTGTTGTTGTTATTCTGTCCCGTAAGCCAGGAGACAACAGTGATAGAGTTTCTTAGAAAAAATGTTATAAGTAATATAATTATACTTCCAGCACCCTCAGGAGAAAGGCCATAAAAGAATGGGTGTGTGTGTAATTGCCAATAAAACAGTTTTTTAGTGGACTTATATCCTTTGAAATCACAGTTTTAAAGAGTGACCCAGGAGACGTCACCATGGCAACGAGCTACAAAGAAAAGTTGACTGACCCTAATAGAGCTATAAGAGCGTGTCATATTTCGCGTCCAATGTTGGATAACATATTATTGCTGGTTACTGTACAACTTGATCCGTGGAACGTCATGTCATAGGTATATAATTTATACAGGGTTATTGGTAAGTCGACCTATTTCCCTCTAGGGGTTATGCGGGGGATCATTTACAAAGTGCATTTTTTTTTTGGATTTTTTTAATATGCGTTCCTGACTTTTTTAGCAAAAAAACTTGAATTTTATTTATCTCAGAAATGGTTCACTTTTGCATAGGGTATTATGGGACCAATATGATTGCAAATAACCTCTCCCATAACCCCTAGAGGGGAATAGGTCGACTTACCATTAACCCTGTATGTATTACGGTATCAAATTATTTCGAACCACTCTCAGTTCCAAATTCAAAATATTCTAGTATCCAACGTTAGATACTGGGACGAGTGAAAGCTTAGTCGTATCGTAAACATGATGGAATATTCCTGGTTTTGGTTTGGACCGCGCAGGGCTCGTACCCGTACATGTCTGGGCTCTGGGCGAGGGAAGGAGGAGACAGCGGCACGACATAAGTGTGAGTATACATACGAAGGCGTGTTTACCGTCGGGGCTCGGCTGCGGCGTGGCCGTGCGCGCCGACGGCGGCTCGGGCGAGGCCAGCGCCGCGCGCCCCGAGCCGCCCGGCGAGTCCGTCATCGACGCTTGCAGGCTGTAGCTCTCTCTGTGCACACACTTGCTGTTTAGCGTACTGTACTTTTACTACACCTAGGGCCACTTGCACCAAAAAATTTAACACTGGGTTAGGTTAGGTTAGATTAGGTTATGTTAGGTTAGTAAACGTCAGATTCATACGAAAACTGTCATTTTAACTCGAGTTAGTTTCTTAACCCAGTGTGAAATTTTTGGTGTAAAAGGCCCTTAGAAACTAACCATAGCAGCGGATAAAGGCGCGCCTAGGGCGCTTGCTATGATTAGTTTCTTAAAAATAATATGTTTATGGCCACGCATATTAATACGCGTCAAAAATGTAAGCATTTGACGATGAAGTCGTATATAATAGTTAAATAAATTGATCGCAGAGAAGCTACGCTAAAGTTAGTTCAGATGAAAAACGCCTTTAACGTTTCTGCGGCTCAACTCGTCTTGTCTGAAGAGCTAGTAGATATATTCACTCCATGTTACCGAATTGCAATAGAGCCCATAGTGGAATTTACGGATAAAATTTCGAAATATAAATTTTATCGTTTCATGTGTCATGTATTTTTTTTGCTTCAATACTTTTCGGCTAATATGAAAAAGCTGTGACACCTTAAATTCATATTATAAAATAGATACATTAATATTTAGTACTGCCCCAAGCTAACGGAACTTTTACAAAATAAGACCATTTTTTTATAGTTCCGTGAGCTTGAGGCAGTACTAAATATAAATGTATTAAGTGATCCAGCCTAATGTATGGTGTACTGCCTTTTTGCCGAATTATGTTTCGTCAAATTTCATTTAGCAATCAACTTTGCGCCGAAGTTTTATTTGGCAAATCAATCCTTGGCATAATTTTACATCGTAATTTTTTAATTTCGCTTCATTTTTATATTGCAATATTTTATTACGTCAAATTTTACGTGGTAAATAATTGTGTAGCAAATGATTTTCTAGGGCAAATAACATATTGTCAAATTTTATGTGGTAAATAATTGTGTTGTCTGAAACAAATATAAATTGGATTAAAAACGAAACTGCTCCCAGAGATAGGTAGGTTAGGGTATTTTTTTTATGACCCTAAAAATGAAACTGCTCCCAGAGATAGGTAGGTTAGGGTTATTTTTTTTAATGAATCCAAGAACGAAACTGCTCTCAGATATAGATAGGTTATGGTTAATTTTTATGCCAATCAATACAATTGACGAAAACATAATTGACATCTTAAAAGAATCCCAGGTAATAATTTGTCTAACAATAATTTATCAAATCATTCGTTGGGAAATGATATCAGTGCGAAACGTTGAATTGGGAAATGAAAATTTGACCAAATGAAAATATGGGATACGTAGTTTGGGGAGTTAAGAATTTGCTAAATAATTTTCGGCGAAACAAGGGTAAACCCTAATGTATACCGTGTTCACTATTAATTGACTAATATAGTAAACATCTTCCTTACCTGAAAATAAACCTGTTTTTAGCGAAAACAGCTCTTTAAAAAAGTAAATCGAGTAAATATTTTATTTAAAACTAGAGTCAGCCCGCGACTTCACCAGCGTAGATTTCGATTACCGTTATTTCCTCGGAATCTTTTTAATTTTTCCGTGATAAAAACTATCCTTTGTCCTATTGCAGGACCTAACCTATATGTGTACCAAGTTTCATCCCGATCCGTTCAGTGGTTGCAAACATCCAAACTTTCCCATTACAATATCAGTCAGATTTAGGTTTTAGTCAAAAAGGTTAAATTTGAGGTTGTTGACTATATTAGTCAAGTAAGAATGAGCACGGTATAGTTGTCTGGCGTGCTGGTGTGTTGCGCTCGCCTGTAGCCGGAGGTGGAGGAGGTGCGCGACAGCTCGCTGTCCACGTCGGTGTCGGGCTGCAGCAGCGGCGCGCGGCGCGGCGGCTCGCCGGGCGAGCACGAGCACGAGTCCGACTCGAACCGCGGGACCACCTTACAATCACAACCGCAACCTGACATATTCTGCCGAGATCCCAAACAAGGCGCTAACTGCGATGCGGTAGTCGAAGCATTCTATACTCTATTGGTATAGTCTTTATTATTTGAACTGAGCTGATCTTCTACACAAAAGCCATTGTTTGTGTACAATACTATTATCTTTCTTTGTGTCCGTAACCGCAAGCCGATTACATACAAAAAAGTTAGAACTACATTGAATGTACATTGAATTATCAACCCTATCCTCTTAGTCAGTAGGTTTAAAATGTAAAGTATCAGGATACAGATATAAGTCTTGTGTAGATGATAGTATTGTGAGAATAAGCTCAGTTCAAATAATAAAGACTTATATCTGTATCCTGATACTTTACATTTTAAACCTACCTGTATGTAATCAGCTTGCGGTTACGGACACAAAGAAATATAATAGTATTGTACACAAACAATGGCTTTTGTGTAGAAGATCAGCTCAGTTCAAATAATAAAGACTATAACCAGTAACCACATTCAATTTAAAATGCTTATACTATTAAGATCAGCTCAAAGTGAGACATTGAAAAGTGAGCCTTGATTTGTGTTAGTACGATACATTTTTAAGGTTAAAGTGAAAACAATAGCCGAGCGCGTGCCTCGCGTCTCCCACTGAAAAATGACACGTACAACACAAATCAAAGCTCACTATACAATGTCTTACTTCGGATCAGCTCAAAGTGAGACATTGAAAAGTGAGTTTTGATTTTTGTTAGTACAATACATTTTTAAGGTTAAAGTGAAAACAATAGCCGAGCGCGTGCCTCGCGTCTCCCACTGAAAAATGACACGTACAATACAAATCAAAGCTCACTATACAATGTCTTACTTCGGATCAGCTCAAAGTGAGACATTGAAAAGTGAGCCTTGATTTGTGTTAGTACGATAGCATTATGCATCCTATCCCTAGAATGTTTAGGACCGCACTTCATAGTTTGTGGGTAATACTGCCGTAATACCAAAGAAAGCAGCTAACTGCATAGTAAAGGTTGGCGCAGCATAACCGCTCGGCACCGGATCAGCTCAAAGTGAGACATTGAAAAGTGAGCTTTGACTTGTGTTAGTACGATACATTTTTACAAGTTAAAGTGGTATCAATAGCCGGTCGCGGGCCTCGCGTCGTCCATCGTCCACTGAAAAAGGTATCGTATTAACACAAGTCAAAGCTCACTTTTCAATGTCTCACTTTGAGCTGATCCGGTGCCGAGCGGTTATGCTGCGCCAACCTTTACTATGCAGTTAGCTGCTTTCTTTGGTATTACGGCAGTATTACCCACAAACTATGAAGTGCGGTCCTAAACATTCTAGGGATAGGATGCATAATGCTAACATATTACGCCTATTTTAGATAACTATAACTATGTAGCTGCTTATGTCAATTTGACGACTTGTCAGCTAGCGGTCCTGAGTAGAAATTCTGGTAAGCGCGAGTATTTTTTCGGATGTCTTCTATGCATTTCAGTATGCACCATGCTATGCAAATCACAACTTAATGAGTATCTTGTAATCTTGAACTTTGGACGGCTGTGGCCGACGTTGGCGTCGGCACGACTTTCGGAATTGGGGTTCGTGTTGACATCAGTTAAGAGTTATCGGCGCTTAAGGAATGATGGTTACCTCGGGCTTGGCGTGCCGACTGCGGCGGAACTTGAAGGTCTTCTTGGAGGGCCCGTGCGAGCGCTGCAGCCGCGGGCGCTCCTCCGCCTCCTCGGGCCGGTCCGACCACTCGCTCGTGGACAGCGGCGACAGCGGGGTCAGCGACGTCTCGCCTGCCACAACAATAACCTTGTCTCAACTACTGCGAGGAAATATGATGATTTTTAGTCCGGTTTGGGATCAGAAAACATCAATATACAATAAATTAAATCAGATGTCACTGATTATTGTAGTTTATCATAAGTAAATTAACTTGTAATGTGTCATCAGTAGGTGACATGCCATTCAAACTGTTAAAGTCATTGCTGATTCTCTAAAATAGCAATAGTCAGTAATACTACCTAACTATCATTATGTAAGTTAATACGAATTTTTGGGAATTCATGATGTCTCAAGACCACCTCGGAATGCAAGTCAGACGTTCGTTTAATGTCGGTTGTATTCGTTAGACAAACACTCGAAACAACTGTAACATCTCTTATTTCCGTCAAGGGATGAACTAAGTTCCTATTTCTACGTTTTTTTTTCCGCAAAATTTTAAATAAATCCTTTTAAACTGCCGTGATTACCCTAGGAAAGATTTTGAAATTTTAATTTTCTCTTGGATGACACTTAGGATTTTTTTTTATTCCATCATATTTTATTAAAATTTTCTGTTATTAAATCGGGTATTATTATTTCGCTGGCATATTGATTTGTCATTTTACTTCTGTTATTATGATCATTTTCTTTTGACTAATTAAATATTCAATTGAAAATGACACTTTGGTAACTACATTTGGTAGTTTGGTAGTCATGCTAGAATATGTTTTGAAATTTTGACTTTGATCACTTATTTTTGTCGTTGATTGTACAGTCAGCTGCAGAGAAAAGGATACCCCCCCTCCTGGTAAGGATTGTTTTTTTTCGAAAACCTGTGTTTAGATTTAAATGATTTTAAGTTTATGTGTAGACAATAGTAAAATCTTCAATTCACCGAAAAATCATATAAATTTAACCACAGGTTTTAAAAATAAATCCATCCTTACCAGGAGGGGGGGGGTATCCTTTTCTCTGCAGCTGACTGTACTACTATACGACTTGTCCCTAAATCGCGTACTTTCGACACATGGCAACAATGTACTATTTTAGGGTGGATCAACTTTTTGTTGTTGTTATTCTGTCCCGTAAGCCAGGAGACAACAGTGATAGAGTTTCTTAGAAAAAATGTTATAATATATACTTCCAGCACTCTCAGGAGAAAGGCCATAAAAGAATGGGTGTGTAATTGCCAATAAAACAGGTTTTAAGTGGACTTATATCCTTTGAAATCGTAGTTTTAAAGAGTGACCCAGGGGACGTCACCATGGCAACGAGCTACAAGGAAAAGTTGATTGACCCTTTAACGACATAATGCGTAAGGGCAAATGTTTGTGTGATGGATGAGAGTGAAAATTTGTGCGGATCATCACAACAATCGCTTTGTGGGAACGCCGCTAAACTCTGAAGCCACACAGTGCATAGCCAGTGCGTTTGCGTGGGGACAGTAGGGCAAACTATGCAAGTTAGGATGTTTACTACGGATCTGCACCATAATTTTCGTCGACGACGATAGAACGCACCGTGTGGCACGTCACTGTTATTAATATGTAAGACGACGCGACTCACGCGACGCACATTGAGTGGCCTAAGTCCAGAATTTAAATACGTCGTAAAAAGTCTGCTCTCTGTGATTTTTGATGGTGAAATTTAATTATTACAATATTTGTATTTTTTTAAAGTAGGTATAATTTATGTTTTTTTTCTAAGGTTTATAACTTCTTCGTACAGAAATAAGTATTTTCATTTATCTGCACACTCTACCATTGACAATGTCATTTCATGTATTAATTCAGAAACGACATACAGTGGTGGACATATAATTAGAAACACTTGCGACGTATTTCACATTATACAAGGCACATTGCCGTAAAACTTTTGTTTTTGGAAATAAAACAACAAAATGCATAGAATACGTTCAACAACTTATAATTAATTAAAAAACAAATAAATATCCGAGTTTACAACTACCATTTAGATATTTAGTTACGTACAAACAACTAAACGACATTTGCAGTACCATCCGTCATGGACAAGTAATTAGAAACACTAAAGAAATGAGGTAAAAATCAAAGTTTTAACGTGTCAACGTCAACAATTTCAAATTATTTATGTAAAATAATGTTTGGTTTACTAAATTTCTTAACAATTAATATTTAGTTGCATAGCCTTTGTTATTAATGACGGCTCTGCAACGACGTGGCATTGATTCAAGTAATTTCATACATTTATCGAGTGGGATCGAGTTCCATGCTTCAACAAAGGCTTCGTAAAGTTCATTTTGACTGGAGTTACGTTTAACGGAGACTTTTTTTTGGGCACTAATCTGCGGCGTACCAGTTTCGAGGAAATGTTCCTTGGGTCATCAGGTGAAAAAACTTCATTCCTAATCTCTTTGGAGCCTTTGAACGGGTCTTGTTTAGCTACACGTATTATTTGCGAATCTTCCCGGGGAGATGTTTTCCTTGGACGAGCCTCTCTAACAACACTTTTAGTAGTTCCGTTAGTTTTATAATGAGCAATAGCGTTGAAAACTTTCTTCACAGAACATTCTAGATGTTTAGCAATTCTTCTATAAGTCCACTTTCGATCTAAATGTAATTTAACGATTAATTGCCTGGTTGACTCGTCACAACTCTTATTTTTACCTATTTTTACCCATTTTTACCAATACTTATTATTCACGTAATTTTCCAAATTGACGTTTAATTGCCGCCGAAACAAAAGAAAAAGCTTAAAAAGAGGTTTTTTTTTTATTTTCAAAAATGGAACGAACCATGGATCCCGTTTCTAATTAGTTGTCCAAGCGGCCAGTAATAGAAATTCAACTATCATGATTTTAAAAATCTTTTAATAATTAAAGATAGAACAGATTTACTTTTTTAAATATTTTATGAGTTTTTTAACTCATTGGCTATATTCTGGCATAGTCAATAGTGATTTAATCATTATAATTTTTACTCATAACGATAGTTCATTCTGTGTTTACCTAAGTTTTATGTACTGTTTCTAATTATATGTCCACCACTGTATGTGCTCAATTGTATTCTAATCGCGGTTTGATAATAGATGTTTCTGTACTCGATTATAATATTTTATACAGAGTTAATGAAAGGTGTGTTAGGTAAATTATAAACATTGGAAATAAGCAAAACATGTAATGCTGATACTAGTAAAAAAAACAGTTGAATTTATGTATACAAATCTTACCGGAAGCGTTCTTGAACTCGACAGACGAGACAAAGCGAAGCTTAGTAGTTGAATACGATGGGGTACTACCGGTCGTTTTTGTATCGCTGCCGTAATTTGAAGATCCTGTAGAATAACACGGACTCAGTCTAACTACAGAGATGGGGTAATAGAATTGAATGTTAGTGAATATGTTTAGGTAATTGCACACGTACAGAGAAGAAAGAAGGTTAGGAAGTTAGTTAGCGTGGTAGTTAGTTTAGTTAAAATGAATGAGAACAGGAATTAAGGATGTGTGAAAAACTACTTTGCATGGGTACCCCTGCGACATGAATCGAATATGATGTAGTTGGGTGGATCAACTTTTTCTTGTTGTTATTCTGTCCCGTAAGCCAGGAGACAACAGTGCTAGAGTTTCTTAGAAAAAATGTTATAATATATACTTCCAGTACACTCAGGAGAAAGGCCTTAAAGAATGGGTGTGTAATTGCCAATAAAACAGTTTTTTAGTGGACTTATATCCTTTGAAATCATAGTTTTTAAAGAGTGACCCAGGAGACGTCACCATGGCAACGAGCTACAAAGAAAAGTTGATTGACCCAGTTACTGGTGGAGCTTACCCAAGTTAGAGTTGTTTCCGGTATCGCCAGCGCGACCGCAGGGCACGTCAAAGCTAGCCAAGTGTTGACTTGTTGTGGAGCTGCTTGATAAAGACTCTGAAATAAAACAACAGTATATGGACAAACTGATTATAAAATTGAAATAAATATAAGATAGAAAATACCATGGTACAATAATATGTTTCGCCTGGTATAGCAGCGGTCACGTGATTAGACAAGTACTACATCATATCCGGCGGCCAAAAGTTTCCAAACTTTGAAATCTGGGTGAAAATATTAGCTCGTAGATTATACAATTATAGGTAATAGGTACCTAATTAATTGTAAGATAATTATAAACACTCGGGAAAAATTCGAGATGAGCGAGGGCCGGTGCTGCGGACTATAGAGGGACGCGGTACCTCGGGGCGCGGAGAGCGGCGCGGAGGGGTGGTCGGGCGTGCGCGGCAGGCCGGCGCGGCCCACCAGCATGGAGATGGGCGAGGGCCGGTGCTGCGGACTATAGAGGGACGCGGTACCTCGGGGCGCGGAGAGCGGCGCGGAGGGGTGGTCGGGCGTGCGCGGCAGGCCGGCGCGGCCCACCAGCATGGAGATGGGCGAGGGCCGGTGCTGCGGACTATAGAGGGACGCGGTACCTCGGGGCGCGGAGAGCGGCGCGGAGGGGTGGTCGGGCGTGCGCGGCAGGCCGGCGCGGCCCACCAGCATGGAGATGGGCGAGGGCCGGTGCTGCGGACTATAGAGGGACGCGGTACCTCGGGGCGCGGAGAGCGGCGCGGAGGGGTGGTCGGGCGTGCGCGGCAGGCCGGCGCGGCCCACCAGCATGGAGATGGGCGAGGGCCGGTGCTGCGGACTATAGAGGGACGCGGTACCTCGGGGCGCGGAGAGCGGCGCGGAGGGGTGGTCGGGCGTGCGCGGCAGGCCGGCGCGGCCCACCAGCATGGAGATGAGAGAGGGCCGGTGCTGCGCCGCCTTCTCCCCGGGCCGGCTGTACACCTCCGAGGCGCGCTTGCCGCCGCCGCTTAAGCCTATGTTTTCAGCCATTTGCTCTGTATGCCAAAAAATGCGATCGTAAATTTTTTCATTGAAGAAATGCGAATTTCGAAAGCGAACTTACTTAACTTTTATTTTGCAACGTAACGTACCTACGTATATCTATCAAAATAATGTAAGGATATTTTTGATCCTTGGAAATTTTGAGGCGAGTATTTACCATTGTAAATATCGTAAATGAATATCATTAAAGAAAGTGTCGTGGTATCGTGATTGAACTGCCACACCACGCTCGGCTCACCGAACTTGTAGTGGTCGTGCTTGTCCCGCAGCGCGCGCAGCTCGCGCGCCAGCTCGGCCAGCAGCGCGCCGCGCGCGCGCGCCGCGGGCAGCTTGAGGCCGCGCACGCGCTCGCGCACCACGAACTGCATGTGCCGCTCGTTGTCGCCGATGGGCGGCTGAGACAGCTAGTGCACGAGATAACTCGGTATCAACCATTTTTAGGTGCGTGTGAAATTAAAGGGGCGAGGGGCGCGTGACTGTGTTGATTTCCAGAACATAGTTATTCAAAGAAAAAAAAAATACAAAATATTATTCGTGTATGCGGAAAGGCTGTGAAATCAAACAGTGATACTAATATTTGGGAATAACGAATAATATTTTTGCCCAGGATACCTAGTTATCAAAATTTCCTAGGCTCCGCAAGATATTTAAATCTAGATTTTGCTTTTGATCACCCGATCGTACTTAGTGAAATGTATGTGTTACTGGGACAATACTGTATCGATTGAAAAAAAAATGCTTTTGTAAACGTGGAATCTGAGACACAGACATTAGCATTCTCAAGATTACAATCTCAAGACTGCATCATAAAACTAACCATATTCTAATGATTAAAAAAGCTTACAATAAAGTCTTACCTTATGCACAATAAAAGGCTGCAGCAGCACATACAGCGGCGTTCTAAACGTGACCACATGCTCCAAGAAGTCCCACAAGTGGGCCGCAGCCTCGTTCCGCCGGCCCAGGTCTCGCATCGCACGCGCAATGCGGCCCCACTCCGAGCACAGTTCGCTTGTGAAGCAAGCGCAGAGCACTTTAAGCGCTGGAATTACACAATTTCTTATAATGTAACAGCTGTTGCCCGCGACTCCGTCCGCGCAGAAAATAAAACATAGCTTGTGCTACTCAGGGATAATGTAGCATTCTAATGGTGAAATAATTTTTGAAATCAGTCCAGTAGATTTTGAGTTTATACGTTACAAACATACAAAAAAAACAATGTTTCCTCGTATTGTATTCGTAGAAAAGTATGAAAAAGACATGCTGACCGAGCAGGGATTCAAAGACATAGACAGGAAACGTAGGCAGAAAAGTTTGAAACTTTGTTGATTGATTGATTCGCCTCCTGTATAATTAAAAATGTAATTGTGTATGTCGGTAAACGTATCAGTTGAGAACGTCTGAACAAATTAGACTGTATTTTTATGTCTGTATTAGTCCAAATAAGGTTTAGGGTCAAAAAATAAGACAGGACAAAGTCTGTCGGCTCAGCTAGTGGTTAGAACCCTTTCATGCGCCATTCTGAATAACATTCTTTTGTTTCGTTGTTTTTGTCGTTAATGTTCAATTAATAACATTTTTGATTATTTTCTGTTGCAGAATATTTAATGTTCAGTTTCAATAATAATAATAATATGTGTAATAAAACTAATAAACAATGTAAGCAAATAAGAATGCGCTTAGGACGTTAGATCACACTTTGTTGTGATGTTTAACATTTTTAATTTTTATAATTTTTGTTTATTTTAATTGTAGTATTTTAATTATTTGTAGAATAACTTTTATGCTGTGTTTTTTTTAAATGTTTTATTTCTTTTCTTGTTTTTGCCATGTATCTCATGCGGGTCCACCTGAAAATCAGCGCTGCGGCTCCGTGCCACAGCACCACGCTGAGCTGGTACACCGTTTCGGCTATTTCATTATAATCAGTTAAATAGGTTATGTACTTTTTTTTTTTTTTCTCAAATGTATGTGTCTTTTGTGTTTATGTACTCAAATAAATGATTACATTCTATTATATTCTATCGACTTACCGAGAAACGCGATCTTGTATAACTGGTGCGACAATTTGGTGGTGTTTCTGGTGTCTCTGCTCCCCGTAAATGTCAAGGAGTTGGCGCGAGCTTCGGACGAATTCAGCTTTGCATTTACAGCGGCCAGCTGTCCGGGAGGCGCCGGGGGACATAAAGCGCTCAGGACCACTGATACTATGTAGCTGACGTCTGATTGGCGGAGAGGTGGCACATCTAGAATAAACGATGGCAATATAAGCAGTCAAGAGCTGTAAATGAACAGAGAGTGGAGAGACGCGACCCAGTGCCAAATGAGCCTTCACAGTGCCACGTCACTCCAATTATGTTGAGATATTGGGATTGACCCCTGAAGGTCATTGTTATTGAGATTGTGGATGAATATTGCTTGTGAAATAAACTAATATTTACCCACCCTTATAAGACTCAAGTAAGTAAGAACTTTACGGAAATATCTTCTTTTTTTTTATAGCATGGGAAGGCAAACGAGCACACAGGCCACCTGATGGTAAGTGGAAACTGTGACCCATAGACATTCGCATTCACAAGACTGCAAATGCGTTGCCAACCCTGAGGACTAAGATGGAATGCCTCTATGCTAGTCATTTCACCGGCTGTCTTATCCCCAAACCGGAACACAACGATGCGAACACTGCTGCTTGGCGGTAGGTTAATGGATAAGATGGTGGTACCAACCCGGACGGACCCTGCACAAGGTCCTCCCACAAGTAAATCTACCATGGTGGTAGATCGGTGAGCGAACCATCATTAGCACGTACCTTTCCGACCGCTGCCGACGCGCAAGCAAAGCGGCATGAACAAGTTCATCAGCATATTTTCAGTCTTCTCGGCCGATTGGAATATTGCGCTGCCGCCGCACATTTGCTCTAATGAATAGCTGTCCTGGAAAGCCAGAAAATGGAAACCTTACAATCAATTGCTGCACATTCAAACATTAAAATTTATTAATTACAATTTAACAGGAGTTTAAGGCCGTTTTTAAATAATCTTAAGTGGGCATTTTCATAGCTGGGCATTAACTCGTTAATCCGTTAATCGTTAATTAACGAAGTTAACATTTTGAGTAACGGATTAACTTTTAAAAATGTTAACGGACACGTTAACTTCCGTTAATATGCAGAAGTCCGTTAATCGTTAATCCAATGCCTACTATTTACCGCACGGCACCACGGCACGGCGCGAAAAACAGGTTCAGACAAGTTTGAAACGACAAGTACCGGGCGGCGCGTGGCAGCGAGTGAAACCAAAACAAAACTAGATATATTTTGCCGGCGCGTGCGAGTGAGAAAACTGCGAAGAGATTAGTTTCGTTTGATCATTTCATTACTTAGCGCCGGTGCTTAGAGCGACGAGTGTTTTGTTTGTTGTCCAGAACCTAAACCAACAGGTTTTAAAAGTTCACTAACGCAACGATATAAAAATGCATTTTTTTACACATATTAACGGATTAACGATTAACGTTAACTTGCGTTAATTCTTCCGAACTGTAACGCTTCAACGTTTAACGAAGCTAACTTTTTTGTAGCGGATTAACGATTAACGAAGTTAACTATTTGATTAACGGTGCCCAGCTATGGGTATATTAGTAGCATGCTGTATCTGGTAAATTATTTAAAATCGTTTCTAGGGTTGAAAATTGTTTTCATTAAACTAAGTAAAGTTTATTTTGTTCTTGAAAGTAGCTGCAGTTCTTTAACGAAGCAATTTCAATTTCGAAGTATTTCAATTAAAACTTGTTTGTTTCAATTCTGTTGGTTATCTGTTACAGAATCAAACTCTCCCGTTACTGTTGAATGGGATTAAAATAAAATGAAGTTTCAGGAATTAGGACACGCTACTAAATTTTTGCCAACTTTTCTTAGTGGAGTAGTAGAGACTTAAATCATAGTATTGCATGGTAACTAAACATGTGGTGGCTCTCTGTTTGACGCATACATCCATCTTATTCTTTAACTCACTGCCAAGCAGCAGTGTTCAAATTTTCGTATTCCGGCGTGGGAATGAGACTAACGGTGAAAACTGACATAGACAATTCTTCTTAGTCCTCAGGATAAAAACCTAAACTTACCTGCTGACCAAAAAAATTACTTTTCAAGGGCAAAAAAGTATGCAAGTTGTCGGTCCAAACTGATAGTGTAATATCGCAGTACTGATAAAAAATAAGGTTAGGTTAGGTTTTAGTTTAATGAACGCTTATGACGCGTGACGGTGTATGGAAATATGAATACCCCAGTATTGATGACTTGTAACGCTATCAAGCGTACAACGGTGCTACAGAAGTGTGGAGGCGGCGGTTGGGACATCAGCGCAGCAGTTGCCGATGACAAGTTCTCTCCGCTGTTATTTTCCGAAACTATTAGCGCCTGTAATGCAAATTCAATTGTGTTACCTTACACTTGCACGTAGTATTTCGCATTCTGATTGTTTTTAAAGGCTATTACAGACGTAGTGAATAATCCTTTCCCATCGTTTTTTCTCGGATAACTTCGTATTTATCTTGCTGTCTCAATTAGCTTCAGTACCCATCAATAAGCCAACTGAGAAAGCAAGATAAATATGAACTTTTCCGACAAAAAACGATGGGAAAGGATTATGCACTGCATCTGTACGTACTTGAACAGTGTTGAGGAGCGTTTTAACTTGCGCCCAGTGCATTATGTACGGACACCGTATCATGGTTTCATAAACGCCTTTCAGTAATACCGCTGCCGAGTCCCAATCAGTATTTCTCTGCAACAAAATAGGTTAATTGGTTATTTAATTATATAAACTATGTAACATATCATATAAATTGTGTATTGTGCAATAAATTTCCCATCTTCGATATTAAGAAGATAGTTTAGTTTATTAGAAAAAAAATAGTAATGAGGACGCGACTGGACGCATTCATAATATCATCATTATCATCAACCATCTAGTAAACGACGTATAGTCTGTACTGTGGGCACGAGACTATCAGAAAGCCCACCTGCATACCTAACTCGTTTTGCTATGGAACAGACTTATCAGGACATGCATCATCTCGGAATCTCACGAATTAAAAATAAATATCAGGGGACAATTGACCAATTGACCCAGTCCAAAACTAAGCTCTAGGCTTGAACTATGGGTACCAGACAAACGATATAAACACTTATACAGATAAATACTTACATAGAAAAATTCAAGACCGAAAAAAATACTCGAGCTCGATCGAAAAAAATACAGGGGAGTCGAACCCGGGACAGCAAGCTTCGCCCATAACACCAGTAACTCAAGAAGAGTTGTCGGTGCAGCATGTCAGCCGAAAGACGTCCACTGCTGGACATATTCCTCCCCCAATTGGGGCGAAAAATGCCGGTGTCGCCACGCTTGGCAGTCGGGTTGGCGACCGCAGTAATACCATGTGGTCCGCGGAGGACGCTGCTGCCCATCCTCCGGTTTATCCCTTAGTCGGTGCGTTGCCGGCCAATTAGGAAAATGTAAGCTCTTTTCTTAAAGGCACCCATGTCATAAGTGGTTGGAAATACCGAAGAGAGTTCGTTCCACAGTTTCACTGTACGAGGCAAAAAGTGCCCAGTTTCCACTGACCCGTATGCTAGGCTTCTTGGCGATCTTGAGGAAGACCTTGTCGAGCCGGCGCAGGATGACGATGAGCGAGGGCCGCAGCGCGTCGTCGGCCCAGTCGGCGGCCGGCAGCACCAGCGACATGTACCGCTGCAGCCCGCGGCAGCCCATCGACTCCGGGTCGTACGGGGACACCTTCAGGAGGGAGTGCGCGATTTCTGCCAACCGCTGTGAATAAACCTTAATAAAGCATCTGTTACATCTACGGATATCTTACGATTATTTTTGATACGTGGTTTTTTAAATAGAATTCCATGTGCATAATAGTATTGGGCAACAAGAGAGCAAGGTTGATTTTTGTTGCGAGTGTCGATTTTGAATCCCGAGTAAGCAAAGGATCCAAAGACACGAGATGCAAATAACTTTGGTCCCGTGTTCCACATAAGGTAAAAAATACAACATGATATTTTGTTTATCAACTGTTTATTTACCTACCCAGTCACCCATTTACAGTGGTGGACATATAATTAGAAACACTTGCGACATATTTCACATTATACAAGGCACATTGCCGTAAAACTTTTGTTTTTGGAAATAAAACAACAAAATGCATAGAATACGTTCAACAACTTATAATTCATTAAAAAACAAATAAATATCCGAGTTTACAACTACCATTTAGATATTTAGTTACGTACAAACAACTAAACGACATTTGCAGTACCATCCGTCATGGACAAGTAATTAGAAACACTAAAGAAATGAGGTAAAAATCAAAGTTTTAACGTGTCAACATCAACAATTTCAAATTATTTATGTAAAATAATGTTTGGTTTACTAAATTTCTTAACAATTAATATTTAGTTGCATAGCCTTTGTTATTAATGACGGCTCTGCAACGACGTGGCATTGATTCAAGTAATTTCATACATTTATCGAGTGGGATCGAGTTCCATGCTTCAACAAAGGCTTCGTAAAGTTCATTTTGACTGGAATTACGTTTAACGGAGACTTTTTTTTTAACGACGTACCACAAATTTTCAATTGGATTTAAATCGGGACTATTTCAGGGCCAGTCTAACATGGTAACACGTTGCTCACTAAGAAAGGATTTAACACTGCGGGCCGTGTGTTTTGGGTCGTTATCGTGCTGAAAGATCCAGGTCACAGGCAAATGGTCGTCGGTGTAGGGAATCATTGTCTCTTCTAAGATGTTTTTGTATTGAAATTGATCCATTATACCTTCAATCTTACGGACGGGTCCAACTCCGCAACCAGAAAAACATCCCCATACTTTAATATTACCACCGCCGTGTTTGACTATACTCCTCGTGTATTTATAATCAAAAGCATGGTTTATTGGACGTCTAACGTAGCGTTTGCCGGCTGAATTCACCATATTTATTTTTGTTTCATCCGAGAATAACACTTTTTTCCATTCTCGTACGGTCCAGTTAAGATATTTCTTTGCAAATAATAATCGCTTCTCTCGGTGTTGCTTGGTAAGAAGCGGTACCTTTCGAGAAACCCTCCCGAACAATTTAGCTTCCACTAATCTGCGGCGTACCAGTTTCGAGGAAATGTTCCTTGGGTCATCAGGTGAAAAAACTTCATTCCTAATCTCTTTGGAGCCTTTGAACGGGTCTTGTTTAGCTACACGTATTATTTGCGAATCTTCCCGGGGAGATGTTTTCCTTGGACGAGCCTCTCTAACAACACTTTTAGTAGTTCCGTTAGTTTTATAATGAGCAATAGCGTTGAAAACTTTCTTCACAGAACATTCTAGATGTTTAGCAATTCTTCTATAAGTCCACTTTCGATCTAAATGTAATTTAACGATTAATTGCCTGGTTGACTCGTCACAACTCTTATTTTTACCTATTTTTACCCATTTTTACCAATACTTATTATTCACGTAATTTTCCAAATTGACGTTTAATTGCCGCCGAAACAAAAGAAAAAGCTTAAAAAGAGGTTTTTTTTTTATTTTCAAAAATGGAACGAACCATGGATCCCGTTTCTAATTAGTTGTCCAAGCGGACAGTAATAGAAATTCAACTATCATGATTTTAAAAATCTTTTAATAATTAAAGATAGAACAGATTTACTTTTTTAAATATTTTATGAGTTTTTTAACTCATTGGCTATATTCTGGCATAGTCAATAGTGATTTAATCATTATAATTTTTACTCATAACGATAGTTCAATCTGTGTTTACCTAAGTTTTATGTACTGTTTCTAATTATATGTCCACCACGTATATCGACCCAGGCACTGTTATCGACAGTTATTTTTTATCAAATTTACTTAGTCTTACGGTTGCACCGAAATCAAATTCTGCTCACAATCTTTAAACAGCAAAAAACCTGCTTTATTGAGGTGTTAACATAAAATAAAAATGCTAGACTATATGGACATGCACACATTTGCATGAATAAACAAACTAATATAACAGTTTTGAGTTCATTGCATGTTTGTGTAGCCTGTGATTGGAGAGACTAGCTCATTCATAAATGTTTCATATTCTTAAACCAATGGAAATACCTTGTACTTATTACAAAGCTAAACCTTTTCTCGTACTTACCGCATGCGACTTGCAGTCCAGTAGCTCGACGGGCTTGCCCTCGCTTCCCCCGCTCCCCTTCGATCCGTTCAAGTCAAGTAGGCGAGTCGTTGCTCGCCCTATAAACTCGCCTACCAGCGACAGTAATACGTCGCGCGGACGGCGATATTCTGCCCGTACTAACTGTAAAAGCATAATAATAAGTAGAGAAGAGTTGATTTTATTGAGATCATTTTTAAAAACAAAATTATTCATAATGAAATTCAGCCATAATTCACAATAGTGAATGAGTGAATTTTATCTTACTAATATTATAAATGGGTCAATCAACTTTTTTACCCACATATTTCTGTCTGTGGCCCACCTTTCAGATTTTAATAAATAAAATGAAATACGGGGACTTATTGTAAGTGAAATTATTTTTAAATAGTTATAATATCATTAACTTATTTCATAAATATCATTATAATGTATTGTTTAAAAATGCATGGAATAAAAACGTGGTAACTCAGTTGACAATTCACTATTTATCACACAAATTCGCGGACAGTATCTCAGTAGACACGTAATTACCCAATTTTCACACATTTTAGAAATTAAGATATGGATTGGATAGGTCCTTGACAAAGATAGATTGATAAACTAGTAAATTGACTACATCATGAAAATCGAAAATAAGCAGTGATATTATATTTAAAAACAAACATGTCCGTTGAAATCCGGTAAAATAAAAGTGTGGGTAAAAAAGTTGATTGACCCAAATGCGAAACTTTGGATGTTTGTTAAACACCCTAGAACGGCTGTACCTGAATAATATTTGGTTGGATTATAGTCTGGAATAGCACATAGTCTGCTTTTTATTCGAACATGTGTTTTTTGGTTTCAACAAGAGTTCGGTATTTCAGATTATAATGTTTTACGACAGTATTGTATATTGATATGCAAATGTGTTCTCCGAAACGCTTCCCGAAAGTAGATTGTACTCTGGGAACTGGTAACTGAAAAACTCTTTTATTTAGAATGGTACTGTAGTTAGGCATAGCTGGGGCAAGTTTATGCGTGAGCATAAATATCAATCAATATCACTTTGAGTACTGGTTTATTCGTTTAATACAATTATCAACAACAGTTTTAAAAGTTGCTGGTAATTCTTTAGCTCTGCCTACTCCACTTTGGGAATGAAGGCGTGAGTTTATGTATGAATGTATGTATTTATTTATTTATAAGTATTATCATCTGTGTTTGATATTTTTTGTGCAAACTTGTATGTGTCCAACCCTATGCATTGTCCTAACTCATCTACTTCAGGGATAGCTGTAAGAGATCCCATTTAGGGATAAGTTCGCCTTTGTACATAGGTTAATATTTATATTGTAATATTTATATTTTTGTGCAATAAAGAGTTTACATACATACAATATACATACACTGCACAGCCAGCAGTGAACGTGTTGGGCATCTTGGTGATGCAGATGATGAACTAACAGCGTACCTCGGAGTCCTCTGTCCCGGTGTAGTCCGGCTGCGGCGGCATACGCGAGTGGTCGCTGACGAACCGCGAGTGCGATTCGTCCTCCAGCACGTCGAGTCCCACGAACTGCGTCTGCGGCCCGGTGGCGCTGCGCACGCCGCGCTGGGACGAGCCTTTATGCTCCGGGGATGTGCGGTATGGGCCGTTGTATGATCTGACGTGGATATGTGAATGTTAATGGTTAATTTGGAGTATGAAGCTATAGGGGTTTGATTGTTCTTGTTTGGTACACTAGTCTGACTCAAATAATATACGAGACGGGAAGATAATGGACGGGAGTTGCGAGTACTTCCCGAATGCTTGGCCTGGGGAGAAGTAGACAAGGCTGACTGCCAATTTTGCTTGTCGAAAAGAGACTAAATATGCGCAAAAAAAATATGTTGCAAGGTGCAGGTGCTGTATTGAAGGTGGGATATCTGCCGAAATGAACAGCATGTTGGCATTGACGTTACCTTTTTTTTTACAGTGTGAAAAATGCTTTAAGCATTCCCCCCACCATGGGAGTGGTCCGAGTGGTGAGAGGATATGTGGGACTCACCCATCCGCCCCCTCTCTTAATGAAAGGGGGCAAGAGAGCGCAACCCACAAAAAACCACCGTGGCGTAATCTCCTGCCGGTTTGGTAAGACACCGTGGAACCTGCCTAAGCATTGCCCACGGCGCCTCCCGCATTGACATTGACATTGACAATGACGTTACCACAAGGTCGAATTTCAGTTACCAACTGTTTCGTTTGTCCGATTTTTTATAAGTTACTAGCGACCCGCCCGCGGCTTCGCCCGCGTGGAATGTATTATACATATAATCCCTCCTTAAGAATCACTCTATCTATTAAAAAAAACCGCATCAAAATCCGTTGCGTAGTTTTAAAGATTTAAGCATACATAGGGACAGACAGCGCAAGCGACTTTGTTTTATACTATGTAGTGAAGATCTACACCAAGATAAGATTGTTATAAAACAAACCTAACCTATACTAATATTCTAGACTAATGAAACAGTTGGGAATCCAATATTCGGACTTGCGATACCTGGCATTGAATCTTTAGGCTTCGGGGATGGCCACACATTGATAATTCTAACATTTAATATGTCCATAGGCTTCACATCATTCTTCTTTACAAGGTTGATTACATTAACATGCTATTAAAAAAACTAGATGTCAACTTAAAACCAACATACTTGGACAAGCCCTCGCAGTTATTAACGAGGGTCTTGATGGCGATGGCTAGTTGCTGAATGATCTCCCTCTCTGTCTTCCCTTCTCTGTTATAAGTCGGGAGCTGTATCTGTTTCACGTAGCACGGCAATATGGCTTCTAAAATAATCTGTAATATACACATCAACGCTAATTTCCATTTTCAAATTCCATTCCAGCAGTGGAGGTGTGTATGCTGAGAAGAAGTACATAGAACTTTGCCTTTTAAAGATAGTTTTCATGATACGACGCATTCAGCTAGTAAATCAGGAGAATTTGCACTGAACTGAATTTGCAATTAAAGCCCAAGTATAGACCAAAGTCCAATAGTTAGATTTCTTTTACACGGTCTACTTACAAGCATCTGATATCCCCGCATGCTCTCTGAGGAGTAAGAGACTACCATGACACAAAGACTGATGCAATCCAGCACATTGACCATCTCGTCCTCGTCCCGGTAGCAGAAGTCGATCGGCTTCAGGGGCTTCTCCTCCTTGATCAGCTCGGCTATGTGAAGGGGGTCCGGTGAGGGGGTTTCCAGACTTAGAAGCAGGTTAAATAGACAGCTCGATTGAACCTGGGAGAAGAAATTATGTTGATAGTCTACGGTAACAAAAACATAATCCTTTATTCAGCGGACTAGCTACTATAAACTACTGTTGCCAGGTAGGAATTTAATCAGGATGAGGTATTGACAATATTTTAGAATGGAATCGGCGTACATGGTCTGGTATCTGTGAGTTATACAGTACAATATCAAGACCATTACCAACAGATATATTGTGGTCAAGTTATCTATACTTCTATACGTTGTTTGTGGGTGTCATAGACCATATACCAAAAAAAAAGTTGATTGCCCTATGAAGTGGGCACGGGAGCAGAGCTAGTTTAAAATAATACGGTAAATGACATGTTAGTTTACCCTCTAACTAAAGGCTAAAATTGTTCATGATACGGCCATGGAAATCAAGATACATTGCAAAGAACACAAAATGGCTCTATGGTATTATCAATAGGTTTATATTCTAATGGCAAAATTTATTGCATGGTTTTAGGAAAGTGGGTGTCTCCAATTGGCTATCTTACCTTACTCGCGTCACCGTAAGCTGATTCCTCGTCCGTGTCCAAAATGGCCGACACGGAACCAAACATTTGCAATATAAACGGCTTTCTATTTAATAGGTAAAATTGTTTCACAGCATATTCTATTGTCGTAGTCACAAGTTTATTAGTCTGGTAGTTTGAATATATCTGAAGAAGCGTTGGCATTATCAAAAGATAGCTGAAACGGAAACAAAAGTATTTTGTAAAACACTATCGAAGGGAACGTACACAAAACATATGATGGTGCCCGGCGATTATTTCAGGAACGCAGGGTAACGAAATCGAATGGGTTGTTTATTCAATTGTTGAAAGTGTAGATAACTAGTAATAAAAAATAGTAGTCGACTGGTGTGCTACTGTAACTTCTATGCAAGAAGCACAATGTTGCTTTAAGTTTTATTGCTAGCCTTACTTGCGCTTAAGAGCCACATATAGACATATATTGGGGAAGCCAAGCCTCAATTTTTTGATAAGTACATATTTAGCTTCGGGCGGGTAACGTGTTTCTCCCTAAATCAAGCCCGATTCTCACGATTATTGAATTTGTTGTAGATATTAAAAATAATTAGTTACAAGCTCTGTTTTTTTTTATTTGTTTTTATTTCTAGACTTTCCAACATTAATCATCATCATTTTTCGTTATAACTACAACATATTCAAAAATAGTAAAAATCGGACTATGTTTAAGGGGAGACAAATTCTTAGCCTCAAAATCAAGATGATTTTGAGGAAAGTCGAAAACATTATTTGATATAAAATATTTTTATTTTAATATTTCAATTAAAGGCTCTAGTTTGGAAAAACAAGACAACTTAGACAACTAATTACCCGTTTAGAGAAAAAATGCTCTTGAAGTTGAAAGCTGCGTTGACGTAAGTCGCTATGACGTATCGGAGGATGAGAGAGTCTTCGCTATGGAGCATCAGGGCTCCGTTCAGCACATTAAGGAACAGGTGAATGTCGCGCGACGCCGTGAAGTTGCCGGCCATCGCTTCGAACATGCGCGCTATTAGTCGGACCCACCTGTAAAAATGGTGTTTCCAGATCCACTTCCCGTCAATGTGTTAACTTGATGAAAATGCGATATATGGTATCTAGGAGCTGATTTGATGTTGGAGCCAGGAGGAGATTCGTTAGTTTGGTGTCAATAAGCAGGTGCTGACTGTGCAAAAAATTACAGTCGGTACCAAAAGTTAGTCTCAAAAGTTTGTATATTTGTAGTTTTAACAGGTCTTCTGGAGTTTTCTAAAATAACAATCTCCTTCGCCAGGACTGGAATCCCAGCTCTTTTTATCATCCTTTTATGTCAGATGATGGCATCCATATTTACATAGTAATGCGACGCTGTTTTTTTAAATCTAATATTAATGTACTAAACACAATTCTTGAGGGCATCGAAGTTTATGAATTTGAAGGCTTCTATGCTGTGGTGGTGGGTTTTCAATCAAAGAAGATGCTCCCCATTATTTAGTCTGACGTCGTACGTCTTTTTTTTAATAAATCAGAATTAAAGCACTGTAACATCAATTATTTTAAAAGCAGTAAGTTAGTTTTACAGAGGTTAGTTTTTTAGGGAGGAGGGCAAAATAATGTACACAATTAACGATAATTATCAAATAACAACATACTTACATAAACTTGTGCAACACATCCAATCCTAGTAAGGTGGAACCTAGCGGGCCACGGCTGTATAGCTGTAAGTCAGCCTCTAGCGCTTTACGGGGGAACGATGGCAGCTTCATTAACTCGTCATGAAGAAATACCACCCTCTGGACCACCTGCAGACAAGACGACAGTCTTATAGATTACCAGAGGAAACAAGAGATACACAAGCCGCGTGCCGTGGTGTCGGAAAATTCAGAAATATGGCAGAGCGTTCATTTTTTGCGGTTAATATAGAAATAGTCTTACGCAAACTTACCCCTATATTATGATCAAATGATCTTGCTCATTGCACAAAACTTATTCCTTTACTTGATTATTGCCATTCTCAAAACCTGCGTTGAATCTGTATAGTTTTTAATGTGGAAAAACTATGGGCGCTACTCAGAATGATATTGGCAACATGATCCAATTTTTACCCGAAAACTGCTGCTTATGAGTTGGATATTGAATTTCTACCTACGCCGAACAGCTTTTTGATAAGCTATTATGTGATTATACTGGATATTATTATTATTTCTACACGTAATATTTTATAATATTATCGATAAATGAGTTGGAGTATTACATTTAAGTAGCGAGTGTCAGAACCAAACCTACCATATCAACGTTCTTAAGGATGGCCCAGGTCAGCAGCACCTTGCCGATCTCGACGAACTTGGCGAGCAACTCCTGCTGCTGCAGCCGGTCGAAGGCCTCGCGCGGCTCGAGGTGGACCAGCCCTAGCTGGGGGTACTGCGAGCGCTTGAAGAAGTAGCAGTCGCGCACGTAAGATTGTGGGTTGTGGATCTGACCTGGGGGATGCAGCAAAGATAAATATTAAAAATACAAAACACATTTATTACCAAAGTTGGGTTGGGCACCAAACAAAAATATTACAGAGAAAATAATGGATGTAAACAACAGGCAATCTTATCGCCGGTTAGGTATCACTTCCAGACAACCTTAGAAAAGATGCGATGTTAAATAAATAAATAAAACCAGGTGGTGCCGACATCTCGCGAAAAATAACAAAAAATAAAAATAAATAATAATAGTCATTAAAAGTGAATACTATAACAACTACAAGACAATACAATAAAATTATGATTGCAATATTAATATTAACATCATACCAAGTAAATGTCAGCTTCGTGCATCGCACATTGCTGCACTTAGTAAAAGAGAAACGTATACCGACCACTGCCAAACTCGTCTATATCCAATCGTCCATTGCTCAACTTGTATAATTCGTAAAGTATTTCACACATAACCGGTGCCTACTTTCTAAGTCCATGTCTTAAAACATTCACATCCTGCGTCATCCATTCTGATACGTTTTTTTTATTTTTGCATACTCAATTATTACAAGAAAAATACCCACTTCTGCCACTGATGCATAAACTTACGTGTTTTAAAGTCAACGAGAAAATGCTCGTTGTGCAATTTTTCCGGTATGCCAAAGAAGTCAAGCGATTCGTTTAGTATTTGTCCGAACTGAGTATCCTCTTGAATGGGGAACTGGGACGGAATCGAGCCATCGTCAGCTGCAACAAATCATTATAAATTATTAAACAATCAATATAAAATAATGTGTAATGAAAACTGTAAAAAAATAGTGCAAGATTTACCAGGCCCGTGGACGACAATTTTCTTAGCAGCTGGCACATTGGCAGTGAGTAAGATTGAGGCGTCGCATTGTTCTTTGCGTAATATTTGCTTTAGATCTTTGAACATTATGCCGTGTACACTGTGGACCACCTACGAAAGAAAGGTCACTATTATGACGAATACGAGTCTTAAAGGTAGAGCTCTAAAAGTCATTGTACTCAGAATTAGAGTCCTTAGAGTTAAAATGAACTTAGCTTTGACTCGGATGAGATTAGTATGGCTATTTTGACTAATAAATTAGTAACTTTACAACACCAACCAACTTCAACATAAAACAAAGTAAACGTACCATCCACAAGATAGACAGCGCTGCTCCAATAAGCCTCTGTCCTTCCTCATGCGGCGAGCGGATATAGAACATAACATAGCCGATGATATAGTTGTAAAGTGCGAAGGCGGCTTGCTGCGGCAGACGCGGGATGAAGCGGATTAGATGACGGAGTAGCTTGAACATCTCGTCCTGGTGGTCGCGCGTCAATCGCTCCAGTACGTGACGCAGGAACAAGGCAGAGTCTTCTACAAGGCATCCCCAGATCACCTGCCAAACATGAGGCTTTGTACTACACACTTCTAAACGTCGGTCGAAGATATTACGATGAACTAGTTTTACAGTTAAAATACCGGGGGATAATAGTGACGAGGAACTGTCGTTGTTTCAGTCAGTACTGACTTGACCTACATGGTCTGTCAAGCCTATCCTATCCTCTTACAGATGGGCCCTTTCGGATATATTTCAACATCGGATTTTTTGTGCAATTACCCTTAGACACTCATTTTCTCTCTTTATCTCTCTCTTAAGATTTTGGTGTGTTTTCCTGCGGAAACTATATACGCAGAATATTTGAAATATTTTTTAATTTGCTATTTATAGACTTATATAATGCTAGACTAAGTAGTACCATTGTAATATTAAATATATTAAAAAAAAATGACTGACTGTTGAGTTTCTTGTGGCGTTTCTTCTCAGCAGTGGTCTCCTCCTGTGAAGCGCTGGTAGATTCTTGACGTGTAAAAGTGCCCGTGCGGCCTACTTACTGAATAAATGTCTTTATCTTTATCTTTGAAATAAAAAATGAAAAAAGAAAGGGACGAGTTTTGGGAAAGTTTGCATGAGGTTTCAACAAAATGCAAGGAGAATGAGAGGATTATTTTGTTAGGCGATTTTAATGGTTGGACAGGCGTGCAAAGGGATGGTTATGAATCGGTACTGGGTAAGTATGGTGATGAGCGAGTGAACGAGAATGGCAAATGTCTTCTCAATGTATGTTTGGCCAAGAATCTCTGCGTGACAAACACTTTGTTTGATCACAAAGAGATTCATCAGTATACATGAAGACGGCAGAATGAGAAGTCTATGATAGACTTGATGATTGTGGATGAACGGTTGCGTAACAAAGTTGTAGATACCAGAGCATTTCGAGGAGTTAGCGTAGGTTCAGATCACTACTTAGTGGTAACACGAGTAAGGGGTCTGTTCACACGTTGGCGCCATCGTGTTCCCGTACCTACCACTGCGTTAGAGAGGATAAAAGTAGAGAAACTGAATGACGAAGTTATACAAGATGAGTACGTAAGAAAGCTGAAAGATTGTTTTGAATGTGTTAATAAGATGAAAGACAGTGAAGTTGAGAATAATGTAAATAATGTATGGGAGATTATGAAGAATGGAATGGTCAAATCGGCCACTGAAGTATGTGGTGTCGTAAAAAGAAGGAAAAGCAGGAATGAACGACCGGAATGGTGGGATAGAGAGGTAGATGATGTAGTGAAAGAGAAGAAAAATTTTTGGTTGGATTTTGTAGCTGTAGAGCCAGGACAAGAACTAAGCGACAGAAAGAAAAAAGAGTATAATAGATCAAAGAAAAGAGTGAAAGAAGTTGTGGCTAGAAAGAAAGATTTACTGAATGAAAAGTATGATAGGAGTTTCTCTGACAACTTCCAGTCGAATATTAAACTCTTTTGGAGCTTGATTAATTCGGCTCGGGCGAAATCGGAGAAAACTAAATTAAGCGCGGTGAGGGATGAGTCTGGAGACTTAATATGTGAGGAAGAAAAAATGCTTGATAGATGGAAAACTTATTTTGAAAGCTTATTTGAATGCGAAGATATTTGTCGTGAGCCAGAAAGCATGAGTAAAGATGCAAGTAGCGAAGATGAAAGTGTGATTAGTATGAGTGAAATAATGAAAGCTTTAAAAAGTATGAAAGCGGGAAAGTCAGCAGGTTGTGATAGTGTCGATAGAAATGCTGAGGAGAGGAGATGGCGTGGTGGGTAGTCTGTTGTACCGTCTTTTCAATGCATGTTGGAGTAGCGGCCGAGTCCCGGAAGATTGGGTCAAGGCCGTTATCGTCCCTCTGTATAAAGGAAAGGGGTCACAGCAAGACTGCAAAAACTACCGCGGTATCAGCCTCCTTAGTGTTGTCGGCAAAGTATATGCGAAGATTTTAATTGAAAGGGTATTTGAATGTTACGAATGACAAAATCTGGGATGTACAAGCGGGATTTCGAAAGGGAATGGGATGTACGGATCAGGTCTTTTCACTACGGTCCATCACAGAAAAGTTCTTGGCGGTGAACCAAAAGGTTTTCTGTGCTTTTGTGGACCTGGAAAGGGCCTATGATAGGGTAGATAGAAAGGAGTTGTGGACGGTGCTGTCTATGTATGGAGTGAGCAGCAACCTGGTGCAGGCTTTGAGGTCCCTTTATGAGGGTTCCAAAGCCTGTGTCAGAATCAATGGGGCATACTCGGCCTGGTTTAACATCTCTAAAGGTGTTAGACAGGGCTGTGTTGCCTCACCATGGCTGTTCAATCTATTCATGGACAGTTGTATGTGGGATTTGAAAGAGTATGATAAGGGTTTGCGTGTGCAAGAGTTGCTAATCAAATGCCTCTTATATGCCGATGATCAAGCTATACTTGCCCCATCGGTACTTGAGTTGCAGGAGATGGTGACAGTGATGAATGAGGGATTTAAGCAAAAGGGGATGAAAGTAAATGTTACCAAGACCAAGGTCATGGTGATAGAGAAGGATGAGGAGATGACTGAGTGCGTGATAAATATAAATGGTGAATTAGTAGAACAAGTGAGCGAATTTGTGTACCTGGGAAGTATGTTTACAAGAGATGGTAAGTGTGAGAAGGATATCGAGAGGAGGGTGAATGCAGGGAATCAAATTAATGGGGCCCTGTACTCCTTTGTGAGCAGACAGGGCGTTTCACAAAAAGCCCGGCTGGCTGTTCACAATGGAGTGCTGGCCCCTACCCTGATGTATGGTAGTGAATGTTGGGTGTGGCAGGACAAGCATGTAAGTCAGAGGGGGGACAGTCTCCTACATTGTGCTATGTTAAATATATAGTTACGCCATCTACACTTCTGAACAGTAAAAACACCGATTGTTATCATGAGTCTCCGATAGATGCCACTGCATGCATGTTATCATTACATATAAATCAATAAGAAATATCCTGCATTGAAAATAATCACAAAAAATACTTTTATTTTGAAATAATACTCCGAATAATCTAATTTTATTAGATCTGACCGAGTGAAACATGATTTTTGGAATGGCAACCCTGCCTGCCTACCAGTCATTTAACATGGCCACGGTTGTATTTGATTTGAGTGTGATTTGAATTGAATTGCATTCCGGTCTGCAAGTGCGATTCTGCCCTGGTTTTTAGGTGTTTTCGTTACCACAAACCTGACAAACCACAATACTTCAGTTCTGAGCTTGCTCCTCCGTTTGGGTATTGACTTACTTCGCGTGTGAAGTTAAATTTCTGTGATATGGACGCTTATTTTAATGTGCGACAGGGACGTTGTTTTTTAGTTTGTGTACTTTTGTATTATATTGTTGATACAATAATAATTACATATACAAATGTAATAATTTACAGCTGGTGTCAATCGGATAATCGGATTTTGTCCGGTAAGTTAACCTATGATGGGGATGACGAAGTAAAAATAGCTACACAAAAATATTACCTACAACAAACGTAAACATTATAAAAATAGAAATTAAAGCTATAAAATAATACTTGTTGTCATTTCATTTCATTATACCCTCCCGCCCAATTAGTTAGGTATTTCCCAGTAACAAACTATTTTGTTCTCGTCTCGTCGTAATTCTTAAATTCAGAATAATATTAATCAATTCTAATTACGACAAGACGAGAGCAAAATAGTTTGTTACTGGAAAGCCAAGCCATTAAATTTTAAGAATACCTGTAGCTGGCTATACGTATATATATGAATGGTACTTGTTCAAAAATGTAGATGGCGCTTCAAATGAGTCTGCATGAATAACCCTTGAGAGGGCTCTCTTTTCCCAGTATATTACACTACTCTTTGATGTAAGTCGTGTAAATTCAGTTGAAATGCGCTCTTTGCGTAGTATGTGTGGTGTGAAACTGATTGATAGAGTAAGAAATGAAAAAATCAGAGAGAAATGTGGAATAAAAGAAGATGTAGTGACTAAGATTGAAAAGGGCATGCTTCGATGGTTCGGTCATTTGGAAAGGATGGATGAAAGAAGATTGACGAAACAGATATACAGATCGAAAGTGAGTGGAAGGGTCGGAAGGGGCCGCCCTAGGCGTACTTTTTCGAATCAAATCGGAGAAATACTGGAAAAGGGCCGAATCTTAAGTACCCGAAACCGACGTGCGTGCATGACTCGATGTATGAATGTTGAAGAAGCGAAAGAAATTTGTCAAGATCGTAGCAAGTGGAATGAAGTGGTCTCTGCCTACCCCTCTGGGAAACAGGCGTGATTGAATGTATGTATGTATCTTTATCTTTATCTCAGTGGTTAGAATGTGCAGATTTCCTCACGATGTTTCTCCTTCACCGTGAGAGCATCGGGTAATGTACTTAAGTTAGAAAAACTCATTGATACATTGTGACCGCGGGCGTTCGAACTCGGTACCTTACGATCACGAGTCGACCCTCTAAGGGACTCCCCAGACCTATCGACTCCAAATCGGCTTGAGCAGCTAAGAAAAAGTTTTATGTCCATGCAATAAGAGCGAAAACGACGTCGCTCGGCTCGGCTCGGCTCGATTCGGCGGCGTAGCGAACGGAACTAGGGAGACCCTAAGCCACTAGGCCACCGAAGCTATGTCAAGCAAGAGTTATACAGTCCAATACTGTGTCTACTCGTATTTCCAACAATAAGTATTGAAAAGTACTTGTAATATAAGTGTTACCTGATAAGCCACTTCGTAGACCGAGCAGCCCTGGCTGGACACAGCCGCGTCGTCCAGCAGCGACACGATCTCTGCGACGGCGGAGCACAGAGCGGACGGGAATAAAGCCGACGCGACTTGCGTGTGATGGGGGCCTCGGACGCCTTCCGCCATTTCCTCGTCCGCTGGAGCTGTGGAAACCATGTTAATGTGAGAGAGTGTTACACAGAGAGAATTTGAAATACATATATAAGTTACTTTTCCGCAGTTGTTGATTATTAACTCTGAGCTAAGTTACGCATATACGCATATCGTTACTACTTTACAAAAAACTCGTATTTGATATTTCGAGAAGTATGACTTTGAACTTAATCCTTTCCACATTTAAGTTTAAAATCGTACGTCACGAAATTTAAGTTACGAGGTTTTTTAAAAGCAATGACGATATCTTAAGAAGAATTGTTATACTGGTGGGATCACAATCATGGTGTCAAAAGAAAGATCTAAAATAATTGCTTAATCGCATGCTTTCACGCTAAATAAGTAGATACTAGTGTCATTTCATTATCAATGGTGCAAACCTATTGAGAAGAGATCAAGGTCCTCTAAATGTCATGCAATCATCAATAGAGTCGAGCTCATAAGTAGCTGTACAGTTTAGAACACTCGCGGTATCGTAATACAGTAATAGTGGTTTGAATTTATTATATCAACAGCTGTGACAAGGTACTAAAATGAACAGCTATATCTGAGTTCGATCGTACCACTGTCATGCAGTGTTGAGATTGAAAATCTCTATAGGCTTTAGTTTGCCTTTGGCATACTCTAAAATAACTTACGTCAAATATTGTGGAAACTATTAATATGTTCAATATAATCGAGCCAAGTCCAATATGGTTAAATCTACGTAGAACTCACTTGCAAGTTGCAATGTGGTCGAACTCACCTTCAATATGGTCGTCCACAGCAAGTTCTAGTGTTGGTTCCCTGACAGCATTCGTGGAAGGTGGTGAGGAGAAAGCTCTTTTGACTTAGCTAGTTGTTGTTGGAAACCGTATTATATGACGAGTCTCGGGCATCTCACTCGAGATCAGTTTTTAATACGGCCTTTCCCTTTTAGTGTTGGCGGTGCATTTGCAATCGCCAGATCTGTTTTTTTTACTTACCTTTAAAACGGTCATTCGACATGCCCAACGAGGGCACCATGACTGCCTAGACATCAGGTTAAAAAAAGTCGACTTCTCGTTCAGCATGGTTGAAATCACGATGAATGTGATCGAACTTACTTGCGATATAGCCGATCTCACGTTCAATACGATCTTAGTTGCGTGGAATGTAGTTGAATTCACGTTTAATATGGGAAAACACAAGCACAATTATAACGTCGAACTCACGTTGGATAAGGTCGAGCTTACATTCGATACGAGTATATGGTAAAACTCACGCTCAATATGGTCGAACTTACGTTAATAAGGTCGAACTCACGTTGGATATGGTCGAGCTTACATTCAATACGAGTATAGGGTACAACTTACGCTCAATATGGTCGAACTCACGTTGGATATGGTCGAGCTTACATTCAATACCAGTATATGGTACAACTTACGCTCAATATGGTCGAACTCACGTTCATAAGGTCGAACTCACGTTGGATATGGTCGAGCTTACATTCAATACGAGTATATGGTACAAGTTACGCTCAATATGGTCGAACTCACGTTCATAACGTTGAACTCACGTTGGATATGGTCGAGCTTACATTCAATACGAGTATATGGTACAACTCACGCACAATATGGTCGAACTCACGTTCATAATGACGAAGTCGCGTTGGATATGGTCGAGCTTACATTCAATACTTGTATATGGTACAACTCACGCTCAATATGGTCGAACTCACGTTCAATATGGTCGTCTGCAGCATGGTCTAACGCAGGTTCCCTGGCAGCCTGCCTGGTGATGGGGATGGTGGTGATAAGGAAGCTTTCACGCTCGGCTCGCTTCTTGTCGTTGCGCTGTTGTAATGCTCGCTTGATGGCCTCTGTTTGCTGCTTCTTGCGGGTTTTCGTGGCCGTTACTAGGGAACGCTGCGGACAGGACAGAATTTTAATGGTCACTGTTTAAGTGGGATTAAAGGTGTCCTGTCGTTTGAGCAAAAGTCATTTGGCAAAATTACACTTGACAAACAACGTTTTGCAAAAAAATGTTTCGTCAATTGATAATTTTACTACTAGTAATTTTACAAATGACTTACTTTTCTAAATGATCAACAGTTAAATTTACATTTTACGAGCAAGACAAATCAGGGCAGAACCGACTCAGATAGGTTAGGTTAGGTAAACTAATTGCTAATTGATCAATTGCTAAGTGAGTTTTTGTAAGATGGTACTTTTGTCAAATGTCTCGTTTGCCAAATTATCATTTAATTTTGTTGAAACGTTGTTTGTCAAATAACCATTTCTCAATAATTTTTTGGTCAAACATTAGTGACCCGGGATTAAATTATGGGACGCTGGCGCGGCCGCTGCGGCTAGCAGGTTAGCATTTGTTTTTTTATTCCTTTATTTACTAAGTCTGCCTGACTGTATACATGAATTACTATGCATATTAGAAACGACGATGGACCGAAAAAATGGTGAAGGTTAGGAGAGGCCTGTGGAACATTAGTTATGGCTATCATTATCAAAAGACAGAATGAAAAAATCAAGCAATGGACGTCTGCTCAGCTAACAAAATAGTAGAGACAAAATAGAAGAATTGGGCGTATATTTTGATGCCTTTTTTGGATATTAGTTAGATCTCCGGTAAACTTACATACCTAATCAGAAACGATATCGAAAGCAGCCACTTCTACAAAAATGTGACCACGAAAGTGATTCGGAACAAACGCCCAAATAATGACCCGCTTCCTCTTCTGCTGTCTCACGCTTTCCAACCTATTTTACATAGACTTTAAGATTTAATATCTGACAGTGTTAGAGATAGAAGAGATTGTGTTTATTAAAAGAGAACTCTGAGGGCTTACGTGTCGCTCTTTGTTTAAGGTCATTTCCATGTCCTTGTCCTTGACTTGCGGGGACCAGGGCGGGTCGACGACGGCCAGCGATTCAATGCCGATCTTCGGCGACGGCAGTGTGAATTCGATGCCCGGCGGAGGCACCTTGAAAGTCACTGACGCGCCCTCTTCCATGCGTGGCCACACTTGGTAGCGAAGCTTCCACATTACTTGGAAACGGAGGATTGCGTTGATTCTGGAACATTTAATTGTTTAAGGCTTTTGGTCTAGAAATTTGTCCATGGGATGTCAATTTATTTTATTACGGAACGGGCACTAGGCACTTACATTAGTAATGACAGGATAAGTCAGAAGTAAAAGCAGATTTTAATTATATTGCAGAACTTACAGTACGTATCACCTAAACAAACAAATACATTCACTTATATCCTAAATACAAGTTGTGTATAAAAATTTTATTCTTGCCTAGCATAGAGATATTCCATCTTAGTCCTCATGGTTGGCAACGTATTTGCGGTCTTAGGATTGTAGTATTAACCCTTCGTATCTCAGATGGGGTCACACACTTGCACCTGTCATCTGTCACATAATGGCGCGTAAAACGTCAAATTTAGAACAGCTTGACAAGTTTTATGCAGGAAATGAAGGAAGGAAGCTGTCAAGACAGAAGCGCGTGGAGTTAACCCCATGTGCTGTTTAATCCATTAGAGAAAATACTCTTTTACCGAACACGTGTGATATCCATGGACTTATTTCTCTAATAAGTGTCTATAAATAACTCGACATTGGCGAAATACACCGTAACAGGAGTGAACGCCATTAATTAAAATTAGATTAGAATTAAGTTTTATGCATTTCATTCAACGAATGATTTTAGACTCTATCCATCCATATCCATTTTGCTTTTAAGTTCAAAATCGATTAAAATGTTGATCTTGTGACTTGCACTGATAAGTTCTTTAGCAGAGAACGGGGGGTACACTCCTCAGTGTAAACCAAGGGTTTGGAATGCAAATGTCTATAGGTCACAGATCCCACTGGCCATCAGGTGGCTTTTGTGATTGCCTTCTCCATGACTGAAAAAAAACACACCTGACTCCTGGCTCAGTATGCTTCAGGTCATTGTGCATGATCTCCGAGGCAGTCACTGGCGCTTTAACCGCAGCTAGTATGAAGAGCGAGGCGGCGCAGGCGCTGAGTTCTCGATCCGGCTCTAGTAATAGTTGCCAAGCGACCGGGGCACACTCGGCGAACAATTCCTCGCTCATGGTGGTGGCGCCTTTGATTAAAGCGGCGAGGGGGGTGTGGTAGGCGTCGCGTACCTGTCAATGTTATCTGTTATTTTCATCGCTGGTAGGTTGAGATAAAAAATGACAACAAAATTAAATACACTAGAAAAATACAGAAATAGTAGGTAAGTCTTGAAAGTAGCGTACAGATATTTTATTACAGTTAAATTGTGTATTCATTTGTACAACATAAAACCACTCTTCGCATTGAAGACAAAACGGTTTTTTTGAAAACACAATAACAGTAATGAAGGAGCAGCTTATATCCGGCGTATGCTCGGTGCGCAGTCATAACATCAATGAAACGGATTCATTATAACTTATTACCCTATCAAAGAGTCTCAACTCCAGAGGCCTCTTGTTAAAAAAAATACATTCAAATGGCCATTGTAATAAAGACCTAATTTAAAGAAAACAAAATGGAATTTTCTTTATTTTATGACTTAAAGTAACTTTTGAAAATTAACATTATTTCATTTCCGAAACTTCAAATTTTATTGACAAAACTAATCAATTTATTGCAGTCTTTCCTTACCTGTCCCTTGAGATACTTCAGTATGGCGGGGGGGTCGGGCGGCGGGTAGGGCGCCGCGCCGGGCCGCGCGGGCGGCGCGTCGGCCATCTTGGCGGCCTGCTCCACGCCCGCCGCGTGGTAGGCCAGCCCCGCGCTCTCGATCACGGACCGATCGATCCTGGTATTGATTGGTTTAATCCGGTTAATAGAACCATTTTTAGTTGCAGCTAAGTTTATGGATATGTATATTCGGATTCAAATCATAAAAACATAATCATAACAATATATTTACTGGGGATAAGCAGACGGCAGCGTCACTATTTGACAGATCTGTGACATGTTATAACACTTTAGGAATTCTAGTGTCTCTGTAAATTTACGCAAACGTGCAACGTCAAAGTAATTCGTCGATTGAAAACGTTCAGCGTCACTCGTCGATAAAAAAGCAAAGATCTGAAAAAGGCCTCTATTCTTCACGGTATTTTAACTCGGTCGCCATTACTGTCAAATAAAAGCTATCGTGAATACGGAAACACATCAAAAGCAATATTGTTTTATTGTGTCGAATAGAAGCCCCACTGTCCTATTGCCTATCGCAATCGACTTCAAAGCGGAACAATTGTTTTGATTTTGTATGCAGACAAGGCTTGGATTTTCAAAATGAAAACGATTGCGATTGCGAATGCGTTAGGCAATAGCCCCTCCGGTCTGTTGTATGATGGTTGATTAGCAAATATATTCACCTGTCAGTAACATGTTCAGACGATTTCCGAGAGCGTCGGCCGCGACGAGCGCTGCCCACTCCGTCGTCGTGACTGGTTGCATTCACTTCCGGACCAAACTTCTCTCCATATATCTACAACCGACAAGTCGTGCGCGGAATATACTTGCCATCCTAATGAGACAAACAATATGAAACGAAATGGATTTGTTCTGTTAAATATGCACCAAAATAAAAATGTCCGATTACTTCATTACCTTTTGCACGGATTTCATAAGTCTTGTGCTAGCTCGCATGTTACGCCGAAAGCAGTACGGGTGGCAGAAGTTCTGGTGGCAGCACGAGTAGTTGAACGAGTTCAGGAATTTCACCATCACCTGAAACATACGCATATCAGAAGAAATGAACACGGACACTACGCTTTTTAGACTAATAGCGCTACTTTTTAATAAGTATATTTAAACTAGAATCATTGATGCTTATTAGTAAAAAGATGCACAATTTGCAGATTTCTTTCAGGGTAATCAAAAATAAAAGAAAATTGTATACGTAACCTGTACAAAACTTGAGTTGGATCGATAAATATTTCATGCGAGGAGTAGATTCGGCCGTATGCAGCAAGCAGCTAGCTGTGTTACGTGGTTGAGTTACCGTGTGGATGATACTGTCGTCATCAGTACGATAAGGTCAAATGAGTAGCATCAGGGTTGGGAACGCATTTGCAAACTTAACACTATTAGCGGTGGAGACGCCGAAAGGCATCAACAGTGGCGGATTCTGGATGGGGTTGACTGAGCTGAGGGTAGGTTTTATCAAAGTAAACTTATTTAATTAAGGACTTGTCACCTGGATCCGTCACTGGGCTTCAACCAAGTACAGCCCGTGAGCTCTTAGAAAAACCTTCGGGTTTCGCGGGAAATCGGAACGATTCGAGTAGTAGAAAATGACAATTATTTATTTTCTTTTTGACTTAGTAGCAATCCATCACGCGAAGAGTGCGCTCGTTGTGTTTTCATTGATTCATATAGAGCAGTTAAAACCACCACTTACCTACTCATTTATTTAGTTTGTTATTTTTCGGAAATTATTTCCATGGGGAGTCAATTAAAACAGGGTATTTCTTTGGCCAATCACACGAAAAAGGTTTATAATGAATATACATATTTTTTTAAAGAAGCTATATGTTTCAAGAAAAGTATTGATTGTAAATAAGGTTCATAACCGATTTATAGAAGCAACGGGGATTTTGAAAAGAAAATTAAAATAATAATAATATATTATGAATGTAGTTTCTAAGAATCCACAGGTGGGTACAACAGCTCTAGATACAGCCAAACCGTTCTCTATTTAAATTAACGATGAAAGAATTCGAAAAATGCTTACTTTGTTTTATTTGTATCATGATGACAAAAAGTCATTTGTATTTAAATTATAAAAAGATAAATAAGCGTAATATTATTACAGTAAGGTTTGCTTTGTACTGATGGTTATTCTTTACATAACTTTTTACCGTTACGTCATCGTCAATACCCGAAGTATGCTTCTAAAATCCGAAGGATTTTTTAGGAGCTCTCGGACTGTATGCCTTATTGAACTATGATCAAGGGAACAGCAATTCAATGTGTTTAGATTGCAAATGGCCATGGAGCTCGGAGTCTACTTACCATCAGGTGGCCAGCCTGCTTGTGTGCATCCGCCACGCCTGCTTGTATAGTGGTGATGGTATTTAAGTAAAGTGAATTCCCAAAAAGGATAATGCTGTATCTGATTTTGTATGGACTGAAATACTCATGCTGCAAACGCTGGCTTTGTCCATTTTAATTTTGGAGATATTGTTACTACATTTCATGTTTCAACTACTAATTCCTGACGTTGCGGGGGTAGTCGGGTCAGTTTGGATTTTGTTAGACTTGTTCTACATTATAGTTAAATATTGTGCATCAAATTATTTATAAGACACCAAAGTCTAGATGTCTATGGTTTAAGTATATGTTAAGCTACGCGCAGCTATCGGGTGGAGTGTCTTGGCAGGCAGAGCGTAGGAGAAGGAAGCATGCTCCAACCTTGAGCCAGGGGAACCCCTTGTTAGTGTCGGGCGGGTCGGTGGAGCCGGAGTCGGGGCTGTCGGGCGGGTGCTCGTGGTCGTCCGACAGCACGCCGGGGCTCTCCTCGCCGCCGCTGTCCTCGTTGGGGACGATTACCTGCCCCCCTAAAATGTGTCCAAGAGTCAGTCCGGGCCGGCCTTCGCGCGAACTCACCGGGGTCGGGCTATGACTAGGACCTATATTCATTGGCGTACGGTTACCTGTGCCGGGATATATTTCTGAAGTATCACTTCTGTCGGATAGAGACGATACCTTTCTTCGGCTCTGTATAGACTCTGACCGCCGATTAACAACTAAAATCAGAGACAAATGAGCTTCGATAGTTGTTAAATCCTCCTTGCGTGTTCTGGTTGCATTCGATATACATAATATTCTAAACGTTCAGCTATTTTTTTGGGCGAATCTATCGCACGTTTTGCCAATTGGAGCAAGCGGGTAACTCGCATGCGTTAAAAAAATAAACATGAAAATACAAATATTTTGTTTTTATTTAGTTAGTCGAAAAGCAACGGAAACCTACATTCATCGACTTCCCTGGCGTCCTTTTGTCGCAGTTTGATGGAGCGCCGCTTGAAGGAGCCGTAGGCCGAGTGCGTCTGCTGCGTGTTGCGGCGATTCATGCAGGCCTTGCCGCGCGACCCCAGTCTGCCCTTCTTGTCGTCCATGGTCGTCGCGGGAAGAGCGTCGGCCAGCTAAATTTATTAAGGTACAATTACTAAGTTGGTGGTTAAATACACTAAGCATGTAAATTAGTATTGATTTCTATTGATTGTAGTAGGAAACAGTCTAGGTATAGATAAGTCAAGTATACACAGATTAATATCAACATTAAACCTTGTTGAACAGGAAGGAATAGGTAAAATTATACTTTGTGCTTTACCATATTCACAAAATATGCCATATAATTATAATAGTAAAATAGCTCAATTAAATTCTTTAATGTATAATGCTACATGTTATAATGGCAGATATCATTTCTTCGACATAAATAAATTTATAAAGCGCCTCACGCTAACAGCTGAAAAAATTCATTTGCCAAAGAAATATATATTGACTTTGGTAGATCTTTTGGCCTTTAACATAGAACCAAAGGGATACAATAGTGGCACAAATGCCAAACCTAATAAATAATTTAAACTAAAGTATAGGACAGCGGAAACACCATTGAATATAAATATAATTCACCAAAATATTCAAGGGTTTTCCAGCAAAGAATTAGAAGTAGGATTATTTTTAGATACGGAAAGTGTACACATTATGTGTGTTACTGAACATTGGCTTAGACCAGATCAATTAATTTTTGATTTTGTTAATTTTAAATTAGTTAGTTTTTTTGCCAGGAAATCCGCCATTCATGGTGGTTCTTTAATAATTGCGAAAAATACCTTAAAAACCAAAGAAAGGAAAGATATTGTTAGGCTATCTCTAGAGAGGCTTGTAGAAATCTCTTGCATAGAAGTAGAAAATTACACAATTATTTGCGTTTACAGACCACCATCAGCCGATTTTAACACATTTGAATCTACTATGGAAAATGTGTTAAAATTAGCCTGCAAAACTCAAAGGCATGTTATTGTCTGTGGAGACTTTAATGTTAACTTACTGGAATCGTCAATTAATACTATTAAGATCTTAAGTTTATTTAAATCTTTTAATTTAGGTAATTTGTTCTTTGAACCTACACGGATAGGTGTTTCAAGTGCTACCTGTTTAGACAACATTTTTTGTAATTGCGAATGTTTGGATAAAGCAATATTTAACTGCTTTAATTCTGATCATAGTGGTCAAAAGGCTTCTTTTTCAAATTATTTTCATCAAGTACCACAGACAATAACATACAGACCCATAACTAGCAATCGTTTGGAATTATTCAAAAATAAAGTTCAGAGTAATCTCTGTGGGTTATCCTTTTCACATAATGATTCTAATAGTAATTATAAAGATTTGTTTGGAATAATTCATCATCAATTTAATAATAATTTTAAAATGAAAACTATTTCTGGGTCAAAAACTAAGTTTAGTGAATGGGCTACTGTAGGCATTCATAGAAGTAGGAGTAGGCTTTATGAACTATATAGAGAGAGGGAGGAGAACAAGAACGCAGACTTCTTAGTTTATGTTAAGAAATATTCAAGGACTTTCAAGCAAGTTTGCTTGACTGCTAAGTCAAACTTTTTAAGTCTTAAGCTCAAAGGTTCTGACAATAAGGTTAAAACCGTGTGGAAAATAATAAATAGAGAAACGGGTAAATCTAAAACTCGTGATAATCAAGTAACCATTAACAAGGGTGACAAACAAATCAAGTCAAACAAAGACGTGGCCTTAGCGTTCGAAGATTATTTCTCGACAATAGCCGTTAATACCACGAAATGTCGTCAATCATCTGCGATTGAAGCTCAAAAATTACTTTGTGCTAATGTTACTAAATGTAACGAAAGCTTTGATTTTAGCCACGTAGATTCAGTTTTAATCGTTAAGGTATTCAAATCGCTTAGTTTAAAAAAAACTGAGGATTTATGGGGAACATCAGTTAAAGTCATCCATCATGTCATAGATATAATTGCACCGCACTTAGCTTTAATCTACAATAATTGCATTTCAGAGGGGGTCTTTCCAAATCTTATGAAATATAGTAAAGTCATACCACTTTTTAAATCGGGCGATATGAGTGATTTAACGAATTTCCGTCCCATTTCTATTCTACCTGTTTTAAGTAAAGTTTTTGAGAAGTTAATGTTAAAAGATATGGTAGGTCACTTCAATAGAAATAAACTGCTTAACAGTAATCAGTTTGGCTTCACCAGAGGACGATCCACTACTGATGCAGCATCTGTGCTCATTAAATATATATACAATATTTGGGAGAAATCTTGTGATGCTATAGGAATTTTTTGTGACCTTTCCAAAGCTTTCGATTGCGTAGATCATGCGACTCTTATATTAAAATTAGAACATTATGGTCTGTCAAATAATTCTCTAAATCTTATGTCTTCATATCTTAGTGATAGAACACAAACAGTTGTTGTAAACCAAACACAGTCTATTGGAGCCCCTGTTAAGTTAGGTGTGCCTCAGGGCTCTATATTAGGTCCTTTCTTATTTTTGGTTTATATTAATGACTTACCACGCACAGTAGATAATCTTTGTGATATTGTGCTATTCGCTGATGATACATCATTAATTTTCAAGGTAGACCGAAAATCCGTCGATTACAGTAAGATAAATACCATACTAGGTAAAGTACTTAATTGGTTTACTAGTAACAATTTGCTACTCAATGCTAAGAAAACTAAATGTGTTAGGTTCGCTTTGCCTAATGTTAGACCGGTAGAATCTAGTATATTTCTTAATAATGAGAGATTGGAAATGGTAGATAAGGCGCTTTTCTTAGGGATAACTATAGATAAAAACTTGCAACCCATATAGCAGTACTAGCAGGTAAATTAAGTTCGGCAGCTTATGCTGTTAGGAAAATCAGGCAACTTACTAATGTTGAGACAGCTCGCTTAGTTTATTATAGTTATTTTCATAGTGTTATGTCGTACGGTATTCTGGTTTGGGGAAAAGCTGCTGACATACAGACTATATTCGTGTTGCAAAAAAGAGCCATTCGTTCTATATATAATCTAAACTCCCGTGATTCCTTAAGAGTACTATTTAAAGAAATTAATATTTTGACAGTAGCATCACAATTTATTTATGAGAATATTATTTATGTCATTAAAAATCAAGACTCTTTTGTTAAGAATTGTGATGTACATAATTTGAATACGAGAAATAAAAATAAAATTGCTATTAAAAAATTTCGTGTCCGTAAGGTTTATAAATCATTTGTAGGTCAATGCATCCTTTTCTTTAATAAATTACCTGACGTTGTTTTAAAGTTACCATTTCCAATACTTAAAACTTACTTGAAAAAGTCGTTGATGTCTAAAGCTTACTATAGGGTCGAAGTGTGAGAGTAGAGTGATTTAACGAATTTCCGTCCCATTTCTATTCTACCTGTTTTAAGTAAAGTTTTTGAGAAGTTAATGTTAAAAGATATGGTAGGTCACTTCAATAGAAATAAACTGCTTAACAGTAATCAGTTTGGCTTCACCAGAGGACGATCCACTACTGATGCAGCATCTGTGCTCATTAAATATATATACAATATTTGGGAGAAATCTTGTGATGCTATAGGAATTTTTTGTGACCTTTCCAAAGCTTTCGATTGCGTAGATCATGCGACTCTTATATTAAAATTAGAACATTATGGTCTGTCAAATAATTCTCTAAATCTTATGTCTTCATATCTTAGTGATAGAACACAAACAGTTGTTGTAAACCAAACACAGTCTATTGGAGCCCCTGTTAAGTTAGGTGTGCCTCAGGGCTCTATATTAGGTCCTTTCTTATTTTTGGTTTATATTAATGACTTACCACGCACAGTAGATAATCTTTGTGATATTGTGCTATTCGCTGATGATACATCATTAATTTTCAAGGTAGACCGAAAATCCGTCGATTACAGTAAGATAAATACCATACTAGGTAAAGTACTTAATTGGTTTACTAGTAACAATTTGCTACTCAATGCTAAGAAAACTAAATGTGTTAGGTTCGCTTTGCCTAATGTTAGACCGGTAGAATCTAGTATATTTCTTAATAATGAGAGATTGGAAATGGTAGATAAGGCGCTTTTCTTAGGGATAACTATAGATAAAAACTTGCAACCCATATAGCAGTACTAGCAGGTAAATTAAGTTCGGCAGCTTATGCTGTTAGGAAAATCAGGCAACTTACTAATGTTGAGACAGCTCGCTTAGTTTATTATAGTTATTTTCATAGTGTTATGTCGTACGGTATTCTGGTTTGGGGAAAAGCTGCTGACATACAGACTATATTCGTGTTGCAAAAAAGAGCCATTCGTTCTATATATAATCTAAACTCCCGTGATTCCTTAAGAGTACTATTTAAAGAAATTAATATTTTGACAGTAGCATCACAATTTATTTATGAGAATATTATTTATGTCATTAAAAATCAAGACTCTTTTGTTAAGAATTGTGATGTACATAATTTGAATACGAGAAATAAAAATAAAATTGCTATTAAAAAATTTCGTGTCCGTAAGGTTTATAAATCATTTGTAGGTCAATGCATCCTTTTCTTTAATAAATTACCTGACGTTGTTTTAAAGTTACCATTTCCAATACTTAAAACTTACTTGAAAAAGTCGTTGATGTCTAAAGCTTACTATAGGGTCGAAGACTATCTAACAGATAAAAATGCTTGGCCAACACCTAAATAATTTAATAATTTAAATTAGTCTTAAAAAATATGTAAATATTGTATTATTGTCTAGGGGACACGGTTTCTGTAGGAGAATGTATCGAAACTTTTATGCATGTGGTCTTGCACCGTCACAGGTAAGTATAACTTGTATACTTTCTATATATATATTTTTTTTATATTACTGTTGCTTATTAGTTTTGTGACAATTCTGAGTTTTGACACGTTTTCCTGCTCAACTACGCATGAATAAATTTTTGGTGTTATGTGAGATTCATTATTTTATATAATGCTAGGTTAAGTTTATTATTGTATAATATCATTAGCAATATTTAAAAAACGACTTACTGTTGAGTTTCTTGCGGCGTTTCTTCTCAGCAGTGGTCTCTTCCGAAGCGCTGGTAGATTTTTGACGTGTAAAAGTGCCCGTGCGGCCTACTTACTGAATAAACATCTTTTATCTTTTATTTGTATTTTATATAAAAAGGCAATGTTTGTTTTAGAAATTCAAGCCTCAACAGATACCACATGTCGCTCATCCAATAGAATAATGACATAATTGCATTTTTAGCATGCATGTTATTTTATTGTTCCACGCGATAGACCTGGGGCCCTAGACAAGATGCATTACGCCGACTCGCTTTTCTATTCGTTTCGTTTTTAAACCAATCGCGTCACTGCTGGATCACGTAATACGAAAAGTCACGTGATCTAGCAGTGACGCGATTGGTTTAAAAACGAAACGAACAGAAAAGCGAGTTGGCGTAATGCATCTTGTCTAGGGCCCCAGACCTTTAGAACACTTATGACGGTAAAATCTCAAAACTCGATTTTTTGCAATTATGTCATTATTCTATTGGATGAGCGATGTATATGCACAACGGAGACCAAATTGCGTATTATGTTAGAAACGATACCTTTGCATAATTTTGAGAAGTTTTGGGTATTAATAATAAACATACATATGAATATACAGGGTTGGGCAGATTAAGTGTCCTAGTTGTGTATGGCTTTTTTACTTAAATATAACTAAACTTCTTATTCACTTCGTTTTTTTTTTGTTGACAATTTAACCTTCTTTATGATTTCTACACGTCAGCTTGATATATTTTGTTTTTATAGTTTTCAACAATGAACGCGAAACGCCAGCTCGTGTGCGATTTGTACCAGAAAAAATACCGACCGTGTGAGATATTGAAGACGCTGAAACATTTAAATATCAATATAAGGTATATATCGCGGACCGTCAAGCAATTCAAAGAAACGGGATCTTCACAAATCAGGTCCAAACCTGGGAGAAAGCCCAAAAACATCATTAAAAATATTCGTGAGCGTATTAGACGAAATCCAGCTCGAAGTGCAAGCAAACTTGCTAAAGATATGAAAATATCCCGTCGAACAATGAGTCGTATTTTAAAATATGATCTTGGGCTAAAGGCCTACAAAAAACAAAAAATTCATGGCTTAACAGATGCCCAGAAAAAAGCTAGAGTGAAAAAATGTAGGGAATTGCTAGCTTGGCACGACGGCGATGATATTATTTTTTCCGATGAAAAGATGTTCCAGTTACAAGACAGTTCCAACAAAACGATCGTGTCTATGGTGCTTCATTGAAGGATATTCCTGTGGACAAATTAGCCGTACAACGGTTCCAGAGTGCATCAGCTGTCATGGTATGGGGTGCGATATCGCCTAGAGGCAAGTTACCGCTGCTGTTTATTGATCGAGGTGTCAAAATTAACCAAGACTATTACATCCAGAACGTGTTACAGGGTCATTTGCTAGAAAATGCTCAAAAATTATATGGAAACGACTATTACTGCTTCCAACAAGATAGTGCCCCATCTCACAAAGCTAAACGCACTCAAGACTGGTGTAGAACAAATTTGACAGATTTTATACCTTGGCAAGAATGGCCTGCATCATCGCCGGATTTGAATGCTTTGGACTTTTCGATATGGGGTTACATGCTGAGCAAGATTGGGAGCACACAGGGCATGAATCTAAACTCATTCAAGCATCGATTAGTCAAGATATGGGATGAAATACCAGACGAGGTAGTGCGTGCCGCGTGCAATGCATTCTATGGAAGAATGCGTCAAGTTATTAAAGCTGATGGCGAGCGATTTGAACTTATGAATTAGTTTTTTTAAGTATAGAATACGCTAAAAATAAAAACGTGATAAATTAAAAAAAAATCTGTCTTGTTTTAATTTTATGGCTCTTTTTAACTAGAACACTTAATCTACCCAACCCTGTACGTAAACCACACAACCCATACACAATACAACATACATAATAGTAAGAAAGGAGAACATTCATCCTTCATACATTTTTGGGCCTTTTTTGAAAATGCCGGCCAAAAAAAAATTTTGGTATAAATCGCTAGAACTATTTATGTTGAACCACTTTTATTATAGCACGAAAACTGTCGTATCATTGCCTGACTTTTTATAGAGGTTCGAAAGATCGACTTTTCCATAGCACAGACAGTTGATCCAGCAGTTGGTGGACGACAAGCTATAGATTAAGATAAAGATAAAGATAAAGAGACATTTATTCGCAACAATACAAAACCACATTAGGTAGGTATTTAGGTAGGTATTATTACTGCACGTGCCCTATTGGGAAACGCACAATAGGCTGCTTGTTCGCACACAATGACCATTGCATGGTATATGGGCTTCGCACGGCATGAGCCCTTTATTAACCCACCAGCAGCAGGTTTGGAGGACGTTATAGTTACTTAAGAAGAATCCTAATCGTCGAATCTTATTCTGTCCTAATAAAAAATGATCAATATAACCTATTCTAACAGCGAATAGCATTATTTTTTTACCTTAAACCATTTTTTATAAATGTTAATACTATAGAAAAGTCCATCTTTCGAAACTCTGTAAAAAGTCAGGGAATGACCCAACAGCTGTCATGCCATAATAAAAGTTGCTCAATATAATTATTTCTAGCGACCTATACCAAATTTTTTTTTTGGCCGGCACTTTCGTAAAAGGCCCAATATGAATGACCTCCTTTATTAAATGATTACTTATTTGATTCATTTTGGAGTATTATCCATATTTTTGCGAGCAATGACGCAAATTTGTCCGATCTCTGGACATGACAGAGCCATGTCGACATCGTGTATTTATGGCAGCGCCAAATCGACATAGCGTATGTGTAAAAACGTGTGATGCATATGTACAATCAACCCATTTAACGTTGCTGTTGGCATTGAGTTTGTGGCAGCCAGCGCCATGTCGACATCGTGTGTACCGTAACATTGCTGTCGTCATCGTGTGTGTGTGATAGCGTGTAATACCGTGACGTTGCTGCCACCGGAGACGTTCTCGGGCTCGTGGATGACGAAGGAGATCTTGCGCTCGGCGTCGCCGGCGATGGACTGCAGGCTCTGCGCCGACGCCTGCGAGTGGCCCATGCTGGACAACGCCATACTCCACCGACGGTTCGCTTCCCTGCGCACCCACCGCACATATTATAGCCACTTTAACTACAAGTTCGCATCTCCGACGTAGCGTGTTAATAGCTCTATGCTCTTTACTATTTACTGTTTTTCAAATCTCAATTTTCTCGAGCATGCCAATGTAGCAAAGCGAATTTTACTTTTTATACTATTACAAACTATACTACCTATTTGCATATTTTACTACCTTTAGTTTAATCAGTGATTTGTGATATTGTTAAGTCAGTAAAGGGTGGCAAATATAATTTATTTGTGTTCTTTTAGTTTGTATTTTATTGATAGTTAAGTTATGTACTTAAATCTTAAAACATACCATGCAGTTAGTGTGCGTGTCCGCACGTTAGGTATACGGTACCGTGCACCGAATCGGGCGGTCGCCGCTTCGTCGGGTATTTAACAGATCAACAACCTCGCGTCTCCACGCGAGGATTGCTGATCGTTTAATAAAGTGACAGTTGTTTATCATATGTACGTTCTATAAGCATGCGCGCTCAGTGCGGTATGCAAAAACATGCATTATTTCTTTAGAACACATACTCGACTGGCATTAATGCGTGTTGACTGCTAAGAGCCCTGTTAAAATAAAGGTATCATCAAAAATATGCACTCTTCTCAATAATACAAACAATAACATAATGAACTCACTTATTCTTACAACACAAACGTCTTCGTTTTTCCATCCATCTTGGCATAACGTTAACAAAAAATGGGATATGTTTTTTAACAGCGAATCACATGTGATGCACACCAAGAAGCCGTGGGAGGCGGGCGGGGGGGTACCTGTAGACGCGCTCCCAGGGGCCGCGCTCCTTGAGGCTGGCGCGCGAGGCCCGCGGCAGCGCCGGGTAGGCCTCGCGCAGGAACGTCGTCACCTCGGCCAGCAGCGCGCACGCCACCAGCCGCAGCGCGCGCGGACACGCCGCGCCCAGCGCCGCGCCCGCCGGCGCCAGGCTGGCTGCGGGGGACGGCCGTCAGCACTACCACTTTTTTTTCCTTTTTTTTATAGCATAGAAGGCGAACGAGCACACAGGCCACCTGATGGTAAGTGGAAACTGTGACCCATAGACATTCGCATTCACAAGACTGCAATGCGTTGCCAACCCTGAGGACTAAGATGGAATGCCTCTATGCTAGTCATTTCACCGGCTGTCTTATCCCCAAACCGGAACAGAACGATGCGAACACTGCTGCTTGGCGGTAGGTTAATGGATAAGATGGTGGCACCAACCCGGACGGACCCTGCACAAGGTCCTCCCACAAGTAAACCCCTTACGGATCCCTTAAACCATCATAGTCTCTCTGTGCAGGAAGGGGGATTGAGGTACCTCTCCCGAGCCAGGTTAAAATGGTGAGGGCCGCTTGCCAAGTGTATGTGGAACCTCGGGTCACGGAACGGTGTGCACAGGTAAATCATAGACCGTGAGACCCAATCTTAAACTGCTAACCAAACAGAGCTTCTAATAATTTTGTCAGCTTATCACATCCAGTAGTGGAATTTTTCGTGTAATTCTAAATTGCTGGTGTTGTATGGACTCCCAAAGTTTGACATTCTGGTTTACTTAATACCAGACACAAAACTGATTCATATCTTACTATATCAACTTAGTCCTCAAGCTACTCATCGTGTTCAAGGTACCTTCATCCAGAAAGTCCTCCTCCTCATCTTGCTGCAGCAGGTCCTTCTGTCCCTCCGGATCCGTGACCATGGCCACCACGTTGTCAGTGCACTTCCTATCTTCTACTAGCATCTCCTCCAGCCGGTTGCCGATCGCCTGGTTAAATAAATATAAATACATATCGGGGGTCAATCTCACACAAATTGACCTAGTCCCAAACTAAGCTCCAGACTTGTATTATGGGCAACGATAATTAGCAAAGAAATACATACTTATACATAGAAAACCACCAAAACTCGAATCTGTACCTGATACTCGAAATATATTTGTCTGACTTGCCATGCGTGTTCGGTTTATTTGAAATATATTTACCTCCGCCCATTGGTAAAACAGTTTAGCTGCTAATCGTTGGCGTTTTAGCTGGGGACTGGGGCCGACTGAAAAGAAGAAGGCACAGGTAAGAATACAAGTACACCTGTTTTAAGTACGATTTATTAATTTGACAGGTGAATTTAATTGATTTTTCGAAAGCCATCTTCTTTATCATCAGAAATATTTGTGCAATTCCATTTGAAAAGTTTGAAACTCACACCAGTCACACCCTGTATATCGTAGGTTACAAATTGATTTAATTAATCTATATCGTCGCTTACTGCCGCACTCAGAGACATCAATTATACTAAATACTTGATTAAAGTTGCTGCTGTCACTATCTTTGCTATAGTACCTAATAGAATAAGACAACACGTCACTTAACAAGCTAAGATTAAATTTAATTGACGTCTCTGAGTGCGGCAGTTAGTGTAATAATCGATTGTTATCTTTGCTTACCTGTAGTTTTAGACACATTCGACTTCAGCCAGTAGGGCCATTGGCCCTTGTTGCAGTTGTGGACTAAATGCGCGCATTCTAGTAATATCGCAGCCCTCCCAACCACCACAGTGTTCGGCTGAGGAGTAAAACGACCAGATAATAATTATTAAATAAAAGTTCATCATCACCATCATCATCATGTCAGCCGAAAGACGTCCACTGCTGGACATAGGCCTCCCCCAAGGCTCTCCACTCAGAACGGTCTTGTGCTTTTCGCATCCACCGCGTTCCCCCGATCCTTACAAGGTTGTCACTTCAAAAAAGTTCATTATTACCAAATATTGCCGTTTTATAAATGGCTTGTCTTTTGTATGCTGCTTTTTAGGGTTCCGTGCCCGAAGGGAGCCCAAGGGGACTAATGCTCCCGAGGGTAGGTCCTGTTCCTCACCTCACGCTTGCCTTCACAGGCCGCCTACGGTGTACAATGACGAGGAACAGGCCCTCACCTCTGGCTTGCCTTTATTGGCCGGTCAGAGTAGAGTTGCAAGAGCTGTTATATGGTCGAAGGGCGGATGTGTTGCATAAGTGGCGTGCGCGCACCATAGACTCGTTAAAAGTCCAGAAGCCCCTCTCTCCCTTAGCCCCTTTGGAACTGTTACCTCCCTGCTGCTATGTAAATACGGCTATTTTCAAGGCCCATTCTATTGAGTTGGCAAGTCAGCGCCTGCCATTTCAACCAAAGTAATTAGCATTGCCCAGGCAGGTACCATAGTTTCATCAATAGCCTCGTTCACCAATAAATTTTAGTTCATTCGTAGTCTAGTTACGTATTTGTTTTTTTGTTATGTCGTAAAAAAGGGAAAACATACAAGCGTTTTATTTTAGAAAAAAACTCTGAAGAGAAACAGCAAACACTAAATAAATTGTTAACCTTTTGAACGCCATCGACGGCTCTGGCCGTCAACGTAAAGTCGTGCCACTGACGCCACGACGGCTACAGCCGTCACAAGTTCAAGAATTTATTTCGTATCAATAAGGTGTAATTTGCATGGCATAGCAAAAATGTTTGGCGTGTGAGTGACACATCTTGTATACGACGTAAGGCGTTCAAAAGGTTAAAGTGAGTTGGGCTCGCTGATCGCGGAAATCGGAATATAATAATACCTACTGTGCGGCGGCACGGAACCCTCGGTGCGAGATTCCGACTCGCACTTGATCAGATAGATAAAAAAAAACACAGGTTTTGTTTAAAGACTACAAGGTCGTTACCAGGTCGAGTAAGGCCGCCATGAAGAGCGCGTCGGGCGTGGCGCCCGGCTGCGTGGCGTCCAGCAGGAAGCTGAACCGCGCCAGGCCGGCGTACAGCGGCGCGGCGGCGACCAGGCGGCGCCGCTTCAGCACCACCACCTCGGACTCGCCGCCGCCCGACCCGCCCTCCGCCGAGCCGCGCCGCGACATGACTGGGAATACCCCACGGATTATAGCGAATTGCTCCGGTGCACTAATGTTTGCCCAAAAAGTTATTGACAAATGGTCATTTGACAAACAACGTTTCACCAAATGATCATTTGGCAAACGAGACAATATCATCTTACAAAAACTAACTTAGCAATTAATCATTTATCAATTAGTTTACCTATTTCTGGGCAGAAAAAAAACAACCTAGAAGGCCAAGGCGGGAGCCAAGCTCCCGCCTTTGCCTTCTAACCTAACCTATCCGAGTCGGTTATGCCCTGATTCGTCTTCCTCGTAAAATGTAAATTGAGCTGTTGATCATTTGGAAAAGTAAGTCATTTGTAAAATGACTAGTAGAAAAATGATCAATTGACTTAACATTTTTTTGCAAAACGTTGTTTGTCAAGTGTAATTCTGCCAAATGACTTTTGGTCAAACGGCAGGACACCCATTGTTCCACAAGAGATTCGAACAAAGCAATTAAAATATGAGTAAGTTTGTTAAACGAAGTTATAGTCAAAGTTCAAAACTGACGTATTTTTTTTAATATTTCAAACAATTAAGTATAAGAATTGGAATGTCATCTTATTCACCAACGGCCATTTCTTGTGCCGCCATATTGCCATATGGCAAAACGGCCAAACCAATTAGTTTTATTGATCTTTTCTTAATTAATATTTATTTGCACCATATACATACATACATACCTTCACGCCTCTAATATCAGAGTGAGGTAGGCAGAGCTACAGAATTACCTACAACTTTAAAAACTAGTTGATAATTCTTTTACCACCATACCATATAATTAACTCAATTTACTTCGGAAACCCTTAAAACCCAATCACAGTGTTTGTGAATGGAGGATTATCGCCATTTTCAATAATTGTACACATACACGATTTTTATAGCGTGGAAATCAACTCATGACAACTGTGCAAAAATAAAACAAAAAAGATTTATTGATTATTGATTATGAATATTAATCCAATAAATTATTTTAAGGATGAATTCATTTTATTATGCATGTTTCAACAAACAAAACAATTTCGAGAAGGAGGTCAAGAGGAGGATCCAGCTAGGCTGGGTGGCGTTTAGGAAATTATGTCGAGTCTTCTCGTCATCCATACCGCAAAGCTTGAAAACGAAAGTTTTCAAACAAATCAAGTTAAAAAAAATGTAAGAGACTTTGTTATAAGTTATAAATTATAATATAATAAATATTTGTTTTTTTTAAAGAACGTCGTTTTTTTCCTTGCAATCAGTGTCAAGTAGAGTGTTTAACGCGAGACAACCATAATGATAATACTCGAACTATAGCCACCCGCGCTCAGCTCAACATATCGTATCATTATGGCTTGTTTTAGTCCCTTGTTAAACAATCTACTGTTAATAGGTCTCTTCATATTCATACATCTTTGAGTTATATGGACTAAAAAAACAACTGCCCGCGTAAAGCAGTTACAGTGCACTAACAGCGAAAACCCTATAAAAACAAGAGTTTTCGGGTTAATTTCTTTACCTACTCTACTTATACCTTATAGACGTTCGCAAATACAGTTAGAAATAGGATATCCTTACATCCACCACTTGTTTCCTCAATGCTGCCGTCTCTCTTCTTCCCTATCTTTCTGAGACCAAATCTGTTAAGTCGATCTTCCACACGCTTTCTCGCCCTGAAAAACAAAAACTCGCTAGGATGACCGTACTTATATCGGATACTTTCAGCTGAGGGCACTAATAATGAACACTTAACACTTATTTCAAAGATCATAAGGTTATACATTGATTGTCTCAAAATAAATGTTTTTTGGCGTACGCAAGTAATAAGAAAGAATTATTCAAAATTCCATGATCCATTGTAAGGAAGTCCGTAATTTTTAAAGCTACGAACATTTTTTACTTGTGGGAGGACCTTGTGCAGGGTCCGTCCGGGTTGGTACCGCCAAATAGCAGTGTTCGCATTGTTGTGTTCCGGTTTGGGAATAAGACAGCCGGTGAAATGTCTAGCACAGAGGCATTCCATCTTAGTCCTCAGGGTTGGCAGAGCATTTGCAGTCTTGTGAATGCGAATGTCTATGGGTCACAGTTTCCACTTACCATCAGGTGGCCTGTGTGCTCGATTGCCTTCCTATGCCATAAAATAAATAATAAATAAATGAATAACCCTTACCTTCTGTAACTTAAGAATCAAGTGTATATCATTGTTCATTACTGGTTCTATGACCCTTGTACACATTGCTGGATGTTTACCTTGAACTGTCTTGATTTGAAAATCTCAGCCTTAGAAATCTGTCTCCCTCACCTATTCAGCGTGTATCCTACACGTCTCTTCACGTGTACGGGCCGGCTTGGTATCGGCTGCGCGTTGAGATGCTGCCGGGCCAGGGACACCATGCTGCCAGAGATCGGCAGGGACTCCCCAGAACCGTGGCCGTTACGGTGCAGGGACCTCGAGTGAGGCTTTTGGCGGAACCAGTTCACTGAAATTAAATAAAAATGAATAGATACATACATACATACCTTCACGCCTTCATTCCCAGAGTGGGGTAGGCAGAGCTACAGAATTACCAACAACTCTAAAAACTTATTGATAACCAGGGAGCGAAACTTTGGTGCCGATGACAGGCATATGACGTCAAGCTACGTACAGAGTGTTTTTATCTAGATTGAACATCATCACTAACAACTTATTGGCCTCTTTACTGTACAAATATTGACACTTGAGGTGAGACGGCCGGTACTTATAAAAAAGATAATTGACTGTCATTGTCATATTAAAAAGAAGATTGTTGAAGACAATAACAAATTTATATTGATTTATTTATTTATTTATTTGTAAATTGTAAATATAACCGAAACATTGTTGTTTCGGTTGAGCGAAGTCGCCATGTAGTCTGTACAGCCGTATTTGCAGAAGTTTCCTTTTCTGATTGTAAATAATAAAAAAATGTTTTAACAGCAAAAGTTAGCAATTTAGAAAAACATTGCACATGGGATATTATGTTTGAATTTTAATTGTTCTGCATACTTCGAAATTTCATTTAAGTAATGTCTTTCATTTACTAGTGGAAATAATATTATTCGTTAGAATGCTCCAACGAAATATTTTATTCGTATCGTCTTTGTCATTATCTAAATATTTACATTATCACTATAGCATTATTGAGAATCAGTGCGATGTCGCAATATTTTTTATATAAAATCATCCTATATGTGAATTTGCGTCATAATGACGTCACCGGCACTAAAGTTTCGCTCCCTGTTGATAACTCTGTAACCACAATTTGCACAATTCGGCTAAGATGTTTAACAGTGTATGAATAGATATCGGGGGATAATCTCACACCTTAGCCTAGTCCTACACTAAGCTCTAGGCTTGTACTACGGGTACTAGACAACAATATAAATACTTATACAGAGAAATATATACTTAAATAGCTAGAAAACATCCAAGACTTTGAAATAAATTCTTGCGCTCATCACACTAATGTAAACACAATCAAAAAAAAAAAAAAAAAACCTTCCACTTACAATGCTTAATCTGCTAACTCTTGGCTGTATCAGCTACTGAACGGTAGGAGCTCACCTATACCGCTGATGTGAAACTTGGAGTGCACGGACTTGGAGTGTGAGATCTTGTGGTGGGGCGTCATGTCGGCGGACGAGGTGGAGGGGATGGTGCGCTCGGACTGGCGCGGCGTCAGCGGGTAGCGCCGCGTGCGCACCGACAGCGGCGACTGGCTCGCCGACTCCGAGCCGCCCTCGGTTTCTAGCAGGCTCTAAAATAATTTAATAAATAAACTAGAAGTTCGCTTTGAAATGAGACCTCGCGATGTCTCATTTCGAACCAATCCTGAAGCCCTATTTTGAAAATCGAAGTACGAAGTTACGTTAGCTCCATCCCCTTCACTCGATTTAGTGTAGAATGACGAGTGACAGAGATGGAGCTAAAGTAACTTTGAGTATTCAATGTAGGGCCTCTGCGCGCTTAAAAATTGAATTTGATGCATGACAAACATTTGATTTCCGTCCCAGTTGACTGTTACATCTAGCTTCGCTCAACCAATAAGGAATCCTGCCGTTTGGGCCAACTAGTTTTTGTTCATGGTTGGTATTTCTCAAAAAGTTCGGATTAAAACTGGGTGGTTTACAGAATAACTTAATCGCCTCTTACGAGTATGATGGTTAGGTTAGACTTGTAAAAAAGTTGCGCTTGGGCACACCACTTTATAAAACATATACCTGGTAGAATTATATTTAAAAAATGCAACAAGGTGCTACATACTGTCAGCCATAAACAGATTTCAAATGAAAGAAATACTTAAAAATTTAAAAGATAAGTTTTATGTAAGTATAAACTCAATTTAACAGTCGTTTGAGGGATCTAACTTTTTTTTTTTATTGTTCTAATACAAACTTTTAGAGTTACTTAAGAACTGCTATTCCTATACTTTGCACACAACAGAACTTAACACGTAATAACCCCAGGCTGAGAATATCGGGTAAATACTCACATGGGGCCCAGTGGAGGAGGTGCTTCTCTTCTTGAAGTAGAACTTCTTATGGCTTCTATCATCGGCAGCGCAGCCCGAGTCAGCGCCCGTGTCCGAGCCGCGCTCGTCTTCCTGGCTGCGCGGTATGTGTCTGCGATTCATATTGCACCATTAATCCTCATGGATAGAGATTTGTCAGAATCGTAGCAGGTAGAAAGAAGTGGCCTCTGCCTACTCTTCTGGGAAACAGGCGTGATTTAATGAATGAAAAAGTCCTAATGGAAGAATACTACAGGACCTTAGGGCCGTATTAACAATATCTTGAGTAAGATATCCGACTGAAAATTATACAGGATGCCCGGGAATAAGGGTTTTTTTTTTCGCATAGGAAGGCATACGAGCACACAGGCCACCTGATGGTAAGTGTAACTGAGACCCATAAACATTTGCATTCACAAGACCGCAATCCTAAGACTGCAAATGCGTTGCCAGCCCTGAGGACTAAGATGGAATGCCTCTATGCTAGTCATTTCCCCGGCTGTCTTATCCCCAAACCGGAACACAACAATGCGAACACTGCTGCTTGGCGGTACGTTAATGGATAAGATAATTTGCTACCGTGTGCACTGACGTGGACTTCGACGAAGAAATTACGTCGCCATATGTAATAGATGTAATTGTCGCGTACGATTATAAAATCATGTAAATATCGGCTGACTTTTTCTATAAAAATAATACTCGATATCGATAAAAGACACGTTTCAAATACTAGCTACATTGCGACAGTTTTATGTTTCGCCGTGGCAATTCTGACCTCTGCCAATAAAGTGTCGAGTTGATAAATACGAGGTAACCTAGTGTTCACCTGATGACGCGCGTGGTCTGCATGTGTGACTCCTTGACCTGCGTGTCTGCGAGCAGCGCGGTGTCGAGCAGGCCGCTCATTGCGCCTGCGCGGAACTCGCTGCCGTGCGCTTCGTGCACGTAGCTCAGCAGCAGACGAACTTGCGTGTACAATGCCTGCCGATATGTTTACCTATAGTACATTGTGTTACTATACCAGTTTGACAGTCCATACAGTTGGGAAACGAATGTAGTTGCGTAAAGCGACCGCGGGGAAGCGGACGGCGAAGTTTGCGCAGACTGCAGTGATGATTGCATCACTGATTTTTGTAATTTTTACTTCCGCCATCGTGCGAACAATACTTCGCTCGATTCCTTTGGTGGGCACGTCAGGTATATTTATTGAATACTGTACTGGACTAGAGAGCCATTTTAGACAGAACTTACGTTCATATGTTGGTAACAATATTTTAGAAAAAATATTTAACGTACAAAGTAGAATTTAAATGACGACCATGTTCATGTTTCCCTGAAACTTTTATTATAAAATTGTTCATCCGAATGAGAATACATTACATAGTTAGAATAGTATAATGATTAAGTAACGCCTCCGACAGCTTACTGCAGCAGTTCCAACATGACGCTAAAGTGACAAAGCACTATAGTGTGCAGCTTATAAGGACCGTCCTTGTACAGTGCTCCGCACTTGCTGTTGGCTTACCGAATTGTCCAGCATCTTGAGCTCCTTGTGCATGAGCGAGAACCGAGTGACGAGGAGGCGGAAGGTTGACTCAACGACAAAGTTCTCGATAGCGCGGCAGGGTCCCGTCGAACCAGCGCCAAAATTTGTCGCGTACCCCGTTTGAAGGTGCCCCAGGTCGGGAGATTTGGAGAGGTTTCTTTTCTGCTGATCTGGAAGAAATCGTATTTTGGGATGAGCAGTTTCACCAGTATCGCCTCCCCTTCCCTCTCCTTATCATTACTGGACACAGGTGGCAAGAAGGTGAGGTAACCAGTTTCTATTTTTGCTACATTGGACGAAAAGGAAACTCAACAAAAAAGTGAATAAATTCAGTTTCATTATGTCACTGACAAGTAGATAGCTTTGAAAATCGTTTATCGAATCTGGCGTGGAAATGATTGTGAGGAAATTCTTTCTCGCATATTGCAACGTATTAAGATAACTGTAAACATATGATCTAGCTTTATAAACGAATTTCAATTTCCTAATGTCTACAAACTCACTCATAGGCGACACCATTACAGCAGGCTCAGCGCAAAACCCGATCGTAGCGTGTAGGGTGTCCAAAACCTCTCTGATAGGCGCTAACTTGGTCATTTCCTTCAGGCGGAGAGTAAACTTGGACACGGAGGCGGATCGAAGTAAACGTAAGGAGTTGCGTGCTTGTACTCGTAAGCACTCGGCCTGCGGCCCGCGCAGTGCGCTGGCGCAGCCGTGAGAACAGCCCAACTGACGCAACAGTCTGGAATAAGACAACACAGTATGTGAGCACTTAGGAGTAGCTTCGGTTTTGTACTTCTGTCTCACTCGCTCTTAATTTCGTTTTTGACGACGCGCTGGCCTAGTTGTTAGTGATCCTGCCTAGGAAGCCCAAATCCCGGTAAAGGCAGATATTTGCATAATGAGCGCGAATTTGTTTCAGAGTCATGAATGTTTTCTATGTATTTAAGTGTATATTTCTATTTCTATGTAAGTATTTATATCGCTGTCTAGTACCCATAGTACAAGCCTAGAGCTTAGTTTGGGACTAGGACAATTGGTGTGACATTGTCCCCTGATATTTATTATTATTTATTTATTTAATATAGATCGTATGAGCACGAATGAGAGGCAAGTACACACCCGAAGCACCGTCTAAGAGCTAGAAACGTCTTGGTAGGTAACGGACGGCTACAAACATAGTTTGAGGACATAATAGAGTATTTTTTTGGGTGTCATTCGCGATCCGGAATATCGTTTGTCGTAACGTTCGTTTGTCCTGAATTATTGACTGTCCTAAACTGGTTTTCAGTTAAGCTTTCCAAAAATACCTGCGATAAGGTTAGGTCAGAGTTGTGTTATAACAACATTAAAAAGTTTTAAACATCAGGCGGAAATAGGTTTAGGACAAACGATGAATTAGGACAAAGGACGATTAGGAAAAATTACTATTAGGGATTCCAATATAGACCCTATTTTTTTTTATACAACTACTTTATATTTTATTTTGTATGTAATTCTTTGAGTATACTCTTAGTTGATATTGACATGTGAAGGAAAGTGGCTTGTTAATGCTTGTCTCAAAGACGAAACATCTAACGAAAAGTTTAGGTAAACTTGAGAACCGTTTGCTGGCTAACCCGTTGTATTCAGTTAAAGGGTACACGGACCTAAAGCTTAAATTGTATTTTTATTTTTTATTTATTGTTTGTGCTAGATTTAATTATTATGATTTTAATTCTTTACCGTTGACATAATAATTAATTAAAGTAATCGAACAGTCGTAACGCACCTTAGAATGATATGCATAATCATATAATAGGGACAGTCTAAGTCTTCCTCTTCTCTCCTCTCCTTGGTACTGCCGGTCTCAACATTAGTGGAATCTTGACTCTGCGCGCACGGTAGACCGGAATCTCTTCCCTGAAAAAATAGTTGTTAAACAATCCAAAACAACTCAAAATATAAAATTAAACGTACGCACGTTACACCAAGCAGTGACACTATGCTAAAACTCATACAAAAGTTAATTCTTTTTAACCGCAATAATGTCACTATTCAAACAGTGTCACTGTTGGATTTAATGTGCGGTATAATTTACCTTGTTATCTTTATCTTTATTGAAGTCCAGTAAGGGGTCAATACTGCCTGGCGTGATATCCTGAGCGTTGGAGCTGTTCCAATTCTTGTGAACTCCTGACTCCATGAGAGTGTCTACCAGGTTTAACATAACCTCCATGACTCTGATTGTTATGTAGAAACAATCCATAACAGATACTGTATACACTGCCTAAAAAATAAAAATAAAACTTTTATGTGGTCGTCTTGTATTTTTTCTTATTTCTTGTAATATTTTTGACATGTTTTCCTGCTGAACTACGCATTATATTTTAAAATATATTAAATTTAATATTTATAGCTTTATATGATGCTTGACTAAGTATTATATCATTGAAGTAGGAAATATGGTTAAAAAATGACTGAATGCTGAGTTTCTTGCGGCGTTTCTTCAATACAGTGGTCTTTCTTAGGAAGCTCTGGTAGACTCTTGACGTGTAACAGTGCCCGTGCCGCGTACTTACTGAATAAATGTCTTTTATCTTGTTATCTTTTTTAATAGGTAAATCCAACTGAAGTCGGCGTTCCACAATATTTTTAACCTAAAGCCTAAAATAACTTTTTTAATACCTTGCGTTATTTAAGGCGGTTTAAAAAAAAAATATTTATTTAATTTTATTCTCTTTAGTGCTTCTAATTATGCTATTATCATAGCTGGGCATTAACTCGTTAATCTGTTAATCGTTAATTAACGAAGTTAACATTTTGATTAACGGATTAACTTTTAAGTTAACTTTTTTAAATGTTAACGGACACGTTAACTTCCGTTAATATGTAGAAGTCCGTTAATCGTTAATCCAATGCCTACTATTTACCGCACGGCACCCGGAAAAACAGGTTCAGACAAGTATGCCAACTTGCCGCGGCATGTCACCCAAAGCTCCGGTTGATATGGAGTTTAAGTGGCGGAGGGAGCAATGCTAGTAACAACGATGATGATTGATGACGAGGAAGACTTTTTCAATTCTGTCACTCAATCTATAGAAAAACCAAAGAGCTCCAACTTTTTAAAGAGTAAAGCGCAAAGTCTCGTTAAAATGTGTCTGGCCATGATATGAAAATACTCGTTCTACGATGCCGCATTCCTCGGGGAACAGATATTCATAAATCTATTCATTAAATACAATACTGCTATACCCTCAAGCGCTGCAGTTGAACGTCTGTTTTCCTATATACCTATGCACCTTATGCCTGACGATTAAATTACACATTTGAATTATACAAGTATTTTGTTTTGTTCCTAAGTTCCTATCCTGTTAACTTCCAGAACCTAAACCAACAGGTTTTATAAGTTCACTAACGCAACGATATAACAATGCATTTTTTTACACATATTAACGGATTAACGATTAACGTTAACTTGCGTTAATTCGTCCGAAATGTAACGCTTTAACGTTTAACGAAGCTAACTTTTTTTGTATCGGATTAACGATTAATGAAGTTAACTATTTGATTAACGGTGCCCAGCTATGGCTATTATGTAGTCCCACTTCTCATTACAAGCTCGCCGCAAGCAACGCCGCAGGAAAGTCATAGTCATAGTATTTAAACGTAAATGTGCTTCGTCATAGTTGCTCAACTATCGTAATCGAGATATCTTATCGCCCTTGAAATAGGTACCGTTTAGGAGTTCCGGTGGCCATTTGCGGTCATTTCATCATCAGTTCCACTTCACCAAATAGTGCTCTCCAAGAGTAAAAGGAACGAGTTACAATGAAAAATACCGAAATTGCTGTAGGTTTGCCTATAATATTTAATAATAATAATATTAATATTTGATTTCTCCAAGATCCCATCATCAGATTCGGACGAACATTAAAAAAACACAGAACCGAACCTCTTCCTTTTTTTAAGTCGGTTAATGAGCTTTATATATGAGGTCTTAAGCGAAACCTTCCTAAATTTGGCCTGTTATCTTATATTTTATTTATACTTTTGGTTGTTTTCTGACAAAACGTTACACATCTGTTGTGTTGCTATATATTTATCGCACAAATATTGTGAATTGAGTTAAAGAGCATAAAGGTAGGAAGGTAGGTAGTTAATCTTATACCTTAAGTACAATTTGGAAGTCAATATCGCCGTCTTTAGTGATATAGTGCGCGGAGCCCGGCGCCTCCGTGACCTCCTCGACTACGTACGTGATGTTGGAGTCGGTTTGCGAGCGCGTCAGGCTCGGCTTGCGCTCGGGCGTCGGAATGTGTTGAGAGCCTTGCATGCTTACAGAGTCGATCTGGGACTCAAGCGAACCCTGGAAACACGGTGAATTTTAGATTTGTAGAGTTTTTTCAACAAGCCACTTGGCCCTGAATACTATAGGTAGACTTTTGCAATCTTGCAATGCACAGCAAACGCTAATTGTAATATGCACACCAACCCTGAGGACTAATATGCATTACAATAGATATAAATTGAACATATAACAAAATAATACTCGGACAAGCTCGTACGCGAGCATCCCATTACGGCCGAACCCTATATTCAAACCGAGGATAGATAAGGCTTACCTCGGGTTAAAATTTGACATTTGCCCATACAAAATGTGTCAAATTTTAATCCGAAGTATGCCTATCTGTCCGCGGATTGAATATAGGCGACTAGAAAAAAAAAACACATAGTTTTGCGCGCTTTTTCCCTCCTATACCTCCCATTCCCGATAACAGCAAGGGCACTTAACGAAATGCACAACGCTATCGTTAGAGGTTTTAAAAGACTGGTAAAATGTCAATTTGTACTAGCTGCCAACCAACCGCAACCCACAACCGCAGGGCAACCGGAGCGGAGCTGTTAAAAGTGGAAGGTAATTGCACTAAAGACAGAGACGGCTGGAGTGGAGCTGTGAAAAGTGGAAGGTAATTGCACTAAAGGCAGAGACAGCTGGAGCGGAGCTGTGAAAAGTGGAAGGTAATTGCACTAAAGGTGGAGACGGCTAGATTAGAGCTGTGAAAAGTGGAAGCTAATTGCACTAAAGGCAGAGACGGCTGGATTGGAGCTGTGAAAAGTGGAAGCTAATTGCAATAAAGGCAGAGACAGCTGGAGCGGAGCTGTGAAAAGTGGAAGGTAATTGCACTAAAGGCAGAGACGACCGGAGCGAAGCTGTGAAAACAGGTGAGGAAGCAGGAACTGGTTTTATTTAAAGCTGTTTATTGTAAGTTGATTAAAATCAACGTTATTAATTGATTCCTGCTCGTCTCGTCTGTCGTTCGCTCGTCTCCGTTTTAGTGGAAAGGCCGCCTTATACAGAGAAAAGTTCACCTGTTGTGTTTTAGATAGATAGTCCGGCGATGGAGCGGGCGTGTGTTCGGTGACCGTTATAATGGGGTTCTTCTTTTTCTGTAAATTCGATGGCACCGCTCCGGAGTAACCGTGCGCCCGTTCCGTCTTAATTTCTCCAATAAACCTGCAAAACAGTGTTTATCAAAACGCGAATAAAAAAAGGAATCCGGTTTGATGTATTCTTTCATTATTGTTTCATACTACTACGAGTAAATTAGAATCACAAAAGCCTACGTTCATTTTAAGAGCGAGTGTCACCGCTGTTTAGTAATCACGTTTTTAACTGTGCTCATGCTAAGTTTGGCTCTAAGACATGCTAAATCATATTTTAATTTGAACACAGTTTAGCAAGTTTTACAATTTTGATAAAAGCGAATGCCGAATGTGACCCAGCTTAATTTAACTACTTCTGAATGTAATTTGCCTGTAACTACATTTCTACTGCAGGTATCACTAACTTTTTTATGGGCGTATGAGTTGCATGTAATGTAACCTAGTGAGTTTTGTGCGTGCGTTCAATGACTTTGATGTTGACTGTGCATGAGTGTATATTTGTGCTCAAGTTCAATCAAAGTGTTTGTAGGTATCAATAAGCTGTGTATGATAGCGCTTTTTGAAAAATACTTGATTGAGTGTTCTAGGCGCAATAAAAAACTACGCAGTATGATTAAAGTAAAACTGTGAAATGTAAGGCTTGCGTCTACTCAACAAGCGGCTACGGTCTCGGTTTTGCTTCACTTACCCATTGGAGGCTAGCTCGTCAATCAAACAGCTAGCGACCGAACGTTCGTCCATTATAAGAGTACGGGATAAAGCGTAAACAACACGGGAGAAAGAGAAAATACATATTTTTTAATAGGAAATGGCACTGAGAAACGTGTGGAAATTGAAACCATGCTGTGCTGGATTAGGGTAAATTAATATCTATGAATATTGGCTTGAAACGACCGCGCTAACTAGGTATAATATCTAGGTACCTATTAAATTACAGGAATATCAAGCTTTGATTGAAAATAGTGAAGCTCAGGATACCTCCGTTTCCCTTTCCTTATTACTAACGTTTTTCAGTTTTTAATTTTATCAGGTTATATTTTTGGTAACGCACGCATACATAATAATATAATAAAAATATTAGCCAAAGGATGAACCAAAATAAAAGAGAAAGAAATAGTAGCTTACCTAAGGCTTGGCATACTTTTCCCTTTGATAAGATTGCAAGGCAGAAGATCTCCAGTTAGCCGGGGGGCTATGGGCGGAAAGTTGGCTCCCAAAGCAGAATTAGGCCTGTCCTCATTATTGTCCAAACTTCTATGATATTCCTAAAACAAAGCTTACCCTTAATATCTCAATTCATAAAAAACAATAACAATAATGCACTAGTAAAAAAAAATATCTACAGATAGCATTCTTACTGCAGTATGAAAATTGAACTTATGATCATCATGTCCAATTTTCTCTAATGCCTTTTCTGATTTCGAAAGCAATTTTGTCTCTACGAAAGCTTTCAAATCGGCCATTTTCATTTTCCTTTTAACTTTTTCACTCGCCCGCCTCAACATGACATTTTCTTCTTCTACTTTAGGTGAAGTTGGTGGGAATGTTATATCTGTGACAGGTGACATGTCTTTTACATCAGGCACATCTATAAAGTTTTTCAAAGAGTCGCGTTTCTTCATTTCAGGACTCTGATAAATGGATACTTCTATTTTAGGTATGGGGAGGGAATTGCTTCTTCTTCTCGGTTGAGTTTGTTTCGACATATCTTCGCTAATGTCGCGTAACCTGAAATATAAAGCCGTGTAGCGATAGTTAGACTGTATATTCTATTAGTTAGGTTTTATTTAACTTGCAGCAGGATTGAACATAGGTTCAGACCTGTTGTATAGGTAATGTAGCGCCCAGTACACGCCTTCTTCTTGCCACTGAATAGAGAACAAACATCGTAACGTGGCTACATCCAGGAACGTAGCTGCTGCTACCTGTAAGGGAAGAAGTCTTCATATTTTGCTAACAAAGTTGTGAACTTACAAACATTATCTTCCCTATTCCCTGTGCATTATTTTATTAATTAACAAGTTGATTATCTATGAGTACGAGTACATACTCGTACATCGTTATTACGAGCTAGTTAATACTTTAGGAAAAGAAATGCACAGTTGCCACGTGGCATACGACATTCGAATCCAAGCCTTTTTCTTAACTGTTGCCTCCCAAGGGATCTCATCTACTCGGGTGACGGAGTTAACCTCGTAAGGCCCACCATACTGAAAAATGGGAGTCTTTTGTAACTGGGACTTTGAATCTACAATCAAGGGAATAAAGTTCAATTGCGATTGTTCGAAAATGCCATTTTCAGTTAATGAACAAAGGAAAATAAACCTTATTCTAATTGCAACAGAGTTCAAAGTAAATTGCCTTGATTATGTACATCCTATTGCACACTGAGGTTAAAAATTATAAGATAACATGTCAAAAGAAATATTGTTTAATCGAGTAAAATAGACCCTTAGAGTCGTAGTCAGGCCACAAGTAGAGTATATTTTGTCCTGCGGAGACCTAGTTCATTAGGCATCGTTTGTAACGGTCTCCGTTGCTATACGTAATGCCTAAGGGAAGCTACATTGAAAGATTTATTTTTGGAACCACTTGACTATTTTTGGAAACTTTTGGCTAGGATTACGAAGTATATTATCGGTTAATTTCATACATGTGCTTGTTTGGCTGATGATGGTTTTTCTGCTGAGGGTGGCGTCGTCTTAGGTTTGGGAGTTGGACCGCCTCCGCTGTCTGACAAAGATTCCTTGTCTGAAGAGCTGTAACATAAAAACCCAAAAATCAACAATCACAAAAACGTCACTGCGAATTTATAATCTTCGTTATTCGTAACGAAGATTAGCATAAATTCGTTTATGCTATTGGTCGTTTGAACTTTTGTTTAGTTGTATCAAAAACTTTCAACATCATCTCTTTCAAATTTGAAATCTCCACGTCCTGCAGTTTAGGCTGTGCGATCGCGGAAGCGTTTTTTATTGTGTAAATAAATAAACAAACGTCGTCGGAGGTTCGCGTATTTCGTATTTTTATCAACAAACGCGAAAAAAGCATGTTTTTACGATACCAATTAAGTGAACCTCTGTCAACGCAGGATGATGCTAATATTATACTGAAACGTAAACGTAATGCATACCTCATCTTGGTAACCTGCGGCAGTTGTTTCATACCAGGTATGCCCTGCTTAGTGCCATCGGCTTTTCGTATTTGGAAAAGACTAGGATCGGCGGAGTAGACCGTGTAGGCTTCTTTAACGGCCCCACTGTAATTTTGTTCAGTAGGTAAACGGTATATGAACTGAAAAATATAATCAAAGTTGAGAAGTTTATAATACGACCGAATTTTATAATGCCTAACTCAGAGAGAACTCTCTTCAGAGAGATTTTTGGAGACAATTAACTTGTTCTGCTTTCAAACATTATGGAATGACTAATGTCGGGTTCCTATATTCAATCCGAGGATAGATAAGGCTTACCTCGGGTTAAAATTTGACATTTGCCCATACAAAATGTGTCAAATTTTAATCCGAAGTAAGCCTATCTGTCCGCGGATTGAATATAGGAACCGGACGTAAATGGTCATCAACTGACTCTTACTGCCGCACTCAGAGATGTCAATTAAATTTAAATGCTTGATTTAAATTGCTGCTGTGCACTTTCTCTGCTATTGCAATAGAATAAGACAACACGTCAGTAAACAAGCATTAAATTCTTTTGACGTCTCTGTGTGCGGCAGTACGTGCGGCTATTAATCTTTGATTAGACTAAATCTCACATAGTTAAAAACACCCGAAATATCATAATTTCTTTGACTCAAAACGTGGACCTTAGTTAATGATCTAAATTAAATAATAACTAGCAACAAAATTGGTAAAGCACTTATTGATTGGTGGTCAAAATCGATAAGTAATATTTGAAGGCAACTGTATGAAAAAAACCGAAGTGTCCCTAATTACCCACCTCAAAGGTTTAAAATATACTGTCAGCATTGCCCCGCCATATTGCCAACGAATATTTTAATCAGATACGAACCGGCCCTCTCCCTCAATCGTTGTCCCGCGATAAATAAAATGAATAATTAAAACTTACCACATGTTCCTCTTCTATGCTAGAACTCTCCTCTGGTATGGTTTCAGGAAATATGGTGTCTTTGGGAGATGAGAGCCAGGGTTCCTCCTCGGTGCTGCCCTGCTTGGATGGAATATCGGACTGGGACACAGACACGGACTGACTAGGTGGGCTACCATTAAGTGTGCCTCCGTCTTCTTTTGATGGTTTTCCTGAAGAATGCCACAAAAAAACAATGAATGGGTGACAACTATAGTCGCGCCGTTCTTAAAAGGCGATTTGAGAGCTGTCAAATCAGCACAAAATATGTGTTTGATGAGGGTGGTATTCCATCTGTCCAATATGTTTGTCCAATTTTCATAATTAATATTCGAACAAATTTCTTTGTAGAAGGCCCATTCCACTTATCCAATATCTTGGTTTATGTTTTTATATTATTTGCGTAGCGTCATTCGTAATATTTGACCGAATGTCAGTGTTTGCACAAGGTGGGAATACCACCCTGAGGCATGTTCGAGGTTATATTTTGCACTGGCGTGACAGCTGTCGAATCGGGGCTTCAAGAACGGCGCAACTATAGTTATGATTTAGGATCCCGATCTATAATTAAATATGTTAACTGACTTGCAAATTATTATTGTATTTTTACCAAAAAAACCTGTATTCTGTATTCTATATGTGGTGCAGCCCTCACTCTTTTTCCAGGCAAATTTTATTTTTTAATCAATAAAATATATAAACAAACACAACCAATTGTGAATATTATCAACTTACAATAAGGCTCACTAGTGGTTAGTTAACAGTGACGATTCTTGAACATTCAGCCAAAGCATTTTATTTTAAAATAAATACACCTTTGCATGGAGCAAATTTTTGGTGACAACTATACCCTGGGTCTTATTTCTTATTTTTTTTTAAATATATTTGGTCTGGAAAAGGAGTGAGGGTCCACGCAGAGATTGTGATCTCTTATTAAAAGTAAATCCAAAATTAATGTTAGTTTTATCCCATAGATGTTTAGTTTTTATAAGTCAACTTACGTCCTAAGAATACATCTACATGGTGTGGTCTCTTGGATGCTTTGCCACCTAGTGGTTTTGGCTTTGGCTTTACCAGTGTTGTGAAACAAGGAGCATCCGGATGTCTGAACTCCCATAAAGCTTGCCATATTTTTAAACCATTCTCTAATCGGAAGTTGTTGGTGAAGTCGGATTCTTTCAAGTGGTGAGAGATTGGAGCAAAAAGGTAAACAAAAAGCTGCAAAAAGAAATATTCATTATGTAATCCATGGCAGAGGCATAATATTTATGTTCAGCAGTGGACGAGTATATGCTGAGAATAGGAATAAGAAGAATGTGAATTTTGATGTCTTAATCAACAATCAATTGTAAAACTCAGGACTAATTTATTATACTGTTAGGAGTGTTTTCAAAATCTAGTGATATGGTTTCAATTGCAACATAGATAAAAAAAAAAAGAAAACTGATTTTATTAATCAATCAAGTAAAAGGAAGACCCACCAACCCGCACTAGACCAGCATGATAGGCTCAAAGTCCAAATCCCCTCTTGAATGTTTAACTCCCTGTATCGGCCCCCAGTGCCCCGCCGCTCCAGTGACCCGAGCCAAGATGGAAACCATATCAGTCCTGGAGCACGGCGTGCTAAGAAACCCAGGGTATATTCGAACCCCCATCAAACTTCTACAGCTAAATTTAATCCAGACTGGCAAGGATTGACAAATTCTACTACGATCGGAAAAATTATGGGGATTTTTTTTCGTAGTAGTGAGACACTAAATAGGTTATTTAGATGTGTATACCAAATGTAGGACTGTGAATGAAACTTACCGTCATTATTGGAATGGAAAACAGATAATGAAAAGGGTTCGAGTGGAAGATGCCCGCCTCATAGTCATTGTCGGAGCACTCATCCGATGCGTCAAGTATGATCCAGTGCAGAGTGTATAGTAACTTTGACTCCACATTGCCAAGGCACAACATGTTGTCTTTTATTCTGTAAAATATTACGTAAAAGTTTAATAATAAATATCTGGGGAGAACCTGCAAATAAGCCAATACATGTACCTAGAGTTTGGACGTACATCTAAGCACAGTATTTTAATGTTCGCAACAAGCTGGGTCTCTTGTTATATGTAAATTTGTATTGTACAATCATCACATCTTACATAGAGATGTAAATATCACCTTATTGATTTGTGATAAGTTCCAAAAGTGGATTCATCTCTTAGTAGTCTATTTTACAAATGCCAAAAAAAACAATGTTTACAAAATAGGCAAAGATTATAACAGCAAATAGTTGAAAATAATTGCGCAAATAATATCCATGTAATGTTCATGACATTCTTATTACTTTAGACATTGAAACAGTATAATCAAAATATAGCAAGGTCGGTAGGACGAGGGCACAATTACACTTTTCGACATTTTACATTGTGCTCTTGCTTGTTCTACCGAAGGTGCGAAATGTATTAGTGTGCATTTTCTTCCATCTACAGTTACCTGTTGTGTAAGACAGCTGCTAAGGAGTGCATAACGTGCGGCAGCGCGGCCTGGATAAGACGCCATCGCGGGATCGCTTCAATAGCCTCTGAGAGACTTATAGACAAGCCAAACCGCAAATTTTGAACGAGTACTTTCTCGAATGACTGAAACGTACAAACAAATTTTAACATATACAAGCGGATGTACTTTATTTAAGTTCAACAATAAACAAGCGTAGTCGTATCAACGGTAATCTAATACAAATAGTGTAATGTATTTTAGCCAATGATTGACAAAAAAAATATTACCTTGCACGCTTCCTTTAGCTCCTGGTAAACAATAAGATGGTCAATTTAAAAACACTGTTTAAATACAACACTTGCAAAATTAAAATACTTATTAGAGTTATTAGAAAGAAACTTCGAAAATTAACTAATATAAACAAACGTTGCACAGCTGATATGCAGGCAGACTGTCAATTTGACTTGACATAGGATTATTTCGCGCAAAATGTTAAAGTTGCCAGTTTAGAATACAATGGTTATTTAGTAACTGGTAGGTACATAATGAAGCGTCTCAAGAAGGTACGAGTGCGTTAGGTTAGAGCGCTCTAATGAGAGGCACGAGTACCTTAAGAGCCAATTATGAACCATTGCATACGTATTTTTTCTTCAAGCTTAAGATGATGATGACCAAAATAAACAATAGCTAACTGTTCTTGTTTACTTCACTTGATTTTTCTGCTAATGCTAAAAAATTACTTTTCTCAAACATGCTCGGAAAAAACGGTTTTCCGATTGAAACACAAGGACGGAAAGAGCCTCATTTTACTCCTAGGAGTAAAAAAACCATATGAAAACACTTTCCGTCCATGTCCATATATTTCTTAAAAATGCTGTCAATTTGCATACAAAATCAAAAGGACCAAGACAAAAATTCCAAACAGCCAAGGTAACTGCTCGCTTTTTTAGCACAGTGCGTGTGTTTCTTTTTGAATTTGCATTCCAATGTCTATGGTTAGTATTTAAAAACAATTGACAGTCGGTAACATTCGTTCATTCTGCATAATATAATTGTGAAACCGAATATTAAACTATTTGTTGTGTGAAATACTTACTATAAAAAATGAGCTCAAGCGACGAAAGCGACGAAATACGAGTAGGTACCACACCGCCTATATTAAAATCTGAAGCTGCCTCGGTTAGGCAAAACCTGCTTCCCGCTAAATCTAAGGAAATTAACTTACTTGCTTTTTAGAAATGTATTTGTATTATTTCCTCACATGTTTGAGAAAAGCATTATGTATGCCTCGGCGGAAACGAGGATTTCCTGACTCGTATTTTAGCAGGCCTCGCTGTTGCTCGGCCTGCTAACCACCTCGTCAGGAAAACCCTTACTTTCCGCGCCTAGGCAACAATGTACTATTCCATCAACGTCATTTTAATTACTTCGATTGGCGTTAGTATTCTATTTTAAATGAAGCGCCAAAACATTTTTGTTGATGATTCATATTGAGCGTAACCATGGTAACAATAGAACAAGTTGATGCATATTCATCATCTTTTTAGTGATTTAATAAAAATTATATTTTAAACATATTAACATATATTATAAGTAAAAAAAAATTTTTTTTCTAAATTTGTCTTTGTTATTATTATTAAAACATTTTCAACAATTTATTATACTAATTACGATGTTAAGTTTTCACTAAACGCCGAGACTGATATCCGGAATGGCCGTAACATTGTAATAACAATGCTAAAATAACTATTATAACCTGTTATTGCCATTGAAACCTTCTTTATAGAATTGTTTTCACTCTTCGGTTACGCTTTAGGTGGTACTCTGATACCGTTAACGATATCAATATTAGCGGTTTATACCTACCTAGTACGCGAGTAGAAAAACTACTTCATTTAATTTTGTTTTATAAAAAATCTTTGAATTTGGCTTTAATATTAATGAGTTAGGTATTTAATCTCTTATGCTCTGAGTAATCACACGAAATATGTAAGTGGAAATAGTTTTAAGTGACTCACGTGATGACCAATTGCTCGCTGACAGAACTGCAAACAATAAAAAACATTATTTGAAATATTTCAATAATAAAAACAGCCGAACAGACCGAAAACCAAACATGGCTTCTAAAAGTTTCATCCTTGATAACTCTTAGATTAGCGTAAAACTTTATTTAAAGTTAGTCTCATCATAACACAAGACTTCATTTAAAACACTGCATTAAAATCAGACTATCTATTCAGTTTATAGTCGACACAAAACCGCCGAACAGACTGACAGACAAGGGCGTCAGTTACATTACTCTTTTTTTATGTCGGGGGTTAAAAGGGGATAACAGAAACCAAAGAATTACGTCATCCACCAAAAAAGTTACGTCGTCCACCAAGAAAATAACGTTGTTCCTTTCAATCCCTCGTCTATAAAAGAATTACGTCATCTATATACTTAACAACTATATGAAGTAATTAGGTACTTACAGCGCGAAAGCTCTTAGGTGCTTCGGGTTTGTATTCGTCGCTCACTCACTCTCATACGATCTTATTGAGAGCGAGTCAGAGAGAAGTACAAAACCGAAGCATCTTCTAACTCCTCACAGACTGTACGGTCACCAGGAATAATATATTATCTAAGATTGGGCTCATAAATATCTGACACGCTCTTATACCTCTAGTAATAAAAATCTATCAGATATTTTTGCGCCCAATGTTGGATAATATATTATTGCTGATGGGTGACTGTACATTGTTCGTTCTTCCAAAGTATTACGTCGTCTAAAAAAAACATCAGTTGTCTACCTAAAACAAGTTGCTCTTCTGAAGCATTTCTGAGCAATCACCCAACATAAAAATTACTTGGTTAAAAAAAGCATTAGGTAGGTACTCAGTTCCTGCGAAGCAATTGTGACCTATGTTTTGCCAAGTTACTTAATTCAACTCTGTGAGCTGGCTGGGACGACATGGCCTTTCATACTTTAGAAGTGCCGGCCGTTCGTACCACCACGGCACAATTAACTGATCCGTCCTTCGCTTGCCACTGCCTCTGTACAAGCTGTCTTGGAACCAGCAGATTTGCATAGTGGTGATTGTTATTATTTACATCTTAAATATTTGAGTAGTTTCGTTTTATTTTATTTAAATAAGTTTAGTTTTAACTTTTAAGTGTAGTTTTGTACAATGAAAAGTTAAAAATTAAATACTTTCACTGATTATTCTCAAGTGGACATTCTCACACAAATGATGGTTTTTACATCCCAGGGATTCAAAGCGAAAAAAGTCACGGTCAGCTATAGTTAGTAATATAATAAGGTAGGTAGTACTGATAGAAAATGCGTCCATCTATGTTGAATTGCTTCTCTGCAAAAGTAAGGACGGAGACTTTGAAATTAGTGAATATAATGTAGTCGTATTTCAGTACCAATGCATTTTAAACCAACATTCATTAAAAATATGTAAAATAAAATGATTAAAAACGATATTAAACGAAATGGCTTAGACGTAACGTTGTCAAACGAGTATCAGAGTTAAGGCAAGCTGTTAGATCAAAAATTGGGATACCGTAGATTAGTTTACGCCTGGAACTAAGTTTAGGACTAGGATAATTTGGGTGAGAATGTCCCTTGATATCTGGTTATTAACTTTATTTAGGTGCTACTTACCATACAAGTGGCGTCATGGGCCTTCCCGAGCCGGGGCCGCACGAATGGCGATGACTGTCGCCAGAGAAATATCTGCACTGGTATCGGAATCTGCTCGTCTGTGTTTGGGTCATCTTCGCTTATCTTTTGCACCTTCATGTCTCATTTCCTTTCCAATTGGAAACCTTTACAATTTCGTACGTATTAGAAAAACGAATTAATTAATGCTCCGAGCACGTTATAAAACAGCGCAAATTTGTGTTGAACATTGCTAAAACCTCACGCTTTCGCGAAATCAATTCACTCTTTACTATTTAGTACCACGTGCACAAATATACGACCATCAACTTACAGCTACGTACCTAGTTATATAGTTATTAAATCAGTTATACAACTCTCTTAAGTAATGTACGAAGAATCGATTCTGTTGATCTCTTAATTTGCACGTTTGGGACATTATTACTTTAGATATCTATTTGATTAAAAGAACTCTAAAATAATTATATGTATGTCCTTGTTATCGAGTTCAATATTCTATTGGCGCCATTGGGGAGACGAAACTTTACGACACGTGATTTAATGCAAGTTGTCAATTAAAATACGAGCGAAATCGGAAACTAATAACTCACCAAGATCAGCTGATATACGGCATTACTATATGTGCGTTGATTGCGCGGTTATCACATTGCTTAATTACGATGGTTGGTACATGTTTACATTTTAGCGAAGATGTTGACCATACGGGAACGGGGCAGGCAACGACGGCGGCGCGGCGAGCGCTCGCGGTGGGAGGCTACGAATGAGGTTCTGCGCACTGCGAGCCGTAGGGTAAGCAAGCACCCACTCACTAAGTGAGCCTTACTTTACTAAACAAATAAATAGCAAATAAAACATAAAAGGAAAACACCGCAACGACTTTTAAAAATCATAAACGTATAATTCCAATTCACTAAGCATAATCATAAATATATATACATATCCTCTGTTAAATAAGTAATTACAGATGAAATCGATCGCGGTAACACTGACTCACAGTCATCTGAAACTGGAACGAAATGTCGCGTCATCCCTAGCGGGAGTACATTGATTTGTGCGCAGCCTCCCGTTTCCATCGCGACGCAAACATGGCCGCCGCACCGTTTCAAAACTCTTCAGAACTGGGTCGCTCTCATTCATTGAGAGGTTTCCCTTTATCAACCTTACCACTTCAATTTTTTTGTTGATTTTAACACATTTTGATTAAGCCTTTTCTAAATATTTATATATTCTAAATAGCGTTAAGTCAAACTAATTTACTTACCTACTCATCTTACAGAGACATCTTAGAGTTAACGGGAAAACCATTCTCGTCGGGAACAATTGGTAACACGTTACGACTAGTGATGGGAGATTTCTGAAACATTACAAAACTTTCCTTAACTGCGAAAATTACAGCTTCTGAAAGTTACATAATTAGATGGAAATGATTCTGACACATGTAAATTTCATTTAAATTTCATGAAAAGTTTTCGTTACTTACTTACGTTACTTTACTTACTTACTTTTATAGTAATTTTCAGAAATTAAACGATTTCATTTTAGTAACTTTCAGAATATTGCATGAAATTTTAGGTGAAAGTTTCACTTTTGAAAGTTTCAGAATATTGCAGAAATTAAAGTGAAAGTTTCACTTTTGAAACTTACAAGCCGCCCATCACTAGTTACGACAAGTTACTAACGAACGTTGTACCTAGGTATTGTAATGTATCTTATTCATACTATCCCTGTGCGGATCTCCCTTTCTATCTAGTCAGTAACGATAGAGACTGAGCGAGAAAATACAACTTGTGCTACCCTTGCTGTCGTACTACGTAATGACAGGTGATCGTTCTTGCACTGTCGTTACGTTACGTGTTGTAGTAAACTTAATCCAATAAACACGTGACTCACCTGGGCTTACGAAGATTGTTTAAGTTATTTAGAACCTTAACGTTTTAAGTGTAAGGGTGCAAGGGATTCGCTTTACCACTGTGTAGGTACAAATTTTGTAAAACCTGACTAGGACAACCCAGCACCGGCGTACCTACTTGCAGTTTAGTTCGCCATTCATAATAAATATACGTTCAAAACTTCAAAGCTACTATTATAAAAATAACAAATTTATCTTCATTAAGCACACAGTTTCCACTTACCATCAGGTGGCCTGTGTGCTCGTTTGCCTTCCTAAACCATAAAAAAGCAGGTTCCAGAATAATATATTTCCAAAAAACATACCTACAAGCGACTTTTAAATCTGTAAATATTGAGTATGTTACAAAACACCCCACAACTCGCTATACTCAATACTTGACGGGAATAACCAGTTTTCATGAAGCTTAGTTAAGATTAACTGACAGGTTTATCATTATCATCATATTCGCGGAAGGACGTCTACTGATTGACATAGGAATCTGTACGACGACCAGTTTTGGCTAACACTTCATTTTCGCCAATCTAGTACTTGGCCGCCCCAACAGCCATCGGCTCTACAAGCAATGTGTCTAAAATAAAATATGCTGTGTGCAAAATAATATCGTTTCCCAACCTTTTCACTTGCCAACCAATTTTTTTCGAAGATTAGAAGTAACGGAACATGATTACTTACGGAAAATTAACTTTTCGAGCGTTATTTTGTATTGTTTTTTTTCTCTTTGGGTTAGATTTATTATTTCACGCCGGTCTGTTGTGGCGTTAAACAGTGAAAATAGGACAAACGAACAATTAAGCACATTTACACATACTAGTGTAGGTGACTGTAGTAAGGACGAACATATAATGGAATCTGCATTGTATGTATATAGCCTGACCTACAGGCCTGGCAATCCTGGCATACACAAAGGCCGAGTATATTTTTTACTTTTTTATTTTCAGCCAGTCAGCTGGTTAAATGACAGTTGACACGTCCTTGGCGACGCACGGCAGCTCGGTAGGCGCGACTGTCTTTGTTAACTAGATTGGCGTGGATATCAATGTTCACCCGTAGCAATTTACTTTATAAATAGAGCAGTGGGAGCGGCGGCACTAAACTGTTCCCACTTTATAGATTGTTTTCTAATGTGGATACTTTTACTGTCGGCACACATTGTCGTGTGCAGTAAACGCTGCTTTGTTGTTTCGGTATGCTTGTATGGCAAAGAAGACTGGGAAAATTAAAGGGCGTTGTTCTAGTAAAATAGCCAACATGATCAATTTTTAAATAAAAACTACTGCTTCATCAAATCCGATTGTTGTAGTTTAACCGATGACCAATGTATACCTTACCCTTTGTATTATATATAAAACAAATTCAATACTCTTTATTTTAAAACACAAAGATATATACGGAAAAGCGCAATTAGAAAGACCGCGCGTCCATGACGATCTCCGGGTGTTAGGATGTTTAATTGTGACTCAATTATGCATGAAGGCGCATTGTGTTAGATTAGCACAGGATACTTTTACGGAAAAAGACAGATAAAAGATAGTAGGTAGGTACTTATACCAAAAACAAAAAAGTTCCTTTTATAGTACTGGCAGGTAAATTGCCATATAAGTTGGTAAAATAAAAGAAATGTCATGTATGTCATAAGTTATTTGAAGTTAACTGCAAGAAAAATCTGTATTTGTGCTTAACGTATTGTTATATTGGCTTTAGGTGAATGCAGGATGCCATCGCAAGATTTGAAAGGGAAGGGTGACCCTAGTTACCGAGTCGCGGGTTTGCTCGCGATCCGTTTGGTCAGCCAAGTGCTGGACGAGGCCCAAATTATTGCAAGCGCAGCAGCTGAGTCAGGTTTGCTTTTGTGAAACACAAAAAATAACACAAACCATTACATCATACAATAATCACCGTAGCGGCCGCTAGAATTTTAGGGTGACGATGAGGATGTATTCATTTGTCCTAGATACACCACCTGTTTATTTTACATTTAAAAAATACTGCTGCTATTGCAAAACGTTCCCTTTTATTTATATTTTATGACAGAAACCTGTCATTGTCATGTGTCTCATGAATTAGACCAAGAGGTTCTTTAAATCTTGGCTTTTGATGTTATGAAACAACGATTCACTCTCTTTGATACATAGGACGGTCCTGGGATTATTATATTCCAATGCGAAAAAATATGCTACCAGATTTGACCTACGTGATACCTTCGGATGAAGACCTAAAATGCATCGAGTCAACCGGCGACAATTTAATCGAGAGAAGTGATGTCGAGCAGACAGAGACCATCGATAACGTCTTGCTGATTACCTCCACTCCTCAGAAAATAACAGGTAGATTAGGGGATTCAATTGAAAAAACTGACTCAGTTCTCAAGAGACCCATGAAATATAGACAGATTGACGGACAACATAGACAGTTTTGTTTTAGAATTTTAGCTTTTATAGAATTAAAATAATTAATTGTGGTATATATCAGAATAGTAATATGGTGTACAAAATTATGGTAGAATTAAAGTTTTTTTGTTTTATTTATTTTATTCCAGAAGATAAATCCAAAATGGAATTTCTCATCGGACAAGGAGATGAGAATATAGAGGTGAGTTGGTTTGCAAAAAAGCTGAGTAGATAAAACAAAAAAAAACTGATTTGGCTGAAGGTCAACTGGTAGAGAATGCCATTAAGCATTAAGTTCACCTTTTGTACTTAAATTTGTATTTTTATGCAGCAGAGATAAAGATTAAATTAATAAATAATTTCAGATAAAATTCGATTTTGGATTGTAGACAACGTTATTGTTTATGTCTTTAAGCTAACAATTTTATCATGATTGCGAAATTAAGATGTTTTAGCGTTCCAGAATTTTAGAAAGAAATTCACTGGCAAAGTCCTATTTACATTTTATCTGTACGTTGGCGGGTAATAGAGCATAAATACTTGTAGAACTAAAGCAACTTTTCCGATTGTAGCCGCAAAATGAACTAAACAACTCTACCTCGATGTTTATCAATCACTTGTTTGACATGAGCGACGTAGCGCATGTCATTTGCGATGATAATGAGATCCTACAAGATGACGGTGAATCCAGCGTGGCGTTGGCTGAACCTGGGACTCACATAATAGAGACGTTTGAAGATACGGCGCTAGATCCACTTGATCAAACGCACGAGAAAGAAGCAGAAGAAATAGCAGAAATGTGCCGTAGCAGCACTGGCAATTCTTCTTTTTCTTTTCTTGTGGAAGAAATACCTAAAGAGACCAGAAAAGACGTAGTAGTCTGCATCGATGAAGATATACCATCGTGTACTGATAAGGTTTTGAAAATGGCGGAAGATTCAGGGACATCTAAGAATGCTTTACAGGTTCTAAATTAATTGCAAGTACCTACCTAGTTAATATTTAAAAAAAGCGTAAAATTTAATGACGTGTTAATAATTTCAGCAACCCGATGATTTGGAAGAAATAAAGGCTGAAAGTTCGGAGATCTATGAAAATGCTTATCTAACTTTAAATCGTGAGTAGCGGCAAAAATTGTTGAGTAAAGCTATTTGATTCGTAAAAGAAACCATGTCTCAAAAATCCTTACATACCCAAATACTAAACTAGGTACTACTAAATACGCACCTTAAAAGCTAGACATTACGGATTTAATTTTGGCATAATCCTAATTCATGAAATATTTACGTGTGTAGGTGATTACGACCAATGTTCCGATGAAGAGGGATTCCCAATACTCCAAGATCCAAAAGGGATGATAATGCAAGAAATAGAACTGCTAACTGCGGATACATCAGCAGATACCAACATCATACCTGAAGATGAACCCGATGAGGTACCTACGAAAAATACAAGAAACCCTTTTACTACGTGATAATTTACCGAAAATTAGGATCACCCTATCCTAAATGTAATCTTTGATAGCATCATTCTAGGACTAGACCCATCCTTATTTTTAGCATAATAAATTTAGCCCCATAATTATTCCATCGAATTTGGAATATATAGTACGACGGATGGTCCCAGTCTGGAACTGTGCGATTTACATATCTCGTCACATTTTAGGATCAAAACGCGCAAAAGGGAGGTTTGGCAGCAACTTCTGGGGTGTCGGCGAGCTCGCGCAAGAGCAACCTGGTCCGCAGATGTCGCCTCCAGGGTGCTCGGCTACTAGCCTGCCTCAGGGGCTGGTGGCGGCGCAAGACCCCTATAAAGCGCAAGGTGCCACAAAGATAACGTTGTATACTTATATAAATAAATAAATAATAATAAATAAATATCATGGGACAATGTCACACCAATTGACCTAGTCCCAATTTAAGCTCTAGGCTTGTATTATGGGTACTAGACAACGATATAAATACTTATATAGAGAAATATATACTTAAATACATAGTAAACATCCATGACTCAGGAACAAATATTCGCGCTCATCACACAAATATCTGCCCTTACCGGGATTTGAACCCAGGACCGCTAGCTTCGTAGGCAGGGTCACTACCAACTAGGCCAACTAAGAAGACAATATTCAATTCACACCTAGTCATCGCAGGTAACCTATTCTTGGGCTTGCGGTTATAATTTGTACTGGGATGATAGGTGTCAGGATTGACTTCTTATGTGTTCACTATAAGCATATAATATAAATGTTAAGTACGATATAGTTCTACGAGTGGGTTAGGGTGCTATTCAATGTCATTTTGAGTGATGGACGCTCCTTCGCGGATTGAAAACACACTGTCCAATTTTTCGGGATAAAAAGTAGCCTATTTGCTATTCCAGACTATACTCTATCTCTGAGCCAAATTTCACCCAGATACGCCGTTCTGCTGCGATTGAGTAACAAAAATCCGAGCTTTCACATTTCTAATATTTGTAAGAAGTAATTAGGTACGTGTATATTTATATGATTTCAATCGGGGTTTGAAATCTTGTACTCATAAGATTTAAGATACTTCATTTATTTACTTGAAACAGGCGTGATTTAATGTACCTATGTATGTATGTATAAGTTATAAAGATGTAATATTTTGACAAGTTGTGATCGTTGTCTCATGCTCATGAAGATATTATACTGGCGGCATGTTTCTCGCTAGAATGAAAAGCAAATAAGTAAATAATTACCTGATTTGCGGCTGTATCTGTGGGTACTGTTACTCAATGCTCCAATTAATTCTGTACAATTATAAAAAGTAAAATTGTTTTTTTTTTAATTGCATCAATATGTGCCTATGCCTATGTGCGTGCTGTTATTGTATGTGGCGATCAATACAGAAATATTTTTATCTATTGTTTTGTATGTGTGTTGCTAAAACGGTTAAAATGCTTAATGGGTACTCTTGGTTGGTTGGAGATGAAGAGTCACTGTAGGCACTCTGCCTCTAGAAAATATAGTACTCTAACTGCCGCACTCAGAGACAATTAAATTTAATGCTTGACTAACGTTGATGCTGTCACTTTCTTTGCTATAGCAATAGAATAAGGCAACACGTCACTAAGAAATCATTAAATTTAATTGATGTCTCTGAGTGCGGCAGTAAGTAGTAAGTCAACACTTGGTGGATTGCAGGAGCCTCGGGTCAGTACCTCCAGACACGGCCTGTACCCCATGTCTCCATGCGCGCGGCGTCGCTCTTCCAGCCTCCTGGAGGCGCGGTCCCCAGGGCCTGCCCGCGTGGCCTGGAAGTTCAACACCATCAACGAGGCTCTCGTCAACTCCTCGGTCTGGAAGGAGTACCTCTACGTCTGAAACCAGACCTAAAACCGCGGATGTGTTGTGATTTAATTCTTATTTAATTTTTAGGGCCTGTTGTTATTGTTATTTATACGTATTTGAAATAAATATTCGAGTTTATTAATGCTTTTTTGAGATGTACAAGCGCGGAACTATAGTTTTTGTTAAATATGAATTCGATTTGTTTATCGTTTCTGTTAGGTAATGTTAGACGCTATAAGTGATTCAACAATTACTTTCAGAAGTTTTGCTTAGCGACAACACCTAATAGAGACACCGAGAGCGACCAGGTACGCTGTCGAACACCTCGATTTCCGAAAGAGATCCGATCGAAATAGTTATCGTAAATGTAGATTTATCATTGGAATAGGCAGGAGCTGCGGCCGGCGGGGACGGCGTTACTCTTTTCGTCTCACTCTTACTGGTGGAAGCGGCACAAGCGGCGTCGGACCGACTTCGCTAAAATTAGATCGGTCGCGGATTCCTGGGCTAAATCTCAAATATCCAGACGGGTGCGCCATCTAAGCCAGTTAAAACAGTCCCGCGAAAAGTCGCCGAGCCCCACTTCTTGTCTGAACGTTCACCAGTGAAGACCGGGAGGGAACCAACTAACACCACACAAAATGGTGAGTCACTCCTGACGTCAGTGAAATTGTGATAAGGAGTACAGTGTGGAAATGGAGTGTTAGCTTACTTAGTGATATCCGACGCGCGTTCGATCCTCTACAGGCATATTCCGCAGACCGGAAGCTTTTCAGACTCGTGAAGGATCAGCCTATTACAACTATTAAAATCAGTGTAGTGCTTGAACAGTGAAAGAATATGGTATCGTATACTTGCCAATAACACAAAATCTCAAGCTCTGACGCTGCCACACTAATCCAACACATAGCATGACACCATAATACACGAAAAGTAACGAAATGTTTTTCGTCATTTTCAGAGCGACCTCAGCAAGAACGACATTGACAGTGAGTATTCTTATTCCTTTACTTTTTTTACAGTTCTTACAGTTCATGAAGTGGACATTTTTTAAGGCCTACGTGATCATAAACCCTACAGAACATTCACCATTACTTGTAATAATCACCTTTATAAGATAGATAGCCCATTACGAATGGTTGTTCCGGTTAATCAGTATGTACCCCAACAAGAAAACTAGTTTCGAAACTAAACATTGATCGTGTCATTGAGTCAGAAGTTTCGCAGGTGTAATATATATATGGTATGGTGATGTACGGTTAAAAACAGACTTGGGCAGTTTTAAAACATGAATGATTTTTCGACGCAAGATGAATGTAACGCGAGCGAACGTAGCATCTAAGTATAGCGTTCCTCTTATAAGGTTCGCGTAATCGCGTTGCTAAGAGATGTCGGCGGCATTGGCGCGGCCACGCTGCGCAAGCGCTGCGCTCTATATTTAGCCCCCGCCCACGTGACGCGCCCCGCCCGCCCAAACAGAGAAACTCTCAAATTTCACTGCAACCGTGCGTTGTTATTCGCCGCGATCCATAACGATACCAGCGTCTTCGCATACCGAGATATAAGCGTCATTAATATTGACATTTTTATCAATATTTACTGTCATTATCAAGGTCACCGTCTGATATGAAATCAGCTGATCGTATGCACCGGGATATGAGGTTATACCAAGAATTATGACTTAATACTTAATACTTTTTTTATAATATTGGATAGGTAGCGAATAGGAACATTATTAAGGACTTTTTCTCTGAAGGCTTCTGGATGGCTGCTTTTCAAAACTATGCAATTTTCACTTGAAAAGTTTCGTTTAGACATTTCTATAATGCAATCATAGCAGCTCGTTAAAACATATTAGGCACCTACTTATAATTAAAATAAAGTTTCTAAAATAAATAAACAGGACATCAAATTATGATCACATATAATTTCATCTAAATTATCAGAAATCTAAATTATCTACATCAACATAAATAATTGACAGTGTCACACAAATTCGTATGTATATTTTGTAGCAGCAGCAGCGATTGAAGCTCTAGGCTTGGACTATGGGTACTATACCACGGTAAACTTAGAAAGATAGAAAAAATACAAGACTTAGGAACAAATACTCGCACTGATCACACAAATAACTGCCCTTACCGGTATGTGAACCCGGAACTGCTAGTTAACTAGGCTTTATACATTGAATCTTCTTCATAAAAATAAAGTTATTCTCCCAACAAAATAAAAATCATTGAATTTAGTATACCTAAGAGAACCAACGGTCACTGTGTTTTGATAATCCACAATAATATTCGAAATGGAAGTAACTTTGTCCGTTTGTTTCGCTTTTGCGGTTAAACCACTGAACTGACTTCGATGATATTTGGTGTGATGATAGCTTGAATCCCGAGGAAGGACGTAAGGTAAATTTTTCCGCGAGTAGCGTTTTTCTCTACGCGGACAGAGTCGTGGGCAAAAGCTATTTATAAATATAGCTATCAATTAAATCTCTGATTTGAAGAACTGAATGGAGATTTAACAAAAGAAACGGCGAGTTAGTTGGCTGGCGCCGGAATTGGGACAGCAGCAGTTCGATTTAAAATTAGATCGTGACTCAGTGAGTCCAAAGCAAACATCGAAACTAGCGAGAAAAGAAAATATTTTCGGCGAAGAATTCCCGCCCACGCGCATTTGATGACGGTACCTACCTGGATACGAACTACAATAGATCTTCTAGAAACTTGTACCTACAGTTATACTAGATAAGTACTTCTAGTTTTCGGTAATATCCGCTTAACTATGAAACACGGGTAACTATACGCTGTTCTGATGCTATTTGCCTAGAGCTTAGTTTAGGACTAGGTCAATTTGCGTGAGATTGTTTCCTGATATTTATTTATTTATTGTGGGTACTGCAAATGATGATGTATAAGATATCAAACGTATTTCTATGACATAAATGCACTGGAATTCAACTTACGAACGCCATCTTGAGATCCAATTTAAAGGAACAAATAGATCGTAGCTAGAAACGTAGCTTATGTTTATCAAAATTTTATAATTTATTATATTATTGTAAGCGGTATTTTTATATTTTTTATAATTTATAAAAAAAACTTTCCCTATACTGGTAGTGGTATTACTTGCCCAATTTCATAGTTCTAGATCAGCGGAAAATACCCTATGAATTTTGATTCCCTTTAATGTCGAAATATACGTTTTTTGCGGCATAAAAGCCCATATCTTTTTTTACGTTAACATAGAAGTTTAATTTTTTCACAGCTTTAGGAAACTGTAGACTTGAGTATATGATTTTAATTTCAACTCGATACCACCACGCGTTCCGTAGATAAAGGGTCTTGACAGACGGACAGACACATGGACAACAAAGTGATAAGTGATAAGGGTTCTGTTTTTTCCTTTTGAGGTACGGAACACTAAAAAATTAAAACCTTAAAATACATTTAATAGAAACAGAAGAGGAGGCCCAAGAAGCGTTGAAGGAAATCAGATAGATAGTTTAAATTGGAGCAATCTTTACTCATAAGTAATATGATAATATCACATTAATTTATTTCCCAATTTTGTTAAGGTCGACACGAACAAACAAACAAAAAGAAAAACAATAGTTTTTATTAATTATTAAAAATAATTATGCTTCTGAGGAAATAAAAAAAACGAATAAAAAAAATAGCCTGTAATCACACATAACTCTAAAAGACTTTACCCACGAACTTCAACCACACTCTTTCAAAATGACGCCACATGGTAATCACGATTTCACGATACAGTCGACTACAAAGAGATGACTCCATTATAATGCAATAAGATGAAAAAGTGTATACATCTGTTTGTAGTCGACTGTACCTACTAATAATCGTGCATTATCATCAACAAAGTATAGTTCGTCGATGGCATTTTTAACATATACATGGTGTTCACAGGGGCATCTTTCGCCTTCTCCATCTACGACTTTGATGGCAGCGGCAAGGTGGACGCGTTCCATCTCGGCGATGTGCTGAGGGCGCTCAACTCCAACCCCATCCTGGCTACCATCGAGAAGCTCGGCGGCACCAAAAAGAAGGGCGAGAAGATGCTCTCAGTAATTATCCAATATTTTGTTACTAGTATCTGTAGCCTTTAACGAGTGTGTCCTACCAGTTATGATATACGGAGTCGAGACGTGGACACTGATGGTGCGATTGGTTCACCAATGAGAGGTTGCTCAGCGGGCTATAGAGAGGTATATGCTTGTAGTTTCTCTGAAGGATGGAATCCGAAACGTGGTTGTCTGACTGAGAACCAAAGTTATCGATATAGCCCAAAGGTTAAGCAAGCTGAAGTGGCAGTGGGCCGATCCCATCTGTCGCAGAACCGACAACCGCTGGGGTGGACGAAATAATAATCTTAGCTGAGTAAATTAGGCAAGGTAAATTAGGGTTATAGAAAGATAATATAAATAGGTAGTGAGTTTGCTTCATGACGTGTTTGTTAATTCCAGCTTGAAGAGTTCCTTCCCATCTACAGCCAAGCAAAGAAAGACAAAGACCAGGGATGCTACGAGGACTTCCTGGAGTGTCTCAAGCTGTACGACAAGGCTGAGAACGGCATGATGCTGGGTGCTGAGCTGACACACTCACTTCTTGCGTTAGGTATGACAGTGGGCAAAAAATCGATTTTGCTTCGAGCGAAAGACATTGAGCAAAATTTGATTTTGCTGCGAGAGTGAGACAAAGTCATTTTTAATAAAAAATAATAATTTTGGACCTAGGTCAAAATGGGTGGATGGCTGGGTCGGTATATACATGTTGTTTAGTTTTTACTACGCATTGCTGAGGTTAGTTGTATTTGTAGCTCGAGATCAAAGTTATTTGCATCTCCTGTCTTTGAATTGAATCCCTCGCTGCACTCCGGATTTTATATCCTAGAATCACTATCGTGATTCACTTATAAAATCCTTCGCACACTCGGCATTCAAATCAACATTCTCAGTAAAACCAACTTTGCTCTCTTGTTGCACAAATAACTAGTCTATAATTATTATATGCAAGGTTAATAATCCAACCTTGTAGTGAAATAGAGTCGATGAAATAATTTGGACTCGAAACTATAGATATTAACGACAAAAACATGGAACGTGGCTCGTTGCCAGATTTATAACATGCATTAGGGAATCCAATTGGAATTGAGTCTTCCATCGTGTTGGGCTAGAAGCTTTTTATGTTTGATGCATTCAGTCAAGGTTAAGTTAGTAATTTATTAGTGCTTTTTATTAACCTGCAATATATGTGTGTATGTATTTATATGCCTAAGTATGTATGTCGAGTCAAATCTTGGAAGGAAGATTGGAACCACTTCCCGGGGATCGATTGAGCTGAAATTTGGTAATTTCGGTGAACATTGAGCTGGTCTGATGATGGAGACGTAGGGTGTTCATAGAAAATTCCTAAATTGCACATAATAAAACCGTCGTTTTAGGGCTAGTTAGGTTTTTTAAAAAGAAAAATGATACTAACAATATAATTACCTATTTACCAGGCGAGAAGTTGGATGACCATCAAGTCGATGAAGTTGTAAAGGACTGCATGGACCCTGAAGATGATGACGGCATGATCCTTTATGCTCGTGAGTATTCTTAAATGTTGTCTTAAATCTAGATTTGTACCATTGTAGACTCATAACATAAATCACTACTGTGTAAGAAAGAATCAATTAGATCTTGCATTTTTTTAAACTAAGTGTAAATAAAGACTGGATCTTGATTTTTGTAGATAAAAATGCACATTATTTAGCAATCTAATTTTGTGTTTGAGAATGTTTTCTGATTTACACAACCACCACACTGTTAGATATGCATTCCTACTCGTATATAGGGTGTTATCGTTCCGTGGCCAAGTTTTCTGATATCTGTTATATTTACGGAACAATCGCCTGGCCACACTTAACGGTTACACCCTGTATATGAAATAAATCCCTCTCCTATTTTGCAACTCGTAGTTTTGTGGATATCTCATTTGTTCCATGGAATAACAAGTTTCGTTCATACTGAGCAATAGCGCCACTTCAATACAAAATTTGCAGCTTCATTGAACAAATGGAATATACCCGTACTTTTGAGGTCAAGAAAGATTCCACCAGGATGGAACTTTATTTTTAGCCATACTTTTGATGAGTATTTAGCATGAGTAGTTTCGTGCCATGCGTGTGTGCCCCCGTTGACCTTTTATCCATTTACAGCATTCCTGAAGAAGGTGATGGCGTAGAAGATTCTCATCTGGTCATATCTTTAGTTATAAGATCGTAAGTGAATAGATTTGTTGGGTGTCGTTGGCTATAGCTGCTCTTCGATCTTGCTTTGCTGCGATTTTAAACTTAACTTTTACAATGGTTTCAATGTGAAATCCATATTTGACATAAGGTAAGGTTATTGTTTTATTAATTCGAAGGTAGCCACTTACTGGTGGTCGCTACTTCTATCTTCTTTTTACTTTATCCTTCAAACTGCTTTTAATTATTATCTACTTCTGATTTCGCAATTTAATCTGCGTCGCTATTGCCTATCGCACTCGCAATCGCAATTGGCTTCAAAATGGAACAATTGTTTTCATTTAGTTTGAAGACTTGCCTTCGACTTTTAAAATGAAAACGATTGCGATTGTGAGTTCGTTTGACAATAGCCCCCCAGATTTTATTAATTTACTATTGACACTATCGTTTTTATAATCTGAATTGAACTTGAGCTGTCTTTATGTGTGTCGCCATAACGTTACAAGATTCATTTCACGTTCACGTAATTCATTTCCTGGCTTAATAATACGTTCATTTGTTTATGGATTCGTGTTTACTTAGGGTTTTGTGGTTTCAGCTTTCCTTCGAAAAATGTGCGACGGATGGGGCTCCAAAGCTGATGAGGGAGAAGCGCCCGCGGAGGGCTAGTGCGTGCGCGACGCTCGCGCCTACCTCGCCGTCTCACCAACAACACCCCGTATCTCAACATCTCAACATCTCGGATACGGACTCACCTCCCCTTTTTTATACGAGCAACACCTACCAAATTGTACAACTTGTAACAACTGTCTGTACATACTAAAGTAAGATTAAATTACTGTAAAACACGTTGTACGTGTCTTTTAAATTTATTATTATTTATTAAGTACGTTTATAATGAATCAAACACAAAAGCCGTAAATAATTTTATAATAAACTGTTAAATGTTCAGCTTTTTGTTATCTTCAATTATTTTTGGTGATTTTGTAATACTTGAGTTCAGTTTCTATAGAGAACAACTTTCCAATAGTCACCGTAATTTTAGCATAGCGTACACACACGTACTTTTTCTGCAATCCTATCCTATCCCGATCAAGGCTTCTATCCTACAGGGCAAAAACCATATTGTCTGTGACGTGTTATCGTCATACATCGTTATCGCGGGAGCAAAAACGATTTGACAGTAGTCAAAGATTATGACAAATAGGCAATAACAGAAGTGACACTCGTATCGAGAAACGTTTATACCTACGAGTTCAAAATGTATCATATTATTTCAAATGTCTTACCTCCGTATTTGACTTGATTAGTAGTACATATTTAAAGAGATTAGATACGCAATCCTTACCTCAACCTCTTCAGTCACTTTTCCTGCTACTTTAGACATTAATTGTCATTCTTGATTGATTTGATATGTACAAAAAGATACAAAAATATATCTAAATTAAATATGAAATATATTTAAAGAAATTGAACTAGTACTGGACAAAAATATTTGACTTTTATATTATTTTATTAAATCTGACACGTTGACTTATAAAAGCGTTTACAAATTGTAAGACAAGTGTAATTGACTGTTTCCAGCGAAAATTTCGTGCAAGATATGAATAACTTCTTAGAGGCTTAGAGTGTATAGGCAGAATATTCCGTTTATACTGAACCGACCATCTGTTATATCTGTTAATAGATTTGTTTTTGCTCCCGCGATAACGATGTATGGTTATCGTATTGTAAACGTTTTCATAGCTAGTATTTACTTACCAGTATCTAATGGCGGCCTAGTTAAAAACAATACGACAACACGTCAAAAGCAATGTAGTTTTACCGTGCTAAATAGGGTTAGTTCCCGATTCGCCGGATTCTTGTTTCGTCGGATTCCTGTTTCGGAATTTCTTATATACAATATGCGCCAGTCAGAACTCTTCCCTCAAGAATCCGGCGAAACAAGAATCCGACGAAACAAGAATCCGGCGAATCGGGAACTAACCCTAAATAGAGGCCAAGTGCTATCTCTCGGTCGCTTCTAAACAAAGGCATACGTAAAAAAACGGAAACAAAATATTAAAGAATTGCATTAAGTTTTTTTATCTATCCACTATATTTTTAGAGCACCCTTGTCAATTGACTATACGTAATGCTCAAAATAAAGGCTGGTAAGATAAATCAAGTCAAATATACTCAGTGGCAAAATAAACGGGTCCGAGTGCGATTTTCATACTAAAAAGTCTATTTCGAAGACTTGGTTCCTCGCCACCCGTGGACCCACTTCTTTGTCCCACCACCGCATAAAAAGTGGCACCCAGGTTTGACCATCCAATTTTAATTGTGATACCAAAAGTAGGTAGGTTAGGTTCGTTAGGTATCTACAGGTGCCCGAAGGGAAAACCGTCCTGAGATAGGAGCCCTTGGGCGCGGCTCCGTCAAAGACAAAACGGAGTGTGACCCACGGGTAATGGCCATAACGTTATGTTGGAAATACGATGACATGCCAAATAGTTTTATTTAGTAGAATAGGGCCCAGGTTTCTAATCATAGATTTGATTCACCTTGATGATGAACTCTAGATGAATTAAGTCTAAACGGAACTCACGTTAACACGTTGACAGTCCCCATACAAAATGTGTCACTTTCCTCGTCATAAGTGCGTACAAACAGCCACACACTTAACTGCCCATTAAAGACAGAAGTGAGAAAATGTAGAACGAGATAAATATATATTTTACATAAGAATGTCATGTGCACGACAGAGACAGTTTCTCTCTGTTTATCTTCATTGGTCACTTCAGCTGTGTGGGCGATTGTACCTGGTCATTTCTTAGTGACCCATACGTAGGGCTCGGACTTATGGAGCTAGTTCATCGTGACCCATATATGGGGCACTGGACTGAGGTGTTAAAATACACTCGCACTTCAATTCAACTTTGGAAGAGCGAGGCCTTTAAAACGCATAGGTTTGAACGTAGCCCCTGAAAAGGACATGAGATGTTACTCGTTCGTTAATACCAGCTAAGTTCCACAACCTCTCAACTCGCGTTACTCTATTTCATTCCCTGGTGGATCGAGATGAACCCACCAATATGCATTTCTTACAAGGCTATCTACAATTTCACTCTGCATCAAAGTTTTCACCTGAGAGCCGTTATGTTATTATGATAAACTGATCTCGAATGAGAAGCTCAAAGTAATGCTCTTTACGTTAATGCTCATCTCAAGCTGCGTCGAAAATAACAGTTTTCTTTGGTTTGACTTTTATTGGGACGGGCATCTATGCTAAGATGTGCCTTCCCTAAATCTAACATTGGCGAAATCAAAGTGGCTACTCAAATGATGGTGGCCTATAGAAAACTGTTATTACGAACGTGTCTTGAGACGGGTATCTCACACAAGGTCAGTTTATTAACACGTACACGATGTAACTTTAGCAGTAGTGGATCCAGGCAGGCTATTGGGTTCAAGCCTACCACCAAGAGGCAGTGTTTGCATTGTTGAGTTCCCGTGTGGGGATAAGACAATCGGTAAAATTACTAGCTTAGAGGCATTCCATCTTAATCCTCAGGTTCTCAATGCATTTGCGGTCTTGGGATTACAGTTTTAAGATTGTAGTCTTGAGGTAAAATGCAAGTATTAAATAAGTAAATCCTTTATTGCACACAAAGATATCGTTATTCAAATTAACACTTATATGATTATAAATTATGTACATAGACAAACTTATCTTATAAATGACTATGGGTCACAAATGGTCACAATTCCCACTTACCATCAGGTGATCTGAGGTCACGTTCGCCTTCTCGATGTCATAAAAAAAGCCCTGCCCCCAAAAGCATCCGAGTCTTTGCGTGACAAATCTTAAATTAACCTACCAAAATGTACCATTAGCAGGGTTAAACCCTTACAATCCTTTAAACCAAAACCTTAATCCGCTTCTGAACTCGAGGGTTGGAACAGAACAAGCAAGTAGGTAGTGGGCGTTTGACCTTCTCCCTTGACGGTATAATTTAGGGATTATCAGTTAGGTACCTCGAGTTATTCTTATGCTACAATTATCAAATCAAGGCAATTACTGAATAATCGAGTCACGCAACTATAAAACCACAATCCCATTTTGCTTTTCAACACCGAATCTTCGTAACTTTATTTTGCTATTTAAATTATTTAGGCGCATCATTGTTGACGATTTTTTCTTTCAAAACGCCGTGTAGAAAGAACGAGAAAGTAATTATTTCGATAATCTCTCGACGACGCGGTAGCCTAGTCGGTAGTGTAGTGACCCTGCCTACGAAGCTAGCGGTCCCGGGTTCGATCCCCGGTACGGGCATATATTTGAGTGATGAGCGCGAATATTTGTTCCTGAGTCTTGGGTGTTTTCTATGTATTTAAGTATTGTATTTATTATATAAGAAAGTTTATCGTTGCCTAGTACCCATAGTACAAGCCTAGAGCTTAGTTTGGGGCTTGGTCAATTTGTGTGAGATTGTCCACTGATATTTATTTATTTATTATTTATAATCTTTTTTTTAAATGGTCGTGTTTTTATAGCCGAAACCTATATTCAAACCGCGGACAGATAGGCTTACTTCGGATTAAAGTTTGACACATTTTATATGGGCAAATGTCAAGTTTTAACCTGAAGTAATCCTTATCTATCCACGATTTGAATACCTATAGGTATGCCCTTATTAATAAACGTGGAGTAACTGTGGGGTAGCTAAACCATGTTTTATCCTTATCTGTCATTGTGACATTTGAATATGACAGATAAGGACAAAGCATGGTTTAGCTACTCGACGGTTACTCCACGTTTATTAATAAGGGCAATAGGGTTTGGCCGTTAGGCGTTAACCACTTTGTCGTTCCAGTCACAAGTCACGATGTAATGCACAAGTTCAAAAAAGGAACGAGTTAATTCTAGGTCGAATCGGGGTTTTAATTTGCGATTGTACTTTCATTTAACTTGCTAATCCATTGCTGTTCTAAAGAAGGACCAAGATTAACAACATCATCATCATTATCATTCATTGTTAAAATAGTTCACCTACATTCATTTACCGTCATCATTTCAGCCCACATTCGAGCATCGCATGGTAAAGGCGTCTACTCTGCCCTGCAGAGCCTAAACCGCAGTAAGTGCAAAAAGTTCATTTCGAGAAAACGTAAAAAATGTCTATGAAAAGTAATTTTTCTACCTTTCTAATGTTTTTTGTGTTAATGATTGACTTTCAATCAGTAACTGGTCATTCTTCTTAAACCGCAATTTGCTGCCAAATCCTTGTAATAAAGAGGGTTTAAATATTTCATAGTTTTACATTATCTTATAGTTCACCTCATGATAAATTATAATTAAGTACGAGGTTATGTCAGAATTTGTTTCGAGAAATCTATAATAAGGTAAGAATTAAATAAGGTACTTATACGCATTTGTTTTTCTATGAAAGCCAGCAGGTCATTATATTATTCCTAAAATCTATTTACCCGAGTCAGTGATACACCGCGGTGCTTAACTGGGCAATGCCCGTTGGAAGGGGTCGTTGCCAAATCCTCCCTCGCACTCGCCAAAGAAAATGGCGCGGAAATGTTTTGCCGGCATCAATACAAAGTGTTCGGAATCGTTCGGCTCCGCTCGGCCAAACTCGTTGCTTGCCGGGAAAATGAAGCTGCGGGCTGGTGTTGCCAATAATCGTGAATGGTAAATATCCTTGGAATTAGGGGAATGTAGGATTCCAAACTAGCTTATAGTTAAAATTGGCTTACTTTAACGTTTTTGAAGGCAGTAGTTACTTTGGACGTTATTAGTCCACCTGCATACAATATTAGATACGGTTTCTGAAGAACGTTTCATTCTTTGTTTATTTCGTGAAGTAAACTTCTTTTACACCTAGAAATAGTACGTAATTGTAGTGTAGTAGTAGTATTTGTTTCTTCATATATAGTATTGCCGAAAAATTTAATAAAGGCTACACATCCGCTCGTAATTACAATTTATTACGAGGTGAAGTATAAATAAATAAATATATTAAGAAGTATTTAACAATTACGAACTGGGTTTTACTGCTGGGCTCCAAGAAAAACGCTTAGCCTAGTTTGGGATATATCGGATATTTTCTTGTATGTTCTTGTGCTTAGTTAATCAATAAACTTAATACTTACTTATTTCTATCTTTATCATATCTTTATATTGAATTAAGTAATTATTGATACAAAAGTCTCCATTTTCATTATATTAATACTTTATCGTTTAAACAATGCGATATCTACCAAATAGTCTTAGGTATGTAACCTATCTTAGTTAGTAATTGATACTGTAAATAGTAATTAACTCATTTACTTTACTAACTTTTTAGTGTAAGCACTCGTCTTAAAAAAGCAAACCAAAAAAAAGCTTGCCCTTTCCCCTTCAATATCGTGTAGGGTTTTCCTCGTTCCCCGGCTGGCAACACAGTTTCAGTCCCGCGAGTCTCAGGCTTGTGTTTATCTTCGTCGCGCGCGAACGTCTGTGTGCGTGATCTGATTACTCGTGATAACGTGTTTACCTGGACCTGCCCGCTGTTTACAGGTAAATTAAAATATACTACTTGCATTTTCAACTTTAAATAATACCTATGTGGGATGTGATATTCAGTGAAATGTCAAAATTGTATGAAGTATTAATTTCGCGCTACGAGATCAAAGAAAGCTAGAAAATCTGGGCACATAGGTAATAAAAATCGGATTGATTTTTAAATTACTTACTGCTTTTGTAATGCAAACGGACGATACTTCAGTGATGCCACGGCTCGTTATGTCAGACAAGATAATTAATCTAGGCAAAGATGAAATAAACAACTGCACAACACTGCATCTTCCTAGTATATTTATAGTGCCAATATTTTAATAAAAAATGCGATATTGTTATATTTAGATTATAATCTTAAAGCACGGAAATTGAATTTCCGGCCGGCTCCCCCATTTTACCAAAGAACAATGCACCCCAGGGATGGTTCTGGAAAGTTTATCTGCAAATATCAACCCAACGTAGCATCTTTATGTCACTCTCTTGCTTGCGTTAGTTTCATACTCAGGTTGTATATTGTTTGCTTATTTAATCTCTAACATTGAAGTAGATCACACACGTAGCGGATTAACTAGGTAGATAGGTACATATTATCAGTTGGATACTGTTTAACCTTTTGAACGCCGTACGTCAAATACAAAATGCGTCACTCACACGCCAAACATGTTTGCTATGCTAAGCAAATTACAACTTAATCCATACGAAACAAAGTCTCTTTTAATCTCTAACTTGTGTCGGCTGTGGCCGTCGGTGGCAACAGTGGCACGACTTTCAGTTGTCGGCCAGAGCCGACTGTGGCGTTCAAAAGGTTAATGCGTTAGGGACGTTAAGGTTATATGAGTACAGCTACTGCTACAAATTGTCAGATGGAACTTTTTTACCCGACTGCCAAAGGAGGAGGGTACCGTAACCTCGGGTTACTTTAACCCTAGTAGGTTACATTGCCCACCCTTAAAAGTATAACTATTTCAGTGGTAATCATCTTAAATTATTAAAATAATTTTAGAACTATGTAAGTAGCTTGGTTCTGATCTAACATTTAATGGAATAATTAAATTTTAACGATGGTTTTTAGGGTGGGCAATGTTACCCCCTAGGGCTAAAGTTACCCGAGGTTACGATAATGTGTTTATCAGTCTATACATATATGTATGTTTGTTCCTTTGTGGCGCCTACAAACTAAATGCATGGACCGATTTTTATGATTCTTGTGTCACTCGATTCGTTTTAATCTTGCGAGTGTCACTAAAGATATGACAGTAATAAAAAAAATGGCGGCAAACAGACGCCATTTATTTAATTTTTTTAACGAATTATGACAAGTGGGGTATCATTCAATAGTTATTTCAATGTCATCTTTAGGTTTCTTCAATCATTTTGATCGATTATTTAGGATTTATAACGATTTAGAGTTGGCTAGCAACAACAGTCGGGTTTTCTACAGCTTGCTTTTTGTTATTATTAAAAAAACATGCCTGTAAAGTTTTTTCTCAAGCCCGATTTAGACCAAGCGAATGAACAAGAATTCTATGCATTATCTTTTACGTTTTCTCTGTAAAAATAAAGACAAAACATGTTCAAAGCCTACCTTCTAAAAAAAAATTGTTCATTATTTACTTAGAAAATAATTAAACAAATTTCTGCTAATGGCTAAAAAGCTTAAACGCCAGAAGGTCTGTTCGACGTCACAGCTAATGCTACGTAAAGCGGTTATGAATAAAATGACGTCTTTTCGACCAATAGTCCGAAGCTGGTAGGTAGGTAGCAAAATACTGACAATATTCAAAAAAAATCGTCAGTAAATAATGGACTAAAATATTGAAAAACAAATTGTATGCTTCTGAGACAAAACTTGTTAAACAAACAAAACACCGTTTAAAACTTTAAAGTTGACAATTCGGGATGATTACTTTTTTAAGTGACTTCTTCCACGTTACCAGTGCTATAGATTTTTTCTCAATTACGAACATTATCAACTGAAATAATTTTAAGTTTCAGGAATAGTTCAGGAAATATAATTTGGCCGTCTGTTACCTACTTTGCGATATTTTTTTCTGCTTAAGACTTACCGGACCTGACCTTAACTTTAACCTTACAACCCACTGTGCTGTTTGAAGAATGAGGGCATTTTTACGATTAACTTTTTTTTGATAGGTATTAACAAAAATATTTTGTGAAGATTACACACGGCTAATTCATATAACATTTACTGTAGGATTTAAACTATACATACATACATACATAAACTCACGCCTTCATTCCCAGAGTGGGGTAGGCAGTAAATCTAAGTCCTTGCTTAAATATCCTGCTTCCCTTTTTTTCTTCTATTTGGACTTGTATAGCTATCTGTACAGTTTACATTTGAAATCATCTAATGAGTGGCATCATTGTTTTTATAATCCGGTTGCGTCACAAAAAAAAAATTTTTTTTTCATTGTAATTTTCACAACGATACGGACGCACTGCTTAGCACTGCACTGTCCATAGTTTTCATTAAATTGTTAAGCCGGCATGGCACACTTCTATAATGACAGCGACAATTCACGAGAAGGAAATTTTGTCGAAATCAATCTTTGGCTTACTGGAACAGGGTTTAACGTTAAACTCCTCGACCGTAATAGATTAGACGTCGTTTCAATCTTTTTCGTGGTAAAAGAAAACAGTTCTAATTAAATTAAACACTTTGTAATACGTACAGATTGTTTTAATTTGTATTTTTTCTTTACGAAAGGGTAAAATAAAACATTGCTTCCAGCTTTTCACATGTGCGTCCGTTAGTTACGTAGGCCCTCTAGAAATATTTTGAAATAGTGTCTTTTTTTAATGACAGTTAAACGATGGGCCACCTGATGGTACCTAAATGGGATTTGAGACCCAAAGACATTTGCATTCTCAAGATTACAATCTCAAAACTGCAGCCCTAAGACCGCTAATGCGTTGCCAATCCTTAGGACTAAGGCCCTGTTCCCTTACGCTGCAGCGCTGGACCGGGGGATTTGCCGGCTGCCGGAAAGGCTGTACAATTTATATGAAGCTGTTCACATTATGCAGGACCCGGCTGGGTACAAATGGATCCGGCAAAATTGCCGGTCCGGCGTAGTGGGAACAGGGCCTAAGATGTGATTGATGCCTCTGTGCTAGTAATTTCAGTATTGTACATATGTGATAATTTATGGAAGGGTAGTTATAATAATAAGTGTCATGATGTCAGGTGCAAGAGGCTGCGATGGCAGAGGTCAAGCACGAGGCCGGCAAGATGGTGGATAAACACAACACAGGTATGTGCCACGTATATGTATACATATATTTATATTAACTGCATGGAGTATTTCTTAAGTTTCATTACCGTTTATTTCGCAATGTTGACAACCAGTTGCGAAAAAGATCATTAGCACTAATGGTCCCATAGGATACCTTCTGTCACTTGCTGATTCGTCAAGTTGCTAAATGACAGAACGTGATTTGATGTGACATTAAAAATAAAGTATGTTCAACTGGGTATGATCTAGCCCGACATCATTTTAGGGATCTCTTTTGACTTGGATTCCATGAACGCAGTTCGGCACGCATTCCACAAAAGTTGCCACAGAAAGTCATACTTTTTTTGTCTAATCCATAAGTAAGTAATGGTATTAATTTGTTATAGAAATCATTTGATTTATTTTCAGCTTTAACTTGATAAAATATACAAATGTGGCATACATTTTTAGTATGCTTTGTAATTACACTAATTAAATTACTATTTAGCAATATGACACACACCCATAAAACAAAATACTCAAAAGCGATTTTTATTTTGTCTAATCCATAAATATGTTATGGTATTAATTTGTTATAGAAATAATTTGATTTATTTTCAGACTTAACTTGATAAAATATACATATGTGGCATACATTTTTAGCATGCTTTGCAATTACACTAATTAAATTACTATTTAGCAATATGACACACAGCCATAAAACAAAATAGTAAAATATTGAAAAGCGATTTTTATTTTGTGTAAGTAGCCAAAATTAATAACATTTGTTGCATTCAATTAGTACGTCATTGTCAATAACGAATGTTATGAACTTAGTCTCTTTTATTTGTTTGAGTAAATCGTAAAGTATTTTAAACTTTACGCTATGACGACAAGGTACAAAGTGATACTTTAATTAATACGTTGTCTACCACAATACACCTTAAGCAAACATTTACATAAAATAATAAATCTTGCAATAACAATGAACATGTTTGCAAATATTGTTATCATAAATTTCACGGCATCAGTCATATCCCGTATGGTCTAGTGGCTAGGATACCTGGCTTTCACCCAGGAGGCTCGGGTTCGATTCCCGGTACGGGAAAATTTTGTATTTTGTATTTGTTTTTATTCAATCTTTAGCCCCATATTATATGCTCAATTTTAATCTGTAATTATGTTTTTTTTTAAAATAAATTAAATGGAAATTTAACCTTTATACAGTTATGCTACGTAAAATTGATAAGGCCAAGTGCGAGTTGAATTCGCGTGGAGATTTTTTTTTAATTTCTTTTTTGTTGAAAGAATTCTTTCAGGTTTTCCTGTAATCTACTATATTTTGTAGCAATGAACCATATTTTGTATTTTTTACAATAATAACAAAAATATATTTGAGATCCTCGTAATGAGCCCTTTCATTTGATATACTTATGACAAAGTAAGGTTAACAAATATATTTTTTAAATTTCCTAATATGTCCCCCGAAAAATGACACACAAATACATATGTGTTCCAAATTTCAACTCCGCATTCGGTCCAGTAGTTTCGGAGCAAATTGGCTGTGACAGACGGACAGACAGACAGACGCACGAGTGATCGTATAAGGGTTCCGTTCTTCATTTTTTGTACTGAACCTTAAAAATACCATCGACAACAGAAAATTATGGCGTTTGGGTTATCTGATTATTAAAGAAGCTCGATAGAATCCAAATATCTAATACTTTAAAATGCGTACATATAATAAAACACTCTTATAAAATGGATCTTTACACAAACGCACCGAAAGCGGAGGCTACCTATACTAAAAACGCCTCCGGCACGATATGGAAACGCTTTTTAGTATGGGAACTTAAGACAAATTCTACATTCCTATGATCGTTGCCGCACATTACCTCACACTGTGACAATGCGAACGTTACTAGAGTTAACTAAGTCGACCTAACACAATTATTTACGATAAGTAATAAGACAAATGGTGGTATCTCAGTCCAAACTCCTGCACCAAGTTCTACCTTATTACTAACAACAGTGGATTGATTCTGCTTTGGCTGTTGAATTTGAGATACCGCCTATTGGCTTATGAGGGCAGGGTCAGTCAGTTATACAATGATAAACGATAACTCTCTCGCTTAATATCGTCCCCGTTTCGTGTGATAGATACCTACCTACAATAGCCATGCATGCAACGCACAACGCGCAACGCGGGCAATTTATATGAGCCCCTACCATTATATACCCTTACAACGTACGTAAACGTATGCAGTAAATGTTCCTAGCTATACTTAATAAGTTAATAACAGAGTTTTTTTTAAAAACTTAAGTCTACTTGGCATTGTTTTTTTTACCACTAATGATTAGTTCTGTAAACACTGGTAGGAGTCACTGGATAATGAATTGTGAAGAGGTCTGAGGGAAACTTTTTCCCAGTTGTGGTAGAGAAACGCCTAGATAAGTAAGTAATAATAATTAATATTAACCTACTTAATATTCGTAATACGCGTAGAGGTCAGTAGGCTCCAAGAGCCAACAGTATTAGCGTTTTTCCATTCCATCGACTTTAAATGTATGGGATGACAAGTTGGTCACATGGTTTATCACAAAGAAACGCTAAATGCTAGCCAAACGGCCTCACGTACGATCGCCTATGGAATATCGAAACGCCCAAAAAGCGAACAGATCAGAAAAAGGTTATAGAATTTAGAAACCTATATTTGATCTTTAAAACTCAAAATTACTATTAAATATCCAAAGTGGGCCATCAGACCATTGCGTGGTAGTAGTGCACGGAGAGACGGCGAACCAAAAAAACTAGTAGTTTAGTATATTCATTCATCACAATAAATTGCTTTGCATGTCAAATAATTGGAAACTACATTAAGATCGTCAACATAAATACAAAAAATAAAATAATAACTAAGTAGTTAAGTACATAAAATGACAAACAAATAATAAGTATGTATGGATATATTCATCCACGGCGTATAATGGATTAGTAACCGCTTATCAAATACAAATAAACACTTATTGAAAAACAAAAATGTGTTACTTATGCCACGCATTCACGGTATCGCCGTTATCGCGGCATTATCAAGTTGATCACCTCCGCGATTTTATTGCAACAATGGAGCTATATTGAATATAGCTATTTTGAGCGACGATAATGCTAGATTAACTCCGTCATTTTCTCGACTTATTCGTGTCCCAAGGCTATGAAATATGGAAACTATTCCTAAGAAAAGCGCGACTAGTTTCGGCTAACTATTTTGAACTGTAGTAAACGTTTCATATTAAATACTTTTGAAAGTAAAATGCACATTGAATCTATTTTGCATAAAAAATACTTGAATTGTATTTACGAAAAGATCTTTACATTATCTACAGTTTAACCTTATCTATCAGATAAGAAAATCTTGCTTGGCAATAACATGCATTGCTCACTAATTGTAAGTACGTAATGTATTTTTAAATTGTATTTTAGGTATATGCCATTTTTATAAGTGGATGTTTTGTATATTTGTAAAACAGCTATTCTCCTATCCTATCTACACTCCACATTAGTTTTTCTAATTTCAAGACAATTTGTCAACTCTTTGCGACCGAACAAGGTTTAAAATGTATCTCGTACAGTTACAGACGGACAAACTTACAAAAGTACCTACAACGACACATTATAAGGGTTCAGTTTTCACCTCTCGGGGTAAGGAACCCAAACAGTAAGATACAACTTTTGAAATATCAAACTAATCATTAGATGTGCCGGTCGGTGTATGTTGACAGAACGCCAACTTCTCCGCAAATACTGCGTGTAGGCGGCATTCTAAATATTACACACTCGTACTCTATTGATTCTTTTATAAACACCTTTAAACTTTTACTTATTAAAAAACTTACTCAAACAACAAAAAGTACTACCTTCACGTTACTTATTAACAATACAGTTTTTTCATAGTTGACCTTCACTGCATTGCCAGAATCAATTTAAATTACAAATTCTATAATACTAATTTAAAATTCGTATGACAGGTACCTACCATATTCTTAGGGAACTTACCAATCATAATCACTGGAAGAGATCCTATATCATACATTTTGTACATTTACTGTATCGACCCTCAATACTCAATCATTTATTGCATTTGTGATGTATTTTTTGTTTGTTTTTATAAATATGTTTAGTTATTGCGGATGTGCAATAAAGAGTGTACATGCATGCACATAATGTTGTACTGAATGAATGATTATTAATATTATGTGCGATGTCCACTGAGATCACCAGACGTCAGTCCCTCAAGTATTAACTTAATTATTCATTGTCACCTTATTTATGCATGAAGTTTTAATTGTTTACATCCTCCTGATAACGGAGCGTATTTTAAATCGAGTGATTCTACGATTGTTTATTTTTAAAAAGCGGTGTATTGACATTGCCCCGAGTTATCTTTATCCCGAGCGGTCGCGCGCCCTAGTTCAGCCCGGTGATTTACTCATCAACCCAAAATGGGACCCTCACTTGGCTACCTACCTATATCTTATCTTGTACAGATGGGCCCATTCGGATACACTTTGACCCCGTAGGATTGTTGGTGTTACCTTTTTACACACTCAGCTGTCGAATTTGCTCACAATGTATTCCTTCACCGTAATAGCGTCGGGTATTGATGGCTTAAGTAAGGTAGGTAGTCGGTCAGGCTTAAATGTAGGAGCTTACGATTAAAATGCGACATCCTAAGCCACTGACTAGGCCACTGATGCTCTTTGGCTAATACATAAAGTACGATTAACTATGTAAGTATTTATTGGCTTTAAATCCACAAACGTAGTGAGAGCGAAGGCGGCACGGTGCAGCGCGTTCAAATATTTCCGCTTTTTAAGAGGGCCCAAAGTATTAGGAGGGCGTTTTTAGTATGGAAACGCGCCGCACCGCCTCCGCTCTGTCTGCAGATGAACCATCATGATTCATGACTAAGAAGTCTGTTTAAAAATTCTGTGTTAAAGAGGACAGGTAATGCTCGGTGTCATGCCCAAAATCGAAGCATTTAAAGAAAGGTTCAAGCTAAAATGAAGAGTGAATCCGAGGTGAAGGGAAATGGAGAAATAGTGAGGTGAGAGGAACCATCACCAAACATATGCAACAATATTTAACTGCAAGCATTTCTCGTGTGCGATCTTGGATTGTTTGAAATAAAAAAAAAACCTATGACGTCAACTCTCGTAAGAATCAAATTGGAATCGCGATCAGCCACGATGGGGTGACAATCTGCACAATCATTTAGATCCGATCAACCACCCGCCTGCTCCGGCCCGCCGTCCCTAAAATTACGTGTTTCTCCTTTATGAAGAATTGCCTTCATCTAGCTCAACTCCCATACGATACAAGATCTTAGGAAAGCGGAACGGGAGCACTGATTACCATTAGAGGATGCACCAAGACCTGGCGCACAAGCTATAGTTTATTTAGAAGCTTTAAAGTAGGTACTAACTTTCGTCGTCTTGTAAAATCGTGGCATCTTTCATTACATTAACTTCTAAACATAAATTAGTACTACGAATATGTTTTCCGTTAATTATCGGTAACGTTGGGTATCAGTCGCGACACTGAGCGCTGCAGCTCCTGAAAGAATGCCGTGCCTGACACAGGTCGCGCCAGTCTAGGTCCCATGCGAGCCTGTAATTATTCGATGGCGTAATTAGTGCAGATTACTGTCGCCTGAATTAGGTGAAGCTTGGTTTAGAATGGCAATTTTATTTCTGATTGTCAACACAACACGATGAAATGGTGAGTTATCACCATATTCGGATTGTTTTTGTTTCACTGGCACCACCGCACCCCTATAATTATCACACTGTTCAAAGTGCTGTTCAAGTGAATTTTTTGGACGGGACCGGCCAGAATCAGGCAGAATGCAACACAGTTAGGATCCGTGGAGTTAAGGCGGCCATATTTGTGACATGTCATTGTAACGTAGTCTCGTGACCGTGTCAGTAAATATTGTTTGACCCATCCTGAGCGCATGATTTACAATGTCCAGAGTAACAAGTGCATTTGTCCAAGTAGATTTGCCATGCAAACCTATAGTCTGGAACCGCCTTTACAGCGGAAACTACTGGATGCTGGTGCAAAACCGGCAGTTTTGGAGATCCTTACATAGTTAGTATCAATGTCCAAAAGTGCCATTTGTCTGTCATGCATGATGATGATGCACAATGATTTAGAGTAGAAACTAAAACACATGTAAATAGTACAACGAGATAATCTTTACACGTTAAAATGTATTGTGAGTCGCTAGGTATGCTACTAGTGTTATTACTATTAGCCAAAAATACATACATACTCGTACATAAACTCACGCCCTCATTCCCAGAGTGGGACAGGCAGAGCTACAGAATTACCAAAAACTTGTTGATAATTCTGTAACCACATTTTGCACAATCAGGCAAAAATAACCAATTCGATTTCCCATCAGGCCGGAAGCAATAATGATGGAAGAAAGTAATTTGTTTTATCCATCGTTCTTGTTTATTATCCTAAATTAATCTGAAATTTGGGCCATTTTCTTAATGACTATTACTTGGATATCACTGTGCTCCTGCGATTAGCATACTATAAGGACTGTTAGTATATTTTGTATCTTTAGAATATTTTGAAAGGTTGACCGTGACCTGATATTGTAAATATTATTAACATAGTTAGATGATAAAAGAATTTCCGGGTCTTAACGTTAGCCTGAAATGGTTAAGTTGGTAAAGTCAGGGAATGTCATTTGGAAAATGATACGAACTCGTTACAAGTTGGATTACCCTGGATATTTTAAATCCCATGTTGAAGGATATGGGAAGCGCTTTCACTGGGGGTTTAAAGTAATTTGTTTCTAGTTTACGCAAGCCCTTTTTAGGGTTATTATCGCTTGTCTTTTCGGTATCTCAATAATCTGTCATAAATATTACAAAACTAGATAATATTGTTTCCTCCAATAACTAGAAACACGCATCGTAAAATCCCTCATCAGTCCAATCTTATCATTGTATCTACGATAAAACTTTTTTTTAATCCATTAAGTTACAGATGGACTTAAATTTGTTCCATCCCAGTGGGGTTAGTATGGTTGCGTTTATCGCGTGACAAAATGTGGATAAAGCATCCGTCACTCTCGAACTTATATAAGTGTCAGAAAGTGACAGATGTTTAATACACGTTTTGTCACGCGATACACGCAGCCATATCAGGCCCCCAGGACATGATACCTGAGTAATTACTATCAGCTACTCTATAAGCACCAACCGTAGTGAGTGAACGAGTTCATTCGTTCACGAACTTCTGTAGAAGTTCCATTCTCACGCACTTTCCCACTGTTTTTATTTTCGTGTACACAATGAAGCGCTACTTTGATTTCGAGCATACAATCAACAAACTTCCCACTACATGATCTTGCCATAGAAAAATAAACAATAGCGATTAATAAAGTTGATAAAAAAGTAACAATCGGAACAGTTGGTATCATAAATTGAGGTTATTATTAGGTATTTTATGGTTTATTTTATAGAGTGTTTCATCCGGTGTATCTCTTATGAATATTTCACGAAAATAAATGGTAGGTACGTTCAGCGTTAACTTTACAAATATTGTTTCGTGAAATGGTCCATAACACAAAGTTGGTTCACTAATGTCTTACCAAATCATCAAAATTCAAAATTCATAATATTTATTCAGTAAATTAGCTACATGAGGGCTCTTTTACACGTCCGTAACATGGAGTGAATCTACTAGCGCTTCGGACAAGACTATCATTGCGGAGAAGAAGCGCCGAAAAAAAACTCCAGATAATTTGGCAAACAATGTCATTTACAAACTTTCATTTGGCAAAGATGTATTTCCCATCACATATTTTTATATTTTTTGTGGTCAATTTAACCTTACTTATTAAACAAGCCCATGTAGCCTAGCCTATTTAATATGTAATGGTTTAAGCACAATTTCATTTTTGCTAAATGAAAGTTTGTAAAATGACATGGTTTGCCAAATGTATATGATTTGGTAAAAAGTCAGGATACCCACAAAATTATGATTACAATTAGAATCTGTACTAATTCGTGACTGCGCCTGACTTCATCAATGAGATCATAGTTGTCAATTGTTTTTATATCCACGTGGCGCTAAAACAATAACTGTTGTCATGGTTTTAAAAACCTAAATGACTTGATTCGAGTATTCGTTCTCCCAAAACGTGAAGCATAAAGTAACACAATGGCCGGCAGACGAGGCGACAGCGCCTATTGTGTTATGTTAATGCCATAAACACAATTAAACTCACTTACTCTCGTTAAAGTGATAATGCGGAGTCTTTGCCCTTAGCGCTGTTGACACAGGGCTGCCACTTTATACCAGCTCATCATAGGCCATTTCATCTAAAGGGTGAGGCACAATTCTTGCTACAAAATGAGTAGAATCCTTTCTTTTTTGTAAGATTCCTACCTCATCCTTTGTTACCAACGTTGAAGAGTGTTGTTTTCCGCGGTCGCTCAATAACCATAACGCCTGTGACTGGTCAATGGATATATTCAACTTGATAATTTTTCCTCGAAACTATTACGAACGTGAAAACACGATTAAAAACAAAAACAACGTTTAATTTTTAAATCAACAATTACTTTTATAACATTTCTATTGCTTTTTTCTAGAATAATAACTTGAGACAAGTAAAACAAAAACTATGATGGGCTGATATAAGGTGTTCCTTTCTCGAAGTTAGTTAATGCGGCATACACTCTGGATTCATAAGTATTTTAGTACCGAGGCGTGGCGCACAAATAACAAGGGGAGAATAGTATCTATGTATAATTTTAATTATGGCTCTTCGGAATTATGTAGTGGTACCCCATCCCTAAGCTTTACCTTGCTCAAGGCAGAGTTTGGGAAACACCCCTAAGTTCTAATATACATACTTCCGGGCTTATCTTTAGGTACCTACCTACTTCATCACAAGATCTAACAATTTATCCGTAAAAGCGATAAATACTAACTACTTTTGTAACGGTATTCGGTAGTGGCGCGCAGGGCGGCAAAACCCTTATTTTTTCCAACGCCGAATCTTTACAAATACTTATACTTACTACCTACCTATCAAAACATCAAGAGTCATTTGTTAAAAAGGTACCGCATATCCCGAAGACGCCATTGTTCGATTTACAGTTCATTAATCAGCATCATTGTGCAAAGTTTCGGGATCCGCCGCGCCCACAGCCTCGCCTTTATTAAATCAATAAGTAGCTTTTTAATCACTTCGAATTTTGAACTTAACCTACGCCCAAAACGCAAAGTCACTACCTAATTAATATGAAAATTAAAAGCGATAGGAGCGTAAAATGATTATCTGCTATAAGCATGATGGGTATTATTTGGTATGAGTAATTTAAAAAGAAAAAAACTTTTTTTATTTTAGCATTTATGTAAGACAAACCCTAGACTCTAAAAAACCCCTCTAGTATTGGCAAAATAATTATATTAAAATTAGTTAATTGTCGTTTTTGTTTCAATTACGTCTATTAGTTACGATTCCAACATTTCCAACGGACTTGTCCTCAACAGTGACTATTACTACGTCAGTAGGTATTAATGGAAGGATGAACATCCATCATTTGTGCTGTCTTACGCCGAGTTAAAAACAGGTGCTGCATCCTTTGGAAGAATTCCTTCCCAACTACTACTGACGTCCTCAACATCTTCCTATTTAGAAGCTGATTTTTATTGCGACAAGAGAACACGAGCATATAAAGGTTACTTTGAGATAAACCCAAGTAATCCCAACTTAAAGTGTCAACGATGTAAGACACTGTCTTACCGTTTTATGACGCTACTTAAACGATATTTGCGAAGTCAGTCCCAAAACCAGAGGCTCAAATAACTGGATGTTATGTAATTTCTACTCTTTCTTTCAATTACCTAGGTAAATTAAATAGGATCAGAAGTGATGGGGTCATGAAATGTTTCGAATTCGGGGCCATAAGTATCAAGCTGCAGTAATCTTTACTTCAGTGACATACAGCGTCGAAGCACAAAGAGTTAGTACAGAACTACAGGGGAATAAAAATAAAATAATAAACAATATTATGTGTACTTAATGTAGGTACGAATGAAACTAAATCAGTTGCTATGGGTCCTGCCGAAATGGATCGCCACTCAAATAGTTGCGGCACCGACATAATACTGCAGCACTGGTTTACTGTGACCGGTGTTATTTAATTGTAAATACATTTATAAGAACGCAGTAATTTCTACTTAGAACATTAAATTTTAATACATTAATGAGCTGGCCTAAGTTTAGTTAATTATGATCTAGATTAACTTCTCGGGTTACTGCTCGTGATGCAACGTGCTGTCCGTAGCATACTCAATCGACCTTAATGAGTGCATCGCGCCTGCGCCGGGGCTTTAATCGACCACTAATAAACGAATTAGTTTAACGAGACAATCTACATTCCGCTAACTTTGCGTTTAAAGTTTCAGGTTTCCTCAAGTGAACGTTTATATTGCGTCTGAGTTAGAGTTCGTGGTGGAATTTGTATATTGCTCGTGGACGGCCGAGTTAGTTTGTAATATTGGTTAGGAAGTTAAGAGTTCTCCCCTGTATTGTATTGTGTATATTATCTTATTCGCCTAAGCCGAGTTTCAATACTTTCAATCAACCGTATAGTCATGCGTATTAAATATGTTTGTGAAACTTTACCTACGTTAGAAACTTATGATACGACGCATTTAGTCAAAACGTAGTAATGGAGACTTTTGGAGAACCCGTTGCGTTTTATTTGAACGTCGAACAAAGCAGGCGGAACAGTTACCTACGATGAAATGCAGAGCAGTTTTATTAAAGACAATACGTTGCGAACTCAGCAGTTGAAACAATGCCTGATATAGGGTTGTCGCACATGATAATTAAAAAAAAAACTTTTGTTTTCCAACAACTCATTTACTCAAGGAGGAGACGAAATGAGTATTTTTAGTCATAAAGTATTCTTTATATACAAATTGATCAAAATCTCGAATTTTTGTAATTCTGAATGAAATGTTTTGATAGAAGACTTTATTTTATGATATCGCCTATAAATGTAACCCAACGTAACCTATGTGTAGTAATTATATTATAAATTTAACCTAAAATAGCTGCAGCTTTCGGAAAAACGAAAATTCGGGCAAATGTATAGGTATTTGGAAAAGTGTAATTCGGAATTTGAAGATGTTCCCGCAAGAGGATAGGATACGAACTAGGCTAGATAAAAAGAGAGCTTATAGTTTTTTTTTATCACTCAAAACCATTGCTTTAATGATTTGAAGTTCTAAAAATTACGTTTTAAAACAGAGTTGTATATATTTTTGTAAAGAACTATTGTATATTTTTCAGTAAAATCTCGTTTTCCCTTTCATGTTTACGCAAACGAATGCGTATTAATTTTGTTGATGTATGTACTAAGAACATTCTGAAAGTGACATCATACCACAACCATAATCATGCCCGATAATTACTTGCACATTACATCGGCTCCATTGTCACAAATGACTTCTTTAATAGCTATCATTTCATAATCCTCGTATTTGCTCCAACCGTGTTGTAATAGACATTAGCTCATCTCCTATCCAGCATCAGAGGTTAATTCTCGTTTAGTGACATTCTCGTAATTGTTAAATTGCCGGACGAGTTCGGCGCACGCGTCACCTCCCAGCCCTCCCACCTACGAACACTACCGTTTGTTCTATTACATCGTTTGTTTTTAAACTGTAATCTTTGTGCAGTCCTTTCAATTAGTGTAAAAGATGATCATGTTTATTATTATCGTGTTTTTGTTTATTATAAGCGTCGACCATTACTGTTCTGTGGTTGAAGCCCTTAATTTTATAGATCACGGCTCCAACGGCCCGATGTCTCTAGAAATTTCCAGATACAAAGATACTTACATGTATCTTTTGTCTGTAACATTTCCTTATTTTGTAGTATGTTTGCATGAAAAAGCCGTTTGCTATTTTGGTTTAAGAATTAGCGTAGAACAAACGATTACCTTTTGCGGAATTAAGCCTTCTCATGCCATGCCAGGTAGAATTAAAAGCTACCCGCTCGGGTGGTTAACCATTTTCGTTACAATCGGGTTTAATTTAAGCCAATAAATATCGCCCACGGAGCGAAATTGCGGCTGTTTGTAGATATTATCACGATTTTGTAGGTATTACCACGATTAGCTCAGTTCAGTGAGCGGTGACATTGCGTGCGACGTCTTGAAATTAAAACGAGTTTACCTACACCGCTAAACAATTAGGCGTTTTATTTTGGTCTAACGTGACTACAAGGATTCTTGAATAGTTTAAATATTTAAAAAAGATGAATTTCAAATGCTAATTTTGCTGTTGCACGAAATATGCTATTTATTAAGAGAGTACTTCGTGTTTTGCTGAAAGCTCAACCGTGTAAGAATACCATTCCTTCAAAATTCTAGGTCTCTACATTTTATTAAACATAATAGGTTAAAACCACGTCTTTTTGACAACCCGCCACCCGAGCACCCCAAAAATGTATTTTAGATCGGCAACGTCCCATACGTTGGTACCCCTCTTATGGTCCTTAAGTGTCCAAACTGTTAATGAGATGGGCCATCTTCCTGTGTGCCGACAAGTATATACTGTTCACGTAAACGTACTTAAATATTGTAGAGTCATACTAACAGTTGGCATTCCCACCATACAGCGAAAATGGTAAATAAAAGAAAGAAAAAAAGAAAAGGCAGAGAAGACATTTAATTATATAAAACGACCAAATTCACATTAAATAATAAGGACATGAAAAACATAATATTTAGCCGTGGTGCTGCACCAACAAGAGCGTCACACGCCACAGTGCTGCTAGATACTTAGGTTCATCCTTTACCTCGGACGGTAACACAATAAAGAGTAAAGAAAATATCAACAATAACACAAACTAAACACAACTAATATGCATAATTATTAAATGATAAAATAGGGATTTGGTAGGGTAGTAATAACCAAATTTAATTAATTACTTACCTACTAGATGAAGCAATGCAATAAATTGCTTCATTCGTTAAACAGAATTTGTAGTTAGTTAATTAAAATTCATAAAAACTATTCATTCCAATTGGTTCAAAGCTTACCTCAACATAATTATAGGGGAACAGTCCGACCCTCCCGTGTAGCTCTCCCTCGTACCAATTAGAGTCTATCTGCCTCCTTACGTGGATGAAGTCCCCTTTTCTGAAGCTCAGTTCGCGCTGTGTCTGCCCGTTGAAGGCGTACAGGGCCCTCGCTGCGACCATCTCGGCCTCATCATACCGGTTCAGGGGAACGACACTCTTCTGGGAGGGCGTAAAGTTGTCTTGATGACGCCGGTTTTGCATATCTTGCAGTTCCTGTAACACAAAAACTAAATTGTATTTTTTACAACGGTAGGAAGACTGAACACTATTTTTTTCGTCTTGATTGAGGCAGAAAAAGTATTTCAATTGAAAGCGTCAATCGTCGTCAGCGATAAAAATAAATTCAAAGTGCATGCCGCCATCGTAACAGACAACAATGACATGTTTATGTCCTAATGCTTAGAAGTAATCAGAGTCAATTAATGGTAGGTACGATTCTAATCCAACCAATCTGGCCATGGCAATAAACAAAGTCATGATCATTTTGATCTTTTGCCTCCTCTGAAATGCCATAAAGCCGACTTACCACAATTGTCTAATTGTGTATTGCTTAGGCAACTAGGTAGTGTAAAGATTTTAGCACCATACGTTTTGAACAGGCGTGCGAGTTGTTACGTAATGTGTTGGCGACGCCTGCGCCTGCGCCGGTTAGAGCAAGGACGATTTTTAGACACAGCTTAACTAACGGTTAGTCAATAGTCACTTGAAAGTGTAAAACTAAATTAGTAAGATAAATGTTTAGCTGAAGTACCTACCCATCCTGACGCTAGTATGGTTGATAGATTCTACTATTATAGAAATGTTAGCAGGATAGTATAGAAATACGAAATACCTACTCTTTAAAATTCTCCGTCTTAAAATCTTCTGCGATGCGATGCGATGCCTAATTTTTATCCTTTAACTCCTATAATACAAAAATGTTACGAAACAAAACAAGAACAAAGGAAATTTGCAATGGTATTGACAAAAATATTTGTTATTGCTTTTCTCACGCACACCTCATGTTTTTTCTTTACGAAGTAATCCTGAACATAATAAGCTTTACACAGGTGGCTGTCTAAGTTTAAGTTGTATAACATGTAACAGTTAGTAAACAAAAACACCGTTTCAAAATTAGTTCAGTAGGTCCTTGGATTATCTCTGCTGAAATAAGCCAACAAACCAGAGATAAACGCTTGCATCAATGCGTTATCTTTACAACTGATGCATTTATATCTTATCTTTTAAAAGAACATCTTAAATTTTGTGTGGTTTGGGAGCGTCGGCGATGACCCATTCGATTGGGTAACCTAAACAGTATGTAATTCCGCCGATGATGTAAGAGGCAGGTTTCTAGCGTGACGCCATCCAAAGGCTGATCTGGTCGTATGACCCATTGATACATTTTTTACCCAGCTGAAGTATTTTAATCACTCAATCGTATAAATTGTTACAGTTTCCTTTATTTCTTAAAAAAAATAAAAACAATCGTGACAAACATTAATTAACGCATAAAGAATTTTGAAAAATGCACTGTTTGTCACGAAATAGAAATAGATAGAATAGATGTTTGTTAGTATGTGTCGTATGTATGACGTGCAACAAGATAATTCGCTCAATTAAGGTTCTAGTTATGCGAATTTTGCAATTGAAGGAAGATTAGAATACCTTGTAAATTAATATTATAAAACAAAGTCCCCCGCCGCGTCTGTTTGTCTGTATATATGTTCGCGATCAACTTAGAACTGACGGAATGGATTTTCATTTAGTTTTCATCATTAGTTAGATATTTTATATTCTGGGTATTACAGATAATCTACGGGTGTTACAGATAACTCACATGAAGCTAGGGCGGGTAGCTGGAATAAGAATAAATACAACCTCAAGAGCCAAGGTCCGTTCTTATTCCGTAAAAGTAGAGAGCGCAAAATGAAACGACACTTCTGAATAGGTTCTCACATTCATAGTTGATGTGAGTTCACTACATATTTGCATATGAATGATGCAAGATATACCCATAGATATACATAATTTGTGTGGCGTAGGAACAAGGTAAGTGCGTCTTGTATTTTGATAAGGCACTAAAAAATTACACTCTTTCTGACTAGCCTGGTTTCTTTGGACGAGAGGGAGTGCCTATTAACTAGAAGATTAATTAACACTGACTCATCTACATAATCAGGATCTTTCTTTTTAACTACTTCAAATTCATTTGTAGTATGAACTTACAGTCAGACTTAAATTTGGGACCCACCAGGTCCAAAGTCACTCTGACATTCTACAACAATCAAGTTGAGTTTCCTGTAAGTTACAAGTGACGTGGCATCTCTAATTACCATACATGGGGGTTTTCGGTGCGGGAATGATTTAAGAAAGAGTAGATATCAACAGATAGGTAATCTGAGAAAATATCATATTATGCCTAATGACTAACTACCTCTCTGCGAATTGCTTACACTATGCTATGATACAAGTTTATTTTAACTCATGTAGTACTTTAGCTTTACTACCAAGGCTATAATGATATGAGATAATAATAAAATTAACGTTACTTAATTAATTACCTGCAGTAGGTAAATTTAGTAGTTGACACGATTTTCAAAATAAACTATTAATGTTTTTTCAATATTTGGAACAGTTCATCTGCGACGTCTTGCTGTACAAATATTATCCATTTCAATGAACTGAACGATCTCTCTAAGTCGGCAGTTGTAATAGGAGCATATTTAATTTTTTTCGGTCGCATTTCTATTTCCTTGTAAAAATTCGTTCGTAGTTTTTCGACATTTCTTTTATAAAATATATTTTTTTGTTCAATTAATTTTTCATTAGGTAGAAACCTAGAGTAAAATTCTGTTTTTAATTCTTTGGCTTATGTCAAACATTCCCGCACCGAAAACCCCGATGTATGCTAATTACATTGACGACTTCAAATATATTTTTTTTGAAATGAGTCACAAAATAACTTTCGTGATCGTAGGTACATGCCTGCCATGATTTTTGGGGACTGATTTTTGAGCAGCAACCATTAAAATTTATGAGAAGCAAACAGACGGGGAAAAATTGATAATAAAATATAAATTCAATCAGTTTGCGAATACAACTACTTGACTTTTAGATGAAACTCGGACTGGGTTCGTTTTGTAAATGTTGGAAAAAGAAATATTATCTATTACATACATACATACATACCTTCACGCCTTCATTCCCAGAGTGGGGGCAGAGCTACAGAATAACCAACAAATCTAAAAACTTGTTGATAACTCTGTAACCACAATTTGCGCAATTAGGCTAAGATGTTTAACAGTATATATTAGTGACAGGTGGCAAGCCCATCGCCTAACAGTACTACAAGCCTTTATTCCCTTAGTCGCCTCTTACGACTTCCACAGGAAGACATGGAGTGGCACAATTCTAAGCCGGCAACCACACGGCAACATAGTAGTATTAATATAGTATATTTCTTTATATAAAAAAAACGGATTTGTCTGACATAAGACTTGTAGCTATGGTCTTACCTCCATTGTAGGTACTCATACATATAGTTTCCTTTACTAGGTAGGTACCTATCTGTCGCTATGTTGATTTTCCACACTAATGTAAACAAATACGAGCTTGAAAGATAACATCGCGACAAGCTACAATGTTCAAACATAATAATCAGTACGTAAATAAATAAACTAAACTATATTGTGTTTAACTATGCGGTATAAAATATCATTTCCACGACCCAACCTGTGATCTAATTTAAAAAAAATGCAGCATTTGTTTTAAATTAAAAAAAAAAAAAACGATTTGTATGGGCCCCACTTAAACATTTATTTTATTCTGTTTTTAGTATTTGTTGTAATAGCGGCAACAGTAATAGGTAGGTACATCATCTGTGATGATTGAAACTGCCTAGCTATCACGGTTCATGAGTTACATCCTGGTGACATACTGAGAGACGGACAGTGGATTATTATTAATCGGTCGTTTTTTTTTTTTAATAGGTACAATTTTTAATTAATACTAGAATCAGGCATTGCCCCACAAAACTCGAGTGACAGTTTGACTGTGTAACGGCAACATGACATAACATGAATTAAAATTAAAATTAAATGACAATGCTGTCCAAAAAATCAGTGCACATTATAATATTATATAAGTAAATCTAAATAATGCTTTTTTTACAGTCTCTTGAAATTATTTACCCTTTGGTTACGTACCTAACCCTAAATAAGAATACATAAAAAATAAATAAACAAATAACAATTAACACTAAAAAGGAGTTCTTACAAATTACACAGCATCGTTGCGTTAACAATACCTTCTGAAACCTTTTTGCTATAACCAACCAAAGTAATTAATAAAAATAACTGCCTACATTTTTTAAAGAACAAAGCATGGTGCCATTTGAAACCAATTAAGGGGCTTCAAGTAACATACAAAGAAAGCAATTTCGGGCCGGTCTCCAACATTTCGTCTCTTACAGTTTACTGAGCCAAATAATTTGCAGAAATGTTCGGACTTATCTACCGGTTTCTAGGTTAAGCGGAGCATTGCATTGGGGCGGGTTTGCGGTTAGGGGTCGCAAGAATACTTGAAATTGCTTTGTACCCGAACCGCTGTTCAGCACCCTTTTTGTTTATCGTGACGGATTCTATTTACCTGTAAGGGCATTTGACTAGCTGGAAAGTAACGATATGTGGTTAGAGCTCCATGAATCTGGGGTCTCTGCCGTTTGAGGAAAATATTTTTGGCCAAATTGGTACATCCTAGATTTAAATTTACTAAAACGCTGTTTTCCGCTGGGTTTTTTTTGGAGCCATAAGTCTAACTTAACCTAACTGATGTAGGTATGTAATGAGAAATTTAGGCTTACCAGAAATTAATTAAGAATAATAACTATTTAGTAGGTATTACTTCGGGAAATGATCTTCTTTGTCACATATTTATGAAAGAAACATCATCATCATCATATTTTTGCACTTGACTGTACCTATGATAGGCGTGACGTGGTACAGTCGGCCTTATAAGTAGCTAGCTGCACACTTTTGTACCTTGTCGCTTTAAGGCCTTTGCCAGATTAGTCCATTATTTCAAACATGGCGTTAAAGTGACAAAGTACTAAAGTGTGCAGCTTCTTATTACGCCGATCGTATGTACGTGTTAGTAAGCCGTGAACTGTCGGTTCAATGAGACTATTCCGCTCAGCCCAGGTGTAGGGGATTACGTGTTTCATCTACTCATCATAAATGTGTTATGTACATCTGTAGCTTCCTAGAGTATAATAGTATTAATAGTGTAGCCCTTAGCGATACCCTTTGCATATAATAAAAATGATTTACATATTGATGTATAAGTTCCTTATGTGCTTTATCTAGATTGGTAAAAATATTCGTAACGTACTTACGTTACTTACAGCGCCATCTTGTTGTTTATAGCGAAACTGTTGAGAACGGAAAACTCTACGTGACTAAACGCAAGTAACTGCACCACAGCGGAAAAACTTGCTTGTGGTTTTCCGTAAATATCACAGATGGCGCTTGGCTATGAATTTTCCACAGCGATACGATTTACGCTTTGGTATTAAAAACGATGTATCTTCTTATATGAAGTATAGATGGCGTTATCAAAGTTAATAATTAAAAGCTTTGGTATTTATACGGTGTAATTTCTTACGTGCTGCATAGATGGCGTCATCAATACTGAATAGCTCTTAAAGCACATTTAATTCATGTAGGATGTATAAGTAGGTAAAGTCCCACATAAATTTTGATATGCAAATAAAAGTAATTCCCATTACCGTTTATGCGAATCAAAAGGGGACTTTAATTGACACTTTCCGTTTGGCGGTCGGGGATTTAATATTTTCCAGGACTGCAAAATGTTAGATCTTTTGATCCTATTAACAGTACAAGGTCTATTGTAAACTAAGTCATGATTTATTCCTGTTAAGAACACATTGTTTTAACCTTCATCACTGACGCAATGTTGCGATAATTGAGAGCGCTCCCTGTGCGGCGGCCATGATGGAAACGATGGGCGGCACGTCACCGCCCTGCACGCAGTGTGCATGCGTCCGTAGATCACGCACTGTGCAATGATTAGGGTTGCCAGTGTCCATTGTTTCAGTACCGGATTTTCGGAAGTATAGGTATTTCGTTTTAAACCCTCGACGTCAACAGAGTTGTGTATAGCTCTCGAACGGATGAAATGATTGAGATGCGTTTTTTAAAAAGAAAGCTAGTTTAATCGGAGTAGTTATTTATTTGCTAGTTTTAATTAAAATTGGTGGGGCTGTTTCAGAGTTATCATATGTGTTATTAGGAGCTGCGATTATAACAGAGGTTTCTACCTATTTTATTGTAATAGTTTGAGAATAAACCGCAGCAGAGCGTTTTTTTACAAGAAATGTTATCGCCCGGAGCTAAATTTGTACCTATACAAAAAAAAACAGCTAGGTACGCAATTCGTCGCTTCACATTGGCACGCATTTGGCAGTCTCGAGATTGTCAATTTTCATTGTTCAGGTAGTCTTTTTTCACTGGGAAAATTATTTTACGCATATCACTAAGACTAAGGTGGTCATGTGGGACTCACTAAACGAGAGTGGCCAGCGATAGCCACCCAGCGATTCTCCCTCCACCACCCACGCCGGTGTTGGCGAGGGCCGCCAGGTTCTGCTTGTGCATTCGGTAGCCAGAGGCATGGCTCCGACATTAAAAGAATCGTGAGAATTTAGTCTCATATAGTCCAGTGGACCAAAGAAGGCGACAGACCCCGCAATCCATTACCCGCACGCCCCGCACGTTAGGGCAAACAGCGCACCGCAATACCGGCTCCCCTTTTCCTCTGCGGACACATTACGCCGCAAACAACGTTGTGTTGTGGCCCCACCAGATTGTGGAGCTGCTGCCTTTTGGTCAGCAGGAACAATTTCGATAAATCAATAGGCTACCTATGTCTTTACCCGACTGCCGAAGAAGTAGGTAATTATTTTAATAAATATCAAGGGTCAATCTCACACAAATTTACCTAGTCCCAAACTAAGTTTCAAGGCTGTTAGTAGACAATGATAACCATACTTATATAGAGAAATAAATACTTAAGTACTTAGAAAACATCCCAAGATTCCCAAGACTAAGGAACAAATAATCACGCTCATCAAAAAAAAACATTTGCCATACCGGGAATCGAACCCAGAACCGCTAGCTTCGTTGGCAGGGTCACTACTGACTAGGCTTAACACGTTGTCATAATGTATGTATAAGTAGTTATTTGTTTATTATTACAGGCTAAACGGAAGGTTTTATTTCAACAAGCGAGGTTTCGTTAGATTCGTCTTAGCGTCGCAAGTTTATTTATTTTATTTTATGGCATAGGAAGGCAATCGAGCGCACAGGCCACCTGATGGTAAGTGGAAACTGTGACCCATAGACATTCGCATTCACAACACTGCAAAGGCACTGCCAACCCTGAGGAGTAAGATGGAATGCCTCTATGCTAGTCATCTCAGGCTGTCTTATCCCCAAACCGGAACACAACAATGCGAACACTGCTGCTTGGCGGTAGGTTAATGGATAAGAATGCCACTGGTTAGGCTACTAACTACGGGTTTTATTAAAAGAAATACTAAAACGACGAATTTAGAATTATTTGTAAAATGGGTATTAATTAAGGTATAATAGACGACTATCAAAATATGTCAAAACACATGCCGCCAGCAGCGGCTTTATTAACTTAGCTCCTTTTTCGCTTCGGGGGCTTTTAACCCCAAAAATACGGCAAACCATATGAATATGAGCTGGCAACTCTCCGCGAAATGGCACGCGATCGCGAGCACTTCCTGGCAGTTTGCTCGTAATACTGCGTTCAAGGACGATCCAGTAACAAACTGAATTAATGCCTCGAGGAAGTTCGTGATGCTTTCGACAGGGAACGAATAAAGTTGAGCTACCCACGAGTATGTACCTACTGTGAATACTGAGAAATTGAAGGCTTGCAGCTTTACACCACCTTAGATTTACATGTTTAGATATCGCATGCAGGTCCTAACTTTAAGGTTTTAGCGATGGAACCCCTTTTGAAACATCATCACTCATTCACATTTTACCAGGTCTCAACAAAGCAGAGACGAAGCTAGGGATACTCCGCGGGGCCCATTGAGAATATTAGTTACGAGGACTATACTACACTTTAGACCAAGAATATACATTATTTGAGCGCTATACTATTACCAATTTCTTTCGGACTAAGGAAGTCGTAAGGGGCGACTAAGGGACTAAAGGCTTGCAGTAGTGTTAGACGACGGGCTTGCAATGCAACCTGCCACTAATATACACATGGTAAACATATTAGCCTGTTTGTGCAAAATGTGGTTATAGAATTAACAACAAGTTGTAAGAGTTGTTGGTAATTCTGTATCTCGCCTACCCCACTCAGGATGAAGGCGTGATGGTATGTATGTAATTTGATTTTGAATGTTTTTCCCAAGCTACTCACACTATTTCGCTTCGGATTTTGACATTAAAATTACTTACTTAATAACTCTAATTCTACATTCTCTAGTTCAATGATCATCTCTCGGATGCACACAATACTTAAGATAATTATGAAGCTTAAAATCTTCATACAAAATGCTATAACATTTCTTTCCCGTTAATTATAGTTTGATTTTTACGATTACTGAATAAGTTAAAGCGTTACAGATGTAGTGCATAATTGTTTTCCATCGTATTTTCGCGGAAACGTTCGTATGTGTCATGCTACTTCAGTCAACCTCAGTACTTTTTGTACTGTGACCGACTGAAATAAGCAAGACACGTTCGTACGTTTCCGTGAAAATACGATAGAAAAGAATTGACAACATTTAAAAAAAAGAAGGGTTTATAATAGCTGGTTAAAACATAGACCACCCGTATTTCTTGGTTTTTCTTTATTTAACTTAAATTCGTCGTTGATAATTTATTAAAGAAATAGTCATTAAAAAGACCGTATATACAAAGTTAGGAATACTGATGTCGTGATCTTAGCCTGATATAAAATAAAAAAGTAACTTTAAACAAAAACAGAACTGACTGTCATGTCATGTCACTCACTTGTCAATCATTCGCTGCCGTTCGTTTACCAATTTGTTATTCTGCGTAATTTAATTAATTACGTAATTTGTAGACGCCATTAAAATAAATAAACTATTTTGCGTAGAATCGAAAGCGTGTCGTTAGAATCAAGTAATCCGTCAGACAGATAAAAAATTAACATGACAGTTGTATATTTTTTTGAATTCCTTTGCTAATAAATGGACTAAGGGCACTATAAGTGTATTCTTAACATTCACAATCAAACTTTTTTTACTGTTTTTCCTAATTATAAAAAAAACTACTGCATAAAAAAATCCAAAGATATTTTTACTGAAATCAGCAGTGTAAAATCTAGAAACTGTATTTTATTTTACTACCTTAGCACAAAATGAATTGTTGTCAATTATGCACTACATCTGTACTACGATTCGTTCCCATAAAAATATTTATTAAAAAGAAACAAAAAAAGCAAATCTAGTTTTTCATTATAATTAATTATAGTATTTTAATTTATTGTTTGACATTTATCGATTATTGTATGGACGTGAATTGTCTCAAATAAAGATTTATTATTATTATTATTATATTATTATTATTACAACATATTCTAATATCGTTGTAATCGGGCTTGATTTAGGGGATTAAAAACGTTATCGCCCAGAATTACATTTATATGGATTGGTTTGATAGCTACGCAATTTAAGCGTACCGTGGTTTATTTAACCTAACCATCCTTGTGTTTTCTGTTTTTTTTGCATATCTGACGATGCACTTCAACGGGCAATTACATACATACATACCTTCACGCCTTCATTCCCAGAGTGGGGTAGGCAGAGCTACAGAATTACCAACAACTGATATATTAATTGAGCAATAATTGCCCATCAACAGCACGGATGCCCTCATTCTATTATATCAAATAAGAGTAAGACAAAACATGTCCAGGAACAACTTTACGGCCGCACTCTGAGTCAGTTAATGAACAATTAAAGTAATTCCTTAGTAACGACACTTGACTATAACAAAAAATAGCGCTTTAAAGCTTAATATTTCATAAACGGAGCCCTTGATCGAAGAATTTTTTCCACAAACCCGCAAAAGACCTATCCAATGACACTGCACACCATCGAGTAGCCAGGAAAAATAACATCCCCACGTTACGTGTAGGGGAGGTATCCGAAAAAAATATATTTCAAGTTTTTTTTTTTTTTTTTTTTGGTCCCGTGTGGTTGCCGGGTTAGAATAGTGCCACTCCATTTCTTCCCGTGGATGTCGTAAGAGGCGACTAATGGAATATAGGCTTGTAGTACTGTTAGGCGATGGGCTTGCAACCTGTCACTAATACGCTGGTAAACATCTTAGCCTAATTGTGCAAAGTGTGGTTACAGAATTATCAACAAGTTTTAAAAGTTGTTGGTAATTCTTTAGCTCTGCCTACCCCACTTTGGGAATGAAGGCGTGAGTCTATGTATGTATGTGTATGTGTCTTTTTCGGCGTGACTAGGGTGACGGCACCAATGACGGACACTTTTAGCTGACAGGCACCAATGGACACTTAAGTCTTAAATCAAATTTCATACGGTCCTAAATTGATTGTTGCAAAACAAATGAATAACCCTTATCTTCTGTAAAATAAGAATCAAGTGTCCATTATTGGTGCCTTGTCCATTACTGGTTCCGTCACCCTAATATGTTTACCTATTCATGTCAAATAACAGCTGTCTAGAACTAAAGTCTCCGAGCTAAGCTGCGGACGGACGGGCGGACATGGCGAAACTATATAAGGGTTACTAGTTTGACTACGGAACTCTAAAAATATGAATCGTCTCTAAAATGTCTCTGAGTACGCACGTGGTAAACCGCTTGACTTGATTATTATAATATAATATTTATAATAATAAGCTTGCTGCAAGATAAACTCAAGTACCTAGGTACTAAAGGGTATAGCTATTTACAATAGTGATTGTTCATAATCAGTGAAAAGACGACACTTAATTCAGTGACAATTACATGATTAGCAGGATCAGTGATTGTTGTAGGTTTTCGCTACCCAGTGGAAAATTACTGCTACGAACTAGGTACACTCGGGCGCGGGCAATGAAAACGAGTCACTTTCTATGGCAAAATGGCAATCCTAACTAATATTATAAATGCGAAAGTAACTCTGTCTGTCTGTCTGTCTCGCTTTCACGCTAAAACTACTGAACCGATTTAAATGAAATTTGGTACACAGATACTCTAGAGCCTGAGAAAGGACATAGGCTACTTTTGATTGCGAAAAAAAAGGGTTGTTAGGGGTTAAAAGGGGGAGGAAACGCGGACGGAGTCGCGGGCAAAAGCTAGTTCAATATAAAATGACCCGGTTTTATTGCTTTTGTTGACTATAGACTCGTAATTTGTAGGTAGCAGGGCTTCGGTAGTATCTATACAGAGATAACATGGTATTATTTTTGTTCTCCGACAAAAAATAAGGTAATGTACGTGTTTGAAGCCTTTGTCCGTCTGTATCGTCTCCACGGGATCAAACCTGTAACGATTTTATGTACAGTCGAGTTCATTAATATGAACTTTTGTACACTTTAGTACCTTGTCTATTTAATGTCGTATTCAAACTGCAATATACGAATTATCACACCGATTAACGTTTATATGTTTTCGTTGTCTCCACACCTACAGAATTTATTATACACTAGGTTCTGCCCGCGACTTCTTCTGCATAGATTTCGATTAGGTATCGTTATTCCCTAGGGAACTTTTTTTTCGGGATGACATGTAGCTTATGTGTTAATCGAGGGTATAAGCTATCTTCACTCCAAATTTCATTCAATTACCTACGTCTAGCCGTTGAACCGTGAAGGAGTAACAAAGTAACACACAGACAAACTTTCGCATTATAGTGGTAGTGGGATAAAAACCTAAGTTTACTCTTGAATCGCTTCAAAAAATAATGTAATGGAAACTATATGTATATGCAAAGCCAGGATGCAAATTCTACTAACGTTTTTCTTTTCTCTCTCAAAAGTGTACGTGTGTGTGTGTGCGTGCGTGCGTGCGTGCGTGCGTGCGTGCGTGCGTGCGTGCGTGCGTGCGTGCGTGCGTGCGTGCGTGCGTGCGTGCGTGCGTGCGTGCGTGCGTGCGTGCGTGCGTGCGTGTGTGTGTGTGTGTGTGTGTGGGTCATCCCATACATTTTCAGTACCAAATACTATATGCAAACGTTGGTAGCGTTTGCATCTTGGCTAGGGCCCCTGTTATGGTGAAATTTAATAGAGTTTCTAATATCTATAAAGATAAAGATAAGATAAAGATAAAGACATTTATTCAGTAAGTAGGCCGCACGGGCACTTTTACACGTCAAGAATCTACCAGCGCTTCACAAGAGGAGACCACTGCTGAGAAGAAACGCCGCAAGAAACTCAGCAGTCAGTCATTTTTTTAAATATATTTAATATTACAATGCTACTACTTAGTCTAGCACTATATAAATCTATAAATAGCAAATTAAAAAATATTTCAAATATCCTGCTTAGTTTCCGCAGGAAAACACACCAAAATCTTAAGAGAGAAAAGGAAAAAAGAACTCCTACTTATGTGTATATAAGACGGTGCAAGATGACCACATAAGATTGATATGTTTTCCTACATCAACAACGGTGTCCCCCAGACAAGATAAAGCTTTTGAATTTGAAAAAAATATATATTATTGATTAAGTTTCGGGTTTAGGCCAAGCATTTTTGTCTATTATATAGTCCTCGATCCTATAATACGCTTTAGACATTAACGACTTTTTCAAGTAATTTTTGATTGCTGGAAAGGGTAACTTTGAAACTACCTCAGGTAATTTATTATAGAAATGAATGCATTGACCAACAAATGATTTATGTACTTTACGGACGCGGAATTGTCGAATAGCTATTTTATTTTTATTTCTCGTATTTAAATTATGTATATCAGAATTTTTTGGGAAAGAATCCAATTTTTTTATAACATAAATAATATTATCATAAGTAAATAAATTGAGACGCTACAGTTAAGATATTAATTTCCTTAAAAAGATACATACAAAAGATATAATACAAACCCCACCAAGACTTTATACGTCAGGTCTGATTACACTTAATTAGCTCAAATATTAGAACAACCTCCAATACATCTTAGCCCTACTTGCTTACATGATAGCTCTTGTTCACTAATAAATAAAGTAAGACCTAGTAAGGCCTATTAATAACGTCAACAATATGATTACGATATAAAAGCAAGAAGGGCTAAATCAAATTGAAATAGAGAGCTTGGCTGGAGTTTTAATCGCTGTAAACGGGTTTTTACCCATAAACGTTTCGTGCTCTTTTTCTTTTCATTACTGCAATTAAACTGACAAATTAGTATCTTGTCTGGCAAATCACGTCCGTCTGCGAGGTCGCAAACAATGAGACGACAACATCGAATTCTAATTCAACTTCTTAATGTTTAAGCCTTTAAGCCGCGTCGCGCTGTGCGCCCCCGATAGGTACCTACGTGGAGCGTAGGCGCGGCCGACGCTGCTGGCGCTGCCGCGCAGCCGCACCAAGCTGCTGGCCCAAGCGCCGTTCACGCGCGCACTAACTACTCTCAACCGTATAGCCATAATGATTGACTAGTTCCATTGCACTCTAAGTGAATTCAAAAAAGCGGCCTTACATGTAATATGCTATAATAATTAAGGGGGTTTGGTTGGCCTTTTCTGTTGCATTAGGTATTTAACCTGTAATGATAGAATAAATTGATGATAATAAATAAAATAAAAAAATATATATATACTTAAGTGAAGTCCTATTTTTTCCGTTTTGAGCGTATAGTATTTTAAAAGTATTACTGAAAAAAAACGTCTCTAGCTTTTTTATAATAAAACCTACGACAAATGAACACTACTTACTTATCCCTAAGGTTTGAATCCAACCTTAGCTGAATATCACATTCGCAAAAGAGCATACTTGCAAAACATCATATACGCATAACATCATACTCGCAAAACATCATATCCGCATAACATCATACTAGCAAAACACGATATTCGCAAAACATGATATTTACAAATGGTCGGGTTTTGTTATAAAATCGTAGGTAGGTTTAGGTTATGTTAGTTTTGCAGATGGCCCGGAGGGCCTAACCACCCAGAAATAGGAGCTCCGCAGTAGCGGAGCTCCGTCGACACTGTCTAATTTATATCTTAATAATAGTTATGTTTTGCTAATGTGATGTTTTGCTACTATGATGATTTGCGAATGTTATGTTTTGCGAATATGATGTTTTACTTTTATGATATTTTCGGAATATCATGTTTTGCGAATATGATATCCAACGACGGAAGGGTTGGATGAATCCAACTGCCTTAACGCTTTCCCTATTTAAGTATGGTTGCAAATTTTATGGTTAATCGAGATAATCTCGAACAATAATTTTTATTTATTCATGATGTTTTGTTTTGTCTTTTTACGTTCCCGTCTCTTCACCAAGCGATCCCAGTGGAAGACCAGCGCTTGCTTTACGGCTAGCGAACGCTGAGTTGGGACCGGTTCGCAACAATTTCTCTCTGTCTTTTTCTTATTTACATACATAAACTCACGCCTTCATTCCCAGAGTGGGGTAGGCAGAGCTACAGAATTACCAAGCACTCTTAAATAAGTTGTTGATAATTCTGTAACCACGTTTTCCACAATCAGGCTAAGATGTTTACCAGTGTATTAGTGACAGGTTGCAAGCCCATCGCCTAAGAGTACTAGAAGCCTTTATTACTCCCTTAGTCGCCTCTTACGACATCCACGAGAAGACATGGAGTGGCACTATTCTAACCCGGTGACCACACAGGTAATTTCTTATTTGTTCTATGTAAATGTCGCTTTCTCTTTATATCTATTTTGTCTGTTTATTGCACTGTAGCTCTTAAGCGGGTGGACCGACTTGGATGGGTTTTTTTATTTGATAGCAGGTTTTCTAGCGGTGGTTCTTAGCTTGGTTTCATTAAAATCAGACATCAGCCGTTTAAGGGATATCAGCTCTAAAAGAAGGGGTCACCATCGGGGATGGTTATCCATCTAATAGATAGCAAAGGTCATGCAAATTACGCATTAAGTAATAAGCGTCGACCGATGTACTCCTTACTTTTTTTATTATGTACATTTACTTCCGTAGCAGTTTGAAACACATCATTAAAATAAATTACCCAACTAATAATGTCTTTTGTTGTTACAGGTAAACACGGAGGTCAAGTTCATGCTTGAGTGGTTTAGTGAGTAAGCTTGACTCATCTCAAAAGATGCATGGTACAAGATTTTTTATGTCTCCTTTTAGACGTCCAAATCTCTAAACATGCGCGTAAAAGTGACTCAAAATAAATGAGTCATTTTGGAATACTCTTCAGAATTCGTCATCGTATGGGCGTTTTGTTTCAATTCGAAGGCTTGAAACGTACTGTCGCTACTCGAAACATCCACATGCTTCCTCCCTTTCTATCACTATGGCAGCAGGAAGGACGGAACACACTCTAAAACCGATTGAGGCCCGAAAGGAGATCAAATAGGTATTCCTTCGGCAATTGTCCGATGCTGCGCGCGCAGCTTTTTCAGGGCGCAGGACACCACCCTCGCAGAGTGTTATGAATGCATAGACACGTGCTGATTATTTTAACAAACACAATATTAAAATGTTTCTGAAACTCGGTTATGGAAGATTAATGTATCTATAGCTTCAACTTGCGTGACTAAAAACCTATTGGAAAAAATACAAGTTTAGGAAGCTATTAAGCTTGTAAAACAATGGCAATAAACATAGTAATAAACTGTAGCTAAACCACTTTTTTGTTTTAGTCAGCAAGGCATTTAGTTGAATTAAATAATAAAAGAGGCATTGCCGAGTCTATCCCTTTAAAAAGTCTTTCGCGTAACTTCAGTCGCCGCCAGAGGCCGCATATCAGGCACACCAAGTCTCGCCGGTGGTAAAGTGGGTCGTAACCCTCGTACTGAAAGAGCTATCGCATCCACACCGAGTCTACTTGTCTCCTAGACACGTGACCACCAGCTAGAGGTAAGTGGGACAGTCGAAAGCACTGCACCGGCAAGGCTTCAATCACGGCGAACATTCTAGAACACGTTCAATATCACTTGTCACGTTGACATAAACAAAAGTATTTTATAGACGTTTAACCGCAAGTATCGATCTTTCGCTTATCTTTGTTTGAAGCACTTATTTCAGGGCCTTATTGCCCTTGAGGATCTACACAACAATAGAACAAACAAGCCTTTTAATTTCGTAAGGTACTCGCTTTCATAGACATTCCGCCTCGTTTATTCTACTTATTCATGCAACGGTCGATATCAATTTACACAACTAGGTATGTACATCGTAATACGCATATACCTTATCGAGAGAATCAATAAAGCCTATAACGAGCGCTAGTAATATTTAATAAACGTAAGACGTCAATGCAAAGCAGGTATAATGCGTCATACCTCTCTAAATCACTTAAATCCTGGCTAGGTTCGATTACGTCTTGATAATTCCCGTAACAAGTATTTAGAATAAGAATAAGAATTAGAAATATATTTAATGTTGAGTTATTTATTAAAGAGGATACGACGTACTCGAGATATCTGGCTATCTAGACAATTACCTGATAGCATATCTAGTAAGTAGTGAGTCTAGTAAAGGTAGAGTCCAACGCGGAAGTTAACGTTAGTGACAGTGAGCCAGTATCAACGGCCATGTAGGCAGCTACAGCAATTGAGACACTTGATGATCGTCCATTCCCCACCCACGACACTTACTTTTTGGGACAAATTAGGGATTCAATGAACAGATCCTTAAGCGACTTGAATTTATTGACCGTTTAAATAGCTGCGTAGGCGGTGTTTTGTTTAGCTGTTGCAGTTTAAATTAATTCCATGAGACTGTCGACGTCATAAAGAATTGTAGTCGAGCGTCGGATATTCAAATTCATAATTGCCAAATAATTTCGTGACGGTTGACGTTCGAGTATGTTGGCGATAATAAGCATAATAATGCCGTTCGAGACATGTTTTACTTTTAAAACATTCAATTGAATGAAATGAGGTCCATTCGGGTAACACTAATTAAAAATCTAATTGATTGGCATGTTAATGTTAATCCACTGTATAACGACAAAAGTATCCGAAATTATTCTTCTCGGCAAATATTGATTTTGAAATGTTATCGTATTGTTTTTAACTAAGCCGCCATTACTGTCAAGTAATAAGAGCTGCATAACGCTGACTTGACCATACGATATGATGTCAAAAGCATTATGATTTTACCGAGTAGAATGGAGCCCCAGTTGTTATTGATGTCGCCGGTTGGAAGTATTGGATGGTAAGAAGGGTGAATGACTGAAAGAGCGTTGACCTATTTTAGTTTTCCTGCATTATTTCATCAGACAGTAACATGTTTAAGTGAGTAGGGTCCTGACTGACGTCAAATGATTCCTTCCACCACATTATTAGGTTTTAACCTCGATCTAGTGGCTTAAATTGCCTAAATTAATAAAGTAACTAAATTCCTTTTCCGTGTAGGTACATACAATGTCAAACTTGTATGTCCATATTAAACTTTCCGCAATATGTAATATGAATTAAATACTATAGTTATGTACTCGATTTGACGTAGAACTATAAAAATACAAACCTATCTTTGATTAGTTACCTAGAAATACGCTACGTCTAACTCAGTTCGTGTACAACCTTCTATAAGACCTAAGATTATTAGGTATGGGCTATTTAGGTATTACCTTGTATAAAACGTTTGAACCGGTGTTCTAAACAAATAAAAGACCAGAGTGTAGAATCATTATGCTATTTAAAATCAGCTTCGACGTGTGCGTGGCTGGTTAACCGTGTGCTTATACGGATTCGCAATGAAGGGTTATTTATCAATTCTACATTCTGAAATCGCACACGAAGTCACTTAAACTCTCTTGGATTGCCTTTATCTTTACCTAGTATTACTAGTATTCAGATACTAGATAAATGCTTTCGTCAACGTACTTTCAGTACTTATGCTTATTCGTTGCGAAAAAAATAAGTCGGGAATTACTTATCGCAATGGCGGTTGAAACGCAATTTTCCCATCGTCACTTATTTCAATTCGATTGCTCAAAGTTTTACCGTTCGTGTGACGTGAGTACACGTGTTCCCCGATAACGATTAATGCCGTTGAATTACGACACAAATAGTTACCAAGGATGACGTGTAGTTTTGAATAAACAGCTCAATTGGTCGGCCCTTTAATTTCACTATAAAATGCATTCGGTAGTTTTTCCTTGAAATATTGACGAATGTGCCATAGGACTACGTCAGTTCAAATTTTGGAATAAGTAGGTTTTTACTGTACTATTTAATCTGACCATCCTACGTTATCAAAACTTATGGGTTTTTTCAATTGAGAAGGCATATCTACACTATTTAATGTTGAAATTGGAAATGAAGTTGTTTTGAAAACAAGTTGACTTCAGAAGAAATAGCTTGCGCTGAAATGCAATTAGTTTAAACTATACATTATTCTAACTAATAGGTATAAAGCGTATATTTGATCCCGAATCCGTTACTTGAAATTATTGTAACATTATTATTATTTCTTCTTACGCATCCATCATTTAGCGAAATGAATAGCGGCGGGGTTTTCGTGTCATGCGTTTTTTATTATTTCCATAACAAGCGGCAGAGGCAAATGGCCTTCCCGCGGATTATGACTCGTTATGGCCGACTTTAATAATACATGTTGCATGTCTGTATCTACTGCGGGTTTCCCTATCTCTTTATCCCTTTTCAACTTATTTACATTAGCTGACCCAACAGACAAATGCGCTAGCCAACTTGTTACCTTCTCGAACTTTTCTTAACCTAAAAATGTTATTCGGAATATTAGTTACAAACATTATTTAAAAAGATAAAAGTCGACAGAAGAACATTACTTACGAAGTTTTAAGCTCTCCATTAATTATTGTTATTTTACTTTGAAGTTATGTCTGCCCTCCTAAGCTTATACGCAGTAGGTATGTCAGATAAAATTCCTGTAGCAATATCAACCTTATTACTTAGACCAGATAACTAAAACTGCTTTGGTTATTGATTTTGGGATACTGCTTATTTGCTTAGGAGGGCTGATGTAATGTTTTGCTAATTGTTATTCTGAATATTCTATAGCATTCTAGTTTGAAATGGAAGGTTCAAAGTAATTTATAAACCACAATTGTATTACATTACAATGGCATTACTAGGTAAATATATGGGTAAGGGAAAGTGGAAAAGCCAATAAGTCTTTCTATTCTCAGATAATCTTTATTCCACCGTGAGACTCTCATAAATTGTGATGCAGTTATAAATGTCGCTCATTATTTTATTTTGTGACGCTATGTTTTACAAACATGCCGGGCACAAAAAATGAGAGACACCAATCCCTTCATCATCATGTTAATGTTAAACAAGACATCTTTGCATACACTTATTTCACAAAAATCATTAACATTATTATTATCTCCATGTATTGTCATTAAAATCACATTTGTTTACATCACAGCACTTATATTTAATACCTAATTACTTAAAATTACCAGCCGCCACAGTATCCCATTCAACGTTCACGTTCGAACAACACATTTCCTCCCGTAAAGCGATCGAATTTGACCAAATCGCTGAGAATTCGGCTTTTACGTAGTTCCGCAATAAAATGAAGCCAGGCTTATTTTTATACGACGGTTTTAAAAGTTCGTCTTACGACGCGATGGCATTTTGCCATATTCTAGTATATTTTGATTATTCACAATCGGCAAAGCTACCCCATTCGCTCTGGATAGACCTGGACGGGGGCTGTTTGAGGGGGTGGCGTGGGGGGGATTTCGTGCTGAGGCTTCAGCAGCCAGGGGTCCTCGGAGCCCTGCTGCGGGCTGCCGTCGGGCTTCTTCTCCGAGGGGGTCAGGTGCAGAAGCGGAAGCTTCGTCTTCGGACACACCGGCGGTCTCTCGGACTTAGGTTGCATGGCTATAACAAAAATAAACAATACATTAATTGGCAAACTCAATTCAAAAGCTATTTCTACATTTTATGACGGGGGCTTGTACTCCTAAAATTAAACAGTTGAAAAATTCAATGACTGTTTCAAATGCAACGGTATTATTTGTTAATTTAGCTTTAACATGTCAATTCTCATTTGCATTCAAAATATAAAATAGATACCACATCATGTAAAATTCGAATGAAGAATTAATCAAACAATCGAGATTTATCGGCTCGCATATCAATAAAAGACTCACTTGTTAAATTCAGATGTATGTTGTCCAATCGAGTGCTGATAACGTCGACGCCGTTGACAAACATTCGAGTTTAATTCACTGTAATTCGCGGCGGAGGTTTGATGCGGACTGCGGCCTCCGAGATACCGACTCATTTTATATCGAGGCGCACTGACTCACTTCACTCACTTGCCAAAAGAACTAGCTCTATACTGGCTCGCGTCACACCGCCGGGACACTGACGCCACCAGCCTTTATGACGCCCGTCCGAGATTCCACGGTTGCTTCTCTTACACTCAATTTCAGTATACCTCATACGTAGGAACATATACGCTATATTTATAAACCAAAGTGGTACGAAGTTTATTTGATGTAAATACGTGTCACACATGTGCGTGTTACATTCAAAGAAAGATCCCCGAATTAAATGTAAACAGGAAAAGTTTTGTGCACTTAAAAGCATTTTCCGCAATAATAAGGAGGATTGTGAAGCGAAGCTTATTTAAATCGCGTAGCTAAAAGGCCCGATTACGTTTCTCATCCCCTAAATCAAGTCTGATATCCACTATTTTATCATATGTTGCAAGTAGTTATTTAGAAAAACATTTGGTTTCAGTTTTGACAAAGTGTCAAGTTTTTTCCCAAATAATATTTTCTTGGAAAGGAAAACGTACAGACCTAGTATTTCATAACATCTACAACATATTCAAAAATCGTAAAATTTGGACTAGTTTTATACATTTTTGTATGAAAAATGACAGCTTCACAATTCGCTTGAATAAGTGAATGTATTAAATAGCATCTCTGGCTCTCTGCTCAACTTTCTTTTGGTAGGTACTCGAGTAGATGTATCTACTTGATTGATGACTCTACTTTCGACTCCAATAGCATACATTCCGAAACCCACGTCCTTAGTAGTTACACCTAGATACAATTTATTATAGCTTATAAACATACCGATGCCTACTTTGATAAGTGGTATCAAATTCGGTCACGTCACACAGTCTCGATAATAAGTTGCTCACAGGTAATTCTTGAGAATTGTCGATGGTACTACATTTTACTCATTATTTCATTGGGTTTAGTTTCCTAGAATATACTGACGAATTCTTTTTATGTAAAGTACTTAACATGTATCTTTAAACCCGAATTATTTTCTTCGTGGCATTGTTATATTTGCTGCTAGATAAATTGTTGATAAAATTTACATATATATGTTTTACTGGTTTACGATCTAAGATTAAACAATTTGTAACGCGACACAATTGACGCACTTGGAGCACTCAATCTATTACCTGGTAAAGTAATCAGTAAAAGTATAACGAAGCCCCGAAGGCCGGCCCTGCCTGGGTGCTCCCACGGGCGCGCCTTATAATTTACAACCGACTTTCAGGGTCAGACAAATACGTCTCAGATTGTGTATTTAGGATACTTCGCGTTTCTCTAACCTTAACATTGTTGGGTTAGTGCCGTTTCATAAAAGTGTTAGGGTTGAAGCAAAACATGTGCGACTGGGTTTCCCCATAAACAGCGCATTTATCCTGAATGAAAATTATTATATTTATTCAGGTTAAAGTTCATTTTCCAAGATGATTCATTCTGAGTAAATTTTTACGCGTGGGTACTTCCCTAGCGGTTTAGTGCTCAGGGGTTAGGCAAAAGCCGTTGTTACAATCTAATAAAGTAATATAGTAATGAGCGGCATTAATACACGAAACTCGTTTTATGAAACGAGCCGAAAGGCGAATGCCTAATTATGTGTAAAGTCACATACATAACTTTATCTACATACAAATCATAAGTTTTCTACAATATGTGAGAAACCTGTACATGCGGATGCCCTGTATCTTAATGTGACTTAGGTATCTTAATTTTTACATTAAAGTATCGGTGACCAATACTTTAAAGTGAACATTCAAATGCAGCCACATCGATAACCGATACTTTAATAACATGAAATAATTTAATGTTAAAGTACAACGACAGATTCAGGTTTCTTAATATAGGCCATTTGCTTATCGTTTCTGAACATACATAATAAAAATATTTTTTACATAAACCAACACAGCACATACGTATGTCGGTGCATCCATGTCAACACCGTATATATTACGTGAGCCAAGCTGTGGTCAGCTTGACCGTGTGTAATTAAATCACGCTTATTTATAAGACCGCATTAGCTAATAGAAATAGACCAACTCCAGTCATTACACTATAAATAATATAAGTACACCGCCATCTGCAATTCCTTAGTATTCCACTGTATATTTCATTTCCATCAGCAACCGTGCCAATCAAACCACAAAATACTGAAGCATCATTGTCTAAAGTCAGAGCTAATAAAACTTTTACTGTCTTTATAGTTTCAAGGAGATATCGCAAATACGCGGTCACCTCGTCGAGGAGAAATTATGACATAGGAACTGTTTACGATTTAAACATTTTATCGGTAGAATACTCGGCAGAAGTATGGAGGCTAACAACGTCAACAGGGTAAGATGAGTAGTGATGACACTTGAGAGCACTGAAAGCGTTCTGCACTTTCGCACTTTAAAAATAACGAAGGGAAATGAGGGTCTTGTTACTTGTTTACTTACGCTTACGCGCGTGCCAGTGCGTACAGCGAAAAGGTGTGAAACAAAGCAGCGTTAATATTCCCCGGCCGCACTGTGGGCTGGATGGCTCGAAAAGAGGACATTCGCACTTTTTTCAGAAAAACATTTTTTGAAAAATGCTATCCAATAGAGAATAATATAAGGAACAATAAATGTGGTATACATTTTTTCGAAATAAGGCATATTGACAGCAGAAAAAAAAAAAGTCTGTTTTTTTCGTATGGGACCCAAAAATAGGTATCTTGTTTCTAAGAAACTATTAGAGGTCCCGTCTTCTACCTTTCAAGACTTTGTTTTTCTACTTTTATCGAGTAGGAAACGATAAGCAGATTTTTTATACAGATGCTGGTTTTTTTTTAGTCCAGGAAAAAGTCCACACATTTTCGATTTTTTCGTTTATGTCTTTTTTGGGATTTTGGGAAAATGTATACCACATTTATTGTTCCTTATATAATTCTCCATCGGATAGCATTTTTCAAAAAACGATTTTCTGAAAAAAGTACGAAAGTCCTATTTTCGAGTCATCCAGCCCACTGTGGGCCATGAACGTTTGTAAACTCTAACAAAATGAACAAGGCACGCCTTTTCGGCACCCTTAAACTATTAAGTAATCAATTGAACTCCATCGCGATAAGTTAAACGAAACCACCATGACGTGCCTCCATATTACAGACTCGTGGGAAACTTGTTCTGTATTTCGACTTTTGTAAAATAAATCCAATTATGCTCGGAAAACTTTTTTCATACAAGTAGTTTTTCTATTTTCTAGTTTTACAATGTTACGTCAGCATTTTATTGCGCCTAGTAGGTTAGGTATCATAAGTATCATAACTCAGTGGTCGTAAAAAGGAACGTGCCGAAGTTACAGCAAATCCTTACAATAGGCATTTGTTTTGATGTTTGTAAATTTGACGAGCGCATAGATATTGGATCACGCGAGCGAGAAGTGCCGCCGGCTCCAGCCGCGATGTACGCTCTAACGTCAAGACGATCGATTCTCGTCTTGCGTGGCACAACGCTCGGATGATACCCAAAATAAATGTTATTTTTGTTATCTAAAATAACCTAAAGTTTTTCATGTAGATCATGACATGTCTTGTACCTATTGTGAAATGAAATCTAAAGATATACCTATAATATCCTGCAAATATACATCGATAACGTAGCAATATCCACATATTTAAGTACCTAATTACTTCTACCACGATGGCGAATTTCAGAGAAGATAGTATTAAGAATTCAAAGTTATTTATTTCTGGTTTCCCCATACAATAGTAAAATTCCTTGTTGCATATTTTAGTAGAATATGTTCTTACTTATAATTTTGATCTACGTAGGTATAAATTTACAATTTTAAGAAAAATAAAACAAATCATGCGAAAATGACTGCTCTGCACATATTACTCTCATATCTCCCTCTTTCCTGTGCAACCGTCTGGAAGAAACTTCGTTTTTGTCACATGTAAAAAAATATTGGCTTTGCCTAGATTCTAAAAATTGTGAGCAAATAGCTCGTTGACCCACTGGCCGAGTTCGTGACAACTTGTGTCTATTTATCGACGTCACTGAGTGGAACTAGTGGAAGTCTAAATCAAAACTAAACGCTTCATTGTTGTTATTACTATTATGAAAGACCAATTTGGTTCACGGTTCACATCTAAATGAAAAGTTTTTTTTTGAAGCCAAAACAAAAGAAAACTAACTATAAAGTATATTTGCCATTGTACAGAAGAATTCAGTTTGTTAACATGATCTTCTTATTCTTCTTAAATTATCAGCACCTGATAATCTACAATTATCAAAGAGGACCCATGATTAGAACTGTTTCACGGTTCAAGGTGCTATGTTGATTGACAATTCTTACGATTTGATTTCTAACGTCACTGTGACACAGTTCTATGGTTGGTCCATTTTGTAGATTGTACATAATTATGTATAAGAAAACCCAGTAGGTATATTTAGTTCCAGCGGTTGCATACAAGCAGAACTAATTGATTTTGAAACGAACATCTTATTAAAGTAATAAGAACAAAAACTTTGTTCTTTTGTTTTATTGTTACTCCTATATGTTTATAAGTTGGTGAACATACGGTTTGTTTTGATTTTGGAGAGTGCGGCGGCGACAGCGCGGACATCGCCGCCCCGCGGCCCCTCGAGCTCCGCGTTCGTGTTCTTATTCTCCCATATTATACATTACTTGCCAAAATCGCCGATGTTTAGACAGCATTCGGATTTATGAATCGCATCCAAATTTCATACTTTAAAATGAACGACTTATCAATCGAATACTGAAGTCTAAGTTGCATGCTAAAGTTTAAATTTACATCAGTAGTAGGTAGCCAAATGAGATACTTAGTCTTCGAGTTACTAAATGCCTAAGTACTTAAATGTAATCATGCAAAGCCGTGGTTAACGTGACTGAGAAAATTCTAGGTCTATATTGCTTTAAAACTTTAAAAGGGGTAATTTTTCTATATATCTAAATTGAAATCTTATCTACAAATCTTTGAAACTTTACGAATTTAACCATGTTGTAAAACTAAAAGTTCGACTCGCTAAGTAGTTTTTGAAATACTAACTTTAAATTCATTTGTCAAGGCTCCTACGGAGAATCGGCCTCCAAGTGCCGGTGTAACAGGACCGGAAGTCGCTGGCCCAGGAAACTTCCCCCCTCGCCCTCCGCTGAACAGAATCGATTCGCGGTCAGCTTTTCCACCAGTGGCGCAGAGACCTGCTGTTCCACCTCAGGTTCAACAAAGACCACAATTTCAACCAGGAGGGCCAGTGACAGGCCCACAGCAGTTTGTACCAAGGCCCGGCCCGCCACCTGCTCGAGGTCCAGCACCTGTTGGTGCCCCCCAACAAGTTCGTGCCCAGCCTCCACCATTACGTCCCTCTGGTCCACAATCATTTGTACCTCAGCAAGGCCCGCGGCCCTTACAATCGCCTACATCAGGCCTACCTCCCGTGAGAGGACCGCCGCCGCCAAATAATCTACAGTTTGGACCGCGACAAGCACCCCTGATCGGCGCTGCAATAACACCCGATAGTGCAAGACCTCCACCACAAATAACACAGCTGCCCAATAACGGCGTACCAAGAAACGGACTGCCCCAAAATCCTGTAAGTGGGCAGTTATCGCGGCAATCATCCCAAGGCTCTTTGAAAGGCCTGGATACCTCAAACTCTTATCAAAATAAAGCAGCAAACCTGGATAATCAAGCTATAACAATTAACCAAAATATCAGCAAGGCTGAAAATGGCACTGAATTGTTGGGACCGAAGAGTAGGAGTTACAGCATTTCAGCGGCTCCTGGCTCACCAAGTCCACTCAAAATGGAAGATGATCGGAGAAAGTCGGTCAGCTCTATTGGAGGTAGAGTTGAAGACTATGCAAGTCGAAGTCCTGGACCTGGCCTGGGATTAATACATGAAGGGAAAATTGAGAGCAAAGAAAATGTGCGCTCTTCTATAGATCATATAAAAGCCGGTCTAAGCGATGGTAAAGATATCATGATGGAACGCCCGGAGTCTCGTATATCTGGATCGAAAATGACGGATTCATTTATTGGAACATTGCCTACCACTGTCCAAAAACCGAAATTGGACGATGATGATGATGTAGTTTTACAAAACAACTTAACATCTGCTAAAAATGTTACCGATACTTCTTCAAATCAAATCAAAGCTGATCCATTTGATCGTTCGCCTTCATTAACACGCAGCGATGACTCTCCTGAGCTGAAACAAAAAGCTTCACCTAATCCAGTCACACAAAATAAACCACAAGCGGTGACCCCGGAACCACAGCGACCCAAAACTCCAAAAACGGATATAAAACAAGATATGAGATCTGAACAAATAAAAGATGCTAAGGCACCTATTACACCACCGCCTCCAAAGTCGGTTTTAAAGTCTCCTGTACCCGAGGCAAAGCCTCCTATGTCTATTCATAAGCCTACTGAGTTAAATACGTCCTCCGTAACTACTGACATCAAAAGATCCACACCGAGAAGAGTAGCCTCTGCTCCAAAGTCTCGACCTCAAGGTAATTAGGGTAGCATAGTATTCATATGACATTGTAGCGTGACCCTTTTGAGATGAGTCAAAATTATGTAGTACATTTTGTAAAGTTTCCTTTTCTTATATTTTTTTTCTTAAATACAGATGGCGACAACGATAGCGGTGTTGATGAATCTACTCAAGGAAATGTATGTTGCATCATTATAGTTATTTTTATAACGTTAGGTATTATTTAAATAACTTCTTATAAAAATAAAACACTTTTGAATATAGGATCTCAACGGGTCCCCTGGCTCACCGAACAAAAGAGCTCCCAGTAAGCTTCCTACCAAAGAGAAGTCCAGTAGCAGTCTGAAGCCGAGTCTGTCGCGATCTTCAAGCAAAAGTGCTACTGTTAAGACTCCCGAAACACCACAACCCACTGAAAAGAAAAGTAAGTGACAAATAAATTAATAATGAACCAAAGCCCATTAGAAAATCCTATTGTTGGTTGATTAACGTTATTCTGTCGGAGTTCCGTAACTAAATAGTAATCGAAATCAATCATATGAAATATAAATCACCTGTGCTTCGCCTATAAATATACTTATCGATTATTTCTTCTATTATGAGGAAGTGGTGACTATTAGTTGTTGTTACCTAGTAATTATAGAAATGTAATTAAAATGTTTCGTATTGCAGAAATACCCATGAACAAGGTGCAAGTGGGAAACGCTCCGTCACCAAACCTTAAAACCGTCAAGTCGAAGATTGGGTCACTGGACAACGCAACATATAAGCCCGGCGGAGGCAATGTTAAGATCGAAAATAGAAAACTGGACTACAAAGCTGCTCCTAAAATTGCCGCTAAAAACGATGCCTATATTCCAAGTGGTGGAACTAAAAAGGTAAGTACACTAGAACGTACATACTCGTAAAAAGATGAGTTTTAAAAAAAATAAGATAACTTCAACATGGTTTGTAACAAATCTTAAGGGTATAATAATACTAGTAATATTTTTATTTTAGATAACAACTACGAAGTTGGAATGGAACGCGAAATCAAAGATCGGCTCACTGCAGAACACTGCGCACAAGCCAGGCGGTGGAGACAAGAAAATCGAGACAGTGAAGCTGGACTTCAAGGATAAGGCCAAGCCCAAGGTTGCGTCTACGATTAATATCACCCACAAACCGGGAGGTGGAGCTGTCAAGGTAACTTCACTTATTAGATTTACATTTCCATCAAAAACGGCTTAGACAAATTTCTAAGGTAACTGAAATATAAACTCTACTGAATACCTAGAATCATTATTGAGTAGCTAGTGGTTCGAGCTTTAATTATGAATTATAAATAGTATTTTTGAAAAACATTCACCACATATTAAGCTAGACCAAAGAAGACATACGGCGTATGTTTTTGTAATATGCACAGTCGTAAAATGCCAGTTTAGTAAAACAAAAATATTATACTTGTGCACCCAAACATTAATCTTACATTATGTTCTTCAGCCGACAGTAATAGCTAAAAAAGGAACAAGAGGTGTGAGTAGCGAGCATTTATATTGCACTGGTTTCGAAATGTGTGCTTTATTGCAATATTGTTAAGTAATTCATTATTGTTCGTGAGGCGACACTTTATGCACTCTGTCTTTATGTGTAAATCCACCACTAAGATTATGTGATGTTATCAAGATACTCGTAATGTGATGACGTTTATCTTCTTCATCAAAATAAATGCAATTAAGATGTCGTTATTGTTTTGTAGTATATAAAATGGCCGTTACCAAGGTGGAGGGCTTCGCATAGGCATTTTAATGCATTATCCCTCCATTAGTGTGTGGAGTAAAAGGTTAGTTACGGGCCAGTCGGCGCTGGAAGGAGGAGCGTTAGTTCTCTTTTGAGTTTAGAAGTGTTTCGTCCTGCGGTACGGGGTCAGATGCGCAGTACCCAGTGTTGTGTTGCGGCTGCTTAGCACTTGCTGAATGTTTCTTCTGTCTTGGATATAGCGATCATTGTGAGCAAATATGGGTGTTATAGCACAGGACATACGGAATGACACAATACCTATCATGTTAGCTGTTTATCAAATGTACATGCAACTTTTGATGTTATGGTCCGGATGTTACATGAAACCTTTGAACTTTCAACGTCGATACGCCATACCGCAATATCGATTCACATGGATATGGTCTAGCTGCATGCAATGAAGTTCTGTCATCGTTATCCTATTACACTATTACAATCTAGCATTGAATTTGATGTTTAAACACACGATACAACTATATGAGTACGATCATATTTATTTACACAAATGCAATCGCACTGAATATTTTTTATTTATTACTTATTGCCATGACTGATTATGTTATATATCACTCTAAACGCATATGTATTTATAAATATATATTACATATTTGCACAATCGCTTTTTTGAACAGATCGAAAACCAAAAATTGGATTTCAAAGCACAAAGTAAAGTGGGATCTATGGACAACGTAAAACATAAACCAGGCGGGGGCGACGTGAAGATATTCGACGACAAGGACTACATCAAGCAGATGAGCGGGCAGTCGCCGCTGCCGGGCAGCCACGCCGCTTCGGGACAGGAGGTGAGGCCTCTCCCACCGCGACGGGTCGCGCCTTCTACTTCATTCATATTTGTTTCAACGTTTTCTAGTTTTTCTACTAATTTTTGTCTACTAAGTTTACTTTGTGTTTGGTGATGGCTTTTTCACTATCAATCAGGTGTCTCATTTGCATTTTTGTTTGTTTTTGTTTCAGCCAGAATATGTTTACAAATTTTATTGAGGGGTAGACTTTTCGCAGGTGACGGATGTTGTTTTAATTTGACTAACATTATTGTATTTGGGATTGTTTTTTATTGCTGCCATTTTTGTGTGTTGATAATGAGTTTGGTTGCTGTTATTTCTAACATAGTATGATATTGTGTGCAAAACCGGTGTAATGTGAGTGTTCTGCCGCAGAGCCCCGTGCCGCCGGCCGCGCACACCCCGAGGTCCGACGAGAACCTGAACCAGCAACAGTGTTAAGACGCCCACTCTAAAAGATATACGATTCTTCATGTTTTACACTAACTTTTGTAATCAAGAGTCCAAAATTTTTGTACATTTTATATTTGTCTATACTTTTATGTCTACCCATTGAGTAACTTTCGACTTGTTGTTGTTTGTTAATTACAGAATGTGCTAGTGTTTGAATCGATGTCAATAATTTGTAGCATATCCTTGTAGACAATACGTTGAATACCTTTGGTATGTAGTTATTTTATTTATTTATTAATTCCTGAAATATTTCTTCATGTTACAATACTTACTTAGATGCAATGTTCTATTTGGAAAGATGTTTTTATCTGTAGTATACAAAACATTTTAGGTCGCCAATTCAGTGTATTTGACAAACCTGTGTGCCAATAGATGACATTCGTACTTGATGTCATTTATTTTCGTAAATCCCATAGTAATATGAAAAGAATGTTATGCGTTACTGTATGGTAGCCATCATTTGCACTTGTCACAATCACCGTTTTCATTGTATCAAACTAGTAGCACGTAGTTTACCTGTTTTGTTCGATATTAACTGCAACTATTGGTATATGTAAGATGTGGTATTTATAAGTGATATAGGGTGTTATCATTGCTAATCATAGACAACATTTCAATTATAGTTTATCTGATTTGTGATAGATTTCAGACCGCCTCACAGACATGTAGTGCTGGTAATTGAGTATTATTTGGAATGTAGTAAGATGAGAGTGGGTGGATACAGCAGCCTGAGTATGGGAGAGAGAGTGATAGTATGGGAGGCATGTGGTGGAATGACCTTGAGTGAGCTTTTGTTTACGTACGCGCTTTGGTGCTGCTGTGGACCTGTCATAATTCGTGCGAATAGCTTCCCTGCGGATAGGACAGACGGGCTCGGGATCGACTGACCAGACTTTTTGTAATTAGAGTAAAAATGTTTTATAATGATATAAATTACAATCGTAAAATGTGATTAGAGGTAGATAGTGAGTGTATCTAAATTGTTATTGATCCCGTTGTGTGGTAATTTGCATTGTTAATTTTTGTTAGCCATATAGTTGAATGCATTTGAGAAGTAATTAAGTTCTTGTTGTATTAACTGTTCACAGTTTTATGTTAGTAATGTTCTTTAAATTTCTTTTATTTTTTAATGTTAGGTATTTTAAACCCAGCCTATTCAAAATAACATTAGCATTATGCTGCACCGACTTTTTGCGTTGTTGTGCGTTTGCTTTTTAATTTGCTTTCGTGGCCAATCCAAGTTCGGTTAGTGCGTGTTTACGTAAAATTTGATAACTATTTAAATCTAATACATACATTAGAATGGATACAGTGGAAGATATACCATGTAATAAGTATTATGAATTATTACAACTTAACACCTAAAGGTTGTTTCATTTCTCGTGTCTATGATGTCAAGGAGTGTACATACAGGTTGCAAATTGTGTTTATTAGATGTCATTCACAGATCACTGATGGCATAGTAGACCATTTGCGGTATTTAAGCGTAGTTTACTTTGCAAACACCTGCACAAGCACGCAAGCGAGTGACGTCACGGAGTCATGGTGAGTTAAGTTATTTTTGTTTATTTTAATAACCGTTGTAAGACCAACATAATTTACTCAGCTCTCTCAATAAAATATCCAAAAAGAAACTATACACAGGGTGTAACAAAAACCCCGATAAAAAATCAGTTTAAAGAGTCACTACCCCTAGCGTAATGCAAGTGGAAAGCGCAAGTGTTTAAATTCGAACCATTTTTTTTTGTATTGAGAAAATCATTTTTGTTAAGCCGACTATACAAAAACTAAACTTTTTTTTTTTTTAGGTTTACTAAGTAAATGTAGTTTTTGTATCACTCTATTGTTTGGTTAAAACGTTAGCTGATTATTTTATAAGTATTCATTCATTTGTATTCCCTAAAGTGCCATTTTCCTCAATCATGACGGTGACCTTCATATTATTTATCACATTTTTCCTTTCAAATTTCTACAGAAAAGTAAAGTCAAATATTGGTTGCTGGTCAAATGTTCGTCAGGTTTTTTTGGTAATTTCCAGTTTAAAGTTGTTCAGGTAAAATTGGACTCACATAGTAGACTGCCAACTGAGTGGATGAATTGTTTATGAGGGACCTTTGGGAGAGGTTTGATTAAACCAGGCCACACGCAGCCAGACCGAGATTTTACGCGTTAATTTACCTTCGTGGTTCTGTTGTACTAAGTCTACATAACTGTTTTGTTTTGTTTACGTACGTACGTATGGTTTTTGAATTCAACGGTCACTTTTTATTCTGGATTTTATCAAGGTGTCTTAAACACAGAAAAACCACCCACGCACCGCCACCATTAGGAGGGCCATGTAACTATTAGACCTCTTTCTATCCCGGATGGGCTTTATGAATTCTGTGCTGTGGATCGCCAAATTTTTAGAGTTACTGATAAGTACAAGGTCAAAGGCCCCCTGCAGAAATATATAAACTGATTTATCCTGCGATACTACAAACTTTCCATTCGTTATTTAATCTATTACGTTATCCTAGGATTACTACTACATGAATGCCCACGAGTGGTCGGAGGAGCCGCGGCCGCTGACGCGCTGCCGCTCGGCACGCGCGCCGCGCACCCCGCGCACGCCGCGCGCGCTCTCCCCGCGCAAGCACGAGGAGTTCTTCGACGATGACCGCGTGGAGAGGAACAACGAGCGCAACCGGCGCGCGTCGATGGCGCGCCCGGCCAGTGCGCGCGCACCTCTGCGCTCCGCCTGCGCGCGCCCGATACCGCTCGCTCAGCGTCCCGCGTTTACTATCTATTGAACGTGATTGGTAGATTCAAGTTTTATTTTTAATGTAGAATGGTTATTTTCTGTGATGATATTTTATTGTTTTTTTTTTAGACCAACGGTAATATACAAAAATGAATATAAACTATACGACATGTTAAATTAAACCTACAGTTTCCTTAATAATTATTTATAATTAGTAGGAACTTAATTCTATTAAATACTGGTAAATGTTCAAACAAAAAACTACTTTTACATGAGCATGCAAAAGTTAATGTATTCCCAGTTTCTTAATAACTTTCGGCTGGCTATCACTATTACGCTTGCACTCGCAACTGACAGTATATTTGTCACTCGTGTGTCATCGATAAAAGATGTTTGCCGGTGGCTATTAGGAAAATGTAGAATTGACAACATTTCATTTTGGTAACACCTGCAAATTACTATACGAATCGAAAGGGTTTTGCCTCCTGAACACGGCAAAATATTTATTTAGATTTATTTTTCTTCATTGACAAAATTACAAGTAAGTTAAAAAAAAAAACGAGTTTTACCAATACTATGCCTGAATAGATATAATACCATTGCCTTTTTCACGAGGAAAAAAAGCTGTCATACTTCAAGTTTGAAATTGACACTATTGACAGATGGATAGATACTTGAGATCGGTTGACCGCCATTATTAAAAAGAAAAACTTTTTTTTTTATACAGATTGGACTAACGTAATTTATGTCCATTGTGTCGTAGAAATGAAGTTACGCCCTTTTAGAATAAGAACATCTTAATAAATTAATAATAAAATAATTAGTGTCCGACCGAAACACGATTTTTAGCCGAAACCGAAACCGAATATTCGTTTTTTTTCTGATTTCGGCCGAAACCGAAACCGAAACCGAAATTTTTGAAGACTTATGAAATTATTCAAAATTACTGTACAAATCGTAAGGAAAAGGTTATTGCAAGGATTTCTTATACGAGAACAGCTACTGTTTTAGTTAAACAAAATAAAAAACGTTTATTTTTAATGAAAATAGATATAATTAGAGGTAAACTATGAAATTTTAAGCAATTTTACTGCAGTTATCAAGACTTCACTAATTCGCGGCATAGGTATTATATTATTAAAAACAAACAACCTATTCTTATCACGTCTAAACTAAATTCACAATCCTAATATCAAACGTATCGTTCATTAATCACAGCATAAAATGCAGTAATAGATTCTAAAAAATAAATAATAATTTAATAAATAAACAACACTCACCATATTTTCTCGCGTGCCACGTGGTTCACAAACAAACGTCACAAACGGGATGAATATGAATACTGTCGGTGGTCCCGGCTGGGACGGCCGCCGATGCATTACCTATACCTACCCGGCCGAGCGCGCCCGAATTAAGCCGAGCGCTCCCGATGCGAGAGCCGCGAGAGGCCGCGAAGCAATTTCGGCCCGGCCGAAGGTTTCGGCCGGATTCTGGCCGAAACCGAAACTGCGGCCGAAATCACTTTTTTGGCCGAAATTGGCAAAAACCGAAACCGAAACCGAAACTACGGTCGGACACTAAAAATAATTATACATCCTAGGGAAAAAATAAAACTATTAGTGTCTTCCTCCTTCCAAACAGTATCTATAAAACGAATAAAATTAAAGTCTTGAAAATATGAAATCTTGTCAATTGTCTGTACATACCTAGCTATTACAAAGTTTCTGATATTTCCTGCGCAAAACCTTCAGAAGGCTTCAAGTAAAAATAAAGCGTTACTCATCAGTATTTAACAACTTATTTTCAAACGATCAATCATTCTTCATTAAAATAAAACTCGAAATACGATTGGTATTGTTCAACGGATATATTATGTAACGGTACACGAGTCGCAACAAGTACCAAACATATTTATTGAATACTAATGAGTGTCAGTTTCTACCTATATCTAATCTAGTCTTAAATATAATCGTGTGAACACTATACTTTTGGATGTTGTAGAGACACTGTAGATTTGATGTATTATATATAAGAAGACTTTCCGTCCTATTTTCAATTTTTTTTATTAATTATGGGCATCTAATTTCATAAGCCATACTTTACCTTTATTTCGGTTCTACCCGTATCACGTTGTTTGTAGTATCACAGAGGACCAGACAAGAACAAACCTTATGAATATTCAAAATTAACCACTAAGGTAAATAAATAAACCTAACGCTGTATCCGAGGTAATACCTGCTCTTTAATTATTAAACTTTATTGTGAACTCGGCGCTTTAACTCTTATTTATTTGGTTCCATAGACCGCTCACGAGTATTTTGAGAAAATTTTGAAAGAATGCAATTCCAACATGTACATTTTTGGACAAATGACACATTCGGAAACGAGCATTTGACCTTGCTATCTATCACAAGGTCCTTTCGGTCCAATTGGTTACCATCGTGTCCATCAGTCCGTCACACCACTACCTTTACCTGCCTCGTAAAAAATGACCCACCATCAAAGTTATAGTTTAGTTTAGTTAATAGGATGGCGAGGACCACCTAAATAACATCGACTTGGTTTGATTTATATTCACTATAAGTTATTACTTCCACGGACCTTAATAGTCCTTTAAATGAAGGACGGAACGGAAAGAAAAAATGACGGACAGATGGGCAGACAGACACGCGCGAACGGCATAGGCACAAGTAATAGGATACCGTTTTCACTCTTTGGCAACTGAACACTAAAAAAGGTAGTAAAGTATATAACTATATGAAGGAATACTTAATTGTGACTAAGATAATTTGTTAATTTATTTGATAAGTAGGGTATTCATTCGGTCTTTGTAGAAATAATGTTCGTTTTTTAAAATGGTTACCATTTATGTTCAAAGATAAGTTAAATTTAGTTAAGTTATATCAAAACCGGTCAGAGTATTTTAAACTCAATATTGTTAAGTTTAACGTAGTATATTCAGTAGAACTATTAAATAATGGAATAATCTTAGAAGGAAAGTATTGTCATAATTATTAGCACGAATTCCATATAACTCATACCTAGTTTACTTAGTTTCCAAATTATTGTCGTGATATAAAACTCGAAATGCCTTATTTAATCAAATAAGACAAACCATGTTTTTTATAAATTTCGTCTCTGTTTAGATGATATTTTAAAACTCTACATTTATGTAAACCACAATACTGAACGTAGTAAGCAATATCTAAAAGCATCAGATTACTGTCACGAGTTTCCGAACATAAAAAGTAGTTAATAGATTTTTTGTAGTATTTACGTACTTAGTTTGTAAACGTGAAACTATTTGTTTGAATTGAGCAATAAAGTGATTCACCACATTGGGTCCAATTTTCATTTGCGAACAGATTGACGCACGTACCTATTGCATTGACGCTATGGAGGAAAACTCCGTGTGGTATCAGTGACGTACAGTGATTATCGATGGTATGGTAGTATGGTTACTGACTTTGCTTATAATTTCTAAAATGATGCAGAATGACACACGACAAACGTCAACGTGAGGGGAAATGTTTGCGATGAAATTCCCTTACAAAATACCATCACCATTTAATTGTAAAATAATATTTCGGGAAAAAACTTAATGGGCACGAAATTAGTCGTCGACATTTCCCCTTTGACTAATCTCACCACAGTGATTATCGCCTTACTCCTAACGTTACGGAGAGTGAAGGTCACGGAAATCCCGTTGACGCGAGCAGCTGACGTGGGTCTTTCTAGAACACTGAAGTGCGGAGTTCACTAACAATTGAACAGATATTTATTCGTGACACAATAGTCCAAAGATTTCTAAATGTATTTAAACACGAAATGTCGGTGTTGACGACAGCCACCGCCGAACTCTAGCCGACAGCGACGTACTTAGACGTGACCCTAGTATATAAGGATACTGTAAATAGTTAAGTTAGTATATAAGTGTTTTATATAGTATTAGGTAGATTTTAGGTATTTAATAAAGATTTTTTAGTTAGTTTTAGGTTTAGAATGGGGATTTAGCTTAGGGAGCCACCTAGTATTACGAGCTGTGGATGAACGATGTATAGATTTAAGTTTTTTATGTGTGAATTAGGTAAAGTCCAGCCCGAACTACAAGCTGGACTGAACCCCGAACCGATCCTTGCTCCCTCAGCTAAATCCCATTAGAATAACTACGAAAAATTTGTGAAAAATAGACCGCCGAACGCGGCTATTGTCCTCCTGACCCGGTAACCTAGTTCCGATATTAGAAGGGAAAAGGTTATCGGGTCAGAGATCCTGAGCCGGACCTAAGCCAGGAAGAAACGAATCAGATCCGAGCAGCGAGATAGGAGGTATGATTGATTATGTGTTAGTTTATAAGGAAATATTGAACCAAACTTGAGATAATTTGATAAAGCGTGCGGCCAATCAGACGCAGGCGGTATTTACGGGCGGCGACGGGGAAGAACCTCGGATGTTTCCACCCGAAGGTCGAGTGGAAAGCGCCCGGGAATGCAGGCGCTCTGATTGGTCGTCCCGATTAAGTTTATTGAGCTAAGGCTTTTGATTTGTGCAGAGGCTTGGGACTCCTCGGACGTGAAGGCACTATTTGAACCTATATGGAATACTATAAATACGGAGCCAATATTTTAATTGTTTGTACTCGGTTTCGCAGTGAATACTCGTTTAGTTTCGTTTAGTACTCGTTACAAGCTCTTAGTATTCGTAGTGTTTCGTACTGCACTCGTCGTATACGGTGCATGCGTGTTTGTTAGTCTCTCTGCCCTAAAGTAAAATCGTTTTTGTTTATATTGTTTAAAGTCTATAGTGTTTAAGTAAATGTAATATCAAAGTGTTTGTCTGTTTTAATAATTTAAATTCATTTAACGTTTTTATCTAGTTTCATTTTATTTCCTCTCCTAATAGTCGCGTTTTGTTTAGTGTTTTTGGAACTCTGAGCTATCGGGGTTAGTCAACTGTTAGCGCGTATCGTCAACAGTTTTATGGTCCTTCGAGCCGGATCCGCGAACCAGGATTTGTGATTGTGTTGTGAACCCACGTAAAACCATTAAATATGGTTGTTACGAGGAGCCAGGCGGGCGATAACCTCGAGGACGAGGAAAATCGTCGTCTGATGGAGCAGCGCTTAGAAGAGGAAAGGCAGAGATTACTTGAACAAACTCCGCTACGAGGAGGTAACGTCGAGGGAGCACCCGCGGAACGAGCGGGCCCCCTCAGAACCGGGACGGAAAACCCAACCCTTCGGCGGATGAACCCGATGGGCGACTCACCAGTCTCACCCCCGAACCAGGACAGGGGGGAGTTTAGTCGCAATGTCGGATGGGGTGCGCAGCCGCGGGACACCTACGGAGTGTCACCGCTCGCGCCACCCGCGATCCGAGTACCCGAGCAGCGTATGGAGGAGAGGCTCGCGCAAGGAGCGCAACGACCGGCGGATCGTGACCGCGTTGCGTTTGCGTCGAGGCCTGCATCCGTGGCTTCTACCACGGATCTTAAGGTAAGAAGGCGGAGAGCAGAACTGGAGGCGGCAGAGCAGCTCGCCGAGTTGCACCGTCGTGAGCTGGCGATTCAAGAGGAATTGATCCAGAAACGACTCGCCGCAACCATCGAACAAATCGAGGTAGAAGGGTCCCGGGCTGGAGGGTCGGTCGCAGATCCCGCGAACCGGGTGGGCGACTGGCTCGACAACGTGCAGCCCGAGAGAGCAGCGCCGATACCACGCAGGTCACGTGAAGACTCGCCATCGCCGAGGAGAACACGTGACGACCTAAGAACCCCGCACAGTCAGCGGGAACGATCAGAAGGTAGGAGCCGCGCCATTGATCGACTGACGGATCATCTCGAGACGATGATGAGGCCGCCACCAAGGCAAGTATATGAGTTGCCTATATTTGCCGGAGATCCGAGCGAATGGCTCACATTTTTAAATAGTTACGAACAGTCGTCGCAGCGGTACAAGTTCTCGCCGTACGAGAACGTTGCGAGGCTACGACACGCGTTGAAAGGTGAGGCGCGACAGTGTGTACATCATATGCTCGCGTCATCGACATCACCAGAACTAATTGTCAGAGTGTTGAAAAAGAACTTCGGTAGAACCGATTTGCTGATTGATCGAGCTATCGAGGAACTGAAGAGGATGCCTATAATTGGTCCGAGCGCAACGGATCTAAATGCGTTCGCGACGAAAATCATGAACATAGCATCGACTTTAGTGAACTTAGACAAACGGAGTTACGGAGCTAACCCGTTACTAATAAGGGAGATAACAGAGAGGTTGAGTCCGCATTTGCGCTCGCGATGGTGTGCATATGCGAAAGAAAGATATACTCTAGAACAGAGTGAGTTAATGCTGATGGCTAACTTTTTACTCGATGAGAGCGACGCCGAGTTGGAGTTCTCGCACGCACGGGCGCCGTCAAAGAGGACGACACCCGCGCCACCGATCCAGCGAGACACTCGACGCGCACCGATCCCGGCCGGCGGAGGAGCTTTCCGTCGCCCACAACCACCTAGAGTCAACAGAACCTACACGACAGAAACAGTGAGTAGTTGTTTGTTTTGCGGAGGCGGTCACAATACGCCTGACTGTCGCCGACTTCTTAACATGCCAGTTGGAGCCCGCTGGGACTGGGCCCGACAGAACCGGGTATGCTTTAAATGTGTCAATCGAAAACATCGTCGGGAGCAATGCCCGGCGAGAGGGTGCGGTGTGAACGGATGCCCGCGACCCCACCATCCCGTGCTGCACGAACCCCTGAACCAGCAGCATACATACCAGATGCCACCTGTGCAGGCGCCACCTGTGCAAGCGCCGCTAGCGCCGGCGCCACGCTTTGCTAGGCCGCTAGCGCCGCCCCGCGCATCGTCGGCACGCGCTGTGACGTCACGAGAAAGGACGCAGCGCGCCGCGGCGTGCGCAACGAACAACGAACCGACGGAGCTCTATGATCCAGAGCGGAGCTTCGCGGCGACCTACACGAACCCCCACATGGTCGCAAACATAGTGTTGTTAAAGGTAGTACCTATAATTATTTCGGGACCGCGATGCGAGGTCAAGACACACGCGTTGCTCGACGAGGGAAGCACCGTTAGCCTTGTGGATGAAAGGTTGGCGGAGGCGATCGGAGCAACCGGACCCGAGACACCGTTACACATTCAAGGTGTGGGAAACATGACTTCGAGCCAACGGAGCCGAAGGGTGACAACGCAGGTACGAGGAATCCGAGATGGACCTGTACACGAAATGACGCTGCGGACCGTACCGAACCTAGGCCTACGAACGCAGCGCCTAAATAAAACAGAACTAGGTAAGTACAAGCACCTCGCCGGCCTGAACGAAGCGGCATTTGAGGAAGGAGTGCCGTATGTGCTTATCGGTGCCGATCACTGGCACATAATGATCCCTCACGAACTGAGGACAGGGCGCATGAACGAGCCCGCAGCCCTACGAACCGACCTAGGATGGGTCGTGTACGGTACGGTACCGCGGCTCATCCGAACCGAACATGCCGAGACGTCGCTACACTTAGCGGCGCGTGAACCAGAGCTGGACGAAGCTCTGAAAAGGTATTTTGATATAGACTCGTTGGGGATCAAGTTGATCAACAAGAAACGCCCCCTCGAGGAACGAGCTGAGAGGATTTTCGCACAAACCGTGACGAAAATAGACGGACCCCGCTACGAGGTAGGACAACTGTGGCGGGACGATGAACCCCGAATGCCACCGACGTACGCAATGGCGTTTCGGCGGCTACAGGGGATTGAAAGGAAGATGGACCGTGATCCGACCTTTGCGACGGAGTATGCCGCACAGGTCGATAACCTGCTGGTCAAGGGTTACGCCGAACTAGTGGAAGACCACGAACTCACCCAGAACGGGAAAATAGAGTGGTATTTACCTCATTTTGGGGTCACTAACCCCAATAAACCAGGAAAACTAAGGTTGGTATTTGATGCTGCGTCAACAGTCCAAGGACGCAGCCTGAACAATTACGTATTGGAGGGACCAGACATGCTACAGTCTCTACTAGGGATCCTGTTCCGTTTCCGCGAGGGCCGATATGCGTTGACTGCCGATATTCAGGAAATGTTTCTACAGGTGAAGATACGTAAGGAGGATCAGCCCTCACAGATGTTTCTGTGGAGGGGCACCGATCGAGAGGGCCCGCCGAGACGGTACAAGATGACGTCTATGATATTCGGCGCCGCCAGCTCTCCATTCTTAGCGCATAGCGTGCGCATAAGAAACGCGCAAGAAAACGAGGTACGTTACCCTCTGGCGGTTGAGGACATAGTGAACAACCACTACATGGACGATTACGTCGCCAGTTACGGGAACGAGAACGAGGCTATAGAACGAGCCGAACAGGTAGCTGCTTCACACGCGCAAGCAAGCTTTAAGTTGAGAAATTGGAGCACCAACTCAAGTAAGTTGCGACAACGAATACCACCGGAGCTGCGAGCCGAGGCGCCCGCGCAGTTCGGCGGTAAGGCGCAGAAGATACTTGGGATGATCTGGTGCCCCGAGACCGACGAGTTGGCATTCAATACAACGATGATGCGGGTCCCAGCCGAGGTGAGGACGTGCGCTAGAGGGCCGACGAAAAGAGAAATATTAAGTGCAGTAATGAGTGTCTATGATCCGATAGGTCTACTGTCACAGTACGTAATTACGGCCAAGATACAACTGCAAAGATTATGGCAGATTAAACTCGGCTGGGACGAAGAGCCACCAATGGAGGAACGCCGTGAATTCGAACACTGGCTGAGAGCGCTCGACAGTGTGGCTGCACTGCGGGTGCCGCGGTGTTATTTTGACACGGGGGGATCGCCGCGTGAGTTACATATTTTTGTAGACGCGAGCGCCCAGGCTTACGCTGCGGTAGCCTACTGGCGAACCGACGCCGAGGTGAGTCTCGTCGCGGCGAAGGCGAAGGTCGCGCCGACAAAGGCGCTGAGCATCCCGCGACTGGAGCTACAGGCGGCGCTTATCGGGGCACGGCTAGCCCGCGCTATAGCGTCGCATCACAGAACAAAGGTGAGCAGAGTAGTGCTGTGGTCAGACAGCCGCACAGTACTGCAGTGGGTGCGGGACGACGCGCGCCGCTACAGCGTGTACGTATCACATCGGCTGGGCGAGATCGCCGAGCTGACGAACGAGGAGCAGTGGCGCTGGGTGCCCACCCGGGACAACCCGGCTGACGACGCGACCCGCGCGGACAGCGCGCGGCAGGTGCGAGTCAACGACCGGTGGTACACCGGCCCACCTTTTCTGCGGCGGCCCGAGGCGGAGTGGCCGCAGGAAGTTTCGACGACCCACAAAGACGACCACGAAGAGGAGGTGACTTCGTGCCACACAGTCCGACGGGAGAGCGCGCCGCTACCAGACATAGCGCGCTTCTCTAACTATGACCGGCTGATCGGCGCGACGGCACGAGTGCTGCAGTTCATCGAGATGATGAAGAATAAGAACCGCATACCGTTGGAACTCCGGCATATTAAAGGCGCGGAGCACCTCTGGTATCAGAACGCGCAACGGCGAGATTTTGCGGAAGAGCTGCGCAGTCTATCGAAAGGGGAGCCTATCCCGAAGAAGAGCCGGCTGTATGGGCTCGACCCAAGACTGGACGAGGATGGGGTAATGCGCATGCGCGGCCGGATCGACGCCGCGCCAGTGCGTACGTATGATAAGCGCCCAGTTTTGTTGGATGGACGCAACCCATATGTGAGGTTGCTCATACTGCGAGCACATCAACGAGCCGCACACGCCAACAATGAAAGGTTGGTAAATGATCTAAGGCAGCAGTTCTGGATACTGCACTTAAGACCTACAGTACGAGCGGTAGCGAACGCGTGCCAGGTGTGCATCCTGCGCCGGGCGCGACCTCAGGTGCCCGCGCTGGGAGATCTGCCACTGGCACGGATCGAGCCATTCCACCGACCGTTCACAAACGCGGCGGTGGATTACTTCGGACCACTGATGGTGACCGTCGGGCGACGGCACGAAAAGCGCTGGGTGGCGCTATTCACGTGCCTCACAACCCGCGCAGTCCATTTGGAGCTGGCGCACTCGCTGTCCACCGGCTCGGCCATCATGGCGCTAAGGCGCATGGCCGCGCGACGGGGGTGGCCGCGGGTCATCTACAGTGACAACGGAACCAACTTCCGGGGTGCGGACGCGGAGCTGCGCGCCGCCTACCTCGAGTGGCTGCCAGCAATGCGGCAGTACGGGCAGCGGAACGCGATGGAGTGGCGCTTTATACCGCCGGGAGCTCCGAACCAGGGAGGCGCCTGGGAGCGCATGGTGCGCTCCGTGAAGACGGCGCTGACGGCGACACTGACGTCCAGGGCGCCCAAGGAAGAGGTGCTATGGACGCTGCTCGCCGAGGCCGAGCACACTGTGAATGCTCGGCCCCTCACTCACGTATCGGTTGAGGCAGCCGACGAAGAAGCCTTAACACCGAACCATTTTCTACTGGGAGGCTCCACGGGGGTCCCTCTCACTGGCCCTTGTGTGGAAGCCGATCGCCGAACCTGGCGAGCCAGCCAGGCGCTCGCCGACCATTTCTGGGCCCGCTGGGTCCGGGAATACCTGCCGACGCTTGCCCCGCGACGCTCATCCGCGGCGGGCGAGCGACAACTGCAAGTTGGGGACTACGTGATCGTGGTCGACCCCACCCTGCCACGGAACGTGTGGCCACGAGGAGTCGTCGAGACGACCTACCCTGGACCAGATGGCGGCGTGCGGAGCGCGGACGTCCGAACGAGAGGCGGTGTGTTCCGGAGACCGACGACGAAGCTGGCTGTCGTACCGTTGCACCCGGGTCAACATGGCATGTTGACGGGGGGATAGTGTTGACGACAGCCACCGCCGAACTCTAGCCGACAGCGACGTACTTAGACGTGACCCTAGTATATAAGGATACTGTAAATAGTTAAGTTAGTATATAAGTGTTTTATATAGTATTAGGTAGATTTTAGGTATTTAATAAAGATTTTTTAGTTAGTTTTAGGTTTAGAATGGGGATTTAGCTTAGGGAGCCACCTAGTATTACGAGCTGTGGATGAACGATGTATAGATTTAAGTTTTTTATGTGTGAATTAGGTAAAGTCCAGCCCGAACTACAAGCTGGACTGAACCCCGAACCGATCCTTGCTCCCTCAGCTAAATCCCATTAGAATAACTACGAAAAATTTGTGAAAAATAGACCGCCGAACGCGGCTATTGTCCTCCTGACCCGGTAACCTAGTTCCGATATTAGAAGGGAAAAGGTTATCGGGTCAGAGATCCTGAGCCGGACCTAAGCCAGGAAGAAACGAATCAGATCCGAGCAGCGAGATAGGAGGTATGATTGATTATGTGTTAGTTTATAAGGAAATATTGAACCAAACTTGAGATAATTTGATAAAGCGTGCGGCCAATCAGACGCAGGCGGTATTTACGGGCGGCGACGGGGAAGAACCTCGGATGTTTCCACCCGAAGGTCGAGTGGAAAGCGCCCGGGAATGCAGGCGCTCTGATTGGTCGTCCCGATTAAGTTTATTGAGCTAAGGCTTTTGATTTGTGCAGAGGCTTGGGACTCCTCGGACGTGAAGGCACTATTTGAACCTATATGGAATACTATAAATACGGAGCCAATATTTTAATTGTTTGTACTCGGTTTCGCAGTGAATACTCGTTTAGTTTCGTTTAGTACTCGTTACAAGCTCTTAGTATTCGTAGTGTTTCGTACTGCACTCGTCGTATACGGTGCATGCGTGTTTGTTAGTCTCTCTGCCCTAAAGTAAAATCGTTTTTGTTTATATTGTTTAAAGTCTATAGTGTTTAAGTAAATGTAATATCAAAGTGTTTGTCTGTTTTAATAATTTAAATTCATTTAACGTTTTTATCTAGTTTCATTTTATTTCCTCTCCTAATAGTCGCGTTTTGTTTAGTGTTTTTGGAACTCTGAGCTATCGGGGTTAGTCAACTGTTAGCGCGTATCGTCAACAGTCGGCTTTACTGATATTTAATTCCGCACTAAAACTCGCTTTCGGCAAGTTTAACAAGTATTCATTTACGGACGGCTATGCAGTTTTGACAAAAAAAAAACACCGACGTAATTGACAACAATTCATTTTGTGATAAGGTAGTAAAATAAAATACCGTTTCTAGATTTTACACTGCTGATTACAGTAAAAATATCATTGGATTTTTTTATGCAGTAGTTTTTTTTATATTTAGGAAAAACAGTAAAAAAAGTTGGATTGTGAATGTTAGGAATACACTTATAGTGCCCTTAGTCCATTTATTACCAAAGGAATTCAAAAAAATATACAACTGTCATGTTGTCTGACGGATTACTTGATTCTAACGACACGCTTTCGATTCTACTCAAAATAGTTTATTTATTTTAAAGGCGTCTACAAATTACGTAATTAATTAAATTACGCAAAATAACAAATTTGTGAACGAACGGCAGCGAATGATTGACAAGTGACATGACATGACAGTCAGTTCTGTTTATGTTTAAAGTTACTTTATTTTTATTTTATATCAGGCTAAGATCACGACATCAGTATTCCTAACTTTGTATATACGGTCTTTTTAATGACTATTTCTTTAATAAATTATTAACGACGAATTTAAGTTAAATAAAGAAAAACCGAGAAATACGGGTAGTCTTATTTTTAACCAGAAGACTGTTTTATCCTACTACCTATTTCTCTACTACAAAATAAATAGAAAGAAAGTGGAAACACAGCAGTATAGACGGTCGGGAACTACCTAACTTGTTTAGGCAGTGTTTAATAAAGGCTGAGAGAGGGAGAGATTATTCCGATTATGGCTCGTTTTTTTTTTTTTGTGTCCTAGGTACTTTCAAATCAGCCCTCCTAAGCCAGAAAGCAGTATCTCAAATTAAATAACCAAAGTAGTTTGAATTTTCTTTTGTTAATTATGAGGTTGATATTGCGACAGGAGAGATTATCAGAGATAGGTACTGCCTATTGGCTAAAGAGGGCAGCTGTATTGTAGGTGTAATTCTTCGACAAGGCTAGACCGCCATCGATAAGTCACAGTCTAATTCTAATGACCTATTGTAATTAATTGGGAATTGCTATAAAAAGTGTGTACCTACGTAAACCGAAAACAGTCCGGGTTTATATGTAGTTACTAAAATTAAACAAAGTAGGTAAGTAAGTAATAAACAGAACGTTCCGATTTTTTTAGGACGCCTTGTACAGGTGACGTTTTTTTTTAAATTAGTGTCGAGTAAACACGTACACACTTACAGAAATTCCCAAATAAGTACCTACAGTCACCAGCCATATCTTTGCCAGAATTCGGTTCTGTGGTTAGGTGTAGTGTGATCTAACTACATAACTAATAAACCGAGATGATACCTACATACATTAGTTTAAAAGCAGACTATACACGTGTTTGAACTTCGTCATTTCCAAACAAGGGCTAACAACTAGCAAAGGATAGTGATACTGTACCTGTCCGCTTCTTTAGCTGATATAACGAAGGTAAAGGTAAGTAGAGGTAATCGTCGTCAACTAAAACCACAACATAGGTATTTTAGATAAGTTTATTTGGTTTATATGGTTACAATATTTATCAATTATCCATTGTTAATACATTAATTGTATGGCACTAACATAAATAAAAAAAACTTTAAATGAAAATGTCCTATATTGAAATACATACATAATTATACAACAATAGATTTCGAGTTAAAGATAAAATAATATATTCGGAATTAATTTCTCAGTCGTTCGTTTAGACTTCGCTACTCACGAAAGTCTCTTTTTATTTTTGTTTTTTTTTGTTTCTTAAGAAAATAAAATTATCAACGCAAGCTCAACTTATTGATCCCGACAAATCGCAAACGCAATTATAAATAAAATCTTAATTAACGTATAACTTAACAGTTTGTACCAACGAGGACAACTGGCTCGCCGACGGCGATGAACAAACGCGCAGGAATAGTCATTTTATAAAAAAAACGATTCAACACTCGGTACATTACAAACAGGAGTTCAATATAAACTTACGCTAACGACCCGGCTTGAACGGCAACTACTCGGCGGCCGGGCACGATCTTTTAAATATTTAAGGCATGTCTGTAATCTCTAATACTTAACGGTTGTTTTGGATTAGATATCTAATTATAATATACACGTGGAAGCATACAGCAATGATTATTGACGCGATACAATGCGTCCAGACCGATGCAACAAGCTCACACACACTAATACTATTTAACTGTAGTTACATACAAAGGCCACATCACATCATTCAGTCACAAAGCGCGAATTAATGCTAACTCTATCCCCCAACAAACAAACTTGATTCTTAATGATTCCTTAATGCACGAAAGTCTAATTTAACTATAACCTTTAACCAACGTCGATATTACCCTAGTTATTGTATAAATATTAATCGTATCGTACTGCTCTAGTTTGTGTTAGCTTACGTCTCTGCTCTATTTTAATGAGATTTGTCTGTCGACGAGCCTCTAGTGCTGCGCTGGCAAGCAGCTTGGGTTCTAGGGCCTCGAGAAAGACGCCGCCGTCGAATCGTTCTACGCTAAGTTCTAAAGGTAACCGAAGTGGCGACTCCACAGCACGACAGACTACAAGAGGAACTGTATCGTGCATTCAAAGATTTGTTACAAATTTTGACATTAAAAAATTTCGCTAAAATATTATTTACATTTAATTTAAATTGATAGATATTCGAATATCATATCCACGAGTATAAAGTTACATTAAGAGTATTACCTGGAATAACTACCATACCGTTCATAACCATACTCCTCCAAACTTGAGCAATACAAATAGGTACCAAAAATATATCTTTTCCTACTCCGCAATAAGCAGTGATATGGTTAGGTCTATCACACATTATCGGCGACCGGTGAAGCAAAACCTAGAGTGAAACCGTAGCCTAATTTAAAATACTGGCAGTTGTAGCTGATTGCGTTAAGTGAAAGGGACCGTGTTGTGGGTAGGGTGAAGCAATGCGCGTGATTGCTGCAGATACGTTTGCTGTGTAGGGACACTGTAGGAGGGAATCTGGGAACAGGCCGTGCGGTTAGTGACTTTAGAGGTTAAGCTCCCGACACGAGGACCGTAACTGCCCGAGACCGCCGTGGCCGCCACCACTGACCGAGGGAGGTGCGAGGAGAGGCGCGTGCAGTTAGTCGAGAGGCATGTTAAAGTCTGTGACATACTCTGGCGAGTTCCGGGGACCGTTGCATTGCTCCGCCACCGCTCCCGAACAACATTCACTTACTCGTACTGCAAGCGACGCGGCTTCACATGGTTGTCGTCACAGTCATACAAAACTGACTTAACACGTTAATAGTTTTTGTATGTGAATTACAACAATAAATTCATATTTGATAAATTTTGCTATGAAGGTCTAATACACACATACATTCTTACGAAATAATATTATATAGATGATGATATACAATAATGGGTAACTTTAGACATCAATTTAACGATTACATTACCTAAATATCGAACTTCGGAATCGGGCGTCTTTCTCTCGGCTACAATTTGGAATAATTTAGCGTATAAACGATGGCTCTTAATACTAAATATGAGATTTATCCCTACAATATAATAATCTATATCACGTCTCATTGAAGAAAAAATTCAACGCAAATCGTACAACAATAATAAATGCACAAGCACCTGACAAGGTAAGGCATTTCCAAATTTGCGGTAAATCTTTTCCCAATTCTTAAATAATTTTATTTACAGTTCAAGACCATGTCGCGCCTTAAAACGTAAGACTAGAATTTACTAAATAATTATGAATGTGAGAATAATAGTGATGTCGCGGTGTTTACAATGAAAATTATATAATAAGTATTTTAAGAGGTAACTAGAAGTAGAATATACACAGGAGAAAACGGAAGAATATGTATTAAACAAGGTCCAGATCCTCGAACAACCACGTAACTGGATTTACGGGGTTTTGCCACTGGGTGCTTGCGGCAAACCTGGGTGCTGGAGCGGGCGCCAGCGCGGGCGCCATCAGAAGTCGTCGGGCATCACGGCGTCGCGCGGCACGAGCCCCTTGTGGTCGCCGCGGCAGCACAGCAGGTGCTGCGCATCCACCTCCAGCACCAGGCGCAGGCGCTCGCCCTCGTTGAACGCTAGGTGACCCGAGTCCGATGGCAGCCGGTGCCAAAGAGTTCTCACGTATCTGGTAGTGGGACATTGGAAACACATTGTAAGTGACTGGAGTTACAGGGTTATCGTTGAAATTGCACCAGTAGGTTTCTTATAAAGTTTTATTTACCCAGTAAGTATATGAATAATACAAGTAAGATTTGGCAACAAACTAATTATCTGTTCAAATTAACCGTAAAGAATAAAAGGTTTGACTTTGTATTCATCGTTGAAAAATAGAAAAAAAGGAACTATTGAATGTAACGGGTAACTTAAAGGTGAATTTTACAAACGTAAGTAGGTAAATAAATTATCAAGTAATATTCATGTATAACTAAACATATTGACAACTGTATGAGTTGTATGACAGTTTGACAGGTGCCTTAGTCAGAGGGCAGAGGGGCAATATAAATTCACTCAAAATATATTAATATTTAACGAAATAACAAAGACTAATTACTTATTAAATATTGAGTCACTATGTAAAAACCCACTAAATTATACCTATAGAAATTTGTGCTTGTAAACAATGAAGTTAGATTTATGTGCGGTAGCTAATCGAGCAGGTAGATTTAGGTACTCCACGCCGAGAACCTCTGAAACGAGCCTGCGTCTTGACGCCAATTGGAGAACAAACTGGCCACGTGGCCACAGTGCTCTGAGGGCTTCTCAACTCAAGTTTAAATAGGGTACCAGAATTGTTGTGATATTTATGCCTTACTCTTAGTTTATCTGATAGTGCAATACAGCCACACTAGAACGAGTTTCCCTTTTTTGATATAACTAGGTAACTTGAGTTAAATAGCTATGACCTATGACAGTAGTCATATCAACAGCAGATGATAACAGTAGCAAGTTCATTTGTTTACGAGTGATAGTTCCTGGCTACTCATTGCCATGAAATTGTTGGTGTTTTAGATCGGGGGATTGCACAATTTAACCTATCAGACCAATATTCTACAGGGGTGTAGCACAGTTTATATACTAGTTTCTTCATAAAAGATAAGTCAGACGCTGCCGCCTATCAATATAACTACCTACCAGCCAGTGTATCCCCGGGGATACAAATATCAGTTCAGAGTCAAAATTTGCACGTAGCGTATAAACGTCTGAATATCTGTAATGTCAAATTATCTTACTAATCAATTTATTATTTAGTTGCCGCTTAGGAAGGAAGTCATAACGTCATGCGATGCGATGTACCAACAAATAATTAGTTATGTACTTTATACGCGCGTGAAAATGCACATTTTGGCGAGTAGCATACGGGTATTATCCGTGGGGGGAGTAAAGAAGGGCGTAAGTAACAAAAACAGCAAAAGTAAGAAGTACTATGTTGCATGGAGTGACGGGCCCTGCCTGTAGAGTACTCACTTGTGTTTCTGCGGCTGCGCGTGCGCGCGCGCGGCGGAGGAGGAGGCGGCGCGGCGCGGCGCGGGCGGCGGCGGCGCGCGCCCGTACGGCAGCGACGCGGGCCGCGGGGCGCCGCTCGGGGACTGCTGGTCCACCCGCGACGTCCTGCAAAAAACCCTCCTTTACACAACCACTTCTCTATAGCTTTGCATTATAACAATACAGCTTGGCAAAAAAGGTTTAGAAATGAGGACGCTCTGTTATACACGTAACTGGTCGTTTCTATGCATATTTAGTTGTGCCCTCACTTTGAACTTCCGATTTAGGAATGCTTAAAATTAAACAAACATTGTATTGGCATTAACATACAGTTTGTTACTAAAATTTATATGACTATCTTCGTGACGTAAGATTCACGTAACGTTCAGTTTTGGGGCTACATAAGGAAATTAATGAAATATTGCTTAGTTTCATGCACACTAAGAGTCACATTAAAACTGGAAAGGTAATGGAAAATGGTAAGGAGAATATTTTTTTCCTACAAAGTGCTAATTAACGTGGTGGCGGTAACGTTGACGATGTTGTACTCCCACGTCAATAAAGCAAGATGCCACCGTGTTGGTTCAACTTGCAATAGTTTGAGATACAGTGGTGGCGATATAGGTACAAGATGTCTGGTTTCTTGTGGTCCAAATGAAAAATTTAAATAGATCATCTTGAAGGCTACCAAAAAACCCCCATGTTTGTTCAGCGATTGTTATTACTTTCAGAGATATTGATCATTTGAATCAGAATTTTAGTAATTTTTCCTTGTGTGTCCATCGTATGTCCATGTATTTTTAGTCTTTCCTTTCATTGTTAGAATCATTATGTTAGAACATAGGATGTTTTTAAAGCTACATGACAGTTTTGTTTCATGTCAACTTTTTGTGTAATCACACAAAGTTGGGTTTTCCATACGAGATGAAAAACAAACATGAGGTTCATTTAGTAAGGAAAACCCAACTTTGTGTGATTACAAATATGAGTTACCGAATTTGACTACAAACCAAATAGTGCTTGACGCATTTAATAGTTAAAGATTACGAGTATCTTAGGTTTAGAGGAATTTAAGTGCGAGCCACTGACACATAGTCATCTTAAGAAAATACAAATGAAATGACCCTAAAAGTTTACTATAGCAATAAAGTAAGCTTCACGTCACGCTAGTTGTAGAGTTCTTGATAAAATATGTAGTTTCCACTAAACCAAGAATGGGTTGGAGCTTTTAGTGCAGTGAATCGTGACATCCGTTCTTCATAAAACATAGACAAGAAAGGGAGCTGTATCCATAAATAATGTCATTAATGCAGGCATCGTAAAGACAAGTTTGCAACGAATACTACGGCTAAACGTTATCTACTGTGTCTAGGAATTATAACGCCTGTCAGTCAAATACTGTGTAAAAATGCAATAACGTCGTATCGAAGGTTACGCGCTAGCGTGACATGAAATACGCGACTGGCAAATACGTATTTTCGTTTGGATGAAACGTAAACATATCCGGTAACCTTGCGATTTGGTTTGACCTTATTTTGATCCGAACGTTCGATCGCCTGAGCTCGATTTGACTGCGTTTGTAGCTACTGAGCAACATGTTTTGTATAAAATGAAAATTATTGAGAACATTTATTTTCTCCACTTTAAAGTCGATAAGTACTTACGTAAGTATATTTATTTTGATTGAACATACACTAGATCTCGTAAATATAAAGGATATAGCCCTTAAAAATTTTCCTCAGTGTTAGCACCACACTAAGGTCGGATTTTTATTCCCACAGAAAAAATGTAAACAAAGGTGTTGCCGTTAACGAAAAACATTTCCAGTATTTAAAATATTTATAGTTTCCACATTTAAAAGAAAATGACTTTCTATAAAAAAACTATATATTGTAATCAAGATTGAAGAATTTAATTTGTTGATGGCAAACTTTATTTTGATGTAAACTCTTTGTTGTATTAATTTATGACGAGAAAACTGTGTTTGTATTCATAATTTATTTATTGCACTGGTATCATTGACTCGATACACCTGTGTCACCAAGTTGAGGGCCGCTTGATTGATGTGGGACTGTGAGGCGTCACTTCACTCCCGTCGCTTCACAATTCGTGCTCCCGTGTATTAATCGCTTTGCAGTGGCTCATTTGTGCGATTTTAATTTTAATTATTTCTCGAATTTATTTTTATATCACGGTTAGAGTGAAATGATAACTTAATATTATATTTCTTGCTGTCCAAACTTTAAGATCCCCTGAAATGTCACTTTGACAGTGACGTAACTTTGTTTACATTTTTTCTGTGGGAATAAAAATCAGACCTTAACTGCAGTCAGTGACCTGCTAATTGCATCAATTTAATTTTCAGAGTAAGAATGTTAATACATCCAATTTAGTCTAAGTTTGACTTGGATGATACAACTTTGCGAGATAGGAATCGACATAACCTTCGAGAAGGTTATAAAATGTTTGGTCCTTGGAGCCGGATGGAGAAACCGAAAGATTACAAGAGATTATCGATTTGTTAAAACGGAGCGTATTAATTCATGACCAAAGAGCGGAATTCTTCATAGCAAAAATCAAACTGTCAGAGGGATTGACCTAACTGTTTTATCGACTTATCGATGTTACGGAATAATATCGCATTAGGTATCCATAATCAACTTAAAAGATTATTCTGTAACATTTGACCTGATATGCTGATTTTATAGAAAAAAGTGATTACAGCCAAAACACCGTTATCGAGTACTACAAAATATGCTCCTGTTACTTCAACTGAGGTAGAACGCTCGTTTTCATCTTATAAATGGATCTACAATGAAAAAAGGAGTAATTTGAAAGGTGACAATGTTGAAAAATAATGACTATTTTCTTTTACTACAGGGAAGATGAAGAAAACATATTTAGTACAGATTTAGATTTAGACTTTGTTATTTTGAATGAAGATTAGTTACCTACTCTTAGCAATATTTGTTTTTAATTTTTAATGATAAGTTTCATATAGAAAATTAAAAAAAATATATTTTCTGTTTTATTCTTTACTATTATACTAAAATACAGTGGCAGTCAGCTAATTAGGGACATCGTGTATATCCAAAAGCCTGATTTCATTACTTTAACTTTGTTTCGTTAAGTGACAAATATTTATCGATAAGTCGATAAAACAGTTAGGTCAATCCCTCTGACAGTTTGATTTTTGCTATGAAGAATTCCGCTCTTTGTTCATGACGTAATATTCATGCGATTAAAAGGATTATCAACCGCATTCCCAAAGCCTTGCTGTGTTAGTATTGTTAGTTTTACTCCGTGTTTCGCGGTACGTACGGGGCCGGCCTCCTAGCCACTGGTTTGCAAATAACGGGTTCCTTGGTTCTGCTGGCGACGACCCTCTTCACAGCCTCGGGGAAAGTTCTGGAGATGTGCATCGCAAAAAGCGCAAATATAAAAAATAAAAAGAATCCTTCCACCATTTTGATAACAGAAAAAATAAAAAAAGGAAATTATTAAAGAATGTACTTTACATTTAAGCGTGAAAAAATATAAAATAAAATATATGATATAAAACAGTGCAGAAAGCTTTAACGTTCTAAAGAAAAAGTAGAGGAGTGCAAAACTACCACCATTTTCGAACATCTAACCATTTTTAAACCAAGCTTCTGCATCCTATACCTACTCATGGGTCCTCCACATATTCAGAGAACGTCGGCGATTAAAAGGGACGCATTTTTTTATGCATCAGGACAAGACACAAGTACCTACAAGTACGAATATCAAGGTCAAGTCACTAATATCCATATTTAAATATGGATATACTATTCCGCGTTCTGCAAACTTAAAAACGTTTCCTGCTGCATCAATGTACTATTTGTATGCATGTCTCACAAATTTTAGAAAGAACTTTATTGATTCTGATGCTGTTTCACCATCATATCATGGGAAAGTTTAATATCATTTATGTTTTTTGCGTAGGAGGCAACATAAATGATTTTTTTTGTAATTATTGATTCCATTATTGATCAATACTTTACAATCCCCAATCAAAATTGAATATGTGAAGTAGCCATTACCGAAATCTATAAGTTATTGTATAGTTTACCTGTTAGCAGCTTGCGGCCGCTTGGCGCCCGCGGTGGGGCGCGCCGGCGCGGCGCGCGGCGCTCCCGTCGGGGACGAGCCTTTGCGCACGGGCACCGGGATACCCCTGGGAAACACGTTATGGTCAACTGTGTCTTACGTCTCGCATGTTAAATCCAACAATGACACTATATTCAAAAGGAATACATACAGTAAATAATTCTTTATAACCGTAATAACGTTAGTATTCAAAAAGTTTTTTTGATAATTTACTGTTGAATTTAACGTGCGGTCTTAAGCACCATAGCACGGTATAAAAAAACAAAGTAGGTATGTTACGGGTTAAACTCAAATGGCTCCAGTTTTTATAGACAAATAATGCTATATTTATTCATGGTATAAAACCCTAGGTTAGTAAGAGGGGCTCTGATTTTTGGGTGAAATTTTTTTGGCGCAATGTATCAGTCAGTTCTCGAATTTTTATTTGCCAAAAAGCTATTTCCCGTACCGACTGCTTTATTTTTTTGTAAAATGACACAATCAATCAAAAATACTCAAACGGTAATCTCCGAGTAGTATTTAAGAGACTTACCGGTGCGTCTGCTTGGCGGGTGAGGGCAGCGCAGGCGCCTGCGGTCGGACGGGCGAGGACACAGGCCGCGGGATCTTGGAGCCGCGCGCCGCCGCCGGGGACGTCTCGCCTGTGCCATGGAATACCACATATTACTTGGAAGACACACTCTTGGAATACGATCTCAGGGGAAAGTATACATGAAACAAAAGACAAACGATGACAAAAGCGGGTGGAGTATTGTTACTTTTTTTTGGTAAGATCTCAATGGTTCAGAATTCGTTTTCTTCAATTCATGGTTTACCCTTGAATCACCGAGTCTCATCTCATGGATATTTTACTTCGCCGTATTTTCATTTCATCGACAGGCTCACACGCATCGTCAGGCAGGCAGACACGTGCATGAGTTATAATTTGTTGGTTGTCACAGTTCTAACCTAACCTAACCTACGTAACCCATGCTCAAGATAACCTAAAACCAATAAAGTTTCTGTAGAAATTAGTTTCAGTTCAGGTTGAAAAATACATTTGCTACCAACTTAACAAAATGTCTCTTCATTAATACGAATAAATCAAATTATTTATTTATATATACACACAATACACAATAATGTTATACAATTTTTTTTTTTCATTAATTTGATTTGATTTAACCTGAAGTATCTATCCGCGTTTAGAATATTAAAAACTTTCACTTCGTCAAAATAATGAACCTATCTTCGTCACGGAAGACCACTTTTTATTATAAATTAAAATCTCTTTGAATAATGATAATAATATACCTGAAGGCGAGCCAGGACTGTCTGCGTTGCTAAGCAGTTCCCACTTCAGCTGCAGTCGCCGGAACTTGCCACCAGAGTTGCCACTGCCACCACCCGTGTTGGCGCTATTGCAGCTGCCGGCGGACCCAGGCCGCCACTCCTCACCGCTGCACTCCAGCTGTGGAACAACGAATAATAAGTTTCTAATACCAACAGAATCTAACTTTCGTTAAACCTTGATTAGGTACTAGTACTACTTTTGACAGACTGACTTTTTTTGGTTTAGATCTAAAAGCTCTCAGGAAAAATAGAGACCCTAAGAGATAGCGCTGACTGGATGATAATTGGAGTTAATTGGAATTACTATTAATATAAAGTATGTTAGGACGTGACGTGACAAAGCTTTGAAAAATTTTGTGACTACAAAAGAATTTAGTATATTGCCTAAAACCTATCGTGCTCTCTGAGGCTCTTAGTACTTGCTGCTTTAACTACCTTCCATTCAAAATATTGCTATAAAACAAAGTTAAACTAAAATTTAATTCATAGAATATATTTATTGAAAATTTTGGTGCACGCAAGCATGTTTACTTCAAAAGTCATGAAACATTGAAATGCATTCCATTTTGCCAGGAATTCGATAGTTTGATAACCTTAAAGATTTTGCAATGATATTTTACGACATATTTGTATGGAGTTCATTATCTTTGCGACCGGGCTATTTTTACATGTCTGGGTCGATGAACCGTGGTGTGAGAAGGAGCAGTATCCAGGTGGAATCGATGACAGGTACATTAAACTTAATAGCTATTTATGTTCAATAAGGCATTGAACCTTGTATACTTAGGTAATTTAATTTATCCATTTACGATCATTACCCTAGGTATTTTAGATTAACTTTTGCAGTTTTACGGATTCGTGCTAAAAAGCAATAAACTGGCAGTTTTTAATACAATATAAATTAGCGCTAGATGAGGGGGTTGTTCTAACGACTTGTTTTAGATTATTTTAAACTACTACTACTTATATCCATAATTGGTTAATTCTACGAGAAAAAAATAACTGATAATTTAATAAACTTATAACAGTGGACAAACACAAATTCACACAAAAATAATAAAGTGAACACAATAAAAATAACATGAGAACTTATAAATAAATAAGTATGAATGGCCTTTGTAAGTGGTTAATAAGCGGAAAGCATCGCAGCGCTAAAAAAATAATAACCTGGAAATGTATAAACACAAAACACGAACTACGAACGAAGCACAATGAAGACACAAGCCCCGCCGCCGTTACCTTCGAGTCGACGCTGGGGAGCTTAGCGGGTTTGTTGTTTTCTAGACTGTCGGTGTAATCGTCGCTGTCGTCAAAGACCAGCCGGTCGAAGGCTTGCATCAGCTTGGAGCCCAGTTGGACTCCAGACCAGCGGCGGTTGTTCTCTAACTCTATTCTGCTGTTGTTGGGACAGAGGTCATGTCCGATTGGGGAAGGATTAACGCAAGAGCGTGGTCTGTTCTTTTCGACAGCAGTTTTAACGTTAGCCGAGTCGTTAAGTAGATCTGGGGTGGAAGGTTCCTTGTGCCGTGGTTCCTTGTGGCGCAGGATGACGCTGGCTTGGTCGTCGCTGGACAGCCCGCTGGACTGCATGGAGCGCACCAGCTTGAGTAAGTTCCGCTGGTTCAGTGTTAGTGGCGGAGTGTTAATCGAAGTAGGCTGTTAAACACCAGAGACTTTTAGCATCATGCATCATGCCAACGCCGAGTGAACGACCTTCGTCGGCCGACATACGTGATCGTTAAGCCTTATTTGCATTTTATGAAAGCTGCGCATAAAAGTAAATGCCAGAAGTTTATCCGTTCACAGACAGAAGTGTATTTACGTGAGTCGTAAGCACATGCAATAAACAATAAAATGCAAATAAAGTGATGTCTGGTTCTGCGGCGAGTCTGTTAGGATAGGGTGTTTCACGAACGGTATTCCGTATTTGTACATGTACTTACATGAATTTGATATCTCAAGTTATTTATAGACAGTCTAGTTTCCATTAAAAATCGCAAATTTCTACGTGGTAGCTACCAACCTTTAAAATCAATTTTAAATATCAACCTTAGTTTTGTGATAATTGTTATGGGTTTTTTGAAAAAAAAAACTCTCTCATTATTTATTAAAAACATTTCAGAAATGTTTAAAAGTATTTAAACTGGGTAAAATGATAGCTGGTAGTAGTCTTTGAATATACACTGGTACTTGCACACCACGGATACACTCACGATCCAACAGACAGTAGCTTTGACTCACCCGACTAGCAGCTCTCATGTCGCTCTCGATCTTCTTGAAGCTTCTATGAAGCTCGCGCATCTCAAACATCAGGTCGAGGGAGAAGGGAAGGAGACGTAGCGGCTCCAGCGCAGCCAGGAGTGAGTCCAGGAGGGCACGGCAGCGGGGGTGGCGGGCGCCTGCTAATGCTAGCGCGTCTTCTGAGTAGTGCTTGGCTAGCACTGACTCTCTTGTTCGGACATACGATACCCACGCGTCCACTGATTGTGCGCTGCAAAAAAATACTTATTGAAATTCACCATCATGAAGGGGATAAGAGTCCTAAGAATCGTCACAACTGCAAACGGGTCGCGGTTGTAGGGAGCAAATTTCATACTGGCTTAGCAGGATAGCCAGAGTAGTACAAATATATTTAACATTTAAAATAAAGTAATGGTTGCTTCAGTTGCTTGTTCTAAATCTCATTTTCAATATCAAAAATTGCAATAACACCCTGCATTTCTGCAAGGATTTCAACTTACTTTAGCAGACCCAAAATGAACGCGTTGAATTTGACCAAGCCTTCAGTCACGGCATCTTCGCTGTTGATCCTTAATACTAATTCGTTTAAGGACTTTGTTATTGGACCTACAATGAAAAAATGAATAATAGGTAAGTCATTAATCAGACAATTTTTCTTCATTACTCAGAAGTACTGCATTATAGAATCTATTACCTTGTCTAGCAGTAGCCTCAACCATTTGCCAAACGGAGTTGTTTACAGCCCCAAATGAAGTTTCAATGTTTTCCTTGAGCCCGTCCCTGAATATGGCGTATAACGCAGGACACAGTGCGTTTAGAGCGATTTTCGCACACGCCGGGCTCTGCTTAGAATCACCCAAGATTGCAAGTTCCGCTTGGTCGGTCGCCGAGGAGAAATGTTGGATTATCATCTCCACAGCATCCGTCACATTCGAGACCAACGCTACAAATTACCAAACACATACATATATTTCGGTTATAAACATCAAAAAGTAACTTAGCTGCGCAAAAACTACATAAAGTTTGTATGTTACCTCTCTTTTGTGACACATCAATCAAATCATATTTTCCTCTGCTATCATGGTGTACAGGACTGCCAAATTCATCAGGGCTTGTTTCAGCCTCTTCACAGATTGGGATCTCAGCTAAGTTTTTACCCTGCAATAAACCCAACGATTTTTATAATGCTAACTCTCTTTAGAATCAAACTGCCACACGTGAAATGAATTAGTGAACAAAATAAAGAGGCGGTAAAATTGTGCAAAATAACACGATAAGCGGAATTGATCACGTAACAGAACTCAAAACTGAAAAAAATAGGTACATGACTTATGATATAATGGGCAAATAAACAGAAAAGAACACAAAGGTACTCACAGAAATCAATAGGCAATGATGTCGATAAATTACTTAATGAGAAAAATGATACCTGATATAATCTCTGTGAAATTACAGCAGAAATATTAGGCGAGTTAGGCGGAGTTGTGAGGCTTGCTACCTTCAGCTCTTCCATAGCCTTTACTTGGGTTGGCTGAGTTTCCGGTTTCGCCTCAGACTTTTGAGCAAAACTAACGGATTTTTTGCTATTACAGCTACTGCCGCTAGATTCTGTGGACCTTTGATTTTCTTCCTGGGAACGTTTCATTTGTAGAAACTTGGTGACCTGATTTCTTACCTTTTGTACTTGATTCTGGTCCCATTCATCCATATTCTGACAATTGAAACCGCTTAGCTTCAAAAATTCTTCTAACTGTTGTAAGTCAGCGCTGCTAATGAGAGCGCCAGGAGGAGGGAACTCGGTGTATTCAGTTTTCTTTGTTCTCGGTTTGGGCATAGGAGGAGTATGCGGTCTGTGGTATCTCATTTCATTAGATTTACCCGATTCGAGACTACTTTCCGTACCGACACCTTCGTCATGGAAAAATTCATTGTAGTCGGCATCTTTTTCAGCCGCATCAAGAAATTGTTGCGATAGCCTTTTGGCCGCTAAATCATTGTTTTTCCTATGCTCAGTTGTTTGATTCTGCAAATAATAAGGCTCTTGCAGCGATCTCCTCTTTGTTTTGTGTTCGGTCGCAGCTGTCATGCATATTATGGGATCTTGCAAGAGTTCGTCCATTTCGAACATACTGTAACGTTTCGTCTGTGGGCTCGATTTGCGAGTTTTATCCATCGATTTACGCAATATGCTCTTAGGTAGGGGTGGTCTGGGGGGAGCTAGTTCACCTTGTTTAGCGTAGCGGGCTTGTTCAGCCACGGATAGTGAACGCTTTGGTATGATTGGGTTGACTCGTTGGCCGTCATTGTTACTAGCTTCGGAGCTCGTAGCACTGTCGTACCTATATACAAAAAGGGGATTGAAGTTCCCGACGGGCGCGGGGCTGTTTTGTGCCGAGGAGTCAGTGAGCATGGTCGAGGAACCGCGGTAGCCAGACGAAGGCTGCGTGGCCGTGCTCGAACTGGATGACACGGTAGTATTGTGTCCTGCCAAGTTATTGCAGTCACAACTCATAGGCCTGTTCTTACCCCGCATTGATGGCGAAGCGTTACAGTACTTTGAACCACACTCTTTCTCCTTAATATTATGCATCAATTCGGGCAACTCTGATAACATCTGTTTACACTCTGTGGGTAGCAAAAAGTTTAGTGAATCCCAATCTTTAATATGCCCCAGCCCTTTCTTCTTTAACATCTCCACGTCATTGCAAGAAAAGGGTCGTTTACCTTTTACGTTCAGTCTATTCCTCTTGACTTCACTCGACTTTGGCGATATGTTTACTTTGACTGGATTCAAATATATGTTTGGCCTGCCATTTAAGAAACTGATATCGGGTAGCGTATAACTAGGGTACAATATGAATACAGGTTTTTCACAATCTCCTTCTTTAAGCTTCTCTAGGAACGATGGTTCAACCACCTTAAATAGTTCACGTTCATGGGAAATAGTAGACATTTGTAAACTGGATGTCTGCATACTCTTATCTATCGTAGCTGGTTCAAGGTGAGTAGAAGTAGCTTTGTTATCGAAAGGATCTCTTTGTAGTATTTTGTTCATCTTAGTTATTTGAGTTCCCTCGGACTCGGAACAGCTCGAGATACTAACACTAGTGTTTGATGACTGAGATGAATATGACTTTCTATTACTTCTTAACTTTGAAGGACTATTCATCATATTGACATTCGTTCTTCTAGAATGGCGTTTATTAACGGTAGCATAAAGATTAGATTCACTGTCACTTAGTTTTACACCTTCAACATTTTCTTCCTCCTCTATTAATACTTCATCGTAAACTCTATTATGGTATGGGTTAGAAGGTGGAATTTCATCGTACACTAATGAACTTTCTTCCGCAATATCATTAGGTAATTCTAATTGGGAGCGTACTGATGTTTTCAGATCATCTCTTTGTTCGCCCATCGAATCTCCACTTTCGCCGCCTGAGCTAGACGGCCAGCACTCCGATCCATCTATTTGATCCATCCCAACCACATCATTGCTTTTCTGTTTCATAAACAATTTCACCAGATTAAAGGATTGTTTTGGTTGACTTTTGTCCGATGAAGAAGGGTTTTCGGTTGATGAGGTGCTCATTGGTTCAGAGTGCTGGCTTCCGTGTGTTGAACGATGTTGCGAGACGTCGTACACTTTCATGCAGGTGCCGCTTAGCCTTTGATTGGTGGTGAAAGAGTCGACCTGTAAACATGACATAAGTTGACATAACAGGTTATGATAATCAAGACCAAGTTGAAATATTATGTCAAACAAAGTTATTTTTCGTACCGTTGAGTTACTGAGAGCTGCAGAATTAATGGAACTACTCATTAGCTTTCTTCTGTAAAGATTTGGCAAACTTTGGCTTTTGATCACCGAGTTGGTCATATCGCTCGTTGCATCAGTCGATTCCCGCGAGTCTTCATTATTGTTTCCAGAAGGATGCCTGGGAATTATTTACATCGAATTAAGTTAGCAAAAACACGCCTGGATTATTCTGAATTTCAATTATGAAGTTTAAATATTTCCGCTTACCTTCTTAATGGCGATTGGTTGGTCTGTTTCTTAAGCTTACACCAAGTAGTTAATCCTAAATCACTCCTAGCCATAGACGTAGTTAGCTTATTAGTTAATCTCTTACATCTCTCTAATAATTCTAAATTCCTGCGTGTTTTTTCATCTAACGTTGCATTATCATCTTGCTTCTCCGACTTGTCTGAAAATAGAAAATGAACAGCTTACTTATAATGAATGATTAGCACTATGAATCATTATTAGACAGTATCATGAGTTAGGTAAACAATTATGTCATTATCTCAACTTCCGAGGAATAAATAGTGTACGTCCTAGAATTTGAAAATTGTATCTAAAAGGCAATTAAATTGTGTATGTTGTATGCCACATTGTGAATAATGAAGTAGAGCACTGGGTAAACAAAGCAATCTGTTTTGTTTTTTCCGTTTTCCCGTAACACTAGAAAAATCCATTAGTTTTTCCATCCAATTACGTAACGATTTATCCTTTTGCGTAGCAAAATAAAACAGGAAAAATTGAAAATAAACATCGAGCGCATAATGCATTAACTCTTTGAAAGTAATGCATAAGCATATCCTAAATGCCGGGGATTAATGTCCATCAGTTTTGGGGAATAACAATATCTAGTTCCAAAAAGCGTTAGCTTAAGGGCCTACCATGTTTTTGATTGACGGCCAGCTCTGCGCACTCACTGTCTTCAGAGTAAATAGTGAGGCTGCCTTCAAAGGCGATGGTGTAGTTGTCCTTGTTGGCCTGGCAGGTGAGGATCAGGTCCTGCTCCGCTGGCAGCTCACAGTCCAGGCTGTCCACGCTGAAGTGCACCCCGTGGGGCTCCTTTACCGGAGAAAACAGCAGCTCTGACTTGCAGATTGACATCGTGTTGATGGAACCGACGGACTCTTCGCCCTGTGTATATAAATTATAGTTGAAATAAGTAGGTAGTATTAGAAACTGCTGGAGCAATATAAATGATTTATTGATGACTAATTTACAAGAATTACGTCTCTGATTTTTTTGACAAATAAACGATCTGGATTCCAATGAGAATCTGCGGTAAGAATTTACGTACACGTGTTTTGCAGACATGGTTTTGGGTTCTGAGAATTATTGTGTGTTATTCTCAATATGATTATTAAATTAAAAAAATAAACAAGTCTAATGATTCCATGTTTGTGTGTGTAATATAATATACATTAAACCTAAAGTTAAGAAAATAATCTATATTTGAAAATAACTCTAATGTACCTCTTAGCTAATAAAATAATCTACAGAATACGACCAAAGAGCGTTCTAGAAATGCTTCTCGGAAACTTTCGACACATGAACGGCGTTAGCTAGAACATAAACATTTACGTTGCACGAGTAATTTTGGATGCGGATGCAACTGCCGTCTAAAATAGTTCAAGCTGTAACTTTTACTTTACGACCGTAGGCTGTTATTTATCAATTATCTATATAGGCTGTTTGTCTTGTCTCTACATTAATGAAATTAGGTAATTGAGACATGATTTTTAATCTTGATGACATCTTTATGCGATTTTGTGTAGGTAGTAACGGTGCTATCTAGTGGAGGCCTACGCCCATTGAATTGGTTTATTTTAGCCGTAAATAGGTCATTCTGTGATTAAAATGCTCGATGATATCATAGATTATTGAGATTTGATAAGCAGGTGCGTATAAAGTCTCCAATTATTACATCAAATATGATATGAAAAGTATCAATGTTTACATATACCAGTTTGCTTGTAGGTATAAGTGGTTTTTATCAATTGACTGTTGTATCAAGCCCCAGTTCAATGCAGAGCATTCAGCTGCAGGACATGACAAACAACATGGCGTCGGGGCGGGCGCGTTATCATCAATTTAATTCCTTTTCCTGCTACAAATGAGGTCACAATCCAAACAGCGACTCATCCAAGTACTAACCTACCATGTTGCTACATTCTGTAATCAATTTTATTGGTACTATTGACTGTCTAATTAGGAATATCAAATTTGAGGATAATTGAATAAAGAAATACAATTTCTAACGAAAATGAGGCTAGTACAGATATGTAAATAATAAAAGTAAACAATACCATTAATTATGTGGTTAGTGGCAGTGATAATGATGAAGATAATATAACAAAAGCTTTGATATAATAAGAGTGCAATAATAAAAATATACTTAGAGTGATATTGCAGTGTTTATTTGGTAATATTGCTAGAGTAAAAGGTTGACTAGAAAATAATTGTGAGTTTAATTTCCTTATTTCTAACAACATATTAATAGTCAAAATTACATTTTTAAATAAATTGCTCACTTAATGCTAGGTTATCATATCAAGCTAAACGAAAAAAATTGCTGTTTTCGTGACTCACAGAGTAATATCCATTGTAGGATTCCCAGTCGTACTCCGTCACACCCATTTTAAATAAATGCTCTGACTGTCCAACACGTGATCACAGAATAGTCACAAATATCATAAGTTAATGTTTTTCACTATCACTAAAAGTTCAGAAAATCCAGTGTTTATGTGACGCACACACAGGTGTGAGATAGGCCAGTCCGAGTGCCCGGGTCAAACTTGGTTCTAGAGTTGCAAGTAGTTGGCTTCATTGCAAGGAAGTACAGAGTACAACCGTCCCGATGCCCAGGGCGCGACTGGGGCAGCGGGAATACACATTTTAAAATTAGCCATCGAGCGCGCTTCTCAAACTTTACACTTATTGAAATTCCCTAACGTGTTATCAGAGCAGAGCTTCGTTCGCGACTGTTAATAAAGTACATCACGCTTTCTGATTACACAGGGCGATGAATGCATCATTAGCGTTGATGTTTTATTAGGGTCTAATTAGCATGTTGTGTGTTGGTAAGTTTTTCAAGGTTTTTAGGTCCATCGTGAATAACAGCTTTTGTGTGCCGGTTAGAACTGAGAGCCCTTATGAGATGCTGTGAGCAACACCGTATTACGGTATGTATTATTCCATTTACGACTAGCCGACAGTTTGAGCATAGCTGTACTGTAGGATACTCTTCATTGGTAACTCACACATGGCAGCAGTATGACGACCACACAGAAGGACAATTAAATATAGCTCTCGCCCACATGCAGGGGGAAACCGACCGTACGATGGGGGAATAACGAGCGTAGTTGGAGATTGACGCAATACAGTGTGAACGGTTACGCACACATTGGCAGTAGTCCTATTTTGTCTTAAGCGTGTTCAGCGCCCATGATAGTGATTAGTATGGATTTACGAAGCAGTCGTGAGCCATGGGCCTTGGATGCGTTACTACTGGCGCTGGCGGCCCGTCCCGTGGGACCGAAGTAAGTACAGTAAGACGCGGTCATTGCGGATGCTAGCCAGCGCTGTAGACTTTCCACGTGTGTGTGTGTGTGCTCCTGGGACGCCACTTACAGTTAATTGAGATCGCGGTTGCGTGACAATTTCATTATTACTTTACTTTCTATTCAGTCTAGATGGTACACTCTATGGATCATTTAATAAATGAATATTATTTTAACAATCTCTAGAAACATTAACATCAATAACATCATCTTTCGGTTGACACGATGCTACTTAAATGATTCGCTACCTTAAGTATTTAGTACCTAATAGAAACGGGTACATAAGGATATATTTTTGAATGAAGAGATTCGTTAGGTACTACTTGATGGTTGTTATTATTTTTAGGGTTTGCAAAGATCTTGTATAGTTTTTCCAAAAGTAGTCTTGCATCGTTTCTGAAAACAGAATGTTTTTCTTGTAATAAAAAAGGCCAAGCTAAGTATATCAAAAGTTCACTTATGTCTAAAAATGGTCAGAAAAATGCCATGTAAACTTTCTGAATTTGAATGAGAGATAATTGGGTCCCATTTTGAAGAATTTGTATGGCTTTAAGTACCAGCCATACCAATTACCAGCGTACTATAAAATTATGTTATTAATCTTTTTAATAATTTATTTCCTGGTCTGCCGGACTTTTAATAGTTTCCCTCTTTGACCTTTTTTATGACGTTGTCAATGTATACAAATATAAAATCAAGTGCCTAGTCTAGCGAATAGAATTTGGAGCTCGACCGATGGAACATTCCCAAAGGATTAGATTTAGGTAGGCCAAGGCCATAGTAATACTTTGGTGGCATGCTGAATCACTGGTACTCGATGAGATATAACGACTTGATATGAGGCCTTATAAAACAAATCGGACAGACTAAACTGCCAAGTCAGGGCGCGGTAGAACGAGTTTTGTTAGCTACTTATTGGTATATACTTTTTAATACTTATTACTTTTCCTCATTCTTCCCACAGTAACAGTGATCTGCTGATACTCGACCAGAAACGGTTACTGGTTACCGCCACGTTTTGACATGTTATCGTATTGTCTTATGTCAAGTATAAAAGAGCTACCGAAACGTTGATAATGGAAAAGAGCCCCAGAACGTATGACGTACCTATCTACCTAAATGTAATATTTTAACTAGTCTTATTTAAAGTTAACAGTTTTTATTTGATCCATTTTATTACCCTACAGACTGTCCCGCTGGCCATTGTCATTCCCGGATTATACCATTATAAATAGGTATCCCGCGTCCTTCTCTCGGTCATCAGTTGCTTTGAGAGCAGCATTCATTGCCTCTTCCGGTACGTGCTTACTACCTATTCAAGAACTTCTCAGCCCTTATAGATTGCCCATTCTACTGGCCATGTGACTAGCGATATAGAATACGAGTAAAATTGTATTTCTGGATACATTTTGACAACAGGATTTATTTAACAATAAATAATAAGTAGTTTTTTTTAAACTACTATGCTTTTGAGACAAGCCTCGATAAGCAAGTTATTTTTTCTTAACACCTTTAAAAAAAGTTACTGGCTGTATTTTGAAGATGAGAAAGGCGCCGACGTGTTCTCGAAATCCTGCGTAGAGGCAGTTTAACGAGCAGATAGAAATGCAATAATGTCCTCCATATTTGCTTACTAGAAAATGAGCTAAGTAGTCCAATTGAGCCTTAGCTTCAGTGAATGAAAACGAGGTAATCTTGTAATACACACAAATATACTTTTATTTACTTTTATTGTCCAGATTGCTACCACCAAAATTCAAATTCAAAATATTATGTTCACCATCATATCCTTTAACCTACCGCCAAGCAGCAGTGTTCGAGTTGGTGTGTTCCGGTGCGGGGATAAGACAACCGGTAAAATTACTAGCATAGATAGAGGAATTCCACCTCAGTCCTCAGGGTTGACAACGCATTTGCAGTCTAAGGATTGCACTCTGGTTATTATAGTCTTGGAAATTAAATACGAGTATCAAGTGGCACCAAGTGGCATACAAGTGCTTGTTTGCCATCTCTTTGACATAAAAAAATCATTCAGGGGGTTATTATGACATATCTAAGCAGTTCAGTTTAAGCTGAGAGAAGAGGACAGAGCTATATAACTGCTATAGCTCCTTTACGCTCGCCGTAAAATAAACTGCATAGCCATGTAATAATAACCCCCCAGGTCATGAAGGAGGAGCCCAAAAGACGGTTAACCAGTAAGAAAAACTGCTGTTTGGATGCGGTGTATGAAGAATTACCGAACATTAGAGATTATAGAGTTTACATACGAGCCCCGTGAGCCGATTGGTCAATTTCCAAAAAGTCTTTAGGATGTAACCTAATAATTCTATTATTTTTTTAAATATCAAAAATGGTTAAGCGTTTGACCTCAGCGCAACCTCTCCAGAGGGCCCTGCCAAGGTACACTACGCTAACTAGCGTTTATTTTTTTTATTTTTATTTTTATTTTTTATATCATAGACTATATGTATAAGAGTTTTCATGAAAATATAGATGGTTGAACGGACCGGTTTGTATGGAAAGCGGTCATTCTTGAAGTAAGAAAAATATACTTATATTAATACTTATTCAGTTTATTTGCTAAATAATGGGGAGAAAACTTTCATAGCCTCTTAGGAGCAAAAATAGGGGGAGGAGTTTCTAGGTTAGTTACGATATTTTTATAGTTAGAAGCACCAGTTTTGGTACAAACGCTACTCTTTATTAATGTAATGACAGAATACCTCGACTTACTTTTAGCATGATTATACTACCTTATTACAGTTTTTTGCCGCGTAAATAACAAAATAAGACAACCATCATATTTCAAATTCAATAGCCAAAACAGGTTCAATCATTTTCCGTTATTTATAAATAAATAAATATCACACCAATTGACCTTGTCCCAAACTAAACTCTAGACTTATACTGTGAGTAGTAGACAACGATATAAATACTTATATAGAGAAATATATACTTAAATACATAGAAAAAAACCATGACTCAGGAATAAACATTCGCGTTCATCACACAAATATCTGTCCTTACCGGGATTTGAACCCAGGACCGCTAGGTTCGTAGGCAGGGTTACTTTCAACTAGGCCAACGCGCCGTCGTCATAATGAGGTTCGGTTGCAAACATTAATTAAAGATTCTTAACGAGAAAACATAACAGTGAAAACAATAGCCGGTGTGAGAATATTTATAAAAATTTACGATAACGTGTTGTTAATTATTTTATCTACACACATATCATAAACGCGGTGGATGCGAAAAGCACAAGACCGGTCTGAGTGGAGAGCCTTGGGGGAGGCCTATGTCCAGCAGTGGACGTCTTTCAGCTGACATGATGATGATGATGATGACATATTCAGTCCTCTATTATGCGTTCAAAACCCGTCGGAAATGTGGTCATTTCCAATTATTATTACAACCAATTTTACTATGACAACTTTATTGTCTGTGGTTACTAGGTCAAATCTGTACTGTAGTGTTATTATTATTACAGTATAGATTTTTTTAACGTTATGACTTTAAATATGGAACAGCTGTCAAAACTCAAGAGGGTCCCCTGAGGCCTCTCTCATGTAGTATGCATGGATATTAAAACAGTTATTGACACGACACGTCAATTCAGTATGTTTTTTTTTAAATATAAACCGCACGACATTTGATCTCGAGTGACTATAGTATAGGGACTTCATTAATAATGTCTTGACGTAGGATCGAATTGCCGCCATTATTGTTATCATATTTGTTTGTTGGTATTTTACCATACCATACCATACCTTATAAAGGACAAACATGATATAGTATTGTTTGCTGATGATACCTCACTCGTATTTAAAGTCAAACGACAACAGGAGTTTAATATCGATGTAAACAATGCTATATCAGAAGTAGTAGATTGGTTCAGTGTTAATAATTTATTACTGAATGAGAAAAAGACTAAATGTATTAAATTTATGACTACAAATGTGAAAAATAGACAAACTACTGTAACTATAAAAAATGATAGATTAGACCTAGTTAATGATACAGTATTTCTTGGAATAACGTTAGACTCCAAACTCCAATGGGGTCCTCATCTGGCTAAATTAGCGAATAGACTAAGTTCTGCAGTTTTTGCAGTTAATAAAATTCGGAATATAATAGACTTGAAAACCGCTCGATTAGTTTATTTTAGTTACTTCCATAGTATTATGTCATATGGTATTTTACTATGGGGTAGTGGTGCTGACGTAAACAGCATCTTTGTTCTACAGAAGAGGGCTATTCGTGCTGTTTACAAGATGGGTCATAGAGACTCGCTTAGAGATAAGTTCAAAGAAACGAATATATTAACCGTATACAGTCAATATATTTATGAAAATATTATGCATGTTCATAAACACATCGGTAGTTTTAGAAAGAACTGTGACATACATAATGTTAATACCAGGAATAAACATAAGCTCGCAGTGCCCTTTACACGGCTTCACAAAATAAAAAACTCATTCATGGGTAATTGTATAAGGTTCTATAATAAGCTCCCAAGTAGTGTTACTCATTTATCAGTAAATAAATTTAAGAGTTACGTTAAACGTCAACTAATTTCTAAAGCGTATTATAGTATTAAAGATTATATAAATGATGACAATGCTTGGGACTGAATTATTTGTATTACAATTATTAATGACCGTGGAGACTATATACATCTCCTTGTATGCTTATTATTTTAATTTGACATCTGGAGACTCTTTACATCTCCAAAATTGACCGTGGAGACTTTCTACATCTCCCTTGTTTGTGTTTGTTGTTTTGTTTTTTTTGTTTAATTACCTACTTACCTATATTTAATTTTAATTTGACATTTGGAGACTCTTTACATCTCCGGAATTGTATTATTATTTTAACCTTACATTTTTATTAATTTCATTATTATTACTACTGGGACCTGTACATCCCTGTGACATTTAAATTAGATAGCTTATGTTTAGTATTGTAATAAGTTCTTTATTTAAAAAAATGGCTTACTGTTGAGTTTCTTGCGGTGCTTCTTCTCAACAATGGTCTCTTGAAGCGCTGGTAGATGGTAGATTCAGACTTGTAAAAGTGCCTACAGGGCCTACTTACAGAATAAATGATTTTTTTTTTATTTTTTTTATTTTTGCTCTTACGAAAGTAGGATGATTCTAAACTTATGATATGTGTGTAGACAAAGTTGTGTATGCAACTGTACATAATTAGGACTCTCATTATGCATCAGTTGCATAAACTACTAATGCTAGTTTGTTTACTAGGATTCCAAAGTCAGATTAAGAACGCTTATAGTGTCATCGGTTCCCCTCAGAGACTAGGTAGGTACTATATACTTGGTACAGGAGCAAGGCTTCTTGAATCGGAAGCATTATACAGGGTGTAAGGGACGGCTCACCGAAAACTGAAACCATAGCTTCAGACCATTGTACTGAACTGAAATCCAGTGGAAAATTTCCCGGGAAAACGAAAATTTTCTTGTTTTTACGTGAAAATGCCGTTTTCACAGTTTTTTTACATAATGAGCTTCAGTATGTCATAATATGTTGTCCTAGATCGGTGTATATGCAAAAACATGAAAAAAAAAACGAGAAATTTTTTTCCCGTGAAAATTTCCACTGGATTTCAGTTCAGTACAATGGTCTGAAGCTATGGTTTCAGTTTTCGGTGAGCCGTCCCTTACACCTTGTATACTTGCATTCAAAGAAGATTAGTTGTTAAACAATGTTAGTAATGGCTAAAATTAACAGTAACTAACTTGCTAACGAATTACAAAATATTTAGCAAATTAACGTTTTGAAGCACGTGGGGGATTTTGCACGAAACAGCAATTCACTCTATTCGGACGCCATTCTTGTCAATTAACTAAAGAGCTATCAAAACGTTGTACAATACACGAACACTACAAAACAATCTGGTTTTAAAGTTCAGAATGTCGGCCTACGATTTTACCAAGTTGAACGGAGTTTCTTGGATTATCACGAAATATTTTCCATGTAACAATAAAAACTTCCAAATACCTTCTTGACATGATACCTACTTATGATTGAAAAAAAATGATGTTCAGATGCAATGATTAAATCAATCGATGTATGATGCAATTTCTTTAACCTGTTGGGTTTCTGAATTGATATAATATACATCACTAAAAACCGCCGCCGACCGCTAAACACCATGTACGTACTTATAGGTATATGTACCTAATTAAAGAGAGTGAAGTCAAAGCTGGGAACCTTTATATCCCAGCTATGTAGATGAAATAGAAAAGTTATCTATGCACCACTGCAGAATCCTGTCGTAATTACAAACTACGCGCCACTTCAGCTTGAATAAATGGCGTTCAATACATTTCCTTATTATGACAAGGTCCCACAGTGATACATTTACCTATACATTTTTGTAAAAAAAAACATGGATATACATATTATGACTTAATGACTCGGTGAGTGCTAGATGCGGATACTTATTACCTATGTAGGTACCTAAAGCTATTTAATTGAATATTTAAACTACTACGTTCATTAAGTTGGTTCACGTCGTTTAAACTGGCTCTATTAGTACTACAGCGACATCTATCGCATCATTACGCAACGTCTTAGTAAACTCAAACGTAACATTGCATCTCTGTAATACTAGATGGCGCTACTAGTTCTTACTTAATTTTTATTGCGCTTGCGACGAAACCCTTTTTTAGATAACAGCGGCTATTAAATTATTACTATAGCTAATCAGTAAGAATTATAATGTATACAAAATGTGCACAACATTTTAGTAAAGTGACAATAAGATGATTTAAGCGGTAATGTAAATGAATAGAAAAAGGAATGACTGAGATAAACCATCGAGTGCAAGGCGTGGCGAACCTGAAAGCTACTGTTGGCACTGAGAGAGCTGTCGAATCGGAACTTTTCCATGAGAGAGCTCGAGATGCTCGCAAACATCTCGCCTCGGGGGTTACTCTGCAATACACCATGATATGAACGTCAATGCCCAGAAATTAGTTGTTTAAAACTGAAAAGTAAACATACATTCAAAAGGGAAAAGGGAAAATATATAAAATGATACAAAGTAAAATAAATAATATACGTTCAAACAAACACGGTAAAAATAATGTTAATATAAGATTTTTTATCTATATGAAGACTTTTTGTTATTAAAGCTGACCTTGATTGCCGCCGTAACGAGATTCTTGGAATAAAATAACCGGCAGACTTAGTGAGTGAGTAAACTTCATACTGCAATGAAGTTTTCGCAAGTCTTACCAACGCTTCATAATGTGTCACTGCGTTGTCATATACTTTACGACATTTTCCTTTTAAAGTCACACAGTTGACAGTGACACACCCAGGAGATTCATTTATTTACCCACAATTTGCAAAAACACACGAAGTTTCCGTCACATAATATTCATACAAAAATCTCGGCATTCTAGAACCTTATTTCTTGAAATAGTATTTCTTTTTATGGATTAAATTCAGCACACATGCTTGTCTATATTGTCTTCATCTCATTAAAGCGTTTTCAAAAAAACATGTGTTTGATAATATAAACCGATATGCCGAGTTTTTTGTGTAAATTCTGACTCAAGCCAACAAAGAACGACATCCATATAGAAGTTATATAGATTTCAATAATGACTTTACTCACGTCATGCGTTCGATCATCGTTTATGGTGTCATGTGGGAGGTTGGCAGTCATGAGCAGGGCGTGGATGTCTTCGGTCTTGAAACTCTCCATGTCGGCTTCGGCGAGGTTCGCATCGAGGTCGCGGGCGATGTCGTTGTACCGCGAGGTGAACTCGAGGCGCGCCGCTAGGTCGCTGATGCCCTTGTAGGACGCTGACACGGAGGACAGCACCGAGGTGTGGTGACAGGAGCTGTCGCGGAATATCGGGCTGGAAACATAATATGCCGGTGTTAAACTAGATATTTGATCTTGTTTTTGTTAGGCGCCGTGAGAATCGTTGGTGGGAAGACTATTGTTTGATTTGGCAATTATATTGTTACAGTTACATGTTAGCATGGGTGTCAATGTGTAAATATAGACAATTACTTACTTATAATAATAACGAAGTCTAACAACGAACGATTATTGACTATTCTTCAATTATTAGCTCTTTTGTCAGCCTAGGAAGGTAATCTCAAAGTACTTGTAGATGTGTTAATACTCGTAACAGAGACAAATGTGTTAGTAAAATACAAATGATCTGTGAGGATGAAATGGTTGGCAAACAAAGAAGAGTTTTAAGTTTTTTGTTGTTGAAATAATACCCAGATGAAACATATACCTACCTACCTATGACTTTGAAAAAAATGATTTTTTTAAATTATCACAAAAATATTTATAATCAGTTTTATCCCTGTACGTACATTATTACTTTAGTATTAGCGGGATTTGCGGGAAAAAACACCAAATTATTCGTAACGTTACTGTCACTGTCAGCGCTATAATCAGGCCATATCAGGATATACTAAGATCAAGAAATGTTTGGTCATATCGTTGAATGCTGAAAATATCTCAAGTCGTAATAAGACCTAGAGTAATTACCTAGTAAATATAATTAAATTAGTATTGCAATCCATAGGAATTTATTTATGATCGTATCTCGCGGGACGCATTGTGCCTGGCCACACCTACGTTATTTATGACTGACTGAACGTAAGAGTTCGTGTACCTCAAATTGAGAGTTGCAAGTGTCAAGAATAACATTTTATATACCTACCTACGTGAGAATCTACTGATGTACTAATGCAAATTATTTTAAGTTAATATTAATGACTTTGTTTGTAACGATTTGGTTATGTTATGTTACTGTTATGTTGCAAATTTTATGAATGAATAAATAAATGAATAAATCGTTACTATGTAAGGTATCAAAAACGCAATGTTAGAGGGATGGATATAGCCTGTTATTTTAATGAAGCATTCCAATGAACACCCTCCGTTCACATTCTAGTGCTCTAGCAACGTACGTGTGTAATTTGAAAATGCTAGCGTGGCTCTATTTCATCTCATGTTGTATCTATATATTTTTTAAATAGATCTTCCTTGATACCATTCCAATAGGTTAATCTTTTATATATAAAAAAAAAAAAAAAACCGGTTATCACTGCTGTAGGTATATCATTTGATTTATTATAGCCAAAATGAAATGATGTGGTGAGTAAGATGAAATAAAATCGTTAAGCGCGCCTGTGAATGGCCCAATCATAGCCTAATGGGCAGGGGTAGTGATTAAATTTTATATGAAGACGTCAATAAAATTTGTAATAAAAGTTGCGGTCGATATCAGAAGGAGTAACGGGAAAATACTAACATTAGATTACGGTATTTTAAATTCAACAAAGGACAGGTCAAACATGGGATTAAGATGCTTTTGATCAACTGTTTCTAACCTTATAAAACTTGGAATAAGTACGCACGTATTGCGCCACCGGGTCCATTGTGCATAATTGGGAAATCGTCAAGATAATGATGACCTTAAGGATTCAACCACTTAAAAGTAGCAATATAAAATTCTGGGGTCATAGTCAAAACGAATCGAACATGGCGTTGTGGTGTATTAAACATCGTATACAAAGGACTAATGGCGAGAATTCTTTTCTCAGTCAGGCAACACACTTGGGATTCCTTTCCTGGTAACATTTGCGTTTTTATCTTCTCTAGCAGTAAAATACTTACTTGTAGTCAAGGAACCACAGGTAGCCGGAGTTGTCGCAGTGCGCGTCGAGGCCGTCGGTCGAGTGCTGGCTGCCGGCGAGGCTGGTGTTGGAGTTGCAGTCCTCGTCGACGCCGGGGCTCGCCGCCTTCAGGCCCAGCCGTGGCGGTGGCCCTGGAACGTCACCAACAAGATCGTTAGAACATTGTAATACAGTGGAAAGTCAGACTGGACTGGACAGGCTATGAAGTGGTAAACAATTTAAAATTGCAGGACAAATAAGGCAACTTTAATATCAATGAAAAGGGTTCCAAATATAAATAAAAAGGAACATTATTTATACACGTCATTGGTCACCACTATATGTCACTGTATTCGCACATCCGTATCAACTGATCTTAAGATCTTAGATAAAATAGAGACTTCTTCGAAAACAATAGGTTATAATAATCATTATTATGCTAACAAAGCATAATAATGAAGCTCGAGGAAGTCACCAGTGAGTGACTAACCGGACGGCTGATTCTAAATATTATGTGAGAAAGTCAAGCAGGAATTCAAAATAAAGTTGACATTTATAACTTCAAAGTAGTAGTAAGTAAGATCCATTTGTAATCTAAGTAGTTTTTTTATGCATTTTTTTTTAAATATTAAAGAAACAAAGTCTCAGAGTTGTAAGTAATACATATTCTGAACCCTGATACCTAAAAGGTTCTCTCTACTATTTACTGTCATTTTATTTGTCTCGTTATCCTCTTCGTATTAACATGTCCATGTAAAAATATTAGTGTGTTAGACCGAACCGTAACCTAAGCCATGTTCATTTCATTTGGCTTTTATGTTAAGTAGTCAACAAAAAAATAAGGCACGCATTAGTATATTTTTTATTCCCGGTCGCTTTGGTTTATCCAAGTTTTTATAAGAAACGGCTGATGACTTGACATGACTATAATATCAAAATAACATACACAAAATAAATTCCACCAATAACATAGAAGAATAGAAACATGCAACGGCAAAAACCAGTTCTATCGGTGTCGGTTATAATTCACGAAGTGTCCCATGGCGCCACATTACTCCGTCACGAGCATTGTATTGTAATACGGACCATGTCTGTGGGCAGCTCGTGGTTCCGAGCGTGGGCGCACTGGACAACTTGCCTTCTAGGGAATGTTGCTATCGCGGAGAAGCTATAAGGAAAAGGGATATTTTTAGCACCAGGGACAGGGAGGGAACCACCTACAAGTATGCCATTCCAGATTCGTAGAATGTGGCTTGAGGAAAGAGCCATTCTCGGTGAACAAATAGTTTCTTGTGTCGTATAAAAAGTACGTTTCCCAACAGTTCTTTCGACATCATCGACGCCTACTCTAATACCTACAAGCAATCGATAAATGTTAGTAAATTCTTGCTCGGTCAATCTCAACAAGGCAAGTATGTTTCTTCATTGTGTGTAGGTATTGAGATTGATCATACTTTTACATGGATAAATCGAGTAGCTTTTCGGTCAATAACCGTCACATGTCGAGTATAGGATTGGCCGGTGATCCAAGTACAGAGGCCGGTTTAAACGAAGCATGACGCAAGGACTACTGACTCATCTGTGATTAGGTGCTCGATTACCATCGGCGCTAGAGTGGCTCCGTCTGGCCAAAGAGTGTAAAGTCGATTGACTTTGTAAAGCAAACCAATAGCAATTTATGATTCACAACTGTATTTGCATCTGATGTTTACCATTACAATGAGATTGATAGATGATCGAAGATGCCTACATGAATGTCGGCGGCGTCTAAATGTGAATGTTTGACCGAAATATTCTTGAACACAAATTTAGTAAACAGCGTATAAAAGTAACCGTAAATTGTCAATTCAAATGTAAAATATGCGGTTAAATGCAGCGGGGACTTGTCTCGCGAGCGCCGAGACGGCCCCCGTGGGCGGACGCGTTGCATTACTTCATTTCTTCAATTTGTAAGCGCGGCATAAAATCTTGGTGCAGCTTCCAACCCAAGCGTTAAAATGGCGTCAGGCCTATAACTGGTTAGGAGCAACAAGGATGATTATAAAAACAAAACAAGTAGGAATCGTATCGTGTGAATTTTACGATGATAGAAATAGTATCACTAAAAATATAAAATTTGCATCGCGTAAATAACTAATCCAAGGACTGTGTAGGTGCTGAACAGGATATTGGCAGAGACTTTGTTTACGAGTATAAGGCATAGCGCCATAAATTTCTAATTCTGACAAAGTAAACAAATGACGGGGCGCAGTGTTTTTTCATTTTAAACAATATGCTAGCACCCTTAATTAGGGCATATTATTTAACCGTAAGATAAACAAACTCAGCGTTTCGTGGAACGCGTCGAGAAGCTTTCTAAATTGTTCATCCGTGTTTTGATAACACCTCTAATCAATGGCATGGAGCCAACGACTTGTAGGAAAACTAATACCGCTTGCTTTATTATCCGAAACTGCCCGTTTGGCTTTCTAGGCAATTGGGCTCGACATTTCGAAAAATAAAACGCTAATGCAAGCTAACCCCGTTCCCGTGTTTATTAAAGACATCGCTATTCGTGTCGCGGTTATACCTACGTGTCGTGTGTCAGTGTCTCTATTTTGTCTTGCTCGGCCGGAGACAAGTCATTTTTCAAAAGGAATTAAGCCGTGTGGCTTAGTCCTTAAATAATAAAGCGGATGTCATGCACGATAAGTTTAATAATAAGTGTAGCGAATCGTGTCTAGATTTAAATAAACCAGTGGATGTAAACAGGTCTTTTGTTTCCTAGATTATATTTCCTTTTTGCAAAGTCCACGAACAATGAGAAGTGCCCGTGAGATCGCGCCGCCCGGCTAAATTGGCCGTGATGCAAAATGGAGGTCGGGTGGGCATTGCAGCACTCAGAACCGCTGTTGTTAATTCAACCGTTTCATACCAGTTCCAGTAATTAAAATGACCACAGTCCTAGTCTGTTGGTTTTAAAGTTTGTTCAGCTAGTTCATGATAACATTGATAACTATTCGGTACAATGAATCTGTAATAATGTTGAACTTGAAAAATAAGTAAGATAAGAGTTGATTTACGCGAACAACTTTCCGGAACGTAATTAGCATTAAAATAATTGAGGGTAAATATCCAAAATGTCGACCGTGATATTCGAGACACCGGTCAACAACTGGTTCACGGTTACTCGGGCAACACGCGGAAGTAATATCGAGTTCAAAGCTTAATAAAAACTGTCTCCAAACCCATATAAAGATTAAAGAAAGAACTTTGACGCATGTCGTCACAAAGAGAAGAAAACAAACGCCCAAACTCACTGAGGCAATAAGAAAGAGCAAAAAAAACACCTAATCACATAAATACTTTCAAGGTTGCCTGGTTCACACATCGGGTTGTTTATTCTATGGTAAAGTAAAATGAGAACAAAATGTGATGCAAGTATCGTCAGCAAGTTGATCCTGAGAATGGTAACGCAGTGCAACCTTTCACCTCCCATAGACGCTGAGTCGCTGACTCGCTTTGCCTTGTAGGGCGGCGGCGCCGGTGGACCACCGACACACTCGAGAAATGCTGTCCGTACAAAACTGGGAGCCCGTTCCGAGAAACTATCGAAGAACTTGTTGTTTATTTATCTGTAAGGTACGCCCGTATGATAAGGACCGAGGATTATATTTTTTACTAGATCGAAAACCTAAATAAACAACACGTAATATGTGGTGGCGCACTGACATCCTTTTATATTGAGAATAATTTCGAGTTCGGCTCTCCAAAACCCTTTTAAGCTTGGATATACTTTTAAGATTAAACGAAATAATCACAGTAAGTAACAATTTCTCAATTTCTCTTGGCTACTTAGTTGGTGACAATATTTTGAAAGTGTTTTCTTAATCTGCTTATATTTTCAGGGCCCACTCATCTATCAGGCTTAAAAGAGCTTAATCGAAATGGAATGTCATAAAAAACGTGTTAGAGGAATATTGTGGAATGTTAAGAAATTACTACAAAAAGTATAATAAGAACTAAATCGACTGCTGAGAACCCAAAACGAAGAATGGTTAAGAGGCTTCAAGGCTTTTAACGTTTGAATGGATACAAAGAGTTCCCATAAGAATTAATGCAAACAACTATGCATAACATTACAGTTATTCTCGTAGGTAGTTGTTTACGACTCACAGGAAAATAACGATCAGTAGCATATGTAAAAATACATTGAGGATAATTTTAAACGGAGTTAGTGAGTCATTAGAAAAACAAAGTGCGGGACGAAAGAGGCGACAATAAAAACATAACATGAGCAGGCGCCGGGTAATTTCGCCGGGAGAGACTTGGGTTCGCAAAATGGAAGAAAACTTGTAACATAAATAGTCTTACTGCGAGAGTATGACCAATTCTCTAATTTTACAACGGTTACCAAGCAATAAGAGCGAAAATAACGCGGTTCACATGCAAAAAGTAGGGCTAGACTAAATGAAGACTCATTTCGAAGAAAATAGAACTCCTAAAAATCCATGCAATTCATAAAAGCTTTATGAACGAAGGAACCTAACGAGAAATTTTGTGTGCGAATCACATTTGCATTTCCAGAAGTTCCTTAGCTACCGAAATTCTATCCTTTGTCAAGCTTATGGGTTATACACGAATTTCCTTAAGTCCAACATTGTCCTTTCCGCTCGTTACTATTCATGACGGATTTAATTTATATAGTTTTAATACCTGAAGGTATAAATAGGTTTGCCCATCAATAAGGGGAAATATTTCAGAGCAAAGATATCGTAATTAAGCAGGGCCAACAACGACCCTTATGCCAATAAAATTGCAAACATTTTGATGTTTTATATTTTAAAGATTTACTTTATTAACGGGGTTGTTAATGGCTAACATTGTTAAGAGTAATCTTTTAAGTATACACTTATGTTGTCAGTGAGATGAGTTTATTCGTCTTATTGTGTGTATAAATAAATTGTTGTACAACTGCATTTCTTCTTCGGATCAATATAGGTCGTGGGTCCGTAGATTTGGATCAAAATAAAAAACTATCCTTGACCCTAACCTAAAACTAGCGCAATGAAAATTACTAGAAATACTAGAATTTATGTATAGGAAAAACTCCACGTACTACTGAAAGAAACTTACGATAGGGAGAATTTAACATAGTGCGGGAATTAAGTATCATAAATTCATTGATCGAAATAGGTAGTGCCATTTTGGGTGAATGACCTTAAAAATTGTACAACATGGGCTTGGGATTCCGGGACTCGTATTTTTCACATAAAATTTTCATGACATGTTATTAATAGTCCCTACGTACCTAATATAAGAAAACGCAAAAATTTAAGATTTTGTCATTGTAAATACGTCGTTTAATTAACATTACTTTTGTTTTACAGTTACAAGTAACAATAGTACGATCATAAAATAAAATACGAAACAACATTACTATATTACTTGAACATTATTAATTGTTTTTATAATATTTTGTATTCCTTGCCGTCTATGAAATTATAATAATTGCCAATTAAACCGGCAAAATTTCGTATCCGAGCTCTTAAGAATGCCCTTTGAAAAACAATGTGTATACCAAAAGATAAGACGTACGGTTTGTTTTTTGTTTGTGTGGATGTCAAAACTAGTGTCTTCATATTTCATCAATGCCATATTCTACTTATACCAGCAAAGTAAAATTATACATTTATAACATTTCTGAGCCAGACATAAACTTGAAACGTTTACGCACCGAAGTCCCGTGAAATGGCCTAAGGTCTAATTCTATGGAACTTGCTAACTATGTAAACAAACCGCCATATTGAAATTGTCTCTGAATGATGAATTTACTAGTGATGGGCAATACTCCTTTACTTAAATGTCAAACCATATCGAATATTAAACCGAAAGTAAAAAACAAGTAGTTACTTATTTCTTATTTGTTTAATGACGATCTAAAGAAAAATCGGTACTTGAAGATGATATATCACCAGTATTTATTACAAAAGGTGCCGTTATATCATCTGTGAGTGTGATCAGCGTGAGTTAGGTAATGTGTAGGGGCCTTATTATATCGCCAACTTTAGCCACAACACTACCCATCATAGACAATTGTAGATTTTAAAAGAAACAAAAACGTCATCCCATCAGGTCCTAATAACCTAACTTATGAAACCATTTAAACTTTTAATGAAATATCCAAGTTAGAGTTATATATTTGGTGATTTTGTATTTTATAGTAACGACCGTTTCAATAGTTTATGGTTTCAATGGTGTTTGATGAGGTTGTGTGAAAATTCAAGGAGAAACAGTGACAAAACAAAGTTAAGTCTTTTGTTTACATAGTTAGCAAGTTCCATAGAAATACACTATAAGTACCTACCTAATCCGACCACTGAATTCATAATAATTGAATTATTATACGACATTAAGCAAAGGTTATCGATACGACACTTGGAATGTACAAATAAACAGTTTAACAGATGACAAGTGGAATTATTTAGGATACCTATATTACCGAGAGCTGAACGGAGACAACTATATGAAAAGTTGGATTCAGGTTGGCCAATTAGTATCAAAGTTCCAGTGCGCCATTTCCTGAGCCAGTATAAACTATTTAGCTCTTTTTACACTTGAAATATCATTGGATGTAAAGGAATTTCAATGTTAATAAACATTACGGATGTTTGTCCCATTCTATTGACACCTGCGAAACTCGACAAACACGTGGGTCGTTATTGACATTTTCACGATTATAAGAGCTCCGTAACACAATGTGCATATGACACTGGCTTACTTCTACTCTCGCATAATACAATATTTATAAAACTGAATCATTATCATTAATCACCTGGCTGATGTTAAGTCCATGAAAAGATAAACGCCGTCCTTTACTGTCACATCGTTATTGTCTACGTTGTTTTTATTGCACGCAATTTTGTTTACATTTTCTGCCTTGGCTCATTTCATTGCGATTAGGTAGTACCTTAATCAAGTTAACAACAGAAAAAAATATAAATTTATGTTGACCGGCGCGGCACTGTTGGATAAACACTAGTAGGTAATTTTATTTTAAATACACCAATATTATTTTGTAGCTGTCGCGGTGGAGACATCAGGACCTTGGGGTTCCGAAGCCAAGGACTCTTTTAAGGAGTTAGGACGTCGTCTGTAGGACAGAGGGAATTATCCTCGTTCTGGGTCGTGGCTAGTTCAGCAGATTTCCATTGCATTCCAGCGGCGCAATGCAGCCGTAGTAATGGGAACGTTTGAGCCAGCCACTGTGCAGGGTTAGAGGTAATTACTAATTAGGATAAGTCTGTGTTGTCAATTTTTTTTTGTTAGAGTTAAGGCAATTTGCCGAAACGTGTTGCCGATGATTTCTATGTAAATCGTTTTGACCAAACTTTGACATTGAACAGACTCAAAAACAGCTACACAACGCATTACTAAATAATAAGCCGGTAAATATAATAAGCTCCTAAATAGTGTCAGCTTACTGATCACGAGGGAGGTTAATTTATGTACTTGTAGAAAAAACTTAAATTATCCATATATTCACAAACCAGAAGACGTCAGAGTCCCCTGATTTATAGCGCGGCGTGGTTAATGTTCTAAGACGGGGTCGTTGTAATTAACTTAGGTAGGTACTAATTTAAAACTTACTTTTATTTTACTGATTCACAAAAACAACATCTTGTAATACCATGGTTGCACGAAATAAATGAATATGAATATGAAAAAAAAAACACGTTGCCCATAAAAGTACAACAACAATCTCAAGTAAGTTTAATTGTATAAATTATGTCAAAACCCAAGAAACAATTAAACATATACTTATCAAATTGAAAACACTACCCTTGCTGCGTTAGGTCAGAGAGATGAAACTTGATAATTACTTACTTACTTAGTGCAAAAAAATCCTTAGCTTGATCCCTAGAACACGCGTTTATCACGAAATTAGAATAAGCTACCCCTTAAACCCAGCATTTTAGAAAGACAAAAGGTTAAAATGACGCTCTTTTGCCAAATACCGATCAGCGCTACCCCGCACTTAGGAGTTCATCGAGAATCAGTCTCAGGGATACCATACCTACCCCAAAACATTAGCCACGTCCTTGGGCAGTCAGGTAATAGAGGTAAAACTACTAATTACTCATCAGTTCATCTAGCTAGAAACTTCGAACAATGTAGGAGTTATACAATAGTTAGTACATTGTGTATTAAGGTCGGTAAGTAAGGAATTACGATCGAGGCTCTAGTAGAAGCCTGAAGTCGAAGACTGAGGGCTTTCTGAGTCGAGGTTCGTAATTCCCGTACCGCCCGTGAAACATACTATGTTTTTCATCACATTTGCGAGTAAATAAATACAAAAGTCAGCACAACTATTATTACGAATTACTTGAACTTTTTTTAAGCGGATGGCGGGCGGACTCCACAGATTATACAAATGTTTCGTTAAGAAACGTTAAGGGCAAATACTTACGTATACAGCCCTGAAGCAGTGTAAAAAAAAACACGTTTTGATACAGAAAACGATTAAAATCGATTATTAAGAACATTAATTGAGTATTTAAGTAACATGTAGCGAGATTGCAATGAAATTCCTGTTTAAATAACAATTTAAGACAAATTTTCAATTGCGAGTAAACTCTTTGCTTGAACTTGCATGATCTGTATAAATTAAAAAAAAAATACTTACCGACCTTGGGTTTCATGGTAAAAAGAAAGTTCGAGGGTTTTATATGGGGCATTGCGGCCAAGTTAACCTGTATGTTTAGGTCCTGTTTACGTGCAAGTGTGATGAAAACAATCTTAAGGCATGTAGAGTAGATGCCTATAGATGTAGGTATTTATCCTGATGACGTGACGCAAGTTGATGGAAAGGTCACGCGACGGCAGCCATTTATATGCTCCTCAAAATACCAGCTCCCCTTTTGACATTTAAATAAGTCTGCTTCCATATCCTTTGTATTGCAAAATCTTTTCAATAATTGTAAGGGAGTGTATGGGTGTTGAGTTATATCGTCTGTCGAAATCATTAGTCATTGAAGGAGTTGTAATTGTTTAAAAATATTAACTGTTGCGTAATTTGTTATAAGTGGGCTTCGGTAATAGCATTAGCAGATATGTTCGTACACCCACAGAGGTGACCGAAACAACAAACGCTGAAAATGTTTTATGTTTTATCCCGCTAATTGGTTCTGTTTGTGTAATTAGGATATTAAATGAGTAAGCCTGTTATCTGAATGCGAATGTAAAAACGTTAAATATTTTGGAGAAAAATCAAATTGGATTCATTCGTTTGTTCTTTACAACTTTAAATTACAGCCGGAATTAATAAGACGGCTCGTCTGGATGGCAACATTTTACCCAGTTTGCTTTTTTAAATGTAACTTTTAAAGTTTTGGTTTAGCACAGACTTCCTACATAGTGACCACAATATGGGATAAAAGGGATGGTCTAATAATTAAATCCCGGCCACTGAACTACACACCGGTAATTCACACTCAGCCGTATATACTTACCGATGCATTATACAGGTTCATTTAATTAAATGAAATACTCAACAGCAAAAAATGTTGGTATTGTTACTAAGCATACTGCAAACGCATACAAAGTTGTACATGTAATTAATCGTTATAAAGAAGCCCGCACACAAGGCGCATCCACACGTTTAATCGTGCCCCACCTTCGTTAGAATACAATACCCTATCAGATTGAACCCATTGTAAGCGGCACTGTAACACCTATATGCCGGTCTCTTGGTCATAATGACATTCACATTCTATTGTTTTCACTGGCATGCTTTTAACGTTGTTTTTTTCTAATTTTGCCGTCGTACTCAATACGTTAAAAGTACCTATACAACTGGTACGCTTAAGGAGTACTTGAATATAGTATGGATTTTTGGGTGTTTTAACCGCCGTCATTATTGTGTATGATGTTCTTTTAATTGGTTAGGGATACTAACCCCAGGTCTGCTATTTTTGACATCAAAAGTTGCTGGTAGTTATCATTATTTTCGTCAATATATTGAAGACAACAATGGCGGCGGTTGACACGCCCGAATATTCACCGATTAACTATGTGAACGAGTAAATAGCAGTGCCCATTAGATACCCTAAACTAGGCCAATAAATGTTTTTATTTCGACTAAGTAATACCGGTCATAAATTTTGGCTAAAGTTGTTCACACACCTTTATCTAAGACGTTTTTTTAAATATATATAAAAAAATAATATAAAAAACGCGCATTTTACGTGCTCGCAGCTAGCTGCTAGCTGCATCTTAAAGCAAGGAGCGCCCAACCAACCAAAATAGTAATGTTGAGCTCATTAAAAATTTCAACGACGAGAAAAATCTTTAGAATTCTTTGTATAGAATCAAACTAACATAAAGTGGTTTTTTGTTAGCTTGTTTTTGAGCGATTTATTTATTTTATGATAAGGTTTTTAAAAAAAAAAGTCTGGTTTGGTACTTTAATTGAACTAAAATCTTAGTTGGACGAGTAAAAAAACTTTAAAAAGTGCATGCAATTTGCATTATTCTAAACACAGTTTATACTTATAACTTATTTGTAACTCGATCCACCTTGAGTCGGACACTTCAATGACCTAGCTCCCCGCTAACCTCGGCAACTTAGAACCGCACCGCTCTAAATTAGTAAAACACAATAAAACCCAGGTCCAAACTTAGCTAATATAATTCACAACTAATTTAAACTATGTCAGAAGTTTAAATTGGAACTGTCATTACCAAGTAAACCAATAATGGATCTTTATAAAAACGTCAGTTAATTAACTTGTCGGATTTGTAACGATTGTAACATGGGCATGGGTGACATTTCGACGTTCCGCTTTTATGACGAGTGACGGTTGAATTATGATGGTTTGGAAAATAAGCGATGATTTAGTTATTTCAGTGTGGTCGGCGTTCCTAAAATATAATTTTGTTATTATAAGCACATAGTTGTTAATCTTACTAAGCCTATTTTTTTAGTATCAATGGTCACGTCTTAACTACTGAAATAAGTTAAATCTGTCTCATAATAATATATTAATATATTATTATGAGACAGATTTATTTTAAAAGAACGGTTTTTAGGGTTCTGTACCCAAAGGGCTATTACTGAGACTCCGCTGTCCGTCTGTCCGTCACCAGGCTGTATCTCACGAACCGTGATAGCTAGTCAGTTGAAATTTTCACAGATGATGTATTTCTGTAGCCGCTATAATAACAAATACTAAAAACAGAATAAAATAAATATGTAAATGAGGCTCCCATACAACAAACATGATTTTTTATAGATAATGGTACGTAACTCTTCGTGCGTGAGTCCGACTCGCACTTGGCTGGTTTTTTTTTTTGCCAAACCGAGTGATATTAATTAAGCGTATGACATCATTATTATTTGGTATAAGCAATGCATACCAAGTGAATTAATCTTTTAAATGAGTAAAAAGCGTTTTTCCATTCAACACATCGTTTTCCATACGCCATAATGTAGACATTCTAGACTGAAACCCGGCACGCCTGATTAAAAAGTCGGGGCGTATTGTTCCCCAGTCGAATGCCTGACAGCCGAGTGCTCCACAGAACAGTCTCGACGTTTTAGTTGCAGTGTTTGCTCACTGCGATACAGCTGCAGTTGAAACAAATGGCGGCGTGCATACGCCCAAGTGACTCACGATGCCCGGCTACCCATTTAGATTTGAAGGCTTGAAGCCTATTTATCAATAGTTTTATTATAACGAGCTGTATAGTTTAATGACGACGGCTGATTTCTCAACATGATACCATTTTGGTAACGATACAATCTCCATCGTTTAGAATAAGCGTCATAAATTGTGGGTCCACGTAATTCGTTCAATAAGACGTTAAATGAATATTGTGACATTAAAATTAGCATACTCTAACCAGCTGTTGGCCAATTAGTAAAATATTTACTGCGCATAGTATTGTCACAGCAACAGTAGTGAATAAGGTAGTCGTTGTACGTACAGTAAACAATGCAACGAAATAGCTGCGCCCCGGCGCCGTCGCTGCCGTCCTTGACTTGGCGCAGAGCTGGCGCCAGCGTGCCTCAACGATAGGGTTGCCATAGGTTAGTTAAGGGTATCCTACCTTTTGGCCGAAATATGTGTGTTTTTGGCAAAATGTATCGATTCCCAACCGTTTCATTTGCCAACCCATGTTTTTTCTGTAACTGTCAATATTTCAGGATTTATTTCAGTACCATCATCGTGTAGAATCCGATAGGTTAGGTCAGGATCGTATTTATAAAAATACTGAAATATTGACAGTTACAGAAAAACAAACGGGTTGGCATATGAAATGGTGGGGAAGCGATACATTTTGCCATATACATATTTCGCCCATAAAAAGGTAACCATTAGTTAAGACATACGTTTTAAAACACGAATCAGTCACGACGAAAACACGACTCAGTAAAAAGTACGATTGTAGCTTTCCAACAAAACAAACTAATCTCTTGTTATAACTCAAAGAACTAATCTCGGGCAATTCAATGTGTTATAATAAAACATAGCGACGGTGATCGATCAAGTAAAACATTGCTTAGTCATTTATAAACTGGCAAATGCCTGACAACTAATAATCAAAAAAAAAAAAATACTGTAAAAAATATTGAAGACAATTAACGTACGTATCTTGAATTCTAGACAGGCTATACCTATATTAGAAATAGAATAGAACATCTTAAACACCGAATGACCAAATGACGTAAATCTGGCTGTATACGTAGCTAAGTACCTACGCATTAGGGGAAGTTGGAATATCCTCATGATTGCGTGAGTCACGAATAATTCAATACGTTAGCTTTTGTCTTCGGCTGACTTATGCTGGTTAAGCACGTCAAATCGAATTAAAGACACCAGCTTATTTAGAAACCACATTACAACCCAACAGCAACCCTAACCAGTTGATGAAACAAATTAAGCGTTACTACAACACCCACCAGTAATTTATTGTTACCAAATCCGTGGAAAAAAGGTTCCTTAACTAACTGATTGATTGCCCATTTAAGCTGTCGTTAAACTAAATTTACTAGCACAGCATAGTATTTTCGTTGCAGACATGTTTGTGTCAAGAGACTGTTATGGGAGTCCCGCTAGTGAACGGTCCGGTGGTAATGAACAAATTCAATAACAACCACCACTGGTAAAATAAAACAAGTCGGTTGCGACAAGTGATGGGTAAGCGGCAAAGCCGGTGACCACGACGTCCACAACACCTTGACGTTAGCCGCAAGAACCGCGTCGACTTTCTAAATCTCAACGCACCACTAGAGCACTCACACGCCAAATCAATTTCAAATAGCGGACGCTTTAAGGAAGCTAGTAAAACGTACGATGAAGCATTATTCGTCATACAGCATGCTGTTATTCATACGCATATACGTAATGGACGATTTCCGCAACGTAGCTTACTCGCGTCTAGATGCAATGTAATTGCTTCGTGCAATATAAGATGAGACGGTAATTTGAACACTGCATTGGGTTTAATGGCTAAGTTTGAGTGAACAAACTTTAAGTTGGAAACTAACATTGACCAAATAAGTCGTCTGTGGCCATAAGAATATAACATTTTCCCGTTTTAAAACAACAAGGTCAAATAAAAATGTCACTAAACTTGAATTGACAAACAGTTCTCTGTTAATTCGAGTTTAGAGACATTTTCATTTCATAAGAAGTTGGGTCTAATTTTAAAGGCCACTTAGGTATTTGGGTATTTTTATTTGTCGCGCAGATTTTCAGTCGTGCGGTTTCGTCGCTTCTCTTCGTAATAAACATTGCAATGCAAAGGTTTAAACTTTAAAGAGTTTATGTTGGCAGCGACGCCAGATAAGAATTAAATTGGTTATGGAATGTCGCGTTGATATTGCGATTATTGCGCGAACGCACGACATTTGGGATTATATAAGTAACGCAGTGCGAGCAAAAATATATCCAATAGTTGTAGAAGTAAATTTCCCGCCGTGGGAGGTGATTGGGGCGTATTAATAGAACGATCGGCATCCAAGCCGGCCGGCGTGGACAATGGATTCCATTCCAGACGAGATTCGATCCATATGGATGAGAAAGGGCTCGAGTCATGCACTTTTGGCATTCATTCAGTGTTTCTCCAAATTTTCCTAGTTTTACTTAAGAATATGTTTCGAAAGCATAGCGATAATCATGTTTTCTAAGAATATCCATTATGTATTAAACGCTTGGCTAGTTTCCATTTTATAGTCATGCGTGCATGTGCATCGACGTTAAACGTCGTTCAAAAGAACAATTTCGTTGTAAATCTGTAAAACCACACATATGCTAAAAAATACCGCTTGTTATGACATAGTTGCGTGTCCATCGGTTCCGTCTGTCTAGTTTCACCCCTATTAAAAGCTATTGTTTTGATCACATACAGTGCTCTAATTTCCTCACAATATGGACACAATATCGAATGCAAGGCTCTAAATATGCTATATCAGTACTAGATAGACTCAGCGTAACGTAAGGCTGTATTTCTGTACATTATGCTAATGCAACGGTATCGAGCTCCGCGTTATCTTCCGTGGCGCCTGCAAAGGCATCATTACGTTTCATGACAAGCCCGGCTTTGTAGCTTGCAAGAAATGAGGTGTGAACGGGACGTTGGACAATCTGACAAGCTGAGAATTTTATAAGTTGTGTTGTGAAGCTGAGATTAGATAGGTAGGTTCTTTATGTTACCATCAGTTCTGAAGTTTAGTGTTGGTTCTTACTGTAACAATATTTTTAAAAGCTAATGTCATGTTTGCCACATTATGTACTTAGTCATATTTCATTTAAGCTCTGTTAATCACCTTTAAATTCTCGAAATTGTACAAACAACCTCCGAATTTTAGCTGATGAAAAGTCAGTAGGTAAGCTTCAAATCATCGGAACAAACAAAATCTTCGATAAATAGTAACGGAAAGCAATTAATTCCGTAAACGTTACAAGATGTCACTATCTTAAAGCGGTAATTGCATTAAGGATCGAGACAGTGGTAATCAGATATAAGCCCACGGTCCAGCCGGGCGCTATCGCAAACGTTGTTCGCTAATTTACAGTCAGTGAAGGAACGTCATAAATTCCGCTGGAGCTAAAATGAGATCATAGGAATTCCAGTCTAGCCTTGAACTACGGGCTAAACTTAAGTTTCATAGATATGACGTGCTAGAGTGCTTTTGTGTCCACATTCCAGGTAATTAATTACTCTTAAAGTAATTTAATCTTCGAGATGCTTGAGGTCATATCTGGGGTCCGAGTGAAAAAGGGTACAAGTCGACTTAACTCGTAACAAAAAAGGGAGTATGTATACATGAACGGAGTATACTATACTTAAACCCTTTTTCACTTAATCTTCAGAAGACATACCCTTTTTAAATAGGACCTCAGATATTTACTTTCGGTGATCTTTTCTACTTGTTAAAGTTATTTCGTTATGAAATTCGGTAACTCCTTTACGTGATTAAGTCTTTGATGCTTGAGCAAGTCCGTGGTTTGCGGTGTACGAACTCGATTAGATTAATTGATTTTACGTAACATTTAATTTGCAGTTTGATTCTATTTATCGATGCGAAGGCAATATTTTTGCTAGTATAAGGCTAGTTTAACTAAAGCACCTACCTTGTACAGGTACTATAAAATATTTAGGTACTTCTACGGATAAAATTTTAAGTAGCAATTATGTAACCAATTTACAAAATGTTTTCTGTTTCATTTATTAGAGCTTTCACCGAATAATGGTTGTTCTAATTTAATAAAGATTTACGAGTAAAGTTTTGAACACTGTAATAAATTGAAGTAACGACTATGAAAGATTGATGGAAATTTAATTTAGGGCTTTCCAATTTAACGATAACAAAGTAACGGTAAAGAGGATTAAGAAGTTGTCTACAGTATATCGCTGTAAGACTACTTATGCGATGACACATTGTGTAGACCACTATCTTCTCAATACAAATAAATAAATAAAGGCGGTTATTTTGACACATTTTGTACAAGATACGATGATCATGGCACATGCAACTACATTAGATTATCCGAAACTTAAAGTGTGTCTTCATATTTCCCTTGGGCAAAACAACGCGCTTTTAAACCGATCATTCAAAGTCAGGACACAAATGTTTTTACTCTTATAGTTACGATACTTTTTTTTTATGGCGTAGGAAGGCAACCGAGCACACAGGCCACCTGATGGTTAGTAGAAACTGTGACCCATAGACATTCGCATTCACAAGACCGCAATCCTAAGACTGCAAATGTGTTGCCAACCCTGAGGACTAAGATGGAATGCCTCTATGCTAGTCTTTTCACCGGCTGTCTTATCCCAAAACCGGAACACAACAATGCAAACACTGCTGCTTTGCGGTAGGTTAATGGATAAGACGGTGGTACCAACCCGGACGGACCCTGCACAAGGTCCTCCCACAAGTCAATACTACAACGCATGATAAGAATACAAGTGGGCATTATTTTTCTCAATACCTTTCTAAACTCGTCTCAACCTACGCCAGCATCGATCGCGTGAAGGTACTGGTTATGGCTATTATCTCGTTTAAAGGAATATTCCTTGTTTAGTCATAATCTCTTGTACGTGTTTCTCAAGTAAACCTCGCAGGAATGAGATCTTTTGACGCACTTCAACTTGCAGCAGATCACGTAAGTATGAAACGATTTATGGCATGTTTTAAATATAGCCTTGGACGTATATTATATTCAATAAAACGGTGTAATTAATTACCTTCATACTGCCCTGACGAACACCGATCGAAGTGCATTTTGAATTCCGTAAGTGGTCATTCCGCGTACTATAATTATCATGCTGGTAAAATAATATGTTTTACTCTTGGAAATGAATGTATCTTGTTATTAAGAGTAATTTTAAACGAACCCTAGAGCATGTGGGCGAACCAGATCTGACGTATCTTGTTTACCCCGCTCGTTCTCCCAGTAGAACTCTACGATGCGACAAAGTTATAAAACGACATGTGGTGAGTTAAAATATTATTAGAAACGTGCAACCAGACTGTTTTCACTACTAAAAACTGACTACACACTGATAACTATAACTATTGTCAAAATATTGATAGTTTTGGAAAGAAAACAAAGAAGTACTCTGCATACAATCAAACTACGAAAGGTACACCAACTTTTGAACGATTAGCATAAATAAAATATAATGTCCTGTGTAAAGTGTATAATTCCATACTTATCATTGAAATTAATAAAGTCTAGCCACTGATAACGATGACAAAAGTAAATACGCTTTAACACATAGATAATTTTGAACGATGGTCATTGTCATCACTATGCATTATTGAATTCCCTGCAAGGTTACGGCTGCATCGTCAGATCGTCACACAACCAAAATTACGATTCAGAACGATATCGCAACCAGATACCGCGCTCCAATTTCAACAGTTTCACTCTAAATATTTAATAGAAAGACAGCCACGGCAGCTGCACAATAATTATTATACTCCATAAACTGCGTACGCAATGCGGGGCAATCTTCCAGTTACAAAATGATGAGCACGATGGTCCGTTATAAAACGTGACGTTACATATAAAACTTGGGTAACGCACCTATTATTGTATTTTTGAGATGTACCTAGTCGAAGTAAAGGAAATGAAAATTGAACACGCTAGTCATAATATAAATAAATAAATAAATATCAGGGGACAGTATTCAATATTTATACCCAAACGTTGAAAATAGGCTCGAGGAAATTATAGGGAGCCAAGTAACAACCACTTGCGATTATATGAAAAGTAAAGTACGTGGAATACAGTCATAACCACCGAAGATTTTATAATTAAAAGATCTTTAGAATATTAATGCATGCTTTCCGTTTTCATTCATAGCTTTATAAAATCAGTTTTTAATTAAATACGTTCTACTATCGTGTTAATTCTAGTTAGTCCTCGTGATACATAAATCGTCACGAGTGCCTCGACGTTATAATTGCAGTAATCGTATGTCGTTCGTGTTCTTCATGCCAGCAACGTTCGGTAATTTGACTGATAATTATAATAATGGACACGAAACAAAGGAATATCTTTTTGTTATTTACTGCTTATCCTTCTAGATCTCCAGCCATAAAGGCGCGAGAGCATGATACTTACTTCCCTTATTTATAAATAAGTACTTACATGTCTCCATCACATCTCTTATTAAGCATCAAGTGGGCACTTACCTGAAAACAAAAAACATAATTTAAGACCCACGTCAAAAGATAAATAAGACAGCACGTGTGCTGTAGAAAGTTTACACTAAAATATATTTTCTTTGCTTTGCCAATACAGCTCAGTCAACACATAGACAGTCGTAATCGTTTTCCAAGTTCTACTTTTACAAAACGTCGATATGTGCACTAAGCAATTAAGTTATGTTATTTAATAATTACGTAAGAAACCGCTAGAAAACTTGAAGTAGTATAAATGTTATGTGAGTTTGTTAATCCAAGTATTATGAATTGATAATGTCATTAGCTCGTAATACATCACGCCGACGACATCCGCACCATTATCTCTCACTTCCGATCTAACCAGTTGTTGTGCAACCTTATCAATTCTATTACGTCTGCATTAATAGCCGAGAGATGTGGCTTCACAATAATATGCAAAGGAGGCTTCTGTTTGGAATGAAAGAGTCATTGACGATACAAATCATACAAGCAAATATTGTGGTTTGGAGAATAGACGCTTGTTCGATAAATAAAGACTTACCGCAACACGTATTCTTTTATTTCAAAATATAAATGAAACTATTAGTTATCTTTTAAATGCGTTTGGAGAAAACGACAGTAATCATAACAACCGCCGTGTACGGCACGATGACGACTGAAATGAAAACCAACAAGTATGTCCTCCTGAATGGTCCTCACACTGAAGGACGTTTTCCTTTGTGATCCAGTTGCTCACCTCGCTACGGCTTCGTGCCGTCGAAAAACAACACATCCTAACGTGAAACCTAACTCGTTACATATAAAGATGCAATTAGAACGTAAAACGACACAAGAAAAACCACTGAATGCCGCAACGGAGCGTGAACCATGAAAGGATGCGCTGTAAGCCAGACGGCAAAAAGTAAGACCTGCGTACTTGAGTACGTGTAATAAAGTCCGGAGTACTTTCCTACTCCGGCTGCCTTGAAGATATAGGGCAGCATCATCATATACGTAGAAAACATTCCCGAGAAGATTATTTGTAAACTTCTCCAATTACTTACCAGCTATTTTTAGTTCTATTTGACCTCGAGACGGACAATTATTTTGTAACGAGACCGTAGAAACAAAAACTATAAAAGACAGAATTATATGCACTACCTTATTTGGAATGGACGTAAAGTACAACACAGATCAGAAGGCAATTAATTATCAAACTGGCTCTTTGTATTTACTCATTGACTGTAGAAAAAGTAGCATTTCCTATTTTATAGTGGGTAATGTTTATTTATAGACTGGAGTCGACTGAATGGCGCGTTTCATGGGTAATTTAAAACCTATCAGCAATTAAAAGGGTCCATTGCTTTCACTGTATGCGGGTGCAGCATATAATAGCGCCATTGACTTTGGTCCAGCGACAGACCCGTCAATGTAAACAAAGGCGCTTTGAAAATATTGTGACAGTACGTTAAGCAATAACTTTATACTCGTAAGTACATTGTAGTTGACACGACGGCAAGATTAGTAAGCCATCATAAATAAAAGTGATTAAATCTTTCTTCAATTACATATTGTGGTGTTATGCCTCAGGGTATCAGTTTCTATTACTCGCTTTTTAATGTTCATCATTTACTTTCAGTCTTTTATAATTACGTGATAGACAACTTGTGCATTGTTCTTCCCACGTAAGTTAGCTATCAACAATAGGCCACGGTTTGTGCATGATTGAGTAATAATTAACTGAATGGAAGGCAATCGTTTCATGTTACAAAACGCATCCAATAATCAAACTAACATTACAAACTAATATGCTTGTCTATTAATTAGATGGTTAATACAAGTAATATAGTACATATGTATCAAAACTCCAGCTATAAGTATTTAAATGTTACAGGGTGCATGAATTATTTTAACGAACTTCAAGATAAAAAGGAGGTTAGTATGTCACATCTGCCATTCCATCGTCGTTTTAACATCATTTTGCTCCCCACTCCATCATTGTTTATATCGTCGGCGTGTCTACGCATAAAGAGGCAAACTAGTGGAAGATCCGAACCTAAATCGACCTTCACCGAGCTGATAATAGAACGAAACATATTTTATCATGAATTTAGTATATTAGAAAACATATTAAAAGTGGGTTCGCTAAAAAAAATTTGGGCAGACTATTTTTAATTGTTTTTCAAAAAATGATTTTTAATTAAATGTTGCAACATCAGGATAATAAAAAAAAATTGTCCTGACTGAAAGTATAAAACATATAGAATGTGCAGCCGTTGGGTTGTCCACTATTTACCGGGGCGAACTACTGGGTTGTCAGGTATAAACAGGTATATCGATGCCAGTTACTTTCACTGGATTGGATAATTAAAAAAAAATTATATCATCATAAGCTCTGTTTTATTGCGAACACGTTGATATAGGGTTGTCTGCGAAAATTCCGGTCCTATTAGGGGTTTGCGAATTTTAAAGATTTTAATTTCAACGCGCGTGGAAATGTGTGACAGAGAGATCCGAGGTAAGTATACTGTGTAATAATAAAGGACCCAACATCGCAGTCGCTTGTGATGGAACCTTGAATAGTAGAAAGTGCGCATGCTCGGTGTGTAAACTATGGAGGGTAGAAGTACCTCTACTACCCTTCATATAGTAAACAGTGCGTGTTATTTTGGAGCAACTGATATTTCAGTTGCAAAAAAAATAATTAATTAATTACATAATAATTAAATATATTTAATATAAAACAATATAATATCAATATATTGAGTTATAACCATAATAATATATCTATAATCTATAATAGACAATAAAAATATCAATTACTTACTTTGAAGTATTTTTGCTCTTTCTGGAAATAGAAACAGTGGACAGCCGAAAATTCAAATTAAAAAATAACAAAAAAGATAGACTAGACATCTTATATTACGCTTTAAAATTTTATTACAAAACAGTATAAATACAAAAATAACATTAATGAAAAATATATTCTAATAAATATTTTCTATTCAATATCTGATTCATCAGAAGTATCATTTTGACTCTCGAATTCGTCTGATTCATTAGATTCCTCCTCAAATCTTTAAAATTCGCAAACCCCTAATAGGACCGGAATTTTCGCAGACAACCCTATATCAACGTGTTCGCAATAAAACAGCGCTTATGATGATATAATTTTTTTTTAATTATCCAATCCAGTGAAAGTAACTGGCATCGATATACCTGTTTATACCTGACAACCCAGTAGTTCGCCCAGGTAAATAGTGGACAACCCAACGGCTGCACATTCTATATGTTTTATACTTTCAGTCAGGACAATTTTTTTTTATTATCCTGATGTTGCAACATTTAATTAAAAATCATTTTTTGAAAAATAATTAAAAATAGTCTGCCCAGGATTTTTTTAGCGAACCCACTTTTAATATGTTTTCTAATATACTAAATTCATGATAAAATATGTTTCGTTCTATTATCAGCTCGGTGAAGGTCGATTTAGGTTCGGATCTTAGACTAAACGGACAGCGCCCTATGCAAATGTTGACCGAAGAGCTAGTCTGCGAAAAATTGGCAAGAAACAAAAAATGTTACGACTTTCGCCGATGTCACCAGTAATGTAACCGTGTTGATCGTAGGCAAACACTTTCCACAGTGGGTGTCAGTGCTCGCCCATTGTGTTAGCGAAAGCCGAATAAAAACAAAAGATATTACATAGGTACTTGTTGCACGCCTGGCAGATTGGATACGTATGGCCATCGCACAAGCATTTCTTGTTACACAATCACACTAATGACAAAGGTGGAGAGTTAGTTATGACTTGTGCATATCCAACCATGTGAATCATTTATTTTAAACGCATAGGATATTTGAATCGACCGAGATTCAAAACGAATATTGTTACGTAAATATTTTGGATACGTTTGAAAAACTTCTACTTCGTTCGTGTCTTCTGTTTTTTAAAGGGCTATGCTATGAAGCTAATGGTGAACCTGATTGTCTGCCAGAAGCAGTTCAAGCCGTGTTGTTATATAAGGGGGAAAATTACGCGATTCATCCATCGATTGTTACAACAATCTGAAGATAACTAAGAACATTACACGACCTCATTATACACTGAACAATTTGCTCGAGTTCGATGTTTTTACGTACCTACATACATTGTGCGCTTATGTATGTTACTATGTTTTAATAAACGGAGCGACATTTTTCACAAACATTATCTATTTAAGTATAAAATACCATTAGATCGTCATTAATGTTGTTAGTAGCACGTCAATTAGTAAAGTGATCGCATCAGTATCACTAGAAAGTCGTATGGGTGGTTTTTCTGCACATGTCGGTGCTCGGATACTGGGCTAGACCTGCCTGAGTTATCTATCACCTGTCTCTCCTTATGATGGTGGACTTCAGCTCTCTCTATTTAATGGCTTTCTGAGAAGTAGGTAAGATAAATGAGCACTATCGAGAGTGTGGCAGCTGGAAGGTTTTGCAGCAATATTGGTCAACCTTAATTTTATTTCGCTGTGTTTCAATAAAAGGGCAATTTTTCGTTGTTTTAACCGCCGTCTTTATTTTCCTTCGTAGATTATTCTAGACAAAGCTAATAACTTTGCTGTTCTTTGAAATTGAATAGAAACTATCTCGGGTCTGCTGCTTTTTATATCACAAATTGCTGGTAGCTATAATTATTTTCGTCAATATCTTGAAAACAACAATGACGGCGGTACAAACGCTAGAAAAATCATCCAGTAATCGATTTTGAAATTTAGCTTGTCTGATAAAAGCTGCCATGAACAGGCGTAACTTAACCAAGTATCGGCAAACAACGGCGTTAACTCTTTAGCATCCCCGGTTTAGGCTATTAAATTATCTAACACAGCTTGTTAACACACTTGTGAATATCATAAAACGTTTCAAAATGCAGCGTTAATTAACTGGTATTACTATTCAAATGTTTCGAATGACCTTCCTCGCTGCATTTCGGCGTACGTACAGTCAAAACGTTTATTATTAGACCATGGCCCAATGTCACTTGGCACTAGGTTGGTGCTAAGATCGTGAGACGTGAAATACAGCACTGACGCCACTACGATATTTACAAATACAAAAAATACAAAATATTTATTCAGTAAATTGGCCACATGAGGGCTCTTTTACACGTCGGTAACATGGAGTGAATCTACTAGCGCTTCGGACAAGACCATCATTGCGGAGAAGAAGCGCCGCAAGAAACTCCAGCAGAAGGTCATTTTTTTTTTTCAATGTTTAACTACAATAATACTTAAAAGTATCTAAATTACATTACAAGGTAATAAAGTAATAAATAATTATTTTTAAAACTAACACAAATAAAATCATTACAAATGTAAAGACAATAAAATACAAATAAAATACCTAATGTCTAGGAGAACAACATGGCGAGGTCTCTACGTCAGGAACGATAATTAAAATAATTAACTGAATAACAGGTCCTTGCAAGCGTGAACAGACCGGACCCCACAGACAGCACCCGTTCACGAGTATGACGCGTATCTCAGCCATCGCCTCCCTCAACCATGTGTTCGGGAAGGTGGCGACCCGATCAACGACGCCGCCGTAAGCAAAGACCTTAGAGTGAGCATGACATGCCCATGCTGCCGGACAAAATATATCAATAAAAAAGGGAACTGTCCGGCGAGAAACATCAAAATGTGTTCTCATTTCTTAAGTGTCTTGTGCACAAGAACCAATAATAAAAAAAAAATACTAACAAAAAAGGATACATTAGGTAAACTTAAATGTCTACATCATTGGCTTAAAGGCATTTAACAATAAGCGCTGCTCAGTGCTCACATATTAGATATATTTCTACTCAAAATGCTTAAAATTAACCACAATTTCAGTAATAGCTCATACTAGTTACTTAAAAGCGTCTTTATCATCTACGAAGTCATTTATAGTATAATATGCCTTACCCAGCAAGCAGCGCTTAATGCGAGACTTAAATTTAGTGAATGGCATATTGACAATATCGGTAGGTATCTTATTGTAGAAGCGTATACAGTTCCCCACGAATGATGTGCTTACTTTACGAAGACGGTGACCTGGGACTACGAGTTTATCCTTATTTCGCGTTTAATATTACTATAAGGTAATATAATACACAAACAAAAGTGTAATGCGAGTAGATGTTAAGGAATTCCTCGTACCTACTACCTACTCCCAGCTCTTTTTCCTAGTTTTGCAGCAAGAGGATTATACATTGTTTTTTATTGGTTAGAATTTGTATTTGTATTAGCCCTTTATCGAAAAACTTAGCACCTCCTTGGTTGAAAGTCACAGCTTAAATTAATACCGTGGTCAAAGTTTGTGAATCGGCAGACGGCCAATTCGATTACTGCCTTTAGCTGTGAGCTATGCAATTTGGCCGCGCCGCGGGCATGAACTCGGAAGCGAAACTGCCGTCATGGCCGTGGTTTTTCAACCTGCCAGCAATATAAAGAAGCACCAAGGTCCTAATGCAAAATTGTAAAGCTTCATTTTTATTAAAGACCCAAAAGAAAACAGGAAATTGCGTTGAAATGGATTTGCTATCGATTAAGTCATACGGTGGTTAATTTTATACGTAATGAATGTAGATGTAAATGTTCAAGACTTCAAAACGAATTGACCAATTGAATTGTAATAGTTTTACCACGAATGTAGCTTAAAAATTGCGTGTGATATAATGCCACATGCTAGATGGGATTAGTAGGTATCAATACCAGTTTTCTGATGCAAAATTTGTACCACAAAGATTATTTATAAGTATGAAGTTTTTAATATCGTATTAGCATTTTATTACCTCTCGCTTTCTATATAATAAATAACTTTACAGCATATAATTAATTTTCGAGTCCTGTTTAATTAATTGCGAGAACGCGTCTTCATGCCATTATGTTATGTATGATATAAAACGCCTGAGTGGGCCCGTCGCGTCGTCGGGGAGATTTCATACACTGCGAGGACACTCTTGCGCAATCAATGCTCACTTCCGTTTGACGTCCATCACGACTTTCACTTTGTGCCATCTATTGCTTACAAGGAAGTGAACAATAAAACAAATAAGTTTCCAATTACACGCCTGTAATTGCAACCTTATGAAGTAAAAGATTTTCTAATGATAAATTACGCAATGGTTTAGGAGTGTATTGAAACTACTCTGGAACAACTCTGTACACGTGACTAAGAAAATAGAGCTGTAGGTATACAATAAGACTGATCAATAACAATATTCTGCATATGAACTTGAAATTGCCAATGTATTTTAGCTTCAGTTTCAAATTTCCGTACTGAAAGTGAAAAGCATATTTTAATGTAATATTCTAATAAGAATTCTCACACTGCTTATTTCCCAGACTAAGTATTTATTATTACTAACATTTTTTCATGGTTGATATGAGATGACTCTGATCTCACTTAATGAATCACCACGCCGTATACAGACCAGTCTGACACTTAAATGGAGAGACAACATTTCTAATAAAAAGATTGGACCACATGTTTCAAGTGATGATTTAAATTATATGTTAGGCCATGACTGCATCCAATTTGTGCCAATCACTCTCCTAAAAATAAAAACCTTGACCGAATAAAGCTTTACTTGTTTTATTCAATAAACATCAATGATAGCTCAGAAAAGGTGAATTACTAAAGTTTCATCTAAAAATAAATATGTTTCATACAAGACAGTCAGTGCCCCCGCATAGTCACCTCACTTGGCACTATCGTTGGAAGAACAGTCCAAAATTTTAATTGGTAATCTAAATTGGAAATCAGGCTAGTAACAAAATAAATATACATTTAAAACATGTTAAATAAACAGCACGAAGCTAGTCATACTGTAGAATAGGAGGACGTTCATTATTATGAGGATGCAAGAGCCCCTATGCGTATGGAATGTAACGAGTACGGCCATGACACAAAATTAAACACTAGTACCTACGTATGTTCATAGTTCGGACTACAGACTCGTCGCTAATTAATTAAGCAAGTCGACGAGGAAAACCGTCGCAGGTACAATGAGGGTATTTCTGTTGTTTATCCAGCCACGACCCGCGCTCGGCCGATTCGAAACAAAGAAAACCTTTCCGACGACAAACAAAATTGACAAAACACGGACACCGACCGATATGTTTAAAAAACTGCTCCGTTTGTGTACAAAAGATGAACAAAATTCAATGACACTTAAGTGACTGAACAAGGAATGACTCAAAAAGAAATCAATAATACTTGGAAAGTAATTAAACAGAGTGGAGTCTGTAAAGTGAGGCTGTAGGGAGGGACCCATGGGATTTCATGAAAATATTGAAGGTACCAAATCTAAGAATGACATGATAAATTATTGTTTTATCCTTGACACCACACCACGTTGCTTGACATCACATCAATAATTACAAAAGATACTAAAATTTTATAGATATGTCAAGAAAACAGCTACTGATATAAAATATGTTTCGAATATCATATCAGAGAGGCCCATTGAAGAAGAGGTTCGCACCTAATAACCCGTCAGCCACTTAACACCCCACTGTCTGCTCTCCATCGCCGGCTGCCGGTATCGAATTCTTTCGCAGTATTTTTAGATCTCGCACGTAATAAGTGCTTCGTCTGAGTACTTAACCTATCCATATTGTGCCAATGTTTATAGGGTAATAAGTTTCCTCATAATTATGTTCTCCAGGTTCTCCGGTCATTTTTCATATATATACCCATATCTATGAAAAATGGGCTATTGTCTAACGCAGTCGCCAATCGCAATCGGCTTCAAGGCGGAACAATTGTTTTCATTTTGTAAGCAAACAAGACTTCGATTTTCAAAATGAAAACGATTGCGATTGCGAGTGCGTTAGACAATAGCCCCTCAGGTTTCAGTTAACATGACATTGGAACTTAAGTGGTCTAGAATCTAGATCTGTAGCTTAAAATATTTTGTTAAATTCTTCTAAAAATCTTGCTGTCGGTTTCTTTATGATGATTAGGTACATAGGTGCCTATTATTTATATTATTATTCAGCAAAAGTTATGCTGTTATGGTTTTCCTATACATAGCAATGGTCAACGCATTTAATGCTGATGGTCAAAGCGGTCACGAATATCGCGGTACGTGGCTGCAGTGGTAAGCTATCTATTCAGTCTGACCACAAATTTGTGTGACCACTGATTGTAATCACAAATGGCCATGATCCTGACGCACTTGATAATTATGTTAGTTACTAATAAATATGTTGAACAAGTACTGAACAGCCCTTAAAATGTACTAAAAGGTTTTGTGCACAAAATATTTCCCAAGAAGAATTGTTTCAACTTTTTTTTTTTTTTTTTTTTTTTTTTTTATATCATAGGAAGGCAAACGAGCACACAGGCCACCTGATGGTAAGTGGAAACTGTGACCCATAGACATTCGCATTCACAAGACCACAATCCTAAGACTGCAAATGCGTTGCCAACCCTGAGGCCGAAGATGGAATGCCTCTATGCTAACTTGGAAATACCCATAATGATTAATGTTAATTTATTTAATAATATATTTTTCAGCTATATCCATAGTCAGGCGTTACGTTACGTTACGTACCAGCATTCTTATACCGATAATTGATCTGCTCAGTTAATAACAAGGTTACTTGCCTGCACGGCATTGTTTCGTAGACCTGACAGTCTGCGCAGTAGTGCTTTATCGCTTTACAGAGACAATAACCCAGGCTGTGGCCATACAATAGGTATTCCCAACTAACTAATACTGTTATCAGTCATCTGGAGTCACTAAGAAGTTTTCATGCGCACTTTCCTAGAGTCTAATTTAACATGGAAAGTTCGTAAAACAATAGACAGTAAGCTGTATTAATTAAACTTTGAACCGCATTATGTTTCAGATAATAGCTTTCTTAGCCCTGTTAAGCAGGTTGAGCGCAAGGTTGTTGACATTTCTAAGTTAAAAAAACATCATTACCGACTTTAGAAGGCGGCGTAATATTCAGAATGTCTAGTCTCACTTACCGAGACAACATAGTGCTAGACACTTTCCGCTCGACTTTGATTCGAGGCATTAAACAATATTTGGGTCATTTGGAAAGGATGGATGAAAGAAGTTTGACGAAAGAGTGGAATTTGTCGGAAGCCGCCTTAGGCGTACTTTTTCGAATCAAATCGGAGAAATACTGGAAAAGGGCCGAATCTTAAGTACCCGAAACCGACGTGCGTGCAAGACTCGATGTATGAATGTTGAAGAAGCTAAAGAAATTTGTCAAGATCGTAGCAAGTGGAAAGAAGTGGTCTCTGCCTACCCCTCTGGGAAACAGGCGTGATTTAATGTATGTATTGTAAACAATATTTTTCACATCTAAAAGTTGCAAAGTAATAAACCTGGTAGGTTATTGCCATCGAGTACGTAGTCTGCAAACTGTCCAGGCACCGGAGTGAGCGAACAGTAAAATCGCCAGGAAAAGTGGGCATCGAGCCAGCAAACAATCCGACAACGATTCTAAAATGAATTATTTACAAACTTAAACGCATTGGATTTCGAACGGGAAGAGAAAACGATTGAAAATGTGTAATCGCTTATCTACTACTCGTATCTTCGTAGAGGCTTGTCGTGTCATTCTATGCGTATTAGTCACTTGGGGTGAGGGACTAAAATTAATTTTGCTAAGCTAAGCACGCGAAGCCGGATGCTTCCCCTCATTTAAAGCCGCGGCGAGACATTTTTTAACAGGCTTATGGTAATAATATTCAGAATGGAATTGATAATAATCGTTTTCTAGGGTCCCGTAGTCAAACTAGGAACTCTTATAGTTTCGCCATGTCCGTCCGTCTGTCCGTCCGCAGCCTAGCTCAGAGACTCTTAGTACTAGAAAGCTGTAATCTGGCGTAAATATACATATTAGTCACGCCAACAAAATGGTAAAACTTGGGGATGTATTTTTTTTTCTCGTCTACCCCATAGAGTGGGGTGTCGTTAGATAGGTCATTCAAAAAAGTTTGCGGGGTTTTGAAAACCATTTTTCGATAAGGTATCCGTTTGTGAAATATTAAGCTTTAAAGCGCAAATTTTTGTTAAAGTCAAGTCCCCCTGTCACCCCCCCCTACAGCCAAAACTACAAATACTAATAAAAATCTGAAAAGTATCTTAAATGAAAGCACAATACCTAATGAATTTAATAGGAAAACTATCACTACTAAGTAGACTTCAGTGATTCTTGAGTTACAAACGGTTTAAATATTTATACCTACGTTGCGAGGTCAAATTTGTTTGTAGTAACGGCTTCGGAACCCTACACTGAGTATGGGCTGACATGCTGTTGACCGGTTTTTCGAGGTTATGCTTGCTACGCGATACACGCGATGGGTTCAGAGGAATTCATCAAGTTTTTGGGGATGAAAATGCAGTTTCAGATATAGAAATAAATAAGTAATTTTTAAATAATGACACGCAGCGTCTTGTGTAACTCATTGCGACCATAAAACAAGGGTGTAACAAAAATATATCGACGCAGACAGAGGGTAAGCGGGGTCGGCGGCCTAATCCGATCCACCCCTGCCAGCCGGATTCCAGGAAAAGGCTCGTCGGAAACGAAACTGAAGCCAACTTTCTACTTCTACATACATAAAGGCATTAAATCTAGATTATTATACGCCAAGATTATAATTTAGAGTAATGTGCTTTAGAGACGTAGCAGCGTTTGGAATAATATCAGATTACAAACTCGTGGGGTTTCCCTCAATACGTATACCTACTAGTAACACAATATATTTCGCGCCTAGAGTAATTTAATAAAAAAAATCGTTCTTTAACTGTTGAGAACGACGAATAATTTGCACGCGACCGAGAATTACAAAAGGTTACGGGAAATGGGCGTGCGTACCTACACTATATTTCACGTAATGAAGCAGACTAGTCTCGAAATCACCATAAATACGCACTAAAAACAAACCTTCTAATCTGCTAGAAAAATTGAGTACCTACAGTCAAAGTAGAAGCCTAGGAGTGTTTCAGATAATTCTGAGCGCAAAATCAGCCTTAAAAAAGATTTATTCGTCACTAGGGTGAGGTAAGGCACTGCGGCCCGAGGCGTTAATCTCTTGAGTTTTTCCCGGGAAGCTCGCACGATGATTCATCGCGGCCCGGGGGAAACGGATAGGTGCCGGCGGAAAATTGTATAAGCAAGACGAATAGTGTTGCCACTAATTTGTGCAAAGGCCACGCCACGTTCAACTTTTGCTTTTGTTTTAGGAAAGACAAAGTGACAGCTGCTAGAAACTGTTGCTTTTCACACGGTATTAGCATAATTATGTGGCTGTTGTTAGAGAGATAATGTTTCTAAGATAATATAGATATTCGAACAAATAAATAGTTTTAAGAAATCTATTAACACAATATCAGTTACAAAGGTCTTTATGAAGGTAACCTATAATTTTATCGAATTTCACTTCACCGATTGTATCATTTCATCGAACGCTATAATTCGTACTGCTGAAACCATGTTTTCAGATCATCTTACACATTAATAACGTAAGTTGGATTAGGACAGTCCATAAAAAAATACATACAGCGAGAAACGCCTTTCGATGAACTTAAAATTCAGTGATGATATGTTCGTTAAAAGGATTTCGATAAAATAATAGGTAGCCCTTTATGACATGTTGCCTGTATCGCCTTTCCGCAACAACTCGTCTCGTGTAATGTCTCTATTACTTCTGTATGTCAGAATAAACTCTCTGTCTTTCTAACCGCAAATGTTTGTTGTTTGTAAATGCACCGCAAATGTTTGTACTTATACAAGTTACTATTACTGTTACCGTAAAACTTAAAGTTATTTTATGGTTTACTTGTGAACGTCGGGATTCGTACAAAATGGCCGTTAAGGAAAATTTACCATCGTTTATACGCACACAAGTAGGCTTAAATTGTCGAGGATCTTTATGGATGGCTCTTGAAATAAAGTGAGCGAAGTGAACAAGTTAAATCCTTTTTAAACGACTTAAAAAAAAAGAAGGAGGTTGTCAATTTGTCTGTTTTTTTATATTTGTTACCTCAGACCTTTCGACTGGGTGAACCGATTTTAATGGTTCTATTTTTATTTGAAATCTGGTGCTTCCCGTATGGTTCCATTTTTATCCAAATGAAGATCTGATGATGGAATCCATGGGGAATCGACGGAACTCTTAAAAATTTATAGGCACACCTATAGCGATTTTGGTATTTTTCATTGTAACTCGCGTATTTGCTCTTGAAAAGCACTATTTGGTGAAGTGGAACTGATGATGAAGACCACAGATGGCCACCGGAACTGATAAACGGTATTTATTTCAAGGGTGGCGACCAGATATTTCGATTAAGATAGTTGAGCGACTATGACGAAGCATATTTAGGATTAAATATATTATGACTATGACTATCCCACGGCGGCGTTGTTTGCGGCGAGATTGAAATGGATCAACATAACAGCACGATTATGATCACTAAAAAGAATAAAATAAAATAAACCTTTAAAAAAAAAAGTACTCGCCTTCAAAAAGCAAAATTAACTTCTTTTAAAATGGTAGGTAAGGTATATTGTAGGATGCAGAGTTGCAGACATTAGTTGGACTGACCTGTTACCTACCATTTCAAAAGAAGTTAATTTTTGGTTTTTGAAGGCGAGTATTTATTTTTTGTACACAATGTATGTATAAGTATAAACTGTTTGCACGGTATAATAAGACGCTCATTAATAATTGTTTAGTCTGAAGTGATAGCTGCGATTATAAAGAGATCGATATTACAGCTTGGTGTCAATAGGTTTATATGGACTATTGTTTGGCCACGTTTGGGAAGTATCAACTTACAGTTCTGGGAAAAGAATTCAAATTAATATTTATTTAGGAGCGGAGCGACATAGATTCTCGAAGTGTATTACATTACGCGTCATTTTGACCTTTTGAGATTTTCAGTGGGCGTTATATACTCGTACCTATCAACCTTATAGAGAAAAACGATACCTAACAAACATCTAAATTATCATTATATTACTGTTAAGACCGCTTGTTGAATCACTGACTCACTGTGTAACATTTCTTTTGTTTACTCTCCGTGATGTTATTTTATGTGGTGTTCAATAAAGAATATTTGTGTTTGTATTTGAAATTGAAATCGTCGAATCTACAAGTCTCGTCGACATCACAAGCTATTTCCAAATTTAATGCGTGCATTCGATTACAAAGAAAGCCAACTTAACAATTTCATGTAACATTTGGCACTTAAGAAATTAACCTCCTGTGGATACTTAACCTTTGCTCCATTGAAGCGAAAGCCAAAATCGATTAAGTTTCATGCTGTTCAACTTTCACGATTTTCACGCGTAATAAATGTAACATATTTTTGAGCGAAAACTTGTTTGTTCCGTTTGTTATATTGAAACATTTGTTTATGGCAAAGTATTTAGGATATGAAAAATGACGTATCATCCTTATTACGAAACTTTGTTAAACATGCTTTACTGCTGATAAACTAGGCTTTGGGGTCGCTTCTCTAGTCATGTAAACTTTCAAATTAAATTGAACATAATAAATTGTGTGCAAATTGAAAAAATACTGTCAGTGACTATGCAAATTAAATACTCGTAATATTATATTATTTAAACAATTATTTTCAGCTTGACTTGAGATGACTGGTGTAACGCTTTCTAATTTATATACACCATGGATATTGGTTTTATTCACTTGTTAATGAACATTATTATTTAAAGAAAAGCGTGTTTTATTTCAGTCTCGGCATAGAATCAGAATATCACTGCACTGTATGACTGAATCTATACTTTCAAGGAGCCATAAAGTGCTGCGACTTTTCCTTATTCACTCACATTATTTAATTAGTGGTTTGTGAGCCCTCGTTAATGTTCATAGCTGTATAAATAAACAAGGTAAAATTACAGGATGATAAGAATAATCTGTTTTATTTTCTAAATAATTTACCTATGGATGAAACAGTATGATATGTAAACATGTCTGCATTATGATGATGATGATGATGATAAGTGGGGACGCCCAGCCGAAGCAGGCGGGCAGTCGATTCGGTCAGCCGTTCATTCTGCCCTATTCCCCTCAGTCGTGCCTCAGGTTACTGGCCCGGCGGCGCTCCCATCCAGCATCGATCCCATCTTCCTGTCTTCCTACAGAACAACAGTGCGTCCCGTAGGTTGATGCTTTTGAGATCTTCTGTGGACAAAACGTCCTCTCCGAATGTGTGGTATCTCAGTGACGAGTACATGACACACTCGGCTAGGACGTGTTGACTAGTTTCCTCTTTGCCACAGTGTGGGCATTGAGGGTTCTGTTTAATACCTATTACCGTCAGATGTCTGTTGAGCGGACAGTGTCCAGTCAGAATTCCTGTTAGTATGCTTAGGTTGTACTTACCCAGGTTTAGAAGGTACCTTGTTCTGTTTTTATTAACCCTTCCTATCATGAGTTTGGATTGTCTGCACCCTTGCGTCATCCCCCATGCCTCATTTGTTTTCTTTTCCATTCTTCTGGCGATAACTCCTTTGGTTACCATCTCCGATATCGGTAATACCGATTCCGGGCCAAGGTACTGTTGGTCCGCACCTGCTCTGGCTAGTTCGTCTGCCTTCTCGTTTCCCACTGCTCCACTGTGTCCTGGCACCCACGCCAGTGTTACATGGGATGTGGTGCCTAGAGTGTTCAGTTCATTCCTACACTCTTGCACTAGAGATGATGTCTGCATTAAGTGCACTGTACAATTTTGTGCCTATAGAGAGTAGTTACGGACGTGTACCAGGTAAATGAAAAAAAAAACCGTCGGGGATTTGCCCTTGAATCGAAACATAATAAAAATACAAAATATATAGGTATTTTGAGGAGGAGTATTTAGCAGAAAATAAAATTGTTTCCTTCGATATTTTTCCCTGTTTTACATTAATTATACCGTGCTACAGCCATTACAACCCAAGTGTATGGCAAAAGATACTTTATTTTATTTTATAACAATATTTTAATCGAATCTGTTAAAAAAGTAAGTATTTACATATTTTCCGAATGTCAATAACGTGATAAAAATGGTATTTCCATCCCTAGAGAAGTAAGTAATTTTGAAGAACGAATTTGGTAAACACTTGGGCATTCTTGACTCGTTACTAGACCATGGAATAATAGTTACCGCCTTAAAAAATTGTGTTTTTTTATAAATTCCAAATCGATCCAAAAGTTCATAACAATCATAACCTACCGTGAATCTTCTGATTTTGCTAACATCGACAGTTAAACTTTAGGTATACATTAACGGATATTATCAAGAATATTAATCGTGCAAAACGTGCCAGTTTCATGGGCTGAGTAAGAATTATTGTATATTCTATAATATGCCAAGGGTGTCTTGTAATTTTTGAGTTATTTAGATATGCCCCGATACTGAAAGGAAGTCCTCGGTGAACCATGTGCATCAACAGATTTTGTATTAAATGTGAGACAGATGTTTAAACTCGACATTAACATACGTCATGCTTTAAAATTGTCGGTCTTTGTACAGATCTGTTTATGAATATTTATTTTTAAGAAAATTGTATCAAAGCCAAAAAACACGAATTTTAATTTGGATAACCATTGAAAACTCGTGATTGTTTTTATTAGCGAAATGTACGGGCAGATCATGATAATATTGATAATAATGAACAATGCTCGTTAGCTTTTAATTGTTTTTAGTGTAGTTTAATAAATGCGATTTGTTTTATCTTCATAGACATTTAGATATTGTGAGTTGGTTAGGCTACTCAGTTGATAAGTTAGCTTCGTTTTTAGGGATCCGTACATAAAGGGTAAAAATGGGACCCTATGACTGATACTCCACTGTCTATCTGTCCATCTGTATGCCTGTCTGTCTATCACCAGGCTGTATCTCATGAACCGTGATAGCTAGACAGTTGAAATTTTCACAGATGATTTCTGTTGCCGCTATAACAACCAATACTAAAAACAGAATAAAATAAATATTTAAGTGGGGCCCCCATACAGCAAACGTGATTATTTTGCCGTTTTTTGCTCGATATTAAAAACGGCAAGTGGTATACCTAGGGTCTAATGTTGTTTAGATAATGAAGTCCGACTCGCACTTGGTCGGTTTTTGTTTAATTATATATCTACTAGTATATGTATGACTAAGTCCGGACGTCCAAAAATAAATCTATTTATCAAAAAACATGAAATACCTCGTCAAAAGCTAACTTTTGTAGTGTGAGCACACATTTTCAATTATTTATTTTGGGTTAAATGCACCATACTAAAGATAACTTAATTGATTGGTTTCGGCCATATTTATTTTAACAAAACATATAACTGCAATGGCGCTCACATCCTGTTGTCACCTTGTCGAGTAACTGTTACATTTATTACTCCATTTTTGGCGCGTTAATTTTCTCGTTTGCCTTTGCCTTATCTTAATCTGAAACTCCGCACCCAAGGCCGGTGTCAGCCTTGATACAAATCATAAAATTTGACAGCGACAAAAACATAGTTAACAGGTGAAACTTGGGTTTAATAAGTGCTTTTTTGCAGTGCAAGTAATCGAATCTCGTCTCGGGTAAGAAATGTTGAAATGGGCACGCTTAACGGACGAATGCTGCGTGGAATTCTTGAAGAGATATAAGTTTCACTTTCAAGGTGGTCATTCAAGTGGGACTGTTTTTTTGAAACTAAATTTTTGAAACACCTTGATGCAGAGCGCTTTATGGCTACCGTCCCTTGACGTACCGACAAATATTTGAAAGAGTTGCATTCCTCAGGATTTTCATTTTACCGTGGGACAATAACAACCACAAAACTTTGAGCAAGTCACTATTCTGACCTACTTAATAAATATTTTATCCTGTTGACAAGAATTCAGCATACCTAAAATCATTCACAGCTTAATGACATATTAAGTATCCTTTATGAGGCGTCTGCATTGTATGTATGTAAACACTATTGTACTGTTCGATTTTAAAAGTAGCTGCACACTTTTGTACCTTGCCACTTTATCTTCTTTGACTGATTAGTGCAGCAGCTCAAACATGATGTTAATGTGAGAAAGTACTAGACTATACAGCTACTTATAAGGCGCACCGTACAAAACACAAAGTCCATAAGTATACAATACAATGTGGAGAAGCTAAGGGTACAGTACTGAAAATATAATGATTTGCCTTAGACTTTGTCATGGTAACTATACACGTACAACGCGATTGAAGTTGACTAAAACAACTATCAAAAGGCAGGATCAGCCGGATGTCTAGTCGGCGTCTGCACATGTTCACTGTAAATAGATCAGAGCAATTTCTTCCTGAAATAAAGTAGAATTAAACTGCCAATCGTGATCGCTATGAAGACTTTCGAAGATATATAGCAAAGGATAAAACTCTAGCAAACTTTATCGATGGCTCAAAGAACAGATGTTTTATTCGACAAAAATACCTTCTTCAACATGAACTCAACATAATGTGTTTTTTATAATAAACATTACCTAGTTTAATATTAAGTATTTTTGACAGCTAATTTGTAGCAAAATATTTATACTGGAATGGTTTCCATCATCATCATCATGTCAGCCGAAAGACGTCCACTGCTGGACATAGGCCTCCCTCAAGGCTCTCCACTCAGACCGGTCTTGTCTCGTTTCCATATGTTATGAAAATAAAGAAATTTGAATTTGAATTTGTTTTTTTTTCCTTATTTGAACTTGATGAAAATCACTCGTACCATTCTTGGATTATATTATATGTATTCGACTTAGCGACATTGTTCGTATAATTCTGTTTCTACTAACTATATTTAGTATAGTTATGTTAGTAGTAGTTTAGTTATGTAACTATTCCCGAGTCGAAAAAAGGAAGGAAAGAATGGAACTTGCATAATGTCGTTTACCTACTTAGATAATAGCGAACAAGTACTGCTTTCATTTATGAAATTAGGCAAATTAGGCTTCTGACTAGTGACAATCTGTTCAGTACAACGTCTGAGTCGATGCCTTATAGTTAGAGAGTAGGGTGCCGTGACTAAGAGAAAATATAATTAAGAACGCTGCATTGGTAGGTGTGAGGTCGAAAATGGTTATTGCAATTATAAACATATTAGCAGTAAACTTTGGTATTTATTTAGTCATAGAACGATAAGAACACATTAATTTCGATTTGTAAAGTGTCTTCGCGTCCCTATTTCATCAGATCTCTATACAAACTAAATAAAATTATCCATCCAGTAATCCATTCGTAAAAGACTTGGTAATCTGATAAGGATTTAGATTTTTATGCCCTTATTAACGATGACTACGCAATGTCAGTTTTAATTGATGATAAAATCCTTTTCATATAAGAAACAACAAATATAGCGATCATGAAAGCGGCAAACGCCTTGTCGGGAAAGTAGTAGATGTCATTTTCAACGAGATACTTACATACACTACTAACAGTGGATTTTCTTAAAAGCGATCGGACATCTTCGATTTTCTATGACACCCGAGTAACAAATATACAGTCAGTTGCGAGTGCAAGCGTGATAGCGATAGCCATCCGAAATCTATTAAAAAACTGAGAATACTGTATAACGTTATTGACAGTGAATAAGTCAACATATTTTTTGTCTGTAGTCAGAGGCCCTAATCATAGAGAAGCTACATTCTGTATGCGTTAAAATACTGCCTGGAAGAAAATATTATTAGTATTGCCGTAAGATGCCGCACGATCGTGTCGGTCGCCTAGGTATGCCAATAGTCAATACCAAACATTTTGACAAATTTCCACTCACCAGATTTATTCGTAAGGGACGTTTCATTTCGATTGAGGCACCCCACGTAAGACATCAAGTCCGAATAGCTCTACACTCACCTATAGATCTTGGTATAAAAACGAGGGTGGAATCGATCGAAAAACGAGAACTCCCCCAGACCGGGGTGCACTAATGCAGTCAAGGGTGGCGGAAGACGGCCGTTCGATATTCTTGAACTTGAGTCAGTAGGTAGGTACATACTAGAGAATTATCTCATGTCATTGTGCATGTACAAGCAAGAGATGAAGTAACGTAATAAAGTGACAGTAGTGAATTGTACCCTGTTCCCAATTGTCTGTTACGTATTGTACAATAGCGTGTAAGCTAGTTATGACTTCCTAGAACCTTAATGTTAACTGAATTATGTTCAATTAAAAAGATTCGTAAAGAACTAAGCATATAGGCGGATCATGAGCCGTTTCCTGTGATAATGAATAGTCCACGTTTGTATAGCTACTGTAACAATAGCTGTTTTAAATGCTACGTATATAACCAACGTAGCACCTCGTTAACTGAATAATGGGTTTGAATAAACTACAAAAGACTCTATGGCGGCGACGTTGTCGACTCCAGACACATCCGATGATGTTCGTTGTTGGCACATTTTGTTCATTATACAGGCACACATTTGGTTCCCTTGGTTAAAGGTTGAATAATTCAAAATTGTAAACTATCCATCCTCAGTTTCACTCTTATTCAGACTGAAGAAACCAAAGATATGGGGCTTATTTCGAAACTAGGCAATTGTTTATCGACGTTGTTTGTTTTGCTGATAACAGAAATAGCAAGTGCCCCATTTATGCGGGTCTATGGACTCAGCGACCAGCATCATTCATAGCTGACACATAGTCAATATACCTGGAACTTAATCTCTTTTGAAATTGAATGAATGTGTTGTTATTTCCCAACGAAGGAAAACGCTGCCCCATGCCTTTGATCACCAATAATCTTGGTTAACTTGTAGCCTTCATTAAATCGGATTTTATTCAAGAAACATTAAGCAAGCTGATGATAACTAATTCCGATTGGAAACACTGTCAGTTATGGGAACACTTCCAAGTGGCAAGCTATAAACAATTAATATAATGGGCCGCCTGGTCCATATGGGAAAATATGAGCTGGTTTATTGTTTTTGTGCTCGTGATGAAACCGCGACCTCGGCGGCTGCACCAATCACACGCCCCGACCAGTCATCGCAATTTAAAACGTTAGGAACGCCTCTCTAATAAGAGGACATGAGACCAAATTTTCTATCTACAAGCCGTAGCTATCTACGTTACTCGACAATTCAATACGACATTTATTTTCTAGGTCAATAAAATGCAGTTCGATTAATTAACTTGCCAATACATTAATCAATTTGGTATCTATGTACGGTTTAATTAGTTAGGTTAGCTAAATGAACGTCATCGACATAAATGCATATTAAAGTAGGTAGCTTTATAAAACAAATATTTACCATTCGGGCGAAGGTCTGTGTATGCTTTGATCCGCATTTTCTCTTTCCAAAGTATCCTTTATGATCGTGCAATTTCTTGGTGCAAATTACGTGAGCCAGGCACCTTCATCACTTAGCACTTAACACATTGAGGGTAAATCACCTCACATTTTCGCGTGTTCGAACGATTTAATCAAGTCAAAAAGGATACAAGTCAAGAAAATATATTAACAACCACTGTTCACATTGTTTTTGCACGTGACAAAACACAAGTAAAGACACTGCAAAGGAAATTGAATTAATTAAATTATTTAGTTGCTATAGTACTACGTATCGCTTGATTTGACAGCTGCGAGCACGCTATCCCGATCCAAATATTGGTTGCGCGTGTGAATGAGCGGGAGACGCGCGGGGCGCGGGGAGCAGTGTGAACTGAGCCGCACGAGCCGCGGGACCGGGACCGCGGGGAACGGGACACAAATAGCTCTGGATTAATCCCCCTATACTACGACTACGACCCGCGCGCGCACACATCTTGATACTTTCTGATCTAACACCAAAACAAGGAAATACGAACAATTTAGACAACATTAAGGTCGCATGATTTGCACAGTGGCGAAACTTCAAGCATTGCATTGTGAAGGTACAATTCCAGCGATATCAACGTGTTCAAAAATTGCTTCTAAATTTAGTTATCAAGATGCAATGAAAATCGTCAAATCGAGCGATAAGGTAGTACTGTAACAATCTATAGAGATAATGGTATTGTAAAGTGTAAGTATAAAACTGACGTTGTTAATCGGATCAACACTGCAGCACCGCCGTATAACCGTCTATCGCGCAAGCGCTGCGCGCGCAACTGACGTGCAAGTGCGGCGAACTTCACGGCGGTCGACGTCACGCCGATGTCAAACAAACTCTCAGCTCTGTGAGGCGGGAGGGTGCATAACAAACACCAATTACAGGTAAAAAAAAGTGTAGCCAGATGTTAAGCGACGATTTGATGACCCGTATATCGTCCTCCCTTCGTTATCGACCGCGGCCCTTCAGCATTTAGCAAATGATAAATAAGTGACTCATGCGGGCGGTTATCCTTAATTGAACCTAATTCTCTCGTATAGACCAGTTTGTAAGTAAAATATTTTAATATCATTTTAACGGGTACCTATTACTTAATCGAAACATTTTTCAACGAAACGCAGAATTTTCATTTGTATTGTATTGCCGCATGAGTAATTTTTTTTGGTAGTCACAGGTAACCTTACGTAATGTTATGTTATGTTTAAGATATTGTGAAATTTGAAGAAATTATAGGTACAATCGATGAAGTGAAATTCTATAAAATGATGGTTTACCCATTTTAATATTGTTTACACCTCTAGTACCTACCACCCGGCAACTCCCGTAAATGCATATTTGCCTGGACTTAAAATTTATATGGATCATGTTATGGTTGAGCTTCGTCGTTGGGTTTGGTGCTTTCCATCATTCCATCAATAGCGAAGTCCATGAGAATCCACTAAAATCCTCGCTGTTCCTCCTGAGTATCTAGGTCAAGGCTGAGGTAGGGAACAGACAAAGTCATAGAAGTTAAAGGACACTAGAAAATCATGACGTTATCAAAAAACAGTTCTAAAACTGGAACAATAAACCGACAAGATTGTCAGAAGAAATCTCCAAATATCCTAGGAAATAGCACACTTTAAGTTTGAGCTAACGGAACAAAATGTTCCAAAAACCCATCAGTCTTAAATAATACAACGGAACTACTGCTAAGTGAAGCCACCATTGGACAGTAATGCGAGGATCACTAGCAAGTGAATGACCTCTGAATCGCAACATGAAAGCATTGTGTGCTATCAACCATATTTAGACTAAGCTGAGTCAAAGCTCATTAATTTAGACATCACTTTTTGTGCGAGCGGACGACTCGGTTACTCTAAGAATAGTTAACAAGCTGGTGTCGTCGTACAGAATAAGTTTTTTTTTATTAAAAACAGTTCAGAAACCACCTAGAACTTCTTGGTAACAAAGCTTTCAAGGCTATGGAGGTAGAGGTTAGATAATGTGTTTGCAATGTGCTTTTAATTTTAATACGAATTTTCAGTAGGTAGGTAGGTATAGGTAATTATAGCTTTTACATAATTTATTTTGTCGTACTTTGAAAATACATTTTTGAATGTTTAAAGTGTAAGTTGAACTGATTAAACTTACATTGAACAGAAAAACTTTATTAGTTTATCTACCTAAGTAGGTACCTATATCTCTGACTCGTTTTTATTTAGACACTAAAATATTTTATCGTGAAAACGATTGAAACATTAGATCATTACCTTTAATTTCATTTTCGTATTCCGATGACCGATAAAAATTGTGCAAGCACTGAAAATATTGGCAAATCAGAGAAATGCCAGACCCGCCTGCTTCAATTTGCCTTCTTTCATATATAAATGTAAAAAACGTTAGTACCTATTTTATTTATATCTATACAGATTCGATTTAGTACGATTCAGATAACAATATTGCCAGGTCAATGACCCATGAAATTAGCACCCATCGGAATCGGAAATGGTGAATAGCAGTAGAGGTCGTTACTCGTTACGCGACCTATCTACTTCAGTTGCTGAAAACTGGGTCGTGGCGAGTGGCGAAAAATTACACCGTCCGGGTCGCCTGACATACATAAGTTTAGATCCTGACAAACGGCGGTAAGTGGCTACTACCACATGAATATAACCTTGTCCTCAATGACAGGCAATGATGCTGTTACGAACCTTAGCAATGAATGCCCGTGGCGCCTCGATTCGTATTAAAAGTGCACCCGAAACAGAATCCTCGGCATTCCTTTAAAAACGCCTGAAATCTTTAGTTCTACGTAACGTTACATCCGGATGTTGCGAATTTATTCGTGCGTGGGAATGATTCCATAACTCCTCTATGCAATAGTGAACAATGTCCCAAATTGGCTATCGTTATTTTTGATAGTGCTGACTAACGGTCCCAACGAGAACCTACGTTACAACAGTCATAATACTTCTACGAACGCATTAGACGTTGCAAAATCCAAAAGCGACCTCAATTCAGCTCACATTCTCGTTACCTTAAATATAACGAAGTTTCAATAGGGTCAGGTGGGGTAAATATAAGACACGGGTAAAAATAAGACTAAGTTTTTAACACTCAAAAACTTACTCTACTTCATTCCTATTCCATTTAAAAAGAAGCATTAACACACAATGCTTCCTTTTAAATGGAATAGGAATGAAGTAGAGTAAGTTTTTGAGTGTTAAAAACGTAGTCTTATTTTTACCCGTGTCTTATATTTACCCCACCTACATTAAAAATGACTTTATTTAATGCATCATTCGAGCAGTTTAATTAGCTGGCGCCATCTAGCGTGATCGAAAGGAACTAAATTGTCAGCATTCGACACGGCAGACTGACACATGGCGGTTACTACTTAGTAACTTACGTTTTAACTAGATGACGCGCTCGTTAAAACGTATCCATCTAGATAATTTAGTTACCCAAGCAAGAGTTTATAATAAACACACCACTTGATTTCCTTACATCACCGTTGACCTTGAGACTTTGGTGATCCGATAAAGTGTCACATGTCAGAAGAGACAGAAGACTGCATACATTTAAACACCTTGAAGCACTTGAAAGTGATCCGAATATCAATGCAAAATAAAATTGATAGAAATGTATGATTACAGACTTACTTAAACTAGGTGTTATCCATGGTTTTTTTATTGTTACTCAGATGGTTGTTTTTAAAATATGCATTGTATCTAGGCGCTTACCTCTGCGTCGTTTACGTCTCCGTCTTCTATGCCACTTATTTCTTCGTCTATATAGTTTTTTACAGATATTATCGTCACTCTCCGTTATACGAGTATTATCACTAAATGCAAGTTCACATATTTTCCCGAATATACACAACGCCAACGCAATCATTTTCACTTATTTTATAACGACACACAGAAAGTCAATCAAGTCTTTTTCTTTCTTTTCTTTATCTTTAGTTTGTAAACAGTCTTCCTAATTATCCGGTCGCTATATATTGGCACCACTTTAGAATACAATTTGATATGAACTGTAAAGTTACACATAACTCCGTAGCAAACACTATTGAATAACAGTTGGTCAAACACTCAAAGATTATATTTCACCCTAGAAAATGTGTTTTTATCTATAGGTTATCGTGCACAAGTCGTCCGCGAGACGACCGCGTAGATGCGTCGGCACATCGAGTAATATGTAAGAAACAAACACTCCGGGGGCCTTGACGTGATTTCTTAATATGGATAAAAATACACATAAGGTGGAGTAAAGTGTTGCCCTGCTCTCAACAGCATCAACGCCTAGATAAGATGCATAACGATTTCGTTAGCGATTTTGGAAAACTGACCAACTGTATAGGGTTGACGTTGACGTTACCTATCAGCGATGCTTTAGCACTTGACTAGCAGAAAAATCAAACGTACCTATACAGTCATTTATAATGTTGAAGATGTTTGGAATTGGTCGTTATATAGTCACAAATTAACTCATACTCATTCTATGTTTAGTTTAAAGCATTTTTGAAGTTAAAGTTAATGTTTAGTTTTTTTTAATTACTCTGTTTAATATTGTTTAATTTAAATACACAGACGTACGTTAATTACATGAATACTGCACTAAGACACTCGTTTTCACATATTACAAAGTTTAGTAACGACTACCAAGCCGAAGGGCAGGTGGAAACTGACTTACTCAAGGGTTAAACCAGGACACTTCCGAACTACCAATGCGTGAACCTGTATTTGTATCCAGATAAGGTTCAGAATCATTTATAGCAGGCCCTTGTTACGTTTGGGACGGTAATCAGGGTGCACCGTATTCTACGTGCTTTCTAGTGGGACGTGCTTCGCATTGTAAATGTAACAAACCTTTTCATTCTATTATAAAATAGAAAATCTGCTGATTTGCTCAACAATCACGTTTGAGCTATAGGAAGCCAATTAGATTAATTTTATTAATGGGAAATTGCAGTTTTAAAGTAGAGCAAAATTAAATTTACCAAGTTCTAAAGTGGAAGATTAGGAACGATTTAAACGCAAAACCTATAATATATTTTGAAAAAACCGTTTTTAGATCTTACTATCGGTAGCAGCATTATTTTACTGCAAAGACAAGGCACATAAGCAGACAGGCCATCTAATGGTAAATATAACCCATAGACATTTAAATTTTCAAGACTTAAATCTCAGAAATGTTGACGTGTTTTCACATTCCATACTTGAAAATTAGACAGTTACTCGAAGAACGTAAACGCCGACAGTCACAGACGAAAGTCAATTTGTAAACACAAATTCAACTGTCAAGCGGCGTTCCAATTTCGAATAAGCTTCACGTCCGAGGATGTCACATTTATGTTAATTTCAGTTGCAGCATGACATCCGCACCGGGTTCATTAATATACAGACAGACAAGCGAATTACGTTCAACCCAGCTTAAATAAGGATATTAAAGTAAGTATTATTGATTCGTTTTCACTTGCTTTATAAAAAACATGTTGAAAACCGTATATTTTTTTTGCTCAGTTAACATTTGCTCAACAAGGCTAACCTAATAGCGAGTTCAGAATTTGTGAGTTTAACTAAAGCATAGCGGATATCCTGCTGCCACCTTCCGACCACATCGTCAGGTCAGCCAAACCATAATATTGTATATTTTACAAGGTTTATTGCTGACATTTTTTTTACAAATTTATGATCGTATCAATTAGGTACCTCGTTAATACATTCAAAATTGTTGTGACTGACGAAAGAACGAATGTGTCCAGTGAGATATAAGGTAGTAAAAAGCCTTATTATACCTAATGTTTGTCTTTCATAGCAAAGCGATAGCCAAGTGGGATCGCGATCGGGGTGACCCGTGGTGCCGTCAATAAAGTGGCTAATATTTTCTAGTTTAGTTTCGTGGTTTATTTTAGATTGAGCCATTTTCGTATCTGCGTATTTATAGCGTCACATCACAACTATCACAAGAAACAAGTGCCAGAGTGTTCTACAAGTATTTCCCTGTTACAGTAGCTCCAGGTTTTGCAGTAGATGTTTCTGCATTGAGCAATTTAATGGTAAATTTAAGCCTGTATTTTTGATCACGCCTACCTATTTTTAATCGATAAAATGAAATTGATCTAAGTACGTTAGTGATAGATTTCACTTACCCAACATCCTATTGACTTCCTTTTCAGTCATCGTCGTTGTCAACACCTTTCATGACTCGATACCTGCAGAAAAAAACCGTCACTTAGGCAATTTTATTACGACTATTATCGCTATTCGTATTCAAGTCCCTTGGTTAGAACCACACATTTCATAGTAAATTTAAACGATTAGTCATATACAAGGGTTAAATATAGGTAGGTACTATCTTTACCTAAGTCGAGCGTTCTTTGGCTTAAAATACGGTAAGCATAACACAATCACAGCCGAGCACTAAACCAACACATAAACTCTGTAACGATCATTTAAAACGAATCCTCTGAACTTTAACAGTCATAACGTAACGCACTTCACTTAAAAACGGTATTTTGTAACATTTAAAACAGGAAATATTATAAAGGTTTTTGGGATTGTGGTAGAGCCATATCTCTACGAGGGTTGGAAGGCTAACGCGCGGAAATGCACGAAGAGCCCCGACCGAAGCCGAATGCAAATATCAGACAGGGCCGCACTTGGATATTTGTATCTTATGTTTATAAATTTATCAGAGCAAGTCAATCAATGTTGACTTTATTGTTTTAACGTGGTAATTCTCACGGAAAGTCACTAACAAAGTTTAACGTTGACGTATTAAATTATAACATATAACGATAACTAATACGACACTTAAGACAGTGTAAGACCCACGTCCGTGAATTCGAAAAATAATCTTGTGTCTGCCAACTAAATCAAAATTCACTTTGACAAATGTCCTAAATTTAGGACATTGGGCCTTACGAGAATAAGAATAAATTATATCTGAACGTAATTCTGGACTACCTACTGAGTCCGACTATCGATACACTTTAGCCTCTATTCTAATGGGTAAAACCATATTGCCTTTGTTACTATTTATCGTATTGTTTTTAACTCGGCTGCCGCGCCATTACTGTCATATACATACATAAGCGATACCGTAACGTTGAAAATATGAAGAACTAACTACTGGTGCACAGCTACCTACCGTAAGTTTTTTTTTTATAAAATTAAAATTGATCCCTACTACGGCCCTGCGATAGCCAGTACTGCCACCCTACAGTGGAGGCTATTCGCCATGTTTTTCACGCATGCGCCCTCATTTTCATGCACGGGGCAATCACTAGCGGAGTTACGTCGCGCGTGTATTGCCAGTGCTTAATATTATAACTTTAATGAAAAAGACTATCCCTGAGGTGTGTGATAAATTTGATCGTCATTATTTCAAAAAAATAAGTTAATTTCTTCAAGTTGTTTTATTTAAAAAAAGTTTCGAGTGATATTAAATGCGCGCGCATGTTATATTGCCGACGTAGTAGAAGTGCATTGACAACAGGCAAAGTGGGGTCGATAGTGTGACGTCACGCCATTGAGAGCAGGTCATGAGCTTGCATTCTATTCTAGTTATGGACGGAAATAGATTTACAGTTTACAATACTTCAAGGAAGTACCTATATCGGTATAGTATGAATCTTCTCAAATGAACTTTTCGCTTCGAGCCCTAATCTTCCAAACAAAGGCCATTGTTTCTATTATCGCAAAACCGCTAGCTACCGAGTTAGCACGTGCTACTACAACATTGATATTGAAAAACAAACGGTATCGTCATAGTATTAAGGTTCAAATTGAATGTCACTGACATTCTAGATGTTACGTTTTGGTAGTGTAGGACGATACCGCCCCGAGGCAATACGGCAAATACCAAAACGTAACATCTAGAATGTCAGTGACATTCAATTTGAACCTTAATACTATGACGATACCGTTTGTTTTTCAATATCAATGTTGTAGTAGCACGTGCTAACTCGGTAGCTAGCGGTTTTGCGATAATAGAAACAATGGCCTTTGTTTGGAAGATTAGGGCTCGAAGCGAAAAGTTCATTTGAGAAGATTCATACTATACAAAAATGTTTATACTTGAACCGGGGTATATTAATCAAGACAAACATTTTACAAATGTAACGTGTGCCTAAAATGTATGATTCCTTTGCTTATATAGCGGTTTTTAAGGATATTTAAAAATTTATTACGTTGTAGAATCATAAATGAAATGTTCAAGGATCAAGAATAACCCTACATTATGTTAGTGTACTATGTCAGTAAAATTTTATGAAAAATATTAATGAAAGATCGAAATACTATGCGACAGCCATAGGTAAACTCGTAAGATACCTATTTTTGAGATCCTGGTTTTCAAACAGGGCTTTTTATTAGATTGTCGTATTGTTTTTAAACTACAGTAAGTAACTAGGAGCTATCATAACGTAGACAATACGATAACATGTCATAAGCGATGTGGTTTTACCGAGTAAAATAGGACCCCTGATATTGTGTAGGTATCTATATGTTTGTAGATGACTTTGCGTTATCTCATTTCAAGGCGTTTATAGGTAATTTATTTAGAAAGGCCGGAAATTCAATGAATGTCATGATATGTAAAAGCGTACAAGCACGCATGTTATAAATGTGTTAAGTTGATCAGGTAAGCATTTTTTTCAATTCTCATCATGCATTCAAAGAGACCGTCGTACTAAAGTGATACTTTTTGTCTCAAGGGTCTAAAGTACATTTTATCAATTTATTTTATAATAATTATTGCACAAAAAAATATATACAAAAGGCGAACCTAATGCCGTAAGCATTGTCTACTAGTTAACCTTTGGGCAAAGCAGTGATTTGATATTGTGGTTATGGTTTTAATTTTTATTTCCTTGAAAAGTTATAAATAGTCAGTTACTTGTAGCCATGAGCTACGCTGGTCGCAGAGCGCGGTGGAGATGCAGGTTGGTCGTGTAAGCTCATGCAAATGATCACTTTCATCCCTTGGTTAACAATCTCCCTATCAATCAGGCATCTTCAATTTCAATATTTTTCAACACCAAGTGCATGATCTTTTCGTTACTCTTGGCCGACAAATAGAGGACAAAAACTACAATCATATACATAATACCTACTATCTATCCATGTATTCAAACGTTAGCGTAGGCAGACCTTAGTCATTCGATCGGTTCTTAATTGACGTTAACAAACGCGCAATTCACAGTACAGTACACTTTTATAGCTGAATCGGTGTGACATTGCGTTTGTAAATGTATCTGTAAATGTACAGAATAGACGACGATCGTCGTTAGTATCGTAACCGCACACAAGCGCCTCGAAGTGTGTGCGTCAGATTTGCTCGGAAATATTGTTATCTTGTCTTCACCACTACATATAAAGACAGCTTCAATCAAATGATTTTCCTTTACTTATATACTTATAGTCTGTAGGAATAAACTCATCGTACTTATAGCTTCAAGGCCGACAACCTGCTGAATAAGGAGTCTGCCATCATTCAATGTAGATCAGGCTCTGGAGGACTGAGACACGTCATGGCATTGTCGGTTAATTTATTCGGATTTTAAATTCTTTGTACGTGGATGTACTCATTTTGTGAGAGGGTCTATATCGAATGGCATACTTACAATTATTAGTCCTATCGTTGTGTCGCATAACGTCTTTTGTCCTAATGACGTGTGGTGTTCCTAACTTTGTTCCTCATATTTTTGATTGTCCGAAATTGTTGCTCCTATTATCGTTTGTCCTAAATATTATTTGTCCTATCGTTTGATGTGGCTAAGATTCAACTGTCGAATGATTGATGTGCATAATTGTAATATTCTTAATATTGAATGTGCTAAAATTGTTTTGACTACATATACTACCTACTACTAAAAAAAACTATTTCTGATTATACATATATAAAAAAATGTTTTATTTACAAACCTAACCTTGTTAAACTTGTTGGTTCTGGCGTTTCGCTCGCTCGTTAGGGTCACAGTTCTACCTAACACTCCTCCTCGCTTCGCTTGTCGTCGTACCTAACCTAACCGAAATCTGACCTGCCTGAAGGTAGAATACGTAAAGATTCGAGAAAAAAACGGAGAACGAAGTTGCTAGTTAAACTGACAGTTTTGCTAATAAAAAAAGGACGAGAGCTCGTTTGTTTACCAGTTGATAAATCTCTATCATCTTATTTATCTCGTTGACAATAATCCTTGGTTCCTTCCTACTCAAAGCTAAGCTACTCGTTCACCTCAGCGTAAATATTATCATTTAAATAGGTATGGCAAATCGAACACATTTAAAGATTCTTAACATAATAAAACGAACCCTTATTACCTATGACATCTTCACTCTCTTGACGAATAATTAGGGCTCCCCATTTATTTGTTGCATGTATGTATTTATTTATAATTCGTAATATCAGGTTTACAATAAGAACGAAGTACCTACTACTCGTAAATTACCTTTTTTACATAATTAAACAAAAAAATCAACAATCAAAAACCTTAAAAAAAAAACAAAATTTAAGCAAACGAATGCCAATTATCAGTAAAAACGACAGTTTTTTTCACCCCAGACGAGAGGGCATTTAACATTTCAATCGATCTGGTGGTCTGCATGTATGCCTTCGTTAATCAATAATCGGATGATCCAATCTATTAAGATCCTAATAGGCTGCTGAACGCCTTACCAAAAAAACAACAATTTTCATAACCTAAAAGGCCTCCCTAAAAACCGCCACAGTAATGGTTCCCGAGACACCCGCAACGCAACCGATACGCACCGCGCACGATGGATGAAGGGGCCGCAGGGGAAGATGATTACCGGTATTATGCGGTGTGCTGTGGCCTCTATACTCTGTGGCCGGGATAGCCGGGGAGAGGCATGTTGGTAATGAGATTTGCTACTCTCCATACCCTGCGCAATCTGGCGAGGTCGTAACGTTGTTTGCGTACTGCTGAAGACGAGTACTGGTATTTGCGGTGCGCCGGTCTCCCTATCCCCTGCAACCCAAAGGCTCGACCCGGGCCTGTCGTCCGTCGTTAAGGGTCGTAGTCGAACGCGCAAGCAAAAACCTGCGGCCTTCGACCGATTCTCTCTACACGTCGTGTAGGGAGAATTGCTGAGTTTCCACTGCATAACCATAACCACCTTAGGCTCCCCCGGCACTAAGCATTATCTCAGCAAAAAAAAAGGATTCGTACGGATCGCTATCACTATATTGTTATCTATCCTTTAATATACCGCCAAGCAGAATTGTTTGCTTGGTTTTTCCGGTGCCAGAGTAAGACAACCGGTGGAATTACTTACATAGTGGCATTCCATCTCAGTCTCTTAATTTTGAGATTACAGTCTTTAGAATGCAAATATCTATGAGTCTCAATTCCTACATACTATCAATGGGCCTGTGCTCTCCTTTGACTTCTCAATGCGCAAAATAACCTTTATTGTTAAAACGATATCACAATATAGAAGCTAGATGGGATAACATTGTGTAATAAAGGCCTTCATTACTCGTTAGGTATTATTCGTACCGGTGTGGATAAGGAGGGATTCACATTGGTGCAGCACAGCAAACCACGCAGGAAGCCTCATAAGACTCGGTGTGGTACTGCAGTAACGGACCCGAGTTCCGAGCTGCGGGCAGCTATACCGAACACGGCGCTCTACGTGTCTCGCCTGCACCACTCTACCACGCGAGACGACGTGGTGGAGTACGTCCGTCAGAAGGTTGGATGCAGTCTGACGGTGTTCCAGCTGCGGTCGCTTCGCTACGTGCACTTCAGTTCGTTTGTAGTGCGCTTGCCGCGGTTTATGCTGGGAACCGTCGAGTGTCCTGACTTCTGGCTGAATGGTGTCGTGTTTCGGCGGTTTCGGGGCAACCTACCGACAGCCGCGACCATCACGCCAAGTTTGGCAAAACAGAACCACGTTGTTTTGTCACCTCGGTGTTAGTTTTAAGTTTTATATTTTTTATGTATGTTAGTCTATAAGGTATTTGTAACTATGGGCCTCGTTGCCTGAAATAAAATTTATTATTATTATTATTATTATTATTATTATTATACTGTTGGTAATTCCAGTCTGATCCATAAACAGTGACATTCTGATCGGGGATCGGATTGAAACCTGAACCCCATGCTCAAGTTCCTATTATAAAGTTATTTTTTTTAACTTGATACTAGTCGCGGTCCTTTTAGTTTATATTACAATTTAAGTACGTACCTAGTCGTTATTCTCGGTAGTTGTTACTTTCGATGAATATAATTTATTTCTTCAAAATGTCTTGCATGGAGACATTACTGGCAAATTCGATACAATGAAGTATATTATTCGCTTTAGACATGGTTCATTATAAACAGATAATATCAACAGATGGCATGACGAAATCTTAATCTGTTCATAAAAATACTCTTCCATGACTGACAGACCAAGTACAGTTGACGCACACCCTGAACCTACTTAGAGAATTGAAATTTGGAGGGAATAATTTTGTACAGTGCGATGTTTCCATGTTTGTCTTTCAATCTCGCATAAACCGTTGAACTGATTTAGTTGAAATATAGCACACAAACCCTATCCTGGGTTGAATCTTTGAAACATAGGATTATTTTTATCGTGAAGAATTTGAGAGTTGGCAGGTACGAGTACCGCTAGTATATGTTTATATGTATATACGTATTTAAATATATATTTAAAATAGAGCATGATGAAAATAAACAAATTTACAAAAATATTATAACTGCACTTAAGATGGTAAAAATGCACTGTATTGCATTTTTCAATGTATCTGTATACGACTGATAAAATTACTATTGAACATTATAAAAAAGCTAATCACCCTTACGCTATCACTTTACACCCACCTGATAAGATAGAATCTTAAAGCAAAAACCGTAGATTTCACTACACTTTGTAACCAGTCAAAAACTGCACCCAAAACAAAACACACACCTTTGCACCGGACGATTTAAACGGACTAACTAGTTAAGGATATGTATTGAGTAAGCCTTTGAAATACAGTTCATTCAAGCTAAACGTATCCGTAGTGCTCTAGAGTCAGAGTTTAGTTTAGCCCAAACGACCTACACCTGAAACGAAGTCATTCTAACTTGTTCCACCGAAGCGCGAGCAGATAGCATTAATTAATGTTGCCGAATTGTTGGTTAATTTCAAATAGTTTTACTTAGTAACTGATATTTCTTGTTACACAATCGCATTAAACCAAGCATACTTAAGCGCTATTTATACCAAAATTAAATTAATTGTACTTATTTTGAGTAATTGCACATAAAATTTTACTTCGCCTCTGAAGCCTAAGGGAAAAAATACTCTACGTTAATAGTTGCACCTATATGAAACTTAGAAGCCACGCGATTTGAAATTAATATTTCATCGATAGCTTTGGCGTCATAGCTACAGTTAAGATATGCATAATGAATGATAAAGATATATATTGCGTAAGTAAACACGATGCGGTTAGAACTAGATAATCACGTAATGAACTTGCGCCGAGCGAGCACCGCGCGAGCCGAACGAGATTCTCAACTGTTTTATTTTAGAGCTAGCTCTAGCACGGCCGTGAAAACCAACGTAATTGTACCACTACTTATTCATATGGACAATGTTCGTTGGCTACGTTTCGCAAAGCTATTCATTGCTTTTGAGACTAAGGCGTGGATAATGCATGATCCATCATGCTCTTCAAAAAGTCTTAGTAAATTGCATATTTAAAATGTCTTCGACTCCGACATATGCCTAGTAAAATTGTTATTATTTCTTTTGTTTGACCTGTCTTTCTGTGACAAACCAGACAAACGTAGTCGATGAGCAGTCAAATAACAATGAAGTAATTATCATTTGCTTATCAGTTTATATAGAGCAGCCGAGAGGTAACTCGTGTCCCTAATCACGTAGGACGCCGAATAAAAGGCTATTTATCAACCGACTTCAAAGAGAAGGTTCTCACTTTGTGTGTGTTTTTATAGGTGTGTATGTTACTTGAGTTCTCCGGGGGGATTACTCAGGGGTTGTCCCATTTTAATTTCGTTATAATTTCTGGGGTCCTAGTGAAAAAGGGTATCCTCTGAAGATCAAGTGAAACAGGATTTAAGTCTAGTATACTCCGTTCATGTATATACCCTTTTTTATTAAAAGTTAAGTCGACTTCTACCCTTTTTCACTCGGACCCCAGATTTGGTCATGAAATCCATAGAAAGTCAGAACTTATTCATAATATATTTTATTTGAAGTTAGTTTAACTTTTTTGGACCCACTACTTGCTTTTTCTCGTTTTTCAATCTACATATATTAGACCAGTAGACATTCAGGAGAAACTGTGAGACAAAACTCACTGTGGAACGCCATAAAGAAAAAAGAAGAAGAAGAGAGACAAAACTTTTTCGGTGAAGCGTCAAGTTTTGCTCTTCCTTATAGATCTTAATATGTATCCCCATTTAAAGAACCTAGGTCTTCTTGCATAACAAACTTTCTATTATGGATTCTTATGTGACAATCTATCATTACTCACTACTCAGGTCTTGAAAACAAAGCTAAATAAAGGCTTTATTGTAATGCGCTTTCGATTACAACCATAGGCCGGTTTTATATCAAATATAAAACAGACCACTTGGACAGCTGCATGCACTGTGCTTTTGTTTACCGTGTCGTTCAGTCAGTAAACAATTGAATTATATGAAGATGTTGATAAGTATTACGATGTAATATGGTTACACTTAATATTTAAAAAAAATACCAAAACACCACATCCTATTAAATGGTCTTCAAAGACGTTTCTGCCACCTTTTCTTTCTGGCCAGGGTTGATCACTTGTTACAGCTATGTCGGCTGTAAACGATACACGATTCCTTTGGCCTTTTTCTTCAGCAGCATGCACTTATTCAATTATCGCTATCTTTTGTTTAATATCTTAGGTGGTCTAGAATCGCGTGATTCGCTGTCATCAAGCTCCAAAGCAATTCTTACGTAAATTACAAAAAATGTTTGTTTTATTTTAGACGTGGAATTGGAAGGATTCCGAAGCCGATTTGGTTTCGTTTCAGATGTTTTTAGTAGGTACTTACACTTAAATTGCCTGTATCTAATAAACCAATCAAGTCTACTTTAAAATTCGTTATAAGTGCTTTGATTGAAGATATTTTTCTGATTTTTAGTATTTGTAGTTTTGGCTGTAGTAGGGAGGGACACTTGAATCTAACAAAAATTGGCACTTTAAATCTTAATATTTCATGAGCGGATCCCTAAATCGTAAAATGGTTTTTCACTAAACTGCAATATTTTCAAAAGACCTGTCCAACGACACCCCACACAATGGGGAAGACGATTAAAAAAAATCCCGACGTTACGTGTAGGGGAGGTACCCTAAAAAATATGTTACGCCTTACTACTTCTCAATCTTAATTATATTCATGAGGTTAGGAAGTCCTTCTCCACTCACCGTCAAAACTACTTTAACATCAATAATATGACTACAATATACTAGTAGAAGCAATAAGTATGTGTGCTAAAGCAAATTGGAATGAAGCCTAAGTCAAAAATATATTTTAAGTTTTAATTAACAAAAGTGCCTTCCTAGGCACGTATACGGTTTTTTAGGGTTCCGTACCAAAATGGTAAAAAAGGAAACCTTATGGTGTGACTCCGGTGTCTGTCTCTGTCTGTATGTCACAACAGTTTTCCTCTGAAACCAAAGAAGCACTTGAAATAACGACTTAGGCCGCTTCCTGACTTGGCGGTATGCTTGCAGTAAAACACGGAATCGGTAAGGGTTGCTAGGCAACTAGTGGCATCCACCAATCAACGCGCAGCATTTATGCCGACAGTATGTTTTACTGCAAGCATACCGCCAAGTCAGGAAGCGGCCTTAGACGGACTTGAAACTTGGCATAGTTGTATAACTTGCTTGCTTGATTGTTTTTAGAAAAAGGGGTCTAGAATGGGGGTAAAAAAATGAAAGTGATTTGATTACAGCTAACGGGGTGTTATTGTATGAACAGGCTCAATCTGAAAATTTTAAATCTTTTTTTTTTTTTCCTTGACGTAGGTACTTTTTGATTTATACCCAAAAATATACAAAAAAAATCCGTTCCCCAATTATCTCCGAAGTTTATTGACGGAAAAATCTGAAAAAATCCTGATTTAAAGACATTTATTTATAGTTTAGTATTTTTTACATAGAAAATAAAGTTCATAACAAAATGAGTATTTTCTTTTGCGTTTTCTAACCATATTACTATCTTATATACGGAACCCTTAGTCTGTCCGTCCGTCCGTCTATCTGTCACCAGGCTGTATTTCATAAACCATGATAGCTAGACAATTGAAATTTTCAGCGTTAGAAATACATAATGTACTTACTCGTATTTCTGTCGCCGCTATAACAACAAATACTAAAAACAGAATAAAATAAATATTTAATGCAACATTGAACAGATTTTTTGGTGTATTTTGCTCGATATTAATTACGGCAGCAGGTAGACGCTAGAAATATTCACGGAATAATTAAATTAGTATAAGATAAATATTTAAGGAAGGCTCATGGGAGCGTGGACAACATGATTATTTTATAACCCTTCGTGCTCAAGTCCGACTCGCACATGACCGGTTTTTTTAAGTTGACATGACGATAATATTAAAAACATAGCTCTGTGTACCTTGACTGTATCAAGTGCGCCTGGAAAAGAAAATTCGTGTCACAATGGAACTTAGCAAGTAATAAAATACGTTTGCAATATTATAATTCACAATATATTATATTACCCGTGTGGTTGTCGGGTTAGAATAGTGCCACTCCATGTCTTCCCGTGGATGTCGTAAGAGGCGACTAAGGGAATAAAGGCTTGTAGTACTGTTAGGCGATGGACTTGCAACCTGTCACTAATACACTGGTAGACATCTTAGCCTAGTTGTGCAAAATGTGGTTACAGAATTATCAACAAGTTTTTAGAGTTGTTGGTAATTCTGTAGCTCTGCCTACCCCACTCTGGGAACGAAGGCGTGAGTTTATGTATGTATGTATTATATTATCTTCGCTTGTTAAAAAATTGTCTCTTCGGCTACCCGAATTAACGAGCAAACACATTAGCTCGGTGTCAGTGAATGATCAACTGAGTCCTTCCGAGTGCGGTCGGGTGCTCACCGAGGTAAGACCCGATGATCCAGTGTCAGTGACCAATTGAGTTTAGGCCGCGGCGCGGATCAGCTGGTTGGATGGCCCTGCGCAACGCACTAATACGAAATACATCTCTCTGAATAGCCGGCTTGCCTCTAATTTGAAACATACATTATCTTATCAATTCACATGTAAAAGCACCGCGATACTGGAAACTCGCGTTTACATGCGACTGGTGTGATGTATTTCGATAATTATTGATCTGTTAATGCCAAAGACTGGTTAATTAAGTGAGAAATAGGATAAATAGGTTATCATGACAGACAGTGTTGATCTTCACGAGTTGGAAAAATTGAGGTACGTACTTTATTGTTTTAACGACGACGTGCTAAACACTGCATGTTTTAATTCGGTATTTTCCGTAGTAAATTATAACATTTAAATCTAATTGTGTAAGCTTTAATAACAATATTGTTCCAATTCTAATAATTTTATCCAGATCAAGGCCTAGTTTGACATCTAGATAACAATGCCTGGTTATTATCACAATTAATTTTACACTTACACCTTCAAACATACTATTACAAAGTACTTCATTATGTAATTGACGTACCCTTGATGGAATCAAACTATAATTAATGTCATTTTTAATCCAGAATTTAATAGTACCTAATAATTGAATTGTAGTCCAAAAGAAGATAATCCAAAGGATGCTAAAGAAGAGAATAATCAAAATCCGAGAATATCCCAGAAGCGGAGATGGCCTATCATTTTAGAGCCGGCCCTGATTGGAGCGATGATGGCCATAAACCTTGGCCAGACCACGTTGCAGAACTTCTACCTTCAGACAGCCTGTACTGTAGACCTCGATCTCGCCCCGGATATATGCGACAAAGGTGTTGGGGAGGAATTCAGAAGAGCTGAAGTAAGTAAATATCCATTGCATAGCTAAATGTTTACTTTTGGAGTAAGAATAGATGTTTAATAGTACATTATTGCCTAGGCAGTGAAGCAGGCAATTGCCGTTCCTGCCGAGGCATACATAGTGCTTTTCTCAAAAATCGAAAGATACAAATCGCATATAAACAGAAACTTCACGTGAAATAACATCACTCTTTACCGCCTTTATTTTTATGACAAGGAGAAACGCAAGCTTTTTTTAGAAAAAAAAACTCAAGCTATTCCAGACACAGATAAAAAAGTTACGTTTCGAATAAAATATGGATGTATAAGACTTGTGCCCTCATTTTATTATGGCCGTCTTCACTTTTTAAAAAGTTACAAACTAGATAACAATGAAATTTGTATGCAACATTGCGGGCTTGTGTAGCGAGCACGCAATTTTTTTTTATTTTTATTTGGGAACTGTCTGGAAACTGTGTAACTTCGCGTCTCAGTATGGAGTTAGTAATGTCAACATTTCCGGTAATTTTTGAGAAAAGTTATTTAATGATTATTGCCACAACGCTGCGAAATAAATAAATATAATATTCTTATGGTTAGATATGGTTAAACTGTGACCCATTCCAAAAAAAATAGGCTTGAAGTCGTCAATGTCATTAGAGATGCCAAATTATTTTGTAACTTATAGGAAACTCAACCTTATTGTTGTGGAATGTCAGACTGATATTGGGCCTAAGGTGGGTCCCAAATTTAAGTTGTTCAGTGTACTTTACTTATAAGATTAATTGTGGTGGGACACTGGTATTATCCAATTAATGGGGTTTTTTCATTTCTAAAGTTACTACGAAATTAATTTACTGTATTTCATAAAGTTACAATGCGTTTACGGTTATTGGATAAAGACACAGTTATCCGCTAGCCGCCTATCTAAAATATTGTTATCAGAAGGATAAGATGGATGTGGTCTTCGCGTAGCGTAATTGGATGTTATTTTTGTAAGGAGTCACAAATAAGTGAAACGTCCAATGTTTGAGTAAATACTATTAATAAAATGAACCGGTTTCGGTCCTATTATATTACTTACACGTCAACATCACATTTTGTTACAATAGTTCACAAAAAAAACTTGAAGTTGGTTTCCATTAAACTTGAAACTGTTCAGGGCAAGTTTTTTAATTAGTCTATTTTTTTCATTCTTACGTTTTCCGATTTTGTCATACTAATTATGAGTATTAAAACAAATGTTAAGCATGTGCCTGAAATATTTTTACAAGCATAGAATGCACTTCTAATGTCAAAGTTTGCAATGTATAAGAAATGTTACAAAAAGTAGGATTGGAAGAAGCAGGTCAAGTTTTATAGTTCAACATAAACATATATAGTGATGTGTTATCTAAGACTGCACAATTAGCATGCACTGTCTTCCACACGATCCGTGCCGTGCACGATCCGTAAAGATAGCTTTAAGTGTTGTTAGCCGTTTAAAGAAGGAGTTAAGTTATTAGCTAAATTACATTTAGTGTAATTAATTTTTAAAGGGTACAACGAGCAGCAATGTATAACATTAAGTCTAAGTTAATTGCAAGTTAATTGAGGGATAATTGAGCTATGTCTGATACATTGCGTGGCAAATAAGTTAGTATGAAAAAAAAAAGTACAACTTATGTTAACAAAACACTTGTTTTTATGATAATTAGGATGCATATTAACTGTTGTCAAAATATATGTTCGTATGGATGTCACACACTGTATGACTAAATCTAGAAATGTGCCGTTCTCAGGATTTCTCAGAAAATCGTTAGTTATTATTCCAAAAGACTTATAATTCCAAAGAATTCTCAAGAGCGGCACACTTTTAAAGACCAGCCACTAACTGTGTCCCACCTTATATGACTTCGGGACAATACAAAAGAAATGTTACATACGAGTCACGGTTTATCGCTAAACTTTCCAGAAATTAGCTAACTACTGTCTACTGTCCAAACAACTGGCAGCACACTTCCAATTCGTCTACAGTGTAGTTGTTGAACTTGCTGCAATCACCTAATATGACGTTGCTTTTACTTGCTTCCTTAGTTGATTCTTCTTCTTTCTTTGCCCCCGCGGCGACTTGAACAGCTACTACCGCGGTGATATGGCGTTTCCACGTGAAGTGATTTCGCCAGTGTCAAGTATATATAAGTATAAATCAATATAGCAATAAAACACAATCCAATCTTCTCTAGGAAGATTGGGGGCAACGTTGTACGGTGATTTGTAGGTTTGCTGCACCACTGCGAGTCCACTTGAAACGAGAGGAAAGATGCCAGATACACGAAATAAGTCCAAGTCTTCAATCACTGTGCGACACAAAGGCATAAAAAGTACAAATCATTATCAGAAAAAAACTTTGAACACCTAGGTAATTACCCAAAAATTAAAGTCTAAAACAAATTACACGTCCGCCATCTTTTAACGTTGCAAATGGCCATCTAGTTGATTCTTAACAAAATAACACACTCATACTTTGAGTTCCTTCACAAATCGTTATGGTACATTGAATCGCTAAGCAACGGGGCGTATAATCAACTCTAATCTTTAAGTAGGTAGGTAATCTATTCCGATAGACTTATGAACTGCATCTGTCTGTGAGTAATCAGTTATTGAAAGACAAGAGCACAAAAACATCATTATCCTTGTAATATTTTTTTTCTATCAAGCACTTAGAAAATATGAATGTCTATGGGTCACCGTTTCCACTTACCATCAGGTGGCCTGTGTGCTCGATTGCCTTCCTATGCCATAAAATAAATAAATAATAAATAATACGTCAATTGTCTTTTTGACTTCGTAGCAACCTAGCAACCCATCACGAGAAGAGTGCACTCGTTGTGTTTTCATTGATTTAAAACCCGACCAGTTAAAAGCCACCATTCACTTATTTATTTAGTTTGGTATTTTTGAAAAATGGTTTCCACGGGGAGTCAACTTAAACAGGGTGTTTCTGTAAATAGCCAATCACGGGAAATTGTTTATAATCTTGTATATTTTTTTTAAAGAATCTGAATGTTTAAAGAAATGTTTAGTTGTAAATATTTTAAAAATAAGGTTCAAGACTGAATTATAGAAGCCGCGGGGATTTATAAAAGTACGAATTTCGAAAATGCTGTTTTTTTTTTATTTGTATCATGATAAAAAGTCATATTGTTTTAAAATTAGAAAAAGATAAGTAAGCATAATATTATTACATGACTTTTTCGGCCACTACGAAAAGTTTTGTAAGTTGATAACAGAACAGAACCGCATATCACAATCGCGTGTATAGTCTTTATTATTTCTACTGAGCCGATCTTCTACACAAAGGCCATTGTTTGTAAACAATACCATTGTCTTTCTTTGTGTCCGTAACACCAAGCCGACTACATAAAAAAAAGTTAGAACTACATTGAATGTACATTGAATTATCAACCCTACTCTCTTAGTCAGTAGGTTTAAAATGTAAAGTGTCAGGATACAGATATAAGTCTTTATTATTTGAACTGCGCTTATTCTTTACACAATACTATCATCTACACAAAACTGCACGAAGTGGTAGTGGAAGTCGTAAGAGGCGAATAAGGGAATAAAGGCTTGTAGTACTGTTAGGCGATGGGATTGCTACCTGTCACTGATATACATACACTGTTAAATATCTTAGCCTAATTGTGCTAATTGTGGTTACAGAGTTATCAACAAGTTTTTAGAGTTGTTGGTAATTCTTTAGCTCTGCCTACCCCACTCTGGGAAAGAAGGCGTGAAGGTACGTATGTATGTATGTATGGACCGTATTTTGAGTGTGAAATTGTGCAAATCTCAAAATTTTAACAGGTTTCGTGATGAACAAAAATATGTATCTGTTATTCCAGCAAGCAAGTCAAATGGTGGTCGCAGGGGTCAACATTAGCCGGAGCTTCGTCGGCAGCCTCATAGCCACCGTGGTGTTAATGTTCGTGGGTCCTTGGACCGACTGCAGCGGGCGGAGAAAACCCGTCATGATTTTGCCACTGGTGGGAATGTGCGCGATGACCACTGCTGTTCTCATCATGATAACGTTTCCAGGATTCAATTCAGAACAAGTCATATATGCCGTACAGATACCGATGTCGTTGGGAGGAAATTTTGGGCTATTGCTGGCCGCAGCTTTCAGTCATATTGGAGATGTAAGTTGCTTCGCGATTTAATCTTTCCTTAGAGATATATGGAACTGTAATCGATTGACATGCCATCAGTATTAGAGTTATGTTCAACAGATTGATCATTCGCATGAAACTATCAAGGGCCTTAGTCTACATTGACTTTTCCCCTATTGCATTTGTATTGTTTTCGACTCGGCCGCCATAACTATTATGACAGTTAACAAAACGATAACAATAATTGTACAGACAATTTATAATGAAGGCCCAGTTATTTTTTAAACCTCGTTCATATTTTTTTACTCACTTGTAAATATATTATATTTGGGTCAAATCTTGCAAGTTAATTTTGAACCAGAAAATTTTACTTATTACTCGTATTGTAATCCCAATGACAATACAATATTACATTGATCTGTTAATATACTTAACGTAGACCCACCAAGTTTGGTTTCGGTATGCAGATGATGACTGACAAAGTACCTAAAGAGTCGGAAACAAAAGCCGGTCTGACCAACGAACTTTTTGAAAAAAAAAAATTTAGTTATGTATGTTCTCATCAACCAGTTGCGTTGTGTTCCAGGTGTGTCACGCCGAAGGGCGCGACGTGACGCGCACGATGGGCACGCACCGCGCCGCCATCCAGATCGCGCAGGTGGTGGGCGCCATCAGCGGCCCGCTACTCTACCGCTCGCTCGGATTCTACGGTGTGTTTCCCATTGTATTATTGCTGCAGGTACTAGCCTTGACTATTCTAACCTCTTAAGTTAAAAGGACGCATTTGTAGTTTAGAAGCTATCGAGAAGTTGGGTCCTTCAATGGGAATGTGCCCGAACAAACAGTGTCATCTTAGGTTACTTCTAGAGATTAGAAGTACCTAGTAGTATGTTTGACCGTGGAGCTGAGCCCTCGTATGATCTACGGATGAGGGATAGAGAAAAGCAATCAGTCAGCGTGCTGTCTCCAAAGACCTGCAAGGCATTATCGAAATACATAACGTCCTCTGCTGGACATAGGTTTTCCCCAAATATTTCCAACATGATCGTTCCTGTGTTACTCGCATGCCGCTGTTCAAGTTCTGTGGATTGCGTGAGGGTCCAACTTCTGGTCTGGCCCGGTCGAGTTATCCTACTATTAAGAATTAGAAAAATATAATACTTGGGACAGCGAAAAGGTTATAGAGGCTGTGAATCCTCGCCTCGGTCTGGTTCATATCTGGTTCAAGAAATTTCCACAAACGTGGCAATGTTGCCGGTATAATAATATATTGAACCTTTGAACCAGGTGGTACTTACATTAAATCAAGCCTTTCGTTTTTCAAAACTTGCCATCACTTCCGAGATGTATAATGAAAATAAAATTGTGCAATATACGAGCAATTCTCGGTCTAGAGTGCCTTTACTGTTTTTTGTGTAAACGCACTGATTGTGAATTAATCTTGGTATTGTTATTAAAGTAGGTAGGTAGGTATACATTAATTTACTTTAACTAACTATTTACTTTGCGATACAATGTTAATATACGTAACGGGTATTAAAATATTAAATTAACCGAGGCGCGGCGGCATGGAACGTGACCAAACTTATTTTCAAGAAATCTTACTAAATATGATAGAAGGAAAACGAATAGCTAAGCGTTAAGTTTTTGAAGTCATGCATGATAAACCAATTCATTTTATAACGAGGTTTTTCTAATTTTAATGATGCAAGTTTTCGAAATACATATCGTCATTACTTTGAAAAAACCTCGTATCTCATATATGGTGACGTACGATTTTAAACTTAAACGTGAAGAGAATTAAGTTCAATTTCATACATCTCGAAATATCAGATAGGTACCAGTTTTTTTTTAAAGTAGTAACGATATGTTGTCGCATATCATACAAGTAATCATTAAAATGTCGAGAAGAGATTGTAAAACCCATGTTTAAATCAGACAATATAATCGCAGTTAACTATTTAAATGTTCTTAGGTTCTTATCTTGTCTATTAATACTACCCATTGTACTTCACCAATGAAACTACATGCGTTTACGTTTTCGGTTTTCTGTCTTCTAGCAGCATTGATGGCAATCATGTATTTCTGTATCTATATAATACTCTGATTATTCTAAGATGATGCTTGTGACAGCCGTATTACGCAATTCAAATCACTTACTATACTCACAAGCGATGTGTTTAAAAATAGGCGATCAATAATATATTTAAATGCCTGAACGGCATCGCTAGGTTTGTGCCAATGTAGTAATTTATGTAAAGTTTAAGAAATTTAAGTGTAATAAGTGCTTATATGAGCTGTCAAGGGCATCATCTTAGAATAATTAGAGTATAGGCTCTTTAATTCCTCCAGCTGTCTTACAAACCGTGGAATAAAAGAGGCATTCCTTCTCATTGCTCAGGGTAACCAGCATATACATTATGCATTAATGGGATTCCAACTGTCCATGTCTTTAAAAACATTAAATTATGGGCGACCATGATCATTTTCGCTGTTTTATCCTTGCATTTCCAGTTATCATCCCTGGTCTACGTGATAGTGTTCATGAAGGATGTGAACGTGAACGCAGAGAACAAAGTGTCCGTGTTTAACTGGCGTCTGCCCGTCCAGGCAGTCTCCTGCCTGGTGAGGAGGAGGGACGGCTACAAGAGGATCATTATTCTGCTCATGCTGGTGGTTGGGCTGGGTGACCGAATGCTGCTGGCCGGTAAGGATTGTGGACTCAGCACAATGGCGATGGAATGGTCCTGAACTCAGACCTGATATCTTTTAATCGGCCATACTGATTTTTACAAAACCAAGCCAAGAAATATAAGTTCTGAATGTAGGAGTCACCATTACCTACATAGCCAGAATTTATCTATTTTATTATTGTGGTGGCTCGTGGTAATATTTTGCTGGTGGTTGGGGTTGGGCCATAACCATAACAACAGGCGATGTAATGGTGACACCTTCATTCAGAACTGATATCTCTTAATCGGCTCTACTGATGTTTACGAAACCATGATAATAACCATCCCAATTAAACAAGCTTCAGAATCGGTACAACTGTTTGGGAGCAACGATAGAACAGACACTCACACAAAATTCTTTAAAGCTTGCCCGAAGATATTAGGTAAGAAGGCAATAAGGCGAAGTTTAAAAGAAGACTTCAATTATTTAGTATGTGTTGTATAAATTTTAAAATTACCTATAATATTAAATAAAGTTATATGAGACAATGATCTCGTAGTCAAACTGTGTAAACAGGTCTGTGGAATAATGTTCTACTGTAATATTGTAACCATTTGTTTCGATAATGAATTTTAATAAATAATAAAAAATAACTAACAAAATACACACGTAAAACTAAGAAAGAAAGCGAAAGTTTGTATAGAGTGGGACCATATAATACGGAAATCACCAGAAACTATATAGTTTAAGTAAAGTAGAAAATAATCTCTCTACTTCTGCAGACATTGTCCCCTGATATTTATTTATTTTTATTTGAATGCCCACTGTAGCGTATCAAGCGTATGCCTCTCCAAGTTTCTTCCAATTATATAGAACGTCGTGTGGGCATAAACAACTATGTAACACAGTACGACTGTATTTAGTAATACCTACAGCATTTCTTTTTTTTCCTTGGGCTACGAAAATAAGTAAAAAGTAAATGAGAGGTTGGAGAAAAAAAAGGGCACGAGTAGTCTTGCAGGCCAAATTTCTGCATATACAAACGAAATTAATCCAAGTTTTAGCTACCGAGAAAGGCGAAGTTTGCATACCGCTTGGCCTCCCTAAGATTTTCTAGAGTTCCAATGGTTTCCAAGCTACCTTTTGTCTTCCTGTATCACTTAAACAAGATTAGAAAAAATCAACGAAAGTAAAAGGCATTATTGTTTTGGTTTTCCAGCTGATATCATGCTGTCATTCATGTACTACAGAAACAAGTTTAGCTGGGACGACGTCATGTTTGGTTTCTTCATGGCGTATCGGAACATTATCAGCTTCCTGGGTAAGATTGATTTTTACAAAGTTTCTGCTTAGGCCAGTCTATTTATTGAGAGGTGTTACTAACATATTTGGTAGGTACATATTAAGGGATGATAGGATTCTTCAGCCAAAAATGCCTTAGTCTGGCTTTCCATAGCATCTCGTAAGTTGAAAAACTTCACAACATCCGAAAATCGCTGACCATACAAGGAGTCAAATCAAGATAGGTCCTGAACATGATCAATTGATCTGCTTCCTTTGATCCAGAGTGAGATGAGTTACATCCTGCACATAGATAAATCAATAGGTACTAAAATGAGTACATAAACTTCATCCAAAACTCCCGTGCTCATTACGGAAATGTTTGCTTTTATGGGAAATAAAACCCACAACGAAGCTTATGCAGGATAACTAAACTGGCTAAGCTAACCGAGACCTAGTGAAAATTGGCAAATTTTAGACCTATAGGTTTTAAATATTAACCGTTATTTATGTGTTTTCAGGTACGATAGTGATCCTAACATTGCTTAAGCGTCGCTTGCGGCTATCGGACGAGCTGGTGGGCGTGCTAAGTTGCGCCTCCTGCCTCGTGGCCAACTCCGGCCTGATGGCAGCTACGGCTTCCTATATGGTTTTTCTAGGTAGGAAGCTACTTTTTTAAAGTCCCATACATTGCGGGCCATGCGACGTGAACGATGACCGCACCTGCAGATGCTATCGACGTTGGTTGGTGCACACCGCAGAGCCACACGACCAAATACCGCACCTGAAATTGTGTGCACCGTTTGTGACGTATGTCTCGCGATGCCTGTATGGTGCTTTATATGAGAGGAAGGCCACAGAGCACGTACGAGTAGGTTCCCATTAGGAAAGAAATCACCGCGGCCTTTTAAAAAATAACCCAAGAAGGGTTGACAATCCGTTCAGGCCTTTGTGTTTGAAGGCTTTGTTTCATAACTGTTCGGAAATACTACTGGGTAGTTGGTTCGCCACTCACGCGAATCACGCGTCACGCGTCGCGTCACGCGCTGGATGCGAAAAGCACAGGACCGGTCTAAGTGGAGAGCCTTGGGGGAGGCCTATGTCCAGCAGTGGACGTCTTTCGGCTGACATTATGATGATGATGAGTTGGTTCTACAGTTTTATCGTAGTTAGCAAAAAAACCTAGTGAGACGCAGATGGTAGGTGTTAGAAAGCCATTAATTAAGCCGATCTTTATGTAATTTTCACTTGATCGTGACACGATAGCAGAACCCTGCGGCTGGTAATAATTTAAACAGACATGCAGAATTCTCATCATGATAAAACCTGTACAGTACGCAAACTGTACTGACATCCTTTCTATTGGATTTGTGTCTTATGCGTCTGATTTTTGTTTCTACACTCTCGGTCACACAATACGGGTCAGAGTGCGTTTTTCATACAAACGAGGCTATTTCGAAGCATTGGTTCCTGGCCAGGGGTAGTAGTTTTAATGGTGGATACTTCAAGGTTAAATAGAGTAGGTCAAAAGTGCTTAAGATACCTAACTAATCGCACAATCAGTTAACACCACAGCGAGAGAGTTTGGGTCAGCATTTGGATTTGCTTACATTTTATTGCCATTTTAGATGTTTTTCTGAATATGCACAATTGCGGCGTTAACCGCGGATTCAATCAGTTGGGTATCCTAGGAATTTTGGAAGTCCTGTACCGATGCTCGGGGTGTCTATCGTCAGATTTCACTCAAAGCGTCCCCTGTCGAGGAACCAAGGTTGCGAAATAGCCTCTGTAGTATGAAAAACGCACTCTGACCCGTATTATTTGACCGCGAGTGTACTTAAAAGTATTCAGTATTAAGTATATTTTTTAATCATGTCTTATTATTTTTTATTACTTTCAGTGCCTCTGGTAGGCATCATAGGTCAAGGGTCACAGGTCGTGCAAAGACCGTTATTAAATAAGCAGATTTTACCATGCGAACAAGGTTAGTGTCATATACTTAAGTACACCGTAATTATCTAAAGGAGTTCGAGGTGTACATGTGTTGCCTCTTTGCATACCCAATGAGCTGTTTTTTTTTTCGTAACGGTTCATAGGGCTAGGCAAGATATATTCCGCAAATGCAAACAATCGTCGTGAATAACGACATTAAAGAGGTAACGAGTGAAAACTTACAAACATTCTGTACCTACTTAACAAACCTTTATACTGAACTGTGAGGATGGGGGGATGTTATTAAATCAAAATTCATAAACATGTTAATACATTTTATTAAAATATAATTTATGCTTGCTTCTTTTTAAATATTACGAAGTTCCATTGAGGTTCTCTCTAGTTCTGTCCACGACAGCTATCTCTTTTCTCTTTCCTGTTTTAGAGGCGACGTGGACGTGTTTAACTTTCACAGTGCCTACCTTTATTTTCTGCAGTCAATGTTAGCGTCCGCGGAATATAATATTTATGTAGCCCTCATAGCTTTGCTACAAATACTAACGATATATTCTACTTTCGTAAATGCCTATCTATACATATATCTGCTCTTTGTATAATATAAGTCTCTTCCTTGTCAGGTCACTCAATTGTGTAGTGGATTACAATAAAAATTAAACAGCCGCTCAATATGTGTGTAGGTAATACTTTATGGTCTTTCTTAACTTCCAGGTAAAATTTACAGCGTGTTGGGAGCCCTAGAATCGGCGACGCAAACTCTGACGTCACCGCTTTACGCCTATCTGTACAAGCGCACGGTGTCGACCTTTCCAGACGCTTGGTTGATACCAGGCATCATTCTACTCAACATACAGTTATTAGCATATCTGGCGACAAAAAAATTAGGATTAATAACTTCTCCAGAGCCAAAATCTGCGGAGAAACCAGTGTTTTTACCACAGACGCCGTTAGATGACGGCACCTTAGAGTTTGGAAGTTGGGTCGCAGAAGATACAGAGGAAAAAGCAGATGTTAAATTAAAGCGACACATAAGTATAACGGAAACGGTTACGTAGGTATGTTGTGAATGTTGTGACTGAGTGTTAGGATAAGTAATAAATAATGTTGAAATGTTATTGTTGTCCCTTTCATTTTTATTTTGTGAATAAATACCTAATGTTTCTCGCTCGATTGCATCCTCTTCTTATGGACCATGTCAACTGAAATTGTTTTTTATTTCTTGATAAACGTTTTTTTTTATTAAGCTTAATTTAACCCAGCTTAGTATCATATCTTTCTTAAAAAGCAATATTGTCTTTTACGTGATTGATAGGTACATAAACAAGTATCTCGCATTTCACATTATAAAAGGTCATTAAGACACCTGCCCGCTGTTTGACCCTCTCAAGTTTTTTCCTCCTTAGGTACCTACTTTTATTTAGTAGGTACATACGAGTAAATTCTTCCACAGAGGACACTTTAAGTGCCCTGTATTTTCAAATGATGTCGAAGTCGCAACAAGACATCCTCATTGGTCGTTATCTTGACTTCTTTAGATCAGGTAGCTGATTTTCTTAAGCATCTTTCTCTTCTTGAACTCGACACACCAAATATTAACCGGCGAGTCGAAATTGTACTTGGATGTATGTATGTAAACACTTTATGTATTACAAATAAACATATACAACCCATGTTTGCATTATTACAGATAATGTACATAGGCAAACTTATCCCAGTTCCTTCAATGAACCTACAGATCTAGTTTTTTTTAATTAATGATGGTTTTGTTCCTGACTAACTCTTGCCTTTGGAAGACGAAGATTTTGCTGACGACCTGCCAGACTATTCCCGACAGATGGTAACCCACACCATGAAAGATTCGGCATAGATACGAGTCCTCTTGGGTGTAACGGTAAGGGAAAGGTAAGCATTAGACCGAAGGCGGTATGCAGGTCCACTAATATCGGCCTAAACATTGATCTGTTCGGAGAGATAAAAAGAAGAGTTGCCCCGTGAAAGCCAAAAAAACACATTTTAAGGGTGCGCATTTATAGCTTATCTACCCGCTTTACCCGTCGAGTGAGCGCACTCATATGTCTTCGCTCATTAGATCGATTCTGCGAAAGAGAGCCGATGGAAATGTTTAACTTCACAATCCTCTTATATTCAAAACCGTTGGTACAATTGTGACGTCTCGTTAAAATTTGACACGTTTTGTACTTAGCAAATCTCATAACGCTACTGCCCGTAAGGAAAACGATTCGATTCTTGAATATATGAACCGGGCATTACATATGAGCGAGTTGCGAACAATACCTACCTTGACTATTTATCTGACTCTTGTTAGGCCTTGTGAATGAAATTGACAGTGCAAAAGACGGTTGATAGATTAGATAATGTTTATGAAAGAAAATGCATTTCAACGCAGGCGCAGTTAGGTTTGCGTAAATTTAAAATTGGACTGCGACAATTTCAGTCATTTTATGAATATATCGTCAAATGACTTATGAGTTATGAGAATTGTGAAGCTAAAAATGTCCATACAAAATGCGAAAACGTTTCTCTACCCTTAAACCTAGTCCGATTTTTACGATTTTTGAATATGTTGTAGATATCATGAAAACCTATGTCTGTACGTTTTCTTTTCCACGAAATATACTTCTTAGAATGAAACAAACTTAAAAAACAAAAAACAACATATTCAAAAATCTTGGAAATCGGTCATGGTTTAGGAGGAGAGAAACGTTAAATTAGAAACACGGCCGGAGCTAAATTTGTATGGATTTTTTTGACAGCTACGCGATTTTAGCGGCGCTTCACAATCCTCTTAATGGCAGTTGGACCGAAATTGGAATAAGCGGACGCGGGTCTTTACTGCCGAGAATCTTCAGGCACGAGACTCTAGGCGGCAAAAAATCATAATTATCTTTGACCTGTAACTAGTGTTCCATAGGACTCGAGCCTTTTAGCTCTTTTTTTAAGCCTGGCTTAGATTTTGACGCCTAGAGGGCTAAAAGCCTATAAAGCTCTTTAGCCCACAAGCCTTGTTATATTCGGCAGCCTTGACTCTCGGAGCTCGTAACCTTAATAAAAGGCTATAATTATATTTTTAGACTTAAAGTCCTTGTCAAAATATTGAAACTTAAAAATATCTTGGCCTCCAAGCTTCTTTATTCTTTAGGCTCGATGGCTAAAACATTTTTGAGTTTATAAAAATATGTTTTAATATTTTTTTTGAGTTTAATTATTTCTTGTATAGCGGCAACAGAAATACACAACTGATTTTTACGAATATGATCCGAACCGCGACTGCATGCATAAAAGTAAAACATTTTATAAGACTAATATGTAATTTACGTCAACTGGTCGAACGGTCTATACAGATGTGTCACAACTACCTGCAAGAGGTTCCTTACTTGGGTTTTTTACCTATTTCGTATTTTCATCGTTTTGATATCTCTTATTTGCTTGACGGTAATGGCGGCCGAGTTGAACAATGTACCATGTCGAACATGATATGGTTTTTACCGCCTAGAATAGAGGCCCTGATGGCCCACTTTGAAAATCGAAGTTTGAAGTTACGTAAGCTCCATCTCTTTCTCTCGATTTAGTCTCGAATGACGAGTGACAGGGATGGAGCTAACGTAACTTCGAGAGACATCATTGGGAAGTGTCTTGCCCAATGATGTCTCTGAAACTTCACTGTCAATCACTTTGACCACTTGAAGTTAATGGGGGTTTCCGCGCATCAGTTTTGTCACTAGATGGCGCCTCTGGGAAGTAAGGTATTTTTGACAGTTGATAATACGTAAAAAATATAAACTGAAATAATTTTGTACCTAAATATTTGAAGTGTGTATATATCAAGTGAAAAAGTAAATTGTCACTAGTTTGGTCTTCTTCTAGGTATATATTTTAACATCAACTGTCAAACAGACCACACTTCACAGGCGCCATCTAGTGAAAAAACTGATGCGCGGAAACCCTCATTGAGTAACTTATTCTAAGTTTCCACACTCTCTAAAATAGCTGTCGCCAGTAGGTAAATGGTTTAATGTTTCTTTTTGAAGTCAGATTGTCCATTTTTATTAGGTAACTTACAGTTCACTTAGATTAAGATAAACACACAAGTCTTTTAAAATTTCACACTAAAATTGTACGTTAACTTATCACTACATAGTATAAAACAAAGTCGCCTGCGCTGTCTGTCCCTATGTATGCTTAAATCTTTAAAACTACGCAACGGATTTTGATGCGGTTTTTTTTAATAGATAGAGTGATTCTTAAGGAAGGTTTATATGTATAATACATTCCACGCGGGCGAAGCCGCGGGCGGGTCGCTAGTTTTATATATTATGATGATCAAAAGAAATGTGTTTAAATCAAAATAGGTAGTAATTATTACATTTTAAATTAGTAGAGTTATGTACTCAACTCAACTGTATGATCAATACGGGGTGATCCGGAGAACTAACCGTACGCAAACATATTGGCTTTAAAATAAACCCTCATGAAAAATAAGGAACATTTGAGACTGTGAATGACTATCTATAAAAGAGAACGACTCGCTAACTACTAGTTTGAGTGGGACGGATTTAATTATGTGAATTCCTACACCTTTGATTGTTTCTGTTTGGCTAGTTGGTTGACTGGTAGATACATTCATCATGTCAGCCGAAAGACGTCCACTGCTGGACATAGGCCTCCCCCAAGGCTCTCCACTCAGACCGGACTTGTGCTTTTAGCATCCATTTAGATACATTAGTAAAGTTTAAATAAATAACATCTGGAGAGGATCGAATGTGTTTTTTTCTTATTTTAAATACCTCTGTTTCATAGGAGGTTATAGAAAGGTTTGAATACGAAACTTTAAAATCATATCGTTCCAGAATCAAGAATTATTAATTTGTAATCGTGTGAATATTAGTGCCAAGTGCCTTCTTATCACCAGATAAACGCTGTTTTCGGCTTAATCAATCATTTTAATACGGTTGGTTATATTTTAGAACATTTAGCTCTTTAACGCAATTAAAGCGAAATTAAAATGTAGGTCAATGGGTCGCATAATCGCACTGTTCGATTTTTCCTCAATGCCGTATACTTGCTAATTATACCAAAATAATAAATATTTTTATAAAGTTTAAAACGTAAAGACGTAAGTAAAGACTACGAGAGAAAAAGTATTTTGCTAGGAATCATATAAGTAAGGAAGATTTATTCACTGACACACAAAAATACAATCCAACACAATACAATAAGACACACAAATTTACAGAAAAAACGGTCAAGTGCGAGTCGAACTCGCGCACGAAGGGTTCCGTACCATTATCTATACAACATAAGACATTATACCAATTGCCGTTATTAATATCGAGCAAATAACGGAAAAAAAACGTTTGTTGTATGAGAGTCCCCTTTAATATTTATTTTATTCTGCTTTTAGTATTTGTTGCTAAGCGGCAACAGAAATACATCTGTGGAAATTTCAATTGTCTAGCTATCCCGGTTTATGAGATACAGCCTGGTGACAGACCAGACAGACGGACAGTCCTGAAAATCAGCGCTGTGGTGTCTGATACCTCAGCATCTTGCTGAGCCAGTGTCCATTTCACCACCGCGACAGGATACATTTCCTGTTGCCTTTATTGTTTCCTTTTTTAGGGTTCCGTACCCAAAGGGTGCCAACAGGACCCTATTACGGCTATTACTAAGCCTCCACTGTCTGTTGGTCTGTATGTCTGCCTGTCAGCGGGCTGTGACTCATGAACCGTAATAGAAAGTAGTCACTTTTTACAGAGTATAAAATAGTGTAGATTATTTAACCCCGCCTTCGAAGGCAGCGGTCCCGCGTTCAAATCCTGGTATCGGCAGATATTTGTTTAATAAGTGCGAATATTTGTTCCTGAGTCTTGGTTGTTTTCTATGCTTGGATGTAACCCTGCCGAAGGAGGATTCGACGAAATGGCTGATTTAGAAATATAATTAAGCCTTAAAACACTCCTATCAAGGGTCAGACCACTCGTCACAGTAGATTTTCCGCCTTACTAACATAAAAGCGGTCACTTAAAGGGTAATAAGCGGGGACTTTTCAAAGAGAACCGGGAACGATCTAGTGATGGTCGCAGGAATCCGATGGACACCCGCAGCCTAGAGTAGCCTATTGTGGGATCCTTGAAGAAGACCTTTTTCGAGTACATACCTCTTCTGCGTATGGCTCTCTGGTATGTACAGTACAACCGTTTATTTCTTCATATCTCTTTAGGTATTTTTTTGCATTTCTTGATGATAGACAAAATAACAAAAATAAATTTTGAACTTTAATTTAATAATGTAGCTTAACGATTTTTGTACTTTTACAACTCTTTAATACCATCCTTTTCTGTGTAATTTAGAATATTTTTACTGCTTTGCCTTTTCCCGGAATTTCATCTGTTGAGTTTTGAGTAAAGTAATTAAATATAATTATTTAAGCGTAAACGAGGCTTGGAGGATGTATAGGATGAGTAAGAATATATATGAGATGAGGCTCTTTGATGTGAAAGACTAGATTCTGCAATCAGTACCTGGCTGGATTAAAGTAATGGAAAATATAATGTAATTTTACGTAACACTTCCGTTGGGATTTGCACGGTATACCTACCTACTATTCTTTGCACGCTCAATGCCTCCCACCTGTCTCTCAGTGCAATATCTTGCAATAACGGCAATTAAGTTTAAAGCATTAATAACTAACAATGAAGATTTTTTTTGGTATTATTGAAATAAAAACTTTGAAAAACATAAAATAGGTAGGTACTAGGTATATTAGTGGTAAGCAGAGCGGTAAAAGAGTAAAGTAATGGTATGGGTCTTTTGGGCTTTCTTCTTTTACACTGTGATTAATGGCACCACATGACAACAAATAGTACAATAGAACAAACAACACACAAAAAGTACTCACCAGGAGTCATGATCTAAAAGAGTGACAATTCAAAGTCACATGCCAATATTGCCAATAATCAGCTTTATCCATCAAACAAATTACCGCTGTCATAAATTCACATCAATTCCTAAAATAAATATTCTATTGTTTTTATCTACACCGACATTCTATTTTTAGTTATGAGCGGTGATGTAAAGTGAACTAAAGTACCCTGTTATCACAATCGATGCTATTTATAATTTATTTTATTGCGAAAGAAAAAAAATAGCACAAAGGAAACAGGTGATCTGATATCAATCTTAGCCCGATATCTTGTTGGTATAAATAATGGCGGCGATCGCCAATTGTTACAGATTGAAAAGCAATCGCTCCGAGTAACCACTACTGGTAAAATCAGCTCGCATCATCAACATTGACGAGTCGTCGTATCTACGATAATTTACCGCATCTATATCTACCAAATCATGTAAGTATTTCTCGTTTTTAACCCTATTCGAATTGAAATAGGTACTCGATCCTAACCATCACCAGTTTGGCAAATTACAGCGGCCGCCCCTATTTATTTTAATTTATCTTCGGCATTAGATCCACTTCTAGTCCGATCCCTTGACGCTCCGTGGCTAGATTCCCCACCCAGTTTCCATTCGATAAATCTATTCGCCCATATGCTTGATTTTATTTAGGCAAACCATTAACCTGTTTATTTTATTTCTAGAATGCAGCGCAACGGTTTCAACCTCTGCTTCACCGGCGGTATGGCGCCCAACGGCCATTACAACCCAGCAGCTCGTCCCGTCCCTCATTTCGGCGGTGGCAGGCCTGTTCAGTACGGACCCTGCTTCGGAGCCCCCGTGCCGCAGCCTATGTTTCAGCCTAACTCCTGCTTCATGCCGGCTTCAGCACTCCGCAGAGCAGTTCCGTCTCCCAACCCCTGCCACGCAGCACCCATTCCACCTCGCTACGACCCTTGCTTCCATTAAAGATCGGCAAAATAAAGCCCAGACAGAATCTCGAATATGGCCAACCTTCGATTTTTCGATTTGAAATGGTTATTTTATGCTTTACTTTAACGTTAGTTTTAAGCAACACTCGTCATAATTATTGTGAGAATTATAATTTAAGTACCTATAGAAATAAATATCTACAGTTCATAAATAAATATTTTATTTTATTTTAAATAGCATGCCTGCGTGCTTGAACATCAATTGGTATGTACTTTTCTCAACACTGCTTGGCAATATTGTCAAATATGGTCTGACTTAGGGTCACAAAACATCACTTATATATGGGCAGGCCATGATGGTTTTGGCATTCCAACTTAGTCCTCAGGGTTGGCAATATTTTTGGGGTCTTACGATTACAGTCTTTAGATTTTAGTCTTAAGAATGCAAATGTGTATGGGTCATAGATTCAACTTACCATCTGATGGCCTGTGCGCACGAATGCACGTTTTTCTTCACCAAGCCATATAAAAAAATGATGGTCAACCTTGAGAACCAATGAAATTCAATGTTTTTTTTATTATAGCGCCATATAATAAAATAGTAAAATCGACCAATCAGAAGTATCAGAAGAGTAGGTGAATTTTTGCTAAAAGATACACAGAATAAAATAATATCCCTACTTTTTTTATGTCACTTACAAATGGTGCCTATTCCTGAACCAGTCCAGACGAAACAACAAGAAAAAATTGGCAAAACATACAATTTTATTTGCATTGTCATCGTCAATCGCCATTAGAACAGGGACTTAAAAATTAAAAGTTGGTATAAAAATAAAACAAATGTCGTACATGGCGGCGGGGGGATGCTTGTGGCACAGTATAAACAGAACTTCATCTTCAACCAAAGTTTATAAATATTTATCGAATGGTTTGCGTGTGTGCGTTGCATGCCTCACCACACTCGACAAGCAAACTCACCAGTGTATAGTCGCTAATTTCTGCTTTACAAAAGGTCGAGCATAGATCTATATTGTTAAGCTCCGAGTGATGAAGTTTTGTTATTTTTGTCGTCATGATTTCTGTTACTAACTGTACCTATTTACGTACTCTTTACTACACAGTCATCATCACTATCTATTTATCGAGACAAAACTAACCAACAAAAAAAAATACTATTAGAATGGAAGAAAATGAGACACGTAAATTTACAGATTGCGTAAAATAATACGAATAAAAAGCTATTCATGAATAATGAGCCATTCAATTAAGCTACGAGTAGGTACAAAGGTTACATGGAAACTGATCGATGATCGCAGAAAAAATACTCGGAAAAAAGCTTAGATAACATAGCGTTCTCCCAAAAGTTAGCATTAGCACAGGGTGATCAGATCACGTTTTCATATATTATTATACATTTTTATTATTTATGAAACTTAATGCGGTCGTCAATAAAATTAAATAAAGTTTAATATTTAGTAAGTATATTTAAATATATTTCAGTAATTTTGCTTTTATCTGACAAATAGGCGTTTTAATAATCTTTAATAAAGGAAATCGTTGTAAATAAAGTACGAAGAATAATTGAAAACTATTAATAACACTCTAGAGCTGAAAAGGAAGATGGTCAGACATCTTATATACGGCCTGATATAGAACATCACAGAAGGGAAAATAAAATTAATTCAATGAAGGGGTGGGCCTATATGTATAGCTATGAAAGTAGAGTCAAACAGGGCAAATACTGACATTTTGTGGATGTGAAATTAAGAATTTATTGCAGTATTAGTTGTGGCGCTGCTCTTAAATAAGAACGAGGGAAGCAGTACAATGATTATAACGGCGCCTTCATTTTAATAAGAGCAAAGTAACGTAGGTACTGAGAAAATACGATAAGGATGTCGTAAAACTAATTACTAATTACTTATTCTGAGAAATTAATGTCTTAAACCATAAATGTCAAAATCATCTTTCTAGACACAAATTTTTTAAGCTCCTTCTGATCTACTTACTCATCAATTCATCATAGCCTTATTCTGAGAATAACTTGTTATTAATGACAAAAAATTACAATAATAAAATATAACTAGTAAGCTATTTCTGATTTTATCCCCCTGGATGGAAAAAATCGGACACGGAAAGTGGAACCCGAATAGGTATTTATTTAATCACCAGCGGCCCTCAGACCTCAATCCGAAGTAACCTTACTGGAAAGGGCTGTCTGGCTGCAGACAGGATCAGGGCAGTGTGAGTTGAAACGCGATACTCTGGGCGTCAACTCTATGCAGACTCCTTAGTGCAAGCCGCACAGTAAGCGCACGAAGATATAAGGTTCAGGCGGCGCAAGCAGTAAGATCCCCTGATATTGAAGAGCTCTAAAACCATCCAATAGAGATAATCTCAAACGCTGACTTCCCTCCATCCCGGCATGAATAACCCTCTTTGATTATGGTTTGATTGAAGAAGATTTTGTTACTGCCACAAAATAACTCTTGAATCTGCCGCTCCTTTGCCACATAAGCCACAGGGCACTTCTATCAAAATAAGGACCTCCGTCCTGCACAAGATGAATCAAGCTCTTTTTTCACACATCTTGGGATGCCTGTTATATGCACAATCTAGCCAAAATGACTCAAGGGCACAACCACGGGAGCACCTTGGAGCACCCTCGAATGAAGAAATTCTCCAACAATATTAACCCCAGAATTTACCATGAAACGACTTACCTTCCAACTTTGGTATTAATGATTTGCAAAACAATAAAACCGTTGATTGAGAAAGCAACCATTTACTGTTCTTCCTGAATCCTGAATTCTTACAAAACTTTGGTTCGGCAAATACATTCATACATCTAAATCATCATCTAAAAATAAATAAAGTAGACACCTAATAAACTTTGATGTTTATTTTATTTCCCAATAATCGAGTAGAAAATCTAAGGCCAGTTACCAGCCTCTAAAAATACTCGAGAATGTTGCTAGTTCTCCGAATTTGGGTTTGTTTAAGTCATGATAAAAACGCAACGTTACAATTGCATGTCAAAAAATACGAAATTACATTGAGATCGTCAAAACATAAATACTAATAATGAAAAAATACAAGAATAATTAAAAAACGCAACGTTACAATTGCATGTCAAAAAATACGAAATTACATTGAGATCGTCAAAACATAAATACTAATAATGAAAAAATACAAGAATAATTAAAACAACAACAATTAAATATGGAATAATGGTCACTCGTCCGATGTCAATACATATGTACAATGATTAATAAATTTCAACACAATAATATACTTACATTTCCAGATCCATATTCATACACGGAGTAAATGGATTATCCAATAAAAGGTTTCTTAGCTGATGTTTAAATGCTTTGTCGGATTGTATTTTTTTAAGTTTAGCGGGTAGACGGTCATGGTACGTGGGACCGATGACACGCGGGTGTCCCCGCTTACCCGCAAGTGCCATGCAACACGGAACTTTACTGTTCTCAAACGCCCGGTTAATATACTTACAGGTTTATGCAAAACTCCATTAATTTATTTTTTAAATTGTTATAAATTTCAGTAACAGAAGTTATCACCCGACCGTACACGGTAGGCTAATTTCATGAGAACTTTCACGCATAAGCATCATGGCATCGGACTTTCGCCTGATATCATAAAGATACAAAGTTAATAGGACAAATAATATTCCGTTTCAATTCATGATTTTTAAATCAATATCTATCTTCAATAAAACTAAATCCAAGATAGAAAAATTAACGAAACTAAAACATTAAATCTAAGAATGGCCCTACCTAATGGCTTTGGTCAAGGTCACCGACGACTTTTCAATATAGAAAATAAACATCTTACTTATCTGGTTTTGTAAGATTTCAGTAGTGCCTTCAATACTGAAGATTTCAATATTCTTCTCGGCATCCTAAAGAACGTAAATTTTTCTTCATACACCCTTAGGAGATTTACGTGGCTTGTTGGCAGACGTCAGCGCGTTAGGATAGATGATAGTCATTCTGACTGGAATGTTCTCCAGCTTGTGTCCCTCAGGGAGCTGTGCTCTTTCCTCTTCTTTTTTCTATTTTCATAAATGTTATTGAAAATTCTAAATGGCACCTACAATCTATAACAGGTATAAAGGGTTACGATTCATCTCGTTTGATTCTATTTTTCTAATGCGATTCCTAAATTTATTTTCACATTAGTTCACACTAGGTCCTGCGTCATATAATTAAGTAGTATAATTAAGTATTATATTATATCATTCAAATTCAAATTAATTTCATATTAAATAAGAGGGCACGCATGACATGACCTGCCTTTAAAGTTACTTTTACTGCAGAGATAAACCACTTTTATTACGAGTTCATCGACCAATTATCATAGTCAAAAAATTTTATCGAGCTTCTTAATATAACCATTTTATCGCGTGACAAATTTTGGATAACGTCACATCCGCATCGCATCCGTCACCTTCTGACAAGTTAATAAGTACAAGAGTGACAGACGACTTATCCACCTTTGACACGCGATATAGAGGGAGCCATAGTACTTAGGCCCTCATAACGTTACAAAAAACTCATTTAGTACCAACCCTAGCAACTGCCGCGAATTGCACAATAGTAAGCGATGTTTGGTAATATCTATTTTCACTGTAAGTTAAAAATAGTTATTTGTTATACAAGGGGGGGAAAGTTGTATTTTACCTACGAGTCTTCATTTGAAACAGAGTGGGGTAGGCAGAGCTACAGAATTATCAACTCTAAATTACATAAATCTAAATCTATATTAAATCTTTATTAGATACCGTAAAATGTGCCTACTTTGCTCCCCCACGGGTAATCTTGCTCCATCGTTATATTGAGGTATTCTGTATTGTAAATCATTCTAGTGCTTTCATTCACTGCGCAGCTGGATGTATATACATCAATTATTTTTAGAAAATTTGTCATCGGCCTTGTCTTATAAGTAACATACAAAAAAGTCACTATGGAGCATAGTTACCCGTGGGGGAGCAAAGTATGCACATTTTACGGTAATAATATATTTAATATTCGATTTTAATAAATTTTACTAAAATTGTGCGACTTTAAGAAAACTGGGTAGTTAAATCTAAACCTTACACGAAGGGCCTGTTATTTGATAACTGGTTAAACTAACTAATCGTTAGAAACCGTAACTAACAGCAACTTTAAAATCTCAAGGAAATATGTCAAATTTTTTATTCCTTTTTCGAACCTTAACAATAACTATTGATCTAACAACGTTCGTCGGTGGGCTCATGAAAATTGAGTTCTTAAATTACCAGTGGTGGTAATTCTACTATAATAGCCCTCTACGCACTATCCATCTTGGAAGGACAGCAGCCCACGACCGTCAGGCCCGATGGTACTGTACGCACTATCGTGCAAAGTGTCCATCATGCCGTCACACACCACAGATTCTTACTTTGCTAATTTCGTTTCATTCAGAAATTGTGGCTCCTACACTCGCTTCAAGAAACTTATGTGTATAATAATGTTTTTTTTTATCACACAAGCTAAATTCTAAAATTCAGTTTTTGGGAAAAACAGTAGAGCAGTAGACCCACCCGAAAACAAGTAGCTCACCTGTAAAAACAGAAAATCTGGCAACACTGCGAAGAATTGACGGACGTCGACTGAAGAAACTAACATCTATAGTCAAGAAAAAACATTAAATAATATTGATGGACGTCAAGTCTACGCATTACCAAACATGCACGATACACGATTGAACTTTTGTACGTCGTCAGGGCTACGCACCATCCAGCCGCACATCGTGCGAGAAGTAGTGGGGGGCTGGTCGGACAAAAATCCGGTCGTTCGAGTTCATCAAGGTAATAATTATTATTATTGACGTCCAGCAAGCCTACTCACTATCGTTATGCATCGTACATGTTGGCCGGACTGACAACATGGATGGATAGTAGGTAGAGGACTTGAACTTTTTTTCTTTTCTCACTCCGAATGTATGGGATTCATGATATTCTCGTGTGTTGCGATAAACCACGTGGTCAACTGGCACAGGTATATTTTTACTTAAAAGGAGACTTCAGCCAAGGATGTGATATTATGTAAGGAAAAACCAAAAAAAAAACTATTTCTATTTTTTTTTTAAACTGTCACCCATACATACAGTGATAGAAGAAAAAAAAGATACAAGTAAAAAACGCATTATAAAAAAATATTATGCTATTTCATACTGTAATTTAGCCATTTGGATCACCTAACTGTCAAATAAATGTAGTGGAAATATCGGGATCGGAACGATCGGTCCTAAGGATAAGTTCCTGCTTGAGTTACCTACCGCTCCGTCACTTGGAGTTTAGTTTAATCGTACGATGCGCTATCTACGTCAAGATTACGACAAACGAGAGCTATCTTGTCGCGACTTTGTCATCATCTGAAAATACAGGGTGCTTAAAAAGAACCGGTCAAGTGCGAGTCGTACTCACGCACCGTATGTTAATATTCCGATTTTGAATTGAATCAGCGGCAGCGCAAGCCCAACTTACACTTGACCATTTTATAGTTTTTTTTTCAATGGTTTTTACTGTAATCATACCAAAGTTGACGCTTGTATGTTTTACCATTTTTACATATATACATACATACATAAACTCACGTCTTCATTCCCAGAGTGGGGTAGGCACACCTACAGAATTGACTCTTAAAACTTGTTGATAGTTCCGTAACCACATTTTGCACAATCAGGCTAAGATACGTTTACCAATGTATTAGTGATAGGTTACAAAACCATCGCCTAATCCACTACAAGCCGATACAACAATAAAAAAAATAGTTTAGTAAAAACGTTTCTTGTATGAGAAACCCCTTCACTATTTCACTTTCTTAAAAAAAACGGATTAATCCGCTGTAAAGGCTCATATTCTGAATTACGGTTTAAAAAGCTCTTTACAGTTTGGACGGACAGACAGCGTAACTATAACCAATAACCATAACAATACTAATAGGGTCGTTGGCCTCCCTAAAACAGCAGTTCTTCGCAGATTGGAAAAGTTTGTAATTAGATATTAAGTTTTTTGTTGTTACTGAGCTTTTTTTTAAAAAAAACTGTGTCCTGTGAAATAATGTGCTTATTTACAGTTTACTTTTTACTTGACAGTAATGGCGGCTGACGTCATAACTATACCATAACAGATTAACTACGATATCCGATTCCGATTTTTACCGCCTAGAATACCAGCCCAGTACTTACGAAGGAAAAACTAGAAAGCATGGAAGCCTCACCTCAGCAGGCCTAGTAGGTATGGTCGCGTGACAAAACGTGGATAAAGCATCTGTCACTCTCGTACTTATTTACGTGTCAGAAGGTGACGGATGCCTTATCCAAACGTTGTCCCGTGTTAACCTCAGCCATGTTACTAGGTCTGGGGGCCTAGTATGACTGCGTCTATATCGCGTGACAAAACGTCGATAAAGCATCCGTCACTCTCGTACTTATTTATACACGTGTCAGAATCGTGATGTTTTATTCACATTCGCGATAAATGCAGCCTAAAAGAAAACACCGACACACCGACCTACCTGTGCTCATAAATAGAGGGCGGTTGTCTTCGTGCCCTTTTACGTTGGATAAGGTCCTATAATAATGACCAATGCGACATACTGGTTATTGTATTTATTTATAAAGTAAAAGATAAGTTAACATTGGTAAAAAGCAACTAAATTAAAATAAAGCTTTTTAAAACATAACAGTTTTATCAGCTCTGTCTGACACTATAGAGATATCTGGTTTTATTTAAACCGATAACGTCAAGTAAACCGATAGACGTGACGACACTAGCATGTTTAAGATCGATCAATTTTGTTTGGGAATTCCGCAGCTATGTTAAGACCGTGACGTTACATGCTTTGCTCAGTCCTATTGCGACAAATACTCATGACAATGCTCATTTGCTCATAATAAGTAGTTCGTTTCTTTATATTGAAAATAAATCTTGTATTTGCCGTGTGGTTGCCGGGTTAGAATAGTGCCACTCCGTGTCTTCCCGTGGATGTCGTAAGAGGCGACTAAGGGAATAAAGGCTTGCAGTACTGTTAGGCGATGGGCTTGCCACCTGTCACTAATACGCTGGGAAACATCTTAGCCTACTTGTGCAAAATGTGGTTACAGAATTATCAAGAAGTTTTAAGACATGCATCAATATCATACTTTCGAACAACTCATACAAAATGTATGGGCTAACATTTTACTTCGTCCATATCCATCAACCGAAAGACATCCACTACTGCAAACTTGGACGTGGGTTTTCCCATGCTATCCATTTTTTCCATTCCTAATGATGCTGTTAATACAAGAAAGCTCCTATTACTTTGGCCAACAATGTAAGCAAAATATTATGAAAATCCTAAGGTCAGGCGGGGCTGTTCCGTTCCGACAGAGGGTTAATTCCGGTAAAGGAATAAAACGTTCTAAAACTATTGTTGATCCCTTTATAGAAATGTAGATGTTTAAACTACTGAAAAGCGCGCAAAACTAGTTTTAAAACGTAGCATTTTTTTTTATATAACACATTTACCCCTCAGACTGAACAGCCCCGCATCACGTTACGTTTTAAAAAAATCTGCATAATAAATATAGAACACGGGTAGGTATAGACATAACATTATTTCCAAACAAACAAAGATCCGACAAAACGTTTTATTAGTAACCAACGAAACGTTTTCGATCAAATGAACCACTTGAAATTCAGGAAAACCCCAAGGAAAGAAGCTTCATGAGATAACTTCAAACGAAATTGCCTATCATTTTATGATTGATATAAATCCACGTTACGGTTTAGGCTTCACAACACAACACGTTCAACTGTTGAAGAAACATTATAGTGCAAAGAAATAAGGAGAATATATTGTGCTGCAGGTTTGTACAAAATTTCATGGAATCTTTTTAATTATTATCGTCAGCCGTCAGCAGGTTACACTTTAGCTACTAACCTTCAGGTTCCGTGAATAATGTAGGGTAGAAATACCGTTATGGCCACTCGAAATTTTAACTAATATCTAAATCAAAATATTTTTATATTTTATCTTAGGTAATTATTATTAAGTTAAAATATGTATAACAATATCTTCAATCTTAACTATATATGAGAATGAATATTATTTTGATTTTACAGTATTTTCGATACTCATTTCTACCTTAGGTGGCCAAAAAGGGTACAGTGCCCACAAAAAGTACTTCTACCCTAAATGGGTAAATGTCCTTGCAATACTTTTGACTCATTCAAAATTTGAGTGAATTCTATGAGTCTCCTAGCTCGTCGGTCCACCGAGTTCAATTCGTCCAGGTGATATTTAGCAGAGCCAGAGAGGTGGAGCGGTACTCCATAGACGAACAAACTTGTGCTTGATACCTATAAGGGGAGCAATTATTCCTGTGTGAATTACCGCCGAACCTTAAAGTGGATGCCAAGTTTTTCGGCAGCGGTTTTTGCTTTGGACCCAATGGACCGGCCGAAGTTTAGGTTGAATGAAAGATCCATACATATGTGATCAGTGAAAGTCTATTCTGGAAAGTAGGAGTCCTGTCGAAACTAGTCCTTTTTCCAAGCTTTTATTTAACTTGCAATGTATGTAAGGGGTCAAATCTTGCAAGTTTAATTTTGACCCACTTCCCGATTTCCGATGAAGCTGATAATTTGCATTCACCTTTAGTTCTGATGACAATACAATAATATAGTACCATCGAGCTGCTCTGATGATAGAGACTCAGGGTTGCGATAAGGAAACCCTTAATTACACACGATGAACCCGTCGTGTTAGGGCTCGTTAGAATCGTCTTGACAAGTAGATGACGACTGTGCAAAAAAAAGTACAGTCGGCAATAAAAGCATGTCCCAAAAATGAAATTTTTGACGGAAACTTATTTGGTAATATATTGTGTTAAAAATTCAAAAACCATTTAAGGAAATGGGAATACCTTATAATTACGTTTAAATAGGCACGTACACGCGTTACTGAAAAATATGTACTAAGTAAAATAGACCATTATCAGAAACCAATTTCGTCTATAATTTTGCATTGCAATGACTTTTATTTTTATTTTTCATCCATACTAATGTTATGTCTTTATGTTATGTAACGTTATGTAAAGTAACTTTTATTGTTGGTAACGCTGTCACGGCTAAACCGCTGATGAAATTCGGTATGAAGATAGCTTGAACACCGGAAAAGGACATAGGTTAAGTAGTAAATATTTTAAGACGTTGCGCGCCTATTAATGTATTTTGATTCCTTGGAGGTCAAAGAAAAAGACAAAAACACGAATATCTTAACAAAAACGTATATTAAAACATAACAAATTTTGGATGAGTAAGCCTATACCTCGAAATGGTTTTTGAATGTCTATACATTGCAACGGCGTAAACCAAATCAAAGATTATTCCTCCAATATCCTTTAAATACTCCAAAATAATTTGCGTATCCTTTTTGTCCCCAAGTGTTAATCGGCATTTATTTTACAGTCATGTCGGGATCCGGAGATAAGCAGGGAGACAAGCCGTACCGCCCTCCTCCGTATGAGAGGCCCCACGCCCCCAGCGACGGGGGCAAGGAGCGTCCACGATGATAGAATAAACCACACCACGGTCACTTCTAACGGACTATTCTTATCCGTTACCACACCACACACTTTTGCCTTTTTGAACTTTATTCATCAGTAATAAGACAGCTGTCAGTAGTGGAACTGGCGGTGGAACACCTTATGCGGCGTCTGTCCGGATCGTTACCATCTTCTCCTTTACGACCCACCGCTACGTAGCAGTGCTAGCATTGGTGTTTTGATGTGGAGATAAAACATCTCTTGAAATTACTAGCAAAGAGGCATTCCATAGTTATCAGGGTTGGCATGGCAACGCATTTGAATTATAAGCATTGCAGGCTTGAGATTGTCGTATCCATACCATACCATCAGGTGGTATGTATGCTCGTTTGCCTTCTTCATGTCACAATAAAAAAAGCAAAAGTGTGTTTAAGTTGGTAACAGATGCAAATAGCCCCTATTAACCTTGACGGTGTATCTAGTTTGCTAGTAGAGATACACAGTTGTGACAGTGCGTAATAAAATTCACTATGTAACATTTCATTATTAATTATTATATTTGTAAGCTAAGAATCTCTGAATAAACGGTCTTAATATCCTCGTCCTGATTTAACAACATTATTTAGTCTTTATACGATGTGGCTGCAAGAAATCCATATGCGAAAGTTAAAGACGGTAAATATCTGAAAATGTATACAGGCGAACGCAACACCGCTTACGTCAATTCTATACATTATTATTTATTGTACCGTCTCTAGTGTTTGCAAAAAGTAACTGGCTAGCCCTAACTCCTGAAACAATAAAGAAAACTGAAAATGTAACAATATTTATACACACTGCTTCCTCAGCCATTTCGAGTCCCACTACTGCTGGGCAGATGCCTTATTCATCTTCCTCCACTCCTCCCTGTCATGTAAACATTTCCGCTAATCTTTCTGGAACGAATACTATGCTAATATAAGCGCAGAGGAAGGATTCCTCTTCGCCGATGGCTGTCTATAGTTCATTTATTTTAGCATGATACAGAACAAAATAAAGATATTTTATTGGGCACGTTACACGCAACATAATAATTATACAAAAATATTGCTCCGAAACGTCTTTTTTGACTGCTATTATTTGACAGTAAATATTAATGAACGTTATAATCTATTGCAGTAGTACAGTCAACAGCAAAAGAAACTGATGAAATAGGGTCTCAAAATAGTATATACAATAAATTAAGTCAGATGTCTCAGATTATTGTAGTTTAGCATAAGTAAATTAGCTCGTAATGTGTCATAGGTAAGTGACATGCCATTTAAACAGTTAAAGTCATTACTGAGTGATTCAAATTAAACTGATTCTCTAAAATAGCAATACTCAGTAATACTACCAAACTATCACATGTAAGTGAATATGAATGTTTGGGCCTTCATGTCTTCTCAAGACCACCTCGGAATACAAGTCAGACGTTCGGTTAATGTCGGTTATACTCGTAAGACAAACACGCGAAACAACTATAACACCTCTCATTTCCGTCAAGGGTTGAAATGAGTTCCTACTACTTCGCTTTGTTTTTTTTGCAACATTTAAAATAAATCCTTTTTAACTGCCGTGATTACCCTAGTTTTCGTTTGGAGATTTTGTCATTTTGATTTTATCTTGTTGGACACTTGACACTCAGGTAAAAAAAGTAATTATTCTTTATTGAAATTGTCTGTAAAGAGACAGTTATGGCATCGTTTATGATCATTTTCTTTTGACTAATTAAATATTCAGTTGAAAATGACACTTTGTTATAATCTGTTTTATCTGGGGCGTCATGCTTGAACATGTTTTGAAATGTTAATTTTGATCACTTACTTAGCAGGGGTTACAAACCTGTGTTAATAAAATAACGAAACGTCTGAGCATATAACTCGACTAAATCAAATACTATCCTGTCACCTGTCAAATATAGCGAACCTAGTGAATTTTAAATTTGCATTTTTTGACAGATTGAACGTCACTTCCTTCGCCCTTATGTGATATGTCCCATGTTATGTTATGTAATTTTCTCTCGAGTTCGAGAGCGTGAGCTTTGATATTGTTCCATAGTTGTTTTTGTTGTGAGTTGTTTGTTGTTAATTTCCTTGTTAAAGTTGGCAGCTGCTCGTTTAGTCTACATCTTTAATCTCTACCCTACTACCGCACTCTTTAGCGGAGAAACGATGACACTTCATCCGGAACAGTCAGTCTTAAATTAGGTAAATCAATTAAGTATAACAGTTAGAAACCAATATATACATCGCATGCTTAGTAATAAACGGGCTTAACTCAAAAATCGTGAATTGTGGTAAATCGAGTTTAAAGTTTCGTAATTGGCACTTTTTGTTTCCATTGAATTATTTGGTATCATGCCATCTCTTTTTAATACGCGATTTTGGCTGGTTTAAGAAAGAGAGCCGAAAGTGCTGTCAGTTATAAGCCGTTTTAATACAATAACTAATTTAATGCCAATTTTGAGTTAGGCCCGTTTATTACTAAGCATACGACATATTCAAATAGTTTTATAGTATTTTTTTTATATAATATCGAGACCCAATGTTTTGTCCAACACAAAAACATTAATGACACATGCACAGATACAATATATTGAGTGCATAGATTCTTATTGATTCTGCCAGCGAGTATTTAGAGTTGACGACTACTGGTTCTTTCTTTTTTTTTTCTCAAAATAAATGAACTATAGAAAGAAAAGAAAGAAAGAAAGAAAATCATTTATAGTCTATAGTGGATGCCATGAGTACGGCCATTCTCACGATTGGGTGTTCTCCGCCTAATTACCAAAGCCATTTTTTTTCCGTTTATTTGACTAGATAACATAAGAATATGAACAACAGGAAGCTAAATAATCAATATGTCGAAATGGCATCAAAATATACAAAGAAGTTTTCGAGTTATAGAGATTCAAATATTTAATATGAACGGTAATTAGTTTTTTTTGTTTGAGATGGATATGGTAATTAGAAAATACATTTGACTAAAGAAAGTATTATGTAATAATTTTTAAATCAACAACTAATTACATGTTTTTTTTTCTAAATGATTTCTATCGATTTTTATTAATATTTATGAACATATACCTAGTTAAAATTAACTTTTGATGGCAAAAATGGTAATACACAATGACACACATGCTTATATAGAAAAATAAATACTTAAATAAATAGAAAACATCCAAGACTCAAGACCAATAAAATGAATGAATGAATAAATTATAAATATCAAGGGACAAACAAATATTAGCTCACATTACCCACTCGGCTGATAATTTAGTTTTTTTTTTTTTTAATCACCCATCCAAGACAAACTAGGATGTATACATGTGTTGTTAGAAAGAAATGTTACATTATTCTTGACGTGTGGTTTTGCCAATCAGGAGTTTACGGGACTAACAATGAGAGAATTTGAAAAGGCATACGGTGACTCGCCATTAACTACATAACTTCAATAATCTGGCCAAACGTAATAATTATTTATACATTTAAATATGTTTTGCCTGCAGGCAAGCCGCAAGTGTCTTAATGAAAGGGCCTATTTTCTTCTTGTTTTAATTGTCAAATAAATTGATTAAATATAATATAATATATTTAAATTGATAATGAAAATGGTTTCTATACCATATCGTGTTTTTTTTGCACTATATTTTGCAACATTGATTGTATTATTGAAACTCTTTCAATACATTTCATACTACGGTGATTAGTAAATCTAAGGTAATTAGCACTACGGTACTTAGAATAATTCACATTTTCCTAAAAATAACGAAAACTTGAAGTTGTAAAAATACTGCTAAATTGTTGTACACAGAGGCAATTTCCCTTTAAAACCAAATTTAAAACACGGGGTACGGGAATTAGAAAATTTGTAAACCAAAGTTACGGTACTTAGACACTTACTTGCACTGTGGGAAAATACGACAAATCTGATACGTTCACATAGTTTGAGTACCGAGGCACAACCCTCAGGGCCCTATCTAATAAACGTTACAATCCGACAAATTTGTAAAATAGTGACATATTTGTAGAATTGTATGGTAAAAGCCTGTTTAATAAAACTACAAAATTGTAAAAGTAGCACTGCTAAATATTTGTAAATTGTAACGCGTTCATACTCTGTTTAATAAAACTTTAAAATTGTAAAAAATGCCTGTAGTTTTCGATTACATTTTTGTTTTACAAATAAGTCATGGTAAGATACAATTCACACATAAGTGTAATGTTTTTTATTGAAGAATAATTAAACTTAGGTAGAACATAATTAAGTCGCTGTGTAACCTATTTTATTACTATCATTCAACGTTCTTTACAAAATGGACTAGACCGTCTAGAACAACAAAATTACAATTTTAACGCTCATATATGAAAATAAACATGTGTTATTTTGTAAATTTAGGAAAGAAATAAAGGAACAATTAAGAGCTTTGGACATTACCGGGATTCGGACCCAGGACCGCTGGTTTCGTTGGCAGGGTTACTACCAACAACAGTATTTTTTTATCAGGCGATATAAATTAACAGTTCATGAGTCGTTCTTTACGTAAAAGTTACCAGAAAATGTAGTCATTATAAACCGCTATTATTGGAATGAACCACAAACGAACCACCATGAACTTATTGTCATCAACTCATCAGTTTACTTCACCGAATAAAAAGTAAGACTTTAGACTAACCGTTTCGTAAAATTATTATTTCAGTAAATGCGATGCTTATACTCGAAAATCTAATTAGATTCCAAAATCTGACAGTTCCCATCTTGATTATTTCTTTATTAAAATATTATTTCATAAACATATCAATGAGAACTCGTGTAACCAGTAATATTAGGGTCAGTTTAATTGATAAAAATACCTACACTTAAACCAAAATGCAGTAATCACAGCGAATGTGCGTCGGTTGAGGTTAGGATTTTGGAATCTAATTACAGTTTCGAGTATACTTTATGTACAGTCCCCTTACATATACCGTGCGGATCTGCTATTATAAAATAAAAAATAAAATCATTTATTCTGTAAGTAGGCCCTGTAGGCACTTTTACAAGTCTGAATCTACCATCTACCAGCGCTTCAAGAGACCATTGTTGAGAAGAAGCACCGCAAGAAACTCAACAGTAAGCCATTTTTTTAAATAAAGAACTTATTACAATACTAAACATAAGCTATCTAATTTAAATGTCACAGGGATGTACAGGTCCCAGTAGTAATAATAATTAAATTAATAAAAATGTCAGGTTAAAATAATAATACAATTCCGATGATGTAAAGAGTCTCCAAATGTCAAATTAAAATTAAATATAGGTAAGTAGGTAATTAAACAAAAAAACAAAACAACAAACACAAACAAGGGAGATGTAGAAAGTCTCCACGGTCAATTTTGGAGATGTAAAGAGTCTCCAGATGTCAAATTAAAATAATAAGCATACAAGGAGATGTATATAGTCTCCACGGTCATTAATAATTGTAATACAAATAATTCATTATATGGTGTTGTGACCCACAGGGCCACAGCCCATCCAATATAAAGCGCACAAAATTTGTTCAGTAGGTGTAAGAGATGCGTTCCTGTTGGTTTTGTGTTCAAGCTCGTTGCCTATTTTGTTTACCAAGTATTCAATGGTATTCTTCCTTACCCTAAACTAAACTTCTCATTAAATGTAGTAAGTCAAATTAAACGTGTTTTTTTTTATATTCGCCTCAGTCGCACAATTATTGGCGAATATTGTTCGTCACTGCTCTCACTAGATGATGACGTTAACACCATTGCTCAAAAAGTATTATTTTAACAACAAGTAAAAATCACCAACGGGTTTTACACAGAGTGCGCTCGCCTGTAAGAATTATATTACAATTCTACAATATTGTAAACTTGTAACTATACCAGAAAGGTTTAGATACTTTACTAAATGTAAACAAACCAAACCACGTGACTCTGTTAAACAGCCAATCACAACTATTTTGTCGAGCTTCGACGTGTCAGTGCTCTGCTGCTATTGGCTGACGAACTAAATCACGTGGCTTTTTTGTTTACATTTAGTTAAGTACCTAAACCTTTCTGGTATACAATACTGCGTTTAATAAACCACTTTTTCTGACAAATTTGTAAATTAATGCCTGTCAAGCAAAAACCTTTATTGAACATGATTATGTAAAATTGTAGCTACAATTCTACAATTTTGTATTTTTTTTACAATAACAAATTTGTAATTTGTAATTTATATTGAAAAGAAATATGTAGAATTGTAAAAAGTGAATTGTAATTACAAATTGTAAATTGTAACTTTTATTAGATAGGGCCCAGCTCGCAACTCATGCAATTTGAATGAAATAATATTATGTTATTTGGCGTTGAGCACTTCGAAAACCAACGGCTATGGTAATTATATGTTCGGGCCGGACAGACGGTTTTATAATAACATATTTTTAAGGAATGGTCCTAGTGAATTAAAAATAATTCTGGTTAAGGTGGAGTCTTGTAATTGCAACTATCAGGTAATTGCAACTGACTTAAATAACTCCCTGTAGCATCACTGCTTTGAACAACAATAAGGTTGATATTGCATTTCTTAGTATAGAAGAACAATATCACGCCTGTCTTTGTTAAAAACAGTGATCATAGAGGAAGTTATTCAAATTAGTTGCAATAACCAGACAGTTGCAATTACAAGACTCCACCTTATACAGACACTATTAGCCTACCAAGATTTAAAATGGCACACGTAGAAGCCGTTCCTACCTACTTGAAATTAGAAAAAAATTTGAAGACCAAGGTAGCGTGCGGACAGGCTACGGTAATTGGAGAATGAGGTTTTGAAAAATAAATTAAATATGATAACTAAATAACAGGGCTAATATATTTCTTATACCGTATAGATAAAACCGTAATCTATGTAAGAAAAATATATGCTGTTATTTCTGACCATGTTTAGGGATAAATATCGGGCCGGACACGCAAAAATTCACTATTCTGAGAATGGCCGAGTAGCCGTTTTGGTACTCGTTATACCTACGATAAATTTTCTTTGCACGTTTGCACTTTCTGACCACTGAGTAAGTAACCAATGACTAGATGTTACCTGCCTCGAAATAAGAAAAAGGGACAACCTTGTCTTTATCATCATTATATTAGCCGATTGACGTCTGCTGCACGTAGTCCGCGACGCTTTTTATACCCGGTACCTAGGTTTTCTTTATGCGAATTCAAACAGAAATCTAACTACTTAGGTAGGTACATAAATTGGGCATGTGTTTTAACGTAAAGCGTGGTAAAGCAATAAATGATAACCAATTAGTTAAAGTGCGAGTAACTAATAGGTATGTTTATTTATGTATCACTCCGAGGATCACAGACGTAGTATGTACGTCCGCACTGTAGCTGTCGTAGCATTATAAGTGTCCGAAGTTCCAAACCATAAGCATGTTGCAGAGTCACGTCGATAAAAAGTTGTGTTAAGTATAAAACGCAATTAACTTCTCGTTAGGCGGATCTTAGTTCTAAAAGTACCTATGTTCAAATTTAGAAGCCAAGCGAGCGTAATTTCGCCTCGTCCCGTGCGTGTGCTAGCAATCGTGAACCATCGCTACAGCGAATCTTTAAAGCAGCTGGTTGTTTTTGGAGGTTATAGGAGGGGTTCACTACAAGGACGCGCCCGCGCTGACGTGATCCGCCGCCAGTCGTTGCGAAATTGTAACGCGGAGCGCACGCGCCGCTCTGACGCCGCCGGTCGTTTATGTTTTTCGAGCCGTTTATGTATGCTATATTATAATCTTGTTTATGTGTTCGATCATTGTAGAGTTCTCTAGTTTACGTGTTCGAACCTGGAGCGCACGCCGTACCACGTTGTTGTTGTTTGTCTACCTACGTTATCCGATTCTCTCGTGTTTACTCCTGTACTTTTTAGATATCAAAATTGTTATTTTCAGTAGTGGTTTAAACTGTTTATCCTAAAGACATCAGCTCAGTGGTGAGCCGCTTGAAAAGACTTAGATACTGTAATAAGGTACAACTTACGAGAATAATGGCAGACAAAATTGAACACAATGGCGCCGAAAAAAATGGCGAAACGACCACATTACCATCAGATGTTTTTAAAGTTCAAGCGCGCATGCCACCGTTTTGGCCCGACGAGCCAGAAATATGGTTTTCGCAGCTCGAGGGTCAATTCGCCATTGCCGGTATCACTAACGACACCATGAAATTTTATTATGTAACTAGCCAATTGGATCGGCAATTTTTAAAAAGAGTTGAAGACGTAATTATATGCCCGCCGGCAAAATACAAGTACATAAAGCTAAAAAGTGAACTGATTAAGCGTCTTAGCGACTTTAATGAGAAAAAAGCTCATCAGATCATTATGCATGAAGAACAAGGCGACCGAAAACCATCCCACCTTCTACGGCACCTTCAAAGCCTTCAAAGCGGCGATAAAGGGACCGAAGAGTTTCTCCGTACGATCTGGACCAGAAGTCTGCCTGAGCACATACAAACGGTAGTCGCTGCACAACCCACAGCGTCATTGGATGTCCTGGCTGACCTCGCGGATAAGATACATGACATCGTCCAGCCTGCGGCTAATGTTTCTGCTGTATGCAAAGAAACTGGGTCCACCTTAGATAGCATGGCTAAGGAAATAGCCGAACTTAGAAAGCAAGTTGAGACGCTGACAATGCAGGAAAACCGCAAATTAGGCTCCAGCCCCCGCAACCAGTCCACACCACACGGACAGACTTCTGAACTCGGCGGACAAACGGGCGCGGTGCTCCATTTTAACCTAAACACAGGTTAATCTTTTATAATTTATCTTAAGGCTGGGGCATCGCTTCTTATCGTCAGAGGCAGTGCACCGACATTCTATGCCAAATACTCACTAGGCTTTCCCGATCACTCTAACGAGTAATCGTTAACGCGAACGCTTCTACAGTGGCAGTTTGCCTGTTATTGTATTGTATCGGCGTAGATTTCGATAATCGTTAATTCCTCGGGGTTTTATAACTTCCGGGAATAAATGTAGCCTATGTGTTAATACAGGATAATAAGCTATCTTCATTCCAAATTTCATTCAAATCTCTCCAGCCATTCTCATCTCTCTCTCTCTCATCATTACACACACACATACTGTCGCATTTAACATAGCTGTGCCCGCGACTTCGTCCGCGTGGAAATCGCAAATCGCAACAACATTTGTGCCTAAAACATCCCGCTTGGTTTCTTTAAATACCTCTCGGTGCATCATCAGAGTTTGCAATCTATTCGATAAAGCGTTTTTTACAACCACTCGTATGCGCCTAAAGACGGAGAGTTAATGGCAGGGCTTCAAACGTTATTTGAAATAACGTTTTTTAAACGTTTCGAACGGTTCTTTATACAACATTTTGTTTGGAGCGAAAACACAACGGGAACATTTTTAAAACCGGTTTAATTCATATGAAGGGCCGCGTGCGGCGACAAGCATGAAATTATTCGTAATATGCGTTCGTTCACCAGGAAAAAAAAACGGTAAAAAAAGTTTCATAAGTAAAAAACGATTGAAATATTGATCCTGATCAAAAACGTTTTCCATAACGTTTCGTTCGAACGAAATCGAAACAAATCGTTTCTTAGGTAAGTATTAAAGACGAAACCGTTTCGAAAAATATACCGTTATCCGAGCCCTGGTTAATGGTTCTTCATTTACTATTGTTTCTTAGCATTCCGTAGCCAAAAGCCAAAATGGCAAAAAAGGAGCCCTAAACTTCCATCACGATATTTGCGACCCTTGGTGTCAAATCGAAACTCAATCACTTTTAAACAGTACAGTCGATATGCTTATGAAATCTTAGCAATTCCAACCAATAGATTTTCACTCCTAATTATTGTTTGAACTGACATTTTAGAGTTAAATAACCAGCCAATTTTCTTTTTATTACTGTTTATCTTTATACTGCTACACTAATAAAATAAACCAACCGCCGAAAAATAAAATGACTGCCCGTTTTTTTCCAACTGATCATAATAACCGTCTTGAAAATGGCGGAAAAAATATTGAAATCTGCGTATGTCAACGCGCTGTCAACTTCAATCTGACACCGCTGCTTTTGACATAGACTAACAAAACAGAATGTACAAAGCCTATCCCATGTTGTGATGGTGGGTGGTTAAAGCCAAAGGAGAAATAAAATAAGTAATTAAACAATTTTGACAAATAATTACAAATATAGAATACCTAGCATTTAATGTTACTAACAATTTATGGAACTTTATGATGCTGAAATAAATTCATGAATGAACTAAATATTACGTTATTACTTAAAAAATCAGTAGTACGTACTGCATAACCTAACCCTAATAACTTATTAGGGTTAGGTTATGCAGTACGTACTACTGATTTTTTAAGTACTACTGTCGAAATATTTTTTTTATTTCAAAACCTGATTGATTAGCAACTAACACCCAAAAAAATTGGTATTTGTGACAAAATTATGTTATAGATGGTGAAATTATAACGTTTCTCTTTTTACTATAATGCTGTGGATCCATAAGGAGAGAATTAGTAAGTAATGAACAAAATTGGGGTCTCCTTTGTTTGGTAAAATGTTTTTTTTTGGATTATTGTATAATATGGCATAATTAATTTAAGCATAAGTACGCATATGGTATAGTATTGTTTCACAGAAATCATTAGGTACGTATTAAAATTGTTGGTTGAATAATCTTAATTCATAAAATTCATGTGTCGCAGCATAAGCATGAAAATAAGGCAGCGGCAATGTATCTATCTATATAATAATGTAAGTACATCTATTGATGCCTAGTACCCATAGTACAAGCCTAGAGCTTAGTTTCGGGCTAGGTCAATTTGTGTGAGATTGTAACCTGAAAAAAAAAAGTGTGTAAGTTAAAACAAGGTTCATTACGTTCCTATTGTAGGTATTCAAATTCAGCTAGTCCTATAGTTCATTTATTTTAGGATGAGAAACCACAATAACATTATATTGCGATTTGCGTTTGGTCAACTTTTTATTACCTAGCAAATAGTACAGTGCAGTACTCTGGGAGCCGCAAAATAAAATTGTTTTAATGTCACTTGATTTGCGTGTCGTCAATTGTTACTCTAGTACAAATTGTAAAGAGATTACAGTTCACGAGCCGCAATATAATGTTGTTGTGGTTTCTCATTCTAAATTAAATGAAGTATAGGCTTTTACTACGGCTACCTACTTGATAACGATTGACATACTTATATAGAACAATACATAGAAAACCACATGTTAAGAAACAAAATACTCGCACTAATAACACAAATTTTTGCTTTTTCCGGTAATCGAAACTGGGACCTCTACCTCCGTGGGCAATGTGGGCATGGTCACTAACTAAGCTAACCGAGTCGTAACTTAAGTCGTAAGTCGAATTAAAATTTCTCCCTTTCACTCTTAGTGGAAAATTGCAATATATAAGTACTGAAATATACTTGAAAGTCCCATAAGGGGTCCTGAAAACACCTGAAAACAGGTTTTCATGTTATGCTATGTCGTAATCTGAGAAATTTGAAGCGTAAAAATTGGGGAAAATGTTTTAACGTAATTTGACAAAATGGCAATGGAGAAATGTTTTACAGTGTCAAATAATACTTAAGAATAAACTGATTGGTATTTTCCCGTGTGGTTGCCGGGTTAGAATAGTGCCACTCCATGTCATCCCGTGGATGTCGTAAGAGGCGACTAAGGGAATAAAGGCTTGTAGTACTATTAGGCGATGGGCTTGCAACCTGTCACTAATACGCTGGTAAACATCTTAGCCTATTTGTACAGAATGTGGTTACAGAATTATCAACAAGTTTTTAAAGTTGTAGGTAATACTGTAGCTCTGCCTACCCCACTCTGGGAATGAAGGCGTGAAGGCATATATATGTGTGTGTGATTGGTATTTTATTCTAATTCCAGATCCGAGGGGGGGGCTCCAACTGAACCAACAGCCGGGCTACCCCTACGGTTTACCCCACGGCCTCCCTGCGCCGGCGCCGGGCGCATACCCCTACGTGCCAGCGCCTATGATGATGCATGCAGGCATGCCTGTGTACCCGCCCGCGCCACAGCCGCCGCCGCCCTACGTGCCGCTGCTAACGCCTGCCTCTATGACTATGAGCTATGGTATGATACAGCTAATTTTCTCAAGCTTTGAGTTTTTATAGATGTGTAAGCACTTACACATGATGATATTGCTGTACCCTTGCTATATCGACAGTATTTATTTATTTATTACCAACAGCATACATATCCATCATTCACAATATGATATTTCCTGACCACATTATTCATTATATGTAGGTAAGCCTATTACAGGGATGTACAGCATTCACATTTTAAAGTGCGCGGTTCACATAGTTAGGTACTATTATAATTATTAAATATGGGGAATGATATAATGTTACTAAAAGCAAAATTTTATGCTAAGAATAAATTAATTTCTAATTGACTTCAGCAATTTATGTTTGAATGTGTTTAAGTTATCACTAAAGATATCTATCATTTTTGAATTTAAATCATTGTATGTGGAGACAAATCGCGATAAAGGTCAATTGCGGCCTAAATTGGTTCTACAAATGAGAATGAAATATTTTACTTATAGGTTTTCTAGGCAAATGGTACGGTACGGTACCTAGTATTCTCATTTTATCTACAGGCATTCGCTGCTTCAAAATTGAGTTTTCCTATCCAAGCAATCCTATGTTATGAAAGCGAAAGATATCTATCCTGAAAAATAAATTGCGTTTAATATTCGCTAAAACAGCTACGTTAGCTAAACTAAATATTATATGCCGATGATAATTGCATGCATTTGCTACCATTGCATTAATCTACCTTGAAGTTATATGTTGAATTTCATTGAATGGCTACAGATCCAGTAGAATGGGTGCCGACGTCACGCGCCACAGCTTCGACCTGGGCACTCCGAGCGCTGGTGGCCGGAAAGGAGGGGTCGGAGGGTAGCCCACTTTGGGTCATCCGAGCCTACCACGGTGGCGAGTTCATGCCGGGCAAACTGGCCATCAAGCGCCAGGCGGCGTACGTGCCGTATGATGGAGACGAGGTGCCGGTATATAAGTTTGAGGTGCGTCCCTTCGTACTAGCTCGCGACTCTTTTTAAGCCGTTGTTGATCGCTATTCCCTGGGAACTGTTCGATTTGATGGGATAAAAAGCCTGTGTCCGTCCGTCTCGAGCTATAAACTAACCCCCTTTTTCATAAACGCACAGTAAACCTATTTTGTCATAGTTTTATTTGTCCCTTTTATCAAATTCAAATATCATGATGAATGAAAAGGTCAAAACATATTGTAGGACACTTAAACTATCGTGTGTTTATGATAAAAGTGTATGTTTGTTTGTGTGTAATTTTGTGTATATTTTTGGCGATTCCAATGCAATCTCTTGTACTTTTGACATAACAAGCAATGTATACTGTTACTTAATTTGGAAAATAAATATAATTAATTAAATCATTCATTCATTCATTTATCTTTACTACAGAAACGGTACCAACGAACAAATGTTTTTTTTGGTGGTATTTCTGTTCGTTAGCGGTAGTGGTGAGGTGGCGATGCCGATTTTTTTTTAATTCCTTTGCATGGCCCTCATGGTTAGTACCGTAATTCGTCGGAATTCGGGACGTGGTAAAAAGCAAATATTGCCCTTATCCAACTAAAACAGTTGTTTTTATTGGTGATGCGCTGGATGCTATCACATATTGTTTTCATACCCACCAGGATGATAATTACAAGCATTCTATCTTACAATTAGTCCTCAGGGTTGGCAACGCATCTAGAGTCTTAGTATTACAGAATTAAATAATCTTCTAATATATAAAATTTCCATGTCACAATGTTAGTTACCGTACTCCTCCGAAATGGCTTGACCGATTCTTATGAAATTTTATATGCATATTCAGTAGATCTGAGAATCGGCTACTGTCTTTTTTTTTATACGGCAAAACAACGTTTGCCGGGTCAGCTAGTAAATAAATAAATATCAGGGGACAATGTCACACCGATTGACCTAGTCCCAAACTAAGCTCTAGGCTTGTACTATGGGTACTAGACAACGATATAAATACTTAAATAGAGAAATGAATACTTAAATACATAGAAAACATCCATGACTCAGGAACAAATATTTGCGCTCATCACACAAATATCTGCACTTACCGGGATTTGAACCCAGAACCGCTAGCTTCATAGGCAGGGTCACTACCAACTAGGCCAGCGCGTCGTTGTTGTCGTCGTAAGATTGTAATCTTAGGAATTCAAATATCTACGGGTCTCAGATCAGTGATCACTAACCATCAGGAGGCCTGTGTAGTGTACTCTATTGGCTTTCTCCTTATCATACAAATAACTAACAATGTTAACTCTTGTCCACAGCTTTTATGCGTCCCTGAACACCTGGTCAAATGGGTTCCTGCCAAAAACGGTGCTGTGCCCTCGAACGCGATCAAAGCTGGAAATTCCCGCTTTGCTGAGCCACTCTACGTGTGCCGAGCGAAACACTTGAATTTTGTCACTCCTGGAAAGGTGAGCTTTTTTACAGTCAACAAATTATCTTCGTGTATAGTCTTTACTATTTCTACTGAGCTGATCTTCTACACAAAGGCCATTGTTTGTAAACAATACCATTGTCTTTCTTTGTGTCCGTAACCGCAAGCCGATTACATACAAAAAAGTTAGAACTACATTGAATGTACATTGAATTATCAACCCTACCCTCTTAGTCAGTAGGTTTAAAATGTAAAGTGTCAGGATACAGATATAAGTCTTGTGTAGATGATAGTATTGTGTAGAGAATAAGCACAGTTCAAATAATAAAGACTTATATCTGTATCCTGCCACTTTACATTTTAAACCTACTGACTAAGAGGGTAGGGTTGATAATTCAATGTACAATCGAACCAACTGAATCATGACCCACCATAAGCTTATTTTGCTAAACCCCTTAAATGCAAGTAGGTCGAAATTCGCTTGAAGATTTATTTCCTTGGCAACGAACTTGTTATCATTTGATTAGACACTGACATTTACTGAGTGCACTGTTAAATAAATCGGACAATATCGACTAAGCTCGTATATGAAAAAGAAGAGATGATGTTACTGTCTTTATCTGTATTACGTAGGTACGAGGGTGCATTGAAAAGTTCTGAGCCTAAGGTTGAATATAATAAAAAAAAACAAATAAATACTGGCACGTCAAAGTGCCATATTTAGTCGCCATTATGCACTATCTTTTGTTTTTTTCCTGTCACAATTTTGCATTTTATGCTGGAACTGCTACATAAGGTCACTGATTTTTCAAGTAATGGATAAAATTGAGCACCGTTCTGTCATAAAATGTTTGCAAAAGAAGGGGTTAACACCAAAACAAATATTTGAAGATATGAATCAAACATAAGGGCAATCTGCTCCATCGTATGCTACCATAAAAAGATGGGTAGCTGGTTTCAAACGTGGCCGGGAGACTGTTCAAGACGAGCCTAGGAGTGGGCGGCCGTTGACGGCTACTACGGACGAAAATGTCAATAATATATTAGATGCGATAATGAAGGATAGGCGATTGAAGGTTGTGGAGATAGCGGAAGCAATGGGTATTTCTTATGAGCGGGCACAGAACATCATACCGATGTTCTTGGATTTTCTAAGGTGTCAACCAGGTGGGTGCCTAGACTGCTTTCAGTCGAGAACAAACGAGTACGTGTTACAATTTCCCAAGATTGTTTATGTATGTTTCAACGTGACTCCGACGATTTTTTCAATCGTTTTATAACTATGGACGAGACATGGGTCCACCACAGTACACCAGAATCGAAAGAACAATCCAGGCAATGGAAAAGACCAGGTTCACCACCACCCAAAAAAGTCAAGGTCATTTTGTCAGCTAATAAGGTAATGGCCTCAGTTTTCTGGGATTGCAGGGGGGTTATCATGAATATCATGATAGACTATCTCGAAAAGGGCAAAGCAATAAATTCGGACTACTATTGTGCTCTTTTACGTCGTCTGCGTGAGGAAATTAAAATAAAGAGACCTGGAATGCTGTCGAAAAAAGTACTGTTTCACCAAGACAACGCTCGCGTTCACACTTCGGCGAAATCAATGGCACAAATATATGATTGTGGATTTGTAGTGCTGCCGCATGACCCTTACTCGCCGGATCTAGCTCCTCCCGATTATCATCTCTTCCCAAACCTCAAAAAACACTTGGGAGGACAAATATTTTCGACAAATATGGAGGTACAAGAAGCAGTAGACTCATATTTTAACGACCTCAGCGTTTTTTTTTTTTTTGATGGGATAATGAAGTCGGAGGCGAGGTGGACTAAGTGCATTGACCTTCATGGAGAATATGTCGAAAAATAAAATTGTTATAAAAAGTGAGCCCGTTACTTTTTTTTACCAGGCTCAGAACTTTTCAATCCACCCTCGTAAGTATAGGAAGTTTTCTACGAACGTAATGGTGCCACTTCACTTGGCCGTATTAAAGGACAATGGGCAAATTTGTATGGGCACTGTCCCCACCCACCAACAGAAAAGAAACATATCTCATTTAATAGATCTCGGCAACTTGATGATTTTTTATTATGACGACGATCGCCCTATGTATGGGGTTTTCTTGGAAAACCGTGTTTTGTTTTTATATATTTTTTGGTCATTTAGTTGACAGGTACAGGAAAAAAGTTACACAAACATTTTTAACTAGCAATAATACTTCATATACATGTATTTATGACAGAAATCTTTAGTTTTGTTCGACAGTTTTAACTAAAGATAATAATAACATGAAGTTACGTATAGACTCTTTAAAAGAAATCAGTATAAATGTGTAGTTCTCGGCTCGTTCGATATTCGTTTTTTTTCGGGCGGTAGTCAAATGTTTTATGGGATGTCGATGTCACTTCTAAGTTCGCAAGACAGAGGACATGCATCTCAATTGTAGTCTGTCTCTGCGTTATCGTTATTAGACTTACTTACCAGTTTATCATACGATTTCTGTGACCTGATGACCTCTGCTTGCATACTGGACCTTTCGATTGTTTTTCTTTTTACCCTGGTATATTTATTAGTATTGGAGTAATAGATGAGTTTTAAGTTAACACCGTGATATATATGTATATAATAATTAGTTGAGTAGTATTAGGCAATGTATGTAGATGTAAACAAATATATAGCTATATAAGCGAATTTTTGTGTTCTTTCTTTTTAAGAAACCTATTTGTTTATTATTGCTAGTAAAAAATGTTTGTGTAACTTTTTTCCGGTAACTGTCAACTAAATGACCAAAAATATATTTAAAAATAAAACATGGTTTTCCAAGAAAACCCCATACATAGGACGATCGTCGTCATAGTAAAAAATCATCAGGTTGCCAAGATCTATCAAATGAGATACGTTTCGTTTCTGTTGGTGGGTGGGGACATTTTGCCCATTGTCCTTTGCTCAACTATTAGTCGCATTTATTTCTCTAGAATATAAAATCAAAAATAATGCAGTCATGTTTGGGCAAATACGGCCAAGTGAAGTGCCAGCATAAACTTTAGATTAATTCATTAACAGGTTTCAATCACGTCATTCCTATAAGTATTTTAAGGACAGAAACATGCCATTGTTAATCTTTCAAGCTATACCTATAAGTAAAAAGAGTAATAAAATTTGTGAAATGAAAAAAAACTTCATTTAATCTTTAACAGAACTAATTTAAATTATAAGATTCAGTATCTAAAACCTAGTGTGTGCACCATGGTTATCGATAACGGCTTGTAATCGGTCACGCATTGACCCTATTAGACGACTGCAAATGTCGCTGTCTCTCAAGTAATCCCAAATCTCGTTACAATGTTGCTCAATTGCTTCCTTTGTTCTCTCGTTTCTGTTATCCCACATTTGGACCATCAAACCCCACAAATTTTCTATTGGGTTGAGGTCAGCGGATTTACTCGGCCATGGAATCAGAGTAACTTCATCATTATGCAGATCAAACCAATTTGAGACTACTCTGGCAGTATGCACTCGACAGTTGTCATGAACGTAGGAAAATACTGGCACATCTTCACGCGGGTAAACTGTTCGCACTGTCGGTAACATAGATTCTTCTAATAGATCGACATACTTCATTGCGTTTTGCCGAGAAGAAATATGGACAAGCTCACCTACTCCTCCGATACCCATCCACGCCCACATATTCGCTGAAATTCGACCGAATAACTGATTAGGCACGACGTGATCTTCTGTGTACCGCGTGTTATCGTAACGCCACAAAGTTAAGCGACCGTGTTGAGAAGATCGAAATGTTTTTTCGTCTGTAAATATAGTGTTAGTCCAGTCGTAGTCTAATTAAGCGTTTGCAAAATTCCTTCTCGCTGTTTTATGATCATCCGTTAAGGCTACTTTCTCAGCATAATGTCTGTAATGCAGTCCAGTGCCGTGCAAATAATTTCTAATAGTTTGTAGACAGACGTCATGTTGTGCCGCAAAATATCGGGTGGGAGTAAAAGGATGTTCTTCGTAATGGTGTTGCATGTCCACTCTTTGTTCGTTCGTGAGTCGGCGAACGCCGTGGTTATGACGTCGTCTGTCCTCGAGGATGCCCTCTCCGGCGTGCCGTCTGATCCAGGTCCTCACTGTATTCCGAGAAATATTCAATTCGCGTGATATTTCCCGTATGCCATAGCCTTCCTCACTTAAGACTACAATCCGAGCTCTTTGTTCTTCTAAATTAGCCATTATTAAAAATTATTAAGCATTTTACTATTTAGTTTCTATTTTTTCACATTGACTGACAACTTGACATAATATGACACACTTGTAGAACACGCCATTTTTTAAATATATTTCTTCTATCATCAAAAAGTTTAGGTTGAATAAGCGAGAACTAGGTCGAGATTCAAACAATGACTGTATATGTGTGAAATGTGGTTTTATGGCAATGATAACAAAGGTTAAAATTGCATAGGTCTGCGACCTGTATTGACGTAATTTTATTAGTACCTAAAACGTCGTAAGTGCATTATACGCGATAGATCTTACAAGTTTGAAAGTTTCAAACGAATTATCAGGCAAGTGGGTCATGTACAGTTGGTTCGATTGTACATTCAATGTAGTTTTAACTTTTTTGTATGTAATCGGCTTGCGGTTACGGACACAAAGAAAGACAATGGTATTGTTTACAAACAATGGCCTTTGTGTAGAAGATCGGCTCAGTAGAAATAATAAAGACTACACCATAATAGAATCCTATGGAGATATATCCCAATGAGATGTGTTAAGCGCCACATGTATTCACTACGAAGTAAGTAAGTAAGAAACTTAAGAAGTGCCCCGTCATGAACCAATCTCTCAAGGGTTAGCTGGAAGAGATCCCTTAAAGTGATAAGGTCACCTTTGTACATTTTTTTAAATTAATTGTATTGTTAATTGGTTTTTCTTTTGTACAATAAAGTGTTTACATACATACTAGGGAATGCAAATTACCGGTTTACCGGTAAATCGACTTGCTAACGGTGTCATTTGCATTTATAAACTGTTGCTACGCAATTTTTATTTAGTCGCATTACAAGTAATCAAACAAGCAAGTTATGTTTCAATTCGCTCTGTCATTGTCATCGAAAAGTGAACCTCAGTGCTCTTAACATCTGGTCCAAACGAACCGGATGGCTAACGCGTCAGTTGAGAAAGGGTCGAGCAGCCGGCGGGGCCAGGTAGCCGCGAGGACAATAGTGGGATATAAGGATTCACCGAGCCAGCCGTGTTTATGCATTTAACTTCGCAATTTATGTTATATATTTTAACTACTTGCTTCGACATTACGAGTTAATTTGCATTGAATAAGAAGTTTATGAAGACTTATACGCAAAAATGACATGGATCAATTGATGAGTGTTTTACAAGAAACGGCAGAGAAATCAAGTAAACTTGAAGAAATGTCCGAAGTCACTGTTAACAATAGGGTTATATTTAAGCTAGATTACAATTCGTTGAAGAGTATTGGGTGACGTTTAAACATGCACATCGAGAATTAACTAAATGAACTCCGCGGGAACAATGAGGCAGTCTTGCGTACTTTGTTAATGAAGAATATTATGTGTATTTACGAAGATTTGTACCTACACATCCAGGGTGATTTAAAAGACATCTTGTTAGCGTCTAATCAGAAACCCGAACAAAGCGCGAGTGGTGTGGTTAAATCAGACAACCAGCTGGGAAAATTACCACGGATTCATTTACCTACTTTCACTGGTACTTATGAACAATGGCCCACCTTTCAAGATTTATTAATTTGATCATGTATAACAATGCGTCACTTAGCAACATACAAAAATTGCATTATTTGAAAACCAGCTTATCTGGAGACGCAGAGGCAATATTGAAACACATTCAAGTCACCAATAGTTATTACGCACAACACAAGCATGGGAAGTGTTACGGAAGCGTTACGGGAATAAAATAATAACAGTCAATACGATAATGAAGGGATTATTTGTCCAAAAGAAATTAAATACACAGTCGGCGAGCCAATTAAAATCATTATTGGACACCACAATAGAGTGTTTGAACAGTTTGCAAAATTTTAAAATAAAGACCGATTCCTGGGATCGTATTTTAATATTTCTGGTAATACAGAAGTTGGACTCGGAGTCACACAAAGAATGGGAAGAGTATGCCCACAAGGATGATTTGGATGAATTACCTAAGTGGCCAGATTTCTAGAATCTAAGTTCCGCCATACCACTTCCACTTAGAGTTGGTGAGTGATCTGATCTAACATCGGAAACTTTTTTAGCTGCATTTAAAAGGTTCATCGCTAAAAGAGGAAAATGTACACACTTGTGGAGTGACCAAGGCAGGAATTTTGTCGGTGCTAATAAAGATTTAGTTGCGGCATGGAAAGAGGCTCAACTTGTCAATCTGGCAATGGCAATCTGTCCTGTGAAATCTCACAGGACAGATTGCCGAGTCACTGACGTCAGACGGCACAGTAGTGGCACTTCATTCCTGCATACAGTCCACATTTTGGTGGCTTGTGGGACGTCAGGCAGACGTCAAATCAATGAAGCACCATCTCAAAAGAATAGTCATTAGATACCAATTTGACTTTTGACGAGATGAATACGGTCGAATATGTTCCATCTCCTAATTTATTGGACGTGAGAATTAATAGATACTTTATCACGATGGCAACACACACCAAAGATAGTTCGAGACTTCTGGGAAAGATGGCAACACTTTTTTTCCAGATTACAACACCGACCGACGTGGCTGAAAAGGATAGAGGAATTTCAGATAGGCCAGATAGTCCTGATAAAGACTTACCATCATCCATCTGGCAATTGGCTCTCGAACGGATTGTCGACAAGCATCCAGGACCAGACAGTGTAACACGAGTTTATAGTGGTGAAAGTGTTACTAAAAGACTCGTAACCAAATTAAATGCATGTATGTTGAGATGGATTACATTGTTATTAATTAAAGGACAAAGTTGTCCTTTGGTGGGCGGTATGTTAACGGTGTCATTTGCATGTAAAACTATTGCTATGCAATTTTTATTTAGTCGCATTACAAGTCATCAAACAAGCAAGTTGTGTTTCAATTCGCTCTGTAATCGTCATCGAAAAGTGAACCTTAGTGCTCTTAACACGACTCTTTGTAGAGCCGGTAAAATTACCGGTAATTTACAGCTAAAATAAAAGCGAAATAATATGATTTAAAGTGCAATTTACTTTCAGACACTCCTTAAAAATGTATTTGATTGAAATTGGCTTTCAAATTATGAATAAAACAGATAATTATTTGTAAACTAACATAACGAATAACATTACAGCTATTACGAAGCAAGTACCGACCGCCACGTATTCAAAGGCCAGCCGAAGACGTGCTTTATTTCTTTACTTACTGTTTCTTTATTTCACTATCCCTTTCAACCTAAGGGTAAGCATCTGAGCCTATTGTTTTAGTTTGCTACATGCTAACCTGTTAATCTAATCCCGTCAGGGGAATATTTTGTCAGTCATTCCGATGTCGAGATGACGAGTTCCGGTATAGTTTTTTAAACGTTAAAAGCAATTTGACAGTAATTAAAACAAAACATGCTTGAGTGACTTTGAGTGCATATTAAATTGAACAATGTGTTTACTAGAGCATATTTATTAAAAATGTATATTGTGGTTAGTTTAGGGTGATTATTTAATGTCTATATTTTATTGTAGATTTAATGGTTTTATAAATATTATTAGTTGAATATTGTTATGACTGTAGCTTTAATACCTAAATATTTTGTTAACTGAATAATTTATTTATGTTTTTACGTTGATTTTTGTACTTGTATTTACTCTCTCATTGAGAACAGATTTTTAATCTTTAAAGTCAGATTTGTTTTATTCTCTCGATGTTGATTATTTAAAAATCATTATTATGTAATCACGTGTAAATTGTGTGTGATAAGTGATAATTGTGATAAATGACCAAGTATTAATCATTTAAATGATTTCTTTGATTTTAAGACTGATTGATATTTTTTCTTATATCGCAGTTCCCAATTATTACATCAATTTTTAAATATTTTTTAAACTAAAATATACGTTTTTTAATAATTATTATTTGAAAAACACCAATTCCAGTAATTTACCGGTTAACCGGTTTTGCCGGACCGAGATCGGTAATTTACCGGTTTTCAAATTTATATTAATACATACCCTGTTGGACCACTATCAACCCCTTTCGCAGATCGCTAATGATTAATTTTAACGTAATTTCTTTTTCCTGTCTTGACGCTGTTATAATGACATGATTTTATGGCGGCTTGCGCTCTACGTCAGAGGTTATGTTATGGCATGTAAGCGCCATGGAAAGTCTCGGACAACCGTTTGAAACGACATGTATATAACTGACTTTTATTTTCAGGTCCATCCAAGTCAGGGGTGTGCCTTCATCTCTTTTGGAGGAAAAGAGATCAGATTTTTAACCTATCAGGTGCTTTGCAAAAAGACTCAGGAAGAACTCACACTTTTCCCAGAAATATAAGCTCTTTCCGGTAAGCATGGTTACAACTACAATTCTACTTGGAATTAATCCCTTTCTCTCCTGTTAAGGGTTATTTCGAAAATGGCAAGTTATTTATAGACAATTATTAGAGAAATAAAATAAGTCCATGGATATCACACGCGAAGACAATTGTAAAGAGTATTCTCTAATGGACTAAACAGAAGCACATGGGGTTCGCTCCACGCGCTTCTGTCAAGTCTAATTCTATAATAGTTTTCATATCTTATTGCGCCTCTGACAGATGTCATTTGGCAAATTTAGTGATGCTACTAATTAAATTCGCATTCATTTTTTTCGATTATCGATACAGTTTATAAAGGAAATGTAATCAATCGATTCGTTATAATCTTGTAAACGTAATTTAATTTACCTCAGTACCTATAAAATAAAATATCATAAATCGCCTAACATCTCGCCATAACTACTGCCTATGGTAAAGTCTAGATAGGTGTTTTGATATGGTAAAATAAAACGCTATGACATTAAGGCCGTTTCACAATCGACAAGTAAATTTATCTGTTATTTAAAGGCGGCTGTCTCCTTGTCTATTTTCAAGTGCAAGAAAAAGAAAGGGTTAAGTCTTATATGCTTAACTTGTCTATGGTGAAACCGGCGGTTGATTAAAATTTTGTCGATGAAAGAGCCGCTATTGTCAAACACTATAAGCGGTCCGTTTCGCATATAAGAAGTTAGGAAGTAAAATAAGTTTAATTAATTTGTTTTTAGTTCCATGAAATGTCAATTGTATTGTATCATGTACCTCATGTATGTTATGTTACCTATGAATTATGAATAAAGATTTTTGTATTCGTGAATTTTGTATTTGTAATTGGATAGTGTTTCACAATTTTGTTTTAAAAATGCGTATGGCAATAATTATTGTTTATTGAAATGTATCTACATATTTTTCAAGCAAAAAAAAATAAAATAACGCAAATAACGTCCTTCCGAAAAAAATAAAATATGTAAGTACTTAAAAAGTTTTTTAAATATCAGCATCTACTGATATGGGTAAATTCTTCCAAAATATTAATTTATGTGGTGGCATTATGGGGGCAAGCTTAGAAATAATATTTTCTTTTATTTCTTTCGAAATGCCTTTTGGGGTTTCACGAGGCGACAAAACCGTGGCACTTGGATTTTTAAGATAATTGTTTTTCAAAAAGCACATTGAAATTTCTTGGCCATTATAGTCATTTTCATAAAAAAGGTCACATGACCCTCTTTGAAAACTGACTTTCGTCATTTTATTGATGTATGCCCTGGGGTTTGAAATTGATTCCATATTCCAGGTTCTTTGGACTTGTTTGGTGCTGTGGATTCATCGACGTCTTGGTGGCTTATTTTGTCTATAGGTACCCCAAATTCGTGCGCAAACATATTTTTCGCTGATAATAAATTAGATCGACCGTCCATGTAGGTTTCGATAGATTCCCGTTTCTCTGATACACAGCTTCCTCCTCCATTACACAACTCCAACAATTTTTTAGACCTCGACATGTTCTTGGTTATCTGTGGATGTAAAAAATAATATTTAATTCTATTTTATTACAGCGTAAAAACCAAAAACCCTATTGTATCGTAGACATTTTATAACCTGGTGCAATTTTTCTCTTTTGTTGAAGGCTACCGTTACTAAAAATCATAGCAAGTACCAAAAAATGCTAACAAATAGCTACCGTAAAATGGGGCTATTTGGTAATCACGGGGCTATTTGGAACTAAGTAATCATAAGCTTTTAGTTGATATATTTTTTGTCATGGCTATGCTAGAACTGTAATTTTTTTTGTCAGGCTAAGTTTTTAGTTCTATTATTGCCATGACAAAAATATATCAACTAAAAGCTTATAATTACTTGGGTTCCAAATAGCCTCGTGGTTCCCAAATAGCCCCGTCTTACGGTACCGTCTTCTACAAGTAGCTATTTGTTTGCATTTGTTGTTACGTGCTATGATTTGTTATTAGCTTTAGCCTTCAATAAAAGAAAATAATTGCAATGTGTACATATTATAAGATAAACTCTAAAATCTCTACTAAGATTATATATATACTTACATTAATAATTCATGACGACAGCAGCACTGCGTAAACACATTCACTACTCGACGAAGTAAATAATTCAGCTATACATATGTATAAGTAGTTAGTAGGTAGGGGCGCACTCGATGGATACTTTAACTGTAAAAAATTAGAAATATTATTAACATCAATACCTTCCGCACACGTATTTCTGTCTGAGACCACTATTACTTACCTAGAACGTTCGCGCTCACGCGATTTTGGCGCGAACCCCGGCTCTACCGGCTCTAGCTCGACGTCCGCCTGTCGTTCGCGTCCGGCGGCGCACTGATTTTTGACGTCAAAGAGTTTAAATTTGCGCAAAAATTGTAATGGCGCGACCAAAGATGGCTGCCTTTAAATGAATTATTGCGAGAAAACTGCCTTTTAGTATCCGATGAAGTCGAAAAAATTGTAACGAATAATTTTTTGAGGAAAGCAAACTGCTTTCTGTGAAGCATAGAAGTAATTATTACGTACCAAAAAATTATTAAGAAGGCAGCCAACGTCACATGACTGCCTTTTAAATAATTTTTGTTCAAAAGCGGCTTTTTAATGAATTAATTGTACAGCTGTCTATATAAAAATAATTAGCGAAAGACAGTTTGGTACAAAACTGTCTTTTAAATAATTTTTTGCATAAAATTTTCCAGAATATTTTGCAGTCAAGGTACTTAAGCTGCTTTTTTATGGATGAATGTGAGATGACTGCTTTTTAATGAATTAGGCAATGGTTCTCGACCACTAGACTGCCTTTCATAGAAAAAATATCTCGAAAACTAAATGCGATAGAGAAAAACGGGTTTGATAGGTCGATGCGTCTTTTTTTCCTGATCACGACCATATACATAACTCATTTTTGGTAAATTGTCAGATGACTGCCTTTTTAAGAATCACGGCAGTATTATGGACTTTTTCAACAAGATCCTCAGTAGTGACTTCGATTGAGCGACCAGAGCGTGGAGCATCAGATGTGTTAGAGCGGCGACCTTTAAAATCATTTATCCAGTAATAAATAGTCTGCAACGTTGCTGCATTAGTGCCATGAACAGAATTAAGTTCAGATTTTGTAGTGGCAGCACTTTCCTCCATAAAATAGTGTTTTATGTCGGTACGAATATCTGATTCTTCAATGGTAGTGTAAAATGACAATCTCTGGTTTTTGGAGCTGTTTTTTTTTACAGTTTTCATTTGAAATATTATAAATGTCATCCCATACATTTTGAGTGATAGAAAAGAAAAGCGTTAGTAGCGTTTTCATCTTGGCTGGGGCCTCTAGACTACTAGGCGAAGAGGAAGACTTCTAACGAATGCCATGAGTAGCCGTTTTGGTATTCGTTAAGTGAGTAAGTATTCTATTAATTTTCTTTGCACTAATATAGCCGATGACTATATTATGGTGTCCTGCCGTTTGACCAAAAGTCATTTGGCAAAATTACACTTGACAAACAACGTTTTGCAAAAAAATGTTAAGTCAATTGATCATTTTACTATATACTAGTCATTTTACAAATGACTTACTTTTCCAAATTATCAACAGTTAAATTTACATTTTACGAGGAAGACGAATCAGGGCATAACCGACTCGGATAGGTTAGGTTAGCCTTGGCCTTCGAGGTTGTTTTTTTTTCCGCCCAGAAATAGGTAAACTAATTGCTAAATTATTAATTGCTGATTTTTTGTAAGATGATACTTTTGTCAAATGTATCGTTTGCCAAATGATCATTTGGTGAAACGTTGTTTGTCAAATAACCATTTGACAATAATTTTTTGGTCAAACATTAGTGAACCCTAGATTATGTATGATTTGTTAGGGGTAGGGCATGCACCCGGTTCTACCCGGTTCTGAAATACCCGGGTATACCCGGTTCTTTTACGGTATGCGTAGAACCGGTTCCAAAAGCAATAAACCCGGTTCCCCCGGTTCTCAAGAGTAAGTAAAAGTGGTTTAATTTCACAGAATTTCTTTCGCTAAAACTTTCATAGGATGTATATGTTTGGAAGGTAGTAAAGATATTTAAAAAGTCCCCCACCAAAAACGACGATGTTTTACCAAAATACGTAACTTCTGAATTCGGAAAGGAATATACTCTAATTCTGGATTCAAAAACGAGATGGAGTAGTATGGCAGACATGCTCAAACGCTTTCTTAAGCTCAAAGTATGCATCGTCAAAGCGTTAATTGATATCAATTCTGATGATATCGTTTTCAGCCAACACGAATGGGGAACTTTACATGAGCTTCACGAGATTTTGGACATTATGAAAACTGTCGTCGAAAGTTTGTGTCGCCGGGATGCATCTTTGGTAACAGCCGACGTTGCTATTAAATATGCACAAAAAAAACTAAAAAGGATAAATACATTTCTTAGTCAAAAAATGGAAAATGCTTTACAGAAAAGGTATTCATAGCGACGACTTATTGAAGCCTACTATTACACTTCAATACTTAACGAACCCGGATCAATATTTTGCTGATATCGAAAACGACGATTTAACTTAGTTTCGTAAACCTACTTCTGACGAAATGTGCAGGGGTATTTTAAATCTCATACAACCATATACAACTCATCGTGGTAGCAATCTTTCGCTGGCGTACGATTACTTGAAAGCTATACCGCCGACAAGCGTGGAACCTGAACGTATATTCTCTTCAGCTGGATACATTATGTAATCGCCTACGCAGCTCATTAAGTGACCACAGTTTAGATGTTATTATTTATTTAAGGTCTTATTATCAAGAAAAAAATATTTTAAAGAAGACAACTGATATTAAACTGACTAATAAAACTGAATGAGAGAGAACATAATATAAAAAATACAGCCAGGGCCCGGGAAGAAGAAAAGCAGATTATTTTTTATTTAATTTATATTTTCACATGACATAATTTTCTAAAACTTAGTTGATTTTTATATTGTTTATTTTTTTCGATTTTATTAGTGTTTTGATTTTGATTGACGGTGAAGACTTATTATGAGAGAGGGTTTGATTTTCGAATAATTACCAATAAATACTTAATAATTAAAGACAAGTTCCTATAATTATTAATATCGTTCAGTAAGACTGATTTGTTGTTGTGTTCTTTTACTTTTGTGATATTACTAACTAACGTAAAAATAGATATTATTAAGAAAGCAAATAAATAATGTTGATTACATAATTTAAAACTTTTTCATTTCATTCCTTGTAATAGTGCTTTATCCTCTTAAATTCTCAATAATTTATTCAACTACCAACTCCAACCACCAACCAACCAACCAACCAACAAACCAACAAACCAACAAACCAACCAACCAGCTTTATCACCCAGAACCGGGGGAACCGGTTCCCCCGGTTCTATATGCATTCTAGAACCGGGTATCAAAAATCTGGAACCGGGACCGGTTTTGCATGCTCTAGTTAGGGGTCCGTACCAGAACGGTAAAAAAGAACCCTTATGGTGAGACTTCGATGTATGTTTGACTATAAATATGTCACAGCAGTTTTCACTGAAACTATAGAATTTATCAACTAGAAATTTAGCATAGTTGTATAACTTGTTTGCTAAAATTTAGGCCAGTCAAAATATTGGCAGTCTATATTAGACAGAAAATAAAGATCATAACAAAATGACTATTTTCTCGAACTTAATTATACTGCCTCATCATAAAATGGGAACTTTTTTAGTAGACCTAAGTACCTACTAGGCGGGGCGATGGCGTAACTACAGAGTACCTGTACCTATTGTTACGCCATCCCTTAGCAATTATCCAATAGGTAATTACTTTTTAAATAGATGGAAGTCGCGGGTTAAGGTATTTATAAAAATAATAATAGATATGTACCAGCTACTTTAACATGTTAAAAATCTACGTTAGATTTGCGTTTTCCAATCATCTCGAGTCAGACTCGCACCTGACCGGTGTTTTTGTTCAATGAATTCTGTCAAATATTAAAAATACTAGAAAGTATTCCGCCAGTATGTCAATCTTATCGCAGTTGACTAACTATTGATATCGAAGAACGACGGAACTGATAAATAACAGTATTCAGATAACGGTAGGAGCTCATACTCGTACTGTTTCCGATTTGTTTTTGTGGCTAAAAATAAATAAATACAAGATGTCTCACAGTAAGTAAAACGATATTTTATTTTGTTGTTTATGCACTTTTAAAACTAAGAAACCCTATCTGTAGTGTGTCACACACAAGACAGTTCATATAGTGAATTTATTTATTAAGTTATAGGTACTCAAACTACACGTAATTAGCTATCATTTTTTACTTGGTCCAGGGAATCTGTGATCAGTAGCTTTCGAAGGTAGTTCGGAGTTCTTAGTAATTTATGTTGCTAATTTTGATATAATCACCTAATAGGTACACCAGTCGTAGTACTAGGCGTAGTATATACCTATGTATGAACATAAATAGGTATATACTACGCCTAGTACGCCGCAAGTATTTATCACACAATGCCATTGATATAATTTAAATTTCTCAAAATAGTCTTGTGTAGTATTATATAGAGAATAAGCTCAGTTCAAATAATAAACACTTATATCTGTATCCTGACACTTTACATTTTAAACCTACTGACTAAGAGGAACGTTGATAATTCAATGTACATTCAATGTAGTTCTAACTTTTTTGTGTGTAATCGGCTTGCGGTTACGGACACAAAGAAAGATAATAGTATTGTACACAAACAATGGCCTTTGTGTAGAAGATCAGCTCAGTTCAAATAATAAAGACTATACCTAACTATTTAAATGAATCATGCAGTTGATAACGGATAGGTATATCAACTTGTTTTTTTATGCATCCATATACAATAATGGTAAATGTTGGATGATTCACATCATCACATTTGCTTAACGTTTCTACTTAATTAATTTAAAAACGCTGTGGTACTTAGTAACCTAAGTAATCTAACAGTTTAGGTAGGAACGCGGTTTACAAACAGCTTAGATCGTGTGAGTTAAGTACCTATTGATAACGATAATTTATTGGGAAGAAAGAACTGTGATTCGTGCTCTGGCGCCGCATTATTACTCGTGAGAAATCTGCGACCACAGAACGCCCATCACTCATACAGTCGGCGTCATTAGCATCAACTGATTTGTCTTGTATTATATTTCCAGATCCCTGGGGCCCCCCCAACCCGTACCAACCGCCGGGCTACCCCCACGGCTACCCCCACGGTCACCCCCCACCGGCACCGGGTGCGTTCACCTACGTGCCTGCGCCCGTCATGCTGCCTGTGTACCCGCCCGCTCCACAGCCGCAGGCGCCGCCGGCCTACGTGCCGCAACCGACGCCTGCGTCGCCGACCTACGTGCCACAGCCGACGCCTGCGCCGCCCCCAATGAACTATGGTAAGCTGCCGTTGGTACTTAATACCAAAGAAAGCTGCTAGGTAACTATAATGTAGTATAATGCATTCTATACTCCATTGATAACCACTCAATTTAAAATACTTGTATGTACGGTCGGTCTTATAAGTAGCTGCATAGTTGAGTTCTTTGTCACTATATCGTCATGTTTGAATTGCTACACTAGTCTGTCGACGACGTTAAAGTGACAAGGTACGAAAGAGTGCAGCTTCTTATAAGGCCGACTGTACTATTACTATCTAGTTAGCGGCCATCTTTGGTATCATATAAGCAAATTTTCTCTAGCGTTGTGTTTTCATACGCGTGTATGCACTTATAAATGTTGATTAATGGTTTACCCTTGTAGGTAATCGATAGTATAACTTTTGTTTCATAGAAAATCACTTAATAATTTTCTCATTTTATCCACAGACATTACGTGCCTTACCTTACCTATGAAATGAAAGTATAAGATACCCGAAGACATTTGCAAAAAAATTAATTTGAAATTGGATAATATAACCAGCTAAACTATGTTACGTCGATGACAATTGCATAAAGTTAATCTTTACCTCTAACTAGGTAAATACAAAAAGGACTTATTGAGGTCTCAACAGTTAGCCATTTCTTAGGAAGAGCTAGCAGAATCACTTAAAAAAGTGCCCGCACGGCCTACTTAATATTTTCATCAGGAACTCTTTAAAATCCCCTTTTTGTTTTCTGCATGTATGTATGTCAAAGTCAAAAGTCAAATATATTTATTTGCTTAAAATGTGGTACAGTACAGATGATGGTTGTTAGTGCATATATGGTCACACACATTTTACCAATAGATGGCAAGCAAAAAAAAAAAAAAAATAGAAATAAAAGTGGTTTCACAAAATCTAAACACACTAAGAAACATGTTAGTGATTCCCTGTTAAAACAATGTCGATATAATACGATTGAACTTGAATTATTTAAAAAGTCAGCATCATAACAGAAAAGTTGCATTAACTTAATCTAACTAGCAAATCTTAAATCATGCATGTCACGTTCTATATTTAAAATAGTCAAAATATTCATCAATAGAATAAAAACACTCTTGTAATAACCAATTTTTCATTTTCCTTTTAAACAAACTGACTGGCAACTCCTTGATATCATTATGCAAGCGATTAAAAATATTGATAGACATACAGTAAGTGTTCTTGCCGTACAATTTAGTCTTTTTGGCAGGATTGACAAGACGATCTGGGTACCTAGTATTAAATGTACATACATCTTTATTTGTTTTAAACAATTCCGGGTGAATTTTAACAAATAAACATACCTCATACAAATACATGCCTGGCACAGTCAAAAGTTTTAAGTTTCTAAATAATGGCTTACATGACGTCAGTGTATCTACATTACAAATAGCCCTAACACACTGTTTTTGTGCTAATAATACCCTTTTTGCATGACTTGAATTACCCCAAAGGAGAATGGCATATCTAAGTCTTGAGCATACATATCCGTGATAAGCCTGTAATGCAGTCTCTTCGGTGCTTATCTTTGCAAGTCGCCATAAAGCATATGCAAATGAGTTTACTTTGCTGCACAGTTTATCAATATGCCCTTTCCAAGAGAATTTATCATCTAAATCTATACCCAGAAAAGTGGTTTGACATGACTCTATTATATTCTGATTTGCGAAGTTTACCGTTAAGGCGAAGGGTAGGGCAAAATTACGAAATCGAGGTGTTTTTGGATAATTTTTTTGGGAAAAATATAGGAAGTGGCAGTTTTAAATGATGATAATCTGAAGACATATATCCTCAAGTCTTGCTCTGACTCATTAATATAGTTATCTAACTGATAGTAAGCTCTATATACCACTTTAAATGAATCGTTTTTAAAAAGTTCGTATTCGTTTTATTCCGGCTGGGCGATTTAGTTTGCAGCCAAACTTTCCACACTTCTTTTTACGGATTTAATGTGTTGCGTGAACTTGAATATATTAGCTTTAATAAGAATTTACAGATTATAGACTCAAAACCTATGTGCTCCTAGTGAAACAATGAACTAAATGTTTGCTCTTAAACTATGACTAGGCGTTTTGAAGCTTTTTGTTGAATGTGGCCAAAAAAATATACACAAACTAAAATAAGAATTTAAAATACTCAAAAAATAAACAAAACTATATAAAGAAAAAAAACAAATTGTTTCGAATAAAAGTTGATTTTAGTGTTAGATAATGGATTTGAACTTGCATTCACGTTGGATCAGTAAAAAATCATAAAAGTTGTGTAGTTATAACTAGGTAGGTACTCAAAACTACAGAGCGATGAAAGCGACGTTGCGTGCTCGGTTTGGGTTTTGGCGTGTGGCGGCCGGCCGCGGCGTTGCCAGACCGTTGGGTTGGTTTGGTTGATAGTTCGAATGTTTCGAACTTTGTTTTGACTCCCACCCAACGGTCAGTCACTGTCATTTCAGTTGAATTGAATCAGTTGCGTTTCTACTATTCCGTGCGAACAAGTAACTACCTACTGCAGTTGTTTTATAATTCGGCCTTGGCGTTGTTGTTTTGTTTCTGTTGTGTTAATTATTTGTTTTGTTATTATAATATCCTGTTACCTATTGTTATTGACATTGAACTTCGTGTTTTATGCGGTGAGATACGGTTATACGGTTATACGAGTATAGCAAAGGGGGCGCAACTATATATAGGTATTTGGGGGGGGGGGAGGGGGTGTTGGGGGTGATAGGGGGGGTGGTTTCGAGAGGGTAAAAAAAATTTTTTTTTTCACTGGGACTTAGAAAATTTTCGGTGTCGCGAAAGGACATCATCCGGGTTTCATACATTTTTGGTCCAAATATAAAAGTGCCGGCCAAAAAAAAAAAAGGTATATTCTGTTAGATCTTATTCGCTTGAGCATTTGTTATTATGGCACCAAAGCTGTAGTACCAATATCCATAGTTTTATTCTAGTTAGAAAATTAAATATTTCGGTGAATTGAACTAACAAAAACCAATGAATTATTCTACCATACTTTACATTTGAACATATTTTGGTAAGATACGGTGGTTTCAAACATTTTTTTGGTGTTGATATTTTTGAATTATGTATTGAGAGTATTTTGGTTTTTTTAAATAAATAAATAAGCATGTATATGAAGGCGTATAACTCTCTTTATAAAAACGCTTTTGAAGCCATTAACCATTATCAAATGCGGACTATTAAGTAAGAGAGACAAGACAAGAGCTATTACGGCGAACACATACATGGCAATGGATCCTCCACAATTGAGCTCAGCAATGAATTGCCAGAAGAACAACTGACCGAGTTACAGGAGCAGGGAAATGATTTATGGATGATTCGTGGGCGATTGCAATCCCGGCACGTTAGAGCTAGAAAATATTACACATAAATAGTGGTGGATAAATCACTATCGGGAAGACGAGCAATCGCCCACCATTATTGTACGTGTGTAATAGGAAAAAGAACTATTGGGTGCTGTTCTCATGTAATGAGTATAATATGGTATATGATATGAGTTATGCTCGGCATTTACAAAGCTTAGCTCCTCCAGCGTTGGGATTAGAGAATATTATTGTAATGCCAGATGATGATGATACGATTGTTTAATCTCAAATGAAACAAAAAAAATAGGACCTTCCAAACAAGAACTTCGAGCTATGATAATTGCTAGCTCCATAGCAGAACATTTATTTGGTTTTTACTCATTCATTAATTCTAAAATCTCGTAAATAATACAAATGAAATATCTTACTGTGTATAAAAAGACCGATTTTTTGAACTCAAATAAAATCAAGACTAATGATGATACAGCTTTGGTGCCATAGTAACAAATGCTAAGGCGGGTAAATTGTATCAGAATAAACCATTTTTTTTTTTTGGCCGGCACTTTCACTTTTGGACCAAAATGGATGATGTCCTTTAGGTCAATATAACACTAAGTACATTTTTATGAATGAATCCAGTAAATCATGCTAAAAGAAAAATATTTTGCTCATTCACTTTTTTTCCTACGATCCATATTTTCCGTATCTCCGGCTCTATAAAAACACTCTAGGGCGCGCAGTGTCGGCACGCGTCCTAACCAGCGAGAGCCCTAAATTCGGACTTGTGTGGAAATGTCCATTTAGGAGCCAATATCTCGGTAATGACTAATGATCAATATTTTTGCGTCCTCTATACGATAGCATCATAAAAACTTCGTGTTATAATAAGACCACTTCACTCAAACCCCAATATCTTGGTAAATATTGGTCGGAGAAAAAAGTTTATATAACAAAAAAAACATGCTTATTTTACCATGTTTTATAGGATTTATTAACAAAAATGAGGGGTTATATTGACATCAATTACACGACTCCAAAATTTTAGCCCTTCAAAATTACTGACATTTGAACCCCAATATCTCGGTAAATATTGGTCGGAGAAAAAAAGTTTATATAACAAAACATGCTTATTTTACCATGTTTTATAGGATTTATTAACAAAAATGAGGGTTATAGGGTAAGATGGGGGAATGGCAGTCAGCGGGCAATGCCGGTCACGTCAAAATATAAAACTTCCAACAACATTATGCAATCGCTACTAGTGTCACCATCTAGTATGCGGCCGAGTAATAGTATTTTATGTAACTGGTACATAAAGAGGGCCCTTAAAACACGAGTGTGGTTTTGTGAAACGAGCCGAAGGCGAGTTTCATAATAACATCACACGAGTTTTTTAAGGCCTAATTATGTACAGTTGCATACATTACTTTATCTACACACATATTATAAGTACTCTTTCCGTATTTTAAAAACAGGCGGCAGAACAAACAAATGGCGGCAAGCTAACCTGTGTCACGAATATGAATGTTTTTTTTTAAAATCATAGACTAACTAACAAAATCCCTATTCTAATGTCACTCGACATCAAAACGGCCTACGACACTTTACTTAAAATATACCGAGTCGACGTTTAATAGATACTAGAATTGACCCCCTGTTTGAATTGTGTTGGTTTTGGAAGATGTTCCAAATTTAAACAACATTACTTTATCAAAAGTTGTATCGTAATTTTAACTTTACAGTACAGCTACAGATAAGAAAAAATATCATAGTAAAATGGTATCTTGTAATGATGGTCATTGTCTACGGATTCTGAACGCATTATAGAGGACTTATGATATGAGTGTAGATAAACTAATTTACCGAGCGGCGCCATTGTCTTTCGCGCGCAGTGAGTGTGACAGCTGTGTACAGGTTCGGACGTGTTTTGTTGTAATAAAATCGAAAATTTGATGAAAGGTAAGCTTAAAGTGATTTATACCAATTAATATATTTCTTAAAGTTAATTACTGTACGTTTGCAAGTGTATTGTATGTACTTGTTGGATTTTATGAAAGTAATTTACATTTTTCGTGACTAAGCAAAAAAATACCGGGAATACCCCAACAGTAGACCGGTATTACCCGCATTTGCGGGTAATACCGGTCAACGAAGGGTTTCACAAAATCACTACATAGTATAAAACAAAGTCGCTTGCGCTGTCTGTCCCTATGTATGCTTAAATCTTTAAAACGACGCAACGGATTTTGATGCGGTTTTTTTTAATAGATAGAGTGATTCTTAAGGAAGGTTTATATGTATAATACATTCCACGCGGGCGAAGCCGCGGGCGGGTCGCTAGTGATCAATAAATAAGAAACCCGTAATATATTGATAATGTATTTCATATATATCAATAAACTACTATATAAGCTATGTAAAAAGTTAATTTCCGATACCGTAAATCATAAAAATAAAATAAAAAATTAATAATTGCTTAAGTGACCGCTATTCCCCCATCTTACCCTATTGACATCAATTTCACTACTCCAAAAATCACGTCCCAGAATCCCAGTCCCAGATCACTTCAAAATGACTGACATTTGAACCCCTAATATCTCGGTAAATATCAAGTTTAGAGAAAAGTTGCCTATACAAAACACGCTTATTTAAGCGTCTTCTATACGATAGCATCATAAAAAATAGGTGTTATAATGACACCACTTCCATCAAAACAAAATTAAGTCTTGCGCCCCCTTTGCTACCTAGGTATACCCCAACCCGATATTCTCGATTAATCGCCGCCTTGTCGTAGACCACGTCAAAATTTAATACATTTAAAGTAGTATTATTGAAACAATTTAATCCCTATGCTTTATTATTAATTAAATTTTTGGTTCGAAATATAAACTGTAACTGATAGCACTCACACAATCCTAGTAGACCAAAGTTTTCATTGATCTATTCGTGCCAGCTATTCATGAAAAAACCTTTACGTGTTAAATAATTAACTATTTATGTATTTACTTATTTGTTTAAAAGCTATTTTGGACATTCGTTACTGAATTTGAGATAGTATTTAGAAAAACACAAGTGTATCATATTGGTCGATCAAATCAAGCGCCATCTAACGGTAAATGCATGCCTGACTGTTTGACAAACAGCATTATGCGGTCGATCGCAGAGCTTACTTGTTAGATGGCGCGCGAATTAAAACTTTACTCGTCTGGCCGAATGAGCAAGGTCAATTGCCCGCCCCGTCGCCTTAAGGGGCGCTTAATCCCATTTTTATTAACAAATTGCACAAATGTCGTCTTATTTATATTAATATTCAAATTATTATTATGTAACCACGTTACGACATTTTGAATTGTTTCATTTATGACATTATTATAAGTCCTAGCATTATGACATGGTATAACGATAGATAGGTCGTCTGCAAATTGAGTGCAGTCGTAATTTGTTACATTTGGTAGGTCATTGATGTACAACAGAAATAGCAGGGGGCCCAGAATACTCCCCTGAGGTACACCAACGCTATTACCTCTAATAGAGGATTTATAGGGAGTTACGACATTAGCAGAGTCAATCTGAGTTACTGCTACATACTGGTTCCTTCCTTGCAGGTAGTCCCTAAGCCATTCACAGACTACTCCTCTTAACCCATAACGCTCACATTTTGTTTTCTACATATTGTTTAAACCGCGTTTAATTCCGCTAAGGCCTATTTTATATCAAACTAACTACCTGTTCGTGCCCGGTGGTGTCACCTGAGTGAATTTTCTTCTTTCATAATGTTTTCCTGACTATTACGAACACATTGACTATTTTGAATATTGGGAATTCAGATCATTTTGGTATTGCGAAACCTTAAAATAATTACAGATCCAGTAGATTGGCTGCCGGCGACAGGCGCAACGGCCACGACCTTAGCACATCGAGCGCTGGTGGCCGGAAAGGAGGGGTGGGACGGTAGCCCCCTCTGCGTCATCCGATCCCACCACAGCGGCGAGCTCATCCCGGGCAAACTGGCCATCAAGCACCGATCGGCGTACGTGCCGCATGCTGGAAAAGAGGTGCCGGTACATAACTTTGAGGTACGTTTATCTTTTACTAGCTTATGCCCGGGAATCTGTCCACGTAGAAGTTGTTAACCGCTTATATTTAAAGTTTATCTGTTGACGTGGTGGATGATGAAAACGGAACAAACGAAAAAAATACATTTTGGATGGCATCTCAGTTCGCAAGAGGTGGTGACTCGGTGGCGGCGCCAGAAGTATTAGTCAACTGCCTCAAAACTGGCACTATACTCTGATTATTGAAATCAAATCAAAAAGACGAAGCTTGTGACAGCTTATATAAACACTTAGTACAGTTTTTTCTTTAACTTACATAAAATAAATACTAGTTCGGTACAAACCTAGCGACGCCGTTCAGGAATTTAAATAATTAATCGTCTATTTTTAATCACATCACTTGTGAGTACAGTAAGTGATTGAAATCACGAAATACGGCGGTCACAGGCATCATCATAGAATAATAAGGGTATACCTGCAATTACATCCAAATAACCTATAAATAGCCCAGTGGCCTTTGAGATTCCCCGAGGGCCAAAGATTTGGGTCCTAGCTTCTAGGGGCGAGGAGGCGAGATAGCTAGGGGGCGAGGTGGAGGATGGTGAGGTAGCAAGATAGCAAGATGGCGAGGTGGTGAGGAAGCTAGGTGGTGTGGCGGCAATGTGGCGAGGTGGCGTGGTAGGGAGGCGTTGAGGTGGCAGGGTGGCTAGGTAGCGAGGTGGCTAAGTACTAACGTGGCGAGGGAGCAGGCTAGGTGGCGGGGTGGAGTGGTGGTTTCAGTAGTGTTACCTCACTGCTTTAAAACTGGCTCTACCTCCAATGACATCGTAAGACCGGCGCGGCAGCTGCCATGTCTGCTGTCCTGGAATGACGCAGTCGCAAAAATGTCGCATCTATCACGCAAAGCCACAAAATAGGCGTCCAAATAATATGTTCGTAGCCCAGTGCCAAGTGCACCCTCGAGATTCCCCGAGGGGCAAAACTTTGCCGCTGCTGGTCCGGTCGAAGACTTACTCGATTCTGCCAGTCCCTACTTTTTTGCGGCATCTTAGTTCGTTAGCGATTGCCTTTAAAAGTAGTGGCCGCATTCCTGCCAATGACAATGCGCGGGATCCCGTGTAAGACCACGGTGTAATGATGGCATAGCATAGAGGCATTCCATCTTAGTCCTCAGGGTTGGCAACGAAATTGAAGTCTTAAGATCGCATATATCTATGGGGCTCCAAGCCCACTTAGCATCAGGAGACCTGTGTGCTCTTTTAGCTTCTCCGTGCCATTCAAATAACTGTGATGCAATCATCTCTTGTCCGCAGCTCTTGTGTGTCCCTGAGCACCTGGTCAACTGGGTGACTGCCAGCAACGGTGATGTGCCCCCAAACGCGATCACAGCTGGAAACTCTCACTCCGCTGAGCCACTCTACGTGTGCCGAGTTAAACACTTAAAGTCTATCACTCCTGGAAAGGTGAGCCGCCCTTTTTTACTATCAATAAAATGTATTCGTGTATACTGCCCATGAAAATGATCTATACTTCATTTAATTTAGAATGAGAAACCACAACAACATTATATTGCGGCTCGTGAACTGTAATCTCTTTACAATGTGTACTAGAGTAACAATTGACGACACGCAAATAAAGTGACATTAAAACAATTTTATTTCGCGGCTCCCAGACTATTGTACTGTACTATTTGCTCGGTAATAAATAGTTGACCAAACGCAATATAATGTTATTGTGGTTTCTCATTCTAAAATAAATGAACTATAACAAATGCATAGAACTTGTATGGATTTGTTAGATCAATTTCACATCGCGTTTTTGCATATAGCGTTATTAAATGTTCGCGTTTTAATAACTAATATAATTTGCTCTGCTTTTGGTATTATTTCTGGGTTGCTTTGGCCCTCCCGGCCTGTACCCTTACCATGAGTTATAAATACCGTAATCGCTAGCGAGTCGATTGCTCTGCTGTCCCTCGCACTTTATAAGAATACTGTGAGGGACAGAGCATTCGACTGTAATTGTATAGACATAGCGAGTACGGTAATTGTTACTCATGGTAAGGGCACTGATATAAAACCGAACTTAAGCTAACCTAACCTACCTATATACGTATTATGATGTAATTGAAATAGGGAAAATTTGCGATAAGAAAAAATGGGAATAGAAAAAATGCGAGTGGTAAAAATTCCCGAACATTAAATAATCAAAAACACTAACGATTATGAAAAATGCTATGTGTAAAGTCACTACTATTAAAAAAAGGTTTTTTATGGCTTTAAATTTAATTAGGCTTAACAACATCAAATTGAATTTCTGGTAGAACGGGAAATTTCTAAAAGTAACCAAGTATAAAATACGTAGTAAAGTTTCTATGGCGTAAAACTAAATACTTTTATTAGAAAGCATTCATAGCGTTTTTTGCGTATTTTAGAGGTATAGGTACGAAGCTTGGGTGGTATATAACTCTTACTCAAGCTGTTGCGCTCTACATCCGATATTTCTCGGGCAAGTGTATGAAACATTAAAACACAATAACTACTTTTAATTGCAGGTCCATCCTAGCCACAGATGTGCCTACATCTCTTTTGGAGGAAACGAGATCAGATACACGACCTATGAAGTCCTCTGCAAAGCTGTGTCATATATGAACGCACCCCAGTCTAATTGGCGATAAAAACATAATGCACACTTTGGCTATCCAATCAGAATACTCGTAAGACTCGGTACCAGTTTGTTCAAAGATAGCTGAAATGTAATTTTACCCTTTATATTTGCAATCGCTATAATACCTTAGTGAGTGTAAGTTTATATATGATTAGTTGGTTTACTGGGAAAAAATGCCATTAGGCACTAAGTGCGCCATTTGTACTTCTTTGTGCAATAAAGGTTAAATACATAAATAAATAATTAAAATTAAGTATAATTAGTGAGACTTTACATCTGCTCCAATTGTTATTTGAAAATAAATACCAAGAAAATTAAGTAGATAAAACTTAATTAGGTAGATAAAGGCTATCATATCACGAAATGATTTGATTTAGATTTCCAAGAAGAAACGATTAAGTATAATTATTTTTTCCGGCTCAATAGTACTTTCTCTATATTGTTCGTTCAGGGCCTCTTTTCCATGTTTTATTGTCCCGTCTCCCTTAAATATCGTCATCATACTGTTGACGTTATGACAGTTAACTATCATGACGTGAACTGTGATTATGATATCCAAGCGTAATCTTAAGTAGAATAAACGCCCAGTTGATAGAATCACTAAGTCAAGTACCTATAATGCTCTCAATTCACAAAGATCCGACCACGGCTTAACTTACATAGTCGTAGATAGATGCAACCGTGTGAAAACAATTTGAGTGGGGGGGCGAATCATCGTGGACTGAAAACACTGTGGCGACCGCCTATTGTACTGCCTATTGGACTGTTTAGTGGAAATGCTATAGATTTCCATAGACATGGTTTTATTTAATGTGTCGAATTTCCACAACCATTTTAACAGGCTGGATTTTCAAGTTAACTTAATAAAAAAAAACTCATTAAGCAGTTCATAAGAATTATTATTTATTACTTACATTTATTATATTTCATAAAAATACTTTATTAACGTTAAAATATTCAAATCATTCCTTATCAATTAAGTAAGCAATAACTCAAATTTATCAGGTTGGGTTTATTAAAACTATCTTCCCATGGGTCCAGGGGGGCTGTCGACCACCGCCACGCCGCCGCCGCCGTCCACCCGGGGGGGGCCTCCCATGTCATGCGCGGGGCCGTGGTCTACCACTTGCAAGTCACCACTCCCACTATCACAGCAACTACTGCAACCACCCATATTCCTGCTCTAAAATAAAATTGATACAGTCGCGGTATTGAAATATGTATACAGAGTAAAACACTAAAGGCATGATTCCGATGTTGGCGAACGCAACGTTGCTCGATCTGGTCAACACACTAACGGCCAAACCCTATATTCAAGCCGCGGACAGATAGGCTTACTTCGGATTAAAATTTGACACATTTTGTATGGGCAAAAGTCAAATTTTAACCCGAAGTAAGCCTTATCTATCCTCGGTTTGAATATAGGGTTCGGCCGTAAACAGACCGACCGCCAGGTAACCACCATATTGGGATCATACATTAAAGGTATCTCTCCCACTACCACTACTACACCGTATCATACCATGACCGTAATGGGACGTGACAGTCAAAAATATTCTTTGTATTAAAAAGTATGAGACTACCACTACAGCGTTCCGTCACCGACCGACTGCGATATAAATGTGTTCCTATTTCAAAGCTTTTCTATAGAAAAATATAAGTACACTCTCGGTCAAATAATACGGGTCAGAGTGCGTTTTTCATATAAACGAGGTTATTTCGAAGCCTTGGTTCCTGGCCAGGGGTTGTTTTGAGTGAGGTTTAATGGTGGATACTCTGAGGTCAATAGAGAAGGTCAAAAGAGCTTAGCATATCTAACTGATCGCACAATCAGTTAACACCACAGCGAGAGAGTTTGGGTCAGCACTTGGATTTCCGTACATTTTATTGGCATTTTAGGTGTTTCTCTGAACATGCACGATTCCGGCGTTAGCCGCAGATTCAATCATTTGGGTATCCTAGGCACTCTGGAAGTCCTGTATCGATGCTCGGGGTGTCCATCATCAGATTTCACTAAAAGTATCCCCTGGTGAGGAACCAAGGCTTCGAAATAGCCTCTTTAGTATGAAAAACGCACTCTGCCCCGTATTATTTGACCGCGAGTGTAATATAAGTAGGTAAAAAACTTAAGTAAAGCCCTCTTCGTAGTCGTTAGACATTAGGGCCTCTATTCAACACGACGCGTTATGACGTTTATCGTATTGTCAACGTTATTTACGTACGACTAGTGATAATAAATATAAATTTCTACAATATTCTGAAAGTCCCAAAAGGGAAACTATAAAAATATTAACACTTTATTAATAATGCACATATATATGTAGCTATAACAATTACAATACTTAATCGACATAATATTTATAGAATTCAACATTAATACAATTTAGTACAAAACTTATCTAAATTTGAATTCTGTAAATATTATGTGGATTACATAAGTATTGTATTGATAGTAGTATTTATTAGTAGTAATATTAGTCTTCCATTTACCAAAAATATCACCTAAAATTTCATGCAATATTCTGAAAGTTATCATGGCAAAATCGTTTAATTTCTTAAAGTTACTATGTTTTTAACATGTAACGTAAGTAACGGACACTTTTCGTGAAATTTACTTGTGTCAGAATCATTTCCATCTAATTATGTAACTTTCAGAAGCGCCCGATAGTTACGACAACTCTTAATTACTTGACCGTGCGTAGTTAAAAACAATAGGGAACATAATACTTCAAAGACAATATGGCTTTCCCCTGTAGAACAGACCGTTTGACATAATATTTTGTAAATTTGTCGTATATTACTATTACTTTAGTATACAACAACATGCAAAAAGGCCTTTACTTACCAACGTTTTTTAACTGTACCTACCTCGAGTCTGTATATGGTGTTTGGATTCAATAGCCATGTCCTAACACTTGTAAAAAAATTAGGTGGGAGGTTTACCAATAATCAAACAGTCATTTAATTTTTAATCCTTTGTAAATTTGACAAATGTAAATAATTGTTAACGCTATTTCTGTTCAGTACTGTGACCTCCTCCTTAATATGCTACAATACTGATTAAAGATTGGAATTATGTTTATTACAATAACCCCCATAACCATTTCAAAAACCAGCAAAAAAAAACTAGCTAAGTACTGCTATTTAATTAATTAGGTACGTAAATTGTTGTCTTCAGTTTTGTTAATGTCGAAAATTATAAATTACTTACGTGTGTAAACTTCCTGAGTGACACCAAATTACTAAAACTTGTTGGCTATTGTATTCCAATTCCATACGAATTGATGCTATCCAAACTGATAAGATATATACTTATGTAAACGAAAAACGTTTATCGCAATCTATCGATAAAACTCTTCTATATCTGTGTAGGTATATCGTGATGACACACAGCTTAACTAAATAGCAGATGCTAAGGACTTCTATCCAACTGACGAAAGGGTTATTCTTCGGGGTGTTAACCGCCATATTGTCCCGGCACATTATTCCAGATTCAATTATCTATTTTCCCTTTCTTTTCATAGTCATAGCATTTATTGCAAACCATAGTAGTACAGATCTTAAAGTTAGTTACAGTACGTTTAGTTTCGGTTTACTAATGTTTCGACGAAAATTATTTAGCAAATTCTTAACTCCCCAAACTACGTATCCCATGATTTTATTTGGGCAAATATTTATTTCCCAACTCAACGTTTCGTACTGATATCATTTCTCAACGAATGATTTGATAAATTATTGTTTGACAAATTATTACCTGATGTCAATTATGTTTTCGTCAAATGTATTGATTGGCATACCTTAATTTAGAAACATATTGAATGGCATTATGAAATAACTCAAGAATGAAATCCTATGTTGAGCCACAAAGTATGTAAACAAAAGTACTACCTTCTTAATTTAGCTGACTGGTGCATCACCCTATCAGCTTAATGCAATAAAATTATACTGCAATTTGAACCTTGTATTCTAACAAACTAGGTTAGATTTCATAATGCCATTCAATATGTTGCTAAATTAAGGTAGGTACCTATGCCAATCAATACATTTGACAAAAACATAATTGACATCTTAAAAGAATCCCAGGTAATAATTTGTCTAACAATAATTTATCAAATCATTAGTTAAGTTAGGAAATGATATCAGTGCGAAACGTTGAGTTGAGAAATAACAATTTATCCAAATAAAAATATGGGATACGTAGTTTGGGGAGTTAAGAATTTGTTAAATAATTTTCGTCGAAACATTAGCCTAATATGCGTTGTTGTTTGAAATTAAACTATGAGTAGCATGCTCCGTCCGTTTACGGGGTCATAAAAAAAACCATAACCTATCTATCTCTGACCACTTTAGTTTTTAGGGTCATAATAAAAATAACTACAACCTACCTATCACTGGGAGCAGTCTCGTAGGGTCATGAAAAAAAACCCTAACCCTAACCCTATCTCTGGGAGCAGTTACGTTTTTAATCCAATTTATATTTGTTTCAGACAACACAAATATTTACCACATACAATTTGAAAATATGTTATTTGCCTTAGCAAATCATTTGCTACACAATTATTTACCATATACAATTTGACGTGATAAAATATTGCAATATAAAAATGTAGCGGCAAAATAAAAATTACGAAGTAAAACTATGCCACGGATTGGCTTTCCAAATAAAACTTCGGCGAAAAGTTGGTTGCCAAATGAAATTTGACGAAACATAATTCGGGAAAAAGGCAGTACACCCTGTACACCCCACTTATTCATTACAAATCACTTCTTTACTTCATACTTCTACTTCTTCGTATGGCCAAAATTGATAAAAAAAATAAGGGCTGCGGTTCCTGGGTAGATACCTATTTAAGATAAACTCTATTCTCCTTGTTTAATTTAATTTGTGTTAAATCTCTGAATAATTGGTAATCAAACACTTTACAATATATCCAAGTTTAATCAACTAGTTGTAGATTTCAAATCAACAAAATATTTGCACGCTTGCATGCGGGCTGAATACACTGGAATATTATTTTGTAACACCTTAATTTATTACAGTATTCTAGCAAATAAACTTATTTGATTTGATTTGAATTAATAATTAATGCAGCACGGGCTACGTACTTCAATTAGTTAACGTAATATGTTTCCTACACGATTCATCTGAGATTAGTTACGTCTCATTCCTTTAAACACAAATAAGTAAAACACTAACTCCAACATTCACATCGTAATGAACAACAATAAACATTTATAACATGTTATGGTTATGAGTGTCTTAATTTAACTTAATATCAACATTAGCGAAGGTATAAGTCTTTTATGTTTTTACTTATATAGAGTATTTTCATCTCCGGCCGCCGGGGCCGGGGCCACCTGGCCCACGAGGGCCGCCCGGGCCACGAGGGCCGCCCGGGCCACGGGGGCCACCAAGACCTCCAAGGATACCTGGTCCTCCTGGTCCTCCTGGACCTCCTGGACCTCCTGGGCCCCCGTGGCCATGTCCGTGACGAGGAGGGCCGCCATGTGGTCCACAACAGTAAGACAGAAACAATCCCATACTGAAAAACTAAAAAGGGTAATGTTTATTAATGTATGTGAGAAATATTTTACGTTAGTTCCAATGAGTAACAGAATCACCTACCCATAAGGGGATTCCAATCATCATGTCAGCCGAAAGACGTCCACTGCTGGACATAGGCCTCCCCCAATACCAAATGTCAAATAAGTAAGTGAATATAGCCACGTGGTGAGGCTTTTTTGCATAATGCTTGTTTGTATTTCCGTATCTATTTAGCTCTTTTGATGCAAGTCAAAAACCCGGCAGTGTCGCAGTAACATACTCCTATACCTATTTGCTATTGGTTTTATTTGTCAAATAGATAAATGATCGAAACCGAATTGTTCAATCAAATTAAAGTCCTCGGCAATATCTTTTGTACCTTTGGTAGCGTATTTAGAGCAAAATCGAAATAGAAAAGCAATCAGGGCCGAGATTCTAGGCGGTAAAAACTATATCGCCTTTGACCTATTATCGTAATTCGTATTGTCAACATTTTGATAGCTCTTATTTACTTGACAGTAAAGGCGACCGAGTTAGAAACAATACCAGAACAGGTCAAAGCCGATATGATTTTTTACCGCTCAAAATAGAAGCTCAGTAGTGTCTTTTATATGTATCACGAATTGGTAAGGTAATAAATAATACATCGCTGATGACTTAGCCATTTAGACGGTAAACAAACATTCACTAACCTTTGTGTATAAGTTTCGGAGCTGAATATATAAGTATTTAAATGTTTCTGACACGTCCCAGCAGATCCCTGTTCAGATGCGATATGATAAAGTAGGGTCGCTCATGTTCACTAATCGATCGAAGGTTCGTATATAGATAACGTGATATTTTGTTATATTTGCCGTCATTATGAGTTATTTATCAGTACCTAGTTATAAGATATAATTTTAGTTCTTAGGTAATGTAAAGAGAAACCAAACAACATATTTCAACATAGAAAACTTTCACATAAAATTATATTTATTTATTTTAAGTACTTTTCGCGGCTGTATTTCCGGTCCACTACGTCTTAAGGACCTTCAGGAGACGAGCATCATACTCTTTCTCACAGGCTGTGAAACGTATCTGAGTTTCCTCACAGGTGTTTTTAATATTTTACATTATCTAAGCTCGTCGGCCTCCTCTCACGTAAAGAAAGTAGGTGTGAGAAATGCACCATTCTCTATTCGAAAATACTTTTAGTTTTTATTCTTACATGAACTAAAATTTAAAGTAATGATCATTTTATAAACTATGTTTTTACTTCAAACTTCATGCCTCTAGTTAAAGTAAAAAGTAAAGGGCTACCGTAAAATGTGCCTACTTTGCTTCCCCATGGGTAACTATGCTCCATAGTGACTTTTTTGTATGTTACTTATAAGACAAGGCCGATGACAAATTTTCTAAAAAAAAATGATGTATACATCCAGCTGCGCAGTGAATGAAAGCACTAGAATGATTTACAATACAGAATACCTCAATATAACGATGGAGCAAGATTACCCGTGGGGGAGTAAAGTAGGCACATTTTACGGTAGTTAAAAAGTAAAGGGCTATCACGACTAAAAATTGACTGATTGGCCCCTGAGATACAGGCGGCAATGTATTACACCTAATAAAAATCATCTAAGACCAAATAAATAAATAAATAAAATAAAAAATAAAAAATAAAAAAGCCTTTTATTTCTTTGCAGTAAATTGACAGGTATAACTCGAAAGTTTTAGAATCTATGTTAGTATATCTATTTATATATTTTTTTTTGTTAGTAATTAGTTTAAGTATTATTACAAAAGTTTAACTTATATACTGTTATTGTTTGTTTAGTTATCTGCAAGAACCCCTCTACAGGTAAAGGCCTCCTCCAAAGATAGCCAGCCTTCTCTAGATTGAGCTATTTGAATCCAATCAAGGCCGGCTGTTTTTTTGAGCTCATCATCCCATCTAGCTAAAGGTCTACCTCTCTTCCTTTTGCCTTGAGGGCCTAACCATGTGGTCACCCTTTTGGTCCATCTCTGGTCCTGTAGGCGCGCTACATGCCCGGCCCACTTCCATTTTAGTGATAGAGCGTGAGTTAGTCCGTCTATTGCCTTTGTCATTTTTCTTATTTTAGTGTGTCTAATTTTTTCAATTTTTTTAATGTTTAACATACTGCGCTCTATTCCGCATTGGCATGAAATTATTTTGTCACTCGTTCTTTTGTTGAACTTCCACGTTTGGCAGGCATACGTTAGGCACGGTATTAGGCAAGAGTTCAGTACTTTTGTTTTAATTTTAGTTGGCATGGTGCTTTTAAATATGTCTTTCATTTTCCAGTATTTGTTCCACGTCAACTGTGCCCTGCGCTCCACTTCTTGATCGTTGCTTTTCTGATCAAAGCTAATTTGCTTGTCTAAGTATATGTAGGTGTCCGTGTATTTCAGAAGTTCATTGCCAACATATAGTGCTTTCTTGGTGCTGTTAGTCATCAACATTGTTTTGTGTAGGTTCATTTCTAAGCCTACTAGTTTACTGGCATCATTGAGTGAACTTATCATGTATTGCAGTTCTGAACCTGTTTCTGATAGGAGGATTAGGTCGTCTGCGAACCTTAGGTGGCTAAGGTAACCTTCTTTGATCTTTATACCGCGTCTTTCCCATTTTAGCTGGCTGATAATCGATTCCAATGTGGCTATAAATAACACTGGTGAGAGGGGGTCGCCTTGTCTTACTCCTCTTTCGACCGGGAACCATGGCCCCGCTGTCTCTAATTTTACTCTACTCTTGCTGTTATTGTAGATACTCTTAATTACACTAACGTATTCTTTTTCTACCTTTTGCGATATTAGTGTTCTCCATATGCTTGAATGTGATATGCAATCAAAGGCTTTTTGGTAGTCTATATATACTATATAGAGTGGTCTATTTTTTTCTCGATATTTCTCGATGAGAAGCTCTAATGTGTGTATATGATCCGTAGTTGAGTATCCTTTCCTGAACCCCGCTTGCTCAATGGGTTGATGTGTTTCTAGCGAAGAGTTTATTCTTTTATTTATTATTGAGGAGAAGAGCTTGTATATAGTAGGTAGGAGGCTTATTGGTCTGTAGTTCCCTATATCGTTTGGGTCACCTTTTTTGTAAATAAGAATAATGTCAGATTCTGACCACTGGATGGGTGTCTCTCCACTTTCAATAATTAGGTTGAACAATTCAGTCAGGTGGCCGGTAAGTGATGTTGAACCAGTTTTTAATACTTCGTTTGTTATTCCGTCCGAACCTGGGCTTTTCTCTGACTTTAGAGCTTTTATTGCTCCTTTTACTTCGCTTATTTCAATCTGTGGTACATTTAGGTTGCTGTCGTTGTAACTTAAATATCGATCTCTATTATCTATACTATTTTTTTCTTTAGCGCTGTATAGATTCTTATAAAAATCTGTCGCTACAGTGATGATATCGTTGCGGTTGTTAAGTATTCTTTCGCCCTGTTTCAGTCCATCGATCCATGTTTTGCTCGTTCTCAGCTCTTTGTAAGCTTTTCTTGTACCCCCTGTTTGAATTATATGTTTTTCGATAGTGTTGTATTTATGGTTTGCGTAGTCTTTTTTTATGTATTTGCTTACAAGCTTGTAGAGTGCAGAGATCTCGTTTTTTGTTGCTCTGGATTTATTTTTTATTCTCTGTAGGTCTTGTCGTCTCTTTAGAAGTCGTAGTGTGCCGTCTGACAAAATTTTGTGAGGTTTCTGATCTTTGTTTACATTTAGAATCGTTTGCAGGCCTCTAGTTATGACTTTGATTATATTATCGTAATATTTCTGGACTGACTCATTTATTCGTGGGCTCAGTAGGTTGTTTATCTGATCGTTAAATTTCGAAAAGTCTTCTTCGCTAGTTATTGTTATTGTTTTTAATTGCTGATTATTGAATTTAGTTCTACTTTTTCTTGATTGTTTATATGTAATCGTTGCCCTTACTGGCCTGTGGTCAGAGGGGTAGTTTATGTTCAGGACTTCCATATTTTGAAATAAGTGTGGTCGGTTTGATAGCACGAAATCGATTTCGTTTTTGTATTTTTTGTCTGGTGAGATCCACGTCCATTTGTTTTTAGTTTTTTTCTTATAAAATGTGTTTAAAATCGATAGTTTGTTTTCAGTCGCAAAGTCAATCAATCGCTGTCCCCTCTCGTTTCTTTCACCGTAACCATTCGGTTTCGTAATTAGATATTCTTCGGTTTTTGGTGTCCCGATTTTTGCATTCCAATCTCCCATCAGTATGTAGTCTTTATGTGATATATCGATTGCCTTGTTAAGTGTAGAGTAGAAATGGTCGATTTCGTCTTGATTTGCTTTTTCGGTAGGAGCGTAGACTTGTATGATTGATAGCCGTATGTCTTCGAATACTACGTTCAGAATTGCGACTCTTTCGGTAAGGCCGATATAGCTTTGGATGTTATTTTTGTAGCATTTTTTCACTAAAAAACCTACTCCGTATAAGCCAGGCGTTTGACCGGTGTGGCATAGTATAAAGTTTTCATACTCATCTATTTTGTTACCCATACGTCTTGTTTCTGCCAGTCCAATTATGTCGTATTTTATGTTTGATAGGGCTTCATTTAATTCTATCAAACGTTCATATGATGAGAGTGTTTTGACGTTATATGTTATTATGTAGAGATTTCTTGATGCCGTCGTAGCAGTAGCTTTAGTAGACGTAATTGTTGATGTTGTCGATGTTGTTGTTGTAGTTGGTGTTGTTGGTGTTGTTGTTGGTGTTGTTGTTTTTTCCTTTGGAGGGTTTTGGTCATAGTCTTCCACGGTGACCAGCCGGCTTGGAAGATCTGAATAGTTTCTTGCTGTCGAACGTTGTATCTTTTCCGTGTGAGAGGGGTGCTGTAGTTGCTAGATCTGCTCACTGTTATTTTCCTGACTTCCCGACGCGCTATTTGGGTTTCTAGTCAGATAGTTCAGGATCCCTGGCTTTAGGATCCCTTCCGACAGGCTGGAAGATCTCCTGACTGATGACTGGGTATCCATTTTGTGGGTTTTATTCTTCTTGTTAGCCTGGGTTCTATTTTCATCGCGTCCGGTAGGGTTGTCTACAGGAGACGTTGGAAGCGCCAAGACCAAATAACTAATAAAAATAGGCCCATTCCATTGAGTTGGTGAATCACCGCCTGCCACTTCAACCAAAGTAATTAGCATTGGCCAGTCAGGGGCCGTAGTTTCATCAATAGCCTAGTTCACCAATTTATATCGCAGTTCATTCATAGAGCCTATTATTAATGTTCCCATCCTTCTTAGACAAGCTGGTGGTTGTCCGTGGGAACATACTTCTATAGTTTGAACTGTTTGAACTCAGGGACAATCCGCCAGGAGGTGTCCCATCACTATTAAATTGAACTTGTCTAATGGGCCTCTGCTTGTTGGCTTCGGCTCCATGTACGCCTTCCAAAGGTCCAAGACTCCCATAGTCCCGTGATTGGTAAAGACATAATATCAGGGGACAACTGTCACATAAATTGATCTAGTCCCAAACTAAGCTATAATATAAATACTTATACAGATAATTACATACTTAAATACATAGAAAACATCCATGACTCAGGAACAAATATTCGTGCTCATCACAAAAATATCTGCCCTTACCGGGATTTGAACCCAGGACCGCTAGCTTCGTAGGCAAGGTCACTACCAACTAGGCCAACGCGTCGTCTTACTTTACATAGAAAATTAGGTAATTCTTGTTGTTTTTTAAAATAGTGTAATAAACAAGATATTACAATGAAAAAGATTAGTACATAAATACAGGCTTGCTTAAAATCGCTTAATAAGTAGGGGTAACAATTTAAGAGCGTCGGTGGTCTAGTGACTTCGGGGGTCAACTCGTGATCGTTAGGTGCCGAGTTGGAACCCCCGCGGTGACAATGTACCAATAAGTTTTTCTAACCTAAGAACATTACCCGATGCTCTTACGGTGAAGGACAAACATCGTGAGGAAACCTGCTAATTCGAGCAGCTGAGTGTGTAAGAGGGTAATTGCACAAACGATACTAAAGGGTCGAAGTGTATCCGAAAGGGCCCATCTCTAAGATAAAATAAGATAAGGGGTTTCAATTAAAATTCTCATGAACGTAAAAATATACAAATTATTTAAAAATGCATCAATAATATTCACATCCAAGTTTTTAATAGCCAACGTGACTTTCTCACTCGCAGTCCTATCCTCATCTTATTAAAGAGTATTTTAATTTATCATCTAAAGCCGCCAGGGCCACCGGGGCCACCGACACCACCGGGGCCTCCGGGCCCACCGGGCCCACCGGGCCCACCATGGCGGCCGGGTCCTCCTGGTCCTTCCGGGCCAGGGGGAGGAGGGCCATCAGAACCTCCGCCACAGCAAGAGAAACACGATCCCATTCTGAAATATTCATAGTTTTTTGATAGGTCACCAGATAAAATTGCATTGCAATTGATTTACCGACAAATAATTCGCAGAGTATTCATTTCATAGAAACAATGGGATACACGTTTCTTACTATTGTAGCAGTGCTCGATTTATTATAAATGTAATTAAGGCGACGGGGCGGGCAATTGACCTTGCTCATTCGGCCAGACGAGTAAAGTTTTAATTCGCGCGCCATCTATCAAGTAAGCTCTGCGATCGACCGCATAATGCTGTTTGTCAAACAGTCAGGCATGCATTTACCGTTAGATGGCGCTTGATTTGATCGACCAATATGATACACTTGTGTTTTTCTAAATACTGTCTCAAATTCAGTAACGAATGTCCAAAATAGCTTTTAAACAAATAAGTAAATAGATAAATAGTTAATTATTAACACGTAAAGGTTTTCTCATGAATAGCTGGCACGAATAGATCAATGAAAACTTTGGTCTACTAGGATTGTGTGAGTGCTATCAGTTACAGTTTATATTTCGAACCAAAAATTTAATTAATAATAAAGCATAGGGATTAAATTGTTTCAATAATACTACTTTAAATGTATTAAATTTTGACGTGGTCTACGACAAGGCGGCGATTAATCGAGAATATCGGGTTGGGGTATAGGTAGCAAAGGGGGCGCAAGACAATTTTGTTTTGATGGAAGTGGTGTCATTATAACACCTATTTTTTATGATGCTATCGTATAGAAGACGCTTAAATAAGCGTGTTTTGTATAGGCAACTTTTCTCTAAACTTGATATTTACCGAGATATTAGGGGTTCAAATGTCAGTCATTTAGAAGTGATCTGGGACTTAAAAAATTTTGACCGGCATTGCCCGCTGACTGCCATTTCCCCATCTTACCCTATAACCCTCATTTTTGTTAATAAATCCTATAAAACATGGTAAAATAAGCATGTTTTGTTATATAAACTTTTTTTCTCCGACCAATATTTACCGAGATATTGGGGTTCAAAGGTCAGTAATTTTGAAGGGCTAAAATTTTGGAGTCGTGTAATTGATGTCAATATAACCCCTCATTTTTGTTAATAAATCCTATAAAACATGGTAGAATAAGCATGTTTTTTTTGTTATATAAACTTTTTTTCTCCGACCAATATTTACCAAGATATTGGGGTTTGAGTGAAGTGGTCTTATTATAACACGAAGTTTTTATGATGCTATCGTATAGAGGACGCAAAAATATTGATCATTACCGAGATATGGGCTCCTAAATGGACATTTCCACGCAAGTCCGAATTTAGGGCTCTCGCTGGTTAGGACGCGTGCCGACACTGCGCGCCCTAGAGTGTTTTTATAGAGCAAGAGATACGGAAAATATGGATCGTAAGAAAAAAAGTGAAAGAGCAAAATATGTTTCTTTTAGCATGATTTACTGGATTCATTCATAAAAATGTAGGTACTTAGTGTTATATTGACCTAAATTTCGCGACACCGAAAATTTTCTGTCCCAGTGAAAAAAAAAAATTTTTTACCCTCTCGAAACCACCCCCCCTATCACCCCCACTACCACCTACCTACCACTGCCACTTCCTATATTTTTCCCAAAAAAATTATCCAAAAACACCTCGATTTCGTAATTTTGCCCTACCCTTCGCCTTAACTGTCTCGATTAATAAAGCATTGCAGCTAAACTTAACTACCTATGTATTAAACTTATAGAAGATCATGAAAAATTAAGTTTCTGACAAATGCAATCAGCAAAATGCTTGCGGATGGAAATAAGACACTTCAAAGACGTCCCATCTTCATCTTCCGCTAAATATTTTACAGCTAGCAAGTTCCTAAACGAGCGTTTCGCAATCTGTTTACTGGGAAATGCAATAAAACTGGCTATTAATTTTATGAAAAAAAAACTGTTCAAACCGGTTATAACCGGCTATTAGCACTCCCTACTGTTTAATAAACATATGTACACCTAGTAAATTTATGTTATAGATATTTAAATCAACCTTGAGCCCGAAGAGCCCGTCAAAGTCTTCGGCATAATTTTTCGTTTATTCGAAGACCAGAGGTCTATAAACTCTAATAAGTGATACAAAATCTCTAAATACAAATCTATCGCTATTGAAAAAGATAAACAAAACTTTTCTAACCTTTATATTATATGTTAAACACTCGTATTGATAAATGTTTCCGGACACGTCACAGCCGAACCCTAGGCTGTTCAAGAGAAAAATGGTTGAGTACAGGTTACACATACCGATAACGGTACCAATCTAGATATATTTAACTGATTTATCAGATAAAGTTTTGCCGTGTGAGTAATTCTAATCCCGGTCATATCCCGCATAAATCATATTGATAAAGTTTTCAGAAATTCACATCTGTATAACACTTACGTGTACAATACAAAAAATATAACACTCATAATATAAGGGAATTTCTGCGAACTTAATCAATGACTACTTTTCCGCCCGCGACTTAATTTGCGGTGAGAGAACTTCCTTTAAGCTTGTATCTATGTACTATAACGTCTAAACTTATTCTGTGGTTAAGCCAGATTTACAACGGCCAAGGACAGTGGCAAGTACAGTGCCAAGGACAGTGAAGTTAAAAAATATAAAGCGGATCTTTAGATCCATTGACAAGGCAACTTGACTCGCTACTGTCTGATCGGTTTATACTACTAAACTGTCCACTGTAACTGTCCACTGTCCACTGTGCTTGAGTAATGTAGGTCGGGCTTTAGAAGTAGGTACAGTAATAATATTTAGTGTACATCAACTTCGGGTGTTTCTTCACTGGCTGACCAAAAGTGTGGATAAAGCATACTCGTAGGTAGGTATATCACTTTTTTTTTGAGTGACCGATTCTTTATCCACATTTTGTCACGCGATAAACGCAACCATACTGGTTAGGCCCACTGGGCCCGTATTATGGTCGCCTTTATCGCGGTGGATAAAGCTTTCTCGCACTTACGTACTGGTCTGAATGTGACAGGGGTCCTTGTCAAGACGCATTACGCTAACTAACGTTTCTATTCGATTCGCTTTTAAACCAATCACGTCACTGGTAGATCACGTGTCTCCGCGTTGCTGTCGCAATTTTTTTTTTTTTTTATATCAGGGGGCAATGTCACACCAATTGACCTAGTCCCAAACTAAGCTCTAAGCTTGTACTATGGGTACTAGACAACGATATAAATACTTAAATAGAGAAATATATACTTAAATACATAGAAAACATCCATGACTCAGGAACCAATATTTGCGCTCATCACACAAATATTTGCGCTTACCGGGATTTGAACCCAGGACCGCTAGCTTCGAAGACCCAGAAGACCTATTAGATTTTTCTCGCGTCTTCATCCGCGTGGTACTCTATCGCTATAGCTTTGGGAAGTTTTTAAAGTGGACCTTAAAATACCTTTGTCCACTTTAAAAACTTCCTTTGTCCAATTATAAATACACACATAATCCCTTAAGGTCGCTGCTGTGATACCAAAGAATGCGGCTTACTTCATAGTAATAGTGTCATCACCATCATCTCCCCTTATCCCAGTCATCTGGAATCGCCGCAGCGTGATTTTTCCTTCCACATATCCCTATTAGCCGTCATCTCAGGATTCACTCCCTTCTTTCTCATATCACTCTTTACACAATCCATCTATCTCTTTTTAGTTCTTCCTCTTGCTTTATAACCTTCAACATGACTTTTATCCCTTCTCATGACATGATACCCTTCTTACCTTCTATTTTACCACCCAGCGCTAATTCTGTGTTTCACAGTTCGGACTATCTGGCCATCACTTTGTATCAAGGAAAACTGGCACAGTCGCGCTGTCGGCACGAAACTGGACGGACCACCAAAGTCGCAAAGAGAAAGATCTGCTGACTTTAGGCCGACATTCTACAATCTCGGCCGCCGCTTTCCCAGTCAACTCTGCAGCTCGGGACCATTATTGTATAGTAATAGTACATATTAGCATTTTAAATCTAATGTGGTTACAAATAAACTATAGAAGGCTTCGACTAACTACTACATCAGTTAGCCGCCTTCTTCGGTATTACAGCAACGCGGAGACCGTAGCATTTCTGACGTACGTACGAAGAAGGCGGCTTACTGTAATGTTGTAGTCGAACCATTCCATACCCTATAGGTAACAACATTAAATTTAAAATTCATATACTATTACTTTGCACTTAGCCGCCTTCTTTGGTAGGGCGGCAAATTTGCTACTCTTGCTCCTTGGCTCATTCGGCACTGCTAATAACGTAAAAACAATGGTCTATTAAGTGAATCAAACAGTGGATCAGCATTTATACTTAACACTAACTGCGGTTTGACTTTCTTATTTCATGAAGTTCAAAAAAACCAAAATTATTAATAAAATTGTAATACCTATATTATAGTTAAAGCATAAGTGACATAACACAACAACAATTACAAACACATATTTTTTCTTACTTTTATTCCTACAAATTTATCACGCTAGGTCTTAATTTTTTAATTGTCGTCAATAGAGAAGTTGCCTTTATCTCGTTTCATAAAGCATTTGTGCATCACTAACCGCCGGTCTCTCAGTCTAACTCATGGCGGCTCAACTTTATTTAGTGTTGTATAAACGGACGATTCAGATATTTCTAGTATGCCACTGAGCACTGGCGATCAGATACCCCGCGCAAGGTTACCAACGCATTCTTTCGTCGGAATGCAATACTTTTTTAACTAGGCGGGATTTTTCTAAATTGCTGCTGCGGCCCATTGAAACTTCATCTGGAACGGAGGTTGAGCAGCCTTGGTATAACTTAACACCTTAAAGCGAGGTGTAGACAAGCAATAAAAGTTGAAGAAGTTGAATGCTGTCTTTCTTTAACTATTAAGTTACAAAACTTGCTCAAGAACTAAAGTTAAAATAAGATGCTAACCAACTTCAGCAATGTTTATTGCTGTCTATTTCGCCCTAAATGTATCACAAAAAAACCTTTAAGGGTAAACAAAACCAATGTGTCACAAATGTGCTGGTAAACATCTTAGCCTGATTGTGCAAAATGTGGCTAAAGAATTATCAACAAAATTTTAGAGTTGTTGGTAATTCTGTAGCTCTGCCTACCCCACTCTGGGAATGAAGGCGGGAGTTTATGTATGTATGTATGGGTAAACAAAACTTCACTAACCTTGATTTTATGTGAATTGATGTTCTAAAATAAGGAAATGTATCCGAACGACGTCGTCCCAGTTCAGTGAGTAATGATAAAGCACGGGTCGCTCATGCTGTAATAAGTATAGCGTATCGATAGCATATCGAGATTACATTTTATCTACAATTTATCGTTAAATATTATTCATCTTTTTCTCAGATATCCTGTATAAATTGGTAGATTAAAATGTGCCACGTCTATTTAGGGTTTCGTACCTCAAGGGTGCTTACGGGACCCTATTACCTACTAAGCTTCCGTAGTCCGTTCATCTGTCTGTCAGCGGGAAGTCCCCCACCGCATCTGTCTGTGTGTATGTTCGCCATGATCTCAAAAACTACTAAACGGATTTTCGCCATCAGTTAGATATTTTTCTCGGAAGGTTTTACTTAATAATTCTGGTTTATGTAGCAAAGCGAGGGCGGTTCGCTAAATAAATAAAAAATATTATTCGCACTTGGCCGGTTTTTGTCATATACGTGGTTCCTAATCATTAATTGTTAATGTTCCCTAAATAATTATTAACTAATTAAAAAAAAAACACCTTTTTTTCTCATATATAATAACTCAGTAAAAGGTTCAATTTTCTAGGATGAACCTTTTACGGTCACAAGTCTAACCTTACCTATTTACCTAACCTATATAAAAGTACTTTATTAACTCTTTAATCTGTAACGGATACGGAATACGTATTTTGCGAAAAGTTTGTAAAAAGATAAGTTTGCCAAATTACTTTTGGGCAAACAAACTGAAGTATGGCGATTAGCCACTTTCAGTGTTCATGTGCAACCCAACACACAACGAATACCGGAAAGTGGGTCTGAGGCTCATGAATATTTGAAACAATAAGTTAGGTAATATAATATTAGGTATCTAATTAAATTATCAGCCTCTAGGAAAATTGATTATTATCTCTTTTCCGTTCATTTTATAGGGTAGAAGTACCGGCTTTGGCCATCTTAAGACCGTTTTCGGCCACTTTAAATTTTAACTAATATCTAAAGCATTATGAAAATTACAAAACGAGTTTTATATTTTATCTTAATATTAATCATCAGTGTTAACCATTTATGAATATTATTTTTAAATATACAGTATTTTTGATACTCATTTCAACCTTAAGTGGCCAAAAAGGGTACAGTGGCCACAAACGGTACTTCTGCCCTACTATCCGCAAAATTAAGAGGCGAGTTGGGCAATAAACGTCAGTTACCTGACCTTTTTGTGCCTACCGCTTACCTGTAGAGTCATTCGGGGTAACAGCACGCAGTGGGTAAGAGTACGCAGGGACCTGTTCTCCGACTAGGTGGGGGGGGGGGGGGGGGGGGGGCAAGGTGCATGATGGCTTAAAACAGTGGCGCTGGCATGGCCACTTCGGAGCCAAAAGCCGCGTGAGTGCAAAGCAAGTGCTTATCGAGACAGATCTCCGTGTTAATTCAAACTGAATAATTTCTTTGTTTTGTGTGTGCATATGGATGCAGTTGACCCAGTAAGTGTTTTACATTTATATTGTTCGTATATCGTAATATACATTACAGAGCAAACATTGTTTTTAAGGCTTCTATTGAAGGTTACTTAAGTAATGTTTATTATTGCAGATTACAGCAAAATGCTGCGAAATAATAAAAGAAAGGCTCCACAACGCGCCTTGATCTCAGATGATCAGATAAAAAAGCCAAAGAGCTGGTTTAGCAAGGATCTAGTCAGAGACGCGCCGCAGAAAAATTGTATAAGGTCAGGTGGGGTAAGGGGAACTACTGGGAAAGGGAAACACTAGTTGATATATCAAAAACTATAGACCGCAGAGTTGTGATTACACGATCGATAGAGCAGTAACTGAGATTTATTTACAAAAAAAAAACACAGATAGCGTTATGACAACTGAAACTGCGAGCGTGACAAAAACAATATTTTAGTTGACAAACAACGAAAACACGAGTTCGACGTACCTTATTTAGATACTGATTTATGTTATAAAAAGTCTGGTAACAAGTCTGCAAATGTCAGTAAGTATTGTTTTATAGATATATTTTGTTTGTATGCATATAATTTTTTGCTGAATATGCTATAAATATTAAATTTTAATGTGATTCGTAACATAACCTACAAATGCATAAGTGGGGTAAGGGAAACTATCATGACCGGGTTAAGGGGGACATATGTTTCTCTTTCCCGACGTCAGAAGTAACAAACATTTTGAGACAGGCAAATTTTATAAAAAATAGAAATAGTCTCTTGAATAACTATAAATGTTATGATATTTTACACATTGCTTGGGTACCGTAACAGCTGACCTCTCCATACCGATTTAAATGGCAAAATACGCTATTGGTTTGTAAAAAAAAATTAGGAAAAAGTTAAGTTATGGGTTTTTTTTTTAAGTATTTAACTATTCTATTGGTTATAATTATTGGTTATCTATTAACTATTATTATATGCCAAATGACGGTTGGCGATATGAACATCTTGTTTTAATTCTTTATTCTTTCTTTTCTTTATTTAAAGACTACATTATTTTTTACAAAAAAATGCCTAGGAACAGTAGGAACTATGTGAGAACAATTGTATGCCAAAGAAAAGTAATTTAAATAGGCTACTTTATTTTAACCATTACTTAATAAACATTACAATAACAAATTGCACCTACTTTTTACTTCCTTTGTTTTTAGTTGACTACCCCTGTTCGAAACTCGTACGTTTCCCTTTCCCCAAATACCGATTATGGTAAATATTTTATATTTGTAACCGTATTTCGTTAAGTATGAAGTACACATTTCAATAAAGGTGTTTTTAAAAATGTTTTGCGTATGAATAATCCAAACTAGTATTATTAGTTGTAGATTTATTGAGACTGTTTCCCTTACCCCAAAAATAGGGAAAGGGAAACGATAGAACTAGTCTTACTAATAATCATTTTCTGGCGATGTGCATTAGAACTAGCATAAAAAGTATTTTGACCTGAAAAGCTAACGCAAATAAGTATCTTTTGTGTTTAGCGAAAAAACTTAGAACCTTATACTTTGTAGTAAAGAACTCAAAATAAGATAAGAAGAATAAAGTATGTTCCACTTACCCCACCTGACCTTAAGTGAATTAAGTTCTCTCTAATTATTGTAAATATGTCTAAACTCTAAAGTTCCTAATTATATCCAAATAAAGATCTCAAACTTTAATAAATGTTGAATATACTGAAAACCTGCATTTTATTATTAGTATTATGCAGATTTCTTGAGCTGCGTACGTTTACCCTGCATGCGTAATTTTACCCTTAAGCTTGCGTAATTTTACCCGCATGACGGGGCAAGAGTACGCGGTCGGATCATGTTGCTTTTTTGACATGTACAACGAAATCTCATAGAATTTGACCGTAAATCTTCTTAAATAATGGAAATATACAAGATTTCCTATGAGCTTTATATTGAATCAATTTAAAAATCACACTTGTGACAACTTTTTGAGACCAGAGAAAATAAAGTGCGTACTCTTGACCCGAATGACTCTACTACTGTTGCACGGCCTTCTCCATAAGGCCGATGCGCGAAAGACATAAATAACATGATTCCGATGATTTATGACCCGACTCACCACTTTGCGGATAGTATAGTGCAGAAGCACCTATAATTAAATGTTCATGAATTGAGTCAAACTCTTATACTTAACTTCTTATACTGGATGTCCCAGAAACCGACGTCAACCCGCCTAGGGCTGATAGAGCAGCTCATAAGCTATCGATTTAACCCCCACGTATGTTTAGCAATTGTTATTAGTTTCCGAGATATTGATCATTGAAATCGGTTTTTTTTGGCATTTTTCCTTATGTCTATACTCATACCTACCATAATATAGCGAAATCAACATTTTTACACCGTGTTAAAAAGAGCCCATGGAAGGGTAATAGTTTCCGAAGTTGAAAAACAAAACCGTTACCGTAAAATGATCCTACTTTGCTCCTTCATGGGTAACTATGCTCCATAGTAACTTCGTTTCTTGCTTATATCTAAGTCAAGGTGGATGAAAAATTACCTAAAAAAAAACGATGTATACATCCAGTCACGAAGTCAATGAACACAATATAATGATTTACAATACAGATTACCTCAATATAACCATAGATCATATAATTCCCCGTAGGGAAGCAAAGTAGGAACACTTTGCGGTAAACAGTTAGTAAGGAATCAAAATGGCACGTCGCTTAGGTTCACAATACGAGGGCAGAGTGAAAAGTCTGGAAAAAATTAAACAATTTTTTTTTTTGGTTCAAGTAAATATTTATTTTTCAACGTAGTCCCCATGTAACTCAATACACTTGGTCCATCGCTTTTCTAGCTTTTCGATTCCCTCCGTATAGTACGATTTCTCCAACCCTTCAAAATACGCATTGGTTTCTGCGATGATTTCTTCGTTGGAACCAAATCTTTTTCCACCAAGCCATTTCTTTAAGTTTGGGAAAAGAAAATAGTCGCAGGGGGCTAAATCTGGAGAATAAGGCGGATGCGGGAGAAATTCGTAACGCAACTCGTGGATTTTAGCCATAGCAACTGCACAAGTGTGGACCCGTGCGTTGTCTTGGTGAAAAATGATTTTCTTTTTCGCCAAATGGGGTCGTTTTTCCATTAAAACTTCATGAAATCGCTGTAACAAGTTGGCATAATATTCGCCGTTAATCGTTTTACCTTTCTGAAAGTAATCAACAAATATTACACCACGAGCATCCCAGAAGACAGTAGCCATAACTTTATTCGCCGATAAAACTGCTTTGGCCTTCTTTGGTGCAGGTTCACCTGAAGCAATCCATTGTTTTGACTGCTCCTTGGTTTCTGGTGTATGATGATGAATCCAGGTTTTGTCAACAGTTATGAAACGACGCAAGAAGTCCTTTTCATTACACCTAAACTTCGCCAAACATGCCTCTGACAGGGTCACCCTAGTGCGTTTTTGATCTACTGTGAGCAATCGCGGCACACAACGGGCGGAGAGCTTCTTCATATCCAAATAAGTGTGAAATATATTACGAACCCGTTCGTCTGAAATGCTTACAATATCAGCTATCTCACGGACCTTTATTCTTCGGTCGGTCAATACGATGTCATGGATTTTGGTGATCATCTCTGGTGTAGTGACCTCAACTGGAAGTCCGGGTCGGTCGGCGTCAGCAGTGCTTGTACGGCCACAACAAAAATCCGTAAACCACTTGTGGATCATTTTAATCGATGGAGCAGAGTTCCCGTAATATTTGTCTATTTTTTTTTTGTATCCGTAATGGTTTTTTTTCGCAAAAAATAATGTTTAATCAGAACACTAAACTCACTTTTCTCCATGTTTGCAAACACCGAAGTGATTGTTTCTTTTTCATAGCTGTCAAAAAAAAACTAGTCGTGTGAACTGGCTGAAAATATACTATTTACCTCCAAAAAGGCTGCATTACAAATTGACATTAATGAATTTGTGAAGAAAATACCTTTATTATGATTTTTACCAGACTTCTCACTCTGCCCTCTTATCTAGGTCTAGCGAGCAACGATGTGTTCACGAAGTCGTTTAGATTACTGACCATGACCAAACGTGTTACATTCTACATATCTGTAGATCTGTATCTAGGTCAGTAAGGCTACCCTATATGAACCTATTCCTTTTCTATTGTGATATAAAAACTTACGAGTGATGTAATGCGTCTTGTCTGACAGATATATTAAAAGAAATATAATTGTGGTTGCCGGGTTAGAATAGTGCAACTCGATGTCTTCCCGTGGATGTCGTACGAGGCGACTAAGGGAATAAAGGCTTGTAGAACTGTTAGGCGATGGGCTTGCCACCTGTCACTAATACACTGGGAAACATCTTAGCCTACTTGTGCAAAATGTGGTTACAGAGTTATCGAGAAGTTTTAAGACTTGTTGGTAATTCTTTAGCTCTGCCTACCCCACTCTGGGAATGAAGGCGTGAGTTTATGTATGTATGTATAAATTGTGAATCTTGAAAATAAATGGGAAGTACCTTACATGCTAATTTACACCAAAATACTCGTGTCTCCTCGTGACCAAGGTTAATGTCGTTTTTGTAATTGTTTAAGGTTGTACCGGTAAATGATGGAATAAAAATAAAATGCCTATATAATTGTTGGCGACCTCTGCACTAAGTTTAAGTAAAAACAAAATGAGATGTCACAATATGTCACTCACTACTACCACGGCTACTACTCATTTGCATGTAAATGATACGTGTACAGTCAACCAATTTGATTCCTAGGCCACTCTAGAACCATGTCGTATTAAATTAATTTATCTACTATGACGTCTATGACAGTGCTTATTGATTGACGTTGCTAAGGGTCATGACATTTTGATCCTAACTGTCGTTTGCTTTCTATAGTAAAAAAGAGTTTCTTACCGTATTAACCTTATTAGCAATTTGAGTAAAAAAAAAAACTTGTCAATATGATGTCTAATTAAATTGTTGTCGCACATGTTGTAAAATGACTGGAGCTACTCCAAAATTCGCAGTTCGAACTCCGTATCGTGTCGTCCCTCTCACTCAAATAGTGCACTGTATTGTGAGATTACACAGTAGAAGTAGCACATTCGTTTATTTCGAACATATAAATAATAGATATTCGTCTTTTTCTAGAGTATGCGAGACGAGTTAAGTAGGGCACTTTATGACGGCGAAGGTAGTAAAATAAATAGAAAAATATTTTTTTTAATAAAAGCAGGATAACAAAAAAAATAAACACATTAACTTTAATAACGAGTATATCCACCATTGTTTCTTATCACTTCTAGAAGTCTTGACCGCATAGAGACAACTAGATCAGTGCAAATGTCTGAGGTCCTTAAAGTTTCCCAAACTTGTTGGAATGTTCTACCAGGGCAGCCCGTGATCTCTCATTTTCATTTTGCCACATTTGACACATTAAACCCCACAAATTCTCTATCGGATTGAGATCCGGTGACTTGGCTACCCATGGGATAACAGTAACTGTGTCACGATGTTGATTTAACCAATCGCTAACAATTCTTGCTTTATGTATTGGACAGTTATCATGAATGAAATGAAAGTTTGGAACCTCATTTTGCGGATATAAGACACGCACAGTTGGCAGCATAACGTCTTCCAATATACCGAGATAATCTGTGGCCTTTGCCCGGGAAGGCATCTCAGCCAGTTCACCCACACCTGCGAGACTCATCCAGCCCCATAAATTCACGCTGATACGGCCTGAAGCGTGGTTAGGGACAACGTGATCTTCAGTATACCGAGTGTTGTCGTAACGCCACAAGTGCAAACGACCTGTTTCACTGGATTGAAAAGTCTCGTCTGAAAATATCGCGTTCGTCCATTCAAAGTCAAGATACTGCCGAGCAAAATTTAATCTCTCAGTCTTGTGTCGTTCAGTCAAAGCTATTTTCTTTGCATAGTGCTGGTGGTGGAGTCCCATGGAATGTAAATGTTTTCTAATAGTTTCAACAGAAACATTAAATTGATCCGCAAAATATTTAGTTGAAGTGAAACCATTTCGTTCGTAATCTTGCCGCATCTGTGTTCTTTGCTCGTCGGTTACTTTTCGAACACCATGATTGTAGCTTCGATGGTCAATTAATTCGCCCTCTTCTGCGTATCGTTGAATCCACAAATCTACGGTTGCACGCTGAAAATTTTAACAAAAGATGAATTAAAACTCTAGGAGTTGGGCTTGAATATCCATTTCCATGAACCGACTGACCGATCGACCGATATTACCGATATATTCAATGATTCTGCTATATCACGTCTACTGTGACCCTCCTGATGCAATACTATTATTCGTGTTCTTCGCTCTTCCAAATTAGCTGCAGGCATATCCATATTTTAAAAATTATATTGTTTGAACAAAACTGACAACGGGAACGTTTATTTGTCATTCTGTCAAAATCATTTTCTTGTCATCTCATAGAGCAAAAACGTTTAAACCTCATTAGTATTAATTCATGTTGTGATCGGAAAGCCGATAATCCTTTGACCCGCATTGACACATGCTGTCGTATTGTTATCAAATGACCCTGCCTACGAAGCTGGCAGTCCTGGGTTCAAATCCAAGTAAGGGCAGATATTTGTGTGATGAGCGCGAATATTTGTTCCCTAGTCATGGGTGTTTTCTATGTATTTAAGTATATATTACTCTATATAAGTATGTTTATCGTTGTATAGTACCCATAGTACAAGCCTAGAGCTTAGTTTGGGACTAGGTCAATTTGTGTGAGATTGTTTCCTGGTATTTATTTATTGAGCGATAGAAAAGAAAAACTCTAGTAGCGTTTGCATCTTCGCTAGGGCCCCCGTTTACTTTGAAGAGCGGTAGAATTTTATTCGTATCTGTGTGGTAAAGTTGTAAAAAGATAAACAAGCAAGGAGTAACATACTTTAATAGGTTTCTAATATTTCCTACAAATAATAGGAAAAAAGAACAGGCGACCATCTTACACAAATTGACGTAGCCCCAAGCTAAGCTCTAGGCTTGCACTATGGGTACTGTAGACAACGATATAAATACTTATACAGAGAAATAGTCCAGCGCTCAGAAATAAATACCTACTCGCGCTCATAACACAAATACCCGCCCATACCCCGGAACAGAACCCGGGACCGCTTACTTCCGGCGACAACGCGTCGTCGGCAAAAAGACGTAGGTGCGGAAACCCTCCTCGGTGCTCGAGTCCGTCTCCCTCTTGACCGGTTTTTTAGGTTAGAGAAAGAATCCCAAAACAAGGTAGGTATCGGGGTCAGGTATTCGCGCCCGCATGCGTATGGGCAGCATGCAGGGGTTGGCCGGTAATGCATCGCTCTTTCTTCCCGCCGCACGGCATTTTAACGAGCTCTCGACCAAAAACCTGCGGCAATTCAACGCTCTTAATGCTGGGAAAGCAAAGCGTGCTCATGTTGGTATGGCATTCCGCTTAAGGTTCTTGGTAAAGCAAAACATTTCGTTACATCGACGACGCGCTGGCCTAGTTGGTAGTGACCCTTCCTACGAAGCTAGCAGCCCTGGGTTCAAATCCCGGTAAGGATAGATATTTGTGTGATGAGCGCGAACGCGTTCCTGAGTCATGGATGTTTTCTATGTATTTATTTAAGTATATATTTCTCTATATAAGTATTTATATCGTTGTCTAGTACCAGTACAAGCCTAGAGCTTAGTTTGTGACTAGGTCAATTGGTGTGACATTGTCCTCTGATATTTATTTTATTCTTTTATTTTACAACACGCGTTAAATCTTTAGATAGATGAATTGAGGCAGCCGGCTGGAATTGGCTAAAGAGTGCTTCGGATTATACCTAAGGAGAGGGGAAATCTATCTTGAAATCCCTAATAGTCAGTTTTACCAATGCATCGCTGCTTGTCCAAATTTGCGATTATCCGAGGTTTATCCTAAAGCAAAGCCTGATATTGCAAAATGTGGTTACAGAATTATCAACAAGTTATTAGAGTTGTTGGTAATTCTGTAGCTCTGCCTACCCCACTCTGGGAATGAAGGCAGGAAGAATGGAGGAAGGAAGTTTATGTATGTATGTATCCTAAAGCTTAGTTTATTTCCGCCTGTCTTTAGGGTTCCGTAGTCAAACTAGGAACCCTTTTAGTTTCGCCATGTAGGTCCGTCTGTCCGTCCGCAGCCTAGGTCAGAGAATCTAAGTGTTAGAAAGCCTGTAAGTAATTTGGCCTGAAAACACGCCAACAAAGTGGTAAAAAAATATATTGAAAAAAACATTTTTTTAGTGTTTCGCGTAACGTGAGGATGTATATTTTTTTCTCGTCTACCCCTTAATGTGGGATGTCGTTGGATAGTTCTTTCAAAAATACTGTGGGTATGTTAAAACAATTTGACGACGCGCTGGCCTAGTTGGTAGTGACCCTGCCTACGAAGCGAGCGGTCCTGGGTTCAAATCCCGGTAAAGGCAGATATTTGTGTGATGAGCGCGAATATTTGTTCCTGAGTCATGGATGTTTTCTATGTATTTAAGTATTTATTTCTCTATATAAGTATTTATATCGTTGTCTAGTATCCATAGTACAAGCCTAGAGCTTAGTTTGGGACTAGGTCAATTGGTGTGAGATCGTCCCCTGATATTTATTTATTTATTTATTTATTTGTCGGTTAAGGGTTCCGTTTATGAAATATTTAGCTTAAGTTAAGTTTGTCGCGAGGTCTAATTTGTTTGTAGTAACGGCTTCGGAACCCTACACTGAGCATGGTCCGACATGCTCTTGCCCGGTTTTTTTATAGTGTTGTCATAGTACTACCCCAACCTAAACTAACCTAACCGCAGGTATTTTTGGAAAACTAAAAATCCAGGGGGTCAAGACGTAAAAACCATATTGTTTTTGACCAGTTATCGTATTGTCAACGTTTTGCTCTTATTTACTTGACAGTACTTAATGGCGGCCAAATAAAAAACAATAACACAACAGGTCAAATACGATTTGGATATTACAGCAGTTTTTAGAATAGAGGCGCAGTTTATGACAGACAATAATACCATCGCATCGCAATCGCATCGTTAGGACCACAGTTATAAGGTAACCCGTGAGGAGGCCTAACATGGGTCGATGATGATGATGAGATGTTTACGTTGCATTCACAGAAGCAGGCCTGTACGATGGTAGCGGCGGTGGCGCTGCTGGCCGCGGCGGTGGCGGACCCCGGGTCCGCTGGTGCGCTCCGGCTCGGCAGCAACGTGTCTTGTAAGTAGCCCTGCATGAACCTGCCACATCTGAGAACTTCGATAGTACAGTCGAGTTCATAAATATGTGAACACTTTAGTACCTTGTCACTTTAATGGCTGTGATAGTTTGAATATGACATTAAATAGACACGGTACTAAAATGTATACATATTTATGAACTCAACTGTACATACTTACAAAGAATTGGTCAACCACTCACACTCAGACATTTTTATACTCGTTACTAGGCCAACGTAGAAGATTATAACTAAATAATTAATTAATTATTTAGATTATTTATTATTATGAAATAGGCCAAGTTTTTTCCGTATCAAAACGTCCTTTCATAAAAGTAATCTTTTTTGGGCCCCAAACTACTTAGAGCAGTGTTGAGAATAATACATAGTACCTATAGGGGCCAATGTCACACAAATTTACCTAGTCCCACACTAGGGGCCCGTTGTTTGATCAGTATTTAACTCAACTAATTGTTAAAATTCGAAAAAGGAATTGAATATTTGACACATTTCCTTGAGATTTAACCATTGTTTACGATTTTTAACAATTAGTTACTTTAAATACTGGTCATTATCACATAGCAACCTAGCAGTTAAATCGACAAGGTTGTACTGTGGCCTAGGAATCAAATTGGTTGACTGTACGCTTTGATTATAATTAACTATCGTATGCCCGCTACTTTGTCCACGTTCAAGTCGATTACCGGAAAATCGGACATTTCCTAAGGGATTAGCCCCTTAGGAAATGTCCGATTTTCCGGGATTGAAAGTACCATAAGTAGAAATTGAAATTTGCTACAGATATAGTAAATAATAACTACTTATAATAAGTATAGTTTTAACATAAATATATAAAAGCACTAATAATATGAGTTATTACATTCTATGGGTCTCTGATTCAACGTATTAGTTGAATGCGAAAAAGGAAGAAACAAACATAATTAAGTAATTATTAATAAATACATAAATATCGGAGCAGAATCTCACACAAATTGTCGTACCTACTCACAAACTACGCTTTATATATGTATAGCCTTTAATATCGGTACCTACTAGACAAGGATAAAAATACTTATACAGAGATGAGACATCAATCATGTCAGCCGAAAGACGTCCACTGCTGGACATAGGCCTCCCCCAAGGCTCTCCACTCAGACCGGTCTTGTGCTTTTCGCATCCACCGCTTTCCCGCGATCCTTACAAGGTCGTCACTCCATCTTGTTGGGGACCTGCTCCTAGCTCGTGTCCCGGTCCGCGGACGCCACTCAAGAACCTTCTGACCCCATCGGCCATCAGTCCTGCGTGCGATGTGCCCCGCCCACTGCCACTTCAGTTTAGCTATTCTTCGGGCTATGTACCGACATAGCCCATCTCCATCTCAAATGATGATATCCGCAGGAGAACTAACGTTACCGAACGTTAGTTCTCCTGCGGATATCATCATTTGAGATGGAGATGGATGGAGATGAGACATACTTAAATACATAGAAAACATCCAACTAAGGAACGAATACTTGCGCTCATCACACAAATATTTGCCCTTGCCGGGAATCGAACCCGTACCTATCGCTTGTTTCGTAGGCAAGGTCACTACCATTTAGGCTAAACGCGTAAATATACGAATTTAATAAGCAATACTTATCAATAAATATTTTATTCTATTAACTATAACGAGGGAAAATTGATGATTTTCAAAAGTTATGTTTGAGATATACTTATATTTTTACAGTGTAAGTCATTTCAAATCACTTTTCGTTAAATAGGTTTAGTCACCCAAATTCAATTGTCAGATTTCAATAAATAATCCAATTGAATTAAGGATTATTGCGATTTCCGTTTAACGCTTGACCTTGAAGTTTTTGCAACTAAAAGATATCAACGGGCGTAACGTCTTGCTTGAAAAATCGACATAAAAATAAAATGTTAAATAGCTTTGTTTTTAATAAAATACATAATTGTTTCCTAGTTTATAATGAACCTGACCTTATAACTGTAACATAATGTACTAAGTATACAGTTTACAACTATTATAGTTAATTAATAAATTAATTATAATAATTCAATTTCCATACAAACGGACCCGCCTAGCGGTTTGTTGGCACTGAAAGTGTTATAATACAATATTATTGTTGTAATAAATAAGTAAACATCTTGACTTTAGGTATAGCCTCCTGAGTCCCAGGTGTCGTTTAAAAGAACAAAATGGCGTTCACCATTGAGTCCTGGGTATTACTACATATAAGATGGCATTATAACCGAGTGTTCTTCAAAAAGAACAAAAACAATATTATCACTGAGTCCTGAACTTTTAACACCGATTTTTACTGTTTTATACTTGTCTATGGAATTTTTGCTAGAACAAACATTGTAAACTTAATAAAATATATTTATTTGCACTTAATGAATGTTATAAAACTTTTGTTCTTTTTAAAGAACACTCGGTCTTAGTCTCTTAGTATACATACATACATACATAAACTCACGCCTTCATTCTCAGAGTGGGGTAGGCAGAGCTACTGAATTACCAAGCACTCTTAAATAAGTTGTTGATAATTCTGTAACCACGTTTTGCACAAACACGTTTTGTGTTTTGTCTTAGTATAACGGTAACTTAGTATGCCGGTAGAACGATGATCAGCTTCATCTTCCGAGGAAGAAGAATTATCATTTTCTAAGCTAGACGAGTCGCCATCAACATCTTAATCGCTACGCTGACTCGAAGGTACTATTTCAGGATCATGATACGTCGGGTCCTCATCATCCTCGGTATCATCAATTTCAGATTCATTGAGAACTTGATAAAATTCATATCCACGTTCAATATCCACGTCACGTCACGCTAAGTATCAAAAAAAATATTGTATTACTTACGGTTTTACCAGTAGTTAAATATTTATTACTCGTAAACATCTTAGCCTGTTTGTGCAAAATGTGGTTACAGAATTATCAAGAAGTCTTTTTAGAGTTGTTGGTATTTCCGTAGCTCTGCCTACCCCACTCTGGGAATGAAGGCGTGATGTTATGTATGTATGTTAAATATTTATATTTTAAAACATGTATAAAATAAATGACTTATTATTATGTAGATAGTGAATCATAATTCATAACGTTTGAGGTCATTAATCCCAAATTGCATCCTGGATGGATCGGATGATCACTGTTTGATAACAGAAGGACAGACAGACATACACAAGTATTTAGGGTACAAATGAAATTTTCACTCATCAAACGAAGTTGTTAAATTAAAATATTTTGCCAAATTTAATGTACAATGACCGAACGCACTTTATAAAGAACAAATTAAAATTCCTCCAAATAAAATCGTATACGCCGCGTGCGTGTCAATAATAATCATTTACTGATCAATATTACATATTCAATAACAAAATAAAACAGTTTTATTCACACAAATACTAATATTTTTACGAAATATTTAGGGATCTACTTACGTTGTTTTCGACGAGTCGCCATTGTCACCTGTTGCTGGCTACTAAGAATAAATATGGCGTCTTTCTTTCGCTTGATTCGACGCGTGGGATAGACACAAATATATGACGATGGAGATAATGCTGTTTCTTCTAAAAAATCGGGGTAAATTTGAAACACTCGATTTTGTTCTTTTAATAGGTAGTTCGGTCATAATGATATAATTTATTTTTGAATTGTCAGGACTTAATGATGGTTGCCATTTTGTTCTATAGATAGTAAGTTAGGTCTTTATGACAAGTAATATTTTAGGGACCCGGGTCTCAGGAGGATAGTGAAATAAATAGGTAACAAGTAAAATTATATTATCCTTTATCAGTTTTATCTACATTGTATTTACACTGGAATATAAAACATATAACTAAATGAAATGTGACTATTCTGCCGTCCAAAGCAAAAAGGCAGACTCGATACTCGCTGCCCTTTTGTTTGGCCAGTATTAACATATCACTTTACAACATTCAAGGCGCGAATCAACTACGACACTATACACCGTAAAACTTTAATAAATAAGAATGGTACCACCAATTTTACATTATTACGGTCGTTAAAAACTGACTCGGGGGAGTCAGTTTTTAACAGTTAGGGAAACATTGACGCAGACAACCGCTCGGCACCGCCTCAGCTCAAAGTGATACATTGAAAAGTGAGCTTTGATTTGTGTTAGTTTGATACATAATTAAAATACTTTCGTTCCATCACAGCACTGCAGTTGCGCAGCTTCGGACGGACGCCTTCTTTACCTGGCGGCCGATACTGACAAACTTGTTAGCATTGCGCGTATAACATGCCATCGACACGCTTGGAAAAAGAAGAACACTTCCGTTGACCATGTATAGGTACCCTTACGGTCGTACTTACGGACTTAGGCGGCGTTTCCACCAGAGATGTGCGAGGCGGCTAAGTGGTGTTGCGAGGAAAAATCCACCAATAGGATTATTTTGTTTTACTAGCCTCTATCTTCTATTGGTCGATTGTTCCTTGCAACACCGTTTAGCCGCCTAGCACAGCTCTGGTGGAAACGCAACCTTAAAGTAACCTACGGTGTATACTGTGTTAGCTTAAGATAGAAGAAAATCTGAATTATTTACTGAATAAAATTGATGTTTCTCTTAGATTTATGAATTAAAAGAGTGACAAATGCCACTACTAGGAAGTAGGTATACGACTGCTGGCTCAACGTTCTAATAACACCAAAAGCTTAAGTTCAAATTCGTAATTGTAATTGTTCGTGATTGTTGTGTAATATTTTTTCATTAGCCAAAAGCAAGAATACCAATTGTAGCGTTTGAGAGATTAAATTTATTTATCTACATCATTGTAGGTAAACATTATACGAGACGTCAAACGCATTATTGTCACTTTAATGTTATTATTATATTGTCTACAATTACTTAACGCCCTTTCCTCAATCCCTTTTTCATTTTTATTTCGGTTTTACTACGTAGAAATAATCTTTTTTTTTTCTACGGTTTTAATTATACTTTCAAAAACGATTCTATTACAAAAATCTTTATCTAAAATATTTTCATCCGGTAGATTAAAAATACCTTTAAATTAGGTGTTTATTAATATCCGATAAGGTTAATCTAGTTTATCAATATCACCCAACACAACATAGATATCATTCTAAATATGAACAAAGTCGAAGCTCAAATAATGATAATGACAAGGCTATAATTCCAAAAAACCGAAATAATTACCTAGTAGGTAAGAATTAAAACCCTCTTGTGTTTAACTGGGATTCTTTTCGACTCGATTATATCGTATTGCTTTTAACATGTTATTGTATTGTCTCGGCCGCCATTACTGTCATGTAAATAAGGGCTATTAAAACGTTGACAATACGATAACAGATGAAAGGCGATGTGGTTTTTACCACCTAGAATAGAGCCCCAGGTGGTCTCATGCTCGTTTTCATCGACTCTTCCCCCCTGTAGACTATAGTGTAACTCGATCATAGTTCGATTGTGTTTAGTCTAAAACTTTGTAATCATCTAATCATAGCAAGGGACAACAGAAAAATAGTCCGATAATTAACGCCCTATTGAGAGAGGTTTTAGAGACATTTTAACTCGTTCCTTTTTCAAATTTTTGTAAGAAAATGTATCACTTTTGAACGACTTAATTCATCATCAACACTACGCCTTGCATCTTCTTGGTACTATTATTGTGTTTTCTAATTAAGTACAGTATTGCCTTGAAATCGGAGGATGTTGTTTAGTTGTACAATTGAATACACAATTTACATCTATCTACATAATAAAAATTAATCGCTAAATTTGTTGCTAAGCGCAAAACTCGAGAACGGCTGAACCGATTTGACTGCTTTCTTTTTTGTTGTCTTTGTCAATGTCAGGACAAGGTTTTTATGAAAGAAAATAATTGAAAATTCCACCGGGAAAGTCAGGAATTTGCAGAAGGGCGAAGCCGCTGGCGGGCCACTAGTAAGAACTGTGACTGATTAACTTAACGGGAAAAAAAGGCCATCTTTGTCCGTTAAGTTGACTACACGAAGGTTAAAGTTTATTAAACTTTGGCATTATACTATACAAAATACATTGTGTATTCAGTTCTACAAAAAACAACCATCCTTCGAGGGCGCCATCGGACGCTCGGCGTAGTCTAAACGGACTCTGCGTGGGACGTTTAGTCTGTCGTCTCGTCTGCAAGGGGTCCTAGGGACTCTCTTTAAGCGACATTAACGCATTGTTAATTGCTTAGGAGTCCTAGAGTTGGTGAAAATCGTTGTAACTATCGTGTTTCCTTATAAGGTGGCGGTGGTTGATGTTGGTACACGACGGGTGGGGGGTGGTGGTGGATCACGGTCACACGCTCGGGAGGGTCGGCGCAGCAGTCACAGCAGATGCAGGGGATACAGCAGCAGCAACAAGGCCGGCAGGAGATGGTGCAGCCCATTCTGAAAAGGTTTTTTGTTGTTGATATATTTAAATGCGTTGGTCATCAGCGGGCCGATTATGGTGACACTTATCCACGCGATAAAACGTTTTTATCACAAGCTCATCGACATAATATCATTGTCGACGTAGGCTAACATGGTGGCATCGGTTACATTGTCTTATCCACTTTTGACAACGATAAATGACAATCGTCACATTTTATCGATTTTGCTTAACATGGTCGCCACTTTGTATCCACTTTTGACATATTATTTAGATAATCTTATACAAGTGCCGTCTTGGTGACGACAAGACATTAAATTTGGAAAATTTACTCAAATTCATCTAAAATTGAAGAGTAAGTATCGGTTTTATAATATTTTTACTTATTAAAAACGTCTTAGTTACTTATAACAAAGGCGTTTTACATTATAATTGTTATAATTGGTAAACATTTTTTGTAGAATGTCTCGATACTACTACTTTAGTCTCACGTCACAAACGGAGAAAGAAAGACGGAAATTACAGTGCAGGACAATCAGAGACGCATCGAACCCTTTCGAGCTTCCGGAGGAAGAGTTCCGGCACGTCTATAGAGTGTGTAAGGAGATGGCTCTCCATTTATGTACCGAGCTCGAAGTCGACCTCCAGCCGCACAATAGTGACGGATTACCCGTCTATATTAAGGTAATATTTATTATTTATCATACAGATACCTACCGAAATACATAATGTTACTTTAGACACTAGGTACCTACCTACATATGAGGGCTAGGAAATAATTGTAAAAGCAACTCCTAAAAATGGACCCTTTCACAGGTTCTAACTTCGTTGCATTTTTTGGCCGATGGCAATTACCAACACGGAACAGGGCAGGACCACGGCTTGTGCATTGCACAACGCACCGTGAGCAACTACTTGACTCAGTTTACGGACGCAGTTAACAGAAGGTAGGCAAGTTTTTTTTTAATCGCATAGGAATGCAAACGAGCACACAGGCCTCCTGATGGTGAGTGGAAACTGTGACCCATAGGCATTCACAAGAACGCAATCCTAAGACTGCAAATGCGTTGCCAACCCTGAGGGCTAAGTTGGAATGCCTCTATGCTAGTCATTTCACCGGCTGTCTTATCCCCAAACCGGTACACAACAATGAAAACTGCTGCTTGGCGGTAGGTTAATGGATAAGATGGTGGTACCAACCCGGACCCAATGGGCCAATAGTTTGAAGTTTATTTACTTACTAACATTTTGATGTGGTACTTGCTTTAATTTTCTCGGTTAAAAAGTCCATCAGTTTTAAGTCTTCCTCTGAGATGTAGGTAAACTATCTCTGTTCCTATCAAATTTCAATATGTTAAGGCTTTGAACAGTAGACCAAACAACGAAAGAAACCAACACAATAACACATTTATAATATTTGATTTAACCAGTGTTATTAACACACCATCCCGTGGGAAAAGTGCTTTTAATTAATTTGTTTTAGTGTACCTACCTAATAGTACTAACTTTGTTATATTACATTTCCAAAGTCAGAGCGACCAGAGTACACTATTAAACTTGTATAAGTGTGATGATGCCTCCATATAGTCTAGTAATATGGATTGAAAAAATGGAAAATTATTGTAACAAAGTAGTCGAGGTCAAAGATAAGTATACACTTTTGCACCTCCATTTCAATGGAATAAGGTGCAAAAGTGTATAAATATCATTTTACTCGACTATACCATCAGAACATTCAGAACTCATGTCTTTAAATTATTAAAAAATATTTTTTCTACCATACATTAAGTACCTACAGCACAGTAACATAACTTGTGTGGGAACTAATAAAGGTGTTATTATTGGAATTAAAAGATCTTATTGTAATTGGGTTTTTAATATAATTAAATGTTGATAATTAACATAGTAATAATAAAAAAAAACAAAAAAAGATTTAAGACTCTCCCTCGGTAATAATTTGCATGTCCTCCAGCCTGAAAAGAAAAATGATACTATTTTATATTTCCATACAATTAATTGCCTAAGTACATATATATACATATATTATATATAACCTGTGATAGTTCAGAATTTAATTTCTTATTTACATATTATTTTTCAGAACACTTGATATGGATCAGGATACTGCTACAGACAGCAACGGAGTCATTGCCACCCAGCAGCTACCAGCAAATGGGCTTTTTATTAAGAACGGCCCAGGAAAAGAGGCCCGCCATATTAAATAATTATTTTGCTTACTATTGTGTTTTATTCCATTTTCATACTAGAAGTAAACAAATTGCTTTTTTTACCAGTTAAAGTAGAAAACTATTATTTAACAGTATAAAAAATAGGCTCAAGCTACCTGTACCAAAATTAATCTTGAATTAAGATTAAGGTTCGGTTCAGCAGTTTAGCAGCAAGAACGTAAAAGACAGATTGAGTTCTATATACAGACAGATTCTATACAGATTGATTATAAATGATCTACCATAACATAATATTGAGTATGGATACCATTAAAACTTACTGGTTTCTAGCTAAAATCCTATTCTGCTCCCTCAGAATATTATTATGTTCCAGCTTGAGCTGGTTGAGTTTTCCAAGTTCTTCTATTATACTCTGTAACATAAAATACAATTGCATTACTTTTATTAAAAAAAAGTCATGAAACAAAGGGTATTGGGTAAGTTTGTATGGACAATACGGTCATATTTTTCTTCAGCGGCCATGGATAATTTTCTTAAAATCGGTCTGAGGACCTCTTAATACACATAAATATATAAAATTTACGACGACTTACGACTTTCCATGCTGCGACGGATTTGTCCGGGCCAAACTCTTGCAACATAGTTGCTAGATTTGCCACTCGGACTCGTGTCTTTGAGACCCGAGTGGCCCACTGAACTCCCCGTTCGCGAACAGAGTGGCTGGCCATATATTCAATGTTTTTTTTTTGTAATGCTGTACAGCGACTGCAACAACATGATTGATTTAATCATTAACAATAAATAAAGAAATCTATAATGCACTTAAAAACTCATATTAGTTCACAATATTAAACTTACACTTTTGATGTATGGCTCATATTAGTTTCTTCAAGAACAATTTTTGGACCGGACAAAACTGAACTTTCGTAAGTTAAGTACGAACGAAACTACTAACCATAAACTAATAACCATAGATCATCGAACTACCGAAACAAGTTGTCAAGATAACCCATATGTTTTAAAAAGCATGTCGTCCGCTTCTTTCAATGACTAATTTATAACTTCCCATTTCAGAAGCATTATATAAAGCCCGCCACCCAACATCCAACATGTGCAAAAATGTATTGATTTCGTGACGCTGGCAACTTTTTTGCAAAATGGTAGTAATCTCGCGTAATTCTTGCCACACTGGGCTTAAACATATTAGTTGTCGCTATATCGGCGCAATAACTTTATCGACGCTGTCAACCATATTAGGGATTTCGATAAAATAAACGACTTCGTTAAAAATTTAAACATATCCACTCGATAAAAAGATGTCACGCATAATCGGCCCGCAGGTCATCACATTCACTAGTAAATTATGGTTGGCTTAAAGGTGGGCTCACGCTATAGGATTCCTTCGGATCGGACTATGAAATCTACGCTAAATGTTGAAAATGTAAATAATATGTTCGGGATGGGATCCCCTTGAAATATCGACCAACATTTCATCGAATGTGTCATTTCACCGAATTTCATTTCATCGAACGCTAATTTCTGCAGAAACCTTATAGTTTTTACTTTTCAGGGTATCTTAAGCATTACGTAGCTAGGTTAGGTTAGGTTAGACTTGTGACCACATGAAAAATAAAGCTCCTGCAGGTGGAAATGCCTGTCGATGAAATGAAAATTCGGCGAAGTGAAACGTTCCATGAAATGAGTTTTGATATTTCAAGGGCAAGTCGTAATACGACATACCGTCCTCATAACCGGTACTGACACGGTCACGGACTCACGGAACCATGTTACAATGAAAGGTCACAAATGTGGATTCGCCTTTAAGGTGTATACGTTGTCACGTAACTGCAGGCTTGACAAGTATAAATGGCGTGCTTTTGCTAATAAAGAAGACGGTAGCACAGTGGCTGCATGAACGCCTGCTAAAGGTCTGGGACTCCCATAATTAAACCGTTGATTGGAAAGTCATATAAATAGTAGATCGTTCAACAGGGACTAAAGTAAACCATCATGACACGAGATGAGTAGGTATCCACCCGAGCAAATAGTTCGTTCAAGTGTAATTGTGGCATTATAGTCACGAGTTAAATGGAAAATAAATCTTAAATTATGATAGTTTTAACATAGACACGCAAAAAAATACAATTTAATAACGTTATAATTTGAAATTTTTACTGTTCTCTGTAATGCAGAAAGATACAACAACAATGATGTTTTTCATTATAAAATATCTGTCTGTTTGTGATTTTCCAAGGCTTTTACTTATAAGGGAATTACAAAGAAAAAGTACTTTAGTCCCTAGGGAGTAAAGTGTCACTTTAGTCCCTGGGGATTAAATGCATCACTAAAGTCTTCCTGTACATGGCCATTATGAGTTATTTTAGAGCATGACAAGTGAAAAGATGTTTATTTAGTAAGTACTGTAAGTCGCACGGGCACTTTTACCTACACGTAAAAATTCTACCATCAGCGCTTCCCAAGAGGGTATTTTCCTATAAGAATCATCATCATCATCACCATAAATCACTGCTTATTATAAGAATCATTTTGTGAAAAAAAAAACAAACTCGAAAATGTAATAAACTGCGTCCACGTAATTTTTTAATATTGTTATTCCCTCGGAAACTTTTAAATTTCCCTGGATAAAAAGTAGTCTATATTTTTCCAGTGTATAAGCTATCTATCCATTCCAAATTTCATCCATCCGTCCCGCCGTTTCAGCGTGAAGGAGTAACAAACTAACACACACACACTAACTTTCGCTTTTATAATATTAGTATGATGGTCACTACTACTTGGGAGACTGTAGCTAAGCTCCTATTGGGTATTCTTTACCCCAGACCATGATGTAAGTCAATCCCCCAAGACTATCAAATTTCCCAGGACCAAAATATCCCATGTCCCTAGTTACTATGCGCCTAATTTTATCCATTCAGTCATTTATTATGCGTGGTTGAAAGACAATTCAACCATTCTTAGAAAATTTTACATTTATTATACGAGTAGTTATTAGTTGTTATGCCGTGATAAGTAACTATAATGAATCTTGCATATTTCTTTCTAGCTAGATCAAGAAGAGCAGTGTTTTTTGTCTTTGTTGCATACTAGTCAATGATTACCTGAAAGAAGAGGGTGTTTTCCAAGTTCGACTATAAATAATTTATCTCACACAAAATATAATCATCGCATCAAAATTTGTATTATAGTGTAAGTTTACCTGGTATTTTGTGCAGCAAAGTGGCGGGAAGTACAAATCAAGTCAAGCTCTTGAAAAATATTTTTATGCTCAGTCACAGACACTATCAAAGGTTCGTTACACTTGTTGACTCAACAGCGTCAATAGCTTAACTAAAATATTTATTTGCTCAATGTCGCAAAGGAAATCAGGCGGAAATCAGAACGATTTTAGAAGTAGATTACCTACTGTATTTTATGGCAACACTGCAATGCCGGTTTTACATAAAAACCAATGCCACGACAGAAGTGTCAAGGTGAAAGGAAAAAGCAAGGTGCAATTTATCACAATGGTTAACAGTCGGACTGCATTACCGTCGCCGTTCTGCTTTAATTAGTGTAAATATTGCGCTCCTTGTTTGTAGCTTGTGTGACTTACGATATTGCTTGGTAAAATAATGACGAGCTATTAAATTTGATGTAGACTTAGTGACGTAACTACGAGTATATCGTCAACGAAAACATTAAAAGTGTGAACCACCATACCACGTGCTTTCCGCTTTAATTAGTCACACACAGTGTATAGGATATCTATACTTATATGTTTACAGAATAGGCCATATGACCGTACATAGTAGATGGTAAATAGGTATTTTTTCTACATTGCAGCTAGCCAGAATTTAATTAGCATAGCTGTCTTAAGTGTGACAGTATAAATGTAGATATACCTGTACATTAATTTCATCAAAGTACCTACGTACTAGCCAAAATGTCTTGATAAAATTTGAATTTAGAACACAGTCGGCTACAATTACACACTAAATGGTAATGGAATGGCCGAACCCTATATTCAAACCGCGGACGGATATGGCTTACTTCGCATTAAAATTTGACACATTTTGTTTGCACGAAAAAGTAAGCTTTTTCTGTCCGCGGTTTGACTACTGTTCGGCCGTTAATTAAAGTGCAAAATCACTTACTTTGTATTAGTTTCCAGTCTTTTCACCTGTACATAGGCTGAGGGGGATGCGGATATTCAGGATTAGGGGGATAGCCGGGATAGTGCCCTGGTGGGGGCGGGTAGGCGCCGGGCGGAGGCGGGTACGCGCCAGGCGGGGGTGGGTAAGGGTACCCGGGTGGCGGGGGGGGCGGTTGTTCGACGAACACGGGCGGGTGGTGCACGTGGACGGTTTGAGGAGGTTGCTGCTGCTGCCCGCAGGCGTTGGGACATAGGCAGGGCACCAGGCAGCACGCACTCAGCGCCAGGCAGCAAGGGTTACAACACACGTCACAGTCCCCGCAGTCGAACGACAGACATAACCCCATCACGTCCGCTACTAACTATAACAAAACAACCAGCCTTTATATCAGCAACCACACCAATATCCAAAGGAATAGTGCGAAAACTACAATCTTTTGATAATACTACCATTCCAAATTGTCGGTTATCATATGTTATTTACTTATCACGTGTTATCTTATTGATAAAGAGATAGTACCGTTAGTCACTTAGTTCTTGGACTTCTTGGTACCTAAACTATAGGTAAATTACTGTGGATGTAAAGTTAAATTGTACAGTATGCAAAAGTAAAACGTGAGCGTCGAGTCACTTGTTTATTGTATTGTCACTAACGTTTACTCATAAACATTATTCATTATGTTTAGCTTGATGAATAATAATATAGGCAATTACACAGGGCTCCATAAAACTAACAATTGATGGGAAAAGTAAATTCATCCAACTTGCGAATAGTTTTTTTTTATAAAAAGGTTTTTTAAAAGTATTGATTATCGTTAATAAATTATCATAATTGCTTAGCTTTAAGATTGCAGCTGCGACTTAAAATCAATTAATGTAAACATCAAATCAATTTCATTATAGAAATCTATGAGAAACAAAAGTAATTCAGCAAAATTGCAAATTGAAATTTCATTGATAACCAATTTACCTTAATCAATTACAGACAGGTGAGACAGGAACCAGTCAACACACGATTATTATAACAGGTGCTGAATGCACACTGAGATGTGCTACAATATATAAACATCACATGATATTCGAAATCGGAAAATTACTTATACGGAATTATTTTCATTAGAGGACGACTGATAAGTAAAATTAATTACTCACCTTATCTGTTTACTAAATATCACCTTCACGTTTCAAGTATCGTTTAAAAAATCCGTGCTAGTGCCACTATCAGCTGTACTAGACTGCCGTGAAGAAAACAGCACGATGACGCGACGCCTGCGCCTACGCGGTCTGAGTCTGCTATCTCAGTCTCACTCGCAAGAAAATCTACGGGAAAGAGCGAAAGAAAACTACAAAACGCAACAGCTACTTCCTGTGGCTACGTCAGATGGAAAATGGGAACAAAAAACCCTGCAACCTTGCGGTTACTCACGTAGCTACGGCGTAGCGGTCTACTGTACAGTCCCGACTACGGGTAGGTACTTATGTGCTCTACATGCCCAAATGTTAATTACTTAAGTGCAGTAAACGCGAACACGCGAGCGTATACTTTTTATGATTTTCAAACATGCCACTTTAACGTCTCGAGCGCCTATGATTATTATTATAGCAATGTTTCACACATCTGACAAAACGATAACTGGTTAAGGACACTCAAATAATAAATTATTGAAGCCAGTTACTATACCAACACATCTCTCTGAAGACTCGCAGACTGAAGCAAAGATAGGATACCTAGGTGTCTAACTGTTGAACCTGTAAACTCGCAAAATACCACTACACCACCACTTTTAGTCGTTTTAGAATTCTTGGATTCCACGAGTGCACTTGTATGAATTAAATTACTACAATACATTTTGCGTGATGGATGAGCGTGAGTATTTCTTCCTGAGTCTCAGATTCTTTCTAACTTTCAATGTCGTTGACGTGTAAAAGTGCCCGTGTGGCCTACTTACTAAATAAATGTCTTTATCTTTATCTTTATCAATACTAAAGTCGCCGTCAATAGGACTTGCCAAGTATGTAAACAAAACCAAACGAACGCCATAAGTTCTAGTGACGGCTTTATTCCCTTATTCGCATCTTACGGTCGATTCGATCTTATACCTAAGTAGGTATGTTTATCGTTGATGTACAAGCCTATAGTGCATTTATTTTAGCATGATACAGAAATAAATAAAGGTATTTTATTGGGCACGTTACACGCAACATAATAGTTATACAAAAATATTGCTCCAAAACGTCTTTTTTGACTGCTGCTATTTCACAGTAAATAATAAATGAACGTTATAATCTATTGCAGCAGTACTTTAAGTCATATTCGTTAATATTTACATTGCATTTTTATTTTTGTTGATTAAATTTACTTCAATTAGAAACGTGGTCTATAAAAGACCTAAAGAAGCAGGGGTTACAAACATGTGTTAACAAAATAACGAAACGTCTAAGCATATAACTCGAGTAAATCAAATACTATCCTGTCACCTGTCAAATATAGCGAACCTAGTGAATTTTAAATTGATCATTAATAACGCCACAGTTTGCATTTTTTGACAGATTGAACGTCACAATGCCCTTATGTGATATGTCTCATGTTATGTTTTGTCATTTTCTCCTGAGTTCGAGAGCGTGAGCGTTGATATTGTTCCATAGTTTGTTTTTGTTGTGAGTTGTTTGTTGTTCATTTCCTTGTTAATGTTGGCAACTGCTCGTTTAGTCTACATCTCTAATCTCTAACCCTACTTGGTAACTCTTTAGCGGAGAAACGATGACACTTCATCCGGAATAGTCAGTCTTAAATTAGGTAAATCAATTAAGTATAGCAGTTAGAAACCAATATATACATATTCAAATAGTTTTAGTTAATTTTTTATATAATATCGAGACCCAATGTTTTGTCCAACACAAAAACATTAATGAATGACACATGCACAGATACAATATATTGAGTGCATAGATTCTTATTAATTCTGCCAGCGAGTATTAGAGTTGACGACTACTGGTTCTTTTTCTTTTTTTTTCTCATCCTAAAATAAATTAACTATAGAGTTAAGAGTTAATTATCGAAATATTTTAAACGTAGTCTAAAATGTAAACATTGTTGAATATGGAAGCTAGGCCTCTTTGCTTAGTAGGTACCTACTATAAGCAATTTATTCACCTAAGTAGTCATGAGGTACATTTCCATTTCAGATTTTATAGGAAATGAATGACTTTTCTATGTAAGTACTTACCTAGGTTATTGTTACCTTCCTTCCTTCCTTTAATTACTCGTAATATACATATTTAAGCTAATTTCTACTACTACTATGAGCCATAAACCACGCAAATTCACGGGTTATTGAGAAGAACAAAATAAAAAAATGAGAATTTTAGTAAGTTAACACGCGGGTTTACTACCCGCACGCAACTTTTATGTTAATTAGCTGCTGTAAGTAAATAGTACCTGGAAGACCGAGCATCGCTCGGATTATGAACGAATTATCCCGCTGATGACCTTTTGACGACGCGCTGGCCTAGTTGGTACTGTTGGTAGTGACCCTGCCTATGAAGCTAGCGGTCCTGGGTTCAAATCCCGGTAAGCGCAGATATTTGTATGATGAGCGCAAATATTGGTTCTTGAGTCATGGATTTTTTCTATGTATTTAAGTATACATTTTTCTATTTAAGTATTAATATCGTTGTCTAGTAGCCATAGTACAAGCCTAGACCTTAGTTTGGGACAAGGTCAATTAGTGTGACATTGTCCCCTGATATTTATTATTTATTATGCCCCCTTAACAGATTGATTTTTCGACCCCATAAACTTAGCAATACCTACAGCAAACTGCATCGAAATCGTAAGAGCCGTTTTCAAAAAAGTCATCAGGCATGCGGCAGATGTGTCCGGCCCAGTTCCACTCGAGGGTGGCAGCTGTCAAGACTAAGTCAGCTATTTGGGTTTTGGAGCGTAGGTACTCGTACGAGTACCTATGCCAATATTTCTGATACGAGCAGTCAATTTGACGCCTAAAATACTACGCTCCATAGCTACCGTATATATTTAAAAGTTATCAGTATTGGAGTCATTTATTTAGTAAATTAATAATACAATAAAAATAAAACCTTAACTTAAGACTACCCTAAGAGAAGTAAGAGAATTGTGAATCGCCGCTAAAATCGCGTATCTAGCTGTTAAAACATTCCATACAAATTTCGCTCCGGCTGTTAACATTTCTCACCCGCTAAATCGTCCGTTTTCAACGATTTTTTAATACGTTGTAGTTATTATAAAGAACTAGGTCCGTATTTTTCTGTTTTTTTGTTTTTTTTTTTATATTTGTTTCATTCTATGAAGTGTTTTCGTGGAAAAGAAAACGTACAGACATAGGTTTTCATGATATCTACAACATATTCAAAAATCGTAAAAATCGGACTAGGTTTAAGGGTAGAGAAACGTTTTCGCATTTTGTATGGACATTTTTAGCTTCACAATCCTCTTAAGCCTAGTCACAGTCCCCTTTCGAGTTGCCCCCTGGCCCAAAGGTACCCATCACACTGGCGGCGTTACCACGTTGAATGGAGATGAACCCTAATGAGGGCATAGCCTCCGAACCCCGACACCCAGTAGTCTCAAACGCAAGGTGTACGAAATAATGATGACCTCCCAGGGCCGAATATTTATCACACTTCATGACCGCGGCAAAATCTGCAGCGACACCAGCTGTTTCCACTGTTCGGCCGAGGTGCAAGGCGGCGAAAGTACTAACGCACGTGGCGTCCCAAAGCAGACACTTCCCTTTTTGCCTCCATATTATCGACGTGTAAAAGAGCCCTCATGTGGCCAATTTAGTGAATACATATTTTTATTATTTTTTTTGTCGCACAAAAGTAGCCTCGTCGCGGCAGAACCCCGGAGGCTCTAGAACACAGGGAATGTTGGCGGATATTAAATCCCTACTTACAATGTCATTGAGAGCATGATGACGCGGACATCTTCCTGAAAAACGACGGCAACTCAACGCGTGATGGCCATTCGCTTTCATGGACCCGCAGGGCGCAGGTGCATTTATGAGGCACACAAACATTGCAGCACAGGAGAGTATACTTACCGCCGATTTTCCCCGAGTAAACTGTTATTCATACGTGTCACCGTCAAGTCAAAAGGTTAAAATATTACCTACCTGACACACGCACTGTGTGTCGCCCAGAACAAGCTAGCTGGACAAAAACAACATTAGCTTATCCAGGAAACCTTAATGAGGGTAATTACTATATAAGTTGGTGATTACATTGGCAGGCATTGTTTTGGCGTAGATCATTTTAAACACGAGTAATGAGGGTAAGTATATAAATAAACTACGTTCAGTGCATTAATTTAGTTGCACTTTAGCTTTTATTGCGATTACGTCTCATTGCGAAATTTCACAAGTTTTGGTTATTTTTTGTGATGGATTCTACTACTAAGGGTAAGTACTATATTATATATTACTGTATTTATATATCTTTCTGCTTTTACTCAAGAAATTATGTCGATATCTTAAAATATTATAAAATAATGACCACAGTTTTGCATTCATTGGACTGTAACTAAAAACCCCCACTTCTCCCCGAGTTGAATTTTTTTTAGGGAGTAGCCACATCCCTGTAGACTATGACAAATGTATTAGTTTTTGCTCCTTTTTTGCCCAACTTATATTTTTTTTTTTTTTCAGAACGGAGTTTCACAGTTTCAAAATTGGAATATTTTGAAGAATGGACCAAACATTCAAAAAATGAGCGAAATGGTGCTCTGTACGCTTATATTTTAAAAATTCAAAATATGAGCGGCATAATGGAGCAGTCTGTCAAAGATATGAAGACCGTGATTTCCCGATTTTCTTCGAAACTTGCAGAAAAATGGGATAATTCTCGAAGAAATCGAGAACGCTTCTTGGCGAACAATATGGAGTGGCTACAAGGTGACTTGACATTTAACGTTCTATGTGATCAAGTTGAAGGATGTAGTAGCACGAAAGAACGTCAACCGGGCCCTGGGAGACCGATGACTACAGCCTTCGATAATGCGAGTTCCAAAACGAAACGAAGACGTGTTGAAGATTTGATCATGTCACGAACATTTGAAGAACTGTTAGTCGCTGCTGAAATATCATCTAGGCTATCTGGGAAACAAAATGTCGCCAAATTAATTAAAGAAGTAAGTGAAACTGAAAATTTAAGTGACCGACAGTGCAGTAATCAGAAGCAGCAAAGGTGTCTGACAGGTGATGAAGCTTTGGCGTATTACGTGGATTCAAAATCTACGTCTCATTCTTATAAACAAACAAGAAAGTGGAGTATGCTCGCGGGACATCAGGTATTTCCATCATTTTGCAGTGTAAGAAAAGCCAAAAAAGCCTGCTTACCATTGGAGGAACACCTAGAAATAACAGAAACGCGTGCTGAAGTTAAACTTCAAGCTGTCTTAGATAAGACTGCTCAGCGTTTGATATCTGCACAACGTGAAGTTATTACTGGTTGTTCTTCATTTGGTAATGAGGCCTCATCATTCACTTTAATTAGTAAATGGGGTTGTGACGGAAGCTCCGGACATAGCACTTACAAACAAAAATTTGCCGACACTGAAGCTACCGATGAATATTTGTTTGTGTTTTCACTTGTCCCCCTTCAATTACGCGATGAAAGTGGTAATATTGCTTGGCAGAATCCGCGTCCGTCATCTACTATGTATTGTCGACCAATAAAATTCATGTTCTCCAAAGAGAGTAAGGAATTTACCGTATCTGAAACTGATAAAGTTTTGAAGGACATAAGCGAATTATTACCGACAATGTGTAGTGTTGACGGATTTCAGGTTTCTATTAACCACGAGCTGCTTTTGACGATGGTTGACGGAAAGGTGTGTAATGCTTTAACGGAAACTTCTTCAGCCCAAAGGTGCTACATTTGTGGTGCAACCCCAAAGTTAATGAATGATGAGGCCCAGGAGTTTACGCCTAACAAAGATAATCTTGGATTTGGTTTATCAACATTACACGCTTGGATTCGTTGTTTTGAGTGCTTGCTTCACATTAGTTACCGCCTTGATGTGAAGAAATGGCAGTTAAGAGATGCAACAGACAAGGCTAATGTAAAGCAACGTTCTTCAACAATTCAAGACCGCTTCAAGACTGAAATGGGTTTAATCGTTGATAAACCGAAACCAGGATTTGGGAATACTAATGATGGAAATACTGCCAGAAGATTTTTTGAAAAATCAGAATTAAGTGCTGATATTACAGGGTTAGATGTGACATTGATAACACACTTCGATACATTACTTAGAGTATTATCTTCGGGTTTTGATATTAATGTGGAAAAATTTAAAATTTTGGCAGATAAAACAAGAAAACTATATTTGGATTTGTATTCGTGGTATTATATGCCTGTTACTGTGCATAAAATACTTGTACAGTGTAGATATTATCCAATCGGCTCTTTTGCCAATCGGGCAGCTTTCTGAGGAGGCTCAAGAAGCTCGGAACAAAGATTGCAGAAGATTCCGACAGGATAATACTCGCAAACGGTCTCGTATTGCCACGAATACAGATTTGCTAAATATGTTAATAATCACATCTGATCCTGTAATTAATAGCCTCCGTGAAATACCCCGCAAAAAAACTGGATCTCTTACATCCAAAGTGTTAGATCTATTAATTCCCCCAAAAAATATAGTAATTAATAAAAATACTGTAAATAGAGTTTGTATAAGTTCCGATGATTATTGTATTACGGATCTTCTGAGGATGAACACAGTGATGATGAATAAATCAAAAAGTAGTCCTCATTAGAATCCAATTGCGGTGTAAGCTGTACAATAGCATTAATTTTTATTGTTAAGTAGGTACTAATGGGTAGATCGTAAAGATAATTATGTACGGAATTAGTTATTTAGGTTAAGTTATTTATTGCTGCTGTATATATTTTAAGTTTTCGTCATTAAAAATATTTTTTTCTCATACAAACACTTTTATTATATCATTTATCCCTATTTTAGACTTCCATATATTTTAAAAATAAATAATACTATTATTTCAATTATACAGACATGTTAACACGTTCACGGACAGTAATAAAAAACCATTTTAATTTGACCCCCGTATTTATGACGCCCATGCTATAGCCGGTATGATACACGACTGCTATAGCATCCGCGTCCATGAACGTGTTAAAAGCTAAATATTCGAAAAAATAATTTTGTCCAGCTAGCTTGTTCTGAGCGACACACAGTGACACGGTATTACAGGAAATTTTACCAAATTAATACAAGTAAAAAAAAACATTCCATTCGCAAAATTTACCAATCTTTAGCTATATCGTCGGTGATACTGCAAAAGCGCGTAACTAACAAATTTGTGATAGAACAAAATAAACCTTACCGTCTTATTAAAAAGGTGCATTTTGCTCCTTTTTAAAAATGTTACTTACGCGGTTTTGCAGTATCACCGACGATATGTATTCAGTAGCTTATTTTGGCGAAGATATTTTATCTCAGCAGAAATAATTCCGTTATCATAATTTTCCAATCTGCATGCATCAGAATAGTTATATCATTTCCACAGAGTCCACGGACCTACTTCTGTAACTTCTGGACGGTTTGGGCCTTCGGGCCTGTTGCAAAACTAACATAACCTAAACCTACCAACCTTTTTCGGCCTCAATGGGGAAATTTGCGACGGGAAAAATCCACAAAGGTAAATATGCGACTAGGTAAAATCACGAATGGGAAAAAGCGCGACTGGAAAAATTACTATGCGAAATAATCAAGTTTGGGAAACAGATTGATAGGTTATCAACCCCTAACCCTATTATCAACTCAATGTTGGTGAAATCAACCCTTAGACCCTACCCTACCCTTACCCTTACTTAGAATGTACCTACCACTGCTTTTAGACTAGTAACGAAAATTGCACTTGCATTGCTACATAGGTACCTGCAGAATATTATCGATCGCAAGTAGATAATTTGGCACTCACTAAGGTAAACGTACGCTTCGCCGAATCTGCGGTATCACCGAATTTCTTCTATTTCAAGCTATTAGTCTAATATTTACAGTGGATATTAAGTTGTGATATTTTTTTACGCTAGCTAGTTAACTATCCCATCCACTACGCGGCAAAGCCGGCCATTTGCTGTCTCAGTCAGGACGCAACAAGCGATCAAGTCGGTGCAGTGCCGTTTTGTAGGGGAGTCCTTGTGAAAATCGGTAAGAAATCGCGTATACTTCTTAAGGTCATAAATCCGTTTTACGTTACCTTTGTGTTTGAAAATGTGGTTTTCCTGTGTTGTTATTTAATTAGTTTTTGTGTTCTGATAAATGAAGTGAATTTAGTGTAGTCATATTTATAGAAATTAGCAAAAATGTGAATTCGGTGATGAGTTAACCCTCATTTTGACTGGAAGGTTTTACCGAACAGCGTTCGGAATCAGGGAAAGCGTATGTTTTTTTAATTATTTATTTACTGGTTATTTATGACTTACTTATATGATCTACTTTGCTTTTCGAATAACTAGAAGTATTCCAAATTTAATGAGTAATTGCCGAACATCAATAAATTAGGCATATTTTGTAAAACTTCGTTGGAAATTTCTAATTTTTACGACTATTTAACATGAAAATAAGCTAATTGGCAAGGCTATTTAAAAAAAAGGATTATATATACTTATTAAGCAATAGTAGCAAAAACCATATGTATTCATGGTTACATAATAGTTCCAATTGTTAGTAATAATGTCAGATTTGTAATTATACCGATAGTTTTACGTCTAAACACTATTTTGTAAATCTGTTCGCTCGATAGGTTCCACATAATTTGCTTTGTCCAGTTCACCGAAAGGCGTTCGGTGATTAGTACCCATGGTCTCTGTTACCGAATCCATGTTTGCCTCAGCCAAATTACTGCACGGTGTTCGTTGGAATATCATCCTTAATCCATTAACAGTTGGGCCGATACTAAAATGTATTCTTTTTCGTGCATTTTTGTAAAGGCCAGCGCTTCTCAACATTTAAGCCGTTAATGTTTTAAAACTAGCTAGGAGTTAATTGTCAATTATTATTTTTTACTAGACATTTATTATGGAACTGCTGATGATGGAGCCGTAACGTGGTGAAAAAATCTCGAATGTTAAGTATTAAAGTAGGCCATGTTTGGTCTTGTTAGTGTCGTGTCGATTAGGATTTAGCTCTCAGATAGTTAATAAAAAAAATAGTCATATGGTTCGGAAGGCGGTGACAGAATGTCATATTTAATTAACTTAGACCCACTGGCTTAGGCTGGTTGTCTTAGTTATGTCAATATTAGTACCTATATATACTTATTTGTGCTATTTTTAAACAATAACAACTTTTTACAAAATATTCTTATATAAGAAGTGACAGTGACAGTAGCTGATTAAAAACATATAAATTGTGACTTGTCAAAGATCTCTAATAAAAAAACAACATATATGTTTTGAATTACGCTAGTTTACCTTATTGTCGGCCTTTTAATAAAATATCTTGATCTCTATATTATTTGCTTCGGTAACGTGACATGTAAGGCTTAATAATCAGGGATCGGAAATTCGGATCGATATTTACCTATACTTTCGCACCGGCTTTGTTGTTCAGTTGTATGGAGGCGGACTCAATCATAGAATTCATTACTAAAATTTCTGGGATTTCAAAATAAATAAATTGCACCGGCATTAATTCATAATCAATTATTTATATTAACTGTTTGAAGTTATTTTTCATGTATAGATTTACCAAATGTTATTTAATTTTACCTGTAACTCATTAACCTAACGAATTTATAGGAACAAAAATGAATGTTTTATCCTACATGTAAAGTAATTATTATATTAACATTTTGTAGAATCCCAGAATCCCGGAACTTATAGTATCAAAATAATATTTTTAAGAAGCCGACGCCATGTTTGCCTATCTTTTTCCGGGATTTTGCCAACTTTAGGTAAATATCGATCCGAATTTCCGATCCCTGTTAATAATTTTAACTTTAAGTTGATTTTCTATTTTATTTTACACTGCCTGTTATTATTAAAAATGTTTATTTTTTAAGTTTTATTTGCTGAGATTTAGTGTTTTTTCATATAGTTATAAAAAAACTGGTTTCAAAGACTGTTAAATATTTATATTTTTAGTTAAAATAAAGGGTTTCTAGATACCATATAGATAATAATTTTCAAATTATAATCAGAAAAAATGTTATTTCATTCAATTTGGTCACATTACACAGCATGGCATGTGTCAAAGGTGATAGTGAGACCGTGATTTAAATTGCTACCATTTGAATAAATAAATAAAATATAAATGCCTATTGTTTCACTAAAGTTTGAGCACCACTCAGGCCAAATTTTCATACATTTCTTCCATAGTTCGGTGATGCGGCGGCCCGGTTCGGTATTATGTGCAAATCAAGTTTCTTAGTTCGGTAAATGGTACAAACAAGGTTTAGTGATTCAAAAACCTTTAAAAATATTTTAAACATATTTCTAACCATGTAATGTATTTCCAGGTACATTAAAATGATGACAAATTTATTAAAGTTACCATTATTTTATAGATCATAAACGTATCAAAATCCCAGACCTTAATAAAAAAATAAACGTACATCCAGGTCTTAAGCGTTCGTCGAAACGTACATTTACCTTACTCTTTTCAGTTTTATATCCTTTTATCGTTATCGCTTATCATTCAATATCTCAAATGTGATTTCTCGTATTTGTTGCGAAATGATTTATTTTACAACAGATTATCCTGATTGAGACGAAGTGCTCCAGGGGCGATATCGCACAGAATCAGATTAGAGTCCGGGAAACTAAATTTGGAAGCACCGACACTGGAATTCGATAATTATATCGATTTGAGGGTACCTATCACAAATCCGAAAAACTTAAGCCCACTGATTCATTTGTCCTTATTTTCATACATTTTGTGAACCCATTATCCATCATTATTACCATTCCGTTACCTTTTCAAAATGTGTAAAGAGATATACGTACAGTCCACTACACTTTCGGACCTAATTACAATGCAATAAGGTACTGTATCTACTGTACATAACCAGAGTATCTATTCTAGGCGGTAAAACCATATCGTCTTTGATCTGTTATGGTATTGTTTTTAACTCGGCCGCCATTACTTTCAAGTAAATAAGAGCTATCAAAACGTTGACAATACGGTATAGCGGTTAAAACCATTTTGTTACGTTAGGTTTCAGAAAAAAAACCTAACTTAGGTACTAGGCTAATTTCACAAGCTAAGATAGGAAATTATCCCAGTGAGCTAGTCTCAAGCACGAATCGTTTCCATAGTTGGCCTTCATGGTGGTGGGTGAACCAGCGTAAGAAACTTAGAGGTCCTGGGTTAGCTCAATTTCGGATCAATTGTGTGAAATGATCCGTTCTGATTTTTACTTAACCTGGAATTCCTACTAGCATCATGTAACCCGGGCATAATGAACAGAGCACCTACCATTCAAAAGACTAATGATAAAATAAATTATTATCATCGCTATCTACTTAAATCCTATCTTATCGCAACCTAAGCGTCGTAGGTACTCAATCAATGCTGAAAGTTAAGCGGGAGTTCATCACTCAAAAGTAGTAGCTCAACGAACGTAGGGAAGTAAATACTCGCGTAACAATGGTAAAGTTGAGTCTTTAGTGATGAGTGACGAAATTGTAGTTCGGAACACAGCAACGGAAGAAGTAATCAGCAAAGTAGTGACGGTTGATGAAACTCCGAAGTTCGCAACAAACACAAATGACAATGGCCCTAAGAAAAAGGTGTCATTTCTGCGCAGATTGCCAAGTATCCGTTCTTCGGTGACGCCGAGTTTTCGTAACGTCCGCAAGCGAATTCGTAAATTAAACTGTTTCGATAGTTCGAGCGAGGAAGACCTGCCCATGTTGGAAATACCGAGGCACAAAAGTATTGACATAAGCGTTGGGATCGCCAGGCGCGCTTCACTTTTCCTTTTTAGAAGGAAATCGGTGTGCATGCATCCTTACCATCCTTTTACACCGAGAGTGACAACCAGGAAGATATACTTTGGGTCTGAAATAAAGAAGCACGATTAATGAAGACCGCGAGCTCAATCTCAAGTATTTTCGTATTCGGTCTTGTGTAAAAAGTGTATCTCATTATAACTTGCCCTTTTTCCTTGTAGCCAAACTTTGTGATTATATAAATGTACAACGGAATATAAAAATCTCTACCCTAGTGCTACTAGTTAAGAGTGTAATGTAATGGCTCGAGTTGGGTTATAAGGAATCGTTTTTTGGGTCGGACCTGCAGGTCCACACAAATGCAAAGCGTTTTTAGTGCAGTATTGCATCGATTGGGTTGACAATTAAGATGAATGAAAAGTGTTAAGGTATAGTTTACTATGCTCGTGTATTTTTAAAGCCTACGAATACCAATGCACTGAATTCAGAGTCAATGGTATTCCAGATTATTTAAGATGAAATAAATACATCAGCTTTTATCTAATTTTAAATGTTTTGCCTATTAATTTTATCTCGGGGTGGATACTTCCTGACAAACACGTTTATCAACAATAAATATTTAACATCAAGAGTAGACCTTGATTTTTCTCCAAATAGATTACTTACTTAATAATAACAAAGTTACAAAAATAACAAAAACAATACAATTAAGGAAGAAATAAAAATATGAATCACAAGCTCAATCTATATTCGGATGACTTCATTTACAACCTAATAATAGATACATTCACTGAGGTATTTGCTGTCAATACTTTAAATCATAATGTCATGTCCATACATTTAACAGTAACATAATACTTAGATAATAGTTTAAAAGTACATATCAAATGACAACATGAGTATTCAAGTTGCAAAACACAATCTACACTTAGGTACATTTTACTAAATATAGTTTAACTATAAGCAGTTTACAAACGAATACAATTAATTGTATGAGGTGCCTAAGGAGAGTTGCAATAGCAAAGAGGTAAATAATTCGAGATACCGGTCTAACTAGAAGTCACAAAATTTCATAAAGATTATAACCATCGTAAATGAAACAAGTATTTTTAAAAACACATCAGTAACTAAACAATAACGAAGTGCATGGATTATTCATTAGTCATTACTTCTTGCCGAGTTGCTTACTTCTAGCTGTGGACGCTTCCATCGCATTTATCAATGTAGATCTGAAAATAAATTACATATTTGTAAACCAGTAATTGTAAACAATAAATATAACTAATAGACTACTGGCCCATGCTGAAAAAAATATGGGTCATTTGAACCACCAGGTGACCTATCTAGAACGATATAAGAGCATAAAATAATAAGATTCAGCACTAAGCCGTCACTTGTAAGCTGTCCAACTGAGTGCAGGTGAGAATTCGAAAGTACAGGTAGAGTGAGTACATTTTGGTCACATATTTTTGTACGGCATTCTTACCACCGATAGATCCATGAAAAATAATAAGAAAACGCACAGTGCCGTAAAAAAATGGTGCGCCACAGTCGTTTTTTTTTTTTTTTTCGACAATCACCAGGGTAAATTTGGTCGTTTGATTTTGTACGGCATCTGTGTCATACTATTTCAATACTGCTTCTAATCCATTACCTATTCCGCAACGCCGTACAAAAATCATGCGACAAGGGGAAAAAATCGAGGGTTGCAATCCCCTCTCTTTCCGTGGTCCATAACATTATCTAGCACTCAAAAGTACTATTAAAAATAATGCCGTCAAAAAATGATTGTTTGAATTTGAATATATATCAATAATTATCTTCATTTCATCGTATCCTTGATTTTTAGAGCTGTAAAATCATTTGATCCTGTACGGGAACTTTTTTTTTAACATAATATTGTAAAATACAATTGTTACATAGTATTGCCGTTCAAAAGAAACCGTTCTAAAAAGAATTATAGAGAAATACAAAAACTGAAATTTTGCAAATTATTGTAAAAGTTTAAATCAGAGATCGTTATCGGTATTCTTACTACCGGTTTTAAATAAGGTATAACCGGTTATAATTGCATTTTGGTATTTATATCACTAAAGCTCTAATAAGCGGTATAATCAAAACCGGTATTGAAATGTAATAGCGGTTTCGACAATTGACAACATTACCTCTATTTGATACTTTACCAATAAACCCATTACCGGTAATACCTGTCACTGTCCAAACAAGCAAGTTTTCTAATTTTGAATTATGACAATCAACGAAAAGATTACCATTCTGTCATATGATCGGTTTGTCTTTTTCTTTTCCGTCCGCGGCCCATTTTAGATATTTTTATATAAATACGAAATCTTTCTTTTTCGTGTGGCTTTTTGCTACTTTATTAAATTATTACAGAAAAGCGAATAAACAAATTGACAATTGATAATTTGAAATACGTCGCAAATCAATTTATTTGTTCAGTACTAGCAGACATTTCAACCAGTGTTAGCCAACAATGCTATTGAGTTATGTTACACCTATTTGTTGTGCTTCAGTCATAATGTCTACTTGACACCTTATCTATCAAGAGCAACGAATACGGGGTATTAACATAGATAAATTAGGAAAAAATGATGCCGTACATTTTTATGCAGACCATATCTTTTAGGCTGATGAAAGTGACGCTACAATTATAAGGGTACTTTATGGCCATCTGATACAGCACGGTATTAACATATTTTTGAAGAGAACAATTAATAATATGATAAAATCACTATGACGTCTAACTGAACTGAAACGGTGTGTATATATATTATGTCCAAGAATTGAAACTGTCAATCCCAGTATCAACAGTTTTATATACTTTTTGGTGCATACATATAATTGATTTGTTTCATTGTAATGATGTGAATAAATAAAACAATCATTTTTTAGAAAAAATCTATATATTTTGTGATAATAATAAAAAAAATGACATTTTTTAGAAAAAAACGATAAATTTATTCAGTATCGGAATCAGTTGCTGAGTTGTTATCGGAATCAACGTCTTAATAAGTAATAAAAAGAAGGTCGCGTACGAATGAAGACATATATGTTTACACAGTTACAAAAGAATATTAATAATTGGAGGGAATTGCCCGGTTTAGTGAGCCGGAATAAATAGTGAAATAAGAATAAGGAAATAATTTATGAATGGATTTTCAAATGAACTAGAATTTCCTGTTATTAATAATTACCACGGTTTATTGTAATCGAGTAAATGAAAAGGTAGATTTCAAACACACATCTACATTAATTCAAAAAACTGTAAGTACAATTTTTTTTAATATTTCTTTTTCCACTTATTCATTTCTGAATTAAAAGCTTAAATTTTACAGGTGTCTGCTAACTTCAGTGTCATGAGTACTTCTCAAAAATATGTTGTATTTTGGAATTATCAGTGACAACATGTCTATATTTTGGTATAAATCGATAGTATACAAACCCATATTTAACATAGTTTCTAACTAGGAACCTAGAATCACGAAAAGACTATGAAAATTAGTACAAATAAACTATCTAAATGCCGTATAAAATAAAAATCACCTTACATTTCGTTATATGGATTTTTTCTTTTTGTTTTTTTCTTTTTCAGTTTTTTTCCCCCTTTGGACCAACGAAAATGTACGGCATATGAAAAAATATTATCTATGCATAAAATACTTTCAAAATAAATTTATTTCATGTTGTGTCAAATCACCCCCTGGACCACGGAAAGAGAGGGGATTGCAACCCTCGATTTTTTCCCTTGTCGCATGATTTTTGTACGGCGTTGCGGAATAATGGATTAGAAGCAGTATTGAAATAGTATGACACAGATGCCGTACAAAATCAAATGACCAAATTTACCCTGGCGATTGTCGGAAAAAAAAAAAAAAAAAACCGACTGTGGCGCACCATTTTTTTACGGCACTGTGCGTTTTCTTATTATTTTTCATGGATCTATCGGTGGTAAGAATGCCGTACAAAAATATGTGACCAAAATGTACTCACTCTACCTGTACTTTCGAATTCTCACCTTCACTCAGTTGGACAGCTTACAAGTGACGGCATAGTGCTGAATCTTATTATTTTATGCTCTTATATCGTTCTAGATAGGTCACCTGGTGGTTCAAATGACCCATAATTTTTTCAGCATGGGCCAGTAGTCTATAAGTTTATGGGAAGATCATAATCACACATACCAGGTAATTTTTTCACAAAACTTTATTGCAACCCTGAGTTAAGGGTGATGGGGGATTTTAGGTAGACACCATCCCCACCTACCAACAGTCACAAGATGGATCCTGCAGCATGCACAGCATGTCGATATGTTCATCAGGATCCAAAAAAAGACTATTTTTTTTTTTTGGGATTTTGGGGGACAAGGCAAGAATGTGTTTATTTTTAAACAAATTCCATGTGCTTTGATTATGATTTTCCAAGAAAAGCCCATAGGGCGATCGTCATAGTAAATATACATCATGTTACCAAGATGTGTAAAATAACCAAGACAATATACCTAAACTAAAACATGTTTCATTACAATCATTACTGTTGGTGGGTGAGGACATTTTTTTCTATAGTCCTATATACATATACGTTTTTACATTGATTAAGTTATATGCTTGTAACAGGGTTCATGTCTATGGTCTAGAGATTAACCGTGATTATATCATATGCAGTAAAAATATTGTTCCTTGCCCACTCCGCACTTGAGCCGCGAAGTTACAAGTACATCAGCTTGCGGCTATACATAAGTATTTGTATGGGTTGGCTTGCATGCGAACAAAGTGCAAAAGTTGATCCAATCGAACGAAAAGCAGAGTGTGCTGTTTTGTCAGGAAAACCGTCTTCTGTACTTGTATTGTTTTATCGTTACTACTTTAGAAAAATCTCGTATCTGATGTTTCGAGATATACGAGTTTGAACTTAATTTCCTTCGTTTTTAAGTTTAAAATCGTACGTTACGAAATGTGAGATACGAGGTTTTTTCAAAGTAAAGTCGATATTCTGTGACCCCGGTGTAGATTTTTTATCAGTTCCATATGTATCAGCTGTGTGTTATCGTTCCTAACAACAATTAGTAGGAACGATGTCTATAGACATAATAAGTATGGCAGCTACTATGACGTCAATAACATACATGGTAGCTAAAGTTTTGTCGCGATTATTTGCGGCGTCATTAATGTCACGGTTAAGTTGTGTCCACTGTAGAACCAGATATACAGGGTGTCCGGTATATAGTGGACTACCTTACAGGACTGGATAGCTCAGTTCAGGAGTATTGAAAATATGATAATTCATGTTTACTAAAAGGCGCATGGATACGAGATATCTCAAAAATAAACTACTTTTGTATTCGTTTAAAATGATGTTAACTGGTTTTAAATGTTTTAAAAGACAGTTAGACTGAATGTCAAATGCTACACACTACAATAAAAGGTAATACTACGACAATAGCCTATTATTCCGATGAAATATAATGTCACATCATCAATATAGAACAAACGATTATGGAAATGGAATTTAGGATTACAATCGTAAAGGCAGAAAATAGTTACTGATGTATTTCATATTCACGTAAATTGTCTTTTAAGACATTTAAAACCAGTCAACTTGATTTTAAACGGAAGCAAGTCGTTTTTTTAAATCGTTAGTTTGATAGAATTCAGTCTTTCTTGGACAAACTTAATAATAACTTTTAAATGTGGCTAACTTCACTTTGACAGTGCCCCTGGAATTACTGACGTCTATAGGCCCCACTGATTGCTAAACATTAGGTTGTTCGTCAGCTCATATGCCTTTAAAGTTTATAAAAAGAAATACCTTATCTTCCCCTCCTCAAGCACAGCTACTCCGCAGATGGTAGAGCCCCCAGGAGAGCAAACTTCATCTTTCAGGAGGCCAGGGTGTTTCCCAGACTTTAACACCATCTTGCCGCTGCCAGCCACCATTTGGGAAGCGAATCTTATGGCCTGGTCGCGAGGAGCGCCCTGCTTTACTGCTCCATCAGCTAATGCTTCGATCATTATATAGATCTGTAAAACAAGGCAGACACAGGACACATAAGCAAAAAAAAAAACTGTAAATTAAAAATTGAAGAAATACGTTAGTTACCATACATATGTACTGTGGCGCCCTCATTACTATTTTAGTGTTTACAAAAAAAGTATTTTCTTAAAAACAGTTGCTGTACAAATAAATACACAATCTATTAGCTACGACACACGCAGCGACATGCAGGTTCTGTCAGAAGACAGAGGTGACAGCAATGCACATCCTCTGTTCTTGCGGACCACTAAATGCGCAACAGAAGTATCTACCTAGGGCGACATATAATGGACCCACAAGAGATACAACTCCTCACTGCCCAAAGCATCCGGAAATTCCTGGACGCAACGGGCCTTTACGGTGAGCTCTAAAACAAAGGGCTGCTACTGCTACAAAAGATCAACAATGGTCGAAGTGGCTCACAAGGCCCATCTCAACCAATAATAATAATACGACACACGCAAGTCCCTTTAGTGTACAGTCGACGTCAAAGATATGGACTTTATTTCACATTTTTGGACTTTATTTCATTGGAATAAGGTGAAAAATGTAAACATATCTTTGACGTCAACTGTACATACAAAAGTGAAAAATACGGAATGCTGTATCAACTTCTTTTGCTGGACAGGCAGATTAATAGAAAATACGAGGGCAAGGGCGGTGTCAACGCGGGCGAAATCACGGTCAGAAACTAGATACAATATAAAACTAAACAAGTGCTTACAAAAGCAGGTCCACATCCAATTAGAGAACCAAGTGAATCCATCAAAGACTCTGGAATCTTCTCACATATTCCACAGCCAGACATAAGCTTCTCCAACAGTGCACAGTTCTCTGGCGATACATTGTCATCAGGGGTGTACAAGCAGGCTCCTTCCCCAACCGTCATGGGAGTGTTGGGCATGATCCGGATAACACTGACCTGTACCGGTATTTCATTTACAGCCTGTAAATTGAAAATGTAGGATATTAGGTAAAACCTACTTTGGTTATCCTGTTACCTTATTTAAAACAAGAACCAAGTTTCTACAGGCGACATCAAAGAGATGTATCCACTTTGGGGCCTTATTACCAAACCCCGGTTTGACGGGAGCAATAATGCATTTTTGCGAGTGCTTAATAAAATATCGACTCTTCTATCGACATTCACATGAAGCGATTTTTAAATGATCGTAATTATAAAATTATGGCGTCAATTATATATAGGTAATTTTCCCAATACTTGGAAACCTCTTTCATTTATGCTTATCGCAATTATAAACTACCATTATCTGACATTGACTTAAGTCATTATGTCCGTCTTTGAAATAACTGATTATCGAGCCGAAAATTCCACGCAAGAAGAAATAACGTACATGGATAGCTGATTACGCCGGATATACAAAAAAATATTTTTTTTACTTCATGCTCCCTCTTACTGTCAAGTGAACAAAAAACTAGGTAAGTACTTTTATTATAATAATAAAGCAATATAGGCTTAAAACAAAGTGGGAAAATAACCACCAGACTTTTTTACTACCTAGAGATTCATTGCTTCCAATTTAATACAAATTTAAAATGTAAAATCCTTACTATGTCATAGTCTGAAAAGTGAGTAAGTATGTCTGTTTATTATGTATTCACAGTTACACCACTACACTGAGTACAATAAAGTTTGTCAAAAATAGGAAGCTGGGGACAATAAAAAAAAATAAAAAACTGAATTATGATACGCAAGCAATGACGTGGACAATCACAAAGAATATGGAGGCAAGAGCTAGTATTTAATTTTAATACTAAACAAACCTTTTTCAAATCATCAATAGAGATCCCAGCCAACATTGAAACAAAAAGCACTTTTTTAGTAGAACCCTGAGACGAGAAGAAAAGAGTATTTAGACATTCTTTTACAGCCTGACCCAACATGCTCGGCTTGACACCCAAGAATATGACGTCACAGTTAGACAATACTTCACCATTTTGTATAGTAACATTGGCACCAAATTCAGTCCAGTGTTTGAGGTTATGCAACCGAGGTCCTGATACCCAGATTTTTGATGGTGTAATTGTTTCTGCAAAACAAAAAACTATGGTACAGTCACCAGCAATATTATATCCAACATTGCATGCATGCAGGCATCTTGTAATAGACAAGCCAGATATTTTAGTACAATGTACAAATTATTGCTGGTGTGTCTGTACACAAATTAACAAAAGAGTCAAATTGCAATTATGAAACCACTTACACTGGTAAACATCTTAGCCTATTTGTGCAAAATGGGGTTACAGAATTATGAACAACTTTTTAAAGTTATATGTAATTCTGTAGCTCTGCCTGCCCCACTCTGGGATTACAGGCGTGTAGGTATGTATTTAAGTAACAGAGTAAACATCAGGCAGTCTTATATGGCGGTCTTCATTCAATTAATTAAAGGCCGTACATGCAAAAATCGGAAAAACCTGGTTTTGTCGTATCTGATTCCGGTATTAGTAATACACATTCTCTAATGTTATCATATTTTGCAAACTCTGTCAAACCAAAAAGATGAACAGTAGCCGTAAAAGCATTTATTTTGCAGAGTTACTCATAATCAAAGGTCTATATAGGGGTATGTATATTTAGTGTGATCTATAAAAATGTGTCATATGTGACCGATTGTGTGTATTGTACACACCTCATAATAAAATAATTATATATTTTATTTTTGTCAAGCCAGATAGACATATCAATTTCGAAAATAAAATGAAATAACAATATTTTGCATGATTTTACATTGAAACTGGATTAATTTTGTATAAAATTAAATTATCACTTAGGGAAGGTTTTATATTATACGCCTGCCAGCCCAAAGTATCTTTTATTTATATATAAATTTTTAGTTCCTGTTCACATATTATCGCCGAGCCAAGAAGGCGTAATGAAAGGGTTCTAAAATAATCAACGTAAAGTCATTTACTTACCGTAGCGCAGGAAGTATTTTATAGGCTACATTCAAATTTAATTAATAGCTCAATCAGTAAATATAAAATAAGTTATTAAGTTTTAAGTCTCTCCTAAAAAGTACAGGGTTTTACCCTTTAGAATGAAGCCAGCGATATCTACACTAGATATGAGACATAATAATCTTTCCCAGAGAAAATTGTATGTTAAAAAAGAATCAATACAAAAACAAAAATTAATAATGACATAAATCTAGACAAATTTAATATACAATCAAAAAACCAATTTTATTAATTATTTATTCATTTATTTAGTCTTAAAATTAACATTTACCTACATAGAAAAATACAGAGGTATTATAGAAAATAATAACACTTGATAAAAAGTTAAATTGAGGTATTATGTTCTTGCTGCTGAGGTGACAAGTTGTGTGTGGATTATGAGAACTAAGTTATTTGCATCTAGTGTTGAATCCATTATTAGAGGAAAGTCTACTGATGAGATACAAGTAAATACTAGAAACGCAATTAACGATCTTAGAGATTGGCTAATAAATAATGGTTTACAAATGAATGTCTGTAAAACTAAAATAATTAATTTTATAACTAAGAATAACGATAAAAGCACCGCTAAACTAAAAGTTACATTTGAAAATAATATAATCGAAAATATTGCCTCAACTAATTTTCTTGGCTTTCATATAGATGAACAACTAAATTGGAAAAAGCACACAGACGAAGTTTGTAAAAAAGTGAATAAATTTATTTATGCACTCAAAAAACTTAAATCAATCACCTCTACAGAAACTGCTCTACTGGTTTATCATAGTTATGTTTGTTCGACCTTCCGTTATGGTTTAGTACTATGGGGTAACTCATCAGACATACAGCGTGTGTTCATCACTCAGAAAAAATGCATTAGGATGATATGGGGCTTAAACTGGAGAGAGTCATGTAGACCACTGTTTATAGAGTTTAAACTTCTTACAGTCCCGAGCCTTTACATACTGGAGGTTTGTAAGTTTGTTAGGCCTAATATTACACTTTTTATAAAAAAATGTAATGTACATAAGCGTATTGTTACTCATAAGGCGTTGCTAGCTCCAAAATGTAGGCTAAAACTCTGTCGTAGAAATAGCTATCAGATGGCAATTAAAATTTATAATTCACTTCCTATTGCATGGACATATTTACCTAATAATCAATTCTTTACCAGAGTTAATAAATTGTTAGTTGAAGAAGCTTTCTACACATTAGAAGATTTTTTCACAAAATGTAGACTTCTCTTATAGCTGAAATATAATGTACCATTGTAATGTATCATATAAATCTTATTCTTTTGTACCTCTTTTGTAAAGTATTGTTATTATTTTAAATTTTATTTTATTTTCTCAATTCTAAATTATGATAATTTACGATTTTCGTATACAAATTGCATGCCTCAACGGCGAAATAATGAACTGTTATATGTAATAAATTGAATTTTGAATTTTTGAATTTTGAATTTGAAAATCCTATGTAAAACAAAACGCAGCCAAAACCAACTTTGCTCACTTGTTGCACAAATAAGCATTATTCACTTACCGGTTTTTAAAATTCCTTTTACTATCGCAGTGGACATGTTGCCCCCACCGATAAAACCCAAATTGAAAGACATTGTTCAGGATTTCCCTTAAATTAATAAAAATCCAATTAATTCACACAGAATAACAAACAATGGGTACCATATGCTGAATAAAAAAGAGGCTTAATATATCCATTACATGTAATTTATCACAACTTAATAAATAAAACTGATATTTACTCTTAATAACCTTAATAACCTATTTAAATGGTTCGGAATAATTAGAATAAGGTACCTACAACGCTACCTCTATTATCAATATTATCACCACGGGATTTTAATTATATGTACAGTACATACCAATCTAATACAATTTTGTGTTTGACGGCAAGCAATCGGTCACAGACTAGACGAGTAGCGACCTGTATAACAATTCAAGTGAATTTATTTTTTTGATTTATGCAACCTGAGACCAATACAAAATCAATCAAAATATGGACAAAACAAATAACGTCTTTTTATTTTTATTATTGTGTTTTATTTTATCCGGTAAGGAAAGGCAAAGGACATTGATCCATACAGCCACAAATAACATCTTTCATGACTGACAGTCAGTATTCATTTTTTTTTTATTTATTTAACCTACGGCTACTAGGTCATTAGCTTAAAACGAAAATAAGGGTCAGTCATCAGTAAAATCCACAGATTTCAAGGGAATATCTGTCAAGTCTGTAAATCTTCTTCTTTTCTTGACATAGTCATTTAGCCAACTGTCGATCTTTTCTTACTGCCAGCTCAGCTGCATCAGCATGGGCCCCTTGCTTATTCGAAAAGTCCCTGCACCACGGGACCAGCTGCTCCGGCATCCTCCTGCCTGCCGGCCGTAAGAGTCGATCAAAAAGAGTCTTCGGGGTCGTGGGCGATTAAAGGGTGGACACCTGCCCGCTCATTAAAACGTCAGTCTTATGGAGATCCCGGTCCCTTCAACAAGGACACACGCTGGCTACCGGGGGGGTTTCAGTTGGTAAAAATCCCACATAGCCCTGCGTCTTCCTAATACGCTCTCTACATTGGCAGTCGCAATATTGCGCGTGAACTCTCCAAGGCTCCACATTCAGTGTTCACCATTGTGTTCATAGTATAGTTCGCGTGCGTCTACATGAAAAGTAAAAAAACAAATGAAAAAGAAATGGAGGAAACGAAGATGGTGGATGACGAGTATTTATCGTAATAGAATAATCGTTGTAATATTTGGTCTTAGTGGTAAGTATTTGACTAATATTTCATAAAAATTGCGCGTGAATGTGGCGCCTTGTTACGTTCGCGCGTTTGCGGCCCTTTGGTGCGGGCCAAAATACCTTAAATAGGTACCGACACAAAGTGGTTAACTAGGCGCGAACCCGCGAACGCCCTTCACGTTCACACTTTTACACGTTCGCGTTTTGCGTTCGAGGCTTGTTCGCGTTTTGTTGTTTGTATCTTGTAAAATATTTCATCCCCGATAGAATGTTCGGCATTTTCGTCCAAGAGCATAGAATAAGCTGGCAAACTAGTTTGACTAATGTCACTCGATTTTTTATCGTCATCAAATCTGAATTGTGAATTAACATGTGGTAACACTGATAGTTTGTGGCTTCGTTTTCTAGGGTGAGGTGCGAGGACGTTTTCATGGATTATTTTGATGTCGTTATCAATCTAAAATGCTGAAATAGTATCGAAATTGTTAAGTGCTCAAATATGTGTCGTGCTAGTGATTTAACAATTCATAGTTTGTTTGAAGTGTAGTGTAGTGAGCAACATGTTTCGATGTATACCTTTGTTCAAATGTAATCGCCAAGTGGAATGTGTAGACAAGCGGCACTGCTCGTTGCCAACAGTACCTGAAGACATTTTACGTTACTCCAGGAGTTTGGAGGAACTTTTTTTGGATGCAAACCACATAAGAGATTTGCCTAAGGTATGTTTTCTGTAACCTAAAATGTTCGGTCGTGGGCGTTCACCTTATCACTGAACTGTAAATAATATCAATACGTTTACATCTTTTAAGATTACTTCTTAAGCTAAGAAAGGTTAGTGATGTCTTAGTATTTAACTTTTTTTTGGTGCTGACTGCATTCTAGTCTTAAGGATATAATATAATAATAATTCCACGTAAATAATCATCAGAATACAATCCTGTGTTTACACATCTCTGGTCCATTATTAAACGAAGCAGTTGTTTAAAACGGAAAACGTTGGTATTTTAAAAATACTCATTTTACCAAGGATATTGTTTCAATACATGGAAACATTTGGTTATTGGCATGTTAAATAGTTTTTTTGTTTAAATTATGGTACCTGTTACTTAAAATTATAAAATCCGAGGGCGGCAAATAATACTAAATTATCAAATTACAGGAGATAATATCCCACAAATTGACCTAATCCCAAACTTAACTAACCCAGGTCTAATTCAATCTCTTTGAATTAGACATGATAAACCTAGCTATTGAACCCAGAACCACTAACTTCTAAATACAGTTTATTAAAAAAAAACATTTGGCCCTTTATTAATGTGTGCTTGTTTCTTAATCCCTGTACAATTAAAATATTTCATTCTTGGTGAATAACTGATTCTTTTATCTCATTTTATTTGCTATCAGAAAATAGAAATTCAGCAGATAATTTTTTCTATAGTAAGATAATATAAGCAACCTGTTGAAATGCCTTTTTAATGATAAGCACGCAAGAGATTAGTGAATACAAAATTATTATGTGATGATGATGACCTTAACACTGTTTTACATTGTTGACAATTTTAAATTTTATGTAACTAAAAAAATAGGTTAGGAACTATCTGTAGAGCAGAAGTAATTATATCATAGGGGTGTATACAAATTAAGTGTTAGCTGTGCTGGCCCTAGCCTTTGATTATGGTAGCGCATCAGTGCAATAAAATCTCTTAGTGGCTCCTGACCTCCCTTGAGCACACGGGTGAATATTTGGGCATTTCAACCGCCGTCATTGTTGGTCTTCAATATAAAGACGAAAATAATGATAACTAATAGAAACTTTTAATTTCAAAAATTGCAGACTGGGTGGTAGTGTCCCTTCCAATTAAATGAACAAGAGGGGTATTAATTTTGTCTTGAATACTATGGTAAGGCCATATCGATGGCAGTTTAAACGCCGAATAATCACCCGCATGCGGTCATGAAACAAAATATTCTGGTGTCAGTCGACATAAGTTTGAAAGCGCTTTGCCCAATTAGGTACATTGAATCCTCAGCGGTTAGTCTGTTTCCACATCAAATAAATTGTATTTACTTTATATTTATTGAAATGAGACATTTTGCACTTTTTTACCACCTGGCACCTGAAGTGTCCACTCCTCTTGTTACCCTGGGTCGGTTGTGGCTTTACCATTAGAGAAAACAGTTGAAAAAAAGTGTCTAAAAGCTTCTATCAAGCTCTTTCTATATCCTAAGGCCCAAGGTCCTACCCATAGTACTGATTAACTTTGTCACTCAGACCCAGCTCCTTCTACAGTTGTGTAGTCATAGCTTACCAGGGTCCTACCAGTAGGACTTAATAGAAAACCCGTCAATAGTATACCACAATCCTATCAGTAGGACTAAATAGAAAACCCGCCATTTGTCTTATAAGTACTTGGGTCTGAATGACCATAAAACAATAGTACTACTGCTAGAAGTAACTACATGCTTAATTTTTCGTTGGCCCTCAGGAGGATATTCCAAAGTCATGGCCTGCTAAAGCAAGGGAACCTATACACTGATGAAATCATAAATAAATAATAATGGTAAAGGGCCCTACTGAAAATAGCGTTGTGTGAGTGGGTCCCTTATTGCTACAACAGCACATGCAAAATATATTCTGTTTGAATTCTTTGTCAACTGTAAAATGTGTTGTTTTTTGTCATTAAATCTATTTGTTCATAATTTGATGTAAGTGGCTTATTTATCTGTGAGTACTATAACTGTGAGTATACACCTAAAACAAGTATTTACATTTGTACACCATAGGGCTACTTAGATTCTCTCACTAAAGCATTGGCTAACATATTACAAGTAGATCTGTTTGATCAGTCAGTTTAATGCCATGCATGGCCACTATGGCCGGTTCAGAGGTGATTGATAGATTCAACTTGTACCTATTTTATGTACATTTTTACCTGTATTTCATTATTCTCTTAACACATTCAGCGCCAACAACCTGATAATCGGGTACACTGTTCGTAGCAAATTTTCAGTACATCATCGCACTCGTAGGGGTTAGGCTCGTAAAACACACTTTCCCGAAATGTGCACTTTCTGCAGAGGTGCACTTAACGCAAAATGTACACTCCCAAAATGTACACTTTCCCAATTTGGAAACTTTCCCGAAATGTGCACTTTTTCAAACAGTGCACTTTTCCAAAACGCACGCTTTCCCGAAATGTACACTTTCCCATGTAGGGCACTTTCTCAAAAGGAACACGTTCATTATTTAGTCACTTTCTTCCACACGCACACACACACACACACAAACACGCACACGCACACACACACACAAGCACACGCACACACGCTTCACACTTTTTTTTTAAATCCGCACGTATTTTTGTCTTAAATTAAATCTCATCTAAATCGATTGTGCAGGGGAACCTTAAGTTTTGATGGCAATGTTCACTGTTCACTTTAACTGACCTCTAGACCCTATGTGCTCGTATTTTTTTCCTTTTTATCGAAAAGTCTATACGTACTTATAGGTACATTTATACTTCATACTATTTTAATCTTAGATTACTGGCCACAAAGTGTACATATCGGGAAGTGCACTTTTAGAGACAGTGTACTTTCCGGGAAAATATACCTTCTGCGAAAGTGCATATTGTGGGAAAGTGCACCTATTGACAAAGTGTACATATCGGGAAGTGCACTTTTAGAGACAGTGTACCTTCCGAGAAAATTACCCTTCTAAAGAAGTGCACCTTTAGAGGAAGTGCACATTTCGGGGAAGTGTGTTTTACGAGCCTAACCTACTCGTAGCAGTGTCTGGTGGTGAATGTGTTGAGAACTGTTTAGATTTTGCAAATATACTCCATGTCAATAAATTATTGCTTAAAGTGTATAATTTTGTTACAGAATTTCTTCAGACTCCACCGGCTTAGAAGATTAGGGTTAAGTGATAATGAAATTCACAAACTCCCATCTGATATACAGAATTTTGAGAATTTAGTTGAGCTAGATGTCTCCAGAAATGGTAAGTGTTCATTTTGATTTCTTATTTTTAGAGTTCTTAGTAAATAAACAGAGACATTTCACATTTAGGTCAGTTAGTCACTAATTTTCTCGGAATTTGTACAGCGTAATTAACAAAAGTAATATAAGTGAAATTTAATTTAATCGGAAGTGCGAACTCGCAAATCACGTTTCTAGGTTTACCTTCATCACATTCCACATCCATTATCACTACATAGTATAAAACAAAGTCGCTTGCGCTGTCTGTCCCTATGTATGCTTAAATCTTTAAAACTACGCAACGGATTTTGATGCGGTTTTTTTTAATAGATAGAGTGATTCTTAAGGAAGGTTTATATCTATAATACATTCCACGCGGGCGAAGCCGCGGGCGGGTCGCTAGTGGGCTATAAACGGCGTTTGTTACATTTCTCGAAATAGAGGTACTTAATACTTCATTTCATTCAACAAAAAAAAGAGCTTTTCAAATTTGTACATAAGAAATAGTTTCTTATTTGCTATAATAAACCACGGCACAACTTCAAATATTTATTAAAATACGTATTGCCAATTTGAAATCAAAATAATTAGTATTAAATACTAGGGTATGCAATTTAACCGGTTATTAACCGTTTTTGTATGAAAATAACCGGTTAAAACCGGTTATAACCGGTTATTTGCATTCCCTATTAAATACCTCTGTGACAGACGGATTTGCACACGTGTTTCTTTTTTTTTTGGTACAAATGAAACCCTAAACTGATCAAGTTTTTATTTGTCGAAACATCCACATTGGGTTTGATCAAACTATTATCTTCAATCGTCAAATCAAATGTGTTTTTTTTGCTGATGTAACCTTGATTTTATCTTAGCTACATTACATTACATACAACTAGAATAGTATGTTTGTACATTTTTCTCACGTACATAGGTATGCGCTCGTGTCAATCATTATTTCATATCAGTATCACGCTAGACTGTTGCATTACTAATGAAACTATATCACTTCTCTAATGTTAAACCTCATTACTCTTAAAGTTACACAATTTGAAAATTCCTTATTGCGTATTTAGTACTTATAGCAAATGATAAGCTCATTCATTATAATTAGGAAATCCATGTTCAACTTGCTTTTTAAATACTACTTAAAATTATATTATATTATATGAGCATGATCATAATTACCATAAAAGCCGAAATACGTCCACTTCTTTGGCCCATTTCTCGGAACTCACTAGACTAATCTTTTCAATACCCCATTCATATTTTGAACCCGTGTATACCCACCCTACCTATAAAGTACAGACGTGACGAAAGCTAGTAACTTGGTTTTGCTTAAAATATTCTACTTCTGACTTAAGAGCAATATAATGCCTTCCACTTCCCACTGTTGCCATTTTCTTCACGTCATTATAATAAGATATTTTCACAAAATTAAATTCCGGAACCTCTAAACCCCGCGATGTAGGTAGATGTAGTACCGCAGCGCATCAAAATTTGTGGATCGAAGTGTAACACTAGTTGCATAGAGACATTACAGAGTAATCCTTAAAACCTCGCATTTCAAAATCAGTCATATAAAAAAGGCATACGTACGTACATACACAAATACATCCTAAAATCATAAGCCTCCTTCTCAGTAGGGGTAAAAAAAGTAGTACGTCAATCAGCGATGTCAGTCAGTACGCACATCGCACGTTTCTAATGAATGCGTCACCGCATGCTTTCGCGTAACATAGGCATGGCTCAAGTGCGAAAACAATAGTGGATTGAATGAAAATCATCGAAGTATTCACCCTCGACTTCTACGTCACTAATCATATACTCAATCAGAGATATTTGCGAATTTTCGTTCTTGTTCACGAAGTTCTTGCTTTGTTTATGAAGAATTTGTTGAAGGTGAACTTTGTTGTCTCCGTTTTCCGGAATAATAAATCTGATATCCTTCCTTCCCCAACTCCACCTCTATATTATGTTATGCCCTGCGAAATTTAATTTTACTGCGGAATAACGAAGCGCACCCTCTCGCATATAATAACATATCAAATTCAATAAAGTCTCCGTTAGCTGTTCATCATAAAAGTATTTCTTTAAACAGAACGAATGAAGGAAATAAATGCTTAATTTGAGAGTTTGGTTTTTAACAAGAGACATTTGCAATGCAATTAATCGGCGTAGTTGGAACACTTGGAACATAGTCACCAGCATTAATATATTTTTCTCAAAAATGACCGGAAAAGTTGACATTACTAACTCCATACTGAGACGCGAAGTACATAGTTTACAGACAGTTCCCAAATTAAAAAAAAAGTACATTATTGCCTAGGCCGGAAAATAGGGGATTGCCTGACGAGGTGGTTAGGGTACTAATGGTGGTATTTCATGTTTTTCTCAAACAATGCGAGGAAATAATTTTAATACGTATAAGTATTTGTAAAAAAGATTTCGGAGAATTGGAAGAGAATCTTTTATTGAGAATAATTATGGGAAACTATAATTATTACGATAATTTCACACAAAATGAGCAGCATCCTGCCGCCTGCAGCCCCCAACGCTGGAACTACTTTTTATTAAGTTGGCTGTATGAGTTCTGTTTCATCAATTTAGAATGGTTGGTAATTCTGTAGCTCTGTCTACCCCACTCTGGGAACGAAGGCGTGAAGATATGTAACTATGTATGTAATTTTATATGCAATAGATAACATTTTTAAACAAAATATCACAGCGGACAGGAATGTATTTTCATACATTGATTTTATGAGATATGAGATTGCATGTTAGAGAAAAATATTATACACGTATCTATTAGAAGCATTTGATAAGACCGTGTTGGTTATTTTAAAGTGCAATGTAGCATAACATATTATTGCTGGACTGTACATACATGCGTGTGGGAGCGGCATATACCTAATCAATATTAAAGATGTGATTAAATATTATATAACTTTACTGTCAAAATCAGGTTAGGTCGTTTGGTAAGTTAAAAACCATTTGTTCGGCGCAGCATTCTGAAAATTCCGCTAAGTCGAATCGGGTAATTCTGTCTAAATTAACAAGGAAAACGATGTTATTGTGCATTCAAATTACTGCAAATATACTGTCCGTGTTACCTCTTACGCGAAATTGTTACCTACTCATCCTTGGCAATAATACTGCCATTTTGCGTGGCCTTATTACTATGTTAGAAGCCCTGTTGACTTGTTACCTTTGCCAACTTAATCGGTTATGTCCGTATAAATAACCTTAACAATGCAACTGGCCAGCTATTACACCTGGTTGATGGATGGCAATTTGCTCACATGAGGTTTCTATCGACCTTGCAGAGCGCCGGACGGTCGCACGCGGCTGCAAATCTCCGCTTAGCCTTCTCGTTATTTAATATTCTACATAACGGAATTCTCCTTTCGTCTCATATTTAAATCAGAGGAATATGAAAATATGTTTTTGATTTTACGGCACTACCTTTATCAGTCCCCGCTTTTCTCGAGCTGATCGAGAAATGTCACGTGCGGGATATATTGAAAGGTCACCTCCGAACAGAGTTTCACATCCATTGTCCATAAAGCGAGGTTTAGACTAGCAATAAAAATTGCAGAAGTTGACTGCTGTCGTAAGACAGAGACTGACTTTAAAGTTAGGAAAAGAGCAAAATTGAACGCTGTTACGCAATAGTAACCCTCAGTACTATGGTTATGGGTTGACATTTTGTTGCTAAATAATTGTGGGATGACACATTTTTGCGTAACAGCGTCCAATTGTGTTTCTTGCTCTAGGACTAAAGTTAAAGTAAGACGGCAATCAAGTTCTGCAATTTTTATTGCTAGTCTATTTCTCCCATTATGTTTAAGTTAGAAAAATACGGCAAAATTGTACTTCTTGCTCTAGAACCAAAGTTAAAGAAAGACAACAATCAACTTCTGCAGTTTTTATTGCTAGTGTGATTCGCGCTTAACAAACTTAGTTTATGTTTAGGCTAATTTATATTCTGTGGTTTAGGTCTGATTTAGCTAGCTTGATCTTTATTTATTGTTTATGAATTAATTTAACACTGGTGCTTAGGTTAGGTTAGGTCGTTTTATTGTTATGGTCTGTCTGCTCCGGTCCATTAATAGCAACCATTTACGAACAGTTAACTGTAAGGGCCACAAGTAAACTAGATAGGTTGTAAAGGAAGTGGCGCTACTGCATTCCGCGCCATTCACAATGCATTTCGCTGCACCCGGTTTGTGTGTGCGACGTTTAAAAATAGCGAAACCAGCGTAACATGCATATGCAAAGTCCATATATGTTTCTATCCAGTTTTTGTAGGCGTTTTTTTTTCTTTGTTATTTGCTTTAAATTGTGGTTTTTTCCCAATACAAAAAACGAGTTAAATGCGTTTAGTTATTTAAATGTGTTTTAACAGACTTAAAAAAAGGAGGAACATTGTATGTATATAAAGTTTATATACCAGAGGTGGTTATTTACTGATCTATTTTCGAAACTTAGTTCAAACAAAATGTTAATACATACATACATAAACTCACGCCTTCATTCCTAGAGTGGGATAGGCAGAGCTAAAGAATTACCAACAAGTCCTAAAACTTCTTGATAATTGTTAATAAAAAAAATGTTAATAGTTAATCAAAAACTATAGAATACAGTAAACAAATCAGTTTGTAAGTCCCACATCGGAAGTCCGTCCCGCCGACAACATCCGACCTTGTAATGATAATGTAAATGATAACTATTTGATGAGTGTCAGCGGTAATCCCCTGTGAATCACAACACAATATTTCTCACTTGTTTTTTTTTTTTGTGTAATTTAGGGTACTGCACTTGTCACCTATATTCTCCTTGGATCTTAGCAGTACAAAAATGGTCTTGAGTAGATTAATCATAACGCAGTAAATAGTAATCATAGTAGTGTCATGGACCGTTCATAACAGTCATTCTCGTGTTTTAATCGTTGCTAGGGATAGAGCTATAGAAAACATTACGAGTCGTATATCTATGTTCCTTTTGCGGCCTGGAACTTGACAGGGTTGAGAGTTCATACGGCTTCAGTTGACAAAAACGTTGTATTCGATATTATGGTTTAGATTTCTTTTGTGTTCTGTTCTTGGCGACGTAAATCATCCAAATATCAATTTACTTAACTAAAGTACCTAAAAGCTCAATTAGCTACAAATACTACAATATAAAGAACAGAACGGAACGTTATGGGTACCGTTTTAGAACCGTGCCGACGGCGAGGTTTCGCAAATTATACTCGCCGGTCGGTCTAAGATGCGAACGCCGCAAACCGAGTCTGCAGCTGGGATACTTTACAAAACAATGAACATTTTACGCTGAATGGCCGTTTCTTGCGCCGAAATTCGTTTTTGTACCGCTACACCGACGTCACTGTTTGCACATCGAGAACTCATTGTGTTTAACAATATTCCCACATAGCGGGCGCTAACCACCAGTGTTGCAGTACGCGGAATATTTGTAAATACACCAATCGGTTGATGGATTGTTTGGTAAAAGGGCAGTAGTATTATACAGCACTTATGACCTATGCTGTCCCTGTGTACACTACTACTGATAAATAATAGTGTATGAGTACCATTACACCCCGCATGTGTTTATTCGTCTAAAGCCGGGTACTCACTAACGAGCTGTAACTGTAATCGTAGCAACAACGAGCTTCTAGTTGAGATCAGGCTCGCGAGCCGCTTACACATAACGATGTTACGTGTAACAGTAACAGTTACAGCTCGCTAGTGAGTACGCGGCTTTATGAACGCCGGAATACGAGATATATTGGTGGTATAATGAGAATATTTATACGGTTCACCGAACAATTGTCTAGACTTGTTTTTAGCTCCAGAGTTAGGGCAAGGAATAACGATTAGTAGCTAAAAAATGAGAGAAAAAAATCGTTCTGTTGATTTTGCTGACGCGGTTAGTCAGGTTTGGATCCAAACTACAAACCTCCGGTCGAGGGATTACCTAACTATATAATAGTGCCGTGTTTATGATTATGAATGTCTGATGATTCATCCCGTATTCGTTGGGGTGTCTACGAGACGTCAAACGGTAATGGTTCGGTTGAATCATCAAGAGGAAACCAAGAAACATTTGGTTTCGTCATTCAAGAGATTAAAATGTTTACTAACTAAATCACGTGGTCTGACTTGAATTACGGCTATATTTAGTAGGTACATGGTTTCCACACCTATCTTTCTAAAATCGGCAATTATTTCTCCTCTGTGCTCGGAGTCTTGTCTTAAAGCTCCTCTTGTTGTACTTTAACTAATTTAACAACTCGAGCTTGTGTACAAGAAGTTTACTCGTCTTGTTATCGAGGTGAGTGCATGAATATTTATGAGCAAGATTTAATTAATTCTTATTCATTAGGGCCGTATAAATTGTATTGTAAGGGAGATGGGGGTACTTATTCGCTTCAGTCGTGCTCAATCTACGTCCGCTAACCTATAGGATGTACCAAACCTCTGTATTGTTAACAGTTTACTGCTCCACTCTAAATTTAAAACAATGTCGACGCTTTTCCAACGTTATGATGTACCTCCCTATAGCCATTAGAATTGTGAATAATAAACGGCAGAACAACGCCGTTTTACAGTCCATTCGCGGTTTGTATTATACGATAAAAATTTACATAGATACGGGTGAGGCTAAGAAAAAAGTAGATTTGCATTATCATTTAGTGTCCATTGTTACTATAGATCGGTTATTTTTGATAACTATAATTGGTATTTTCAGGACGCGAAGTATTGCATTAATTACCATAATGAAATAATATACATAAAAATCTCCTGTGACTGACTAGCAGACAACACGCAGCCTAAACTGCTGGACCTAGGGACTTGAAATTTAGAGGGAATCTTCCGTTCCCCCGTATGGTTGCCGGGTAAGAATAGTGCCACTCCATGTCTTCCCGTGGTTGTCGTAAGAGGCGACTAAGGTAATAGAGGCTTGTTTTGCTGTTAGGCGATGGGCTTGCAACCTGTCACTAAATACGCTGGTAAACATCTTAGTCTAATTGTGCAAAATGTCTCATCATCAGCAAGTTTTTAAAATTGTGGGTAATTCTGTAGGTCTCTGCCTACTCTACTCTGGGATTACAGGGATTGAAGATGTATGCATGTATGTGTATTCCTTGGGTACCCTAGCGGTGCACTAAAAAAACATAAATCAAAAATCTAACCTCAGCGGGTAAAGTAGGAGGAATAGTAAGAAACGAATTCTACACGTACAAAGTCGCGATTGACCTCTATTGTTAAATAAGCCCTCAAACGTTTGTTTATTTGGTTTTAACTTTATTTGTCTTAGAGAGTCACTTGCTCCTGTCGTAGCGCTAGCCTTTGAATTTATTTTTTATGTCCATGTTGCTAACAAAAAATAATTTCAGATATGCTAATTGTCGTAGGTATTCTTTTATCACCATAATAACAAATCGATTATTATATTTAGACGAATTAATACAGGCACTTAAAACACTATTATGGGTTTCTCATTTCAGTCTTAAGTCTCGTTGGTAACACCATTGATAGAACCAAAGTAAAACTAGCAAATTTTGTTTTGCTTCCTTGGCTTATCGCATGGAGAATGCAGATTATGCAGAAAAGCTTTAACGGTACGCCGCTGTAATCGCGAAGCAACATTCACAAGAACCTGACGTTACCTTACTACCTTTGTATGCATCCCGCGTATGAAACAACCTGATAACAGAAAGGAATTATGTCAAGTGATTAAAAACCAGCATACCAAGATAAGACTTAACACTTTTTATTAAAGATTAAACATGTTTCAGTTGCCTTTTTTGCCAAACTGAGTTGAAGGCATTGAAGCTAAAGGAATATGATGGTGATGTCATCGGTGATGATCCCACGAAGTACTTAGATTACCCTGGAGAGATTCGCATCGTTATCGGCGGTATTTTGGCGGTTGTCTGGGTAGGGCAGCGCTCCGCCGGGCCCGGTGCTTCGGCGGCAGATCACTCGGCTGTTGACCCGGCCGCCGCATTGTCCTCTGCTCCCACGCCGCTCGTTCGCGATCCGTGTCAGAGCACACCACATTCCCATTTCACACATTCCACTACAGTACAATACATTAGTACAGCTTTTAAAACACAACATTCTGCTCCCGTGAGCTATATTTCCGAGGCAAGAAAAGTATCGCGTCAGCAACGATTCTTTAAAATAACCAGACAGTGAGGTCATGGGGAACCGGTTCGGTAACGTATAACGATTTGTGCAGGTTATTCTAATTTTCTCTTCGTGAACTTAGAGTTTAAAAGGAAGGAACAATGCAAAAAAGTTAATCTTATACTAAAATAAAATAATGATATTAATGTACATAACTAATACAGCGGCAGTTAAATTAAATTCACGGTGTTTTTAAACAACCACACCATAAACAAATATTTTAGTTGCATATTATAGGTATTTTACTTTACTGCTTCTAATTCGATTTTACGTATTTTTACACATCTGGAGCGTAGCAAACCAAGGGTTATGTACCGTTGAACCTGGCCACACGCGCATTTTATTACCCATAACCTGTCGCTCAAATGTCTACTTTACACTTCTGATAGGTACATTAATATTTTATGGAACGATTTAAAACCAGAACCGGCAGTAACCTACAGCGTTGCCAGTTTCGTCGTAAGTTTGCTTCATACGTCGCGAGACGAATTCACACCCGTGCAAAATAACTGCTTGTTATTACCAGTTTGCATTACATTGTAGTGTATTCAGCTGTTTTAAATTCAAATTCAAATACCTTCTCATGATCATGTTTAGTTATAAACAAGTGGAAGTGTTTGACTTGGAAACAGAACGTATACAGTTCGGGCGTGATGAGCGCACGCATTGCGAACAATCTATCGTCTCGTTATTTGTTTACGCTAACCGCATAGCACAACGCAACGCTGCTTTTTTACTTCGAGTTTCTGTAAACAGCAATTACATTTTACTGGGGTTTATGTATCATACCAGGAAAGCGGGGCGGCGCTGGGGAAAATCATCATAGCAGTTTACTAATTATATTAATTCGTTTGAATCTAAACTGTATTGTGACATAACGTAGCTGTCAAAATTGTGACACATCCAATTGAGACATTATTGCATTATGCACAATGGCATTATGTATGTTAGTAAAACGCGTGAACAGGAATAAAGTTTATTAAAGCCACTGGCCTTTGCCGAACAATGGAATAATAACAATCTGTTGCATAACTCATCTCATTTTACACTCCACTGAATTTTAGGTTTCATTACATGTGATTTTATCATCGGATATGTTTGGGTTACCGTGTTACCACGAAGATATAAGCAAAATGGCACACAAAACTAGTTATGAATACCATAATGAATCAACAGGTTTGGTTTGAAACGAACGGCCAGTATCATTGTTAACACAATATACATAACCTGGGTTGTATCTAGTTAGTTAGTGGTCGTTGTAGCGAGACGTACGTTGCAAATAGGATTTTTGCCCGCAGGCCTTTTGTATCCAGCTGGCCCGGTCAACCGCGTCCATTACGGCTGACATTCGATCGAGGCCCGCTTTGTAGGAAAACCCAATAACAACCCTAATAGGATTCCATCCTGGCAAGCCGCGTGGAACTTTCAGCGCTTAATAAAGTTCATACCATAGATGTATAAACTAGGGGTAATCGAGGGTAATTGAGTACTAAACTGTGAGTGGATGAGGTTAGTTTAGACATAAGTGATGTATGTATATTGGATCTATTAGCAAAATTGGCCGATAATCTATTCAATCCAATACGAGTGGAGGCCCGAGACAATCACTCGTTTTTTCACTTTTGGTACACTTAATGCTATGCCTAATGTTATATGTATTATTTGATTGTGATTTTGAAAACCAGTAAAGGCTCTTGCTGAAATACTCGCACCCACCTCAACTATTCTCTGTTTGGCCTAGTGGTTGACCGGCAGAGAATGCCTTAAACCATTAAGTTCGCCATTTGTACTTACTTTTTGTATTGTGCAATAAAGTTTAAATAATGCTAATAAATGCTAGGCTTGAAATCAATTAGGTCCTACCTACTTTATTTCTGTGACTGTTTATTAACATTAAATGGCTTATTTAATTTCACATACCTAGTACTTAACCCCTCGTATGTAAGGGATGAAAAAATACCGAGTTCTAGTCTACAGATTATGACACAGGCAAAAAAAATAATTAAAAATACAGGTCTGTACCTAAACAAGAGGTAAATAGGTATAATATGTGTCCAACCACATTAAAACTGTTTTTTTTTTTCAAAACCATAGCCTTTGCACCACGGCCTAACGTGTCGGAGTAAAATCCATGAATGGGTCGTTCTTCTTTTCTACCGAAAATAAACTGTCGATTTTCGACTTTTTAGATTTTTGAAGTACTTATTAATAATTATGGTTTCAGTGTTCGATTTCAACAAACGTTGAATTTATTCTTTATTAACACTAATTAATGCTTCCTGCCCTGCAGATAATGTTTTGTTATTTTTAATGTGGTTTACCAGAAACACTGTGACAGAGTGGCCGTTTTCAGCAGAGACCAAGTTTTAGATGACCACTCTGTCATGGCATTCTACAAAAAAACAATATTATAAAAAAAAACCCGGCTTAAAGAAAGAGCACGATTATTTGGTACTTAGATACAGATAAATAAAAGTATGAACGTATATAAAACATGAAAAAAAAAACAATACTCTAATGACACGCTTAATAAGATGAGAGGCAGGCTATCGTCGGAAAAAGAGAAGAACGACCCGAATCCGTAAGTCGTTATATATAAGAAATAGGTTTGTATATTGCGAATGTTTCAGGCACTAATTTCGGCCAAGAACCTTGAGATACTATATGGCTTATGTATGACCACCAAACAGACACAATGAGCTGTTGTCCTTCAGAGTGGGGTATGGCCGCTCGACCCAATTGCGTTGCTATTAATTTGATTGTCTGGAAATCAGCGGCGTCTGCGATCCTCTTGCATCATCGCGCATTGTACAAGCTCGCTGAAATCATATCCGCCCAAACTACTACAATCGTGGGTGGTTACAGACAGATTTCTGTCTGGGCCGTCACACTCAGTATATAGATAGGTTGATGTATGAAGCAGTTTAACATTTCAGGCAAGTCGTTCCAACTAAGCGAATTAATAATATACAATTCAATTAAAATAACACCGGTCTTCCACAAAATAAAAACTTTAAAAAACAATACAAATGGTAATTAATTACATATCCTGTATTTTACTAACTTAGAATCGAAATTACACTGCATAGTTTGATTTGTAACTTGTAATTTTGTAGGGTCCCGTGCCAGAAGGTAACCCAACGGGACCTTATGAATATGCCTACGCTATATCCGTCCGTCTGTCCTAACTTTAAGAGCTGTTTAATTTGAAACGTAAACGACAGCGGGTTGATTTTTTATTACGGTGGACTTAAATATCAATAAGAAACGCTCCCATAATAACATCTTAGCGTAATTGTGCAAAATGTGGTTATATAATTATGAACAAGTTTTTAGAGTTGTACGTAATTGTGTAGCTCTGCCTACCCCACTCTGGGAATGAAGGCGTGAGGTTATGTATGTACATACATACATTAAATCACGCCTGTTTCCCAGAGGGGTAGGCAGAGACCACTTCTTTCCACTTGCTACGATCTTGACTAAAATGCGGTTATAGGAATCAAGCGCAAGGGGTAATTTCCTTGGCTCCGACCCGGCTTTGCGTCCGGATATTACTTATGCTGTGTTCCAGGAAATCTCATAAACTATCTACGAGTACAACGTCGTAATAAAGTTCTATTATTTACTAAGGAAACATCACAAGTAACTAAGGCATTATTTTTAAGATTGCTATTTATGCGATTAAGTGTAAAATGTAAAAATAAACCTCGTCTTGATCGGAAGTACGCCTTACCTACAGTCACCGTACTAAAACGGTTGACACCAAAACAACTTCCTTGCTGCACTTAAAATAACTGTACGTCTCAAAACCGTTCCTAAAAGGTTGCGTATCCTTTCTTAACTTTATGGTAGTGATGTACGTTTTGAAAACAAATTGTTAGATTAGATGTGACATTTCCACTTTAAAAAAAAGAAACTCTTCAGCAAACTTTCTTATTGAAAGGTTTGGTAAAGGTTTGAAATTATTAGGTAAGAAACAACTAAAGGTGTTAGTTGGTAGCGTCGTCGTCGCGACACTAACTGGTTTCTATGTATTTCAATGAAGTTCCTTCCGTAGCTAGCGATACGAAGCTGCGACGCGTCTCCATAGAAATACATAGAAACCACAGCAGCAGACGACGTGTCGCGACGACATGTCGTCTGCTGCTGCTGCGTGTCGACTACCAACTGACACCTTTACGTTTGTTCCTCGGACACGAAGTACGATGCTACAGAATCTCGGTAAATTCTCAAGATGTCAAGATGTAATAGGTAGTTATTTTTTTTAATTATTTTTATGCTACGGCCACATTATCGGGATTCGGCGAAGGATCGCGTTAGTCTCTCTTTCATTATCATAGAGAGAAAAAAGGGACTATCGCGAACCTTCGCCGAATTCCGATGTTTTTTTTTATTGCCATCGATGAGCAAACAGGCAGAGAGGCAGACGGCCACCTGATGGGAAGTGGTCACCGCCGCCGCCGCCGCGTTGCCGGTCTCGAAGAAATTTAATGGTACCTTTTTTAAAAAGCCCCCGAAAGTCTCGCAGGCCCACTGGCAATATTGTATAAATCGTTTCGTAGCTTATGTCACCATCCGAAAGGAACGCGTATCTCGAGATAAATCGAAAGAAGCGAGTGGGCCGACAGTCAAGGAAATTGTGACAACTAGCTGTCGTTACCAGCAAACCTTCAAATGGGATTCTTATCTGTAATCGGACAAAGTTATTCGAAGTTACATCATCGCGTATTTTAAAACGAAATTACGAAGATTGTCATTTATCTATCGAAGTGTCACCGACGACTGTCACGAATTTGGATGTTAAAGGAAGTGATACGGCAATTCCAAGTTGAATTGTACACACAGCAACACATCTAGCTACACACTCTTCGATCAACAATACAACTAGATAACGGGTCAGAGAACAAAACACGGCCCAGCGAATATATACCCACTTCAAATTGGGAGCTTACTTCAATTTAGTTCGTTGTCAACTACGCCAACAGTGACACGTGTCACAATGCCTCAATGCGTTTTCAGAAACTGCAAATATAATCACCGTTACAAAAATCTTTCAGACGGAATATCATACTTTCGGCATGTAAATGTCGATTCGTAATATTAATTGATAAATAGCTAAGTCTTTCTAATAAGAAAATATATTTTAGTTTCGGACCAACAATTGTCAATATTTGGATGTTGGGGAACAGTATGTCAATGGAGTAGTTTTATACTTTATATTATTGCAGTAATAAATTAAATATTAGTTTGTGGATTCCTCGTGATCCATTTTATTGTGCGATATAGAGTTATATTGTCGCGAGTGAACGGCAGGAGTTTTTTAACTGATGAAGACCAAAGATGAACACCGGAAATCATTAATCATAATTATTTAACGGGCAGTGATGAGATTTCTCTATTAAGAATATGAAATTACTTTTATTCACGTAATGCATGTAGTGAAGTGCAATTGATGGTAAAGTACCGGGAGAACTCTTTAATAATTAACGGCCCTGCATATTGGATAGCGAAATATTGTTAAGGCTGATTGGAAATTGTTATTAGACTATAAGGTTTTTTAATGTAATGAACGAGTATAATTATGTGCTGTAGAAAATCTCAATGATATGAGAAATATCACTAAAAAGCGATTTTTCTTTTTAAAAATAAAACCGTCTTCAAAAATCCACTAAACATACATCGCTTCACATTTGTTCCCCTGTGGTGTAGGCAGACACTACGGAATGCCAGGTGCACCGGTTTAAGCATACAAGTATAACTTTCGCTTCCTCTACATTCATAATTTTGACCCACTGAACAAGGTGAAATAAATGACCGGTCTCCTAGAAATTCCCTATCGTTGCCTAACAGGTATATCAAATATATGATATTTTATAATTATATCCAAGCCAGTGTCAAGTAGGTATACTTACACAAATAGCAATGCCACATGATTTTTGCCACCGACATAATAAGTCAGTCGATATAAGTTTTTCAAGTAGCTATTAGGGTTTTTGAAGACGCTTTTACTTTTTGTTGCTAAAAAAATAAATGATGGGTTACGAGCCCACAATATTATTTATATTATCTTAAATAATAAAAATAGTGTTGAGTTTTTGTTTAAATGAAACCCACCTGAGACGTCAAAACAGAAATAATATTAAGTATAAAGCTACTCCATTTGTACTCTGTTCGCGGTGACATTGGCACTCCGCTAGTAGAAGCTGCATAAGGTAAAAAATCGAACCTCTAGTCGAAGCGACATAAGATGATAAATTGTTTCATGCAAAATTCAGCATTGCGTTAATGATATACCATTTAAATTAGGATGTTTTATTTTGACAATGATTTTATACAAGTATGAAGTTTGTATAGGTCGCCCTAGGACACTTTTGGGAGAGAATTCTGTATGGAACCCGGTGTCTATTGGTTGGTATGTCGATGAGAGTCGCACTAGAATGCATAGAAGTTGACATAATACACATATATACATCTTTTCATCACATAATACACATTTTCTCTCTGCTCTGTCTTTAATGGTTACTTAGGTGTGATGTTGTGTGTACATATTTCGAAATATCGCTACCGAGCAAAAAGTTCAATTTACCGGCGTAACTTACAAACGTGGAGTAACTGTGGAGTATAGCTAAACCATGCTTTGTCATTGTGACATTTGAATTTGACAGATACTCCACGTTTATAAGTAACGCCGTAAATGTTTAGTGTCATACCGGCTGATTGGGTCTTTGTTCTCGGTTAAGAGGCACTAGTCTTGGGTCTTCCGGTAACCTTCGGGGAGGGAAGACGCCGATTGAAAGATATCCAGCTTTTACTTTTGATTTCTTCGGTTCACTGATTTACTCTACTCACTTGAAACTGGCGAAATCACTGCGGAATACTGCGGTGGACCACTATTAATAAAAAGAAGACGAAGAAGAAGAAAAACTAATCATACTTCAACCAAGTATTATCAGCCTGAGGATTTAGCTTAGGATAACTATCCAAATATGTCTCCAATTTCAAGCCGAACAATATTGTTCTTGTTCTTGGGCAGGTAGGTGAAAACTATAATTTAATAGTTCTCTATAGTGTTTGCTATCGACGAAGGCATGCCCGTCGTTTAAATTGATGCTGCACGGTTGCGTCAATGTATAGAAAATTAAGTAGTGCGGCGGTGGGACTTTGTGGATTTAGAACGCTATAATCGTTTACAATTTTAATGTCTTAAGCACAACTACTTATGACTGTTTAAAACTTTAAATTCTCCTCGCTCATCAAAATACCTGAAATCCAAAATACCAAATTTCAATATACCTACCTAAGAACATGAAATCCAAAATAACATCGTTTATTATTTTTACGCATTATTTTAAATCCGGTATTTCAAGAACCTGGCACCTATTTTGGGGTTGAGCGAGCAGCTGGCATTTGGTTTGATTTTACTTACTTATTTTTTTTACTTAAACCGATTAGGCGCATCAATAAACAAAAACGCTTCCCGACGTTTGATTCCTTCCATACGTACTTTAAATAAACTGAGCAATCCCTTTAAAGTTCTTAGTACCGAGCGGAAATGGTGCTAGCCGCAGGCTTACGCCCTTTCAATAGGCGCACCCATCAGATAAACAAAGCGATGCACTTAAAAACAGAATCCCCGTAGCTGCATACCTTTCTTAAAATAGCCTTGATCACGCTCCTACAAGTACAGTTAGAGCGTTAACATCCTCCATAACATTCACTGCGTTCTTAACAACAATATGCCGAAGCACGAAGCTGAAACTAAATCGATAAAAGTTAACGTTACATCGAGTGCATAGTTTATCGTGGGGCACCCCACCGGTCACCAGCCAGTGTAACAGAATATTCGCTTAAGTTGACCCAGGAAACGGTGGCGTATTGAGCTGTTAAACATAAACACCGCTTGACCTACTTCACTGGTTATTGGGTGTTTTAATTCACCGGTTCTCATTGTATTTGCTCATTGGATTACGCCCCCCGCTTTGGTCTGCTTGACAAATTATTGATGACACGCCTTTTGGTATTCTATGCCGGAAGCCGGTCTACCGTTAACATCGGGGAAACAAATCGGTATGGAATTGCTAATAGATAACGACGCAGGATACGGGTAATATGTCCGAGCAATAAATATTACGTTACGATGGTATTTATTCAAATGAAATGCCCTTGTTAATGTCCTTGTGTACTTGGCCTTATAGTGAGATTAGTACAAACTGCAGTAGTTAGTGCACAAATGAATTCCGTAGCGCAATTAACTTACTTAGCGCAGCGTAAACTAACATAACCTAGAGCTATCTTGATCCGCCCGACTGTTATCCAACGTTTCTTTGAGAAGCAATTGTTCCGCTGTAGAGAATTCAAAGTTGGAGCTTAAAATCTTGATAAAGACTGGCATGAACTACGGTCGTGATTTAATAGATTCCATTGTAACGCACATGACGACACGTGTGTCCAATAGTTTTATTTACATCATACAGGGTGACTTCAATTGAAGCCAATTTAAATTTGTATTGATTGAAATGTACATTCAATTTCTTACTTAATCATATTATTTGGATGGACAAGATAATAATTTAGGTTAAATGTTTCCTTTGTATGACTGACTAACACTTTAATAGTACATTATTGCCTAGGCAGTGAAGCAGGCAATTGCGGGCCGAGAATTGGTTTAAACGGACGAGCTTGCGAGTCCGTTTAAAAATACGAGGCCCGCAATTGCGATTCCTGCCGAGGCATATATAGTGCTTTTCTCAAAAATCGCAAGAAAAAAATTGCATATAAACACAAACTTCACGTGAAATAACCTCACTCATTACCGCCATTATTTTTATGACAAGGAGAAACGCAAGCTTTTTTTAGAAAAAAAAACTCAAGCTATTCCAGACACAGATAAAAAAGTTACGTTTCGAATAAAATATGGATGAATAACACTTGCGCCCTCATTTTATTATGGCCGTTTTCACTTTTTAAAAAGTTACAAACTAGATAACAATGAAATTTGTATGCAACATTGCGGGCTTGTGTAGCGAGCACGCAATGTAATTTTTTTTTAATTTGGGAACTGTCTGTAAACTATGTACTTCGCGTCTCAGTATGGAGTTAGTAATGTCAACTTTTCCGGTCATTTTTGAGATTAAACTATTTTTACGCCGGGGCTTTATTCTAGGCGGTCAAAACCATATCGTCTTTGACCTGTTACAGTATTATTTTTAACTGGACCGCAATTAAGTTGTTAAGTAAATAAGAGCTATTGGAACGTTGACAATACGATAACAGGTCAAAAACTATGTTATTTTTACTGTGTTGAATAGAGGCCCAAGTCAGGTACAGCGCAAATTTCATAATTCTGTTTTTCTACTCGTGTACTATAATCCGCTAATATGGATATTGTTAACGGTATCAGAATACCACCTATAGCGTAACCGTATCGGAAAAACAATTCTATTATGAGCGTTGCCATGGTAATAACAGTTCCATAATAATTATTATAGCTCTGTTATTACCATTGTTACGGTCATTCCGGATATCAGTCTTTGCGTTTAGTGAACATTTGAGATCCTAATTTGTATAATAAACTGTTAAAAATATTTTAATACCAATTGCAATTACGTACCTATATTAAAAACAAACTTAATTTTGAGACTACTTATATGTTTATAAATATTTTTTTATTGAATTCCTAAAAATAGATGGTTAATATCCATCGATTAGTTATTTGATTACCATGGTGACAATCAGAATAATTAAAATGATTTTGCTGACAAGTAATTAGTTCAAGTTTGGAAGAGAAATGTAGGTCTCCATGTCCATGACGTCCATGTGCCAAATATGTCAGCCTTCGAACGCCATTCTTGCCCAGTCAAAATCATTTCGGATGCAGAGATCGTATCGCGATACCGCGCCATATTAAGGCATGTGCTTTTCAGGGCAGCGTTAACCCATTCATTGCCATTAAATAGCAATTGTATGAAATTTGAACGCGTTCTGTGGACGCTGGCGTTGAATATATTAAACTTGTCTGTTCACTTATATAGCCAGTTGTTAATTCGATGGTGCATTGGCAGATATTCCTGACATTCCCGAGGACATCAAGAAGCTGCGGGCGCTGCAGATCGCGGACTTCAGCAGCAACCCGATCCCGCGGCTGCCGGCTGGGTTCAGCCAGCTCCGGGCTCTCACCGTCCTGGGGCTGAATGACATGTCCCTCACCAGTCTTCCCACGGACTTTGGCAGGTGAGATACACTTTTGAAGTGAAAATCCCTTGTGTCCAAAGTACATTATTATAAACACCTACTGCACCCAGCCTGTTCAGCTTACCCTCTCCAATCTTGTTTTACCTTGATAGATTCGCGAAATTCCATTGTGTTTGAGGTTATTACTGTGACTCGAAGCGTATAACCTATTGTACTAAAACAATAACTCCTTGAATAGACAAGCAATGACTCATACGCCTATCTTCCTTAAGATCTGTAACCTTTCTTGTCGCCTTCACGAGCGTTCGTCGAGGACGACTTGACCGAGTTGTCTATCATCCACCTTGCATCATGTTCCAAACATCGCAGCATCCCTTTGTAGACTAGCCGTTTTGCCTTTTTAATAGGCAACCCTAATTGAATTCAGGTCAATATAATGGTTCGGAAAAGTCTGTCCCGTCGAAAACTATTTTACAAATATTTTTAATTTGATGTGAAAGTGATTGTCTGATTTTGTAGTGTTAACGACAGAACTGATAATCGAGCTCGATCAATACATGAGCGTGCTAGTACGTAGGTACAGTTACGGGCGAAAGCGAAAGTCTGTGCTGGAAAGTTTTGGAGCGGTCGAGCGAGGCTGATAGACGACTCTGTACAAACAAACATTGCCGTTGCTTCAATTGAATACCCATTATCTCGCGTTTATCCTGAGCACGTATTGTTGCATAAAGATTCATTGTTGCATTATGTCTTGATTTAGTTTTTAAGACTATAAAGCTAAACGCTTAATCAGCTTGATTTTGTATTTTCCAAGTCTCTATTCACTCGTTGCATTCACAAATAAGATGAAACTATTAAACTAAGTGATCTTATTTATCCTGAAATTGTGAAGGTTAGCAAGGAGAAGGGTTTTCTTTTTTTAATGGTGTCACGGGTTTTGAAGCGTGGAGTATCGTTAGAGAGGTTTAGAATAACATTAATAGTTTTCATGTAAATATCCAAATGTTAGAGGCCCTGATAAAAACCATGTTGACCTGTTATGGTATGGCTTTTGACTCGGCCGCAATTACTGTCAAGTAAATAAGAGCTAAACATTTCGAAATTATAATACTTACTTGGAACTGCACCTGGAATTAAGACCGCTTGCGTAACAAGTTCGTATGTATTGCAACTCGAGTCAATAAGTCATGGTATCGAACGTAAGCTTCATCGATTCCAACGATTAATTCCTAAGTAAACTGATATTATACATTCTTATTCATGTTTAGATTAAATATTAGTCTAGTTTTCGTGTAGCAAATACGATGCTATGCTCTTTCAGTTGTAAATCTAAAATGATTGACATTTTGGTTCGTCCACTTCATTCCGCACAAAGGAAACTATCAACATATTTGACGGTTCTATTTCGACGTCCTTGTTTTGGAAATATAACCGACTTATTGCTTAGTCTCGTTAATGTATTCCATTGAAAAGAGAACTGTATCTAGTCTTGTAAGGTGATCTTGTCCGTTCCTGTTTTCTGTCACCGGCAATGTCGAACGGTCACGCTTGCGATGACCAATAATGCTGACCTAGATGACTTCCGCGTTTATGTATTTACACCAATATTGATATTATTTGAAACCGATTAGATTTTTTTATATTTAAGTAGTAGCCGTCCTTTACATTTCATAGTCACATAGTAAACAAAAAAATAAAAGTTCGAAGGCAAGTCGAGCCACTCTCGTTATTCGCATTTGTCCAAGCAATTATAAATCTTTTATCAGTATTAAATAATCGCTATTTTTGATTGTCGGTTTGTAAGCTTACATGCGCTACTGCACTTTTCATTGAAAATTTATATAGTTTCTTTTGCTAAAACCTAGGCGAAACCTATAAAAGGCTTCTAATGAGACACTTTGCAACTATTCTACCCGCAAAGGGAAGGGTCCTTCAGAACAAGCTGGAAAAGGTATCTAAGGCGGCGCTAGTGGGGACGAGCACTGATGAGTACCCAACCTCGTTCACATTCCCTCCCTACGCCCCTACGCCATACCAAGACGAATAGAACATTATTTCATTCTGCGCCTCGAACTAACACCTTAAGAGTATAATACTAGAAATTAAGTTATTAAGTCTGAAACACTCGTTACTATCTAGACGGAGTCCATCGTTATTCATTAAATTTTTATATCCCTTTGCATTCAAGCAACGAACCCTTCGTTTACTATTTTGTTTTAAGAGTGACGCCCTTTGTTAGCCATTTTGGATTTGTCTGTCTTACCTTCAGAGGCTCTGACAAGGCTAGATAATTGACTGACAAGGAAAGGTACCCATCTGTCCGGCTCCGATTTTAGAGAGTAGCCTGAAATAATAAAAAGACACGTATTTTTTTTAGCTGCCCAATCCCAACCTGTTATAACCAAAGTGTATCTTCAACGATGAGAAATATATACCTACCTTTGAAGGATGTTTGAGACAATATAACTAAGTACGTGCTCATTACTTTTTCATTGTTTGAACAAAACTCTCTCTCTCTCAACATTATGTCAAAATAAAGCAAATCTGAGCCGGACAGTTGATTACCTTTCCTTTAAGGCGCTAAGCAATCTTTTGACACATTTACTGCAAGTATAGGCTCAGTAATGTTTAACCCCCGTCACAAAAAGAGGTGTGCCTGTCTATGGCATCTTAGTTCCCAAAGAAATGGACCAATTTCAACGCGATTTTCGAAATAGAAAACTAGTTTAATCGGGTTGGTTTTTGGGTAGGTTTGATGATAATCGGTTGAGCCTATTTAGAGTACTTAGCAGTGAAAGTTTTTTTTTTTTTTAAATGTATTTCAGGGGTTCTTAAACTTTTAAGGTAACGGTACACTCGCCAAAAACCTTTTCTATTTTATGGAACCCCACATCAAATGATAACAAATGAAAGACATTGCACTTTAATGGTGCGTTCCTATATTCAAAATCGTTGGTAGATTTGTGACGTCTCTTTAAAATTTGACACATGTTGTACGTAGCAAATGTAATAACGCTATACTGCCCGTAAGGAAAACGATTCGTTTCTTGAATATAGGAACAGGGCATAAATTAAATTCCGTCTACATGTGAGTAATTTTTTCTTAGTTGTAGATTTTGTGGTCAATTCTTGGAACCCCGGTGACTTTTTACGGAACCCTTAGTTTCTGCGAAATGCACTGTAAGAATCGCCGGCCCTTTTTAATAGTTATTACTTCAAAATAAAACCTATGTTAAACTATTATTTTTTTATCTGAATATGATAATGACAATGTCGAACCACTGTTTCCACCACCACTGTTTTGGCTGCCATGAAGACGTGAACTTATCCACAGATTAAAAAGAAAACCTAACCTCTCCAGCGATGAAGGGCACCCGTCTCAAAACTTGCCTTTGTTATACGAGATGGGTGATTACCTAGACAGTTTTGAAATTACTTACTTCGTCGGAGTTACGGTTCAAAGCTTTAATGTTTATTATACGTTTTAAATTGAAATATGAATATTTTTCAAAATAATGTACCTACTTTACTAAATTACTGTTAAAGTAATGATGTTAAAGTCAAATTAAAGAGCATTGGTCTGTCTCAACTAAAACTGTTATATAATGAAATGTTTCTTTTAGGTTTAATCAACGAATTATAAAATAAACCGTAGGTACTACGTTTGCCCTTATATTAAACCATTTTTCTCTGAGCATTTAATTAAGTTATTTGTTGAGATTTTCTTCAAAAAACAATCTCTTTGTTGTATTTTCTTATCTTAATATTAATTTACTTTTCATTGAAGTATTCTCAAAGTTTCGAGTGATCTTATATTACGACCAAGACGCTGTTGTTTCGGTCAGCTTATCTCGTCTTATCTTTACTTTAACTGCTGCTTAAGAAGGATTACAGCGGTCGTAGAGTCCGGAACCAACAACAATGAATGGAATGCTTAAAGTCTGGGTGTGACACTCATTATCAAGTATGTTATCTGAAGGCAGCTCTGCGATACCACACGCTATATCCATTCCATACATATTCCATAGCGCAGCACCGTAACATTCGTTGCCGCTACATAAAAAATGTATGTAATATGACACGCTAGCGTGTCCTCGGCACCGAACGTGGTATGTGATGTGACACGCACGTCACAAACCAGTTGAAATTTATTGTGCCTAATAAATGCCTTCGGTAACGATTTAATAGACAAATTATGCCGTCTAATTTAAGTTTAATCTCCGTTTTATTATGAATCCAATAAACCTAGTTTTCAAACGTCAATAAACCATTCTTGCGCGGCTATTGCGGCTCGGTAAAACGTAAATAAAACCGTTTATTTTTAATGAAATTTGTCGTCATTTACCTACTCGTAACCTTCATTCTAATTACTTATCTTTTCATGTTAAGTAAATAAAGGTTGCTTCCTAGAAAAAAAACTTCAAATTATAAAAACTACGGAGAAACGAAATGAGTAAAAAGTATAAGTGGCCATTTAGTTCCCTAATAATTACTTAAATTAGAAAATCTGTGAATAGTTTTAATGTCCCAGGCTTTTAATGCTTATACATATACTGGAATAACCAAGGTGTAATGTACAAACGCATTGGTGTGACGTATTAGCGTACCTATAGATGATTCATTTGCTAAGTTGTCGTATCTACTTGTGGAGGACGTACACCACACATTGACATGTGCCTAGGAATGCGACCTTAACACTCTTAAATAAGAGGCGTTTCGATGAGCATTATCAGTCAGTAAACACTTTGTACATTATAGAATTACGCAATGACGTCGATGACGATAGAGTTCGGTGTACAATTTGCTCTCTATAATAGGAGTAACTGCTTCTTGATTTAATATACGTATAATTATTTTCTATCTTACAAAAACATGTAACTTCTAGCCTTGATTATAGTACCTAACTGTTTAATATAACATGTCTAGATTGTTCCCTCCTTTTTTCACCACTGAAGTTTATTTAACCTCAAGACACAGTTTCGTTGCCAAAATATTCAATTAAAATTTTCCCAGACGGTGCTATTGATTTTTCAACCGAGAACATGAAACAGGAGCGCGCACATTTAAAGGTTTTTTAGATCCATTTTGTTGACTTGTTAAATGCTCTCGACCTAGTTCATTTGCGACCACAAACCTAGAAATACGTTTAGCACCTCTTATCAGTAGCGTATTGTTTTCGTGATTGGTGTTTGCTATATACACGTTACGTTCGCGTATGAATTTAGTTTGTACACCTACCTACATTTACCTCCAGCAATTATTTTGCTGCAAGAATTTATTTTAATAAGCAGTACAACTGGTTCTGATTAAATGGCGCTGCTGTAAAAGGATTTGCCCTGCATACCTTTGAGGATTATCTTCATTCTTGCGAAGAGTCGCACTGAGATATAGTTAATTTAATTATTCCTTGTAAAGGTTCTTTGTGCGAGTTCCATTTGTAGAAATAGGTACTTACGTAAGTTATTATACGATTTTGCGATACGATGCACCTCTAGGTACTGTTGTTTCTTTATGGTTGAGCACTAATTATTAAAGAAAACAATACCTATGACTACTTTTATAATTATTACTACGTTTATAATTCCTTAAAATCTCAACTGCTAACAAACCTAAAAAATGCTAATAATATTGTTTTAAAGTGCTATTTGATTATATGTTTCGCCTTCACGGCTAAACCCATTAACGCCAAAAAGATGACACGTGTAATTTAAAAAAAAAATGTAAAATGGGGTTGCGTTTGACCACAGTTTCACCTGATGTTAAGTGACGACAAAAAAAAAACTATCTCGTAATCATTATACACGTAAACTTAACGTGTCTTCATACGTAAAACGGACGTTATATTATAAGTGTGTATTCGAGTTTATCCTCTGTAAATAAAATATTCAGGTTTCGTAAATGAAATTAGAACTCTGCGCGTTGCAATTTTTGCCTAAATTTAGTTAATGATACGACTTAAGTGGTTTTACCAAGTCTTAACACGGCACTTAGCCGTTAATTTCTTGTTTTTCTCTTTTTTTAGTCACTTCAACAAATTTAAAGTTACAATAACATTTTTATATTTCTTGGTAACGACTTTATACATAACTTTTTTGTTTATATGCAGGTACAATAAATCTGTTTGTTCTGGGACGTTTATTGCACTCTTAAACGAAAAGGTCAAACCTCAGACTTAATTTAGACATGCTGAATAATGGTTTTGCGTGAACCAGAGACCAATTCATCACGAGTACCTATTTACAAGAAAAAGCTTTTGACCCTAACTATTTATCAAGTGAAGTGAAACAAGAACAACTTTATTCAACTACCACAATATTTTAATGTAATTTTTTATAAAATGTATAATAGAGCTTATTTAGAAAGATTAATAATATAGTAGAGTGAACTTTTTCAAGTCCCAGTCTACTATTTTGTTTAAGTTAGCCTAGCTTTTGCCCGCGACACTCGTGAATAGGGTATCTTTCTATCAGTGAAATTATTTTCTACAACTGATCCATAGTCGTTTTAGAGATTAACTCCTAAAACAAACACTCACTTTTGCCTCTTTATAATGTTAGTATAGAATCTATACTGTTAACTCTATCTGATACAGTTAACAGTATCGGTGCAATGCGGTGAGAGACCAGCGACGACACCGAATGCCACAACTCCATTGTGTTTCCACCTCGCTGGCTTGTCTCATCAAACTGTTATGTCATATCATTATGTTAATGAGCCGAGAGACATTGAATGCGTCTAACATTGAAAACTCGTGGGCGACTTGATAAGAAAATTAATATGATCAGACGTTCAATATTGTTTATGTTTACCTTTTCAGTTTGACATCTCTACAATCGCTAGAGCTGAGAGAAAATCTGCTGAAATCGCTGCCGGAGTCGCTGAAGAATTTGATCAAGTTAGAAAGGCTAGACCTGGGAGATAATGAAATCGAAGAGCTGGTAAGGATATTGATTTTATCAAGTCTTAAACTTTGGACATTAGTTTTTGCCTACATGGGACAATTAACTAAATAACTAATAAAGGCAAGTGGATAACAACATGTCAAATGTAAATAACCGTGAATCATTGAAATTCCTTATCTTTCACTATCATATTATTGTATGGTAAATTCAAATGTTTACAGCCGGGATTTGTTGGAGAGCTGCCGTCTTTGGAAGAATTATGGTTAGACCATAACAAACTGCAATATTTGCCACCAGAAATCGGAAATTTGAAAGCACTTATTTGCCTAGACGTGAGCGAAAACAAACTAGAGAAACTTCCAGAGGCGATCGGAGGTCTGTGCTCCCTTACAGACCTGCACCTATCGCAAAACATGTTAGAAACGATACCAGACGGTACCGGTGAATTATCCAAGTTAGCTATACTAAAATTGGACCAAAATAGATTACATACGTTAAACGAAAATGTAGGAAGGTTAGTGGCTCTACTGTTTGTCTTAAGATATTCCATAGTTTATGTTATACTATTTATAGTGGGTACGTTCTACTCTACTTTATGTTTCAGGTGTACAAATCTACAAGAACTTATATTAACAGAAAATTTCTTAACAGAACTGCCCAAGTCCATGGGGAATCTCCAAGAATTGACTGTACTGAATGTAGATAGGAATTCCTTAGCAGAGATACCATTAGAGATCGGCAATATGACTTTATTAGGCGTGCTAAGTTTAAGGGACAACAAGTTAACGAGGCTACCTAATGAATTAGGTAATTGCAAATCGTTACACGTGTTGGACGTTAGCGGCAATAGGTAAGATAACATTTATCAGTGTTTATAAATAACAATTATACAGTGTATATACAATAAACAGGATCACAAAAATTAAATAAACTGTTCTGATTTTGTAGATTGCAGTACTTACCGTATGATCTAGTGAATTTGGAGTTAAAAGCGGTGTGGCTGTCTGAGAACCAGGCCCAACCGCTCTTGACCTTCCAGGCCGACATAGACGAGGCGACAGGGGAAAAGGTCCTCACCTGCTTTTTACTGCCCCAGCTTAGTTACACTCAGCAGCCAGGTATGAAAATATTCGTTTATTCGATAAAACCAAGCCATAAAACCGTAATAATGAAAATTCTCATCTACAGATTAGATTTCACTTACTCAATGCCAATTAGTTCTATTGAATCGCGGCTTCGCTTTCTCATTTTAGTTTCATCTCTTGATGTTTATTTTTTAGTATCATCGTCGCCTTCGTTATTGATCTGAATTGTTTTGTCTCCGTTTTGTGTCAGTCCTTGTTAGCGAATATTGTGATGTCCTTATCGAATATTGTGATGTCCTTATCGAATATTGCTTTTGGTGTCATGTTTTCAATTTTGTTATACTTTTGTACAATTATCAGCTACCATTTCCATTATTAGGCACATAGCTTTCATCACGGTTTTTGTGCACGCTATTTCAGTCTTAAATTTACTGTGGAAATAATGCACATATTTACGTCATGTTTTGGTTTTTTATAGACACAGTGATTATAATTAGTTTTAATCTGTTTTTAAATAATTTCATTTCACATGACATAATGCGCATTATTTTCATGTAATTTGTATAAATCACATATCTTTAGTGTAGGTTGAATGTTTAGACCCATTTGATTTGCGAATTTCCTTTTAAATGTTTATTGGAACAATTCAAGTAAAAAATTAAAAACATGTAATAGGTACATGTTAATTTACATTGAATTCCTGTTTGTATTAATATTTGAGAATGCTCTTGGTATAAATGATTCTCTAACCAAGTTGTCAAAATTCTTAACAATGGAATGCATTTAATTCTTATGTCGTTTGATAAAATTACTGTATTTATGTGGAGGTGAGCATATGTAATAATGCCATGTCTGCATATGCTTTTTGTGCTTTTATTTAATTCTGCGAGTTTCGGTGACAATTTACGGTTTGTTGTAAATAATCCAGCTTAAGTCCAAGGATAGGTATATAAAGCTGTCTTTAGTAAATAACTTCAACAACAAATTCAGATGAAAATAAAATTATTTTAAGTCATAACTCATAATGACTAGACTAACATGAACGAATAATACGTCTTGTGTGTGCTAAGCTATAAAGAACTGTAAGTTGTCACTGGAACTGTGTTGTGTTTCGTTTTTGCTGTGTAAATACTAAATGTCCCTTTTGACACTTGTCACACCATAAATAGAGCTGGATCACACATCCGAGGTCGGCAGTGGACACTGGTTCAGGAATCACAGATTTAATTCACAGTCGCAAGAGCTTGACGCAGTCAGAGGTGAGCCTTGTATTACTTAAAACAACACGTAAAATACAAGTGTATACTAATAAATGTACAAATAGATCTAGTCTCACCGCCAGGGATAGAGTTAGGGGTATTTTTTATATAAACAAGTTATAATAGTCTACCTGCTTCAGTAGATGCACTATGGTTCGACCATATACATAGTTTTGCACTAGCACAGCACTTTTTAATTAAAGTTAAGTATCAATGCAGAACTTGATTTTGAAAAACACAAATTGTGTACTTACCTACTTAAATTTATGTTTATGCTTTTAATGTCGTATTGTTGGTGTAGCACGGTGCTTTTATTCTTAGAACATTCTTATTCTGCTTAGTTATTTCGTTACAATAAAGGGACGCAGTTATTTGTTAAAAGTAAAAAATATGTACTTTGTGCTTTAATTTCTAACATATCACTGCGTTCCTTTCTCGACCCTTTAAGCCTAATGTAAGTAGCTAATATTTAACGTGCCGCTATGGATGATGTTCCACAAATATTTAAACAACATAATCCTTGTATATCAAAAACCACTCAAACATTATCGTCCTAACAGATACAAGCATCCGCGATCGAGACTCTGACAGTGAAAACTGGGAAGAGAAGGAGGCTTCCCGAACGCACTCTGTCAAGTTCACCGACGATGTCTCCGAAGCTAAAGAGGTGAGTTGGTGTTGTCGCTGGGTTGCGGTATCTGGTGGGCGGTTTTCACGCGAATCTCGCCCGGTTCTCACTTACACTTGCAAGTCGCAGCGCTATGACATCCCGTTAAGCTTCCACAATGTAGGCGTCACTATTAGTAACAAATGCCGAACGATACGCTCTTGGCTCAGAAGAAACGTCTCACAAAGATGTACCAGGCACAGGGCTTACATAGCGATAAGCTCCTTGCTTGTAGCCTTAGAATAACGTTGCAAGTTTCTTACTGTGTATTTACCCACAAGGGTTTGGTTTAGATTATGTGCATGGGGTTTAAGGTGTTTATTATAAAATAGTTTTAATGTTTCCCTTTTGAGAACGCTGCTTAAACATTGTCATGTGGAAAGGTTGTGAAAAGGTATTTTATTTTTTATTAAAACCTGTTTTATTTTATTATATAAGCTTAATCGGGAGTTACTTTTTATTTTATTTTATCAATAAATTTATATTTTCATCTATATCTGTTTTATTTTTGTAATAGTCTGATTCCACATATAAATCTGGAAAAGAACTTTTCATTATTTGTTTGGTAACAGTAAAGTAATAAAATAAAGCAATGAGTTTATCTGCTACATATCTTTTCCTAGTTTAAATCTGGTTCAGTTAATATTTTATCATATTGTTTATCCGGGAGGGGGCTAAATTCTTTGTTATTTTAACTAACTGTCGCACGAAATTTCATAAGTGATGTTTTTATTGATTGGTGATTTATTATGAAATGAGATTGTGTTGAAGTTGTATAAGGGTCTGTTGTAGCTGGCTTGAAAATAAATAAATAAATAACTACCTACGTGAAGTCTGCATTGAATAGTCTCTTTTAAACTATACGAAATGCTAAGTAAAGGAGCAACAACAGTGTCGGAAATATTTTGTAAATCTAACTACAGTCGCCGTCAATTGAACTTGTAAACGATGTAATCAAATTAGTACTGATTGACACAACCTCAAATATTCACCAAGCGTGTTTTTTATTAAAAATAACGTATAATGAATAGTTATTTAATCTTAAACTCAATATGAAAATAATTATCTAGTGTATAAATCATTGCAAGGACCTCACTTGATCTTTAAAGGTACGTGATTATCGAGTAATCTTGGTGAATTGGTTCGTTTGGTTTTGTTTACATTTTTTGCAAGTTCTATTGACGGCGACCTTAGATGATCTCTGTGTTCATTTATTCACAAGAAAACAACAGTAAAATTACATTCCAATTCCTTTCATTAAAGCTAAAAAGAAAATAAAGCTGTAACTGCTAACTATGGCTATTTATTTATTTTCTGTTGATAAGAAGGAGAAAATTATTTGATATTGTTAATGTATTTTTTTAAATTAAATAACATGGGACAGATCAACCTTTGGTAATATAATAATGTAATGGGAGTACTTTATAAAGTGTGAGTGAAAGACCCATTCTTAAATCCTATCATATAATAGTAACTTTAATTACCTACCTACTTGTCTTCAACTTTAAACAAATTTTAAACATTTTATCACAATTTTATTCACATCAAAGTTTCGAGTTCATTTAGGAGTTAATTAAAATAAACTTAATTCCAAGCGCTCTATTTGTTATAAGATGTACCTACGTATAAATTAACTAACTCAGGGCCAAGTAATCCACCCAGATAAATTTAAGCTTAATAAATTTGACTGACAGATGCTTCCTTCTGGGCATTGGATAAATCGGTCACAAGGTTTTTTGTACAAGTCAATGATGAAGTGTTTATAAAGTTTGTTTCAAGTTCAGTTAACAAGTCTGAGGATGGAACATATGTGGTTATAATATCTGGTAAATAAATGCAGACAAATGAATATTTTTATTTCTTTGCTTGTTATTGTTTTATTGGCATATTAAGACAAGACATTTTATCAATTCTTAGGTACTAATAGTGTGAACCTGTAACAGTACTAAACATTAAGGTCGAAGCGTAACCCCGGTACCTTCTCGTAGACAAGGCAATGTTTGGTTTCAAGGTTCCATCGATTCAGGAAGACAACGAAGACGGGACCGCTCTCGACACTTACTTCGCACCACAGGCCATGCTCAGTCTGCGTCGGCCTATAAACGTAGTCCGCAAGCTAGTCACCAATCAGCGCCGAAGCTCGCTGCAGCGACTATCCTCCTCTATAACTAACTTGACGGAGGTACGCGGCCAAGCGTCTCGCGGGGTGCATTCACAAATACCAAACCTGATTTTATCTTTGTTAGCTCCTTCAATCTGCCAAACAAATATTTGCATGAAAACGTCAGCCCAATATATTTAGCATTACGGTTACAGTTGTCTGTTATACTTCAGGAAATATGGAAACGTCTACTTGAAAGCAAAGTAGGCAAAAGTCGGCAAATCATACTTCCTGAAGTATGTCATATGTTTTTACATACCCGAACTGTTGAAATTTATACCTAGGTATGCTGGTAACCTCCACTCGACCCATTTATGCCAACCCTGTGTTTGCGCGCACGGCATAAAGTGACGGTGACGTTATAAGTGCCCTAATCCAAAGGCATGCTAACCTATTACTCACCCGTCTGGCCGACTCGAATTATCTTCAACTAAGCTGAAAAAGAATGCGCAATACACAAGAATATTCTTAGTTACGGGATACATTTAAAACACAAATGCACATAGCATTTTCGCAATAGAATATTAGATAGTACTTTTCACTTAGGTATAGAAATAATAATTCTAGTAGAGGTAGGTAATATAATATTGTGAATGCACTCCATTCTGTCGGAATGCGCTTCCCGCCTCAGCCTCTTGTAATGAAGTGTTATCACGTTAAAATATAATTAGAGATTAGTTTTTGTTTCCGCTGAAAGTAGACTAACGCAATAGATAAATGTTGTGTTTACTTTAAAGTTGGCTCTACATTACTTCATTCACAACAAAGTAAAGTACCATGTTATTGGTAATTAAACACTCTCATCAAATTAAGGGATTCCACAGCCGTCATTTTTTGAATTGGACAGTAACAACGATAATGATTCAAAATGTTATACATCACCTGTATTATTCACACTTTATAACTATTAATATCAGGCGTACCTCATTATTTAAACTGCACTTAGAGTAGATTAGCTTGTATCAGTCGGCGAGACGTCGTGGTTCGTCTAACGAAGGGAGGCGTATGATATCATGTACGGTAATTCACTCCGCCTACTCGCGCATTATTACATTAAGCGTTTAATAGGTTAAGTGACAATCATACTTTTTGGTGCATCATCGTACCTTAGCATATCCAGACAACGTTCACATTCTACAACACACAAATAATTTAACACGCCTGCCGGTTGTACGAGGTTTTTGTTTACAATGTTTAAAAGTATAGTCTATATTGAAACTTAAAACCTAATAAAACTGTCTATGGTACATACATTTATCACTATGCATTTTTGTGATGTCAGCGTTTATATGTTATTTATATTTACATTCCTTATAATAGTTTTAATCTAAACTTAGTTTTGACACATTTAATTCACAATATCTCGTTGCTTTTGTAGCATGCGCATGTTCATTGTTTTTCTCTGGTGTTCTATAACTATAACTACTCGTTTGGTAAGCCTCTCATTACCACCTACTGTGCAGGCACCGTTTGACCCGCGGCCATGCACTCGAGTCCCATAGAGACGAATCGTGCCCGCCTTAGGTGTGTTGTGAATGAATTCATTCATAAATCAAACCTAAGAACGTGTTCCATTCTATTGAACCCGAGTATTTGACCTCCAGTTAGCAGGCACAGCAATTGTTAACGTAGTTCCTACAATTTCACGTGTACTATGTTATTAATTGAATGTTCGATTTGCAGACGCCGTTTGTTCGGCAGAACACACCACACCCAAAAGATCTCAAAGCGAAGGCACACAAACTGCTCGCAGGGCGGACGCCTGATGCCGTTCAGACGGAAGAACCGGTAAAAACTAAAGCGCCGACCACGAACGGCCTTCCTACGTTGCCCGTTGAAGCCACACCCGTACCTATGGAAATAATCGAAGTAAGCGAACACTTGGGAGTTATATTCCATAGTAAAATTAAAGCCACAGTCTTGTACTACCATTTTCTTAGTAGCTATCGGCAATCTTCATTTTTCTATTACACACGAGTGAAAAATATACGTGATTGCGATAACCAGCCGAAAGCTATTAAGAAACTGGGAATACTGTAAGTGCATGTTTGTGACATTTTAGAGAACTTATATGCAAGACCACTTATAGATTTATAAATGTATTATATTTTTCTCAATATAAAATCATGCGCATTATGCTTACGTACTAAGTTTCATTCCATTATACAATTTAATTAATCGGTACCTATATAATTAATACTATAGTGTCGTCGGCGCACTCCGACTCTCAAAAAGATGTTACACGGTTGCGTCAATGTACGGAAAATAAGGTAGTAATTATAATGAAAATCTAATTACTGTGCACGGTCTGCCTTAACCAATCTTTTTTGCACGTCTCCTCCATTATTAAGGCTGTCTGCAAGAGATCGCTATGTAGCCTAAGCGACGACTGTTCTTAAATAAATAAAAAATATGGTATAATTGTAAATCTTATCGACATAATCGTCATATTAACTGATTCTTGTGTGCGGCCGTTTGTCTCTAAAGTCAAACTCTTTTCTAACTCTCATTTTTTGCCGTACAGCCACCTCCTGCGCCCGCGCCTGTTGCGCACACGAAGGACGAAGGGACTGACACCGAAGCCGCGCCCGACGGCCGCGAGTCCTCGGAGGAAGAAAACGACGACTCCGATGAACTCGAGGTACTTGATGAGCTAACTTTAATGCTTTACATCTCTCTTTTAACAGACTAATATCTGTCTGAGTGAATGCTTATACGAACTTAGTTTTATTTATAGGAGTTTTGAAAAAGGCATTCGAAATGCTTGATTGACTCCTCACAGTTATTAAATATTTTGCATTTCCTTTATTGTGAAGAAAGCAAACGAGCCAACTACTCCAACTAGTCGCCTAAAAATGAATACTGAAGACTGACTTATATTATTAGAGTTTTATTATAGTTAAATTAAACAATTATTAATTGTCGTTCTTAGCCTATTTGTGCAAATTGTGGTTACTGAATTATCAACAACTTTTTTCAAGTTGTAATTCTGTAGCTCTGCCTAGCCCACTGGGATTACAAGCGTGAAGGTTCGTATTACTAAACCGCGATTAGAATACACTTCGGAAGTAACGTCAGCACGCTGTCATTGCATATAAATGACAATTACTAATGGCGGATATAATATGCAATGACAGCGTGCTGACGTTACTTCCGAAGTGTATTCTAATCGCGGTTTAGTAATATGTATGTATGTATTATAGTTAAGTGTTATTTTCATATCGGATTTAACTATAAATAAGATATATGTACTATTCAAATGTACGGTAATATTTTTTAAAAGGCTAAATAAGCAAGTGTTTGAACCAAATTCGTATAAGCATTCAAGCAGACGGAGATAATGGTGTAGTGCTCTGGAGTATTTAGAGACTAATGAAATCTACAAAAAATGTATAAAGACCAAAATAACATTTCTACTATGGGTTTTGTATTAAAAATATATATTAGGGACGGCTATAAGGCTATACTATAACATAAAGGTGTAATGAGTAACATTTGTTTAGGTGAATTGGCTTTAGTGTCACTTCATTATCAGTGTTTGTGTGGTATGAATGTGTTGTAAATCTGAAAAGGAACAAATTGTGTAATGTAATGAGTGTAATGACATGGGTTTGTTATACAAAGGGTACAGGGTTCTATTACACATAGCGTTAAATATACAGATTATTTTGGATGGACGTAGGAAAAATGTGGTACGCACTTTGTGTAATGTCCAAGTCACAATTAGATGATGCAGTTCGTTTTGTCAGTGTTAGTAGAGGTTATCATTATTCGCAGAATTATATTTGGACATGAAATGGGCTTTACATTTTGGATCATAGGGGTACATGTTTTGATTTATATCACAACCGATTTGTAATCCAGAAGTTCGAAGTTTGTTAAAATGGGGGTTACTTGTATGTTTTATGCATCAGAGCAGTTTGAATACTGCACAATTAAATCTCCGACTTCAGTAATTCAGTTGTGGTTTTTGATCCAGTAGCGGATTCAGGATTTTGGTTTCGAAGGGGGTTTGACCTCTGCTGAGGGTTGGTTATAATAAATCAAACAAAAAAAACACAAAGTTGAAGCGGTTGGAGCTGCTTAATTCGAGATTTTACGCCACGAAAATTTCCAAGCACGTTGGCACCCCCGTCATAAGACCTATTTAATTCTCTCTTCCCCCTGCCTCCTGAACCTGCTACTGGTGAGGTCAGACATGAGGAACTGTCATTGACACAGTGTGTGTACTCCAATGACTAGGGGGTGTGACGAGACATTAGGAGATTTTATAGTCAGCAATGCCTTTTGGGGTCATTGAGGAATTGTCATTGCCACATATTGTAATGTAATGAATGAGTAATGACAGCAGTTAGAAATGAAGTACACACCTGTAGCAAAGTCGTGTGTTACCTCGGGGTGTGTGGTCAGAGCGCCGCGCGCCGCGTGGCGTGGCGGCCGGGCGTGCGCGAGCGGGACGCGCCGAGCGGCGCCGGCGGCCGCCTGCACCGCCGCGACACGCCCCACCACCTCAAGAACAAGCGCGTCAACCAGATGGACGCCGGCCGCGCCCGAGACCTCATCGCCCAGGTCAGCACCTGGCCGTGATGGTTTACCTGTTACCACCGGGGCACTTGACTCTCCTGTCACTTGAAACAAAAACTATGTACCTGTGTCTATATATATAGTAGTAATTCGCCTGCCGTGGTCGCAAAAAACCAAATGTAAATGCAAATCTAAACATTATTTTGGTGGCAATTGATGTGCCCATTAGCCGATTACACAGTTAGGCTTTAAATTTCAAGAAGATATTTTTTGTAGCATTATGAAAATGACAATCATAATACTACATGCATGACCTTAAATTTTAACATTTTCTTTGCAAAAATGAGAGGCGTTAAGCCTCTATCAGGGAAAACCTTTAATAGAGAAACACAAAACTATTATCAATAATCATAAATTCATAAATTTTGCCTTTTTTAGCGAACCATTTTAAGCATCTCACCGCTGGGCAAAGGTCTCCTTTTCTTTTACTTCTTCCCTTCTGGAATGAGCCACGATTGTCTCGGATTTAAAATATCTACATTGCACATAACGTAGTAAATAACTACCTATTTACGGGCATATGCAATATAAGTATAAATAATAAATAGGGCTCTGGACACCAAAACTAGGACTATGTATGAAGCAAACACACAAGAGTCAAGATGCCTCAATGACAGTTGTAATCTAGCCGTGAATGATGAACTTAATGCCAAATATAATAGATATTTATGTAATTGGTACATGATGAAGCTTCTTAAGGTACGAGTGACGAAGTTAGAGCGCGAGCTTGCGTGCGCACTATTGACAGGTACTCGTACCTTAAGAGCTAAATATGGAGCGTTGCATACATAAGTTTTTTTACAAGCTTAAAATTATAGTGACGATATAAACAGTGGCTAACTTTCATTGCATACATTCCTTGATATATCTGCTAACAAATTACTGTCAGCAAAGTCATTTTCATTATTTCGATTAGCGTTAACAGATCGTAAATTTAACTATTAAATGATTACTTACAAATTTCTTGCAAATTTAATAGTTACTAAAACAAGTAGTTTAGTTCTGACAATTTATGATGAAAAATTGGAATGCCAAACGAAACGCCATTGTTGATATTGATATCCATATTGAACGCAACCATGGTAATCAAATAACATGTCGATGAATATTGATCCTCTTTTTAAGTGATTTAAATATAAATGAAACCTTTAAGACATTATTGGTCTCGAAAATTATTTTGTTTTTATTTTACTTAATTTAAAATTTATTGTTGTTCAAATATTTTTATCGATTTAATATACAAATTAAGATGTCAAAAGAAATGAAACCTTATGCGAAATAATGAACATGAAAATAGTATTTCCTTTTATTGCTAATTGTTTAAACTCGTCGCTGTATTGATTGTTCACTTGGTACCTATTTTGGGTTCGTGATTCACGAAGATGCGATTGCCACCACTGTTAACACATTCAGCTTTTAAAGTTTCGTTTGTAAATCATCGAGGCTCACACTGAATGCGTTAAAGTACTTAAACTTGTGGTATATGTAAATCTGCCGTTGTGCCGAGTGCATGTCATGCGTCTCTGTGTAACTAATGCTGCTAGGAAAATGCACGTTATTTAGTCGAATACTGATTGTCACGCTGCTGATTGAATGCTGTTGATATTGTTGATGTTGTCATTTGATTTTAGAATTCATTATTTAAACGTTTTATTCGCACATTTTATTCGCCATGCAACCTTGATTAGCGAAAAACCTGTATGTTTATAGGTTTTTATATTCTTAAACGAGAAAACATTTTTTATTTTTTTCAATAATGACTACTTTGACCACTAAAATTGTTGTGTGACTAATAAGCGAAACAAATTGCTCTCAGTTACCCACTTAGCACAGGTAACTAGAAGTTAAGTTGTCTCGTGGGCAAGCCAGATGGCCCCTAATGACGCTAATTCATTTACACAGATTATAACAGATGTCACTACTATGTTAATGAGAGCATCATGCTCTTGATGAAAGACTACGGAAGATAACAAACACTGAGGACTAAACTGACATTAAGCAATTTAACAGTGAAGTTCTCTAACTTGACGTTAATGTATGTGGCAAGTAAGCTCAACACATCCATCGTAGAGCGAACGTTTACGACCCGGGTTTCGCTCGTTAGCCACGCGTTAAAGGGCACGAATCAACCGCATACTCTTTAGCCACTATTATTAAAGAACCTGAGAAACTTATCACACGAGTGGACTCTTAATTATATTCTAATCTACATAAGCACTTAAATGTTATTTCTAAGCTTATTACGGCAAGTTAATGTTAATTTAGTTTACTTAATAACTGGCTTCTTATCTTTTGTTTAGAATTTTCATATTGTGTAAAACATGGCATGTGCATGAAAGCTTTTATATATGAATGTTTTAATAATACTACCATGGTGTGAATAACAGTTTTACTAATTAACCTTTCTGCGCTGTTTTGAGTAATGGTGACCATTACTTGTTGAATACATTTCACTTTGAGTTAATAACTTATCATTTATTAAATCGTGCAAAGTCAAACCGGATTCTATAAGACCCTCGCTGCGAGGTGCTAAGGTGAATTATAAATCTCTCCTATCAGTTCACTTAAAGCATATCTGCAAATGTCAGTCCGTTTCCGTGCCAATTTCCTTCTTCTATCAGCAGTCAATGCAGTCGTTGCTTTTAGATGCATCCCGTCATAGACAGATAAAACCTTGCGACCCGATACCGGTATAAAACTGATACACTTTAAAAGTTGCATGCCGCGAGAGAAAAAAACTGACCGATTGTTACTAGGAATGCTTTTGGATAAAAGAGAAAGTAAACACTGAAAGCCAACAGCTTAATGTTGCTGCTATTATTTTATTTACATAATCACTGGAACAAATTGTTAATTTATTATCCTGTTTCCTTCTGACACACACAAGATAAGAGTAAAAAAGAAAGGAACGAAATTTTCTGAAATAGTGATTAAATTATAAAGGTCAATGTAATTAGCGCTTTATGAAAGCATCGACACTGATTACAATCGTGGGCTATCCATCGTGATAGCACCGGTGTGTTCGAAGTAAATAATGCTGCACGTTAGTGTAAAGGTAAACTCTGCGTCGAAGTACCTTGTACACTGGAGAAGAGACAATAGCGTCGTGGGATCTGCTTCGCTCCGCACACCTCGCCTGCGAACATATTAATTCAGCTACTATACTATCCTCAATACGAAGTGGCGAGTAGGGTCATAAATCATCGGAATCGTGCTATCTCTTTCACACCCGCATGGCGTTATGGAGCGGGCCGAGCAACAATAGTGCAGGTAGCGTTACGCATAAAAAGGAATGTCGATAAAGTAACTAAGAAAATAAATTACGTGGTGTTTTTTATTACAGTATTGTATAGTTACTATCGAAATCTTAAATAGGTATATTGAATTTTGTACTAATATTTATAATATCCATTACGACGTAGGTTTACGGACAGAGTTCGTATAACGAATGAGTTGATTGATATTAACCCTTACATGTTAAAGTATATTTTGTTATCAATTATGCCTAATGACTTACATAGAACTATGAATCATATGTACTGTAATTACTAATGCATTTGTCAATATCTACTTACCTAATCACGAACATAGCTAATTATTTAAGAAATATCTTAAACATATTAATTTATTATTAGTCATTATCATTAAATAACTGTAAAAACAATTTCAATAACGATATAAGATTTCGTTTCAAAATATAATAATTATATCGACGTTTACACCATAAGTTATCGATATGTTACCACCCCTACGGTAGCGGACGTTTATTGCCCTACTCGCCACTTCGTTTTGCGGATAGTATAGCGCAACGGGCGGCTTTCACGCATACTTAAAAAAGTTAACGCCCCCTTGAAATAAATAAGCTAATTTCTGAAAATCTCTTGATGGGGCGTAAAATGTTCACTTCTTGCTTTGAAGAAAAACAAATATCAGACTGTGTGAAGTGTAAATGGTGTTACGAATCGCTTCGTTTCTGTAAGCACGATCCAACCGTGGGTAATTGGTGGAGGAGTGCGGGTGTTACGGCCTGGTGCGCGCGGGCCCTCGGCCGCCGCCGCCGCGGTAGTAGACCCTCCGCGGAGCGCGCACAAATGACTGCTCCGCGTCGTGCTGTCCGTAACAATGCTTCGTGTACCGAGATTAATCGATAAGTGAAGTGCAGCTTTCTCAATACCAGTGTAGTGTTAAATAAATCAACCGGCAATTTCCAAACTACACCTTATCGATATTAAAATGAGGTGCTTGAAAGCCGCGGGAGGATGGCTCGCCCGGGTGAGATCCATAGAACAGATAAAAAGACACCCAACACCAGATTTCAATTTAGATTCGGCTGCATTTTGTTTTGCTTGCCTCGCTTATGTACTGTGATATTATGATTATTCCATATTGATAACGCATGCTATAGTGCGACGTTTAAGTCGCATCTTTACCAGTTCTCGATTATTACTTAACATGCACGTTATCTCTTCGAAAGAAACTGTGAAGTGGGACTTCAATAATATTTTTATTGCAGGCGATTAAAAAGAGAGAGCAAGAAGATCAGAAGACTGACGACGAGGAGAATGCAGAGGATATACCCGACGGTGAGTAATAGTATTAGCTTTGAAATACAGAAGTTTGGTTACACCGGCGAATGTTCCGGTAGAGCACGCTCTACCGTTGAGATAGTGCATGGTTGCGACATTATTTTACACGGTCGTGACCACACTCGGCGTCTCACGATCACGAGCGGGAATCGAGCCCGACCCGTCACTCTCGCGTCACAAAAGCACCACCGCTTTTATTTTTATGTGAGAAATGCTTTAGGTGACTTTCGAACTTCATTTGCCTCGCAAACAAGGTTGTTGATCCTACATGTGTGCGCGCGTACTCGCGCGAATTCGCAAGAGCCTAACCAGCCATAGGTGTAACGAAGTATTAAAATAAACTTGAGTGGATTCCTTAAATACTTCCTGTTACAGATTATAGGGCAACGGATTACTAACAAAACGCGTCCGCTGTAGGTACTAAAGACGTATCGCGACGTTATCAGCTTATCTGGGACGCTCGGCATGCCATTTCGCTCCGCTGAATGAAACCCCGCAGTGTTTGCTCCACCTGTGCCGCGTTTGTGCCTGATTCCAACCCTCGCTAGCGAAAATAATATGTCTGTTCGGACCGCGTGACACACAGCTCACTTAGCTATAATATGAACTAGGTGATGTGTAACAATGTTATACGTCCTCGCCAGTGAATGATTCACTCTCGGTTCGAACGTCTGATTAAATCAAGAGCTAGAAGTTATGCCGTGTTTTTGTGTCTTAAAAGTATTTTACTGTGTTTGTGTGTGCTAAATAAAAGTTCGACTTCAAACAGAAGCTTAAAGTAAAGTGAAAAAATGTAATAATACACTCGGAAGTGCAAATATTATCATATGATTTGGCATTTTATCCGTGCTTTATATATAAATAACGAAAACGTCAAGTTGTCACATTGTTTGGCTAGAAACCTCGCACTTACTCAACCTCAATGTATGAAGGTCAAGCTCAGTTATTGTTATGTCGTTAGTTGTTACTTAGGTACAAACATCACATTGACGACAGTGACAAACGGAGTGTGCATTACCATTTTCTCAAGTACACAATCACCGTGTATGACGGAAGCTTGATCTGCTCCATTTCCTTTTAAATTATAGGTTCCTTAATCTAACATGACCCAACTTTCTCTCAGCTTGCAACCGCAGTGTTATAAAATTGTTTATAGCGTCGGTTAGCATCTGTTACGCCTGTGAATACACGAGTTACGGTGGAGTTAGCTTTCCCACGGGTGGATTAAGGAAGTGCACCTCTGGTTTGGAGGTCCTATGCTAACAACGCTTTGTTAAATTACGCCGTCACGGGCCGCTGGTCATTCTTAAATGAAGATAACGACTTTATGTGTGTTGCTTCTCAAACAGTAACGTGTTTCAAAACACCATAGCATACATTGTGTCGTAACGTTTGCATTTCGCGTCTTTCTGATATAAGATTAAGATCTTTTTTTATTCTCTTTAACACACATGCATCTTTTTCTCTCCTACAGGAAAATAGTTATTAAAACTGCTGCCGATCTCGTAAACTTCTTTATCTTGTATAAATTGAGCCTTGCAGCCTCGTGATTATTTAATAGTATCTTCATTCATTACTTAAAAAGCTGGTAATTAGAGCTCAATTAATCAACGCGTGTGAAACGGCGTTCGCACAACGCCTGTAAGCGGGTCTAATGGGTTGGAATCGCGCCATCAACGAGATGGGTACATAGCCATACAGCTGAACGCGTACATTATAGCGCATGCACAATTATGTAACCATTAAGTGTTTTCGTTAGCAGTGTATCTGCGTCGAGTTCAGCCTTGCCCTAGTAATTCAGGTTAACACAAGGCAACGTTTTTGTTTCAAGTACAGCTGAGCTACATCCCAAAACGTGCCCAACATATTCAATCGATAACACCTCGCCATTAGCAAACAATGGCTTCCACCGATCCGCGTATCTTTGGGGAATTGAGTACCCTTGTTTGTGCGAGTTTGAGATACTAAATATTGAACTGACGAAATATCTTATCAGTTCCAATAACAATGTGATTCGTTACTCCCCCAGTTGAACGCGCTCCGTGCACTCGATAGCTGCAGAAACAGTGTGCTAGTCCAATTAATTATCAAATTAATTTTGCTTAATACAAAAAACTTTTTTTAACTAATCATCGTGGGATCTGTTCATTGCGTGTTTAAAGTGTATTCCGAACGGCAGACATGTTTGTTGTGTTCCGAAAATCGCGTGTTTAAACGTTGTGCGCGGTTCAATTGAATGTAAATCTGTTATATTTTACTGTCCCTGGATTAAATACCCTGGTCCCAACTCGTACCAGCGATTTATTGATGGAGTTTTATAATCATTATGGATCCGTTACCGTCCATTTTACACTTTCCTTATAGATTGTAGGTAATTAAAGCCTGTCGTAAAACATTTAATAGGACAATTAACGATGTCAACAGGTTTCACGTGTGCGAGAAAATGTAATGCTAATAGTCTCACGATCCATGTCGGTGAATTTTCTCCCGTCAATTCATTATTGTTCGTACCCGTCTACATTCCATTACAGCCGCCTCGGGAATTGGCAGTACCTTTGTTCAAAAGTCGAGTCGGCGTTTCGGCCAGTCTTTGGATTTCAACCTCAATTAAGTCTGACATCGGCGAGCGTGTTCTCGGGCTTATGGTTATTTACTAATACATCAGAGGTCATTACTCATCGCTCATGAAGAGCGTTGTAAACGTCATTAACTTTCTTTAGCTTCAAACATTACTTTGTTGTGTAATAATCGCCATGAGCTATAATTAATTTGTAATGTTAGAGAGCTATATTCGAGCACCAGCACTTAAAATGTCAAAAGATGAGAGTCATGAGTTAATCCGCATTCAAATATGACTTTTTGAAAGAATCACAGAAAAAAACATTAAGTGAAAAGTGTATAAGTATACTACGATGAAGGATAAAAGATTAGAAGTTACACTGAGTGTCCGTGGAGACGGGTCTCTGAGTCGTAACAGTACACGAAGCAGCAACAGAAGCAACCGTAGCATCAACAGCAACAGTAGCCAAAGATTACCAGTTACCGAAATATTCGCAATCGACAGATTCAGACCACCACACAACAGACCTTTCGATATACCAGACAAGTATCGTCGGCAGCCAATTCAGCATGGATATCCGGCTCAAAGTCTACAGGTCTTAAATCAGTATCACCCTTACAGCGAAAATAGTATTCGTGATAGAAGAAACCCTTACGTAGAATATACACAACCGGGAAGATTTAACCAAAGACCCCAAATCGTCTACATTCCCGACACCAATCATCATGGCTATCAAGCTATGTATGACAATGATCCTGCTGGGCAGATATACGACACGTTACCACGTACACCAGTTTACCCGCAGTATAGGAATGTCCCGCCGGCTGGGCACCACACTTTGCCACCCAAATTGGGACCAAGACGAGTACGCATCAGCGAACACGCCATTGTTCATGGCTACGGTATGTTACCAACTTAAACGTAATTTTATTTTAATTTTTATGTCTGCCCTGCCCGTTATGATTTTGCGAGTAAACTATTTAGATTTTCTTAATTTAATTAACAGTTTACTTAGAGGCTCTTAATGTTTTTCATTGAGTTTGGCATCATAGGAGTATAATTCTAATTTGAAATGTGACAGAAATTCAACACCTACTCGTTGTAGTAATGATGCAAATATTTTACATTCCCCCCTAACAAGCTTAGCCGCATTGCATGTATGCAAAATTCACTTCAGGCATAATTTCCCTTAGAAAGCGGGTTCGGATAGAAACTAATCGAATCATCAAGTAACAGTATATCACTTTATTTATATCCCATAAATTCCACTTACCAGGCTATTCTACTTCGACCGAGCCTTGTTTGTGTAACTTTAGATTCCGTAACGGCGGTTACATTCAAATGAAATGAGCTGAACTTGTTTACGTGATTTAGTTATCTTCACATCAGAATAATCAAAATAACATTCCAACCCACCTCACGCTAGAAATTAAAATGTCACTTATTTTAATATAATGTTACGGCCGTGTTGTTTTAAAGCCTGTGTGCGTGAATAAGTAGACCGAGAGCTGACGAACCCTCCCGAGGGACGGACAACAATAGCTGCAGCAGGCTCTCTCTCCCGAGTTTACTGGTGCGCTCTAATGAACCAGACCGATATCAGGTGCACGCCGGCCCCGACCTCAGTCCTCCACGCACCTCTGCGATAAATAAACCCTGTAAAATAAAATAACATCAAAACTCGTGAAATTCGTGGATTTTGTGAACATTGTGCGACTACGGTCTAAATATGGCGGTCACGAAGTCAGCTGTGCGCGGCATCATGTGTTCGATCATGGAGCTCACCTTTAAAGCGAGTAAGGCACATAGATCTGAGATTCGTGGATCATTTCTTTCACGTTCTTTCTCTTGATGCCAGTGAAAGTTATTTCTGTTATTATATCAAAAGTAATAAGTTTAATTTGTTTCATTCGCCATTAGTTATATGTGTTCGTAAAATAAAAATTAATACGTACCGTTACATTTCGTTCCGCTTGATACTTTTGACGTAATCTTTTTGGCATGCGGTCATGTGCACAAAACTAATCGGTACCGGTTGTGTTTATAGCGAAGGTCGTTGACAAATTAATATGTAATTTATATTTGGCACACCTATTCATTCTCATTTGATATAGGCACATACAACATCAAGTTTAAATGAAATGCATTCTTTTCTCTACTATAGTCGTACGTTTCTTATGTCAACTTTCATAGAGACTTTGGAAAGTTCGCATTGTATGAATTTTTGTGAGATCGTTTGTGATAACATCACAGCACTGTTGATGTAATAATTCCGTTGGCAACGATAGTTATTAATGAGAATACTTGTCGTACTCTAATAATGGTATTCTATCGGCGGTTATCAGATAGAAAGTATAACAAGAGCAGTTGTTCAACCTTGCCGGATAACAAATTATAACGGATGAAGTTTGGATGGGTTGCACCGCGGGAAGCGCGTGCGACGGCGTCGTGCGCCGATTCCCGATACAGCGGGAGTCGGGCACGACCGGCCCGGCCGGACCCACGGGCTTTATTATAATAACGCCGGTCTAGTTCAGTCTGCCTTCACCTGCACCGGAACATAAATTACTCTTAGATGTTGCTCGTGTTGCCACCATCTCGAATGAACCTTGCAGACCATAGTTCGCACCTGCTTTGTTTGTCGCTCCACAGATTTCTCTTTCGCCGTCAATTTGATTAATTATTCTTTAATTACAATAATAATATGCAACGTAGTTACATTATAATATAACCCAATGTATTGGACATTTTTTGCGATCATTATCCAACCAACACTTTATTGACGTCGACGAGAAAGTTGTTATTGTCTTCTAGGCTTATAAACTCTTTATTAATTAGAAACATTGTTATTTATTACCGAACAGTTATGGCAACCTTTTATTTTTACGCTGTAGGTACTTGCTTCGGCTATTAGCTTCACGATGGCATTTTATCTCGGACGAGTAATCTTAAATCGAGCACACCTTTATCTCGCCTTTTGTGTCAGTCTAGGCCTCTCTCTAATTCATTTCAGCTGTCTAAATCAATCTTCTTGTAATGATAGTAAGCCCTAGCTTGAATTTCTCCCATTGTGCTACCATGAGAGTTAGCATACTAGGGTTATCGGAATTTTGATTACAAGTAAACTACCTACTATACTCGTAATCCTGTGTTCCGTAAAATCAGCTCTACATTTGACTTTAGGGGCGTTTTAGGCAGTCGCTTTTCGCTTTTTGATGAAAATTTGTAACGTTAGTAATACTAATGAGGAAGTATGTGTAAAGTAACATTTTGTAGTTTCCAAACATGGTCAATATGTGCTACGTAACTGTAGTTTACCTCGCGTTTATGTAAGGATGCTGAATGTATAGTAATTCGTCATGGTTTGCTAGGCAGCCCTGCGGTAAGCTGATGGCAGCGGTTAGGTCTAGGTACAGACAATCAACTCGGGCGCATTGGGAGCGGTGTTCTGCGGTTTTACATCCGTGCTGTGGGCGCGTATCTCGAAAGTGAACCTGTGAAATGAGTTATTGAAGCGCGTCGACAACACGATACCTTGCGAACATGATAGCGCATAACTATAATTCTCTGTTTTATGATAAATCCCTGTTACAATGTATTCACTCGCAGAAGAAACTCCCTTACACCTTGGCAAATTAAGTTTGGTCACGTTTGCGACTGTTTCAGTCATCATTATTGTATTGTATAAAAAAATGTTTATAAAAGTCAGAATTCACGGTACAAGCATTATTAATTTTAAGAATCGGTTTTGCTCCATCATACTTTTCCCAGTAATTGTACTTACATAAAATGTGATACCGATTTGTGGACAAAAAATACCTGGTTTATTGCAATTCTAATTTTAATTTTAATTAATGGTGCTTTATTATTTTACGGTGTATTTCGCCAATGTAGAGTTATTAGAGAAATAAGTCCATTGATATCACACGCGAGGACTTATTCGATGAAAAAGTATTTTCTTTTGTGAACTAAACAGAAGCACATCGGGCCAGTTTCACGCGCTTCTGATGTCCTCTATTGCACTGCTATTAAAGAATAATGTTTTTCATCACACTTGCACGTAAACAGTATCTAAACATACAGGTTAACTTGGCCGCAATGCCCCATATAAAACCCTCGACCTTTCCTTTTACCATGAAACCCAAGGTCGGTAAGTAATTTTTTTTTTATTTATACCACAGCACACAAGTCATGCAAGTTCAAGCAAAGAGTTTACACGCAATTGAAAAATTGTCTTAAAATGTTATTTAAACAGGAATTTCATTGCAATCTCGCTACATGTTACTTAAATACTCAATTAATGTTCTTAATAATCGATTTTAATAGTTTTCTGTATCAAAACGTCGTTTTTTTTTTACACTCCTTCAGGGCTGTATGTATACCTACGTAAGTATTTGCCCTTAACGTTTCTGAACGAAACATTTGTATAATCTGTGGAGTCCGCCCGCCATCCGCTTAAAAAAAGTTCAAGTAATTCGTAATAATAGTTGTGCTGACTTGTGTATTTATTTACTCGCAAATGTGATGAAAAACATTGTATGTTTCACGGGCGGTAAGGGAATTACGAACCTCGACTCAGAAAGCCCTCAGTCTTCGACTTCGGGCTTCTACTAGAGCCTCGATCGTAATTCCTTACTTACCGACCTTAATACACAATGTACTATTGTGAAACCTACTCGAACGTTCGGATATTCCTCTTTAAACTTCTGATATAATTCGTTTATATTACACATTAGAAGTTGTTTCTGTACGTGGGTTCTTTTACCGTCATCTAATTTGATAGATATAAAATATTTTTTTCCTGGCATGATACGACTGATGTCTTCTCGGAGATAAAAAGATTTTACCATATTTTCGACCTCAGCTGACAGTTTGCGGCTACCACCACGCGGGTTCGGAGAAGACAATATACCGAACTGGTCCACAAGTAGTTTTGCTTTCCTTGCCTTCGACTTTTGTCTTCGACTTCGGGCTTCGGTCGAAGTTTTGTCTTCGACTTCGGGCTTCTACTAGAGCCTCGATCGTAATTCCTTACTTACCGACCTTAATACACAATGTACTATTGTGTTACTTATAAATTCGGTAAGCCAAATCAATTACGGAACAATATCATTTTTTAGTACCCACTTCAGAGTAGAGATATACACGAACAATAAATTTTAGTTTAAGTGCTTGACTCACACTACAATAAAATTTGAAATTGCCCAATACTTCTGTATATTTTAGTATCCACCTCCGTATAACGGTAAACCTGATCGTGTGACATGCTCCAAGATTTGCATCACCACAACCGTTATTTAAATCGCAGATGCAAAAACGTTACTACAGTGAAAATTGTCCTTTCTCAACTCACTATTTAAAGTGCGGTATTAAGCAGGGCAGAGTATCCATTACGGTGGACGCGTGCCGTATCTAATTGGCATCCTTGCATATATTAATCACACGAGGCGCCGAGTTCAGTATGTAGATCAGCGGTGGCTGTGATTCGAAAGCTGAAAGGCATATCCTGAGCAGTAAAACGGTGAGCTTTTCAGTACAATTTCTAATTTTCTCCGTCATCTAAGAGACGAGTGTTTATCTGATAATCCAATGTAATTTCTGATGAATTAACTTTAATTATCCGCGGCGTTAGCGACAATTTGTACCGCTGTGGCGTTTCTCTTTTAAGTGTGATTATTAATTGTTATCTAACAATCTAGAAAATTAAACCTAGCTTCTGTCGTCGGCTGGTCCGTCGTTTATGTCAACAATGCGATATTTTTTGAGAGCGAAGAACTACAGTTTGTATTTTAGATTTGACCTGCGTCAGTCAACATTCCTATCCCGAACAAAAGCTAGTTTTTTGTGTCATATTCTGTTATAATACTGTAACGGGACGACTGTGCCTGTTCATTGAACATATTTGCAATATACTCACTATTTTTTGGTCGATTTATTGGTCGGCATGTTTGATTGACCTAGTAAAATTTTCCAAACCACACACACACACCGAGACGGTTTTTTTTATTGTGGTTAAGGGTGAAGCCAAACGAGCGTAATTTTGACAGTTGTGAGTCGCGTATTTTCGGTCGCATAATTTCTAGTGAATTGGGTTTCATACAAAAGTCCTGTTTGATTCACACGGCGACGAATAATCAGGTGGACTTTTGTATGCAGCAGAAATTACGCGACCAAAATTACGCTCATTTGGATTCACCGTAAGAGATGGCAGGAGGTAGATATAAGAAGTTAAGAATTCACGCAGGCAAATACTCGGACAAAAGCTCGGTTTAAATACAATTAAACATGATAACGATAACTTACTTGTCTTAAGGCATATTGAAATAGAGATCAAGTATTTAATACCTTCACTGCCAGATCGAAAGTGATCGCTCGCGTTCGATACGTGGATACGATCAGCCGAAGATAATAGGTAGGTAATGCGAGGGTAAAAATAAAAAGGAGTTCGGGTTGTTACTTTCTATTTTTATACGAGAGGAGGAGCGAGGCAAGCGCCGGCGCCGCAGCCTCCAGAGCGCGCGCATTCCGTCAACGCTTGCGCCTCGGGCTGCGCGCGCGCACATTGTAGTTCAGTGATCTCAAACAAAAACAAAGCTGTACGCAATAAAAAAAAACAAATAATACAGTGAATATATAATGTTTTTAAAATTGGACAATGTACAAAACCGGCTAGTGCTGCAAGTTGATTGATGTTAGATCATAGACGATAAAACCGGTGCCTAAGCTTCCGTGGTTCAAACAGCCCCATTACAGGAAGTAAACGGGAGTTTAAAGGAAATGGGTGTTTTGAGGAGAAAAAAGCGTAAGTGCACTTTCCCTTGGAAGTTAATCATTAACGTTCATTAATATATCAATTGAGGAAACGTTTTACTTTTACGTATAAACGTTTGTAATATTAATGAGTAAATTCACAGGTTTTATCTGAGCACATACAAACATTAATGATTTAATAAACTTTGCGACTTTTATCGAGAGTTGATGTACCTACGTACCTTTGCTTAAATGTTATTTTAGGTCTAAAAGAATACAACTAAGTGTTATATTATTTAGTGTTTATATGTTATACGAAACTTTTTTTTTTTTTGGATTAAGTTTCACACCTAGATGTTATTTGTTTTAAATATTTACACTGGTCCCTTATATTGCGATAAAGTAAGCGACAGATATCGATTAAGCACCATTATCCGTATGATCAGGGGCATTATCCTTCAAAGGAGCTAAAAGCGTCTGTTGTGTTCCGTCAAACCGGCTGGCCGCCCACCACCTGGCGAAGGATCGTAAGGCACGACAAAAATGCTAACAGTTTTATGCAGTTTCGCGCTTTCTTTGCATATTTGGGTTACAGTTAGTGCAATTTACGGTTATTCTGTTCTTTACAAAGCGAACACACCTGCAGTTCCAATTAAAATCAAGCATAATATCGCGCGAAATATTTGCAAAACACTTTGTCGAATATGCTAATTCTCATTGTGGTTACCAACTTGTACAACAATCCTTAGAACGGCGCACGTTCTCAATAATATTAAAATAGCCTGTCGTTTCTGCTCAATAGGTCATACGTAATTTGTTTTCATGTTCTTGAACGAATGTGTCGCCGAACGAAGGTGAAACAGTAGTTTAATACTTACGCTTATGCGGTCATCACTTACATATTTGGGCGCGTCTTATGGTAGGTACTATTTACTCTACGCTGCTGTATTTCGCAACAGTGTTATTTCGGCTATCGTGTGCTCTACCGGACTGGTTACCTTCTGATATTTGTTGTGCCTTAAACGATTATGTCATCCCTCGAATTAGGACTGTAATAATCAAGCAAGGTCGTAGGTTTACGTGTTAAAGATGTTTCTTCAATGGAAAATGATTCTGTCATCAGTTCAATGCTGCGTTATGTTAAACAATATGCGAACGTTCATACGGTCAGTAAGTAAACATAAAGGACCTCGGTTATATGTAGGTCACATGAGTGTTGTGTGAAGTCACACGTTTTATGGTGTTACCGCAGGGGTTTCAGGCATCATACAACAGCGGAAGCATGCTTCTCGCAGCAAACATTTACACCCATTAATGCCTCACCGCCTCCGTCATTAAATCAAATTGCCTGAGTTAATTTAATGTTAACGGCCCGCCTCTTGTCTTCAATCATCGTGATTGCAGTTTCTTACATTGCTTCTGCATTTTCACTGTTAGATGAATCATTATCTACATTGTACACGGTAAAAGGCTACCACCTGCATTCCGGTTCTCATCCTTATAGCCTCGGCTATGAGAGCTGCCGACTAGAATATTATTATTTTATACACCGCTCTTACGCGATTACGGTCAATATGGCATTCAATTTGAGAGTAAAATGATTACAAACATGCAAAGTGTCTATTCTGTAAACGGTATTCAATTTAAAACCATTCTGTTTTAATTTATCTACGCATTTAAATAAAGAGGTAAACAAATTGCTCAGCAAAGTCGTTATGTTGAGGCTTGTATATATGTTGGCACATTACGCAAAGTAAGTCCCAGGCGGTCACTAGTTAAAGCGCTGTAGGTATAGGAGGTTAGCCTTAAATACAATCGCAAGATATGCACTTTATCTCTACAACAGGTGTAATCTTGTGCAAATACACGATAAAATAAATTCCATTAAATTGCCGAAGCAATGACTTTCACCTGTCCGTTACATTTCGATTGGAACTGAATTACCGTCATTCCTAGAAAAGAGCATTTCCATTAAAATAAGACTACTGTAAAACTAGTCACGAGTCCCTCTGTGCACTATCACGACTACTTGGAGATATAATGCACAGTTGCGTTATTATTCTATTAAGATTATCCGGGGGTGAAAGTATCGTGACTGATTGGCCATTGTCGAGAGGCAACTCGGGATGCGGCTCCGAATTGTCTGGATAATGATTTCACTGCTCGTCGGTTTGTTTATCTCATCAAATGTTTATTGTCGTGGGAACTCGTTTCAAACTCATTTAGCATTCAATTTAGTGCGGATTTTACCGACAATTTAACGGGGCTTCCATACAAATATGCAGATTGCAGATATATCAACGCGTTTTATTTTTTAAATCTCACGTATACATCGACATAGTTGTGAATGTTACACTATTGAACCAAGGCATCAGTCAACGTAGTCGAAACCAGCTTCGAGAGAGCGTCACAATGGATGTATCTATATCAACATAATGGCATCGTTTAGGGATCGCCTGCCAAAGCTTCAACGCGTGAAAGTCAAATTCTTTCCTACTCAGTGAACTTTATCACTGTGTCGTGCCGAAAGCGTTTTACAATCGCGTTTGTCGTTACAGTGTTAACCTTGTGACTTGTGACTGCAATAAACTGCACTGCATCCTTTGACATTCGTGTTCCATTGTCATACGGTAATTACCATTAATAGACGGTGCGTTTAACGCCCACCATCAATTATATGGACCTTACTATATAAAACCATTTGCCCATTCGCGGTTGCAGTTTCTAGCTAAACGTTATTTTCTAATATAAGTGCATAACTTTTTAAGCCACAATCTAGTATGTCTAGTATCTAAAGTTTCTGCATGCTAGATTACCGCGTGTATGAAATGCGGCAGGACTTTTTCAATGTGGAGGTTTTTGATAAGTACATAAAAGTGGCATTTAAAAATTAATATCTATTTTGGGCGTAATGCGCGAGGATCATTACAACCGTTAGAGAAAGAATAGGTTAAATAAAACAAAACGAATATCTTGACCTTGCTTTATTTAGTCATTGCCAGAATTTCCATTGCGTAATATCCATTCTCATTGAAACAATAGTTTATGCGTAATCGAGATAACTAGCTCGGTTTATCTTCGACGTTCCAATTTATTATTGATTGGTCGTGTTTACTGTTACGGTTCAATGCCTCTTTCATCTACATCTGTCCCTTCCTGTATTCTATACTTATTTATCCCTTTGTCTATTAAATAAATAAATAAATTATCCGTAGCTGCTTCATTAAATCCTAGGTAAGCTTCGCATATAGTCGTAAATCACAATGATATTTGAAATTTGACATGCATTTCGTATTATTTATGATGACCACAACATGTAAGAGATTCATTTTTTACGTTTTTTTACTTTACGTTTTAAATAAATTTTGGTGATATTTCTAGCTAGAATTGTTAGCATAAATTATTTGTCTCACATGATTTAAAGTTGTTCCTATAATAAAGACTTGCAGAGTCATTTCATTACACGCTTGACTTCATTGCGAATAAATAAAGCGCCATCTAATTACATTTTACAGTATATGTCATTAGTTGCGAAAGTTAAGATGAGTCGTTAACGACTTGGTGTAATGACCGTATGATCGCCATACTGGGTAGTTAGAACTCTTATTAAATGTAGTGTTATATTCATTACTGGTGTTTAAGAAGCATTAATGCTGTTTATTTTCCGAAAGCTGTAAAATATTTATTATATAACTACTTTTCGTTTTAATAAAAAATATTGTAACGGATGCAATAACTGTCAAGATTTAGTTTTTGATTCTGATGTTGCTTAAGCGAAGTAAAGCTTCATATTTTATATAAAAACAGCATAAAATAATAGTAATCCCAGTATATAGTACTTCCAACTTCTTAATAGCGTTCGGGTCGCTATCGCTATCACGCTTGCACTGGCAACTCACAGTATATTTGTCACTCGTGTTTCATAGAGAAACGAAGATTGTCGATCTATATTAAGAAAATGGTTACTAAACTCACTAGGTTATAAAAATAAAAACGCATCAGTGCTTTTTTTAAAGTTTAATATTCGAATCGGATAGGTAGTGAGTGACCAAGAATTCTATAACAACAAAGATGTTCGTTAAGAACATCGCTATTTTTATTATGCTATAAACCTTGTTTCAGTATAATAACTTCGGAAAGAACCGCAATGTCGGTTTTAGTATATCTTCAGGAATATACAATCGTAAGGACTATTAGCCTGGTAAAAAGAGTTTGACGTGGTGACAGGTGGAACTACAATAATTTAAAAATGGCAAGCACCACATTATTTAGCAGCAAAATGGGATCCAAAATTGATTATTTGCCAACACATTCCGAACAACACCAACATTATTTGGCTCTCCGTTAACTTTTCAGTACATATCCATAATTATTTGTGATATATATCCTCTGTTATTTTTAGGGTTCGGTACCCAAAGGGTAAAAACGGGACCCTATTCTGATCTGTCTGTTACAAGGCTGTATTTCATGAACGCCGCTTCAACTACAAATACTAAAACCGATTATATTAAATATTTAAGGGGGGCTCCCATACGACAACCGTGATTTTTTGCCGTTCTTTTGCTAATGTTGTATTGATAATGGTACGGAACTCTTCGTGCGCGAGTCCGACGCGTACTTGGCCGGTTTTTCGTAATTTATTTTGTGTAGTTAAGTAAGGTTATGTAAAATGTAATATGCGGATGGATAAGTTAAAAAAAAATCTGGAACTGACTATTTTTTTCAATTTGCAAGGAAAAACATTATACCCCTATTACTAATTAGGTTAAATTTCGTGTAACGCCAGCGAGCAAAGTATCTACAGCAGGATACATTTTCAGGTGAATCTGTATCCGACCGAGCAGACAGCGTCACTCAGCTGGTCAACGATCAACGATGCCGCGAGGTGCGCATCGCGCGCGCAGCCGGCGGGCTTGGGCTCAGCATAGCAGGCGGCCGCGGCTCCACGCCCTTCGTTGGCGATGATGATGGCATATTCATATCGAGGGTCACGCCAAACGGACCGGCTTATTTGGCTGGGTTGAGGGTAAGTTGGAAGAAAAGTATAGCGACTTCATGTTAAGAGACTTGTCGAAGTCGGTAAAAGCAAATTAAATATAAAAAAAAAAACTTTACTTAACGTTTAAAAAAAAATGCAAAATGCATAGAAATCGTCTCTTCGCTGCCACGACTACTCCTGGCAAGATCAATTTATTACACTGGTGTGACCAGTGTTTATAGCTAGAGGTGAATACTTTCTATGTAACCCACTCATTAACCCTGGGGAATGAAATTTTTTGCTTGGAGCTGCCAGAACATTTTTAATTAAGTTTAGATTGTACCTCATCAATTCATCATCAACTCCAATCATACTTAAAAATAGCATGTGCCTTGTACTTATTATTAGCTGTTCTTTCGTGATCTTTAAATTATCGTGGCGAAATTATTCTATTAGACTGTCCCATCTATTGAAATCTATTGTTAGTTAAGACGAACTTTATCATATTTACTACTTATATTAATACCCGTAATATTCAACCATTTGAACAGAATTAGAACATAACAAATCTTGACAGCGCGACACACAAACCCATCCTTGACCGCTCGGGAATGCGAAGCCATTGTAACACGCGGATAATCTGATTTGATTGTACAGGTCGGTGACAAGGTGCTCTCTGTGAACGGTACCCCTGTGGTGGACGTAGACCATTACTACGCCGTAGAGGTGCTAAAAGCTAGCGGGGCTACGCTGGTGCTGGTGGTCACGAGGGACACGCCGACGTCTACCAGGTAATATTTTCATGGTTTTAATGACTGAAATTTGAATTTAAAAAATATCTGTACTTACCAATGATACGTCGATCTTTTATGGGTTTTTTATTTTATTAAAAGTTATATTACGTACCTAGTAGCAAACGCAAACGTCTTTTCCGACACAACTTCAAATTCACAAACCTTGATTTTGTGTTCCTTCTGCTAGCCTTAGTATGCCGCCAACACTTAGTTCAAAAACAATAAACGTTATTTAATGAAATCCAAGGCGAATTTCGGATTGAACGTTGTTTATATAACCACGCAAATTTAACGAATTGAGATTATTTATTTTATAACATACACAAAAGACATCTGAAGTGTTGGCGTCAGACAAGTATGTGTATTGTACTTCACTCAGAATATTATTTTCGACGAAAACATGGTGCGATCAGTTTGCGTCCTCGATAGACAAGTGTTGTCCAGTTGAATGATTTACGAACAAACATCTTGCTGCAAATCACCAATAATTACTAGACAGTAGGTACTGATCGTTTACCAGCCCGTACTAAAATGGTTCGTATTACAAACAGGTAACGCGCATAACGATCCGCTTTTAAAATTTGTATGACTTACGTACTTGAACGAAATATCTTCCGGGGCATAGTAATCTCGGGGAGCTTAATCGATTCTGTGCATTTTCTCATAAGTAGAGCAACGAACAGGTCGGCCAACTTAACGTTGCGTTGCTCTTGCCAATAACTCCATACGGTGTCCGTTTCGCATCAAAATTAAGAATCTTGGCACTTGATGTTTTAACCGGGCCGAGTAATGGACGTAACGAAAATAGTTTTCGAACGCTTCGAGTACAACAGTTTTGTTTTCCGTAGAACTCACAGCAGAGCCCCGAGCGGAGCGAGCCACCATTCGGTATCCAGCACAACCGATACGGTGTCGACCTTGGAGAACGGACAGGTAAGCTCTAACTGTACTAATATTTGTATTGAGGTTGCTACTGGGTCTGGCCTAAGACTAGTCATATTTAATATAAGACCATGTGGTGTTTTACGCTATTGGAAGTGATTTAATTATGTGTAAATTAATTTAGGCTGGTACTTATGTCAAAACAAAAAAGATGAGCTTTTTTCAGGTCTACCATTCTAAGTAGATATCGGCTTCTCTTCTATTCTATTCTGTGTATTGTATTCTACGAAACACAAGTAACAAAATATACTGTCCGATGCAAGTGCGTGTGATAATGATAACGATAGTCAGCCGGTGTCTATTAATCAAATGGCGGTATAGTACTGCCACACTATAAATGTATAAATGTAATATTTTACTACAGATACCAACCGGGCGGGGTATTCCAACGAAGCCGCTGATAATAAGCAACGCGTACGCCCAGGAGTATGAGCCCGAGCAAAAGGAGGCGCTGGCTAACAACCAGCTCCGCTTCAGTCCGTCGCCGACCGCGCAGGCCGCCGCCGAAACCTACCACCGCCTCGAGGCCTCGCCGTCGCCGCTCACGCAGCCCTATGTACCGCCGGGTAAGTACGCCGAGAAACACTAGTGGGAATGTCATAGGGTTATAGATCTTCAATTACTTTTACAAACGTTGGATTCCGTTGCCTGTTCATATTTTAGTTATGTGTGAAAAATTATTACCCGGTACACATCCCACTTTTTACCATTTAGGCTCATAGTTATTTCAAAGCAATTCAAAAAAATTGATCGATGATTTGACCTTATGTGCTAAATTACATGACATAAGGCGTGGTAAAGCAATCCAAGTTTTCAAACAGCTGTTAGAAATGTTAAATCAATAATAATAAGGCCGATCAATCCTTAATACCCATCTCAAGCACCTTCCTTATCAGTTGGTGATGTCATATCCTCTTTATTTAAAACTTGCTTAGCTAGGTGATGTCAAAATTCCAACGCAAGATAAACAATTAGATTTTAATATTGTTTTTCCTTAATGGGTTCATATTCCTTATAAAGCAGAGAGTTTAACTTCAGATAACTTATAAAATTACACGTTTAATGAAAAATATATTTAGACTCAAAACTCGAAAGACATACAATTTTACTATATTTCCATGTCTTTATGGAAAAATTTGACCTCCATTTAAGATTTCTTGAGATCCAAAGTCAATGATTATGCTATTTAGTCAATCAATTAAGTTCCAATAGGGTTTCCGGCGTATACCGCAATTAAGGTGAAGGTTAACCAATTTATTGACCTCTGATTTGTAAGGCATGGCGTGTTCAATTGAGTGACAAAGGGGGCATTTCATATGAAGCGGACAGGAAAAAAAAAGTGAGGTTCCCAAATTTGTTGATGTTTGGTTTAAATCTTTCTCTAGTAGATATAAAAGCGGATACCAAATATTTTTTCTGTATGATGATTATTTTAGATTTTATGACCATTTAAAAAAATCCCATAATTGAAATTCCGTTTTTTCTAAAGTAGTTTATTGAATACGTACAAGACATAACTTAATAACAAACTTAGCGTTTTGTATAGAAATTTACATGATCTTTTGATTGAGAAAATATAATTTTGAAAAATAAAAATAAAAAATGTACAAAACCGGAAGTAAACTTTTCAAAACATTTTTTCAAAAGTTTTGGCCAGTTTTTTTTAACTTTTTTTTATCACAAAATATAGCCCAAAGTATGTTTAAAACACACTAGGAATTTTAGGATGGGATCTCTATTAGTTTGGGAAATAGGTCAATTAATGTACGCACATGTCGCACTGAATGTGACGTTACGTACTTGTATTTGTAGGCTATTTGGCGTAACAGAACATGTATTTTGTAAGACTGCTGGGAAATTAAAATTACAACATAATGAAATAACGCAGTAACAAATAAAACGGTTTTATTTTACAATTTTTACTATTTTACAGTGAGAATCTACGCTAGCACTGGTTCTTTTCACAAGAAGGCCGTTCGTTTTTGGAATGAACGCATGTAACTTTTTTGTCCCCGAAATTGTGACTGCGGAATCAAACCTGGCTTGCAAAAAAATCCTCTGTCTTTCAATATCGTCCTTGGAGCAGTAGTAGACTGACGTTTCTTTTAAGGATATGTTTGCCCAATCGTACAAACGCATTGGTGAATTAATTGCTCTACTTGGAGGTAACTGTAAGCTTGCACGCGTCGCCAAACGTTTCAGGTTCCCTCCAAGGCCGTCGCAGGGCCCCTTACCGTGAGACGTTGCGTGAAAATGTGCCTCTGCGTTTGAATTAAAATCATCTTTATGATTTATAAGATTTACAAAATTGAACCTATTTTTGAAATGTTGCGAGGCACCATCAGTAACGTATATGATTTTAGATGCAACTATCCCATTTTCCGAAAGGTGCTTGTGAAGTAATATTTGGTAAGCATAGTAAGTAGCTGTGTCATGTTTTAAGTCGTCGGACACCATTACGATACTGCCGTGTTTTTTTTCAGTACCCTCCCTATAGTAAAAAACCGAAGTTAGGAGTGTAGCCTGGTCGTTATTCCAATGAAACGATTGGGCAGAATCTTGGACTATAAAACTGTAATTTTCGGCAAAATCGAACTGTACAAAGATTTCCCCTTCATCAATCGTCTCTTTAAGATGCCTAAAATAAAGTGCCTGTGCCTCTGCAATATAAGCATGCGGTTTTAAAGTCTCCAGGGCATCACACAAGCTATCTACAAAGTCATCAGAAGACAATATCTGTGTTGATAATGTAAAGCGATCTGTGCCAAGCCATTTTTCAAACCGTACTTCTGTCACTTGATTGTTGTCGAATACTAAATTCAGATGTTCACGAATTGCTCTCAAGCCAGGACAAGATTCACAACACTCATTAGCTGGCGTTTTTGCAGTCATTAAATGACACTTCTGTGTTGGATTGGGACACATCATCTGGCGAAGGCAATCCTTATATGTTGACAGTTCCATGGCAGTTCCCGCTGTCAGATTACCAATAGCTCCACCATCCAACATTAGCTTCACATTGTGGTGATAAGTACACACACACACCATATGTGTTCCTGGGTCGCCAGCGAGGATACATTGCTTAGGTCTTAAGGTAAAAAACTTTTCATCACACTTGCACGTAAACAGTATCAAAACATACAGGTTAACTTGGCCGCAATGCCCCATATAAAACCCTCGACCTTTTTATTTACCATGAAACCCAAGGTCGGTAAGTAAATTTTTTTTAATTTATAGCACAGCACACAGGTCATGCAAGTTCAAGCAAAGAGTTTACACGCAATTGAAAAATTGTCTTAAAATGTTATTTAAACAGGATTTTCATTGCAATCTCGCTACATGTTACTTAAATACTCAATTAATGTTCTTAATAATCGATTTTAATAGTTTTCTGTATCAAAACGTCGTTTTTTTTTACACTCCTTCAGGGCTGTATGTATACCTACGTAAGTATTTTCCCTTAACGTTTTTGAACGAAACATTTGTATAATCTGTGGAGTCCGCCCGTCATCCGCTTAAAAAAAGTTCAAGTAATTCGTAATAATAGTTGTGCTGATTTGTGTAAGTATTATAAGTGTTTTCTGTCCTATAATTTTATTTATTTACTCGCAAATGTGATGAAAAACATTGTATGTTTCACGGTCGGTACAGGAATTACGAACCTCGACTCAGAAAGCCCTCAGTCTTCGACTTCGGGCTTCTACTAGAGCCTCGATCGTAATTCCTTACTTACCGACCTTAATACACAATGTACTATTGTGAAACCTACTCGAACGTTCGGATATTCCTCTTTAAACTTCTGATATAATTCGTTTATATTACACATTAGAAGTTGTTTCTGTACGTGGGTTCTTTTACCGTCATCTAATTTGATAGATATAAAATATTTTTTTCCTGGCATGATACGACTGATGTCTTCTCGGAGATAAAAAGATTTTACCATATTTTCGACCTCAGCTGACAGTTTGCGGCTACCACCACGCGGGTTCGGAGAAGACAATATACCGAACTGGTCCACAAGTAGTTTTGCTTTCCTTGCCTGTCGCCTAGATGTTCCAAACTCTTCTGCAATTTTATTTTCTGCCCATGACTTTGGTGCTATAGTCAATATCATAGTTTTCATGGAAATAGATGTCAACGGGTCATTAAATTTCTCCTTTAACTGCTTCAATATTTCTTCATTATCTAGGGCTGTATCAGTTTGAGTGGACTTATGTTTAAATTTGTCTTCGGGAATGAATAGTTCATCTTGGGTGTTCTGAGAAAGTTCACTCGACGTTTGGCTACATTGCACAATCTCTTCATTAGTTACTGGGGGCACTGGAGGTAATTCATTTGAAAGTCGTTTCCTACAGGATGCACACACATAAATATTTGGTAAACAACCCCACTTTTGAACTAAGTATGCAGAAATTTTCCTTAAATTTTTGCTCTTTCGATGATTCACTATACTAAACGGATTATTACATCGATAACCGTACGGATTCATTATATACGCTTTACTGTCGTAAATTGTGTACAAGCTACAGCAAGGTCACAGCAACAACTAAAACAATAGCGGAAAAACAAAATGGCGTGGCGTCATAGAACTATCTCTTTCTTGCATAAGTAATTAGTTCTTCTTACTGCTAAGAGATGGCTTTAGTCGCATTTAGTTATCACAGATATTCAAATACCTGTACTATAATAAATCTAAATAATTTTTAAGCTCAAATACGGTTCTGTAAGGCAATATACGTGAATACAGTATCGTCTTAGCTTCATACATCGCCAAATAGCTAACAAATACAAGTACGTAACGTCACATTCAGTGCGACATGTGCGTACATTAATTGACCTATTTCCCAAACTAATAGAGATCCCATCCTAAAATTCCTAGTGTGTTTTAAACATACTTTGGGCTATAATTTGTGATAAAAAAAATTAAAAAAAACTGGCCAAAACTTTTGAAAAAATGTTTTGAAAAGTTTACTTCCGGTTTTGTGCATTTTTTATTTTTATTTTTCAAAATTATATTTTCTCAATCAAAAGATCATGTAAAATTCTATACAAAACGCTAAGTTTGTTATTAAGTTATGTCTTGTACGTATTCAATAAACTACTTTAGAAAAAACGGAATTTCAATTATGGGATTTTTTTAAATGGTCATAAAATCTAAAATAATCTTCATACAGAAAAAATATTTGGTATCCGCTTTTATATTACTAGAGAAAGATTTAAACCAAACATCAACAAATTTGGGAACCTCACTTTTTTTTCCTGTCCGCTTCATATGAAATGCCCCAAATAGCAATCTCAATTTCGTCTTTCTAAATTTTGCATGTCATTATTTGTTCAATCAAGTAAAAAAAAATCATTTTCCGTTTTTATTGTACACATTTTTTGTTGCTGTGGAGCTGAATGAAATATAATTAGAAGTTATAAAAAATATTCAAGCATATAACAGAAACAAAAAAGAATATTACGCAATGTACTCTCGCTGTTATGTCTATACCTAATTTTCGATTAGTAATTGGTTATAGCTATTAAGTTTATAGACGTATTGTATTGTTGGCGTTATGTCACTTTATATTGGCTTGTAATCAACATCGTAGAATTGGCGTTACGAGTCGATACGTAATTTTTTCTTTGTTATGCAGACTTAAGACGTGGGTTAAACATAAAATAACGTTTTAACATAAGTAAGCAATCATCGTAGTATCTATTGTTTGGTATATTTGCGGAATTCAATAGCAATCTCAATTATAAACCTACACTGGCTGTAGTGCCGGTGTATTTGCTGCGTTAAGCATCGACCACACCGGCGCTCGAAATACACTCGAGTTTTTGACGTTTACCGTCTGCATCGGTGCTCAAAATAAAGACGCGCTATAAACGCTGTGGCGTGACTTACTTGCTGTGGATTGTACGCGTTAAAAACGTGACGCAAAATTAAAATCAGATTAATTTATTTCATTACATTTAGACATTTTCCATAGATAGGTTATACAGACTGTTGTAATAAAAAGGGTGTGAGCCCAGTTAATCTGAATTTTAGCTCGCCTGTGGTCAGCCATGGAGAGATTATAGGTACATTAATTAATTAGTTACATAAAACTAAGCTTATTTATAAATATAATTATATTACTTAACAAACCTTTCTTATAATTATATTTATAATTTAAGTTTAAAACGTTAACTTCACTGAGTTTACGGTACGCCAGAGTTTTTTGAGCACCGTTTTGTTCGATCCTTTGTTAAGAATTCAAAATATATTGAAATTGAATAACACACGTGTAAGTGCAATACCTAGACAATCAACGATAATATTTACCTTGTTTTTAATTGTTTTCGAGAGCAAATTTTATCTAAGGTCGGACTTAATTCACTGCAGTAAAATGACATGGCCAAATGTCATTCTGTGAAATAATGATACCACATTTAATTTAATAGTGCTTACCACGTTCACCTAATGAATGATTTGATCAAAGATCGAACTAAATATTTTATGATTATTTATTACGTACTTAGCTAAGTGTATTATTTTATTATATTTACCACAGAATGGATGTCGTGTGTGATAATTTAATAACACGTTTAGATAGTGATAGTAGCAGTGATTATGAGTCTGAATAATAAAAAATATTACTGTGAAATTACGGTTTTATTTATGATTTACGTTTCATCGTAACTTATCATATTTTTGACGCAAAATGCTCGAAAATGGCAAAACTGTGTTCTGTTCCTCTATAGACCACTTTCGCGTGATATTTGTGCACTAAAATTTAAGGAACTGCATTTTGCTTAGTTACCTAATGGTTTGAATAAACCAAATGTTAGCTGGATAAAAAAGGTCAGCCAGTTTAGCCGTGACTACAAGACAAAGGGCTCGAAATAGTATACGCGTTTCTATCCGGTAAATATTTCTTATGTTCAAGGCATAACGAGCGCGGAAGCTTGAGAAAATATTAAACGTAATGTTTATTTTGTTATTTCCTTAATTAACGTAATTAAATAGATTACTTACGCATTTCGGAAAACCTCTTAAATTATATTATTAATATTAAAGTAGTGAATCACTCAAATGAACTACATTACTCGTTCAGTTTTTCATTCATTCAGTAAGGAACATCACTATTTTTTATACACCAAAAACTGACAACACTGAACCTGTCATCCTACTGCAGTGAATTAAAAGTCCGACCATAGAATAGCTATTGAATTGTCAGCTAGTTGACTTTACTTAAACAAGTGTTTAAAAATGTAACTAGTTCAAATCACAGAACAAAAAAAAAGGACTATTACGACATGTTATTTAGCGTGTTTTAGTAAATTAACCAAGTCTAAAATATCATACGTATCGTACGTCGGTCTTGTATTAATGATATCAACCTACTCCAAGGTTAAAGATCCGTTGAACATTTTCCGCTTTCAAATAAATGTAAGTATTTTTGGTGTTGTTGTCTGATGTGGACAGTCGGTTAAAGTAACATTAGAAGATGGGTCGGAAAAATCGTACGCCTACTATTAAATCAAACGGTGGCATCTCAGACAAAACTCCTGTAGCAAGTGCCACCTCATTACTAATGGGAGAGAATTTAATCTGCTTTGGCTAGTGAGGTAGTTTTTCTTTTACGATTAACCGCCTTCCTGACCTCACAGGACCAACGCCCACGACTTTTTCAGGCCATAGTGAACTGAACAGGGCTTATGCATTGGCAGATTCGTAAAAAAAAATACAACACAGTTGAAATATCGTCCCATTATTTTTTACAGCGTACCAGCAGAAAGTCCTAGTGCACACTACTCTGATCCGCGACGGTGCGGGCCTAGGGTTCAGCATCGCCGGCGGCAAGGGTTCCCCTCCGTATCGCGAGGATAGCGACGCCATCTTCATCTCGCGCGTGTCGCCGATGGGCGCCGCCGCAAAGGACGGCAAGATGCTCGTCGGCGACAAGGTCATCTCGGTCAGTACCATATCTAACATACACAGGACATACGATTACAAAGGATCCAAGGAGACTTAAGATCGTTGCCAGTGGACTGGGTTGGGAGCAGGGCTACGTATGCTGCGTGTTCCGGTACAAGTGTCAGTTCTCGTATTTCATTGGCGAGCAATTTTTAGCTTTTGAAGCCGCCACTGTGTGGTTACTACGTGATCGCCAAGCGAGAACTCTAGCCCAATCAGCCACCCGTTTTATGTGCAATGTGCCCATCACAGTATCGTAAAGTAATACTTACTTGAATCTGCGCATCAAGGTGAAGTGGGTCGGCCATGGCTATTTGATCTGGGCGGGTTCGGTACTAGCAACATGACTGTTAACTGACCAATAGTGATCCTCATTGTAAGGTGACAAAATTCACAACTATGGTGATAGTTAGAGTTGGCAATGATCAGTTGCTAACGCTAACTAAGTTTGATCGCCACATTGGACAGCAGTTTTACGGTGCCCCATATGCCGTGCATGACGTGCATACATGTAGTGTAGTGTTTACAAACCATACATAACATTTTTTACATACATATACGAGATCGTGAAAGTTAAAACCTTCGACGTAATTGCAATCCCTTCTTTTAGTCCTGAACTCCTGAGAACTATTAAACGCTCCAGTCTATTAAACTAAGAAATACTCCAGTAGAAATTCTTCATTCTTTAAAATAATTGTCTCATACAGACTGACACATTGACACACACAACCAGACATACGTCAGGGGTTAAAATAACGTTAAATTAAGTGGTGCGGCGCGTCTTGGTGTAAAGAATACACAATGAGGCATTGTGGTTCAACTGTATAAACTTTTTAAAGCGAAAATAACATACTGACTTGTATGTATGTCTTGTCCATTGCGTAGTTTAGTAATTAAATGTCAAGCTGCTGTTAATGAATACTAACGATCATAATTTATAACTAAAAAGCTGACGTCTATAACAAAGTAAAGTACCGATAACGTTAATCGTCCGTCACGTTATCAAGATATTCTTGGAACATAACTATCAATACGGAGAAACGTGACTAAGTTGTTATGTTGACGTTTCAGATCAATGGCGCGGAAATGGAGAATGCGCGTCACGAGGCGGCCGTGGGGCTGCTCACGGGCCACGAGAGATTCGTTCGACTCGTGCTGCAGCGGACCATCACCCCTGAACAAGGTTCACTATTACTGATACTATTTTATGTCTGTCCAAATCTTAAGGGACCTTATGCTGAATGCTGACGCTGCTCTGAATGATGGCATTTTATACCTTGTACAATATAAAGTTGATATTTCTCTTATGTATAAGACAGCTAGATAAACTTCATGACTTGCTTTAGACATATTCATAATTAGACCAGAAATGTATACATTGTTTTCAATCCACTCAAATTAAGGTCTCACGGTTGCGTCAATGTATTTGAAAATTAGTGATGCGACGCGACTTCGTGGATTAAAAACACTGGAATTTGGCTGCATGTGGTAAACATTTGCGTCATCTTTTGTATTTGTTTTGGCTGGTCTGTCAAGCTTGCGCTTGCTTGACTATAAAACTAGGAGTAGTTTATAATTTCAGTCGAAATAACAGTTATAAATAATGAACTTCGGTATATTGTCTCCTTTATGTCCCGTTGTTGTCTAATAAGAAAATGGCTATGATACATCGTCCTTAGATAATTTAAATATGAGGCTGTATCATGAATTGTTGAAACCTGTTGTTCTAAACAGTGACAGGCTCCGGACTATATTGTAACTGATTTAATTATCCAGTTGTAGTGGGTTTCACAGTTCGAGATACGACCCCTGGAGAGAAAAGTAGACTATTTTTATTTAATTATAGTACATGACCGCTTTGCTTTATCCATTTGAGTAAATCACATTTTGTTTGTCCCGTTCAGGCGAAACGCTCCCGCGCAAGTCTACGTCGGACGAAGTGAGAGAGCACAAGACGAGTCTGCCGAATGCGAACGTCACCGCGGCACCGAAACCCACCGAACACCCGACGATAGCCAACCACACCGCACCCATAGCACACTACACCGTAGCCAATCACACTGTAGCCAACAATAACGTAGGCAATCACACCGTAGCCAACCACACCGTAGCCAATCACACGCAGGCACCGCGTGCTACGCACGTAGCATCTACACAAGTCACGCATGCGCAGAAACAGGGTCCCGTGCCGCCGCAGCCCGCGCCGCGACGGCTCAGCCAAGCCAACGGCCAGGTGAGGGTTGACACTCGCTTCTATCTTACTTAAGGCCTAATATCAGTTTTTAGGCGCATGTAATTAAAAAAAAAAAAATAGATGGACCTTTGTCCCGGATGAGGGCTGACATAAGCGATCTAGCTATTGTATAAACTACAAAAAGCCTCCTTGTTAGTTTTCACTTGCGTAAAGTAAGCGTTATATATGACGAAGCCGTGCCTATGAAAACACGCTATGTAAACAGTAGGCCTTGCTTGGTACGATTAGCTTCAAGCCAGTGGTAGCTATAAGGAACGCGTAAACAGTCGTTAACTTTGACACTTAAGGTTGTTAACCCACCATATATTCAATAATGAATCGCTTGTCGACCGATTATCGAGATTTGTCAATTGATAAATTTTGTTCCATAGTATTGAATTGCTCCTTATGGCCGCCACAAAGCTGCACGCTGTAAATATGATCTTGAGTAAAAGATTTAACCGTCAAAATTGATTTAGAATAACTAAACTTGCACATTAACGTTCTGTAATAAGTGTTTAGTTTTATTCGCTCACGAGCTGATCATAGTTTATTAAGGAAAATAATTATAATATTGTTGCCTCCAGACCGGTCCCAAGTCGTCGACTAACAGCACGAGCACGCCCCTAACCCCCGGCGCTAACCTGCACGGGTCCCACGACGACGTCTTCGACGACATACAGGTAAGCCGCTCTCTACCCCAACATTCGCAGGTGATGGTTATACGCCGGTTTAACACGTTCACATCCGTGCTTGTCTGACTCAGCTTTACACCATTATCATACGCAAACTCTCCTAAAGTCCCTTTTCGATGCGGCGGCGGGAGACGCTCCGTCCGACGCGTCTCGAAATATAGAGCTCATATTTCGGGATGGCGAGATGAAGCGTCCGACGCAACCGTTAAAACGAAACAGGCTACCTACCCTATCTGTACATTTGTTAGTCCAAGTTGTAACCTTATTTTGCCTTTTTTCAGACACTTAAAACAGAGACAGCGCACAATATTTAGCGTGATGTTTCTCATTTATTGCGTGAATTGCGGCACCGCATGGATAGTTAATTGAATTAAGTTACAAGGAAATAGAAAATGTGTACGATACGCGTCTATCAATATTGCATTCCTGCATGACATGATTAAAAGAGCACCAACATTCAAGAATTTAATGAGTATAGTACAAAAAATGCAGCGAAGATTAAAGCATGGTTTGAGTTGCATTGATTATGCTTGTAGAACAAAGTTGTAGTTAAAAGGAAGTCTGCGTTCAGAAAAGAAACAAGTATCGTAGAATTTGATCGTACGTCTTAGTAATGGTACTTTTGCGCGCCAAAGTAATTAGCTTTTAGTTATGACGTCTGGAGTTGTAACTGTATACTATACACAGGAATTAAATAAAGTAGGTACGTTAGTGTTATAGTAATTGGACGTTTTATAGAACGGGTTGTGATATCAGATTACGGAATTGTATTGCGGTGACGTCTATAGACGTTCAAGTAGTATCGCTAATTGACCTCTAATCACGGTACCGCACCCGAAAGGGTTAAAAATAGAAATGGAACCCAAAATATACTTATTAATAGTAAATATGGTTGATGTCCTTTTATTGGCTTGAATTAACGATAATAATTTGAATGTGGACCTAAGTATAGGTGAAAAACTTAATTAAATGACCTCTTGCATGTAGTTGTGTAGAAAACTAATATGGAAATTACGTCAAATTTCAAATTTAGAATGGCGAACGGTGTCTTCAGATGTGTCACAAGTACTTGCAAGAGGCCATTTACTTTAGTTTTTCACCTATATATCATATCATCAATATAATTATCGTCTACAAGCATTCTGGCGTGCGGTCCCATTAGTGGCATCCCAGAAAGAATATTAGTAAACGTAGTAGTTTTGTGAAAGTGGCTTAAGCCGGATGATTTAAATTAAAGGTTAAATAAAAACTAACGTTTAAGACAAACAAATATTAATAGAGAAGATTCTGTTAAATCGTTAGAGGAAATCTGACGCCGATTGGCAGAATCATCATTTCACAGAATTACTTTTCGCATACATTTCTTAACATAATGTCATTTCGCACAATTTTCATTGGTAGAATAATAAATTGGCATAAAGTTGATTAGAATAAGAGTCCTATGGTGGAATAATTGTCTCTGCAACATTTGTATCGCATACTGTTTAGTAGGCATAAAGTTATAGAGCAGAATAACATATTAGTTACTCATCCTTGATGGTAATTATGTTATAGTAATTATTTAGAAAGCTTTTAATCTTATTCGTCCTACTTCACCAGTTGCAATTCAGTCTTGGCTGTTATTGTCACTGTTCTAACCTAACCTATTTTACTGGTAGCATTTCATTTCTAATATTATGCTATGGTACAATTGTTCCGTAATAAATTCGAAGGAAGTTATATTCTGCTTGATAAAATTCTGCGAAATTAAAGTCGGCGATATTACCTAGTGTTCAATATTCTGCCAAATGAATGTTATGCGTTAGGACAGTTATGTTAATTATACTATTATGCTAAAGTACCATGCGACTAAAAATATTTCTGCGATAACTGTTATACGAAGTACATTTCGGACAATCGCTATTATTATAAACAGAACCCTTATGACGGGCCACAGACATGAAAAATAACACTAGATTTAGGCCGCGACTCCACCGAGGCGGAGACGAGCGGAGCGGAGCTGTGCCAATATTAACCAATAGAAGGCGCATGCGGTCACGTCGAGCGCGCCTTGCGCACGATAGTTTAGATTCTATTGGTTAATATTGGCACAGCTCCGCTCCGCTCGTCTCCGCCTCGGTGGAGTCGCAGCCTTAAGACTGACAATACCATACATTTCTGCCCAACTGAATGGAGCGTTGTCCTAAATTTTGATTTATCTTTTGCTGCAAGTTGCCGTAAAGTAATATAGTTCAAGTTTATTATATCTCATGGGAGGTACAGTCAGCAGCATAAATGAGTGATCATGTCTGTATCTTGTCGCTTTCAATCGTTTCACAATTTTGTTTATCATTTCAAACTCAACGTTAAAGTGACAAGGTACATAAATTCTGTGCTGTTGACTGTACTAACTCATTAATAAATCAGGATCACTTTCTACATAAATAGATGTTAAATAAAATGAAAAGTAAAACAACAATTGATTGATATGCCGATAAGAGTCGATAAAACATTTGGTGTTCCTATCACTATCGGTATATATCACTGTCGATTACCGTCTCGTGAAATCCGAACCCTAAACTTAAGTGTTTTTTAATCCGTCGTAGAATATAAAGATAAAGGTATAGGTTTATCGTATTGTCTTTTAAATCGCAAAAAATAAGGGGTCCATTAACCTAACCCAACTGTTCTACATCCGACTCTCATTAGAAAGCCTTATTTAATTATTAAAATTTACATTTTTCAAATAAAATACCGTTCCGAATCAACACTAATTTAAACCTTACGAAACCAATCCCAGCAGGCTTATCGCCTAACGCATTCGCAATCGTCTTCATTTGACAGTGTGAAGGCGAGTCTGGTTACGAAATGTAAACAATTGTTCCACATTGAAGTCCATTGCGATTGCGAATCCGTTAGGCAATAGGCCAGCAGGTCTATTTGATTGGTCTTTGTTCATAGCTAAACCTGCGCCTCTATTCTAGGCTGTAAAAAACAATATCGTAGTTAATCTGTTATGGTATTGTTATGACGTCAGCCGCCATTACTGTCAAGTGAATAAGAGCTATCAAAACGGTGACAATACCATAACAGCTGGAACTCGATATGGTTTTTACCGTGTTGAATAGAGGCCCTGAGCCTCTAGTGTATTTTTACATAGGTAAAAACGTCTCAATCGCGTTTGCGTTTCTCGTATGAACAACATGGTCACTTTCGCGTTCGAGTCGGTTTACCGCGTGAACAGCAACGTACACTCGAGGCACTGTACTGTAGACATATTCGTCAATGGCACCGTACATGTTAAAAATAGTGAGATAAAGTTAGCGTTTCTTTATATCTTAAATCTGTCTCCCCGATTGAAATTCCTATGCTTTCTGATTTCACAAACCATTCTTGGGTAAAAGTGGCTATTGTAGATATGACCTTCGTGGTTTGGATCTCGGTGTAATGGTTTATATAGGAGATAAGATCGTCCGTGGTCTAGTGGGTTAGGGCATCGACTCATGATCGTAAGATCAAGTTCAAAGACCCGCAGTCACCAAGTTTTTGTTTTCTTAAGTAAAATTACCCGATGCTCTTACGGTTGAGGAAAACATCGAGAAAAACCTGCGCATTCGAATAGCTGAGTGTGGAACAGTGGTAATTGCACAAAATATCATAAAGGGTTGAAGTGTATCCGAAAGGGCCCATGTGTACATTACAAGATAAGATAAGATTGTTGATCTGACGATACCGTCCTGTCGTTGTATCTTGGCACAGCTTTAGATAAATATACTACCGAAATCCAATCTCTAATCACATGACAACCTATTTCTTAAAATCGGCCCTATAGATAAGTGGTACAACCGATTTTTCATCTAGAGTACCTACGTAATGTTTGCTAGAACTATGAGCTGTCATAGTAAGTTCCCATTGATGGATTTTGTGTATCAACGGTATACCAATTATTGTAATTATTATTTATACAAGAACTTCAAATTCATGCCTGTGCTAACAAATGTTTTTTCAAGTTTTTGAACTACTTCTATATAATGTAAAACTTCTATACAAGCAAAAGATTATATCACGAAATTTCGTTCATTATTAATAAGTTCCGCGTTCTTGTGTTAATAACAACAAAAAACAAGGTTTAAAAAACCAAACTGTTGTTGCTAACTAACTTTAAATCGATATAAATCCTAAATGATCGTTCAAAATGAAATATGATGAAAGAAACCGAAAGATGATTTTTAAATAACTATTTAATGATTCCCCATTTGTAATACTTCGCCTATTTTTTTTTAATTTTACAATATGGCGTCTAGTTGCCGCCATATTGAATTTTAATTCCTGTCATATCTTTAGTGACACACAAGATTAAGACGAAGCCATTGCCATAAGAATCATCAACATCAGTCCACGCAGTTTCTAAAGCGCCGAGAAGGAACAAACCTACATATATAGACTGATAAGCACATTACCTGCCAATTTATTATTAGTAGAGTAGCTGTCTTATTTTGAGTAATTCTCAGCTCAAAATCGATTCAAAACTGCTAATCAAAGTTCGTTCGATTAATTGCCAACATCTACATGATAGCTACATGTCACGATATGTTTCAACAATTCTATTTTGTACTTAAATATATCAATATTGGCGAAAGTCGGTAAATAAGAAATGACTTTGACAGTTTCTAAAATACTAGACTAAAACAGATATCTTTACATAATTATATTAGAGATTCAGTAGAGATTACGTTTATCGATAAAATCACTTCTCGATACTTAACGATAACTAGCAATCGTAAAATGGACTAAGTTTATCTGGTTTAGCTTCTTTGAATAAAATTAGGTAATTAATTAATTAAAAGTATTATTTACAAGCTTTTTACTAACTATTCTTTGTATGTTCGGGTCAAATCTTTCAAGGAAGATTTAACCACCTTCCGGAGACCGATTGAGCTGAATTTGGTATACTTACTTTACTTTGATGACAATACAATAATATGGCACCATCGAGCTGGTCTGATGTAGACGTAGGGTGGCCATAATAAACTCGTGATAGAGCTCGTTAGAATAAAAACTAAATTATTAAAAGTGAAACTAATTATAACTATGAATACGATTAAATTAAAATTAAATTAAAACTAAAAAAGAGAGGGCCCCATGGCAGAGTACCACAGATGCTGGGAGCAGTTCCTCGTTAAATAGCAATGCTAATGCGCTGCCCGAGGAAGCTACCAGCTCTGTGGTCTCCGGTTGTTTCTATTAGGCTTTTCGAAATGTCCTTAAACAGGCTGATTTATCGATATACGAAATCAAAACTTGTAAAATGTTTTTCCCCCAAAAAATATCGATGTGTTCTCATTAGCGCTTCGCGCGGTCGGGAAAAAATGAAGTTCTGCATAATCTTGACTTACTTACCATTTCAAAATTACTATTAGTACCTATTTATAGGAACAAATTAAATATTTAATCGCGATTTGGTGTCATATTTTGGCAAACAGCGTAAGTAGTCCTATAATTCATTTATTAATTAATGAATGCGTTAGAGTTACGCACGTTGTGGTAATGCTGAAAAGAATAGTCATGAAATTCTAAATCGAGCCTTAATTTATCTAAATAATAAGTACCGGTGCCAGCAATACGCTATAGAAACGCACCCATCTTCCTCAACGCTATCTATACCTTCCATAAACCTCCATGTGTCTGATGTGAACGTGTTGACCGCGCAGCCATCTCGGCCGATTACGAACGAGGAGTTCCAAGCGATGATCCCGGCTCACTTCCTCGGGGGCCGCCGGGCCGCGGCGGACCCGCCGGAGCGAGGCGTGAGGGTGACCGTTGAGCGGCCGGCGGCGGCCGTCATGCTGCCGCCGCCGCCCGCCGCCATCGGGTGCGTCACCGAGACCATCACCAAGTCCACCTTCACCGAGACCACGGTCACCAGGATCACGGACAACCAGCTTGTCGCGCCGCTCATCATTGAAGTAAGTAATAAAGTGTTTAATGTAAAATTGTGTCCTTTGCGCGTCATTAAAATAGAAATCGATCTCAGTAGTCGATTTAAGAGTTGAAAAGCAGCATTCTCGAATCATGAAATTCGAGGTTGTTAGATGGCGCTGCCAAGTAAAAAATATTCGAATATGTTTATGCGCGACTGTTCCGCGGAGTGAAAGACGTAAGCGAGGGCAGCGGAAAGAGACACTTATTAACTGTCTCCTCTCCGTACCTAACTTTGTAATCTCGCCTTTACTAAAAGTCATAGTGACTGAAGATAGAACTGGTTTAATTTAAGTTTTCCGAAGCTATGGATACTTTTTTACATTAACATTCAATTTCTAGCGCAGTCTTCAGTGTACATAAGGCTTGACGTCGCACCGAGCCACCGCCGCTGCCGCACCTTATATAACATAGAAATAGGCAATAACACAGATTTAACCATTGTAAATACAATATTAATCAACCAAACCAATTAGAGGGTACTAATCGGCATTGCAATTCCACGGATGGAGAGCTACCATCCGTTTGGAATTGACTTTGATACACAAAAAAGGGGATCGTTTTATTTGTGCTTCCGGGAACGAAATCATTCATGAAAATCTGGAAGCAAATTTTGAACTCCGAATAAATTTTACTTGCTTATAAATTATCAATCCGCCAGCTCAATGTGCTTACCACAGTTGTGTGAGTTAAATTCGGAAAGCTTTATGCTTATGCGGTCTTTGTTGGTTCGATACTTGTTTATTACACAGGAGCATGTTTCCTTGTTGCAGGAGGTCGTGTTGGTCAAGGAAGGCGGTTCTCTCGGGTTTAGTATCATTGGCGGCACGGACCACTCGTGCGTGCCCTTCGGTGGGAAGGAACCGGGGATATTTATATCGCATGTAAGTAATACGTTATTTTATGGATGTTTGTATTAAGACAAATTTTGCGTGAGAGTTAGAAGAGTCGTGCCTTCCTTACACCTGACATTGGCGAAATCATAGTGGCTACACAAATGACGGGATTGGTCTTTAAAACTATGAAATCACTTAAAAGGATCTTTGACTTGTTGTGTCTGCTCCGCCTGGATTTTTCTGGGTTATATGTTGTATAATACATATAAACATTCGAGACTAAGTTCTCTAAATGAGAAGATATGTCTCAATTTTATTGTTTAGAGACATTGCACAGTACAAGTCTTTCATCCTAAACTGAAGTGTTCTCTAAGTTTTTTTTTGCCTCGTTTTGTAAATTGCTTCTGTGTCTGTATGTTCAGTACGAATTTTGCATTTTAAAAACTAGCTTATCGGTGAGCTGACATGAAACTTTGAAAATAATACATGACAAATGACTATGCAACATATAAAACGATTGATTTATTATTTCCCCAGGTGGTCCCCGGCGGCGTGGCGGCGCGGTCAGGCAAGCTGCGCATGGGTGACCGGCTGCTCCGGGTGAACGGCGCGGAGCTGACCGGCGCCACGCACCGCGACGCCGTGCAGCACCTGCTCACGCCGGGCCGGGAGCTGGCGCTCTCGGTGCGCCACGACCCGCTGCCGATGGGGTTCCAGGTTGGTACTAACTGATAGCCTGATACTGGCTGGTAATATACTGTGCAGTCAACGACGTAGCAATCAAAGTTCTCAAAAATATGTATACTACTAGCTTCTGCCCGCGACTTGGTCCGCTTAGATTTCAACTATCGTTATTCCCTCAGGAACTTTTGTGTTACTCTTGGGTATAAGCTATCTTCATTTCAAAGTTCATCCAGCCATTGCAGCGTGAAGGAGTAAATAACTAACACACAGACAGCAGGAGTTGGTTTTACTATTACAATAATAATTGTAATCGTAAAACCAACTCCAGTTGTGTTATTGAAGAATCTCATTGAGGCTCTTGAAAAAACAACCAACACCTGCCCTACGCAGTTAAGCATTTTAACTTATTGATTTAATTGAACTTAAATTTTGTGTAGGTCCCCGAGGTTACCGCTGTAATTAATGTTGCAACTAAATTACATGTATACGATTATTAACATTTGTATGCGTATCATATTTTTGAGACTTTAGTAACTACCATAGTTTTGTTTTTGGTCGGCCGAAAGTAGAAATATTCTGGTAGTTAATTTAAGTCCATTTGCGTCAACCTGAGGTAGCGCTTTCATACAGAGTTAAATGTTTATGACCATTTTCGTTTCACACTACATTACGCGCTTATCCTGAATGACGTAGGCCTAAATTAATTAGCAGGTTGTCAACCGAACTTCCTGACCAAATATTGTTCCTAAAACAGTTTAGCTTAATAAATAAGATATTGTTAAAATGAGATGTTATTAAGACCAATGTCGAGTCATTACGAATGAATACAAATTATTTTGTACCTAACATAAATTCAGACTTTACGATTAGAATTGCACATGGATTATTTATTAATTATACTTTTAATTTGTATGTACTTACACGCAAGTAAGTCGCGCAATGTTTTGCATGAATGCCAGTGGTCGGGTTGTGAGTCATTGAATGACTATTGAATAATGCGTAATGTGGTATTCTGAGTAGACAGAGTTGAGTATTGCTTATAGTAGTTTTTGGCGGTTTTGAGGTTAACAAAGATGGGTATCTGCATATTGCTTAACGTAGGGTATATTATGTTTATGAAATACAAAATCTTTATTGTAAAAGGAAACTTTTTAGGTACGTTGTACGCAGTCTACCGCTTTCCGTTGTTAGGCTTGTCAGATCACACGTAACCTTATCACATAGCGGCTTTGTTCTGCAAGATCTTACCACGAGTTATGTGTTAGACAGTCACTTGTTAACAACAGCAGATACTTGTTCAAATGCACAGTGCTTACAATAGGAGCAGATTGATAGCGCAAAAGCATTTTTAGCGCGACCTTATTGTATTCTCTTTTTTCATCCATTTTTGAATCAGCTATAACACCCAAACCGTTATTCTGTTTCACACGTGCACTCGACGACTCCGCGGCTCAGACTCTCGTTCAAGTTGAGATTGTTGACGCAACTGTAAGTGCCTTCTCGGCAATTCAGACCTATGTGTGTTACCAGATATGTGTGTCGATCGAACCTCCCCTCCCTCAGTCACTGTGCTCAGCTAACGACGTTACTGAATGGTCATAGTATGACGCTTTCTTTCACTTCGTAGATATTTATTTTTACCATTCGGTGTAATCGCCTGTATAATCTTTCCCACATGGAGCCAATTCGGGATCACGAGAGGCCAAAAAAACCTTAGAATGATTCCTAATTCGGTAGATAGTAGTCGACTCCCTCTAAATATAAAGACACAGGAGACCCTTTAGTTAATTTTTATAGTTTTTATATAAAAAAATATTATTTTATGTCGCGTTGTTGTTCAACACTTCCTAAATAAAGTTGCACTGTCTTGTGCTAGAATATTGTTACTTAGTGCATGAACTGTTGTTGCTTTGCATGACTCGTACGTATTGTATTTAGATCCCCCATCTCCATAGCCACTTCAGGAGAAATAGATGTTTTATTCTCCACCATAATAAAATTATTCGCCTTACGTATCTAAGATTTTTGTAATTGTAATGTTACGTTGATTGTTCAGGACCTAACGATAGTAAAGCAAGAGGGTGAAAAGCTGGGAATGCATATCAAGGGCGGGCTGAACGGGCAGCGTGGCAACCCCAACGACCCTAACGACGAGGGCGTCTTTATCTCCAAGATTAACAGCGGTGGCGCGGCTCGCCGAGACGGTAGGCTCAAGGTAAGTTAAAAGAAACATTTCTCAAGTAGAAATGTAGAGTTGTGCGAGTTATCTTAATGAAAGGTGTAGAGAGCACTAACTTCTATTACTCAACATTCATTCATTCATAAAGGACCGCAATACTTGCGATCCTCTTCCGCTAAAACGTGTTGTACCGTTGTCACGTTATTTTCACTTGTAACTATGATGAATCAAGGAATCCCTTCCTCTTGGGTCTTTTATATACAAAACACATAAAACACTTAATTTAAACAAGCTGTAAGTTATCTCAAATTAACAACTGTCCGAAACTATTTCACATTAGTAAAACTTGTCTAAGAAGACTAACGTGGCGACAGCTATAACTAGAATTTTCCCAAGCGGCAACTACCACATTGAGTAACTGTTTTAAATTGGATGATTCTGCCAACAGCGCCATAATTTTTTCAAAACTTCATTTTCTTTGGTCGTGTAAGGTGGGCATGCGGCTGCTGGAAGTGAACGGCGTGTCCCTCCTGGGAGCGACCCACAACGAGGCCGTCAACGCGCTGCGCGCTGCCTCCGACGCACCCCTGCGTCTCGTAGTGTGCCAGGGCTACACTCGCCCCGATAAATACGCTGTAAGTACAACACATATCGTCGATGATACTATACGGCAAAACCGCGTAACTAACAAATTTATGATAGAGCAAAATAAACCTTACTGTCTTATTAAAAAGTTGTATTTTGCTCCTTATTTAAAATGTTACTTACGTGGTTTTTCAGTTTCACCGACGATATTCCTGAATTGTGTCATGTGAACACGGTTTTCGTTAAGATTTTAACCCTATTTTTTACACTTAATAAGTAGAATGAGATGCGACGCCAAATGATTTAAATAAAACGAGTCGAGGAGTGAAATTATTTGTTCCATGAGAAATATTTTTTGTCGCTGTGTGCTATTTGATTGTGATTTGTGACTAACGCTAATCTTCAAAGTTGATTCAAACATGAAAATTAGAAATGACTTAGCAAACACAACGCGGTTATGAGTTTGAAAGAAAGAAAGAAAGAAAATACATTTATTCAAAACAACACACAAATCAAGTAAATGATGTATGATTTACATGAATATTTCGAAAACGAACTTTTTGTCACAGACCGGCAGCGAAAGTGGAACGGCGGAAACAGGCGGCTCTCTGTCTCACTCAACGTCAAGCTTAGATCGAGATGATTCGGTGCACCAACATCAACAGGTCAGAATAAACATACTCACTCGCACATTATCTACCTCCTCACTGCTGCAGTAAATGTATTATAATCTATCGGTTTTGTAATTAGGAGCAGCAATATCAACAAGAGCTTGTTGAGTTTGAACAAGAGAAACAAGTCGCCGAAGTCAGGGAAAAGTCTACGCCGGAAAAGGTAATTATAAATAATGCTTGTAACAGTTCTTCATTTTCTTCACATGATTTAATCCTAACTGTCCAAACCATAGCAATTTTACTTTCGTCTTATTTGGCGCATACAAGTTATGTGCCGCCTGATGATAAATATATTATGTCGGACTTTCTTTCACTCTGTCCTGCGGTTATTTATTACAATATTAGTCGTCTTTTGGTCTCTTATTATGCATACATATTACGTAAAACATTTAATCGTCTCTTTCAAAAGTTGATAAAACATATGAAGGGTCCACGGAAAAAACATGTGTAGTGACTTTTTTTTGAAAATTAGTTTTGAATCTCAAAATGTAGAGGACGAAATTAACTTTTACCTACCACTCAGATTCAGATATAAATCTTCATATAAAGTAAAAGTAAAATATTTATTTTCCAAAAATACAGTGCAAAAATCAATAATACCTTTGACCCCACACTAGGCTAGGCCTGTGTCGTGGCAGTCAAAAACCATTGAAAGAATTACCGAGGGAAAGCGGTCTGTAACCAAAAGATTATATAATGCAAAAAAAGAACAAAATAGAAGAATTTAAAATAAACACTAAAATATTCATCAACTATTTATACAAAAATAGGTAATACCAGAAAAATGTGTGTGTGTGTGTGTGAGTGTGTGAGTGTGTGTATGTGTGTGTGTGTGTGTGTGTGTGTGTGTGTGTGTGTGTGTGTGTGTGTGTGTGTGTGTGTGTGTGTGTGTGTGTGTGTGCGAAGGTGTACATGAAAATTTGAGCGTGAAGAATTCCTTGCAAACGAAGGAGCGTAACTAGAAGTAGTCGCCCAATATTTAACTTAAAACATTCAAAACTCTCTCAGACTCACTGTAATCCCAGCTAAGCAACAGTGTCTGAATACTCCTCTTGGCCTCAAAAACACGACAATACTTTATATCACACGCCGCGACAATTTCATTGTAAATATGAGGAAAAAGGAATGATTTAAACCTCCTAGCAAAATCAGTTTTTACTGCAGGTTTTGGGACCTTAAATACTCTTTTTTTCAACAGGTCAGGGTAAGTCGCCAAACTTCTAGTCTGCTTGTGCATAAATAAGGTAACACGTAATAGATACAATTTTCGAACACTTAAGACCTGCGCCTCTTTGAAGAGATCCACTGTAGAGAAGCGGCGAGGCTTACGTAAATACACTTTTAAAACCGCTCTCTGAGCTCTCTCCAAGACTATCAAGGTAGACTTAGCGATGCCTCCCCAAGCAAGGATGCAGTAGTTAAAAATGGACTCACACAGTGCTTGATACACCATCCGAAGTAGGACAAGAGCAGCCCCCTCTCTGATTAGTTTCATGGTATAAATAAGTTTACGGACCCTAGCAGCTGTCACCGATATGTGATCCTTAAATCTAAGATTTTCGTCCAACACAACGCCTAAATATTTTAAGGATCTTACTTTACTTATGAAATCACATGTGCAACTTGATACGAAGAGGTCCTTTGGTGTACCACACGTTTGGGAATGGATTTTCAAACTACTGAAACCAGCGGGGGGGTGGGACGAGGCTGTTTTGTGGAAACACAGAAATTGGGTTTTCGCTGCGTTGAGGGTTAAGAGATTACGTTCCAACCACGCAGATATAACTTGCAGACCCTCCGTGGCTGCGTTGTGGACACTCTGCCAAGTGCAACCATTAAAAATTATGGCAGTGTCGTCTGCATAGCAGATAACATCGCTACTTTGGAGTGCAAGAGATGTGATATCATTGATATACGCAATAAAAAGAGTGGGACCCAAAATGCTGCCTTGCGGCACGCCAAAAGATACAGGTTCCCAGCCGCTAATTTTTTTGCCAATTCTAACGCATTGGCGTCTATCAGTTAGGTAGCTACCAAACCAGTTAAGGGCACTTCCACGAATTCCGAAAGTTTCCATTTTTCTGAGAAGGATTGGGATCGAGACTGTATCGAACGCTTTCTTCAAGTCGAGGAAAACGCCGACACAGTTCCGCCCCTTGTCAAGATGGGAGGTGACAATATCAGTTAAAAGTGTTACAGCATCCTCTGTTGATTTACCTTGGCGGAAACCAAATTGACGGTCGGAAAGAAGACCGTTTTGTTCCAGATATTTGATTAGACGTTTGTTTACAACACGTTCTAAAAGTTTAGAGTAAGCTCCTAAGAGAGAGATTGGACGGAAATTACTAGGGGTATTCGTTGGCCCATTCTTATGGATTGGAATCACTTCCGCTGTCTTCCAAACCTTTGGAAAGGAACCCGAGTTGATACTTAAGTTAAAAATGGCCGCAAGTGGTTCCGCTATAACGCAACCTATAGCTTTTAGTAGTTTGTTACTCAGGCCATCCTGGCCTGGGGCGCTGTTTGGGTCAAGTTTTTGGATGATCTCCAGAACCTCGTGTGAATCAGTAGGTGCGAAGAAAAAAGAGCCCGAAAGAAGGCTTGTGTCACGAACTTTTGCGGCAAGAGAGTACTGGGTATCATTTAATTTACCTAATATAGAACTAGCAAGTTTCGAACCCACTGAGGAGAAATATGCATTACAGTGATCAAGTGATTCCACAGCAGAAGCTCTTGTGTACAACAAGTCCTCTGCCGAAGATACAGTGGCATTCTTGTGTGTTATACGCCTTATAGATTTCCATAGCTTTTTAGGGGCATTTTTATTTTGCGTTAAATCTCTTCTGTCATATTCGTGTTTAAGGTTTCTTAAAAGAGTAATATAGAAGTTTCTATAGCGAGAGTAAATTAGTCTTCTGGCGGCATTCTCAGGATCCTTTCGACAGTTCTGATGCAGTTTGTCCCTATGTTTGGAACATCTTATCAAACCCGGGGTCATCCAGGGCTGGACAGTATATTTCGAACGACTAACCTTTACTGTTTTGGAGTGCCTAGTCACAGCGGTTGAAACTGTAGAGGAAAATAATTCTACAGCGCAATCAAGACTACAGTTTTGGATGACAGGGTTCCAATCTACTTTCTTTAACTCAAGCTGAAGAGAGACGAGATCAATCATGTCTTTCGTTCGACTCGGTTTTTCTGGTTTCTGCGATTGAAGTGAAATCCCTGTCATAGTAATTGCATGGTCCGTCAAGTCAGTAGTACATACAATTGATTCTGCTTGGTACTGATTTGAGATGGAAATGTGGTCTAGGCAGGCTTTGTGGTGCGTAATTGCATCTATGCATGAAGTGAGGCCATGCTCAGCCAATACACCGAGGTATTCTGAGGAATAAAAGTTGGCATCAGCAGAGGCCAAAATATCGATGTTGAAATCTCCAGCAACGATGAGGCAAGGACTTGCACTGAGGGATTTGAGGGCCGTGTCAAGAGAGAAAATAAACCTATCAGGATTAGAAAAACTAGGCGATCTGTATACAGCAACGACCCTGAAAGTATTAGGGACATCAACAAGAATGCAGTTGGCGTCATCAACAGCTAATTCAGAAAATACTGGAGACCATTTATTACTTACATATGTGATCACGCCTCCGGACTTGTTAATATATTTTAGGGTGTGAAAAGATGTGAAGCCTTGCAGTTGACTGATTGTAGAGTATTCATTTAACCAACACTCGCTAAAAATAACTACATCAAAATTGACATTTAACCTTTTCCAAACAACAAGAAAGTTATCAAAGTTTTTCTGGGCACTTCTAATGTTTATGCTTAAGATTTTTAGGGTATACTTTGCAATAATTTGTGAACAGTTTTCCGGAAGCGACAAGGTATGGCACTTTATCTGATACGCAGAATCTATATCACGCAATAAATCCAGGGTAGCCATTGAAAAATGATAGGAAAATAGAAGGAATTGAGAAACACAGAGGTTCTATCTGCCATACCAACGAAAAGATTTTTACCAACAAATGATACCAATAAAATAATATAAGAAATTTTGCAGTCAATGAGAGTTCAGATGCACCGTAGTGAGTTAGCTTTGAGAGTGTGTGTGTATCTGTGATTATGAAGTGTGTGTGTAATTTGCGGCAAAAATTAACCAGCGATAAGAGAAAAAGTACAATTAGACTGGTGCTGAACCAGAAATAATAAACTATGCTATTGTTACCAAAATTAGAGGTGATATTAAAAAGATGTTCCAGGCGGGGAGCAAGAACCCTATGCGCGCAGCGCATTGATGTCGTCCACTGACTGAATACGTATGGCCGGGCTTCCTTCTTTTGCGTCTTGTTTTCTAACGAAAATCGCACCGTTGATGACCCAGCAATGTCTGTAGTTATATTCTCTTGTAAAAGTTCTGGCGCTTCGAAATAAACGACGGTTCTCACTTGTGAGCCTCTCATTAACGTACACCGGTCTTTCCGGTCCCTGTCCGACTATATCGAGACTGTTGAGCGAGCGACGTGACCTGGCTTGACGCAAAAACTCATCTCGATTGGCCTTTCGTGTAAAAGCCACAACAAGGGGGCGCTGCAGCCGCTTTTCATCTCCTGCAATGGGCTCCTTACGTTTTGGACCAACTCGTGATACATAATCTAGGTCCACGTCTCGCAGTTCGATACCTAATTTACGTGCGGTTACCAGGGTGAGATGGTATGGGTTTTCCCCGGAAGTAAGTAAGTAAGTAAGTAAGTAAAATATTTATTCACAACAATAACACAACAAAAAATAAAAGTAGCAATAAAAAAGAAGAAAAAGAGACAAGAGAACAGATGTGCTAATGTTGCGAAACGGTCCCAACTCAGCATGTGCTGGCTGTGAAGCCAACGCTGGTCTTCCGTTGGGGCCGCTCGGTGAAAACACGGAAGGTGACACATACATTATAAATATTAAATTAATACAGTCTCCTCGAGCCCAGAGATTTCCAGCGTGTTTCTTAGGCCCGACTGTGCTTGGATGTTTAATTGGCTCTGTAATTCCAGTACCGTGGCCTTGAGCAGGACATTTTCATTTTCGACCGTTTCTAGAGCCTTAAGTCTAGTGTCATAATTGGACATTTTCGCGCTTATTTCATCAAGGCGAGTCTTGAGCGAGTCCCACATTTCTGACGTACTGTGACGTAATAAATTAATTTCAGTAGAAAGGGACCGCAATGCATCCACTGGTATTTCGGCGGGACAATCAGTCGTACTCTGTGGCTGTTGACTTTTCTTACGCATGGTTACATTTTCAACTGTTGCACGAACTGGGGTATGGGAATTGTCCCCTCCCTTTCTTGATTCAGCGGTGCATTTAGGGCAAATCCACTTATTTATTTCGTCCAAATTTAGATTTTGTGAGTTAGTACACACTGCATGGAATGGTCGGTGTTTACACTTTGCGAAGGTACAGGAGATCACAACTTCACCCTGTTTTATATGTTGAAGACAGCCGGCGCAATTCATTTTACCGCTACCAAGGTGAAATCAATATAACGAGAAGCTTGTTCACAGGTACGTGAATTGCGACAGTTTAGCGATATAAATCACTGCCGGAAGATACCGTGGTACAGGGGCTATTCACTACCGCCGCGCCGGCCGCAGGTGATAACGAGATAAACAACTGACCGTCACAACAGAAAAAATAAAACGCTCGGGATTGGACTTAAATACGCAGATTGTCGATTAACTACTCAAACCTCGAGAAAACTGACACTTGTTTAGGTTTTAAGACACTGTTCACAATACATTAACATCACTTTTGACTTTCAAAAGCCACGGAAACTATTTAAAAAGCATTTATTAGACGGAGTAATGCAGAATTACTTGTTTCTTTCTTGGCGTCGACCGCGCGAATCAATAACTTGTATCTTTCAGTCTTAAAAAAACCTCTACACGAAAACTACGTGCAAAATGACATGGTTCCTAATTTTCAAATCGCGATATCTCAAAAAGTTACTTATGTGACTAGACATGTTCTTTCCGTGGACCCTTCATATACAGATAGTTTTGGCAGTTAAAAACTAGGCTACACGGTACGTCATATGCTTATTCAAACTTGGTTTCCAAGTTAAACCTAAAGACTTGAAGTCCGTATTAATAACCTATGCTTGAGTGTAATGACCGTGTTTTTAGATGGGCCATAAGAGGCTTCATACAAAAACTGAGGTGGTGACGTCGTATTTTAGTTTCGTCGTAGGTAAACTTTATAAAAGGCCTCTTAACACGGATCTTAAAGTCTTAACGCGGTCACAGTATCTGTGCACCTCGCTGAAATGCGACACCGCTTCCGCTTCCCCTTTCACCTCCCCGCGCTCACCTAGCCGCGTCAATAGGTTAGCACATCGTACCCAGAGCGCCCGATATGACGTCACGAGGCGAGGTGCACAGATGTTGTGACCGGGTTGTATCTTGTGGTATCTGTTAGGTGCTCGACATAGTGCACGCCGTGGAGAGCATGGCGCTGGAGCCGGCGCCGCCCACGTCGCCCGAGCCGCAGCACAAGACCACCACGGTCGTCATGTCCAAGCACACGCGCCAACCTCAGGTAACACACCACACAACCTGCTGATGCTATAAAGTTCACTGAGTATATCTTTAAAACTGAGCGGAACCTTTATAACTGACATATAAACGTGAATTATTGAAACCTACGAGTAAATATGCTACTAGTGATGTGGTTACGCCAGGCTTGATGGCATTTAGTTAATTATCATTGGCATTCCTTATCCATCACTATAGATGTCAATGACGTCACAACTTGTTATAACGGTACCGTTTTCAGTTTCTGCTCTGAAACTAGTAATATTGCCAACTTTATAGGTAAATATTCTAAATTTGAAAATGCTACCTTCCAGAAGCGTTTAAAAGTAAACTGTTCTTCCTTGCTAGTTTCATGTAATGATAAAAACTAAATTCAACCTTTTAAGATAATCACATAAAGCTTGTAATTTAAAATTTATGGACATCTTAAATTATCTTTGAGAGATTTTAAATTTGCTATTTATTCTTATGCTGATATGAAGCTTGATATACAATATAATTATTATGGTCCTTTTACATTTTTTGCATGAAACAATATGAGAATTAAGTAATGAATGTTTGAAAGCTTTATATTTTTCAAATTATTATGATAAAATTTTAGCATGAAAGCTACCTTTAGCTTAATAACTTTATTTTGTAAAGTCTTGAGAAGTTTGGCACGATTGAATTTCCCCGACTGCAGTATTTACTATAGAGCATGCACTTTGTATATTTGTAGTATAAACATATTTGCTTGCATGAAAATATACTTGATTATATTTATATGGATAGTTTTAATATTTTACCTACTGCGTATCTTAACACCTATCTTCCAAAATAAATGTTGTTTAGTATATTATACGTAAAGCCTGGTAATATGTAGATTATTGAAAGGGTGGCACTTCAGTACATTCCTCTCCTATCTCGTTTAGATTAACTGTCTGTCTAGGGTCCTATTATTGTTAAGTTCATGACGTTGGTACCGGTCTGTGCGTGGAGTCTTGCATGTAACATCTTCAGTCGTACCAAGGTTTTTAGTTAGATTTAGACATAGAAACGAATCGACATAAAGTGCTGTGTTGTTTTCTTTTGAAGAACTATATTGTTATTTTAATTTACCGTAGCTTAGATCAATGTTGTCATGTGTTAGCTTATGTACCGGTGATAAAAGCATTCGAGCAAAAATATTGACAAAAAATGTTACGTCCATTGCAGAATGCAAACGCCGAGGAAATGGAGGGAAACACATAGCGCATCAATTAACTCTGTCCAATTCGTTGTAAATACTTAATCTTACCATGATCAATTGAAATGTGTCAAACTATATCGTATGAATATTGTTTTATACATAATAAGAGCTTAGAGATTTTTCTACTCTTGAAGTCTTTCTTGCTTCAAACTTACCAATTCAGGAAACATGCGGTGCTTAACAAAATACATTAATATTGACAGCTACATGATGCGAGTACTTTTCTGAATTCAATCGCGTGGTTTGGAACTGGTAATTTATAAATAAAACAAGTACGTGTCAGCCAAACCTTAATATATTCCTTCTTAATGTAGTAATTAATGTCTTATTTGGTGTTATCATCATGTGAATACAATATATCCGACCTTATATTTGAACGTGCCCTACACAGGCTTTTGTATATTATCATGTTACACGTGAATTTATCTTTATAAACTGAAATTATATGTATATAAAGTAGATATAACATTTGTATGTATGTAGGAAGAGAGTTTGGGTAAGGGAAGCTGCGGTAACCATGTTTCATTCCCGTGATAGCGCAGCAACTACTTATTGTTTGGGGACTATGTCACTATAAAGCCCAAAGGATTTTAACATGTTTCCTAAGTACACAAGAATTACTCAATAAGCTTTGAAAAAATGGGTTTGGGTACTCGTTAATTTCCTTTAATACGTCATTTTTGTCGACTTCACTTTGAACTGTTGTTAATTATGTAAAAAAATGTTTCGTCATTTTGCCCTTTTCGTCGTGTTCCCTAATTTGCCACTTTCTTCAACTGCCCGATACTGATCGTGACAATTTAGGGAAAATGACAACTTGGGAAAATTGATGAGTTTGATAACAATGGCGAATTCCAAAAATTTACCCGTTGACCAAAATGACGTACTTATTAAGAAAAAATACGAAAAAAAATGCCTTTAGTAATATGAAAATCGGTTACATGTGCATGTTGCCTCAGTGGCAGCACTATACTGCTAATGCCAAGTATCGGCCACCTCCGATGTCTTCATGCTGACACGTTTGTGACTTTGAACACATCGTCACTTTGCATTGGATTTATTTGTTGACTTGACAGGAATGATGAGTCAAGGTAAATTACACTGCACAAGCCACGAAATAAAGTTCTCAGCAATAGCCGAAAAGCTTAAGACCGGGCACATTGTAGCAATTGTTACGATTTTTAAATCAACAAAAACTATAAGAAAAGGAAGTTAAGCTGTACTAAGACGTTACGTCACGGTTATACGTATGTCCATACTAGCTGTCGTTATGAAACTTTGTAAAAGGAAATGATAAGACCTTTTGTATGTAAAAAAACATTTCATGTTTTTATTTAATGCTTAATGAGCAAGTTGCATCGAGCATTGTTCAATTCTTTCTGCGCAAAAAGTATTATTCCCTTATTCATAAATCCACAATAGCAAAGTTATTCTTAAAATGTACTTTGACATTGTGTTTCTTTTAGAGATTAAATATAAAATGCCTGAAAAAAAAAATTTACTCAGTACTCAAAGAACACACAAAGAAACGTAAAATATAAACAAAAAAAAGGTGTGGGTCCTCGCAGCAGTGAAACGGACACTGGCTTCAGTATTATACTGAGGTGTCAGATCAGATGACTACAGCGCAGATTTTCACCCAGAACCGTTTCCGAATCACGCATAATTCTAACTATAACAGGTTGATTGTGAGTTTATGAAAAACGGGTAAGCCTTTTATTGATCGCCGAGCAAGCAGATACGTGGAGACCTGCCAATAGTTTCTTAGTTTTTGTCAATAACATTCGAGCTTTCGTGGTCTCTATACTACCTCCTTAGAAGGTGACTTGGTGTTAACAATGCTATTACAATGGTTTGCAAGTATTACAGATAGAAAATATATTAATGTTTGATATATGTTGCTAATGATTAAGATAAAATAACTATTTTCGATTCCATATTTTAAATGAATTAAATGTTTTCCTCAATGTTAGCGAAGCCATTTATTATATCTTATTGTAAAATTATTGGCGTGTATGTTTAAATGCCATCGTAAACTGTATTGTATCTTACTGTGTTCACAATTTCAAGTAAATTGACTGTCCGGCATTGATTTAATATTATACTAGATACACAATCCCGAACAAAAATGTTGATATAAAGTTATAAACTGTCCCACATGACATTGACAGCTGTATTCAGATACATGCTAACATCGCAAATTTTTACCTTAAACATTCATGAATGCAAAAAAGAACTCAATATACTAGCCATCAAGTGTCAAATTTGCAAACTAACGTTTCAAAACATTGAAACGTTTTAGTGAATTTGTCGTTATCATTATATTTTTGAAAAAAGTGAACGTCGGAAGAGTGGAGTCAAAATTAATACAGTTAAGCTATTTACTTTTATAATAATAAATAATAAATATCAGGAAACAATCTCACACAGATTGACCTAGTCCCAAACTAAGCTCTAGGCTTGTACTGTTGTAGGTACTATTTATACAACAATATACATACTTATATAGAGAAATGTACACTTAAATACATAGAAAACACCCATGACTCGGGATCAAATATTCGCGCTCATCACACAAATATCTGCCCTTACCAGCATTTGAATCCAGGATAATAACAAATATAATAATACTCAATTTACAATAATAATAAACAAACCGAGGACTTGTCCTAACTAGCTAAACGTTAAGTAAAACCTAATTTCCTTGAAATAAGTTTAACATAATAGATAATGGTCTTTAAGGCCTACATTTACTTAGGATTCTTTTTTTTTAATGTTATGTAAACGGACTGTTAAATATCGATCGGTAATTGATTTAGCTAACAGAATTCTATGACTATTATTGTGATCTTCTATAGTGGCATTCAAAATATCTACTTGCATAAATGTTTTTAGAACATGATCCTATTTTAGAAGGGTTCTGTAAACATAAGACAAAACAAACCACCTCGATTTATTAAAAAAAAAAAAAAAGTAAAAGCCACTCCATATATTTTTGTCCCGTGATAAGTCATAATTTGTATGTAGAAAATAATTTACTAAAAATCATGAAAGCATTATAAGTTTAACTAGAATCTGTTTATAAATAAATAAGACATTCCATATTTTGGTTTTCTTGTTGTTAATTTTGCAGTTTTTCACTGCACATTTCGTCATGATTGACATCTGCCACTGTCTGTGGTCGGAACAAGACTACATAGCCAAACTACTGCCCAAGTCGCTTAGGCAGTAGTTTTGACTTGCCATTTTTTCCTGCTGATTGTGTATCTATATATACTAAATCAATGCTCCCCGTGTATAATCGTCTATTTAAACTATATCTCCATACTAGTGCAATAAACTTATCCAACCAACGATTTTACAATGTGTACCCCCCCCCTAGTCAAAATGTTTAATGATGCGTAAATTTTTCTGACTACTTTATAAACGTTAACTGTTGTATCCATTACAAAGACCAATTTTTATAACTGTTTATCTTACAATCTCGGACTTTGCTGTATTCCATACCTATAACCATACCTGTAGTAAATAAATAAATCAAATAACCAGTTAGGATTGATATTGTAAAGTGTTCTCAACGTTCCGATTTGTGCTCATTGCAATTACAGTAATGTTTGGAAGTGTAGGTTTTCAATTGCATACAAGTTTAATCAATATTATCATTTTAATAAGTTTGTTTAGTCTTTTTTTGTATTTAAATTTAATATTTACATTCATTTATATGAGAGCTAACTTTTAGTACATTTTTGGGCATATTAATTATCTGCCGTTTATTTTTTAGTTACAATTTGTACTTATGTGAAGCTATAAGCATATCGTGCTTGTAATTATCTTAAGTTTTAATGTTAATAAATTCTAATTGGCGTTATGTTTAAGTGTTGCATTAATTACATGCTACTCAGAATTTAAAGTTGGTTTTGATTAAGTATTTCTGTTAAGCCTGTTTTGAGACATTTATTTTGGAAGATTTTTCGTTCGATCTGAGCTTCCGTTTCGTTCCGCTAGCATTCAGCGTGAGCTATGTTTTCGTGCAAGCAGCTTCGCTCGAAGTCGAACCCCGAGTCGCAAACAAGGGTGCGATTCGGCTAAACCTTTAGTTATATTTAACGGACCGTAGTACAGAAGTGTTGGTTTGGTTAGTCGTCTAGTTTGCAAGCGGCGCCGCAGTCGCCCCTTGCGGCGTTCACGCAACAGAAAGTGAAGTCACCGGTTCCCCCGGCCGGCCCGGGCGACGAGGGCACCGCCGTGGACGCGCCGCCGCCGCCCGCCCCGCCCGCCGCGCTGCAGCGGCCGCGGCACACCCCGCCGCCGCCGCCCGCCAAAACGAAGCCGCAAGTGCCACGCAAACCGCAAACGAAGCGAGTTAGTTTCACAGAACAGCCCTACGATCACTCCGAACGACACGCGACGTATCACGGCGATGCGAAAACTCTAACCCGTCCCATATTGCATGAGCGGGAGCGCGAGACCGGCCCGGCGCCCGGCCCGACCGACACTAACGGTGCATGCGCGGGGACACTTAGACCTTTACTAATTCGAAACGGTCCACCCGACGAGCGAGTCTCGCAAGTCCCGAGAGTGAGTCCCGACCCGCCCGGTGACGTCATCATCCCCCCTCCGCCCTCGTTCGATACGAACGTGAGCGATAGCGTAGTCAGCGACGACGAATACGAGAGCCCGCCACCGATCACCGTCGTGCCGGACCGCGTCCTGCTTCCCGCGACGCACGTGGTTGAAACGACCATGCAGTCCACAGATTCCACCAATTCTCCGGAATCTGAACTCCCCCCTCCCGTCAATTACAACGCCTACCCGACGCTGGCCTCTCTACCGATCACTATCAACCCACCGTCTCGATCAGCCATTATCTCTGACGTGCCTTCACATCAAGTCTTCCGTACACCATTGATTTCATCCGTTAGCAGTGACGAATACTATAACGAATTATCTGTTAGTCCCGGTAAGGAGCCCGAGCCCCCCGAGTTGTTGCACGTGCAATATAAAATACTGCCGACTGTATCGCACGTACCCAATTCACCTTGCAATTTGCACCCCGATGAAACCTACTTAGATGACGTACCCACCTATATTCCTTCGCGGCAATCGCTTAGAGATATTCGCGCCAAAAGTCTATCACCTAAAATGGTACATTCAGTGACCTACCCACCTATCAACCCGTATCCGTCTTTGACGACGGTGGCGGGCACCTACAACCCCTACACTAGCCCTCATCAAATAAGTTATTCCAATCAGAATAGACTGTCGAGTTATGAACCGCAAGTGTCCCCCTCATTTATGAGCCAATCGGAGCCCGACGTAGATATAAACCTTAGTCAACCTGTTCCGTTAGTTTTGAACGAAGTGCCTAAAAGTGTTCAGTCGGAGAGAAGAGTCCGTTTCGGCGAAGTGACGGCTGCTCCGCCGCGTGAACCGAGTCCCCCCTCGGCGGACGACCCACCCGCATGGAGCAGCAAAATCAAAGCCTTCGCCATCGGCGAGGTAATCAGTCTGTACGCCTCTCACCCACACGGCTTCTTTTGATTGTGTTCGTCGACCCGACCCACCCACTCAAATAAACCTCATCTCATCGGCCTCATCCCGTACCCGTTTATGTTACTCATTCGATCTGATACTGTTATTAACTTGCAATTTTACTTATTTGGCATGTTTTTTTATTTATCATCGACTTACAATATTTTTGACGTTTGCGTTTCTAACAACTTACTGACTGCATGGGTGTTGTTGCCTGGAAAGGGGAGTGCAATGGCTTGTATATATCATGAGCTTTTTTACTCACTAATCGCAATCGTTCTCCGTCTTGTGTGTTTGTATTTTAATGTACGTCGTGTTTACAGGCTTCCCCACCTCATTCTGGTAATATTGTGAAAGCTTCTGTCAGTGACAAGAAGAAGTTCTTTGAGAACGCGATGGAAGAAAGTCACAAAGCGTCACCTAAACCAGGTAAATACCGTTTATACAGCTCTGAAAACCACTGTATTTTAAGTACAGTACCATCACAAATATAAAGCAACTATGCAACCCTGTCGTCAAACGACACCGCTAAAATGTAGTGTAAAAAGACATTGGTATTCAATAGAGTAATTCCAGCTTAGTCCTCAGGGTCGGAAATCATTCGCAGTCTTAAGATCATGTCTCTGAATCTCAGAGCCCACTACTTAAATTACCTACGACCAGGCTTGTGTTTTGTCCTCGTTTGCCTACTGCGAGCCACATTCTACGCAATTAAACATGTCCTGTATCTAACAGAAAAAGTATTCACATTCCTATCGGCGGATGAGGTGGAGAAATTGAAGCAAGAAGAGGAAAGGAAGATGTCGTCCCTGTCGCGCGCGGAGCTCCGCTCATGGTCCCCCGGGGAGGACCGGCACAGCGGATACAGCTCGCACTCGGACGATGAACCTTATGAAAATGGCCATAGGTATTATACACTTTGATTTTATTACCTTACCTTACTTTGGATTCTTGGTATTCCTGAACTGTCAAGTGGTCATATCGCCGTTACTTTTCACAGCCAACTAACGTGCCCTAACGTCTAATTGACTAAAATTAATTTATAGTATATTGATTTTGTTCTTAAAAATAGTTTATCGGTTTCGCGCTTAAAATTTAGATGTCTATAAATAACAAGAAAATAATTAATTACGATGACATTAGATTCGAGAATTCCATTCGTGCTAACCAGACAAGGTATGAAATATTACATGTTAATTAATTTACATATTTTGGGTACAAATTGTATGTCAAGTCTCTATCGTTTTAATGTTTCTTTTACAAACTTTCCAGAAAAAAAATAAGGATCCCACGTCCTAATAGCATTTTGCCGCGTCATCGGTGAGTTACAGAACCCCGAAACCTTTATGTGATGCATCACCATGAAGTATAAGTACTTGTATTCCCTGTGTTTCATTGTCATTTTGAATTAGTGGCTCATCAAACCTGTTGATGTGACAACTACTTGTTATTAAAATTTAAATCGATATATTTATAAACAGAAAAGTGGCACAAGTTTTTTATTACTTGTCGTTCATTGCATTTTTTTTGTAGCTTTGTTGAGAATGATATATGACCAACAAGTGGCGGGCACATTATGCTAGCAATCTCCTAGAACATTCATAATACCTGCCTTAACAATGCTAACCTACAAAACCATGAAACATCATGAATCATGTTAAATTACCATGAATTGGCGAAAGAGGTTTATGTTATTAATTAATACCGCTTCATTACTAACATGGCGGACTTTGCAACAGACAGATAACTATTACCCCCCACACTACATTATTAAACTCCTGCTGATCATTGTTTCGTGATGTCTTCTTGTGTGATCAGTTTCAGGTTTTTTTTATGTAAACACCCAACCTATAGTAGAGTAGGCGTAACATAGTGAGCATGTTAGAACCTTGTCATTGAGCAAATCGTACTTGCCATCCTATGTTTAGTTTGAAGTTGAACACAAGGCACAAATAGCTCAACATTTTCTTTGGGGCACTGTAAACACGTCATGTATCTGCCTTTTATTGCTCATTCCAAGTTCTTATTAGCATGTAACCAGTAATGGCATTGCAAGTCGTATGAAGCATAGACCCACTCCTTGACAGCGAGGCGCCTGCGACATTGAAGAACAGAGCATTTAAATGTAATAATTTTGATTCGCAGTGTGTCGACGGGTGGTGTTAGTCCATCGGCGAAGTCTCGGCGGCGCGGCGGGGGCGACTCCGACGACCCCGAGACTCGCGCTGCGAAGCGCGCCGCATGGCGGGCCGCAAGGCTGCGCTCGCTCGAACAGGTAATAAATATCACAATAGGCTATTTGACAAGGTGAAAAAAAACGTAATAATTATGTATATTCATATAAATTATGAGTTTTAAAATCGATTTAAGGTATTCTTACTTAAAAAAAATGGAACCACGATATAACTTGATAATTTTTTATCTGTAGCCATTTTATCGAAAACGGCGCCGAATCCATGATGACGTCAAGGGTCGGTAAATATCACAGATTATAGGATGTCTGTATATCCTGTAATCTGTGATGTCTGTAAATATTGCATCTGTCGTTCATGTCGTTGTCGTTCTGTTCTTACGTTCATTGGTTCTTGCGGTTACCACAGACAGTTGACGTTTGTTTGTTTTTCTGGCTTTGCTATGATTAGCCAATGTCAGTTTGTTTATGTATTGACCACTGACGTCACTGATTCCTGTGCGACGCCATCTTGCCCAAGAAAGCGTTTTGGCGGCATATTTTAAAAGTGAATTTTTATTTCCTTTTTTTAGACGAAATACATAAAAGAATTTAAAATTACCACTTTTGGAGTACTCAATAAACACCAACAAATAATCTGAAATGGTTTTCAAAAACCTGTCAAATAGCCTATTATCGGATGATAGGTATAGGTTGTGGTTAGGAATTTTTGCAGCGTCCTTCAACTTCGTAAATCCCAGTGTAAAATGAAGGTGTACGTACACAAGGCAATTTAATTTGAACTGTGTTGCTGTAGGTAGAGCCCCCTTACCTTGGCAAATGATACTCCAGACGAATTACAACGCTGAATTTATTTCCGTCGGCTGATTAACGCCTCGATCTCCTTAGTTGGCTTCAGTATCATGTACAAATACACTATAGTACATACATTTATATAGAAATAATCCTGACGGTTCGGGCGGCGTAATGCTGTGATACTGCAGGCGGCCGGCGATGGAGACCTAACTGTTGGTTTTGAGTTGGCACTTATGATTATATTGGCATTTTGAATGTTTTAGAAAAATCACTGTCTCTTTACCCTGATTACAAAGCAATACGCGTAAAAACTGCGCTAATAAGAGTGTTCTATTTTTCAGGAAGCGTTAGAATCGCAAAAAGTAATTAAAAGCATGGTGGGACCCGCAACCGAGATAATAGGCGAGGTCCCTTCCAGAGATAAGTCTCCGTCTGAGGTAAATATCGAAAAGATAATAATTATTCTTGAACGTAACTGTTGTTGAATTAAACCTACTAAGTGATGAGAATCCGGTTGGAAGAAACAAGTTCATGGAGAATGTAGTGTAAAATTATCCAACGAGACATGTGCACCGCGCCGGTTTCACGCCGACAAGGCATAGACAGTGGCGGGCTGGCGGGCGACCTAAAATCGGCGTGAAACCGACGCGCCGCACATGGCTAATCCAACTTTCGTTTCTGATGAGTCTGATGAGTGATGACCTTTCAGAACTTGTTTTTTCCAACTTTATTTAGAATGTTGTCTGTAATCCAAATAATTATTTGTTTGTCTGTAACCTTTAACATCAAATGGTCATTAACACTAATGATTTAGTTGGTGTCTCATAGAGAAATGCATCATGTTTGTATATGAAATTGAATACTCCCAGACACTAGCCATTAATGCCCTTCAATCATGAGCACAATACGAATTAAAATAAATCCGCACAAAATGATTCCATACATGGAGTTCAACGCATACCATAGCTATGCCCGATGGTAATACAATTGATTTGACCTAAACTAACATTCTGTGATCGTCTATGTTTTATGTGGGTGGGTATGTCGCTTCGCTGGCATTGTTGTCCGTCCTTTTCGGTGTGAGTGTCACAATTGGCTTTACAAATTATAGAAATGGCCCCTGCCACGTATTGCGTTACGTACAAAACCCGGGCAGATACTGGCCGTGAAGGAGAAGGAAAAACTGTTAGACGAGCGGATTACCTTCCGCTCGGAGGAATTCGTGTGTCCGGCGACCGGCGAGACTAAAGTGCGAACCATCGAGTACATTGAGAAAGTGATTGAGAAAGAGGTACGGCGAGCCGCGAACTGTACATTACGCTATATACCTGCCACTAAGTATTTAAAGACGCTGTACACAAGCATCGCCGTATTTTGCGTGTATTTGGTTTTGTTTATTATTACTTATCTGTTTTGTATATCTTAAAACAAACGCTTAGCTTTCTACGTGCAATTATTACGGACGACATTAGACGAGACTAGACAGATTTATCTACAAACATTAAGACGTTACGGATAAAACGACTGTAATAACATTGACTGACGGTTATAAATTCCGTGTAAAAACACCATATTAAAGTAATCTAGTGGGGCGGTCTATGTAAGCACACCTTGGCACATCCGTGATACACCATAATTTGAGACTAGAAACTTGTAGATAGAATACGTTTACTCACAATAGAAATATATTATGTGGTATTAACAAGCTTTGGTCATAACACTCACTTCTTCAGTATTCATGTAATAAATGTTTATTTGTGTCTGTTTCGGAGCATAATTTATGATGTGTATGTCGAAGTTTATATTTGTTTATTGTTGTATTGTATTTTTATCACTTAGCATGAATCTTAGCAAGCACATTGTACGATTTCTTACTTATTCTCGAGTATTATATTAAATATACAAAAATGTGAATAGATTCGTACTAAGTGGTGTATTATAAATGTTCTCCACGCATATTGCATGTTATTTTAGCATGGCATGATAACATATTGATGATGTGTGTTTTACCAGACGATACCTGGATTCTAGTCACGGAAAATCATCGCCCCGATCTACGGTTTGTTGTGTTCCATATGATTTTAGTTATAGTTTAGCTGCTTAGAGGTTGCTGAGTTAATTTCGTTTCAACTTTTGTTTCTGATGTAAGCATTTTTAAATTTCAAATGTTAAAAATAACAATTGTGGATAATTTAAAGTAGTATTTCTACGCATTAGAAGCAAAGTTGCTACGTTGGGGGCGGATATGGTTAGTTGTGAAATAAGTATTTTGTGCATGTTGTTTTGTGTTGTTTAAACTTTTCAATCCAATATGAAGATATAGATTTGTTTCATATAAACATCAAAAATACCTTAGGTGATCATTTCGTTCATAACCATTATAATTTACATTTGTTTTAACTATAGTCATGTTTGTTACTTTTCTGCGTTTATAAATACGCAAGTTTGTAGCCAAAAGACTTATAAAAGAACTAAGTAATATGGTGAAAATAACAATCTAATCAATCAATCTGATACAGTAGTTAGCGAACAAATTATATTGTAAACGCACCGATTGACTGAAAACGATAATTCACAGGTGGAAACTACCCAGGAGAAGATAATATCCCTGGAACTGACGACCAGTCCGAGCAGCGAGGCGGCGCCCACCCCGGTGGGGGAGATGAACCTGGGCGAGGGCGAGGAGCCCTCGGGCGCCGGGTCGCTGCAGCCCGACATCGTGCAGGTCGTCAACCCGCTGCTGGACGGCGGCGCCGGGCGCGTCACGGCCATCCCCGTGGGCCCGGCGCAGCGCCTCACGGCCTACAGCGGGGCCGCGCCCTGAAGCCCCGCCGCGGCGACCACCCGCAGGCCTCCAACGACTCGATTGTAGATTTCTTCAAACGAACGAACGGATGTTATCTATATATCTATGATGCACGAGTTTCCATCCTAGCTTCGTATTGTAACTGTGATAATAAGTTAGATATTCCACCGACTACATAGAGGGGCAATTTGAAGAAATCGACCAGCGAGACCGACCGGATCACAATTTTTATTTTTTTATTTTATTTTTGCGACGGAGATTGCTAGACGTATAATTATGGTAGGTATTATCTATTTTGATATAGTATATTTGAATACTTTATGTATTAATTTAATATTAATGATTTTCATTCCGGGCGAGTTTTTAATGTTTTGACTTCTTCTTGGATACGCTATTAAGTATTTATTTCATGTTGATGCTGTACCTTTCAAATGGTATTGTTAGGTTATAGCTGGATGGTTTAATGTACCCAGATGCTAAATACTTCCTGAGTACGTAGATAACATTTACTCCTGCCCTTCTAAACCAAAAGGGCGCATGTGCTATTAGTACACGTATAGTGTTTACGACCTTTTAACTAACGTTGAGTCGAATGGCGCTAGACTATTAAGTTGCAGGTGCGTCTTTTTTGCATGGAATGACAGAATAGTGTACTAGGTTATAATACCGCAAAGAGAGAAAGCAAGTGTACAAACAGTTCCCATCGCATCAGCAAGCTCCTGCAAATCCATCCAGCTATTCTCCGTACAGTCGACCACAGAGAGATCACTTTTTCACCCTATTACATTGTCCAAAAGTGGATACATCTCTTCGTAGTCGACTGTTCATTCACTCAACATTTAAAATTTTATTTGTGCAGTGTAATTAATTCAGTATTTGTGTTTAGCGTTGTCTTAGTATTTTTATTACGTAAGGATTTTAGTTTTATATCTATGTGGTGCCGTTATTTCTCAAAAGGTATTAATGTTGTATGTAATGTTACAATGGATTTGTGATTTAATTCGATTGCATTTTGGTCTCTGTCAATGACCTCTGCCAATGTATTTACATTATGATTTTTATTGTCGATTTGTTTATTCGATAAATGGTACGTTTTATCTAAATAATTCTATTGTCGTTTACAGACAAATATTTGATATTGTCACCCGGATCGTTAGACCGTTGTATGTACCTTTTTGTAATAAAATTTGTCTGTCTATCTAACATCATTAATCTCAAATTGTATATTCCGGGGATGTCTGTATGAAATTGTAATGTTGATGAATATTTAATGGGAAAAGTATTGTAATGGATAGACTTAATGTTTTGAATGAGATGTTTTTATGTGTGCCCTTTATACCTTTCTAAGGCTCTTTAGCGGTATATGAATTGTAAACTAATGAAAATATTGTATGTTTGTCCCAATTAAATGGTTTAATATATATTTTAATAAAAACATGTATTCGTTTTTTTCTGCACTACCATTTGCCCGTGACTATATTCACGCCGAAGATTTTTGATCGCTCTTCCATCCAAGACCAGTATCCATCTGTCTGTCTATCTGTATATCCGTTACATTTTTCAGAATCAATTGGATATAGTAATACATATATTCAGGATGTTCCAGAACTTAAACTTGAACATTGAGGGGTAAGAAAGACAATGATCTGATCAGAACTGTGTTATTAAAACTGAGCGACTTGGGATAAGTGCGGAATTTAACCCAAGTTAGGTCACATTTGCATAGCTGTTTTTTTGCCCTTGTTAAGAAGTATTGCATGATTTCGAAATGCGAAGCCGGGCCGGTCTATTCCGACTAGTTACATTGTTAGTTCCATTGATGTAACTAGATGGACTTTTTTTTCCTAGTAGTTACATTCAACGAAGATGGATTCCGTAATGGAACTACATGGACTTTTTTTTTCGAGTAGTTACATTATTAATACTTATATTTGTATATTATAACGAATGCAATCTTATAGAAGGTACTTATTTTCAATATCTTTGCCTATATTAAAAAAATATAATAATTTGATCTAATAATATTTATTATAGTTAAGTATTATTAATGTAACTACTCGGAAAAAAGTCCATGTAGTTCCATTACGGAATCCATCTTCGTTGAATGTAACTACTAGGAAAAAAAAGTCCATCTAGTTGCATCAATGGAACTAACAATGTAACTAGTCGGAATAGACCGCCGGGCCGGTCGCTAGTAAACTATACTCGAGAGTTTAAGGCGTTTAACCGTGAAGACGGAACGAACAAACGCTCGTATTAATAATATTAAGACTGCGCCCAGCGTACGCTGGATGTACAGTGGCGCCCTCTTTACTCTTATTACGTTTTCTAATAAACTTATGTTTTTTCTTGGTATCGTACGGTGCGTTTTTGTACTACAAATGAAATCACAACTTATAGGATATATCACATAGTTTAATAACAATTGACTTTGAATTTATCAACTTAACGGAAAAAAGTGGCCACCTTTTCTTGTTAAGCTGACTACTCAAAGGGTAAGTGTTATCAAAGTTTGTTACGTATCCCATGAATTGTGTTTTTACTTGCGCTACAAAAAAGCATCGTCCAATTCCATGGAAATTCTTTAGTTTATCAGAAAACACAATAATAGTATTGAGGGCGCCACTGGACGCTCGACGTTTGCTCGGTGCAGTCTTAACAGTTAAAGAAAACTTTATAGGTAGTGTAAATGTTTTATTTTAGGTTTAATGAGATCATAATTTATATTAGCAAGAGCAACAAAAAAAAACTTAAAAACATAATGACGTAGATGCCTACTTTTTATATTGATTACTTCTTCGGAGCGATGATGCCCTCGAGTTGCGCCTGAAAAAAACATGATTGTTAAATAAGGGTTTCATATTCTTTTAAGCTGTTTGAGCAGGGTCTATTCCGACTAGTTACATTGTTAGTTCCATTGATGGGACTAGATGGACTTTTTTTTCCTAGTAGTTACATTCAACGAAGATGTATTCCGTAATGGAACTAGATGGACTTTTTTTTCCTAGTAGTTACATTCAACGAAGATGGATTCCGTATTGGAACTACATGGACTTTTTTTCCCTGTAGTTACATTAATAATACTTTTAATAAATATTATTAGATCAAATGATCATTATTTACCTGCGTTTTTTTTAATTTCCCGCCATAAGGGACTCGACTCGCTTTAAAAAAGCATTTTTTTAATATAGGCAAAGAAATTGAAAATAAGTACCTTCTATTAGATTGCATTCGTTTTATATAAATTTTATATAAGTATTATTAATGTAACTACTTGGAAAAAAAAGTCCATGTAGTTCCATTACGGAATCCATCTTCGTTGAATGTAACTACTAGGAAAAAAAAGTCCATCTAGTTACATCAATGGAACTAACAATGTAACTAGTCGGAATAGACCTTGAGCAGGTTCACATGACAAGCGTGTACAGCTACGCAAATATTTTTCAAAGCAATACACATGCTAACACGCGTTCAACGCTGCGCTAGCGACTGTTGTAAGGCGCTTTGAGATCATTGGTTTACCGTGCTACCGTTCAGTTAAACGCGCGCTTTTGACGAAGGTGGACGTATGTATGTACGTATGGACGTAACGCTTGAAAAGCGCGCAACATGTGAACACTACAAAAAAAATATTACGCATTCGTCGCGCGTTAGGCGCTTGTCATCTGAACGTACCCTTATCCTTCAAGTACGGTTAACCATTGCATAGAGAGTTTGAATTAATTTATTCTGCCCTCATGAGACGATAGGTGCTATCTCAAATTCATGAGTAAAAGCGGATTTAGTTCTCTCCCGTTAATAATAAGGTTGCACTTGCTGCAGAAGTTTTGCCTGAGATACCGCCTTAGCAGATTGGTCTTAGCCGGACAGTATTGCCTATAACCATGCTTTGTGTTCACATTCTGCAGAAGGCCTAGGGTTTGTTCTGGTCTACTGGCTGGTTGCTCTCTTGGTGTCGCTCGGCGTGTGTGCCTGCTATGTTTAAATATTTTAACTCTATCAATGAGATCATTTAACTGACTTTTTGTTCACTGCTTTAGTTTACTAAAGCAGTGAACCTGATTATAATAATATAGATGTTGTTGTTCGGCCCCTGGTGCTTAAAAGGTCTGACCTTCAGTTGAGCGTTGGTCTTCTTCAACGCTAGCAGTTCCTCCTGGTGGCGCTTCTCCTCGGCCGCTCGTAGTTCGGCGGCGCGTCGCTCCAGCTGCTCCGTCTTCTGCTTCAGCTCAGCACACGTCTTCTCGAGGGCAGACCGCTCCGTTTCTAGCTTGGCCACTTGTTCTAGCAGGTCTGATTTACCTTGCTCCGACTGTTAGGTAGAAGTAGTGTTAACGTGGAGGGAGGAGCAGAAAGCTGTATGAAGCTCAGCCGGGCTCCACAAGATCATGTATCTGTACGATTGTATAAATCAAAAATTCACAAGTTTTGTTTATTTATGTTTACAATTGCCTAGCCCTACCAACTACTGTTGTTAATTAGAATAGTATATTACACGGGTTTGGACGAACGCCTTTTTTTAATTAGGTCCATATAATGATGTGCTAAGAAGGATAAGCATCTTCACGAAAAAGTGATAGGTACCTGTAAAGCTTTCCTCATACCAAAAGCAATAGAGCTGCAATACAAAGTCTGATAGGCTTCCATAGTGATCCTCGCTTCATCCCGCACCCTTAAGAGTAGCAGCCCTCTTTCGCCGCAATTTATCGTTACCTGTTGACAAGGTTCTTTAAATAAACCTTTGTATGGCTTTGGTATAGCTAGAATATTGTTGCGTCATATTGGAAAAGGTCTCTACTCCGACTATTTTTGGAAATCCAGATGATGTCCAGCGGGGGAGAGTAAGTTTCAGTTTTATGAAAGTAGTTTCAACTGAATTAAAGTTAGATAAATGTTTACACAGTGACTGTAGTGAAAGCTTTTATGAAACCCAAAGATAGCATTCGGATGTCGAAAGAAAATCTTTTATTCGTGACAGCAACAAAGGACAGGTTAAAACGCACAAGAAGAATGTAGCCACGAAATGGTCACAACTCAGCGTAATGACGGGGTTAATGACGGCGACAGGCTCTAGAGCGTGCCAACTATGTGGTATTTGTGCTACTGTAAGTTCAGGAGTCCTACCTGCCGGATGAGCTCGTCGAAGCACTGCGTATACAGCTGCCTGCGCACCGGACAGATGCCGGTCTCTCGTGCCTGCCGTTGCTGCAGGCGCGTGTCCAGCATCTCCTGTAGGTTGATCACGTCCAACCGGGTGGCCGGCGTCGATGATATCTAGAAGTCAATGTTGCTTTTCGTTTCAAAGTCTTCTGTTTCGTCTGAGAGATCCGACAGCTTTTTCACTGGCGCAAAGTTGTCCAGCCTCTAGGCTACGTAAAGCTTTCAAGTTGATAGAGCAAGGCCTTTACACCTACATTTACTCAATCAAATTTAAATCTAAATCTGCCGTGTCGTCATGACGACCTCGATATGACACCTTACAAAATTACTTACCACACTTAACGAACCTATTGTCAACCTCCTGAATCCGCAGATTTGAGGACACCCTATACTTAATTCTACGACTGGTGCAACTTCAATGTTAAGTACTTAAATTGGTATTGGGTCTTACGTGAGTATGAACTTAAAATAAATAAAGTAGAGAATCAATTCACAAGCTCGAACCTTTTGAGTCCATATCTGGCCGTCTTCTTCCCACTCCTTGGGAGGTAGAATAGCATTCAGGATCTCTTCAGTTTCCCGTTTGGCTTCAGTCGGTATGCAGGGTTGCGCTGCTGCGGTGGACACCCCTTCTGGCTATTGTAAAATGATTTTAATATAATTTAATTAACAACAACAACACTCCACAACAATCTAAGTCAGTCTGAAAAAAGCTCAGTAAGGTAGGTACGACTTCATTTTCTGTCTTGCCGCAGTGCGTCGCATGGTCTCTCAACCCCGAAGGCAAGTGCTGGTGCATCCAATACACCCATTTATACTTATACGATTTGATTGGCAAACATAAATATCACTTACTAGTATGCTATTGCGACATCGTCAAAAGCGACTGTCACGCGGTTGAAGTATCGAGCAAAATCTAATCAACAAGAATCTAATAATAGGTACGCTAGCTAGACGCTTCAATTTCCTTAAGCACAATATAAGTGCACTGCGTCGCGACGCGGTCGCTGGAAATAGTGCATTACTGCAACATGAGTCTGTGGCTGTTTTGCTTGCGTCAATAGACTTATTTTCTCAGAACAATGAACGTTACTTCATCACGAGAAAAATCATCGGTAAGTTATGAAGACAGGTAAGTAGGTTAAATTCGTAATAGTGCTTGCAGCTATCCTTATATACACTATAACTATTATTAATGCGAAAGTGTATGTTTGTTTCGTTAAGTTTCACATCCAACCATGTGAAATTTTGCTAACTGCAGGACATTGCCTTACTGGACACAGGCCTTTTCACGGGAAGGACGGTTTTGTGCCACTCGCAGCTATCGACTTCCCGCAACCGATGCCCATTAGGTGGGAAAGGCGGCGACCGCGAAGCGGACACCCAGTATCGGAAGGCTTCTCACAAGGTAAAAGTTATCATTCCAACCGAAGGACGTCCACTGCTGGACATACGAGTAGGTCTTCCCCGAGGATTCACATAGATGATACTCCAGCAGTAAGACAGCCGGTGAAATGAATAGCATCGAGACATTCTATCAGTCTCTGTGCTAGCAACGCACTTGTGGCCTCGAGATTGTAATCGTAAGATTGCAGTCTCGAGATTGCAAATATATATAAGGTTCTGAGGCCACTTGTGTGCTCGTTTGTACTGTCGGTGCCATAAAAAACCACTTAGTCTATAAGCCGGAGACGGACATAGATAGATACCTACTATTCAGGAAATCGAATAGTTAACAAAACTAACGAAACGAAAATAATTAACGATAAACCATTGCGCTGACAAAGACGAGGGAAAAGCTACGTAAGTATAGAAGTGCTATTTATATATTTCTTAGTTCCACATACCACCGGCTCCTTCCTTTTGGTAACCAACACCGGGTTGTCATACCGGACCAGCGTCTCCTCGGCCGAAACGGCAGATTTCTCAGCCATCTTTGATTGTTATTTTCTGATATAACGTGAAATATGTTTCGCTGTAAGCGTTTTGACAAATAATATTGACGCCAAACACATTTGCAACTATGGCAACGTCGTTGTTGCCTAGCAACAGCCAAATTTATTTTCTTGAGGGCACTGTCCATGTCCACGGAGATTTAGCATGTCGTATCCCGTTGTTGTCTGTGAGCGTGTTACCTATAGTTTGGTACAAACGAACGAGGGCTCCGATCGGAGCGAAATTGGGAACATGACCCATTTTTACCTAAAATATGCAGTTTATTGTAATGGTAACCAAACAACCCTTTGCTTTAGTATAAAATTGCATCACATTATTTTTTGCCGTTGTAACAATCTATTTAGTTCTTCAATTGCCACATCATTCTTATACTGGCGCTATAGGAACTATCGTCCAACAGCCGAACGTACAAGCGCAAGCGTCGATGTTAAATATGATGTTATGTTTTAGAGGTTCAGACGCGTTGGCTCGAGTTATTGCTATAGATCGCTAAAGTTAGCTCTTCTGGTTTGGCCGAAAGTTCGGAGTTCAGGTGTTGGACGATATGTAGTTCTAGCATTAAATGCCTCCGGCAAAGTTGTACAGTTGGCCTTATAAGTAGCTGCAAACTTGGATACAATCGCCCACACAGCTGAGTGACCAATGAAGATAAACAGAGAGAAACTGTCTCTGTCGTGCAAATGAGATTCTTATGTAAAATCTATATTTATCTCTTTCTACATTTTCTCACTTCTGTCTGTAATGGGCAGTTAAGTGTGTGGCTGTTTGTACCTTGTCGCTTTATAGCCTTTGACAGATTATTGCAGCAGTTAAAATATAACGTTGAAGTGGAGGGCCATTTGCAACGTTAAAAGATGGCGGACGTGTAATTTGTTTTAGACTTTAATTTTTGGGTAATTAGGTGTTCAAAGTTCTTTTCTGATAGTGATTTGTACTTTTTATGCCTTTGTGTCGCACAGTGATTGAAGACTTGGACTTATTTCTTGTATCTGGCATCTTTCTTCTCGTTTCAAGTGGACTCGCAGTGGTGCAGAGGTTAAAACTATCTTGACCTCTGACCTACAAATCACCGTACAACGTTGCCCCCAATCTTCCTAGAGAAGATTGGATTGTGTTTTATTGCTATATTGATTTATACTTATATATACTTGACACTGGCGAAATCACTTCACGTGGAAACGCCATATCCCCGCGGTAGTAGCTGTTCAAGTCGCCGCGGGGGCAAAGAAAGAAGAACGTTGAAGTGACATAGCACTGAAGTAGGCCGACCTTACCACCCTCGACCTCGTCGTTACTTAACATCAGATGAGACTGAGGTCAAAGGCAAGGACATATTGGATTTAAAAAAAACATGGGCAGCGATCTTATTACGTAAACTCTCCAAAAGGGGGGGGCAAACGGCCTCTATTCTACTGGGTACCCAGTAAAAACCATATCGTTTTTCACCGGTTATCGTATTGCCAACGTTTTGATAGCTATTATTTACTTGAAAACAATACCATAGGTCAAAAACGACTTGGATTTTAAGGCCTAGAAAAGAGGCGCCTACCGTCACAAAATGTTTGCCTTATGGGACCGCAGACTGCAGACTTGAAGCTAGCTGGACCTCTATTCTAGGCGGTAAAAACGATATAGTATTTGACCTGTTATGGAATTAATTAATTGTTTAATAATTGGAAATAGCCCGAAGAATAGCTAAACTTAAGTGGCAGTGGGCGGGGCACATCGCTCGCAGGACTGATGGCCGATGGGGTCAGACGGTTCTTGAGAGGCGTCCGCGGACCGGGAAACGAGCTGTAGGTAGGCCTCCAACAAGATGGAGTGACGACCTTGTAAGGATCGCGGGAACGCGGTGGATGCGAAAAGCACAAGACCGGTCTGAGTGGAGAGCCTTGGGGGAGGCCTATGTCCAGCAGTGGACGTCTTTCGGCTGACATGATGATGATGATGATGAAATTGTTTCTTACTCGGCCACTATTGCTGTGAAATAAATAGGAGCTAGAACGTTGACAATACGATAACGGGTCAAAGACGATATGGTTTACGATACAGGCCCTGAACAACAATTATTTTAAACTGTAATAATAAAACTTATTTTTTTTTATAAAAGTATATTTACTTAATAACCAGAGATCGAATATAAGGGACCTAATTCACCTAAAATTCACCTAAATCTCGAGAAAAATAAGTAAACGTGGACGCGGCTTCTTAATTAATTTACCTACTATTTTATCACACCAGGGCCCTATTTCACAAAAGGACTATCTAGTAATACCCGTCCATGGACTAATATTTTGTACAAGTTTACAATTGTGGGTTTCAACAAGCTACAATTGTAAGTTACTAGTTACTTCTTTGTAAATACTAGGATTACTAGTGTACGTTTCTCGAATCTACAAATATACGGCTTTACTAGTTAGTAGTAACTAGTTAATATGTACTGTTAATAAGTCTTGGTAAATCACGTTTCATTACTTTTTTTACAAGACTTGTAGCTAGTAGCGGTGCACAGACTAAAAATACTAGTTACCGAATGGCTGTTTACGCTATTATCAAGGCTGAATTAGGTACCTAATTTTTTTATTCAAAGAATCAGTCAAGTGAGAGTCGAGCACCCATTATTTTGAGGTGCCGGATCTAATTAGGTTAATTAATTATTGTTTAGTATCGTATTAATTATTAAGCGTGTAAAAACTTGTTGCGATTTTAATGGTAAACTAAACTGATTTCTTGGAAGAAATACTCGACGCCGACGATAACGATTTCTTCATCGCTGCAGTCGGAATCAGTCCACATTGCTTTAAAAACTTCACAATACACTTAAAATCGACAAGACACATCAATTTTCACAATAAAATCGATATTTTTGACAAGAGTAAATTCAACTTGTAATTTTTACAAAGCTTCCGACCTTGGTAGGTTTAGGCTTGTAATTAACAAGTGTATTTATTATTTTTAACTTTCGTGAAACAAAAAGCAGTTTACCATGGTGAAATTAGCCAGTATTTACTAGTTGGCGACTAGTAACTGGTAGATTAATATTGTAATTTGTGAAACGTAATCTTACAAGCTAGTGAAAAATAATAGTCCATAGAATAGTAATACTAGTCTGATAGCTTTTGAGAAACAGGATTCCATAAGTCTAATAAGAGGTAATAGTGAAACAGGATTTACTAGAACTTGTAATTGTAACACTGGTGACTGGTAACAAGTAAATCCGTAGACTTGTAGATTCGTGAAATAGGGCCCAGAACGGCCCAAATTAAGATATTATACATTGTTTTTATGTGGTTCACATTAATATGCATCTGATCCTAATTTTAGGAGGTAAATATACATTGCGTAAACGAAGCATGTATGTATACAAAACAATACAAAAACTTTCTATTGAACACCACATACAGCAAGGAGAAGATAAACATAAACAAAAAACTGAGTCATCAGGCGGTCTTATCACTAAGTAGCGACCTAGAGTAAGGCCGGCCTTACACTCGTAAGTTTTACTTACGTAAGTAAGTAGGGATGCAGCTATTTGTTAGAATTAGATAGAAACAAATTTTCTCATTCTAACAGATAACCGTGTCCCTACTTACGTAAGTAAAAATTACAAGTGTAAGGCCGGCCTAAGTTTATTAAGCTTAAAGTTCCTTTATTCCCAGTAGTTCCGTGGAAGAAGTTCCGCGGCGGAACTAGTGAGACTTTTTTTCCCAATAGTTCCGTGGCGGAACTAGTGACACTTTTTCTTCCCAATAGTTCCGTGTTGGAATTAGTGACACTTTTTCGAACGCTTACCCGTGGTCCCACTACTTCGTCCCACTGCTCTTTTCGACGGAGACCTACCTCGCGGCAGGGCTCCTATTTCAGGGCGGTTTCCCCTTCGGGCATTTACAGATACCTAACGAACCTAACCTACCTACTTTTGCGGAATATAAATGATTTCTGACGAAAGCGGAAATGCACGGAACTAATGAGATTATAAAATATTAGTTTTCAATTGATGCTTAGTTCCGCGGAACTATTGGGAAAAAAAGTCTCACTAGTTCCGCCACGGAACTTCTTCCACGGAACTACTGGGAATGAACTTTAAAGTTGCTCTTAGACGGACTTTTTCAAATAATAAGGACCCGCCATTATTGTAAAGCTGTCTTACTCTAATTTGGTATAACAGAATAATATATCCGTACTTTTGACGGGCAATAGCCTAATAAGTTAATAGCCCATGTAAGTAAATATTTATTACCTACAGCTAAATCAATCATCCATTGATTTAATAAATCAAATACAAAGTCCGCTTCCTTAACACTAAACTCGATATTCTCGATAATCCAATCTCTATAATAACTCTTAACATTAGACACTGCGCTTGATATCTTACACGACATGTATACAACCATTAACGTAACACTATAAGTTCACTATTGCTAATAATCACTATAAATCACTATTTAATTAGCGACTGTCTTGCGAACACTTCTTTCCGTAAAACTCAGACCATAATTAAATCCCAGCTAGCGTAACACCTCGTGTGCGGTGCGTGTTCGCAATTACTTAATCCGTTTTCATTGTGAGTCACTACTCGAGCTCGAGCTTGAGTCGGTGGACATGACCTCGACGTCCTCCTGCGCGGGCGCCTCCTTGCCGCGCGCGTCGATGGCCACGGAGTTGCCGCCGCCCACGGACATGTGCAGCTCGCCCGTCGGGTGCCACGTGAACTGGTTGCTCGCAGTCGCTGGAACTATAATAATAACGATTAGTTCAACACCCTATATTGAAGGGATTCTTAACCTTTTTGCAGTCGGCCATTTTGAATATTTCAAAATAGTCACGGAACCCTTTTGAATAGAAATAGCAAACATTACTTATACATATAAAGGTAAAGGTTTTATAAAGCGGCATCAAAAATATCTGACGCTAGCCACTTGTAGGAGACGTGCCAGATATTTTTAAATGCGAAGGCTAAGATATTTTTGCTGGTGACTACGTTAAATTGAGGAGTTGTAACACTCATGACATGGACACCAGGTTAAGAAACCCTGCTTTGATGGCACAGCCGATGGTATTTTTACATGCCTCGGACGTCAATTGTGGCCTCGGCTTCACGTAGAGAAGGTTTTGAAAGTTGGGCGTCCGTGGCACGAGTATCTGCCGACGTCGTACCGACTGCGACGTTCAATAGATAAATTAGGTATTATATATGATAAACACGTTTGTCTCGAGTCGCCAATGCAAAATCTGGGCAGAATTTTTATTTATATGTAAATGAAGGTATTCAACTCAACATTGTGATTCCGATTTTTTTATGATAAACAAATCTACCATAGGTACATTATTGTCACTTGATGTAGATTTATGCTAATGTTAACAAGCATAAACAGATGTTTCTACGCAGTGTAACGACGCTTCCCTCTAAACAAATGCTTTATGAGGTATCCCCAAGTAATTAAAAATTGCGAGGAAAATCAAGTGACTAAGTTCTTGGAATAAATAAATTTTGTTAGTCATTGTCGTACCTCCTCCAGTAGTTATTCGGTGTAGATCGTTGAGAGTGGATGGTGTGTGCCCGTTCAGCGGCAGGTCACAGAGGCGTCCGAGCATTCCCAGTCTCATCTCCAGATCCGTGGGGTAGGGCCGGCGAGGGTCACCTGGCTGCCAAGACAGAGGAGCGCTAACCGCATTCGACGCACTTATCCTGGAAACGATAAAAGTTTTAAAAATAAATAAAGGTGAGTTGTGTAATTTATACTTAAAAGCATTTTTGAAAAACTTAGTTAATAGTTACTGCCAAACCAGCAAGCAAAAACGAATATTTTATAACAAACTTCTTAAACAACAAAATCTTTTTTGAAAGTAAAACTAATTATGAATTCCAAAGGATCCAAAACTGGTCCAGCATATCACACACGGCACGGCAGTGTGTCCCGACAGGTTCGAAGTAAAAGCCGAGTGACACTGCAGTGTGTATATTAAATTTACCAAGAAATATTGTAAATAAATGCACAAATTATTCATAAATTTTAAGAGCTTTAATAAAATAGGTTTTTTACCTGTGAGCAAATTTGATGAGCTCTTCCGAAGGCACGGGTCGTTTTCTAGACTTTACAATTGAAGCAAGCTTCTGCCGCGCCTGATACAGCGAAGTGGCTAGAATTTGCTCAGCATCTTTTAGTTGCCTTTGCAGATGGTATATGTCTTGATCCTAGAAATAAAAAAACAATTTACTGGTCAGCTTGATTTATGGACACATTGAAAGTTTTCTCACTTAAAATATTAGTTTAAAAATTCAGAGAAAAACACTTCACACTTATAATAAGATGGAATGTGAATGGACAGTATGTATTAAAAAGTATTGCAAGTTACAAGCTTTTTTGAAACAGGCCTTGGGGCCTGATTTTAACACATACTTTTCCACCCCTCTGAAGAAGCCTTCAGGGATGATAACATACTCCTATATAGATGTATGTACATATGCATACATTTTAAAATCGACTTCATCCACAACATTCTCTCTCTCTCTCTGGTGGTGCCAGTTCTACAACTAATGTAAAAATGGTAACAAACTGTGACACATTCAGTAAAAAATTTAAAACATATTTGTTTTGCGGGAGCAAAAAAAAAATATTTGCACAAGTTTAAAAACTAGTTATTAGACGTATTAGAGAAATATACTCCGTGGATATCACACGCAAGAACAATTGTTTGGTAAAAGATATTTTTTTCTAATGGAGTAAACAGAAGCACATGGGGTAAGCTCCATGCCGTTCTGTCAAGTCCAACATTGACTATCTTTACTATCTTAGAAATTCATGAGTGTCATAAATAAGAGTATGGTTAGGTTATGCGACACTAAGTTAAATATTCTCTTTACTTAAGTCTCGATATGTGCTAAAATTGTAAAACAGTGAATGTAGTTTCATTTTCAGGCAATATTCTATAGGTATAGCCTAACCTAACTTTGCTGTAAGTATGTTCCTCTTAGCAAGCAGGACACTTAAGTTCACAGATTAATAAATCATTGACAAATCAAGAGGCAACATTTTAGTTTATAGTATTAATATTTCACACATATTGATCGAATAAAATACCATAGTAATGTTAAAAACTCCATAAAGTTCCAATACATGCCACACGTGTTGTGTTCAAGTCAACAGACAAACCTAAGTCTCTAAGTTATACACCTATTATTAGAATAACTCAGATCATTAATATCTAATAAATAAAAAGCATTAATTTACTAAAGCATGTGACTTCCACACTCCCAGTCTCTATTATCCCCAACTATTACCAGCCTTACCTCAATTAAATACTTGAATTTTGTTTGTTATTACTCATTCAACTTTGTCCTACTCTTTAAATTGAGTTTATTTATTTAGCAGTAATAATTTAACAATATTTATTTCTCTCCTTTTGCGAAGCAAAAATTGCTGCCACAAGAGAATAATCTTTTTTCACAACCACATTCTCTGCCAGAACTATGCAGTGTCGAATTTTTAGAGGGAGTGGAAATCATTTAAAAATCAAATTAAATAGTTTCGTGTTAAATGACAGATTTGATTTTTTTATTTGAAGTGAAATCCTATACTTCGCACTTTGCATTTTCAAATTCATTATGTTTATAAAACAGAATTAATAGAATTATGACTGAAAATTGCTTTTAAAAATCAGACCCTACATCCCCTGATGTGTATGGATATAATAAATATCTGATTTCTGCTAAAAATATTCTCAGATAAAAGTATCCCGGGCCAGATCCAACCAAAAACCAATCTATAGAAACTCTAAAGAATACCGGTCTGAACCAAATAACAAACAAGATGCAGTAGAAGTAGAAGTAGAAGAAGTTACATGTGCCGTTTTGTGGAATAAAAATATGAGATAAGATAAGTATTAAGTATAAGGCTTTTAAAGAGTAAAATCTATGTAACTTGGATGTTGGCTCCACTTCACTAAGGTCCTATAGTAGGTACTGAGCCTACCTTTTGTTCATGAATTTGTGTTATAATCATATAATGAAGTTTAAATATACAAGTACTATACCTTATTATCCACTTCTGCCTTCAGCTCATTCATTTTTTGCTGAATATTGGCCTGTTCATCAGCCAAGTCTAGTGTCTTCTTGAGCTCAATATCTTTGGCCAACAGCAAGTCGGTTAACTGTGCATGATCTGCCGCCGACAACTTCTGTGATTTCGGTGCAATAGATACTTCAATAATTTCCCTATAACAATATCGAAAGAAAAGAACAATTGTTAACAAATCAACACAAGTAAAACAAAACGAAGTAGGATGAAAGTACATACTTAGCGATTAGCTCAATATCATCTATTAGCGACAGCAATCTGTCCTTAGTGCTTAGGTGAGATGCCATAGTTTTAAGAAATAACGGAGTAGGTAATTAAAGAAATAATGTCCAATCGAGTACAACTTTACTGTTAATGCACTCTTCAACTCTTCTTTCAATAGAATAGAATTTGACTTGACACTTGGTTTGGTTTGACACTTAGGACTTGCTGAGCTGACAGCAACACGCGCTTTAGGCACTACATACACAATCGACTATTCGTCGATCATGGGCGACGGCGACAGTTACGCTTAAAGCATAACAGAGATATAATACAAATATACTGCATAAGCTGTTTTAAATCTGTTCGAATTCGTCTCCGAGTCATGTTATATTACCTAGTTTTTATATTAGACGCTTTAAAATATGTTTCATAGAGGATGCATTCCGTCAACGTTTAATTTTAAGCTATTTTGAACGCAGCTTTATTTAAACCGAGGGAGTTTTCCAACGTTGTAAGAACATGTAAAGATGTAAATGTATAAATAAAGTAGTAGTTCCCGCCCGAAGCCGCCTGAGTTTTTTTTTCTTATAAACCGTATGAAATATACTTTATGACTCAGAAAACACAAAATTTCATTAGAATCGGTAAGTCGTTTAGGAGGAGTTTTGTTACGAACACGAGAATTTTATATACCTATTAGAGATTATCAGGATGGATAAAAAAACAAACTAACTTAGATGTTTGAGAAAACTGCTATTTCTATTGTACAAGCGAGGTATTTAATAATAGGCGATTAATTATTTAAATTCCTGAACGGGCGACGCGGCGTCGCTAGGTTTGTATGATGTAGTATTTATGTAAAGTTAAAGAAACAAGTGTAATAGGTAAGTACAGATGTAGTGCATAATTGTTTTCCTTCGTATTTTCACGGAAACGTACGAACGTGTCTTGCTATTTCAGTTGGTCACAGTACAAAAGTACCGAGGTTGACTGAAGAAGCATGACAGATACGAACGTTTCCGACAAAATACGAAGGAAAACAATTATGCTCTACATCTGTACGTGTTTATAATGAACTGTCACAGGTTTCATTATTACGACAACGTTCTACAAAATGGGCAAAATAGCGCATGTTAAAATTAATGCTAGTAATGAATGACATTTAGGTTCCTAATTCAGTTTATTAATCGAATGCATTCAATTCCAACCACAGTAAATCAAATACTAAACTACGATTATATACTGTCTCCTTAACACACCCTTAATTAAGATTCCAACAAAAAAAAAAAATTACGTAGGTAATTGTAAACTTAATGGGATTAATGCAAATAAATAACCATTTTGTATTGAATTATGACGATAAATGGTTCTTTTAGTTCTTTAGTGATGATTTCTCTTGAACTTTCGAAAAACGAACGAGTTAACTGTAAATTGACTGAGTACCTACTTAAGATTTCAGATTACGCGAATAAAGTACTTATTATCATTGCAATAAGTAATTAAAAAAAAACCACAGAGCTCCAGTCTAGAGAAGCACTGGTTTTTGCCATGTAAAAGTGCGTGCTGCTTAACGTACTTGTGTACTGAGAGATATTTTACAGATAACTAATTAATTAACTCATTCCTTTTTTAAACACGTGTATGAATTATCGCCATTAACTGTTGTGAGGCGTTAATCTTGATTTTAAATGCCATAAGACCACTTACAAGATTGCAAATGCAGACAGAGCATAAATATAGTACCTAATTAATTACCTAATTAAATGTTTTAATCATAATAACAAACAAGAACTAAGCTAGACACGTTTTTTAATGACATGTTTGTAAACAAATAAATTATGACGCTTTGACGTGGAGAATGTATAATATGAATGTTTAAGAAAACACGGTAGTTTCACTATTTATGTTACGACTATATACCTAGTCAATGTGTAAATGTCTATGTCTTCAAGTTGTATTTTCTCGCTTGTCGCTTACTGCGTCTCTGTCGTTACTGACGAGATAGAGAGAGAGATCCGAGGGACAACCAAGTCGCGGACAACTTGTGCTAGCCGCTCTGGCAGAACTAGTCTAGGGCACAGGTTCCCAAAGTGGTCCCTGCCGCCCCTCAGTGGGCGCTGAAGGTATCCGGGGGGCGGTAATCAAGTATTCCTTATAGGAAGATAGATTGGTTTTCAAAATCCTAATAATATCCAATTTTAATTCTTGTACCATTTTTCTGTTGGTAAAACCTTTATATTTCCATTTTTTAAGGTTTCCGTACCAAAATGGCAAAAACGGGAACCCTTATTATGAGAATTCGTTGTCTGTCTGTCTGTAAGTCTCAGCTGGTTTTCTCAGTACCTAACTACAAATACTATGAAGTTGAAATTTGGCATAGTTGTATGTACAACTTGCTTGCCTGCATCTGTTTTTCGTAAAAAAGAAATGGAATTAATTTAATTAATAATATACAATAATAATATAATAAATAATAATATAATATTGGTAAACATCTTAGCCTAATTGTGCAAAGTGTGGTTACAGAATTATCAACAAGTTTTTAGAATTACCTTCTGTAGATCTGCCTACCCCACTCTGGGAACGAAGGCGTGAGTTTACGTTACTTTAATTAATAATTGAAAAGGGGTCCGGAATGGAGGGTTGAAGTCCCCCATTATCTCCAAAGTTTACAAATTTAAAAAATCTTGATGTAAGTAGAGATTATTATTTATATTTAATGGGGAAATAAAATGAAGTGTTCATTATATTTATAATTTTTGAGAAATAACAATTTCCCGAATTACCCGAAAATTCCCCGTATGGTTGCCGGTCCCCGTATGGTTGCCGGGGTAGAATGGTGCCACTCCGTGTCTTCCCGTGGATGTCGTACGAGGCGACTAAGGGAATAAGGGCTTGTAGTACTGTTAGGCGATGGGCTTGCAACCTGTCACTAATGCGCTGTTAAACATCTTAGCCTAATTGTGCAAATTGTGGTTACAGAGTTATCAACAAGTTTTTGGAGTTGTTGGTAATTCTGTAGCTCTGCCTACCCTACTCTGGGAATGAAGGCGTGAAGGTATGTATGTATGTATGTATGTATGTACTTTGAAAATATGTATTAAAATTTTAAAGTTCATAACAAATTGAGTTTTTTCTTTTGCGGTTAAGCATATTATCTTAAATACGGAACCCTTGGTGCGCGGGTCAGATTTGCACGTGACCGGTCTTTTTTTTGTTGGTCTTAGCAAGGTGGGCTTAGCAGAATAAGTTTGGGAACCAATGGTCTAGGGGGGCGCATTAGATAGTGGGGCGTAGCGTAGCGTAGATAGTGTAAGTTTGCATAAGTATTTAAAGTTACGTGATTATTGTTAATGTTGTTGAAAATCCTAAAAGTGGCATTAGCCGTACCTACTACATAACTACGTAGTTACCTGCATAATGTACCTAATTACTTTATTATTTTATTTGCTTTGTACTGAATATAATGTTCGATATACTAATCAAGTAGGTAATCACACTTACATAATACCTATGTATACCTAGAGCAAACGTAATCTTTTGTGCGATACGTACCTAGCCGATAACCAAACCAACACAGTACCATAACAAAACAACCTCGTTGTTTCAAAGATAGGCCAGATTTGATGTGCTGTGCAATTACACGGATCTTATACACTTACCAAGCATAAGTAAAATCAGTCAGCCATTGGGTCCCTAACATAAGTAAGTATTTGTAATGATGATCCTCGGCGAAGTTTATAAATAAAGGTAGGTCCGTTTGAATACATAACGCGCTGCGAACCAACTCTTCAGCAAAAACACACCCAACCGGCAATTCGCGCATGCTCACTGTGCGTGATCGCGCGAGCGAGATGCAATTATGCGGGCAGAGCAAGACAGAAGATTGGGGGAGCACGCTGCCAGCATGCGTTGTCCACGTGCTGCGGAGACTTTATTGCCGTGCACACATTTTTGACCTACCAGTAGCAAGGAATATAATGATTTATTCATATAGGTGCTCCATTCATTACATTACTCACATATAGTAGGCACAGTAATGTTGAGTCACAAGTTGAGTTGCGTCTGGGAGGGTTGTATAAGTAAGAAAACCATTAGCGACACGAACGCCTAGTAAAATCTTTAAATAAGTATCTACCTAATTACTATTGTTTATAAAACATAGGTATTATAAGCTATACTATCCATATTATACTATGCGTACTCGCATTGTATACTAGGTACCTATTATAAATGTCAAAGTAACTTTGTCTCTGTTTGGACGCTATCACGGCTAAACCGGTGAACTAATTTCGATAAAATTGGTATGGAACTAGGAATGGAAAACTAAAAACCCGAGAAAAACAAAGGGTACCTACTTTTTATTAGGAATATTGAACCGTTTACAAAGGAATGGCGGCGCATTAGATACTGTTTTGCACATCTAACGGCCGTATTAATAAACAGATCTCGACTGTAATCCCCTACTCAAGATGGGTAAAAAATAACAGTTTTCTATGGTTTTACGTTTACTGACGCATCTTGTGACGGGCATCTCAGTCAAGATGAGTTTATTAATACGGCCCCAAGTACATTCTGGGGTTACCTTAGAGAAACCGACTCTAACGGAAGATTAATTCATGAACACGCATCATGATTTACCTACAATGATTTATTTATCTTATCTTAATTACTAGTATGATATTTACTAACAATCTCTTAAGTTTTATCAAACAGTGATAGGTACCGTAAAATTAAATCTCTTGGTTTACTAATAAACACCCTCAATTCACTTAAAACCACAGACTAAAAATAAGCAGATAACAAATTTATTATGCACCTCTCGAGTTTACCGTTACAACTGCTGCTAATAGCTAAAAACGCCTTATAATGAATCAATAAAATATAATTTAGATTTTTCCCGTCATCAGCATGTAGCTGATGCTGTTATTTCGTGTAAATTTGGGTTTATCGCAGCAATATTTTTTCTAATGATACTGCACATCGATGTTATTTGCTGCTCTGTGTCAAGTTACCTATGGAGGTGAGGTGGGGGGCGGGGCCTCGCTTGCCTTGGCTTGGCTCCATCGCTGCGCTGCGTCGTTGGCCCCATTGCCGCTGCTCAGTCAGTGCTCAGTGCAAGTTTGGCAGTAGAGGCGAAATTGGCTCTGTTGCCAATCTAATGGAACATCGTTTTTTCGAGCAAGTTCCGTCAGCTGTCGTGCTAAACAAACAAAACATTCGCGAGAAACGCGACAATTGTCGGAAACAGCAAATCTTGCTTCTACTACTATGTTGTTTAAACGGATCATTGAAGGAAAGTCGGTGTTGAACGCCGAAACCAAGAAGTCTCCCGAGAAGTGTTCCAGAAGGCGATCTGAATGCGATGGCTGCGAAGAACATTCCACGTAAGTCTGAGTTAAATGCCACGCATTACGCATCTAATGTTCTCGATCTTTCATTACATTACTCGCCTAATCAGCCTTTTGTGGGTGAGTTTTGGTAGATTGCACGCAATGTACGTTAAAGGAAAGTTAGCGATAACGTAGCATCGCATCATAATATTATTGTTTACTTGTGATTCGTAATGCATTAGAGATTATAAATTCATGAATATCGTCTTAATACAAACAACCTTAATAAATAAAGTAAACAAGTGAGTTACCAGCGAGATTGTACTTACAAGACCATTAAAATATACCTATTTATTACGTATCTGTGATCCGTATCAACGCAAAACGGTAATACGGGATAAAAAAAATAACATGATTCTTTTAAATCGTAAATCCTTAGGTACCAGCTGTGGCAGCTGTTTGCAAGAATGACTATAACTAGGAGTAATCAAGAGTCATTCATTCATTCATTCAATAAAATTACTTTTTGTACAGTCTATCACAAAAGTGAATTTATAATATAAATAACTAATAACCCAATGTGATGTTTTTTTTCCCGGACCTCACTTGCTAAGCAAATGCACTGAAATAAATAAATCCCTATAAATACCCACTGAGCGATAATTTTAGCATTCATATGAATTATAAGGTTATTAGGTAAAGAAGAGTAGATTGATAGAGTATATTGCTTATGTAATGTTAGGAAGTAGGTCGGATCGGGCGGTTAGTAGGTATAATAACACGTTACGTATTATTCTAAGATCAGCCGTTGTAAACTGGAACTTGGTAAAACACACAAACATATTAAAACACATTAAAGCATGTTTGGGTGATTCATAACAAGATAAATATTAAAAGCGTTCAACAGGTTTCCATGGATTATGGAATCAAATAATTAGATATTTTGCTAACACCGATCCACCACCAAGTGGCCTAGCAAAACTGTCCTGCTGTTGCTGTTTTAACTTTCAGAAAACAGTAGATTCTTACCAAACAAATCAAGACGCAGTAGGTACAACAAAGTGCCAATCGTCAGTAAGCTTTCACTGCCAAGAGCTCTGATTTTCATCCTAAATTGACCCGCCTAGCGGATCGGTGGCAGTCAAAACGATGATTAGCATCAAAAAGGGTGTAAAGGAATAACGTAAATAAAAGAAAGTTCAATGGCCTGAATAAAACAGGTTTTGTAAGATGGCAACAACATGCTAATGCGATAATACCCTCAACTTGCACCATGCTATAAAGAGATGCGAATACCTCAACGCGCTCAAATGACTCCTGGCCAGTTCTGTGGTAAGTAAGTTATACATGTTATAATATTAATAGGTATCAGTTTTTTTTTTGTAAGAGTACGTAGCTTTATACACTTTGAAGTCTTATTAAAGTACCTAGGTACTTATTTATAACATTTTGAAGTAATCCTAATTACTTAGGAAGATGTAATCGTAGTAGGTAGGTATATGGGTTTCGCAACGTTAGAAAAAAGAAAGGATCCAATTTTGGATCTTATTTTGGTTCCTGAAACTTGGGTTACGTATAATTAAGAAAATGTACCTAAAGTGTCTTACAAATAATAACCCTATAAAATGGTTCCTATTTGTCGTCTCACAGTAAAAAAGATAACGTTTTGTTAATTAAGTAAACTTTACTTAATTCTGACGTTCTAGCTTCTATTATCCGTGGCCTTTAATTCTTAGGCCGATTGCGTCCGTTACAAACCATTCTTACATACTTCCTAAAAATAAGGTACCCTTTTAAAATGCTAAGTATTTTTCCAATTTTGTGAACTATGATTAAATCTACTCTGAAATCAAAAATATATAAATAAGCTTTTCACTTACAACGGACTCCATTCTTTGAGATAATTTATTACAGAATTAAGATAACGGTAAACTATTACAAGGTTTTATTAGTCTTATCTGTGTTTGAAACTTACGCGGTATTAGACAAGGAAAAATATTATCTGTAAACGATTTTCTCAGATAGCTAGGTTCTACACAATTACGAGGGAATATTATCCAGAATCAAAATGTATTTGTATTTCTTTAGTCTGATAATATTCTTGGGCTTGTTTATCGGATTTTCCCAGTTATCCGCACCCCTTTGTTCACACTGCGGACTATCTACTGGGATTTTTTTCCCAGTTTTTCGCAGTTTGTCCCGCTGCCGACAATTGGGATTTAAAAATCCCAGTAGTCCTCGTTATTCAAAGTTTACATATCTATCTAAAAAACCGTTGCTTGTAAAACAAGCTTAAAGTGACACGAAACATCACAATATTTTATTTATTTCAACACCCTTAGTATTCGAGCAAGATTTTAAATGCTGGACAAAATGTCATTATTATGACAGGTATGGTATCACTAAAGTATCGCAAACAAAGTCATTGTTATATCAAATGGCGTATTGTTTTATAATTCTCGGTACCTTCTGAGTTGTTCGTGGTGGGCATGCTTTACAAAGTTAGTAGCGACTCTATTCGATTTAAATTGGTACCCATCTTATGCAAAGGTCATATCACAAGACGGATCTCATCGTTTATGTTTTTAATTGATCATCCAAACAAGTTAATTAACTATCATTAGATAGAAGTAAAGTCTAACATGCGTCGTAGAGGATCCGGGGGCTTGTCCCTACATCACTAGGGGCTTGGCTAGTCGATAAGCAAAACAAAACGTAATAAATAACAATACACATCAGTTCTATAAACCTAACCGTCTGTTTAAGGTCACACGAGAGCAGTCAAAGGCCAACTGATACCCTTAGATATCGTTATATGGGTCTTCATATAAACTGTTTGTCCACTCATTTTGTAGACCAGTCTTCCAACAAACTTGACAGATATCGTTAGAACTTTATTCATGTTAGACGTAAAATTTATCAGTCGGTTCGTACCTAATTTGTCTTACTCAAGTGCGTAATTAAATGAATTAACATCAGAACTCGGTTTACGTTCTGTTTTATTCGTTACAGAGTTAATGAGATCTTTCCGCAACAGATCGTGCAAACGCTATATTAACTGGTGTTTCTGTATTGTTTCAGCATTCTGGAAGAAATGATCAAGGTGGTAATGCTGGGAGTCGTACTGTGGGCGGGCGTGACGTTCGGCAGTCTCGTCGCCCCGTATCCACTCAACTTAATAGTCAATGGTAAGTTTAAGATTACCAAATACAAACAAGGGATTATGTAGCATTGTTTTGAGCAGCAGTCTCACCGCTTTACAATTTTGCAGATAACCTCCATCCAGCTCCAATGTACGATTTTCCATTTCCAACCCAAGAGATGTTAAGGAGACTTCCCCCCGTAACTGCAGCCAATACGATCAAGTCTATCAGCGTCAGCAAGCTCACCGTGTCTATGCTGGAGAGGCTCGAAGAAAATCTGGACGCCGCCGGCATAACCCCGAAGTCAGGCACTCCAGGAAAGGCACTCGTGATCCATGGCCTTCCTTCAGACGAAGCGATGCTTTATGAAAAGTCTTCCATGATAATAACGAAAGCGTCACAAAATCTGGTTGTAACCAGATGCACAAGGTTAGTAATTCGCCTTCAGAGTTTTTCCTTGTTTGCAACTGTTTTAACGCTTAGTGTTATTTTCTTTGTTTAAAGTTGAAATATGATAAGCTTATCTCTTCATTGGTTTCTCTGAACATCACAAATGTAATACAGTCGATTTGATGTTTACCAATGACCGTTTCGCGCGACCTCATAAGTTATATACCTCATTCAGTGCTGGTGATATGCCTGGGAACCCGTCGCTAACTGAATAGCATTGATAACACAATAATAAGCTTTTTCTTGTTGTCCATCAGATACGGTTTAGCTAACGACGAGTGCGCGAGTTACGTTAGTACTTTGAGCCTGCGCGAGAGCGAGTATGGGCAGGAGTGCGCAGCGCTGGAGAGACTGGCATGTCGCTCCAACAAGCTGATGTCTCGCTACCGGTCCTTCGACGGCTCCTGCAACAACCCTGTGCGGTCCTCGTGGGGACAAGCACTCACGGGGTACAAGCGGCTCTTGCATCCGAAATATGCCGATGGCATTGAAGAGGTTAGTGAAACTATAACCAAACTGGCTATCTGTGGACGCGTTAGTCGCGTGAGTCCCCTGTGTGCGTGTTGTACCTTTTATTTAACTGTACTTTTCCTTTGCAGCCTCGTTTATCTCAGAATAACCGACCTTTGCCGTCCGCTCGCCTTGTCAGCACTAAACTAACCAGCAACATAGATCAGCCGGATATTAAGAAGACCATCGCCTTCCCTGTTTGGAGTCAGTTCATATATCATGACTTGGTGCACACTCCCGTAAGAAAGACAAGTAAGTTACTCATATTCCTGTTTCCTGAGCAAAATGTTTTACCTCTTAGGACTACGGTTTAAATTTAGCCATAGACAGCCCTCGCTAGGCTGAACCTGTTTTATAGAAATAGACTGGATGGAATACAATGACCTGACGATGGTTGGACTGGGTTGGCCCTATCAAATTATATTTAAAAAACGAGCTATCGCTCGCGACTTCTTTTGCGTAATTATGAGTCTTTTATCGTTATTCCCTCGGGAACTGTTTGACTTCTGGCTATAAGCTATATCTGTATCAAATTTCACGTCGAACAGTTTAGGCGATGAACCGTAAAGATCAAACAAACAAACTAACACACTTTCCCATTTATAATATTAGTGAGGTATTGATAGGAAGTCTTATTATTAGGCTTACTTATTTAATAATAACTATTAAAAATATAAGTCTTCAACATAATTAATTACAGAACTACTCCAAATGTAATATTTTTGTTTATTAAAATTGATCGTTCGTCTCTGCAGTCCACACCAACCAAGCCATCCGCTGCTGTGACACCGACGGCTCCGCCCTGACGCCGCGCTACCTCCACCCGAGCTGCATGCCTATAGCTGTTCCATTTGAGGATCCCGTCTACAAGAACAGATACCAGACGTGCATGGAGTATACTCGCTCTGTCACCACCTACAGAGGAGACTGCAGCTTTGGAGCTTCGGAACAGGTTAGTTTTTATCTTTAGATGTTTTATGGAAGGAGGAGACTTAAGAAGAAATGTATGGAAGGTGTGAGGAGTGATATGAAAAACAAGGGAGTGAATACTGAGATGAAGGCTGATAGGGATGTAAGATGCTGATGATGCTTTATTTTGTTGCTAAAGTTACCTTCAGTTTATCAAAAACAAACCAGTAGTGTATAAAAAAAACAAACGTTTTTTTATATCTCAAGATCTTGTTCTGCTTATACACGTCCAAATTAGAAAGTAGTCATACAACTGGATACAATTATTTTATTCGAAGTTAGTGGTCACCCAACAAAATATTCTTAAGTTATGAGAATGTTATTTCATACTTGACATGAACGTGAACGATTTCTACCATCCGGTAGTTACAATGGTAACTGAGCGCCGTCAACAATCGAAACGTGTTCAAGACATCCTTATTTATTCCGGTAATGTCGCAATATTGACTTACGAAACTTGCTATTCTTCATAAGTAATTGCTCGGAGTTATAGGTATTGAAATGTTGATGTTTTCCTATTGTAATGATTAAAGGCACAATTAACCTCAATAAATTTTAACTAACAGGTCTTCCAAGAATTGCAAGCTAGCTAGTTTGATTTTCAAGTGGTATCAATTGACATTCAGAAGTTCCCAGTTCGATTATTATTCTGTTTCATATACTTACTTAACTCCGTAAATTTATTAAATGGTCGTACACAACCAACACACATTGATCTATTATACCTATATCTATGTATGTATGTGTGTGTAATTTCTTTTTTGCGTGTATACAATTACAGAACATATTTACATCGGTATCAATTGACATTCAGAAGTTCCCAGTTCGATTATTATTCTGTTTCATATACTTACTTAACTCCGTAAACTTATTAAATGGTCGTACACAACCAACACACATTGATCTATTATACCTATATCTATGTATGTATGTGTGTGTAATTTCGTTTTTGCGTGTATACAATTACAGAACATAATTACCTATTTGCATCAAATGATATGAGGGCGACATAGTATGAAAATACAAAAAAAATGCTGTTAAGTGCTGAGCCCCTATTCTACGACGTTAAACATTATTGCTTTTGACCTGTTTCCGTATTAATAGCTCTTATTTACTTCACAGTACTTAATGACTTCCGAGTTAAAAACAATAAGATAACACGTCAAAATCAATATTGTTTAACGTCGTAGAATAGAGGCCATTGTTGACTTACCTCATGTTTTTTTATTGACATAAGACCATCAACATTAGTTCTTCTTGCTCTTCTGGCATGTAAGATATGACAGTGACAAACATTATCTGATATGGTCGAGGACATCTTGTTACGTTTACGTGCTATGATTTTATACATGCTTGCCACGTGTAATAAACCGTTACTAGTTCACAGGCTGTCATTGGGTAGTCTAAAAATAGGACACCGACCACCCAGATCGTCAATTCTATGTTGTATAATGCAAGAAGTGTATAGGTAGGTACTTACATAACGGGTGCAATTCATGCAACGCGATCTCAAGGTTAAAATGATCGAGTAAACAAGCAACAGTACTCTGTAAACACCAACAGCAAGTTATATCCTTATTGATCTATGAAATTAACATAGGTGCCTCACTTGTGTCGCTGACTGTACAACCTTGCTCGTACAAGCGATCAATACTCGTTCAATACTGAACGATAATTTTAGTTCATTGACCTTGTTTTGCAACCTCGTCGGAATCAATATTGGTCTACATAAAAACAACTCTATTTTTTAAAGCGTTTTATTTAAACTACCTTTGCTGATTTTTTATCATTATTTTTTAAAATGCCATTTGAATTTAGAAATAAACAATTTGTCTTAATACTTAAAGTAATTTCAAGTAGGTATTAATAAAGGCTAGGGCTAGGTATCTCGAATTGTCAAAAGGGCTAGGCTGAAATTATAATTCGATGGTGTAAGCAGGTCGGTACCTACCTACTTACCCAATTTTTTTAGGAATCTTCTTAAAAAAATCTCAACAATACAAACATTACCTACAGTTGCCTGTATTTCCGTAATAATGTGATAGTAAAGTTACATTAATTTATTTTCTGTACCATTTTTCCATTTTTTTAGAACATGTAAGTATCAATCTTACTTTTAATTTTAAATACACTTTCTCATTGAAAAATTATCTTGTCTAGCCCGTGGCTTATCATTATCACGTTAGACCATATCGCATAGATTCGATATCAATATAAAAACTCTAGCACGAAAAAACAGTGGAAATTTCCAGTGCGACATGCACCGGATAGATGTTTTGACTTTTGAAAATGACCTTGTTTTGAAACCGCGCGCGGTTGCAGGAAAAAGCTTGGTGTTTATTAATGATAATGACCGGGTTAATCAGTTATAATATGTCTAGTGTTAAATAATATTGTTATTACACATGCTTTTAACTACGTTTTGCCTTTTTAACTGACATTTATTACATTCAATTCAGTTCATTTATTTAATTCAAGATAACATTGGATCTCATTATTGTTAGTATAGTCTTAGAAATAATGTTAGTACTTATACTCAATCTGTTTAGGTACTTAAATAAATGTAAACAAACCAAACCACGTGGTTCTGGATATTAGCCAATCAAAACTGTTCCGTCGAGCGTTGACGTATCAATGTTCACCTCCTATTGGCTGACCAACTATGTCACGTGATTTTTTTGTTTACATTTATTTAAGTACCTAAACAGATTGAGTATAAAGACTAACATTATCACGTACGTAACATTATCGTGTTTCCAAAAATACGTTTCAAATAGGTAGGTACTTACCATAGCTTTGTATTCTGCGCACTTAAACTAATTACGCAATGCGTGTGTGTGTGCACAACCAGAATTCGATCATACCATTCCTACCATAACACAGGAATATTTAAAGTTATAGGTATACACTATCGGTAGTACATACCTACCTATTTAATTTTTATTTGACCGGTGTGTAGGGCTGACATTTAAGAATAATAACAAAAAATATCATCCTTCTAATAGTCAAAGGAAGAAAAGGCTCAACGTACCTACGAATCCAAGCATAAATTATATTGCACCTATACGAATTTTCGTGAGCATTCTCTTGGGATTTAATTGTTGATGACGCGGTTAGACTTATTTCGGGTCCCTTCATTCAAGTCACAACCGACTTGAGCCTTACTTCGGATTAAAATTTGATATTTACAATCAAACAATACAACATCAAAATGTGTCAAATATTAATCTGAAGTAAGCTTTATCTATAGGATAGATGGTAAGGGTAAATATTTGTGTTTTTAAAATGTATAATGATGTAATGAGTATAGGTGTATTAAACCCATAGTAAAAGCCTGGAGCTGAGTGCATTCCTTATTCCAAAACCGTGGATAGAGTTGTGACGTATAGTTAATATATGACACATTTTGTACGTAACAAATGTCAAACTTTAATGAGGCGTCACATCTCTATCTCAACAATATTAAATGTAGGAACGCACCATTAATGGATGGGGACGCCCGACTGGAGCAGGCGGGCGTTCGGTTGATTCTTTCCTTCCGCCTTTAGGTCAATTTCGGTCTAGGTCACTTTGTATAAGGTTGTCCCCTGACATTGTACACGACGGTAACCGGTTATTACTAGCGTACGAATGTGTGTTGAGATTTTGCCCTGCCAAGCCGCTGAGCTGATGCTACTGGCTGTCTATCTAATCAAGTGCATATAAGTCAAAGACTAATAAAATTAGGTATAACCTCTATTTTATATTGTTTTGTTTATAATTATTTTAAAATTATTATGACGATCTTTATTAAATAAATAAATAAATAAATAAATATCAGGGGACAATGTCACACCAATTGACCTAGTCCCAATTTAAGCTCTAGGCTTGTATTATGGGTACTAGACAACGATATAAATACTTATATAGAGAAATATATACTTAAATACATAGTAAACATCCATGACTCAGGGACAAATATTCGCGCTCAACACACAAATATCTGCCCTTACCGGGATTTGAACCCAGGACCGCTAGCTTCGTAGGCAGGGTCACTACCAACTAGGCCAGCGCGTCGTCAAAATTGGTGGTATCGTTTGAATTATTAATTTTAAATTGTATTTATTAGTTTTTTACATTCATTATGAGGATACTTTTAGCAGTAGAAAATCGTTGAACTTACACGGGGATGAAATGGATATCTTGACGTCTTCTATCGACCTGCTTCGTTGGATCCACTCGTCATGTTACACCCTGTAATTGTAATTTAATGAAATAAATTATACTAAACTAAACTTAATTATTCCAGATGAACCAAGCCACTCACTTTCTGGACGGCTCTAACGTGTACGGTGCAAACGGGCGGGAAGCCTCGGCCCTTCGCGAGAAGACCGGTGGGCTGCTGAAGACCTCGGGCCCCGGAGCTGATGCGCTGCCGCTCGCTGCCGACCCCACTGCCACATGCCTGGTGAATAGCAGTGACGCTACTTGCTTCAAAGCTGGTGAGTTGATGTTATTAGGTATAGGGATTCTGGGTGGTGAGCAGCGTACCAACCAAAGGTCTGTCGACCTTTTTAAAGAAAGATTTCTTGCCGAAAGGTGTCGTATATCGGTGAAGTTCGTGGCCGCCGGCTAGCTGTCATCGTGATTTTTTCAAATAGTTGTTAATTTTAAGTTATCTATTGTTATATGAATACGTCAGTTTTGTAAGGTATATAAGGTAATACATATATGTATTAGCATATATGGGTGTTATTGGCCAAAATAAAGTTATTCTATTCTATATTTGATACATCTAATCTAATTTAAATAATAATGCTAGTCATATTCATTTGGTCTGCCTGTACGGTGAAGACAACATAATGTTCACATTTAAGTTAACCGTAAGGTTATCAATCTTGTTTTCAAGTAGCGATAATTTTCATTTGAAACAAGCTTCATAAGTCTAATGTAAACTTTCGTTTCCCTAGGCGACGTGCGGGTGAACATGCATCCCTGGCTGACCAGCATGCACGCCCTGTGGGTGCGCGAGCACAACCGCATCGCGCGTACGCTCGCGGCGCTCAATCCTGAGTGGAACACTGAGAAGTTGTACCACGAGGCGAGGAGGATCGTCGTGGCGGAGATCCAACACATCACCTATAAACACTGGCTGCCTGCGCTTACTGGTAATATTAAAATACTTTTCCAAATCTCTAAGGTTAGAATTGATTTACCTACTTGCTTTGGCCTGCAATTCCGTTCACGCAGAAGTTGATACTCACTATTTCCTTACGAACTGTCTTATACTACGAAATCAAACATACCATCTACGAGCTCGTTAGCATCATCGTTGGGTTGAACCTTTAAACCGTAAAGTCATATCCGAAACACGATCTCATTTTAATGATATGAGTGAGGTTCTTCGAAGGCTAGAACATGTCCAAAAGAAAAAGGAGCCACGTAACTCTCCAGGCTTCTTTAAACTTTTAGGTTAGGTACATTTTGTGCGAAAACCGAGTCAATTTAATGCTCGAAAGAAAAATAAACTGTGACCAAAACTGCTTCACCGATTCATTGACTGACTATTGGAATACTTATCAGAATCAAAAATTTAAATCTAAATATTTATTTGTTAGCAGTAAAGATTCCATTCTTTTACTTTTATACTTCATTTAACAACCCCGCTCTCGTTGCCACGATTGAACAATGCCATGAATCAGGTATTTTTCTTACGGAAATTCCTAGCACTAAACAAAACATTATGAATCATATTTCGATACGATTTCCCATTCAGGCAAGGAATTCAACGAGTTGTATGAAAGCTACGAAACCGGCTACAACTCCGACGTCGACCCAACCATCACCAATTCCTTCGCCACGGCTGCCTTCCACTTCGTCAACAGCCTGCTTGACCAGGACATTGAGTTGAGAGATGCCAGCGATGCCGTGACGTCACACCGCCTGGGGGAGACCTACTTCAAGCCGGAGCTGGTGGCTAGCAGCTTGGAGAAGATCCTGAAGGGCATGGTGGCGCAGAAGAGTCAGGAGATGGACATGAACTACGAGGATGATGTAAGTTTAAAAATTTTACCTTCCTTAAAAACTTTTATTTACAAGTCTATAAGTTGAAAACTTGTAAGTTCTTCCATAGAATATTTGGTCGAGTGAAGTTGTGGTTTAGGTGGCAACTGTTGACGCAATAGGTGGAAGAACCCACTTAAGTAGGTACCAAAACGCTGCTTTGAAAAAATATGTAAATGCAAGTGCAATCAAAGTCAATTTGTTTATTTAATTTTTCCCTTTCTTTGTAAGAAACGTGATTTTAAAATCACTACTTAGAAAGAAAATGAATGCTGCGTTGTCATTTTGAAAACTCATTACCTATTCAAATAAAAATATAAGAAGCAATAAACAAATGACGTCTGCTCTAGTTTTATGATATATTACGCAGCAAAATCGAAATCATTTCGGTCGAATATACCATGAATGTCTAATATTTACCTACTCTTTTAACAGTCATTATTATGTACATAATATACATGCTTTTGTTTCGTTTCACGACCTTCACCGGCACGTTGTTTACTCATGTACTCTGCTACATACCTAGATACAATATTTACACTGCCCGGCTAAGGGTTACATCACTGGTACTCTTACTGTATTTTGGCGTTGTTATTTTGTCATAATACTCATAATAGATGAACATTACAAAACGGGCTTAAATATTAAACCTCACGAGCTAACTACTCCCTAGTTGGGTTTTAGTTTTTAACTTACTCCTGTTTGAGACAGTAACAAAATGTAGGTTTCATCAAAGCTGGTAGGTATGTAGGTACTCAAACTCTCCACAAAAATTCACCAAATTACACAGGTACTTAGGCTTATTGGAGCTAAATAAAAAATATATTAGAAAAACATACAAACAAATAAATCACAACAAAGCTGCGGACTGTTAGTATTAATTTGAAACACAACAAGTTTATTTAAACAAAATTATGCTCGCTTCTTTAGTTCATATTTTTATTCCATAACAGTACAGTGTCTTCATTAAAATGATTGCTTTTATTATTCCATTGTAATTATTACAAAAGAGCCAAACGCTTTTTCAATGGAAATGTTTTTACCAACATACCTAATGCTCGTAAATAATGCCGTGCGTGTAAATGGGTTGTTTAAACAAATAAACATTTATTGTTTCAATTCAAGTTCAGTCAATCACCTAGCAAAGTAAGGTTGTTGTACTTGCAGTTGTCGCCATAACCCGACTATACCTGCCGCAAAACAAACTGGCACACTGGGTCATAAAACGTTAGAACGAGAACCCATATCGCTTGAACGTTCACTACCTTGTCTCGTGGACTCGTGTAGGGATGTTGCCGTGTCACTATTGATATCGAGTAAGTACTCGTTAAATAATAAAAATAATTTTCATAGTAAATAATATAACTCTACCCGCCGACTTAAAAATTAACCGTTCCGGCTACCTCATTCAACATGTCACTAAAGTCTAATTCTATGGAACTTGCTAACTATGTAAACAAACCGCCATATTGAAATTGTTTCTGAATGATGAATTTAGTAGTACTAGTAATACTCCTTTACTTATATGTCAAACCATATCGAATAATAAAATACCGAAAGTAAAAAACAAGTAGTTACTTATTTCTATTTTGTTTAATCACGATCTGAAGAAAAATCGGTAATTGAAGATGATATATTATTATCACCAGAATTTATTACAAAAGGTGCCGTTATATCATCTGTGAGTGTGATCAGCGTGAGTTAGGTAACGTGTAGGGGCCTTAATATATCGCCAACTTTAGCCACAACACTACCCATCATAGACAATTGTAGAATTTAAAAGAAACAAAAACGTCATTCCATCAGGTCCTAATAACCTAACTTATGGAACCATTTAAACTTTTAATGAAATATCCAAGATAGAGTTATATATTTGGTGATTTTGTATTTTACAGTAACGACCGTTTCAATAGTTTATGGTTTCAATGGTGTTTGATGAGGTGGTATGAAAATTCAAGGAGAAACAGTGACAAAACAAAGTTAAGTCTTTTGTTTACATAGTTAGCAAGTTCCATAGAAATACACTATAGTTCACTACGTGCCTACATACCGCATATTAAATTATCACAATAGAATAGACAAAACGACCATTTAAGCAAAATGACGATTATAAATATTGTTACTTTTTCTTTATTTTTTTTTCATTTTAAAGGAGATTCAAATGAAACATAGGTACTTACAAAAAATATGATATACTTAGTAAAAAACGAATAAAGAACTTCGATCGATGTAACGGATTGCACGCGCGCATCTCTAAATTTAAGCCCCGCCTCGGGGATTTATGACCCAGTGTGCCAGTTGGTTTTGCGGCAGGGATAGTAAGCGCGCGATGGTCCTGCGGGAAAACAGACGTGGGTGCCACGAGACATTAGCACATCATAAGTTATTATGATTCATTCCTAACAAGCATCTCGTCCTTATGTCCTTACAATAAAAGCGCCTGTAAATGCTCTTGATGCAACTATCGTTATTGATAATGAAATTGACGGAGTCTCCTTTGTTGGGCAGCTGCGATCAGGCTGGTTGGGTGGCTTGGACGCGCTGGCCGTGGACATTCAGCGCGGACGAGACCACGGGCTGCCTGGCTACGCACACTACCGCTCGCTGTGCGGAATGCCCGTCACCGGCTTCCAAGAGTTCTCCGACGCAATGCCGCAGGAGGTACGTTGTTTATTCATTTCGTTTAATTCTTCTGTTTGGTCTAAGGGCCATCCTGCTTCGAGCAGATTTGCTGAAGGATAGTAGAACCTTTAGTAAGTTGGTTTGATAGTCCATGTCGCAAAAGAGTAAAGGAGTGTTATTATAACATCTATTACTTTAAAAAAATTGTTATATTTAAACTCAGCAGCTGGTATTCAACTGAAGAATTCCTTAAGAAGACGGAAACTCACCATACTGGAGAAAGTTCAACGCATAATATGTTTAAATTACTTTTTGTACATCGACGACATGCTTTTCATGCTTCTTGTAGAAAACATAATAGTCAATTAAGAGCATGAAACCAGAAACGAACCAAACATCAAATTAAAATTTATGGCAAAAATAAATCGTAGGTAATTCTTCCTTGAACCATTCGGCTAATGGCTAACCCTTGTTTGCAGACGGTCGACAAGCTGATGCAGACGTATGACAGCCCTAACGACGTGGACCTGGTGGTCGGAGCGATGGCCGAGACCCCGCTGGCCGGCTCCTCCTTTGGACCCACCTTCACTTGCCTCATCAGTAAGTTACAAGTTAAAACTTGGCAACAGATTTATGTAGTCCTCAAGCAAGTGAGATAGTTGAAATGTTTTGTAATTAAAATCATAATTAAATATCTTTACTTACTTGACTATCGGGACCGAGATTTTTTAAAAGCTAGGATGGATAAATAGGTGAAGGCGCTCTTCGCCAATAAGGAAGACGTCTTTTGTCTTGAGATAGGTCTCACGTTTGGTCACGATGAAGACACGCTTGATACTTAAACTTACAAGATTGTTTTGTTCTTCTTTTTTAGATATAATTAGCAATATTCTATTAAACCAGTGAAATCAACACCCACCATATCCAACTAAATATATAGGATTCCATACAGATTTATGTAAGACTCATTTTCACTTTTTTTTTCTACAGAGGAGCAGCTATGGCGCACGCGCGCGGGCGACCGCTATTTCTACGCACACAGCGACGAGGCTGGTAGCTTCACCAAGAGACAGCTCTCTGAGCTGAGACGCGCTTCTCTCGCACGGCTTCTCTGCGATAACGGCGGGCTCACGTCCGTACAGAGGGACGTCTTCCAACCCAGTTCCGATAGGTAAGGAAGGACCCTTTGTTTCAGCTTAGCAAACAAGAGTTAAACAAAAATAGCACTGCTAATAGTGATTGTGTAAAACGTGGTCTATTTTTGAACGTAGGTAATGGGTCGTTGCCACTTCTAATTCATGGCTTTCACTCCTGTTAAGGTGTATTTCTCCAATGTCGAGTTATTTATAGACACTCCCATAGACTTATTAGAGAAATAAGTCCATGGATATCACACGCGAAAACAATTGTTCGGTAAAAGAGTATTTTCTCTAATGGACTAAACGGAAGCATATGGGGTTAGCTCCACGCGCTTCTGTCAAGTCCCGTCGTTGTCACTTGAGAATATTGTAGTTCCACCTGACACCAGGAAAATGCGATTGTTTACGGGGGGTAAAACAGACCGTGGTGGCATGATGGCACTCCATCTTAATCCTTATGGTGCAAAATGCGCTGCTATATTTACTGCCACGGCTGAGATTCTAGGCGTTAAAAACCATAATATCGTCTTTGACCTGTTTTCGTATTGCCAACGTTTTGATTGCTCTTATTGACCGCCTAGACAAGATGAATAACGTTATCGTAAAATATTTTCGAAAACTGTTAAAATGTATTGAATTGACATAAGCGTTGGATGCGACCGACTGGTAGCTTACGTCAGTGCTATACATTTTCGATAACGCTCTCTTATTAATTCATCTAGTCTAGGGCCACTGGTCCACTAACTATTGGATGGCCCGTGTGCTTGTTTGCCTTCTACCTACATGCCACTAATTTTTTTTTATGGGAAAACGTGGAGAAAACACCGTGTTGTAAGGTGGCATCAAATATGGTTCACGTGACGTGTCGTATAATTTGCTAGAAAAAAACATAGCGTCCGAAACTAACTTCACTGACCTTAATATGTCCTTTGTTACAGCAACCCATCCGTACCCTGCGACGAAATAAAGAAGGTGAACCTAGAAGCCTGGCAGGACCCTGGGCAGAAGCCGGACATACTCACGCGAACCAACAAGTGGATCAAGACCAAGGTCGCCGCCGGGAACGGCACCAAGTAGACCCCGGCCAGGGGTGACGTGGACTTAACGGCTATAGTTCCTAAAGAATGCGACAGGTTCGATGTGTTGCTCTTATGACATTTTGACTGCAATCCTACATCGAAACATCATAATGACGATGTAAAATAGATGACGTGGAGGACATCCCTACTCTCCGGTCTGGGCCTGTGGCATTAAAAATGTTAAATGTTAGATTATGTGGAAAATTTGTACGCTCTCTGTTATATTGGCCCAGTGGAGTTATTTTTGTGAAAAAAGGAAAATTTTAGCTAATTAGACCTTTACCTTTTGGAAGTTCACGTCACGTCTAAGTAACCGCAGCGTTTAAGTATTTAATGTATTTGACTTCGTATATTGTTTCGTATTTACGAATGAACTTGGCTGTACTATAAAATCATTTGTTTATTGTGTAGATATTTTTGGTCTTTGGGGGGTTCAAAGGTGAAGTTATTTTTATTTACTCATGTACTTCATCTTAAGTGCATTAAACTTTTATTTCTACAGGGCCCAAAAATATTCAATTGATCATAGAAATTTCGATAGAATTTCAGTATTGTGCATTTTCACTTAATAATATCTAGACGTAAGCTCATGCCACGTTCCTTTATACGACTTTGTCGTAGGACGCACTAGTTAAGTGGCTGTGATATATTTCAGGAGAGGCTGCGCATACGCGTCTCATGGCTCCCTAGATCCATATGTTAAAAGATCTAGGCAGCTGTCTAAATTCTAAACATTTTCACTGTAACCGTTAACTCTTGATGGTGACTTCTATCTATAAAAATAACATCAGTGGATATGTTACTTAACCTAGCCTGATAAAATTTCAAGGGAATGCTTTTTTTTAAACTTCTTTCCTGACTATAATGCACTAGCATTCCTACTTACTTATATATTTCTAGAGTTCGTGTCCACACGAAGTATTGATTTAATAGTTTATCTTGTTTAAGTAAACAGATTTTCACGTGACGACGTCTTGCAAGTCTGCCAATGGTCAGAAATTTTGAGAAATTACGTCTGAGGCTTACGGGATGTAATTATTGCACCAGTTGTACCTACTCAGGTTTCTGACGACACCATGTTGTTTGACATACAGCTATATTATCATCATATGACGGCTATATTATTGTCGTTGTGATAGTTTTCAGACGTCATTTTCTCTATAAGAAACGTTGTCACAGACATCTTAATTCATTGATTTGTTATATCATCCATCACTATCACATCATCATCGATAATCTCTGATCCAGTTAACACTGACAGCGAATATTTCCATATAGTTGTATTATACCTACTGTCGGCGTCCCGGCGCCTTCAACGCCAAAGACTGGAATGCAATTATTGCGTTTATCGAATTTCAATTTAGGATATATTTCAAGGACGCCTGAATCTTAGCTTGCAATCCAAGTCTTTAGGTTTGTCATCGTATCATCTATAAACGTGCGCTTACACAGGCAAAAACTTCGCTGCAATTATGGTGCCTTGCTCCAGTTTTTCTTTTCTAAGTTATGGAAAGGAAAATCTAGTTGCCAGCTACACAGCATATTGCCTTGAAAAGTTGCCAGTGTTACTGCGCCTTAAGGTCTAAGATTTAAGGAGTGTCTGAACAGAAGACTTGACGTAGATTAAGGTGTTAATTTATGGGGGAGTTAAGATAGAACCGGAAAAAAATGGCTAAGTTAACGTTGCATTCAATTTAAAAAAAACATGAAGTCTCTAGTTTATTTGTGGATCCCGTAATGCACTCATTCACAGATAATTTGGGGTCTGAAATAACTTAAGTATCTTAATGGTATCTTATGGTTTTTTTTACTGCATACATGAGCAACACAGCACGAAATTGTAAAATAATGAGATTATTGCTTTGCCTTCTCATGGGTAAGCACAATCACCGGGAAGATAAAGTGTGTGATAAGGAGCGTACTTAAACGTTTTTATGTTTAAAAAATGTGTTGCTTAAGTATGCGGTTAGTTATTTCATTGTTTTCAACCTCTTTTTTTTACTTTTTTTCTGTACCTACTCTTCGCAATTTACTCAATATGTAATCAATGTTATTTTGAAATTGTTTTTGTAACCAAGGTTGCTATTCTATGATTTTATTTTATAAAGTGTCTTTTATACTTACTTTGAATAAATATTGTTTACTGCATTCTTGCCTATTTTTTGTCCTTGTAAGCCTTGTAAGTTATGATTAGATAAAAACCACCGACATAATGGCTACCTCTTTTTACAGCACGTGCTGTTATCTTAAACGGCTAACTAATTTCCACGAAACGTAACTAAGAACTATGCCAATTAAGTTTTCTTTTACATACATACCTACCTCTGCCTGAATTATGGTTAAGTAATGCTAATTCAGGCACAAGGCACCGGAGATACACAAATACGACAGGGTTCTACGACTGACGCTTTCACTGTAAGTGTCGCGCTCTAGTGACATCATTGGGCCCTACTGCGTTGGCGTTACAATTTTCAAGGGAACTTGGCGTTGCCACGTTAGCACAAGAAAGTTACAGATGGCGCTGGCTACCGTGTTAAGCTTTGTGATACTTTTGAAAAAAGAAATGAATTAATGAATTGCCTACCTTTCATGTTTTATTTTAATATTTGCTTTACCGCCACATATAAATAATAAGTAAATACAACCAAAATTTACAATTGAACCAAATGATAAAATAAAAATAAGGATTATCCAAGCACTAACTAGTAGTGGAAACAAACCCTCTTCTATGTAACTAACCAATTGTTTCGTTAGGTAATAAATTAAAATAAATATTTATTTTACCTAATTAATAAATACATAAAACTTGCTTCTATTTGCTTTATTCAAAAAGTGTAACCACTACGCAAACCGCCCAGCCCAAGGCAATGCTTTAGAAATAGTTTTCTACATCGTCATTATTTAGCGATACCAATGTCTTCTACCTTTATTGGCACAAAGTACTTATACTATGAAAAAAAAGGTATAGCTTAAAAGGAGCTAAACACGTTTCTATAATTTAATGACTTTTCTGGTAGCAGTTAAGTTTGTAAGTTAGTTGCGGATAATCGATAATATGCCAAATAAAATTATGCTAAAGCAGTTTCGGACAATATTTTTAATGCGAAATAGAGGACCCCCTAATAACCCTCAACCCCAAAAGGTATCTTAAAACGTCAGGATTTCCGAAACAAAATCATCACATCATAGTTGTAATGTAAATCAAACAAGAATTATAAAATCTCGGTTATTTGAAAACATTTCACGTAGTTGACCCGGCAGCTCTTTGTTTAAGGTTTCCTGAGAGAATAGTTAAAATAAAACGAGCCCCAACACCGAAATAAAATAAAATTTGAAATAATCAAATATTCACGACGCCGCTTCAATTTCTATTGTTAGTTAAGAAAGGTTATTCTGTAAACCCACAACGTTGAGTTCGTCTTTTTACCCGACTGCGCGGCGCGAAGGTGAGTAATGTGTTTATCACCTATATAATGTTTGTATTTTGGTATGTTTGTGACTCTCTACTAAACGCTTGGACCGAAATTGATCGTTCTTATGTCAATCGATTTTAAGATAAATCGATTGACATAAGAAGTGAGTGCGTTATTATGACATATGACAGTAATAAAAATTCAATATGGCGGCAACCAGACGCCATATTGTATTCGCATGTAATGAGCATTCGGTGTAGAACATCGAGTGGCCTGGTGTGTAAGCTTTGTAACACGTCCACACAACTTAAATATTCGACGCCGATGCTCTCAGTGGGGACGCTCCTATATATGTGGGCCTCTAAAGAATTTGGCTCATTTTCCAACCAGCCTTTGTAATAAAATAAACTATTTAAACGAGAGGCATATATTCTGTCAAGTTGGTGCGAGAAGCAAGCCTACTGAGGCAGGGGGCCACTCGAGCTAAACCTGCTATCGTATGATCCACGTTATGATGCCCCCCCCCCCCACCCCACCCCCCTGCTAATGCCACGTCGCACCTCACGTCATCTGTTATCCCGCGGGACCATCGTGCGTGAATTAGTCGGGTTATGGCGACGACAAGAACAACAATCTTCCTTTGCTAGGTGACTGACTGAATTTAAATTGAAACTTTAAATGTTTATTTGTTTAAACAACCCTTTTACCCGCACGGCATTATTTACGAGCATTACGTATGTTGGTAAAACATTTCCATTAAAAAGCGTACGGCTCTTTTGTAATAATTACAATGGAAATAATATAAAAACAATCATTTTTAATGAAGACACTGTACTGTTATGGAAGAAAAAATATGAACTAAAGAAGCGAGCATAATTTTGTTTAAAAAAACTTGTTGGTTTTCAAATGAATACTACTAGTCCGCAGCTTTCCTATGATTTATTTATTTGTATGTTATTCTAATATAAAGTCGACGAATTACAAGTCGAGTATCGTTGAATAGGTATTTAAAAATCATCTCGGATTTCTGTCATTAATTTTCATTTTAAATTATCATTTAGGATTTATAATGCTGCCGTGCTCGAGCTAAAACTCCACTAAGCCACAAATCAAAGTTTCGAGTTTAAATAAAAAACCCGTCGCAGTAAACGATTTTGTAAAATTCTAATATCGAAAATGGTCAACCAGGGTACCGCATTTCCAAAATTTTGAAAAGTTGCGGTATCTCCTTTTTGGTGCGACTTTTACTAAACAAGATTTATCATATTTTGGCCACTCATGAGCTGAGCTATCCAGCCTTGTAAGGTTGGCCGCCACTATCTCCCGGACACCCTGTATATTTGTACTAGGTTTATGTGAGTTTTCTGTAACACCCGTACAGTACATAATCCACAAATTATACATAAAAACCTTTCTTGAATCACCCTAACTTGCTGTTACAGTCCAAGAGAATAACGCTTCGGTTTATTTTGTTAACAACGACGAAATTTATCTGTCTGCTTCTAGTCTAGCCTCGGGAATTGCAGCAAATCTTCCGCTTTATGTTGGGATCAGGTAAAACAGTGGCTGAATTGGGAAAATTACCACGATCTAGGTAGAAGAGGTGGTATTATGTATCCCACATAATGTACCTATAAGCCGTTTTTACCCGTTCGCGTTTTTAGTAGTTTTGTCCTATGTAAAGTCGAGGTGAAAGAAATGTTTTCATTTATTCCATGTTAAAAAATTAAATAATGTTCGACATCGACCGTACAATGAAGCGTCCATATTGTTGCTTCAGGTGCATCGTGTTTTCTACGCTTCGATCACGATAAACATTGCTTTTACATACGTGTCGATTACCACGAGTACCTATATAAACTGAGCTAAACCTACGAAGTGAGCGGTCCTGGGTTCAAATCCCGGTACGGGCAGATATTTGTGTGATGAGTGCGAATATTTGTTCCTGAGTCATGGATGTTTTCTATCCCCCTTACTTATAAACGTGGAATAAGCTTGGAATAGTTTATGCCATGCTTTGTCACTTTCTGTCAGATGCAAATGTCATAATTACAGATAAAGACGAATCATGGCATAAACTATTCCAAGCTTATTCACGTTTATAAGTAAGGGGGAATGTTAGGGCAGAATGAACGGGCAACCGAATCGACTGCCCGCCTGCTTCGGCTGGGCGTCCCCACTTATCATCATCATCATCAAGGGGGAATGTATTTTAAGTATATATTTCTCTATAAGTATAAGTATTTATATCGTTGTCTAGTACCCATAGTACAAGCCTAGAGCTTAGTTTGGGACTAGGTCAATTGGTGTGACATTGTCCCCTGATATTTATTATTTATTATTATTATTTATCAAACTATAAAAGTCGACGATCACTCTTGATGGTTTTTCCTTTGTTACTAAAACGTAATTACAGATAGGTCGAAACCGAACGTCCGTGGGCAGCATATTTTTTTATTTATTGTTTATGGCAAACGAGCACACTTGCCACCTGATGGTAAGTAGAAACTGTGACCCATAGACATTCACATTCACAAGACTGCAAATGCACTGCCAACCCTGAGGACTAAGATGGAATGCCTCTATGCTAGTAATTTCACCGGCTGTCTTATCACCAAACCGGAACGCAACAATGCAAACACTGCTGCTTGTTAATGATGGTGGTACCAACCCGGACGTACCCTGCACAAGGTCCTCCCACAAGTGAATGAATGCAGCAAAGGTGAGTTTATAATCTGTTACTTGGACAATCTGCTACCGGCACAAGTCCTCGTCCCGCCATTTCTGTATAAACCGCGCCTAAGGGCTTATGTTTGAGAATGTCTTCAGTGGAAATGCAGCAAAAAGGTTGGCGCAGTCATAACCGCTCAGCACCGGATCGGCTTAAAGTGAGCTTTTGTTTGTGTTAGTACTATACATTTTTTAAAGTTAAAGTGAAAAACAATAGCCGAGCGCGGGCCTTGCGTCGTCCGATGAAATATGAGATGATCCGGTGCCGAGCGGTTATGTCTGCGCCAAAACTATAAAAAACCCGGCAAAGTGCGAGTTGAACTCAGGGTTCCGTATTCATTTTTTTTTTCGTAAAGTTCTTACGTTTTCCTGTATTTTGTAAATAATTTTTTTTTAGGCTTAGTAGTTTCGGAGATCAGGGAGGAGGGAATTGTCAATTTTCGTCATCTCTCATGAATAAAATACCTACCTATTTATAATATAATAATAATAATATAATAACCTATTTATTTTACAACAATAACAAAAAATATTTGAGATCATAAGGGGGCTCCTTATGACGATCTTAAATATTTTTACATTATTTTGAAATATGACACATAAGGTTTGCAAAACTTGTTTTTAATTTTCCAAATTATCCCCCGAAAATGTCCGTTAATAAAAAAAAAGAATTATGTACTTTGCACAGTTGCGTTTGGGTCATAGGATTACACCATCCAGGACAGACGGACTAATAGACAGACAGACGCACGAGTGATCCTATCAGGGTTCCGTTTTCACTTTTTGTATGGAACCCTAAAAAAAGTGGGGACATTCCTCAAATTGACGGTTTCCTGTAACGCGATTACGTGATATCACCATACAATTGCTAGGTTAACCGGCGATATGGTTACTTTACGATTATGCTACTTCCAGTGTTTGCACCAGTGCCTACGGACGTTCTAGATATAACTAGAGCAATTAAAACAGTAGTCTTCGCAATTAGGTCTCAAGTTTTCGCAATTATTACACACACTAGATTTATTTTATCGTCGTTTTATTTCTGGAATGATATTTATGTGAAAAAGATGCTCCATTTTTCCCACGGCTCAAGCTTTCGCGTAGCTATAGCATATTATTTAATATAGACAAAATTTCATCAAATTCTATAAGGTAACATACGAATACAAAGACAGAGTTTAAAAATTAATCGAGGCAGGTTTTGATTTCGAGTTGACTGTTTTAAATACATCGTCATCAATGTTATCTATAATAATGTTATGCGTGACTCGGTATGTCTCATTGTTTATCTATTGGTAGGTACTCTAATTATCCTATGATGATGCATGTGACAGCTCATATAATCACTTATTACAGTAATTTCTTTAACTTTACATTAATACTACATTGATACCTGGCGACGTCGTTCAGGAATTTCAATAATTAATCACCTATTTTTAAACACATTGCTTGTGAGTATAATAATTGATTGAAATGACGAAATACGGCTGACACAGGCATCATCTTAGAATAATCATTAATCAGAGTATACGTTAACTACATAATAAATCCTGAAACCACGGGTCCGACATCACATCAGCTTGCCGATGGCATTGTAATATTAGGAAATATTTTATATAGTGCGTGTACCAAATAGTCATTTCCAATAAAGGGGGAAAAGTTACTCGCAAGATTTGACTCGATTGTTTCCGGTGTATAGTCTTGAATTTGTTACATTTTGTACCAAATTACGTATCTAATTTATCTTCATAAATCGCCGTGGTTTTGCCAGAGACAAGTATAGATAGACACCGCACAGTTTTCGGTGCTTACGCAATTTAGCCGGAGGCGAAACCCATTCCTCGAGCCAGTGGGTAAGTAGGATTTCAATCTAATGATCGTACTGTAAGGATTGGAACAAAAGCCGGTGAAGGCTTACATGTAGACATTTAATTGATCTAGGTTCTTTTGGATAAGATAGATCTTCTAAAAATCAGTGTAAGCACGAAGCGTCAAGTTTGATACACGTAGGATTAAAGACTGATTCAATTCATTTATACTTATGAGAAAACTATAAAATACTGCGGGACGAAAAAAAAAATATATTTCTAATGTAAAAATGGAAGGGTTATCGAATCCGTTTAGCCGCTTGTGATCACAAACTTGAAAAAAAAAGGTTTCTAAGTGAGCAATAAAGATTTCTAAGAAACTGGCTATTTTATGATGATAGGGTGAAGAGTTGGAAAAGGTTGAAGAGTATATAAATACAAACCTACTCATAAATAGTCACTTTACACTGTACTCCAAGATAATCTATCAGAAATACAGTTATATGTATATGGTTGATGGCCGACTAAAATTTAATAGATTGGCACGAGAACTAACACTAACAAACAACAACTTCCTTACAAATTCCTTAAAATTATAATACATTATAATGTGCAATATACCTACGTTGTGAATATCTGTTAAAATTTAATTTTAATATTACATTGATGGCATTATGTGACGGTAGGTATATCGTCGGTGATACTGCAAAACCACGTAACTAACAAAGTTATGATAGAGCAAAATAAACTTTACTTTCTTATTAAAAAGGTGCATTTTGCTCCTTATTTAAAATGTTACTTACGCGGTTTTGCAGTTTCACCGACGATATGTATTACGTAAAGTGTAATTTACCGAATCAATTGACGTACCTAGGTATTGAACATTCTTTAAACAATAATTTTGCGGTAATGTTAATAGCGTTATGACCTTATGACAACAACATCTCTAAGTTACAATATAGGTAAACATTTCATACATGTATATCGGTACTAAATAAAGCGTTTTTACAGTCCATGCTTGAAACTAGACATTTTTTAATCTACTAAACCTCACGTGGCAGCACGTCTCATAATGCCGACGTAAAATGTATGATGTGTGGAACAACTCACGAAAACCGCAACTGCACGGAAATCTGAGACCCTGCCTATAGATAAATAAGCATAACGTTATTATAACATTAACGATTTTCAAAAACTGTCACAATGTATGTATGGTATTCTTAAATCTAATTCTAATTCTAATTTGAATCAAAGACTTTCACTCCTGTTAAGGTGTATTTCGCCAATGTCGAGTTATTTATAGACACTCCCATAGACTTATTAGAGAAATAAGTCCATGGATATCACACGCGAAAACAATCGTTCGGTGAAAGAGTATTCTCTAATGGACTAAACGGAAGCACATGGGGTTAGCTCCACGCGCTTCTGTTAACTAAATACCTACTATGCTGCCCTGCAGAGCCTAAACCGCAGTAAGTGCAAAAAGTTCATTTCGAGAAAACGTAAAAAATGTCTTTGAAGTGTAATTTTTCTACCTTTCTAATGTTTTTTGAGTTAATGATTGACTTTCAATAAAGAGTAATAAGCACGAAAAATATGATTATGACAAAAAAAATGCTTTGAGTGTGTCATTAGCTAAAAAAAAGGTTTTTTCTAAATTCAGAGCCGTTACGGCACTCTGAGTTTTCCCTAAAAAGATGAGTTATACTGACTAAAATGCCGTAAAAAAACCAAGTACTGCGAAAACGTGTGTTATTTTTTGTCAATTGCAAGCTAAGATGCAGTATCAGAGTCATTTACACTGCATTTAAGTCAGTATCGTGATTAAAGTGTATGTGCTACGAACTCCAGGTACTGCGTTTTCACATAAATGAAATGCATATTTTCGAGAAATATAACTTTTATTTAAGTAAACCTTATAGTTTTATAAAAAATAAAGGACGACCGATTATCACACTAATTTTGAGCATATTCTTATAATTATTCTTTGTATTGCAGCTTGACCTTTTCATTGGTACAAATATAACCGCTAATGACTTTGCTGCATAATTAAACTAACACGATTGAGATCAACATTTGTTATAACAACCCAACTTAAAACTGCTAGAAATAAAACTTAGTTACTACGAACTAAAATGCTTAAAAAAACCTTCTAAAATACAAAAAAAACAGTACTTATTGAAATAAGATACTTATTAATCAGACATTTATAATAACATTTATCACACAGTTATTATAGTCTCTTAATTATTTGCATCGCATTAATTGCTTAACATTGTTATTGATAGAAATATCATCGCTAAGTACTGTGGCTTTGCCACAAAATAACTCAACTGAGATCAAAATTATGTTATAAAAACCTAAATTGAAGCAGCAAAGCTTCTAATAGTTATATGTTAAAATTAAAATAAAACCGCCTCAATCATTGGTTAATTTTTAAACTGGCTTAAACACGCATCTTTGCTTCATTATAAAAACTAATTCTATGTTAATTATTAACCACTAAAATACTCGGTAATCAGACTTATAGAGAGTAAAGGCACGCTATTCTAGTAATTGTTTTCGAGTTATTAAGGAGATCACACCGTCCGGGTCACTCACGTAAATTTTGTCGAATAACGCTTGAAATGTTTCGGGCTCATGACTAAGGACTCCAGATGAGCCTGAAACATGTCGAGCGTTTTTCTACAGTATATACGTAAGTAACCAGGTGTGATTTCCTTAATGTACCTTACGAAAGTTTTGTTTAAAATTGTTTTTGAGTTGCTTTAAAATATATATCAAAAAATTAAATGTTCTTCTAAAAAATAATACATACATTTGAGATTCAAGAAGATGAAAATAAAGCAATAATAATTTAGTTGATTTCAGAGTCTTGAAAGTACCTAATTCTATCCAATGATATTATATAATTTTACTTTATAATATCTGGGAGACAATCTCACATAAATATACCTAGTAACAAAGGAATCTCTAGGCCTGTACAATCGAGTTCATAAATTTTTCACTTCACTTTAGTACCTTGTCTATTAAAGTGACAAGGTATTAAAGTGTACATATATTTATGAAGTGGACTGTAAGTACTATCGATAGGAAGCACTGATAAACATGCTTATATAGATAAATAAATACTTAAACTTAAGAAAATGATCTCCTGCTGCTATATTTGAAATTTGACGTAAACGAAAAAAATAAGAACAAAACTAACACTAAATACCTAAAGTAACGATCTGTTACTTAGAACATTATGAAGTTAAAATCGGAACTACATAGGTATCATAACATTAACTAAGTCAATCGGATAACTAGCAGATAATCAAAATTGGATTGCATGAAAAGCTTTGGATTCATTGGTTGAAAGTTAAAGAAACGTAGGCATTAGGTACCTATACTATTTTATCATCGACCATAACCTAGTCCGCTCACTAAATAAGTAATACCTAATATGAACACTAGCCTTTTCAAAAAACTAAAATATGTAAATCAATGTACGTTAATTACGACGAGCCTATCCAACGCCGCGGTATAATTTTGATGTACCTACTTACTTGAAAAACCAAGCGACGCCCACCTGCCCTCCTCGCACGGCGTCTAGGACACGACTGACTGAGCAACAAATACAGACTAAGGCGCAGTAAAGGACAACACAACCATGGTACAACTTTAAGAAATTTATTGAATTGCCATCTAAAGGGCAGTAAATACAGACTGACACTGCACTTTAAGTGCTTTTTTTTTTAAGTGTTTGTGTTTTGGTGGCCTTTTCGGCAACAAGAATAAATTGACTAGTCGTTTTGTAATGGTTTATCTTCTGCTTGAAATCTTATCACATTGTGCAGGTAGATTCACGACTTGTTAGTCATTAAAGTGTCAATAAGATCCAAGAGAAATATATCTATATATCATTTAATTAATTCATTATTTTAATTTTACACCAGCTAAGATAAGTACTTTGATCTCGGCGTATCTCTTATGAATTCCTTTCGCCTATCCTACGAGGGTTTTTAAAATTCAACTAAACCGCGTTGTCGATAATTGTTGGTTAATTTATGTATTCCAAACAGCTGACGCTGAAATCGTATTTTACTCGAGATTACTCTTCCAATGTGATGACAAGGGTTAGATAATTGACTTTTCCAAAGAAAGTTTCTTTATTTGACTAGGTACCTTTAGGGATTAACTCGATGTTTTATCAACCTCTGTTTTATATTATAAATACCTTACAGAGTAACATACGTAACAATTTTAATCTTTAAAATTACTCCACCACCATAACAGGTTAATTACAATATCGTTTTTAACGCCTAGAATACCGGCCGGCCTAGGGTTGCCAACTTTTTTTTAGGAAAATAACGGATATACCTAATTGAAGAGTATAAAAAAAGTAAATCCAAACAAAAAAAAGTATTTTTCAAAATTCATGTACATATATGTAAACTGTTTATTGCATATGTAAAACAATTATAAAACATTTTTGCATAACTATAGATAATGTACATTAGTGGTTCAATATTTTACTGTTAATAATGGGCTAATGGCATACAAAACATTATATTGAGTATTAGTCAGAAATAAAGTATTTTCGATACTTTATTTTTATTCAAAAGAATAAAGCATAATGAAGCAAAATAACGTAAGATACGTTATTATAAAGTATGGTTGGCAACCCTAGGCCGGCCTCTGTTTTAAGTGGCAAAAACCATTATCGTCTTTGACCAGCGGGGTTATTATGACATAGCTATGCAGTTCAGTTTACGCTGAGAGAAAGGGACAGAGCTATAGCAGTTATATAGCTCTGTCCCTTTCTCTCAGCGTAAAATGAACTGCATTGTTACGTCGTAATAACCCCCCTGTTATGGTGTTGTTTTGAACTCGGCCGCCGCACGTTACTCTCAAGGGTTCGCTAATGTTTTAGCAAATCATCATTTGACAAACTATATCATTGTACAATGTTACTCAACTATTTTTTGTGGTTCAAGTCTAACCTAACCTTACTTATTTAACAAGCCCATGTAACCTATGTAAAATGTAATTGTTTGAGCACAAACATGTTATTGCAAAATGAAAGTTTGTAAAATGATATAGTTTGTCAAATTATTACCCCTTCTTTCACTATTAGTGCAATGTTTTGCTTATTAAATAACTTCGGAAATTTCAACCATACATGCTATTTAGTTACAAATATTATACACGTATTAAATTATCGCAAAAAAAAAACGGAGTAGGTAGTCGTATTTTTGTAGTATGATGGATTTGTAAATCCCAAGAGTTAAATAATGCCGAAATGAGAGCGTAGGTGGCTTTAAGCTAAGCCGCTATTAGAGCTGGTTCACATAAGATCGGGCTGCCACATAAAATGTTTCCGGTTGCCACGTGGCCCCAGGTAAAATTATATGTCAATTAAATGATGTCTAACCTACAATTTCGTTACAAAAATGTTTGAGATTGACGTTGATTGTCGTTACGGTGACAAAACTCTTCTTTAACTGGACATTTTGCACCTTTAGAAACAATAGTGACCTAATTCAGAAATTTTAAATTTCGAGTTATATTATAAATTATAATATAAAATTGGAATTAGGTCACTATTATGTTCTGAAGGTGATATTTATTTCGGTTTAAACCCATATCTCGAAGCGTAAAACACGGACTGGTAGAATCGGATTGAGTGTGTTGCCAACTTTACAAATAAGTAAGTAGCTGCGTACCCATACCATATGCCCAACATAACGAATAAAAACCGTTCTCGCTTGTTTGTTTTACGGACAGCAATAATTCTAGGTATATACAAAGGCGAGGAATACTCTTCATTTATTTTCTTTACGCAAGAATAAATAATATTTTAGGATTTGGTTTATTATTATTTAGTCTTATTGTTATCCGTATAATAAGCGAGCGAGTAATGTTTTCATTAAACTTGTATGAATTTTGATAGGTCAGCTCACTGGAATAAACCACCCACACAACACGAGGCTTTTTTGATGCAAAAAAAATACTTGTAAAGGTTAAAGAAATTAGCAACTTCATTGTACTGAATCAGTAATTATTTTGCTCCTTTAGTTTTTGACCTAAAGTAAAGTTTTATACTTAAATAAGTTTTGTGTTTTTTATTAATGATCATCACTGGAGGACAAGGCTGTAATTTTAAATAAATAGTAAATAAATAAATATCAGGTGGACAATGTCACATAAATTGACCTAGCCCCAAACTAAGCTCTAGGCTGACTATGGGTACTAGGCAACGATAAACTTTCTTATATACATAAATACATACTTAAATACATAGACAACGCCCAAGAGTCAGGAATAAATACTCTCGCTCATCACACAAATATATGCCCCCGCACAGGGGATCGAACCCGGGACTGCTAGCTCCAACTAGTGGGAAGAGAGGCGCCGACACCCGATTAAAATCTGGGCCGACATCCGACAAGTGGGGATTCAGCTCTTACCTGTATCAGGGATTTTCATATTTCGGGCTGTCAGGCGGCCGGAAAGTCTTGGTAACTACGGGTAAACTGATAGCTGCGTGAGCCAAGCCAAGCTATGTTAGTGTCGGAGGAGAGTTCAATAGAGAGATCTCTCTCCACGCGGGTGTTATGCCTGGGGATCGAAGTCCATTGGGATGAAGTTGGAAGTGGTATATATGACAACCGGCTGTCGAAACTTCGTTAGCGCGATGTAGGATTCTTAGTTCCGCTGTCTGACGTTGGTGGCGCTAGAGAGTTGGTTGATACAAGTTTCCGTTAAATGGCGCTAGGTCGCCACATTTAGCTTAGCTTGCCGGTGGGGCTTGCGCTTTAGTGAGCAGTACCTATTTCCTAGTGTATATTATAGTAGTCTTTGAGTACCTATACGAGTACACTTGTTAACGCTGTGGTCTATTGTCATTTTAAATAGGGACACTCAAGTCAAAAAGGTTGAACGGTGAGCTGTTATTAAGGTACCACAATGACGCGTTACTAAATGTTCAATTATTTAATTACCCAAGTGTCATTTTTTATCGTAGTCATGAGTCATCATAGAGCAGTTTTTGCACTTGTGACCTTAAATATAACACGCCTTAAAATCATTTGAATAATGTGACCTACAACATACAGCTGCAACAATATACTGTAGGTACTTAACTAACCTAAGTACTTAATATAATTACATGATCGTAAAAAAAGTCGCAAAGGCTAAATAGAGATGTAAATAGTTTGGGTAATTAGCGATAAACTTTCCCCATATCTGTATCTGCCGTGGTTTCTCTGGATGGTTTCAACGGAAGACCAGCGCTGGCTACAATGTCAGCATTACGCGGAGTTTGAATCATTTCGTGACAACAGGCCGCTTGTGAATATCAGTATTTAGTTCAATTTTGTTTGTTTGTTTTCATCACCAATTGATGTTTTTCTTCCTATTCTTTTCTTTCCATATCTAAAATATAACTGATTACTTACAATAATGTTATGACCTAACCTAATCTCACCTAACCTTTTTTTTTTCTTGTTTTTTTTTCGGAGTGGAAATGTATCATCCCCCGGCCTAGGGTGGGCCATGCTATAGGCCCCCCTATAGCATGGCCCTACCCGACCCTATGACGGACTCTCTCCTCTAAAAACACTCCGGCGTTTACCTCCGCTGCTGTTTTCGGAGGCACCATGGGGCTGCCTAGGATGCAACCATTAGACGCCCCCCAAACCTAACCCAACCTAACATTTTAGAAGATGTTATTATTTGCTTTTGTGAAGACGGTTTTTTGTTTTTAAAACATTTATTTTGATTTCACTCACTTGACCGCTTAGAACCGGGGTGGACCACCATAAATAAAAAGGAGGAAAACGAAGAACGAAAAACGAAGAGATTTTCAATCAAGTAGCCTAGATTCTAATTATCACATCGCTGTGTTTTAGCTACGAGTATAAAAGTCTAACGCATAAGCACACTGAGTGTCTTACGACGTATTATTTGGTAGCGTTAGGTGATTAGCGATTACTGTTGTATGTTGGAATTGACGTAAGTCACGTGATGTACTGGTATCACTCGTCACCAAACGCTAGCGTTTGTATTCGAAGGCAACTTGTCAACAGCAGGCAACATGTCGATGAGTTTCTCACGACGCTACGCAAGCGCTGCGCGGCGGCGCTGCGGCGTCTGCGGGGCAGCTGCAACCGCCTCCTGGCCATCGTGGCTAGCAGAATGGACAGTGGTATTCTAGATCACTGGATAAAGCTCCACTTAAATGATGTGAACACTAACATAGTTGTAGGATAGCATAGTGAACCTATAATAAATTTTGTAACTAACCCACTATTATCTATGGATCTTAGAAATCTGAATTCTGGTGGGCCAGTGACAAGTATTCTTTTCATGTCAACCTCTTTCGTGAAAAAAAAAACTAGATGAACGAGAAAGGTGTCATTGTCAAAAGTGTTTTTTTTAATTTTTAATAAAATTGATGTCTTACACGGGACAGCATTGAGTATTTTGGATTGAGTATTATCATGCAATTTCTGCGAGAAATGTTTCCTCAAAAATTGATTTCGAGACGAGGTGATATTACTCGGCCTCCAAGGAGCCTGACTTAACTCCAGCAGACTTCTTATTGTAGGGTTAGTACTTGAAGTGTAAAGTGTACTCGAATATTTCGTCAACCACATAATTGTTAGAGGAGAACATTCGTCAAGCAATCCAAACAATATCTCCGCAAATTTTAACAAAGGTTTTTCAAAATTTACAAACAATGCTGGAAGAGTGCCGCGGCCGCAACGGGCGAAATCGCGATGATATTTTTTTTTAAACGTAAAATTTATTTAATTAACTTAAATTCAAACTTTATTGTTAAACGTTAAACGTTATTTGTAAACAAAAAACATAATTAATTATTTTAATTTTATAATAGCATTTTGCAATGGCCCACCCTGAACTAACTGAGAAAAATGTAAATTGCATATAGCATTCGTTCTCAGTTCTTTTGCAACCTTAGGATTGCAGTCTTGAGATTGTAAGTATGTTTTAAAATTGCTCTTGTCTATGAGTATTCAGATCCCCGTACCTATCAACGGCCTGTATGTGCTCGGCTTTCACTATGCCATAAAAAAACCCAACGGCAAACCATCAATTCGATGCGACGAATTGTGTCTGTTGTCAATTGTTTTATTTTTAGTAAATAATAAAATAACGTTACTTAAATAATAACTTACTACTACGTAAATAATAACTTTAATCTTTGTTTCGGGACTTGACAGAAGCGCGTAGAGCTAACCCCGTATGCTTCTTTGTATTTTACAAAAGAAAAACTCTTCTCTTCTAATTTTAATTTTTAGTAATGGTTTTCGCTCCTGTTGAGATGTATTTCGCCAATGTCAAGTTATTCATAAACACTCCTATCTATGGGACTTTTTAGAGAAATAAGGCCATGGATATCATATCACGCGCGAAGACAATTGGAGAAGTGAATCAAACAAAACAGGTCGATAGAGGACGTCAAGACCTATCGATTTCAACCCCATGTATGTTCAGCGATTTTCTACTGATCCAAAGTTATTTAAGTATCTGTAATTTTTTACTAGCACCTATGTTACTACGTACTTGGATTCTTCTGTATATTTAACTTTAACTCGAACTTTCAAGGCTGTTAGTGAACAAGATTCACTAAGTATTTTTTTCTAGGAATTACTCTGAAAACTGTGCTAATCAATGATAAATCTCCTGAACATCATTTATTGTATTTGTATTTCAGAAAAATGTAAAAAAAAAAATTAAGTGTCACAAGAGCTTACATCAACGAACCCCATTAACTTCAAACTAATGATTGCAACTAACTCAAAAGAGGCATTTACACGTAAAGCTCGGACCGCGGGAAACGCCACACGCCGCCGGCCGTTCCAATCTTCGTTCCGAACCGTAATTTATATAGTATTTTACTATTACAGTTGCATTTACACGTACGGTTTGGAACGAAGATTACGGATACGGTGTGGCGTTTCCCGCGGTCCGAACTTTACGCGTACAGCTGCTAAAGTGTATGAATGGGTACAAATAACATGACATGTGGTGCCGCCATTACTGTCAAGTAAATACGAGCTGTCAAAACGGTGACAATATGATAACAGATCAAACACGACATGGTTTTTACCATGTTGAATAGAGGCTCTGGACTTCTATTCGACTCGGTATTACTGTTAAGGAAATAAGAGCCAACAACACGCTGACAATACGAAAACACGTCAAGAACAATAAGGTTTTACCGTGTAAAATTTCAGCTCTGTTTGCCGGCATCGCTTTGTTTACTAGTCCCTTAGCATATAATAATGTTTTCTCAAACATGTTCGAAAAGGATAGCCTTATGTTTTTAAAAACGAAGACGCGAAGTGCGTCATTTTCCTCCTAGGAGTATAATAAAAGTATGAAAACACTTTCCGTCCATGTGGCGTGGTGCGGCGGCGGGGCTCTGCGGTGCTGGCGACGGCCGGCGGCGGCGGCTCGTTGTGCGTGGAACTATCTTAACTAATACTCGTAGTTTTCAAACAAACATTCTCTCCGAATTGGTCAAAGGTTTATAAATACTTATAATCATGTATTCGTATCATTTTCTCGCATTATTTGAGAAACGGCGGAAACGAGGATTTCCTGACTCGTATTTTAGCAAGCCTCGCTATTACTTTCCGCGCCTAGGCAATAATGTACTATTCATTTAATAACCTATTTACCCGCGTATACCTTATATTAAACATCATTTGCTACGAATGCGACGTATTCTCTATGACGCTTCAGTCCTTCAAAACCAGTGCGTCGCAAGAGCTAGTCGACGCCTAGTATAAAATAGTTGCATTCGCACCTTTTTATGTAGTTAAGTAGAATTGTAGAAGTTTTGTTCTGATTGGTTTTCCCGTCTTGCTATTGTAACTGTCGCTTATTGAGTGTCATTTACAGTTGACCACAAACAGATGTATCCACTTTTGCACCTTATTACAACATGCAAAAAGGTGAAACAGTAGACGCATCTCTTTTTAATCGACTTTACAGGTTATTAGGCTGGGGTCATTACGAGTAGATCAAAAAAACCTTGCATTAATTAAAAACATGTTTGTTTTCATTAAATGTGTACAGTACAGACAGGGGAGTGTATTCAGTTGTATGCTGCGAATAGTTCCGGAGTAGCAGTAGGAATAGTTCCGAAGCCTTTAGGTATAACAAACAAACTATCAATCTCAAAATAAATTGCACCAGCAAAAGAGCGTACCTTCATGGCACTTACGTCCTTTTGTTGAGAAGTGCAATTTTTCGGAAATAACTCAAAAATTAAATATCCAAACATATTGATAATAATTTTCTTTGAAAGTATTTATTAAGCGTTAATCCCAAGGGAATAAGGATTATTGAAATCGACGCAGACGAAGTCGCGGTCAGAAGCTAGTAGTTTAATATAATTCGCGCTCACGTTAAGTCATTAATTATTATTTCATCGCACATTCATTGCGACAAAATGGATAAAACCTGCGCGAAGTGTAGTGAAATGGGAACTGACGGAGTCACATGCCAACAGTGTTGTAGCTTTAATCATTTCGAGTGTGCTGGAGTACGTGAAGCGGTCTTCAGGAGGTGGGATGTGGAAAAAAGAACTGCATGGCGGTGTGGTCCATGTCGCCTGCCAGGGCTGCCTGCGACGTCGGAGGACATCTCTCTCGCCACAATTCTCCATGAGCTGCGGGAGACTCGTAAGGACCTCAAGGGTGAGATCACGCAGGTCAAGGCGGACGTGCGTGACATTACCGAGAAACTGACTAGTTTTGATCAGCGTCTCAAGATAGTTGAAACACTGAAGCCCCAATACAGTGATCTCAACGCCCAGGTACAAAAAATGTCTTCCACAATATCTACTCTTCAGATGCAATTAGAGGTGAAGGAGCAGCAAGACCGCATTAATAACCTCGAAATCGCTGGCGTCCCTGTTACAAACAGTGAGAACCTACACATAATTTTACAGAACCTATGTGTCAAAGTGGGTTTTTCCTTATTGCCCGGTAACGTTGATACTATTCATCGAGTACGTCGTTACCCAGCGCCAGCTGCAGCCGGTCAAAATGACGCCGAGCGTAAACAGCCGACCCGAGTACCGAATATAATAGTACGCTTCACGCAGCGCTGGCGCAAAAATGAGCTGTTATCGGCTGTAAAGGCGCGAAGGGGACTCAACACAGCTGATTTGGGCTTCGATGGACCGGCGAAGATTATTTATGTTTGTGAACACTTATCGCCCGCAAACAAACTACTTCTTCGAAAGGCCAGGGGTCTTTGTTGCGAGCACGGGTTCAAGTACATATGGGTCAGGGAATGCAAGATCCTCATACGTAGAAATGATACCTCCAAGCCTATCCTCATTTCTGGCGAAAGTGATCTTATTAAGATAAAAAAATGACTATTGTTCGCGTATATAATGTATCTAGTGCAATCAAATCTCAACCCTTGCATCTTAAGTCTTAGAGTCCACATTTGTGAGTCATCATGTTACGAGACAGTTGTTGTTTTCAACTCAGTTAGGAAGGTAGTACTAGTTAACGGTAAAATATGTTATGCGTGTAGTTATTTATTTTTAACAATCATATGTTTCATTCGTTCCGGGCGCCGTCAATAAACAAAGCATATCGTTGTTCTACCAAAATGTGAGGGGCCTAAGAACAAAATCAAACGAATTTATGTCTAACGTAATAGTTAGCTCTTATGACATAATATGTCTTACCGAAACATGGCTTAACGATTCATTCTATAGTTCAGAGTATTTCGATTCCAGTTTTGTGGTATTTAGGAGTGACCGCGACGCTGCCGTGAGCGGACTGACGCGCGGGGGCGGAGTGGCGGTGGCGGTGCGCCGCGCGCTCTGTCCCGAGCTGCGGCCGGACCTTGCGGCGCCGGCGCCGGCCGATGAGCTGTGGGTGACTGTGCCCATGGGCCCGGTAGGCGCTCGCCGCTGTCCAGGTACTCCGCGCGACAGTTTCCTTCATATACTTTGCGCGTATATTCCACACGGCCCGAACCATATGAATCTTTTAACCTCTCTATTCGACAGAATTTCAGATTTTTGTGACAATCGACGGAATGATATGTTTTTGGTATTAGGTGATTTTAACGTAACAAATGCTAGCTGGTCTTTTAATTACGATAGTAATAGTATGAACATATTTACCAATGATGATCCGGCTGCGACGCTGGTCGCTGACTTCATGAGCTTATCACAATTAACACAATTTAATCACATTTATAATGCAAATTCTAGAATTCTCGATCTAATTTTCTGCAATGAGATATGTAAAGTGAGTTCGTGTGGTCAGCCGCTGACGCCGGAAGACGCGCATCACCCATCTCTCGAAGTACATTTGGTAACGTCTTGCACCGCACCTTTCATGCCTAATGCAAATACATATAAAAAGCTATTCCACCTCTCTAATTTTGAGGCTATTAAAATAGGCTTATCCCAAATTGACTGGTGCGAAGAATTTAGCAATTTAACCGGATTAGAAACTTGTATCGAATTCTTTTACAATATCTTAAACAATTTAATCGATCTTCATGTCCCCTTAAGAAAACTGAAAACATCCAATAATTTCCCACGTTGGTTTTCTAAGCCTTTAATTAAGTTACTGAACGAGAAACGTAAGTTTCATAAGAGGTGGAAGCAGTATGGTGACCAGCTGGACTATGATACTTTCTCCTCTCTTAGGCTTAGAGCTAAGAGAATGGAGCGGGAATGTTATGATATTTTTATTCTAACTACCGAAAACCGAATTAAATTGAACTCTAAATATTTTTGGTCATATGTTAAGTCCAAACTAAATACCCCGGAAATACCACATAAATTAACGTATCAAAATCACACCACCACTGACAACAACGAAATATGCAATATGTTTAATCATTATTTTAATTCTGTTTTTGTATCTCCAACGACAAATAATCCTCTTAATCTAAACAGTCTGCCACAAAACACCCCTCTTTGCATCAATTCCATTAAAATTAACTCTGATATTGTATTAAGACATTTAACGTCCGTCAATATAAGTAAAGGAGCTGGGCCTGATGGCATTCACCCTCTGTTGATTTCAAAATGTGCCAGAGAGCTTACACTACCGATCACTTATCTGTTCTCATTGTCATTGTGCTCTGGACTTTTCCCTGAAATTTGGAAGCAAGCTCTCATCACCCCAATTCCAAAGAATGACAAACGGGACGATGTCACGCAGTACAGACCAATTTCAAAGTTATGTTTATTTGGGAAAATATTGGAAAAAATTGTCACTGACGAACTGTCTTTCTGTGTTCGCAATTACATTACCCCAAATCAGCACGGATTCTTTAAAGGTCGTTCCGTCGATACAAACTTGGTAGATTTCACGGATCACTTATTACAAGCCATGAACGATAAGTGCCAAATAGACGTCGTGTATACAGATTTCTCCAAGGCATTTGACAAGATTAGTCACTCGATCTTGTTGGAGAAGCTCTGGAGGGCCGGAATACACGGAGATTTGCTTCGTTGGATCACATCTTATATCACTAATCGCTCCCAAGCTGTCTCCATTGCGGGATATATGTCAGGATTCCTTCGTATCTCTTCTGGAGTACCCCAGGGATCACATTTAGGACCCCTGCTGTTTATACTTTACATAAATGACATAGGAATCTGTGCTAAACATAGTAACTATTTACTTTACGCCGACGATGCAAAAATATATAAAATAATAACTTCCTTAGATGATTGTTATAAATTGGAATCTGATATGGAATCACTTGCGGGCTATTGTAACAACAACCAGTTATATCTAAATCCTGATAAATGTTTTGTCATATCGTATACCCGCAAGAAGAACCCGATCCTATTTAATTATTCTCTTAATAATTGTAATATAAACAGAGTTGAGAAAATTCGTGATCTCGGCGTCATTTTGGATAGTAAGCTCACTTTTATCCCGCATATTGATTCTATTGTCCAAAGGGCCTACAAACAGCTTGGGTTTATCCTTAGAGTTTGTAAGCCTTTTCGTCAAACAATTACCTATAAAATCTTATATAACAGCTTAGTTCGCTCCATTTTAGACTTCGGAAGTGTTATTTGGAGCCCTTTTTATGCATGTCACAAAAATAGAATCGAGCGTATTCAAAGGAAATTCCTTAAAACTCTGGATTATAGAATGGGCCGTGGTAATGATTATAATTTATATAAAGATGCTTTAATTCGTTACAAAATGCTACCGTTAGACAGTCGTCGAAACCAATTTGACGTCATGTTTCTTTACAAATTACTGCATTACGTCATCGACTCCCCCTCACTTCTTGGTAGAATATCATTTAAAGTTCCTCATCGCCCTACACGCCGCAGAAACTTATTTGTTGTACCTGCCTCTACTACTATTTACACTTCAAATGCCTTCTTTATTCGCTGTCTCGATTATTACAATAAAACATTATATGATATAGATATTTTCAAAACTAAAAATTGTAATAAGTTCAAAGATCAAGTGATTCGTCACTTTAACTCTTGTCTTACTTGATTGCTGCGTTCCCAGACATGGAACATGCATGCATGTGAAAGTTCATTTTTTTGTTGTTATTAAGTATTATGTACCCTACACTTTTTTTTATTGTTTAGCCTCCTGGATCCCAGTATACTAGCCGCTAGTATACTAGCAAAGGTCACCCTTTTCTTTGTTTTTTTTTCTTTACTATTAGGTACTTGTACTCGAATCTGTTCCTTGTACCTATAAAGGTTTACTATCTGTTGTTCTACCACTCTGATGTACCTACAAGTTTATTCACATAAGGCTAAGCTTAAGTTTAGTGTTGTCAGATATTCCACATTGATAATTAATTGTTACTAACTTTAAAAACAATATCTCATTTTGCGTCTCATTGCTTACCGCTTCTACTGTAATGTAATGCAATTAGTATATTTCAGTATGGCACTCAAGGTCACTTAATGATATGTAGTTTTTGGTAATACTTATAAGACTGTATGTTGCCTAAATAAATAAAAAAAAAAAAAAAAAAAAAAAATAATAATAAAACAAACCGTTTGCATTAATGTGTTTAATTTTCTTGTAAATAAATAATATAAATAAAGCTTATGAATGAAAGTTAAACGAAATTTAACTCTTTTACATTTTTGCCTGAACCAGTTTAAAAAAAACTATTAACAATAATGTGCGTATACGAGTACAATTTGTAAAATTTTGCCTGATAGCGTTCAATTATATTAATTTTAATAATTTTATGTTCAAAAATCACTGTTCATATTTTTGCTTGAAGGACCTACAATTAAAAAGAAACGAATATGTTTTTTTATTTAAATTAAGTTGGGGGAATTTGTTTAATTCTGCAAAAATATATTGCATATATACCTACATACATGCATACACATGCATGCACTCACGCCTATCATTCCCAGGGTGGAGGCAGAGTTACACAATTATTAACATCTCTAAAAACATGCTGTCAATTCTGTAACCACATTTTGCACAAGGTTTACCAGTGTATATTACTTAGTGACAGCTTGCAAGCCGATGGCCTAAGAATACAACAGACTTTATTCCCTTATTCGCCTCTTACGATTTCCACGACAAGACATGGAGTGACACTATTCTAAGCCGACAACCACACAAACCAATTCTTTAAATAATAACTAGAATTGTCCTTTTTACTATTTTGCCTTGAACTTTATTCACAAAAACGAGTTTTTGATATTTTTACCTGGTTGCGGTCACGGAAAATGTTAAATTTTTGGTAATAATTTTGAGAGATAAGTTGAAATACATGATTCTAGAAATAAAAAGCGCTGTCTAGATTTTTTGCAAGGTTCAAAGCCCCCACTATATTGTGAAGTTGCAGACATGTTCATTTAAGATAAACTACCAACTTTATAATTTTAAGTTTTTAATTGGTAACTGTACCTTATAAATAAACAAATAAAAAAGGATGTTTTTTTTTTTAAATTTGGTAATTTCTAATGTATAACATTAGAGTACCTGTTGCTGGCTGCTGTGACAGACTGACAGATGAACGGATGCAGCCGCATTATACGGTTTACCATAAGTTGCTAAACACGTTCCACAAACTAATTAATTTCCCAAACAGATCATGTCGCAAAACCTTTTTTTCCGAAACTGTAAATATTCCAGGACTTTTATAAAACTAACCTTACCTAACCTATAGGTTGGGTTCTACAAGATGGTCCTGATATATACGCAGTTTCGAAAAATGCGTTTTTCTTAATGATATGTTTGTAAAATGAATCAGTTTGTGAAAGGATGTCAAGCAAGTGATTTGATATCGCAGTATACATACATTAAAAAGTTGCTATTTTTAACCTTTTTAAAAAGTAGTTCGAACCTGATTATCGAGTCATCTCATTTCCCTAGATTATGTGTGAAATACATCCAAACTGCCGCACTCGCGCCATATTGCGATGGAACCAGCGGTGCAAGCAACGACGTTAGGCAAGTATGTAGGAATTTCCCACGTTACAAACATAAGAAGTCAGCGGTTATAAAGATTCAAGTTTAAAATCATGTTATAACTAGAAATAGGTAGGTATGTAAAAATGTATAGGTGCCGATTGAGAGTATACCGGGTAAAATAGAAATACCTACAGCGTAAAATCCTACTAATATTACGAATGCGAAAGTTTGTATGGGTATGATAGTTTGTTACTCCTTCACACTGCAACGCCTGGACGGATTTTTATGAAATGGAGATAGCTCATACCCTGAATTAACCAATATGCTACTTTTCAACCCGGAAAATATAAAAATTCGGCAGAAGCTAGTAAAGCATATTCTTCTAATTTACTAAATAATAAGACTGAGATTTAAAGGTAATTTTCCGATAGACCTTATTAATGTAATACTAGTTCTTATTATTAACAAGTTATGACTTATTTTAGATATTTTTTCTATTCACCTTGCGAAATTTTATTCACCCCATCTTATGGTACTTTTACTTTATTACCTAGTTTTCTTCTGATACTTGTCATTTATATTTTGTGATAGATTGTTTTAATTATAATAGTCATACCGTTATTCTCACTGCTTTGTTGTTGCTGAAGTGCACAATACAATTAGTATTAGTCATTTGATTTCGTCCCCGTTTCTTCCGCGTGGAACTCTTTTGTCATTTGTTCGGGAAATAAAATTTCACAGGAAATAAATATCCATTTTCTTCATCAGTGTTCAAGGGAACTACTTCCATATTTCATTACCTACTCTCATTATCTTTGTCATTTCTTATGTCTGGTAGGCTAACGGTCAAAAGATGAAGACCCAGGTTTTAACTAATTATGTTCAGCAATGCAGTAAACCCATATTTATTTATTTGAGTACCTAGTAAGTTCATGTAAATGTATCGGAAATTTCGTTTCCATAATAAAATCATGAAAGAGAAATTGCTATTTACCGACATCACATTATAAAACCAACATCAGGATAGATATATTATTCTATCGGAAGCTCAAAACATATACATACATGCATAGATGCATGCAATGCGTAGATGCATGCAATATTATGGAAAATAAACCTGACTTGATTAAAATATTTATTTTTTATTTTTTTATTTTTTATAGCATGGGAAGGCAAACGAGCACACAGGCCACCTGATGGTAAGTGGAAACTGTGACCCATAGACATTCGCATTCACAAGACTGCAAATGCGTTGCCAACCCTGAGGACTAAGATGGAATGCCTCTATGCTAGTCATTTCATTTCAATATTTTTAATGACGGATTGAAATGGCCTTAATATTAATGGTATTTATTTTATGTCATGACATTGAATTGTGACATCTGGAAATATATAACTTGGAGATACTTGTTAAGTAACAAAACAACCCATGTTTACCCAAATTCGATACACAATAAAAAAATATGATTTAAGATTTATGTGTCTCCTGTCTTTTTTAATTGGGATAGACCTTAAAAAAATAGTTTCCATTGGACAATTCCGATGACTACACCTCGCTAGTAGTAGGTATTGCTGCAAGGACGCTGACTCCTTCAAGGAGGAAGGAACAGGTTCCTTCAACAAAAGCAGGTACGAGGTGTTAATATCCTAGAACCAGTTTTTTAGCGAACTAATACCTACGAGCGAGGTTTAAGCTACCTAATTGAGGATGCACACCCTTAAATTTTGCTTGCACAGTAAGATTAATTTGACTTTGACACATTGCTGCGTACTTATTTATAATATCATATTGTGCACTTAACAGTCTTAACCAGTAATGTAGATCAACTGCCTCAGTGATATTTTTTACAGAAGACCTATTTATAACATAGATGTGGCTTAATTATTACATCACATTAACAAAAACACAAATATTGTAAATGTATATAACAGATAATATCATTCGAAGAAAATTAATTTGATTTTAAAAACTAAGCAGTCACATATTTGGCAATAAATGTTTTGTCTTTGTCTTTGAATATTTAGAATATTAATGAAGTTTCTATCTACTTATGTTGGTGTTGAGTGTTAAGTAATATGTGTTTGGTTGTTGTGTGTGTTAGGTTGGTGGTTGGTTATTGATTATACTAAATAGATCAGAATATTTTTTGTAAAAACAGGAACCTTTACGATTAAAACCGAGATGTCCCGAGTGTCAAAGTGGAAATAATCGTACTGCGCTCTAATGAGCCTATCGGATTAACTTAAACTCGGCGGTTATAATTTGTTGGCTGAGTTAAAGAGTGAACCTTAAGATGATAAGTAATAAATAACTTAACAGGTGGCCATAGTAACACTAAACCACATAAACCCCAGTTTCTATTGGACAGTAATTATTTAAAAATATATTTAGGCACCATTACAACAAAGCTATTTTTTCTCTTACTCTGTTTTAACGATTCAATTTTTACTTTCATAGTAATGATTAACAGCACACTTAAAAAAAAACCCAGGGCTGTCGTGCCTTTAAGTAGTGTGAGCTTACTTAAATTAGGGTTATTTTGTCTTTTTTGTAATTATAGCTGAGCCCTGGGCAGCGCTTATTGCAAAATGCGTTAAAGCCAATGATGTACACTTTTAAATTTAAATTTACCTTGTGTCTTTTTCGTTACTTTTTTTTATTGATTCTGGTGTGCACAAGACATCCTAGAATTGAGAACACATTATGATGTTTCTCAACGGACAGATACGTTTTTACTGTTATCTTTGTCCGGCAGCATGAGCATGTCATGCTCATTTTAAGGTCTTTGCTTACGGCGCGGCGTCGTTGATCGCGTCGCCACCTTCCCGAACACATGGTTGAGGGAGGCGATGGCTGAGATACGCGTCAAACTCGTGAACGGGTGCTGTCTGTGGAGTCCGGTCTGTTCACGCTTGCAATGACCTATTTTCCAATTTAGTTATTTTAATTATGGTTCATGACGTAGAGACCTCGTCACTCCTAGTCATTATTTTTACCTTTATTTTTTATTTTTATTGACCTTACATTTGTAATGATTTTATTTGTGTTAGTACATACATACATACATACATACCTTCACGCCTTCATTCCCAGAGTGGGGTAGGCAGAGCTACAGAATTACCAACAACTCTAAAAACTTGTTGATAACTCTGTAACCACATTTTGCACAATTAGGCTAAGATGTTTAACAGTGTATATTAGTGACAGGTGGCAAGCCCATCGCCTAACAGTACTACAAGCCTTTATTCCCTTAGTCGCCTTTTACGACTTCCACGGGAAGACATGGAGTGGCACAATTCTAAGCCGGCAACCACACGGCAAAGTTAGTGTTAAAAAATAATTATTTATTACTTTATTGCCTTGTAATGTAACTTACTTTTAAGTATTATTGTATTCAATAATTGAAAAATGACCTTCTGCTAGAGTTTCTTGCGGCGCTTCTTCTCCGCAATGATGGTCTTGTTCGAAGCGCTAGTAGATTCACTCCATGTTACCGACGTTTAAAAGAGCCCTCATGTGGCCAATTTACTAAATAAATATTTTGATTTTGAATTTGAATTTGCCTTAGCCGTGCCGTCTGCCGTATAATACAGGGTGGGCCATAAATTTTTGCAAATAGCAACACTGATTTTTTCGGACTCTGTCAGAGTGAGCGGCGGGAAATTGGTGGGAAACTATAGGTCACTTCGTGCAATTTTATTTATAAAGGAGCGTTTCACGGGAAAGCAACGGGGTTTTTGTATTAAACAGTTTTATAAAAACAACGATTTGTATCTTTCTGTACGACGCCTACTTAGAATTGAATAAGGATAACGCCAAGTGAGTGAGTGTCCAAGTGTTAGTTTAATTAAATCTTAGGTCAAAAACTTCAAGCAAACTGGTTCGACACTGAATATCAAACAAACAGGGCGTCCACGTTTAACAAGAAATGATGAGAACATACGGCAGGTTAAAGTTTCTGTAGAGAACGATCCAGAATTATCTACGCGTAAACGTTCAGCAGCTCTAGCAATACCAAGAACTAGTCTACGGCGAATTTTACATCTAGATCTGGAACTGCACCCACTGCATGAATTTGAAGGTGACCAGAACATGGATGCAACAAGATGGAACAACATGCCATACGTCAAACATGAGTTTACCGGTGGTGAAAGAAATGTTTCCGAAAAAGTTGATTTCTCGCAGAGGTGACATCCCAATTCCCATGGCTGCCAAGGAGCCCGGACCTAACACCTTGCGATGTTTTCAAGTGGAGATATTTAAAGAGTCGAGTGTACCTTAATAATCCGATGACAATACCCCAGTTAAAACAAAACATTCAGAATGAGATAGCTGCGATCCCTCGCAGCATGCGTCAGCGAGTTTTCCAAAGTGTTTGTGTAGTCGACTGCAGGAGTGCAACGACGAGACGGAGGAGATCTGGATGACGTTATTTTTCAAAAATAAATTGCATTTATCTGTTACTAGGTTAAATAAATAAAATATAAAAAAACATGAAAAGTTAAATTTTTATCGATGTTTTAAAAGTGCAAAAATTTTTGGCCCACCCTAGAAAGAAGCGCAGCAAATCCGCTAGTTCTTTGGACAAGGAACGGCGGTCGTCGCGTGCTTTGAGCAGGTCCGCTACCATATAATTTGAGATAGGTATCAAGTAATCAAGATATATCAGCTGCGGTACCTATTACGAGTATTTTATGTCTTTAAAAGTTATATAATATTTTAGTCGTTCTAGACAAAAAATATGCAAATTATATAAAGATAAAGATGCATTATCCTATGCATTGTCCTAACTCATCTACTTCAGGGTTAGCTGGAAGAGATCCCATTTAGGGATAAGTTCGCCGTTGTACATTAGTTTAATATTAATTTTGTAATATTTATATTTTTGTGCAATAAAGAGTTTACATACATACATAGATGTCATTTCTTATCATTAACCGTCAATGCACGGTGCGTAATGAAATGACGCAGTCAATTTTTTTTTCTTAATTCGCTGTCAATACCGTAGTACCTATCATTGACAATCGCTTCAATTATCAATTTATCAACGATATTTTTTTGCATCGACTGGTATCAATCACGTAAACATTGTCATTTGCAAATGACCGTTTCGGGGATTCTTAAGCATAGCCAAGGCCAAAGCGTTTGACTGTACATAACATCGGGTACAATATCACTTTGAGTCTGCCCTGTAGTTTTATTTTACTCAAGCTTGGAGCAATTATTTCCTACATGTGCGGACCAAATTTTAATTACACTGGGTGTAAAACGCGTTAGTTTTTAACACCGAGAATAAAAACAAATAGAGGGAGGCTGGCACAGAAATTTGCATGTATATCAAGTTTAGGGAGACCGTAAAAACCAACCGCTCGCCAGCTAAATGGTTTTATGGAAAAGAAAGATAAAATACAGAAAGAATATGATATACAGCGGGAGCGGTGGTAGTCATATATTTTCATCAAGAAAGAAAAGTTACGGTCAATTTTGATGGTAGCTAGGGTTTACAAAACATCGCAAATTTCTGTTTGATGACTTATATTTAATTTTACACTACGATTGCTTCGTATTATATGACAACTTTGTAGTTTAAAAGAACCTCCGGATTTGTGTTTCTCTCTCACTCGTTCTCATACGTTCTTATGCAAGAGTATCCATCTTTACTCGAACACGAAATACTTTTTAATTCCTTTTCTACTGTTCAGCAGATACTACCGGTTTCTTATTTAGGTAGTGATCGGCCATATAAATAAATAAATATCAGGGGACAATGTCACACCAATTGACCTAGTCCCAAACTAAGCTCTAGGCTTGTACTATGGGTACTAGACAACGATATAAATACTTATATAGAGAAATATATACTTAAATACATAGTAAACTAAACATCCATGACTCAGGAACAAATATTCGCAGTCATCACACAAATATCTGCCCTTACCGGGATTTGAACCCAGGATATACTTACTTCTTGTGCTTACTTTTTTTTCTCCTAGCCTAAATGAGTGACCCACTGCTGGGCAAAGGCCTCTGCCCTTGATCTCCATGAGTCCCTATTAGGTGCCTCTTCCGGCCTGTTTCTGAGGAATGGATCCAAGTCGTCCCGCCATTTCCGTCTAGGCCTGCCCCGTCTACATCGCTCATTTTGCGGCACCCACTTGGTGCGCTAGCTTTGATGACAAACCTTAAAGCTCTGTCTAAACACAAACTGGATCAAGCGAGAACCACGTGTACTCGTATGTCGGTCTCGCAACCCGAATGATCCTAGAATTTGGAAGTTGCCCAGTTCTTGTCTGAGACCTATTTAGGCGTTGAAATCACCGAGTACTATATTTCAAGACCCTTTAGATGGTCGTAGAAGTCTTCTATATCGTCGTCACAGTACGCAGATGTTGGTGCGCGGACCTGCATCACCGTCAGGGTTTGCTTTGATGTTAGCTGGAATGTGAGGACTGCAATCCTATCGGAGTAGCTACAAAATTATATTATATTATTCTTCAATTTTTAGACCACCGGGAAGCCCACGCCGCACTGTCCACGTTGGTGCTACCATTGTGATAGGTTATGCACCCATACATTACATTATGTCTTCTCACCTCGGACAAGCCCACAATACAATTTCCCATTTTATATCTACTTCCTTCTCTCCCGTCATATCGACTGCAAACCCTACACTCCTATCCTATCTACTTGACTCTCCGGTGTCTCGGGCAGGTACGCTCTGCCTGCGGCGGGCGGTGATGGTTGGTGCAGCAAAGGCGACGAAGCTCGCATGCCCTGATCGGTTTAGTATTAGTGGCTGGTCGGTGCGGGTTAAGGTTCTCGTGCTCTGCCGGCTCTTCGCTACTCTTACTGGACCGGTCGGGCGGGCGTGCTTCTCCCCGCTAGACTAATCTAACATCTCCTCTCCGTCGCAGTCCGTGCGTACGGGTCCTTGCAGCAGAACTGCTGGCTGGAGGCGTCACCAGAACAGAACAGAACAGAACTAGGGCATTCTCCAGCTCGAGTTATCACTCATCTTTTATCAGAGTCCTTTGAGAAAGTTCTACGCTTTTTGGTTCGGTCATCAAGCGATTGAAGACATTATTATGTACTCGTACTATAAAAGAAAGTCACCATTTAATCAATTTTCACGTTGGTTGACTTAGCTCAAAACTGAGTAATCTGTACAAAATAAGTACAAAATGAATATGGTAAACTTATTCCACTTGTAATGAAATCTGAATAGGACTCAAAATGTCGGGATTTAGACTTTTGTAGTCTGGGATTAGGTTTATGTCGGTATTATGCTAAAACAGTACTAAATGAACGGATGGACGTTTTGTTATTTCATTTCACAGATGTAAAAATTTAATAACTAAACGGTTTAATAACCTTTAGATTACATACCAATATTTTTTTATTCATACGTACATAAACTCACGTCTTCATTCCCAGAGTGGGGTAGGTAAACAATTACCAACAAGTATAAAAAACTTGTTGATAATTTTCTGTAACCAAAGGAGAATGCCCAAAAAATGCCTGGCATGCACAGATTTAATCAATATTCCAAAAAAAAGTTATAATTAACCACAAATATACTGATAAATTAGAAGACTGATGAAGACGGGAACAATATGCATATTATTGTTAGACTTTTACTTGAATATCCGGCGCTCACACGAGTTTATTTCGACCTACCCTCATGTTTGCTCGTAATATAGCTATAAGTGATGTGAGATGTCACTCCCAGTATAACACTATGATGTTACATCATCATCAGAACATCTTGAGTTTCTTGCGGCGCTTCTTCTCCGCAATGATGGTCTTGTCCGAAGCGCTGGTAGATTCACTGTACATTACCGTGGTGTAAAAGAGAGAGATGATAAGGTGCTGATAGACGGTATAACTCCTGTTGCGGTTTGGTTTCAATGTTACGCGATTATCGCATCATCATTTATCGTTGCAAAATAACGAAGTGCGTCAACAACAAAGGGTGGCTGGCACCACAAACGGTAAGCTGCAGCCTATGGTTTATACTTGTTGTGTAACTATTTATTTAATAAAACAAACATAAGCATATGAATGATTTTTCTTACGTACATATTATAATAGGTTCTACTTATTAGGATTAATATTTTCCTCCTGCACAGTTTTTGGAGCCACCATTTGGAACATATAATTTGACCAAACTGCTTTTTTACCGAGACTGTAAATATTTCAGGACCCTATAGGTTAGGTTAGTTTTATAAAAATCTGAGATACCAAGGTAACCCGATATAATGGCTGGCTTAGAGTGAGGGTGATGAAGGCGTAAGAGGTGAAGTAAATAAACAAAGTCATTTTACAATTCTAATGTATTTCTAAAGTAACAAGTATTATCCAAAAACAGGCTACCTTCGTTTTGGCAAAAAGTACATGTCTTTTCGTTTTGTCAAAAAGACATGTACTAAACGTCTTAATACATTTTGAACGAGTTTGACATGAAATTGGACTTATTGCTCTGATAAGTCCATGGAAGTGTCTATAAATAACTTGTCATTGGCGTGAAAGCCATTAATTAAAATTAAAATTAGAATTAGAAAGTGATTTTGAAACTTACAATAACGTAGCATATTTTGGTGTATAAATGGTTCTTGTACATGCCCGCTATTTTTTTGTAGGGTAAATGGGCATTCCCCTTTGCACAATTAGTTAGGCTAAGATGTTTACCAGTGTATTAGTGACGTGCTGCAACTGTTGCAAGCCCATCGCCTAACAGTCCTACAAGCCTTTATGTTACTTGTAAAAAATATTTATTCAGCAACAATATTTATGTAAACCAAATGAAATAAAAATAATAAAGTAAATTTGCATATTGTTTTTTTCTCTCAGTAAACATTTATATGAATAGGGGATTATTTAACTCGTTCAATGTACCACGTTAATAACACACATTTTAACCAAACTTCAGCGATAGACACTAATGTAAAAAAAAAAACCTAATCTGCTCTTCACAAAAATCTTATAATCTTATAATCTGCTAACCCTAGACACGTGGGTGACACAGCTGTCACGTTTTTTGATCGCATGTTCGATCATTTATTTTTTGTAACAGGATTATTATGACCTTAAGATATTAGCCATGGCGATTATAATTAACGTATGGTAATTCATTCTGTACCCCCGGCTGGGAGGCTGTATAAATATATTTGGTGCGCAGGCGCACGGGTTAGTTGGTGCGCACGGGCCGCTGCAGTGGCATTCGCGTAAAGCTCGCGTAGTAACGTTAACCGACAGTTAATTAAATTTTAGTTAAAACCGGAACGTTGACAGTGTTGGTGGTTTAATACTATTGTTTTTAAGGTAAGTGTTTTATTGCGTTCTGAGATTTTTTTAAGAAATATATTTTATTGATAGGGATAACAAAAACTGTGTTTGTTGATCGTTTATTAAATTACGTTTATTATTATTTATTTATTTCTGAAAAACCTAATACAATTACAATTAAAAATGAAATCTAAACATATTTAAATTAAAATAAAATAGAAAAAATTAAATATATTGTTTTAAGTGTACCTTATTAAAAAAACAATAAAGTATAATATTCATAAATATAAATGTAAATATAAAGCCTTTTAATAAAGATTATATAATGTTTAAAATTGATCGATTGATCGGATATAAATATTTATATTTATCCTGAGTTTGAATTTACCAGTCTAAAGTTACGCAAGTTAAGTTTACGCTATATCGCAACAGTAAACAAACAGTTTTTACAATATCGAAGAACATCGTCGTTGCAGGTAGGGCAATAAATGAATTTTGTTTGGTTATTTTTATGCGTTTATAACCCGTTTAGTCGTACTCGTAAAACTTTTGTTTTGGAGCGAAAATTGAAAACGATAACAGATATTAAGTAGGTATGAATATTTAAAGTAAATATATGAAACAAAAACAACAAGTTATCTAAACAGACGACCATACACATACATACATACACTCACGCCTTCATTCCCAGAGTGGGGCAGGCAGAGCTACAAAATTACCAAGCACTCTTAAATAAGTTGTTGATAATTCTGTAACCACGTTATAATGCCGATTGGTGTAAAACATCGTTTGAATGAATTAGAGTAATTCCAATTGCCACGGTTAATTTGTATAACAATTGTTGTACATTTACATACATACCGTCACGCCTTCATCCCAGAGTGGAATTACCAATAACTCTAACAACTTGTTGTTAATTCTATGATCACATTTTACACAAACAAGCTAAGATGTTTACAATGTGTAGGTATATTAGTGACAGATTGAAAGCCCCTCGCCTAACAATATTACAAGCCTTTAATCCCTTAGTCGCCTCTTACGACTTCCACAAGTTCCACAGGAAGACATGGAGTGGTACTATTCTAAGCAGGCAACCACACAGCATCACGTTGTAATAAACCTTATAAAGTTAAATTTCAAAAATATTGTACCATCAATGACTTTAAATGTTGATCCACACTCGAACCTCACAGACAGGCATCGTCAACCAACGAGATAAAAATCAGTTAGGGATTAATCGTTAATTTTATACGACAAGGTTCTATAGTGGTTCGCCAATTAAAGTCCTTGACCACACGTAGTTAAAATGACATAAATAATAAAACGTTAACTTTTTTGGAAAATTTATCATAGGTACAATTATGTGGTTGATTTTCGTTACAAAAAGAAAAATATCATATTATCATCATTACCGTCCATCATCATCAACCTATACTACTGTTCGGCACCAATATCCACCAACCGTCACTCTCGCACTTACATACTGGTCTAAAAGTGAAAGATTTTATCCATGTTTATCCACTTCGATAAACCCGGCCATAATAGGCCCGCTTAGGGTTTCCATTTAGGAATTTGAAAAGTCCTACCAAAAACCTGACATTTCAATAAAAGTCCGGACTTTTTAGTCTCATTATGGAAACATTACCATTACATTGCTCACTAAGTTACAGTGGTATGGTAGGCATGGCTTGACATGGCAAGACTTATTTGATATTACCTAATATGTAATTTTATTAATAATATTCCATCTAATTAAAAACAACACGGACAAATTAAAGAGCCGAACAAAGTCCGGACTGGATTAAAAAAGCCCGGACATGTCCGGACTAATCCGGACGCATGGTAAACCTAGGCCCGCTACACTATGTTTGCCCAACCGCAGTTTCCATTCAAGAACACGGTTAAACACGGTTCATCAATCAACGGTTATCAGAATCTGCAGCTTATCTGGCCGGCTCATTGCTGCTTCAGCTGTACCATTACCATGTGTTACAATAAACGTACTCGCTGGCGAGTCGAACGCTCTGTCTCTCGCAACCTCGCAGTACTCTTATAGAGTGCGAGGGACAGAGCATTTGACTCGCTCGCGAGTACGGTAATTTTAACTCATGGTAAGGGTACTGGCTAAAATTCGATGACCTATGTCGATTACTTTAGTTCGCTGTCAGACCACCTCGATACGAAATCGATCCTTCAGCGAAACTCCCAACATAGTTCGCTGAGTGACATTCAATTTGCGGACCAGCCCTACCGTAAGCAAAATATTATAGCTTCTGTACATTACAATAAATAAATAAAACAATAAAATACTGGCGTATAATAAGACATTTACAAACGGTTTCATATTGTCTTACATTTTAATTATTTACCATCGAATTACGAAGTTGGTGAGTAGCTTAACTTTCGATGAGCAATAAATAATAGTTTCTTGACCCTCGGCCAAGTAAATTTCTTGTCGAAAGAAAAAAGTTACCAGCCCGACTGTTTGGCGTTGACTTTTGTTTTGTTGTTATTGACATCAATGGGACGACAACTCGGTGAGTAATGATTTACGTAAAGGTTTATTGATCCTTAATATATAATTTTAATTACGCAAACCTTATTGTCAGTGGCATAGGAGCGTACAGATATTTTTGAAGTCTTGGAAACATAAGTTATGAGTTTGACTGTGCTTATGTCTTTATGAAACAACAATTATTTTTAACAAGTGTAATTTAGAAATAATTAAGGAGTTGGACCTAGAGTTTTATAAAAAAATGGGTGATGGGTTAGTACCCTTTAACCCACCGCCAAAAATTAGTGTTCACAGTGTTCTGTGTGGGGATAAGACAACCGTAAAATTACTAGCATAGAGGCGTTCCATCTTAGTCCTTATTGAATATGGGTCAGGGGAAGCCATACTACGATGAATACAGCCCGGGAGCCAATCAAAAGCAGTTCTAATGTCCACATGTACCCCGTGCCTTGACAACCAAGTTAAAATTAATAATTATAATTAACAGGATGTTCAAACAAAATGCATTTTGTTCTTGTGCTTCTTGTCCTCCTTACATTACGTTTTGACACCCCTAATGAGAAAACTTTGCCCACCCCTGATACGGACATGGGGTGCGAGGGGTCGTGTCACACGCTACGTCGAATAACTGCGTAGACGTGATACAATACATTACAAATTCAATTCCGCACATAAGTTCCGATTGTCCCGCTTGGGAGGCGCTGCGGACGCCGACCTCTAGGATAGGATACATAACTTTGATTTGTATTATTATTACCAGCACCTGTATATAGGCTGATAATTCACAGGATGATTAGTTATCTGATCTCAAACTGCAATGAAGGCTTCTCCTTCATGTATTATATTTATAGTAAAGATGTGATTTTTTTTTATTTACCCAAGAATTCTCTCCTTCCAAACGTCTTAGCGATTTTGAACTTTTGTACAATTTTAAAGATAACTATGGAGAGGAACAAGAGACCATTATTTTAGGCTACTGTAAACAGATTTGATATTGATATAATTACAAATTAAAAGTTATAAAAACATTATGCACTTTTACGTGGGGAATGCTGCTAAACTAAAAGACAATATGAAAAGCAGATTCGATTCTTTCCCATTGGTAATCACGTTACACATATTATTATTACATATTACAGCAATCTATAATTAAATAGTGAGTCCAAAATATGTAGGTGGGGTCGTTCGTGAATGAAGCTATAAATTCAAACCTTCATATATATAGCCCGTCCCTTTTAATGGTCATTCGAAAATAAATCGGCAGAAAGAGATAGAAGAGGGTGGACATAAAATCAAACTTCAAGTTTGAAAGTCCCCGACTAACCCTGATTCAACATGAGCAAGCCGGATGTTACACGGATAAAGTTAAAATGACATGCCAAAAGTTTTTTCATTATTTCCAATTGACGGGGCGATTAGGCAACATTAAATGAAATTCTAAAAACAAATGAATTATAATTACACGACTTTGGTTTATAAACCTCTTTGTTATTATAATGTCTAAGAGTTAAATTAGTTTAGTTTGTTTGCTTTCTACGCAGGTGGAATAACAAAACGAAGAATTAAGCCGCAAATGAACTAAGAGCGGACGCGGACGCGGCGCGGTGTGGCGGGTCCCATACAATAAAGCGTTCCATGAGCGTGGCGGAGCGTAGGCGTTTTTATTTAGTATAGAAATCCGTCGCACCGCGCCGCTTCCGCCGTCAGTGTGTCAGCAACATAAACGACCACGACGCGATGGTTGGTTGACGAAACTATCTATAGATATCTGTATGAGATTATACCCAAGGAATAAAAATAAATCTAAAAGAAACAGCATCGTTAAACAAAATAACAAATCTATAAATTGAGATCGAGTTACAATTTAAAGTTTTAAGGATCCTTTTTTTGGATGTTTTGTATCGGACAAGATGAGGTGTTTGAAGGTCAAAGAGGCAATATTACTTGTTAGTATTTAAATATTATTTTAACTTTATTTTTGTAAATCAGTGGTGGGCAACCATTTGGCTTTTGGTGGAAAAATCAACTAAAGGCACTTGCACTTTGCACTTGTGATCTTGTGACCCTAGTATTTTGATATTTGTACTTATTTACAAAACATTCACAAGAAGACGACGAGAGGCAACGAGAAGAAAGACTTTCGCGGGCCGCGTGGTGCCGACCGCTGCTATAAATACATAGTACAGATAGATAATACTTAGTTCAACTTAGTGCATTAGAAGTAAAAAAGAAAAAAATACAAGGTAAACAATAAATAAGCCAACATTATATCGACGCTGGAAATGATAATTAAGCACGTTTTTGAGGTAAACTTAAAAAAATATGTTGTTTTTTATTGTTTGTATCGATACATCTATCTACCTGAAATAATCGCTAAAAATCACGTTAGTCAATTAGGTATTCGGTCGTCGATTGGATCGTTACAATCAGTGTTTTTTTACGTCTATTGAAGGTTACAAGGCGTTTGCAGCACTTCCTTAGGAAATTAGCCATTCTAAGGTTGACACTTTTTGAAATACCTTGGTCTAAGCCGCCTTTAAATTAAATAATTAAAACCGTTTGAAAGATAAGCAGTAGGTCACAGGCGCTAGACAAGATGCAATCTGACCAACGTTATCGTTGTTGAAAAAGTATATTATCTACCTATTATAAATAAATAAATAAAAATAAATATTATAGATAAATATTATTTACCTAGTCCCAAACTAAGCTCTTGGCTTGTACTATGGGTACTAGACAACGATATATAAATACTTAGGAACACATATATTATGGTTGACGTCAGCTGCCGAAAGGTTGCGTCGAGCTCTTATGTCTTCCATATATTTTGTCAATTTATGAAAGTCGTTAAGCATCTCTCTAGTGCCTCTAGTTTTTTTAACGGTTTTTGTTAACACGGTTTTTATAACACCCTATAAAAATTAGATATTTTATGAAACAATTCCTGTTCATTCCTTAACTACCTACCTAAATTTCCAGTAGGTACTATATGCCGAAATTAATAACTCTGTCTTCGCGGCTTAACAATTAGTTGTAATGAGAAAAGTTTTATTCGAGATTAATTCTTCCTTGAATTAATTCAGACAAACTTATGAAATTATAACTATTGACCTTAGTTTCAAACATCTTAATTACTTTGAATTTATTTAGGTAATTGTTGTTGGTAATTCTGTAGCTCTGCCTACCCCACTCTGGGAATGAAGGCGTGAAGGTATGTATGTATGTATGTATTTAGGTAAATTATATTTTGAACGAGCAATTACCCACAACCACGCCCGAGGAGTTTTTCTACGAAGCCCCCTTAAAAAATTTGTTTACGAGATAAGAGCCTATTATCACTATCCGGTTATGCCGTTATACCTATACGTATAAAAACAATACAATCTGTTACTCTGTTTTAACGTAAAAAAACGGGCAAGTGCGAGTCGGACTCGCGCACGATATTAGCGAAGGGCGCCTGTCGTATCGCATAACGTTTTTTGTCCTAAAAATGTTTGGCCGAGAATTTTTGGCATACTGTTGAATGGCATACTACTCGTTTGTCCTAATAATTTTTGCGCATACTCATTTAACGTCCTAAAGCAAGTTTGTCCTAATATTGATAACTCTAAAGTCTAATTACCTAAAGCATAATATTCCTAACATGAATTGTCCTAATAATTATTTTGCCTATTATTAAACTGGCTACAATTACAGCACCTAAACTAAACTATGGTAGGCGTGAAGTCAGAATCGTTACGTATTCTACCTTCAAGCAGGTCAGATTTCGGTTAGGTTAGGTACGACGACGAGCGAAGCGCGGAGGAGTGTTAGGTAGAACTGCGACCCTAACGAGCGAGCGAAACGCCAGAACCAACAAGTTTGACAAGGTTAGGTTTGTAAATAAAACATTTTTTTATATATAACTAGGTACCCGCCCGCGGCTTCGCCCGCGTGGAATGTATTATACATATAAACCTTCCTTAAGAATCACTCTATCTATTAAAAAAAACCGCATCAAAATCCGTTGCGTAGTTTTAAAGATTTAAGCATACATAGGGACAGACAGCGCAAGCGACTTTGTTTTATACTATGTAGTGATCAGAATTAGGTTTTTTATTAGTACTATTAATAGGATTACATCAAAGTAATATTTTTGGCTATTGCCATCAGGTAGTCAATTTTTTTTATTGTAGATGGCTTTATTTGATAAAACATTGTTCGTTCGGTCACTTGCCGTGTTAATGACATGTAGTCAAACAATTTTAGCACATTAAATATTAGGAATATTACAATTATGCACATCAATCATTTGACAGTTGAATCTTAGCCACATCAAACGATAGGACAAATAATATTTAGGACAAACGATAATAGGAGCAACAATTTCGGACAATCAAAAATATGCGGAACAAAGTGTATCTATGCCACACGTTATTAGGACAAAAGACGTTATGTGTAGACGTTACGTGTATGCGACACAACGATAGGGCTAATAATTGTACCCATTAGCGAACGTTAACGTTATCAAGAAGTAAAGGTGAAGTTACCGTACAATAATGTATGAAATAAATGAATGATGAGATAAGATAATGCATGGAAGAAGTTGTTCTATTCTACGCGATAAAACAATATTGCTTTTGTCATGTTGTCGTATCGTCAATGTTATGATATTTCTATTTACTTCAGAGTAGTGGTGTTAGTGTATTTTTTTCAAAGACGTATGTTTTTAATTATGAGTTCGAGTTGTTTAATGCTGTTACAATTATTATTTATATATATTCTATCTTTTTGACGAGGGAATTATTTTAAAAGGTACTCAGCATCAAAATACTTATAATCAAGATCATCGTAATGACCTTCACTGGATTGGACTCTATTTATATCGCACTTCACATTATGTGACCACTACTTTATTGTAGTGCTCACTCCGACCACTACAATAAATTTTATTGTCCGTCTGTCCGATTTTGCACAAACTAGTTCTTATGGCTTAGTATTTATGGCGTACCCGTAGAAAATGAACCTAACAACGACGCCGCGGGTCGTCGAACATAAGCGGTTGACTCTCTACCCATCACAAAACCACCCCTCACCCCACAGGATGACTTTTCCGCTAATTTTTTTTTATCATAAAATACCATTTTTCAGATAGGAAATTGTTTGAGGCAGGAAATTACTTCCTTTTACTACTTGTTTCGCGTATATCAAGTGATACGCATGTTCTAAGTATATTTATTATTATGTACTTATGTAGTAATGAAGTGTATTGCCGGAGATTAAAATTCTGCAAAAAATATTGAAGAAAGGAAAACAAAAAGTATATTTATATGTTGGTATACATAAAGGTGAAGACAAACGAGCGTTATTTTTGAGTTGTGTGTGAGGCGCGTTATTTTTGCTGCGATGATGTTCATACTAAAGTCCTTTTTGACTCACACGGTGACGCAAAAACAGCTGCACTTTTATATACAGTAGTAACTACGAGATTCACAACTCAAAAAATGCTTCCTCCTAAAGGTGCGACACTATGCAGGCGTGAATGACACTGCGTTGCTTAAATACAAAAGCGACACAAATCAAAATGTGTTTGTATTGCATTTAAATTCGGAATGCTATTTACTTTAAGTTTTAAATCAAACTGTATCTGTGTTTGTTCTGTCGCGCTTTTGTATTTAAGTAGCGGTGACGTGTAACGTATTGACTTACATATTACTTGTTGGTTTGTTGGGTAAACCAACAAGTAATATGTAAGTCAATACGTTACACGTCACCGTCACGTGGTATTGTCCCCGTGTCACAATCCCGCGAAGTAATGCCATTAATCTCAGTCAGTTAATTTGCTTAGTTTTTTCTCTCAATGCAACAGATGTCTATATTGGCCCGACTGCCGAAGGAGTAGGGTAATATGTTTATCAGCCTATGTATGTATGTTTGTGCCTTTGTGGCGATCTAGAAACTAAAAGCGTGGATCGATTTTGATGATTTTTATGCCATTTATTCCTCTTAATCTTGTGAGTGTCTCTAAAGATATGACAGTAATTAAAATTCAATATGGCGGCAGCCAGACGGCATATTCTAACAAAAAAAAAAGTCGACGAACTATGCCAAATGGGGTATTATTGAATAGGTATTTAAAAATCATCTTTCGGTTTCTGTCATCATTATTCATTTTGAACGATCATTTAGGATTGGTTAGCAACAACAGTCGGGTTTTTAAAGCTTGATATTTTTTAATTATTTATGTAAATATGCTAAAGTTTTTGTTTATTTTCTATGATTCTTTACTAAAAATAACAAATGATCACCTTAGATATTGCATGAGAAGCATTGCCAGCATAAGGGAACAATTAACGACCCTAAAATATTGCTTTTTTATTATTTTTTAAACATCTACAACGTAGGTTAGTAACACGTAGGTTGTGAACGAAAACAAAGCTTGCTATCAACAATTTGAAAATCTTTTTTGACCTACCCCAAGGTTGCATTTTTGGTCCATTATTATTCCTTTAATATTTCGATGAATCAAACACGTTCTTTCACATACCAAGAATAGGGCACTAATGAATCAAATACCAAGTCCAAGCAATTATCTCGACGGCGGAAAGCTGCTCACAATTGGCTTGTCTAAGCCGAGACAATGTCAATCGTCTATCTATTACAAGAGCCAATACAATGCCTTATTATTTTTAACTCGCACGTTTTTCCTCGACACGGTTACGGCTGGCTAGGAAACCAGTTGTGAAAGACGCCTGCGTTTGCAACTCATTGTAAATATTATCTACTTAACCGTTAAACAACATTGTTAAGGAAAACGCGCTGAAATCTATATGGATTGCCGCGATTACGAGGTTGAGGTAGGTAAAGATGAACCGACGACGTCAGGCTGACGTTGATTGAGTAAATACCCACCTAATGAATCAGCTATTTTCTAATGAAGATAAAGTGAAACAAAAGGAACTGCCTATTTACTTATGGACTTTTACAGGTATAAATCGATAACACGTGTTGAACTTTAACTTTGTATACGTCACACACACATTAATAAAATTACAAAATAACATTTATTCATGAATAAAAAGGGGAGTAAGCAAGTCTCTTTAGTTTCTCAAGTTCCTTTCCATTTGGTCTCTGAAATATTTTTTGAACTCTTATGAACATTTTCGTCGCTCGTAACTGATGCACTTAGCCGCTTACCAACCAACACGATTTCACTTTCATTTATAAAGATTTCTACAGAGTATTTGTTATGTTGTCATGTGACTTTGTAGGGAAATAATTATTTAGTTGTTTTTCTCCTTGGGAATTATCAATGCTTTCGGGGCATTATTTATTTATTTCACATACCTCACGTCCGTACCTCTATTGCTATCGAATAGTTATCGTTACGAAAGTTTTAATTAACTTGACCTTAATGGCGAGGCAGCCGAGTTAAAAACAATACGGTAGCAACAGGTGTAAAAACAATGTAGGATAAGGCCCCTACTCCAAAGAAATACTCTACTTTGATTAAGCCTATCTTGCTTAGATATTATATTGTATCATACTTTGAACATTATGACAGCTCTTACTATGAATTGAATAGGAGCTGTCATGCCTGTCATAGCTGGAACAATATGATTACGACATTAAGGCAACGTATAGGCATACGATCAGATGTGGGACCATTGTCCACAGTTTTATAATAAAACTGGTTTAAAAACTTCTTGTTTTAATGCAGAAGATAACAAACGGATGACATTTAACGTTAATACCTTGTTGTAAAAAGGTAATGGCTTGAAAGTCTCGAAATTCGAGTTACGTAATAAACACTTTGTATGTATATGTAAGTGATCCTAATTTCGAGAAATTTGGAAAAAGAAACTGCGGATGTACGTTATCGTATAATGTTCGAGAAGTAACGTTTCCCGTTTGTGTACAGTCTGTGGCATATTTTGTAACTGAACGGATGGATTAGTATAGAATATCAGGATACATAAGCGGCCTTTTATTTCGCAGTATTAAATCAAAGTAGTCTATAAAAATATAAGTTCTGTGCATGCTCAAAACAGAACAATACTATACTTAAGTAAGTATGAGAAAGGTATTGAAATAGCAGACCTAAACAAAACATAACTTCAGAAATGGATTGTTGTGGGCTTTTGTATTTATTATTCCATCTGTTTGAATAGTTTAATTTATAAATTCAATTTTGAGGCATAGAATTGACGCAGTTAAATTATTAATAACTAGCGACCCGCCCGCGGCTTCGCCCGCGTAGAATGTATTATACATGTAAACCTTCCTTAAGAATCACTCTATCTATTAAAAAAAACCGCATCAAAGTCCGTTGCGTAGTTTTAAAGATTTAAGCATACATAGGGACAGACAGCACAAGCGACTTTGTTTTATACTATGTAGTGACAAAGCGAGTATTTTTTTAAAATTTGACTTTCATAATTTAAATTGCAATATCACTATTCTGTTAAATTCAAGGTTGCAACATTTTATTAGCTGATTGTTAAAACTAAAAGCATTGTAAAAGCTGCCTATAATGCCAAAATAAATTGATGTAAGCCAGTCGACTGAGATTGTTATCTACTAGCCAATTCTCATTGTAATAACTTCACTTTCAAATAATTTTAATGAAACATTCGATTTATGGTTTTTTGTCAAATGGTCCAGCCAGCATCATTTATCCTCACTAGTTTCCAAATGTTTGCACTTTTATTCAATTACTCAGTGAAACGAAATCGATTTAGGCCCGATACAGAGCTACATTGCACTCAATTCTAATTCAAGTAGGTACTAAGTGGACAGAATACTCTTAGTCATATGAATCATCTGGCATATACAATTAAAAGCCTTGATCACAGTCTCTTAGGAAAAACCTATGAAGTGCGAGCCAGTCTCGCACACGAAGGGTTCCATTCCATACTTACTTATGTAGATGAGGGCCTTCCAAGTTTTAGTTGATTAAATTTACTTTTTGAACAAACTGTAAATTCCAAATTAATACCTATTACGGATGGATTGCGAAGACTTAGTAGTAGATCCCGTTAGCACCCTTTGGGTACGGTACCCTAACAAGACTATAATATCGGCCATTGAACTTCTACATGGTACTATAAAAGTAATGTTTAGTTCACCAAAAAATTGGTTCGTTTTATGACCGTACGCGAAGGGTGTGTCTTATCCAAAAGCCCTTTACGGCCTATTCTCATCGGTATTAGGAACAAATGTTTCCTTATTTGCTCCCGACCTCGACCCCTCGTGACTCCACGTTGCGCCACAATGATACTGTGAGAAAACAAGTAGGTTGTTTCACTTTCTTTATTTGAGACATTCGTTCGGAGAATGAGGCAGAACGCATTGTGTGCGCTCGGCAAAGTGAATCCGAACAGTTGCGTTATTCGTGTACTTAATTTGAGAATTTGTATGAACACACGCTGGGCGTAGTGATCTTTATCACGCTGTAATCAACTGTAATGTGTAGGTACGAGAAGTAATCGCTTGATGACCGAAGGATCAACAAGTCTAACGAAAAGAAAGCTTAAAAATAAAAAAACCTGTTTTTGGATAATGCCGTCAATGTAATGTTAGTTATCATGACTAGTGATGGGCGATTTCTGAAACATTACAAAACTTTCCTTAACTGCGAAAATTACAGCTTCTGAAAGTTACATAACTAGATGGAAATGATTCTGAAATGTAAATTTCATTTAAATTTCATGAAAAGTTTTCATTACTTACGTTACATTACAAAACTTTAGTAATTTTCAGAAATTAAACTATTTCATTCTAGTAACTTTCAGAATATTGCATGAAATTTTAGGTGAAAGTTTCACTTTTGAAAGTTACAAGCCGCCCATCACTAATCATGACATAATATAGGTATAGTTTTTATTTCGTCAATATCACATTTAAAAAGAAATAAAGTACCTACCCAGTAACACCCGCAATGCTAAGACGAATCTAACGACTTCCAGTATCGAAATTGGGCCAATCGTTCAACCTTTACAAGAGAACGTCGAGTCGAGGAAATTGATTCCAATACCACTTTGGACTTTCTCAAAGTGACACTGTAAATAAAATCATAAGGAGTCTCTTACGTTTTGATTGATTACGTCATTTTGATATAGGCCAAAGTGGTTTAGGTATCAATTTCCTCGACTATACAGGTCAAAAACATTACTATTCTCCTTTGGCATTCGGGTAAAACTACAACTTTGCTCTAAAACAGTTAAGGATCTATTTGGACGAAAACTGAATGTAGGAGCTACACCACCATATTTCAGAAGTAAGCAATGAGATCTGTTAAAATGGGAAAAAATATCAAAAACAAAACAAGATTGTCACAATGTTTTGCAAAAACCGACTTTCCTGTGAACCTAAATACTATCTAGTTCCGCTACTAAGTCTTCTGCAAAACTCTCGGAGCGAAACTCTGCTGTCACAGATATAATTACGCTAGGAAAACCCAGCGCAAACTTAAGGAAAAGGTTGAATGTAAAACTTTTGCCGTAATTTAAAACTTGTAAACACTTCGGAAACTGTGATGTTTTTTAATGAAACATCGGCTCTAGTAATAAGACTGTAATACATTTCATGACTAAAATATGAATTAGTTAGCCTCTAGACTTCATACGCGATAACTAACTTCCAAGTTAAGAGGCCGCATATTCGCACTGCTAGATCAATCAGTATCAACTCAAAATCCTAGCTAACTTTGTTTCAAGTTCAAAGAAGTTGTATTAAAGTTGATTGAAAAATACACTTGTATTTTGAGTTACTACTGTTTGGATCTAGCGGTGCGAATGATAAAGTCGGTAGTGTTCCGCGATCTGGGGGGTTACTATGACATATTAAAGCAGTTCAATTTAAGTTGAGAGAAAGGGACAGAGCTATAGCAGTTATATAGCTATGTCCTTTTCTATAGTATGCCATGGTAACCCCTCTGGATCTCAAAATCACAACATCTATGTGTCCGTTTTTAAGTTGATCATATTTTCTTGAGACTGTTAAAAGTGTAAACCAGTGTATTATTTTTCAAACATGATACCTTTTCCGCATGTTTTTGGTTGAATCTTCGAAAATATTTAATAATAGTTTTTGTTTTGATTCAATCGTTGAGTATTTATAACTTCTCAATCCTGGTAAACTATTTGCCTATTGCACTATTTTTAAATTAAAAATATCTTTTAGAACGGAAGCGAGGAAGGATTACGCTTAAATGAAATTTAAACATTTGCTTTGAAGACAATTAGATTAAAGATTCACCAATAAAAACACATTAACAAATCAATATAAAAGAAATAAAAAATAACATAATTCCTGGTGAAAAGATGCAGAACTCAGCAATAAAGTTGATAAGAATGATTGAAGTTGAGTCATATCACTTCTGTTAGTCATACTTATTATAAATCTCCAGTTTACTTTGCAATAACTAACACCGTATTGCAAGCCGCTATTGTCATTGTAATTACACTAGTATGTGCAACAATCAGCGTCATTCGAGAAAAAAATACCGGTATTGCCTTCACCTCGTATTTGATTCGGTAGTTACAAAGGAATTATGACTTGTTTTTTGTTCCTAACTTCTAAAATAATGATACTCTGTAAAAGGTTTGCATAATCTTTTTCAAATTATTTATAACATATAAGTATGTACATGGATGTGAGTGTCAATGATACAGAGGCGTAGTTTTTTTTTGACATTTTGGAAACGTGCATATGCATATATGACTAACTATACATTGCATGCAATTGGGGCTTCCTGATACAGTTATTGCATACTTAATAGGAAGTCCCCACCTTAGTATAATTTACACTAAGTTTTATCGAAATAAATATTTTTCATATTTTTTTTCAATGCAATACCTCTTGAAACGGCTTTCGGTTATGTACTTTTTTCTCACTCGCTCTCATTCGCTCTTATCTTACCAACTTTCCCTAAACCCAAAAAAAATATTAAGACTTGTACAGTATGTTTATTTTCTGGCATTCAGAAGTCAACCGAGCACACAGGATGATTAGTGAGATCTGTGACTCAAGGACATATGCATTTTCAAGACTACAATCGTAAGACTTCAACCTTAAGACCGCAAATGTGTTGCCAACCCTGAGGACTAAGATGGAATTCCTTTATGCTATTAATTTCACCAGTTGTCTTATCCTCTTACCGGACCACAACAATGCAAACACTGCTACTGCTAGGTACAAGTTAATGTAAATAGCATTTAAGACTAATTCAACTATTCTGTACATACATACGTACACACCTGCACGCCTCTAATGCCAGAGCAACAGAATTACCTACAACTTAAAAAATTGTTGATAATTCAGTACTTAACCACATTTTGCACCAGCGTATTAGTGACAGGTCGCAAGCCCATCGCCTAACAGCACAACAAGCCTATATTCCCTTAGTCATCTCTTACGACATCCAAGGGCACACATGGAGTGGCACTTTTCTAACCCGGCAATCACACGGTTACACACTATTCTGTAATCTAGGCCAAACACGGTTGTGTTTCAGTACCTAGGTGTTTGGTTTTCACTTCTCAATTTAAATCATAACGTAGTTTGGTTAGACTCTTTGCAAACAAATAGCTAAGACTGCTCTGCCATGCCATTAAATTTTATATAGTTAAACCGGGTCTATATCGAATGGCATACAATTGACCATAGTTATGCAGAAAGAGACCAGAGCCATTTTTTCGCAAAATGAGTTAGGTATGCCATCGTGAACTAGATTTTTCAAACTATATTCTGGTGAAAGCGACTTATTTTTAGCACGTCATTCCATTGAATTATACAATTATGTATAAAACGACCAATAACGAAATTTGCGTTCTATAATGTCGAAAGCGGCCAAACTAATTGATTTAGACTATTTTGTCCGTTAAAAGACTATATTTTTAATCTGCAGAACACAGCCAATCTGCTATCGGTCAACTAGTCGGATTATACAATAAACAAAGGTATCAAGTGAGCACATTATTTAATCTGCTTAAAACGACCAAGCAGATAGTCGGTTTCAGCAATTGATGTTTTTCGTTCTACCTCATGTTTGGTCGTTTTCGCAGAGTGCCCGTACAAATTTTGCTGTCACTTTCTTCTTATTAGTAATGATCGACGCAACAGTGTGCAACAGTTCTGCGTTTTCCATTCATCCATCCAGTATTGTAATCAGCATAAGTCGACTAGGGTAATAGATGATTACGATCTGCATATAGCTCTTTTTATAAAAATACAAGTATGCAATATTATATTCAGCATAAGTCAGCCAGAGTAATGGTCACTTTCATTGAATTATGATCGAAAGTAGGATATCAAATATTAATTCTACAGAAAACGACCAACTACTTTGTTTTTTAAAAAAACCTACGAAAACTCCGATTTATTTGTATAAAATACACTAAATAAATTGCATTAAACTATATTCTACCAATTTCAGTTATTTCTTTTTAAGAAAACATAAAAGAAACTAAAAAAAAAAAAAATATTACCTTAAAACGGCTGTATCTCGAAACCGGTTTTTTATTCTTGGTCTCTTTCTGCATAACTATGGTCAATTATTAGTCCTATAGTTGTGTCGCATAACGTCTTTTGTCCTAATAACGTGTGGTATATACACTTTGTTCCGCATATTTTTGAGTGTCCGAAATTGTTGCTCTTATTATCGTTTGTCCTAAATATTATTTGTCCTATCGTTTGATGTGGCTAAGATTCAACTGTCGAATGATTGATGTGCATAATTGTAATATGATTATATATAAAAAAAGGTTTTATTTACAAACCTAACCTTGTCAAACTTGTTGGTTCTGGCGTTTCGCTCGCTCTTTAGGGTCACAGTTCTACCTAACACTCCTCCTCGGTTCGCTCGTCGTCGTACCTAACCTAACCGAAATCTGACCTTCCTGAAGGTAGAATATGTAACGATTCTGACTTTACGCCTACCATAGTTTAGTTTAGGTGCTGTAATTGTAGCCAGGTTAATAATAGGCAAAATAATTATTAGGACAATTCATGTTAGGAATATTATGCTTTAGGTAATTAGACTTTAGAGTTATCAATATTAGGACAAACTTGCTTTAGGACGTTAAATGAGTATGCGCAAAAATTATTAGGACAAACGAATAGTATGCCATTCAACAGTATGCCAAACATTCTCGGCCAAACATTTTTAGGACAAAAAACGTTATGCGATACGACAGGCGCCCAGTTAAACCATACAGCTACAAATTACAGTTACTTAGCAGCTAACTTATTATTATTTTATTTTATTTTAGAAAGGCTACACTGATAGGTCTAAATCTTTGTTCACTAGACAAAATGTCACACTAATAACACCCGTATTTATAAAGAAGTAATTACTTGTTGCTAAGTAATTTCTTAATTAAGTCATTACTTGATGATAGAATTCTTCAGAACAAAATCTTATTCTATAGTTAAGTAATACACATTACTTACATAAGCAATTGCTTAAGTAAGACTCGACGCTTGATGATTGTGTCTGTCTGGCAACATTTCTTTACTGCGTTTCGTTTCATGAAAAGACAAATGTGAGGTATAGATTATTTTAGCAAAAGCTGGCATTATAACATCTAATTTCAATTAAATCCGTAATTCTGATAAAGTTATCGTTTTAGAAAGTAATTTCTACTGTAAAAGATAATTTTACTTTATCCAAACACAATACTAAAATTTGCAAAAATAAAACGTTTGACACGATATTATCCTACTTAATTTGAATGTTTAGTTTTAAGCCTTAAATGATGTACTGACAAATGATTTGTTATTAAGTAGGATTATATGAGATTTGTTTGTGTTTCTGCTGTCTGTGCTTTTAGCAGCTGACACAGTGGACTAATAGGGAGCCCTCTTTGGGTCTCCGATTGTAAAGAGTGAATAATTTTCGGTAAAATCACATGCATCAGCATCACTATGTTCTTGGAGAAACGAAACCTCATTTAAAAAAAATCTTCCGTATAATCATGAAATGGATCCACATCACGAAAGTAAACTTTGGGATTTCTATTTCCCCAAACATTTCATTATCCAAATCGTCTATAACAGAAAAAGTTTCTTCGATTCTGTCCAAAGATTCCATTTTATTAAATGTAGGTAACCTCACAATATTGACAAGCGTCGCCGTCGCGTCGTAACCAGAAGTAAATGCTTAAGTAAAGAAAATGGTGACTATTACTTGGCCGAGAAATCTAACTTTTGACAGTTCTATTTCTAAGCAATAGCTTAACTATAGAATAAAAATCGTTACTTTAGTAATTACTTTTACTCAAGTAATGACTTTTACTCGTCTATAAATACGGGTGTAAAATTTAGAATGTTTGTCAAACTTAATTTTGACCTGGTATTTTCTGTCAGGAAGTATCGATTTAATAAAACAGCTTCAAATATGAGTGATTTTGTTATATTTAAAATTCATGCGTGGATTTGTTACTTTTAAGTAACGATTACCACGACCACGACCAGTAAGCACTTTCATGATTTACATTGTAATGGAATAAGTTAATAATAAAGTTATATACGTTCTATTTCTTTTGGGGCCCGTATTAAGGTCGCCTTTATCGTTTTGTACAAACGTCCATAAAGTATTCGTCACTCAAGCACTTAAGTTTGGTCAGAAAGTGACAGATGCGTATTCACGTTAATAAACACGAGCATAATAGGCCCGCAGAACAGAAATGAAGCGATTCATCATATATTACCCAGGGTTACCACACGTTCTTCAACCGGTGTGAAATACGGCACACAACTGACACAACACGAGGAACGGAAACGCAGGTATCGAAATAACATTCAACCGGAGCATTTACAAATTTACATGTGTTCTTGGGAACGTAATCTAATCCCCTGAGGGGGTGTCAGCAACCTTAGTAAGTACCGTCTCGAGAAAACGCGGCTCGTGTGAAACGCTCTTTGAATTCGGTATGTCCTTGTATCAAATTCAATCGGACTTTTCAAAATACGAACGTATTTTTCAGTGTTCTTCGAAAATAGCGTAAATTTAAGGTACTTTCTTACGTCGTTTATTCGTTTTTCTGACGCAATAGTAGTTTATGAAATTGTTGCATAAAGCGGGGTATTAAAACACGAGTGTGTGTTTAAGAATGGAGCCGCTAGGCGAGGTTTTTAATAGTATCACACGAGTGTTTTAATACTTACCTAGTTATGTGCAGTTTCATACACTACTTTATCTACGCTCATACATTGCGATTCAACCTACTAAATAAAAGATCAAAGTTAATAAAATAACTACAGCAAAACGTTTTCAATGAATGGCGCCAAAACATAGCACATCACCGCGTATGCATTAAAGCGGGCGCTGTCACAGACAAGTAAAAATTGGAATGAAAACTTTTTGTAATGCTGTAAAAATGACGCGAACCGCATGTGCATTCCATTATAAAAAAAAAATGATATGGAACCTCGTTGGTGACATTACCATTTTGGATCAACTTGTATCGTAGGTAATGGTAAAAAAATTACTTTATAACATTATTTTGTTAGAGAAATAATTTTATAAAGTGTTTTTTTTTTAAATTTCGGTAATGTTTTTATAAAGTATGTCAATATAAATTCGTTTTGAAGTTTATAATTCGAACTTTACGATATGAGAGAAAATAACAAAGACTATTTGAATAGTCACATTATTGCGGTTGAAACTTTTGTATGAATTTCGTTTTAACATAATGTCACTGTTGGATTGTGCGGCTTTATGAATGGCGAAATTTTGAGTTAAAAGTTACCATTTAAACTATTTATTTATTTAAACCCAATTTAAGTGTGTCGTACAAGGCGTTATACCCCTCTACAAAGTGATATGGCATGGGAAAGGTAACAAAGCAACTTGGGGCTCCATTCTACTCTTTAAAACAATATTTCCTTTGACATGTTATCGTATTGTCAATAGCCTTTATTAACTTGATAGTACCTGGTTTATATTTATGGCAACTTTTCTAAAAATGAAACCTAGCAAGATCGATTTATCGCTCCCGAAACCCCCTGCATACTAAATTTCATGAGAATTGTTGGAGTCGTTTACAAGATGCAGATAGTGCCTATGACCTTGGGGCTTTAAATGCATGGATCGTTTCTACTCTTGAAACTGAACTTCTTTTGTTCTGTAAGTTATTAAAAATATGTTCAACTTAAATTTTATTTTTTTCATGTAAGTTAAACATCATTTTGAATGTACACGATCCAATTTTCTATTTTCCTTTAGCCCTCGTACCAAGGAAATGTCGCCCCCGTACCATGTGATGGCGATTATACGGACATGAACATGATGTAATACACTAATTTTACAATTAGACTATAACATCAATTACTTATCCTAAACTTAAGCTAATTTTTTGCTCTGCACAAAAGTGTGTAGTTATTATTTGGTTACTGGAGGCGGAGTTAAAAACGATACGATGACATGACAGAGGCAATGTGGTTTTGCCCAGTAGAATAGAGGCCCTGATGGTAAAGTAGGATCTAAGACCAATAGACATTCAATCTCAATACCTATGCAATTCCACTATGCTAGTCATTTTACCGGTTGTCTTACCCCAACACCGAAACAAAACAATGCGAACACAGGTGGTTGGCGCTAGGTCTAAAGATACGAAGGTGGTAGCGTAGTAATATAACCCCGTTTTATTCCAAAATTACAAACCAATTAAGTTGAATTCGAGTTCCTTATACTTTATTTTGTATACATTTCCACAGAATAAACGTCTAGTTTCCTGATAAGCGGGTGTCCTCCACAAACATTTACAGTAAAGTGAGACAAACGATCATCGATGTCCGAGGGTTACCCCAGGGTTAACACGTCCGAAGTGTTTTAGGGTTGATTAGGCCTGGCGCGTGCCTGACGACTAAAGGGGCTAAAAACCAGAGCCGAATTTATCGGTTTAAAATAGATAAATTATAAAATATCCAAAACTCATACGTAACATTCTATGCAGTTTGTGCAGTTCACAATTGTGCGACAGTTTAAAATGTCACGAGATATTATAAACTAGCAAAGTTCACTTGTTTATAATACGGTGACATAATAATTATTATAGAACTGTTATTACCATGACAACGCAAATTTAATAATTGTTTTCACGCTTCGGTTACGCTATAGGTGCTATTCTGATACCGTTATCGATATCAATATTAGCAGTTTAGTATGGGAGTAGAAAAACATATAAGTAATTAAAGCAATAAATAATTGAGTATTGAATAGCAATTGAATATTAATGATTAGTTGGTTACATACATACATACATTCACGCCTTCATTCCCAGAGTGGGGGTAGGCAGAGCTACAGAATTACCAAAAAATCTAAAAACTTGTTGATAACTCTGTAACCACAATTTGCACAATTAGGCTAAGATAATTAGTTGGTTAGACTCGAAAAAAAAAGAGAGCGTATGACAAAGAAGTATAAATCCGAAGGCCTATTAGAGTTAGGTATACAGTGATCTCTAACAATATCCACTTGACAACAAGGGTACTCTAATTGGACTGTGAGCAGTCATATCGCTTAAGAGGACTGTTGAAATGGACGTTTCGTTTTTTTTTAGATAAATATATATCAGGGGACAATGTCACACCAATTGACCTAGTCCTAAACTAATCTCCCACCTCCCCCCAACGATATAAATACTTATATACACAAATAAATACATTTAAAACATACAAATCTCAGAATTATTTAGGAAAACCTCTGAAATGGTTTTAATGTTAACCTAGCTTCGCCATTATTGGGACGTTCTATTAATTTCAATTTAACTTGAACTTTTTACTAGTTCGAAACAATACTCTTACACACTTGGAGTTGTCTAATTCCACCGTTGGTCAAGCCAAGAATCAACTTTCGATATATTTGGGAAACGCGTGAGGTATAGAAAGTGGACTTTATTGATGGTTTTTATAAAAATTGAAGGAATGCTTAATACACTAATTTTGGAGGTGGGAGGACCTTGTGCAGGGTCCGTCCGGGTTGGTACCACCATCTTATCCATTAACCTACCGCCAAGCAGCAGTGTTCGCATTGTTGTGTTCCGGTTTGGGGATAAGACAGCCGGTGAAATGACTAGCATAGAGGCATTCCATCTTCGGCCTCAGGGTTGGCAACGCATTTGCAGTCTTAGGATTGCGGTCTTGTGAATGCGAATGTCTATGGGTCACAGTTTCCACTTACCATCAGGTGGCCTGTGTGCTCGTTTGCCTTCCTATGATATAAAAAAAAAAAAAAATAATACACAAAACACAAAAGACTGACAAATCACTTGCATTGGCTTATAGCTTGTATGGAAATAAATAAGGTCCATGAGAGAAGGAACAAGGTAAATATACGCACTCAACTGGATTTCCTGGCTTCCCGGGAATGGAACCCCGGACGGCGTCAACATCAGAGACTTGGTGTGCTTTTGCTTATAAGCTCTTTAAAAATTGTCACAACCAGCCAACCACCAACCACGAGTTATGTTAGATACTAACAATAATTATGGCGGTTTAACGAAGAGTGATTTGACATTAAGATGTTCAAACACTACGGCGTTAGATAAGGATGGCCACAGCTTTTGGTGTCCGTGTTTGATAGGGATGGAAGTTGTGTAGGGGCCTTTTCAAGTGCATAAACTAACCTAATTCAAAAATTATGATCTAACAATACATGTTGCCGGTTTTGGATAATTGTTTACATTAGCGTTAAGCCGTTTGTACCTTATAGACGCAGACACAGACGCGTACTGTACTGTGCAAGAGGTCTTAAAAATATTTTATTTTTAAGTAAAGACAATTACTGGTAATGAAAACATTAACATTGTCCAAAGTTACATTATGACCATTAGAATTAATAAATAAACACAACTAGAATTACGAAATATTTAGCAAACACAAGTAAGTAATTTGAATTAATTGGTGCCTAGATTGAATTTAGTAAAATTGGGAACTTAACTTTTAAGGCGAGACGCTTAGCGAGAATAAAATTAAAGCTTAAAAGTTTTCAGCGATTAAATTTGTCTTCGGACTAAAATCAACTTCAGGGCCTGTATAATATAAAGCCGTCACTCTCGCACCTATAATTTAGTCAAAAAGTGACAGATGCTGTATACACGTTTATAAATATAACCATAATAGACCCGCAGAGGTGTTATTTAAACAATACACTTATCAATTTGTCGATAAAGTATTAACCGGCCAACTGAAGTTGCCATGCGCACTCGTAGGTACAGTCAAGGAAATTGATTCGTAGACCATTTTGAACTATGTCTAAGTGACGTAATCAATCCAAACGTAAGAGACTTCTTATGATTTTATTTAGAGTTTCACTTTCACATAGTTCAAAATGGTCTACGAATCAATTTCCTTGACTGTACCATAAGGAAAGGCAGATGTAGGTACTTACGTAGAATTTTATAATGACTAGGTGCTGCAAGGCTCGAGCACTACAAATAGAGCCCAAGCCCGTGTAGGAGTTTATTCCGGGTGGCGGCAGAGACCAGTGGTCCTTGGTGTGTAGACGCAAAAACTTTTATTAAGGTCTGGGACAGCGATTGAGGAATAGGACCTGTGATTTTCGGCCCGTTTCGTATCTGGTTCAACCAATTTCGTTGGCAATATTTCGTGGCAATGCTACCAGAATTAGAACCTTTGTCGAGCCGGTGCTACCCGAGCCGGGGAATAATGGTAGATTAGTTGACGAAGCATGTTGCAGATTGGTTTATGTACACTTGACGAAGTAGATTATAATTGTACTATTTTGTTACAGAACATGTATTAAACTTAGAAATAGTGAACGGGTTAGATAAGTTCAAGTATTTGGTAATAAATTGCTTAGTTTTATTACCATCATTAGTTTAATTACACTTACAGATGGGCTAACACTTATACGTCGTCATAGTGTTTTGTCGGTTAAGTTCATATCCATATGGATATTCTCCATTAACTTAAAGGCAGATCCTGAAGTAAAGAGAAAGCAAGATAAATACAAGCTTTTCCGATCAAATACTATGTAAGTTTCTTCACTACATCTAGGGCCTTATTCCATGTCATTACACCTAATTTGTCATCGTATTGTTTTTAACTCGGTCACAATTACGCCCACATTAGTAATCATAAAGTTATACGACGTTAACAATACGAAAACAATAGGTGTAAATACAAAATGTATGTGTCACCTTGCGTTTTTTCACTAGCGATCCCAACGGAAGACCAGCTGGCTTCACAACCAGCAAATGCTGATTTTCGTGAGACCGTTTTCGCAACAATAAGCACAATAGGGAATATGCATGGATTTTAAAAATCGCATTTCTCATCAAAATATGAAAATACCGTAAAAGAGATCACCAAAACGGAAATTAAAATTGGTCAAGAAATACGGAAGTTATAAGCATTTCAAACTTCTAATTAGACAGAGAGATCCGATGTGCACCGTGACGTCATTGTGCACTGCGGCCATATAAACTCCATGTAAAATTCCGTTTTTCTAGTAAGAGATAGGAACAAATCTTTGTTGGCTTATATCTTGGTTATTTTTATAGTTATTCAAAAAATGATTTTTGTGATCTGTTTGTTACATGAATCAGCTTCAATTGAAGCTGTAAAAAAAAAACATGCATATTCCCTATTTATGCGTCTGTTTTCTTTTTCTTTTTTATGTTATTTTTTGTCTGTGTCGTATTAGTATGAATAAACGGTTTACTTTCTTTCTTTCTTACTTTCAAAATAACATAAAGCCATTAAGGCACCTGTTCGAATATTACTGTATTGAATACAAACCTACTTTTTTATTTAACAGATAAAATGTCTTACATTGCGGAGTAGAATTCTTTTAGAAATAAAGAATATTCTAATATTAAAAGCTTTTCTCACAATACGAGAAAATCTTGAATAGAATAATGGCGCAGAGCGCTAGTTCTTTTTTAAAAGTTGTAAGAAAAGCTATAGCTACCATAACGGTTTAACCTTTGCCGTAGGCATACTTGCATAACAGTAGCCGATATGGATTGAAACAGCTGTTCAGGTTACACAATAAATCGTTAGAATTGCAACCACACTTAAAAGCTCGGCGACGGTAGTAGAACGCAACGACGGTGAGAGGTAGCATTGGTATGTATGTATGTATCTAAACTCCTTATTGCACATAAACAATTACATGTTTGCATAATGTACAAAACAGATTGAAGGCGAAAGGGAATAAGAAAGAAATAAGTCAATAATAGAGGAAAATCTCAAACCAATTGACCTAGTCCCAAACTGAGTTCTAACACATTAATCCGTTATTTAAAACGTTAATCGTTAACTCCTTAATGATTTAACGGGAGTTAACGTTAATCTTTAACTAGTAATAGAAATTGCATTTTACGTGTCGGTGCGTTAAAAATAGTATGCCTATGGAAATTTATGAATAAATTTATTTAAAGTTAGTGTGAATAGATATCTTTGTGGATGAACTCCCTTCATCGTCTACAAAAAAATTGTTCTCCATGGGCAAGTGTTGTCAAGAGCAGACTGCATAAAAAAAAATGTATCATTAGAATTTGTTATTACTTACATACATACATAAAGTCACGCCTTCATTCCCAGAGTGGGGTAGGCAGAGCTACAGAATTACCAACCACTCTTAAATAAGTTGTTGATAATTCTGTAACCACATTTTGCAGAATCAGGCTAAGATGTTTACCAGTGTATTAGTGACAGGTTGCAAGCCCATCGCCTAAGAGTAATAGAAGCCTTTATTATTCCCTTAGTCGCTTCTTACGAAATCCACAAGAAGACATGGAGTGGCACTATTCTAACCCGGTGACCACACAGGTTACTTCATATCAATTATTTAGGCACGCGCCGCTGCTCTTGTTTCAGTGCGTATTTTTTGCGGCTCGGCGCGGTCCGCGGTGACCTTTTGGCAAATAGTAGGCACATTAACGATTAACGGAAGTCAACGGAAGTTGACGAGTCCGTTAATAAATATTGAAGTTAACTTGAAAGTTAAGCCGCAACTCAAAATGTTTACTTTGTGAATTGACGATTAACTGATTAACGATTAAATGCCTTTGGTACTAGAACTACTAGACAACGAGAAACGAACGAATGAACTCCACGAATTAAATGGATTGGAAATAAGTAGGTACAACAGATTATTATTGAATGCAATCGCGTTCTTTTTGTGTCAGAATATATTTCTGAAGACCTTGAATATTGTACGTGCTTCGTATCAATTTCCTTCGAAATTATATCACGATGAAGTATTTTCAAAGGCCAAGAGATAAACCCGTCTAAATGCCTTCAGAAAGTTAAATCTTGATCCTGTTTGCTGCCGTTATTTAATTATGTTTGTGATCATTAGATTAACGTTCAAAGGCGATTTAACTTGTTAAGCTTGTTGGACTAAACTTGTGTATAATATCGTTAGGTGATTAATAGATAACCGTAGGTTGTTGACAACATTACGGCCCTAGAGAAAACGAATACAAATAAAACCGGGCAAGAGCATGTCGGCGCATGCTCAGTGTAGGGTTTCGGCGCAGTTACTAGTGTTACTACAAACATAAAAAGTAATTTCGAGGAAGTATGAACGGATTTTGTTTTTATAGGTATTTAGTGCTATCTAGGTGATTTTTAGTAGGAGTAAACACTGTAATCGCTTGTATCTCAGGAACTAATAAAGTCTACATAGTAGTGATAGTTTTTCTTTTAATTTTATTATAATTATGTGCTGCCTGATTTTGCAAAATGTGGTTACAGAATTATCAACAAGTTTTTAGAGTTGTTGGTAACTCTGTAGCTCTGCCTACCCCACTCTGGGAATGAAGGCGTGAGTTTATGTATGTGTATGTATGTGTAATTATGTGCTTTAATTTAAGATATTTTTCAGATTTTGGTTACTTCTATTTTTTTCTCAATTAAGCGAAAATTACAATTAATTACAATTACTCACACACACGTAATACGTAACTATAGCGAAAAAGGCATTTTTGGAGCTCAATATGTCCTTAATTGGTTACCCTAATTAAAAAATGTATAGAGACATACACATAATAGTTTTTAAATATTTATGATATTGTTTAACCTGTACGGGAGGTACGAGTGTCCTAATATATTTTTTTAAATTATTTTATCATTGATCGCGGTTTATAATATCTATATACAAAATTTTGTTTACTTACTTACTGACAGACAGACAGATAGCAAAGGAACATGTACAGAGTGAACTAGCAACTAATGCCGCCGACTGGTATACTTTTTCGCCAATATTAGCTGTGTACCTTGACAGCTGCCTCCCTTGTATGATGTTGCGTAATTAAAGAGATAGTTGGCCCAAGTTCGTGCACTCGGTCACATGCTCCTTTCTTCGTTGGTCGGATTACCTTGAGCAGTCACGTGTGTGCGTTAACAGCTTCCATACAGGGTGATTGGTTAATCGATCATTTAATTTAAAAGCGGTATTGTTACTACGCCAATGTTCAATATTTTGTTAATATTTATATGAAGCTACCTAGTTGTTCTTGCTTGGCGTCGCCTGAGTGTCTTTTTATCATATATACCTAGTCCTGACAACTATTAAACCTATCAAAAAAATAACAGTCGAGTTGTTTTCAAGTGATGCTCCGTTATGACCGTTATACATGTGGTAATTGTTTTTCATTTATACATAATAATATGTATGTATATGGTTTATTTTATTTTATTAAGTAATTGAACTTGTGACATGTACCTAGCATACACATTGCTTAAATAACCTCCTAAGTTTTTACTAGTTCAACGAGATAAAAAGAATATTGTAAATCATGAAGAAATTGTAAGATTTATGTAGCATATTTTCCTAGTAAAATTGTGTAAACAAACGTTACACATTACCTTTACTAAGCCCCGCTAAATTGAATGTAGGTATATACTTATATTGATTAACCAATCGCCCTGTATGCGCTGTCACTACACCGCTGCTCTACTTACCGACGGGTTTGTCTTCACTGGACATTACGTCTAACGAGGTACAGTGCGGTGATGCGTTACGCAGTTTCCGTTCAATGTTACCATTCGCGTGGGATCGGGGAAATAACGTGCTTACTCATAATAATTATGCAACTGTGCGTAACACGTTTAATCTCATTATAGATAATTATAACATAATTCGTTATGCATAAGTAACTTAACGATTCTGTTATTTGGATAAAAACTTGCAATCGATGAGAATAATTAAGTTTTTACATACATACGAGTACATACCTTCACGCCTGTAATCCCAGAGTGGGCTAGGCAGAGCTACATAATTACCTACAACTTAAAAACGTTGTTGATAATTATTTTTGCACAAATAGACTAAGAAGTTTTTATTTAAACGATAAACTATATCTTTATGATATGGCCACCTTTTTTTTCAGCTAATGAGAGCTACTATTTAAGAAATATAATTAAATATGTCATATTTTTAGGGTTCCGTATCCAAAAGAGTGCGTCTGTCTGTCAGCCGGCCTTATCTCATGAACAGTGATGATAGTTCAATTTTTGCCGCTGTTACAAAACTAATAAAAATATTTAAAAATACTTTAAACATACAATAATACCCGATTTTTTTAACTGATCTGCGTGTTGTCTACTGTTAGATATTTCAACGCCTGTCTCATTTAGGAGATTAAGTAGGTACGTACTCATGACTTGGGAAAATATTTGTCTGATGCGATTAGATCGAATAATACTCTCTGAGTCTAGGATATTTACTACGTATTTGAGTATTTATTGATCTAAATACATCGTTATCCAGTAGCCGCATTTGTGGGGTAGGGCTAGTTCAATCTGTATAAGATTGTTCCAAGATATCAATAAATTGTATCACCAATACATTGACCTTGACTCTCGGTATGAAATATTGCTTTTGTAACAGCAGAACTACACAAAACGCCGTGATATTGCTAAATCGCGTAAGTAACAAATTTTATACGTAGCAAAATGTACTTACTAATTAAGTTGGTAAGGTGCATTTTCTCCTTATTAACTTTGTTAGTTACGCCGTTTGACAGTATCACCGACGATAACACTCTAGTGGCTGTTGAAGCGTGTAACACTATAATGAATAGACATTTACTTTCATCCAGTTGAGATTGTAGTGGCAAGGACGTTTAAAAACACACTATTATTAATCACATTAGCTGGTCACTTTTTGGACGTAAAAAAACTGCTTTTTGTGCGTGACTTACCGCAAATCGTTCGCATTGTGAAACATATTTCAAGTATTTCAACGGTTTGTTTGAGTTGTATCGTTATGGAGTTTACTTGTGGCTTTGTAGAGCAATCGAGTAATTAGGTACTTCGAGTAGCTCACGCTAGCATAGTCGTGCTTTTCCCTTGGAAATTGTTCGATATTCGAATAATTATTATACCCAGGTACTTCTACTAGCTTCGCGCCAGGATTTCGTCCGCGGCGAACTTGTATACTGCCGATCCCTTGGAAATTGTTCGATTTTCGAATAATTATATACTCAGGTACTTTCTACTAGCTTTTGCCCAGGATTTCGTGCGCACCGAATCTATATACTGCTTTTCCCTTAGAAACTGATATTAGAATAATTATATACCCAGGTACTTCGACTAGCTTTTGGCCAACACTTTGTCCACGCTGAACTTGAATAAGTACGGTTTTTCTCTTGGAAACTGTTCGATATTCGAATAATTAAATAGGTACTTCTACTAACTTTTACCAAACTTAGGAGTGGTTCATCAAAAAAGTAGCAAGGAATTATCAGATTTTTATTTTTATTGTTTGCTTATTATGAAGCAGTTTATTCTTTTTAGTAATGTGTAGATATCACTACATAGTATAAAACAAAGTCGCTTGCGCTGTCTGTCCCTATGTATGCTTAAATCTTTAAAACTACGCAACGGATTTTGATGCGGTTTTTTTTAATAGATAGAGTGATTCTTAAGGAAGGTTTATATGTATAATACATTCCACGCGGGCGAAGCCGCGGGCGGGTCGCTAGTCTTACTATAAAATAAAAATACAATAATATTGAAATGTGTAAGATTCCTTGAGTTTTCTTAATATTTATTGCAATGTACTTTATAACTTTTTGTACAACACAATTTGACAATCTTCGCTTGCCGTTTTCTACAATACCACAACTGAATTTCCATTTTCAGAACTTGTTTTATGCTTTTAAGAATAGTATTATACGAATAAGTTATACCAATAAACTAGATTTCACGTTGGGTAGTAAGGAAGTTTCTCCAATCTAACCTCTGACAGGGGTTTTTCTATGGGAGACAAATTTCTGTAAAAATGGCAAATACACAATTTTTGAAAATCCATGTAACTACCTCAAACTAAAGTCAAATCAAAAATATTAACTAATGATCAAAAGACAATTTAATAAGGTATTAACTAGCCCATCAAACTTAAAGAAAAATACTATGTTTATGACAAACACCTCATAAATTCTCTCAAAAGACACTGTTCAAAAAGTTTTAGGTGAGATTTAATGTAAAAGGCGAAAACTTGAAATCCCTCTTTAATTTTTACCATTCTTATTGTTTATTTTATTTAATAGTATCTACAGATTACTATTACAGATGCACTGCTTAGAAATTAGCACAAAATAAAAATAAATTCCATATTATGTGCTGCTACTTTTTTTCCGGACTCCTTATACTGCTTTTCACTTGGAATCCCCAAAATAAAAATACCCTATGTTAATAGGGTAATCAAACAATACAATACAATACAAATACTCTTTATTGAACACCAAAAGAAAACAAAACACGGAACAGTACATTTTAACTATAGGTAGGTATACAACAGGCGGTCATACCGCTAAATAGCGATCTCTTCCAGACAACCTAAATCCTAAATTCTACTTCAATCGATTGAGGCGTTGAATTGTGAACACCCAACAGACGTACACACTTTCGCATTTATAAACAATTGCTACTTAGGATTATGAAGCTTTTGCTAATGATAACGTTTTTTTGAGACATTCCCAATTGTAAGAATCATTTACTATTATAGCAAAGTAACTACATGTACTTGTATGACTGTTATAGTTATAACATTTACAATAGTACCATATTAACACGATAATGACCGAAGTTGCGAAAACTCATTTCTTATTTTCGATGCGGTGCCAAAAATCTTTGCCAAATGTACATAATCGTTGCTTCCCAAGAATAGTGACACAAAGCAAAATAGGTTAATTTTGAGTAATTGATACAGATCGCTTTAAAATGTGCCGTATTGGTATGGTGGTGGCGATCTGTATCAATTACTCAAAATTAACCTATTTTGCTTTGTGTCACTATTCTTGGGAAGCAAGGATTGTTAAACTGCTACACATGCAACGTTAGATACGTTTTACACTAGTTTTGTTAAATATAAAAAGCAAAGAATAATATTTATGAATCAGAATACTTCATAAAAATTGTTTGTGCTCTTTAGCTTTTGAATAGAGATGTTAGACCCTTTTCACTATCATTTGTTTGCGCTTGACTGTACTCAATACCCGTCTAAGAAATTTCCTCGTACATTCCTTTATTGCTCGCCTTTTTTTAAATAAAACTGGTAATAGATTTCAATCCCATTTTAATACTATGGATTTTATGTCTTTCACTTTATTAAATATACCGTCGTTATCGTAGTAATTTAACATACCTAGTTCATTTAGATTTCTTAACTATATCAAATTATAGTTAGCGTACCTAATCAATAAATCGATAACTTAGGAAAGATTAGGGAGTACGTCATGTATATTGTAACGAAAATAGTAATTTTCTACAAATAAAGGTTCCTATAATATGTATATTATAAACACCTCAAGGTTCACATAGCAATTTAAACTTTATAATTTACACAACAATATATCAATCAGTGAACCAAAACAGAAGTGAGGTTGATTTCCAAGGCGAACAAGATACTAAGGTAAATTATGACCCAATTTGACACAGTAACTCCGAGTAAGAGGTGATCCTCGGGTTGTTTATACAGGAAAGTTCCCTATTGTTATCACTTATCTTTCCTGCATTGGGGCGTCCTCGTGTACTTGAAACTTATAATTGAATGTAGGTAAACCCTCTGAAACTGTGGTGACTTTTGTAGAAACATTCTGCTGAGGTGTAGTCTGTCAGACGTAATTTTTGTTAAAGTATAGACAAAATACTAATGGTTCAATGATAAATATTGTTTATTTAGTGATTTTAGTGCATAGTATGATTATTTTATTTTAATGCGGAATTAATAATAAACATGTATACCTATGAGCTTTAAAAATAAAAAAAACGGATTGAACTTAAATAAAGTAAAAAAATCAGGGATTTTTCACAAAAGTTAACTTTAAATGCCGCGAGTAGTTAGAAGAAGGTACTGGGCAATGCAGAGCAATATCACGCTATACGGATTTTTTGTTGTTGGGTCGTCTGATTGACGTCACGTCAGTCGCAGAGGGTAAATATTGAACGGAGATTTTGAGAAAGTACAAACAGAAGACGATGTAGACATCGCATCTGGTATTACTGAAGTCATATGCCACTATTGAACTATGCCAAAGTGAAGAAATGATATTATTTCGTAAGACTTCTTAAGAATTGAATTAAAACGTCACTTTGACATATTTTCATAGTGGCTATCAATCAAATTGGTTGAGTAGCTTCATCTAATGCTGGGGAGTATTGCAAGGCATAGAGTTCGATCCTTGTGGCTGTCGCATACCAAATAGTTATTCCTGCGTGCTTGTGTCGTAATTGATGCTCTTACGCATAGGAAAAAACATCGTGTGAAAACCCTCACAATCTGCAAATTGAATGTGTACAAAGGGCAATTAAGTACACACAAAATTATGCGGGTGTCCCTCGGAACCCCTAATAACGTTGGTCCTAACGCTTCGTTTGTCCGAATTATTGATTATCCTAAACTGGTTTTCAGCTGAGACAACTTTGTAAGCTTTCCAAAAATTCCTGCGGCAAGGTTAGGTTAAAGTTGTGCTATAACAGCTTCAGGATTAACGAAAATTCGGACAAACAATGCATTAGGACAAATGACGATTAGGGATTACAATATAGACAAAAATCTACATAGTATCTACAGGTTCAAAGTGTATCCGAGGGTTTGTCTGGATATTACGATAAAAATAAGATAAACCCGGAAAGTAAATGTAGTTTTCTTGGGAATTCTAAGAAAATTCCTGTTAATTATTTATAACCGAAATAGGTATATACTTCTCTTATATTTATAAGATCCGAGAACCTTTCCAAGAAATCGATAGGTTAAGTTGCACGCAACTTCAAACTAGGTTAAGTATTTCCTGTTCCTCTCAGATCGTCTTACTTAAGATTTATTTCCATTACATAATTAACTACTTCCGTAGTCCCGAAAGATTTGGAAGCCGAAAGAAAACTCCATGGAATTTTTAATGCATAACACCGCAGCTTATTCAACGCCAAGCGGCGTGTTTTCCATAAAAAAACGACCCGGTCGGGAGTTCTTGGTTAAAGGCTGAGTTTCATTGCGCGATAAGCCGTATACTTTTCGTCATACATTACGTCGCCGCAATAGCTCTCGGTTCAAAGTGTTAAAACAACCCCTCAATATATTGCTCCAAGCATACGAGCAATCAACCAATGAAATTGAACCTTATAAGCTGTAAATCAAGCGCCGGCGACACGCCGCGTGTATTCAACTTGCATACAATCGCTTGTTTACGGTATTGAACGAGTGTGATAATACTGATAATTCTGCGTCGGGTGTTACCTAACGAGTGGGTAATCTGAGCCGATCGATCCTCGCCAGCCGGCTGCGAGGACGCATATAGACTACCAGTTTACACACAGGCATCGGGAGGAGGATGTCTTAACACTAAAAAAAATCCTACTGCACACAGTAGAGCAAAAATAAGAGTAGGTAACTGATCACGAAAAGTATCGATATGGTGGTTGAAAGACAGTAAAAGACAAAACATTTCGTTTACTGATTGAACATTACTATTTCATTCATTTACAATATTGCTATATTCGATCCTGAGGCCCATATACATACCTAGTATGGCGCAAAGCAGTGAATGTCGGTTGTCGGTCGGAATGTCTTGTCGGTTAAGCATACTCCTTTTTTTTCAAAGACTCCTTCTTTTTACGTATATAATCATTTTTGGGTAAGTACCTGGCGATTTGTCTAGGTAGGGTTGGCCAAAGTAGGGTAAACGTATCATTTAACAAACTTTAATGTATTAATAAAGTAGTTTAAGCTCTGCGCTGTTTGTCAGTCAGCAACGTAACAGTTTTATGCGTGTAGAGGATAACGCATCCTCAAAGAGTTTGTCGAACAGCTTAACAACTTATCGACTTTACTTGACCGTTCAAACTTTTGGGAAGTCCAGTACTTTTGACATTGTATGTGGATCAAGAAATAATTATATCGGTGAACATGATGCTTTACGCTAACGTAAACGATTTGCAAAAACTGTCGATAAGCGCTGGACGCGACCGTCCTCCTGCTATTACATGCTTACGTCATTCCTACACATTTTCGATAGCGATTATACGATTATTTTGATCACGCAATGTATCTTGTCTTGTCTATTTTACAACGTGACTACCAGCATCTTAATTAGCGCTCGACTGGCTATCGCTATACTTGCAACTGACAGTCATGTACTTTCAGCCCATTGGACGTAGTTATGCAATAATGTTCCAACCCACAGCGATATCATTTTGAGAAATGCAACTTTGGGTTTCAGTGGTAGACTTTTTTGCTGTAACCAGTACATACGTCTTATGTACAAAAAAAACACACAATATACGTATATACTGGTTACAGCAAAACCATTCTACCACTGAAACCTACAGTTGCATTTCTCAAAATTAGGTCGCTGTGGGTTGGAACATTATTGCATAACTACGTCCCATTGGAACACTGACCCACCATAGAACGGTGTCACAGTGACATTATAAAACAATTTGTTCGACACTTTTTATGATTTGAATCATAACGTCACTGTGACAGAGTTTTGTGGTGGGTCAGGGTTCCGATAGGCTGATAGTACATTCATGACTCGTATTTTATAGAAAATCAAAAATTACTGATAGTTTTTTTTTATGGAACTGTTTAGTACAGCCACTACAAGTATGTGTGTACTTGGTTAAATGAATTCCAAGTCACATCATCTGCAGCGTCTTTATTCTGAATTAGTAATTTAGTACTCATACGCTACGGTGTATCTAAGTATTCCTACACTACCAGATTAAAAAACACATTCCCAAATGGGGGTGTAGTTTTAGACTTGTATGTGTAGGCATGTGTATGTATGGTTCTATGTTTGCGAGTAGAGGCTGAACGCAAGCTTCAGCCTTAGACACATATTCAGTAATATAATAAAGAAAACATCGATATGAATATAAATTGTAGGGTTCTTATAGCTTGCTTTTCTTGGTTGTTTTCTTTTCGAATCCGAATAATTGTGCGGCGCAGACGCCGATATTCGTCGAGTCACGATCGCTCGCCGGTTCCCTTTATCCTAATGAGACTGGGCCTATATTTGACGTAATTGCTTATCAATATTGTTTCCGGTTATTTGTTATGCTTTGACTTAGAGATAATTAATACAATTTTTTCTTAAATAATTAAAAAATTAAAAAACACTCCTGCCGTTATAAAAAATTAACCAAAAAGTAAAAAATAATTTATATTTTTCGAAGAGAATGGAAAAAGTTTTTGTTTGTATATTTTTTTAATGCAATCGGGGGACTTTTAATGATATCATCTAAGTAGAAAACATTCCTTCGACTGCATTAAAAACATATTCTAACAAAAACAAAAATGTGGAATGCAATTAATATATTGAGTATTGAAAATTGAGAAACTTTTCCCGTCCTATTCAAAAAATAAAACTAGGAAACTTTTTTTATACGTAAATAGCTGTAATTTTTCCATCGTTCTTATTTAAATTGTAGGTATCCTATATCACCCGGGAAGATGAAAGGATTCTAACGATACCACACACGTTTAGAAGTTATAATGGAAAGACATAAATGGACCCTGAAAACATTTTTTTTTTTTTTTTGGGCAGTCGTGTAATAACAATAATTCAGATAATGTCGATTAGGTACAGTCGACTTTTCACCTTGTAATAAGGTCCAAAAGAGGATACATCTCTTTGTAGTTGACTGAAGTTTATTCTCTTAAAAACGGTTTCTTATTGATCACTCCATCGAGCGAGGGAACTCGACGGTTAAGCTACATAATCCGTGAAATAACTTTGACAGATACAGGGCTACCAGTGCTAACTTCGCAGCAGTTAAATTACTAGTCATTTACTAACGGAAGTGAGGAAAGATTTGTCAAAGTGGTTTTACGGATTATAGTTTCGACAGTAATTGAATGCACGCACAAAAATGTTGTTTGGCTTAAATTCGCCGGCTATTAATTCGTCCGGTTGAGTTGTTATATGACGAGTCCTTACCCCTGTGCACCCGACCTGACACAATATAAAGAAAAAATACGTTTACTATTATTGAATATTTTACTCTCCCGGTAACCATAAAACCACTTTTTTTTTTACGAAACAATTGGTTACTAAATAACAGTAGAACATGGTCCCACAAAACTGTTTACACAGTTTGACTGCTAAAACCACAACAAGATGTCAGTTTTACATCGAAGATCAGATAACTTTTCTAATCCATCGGCAAAGAAATGTTGGCTCTGAATTTACGTCAAAATAGACTATTTATTTATCATATCGCTTTTTCTTTGACTGAACCTACTCGTTCTTTTAAATTTATGAGCTCTTGATTGGGTGCTGCCTTTTGTATCTCATCTAACATGCTAAGCTCGAAATTATTATTTCGCTCGCATTTCATTTTAAAGTCTGGTTTATTTACGTCAAAAACGATGCGCTAGATGTTTGATATATGTAGTAAGTAAATATGTAGAAATCATATATCATATCATGTACTGAAACCTTACACATTAACTACACAAAAAAAAAAATTAAGCTCGTTGGAGGTCAGCTTTACTTACATCGTATTCCTGTAACGAGGTGTATCGAAATATGTGTTATACTTCGTTCAATTAAAGTCATTCTACCATTTTATATCTATCTAAATTCTAAATTTGAGTTCTATTAAATTCTACGGTTGCCTGCGCACGGCGACAGTTCAGTTGCTCACGAGCTCCAAGCTATTAACAGCTTTCAATCGTACTATAAAATTGTAAATCAATTACAAATTACAACAGTGAAGTGAGAATTATAAAAATGATAACCCTTCATCTAAATTCCTACTGTTTATTGCAATAATTGTAAGTCTAAGACCATTCCCTTCATCTTGTCCTAATTTAATATATATAATATATTATATTATATCCAATTTTTTCCCCTCTTTATTGTTCTCAGGTGCCTTATTTTATAATATTAAACCAATAGAAGACTTTTTAATAAATAATCGTAGCCCGGACTACTGATATTCTTTAACATACTACATCCTGTTCCTGTTTCTATTCCGGTCATTCCGTGACATTCCGGCTTTTACAAATCTAATGTCTACAGCGTTCTTTAGAAAAATATGAGCAAAGTATTTTGCTGAAGGGATGTGGCGGAGTCATTGACTTGACATATGTATAGAATACAAATGCGGGCAACCATGGCAATACTCCGCTAGCAAGACACATTGAAAACTTGACAACAATTAACAATTAACCGTAAAGGGTGTCTACAAACTACATTAGTATTTTAGTCGAGTAGCAAGTACTTTAGGCGAGTAGGTTACTACGCGACAAAATGTTAGTTGTTCAGACACATTTAGTTACTAAATTACTAATGTAGTCTGTACAAGCATTAACCCTTGGATGGCTGAAATGCTAGACTACCTATGTCTCAGTTACACATTTAAATAATAGTATTATTCTGCCTATACAAGAATGACCTACTTTTCATTCTAAGAGTATTGCTCGAATCCTTTTTATAAGGATATTGATATATTGTGTTCTCTCGTGCGATAAATATTAATGCATTCTGAATATCCCTTCACAGCTGGATAGCTTCCTGTTCCCGTCATTTGTTTGCATCATCCTACACTTCACCGAACGTCAAATATTATTAGCCTTTCGGTTTTACCCCTCCGTTCCATTAAGTACGACATTCTTTGATATATCACTTCGAGCGGGAGCTACAGAGCGACGGAAAAGCGTAAAGAAAGAGAAATCGACCAATAAAGCTAGTATAAGGTGAGAACGAGGCGCCGAGGTGAATATTGAAGGTCAAAAGTGAAGGACAAACGGTTTCAAACTATACAGAAGCCCTAGATAAGATTCATTCGGCGTTTGTAATCGTTATCTAAAATGTATAGGATTGATGTAAGCTGTCATGTCACACGGTCGCGTCGAGCGCCTACAACAATTCCATAAATTTTGCCAGTTTTCGAAAATCGTAGATGGGTAATTATCCCAACCACATTTTTTAAGCGGCGGACGTGATAATTGGGGTGTAAAGTACATTTATTGGAAAACTATTTATTTTCTAGAAAATCTTACACAAAGTACCAGGGCGTTTTCACTAAAAAGTGTACCCAATTAAGGACTGAAATTAAGGAACTTTAACTTTGTCAGTTTTGTGACGAAAATTAGCCATACATTGCGGCCGTCAATATATAGCTAATTTTCGTCACAAAACTGACAAAGTTAAAGTTCCTTAATTTCAGTCCTTAATTGGGTACACTTTTTAGTGAAAACGCCCACCATGTTGAGCCAAAGTTAAAATTGTTAATAACTTATCATGTTTATCGTAAAAAAAAAAAACAGTCCAAAATCAATTTTGGTGTCGTGTCCAGTACTTGTCGCATACACTGATATACCGTGGTACAAAGTTATTAAGCCTCAACTAGATTGATATTTTAGTTACCTCTATTCCCTATTAGTTAAGGAATTATAAAATATTACAATTATTGCATTTGCAAATAAAAAGAAACTGGGAACAGTGTAAATAAAACTGTCCTTGCGAAATAGTCAATTTTGGTGGTGAATATTAAAATTGATTTTATGATCGAATGAAAAGTGATTAAACAAAAAAATATGGCGTCAGTCGTTCGTTCAGTTCCAGCGATAGATTAGATGGTGAAAGATTTATACTGTCTTGCTGCATCTTCCCTCTAAGTACATAAGTATCTAATTTTGGTGGTACGAAATACATTTTTATTATTGTGATAACTTAGATAACTTGTTATATTGCAAAAAAAATAATTGTGTTTAAATTATTTTGAGTATGTTAATGGTGCTTTTTTAACTACATGAAGTTAAATTTGTATAAAACTAAAATATTCACGTTATTTAAAATAAAAAAGTACAAGTTCTAATTTTGGTGATACAATTTTGGTGGCTTTTCCTAAGACACCAAAATTGACAAAATTCCTTGTTCCACCAAAATTATATAAACACCAAACAATAACTATTTATTATATTAAAAAAAATACGTTGTTGGTTTTAAAAAATAACATGAATGATTCCCTAACGATTATTATTTTAACTATCCCTATATGTCATTATTGATCGTGTGTTTTTCTTAGAAAAGCAATTTTGGTGGATAATAGCAATTTTGGTGGTATATAATTAGTAAATTCGATATATCTTAAAACGACTTGGTTTAATGAAGGGCCATTTTAACACTGTTTTAATTATGACTAATGACGTCCCTTACACTTTGTGAACCCTACTGGCAAAATTGTGAACCCTACTGGCAAAATAAAAAATACCACCTAAATTAGGATAATTTCACGCTTGTTGAAATTCACCCAGATACGTAATCATTTTTTAGCCTCACAGGGTGGAAAGTTGAGATGGGGAACTTTTGCCGCCACCTGAAAATGACCACAGGAGGCCAGTCATAGGTCACAGATTTTTTGAAAACAGAACAGTTTGAAAAATAACCCTAATTTCTGTCCAAAAAAAAATGATACCTGTTGATCCCATTTCGGGAATGATCAAAAGATTCTTTGCGCCCTTTGGCTTATTACATTGCTTTTTTTTTCATTTATGACTTTCCACTCTTTCCGTTTCCGCCCTGTATAAGGTACACACAACAACTACCAAAGTGTACTCTACACTAGTCTATTTGCCGCTTTACAAATATTTCAATGTAGAAATAACTTTATTTCCGGCAAATAAATCAACCTTTACACGCTTTTTCCTGTTTTCCGGATACCCTTTCGCCATTGTCGCAAAATGGGCAGGTCCGGTTTACACAGAGCGATAGAAATTTGATCTCCGCAGTCCTTAAGAAAGGGAAGTCAGAAAGATTCAATCATATCATAGTTAAGTAACGGAGTCCACGTTTCTATTTCTACACGACATTTTCCAGAAAAAATAATAACGTAAGAATATGCTGCTAGCCTATTATGGCCGTGTTGATCGATACGGATTAATGTCGATAAAAAATCTGTCAACTTCTGACCTTAATTCTGGGTTCCTAGTGAAAAAAGGAACCAGTTGACTTAACTCGTAATAAAATGTATATATAGTATATATGTGAACGGAGTACGAGTTACTCTTTCTTAACCTCTTTTTCACTTGATCTTCAGAAGACTTATTGTGAACTAACAAATTTATGACAGAGCAAAATAAATCTTACTAACTCATTAAAAAGGTGCATTTTGCTCCTAATTTCAAATGTTACTTGCGCGGTTTCGCAGTTTCACCCACGTTACACCCTTTTAGACTAGGACCCCAAGAAGTGCGAGAGTGACGGATGCTTTATCCACCGCGATAAGGCGACCATAATACGGGCCCTGAACAAGACCAGTAGGTAAAAAGTCTGGAAAATGCCCTATTTATGTATTCTCTAAAAAAACTTCGTCGATCAATTCCTATTTGATTTAACCGACGAACCTTACTTGACTAGTACTAGTTCTTCTAGTTACTACTAGTGACTAGTTCCTATAAAGGATAAAATATGTTCTATGGTTTTGTACCTACCGCTCAAAAATTAAAATGTAATAAATTCTAACATAACCATATTTCCCGTTATAATACTAGCAATAGGCTTTAAATACAGAGTATGCAGTTGTTTTTACGGTGAACGTAGAGGACAGAGCTATAGCAGTTATATAGCTCTGTCCTATTCTCTTATCGTAAAATAAACTGCATAGCTATGTCTTTATAACCCCCCAGGAAGGTATTATTCTCTTAAACATCAACCGCTCTGACGGGACAACTTAAACTCGCCGTTTAATAATTAATCGGTCTATACTCAAACTGTTTAAGTACTTAAATAAATGTAAACAAAAAAATCACGTGACGTAGTTGGTCGGCCAATAGGAGCCGAACATTGATACGTCAAAGCTCGATGGAAAAGTTTTGATTGGCTGATGATCAGAGCCACGTGGTTTGGTTTGTTTACATTTATTTAAGTACCTAAACAGTTTGAGTATAGTTAAAAAATAAGTTCCTAAAGATAATAAATGGCTAATGAAACTACCCTGGGCGCATATGATAAAGTGAGACTGCTCTAAGTTGGGAAACTGCTTTTGCGAAGCGTTTATTCATGCTCTTAATAGTTGTCGGCATGGGCGTCTGTTTCGCCAATGGTCTCTGTAAGCCTGAGTTTGCCGAAGGATATTGTGCAAACTCCCCTTAATTGACAGGTATCGCTCCTTTTACGGACTGTTATAAGTATTTCATTAAAGTTATTAATTGCTTCGCTTAAATTGAAAATTCCCTACGGGCCGCCTTAGACGTAGGTACTTTTATCGGAGAAGTACTGGAAAAGGGAATGTGGAAGAAGTGAAAGAGATTTGTCAGGATCGTAGCAGGTGGAAACAAGTGGTCTCTGCCTACCCCTCTGGGAAATAGGCGTGATTGAATGTATGTATGTGTGTAAAATCCTTAAGTTTTATTTGAAGCCATATTTTACATTTGCTGTTTATATAATAAGATCTAAATTATAATTATGGATAAATAATAAATATCGGGATAGTTTCACACTGATTGACTCAAATGAATCTCTAGGCTTGTACCTACTATATGGGTACTAGACAACGAGATAATTACTTTTATAAAAAACCTGCAAAGTGCGAATCAGACACGCGTACGAAGGGTTCCGTACCATTATCTATAAGAAATCACGTTTGATTTTAGTATTTGTTGTTATAGCGGGAACCCTAAAAAGAACTCAAATACACTCGCGGTCAAATAATACGGGTCAGAGTGCGTTTTTCATACTAAAGAGGCTATTTCGAAGTCTTGGTTCCTCGCCAGGGGATGCTTTTAGTGAAATCTGTTGGTGGATACCCCGAGCATCGATCCAGGTCTCCCAGAGTGCCTAGGATACCCAACTGATTGAATCTGCGGTTAGCGCCGGAATCGTGCATGTTCTGAAAGACATCTAAAATGGCAATAAAATGTAAGGAAATCAAAATGCTAACCCGAACTTTCTTGCTGTGGTGTTAACTGATTGTGCGACCAGTTAGATTTCTTAAGCGCTTTCGGCCTTCTCTATTGAACCTCGGAGTATCCACCATTTAATCTCACTCAACACAACCCCTGGCCGGGAACCAAGCCTTCGAAATAACCTCGTTTGTATGAAAAACGCACTCTGACCCGTATTATTTGACCGAGAGTGTATGTGCATAGAAAGCATCTAAGACTCTGCACTCTGTAACAAATACTCGTGCTCATACACAAATATTTACCCATAATGGGACTCCAATCCAGGACCGCTAGCTTTATAGAAAGGGTCACTACCAAATAGGCTAACGCGTCGTCGAGACACGCGTCGGTCGTTATTTACGACACAGAACACATCTTACACGTTCTTGACTTGAAACCAAGTTCTCCGTTTGTTGAGAAGTGCACTGAAGGATGCTCAACTTGGTTTCAGGTTTGAGTTGAGTTTCATCTTCTAGGAATTCGTTGCAACTGTGATCATGTGATGTGAAGCCATCCTGGTGTTTGAAGTTGTAATTAAACAGGAGCGTTCTTATACTAAGAAGCACCTTTATTAAGTTATTACATATAATATGTTTAAAATCTAAAAAACACTTTCATGATACGGTAAAATCAAGGCTTAAAAGGGCTTTATTAATTTTTCAGTGCTGTAATGATGCTAATAACGACACCTTTACGAGCAGGGTTAACGGTGTAAACGCTATTACGACACCCTCTAAACTATTATATTACAATGTTTGCGCTCACCGGTCACACGGAGCCCTTACTAATTTAATTTCGGTCGGCTTCGGCCTGAGGGTCGATTTTTGAATATCACTATTCTAGTGAAAATACTCTCACCGATGAAATGATGATGACAGTCTTATCTTTGAATGTCATACCTATCTACCAAAATGTCCCAGAGTTGCGTCTAGTTGAGTCCCGCCTTACGCAGATTTTTCCAAATTACCGGCTTTTTTGTCATAACATAAGCAATCCCTATTTATTAGTAGCAGGAATCGGAAATTCGGATCGATATTTACCTATACTTTCGCACCGGCTTTGTTGTTCAGTTGTATGGAGGCGGACTCAATCATAGAATTAATTACCAAAATTTCTAGGATTTCAAAATAAATAAATTGCACCGGCATTAATTCATAATCAATTATTTATATTAACTGTTTGAAGTTATTTTTCATGTATAGATTTACCAAATGTTTTTTAATTTAACTGTAACTCATTAACCTAACGAATTTATAGGAGCAAAAACGAATGTTTTATCCTACATGCAAAGTAATTAATATATTAACATTTTGTAGAATCCCAGAATCCCGGAACTTATATTATTAAAATAATATTTTTAAGGAGCCGACGCCATGTTTGCCTATATTTTTCCGGGTTTTTGCCAACTTTAGGTAAATATCGATCCGAATTTCCGATTCCTGATATAGAACGAAAAGTATCTATCAATGTCATGTTACGACGGTTTGTTATCGGCTGTCAGTGGCAATGTATGTATGTATGTAAACTCTTTATTGCACAAAAATATAAATATTACAATATAAATATTAAACGAATGTACAAAGGCGAACTTATCCCTAAATGGGATCTCTTCCAGCTAACCCTGAAGTAGATGAGTTAGGATAATGCATAGGGTTGGACACATACAAGTTGCACAAAAAATATCAAAAGAGATGATAATACTTATAAATAAATATTAAACGAATAAACCAGTACTCAAAATAATATAAACTTAAAAATCACCAGTGATTTTTTCGTTTACTAGTGAGTGAGTGAGAGGGCACTCGTATTCGATATCATAGGTGTGAATTTTATTCACCGCGCACCTGTGAGTTTCAAGAATAGTAACTTTCGGAAATCAGTGAATAAAAGCCATTTTGGTGAACTTTAGTCACCCGGTGAGATTAAAAAATCGACCCCTTGCCTTGCCAGACCAAGGTCTGACAGCGTTTCAGGCTGAACTAACAATTGAAGCTCTCGAATTGGATGAATTGTAAATTACATGTAGGTATAATGGAAGTAGCATATGATAGCAACACTACCATTTTATAACTCTATATTTTAAAAGTTTTCACCATTACAATGAAGAGTTAATTGATTAGAAAATGTGTTTATTTATTATGGATTTCGTGAAGCGGTTACCCAAGTTGGTAGTGGCCCTGCCCACAAAGCTAGCAGTCCCGACTTGGATTCCTATGGTGTGGGCAAATTATTTACTGTGATGAGTGCGAATATTTTTTCCTGGATATTGGATGTTTTCTTTGTAATTATAAGTATGTATTTTTCTATAAAAGTGTGTGTTATCGTTATCTAATGCCTACAAGCCTAAAGTTCAGTTTGGACTTGGTCAATTTATGTGAAATTTGTCCTCAGAAATACTATCAACCCGTACATAAACCAGAATTTCTCATTTAATTATACATAAAAATCTTTCGTGAAATATTATCTAGCTGATTCTGAAAGTCTGATCGAAATCTCGCGTCGCTAATGCCTAACGCATTCGCAATCGGCTTCAAAGTGGAACAATTGCTGTAATTGTAGATGCAAACTCGCCTTCGCGCTGTCAAAATGAAAACGAATGCGATTAAGAGTGCGTTAGGCAATAAGCTCTCTGACTGAGACAGACAGACTAGGCAAGTCTTTGTTTTAAACTATGTACCTAATAAAGATAAATATGTGTAAAATTAACTTTTCCATTGCGGTCTTTTTTTTAGGAGAAGCTCCTTTGTGATCAATACTTTAATAAGTAGAACATGCCTTAGTTGGGTACCTTCCAATTTTCTCCGAGCGGTATACTAATGAGTACAGAAAAGGAAAAATGTTTGTTGTATGCCTGTGATGTTATGTTGCGTAACTGCGACTGAACGGAGGTATAAATATATCGTAATTACGGGTAAATGAAAATGAGAACGCCAGTTGGTACTGTTGGTCACATATTTCCTCCGTTTAATCACGTGATGTGGGCATGTGTGAGTGTGCTACGGCCTGTATATATTTAAAATTAAGTGCTGGTAGAAATATATCGTCGAGACTTGTTTATAAAGAAAGAAAGAAAGAAAATCATTTATTCGTCACATGCATAACAAAGAACAGATTAACATATACAAGAAGAAAGTAGCCACGAAATGGTCCCAACTCAGCGTAAACTATAACTTCTTAATATTGTACCAGCTTTTGCGCACAACTCCTTCCGCGTAGAAGTCGTTTATCCCTATTCATATGACAGATCGTTTTTTAGCCCCTTCATTGGTTCATTGAAATCGTTAGAGCCGTTTTCAAGATCGTGTTATAAATATATACCACAGGTCAGGAAAATTAAAAGGTCCTCAGTAATGTAGCGGCGCGGCGGTATGCGATTTGATATTTTTCTCAAACATGCTCGGAAAGGATGGCCTTTCTTTTGGAAAACGAAGACGCGAAGTGTCTCATTTTCCTCCTAGGAGTAATAAACCTATGAAAACACTTTCCGTCCATGTCCATATTGTTTTTTAAAGTAGGTACTCTCTAATGAGTATGAAATCGAAAGAACCATGAAAAAAATCCCGTACACCCAAATAGTGGGTGGGGGCGAGTGGTGCGGCGGCGGGGCTCTGCGGTGCTCTTACTATCTTACTATCTTAACTAATACTCGTAGTTTTCAAACAAATATTCTCTCCAAATTTGTAAAAGGTTTTTAAAAATACTTATAATCATGTATTTGTGTCATTCCCTCGCATTGTTTGAGAAAAGCATTATATATATACCATATAATAAATATAGACACTTTATCAGAATTTAAACACAAATTGTATAAATTTCTAGCAATAAAAGCTTATTACACAGTAAATGAGTACTTGAGCGACTACAATTAGTTGCTAAGTCTGAGCATGTGCAAGCCAAAACTTCGATAACTGCATCTTCAATTACCTATTGTACCTACCTATGTTATAAAAATAAACGATCTTTATCTTTATCTTTATCTTTATGCCTCGGCGGACACGAGGATTTCCTGACTCGTATTTTAGCAGGCCTCGCTACTGCTCGTCCTGCTAACCACGTCGTCAGGAAATCCCTTACTTTCCGCGCCTAGGCAATAATATAGGTACTATAAAAAAAAAACGTAAATTGTAAATGAGTCATTTTGTTTAAATGGCTTTCGTACGTCCAAGAAAGAATGTAAGGTTGTGTGATTCGACATTCTTACTTTTGTCATTAGTGTACACTTGATAATAAATACGTAAGTATATTTGTTAGATATATAATGTTGTTTTATTATAAATAGACTTTGTATTAGGGTGGTCCTTATTTCTCAATTTCTGAAAAGTGAATGGGGCACCTCTTCAAATTGTTATTCACCGTGAGTTATTTCCACACTTTTTTTTCTTTTTTTTAAATCTATTTTTAGAGGTCGCTACGGAAAGTCAAAGTTTTGAAAAATATTAAAAAAAAAACAATTTTATGAATTGAGCAAACTATTTATTCAAACGTTTTTGTTTAAAAAAATTTACTTGTTAAATGAACTCAAGTTCTGCTGCCTACTTGCGATGCACTGACGCGTCCTCCGCCGAGGAAGCAGGCCCCTCAACACTTCCAACACCGCCACCACAAAAGCGAGGTAGAAAGCTTTTGATTGATCCCGACATAGCGGCGAGTCTTGATGCCGCTAAATTAACTGACAGAAAAGCCACTATCGTGCTAACATCTATTTAAAAAAAAAGTGTACAGAACCTCAAAAGTTCAACGTTAATCGTTCTTCGATTCGCCGGCAGCGGATGAAGCATTGTAAAGTCCTAGCAGAGTGTCTAAAAAAAGAATTCAAACCCGATTTGCCCTTAACAATTCACTGGGATGGTAAACTTATTGAAGATATAACAGGACATGAAACGGTGGATCGCTTACCAATATTAGTGTCTGGGCATGGAATAGATCACCTGTTGGCAGTTCCTAAACTTGAACGCGGAACCGGTGAAGCATGTGCCTCTGCCGTTCATGAAACAGTACAGACATGGGGATTAAGTGACAAAGTTAAATGCTTATGTTTTGACACAACGGCAGTTAACACTGGACTGCGAAACGGATGCTGCGTTATATTAGAACAAAAAATGGAAAAAGATATGCTTTGGCTCGCCTGTCGACATCATATAATGGAAATTATGTTAGAAGCCATCGCAAATCAAGCCCTTAGTCCATCTAGTGGCCCAGAAATTTTGTTATTCAAAAGGTTCAAAAAGAGTTGGACCAATATTGATCCTAAGGATTACAAGACTGTTATTTCTGATCCCGAGTCTGCCAAATATATTGAAAATATCTCTTCAGAAATGATTTCTTTCGCACAGGATCAATTGCGTGAATACCAACCGCGTGATGATTATAGAGAGCTATTAAATCTCACAATAATTTATTTGGGAGGTATTCCTGACAGTGGAGTCTCATTTAGAATGCCTGCTGGGCTTCACCGTGCTCGTTGGATGGCAAAAACGATGTACTGCTTGAAATTATTTATGTTTCGGCATCAATTTAAAATGACCAAAAGAGAAGAAAAAGCAGTTAAAGATATTTGTACTTTTACTGTCATCATATACGTGAAGTATTGGTTCGAAGCACCTGCTGGGCAATTTGCACCACGAAATGATTTGCAACTGCTGAAAGACCTCATAACCTTTAAAAATATTAATCTGGCGATGGCCAACGTTGCCTTGAAAAAGGTTTTAGGTCATTTATGGTACTTATGTGAAGAACTTGTTTCATTTGCATTTTTCGACGACAAGCTTTCGATTGAAGTAAAGAAAAAAATGGTCATTGCACTAAAAAATGAAGGGTTGGAGTATTGTCTCAAGAGAATAAGTCTTAGATGCCAAACATATCATGGAAAAAGATATTGAAGACTTTGTGACAAGTAACTCTCTAAGGTTCTTCCAAATACTTGGTATTTCATCACGATTTTTGAGCAAAGATGTTGAATATTGGGAAGGTGACGAAGACTTTAAAGCGACAAAAAAAATAGTACAATCTATGCGGGTGGTGAATGACATCGCCGAACGAGGAGTGGCATTGATGGAGGAGTACAATAAGCTATTAACAACGAATGAAGACCAAAAACAGTATTTGCTTTTAATAGTAAAACAATTCCGAAAAAAGTACCCCAACACCCAGAAATCCACCCTTTTGTCATAATTTGTTATTGTGTTGTTGTTGTGTAATGGATACCTGATTGTGTAGTTGATAAAGATATCTGTTTTAGAGATTGTAACTGCAATGTTTAACACTTAAAAGAGTTTTTTTCTAATAAATCTGATTTTGCATGTAATAAGTTTGATTAATTTTATTTCACATAGTTCAAGCTGCGGTAGCGACCTCTAATTATTATCCAAAAATTATGAAAAAAATATTGTTACCTATTTTCATGTTAAATAATCAAAAGAAATGGTGCCCCGTTAAAAAATCAAAAAAAAATTTTTTTTTGCCATATAAGGACCACCCAACTTTGTATACTAAACGACAGCGTTGCCTCACTGTTTTACACCTCTTTATACTATTTATCTTTTAAACTTTAATTTATATTGTTTTTTACCCTCGTTAGACCTTAAACTGCGACCGAATTATATGTGTCAATTAGACGGGCATATTCTTATCTAGACGGTTACATCACCCCAAATAATTCACGCTTACTTAATTAAAATTCAGCAGTTGAATACATAAGGTTTTTCTTTTCAAAAAATTATAAAAGCAAAAGTTGATATTTACCGAAGATATTATTCTCTCTTAGTGTCTGTAGGTTAATTAATGTAAAAGAGAAAAATATGTTGTGTATTCAGATGGTAGTTAATACAACGGCTCAGACATGGGGGTACTCAGCGTGTACACTTCGGAACAGAATAATTATTGACAAAATACAATGGCTCAGACCACTAGGTTATGCAAAAATACATGTGTACGTGTGTGAGTTTTTTCAGGCCTCGATATCTTGCATCCCTTTATAAGGCAGAGGGAATATATTTCCCACCATAATAAATGTAATATGAATCTTAAGAATTGACAGTTTGGTTCTATTTTCGAATACTATGACAGTTGTCAATAACCGGTAAAGGGTTAAGAGGATTGTGAAGAGCCGCTTAAATCGCGTAGCTGGCAAAAAAATCGATATAAATTTAGCTCCGGCCGTTAACATTTCTCACCCCCTAAATGAAGTCCGATTTCCACGATTTTTTAATATGTTGTAGTTATTATAAAGAACTAGGTCTGTACGTTTTTTTTTTTTTTAATGCCATGGGAAGGCAAACGAGCACACAGGCCACCTGATGGTAAGTGGATACTGTGACCCATAGACATTCGCATTCACAAGACTGCAAATGCGTTGCCTACCCTGAGGACTAAGATGGAATGCCTCTATGCTAGTCATTTCACCGGCTGTCTTATCCAAAAAACCGGAACACAACGATGCGAACACTGCTGCTTGGCGGTAGGTTAATGGATAAGATGGTGGTACCAACCCGGACGGACTCTGCACAAGGTCCTCCCACAAGTAAAGTTATTTAATTCTAAGAAGTATTTTCGTTGAAAGGAAAACGTACAGACATAGTTTTTCAAGATATCTACAACATATTCATAAATCATAAAAATCGGACTAGGTTTAAAGGGTAGAGAAACGTTTTCGCATTTTGTATGGAAATTTTTAGCTTCAAGGTTATTTGGTACTAGCCGTTACCCGTGACTCCATCCGTAGGGAAAAATAGAAAAAAAAACCCATGTTACTCAGGGATAATGTAGCACTCTAATGGCGAAGTATTTTTTTCAAATCGGTCCAGTAGTTTCGGAGCCTATTCAATGCAAACAAACAAACAAGCAAATCTTTCCTCTTTATAATATTACTAACTTTCGCTCGGGACGTCGTCCTCGTAGATTTCGAATATCGTTATTCCATCGGGAACTATTAATTTTTCCGGTATAAAATGTAGCCGTTGTGTTAATCCAGAGTTATAAGCTATCTCCTTTTCAAATTTCATCCAAATCCGTCCTCTGTGACAATTCCTGCAAGGCAGTTTAAACATCACATTAAATAGACAAGGTACTAAAGTGTACGTACACATATTTATGAACTTGACTGTACCTACGCTTGATTAGAGAGCTCGTTTTATAGTACGTAGGTTGTATCTGGCGAAAGCTAAATTAGAATTGCGTCCGTCCGGAATAACCAAAAACACAGAAGAGATAGGAACGCGTGCACTCTGTAGCATAACGATGTGTTTGCTGCGAGCAAAAGCTCTTTCAACTAGATTTGCCGGAACAAAATGCTGATAGGCAACTGAACTGTTTTTGAATTGTTGAATAAAAAAACAAAAAAAAGTCTATTATGATATTTATGATACAGTAGGTAGTGTTTTGCATAATGATATCAAGGAGTTGCCAGTCAGTTTGCTTAAAAAGAAACTGAAAAAATGGTTATTACCTACAAGAGTGTTTATATTCTATTGATGAATATTTTGACTATGTTAAATATAGAACGTGACATGCATGATTTAAGATTTGTTAGTTAGATTAAGTTAATGCAATTTTTCGGTTATGATACTTATGATGCTGACTTTTAAATAATTCAACGTTCAATCGTATTATATCGACATTGTTTAACAGGGAATCATTAACATGTTTCTTAGTGTGTTTAGATTTTGTGAAACAACTTTTATTTCTATTATTATTATTTTTTTGCATGCCATCTATTGGTAAAATGTGTGTGACCATATATGCACTAACAACCATCATCTGTACCACATTTTAAGCAAATAAATATATTTGACTTTTGACTTTGACTTTGACTTTGCAATCTAGGCCTTTCTAGAGGTGAAAACCATAATCGTCTTTGACCTGTTGTGGTATTTTTTTTAACTCGGCCGCCATTTCTCTGTAGTAAATAAGAGCTATCAAAACGTTGAAAATACGATAACGATTTTTTGATTGTGTGCTAGTGTGGTAGTACTAGTCAGCACATAGATACCGAAGGAATCACGAACGTGGGTGGCAGGGCTTACCTGTAATTAGGCGATCGCACCGCACCCAGTGAAAGCCAACCGCGGAAACAAATCATTCGTAGTGAGGAAGCTGAGATTTCCCTTCAGACCCCGATTTGCTGGACCACCAAATCGACTTGATTAGAAGTTCGCGCTCAGTGACTGGCAGTTCGCGTATTAGGCACTTCACCCACCGCGAGAAGCGAGTAGAGCCAGCGATCAACTATTAATATATGCGTCTCTTTTATTGACACGGGTCGACATATATATTTTTCTCAAAAATGGCCGGAAAAGTTGACAATACTAACTCCATACTGAGACGCGAAGTAGATAGTTTACAGACAGTTCCCAAATTAAAAAAAAAATACATTGCGTGCTCGCTACACAAGCCCGCAATGTTGCATACAAATTTCATTGTTATCTAGTTTGTAACTTTTTAAAAAGTGAAAACGGCCATAATAAAATGAGGGCACAAGTCTTATACATCCATATTTTATTTGAAACGTAACTTTTTTATCTGTGTCTGGAAAAGGTTGAGTTTTTTTTCTAAAAAAACCTTGCGTTACTCCTTGTCATAAACATAAAGGCGGTAAAGAGTGATGGTTTTTTCACGTGAAGTTTCTGCTTGTATGCAATTCAAAAAATGAGTGATGAAGATTTTACTCCGATACAATTTTGTTCTTGCGATTTTTGAGAAAAGCGCTATGTATATGCCTCGGCAGGAACCAGGCAGAAATCGCGGGCCTCGTATTTTTAAACGAACTCGCAAGCTCGTCCGTTTAAACCAATACTCCGCCCGCAATTGCCTGCTTCACTGCCTAGGCAATAATGTACTATTATTAGAGAGAGAGTTATTGTAATCAGCCAACGATGAACTATTAATATTTGTGGTTCTTTTACTGACACGGGATCTATATCTTTTGTTTTTGTTTGTAACGCTCGGCTCAACGTTCACACACATCGAATATTTACACAAATGCTCTCAGTGAGGATGCTCCTTATAGCTAAATATATTTTTTTTATTCACGTTTATCCGTATCGTTAAACACGACGACCATAATAGGCCCGCAGATTAAATAAAACATAGCCGAGTATTTAGGAAAAGTTTTATTTCTTATATGTACTGTCTAGAAAATAGGTATTTTCAAAAGATTTACGAATTAAGTAGGTATTGTATTAATTTAACTGTACAGTACAAGACTTGTTCATTGATACGTTAAACTTAAGTACACACAGCAGCACATCTAGCTATACATTTCAGAAATCTGAAATATTGCTTGAAAGAGAGTCGCACTAGAATGCATAGAAGTTGACATAATACACATATATACATCTCTTTCTTTTTCTCTCTGCTCTGTCTTTAATGGTTAGTTAGGTGTGATGTTGTGTGTACTTAATCTAAGTACCGACTGAATAAATACAAACTACTACGCAACTACTGTATGTTGTGCAAATATTTGGAGCACTTTGAATTCCATTTTGATATGTAATATTTTATAGTATTTTTACATAGTATAAAATGAAGTCGTTTCCGCTGTCTGTTCGCTTATATATTTAAATACTCAACGGATTTCAATATAGTTTTCAGCAATAGATAGAGTGATTCATGAGAAAGGTTTATATTTATAATAAATCCTGGATTTTGTACGGGAGGGCGGGTCGCTATAGTTATTAATAATAAATGTGTACGAGTGAGAGTAAGAGTGAGTGTGTACGCTTAGTTTGTGGGATTAGTTATGGTGAATGTTGCTTATCCTTTCATTAAACTCCACCAATAAATAAATAATAATTATAAATAATTATCATAGGACAATCTCACACAATTTGACCGAGCCCCAAACTAAGCTCTAGACTTGCACTATGAGTACTAGACAACGATAAGCTATACTTATATAGATAAATACATACTTAAATACATAGAAAACACCGAAGACTCAGGAACAAATACTCGCGCTCATCACACAAATATTAGCCCGTACCGGGGATCGAACCCGGGACCGCTAGCTTCGTAGGCAGGCTCACTACCGACTAGGCTATCGCGTCGTCTAAAGAGCATAACTCTTGAATAAAACGATGAAAAGTTCGGTCACAACCGATGAGCCATATTTCAAAGGCCGTCATTACAAATCCGAAGAAATTGGTGTCAAAGTGAATCTTTCACATTTAAACCCAATAATTCTTCGGCAAATGTCTGTGAAGACAATTGTATATAACTTCATTTTATAAACGATGAGTATTGACAGTTAGTGGAAAGCACAGAATGACGGAATCGCGGAATAGCAAGTTCTCAGAATAGATCTCGACAGATTCATGTTTCGCTTAAGCCGACCTACGTTTAGGTCGCTAGTATTTTCGCAAACGTTAGTAAAGCCGTAGTTTTGCATTCTGCGAACAGTCTTTGAGTCTGCAGAATCCAGATAATAACTATTATGTATGGAATTAATGTAAGCCTTGTCGTATGTTCTCCTGTATTGACAAATCAATAAAATTGACAGATCACGTCTGCAGCTTGTCTTCATGAATTTCAAATCGACAGAAAACAGAAACGTTAACAGTGTTTGCATCTTGGATATATTTTGCCTATCCCATATATTTTGCCAGTTTTCTAAAGTCAAAGGCTTTCATAAAATGCGATTGGCTAACCATGCAAAAAGTACACAGACTAGGGTTAATAGCCTTTATCTTACGACACGATTAGCTTACTTGGTAACTTGATAGTGAGTCTGTCTACGAAGCGAACGGTCTCGGGTTCGATTACCGGTAACGGTTAATATTTGTGTATTGAGCACTAGTCTTGATGATTTTCTATTTACTTATCTTATAAGCTAACTCTATATACCTAAAGCGAAAGTGAGTGGGAGGGTCGGAAGGGTCGGAAGCTCTAGGCGTACTTTTCAAATCAAATCGGAGATATACTGAAAAAGGGCTGTACTTAAGTACCCGAAACCGACGTGCGTGCATGACTCGATGTATGAATGTGGAAGAAGCGAAAGAGATTTGTCAGGATCGTAGCAGGTGGAAAGAAGTGGTCTCTGTGTAATATTTCGCACTGATATTTATTTTTTATATATTTGTTCCGCCACTGAATTCTTTATTTTACTGGTCTTCAACTCTTTAAACACCATTAATATGCGCATCTCAAAATGCCTAATTCTTGTGTCATGCTGTTATTGTTATAATGAAATATGACCTGGCATTTTGGTCACAAAGTATTAATTTTCCGGCGCCGTGAGCTTAAATTACTGTCTCGTTATGGCGCGCAATTTAAAGGAAAAGTTAGGGTTTTATGCTTTCCAACCGCATTTTACCTCTCTTGGGAGACAAATAAACTTTAATAAATAAACAGGATTATCTACAGGTAGACGATAAGGTTCACTTTTGATTGTATATGTTTCTAATGAGATAGTAAAATATTATGTAAATAAAAAGAAGTTGCTGTAAAATCTATTTAATGTATCATTCGACCTACAATGGAAACTGTTATACGCAGCAGCACACACAAATAAACGTATGATTTCAATGCATTATTCAAGTGAGCACACAGACTCCAGATATACTTGATTTATATAGATGAATGTACAATGGAGACAAATGATACCTAATGTTTTAGGCTTTACTGAAATCTGAAGATTAAATGCTAGATTTTGTATTTCACGTCAGACTATGTTTTTCGGAACTGATCTTATTACAAAGTTAATATTAAATTAGAATTGTATGCTGTTTATATAATATGGTGGCCCATTTTTTTTTGCAAATTAGCAAGAGTAAAAGCGAATAAAAATAACTATTTGTGGCCCACCCTATATAACGGCTACATAAAATTTTCTGTCTATAATCTTATCTATAAGAAAATCTTATGACTGTAATGTGAATACGTAAATTGCCACAAAGTAAAGAAATGTGCACATATCCGTTGAGTTTTTGAAGTTGCGACTTAACTTGGCTTTATCTCTGTTATTAATAATAAAACGGATTAAATATCGTAGATAGGTAATCTCACATAAATTGATCTAGTCCCAAACAAAAGGAGACAAGCGGTCAATATATTTTGTTAGAAAACGTATTTTCTGGTTCTGTACGAAGGGTAGCCCAACGGGACCCTAGTAATATGCCTAAGCTGTCCGTCCGTCCTTCCTAACTTTAAGGAGCTGTATCTTTTGAATCGTAATAGATAGCGAGTTGTTTTTGTTTCAGCGGACGCCGGATTTACCAACAATTTATCTTTTATTTTAAGGAGAGGAAATAATACAGGCCCATATATGAAACGCTTTTTTCGACCTTTTTTATTTTTGTTGTATCGTAAAACCGGTAAAACATACGTAATAAGCAATGATCGGATATGCCGGTGCAACACGGGGTGAATGACCTCAAACATTATGCTAATATGGATATGGCCCGGGGTTCCGGGACTTATGTTGTTAAATATTATTCTGATTTTATTACTTCAAATAAATTTCAATACAATTTAAACGTGTAAAATAAATATTTTGACAAAAGTAATTTAGGTAAGTATGTAAAAAAATTAAAAAAATTAGTTTTTGTTATACTCTGTTTAAAATTGATCTGCCGAATAGTCTTTGGGTATGAATATAAGTAAAATATTTAATACGGTACGCATTATCAGTTCACCACACTACACACAGATATTATATTTTAATAGTTTGTATGAAATTGAAATAGCATACAATTACTTTTGCAATATTTTATATGTTTAATCGATTTTTTACACGTGTAAAATCGTATCCTAATGCCTATTTATAAATATCCCAACAATCGCATTTTCTTTTCGAACCAGATCCCGGGATTTTAGTCATATCCATATTAAGATTTCTACTCTATATCCCGCAGTGTTGCACCGTGAAATCCGATCACTGGTAATAAGCGTCGAATTTGGTTTGCGTGTGGTACAAACCATGAAGTTGGGCTAGAGCTGATTCGATTCGAGATCGCATTCAAATTGGAATATAATTTTACCTACTGTGCGACGGTACGGAACCCTCGGTGCGCGAATCCGACTCGCACTCGACCGGTATTTTGTAATTATTCTATTATGTACCGTTGGATTCCTTTTAAAAAAGGTTTCAAACATTTGCAAGGTTAGTTTTGGTGTAGATGTGTACCGTAACGCATTTTCGTAATATTTTTGTTCTTTGAACAAAATAAAGTATAGATATTTTTCATTTGTCTAAATTTCGGCAGAGCCTTTTCCGGGGCGTTGCGGAGCCCCAGCTCTCTGCGGAGCACACATTGAATACCAGGTCTATTTCGTATTTAAAATTAATTACCGTTGTTATTTTGTTCTGCATCATCTAAAAATCGTATCCATCAACTGAGTTATTTATAATAATTCAGAAATGTCACGACCCCAGGTCATGTAATCTTCAGGTCAAAAACCTCGCCGTGCCACCGGTCCCAGCAGTCTGCTTGCGACGTAAAATTTTCAGAAAGAAGCCTCAGTTCAAAAGCACTAGTTAGAGCGGTCTTTTCAAGAATTTCCCATTACATTGAAAGTGGGCGTTCCTCTTTATTCGTTTTTAATTATTTAATTAAGCTCCCTTTGTGCAAACAGGCAGCTTGATATAACGAGATCAGTATTTCTTACAAGGAGTTTCTAATTCAAACATGAATATTAAAATCAGTTAAGTAAAGGCTAAAAGGTTCCAAAAATATCTTAAATCAAAGGAAGCTGAGTGACCCCTGCACAATGACATAAATAATAATCTTGTTAATTTAATTAATTTCACTGCACATGATACAAATGAAAGGTATTATGAAATACCTAAGCGATACTATTACATCAAAATAATAACAGATTATTTAATTATCCAGAAACAACTCATTACTTTAACGAGGCATTCGATTTGATTGATCAATTTATTTGGTTATTTAACCGGACGCGACGCAACCAGCGTGATTTAATCTTTAAAGTTAGAGTTTAGAAAAGGTAGCATATTAATACTGCCCTCGTATTGAGAAAAGGCGTATGAGGTTATATAATAAGGTTGGATGTGCAATACATTTCATAGTACCTACATACGCCTTTTCTCCGTATGAGGGCAAAATATTAGAATAGAGGAAAGGGAAGTGGTTTTGTATGTAGAGTGTAGAACCTCACACGCTGGTTCCCACGCTTGATTTGTTAACCAGCAGGATCTGTCACTATTAAGTGCCCATTAGCGTCATTTGTAAGATTTACATACGTGCAATGTGCGTCATAGGTAGTGAATGCGTCAGTACAGTCAGTGCTTGTGACACGTTATCAGGTCAATTTTCCATGAACATTCAAAAGTGGGCTTTGTAATTACTATTATTGCGGTAAAATTTTACGACTAATGCCATAGTTGAAGTAAAAAGATTTTCTTTACTTAATATGTATACCTTAGTTAATAGTAATGATATTGGCGCTTATTATTTTAATAAAAGTTGTATTTCTTGTTACAGGGTCTTCTGCAGTCATCGAAACATCGTTAACTGATAAGGTAAGGACCGTAAATTGAACTACATTTTAAAAGCCTGTAAAGGTAAACAAATCAAAAAGGATTATGATTGAATTAAATTGATAAATTGACGTAGAATGTTGAATATACATTATTATAATATGTGTATACCGAGTAAAACGCAAACGATGCATGAAACGGGAGCAATATTAAAAAGGAACTCGCACGATACAAAGTATTACAAGCTGAAGTGATGAGTGAAGGTGCAGTCAGTAGACTATAAAGAGATGTATCCACTTTTGAACGTTATTACAGTGCAATAAGGTGACAAAGTGGATACATATCTCTTTGTAGTCGACTGTAAATACTTCAGGTAAAGTATTTCACGTAAAAATGAAAAATTAAAGTCTCGCCAGGGACCATTAAGCCGGTGGCTCAGCGTCACAGCGCAGCTGAGTCCCCTGGGTCTTTTAGATGAGGAGCAAATAAATAAAAACCAACCAAGTGCGAGCCTAACTCACGCTCTGAGGGTTCCTTATCATTACTTAATATAAACACCAGTGATATTACTAGCCCCTGGAGCGACGGCGATTTTGGACCTACATACCTACATTTAGAATGGAACGTGCGGAAATGACGTCATCGCCACCAACGTCCAAGGGGTTAAAAGAACTGAACAGATGGGGGGACATTTGAAACTTGGATAATAATATTATACCCAAGTTCTTATAGCAGTAACCTCTTTGAAAAGTGGATAGAAAACGCTTTCATTGTGATATCTTGAGATTTGCGACTGATGGTAGAGGTCATGAACTTACACGGGTTCTGTGAAAAACTTTAAATTGCTATTTAAAAAATAACGGCTTTCTGTATTTGAATGGAAAGCCTGGACTTCGTAATAGGCTCTCGTTGGTACCCATTTAGGTATTAATGGAACCTTAATGAACCTGAAATCTCAAGAATGTAATTATACAATGTACTCGTATCTATTATAGCTACATGTTAATGAGCATTCAAGCGAAATGAAACAAAACAACCACGGATCCGTTGTTTCATTTCGCCAAGGCACGTTTTTGAAATTGAAAAAGGAATCCACCCTGATTCTAATCGAGATTCTGATGCGTGTTGTGATAAATGACTTAAATGTTTGTGTAATTTCTGTTTTGGAAATGATAAACGAGTTGTGAAATAACGTACGTAGTTTTACGTGTTGGTTTCGTAGACAAAACCGCAGCCTAAAAGCTAAAAGCATAGGATAATTGAGTTCGTAAACAAATGTTAACTTAATTAATGATAGTCGTTATACTCGTAGACAAATTAATTTATGGAACTGAACACAGATTTGTTATCTAGAAATAGGTATCGTAAACTTGGGTTACTTTAGCCCAAAACCATCTTTTAATATTATATTAATTATATTTAATTATTCCATTAAATGTTAACAGGACTAAGCTACTTGAGTATACAGTTATAAAATTATTCAAACAATGTAAGATGATTACAACTAAAACTATAGATTTAAGAGTGGGTAATATTAGTGCCTCAACTGCCTCAACTTTACGGTAACCTGTATCTGAGAAACTACTTTAGTGCAATAGTTTTAGGTTTTGGGGTTTATTTCAACTATTAATATACGCGTCTTTTTTATTGACACGATATCTATATCTTTTGTTTGTTTCTTGAGCGAGAAAATAGTCGATAGCTAATCGCTTCCTCGCCCTTGGTGGGACCAGTGCCTAAAATCATTCCATCTAAGTCCTCAGGGTTGTAAACTGTTATTACCATCGTAAGATTGCAATCTTGACATTAAAAAGTTCTGTGGGTTTCAGACCCCACTTACCATCAGACCTGCAAAAATGTAAACAAAGAGAAACACAACTTTTAATTAAGATTTTCATTCAGGAAAGTATTTGCGTACTAAGAGAACCGTGTCGCAATGACAGGCCACATGATTCAAACTTGACGTGATGTTTAATACTTCATTGCGAGAGGGTTCCACACTGTTACGCCATTTCCTTGATTTCACTTAGGCGTATAACTTAGTATTAGTTGTATCTTCAAACTGTAAGAGTACATAAATAGCTCGAGCGGAGGAGTCCTCTGGCTTACTCGTAGGTTTCAAAGACGCCGAAGTAATATTGAGGTTCTTAGAACTGCCATGACGCCTCAAAGAGAAGAATTAATTTCTGTTGCGTACTTCACGAATCCTTGCCCTTGCTGCTGCAATATCGCGGTAAGACTTCCTTATGCCGTTCCCTGCCACCAAATAGAAATTACATCCAATTTAAACAGCGATGCGTGTCGCGGGCATGAAATGTTCTATATCGCTAGTGCCAACCACACGATATTGGGCTCATTTTGTACGGATGTTAAAGGGTCTGGCACTGAAACTGCGTAATGCGACGTGCTCTGATGTTTATTGCGACACCTTCGTATAATTGCAATTTCAGTCGTTTCAGCCTCCAACCGCCGTGCGCAGAAATCTTTAGACAATTAACTTTTTGTTTTTTCAGTGTATGAAAAGTCGTCAGTAAAGTAACGCCTTAATCGTCGTTAATTGACTGTGGGCTGTAGCACGTAAGGGAACGGTTTTTTTTTTCAATAAACAGACAAAAACTCATAAGTCTCATAACGCACAGTACAATCATGAGGATTAAAGGACGAGGCACAAATAAGCCTTGTAGCTGCATGTCAGTTAATAAGTTTCATGTAGGTACCTAATGTACCTATACATACATTATATTATAAGAGAATATTCTTACACAAGTTAACCAAGTTTTAAGTTACTAGCTACTAGCGACCCGCCCTCGCTTCGCTTAGGTTTATGTGACTTTACTGTAACAAGTACATACGTAAACTAGAATCCATTACACAAAAAACATTCCGCACGAAAAATCTAACTGAAAGTGAAAATCTCATCAAAATCCGTTGCTCACTTTAAGAAGAGTTAGTGGATGTACAAACAAATTGACTTGTTTTATACCATGTAATAATGAAGAAAGGAGAGGATAAAGATAAAGATCATCATTTTTTGATTATTCGTCATTAAGACGCGGGCTCCTGTGTGGTTGCCGGGTTAGAATAGTGCCACTCCATGTCTTCCCGTGGATATCGTAAGAGGCGATTAAGGGAATAAAGGCTTGTAGTACTGTTAGGCGATGGGCTTGCAACCTGTCACTAATGCGCTGGTAAACATCTTGGCCTAATTGTGCAAAATATGGTTACAGAATTATTAACAAGTTATTAGAGTTATTGGTAATAGGGAATATGCATGTTTTTTTTTTACAGCTTCAATTGAAGCTGATTCATGTAACAAACAGATCACAAAAATCATTTTTTGAATAACTATAAAAATAACCAAGATATAAGCCAACAAAGATTTGTACCTATCTCTTTCTAGAAAAACGGAATTTTACATGGAGTTTATATGGCCGCAGTGCACAATGACGTCACGGTGCACATCGGATCTCTCTGTCTAATTAGAAGTTTGAAATGCTTATAACTTCCGTATTTCTTGACCGATTTTAATTTTAATTTCCGCTTTGGTGATCTCTTTTACGGTATTTTCATATTTTGATGAGAAATGCGATTTTTAAAATCCATGCATATTCCCTATTCTGTAGCTCTGCCTACCCCTCTCTGGGAACGAAGGCGTGAGTTTATGTATGTGTGTGTATGTAAGACGCGGGCTCATGGTACCATCAACAAATTTGATTCATAGGCCACAATGGAACATGTCAAAGTGACATTTAAAAACAAATCTTTAAAAGTATCTTACAATTTGATTGAATACGTCACCTTGACTTAGTTCCATGGTGGCTTAGGAACCAAATAGGTTGACTATAGGAATCTAGGCTAATTAGGCATATCCTATGTCGAGATTAGTAAATATATTCGTACGCGAAACCTATACCCAATTTAAAACTATTTATTTTTATCTCACGTGATTATACTAATTCAATTCAGCGCATAATAATCATTCGAAATTATCCATTACGTACCCTTCGATTCATGAATGTGATATCTCCGGTGCAGTTTAGGGGACGCCTCATTTGGTCTGAGGTCGCTGCAACTGCGAGGCTGCTCATGAACATGACAATGTCATGAATATTCATGGTCATGGTTCTGCGGAGCTGTCATAAAATGAAACAAGACCGAGGATTCGAGATAATGTTCAGTTGTTTGTTTTTGCACATAATCATTTTAATTTCGTCTACTTTTTGTTTGTCTATAAATAGGTGTGGCGGTTTCCAACAATTTTAAAGGTATTTAAAACGTCTTTACTTTTTCTATAGCAATGTAAAAGTTGCAGAACATTCTCAGAAGATAAGAAATCTTCTCAAGAAATTACCAAGAATATTATCGGAAACATTTGAGAATTGAGAATGTTCTCTTTCCATACAAAATTTAAGAATATTTTAATAAATTACTAGGTACACTACTAATTGCGGTACGTTATCGATATATAATATAGGATTGACGCGAGCTGCCGGTCGTTCGCGTCGAGTGCTTATGTCAGCTTCCGAAAATCGTTAGATCGTTAACGGTCGCGTAAATTGCCTACGTCAATTCCATACAAATTGTCAGTTTTCGAAAATCGTTTACGTTAGCGCTAAGCAACTTGACTAGCCTTACCGGTGTGTCCGAGGACTATAATCACGATTCGCGTAGTTCGTTTTCGAGTGGAACCGGATGATTTATCGAAAGGAATAATTTTCTATTAAACATTGAAATAGCTACCTAAATACAAAATTGGTTGGCGACATTGATTGTGCCAAAGTCATTATAGTATTTCTTACAGTCGAAAAATAGGTATTTAGAGACAAAAAGCCCTATTGCTACCAGGAGCGTGTCCATTCCACTTTGGGTTAGCCCATATTGCTTCGATATTCCAATCATACTGTCTGTTGATGTTATGACAAGACATTAATAAGAAACTGTAATAGCGTCAACAATATGATTATGATATCAAAGCAAGGTAGGCTTATGCAACGAAGAGTCTAGTCTACTCCATTTTGTTTTAACCCACTTTGCTTCTGAACACTTTACGATACAGTCGCCTTTGCTGTGAAGTGAACAAGCTACCATAACGTTATCAATATTACTCTTCGCCTTGACACTCAAACTACGTTACCTTTGTGCAAAAGTAGGTAACCTGCGTTGTTCGGTTTAGTAGAAGCAACAAAAATAATAATGAAACTTACTTTTGAGTCCTCACCTAACTCATAATATGCAATTACAAAGCATAACTACCGCCTAAAATGATATTTTGCACCTGTTTATACGGGCCACATAGTTACAAAAAACTCACTTTATCTATTCCTTATTCAATAAACCAACCGATTCATCGCGGACGAACTCGTAGGCAAACCCTCGTTATAAAAGTTTAAACGATTATTAGACTTGGCTCTAATCCCGTGTAAAAGAAACAACACCACGCCCACCGGATTTCGGATCACCAGTACCTTATTAAACTTGCAGTTAGCTACAATGAATCTAACAGCAGGGAATTTGCTCGTTTGGTTGACTTTTCCGAGTTGTTGAGAGCAAATGTTTTATTGGAACTGCTCTGATGGATTCAATATAAAAGTAACACAATGGCGAGTTGTTGGTTAAACGGTTTTAAAACTCTTGCGAATAACGTTAACGGTCACATGCCTGGACATTATAATGGAACTATTTAAAATTTTGGGACCGATTTTGTATGGGCTGGTTCCAAAAACGATTCATACACGTGCAAAGCACAATATCAAATTAAATCGTGGATAATGTATTGACACGAACATATTCATAAAAAGATAGAAGAAATATCCAAGTGGACACAACTCACGAAACAAGAGCATGCGGAATAAACTACGCACCTACTTCTTGAAAGAGCTTCGGATCCCGATAAGTTCGTTGGTAATAATTATAAAGAGAATAATAATGTTCGTTTACGATTTTTCGATTTTAAGACCAAGGACGAACAAGAAACAACCGGAGACCACAGAGCTGGTAGCTTCCTCGGGCAGTGCATTAGCATTGCTATTCAAGGAGGAAATGCTGCCAGCATCTGTGGTACTTTGCCACGGGGGCCCTCTCTTTTTTAGTTTTTATTTAGTTTTAATTTAATCTTTTTTAGCATAGTTATAATTAGTTTTACTTTTCATAAATTAGTTTTTATTTACGTGACAATGTTTTTAATTTAGTTTTATTGTAATTGTATTAATAAACACTGTATTTGTTCCGAAAAAAAAAATCGCGGGAACGCGGTGGATGCGAAAAGCACATGACTGGTCTGAGAGGAGAGCCTTGGGGGAGGCCTATGTCCAGCAGTGGTCGTCTTTCGGCTGACATGATGAATAAGTCGTGGATCATATTTCTAAATAGATAGAAGGAAGATCCACGCACGAGCCTTATAAACTTTTCCAATAGTCGACGCGGGGATACACCTCGTGAAACAAGGACACTTGTAATAAACTACGTACTTTCCTACTTCTTGAAAGGGCTTCGAATGCTGATAACTCCGTTGGTAATAAATATAAAGACAAGAGTGATATTCGTTTATATTTTTTCGATTTTAAGACCAAGTACAAACTTAAAGTTTCTTGTTTGAAATCATGACGATTGCATTGCACTATGTCTGAGTTCAAGCTATTATATCAGTAGCAGATTGTAACGACAAGAGGGAGTGAAGACCTTGTAAAGATCGCGGGAACGCGGTGGATGTGAAAAGCACAAGATCGGCCTGTGTGCAGAGCCTTGGGGGAGTCCTATGTCCAGCAGTGGACGTCTTTCGGCTGACATGATGATGATGAGATTGTAACGTGTTTGCGTGGCGATGGACGGCTGTGTACTGGGACTGCAAGTTCATCGATAACAGGCAGTGTAGTGTGTAATATATGAATATAATAAATGGGTTCCGTATTTAAGATTTTCATACAGACATGATACGGTTAACTCGATGAGTTAACTCAATTTAAAATTCAAACCGCCGTTTTTGCATAAAAATCCTGTTTTTTTGGGTTTTTGTTAAAAAATATCATTTTCAGATTTTTTCCTATACCTGTAGTAGACGGCAATACTCGCCAAACATACTTCCAGGTCAACGGAAAACACCACGCGTTCCCGAGATAAAGGGTCTTGACAGACCGGTTAGGACGGATGGACGGACGGACGGACGGACGGACAAAAAATCCTATACGAGTTCCGTTTTTCCTTTTGAGGTACGCAACCCTAAAAACATTTTTAATGATTGTCACAAAAGTGCAAGTGTCAGGTAAGTAATAAAATAATTACATTGTATATGAGAACTAAACTCTCTCAGAGGTTCTTCAGGGTCGCGTTGGTTGAATAGGTTAAATTTCACAGGGCCTTTAGTAGTTGAGGTACAAGTTACGTTATACCTAGCTGTATTACCCATATTCCTCGAAGCAACTTTACATTAGTAGTTTAGAACTTAGAACTCAATTAAGACGCCTCTTTAACGTGACGTGTCTCAGTTTCCTTTGAAAACTACACTCAGGGACAAAAAAAACGGGTCAGAGGGCGTTTTTGATACTAAAGAGGCTATTTCGAAGCCTTGGTTCCTCGCCAAAGGAAGCCTTTTAGTGAAATCCGATGATGGATACCCCGAGCATCGATACAGGACTTCCAGAGTGCCTAGGATACCTAACTGATTGAATTTGCGGTTAACGCCCGAATTGATAATTTTCAGAAAAACATCTAAAATGGCAATAAAATGTAAGGAAATCCAAATGCTGATCCTAACTCTCTCGCTGTGGTGTTAACTGATTGTGTGATAAGTTAGGTATCTTAAGAACATTTGACCTCCTCTATTGAACCTCGGAGTATCCATCATCAAACCTCACTCAAAACAACCCGTGGCACGGAACCAAGGCTTCAAAATGGCCTCGGTTGAATGAAAAATGCACTTTGACCCGTTATTTTTGTCCCTGAGTGTACATAAAGTTCTACACGTGAGCCTTGTTTCAATCCTACAAAGTGAAGGGATGTTTCATACCATAACTAAGTATTCTAGTTAATGAATAAACACTAGCTGCCAGTCCCGATGCCGCCCGAGTGATTTTTCTTTCATACAAACCTTGTCCTGCTAATTACGAAAAGAACACAAAAGAAAACATTCAAATCGGTCCAGCCAATCTCAAGTTATAGCATGATTAAGGGAAACAGGTATTTATTTTCATGTACATATATGTACGAGCATAAGATTAACTAGGTCAATAGACCTTGTCCAGAAGTAAGCTCTGGGTTTTATGGGTACGATCGAGCTCATAAGTAGCTGTACATGTTAGTACTTTGTCGCAGCTATTAGGATACTGAATTGAAACCACTGTCACTTTAATACGTTACTGCGACACGGTTCTAGACTAGAACTGGACTGTACGGAACCCTAAAAACCGGTCCAGTACGAGTTGGCCTCATGCACGGAGGTTTTCATATCGCCGAACAATATACACACATCTCATTAAAAAAAACACATTTTGAAAAAAAAAACATCCCGCTATTTATTACAGTTAAAAATATACATTTCTTTAAAGTTAGGACGGATGGCTACCTTCGGGCATGGATCCCTATAAACAAACTGCTTTATTTCAACTGATATACATCCACTACTAATCATAGAACTCTCCCAAGGATCGATCAAAATAATGATCGGTCTTTTAGCTACTTTGAAGGATGTCCTGCCGTTTGACCAAAAGTCATTTGGCAAAATTACACTTGACAAACAACGTTTTGCAAAAAAATGTTAAGTCAATTGATCATTTTACTACTAGTCATTTTACAAATGACTTACTTTTCCAAATGATCAACAGTTTTTACATTTTACGAGGAAGACGAATCAGGGCATCGACTCGGATAGGTTAGCCTAGAAGGCAAACTAATTGCTAAATGATCAATTGCTAAGTGAGTTTTTGTAAGATGATACTTTTGTCAAATGTCTCGTTTGCCAAATGATCATTTGGTGAAACGTTGTTTGTCAAATGACCATTTGTCAATAATTTTTTGGTCAAACATTAGTGAACCACTTTGAAGTAAACAAGTGCTGACCTTGCTTGTTTATTACGTAAATGGATCAAATAAAGAAAGAGTAGCCTTCAAAGGTTACAGTAATTAAATCTTGAGCTATATTGAAGCATACCGCAAAAAGTTAATTAAACAGTTCGGTCATGACATGGTCTGAACAGACACAACAGTGACCGGGTCCTATTTCATTTGCTTCCGTCTCGTTCACTCGAGGCCACGGTGTTAGGACAAGCTATTGTTTCTCTCACAGTTCAACGGATCAACAACCTTTTATTAAAGACAAGGCAATATTAAGTGATATCTTATGTTTTGTCATGTGAATTTGTAATTTATATTTAGTTGTATTTAAATTACTTTGTCTTCAATTCACATCTTGTTTTAAAACCGGGGCTCTATTCCAGTGTGTTTTTGTACCTTTTGCAAGCATATTGTTGATAACTGGGCCGCCATTACTGCCAAGATCATAAGAGCTATCTTAAAGTTTGCAATACGATAAACAATCAGGAACAGACAATTTAGAAAGGGCCCAGGGCCGGAATTCTACTCTTTGAATTAATTCAAAGTTTTACATAGGTATTGCAAAACGATTTTGATGATATAATACTTAATATAATATTTACAGAGTTCAACATTAATACCATACAAACTGAACGTATTAAAATAAAATTAAAACTAAGCTACCGTAAAATGTGCCTACTTTGCTCCCCTATGGGTAACTATATAACTGTATTTTTGTATGTTACTTATAAGACAAGGCCGATGACAAATTTTCTAAAAATGATTGATGTATATATCTAGCTGCGCAGTGAATGTAAGCACTAGAATGATTTACAATACAGAATACCTCAATATAACGATGGAGCAAGATTACCCGTGGGGGAGCAAGGTAGGCACATTTTACGGTACTTAAATATTAAAGATAAGTATAAATAATAATCACCACTGTAATAAAATAACATAACAAAAAGGAAGCTATAAAAACCCGTTGCTTAACAAACTTTAAATCGTTATAAGTACATCCTTAGTGATAATTTAAAATGAAAAATGATGAAAAAAACCAAAAGATGATTTTTATATACCTATTACACGATACCCCACTTTGTCATAATTCGTCGACTTATTTTATTTTATTTTTTACAATACTTAGGTATGTCGTCTGGTCGCCGCCATATTATTATTTTATTACTGTCATATCGTAAGTGATACTTACAAGATTAAGACAAATCGATTGCCATAAGAATCATCAAGATCCGTCCACCCGTTTAGTTTCTAATGCGCCAAAAAGGAACAAACATACATATATAGGCGGATAAACACATAACCCTCCTATGAAACTGGCTGAATTACCTCTCTGAATAGCTAGCTCGATCCTAGCCCTGTTACCAAGGCTCATAGACACCTCCGGAGATCCTAGAGCATTTGATGATTGTTTTGGTATTAATACATACATACATACCTTCACGCCTGTAATCCCAGAGTGGGGTAGGCAGAGCTACAGAATTACAACTTCAAAAAGTTGTTGACAATTCAGTAACCACAATTTGCACAAATAGGCTAAGATGTTTACCAGCGTATTAGCGACAGGTTGCAAGCCCATCGCCTAACAGTACTACAAGCCTATATTCCCTTAGTCGCCTCTTACGACATCCACGGGAAGACATGGAGTGGCACTATTCTAACCCGGCAACCACATGGGGTAATGGTAATGGTAATTAATATTTGAGAATTAAAAAAGTATGCGATGTTGCCAAGTCAGCTGTAAGACGTCTCTCAAATTAACCACGTATTCGATGTGCATCGTGAAACATTACCATTAGTTAACTTCGTAACTAAAGGTAGGTTAGTTGATAGGATGCAAAAAATACGGAAATAAAAATAAATGCATTTTCACCTGCAAAATACGGCAGAAATCTACTTTCCAATTTGCATATAACGACGTTGAATTGAACGGAGTGAAAATTCAAATGAATACTGAGCTTGAACTTCAAAAGGGCATGAAGTTTACCGCCGGGAAAACGTTAGGTATTATTGGTGGTTCGTTTTCCTGGTATTAAATGTCTGTAACTCGAATATTTCAAACATAAATCTTTCGAATTTGCCCGCACAAATCTATATAACTATCTCACGTTTTCATACATTACTTTATGTATATTTCACCATACTAGATGATAATACGAAACTGAACGACACTGTCAATTTCTTATTAAATTGTTGTACTTACCTAATTAGGTACTAAATACGGACACCGGCGCTGATATCTACTGACAAACTTTCCCGATGACGCGACTTACTCTTTAGAATGTATCAAAACGTGGTGTACTGAATAAAGGTAAAAAAGCATTGATGACAGACTGAAAAACTAAACGTTTATTTCATTAACGCGAAATTCCAAGAACTAGCCACCCGCCCGTGGTTGCTAATGGTTGGAATTACGCTTCGCTTTGGTGTGTTTGGTGAAATTTCTGTAACACTTTTGTAAACCATAGTTTTAGAGAGAATTATTATTGAAAGAGCAAGAGGAAAAGAGTTAGTTAATTTACTTCGTGGTAGCGGTAATAGTTTAAAATAAAATTTTAGAGGTTACAAAAAATATTATGTTTTCAAGATCGTTTTAGGGCGATTTAATACGCATATTACACTCGAAAATCAGATTCGCGAAAAAATACCTATTTCAGAATTAAAGGTGAGATTTTTTTCCAACAAAAGTCTTAAATCTTGGCTCAAATAATAAAATTAGTACACCTACGAGTTAGTTCTGATTACAAAGTCTGTTTAGGCGCATTGTGAAAACGCCCTTAGGGTCCATATATAATGGTTTACATTGGTATAATAACGAGCGAAAAAGAACTAAAGATTCTTTGGTAATACCGGGATTTTCACACGAAGATAATTCGATAAGCAGTGAGCGATAATAAGGACTTCTTTATATCATGGAAAATTGGGTAAGAACGATATATAAATTGTACGTCGACAGAGTGCCGAAGATAAAAGCTAGTTTAAAAGGTAATAAATGTAGTTCGAAAAAGCTATGGCATTTTAGGAAATTATTATTTGCTAGCGACTTGTCCTCGTTTTGCTTTGGTTTATGTGAGTTTTTAGTAATACTCGAACATAAACTAGAATTTAAGTACTACGAGTATACTGACGTAAAAACCTACCGTGAAAAATAATCTAACTGATAGTGATAACCTCATCAAAACCCGAGGAGTAAGCGAATACACAGACAGACAGACTGACAGACGTGGAAACCCTTACTAAGTGTACTCGTAGTTGTTTAAATGGAAAATTGTGTAAGTTTTATCGGCTTCACGATACAACGCCTTAACACCTTGACATTTTATAGTTTTTATCCTGGAATATTGCGTGGACGAAATCGTAAGCAGAACCTTCAATTAGAAAATAAGGTCCTCCCTCGAACGCCGATGCAAATGGCATTAAAATCGATGCTGTTGCAGCAAAACAAAAAAACCTCTCCCAGCTTATTGCATAGCTGGAAATGAGATCCAAGAGAAAATTCTGTGATAATACAATATGCGTCGTATTCTGCAAACGTAAATGACTACAGAAATCAAAGAATGCGTCTAGAATGTCGAGTGTTTGCCTATGCCAATTCCGGGTCGTATTATAATCCCGAAAGTTCATAATATACTTTAAATACGAAATTTCAGGATTTTCGGGATTTCAGGCTTTCGGTCAAACCAACTTTCGGGATTCGTTTTCGGGATTATAGTTTTCGGGATTATAGTCTTCGGGATTTCAGGGTTTCGGTTAAACAAACTTTCGGGATTTTAAACTCTCGGTGACGTAATCATTCGACATTTTAATATTCGACCTTCCGTTTTCTTTTCTTTGTCTTTTGAACTTCGGTATTATAATACGTACCTACCCGTCAATTCCATACATTTGCCGTCTTCATCGGATAGTACGCTAATTAGCGTGTTTCTACATTAAAACGGTCACATTATCTCTAATTTAGCAGATATTTAATTATTTCTTCGAGTTTTCAATCAATACCTTTAATTTTCCTTTATTACCATGTTCTTTTCAAGTATATCGTTAACGTTATTGCAGTTCTCATTAACTACAGTAATGGCGGTCGTATCGTTAGCAGTATAATGATAACGATATGGTTTCAGATAAATTGAAATGGAGCCCGGAGTACAAATTGCATAATTTACGCCACTTTTTTTACGCTAGAGGAGGCAAACGAACTAGTCACTATGAGAGGACTGGACATACGACGGAATGTCAAATATATTGTACTTAATTGAGACAACGTTAACTATGTTCCATTCGTCTCGAAAATTAGTTATAAAACTTAGATATAGCAAAGGAAAAAAAAAAGTTTTGTTTAATTGAGCTCTTAACTATCTTGAAGATCCCTAACGCTTAGCACGGTATCGTTAAATCGAAACGAAATCGAACCGGAAAATTCACATGGATAGAGTTCAATTTTGATTACAATATCTGTGCTCGATCCGCTTCCGTTTCAATTTCGAGCAGTGTGCTACAGGCGAAGGTGGGTCGTACCATTCCGAAAATACCGTCGCAATAAGCTCGGTTTCTTAAAACTAGTATCCGCGGTCCGAAGTAGGTACCTAGAATCTGACCAGTGAATGGCGACACAAAAAAATAACAGCAAATTTAAAATATCACTAGCTGGTAACACGAAACGAATAAAGACTGGATAGATGTGACAGCTTGATTCATAGGTAAAATAGTTGTCATGTAAAGAATTAGAAAAAACCTTGTGACGCGATTGATTGGTCAGACTCATCGCATAAAACAAGCAATAGAAAACTACGAGTATCATCCATTGAGGCGGTGAGAATGGAGAGACATCCACTTGTGAGTAGTATACCTAAACACTAATGGAACCAAAGTACTGCTGGAGGCCAAAAACAAACAACTCCCCGGAACCCCCTCCGTGATAGATGCAATAAAATATGCAAAGAGACGTAACGCTGCAGTACCGCCGCCGTAAGCACATCTATACCTGTTCGTGAATATCGTTCCAACACTGCAAATACAGGGTTGGGCAGATTAAGTGTCCTAGTTAAAAAGAGCCATAAAATTAAAACAAGACAGATTTTTTTTTAATTTATCACGTTTTTATTTTTAGCGTACTCTATACTTAAAAAAACTAATTCATAAGTTCAAATCGCTCGCCATCAGCTTTAATAATTTGACGCATTCTTCCATAGAATGCATTGCACGCGGCACGCACTACCTCGTCTGGTATTTATTTGGAATGAGTTTAGATTCATGCCCTGTGTGCTCCTAATCTTGCTCAGCATGTAACCCCATATCGAAAAGTCCAAAGCATTCAAATCCGGCGATGATGCAGGTCATTCTTGCCAAGGTATAAAATCTGTCAAATTTGTTCTACACCAGTCTTGAGTGCGTTTAGCTTTGTGAGATGGGGCACTATCTTGTTGGAAGCAGTAGTAGTCGTTTCCATATCATTTTTGAGCATTTTCTAGCAAATGACCCTGTAACACGTTCTGGATGTAATAGTCTTGGTTAATTTTGACACCTCGATCAATACACAGCAGCGGTAACTTGCCTCTAGGCGATATCGCACCCCATACCATGACAGCTGATGCACTCTGGAACAGTTGTACGGCTAATTTGTCCACAGGAATATCCTTCAATGAAGCACCATAGACACGATCGTTTTGTTGGTTGTGACTGTCTTGTAACTGGAACATCTTTTCATCGGAAAAAATAATATCATCGCCGTCGTGCCAAGCTAGCAATTCCCTACATTTTTTCACTCTAGCTTTTTTCTGGGCATCTGTTTAGCCATGATTTTTTTGTTTTTTGTAGGCCTTTAGCCCAAGATCATATTTTAAAATACGACTCATTGTTCGACGGGATATTTTCATATCTTTAGCAAGTTTGCTTGCACTTCGAGCTGGATTTCGTCTAATACGCTCACGAATATTTTTAATGATGTTTTTGGTGCGAACAGATGGCTTTCTCCCAGGTTTGGGCCTGATTTGTGAAGATCCCGTTTCTTTGAATCGCTTGACGGTCCGCGATATAAACCTTATATTGATATTTAAATGTTTTAGCGTCTTCAATATCTCACACGGTCGGTATTTTTTCTGGTACAAATCGCACACAAGTAAAAGGAGTGGACTACGACGAAACATTTGCACCAGTAATTCGTCACTCATCCCAACGTGCCTTATTTGCATTAGCTGCTGAAAACGGTTTAAAAATAAAACATTTGGACGTAGATACAGCGTTTCTTAATGGAAACTTGGAAGAAGAAGTCTATATGGAACAACCTCTTGGTTTCATAGAAAGGGGAAATGAAAATAAGGTGTGTCTCTTGAAGAAATCTCTATACGGCCTTAAACAGGCACCGCGAGCCTGGAATAAAAAATTAAATGAAACACTTTTAAAAATAGGTTTCATTGCAACTCCTTCCGAACCTTGCGTATATACAAAACTTTTTGGTGAAGAACTCGTAATACTCAGTATATTTGTTGATGACATTTTACTCTTCTTTCAAACAGAGTTGACATTTGACATTGTCAAGAGAGATTTATCAAGCTATTTTTCATTAAAAGACCTTGGAATGTTGAAAAAGTATTTAGGTTTAGATATTGCTTGGAAGGATGACTGTATACAGATAAATCAATCACAATATATTTTGTCGCTACTCGAAAAGTTTAATATGCAAGAGTGCAAGACTGCAAATACACCTCTAATAAAGAAGTTGATGCAAAAGAGACGTGATGATCAGGTTAGTGAGAATTTTCCATATCAAAATTTAATCGGATGGCTCATGTATTTGGCAGTAAACACACGACCAGATATCGCGTATACGACGAGCTATCTTAGTCAATTTAATACTTGTTATACTAAGGAGCATTGGAATGCCGCAAAAAGAGTTTTGCAATATTTAAAAGGCACTTTAAACTACTCTTTAGTTTACAAAAAGAATGGAGAACCTTTAAAAGGATTCTGCGATGCTGACTGGGCGAACTGTTTGATAGACAGAAGGTCATACACTGGTTTTGCTTTTGTACTAGGTGGGGGACCAATATCATGGGAATCTAAGAAACAACCGACAGTGGCTCTTTCATCTGCGGAGTCTCAATATATGGCTCTTGCATCTGCTACAAAAGAAGCTTGTTATCTACGCCGTTTTATCTTCGAAATAACAGGTAAACTTTTGCCAGTCAAGTTATTTTCCGACAGTCAGAGTGCCATAAACCTCGTTCACAATCCTGTACACCACAACAGGACGAAGCATATAGAAACTAAGCATCATTTTATTCGAGAAAAAGTCTCTTCTAATGTTGTAATCTTAGAATATCTTCAAAGTTGTGACATGCCTGCAGATGTTCTTACAAAGACACTCGGGCCTTTAGTACACAAAAGATGTGTAGATGGTTTAGGTTTAATTATTACTTAAGTTTTTTTTTTGTCTACTATAGCTTCGATTAAGGGCGGCTGTTGTAGATTATGCCTAATCTCACCTGTGTAGACTTGGCTTAGACATGTTCCTTTTTTAGTTTTCTTTATGTGACATGAAATCTTTATTTTTTATTTATATAAATTCTGTTTACCTTGGTTACCACTTCATTACAAATCTTTCACCTAATAACATCTTTTTCTTAAATACCTAAATTTGCACACGTGTAGAAATCATAAAGAAGGTTAAATTGTCAACAAAAAAAAAATACGAAGTGAATAAGAAGTTTAGTTATATTTAAGTAAAAAAGCCATACACAACTAGGACACTTAATCTGCCCAACCCTGTAGGTACCGACTAAGGACCAATAAATACAAGTTAATTAGCACTTCGGAGAGTACTAAGTTCCGATCACAAATTAAGTTCGGCAATTGCTCACACTGTTGCTTTTTTATTTAGCAGTATATTAGCGACATATCGGTTGTTTATTATTTTATAACACATTCATTTTACTATTTCATTAAAAACTAGCATGTTTAACCTTCGAAATAAATAATTTTTATCATAAAGGAAACGGCAATTATTAGAATTTGACGCTGCAATCGATGCGCTCCAAAACTGTATACATGTCACGTTCAAAGATAAAGATAAAAATATATATTTATAAGTAAAAATGTAGGTATCTTTTTGCAGAAATAAAATTATTTTAATTCTTTTCTTTCTTTCTTTCTATTCAGTAAGTAGGCCGCACGGGCACTTTAACACGTCAAAAATCTACCAGCGCTTCGCAGGAGACCACTGCTGAGGAGAAAAGCCGCAAGAAACTCAACGATCAGTCGTTTTTTAAATATTGCTTGTAATATTATACAATGATAAACTTAACCTAGCACGGAAGCACATAGAGCCATCCCTTTTGATTTTAGTGCGGGCGTGGCAGCATATATTATGTGGCCTCATAAGTTACTTTTCCACCGGCGAGGCAAGAAGAGATTGAAGTATAGAGTGAATTGAAATTTATATTGGAAAATTTCAATTCTCTTCGGTGAGAATGGTTGGGCAAGGCGAGAATTGTGTCGTTGTATATTGAACCGATTTCCTAAGCTACTCGTATTCTACTGAGTGAAACCACATTGCGTTTGACATGTTACTGTATTGTTTTTAACTTAGTCGCTATAACTGAAGAGAAAATAAGGGGTATCAAAGGTGATATGATTTTACTCAGTAGAATAGAGTCCAGCGGGGTTATTATGAAATAGCTTTGCAATTCAGTTTAAGTTGAGAGAAAAGGACAGAGCTATATAACAGCTAGCTCTGTCCTTTACGCTCAACATAAAATGAACTGCATAGCTATGTCATATTAACCTCTGATATTTTTTTTTTTGTTCATTTAATGAAAGTCTTTATCAACTCTGCAACGGAAACACAATTCTTGCGATGGCTTGCGAAGGCTCGCGTGAACTCGCGCAAGCTAGTTTTTAGGGTTCCGTATCCGATGGGAACCCAACTGGACCCTATACATATATGTCTACGATGTCCATCCATCCTAACTATAAAGAGCCGTATCTTATGTATCGTAATAGATAGCGGGTTGCTTTTTTAGAATTTGTATTATAACGATGGAAAAAAATTGCCTATGGTCGAATATGACAAAACGACAAAGTTGTGTTTGATACAGATTGAAAATGTCATTGATAGTTATCAGTAGGCATCGGAGTTTTTGTCGCACGGTAAGACTAATAGCAAGCTATGGAGTCGTCATTTGTCATAAATCTAAACTCTTATTCATATTCATACTCATTTAATTATTTAATTATTCAGGTTTTTTTTATAATCAAGGATAACAACGTTGACGAGTTTAGAAATGATTATTTAATGTTATATTTGGAAAATAAATATTACAATGAAAAATAATTACCGTTTTTATACTGATTTAATTACGAAAATTTATAAACAAACAAAAGATACATTAAAACACGGCAAAAGGGAATGTTTTAGTCCACACTATTAGCGAATTGTATGTTAAAATAGTTCAAGTTATGAATTTATACTCTAATAGAAAATTATTTTTTTATATCGATGACCGACCTATATAGAGGCATTTTAAGATAAATTAAATAAATGAGTACGAATATGAATAAGAGTTTATATTTATGGCAAATAACGACTCCATAGCTTGCTATTAGTCTTACCGTGCGACAAAAACTCCGATGCCTACTGATAACTATCAATGACATTTTCAATCTGTATCAAACACAACTTTGTCGTTTTGTCATATTCGACCATAGGCAATTTTTTTCCATCGTTATAATACAAATTCTAAAAAAGCAACCCGCTATTACCCGTTACCGTGCGACAAAAACTCCGATGCCTAGTTATCAGTGATATCAACCACACACATACAGCTTATTAAATAAAACCGTGAAAAAACACGACTTTATTCGACTATTATACCCATTTAGGGCAGACGAATTAAAAAAATCCATAAATGCATTACTTATTGATATAAAAAAAACGTAAGTCTCCTATGCGCAGAATTTGCTATTTCCAATATTTAAGCTAGTTGCCGTCCATGTGGCGTTCGTTTTTTCTACCCCGTACTTATACGTACCTACTGGGTACTAGGGAGTGCAATTTAACCGGTTATTAACAATTTTTGTATGAAAATAACCGGTTAAAACTGGTTATAACCGGTTATAACCGGTTATTTGCATTCCCTACAGGGTACATCTTGTATTACTTATATAAATCAGGTATTCTACTCTACTCGTAACTCGGTAAAAGCTAATTGCTTTTGAAATGTTATCGTATTAATATCAAGTTAATAATAGCTATCATGTACAAACAATCGTGCGCTATCATAGCGATAACGTTATAGATAACCTGTCAGAATCAATTAGGTATTACCGAGCAGAATAGAGCGAAGCACAGTTAACACTAATACTGCCCTCCTACGGCAAAAAGGCACATCTATTATAACAATTGTATTGCACTTCCAACCTTATTATAACCCCTGAGAGTTCAATATGCTTCTTTGAATTAATTGCACTTGTGCCTTTTCTCCGTAGTAGGGCAGAATAGATTTCTCGCCTGTCGTTCTTTTGTTCTTGAAAAACGTACTGGACCCTTTACCCTACCTTTACCTCTATTGTTATATTATTGATAAAGTTGTGATAGCTGAATTGAATTGACAAAAGCGGCTGAGTTAAACGATTTCAATAGGGGTATAAATCAAAGTATAATGTCTCTGAACTCCAATCATCGAGTCACTCGAGGTTTTTTTTTAATTTTTTTATGGCATAGGAAGGCAAACGAGCACGCAGACCACCTGATGGTAATTTGAAACTGTGACCCATAGACATTCGCATTCACAAGACTGTAAATGCACTGCCAACCCTGAGGACTAAGATGGACTGCCTCTATGCTAGTCAATTCACCGGGTGTGTTATCCCCAAACCGGAATACAGCAATGCGAACACTGCTGCTTGGTGTTAGGTTAATGGATAAGATGGTGGTACCAACCCGGACGGACCCTGCACAAGGTCCTCCCACAAGTAAAAGCTTATTCGACATTTTGACTATACTAACCGTAAAATTTAGTGGCGAGTCGGGTCATAAATCATCGGAATCATGCTATCTCTTTCGCACCTGCACGGCCTTATGGAGCGGGCCGTGCGACAATAGTGCAGGTAGCGGTAGGCACAAAAGGGAGATATCTCACGTTTATTGCCCGACTCGCCACTTCATTTTGCGGAGTATAATAGACTTCTAGGCTAACTAGAATAAAGTGAATATTAAGGACAATCTCACACACGCTAGGCTTCAACTATGGGTACTAGACAACGATTCATAATGCTTACATAGAGAAATACAAACCTATACTTTAATAATAAATAGGTAAATATCAGGGAACAATGTCACACAAATCAACTTAGTACCAAACTAAGCTCAGAGGGGTTATTATGTCATAACTATGCAGCTCAGTTTACGCTAAGAGAAAAGGACAGAGCTATATAATTGCTTAAAGCTCTGTCCTTTACGCTCGCCCCCCCCCCATGGGCTTACATGTGGGAACTTTTTTTTAAATAATTTGTGTGTTAATTTTTGTATAATGTGGTAAATGTGGTAATAAATCGTTTTTCTTTCTTTGAAGTACACACTTAAATATGTACATATAAAACATCTAAGGCCCAGGAACAGATAATCGCGCTCATCACAAAAATATCCGCCCATATCGTTAATCGAATATGGGACCGCAAGTTTCGTAGACAGGGTCACTATCAACTGGCCTAAACACATCGTATCTTCTTACATATCTTCCAAGTAACTTAATCTCGAGATGCACGACTCGCGACAAAAAAATCCCGAGCAAGTTGTTCTAGCCCCCAGGGAGCACTTGGCACGACAAGTACGAACAATTTTGCGAACGCAGCAGTAAATACACGGCTCCATACATTGCAAAATTGGCACTCATTCGGTACTTCAGGAATCGAATTTCAGAGTATTTTCCAATCACATTTCCTGATACACGGGTATAACTTCTTACTAGTGTAAAATGAAATGATATAAAACGAATGAAATGAAACGGAAATGAAAATAAGTTACATAAACTTCACGCCTTCATTCCCAGATTGGGGTAGGCAGAGCTAAAGAATTACCAACAAGTCTTAAAACTTTTTGATAATTCTGTAACCACATTTTGCACAAGTAGGCTAAGATATTTCCCAGTGTATTAGTGACAGGTGGCAAGCCCATCGCCTAATAGTACTACAAGCCTTTATTCCCTTAGTCGCCTCTTACGACATCCACGGGAAGACATGGAAGACAGAAGACATGGCACTATTCTAACCCGGCAACCACACGGCACGGCACGGCAAACAAACATAACATGTTTAGAATTTAACAGAATGTATAGGAAAAATAAATATGAAGCCAACAAACGTAAGTAGGTATACATTCAAGCAACAAAGACGTTGTTGGGAGAGTATCAACTCATTGCGGTGATAAACAGGTTGCAGCTCAGCAGGGCCACAGCAGCGCTGGTTTTCAGTTACAACCTTGTATGAGACTTGTATAGTTAAATTGAAAGCAGGGCCGGATCACGGTCGCCTTTATCGCGGTGGATAAAGCACCCGTCTTTCGACTTCGAGGTTCGACTTTTACGTCCCAGAAAGGACAGATGTTTTATCCGGGTCTATATCGGAATCCATCATGGTTTACTCGCATTTAATGTATAATTTCGTATTTATTCGTTTGACTTAAAACGGTTTTTACAATAGAAACGATTTTTTGAAATTATTATAAAAAACAAAACTAACCTACATTAACACAATAGACGTTTATTTAATTGTGCGATATCAACCTAAAAGGTGTTCTTTTTTCCTTTTCTCCCTCTATCTTTATTTTATTTATTTTTTAATTTCATATTTATAGATTTAAATAATGCTAGTAGTAACTTGTATTGTAATACAAAAAAAAAATGAAAAAAATGACTGACTGCTGAGTTTCTTCTCAGCAGTTGTCTCCTCTTGTGAAGCGCTGGTAGATTCTTGACGTGTAAAAGTGCCCGTGCGGTCTACTTACTGAATAAATGTCTTAATCTTTATCTTTTATATTTATCTTTAAAGGGTGTTATGCGAAAATATTTAATGCCAAATGATACATTAGGACAAACGATATTATGGATCGCGATTGACACCCATCTTATCCACGTTTATCCACACCGAAATACAAAACCATAATAGGCCCGCAGTTTAAGGTTGCCTTGGTAATATTATGGTGCGACTGCGGGCCCGTTGTTTAATCAGAAGTTTAACATACTAATACAAATTCACTTACTTGAATTAAATAAAATACACGTGTGTCAAATTTTCGTTTCGATTTTCGAATTTTATCGTTTAGTTTAGTTTACTACTGTGTAAAAGACCTTAAATTAGAAATAATACTAAAACAGTGTAAGAACCAGTTTGCTCAAGAATCATTGCCGCTCCTTACGCGGTTAGGTGGTACATCAAATATTCAATCGATCATCACTAATTTCGACGTTTCCTCAGTTGTAGCAGCGTAACTTTAACGAGCTACAATGATTAAAAACTACCTACGACATCTTAGATAAGTAGGTATTTATATTTTAAGTAAAAAACTATGAAATTATTTTTCTGAATAGGTATGTGAAAAGGCCTAGAATGGGCCATTGAAAAATGATATTGATTTGATTTTAACAAACGGGGTGTAATATGAAAGGGGTCACAATCTGTACATTTTTTTAAAATAATTTTTCGTGACATACGTATTTTTTGATTTATAGCCAACAATGTAAAAAAAATGAACGTTACCCTTCTTATCTCCTAAGAATATAGGCCGAAAAATATGAAAATTTCCTGAATTAAAGATATTTTTTTATATTTTACGCATAAAATCAAATAAAGATGTAAAATTTTATAGGTTTGGAACAATTTGCAAAAGACTTTGAAAGCCTGTACTAAATTTTGGGTTTGTCAAAATCTACCTTAGAAAATAACAATATGAAACTTTAAAATGCAGAAGATAGTTAGATTTGCGTTTCTTAAAATGAATTATAATTATTATCTTAAATGCGGAACCCTCGCACTTAACGATTTTTTGTATTTGCTAGGAGAGCAAACTAGAAAGTCGAAATAAAAATATTTATGTAATAATCACAAGTACCGATATTTTTTGTTACAATTTAAATCAGAATTGGCCTTGACATCGTTTGCAAGTTAGCAACAGTAGTTAAATAATGAATGAGAATAAGTTCCGATATTGTCAGAACCGGTTTGTTGCCATATCCGTGTCCAATTAAAAGTAAATCTACTGCAGCAACAGTGGTGTTATTATTTTCTGCAGCAAATGCTCGCTCGATCGAACAAGAGAACTTGGATTCGACAAGTTTTTACATCGATGAGAATGTACACGAGCACGCAGGCCACGTGATCAGTCGGATCTAAGACATTTAATTTGACCTCTCAAAAGTATAATGGAGTTGATCGAATCCCTGAATCTTCATAATTTCAGAATATTAGGTTTTGGGAGAAGATTGTTTTTTTAATGTTTACAGGGAATAAAATATATAACTCCAGCATACTGAATTTTTAGCATGAAATAATTCCTAATTTTAAATCGTTCTCCACGGATGACATTTTTGACTCCGATTTTCTTACATACATATATAGGTACCCTTCACGCCTTCATTCCTAGAGTGGGGTAGGCAGAGCTACAGAATTAGCAACAACTCTATTTTTTTTTTGATAATTCTGTAACTATATTTTGCACGATTGGGCTGACATGTTTACCAGTGTATTAGTGGCAGTTCCCTTAGTCGCCTCTTACGCCATCCACGGGAAGCCATGCATGGAATGGCACTTTTCTAACCCGGCAACCACACGGGACTTTCTTAGTTCGGGGTATTAAGTTGTAAACCAACCAAAAATAAAGGTTATAACCCTCCTGTTATATATAGATAAATAAATACTTATGTTACTTATGTTTGTACAGCGGTATGTGAACCACTGCAGGGGTACTGGCTAATAACAGCACTGTAGGTGCACACAGCACTTTGCCGAGTTAGTGTCCGTTTCACTGCCGCGAGGAGACACAGTTTTGCCTTCATTGTTATCTTTTATAATTTGTATATATTTGTCAGTCTTATAGTTAGTGAACAAATCTCTTTCTTCTTCTGTTTCCTTTAAAAAAACACTTGATAATGACCTGACTTAAGTATTTTGTAGTCTTTAACTATTTGCCCGCATCTACTAACTTAGTTTACATAAGGTCGTAGGCATGCATCGCCACGCGTCTTAGGCTGTTTCGATCGAGCGAACTTGTTTGCTCCGAAAGAGAATAACCAATTCCAACCGACTCGATTGTGTAACGAAGGTTCACGCGCGGGTTCAGATTGTTTAGTGAGCGGTGACCTTTATAATGTCGAGCGGTCACGATATGTAGACTAGAGTGCATAGTCGATATCGTTTAGGAGTAGGTACAGTACCAGCGATATACAGTGTGTCTCTGACCTTGGGGCTTTAAATTCAACGATCGATTCTACTCGCTAAACTGAACTACTTTTGGTCTGCAACATGAAAAAATAACTTAAATTTAGATAAATAATTGATGTTAAAGTCTAATTGTAAAATCAGTGTATTACATACTGGCCATGTAATCACTATCTCATGGTACGGGGGCGACATTACCTTGGTACGGGGGCTAAAGGAAAATGGAGAATTGGATCGCGTACATTGAAAATTAGATTTAACTTGTATGATAAAAAATAAATTTAAACTGAACATATTTTTAACAACTTACAGAACAAAAGAAGTTTAGTTTCAGGAGTAGAAATGATCTATGCATTTAAAGCCCCAAGGTCAGAGGCACCCTGTATACTAACCAACACGGGATCACATGTATTTGGGGGAGTTATAATGACATCGCTATGCAGTTAATTATACGGCGAGCGTAAAGGGAAGAGCTATAGCAGTTATATAGCTCTGTCCTTTTCTCTCACAGTAAACTGAATTGCATAGCTTTGTCATTATTGCCCCCCTGTTATTTTATGACAAGGAAAAGGCACATGAGGACACATGATGCCACATGACATGATGCCTTGATGGTAAGTGGGATGTGAGAACCATATACATACGAATTCTCAAGTCTACAATCTCCAGACTGCAATCCTAAGACTCATAATGTCATAATGCGTTAATCTTAGTCCTCTGATGTGCGACCTTCGGATTCCAGTCTTAAGATTGTAATATTGAGAATGCAAATGTCTACGGTTCACAGATCCCACTTAGCAATAGGTGGTCTGTTTGCCCGTTCGCCATTTCCATGTAGTAAAAAACACGCCAATAAAGTTGTAAAGTAATATCTTGTATACCTTGCTCATTCTCATTGTTAACTACTTGTCCAATATTGAACAACTTTTAAATCTTAAAATGATCCTGTTTTGGGTAAAACCACTCTTATCGTAAATAAGTAAACTGATGCAACAATTTGGACATCACTTGGCGAATGAAATTGTCTGTCATTGCACAAAAGCTGTTTTCGCCAAAAAAGGTTAATTTTAAGGTTAGAAAGTTGTTTACACAAGTAAGAATGAACACGGTACCTATATATAGGTAGGTACATATACATGTAAAGCATTTATTAAATATAATATCGAGTGCCTTGCTATAGTAGTAGCTCTTATCATGATTATGATTTTTTTAGTTTGAGTACCTATGAGTTACACGTAAAGTTTTATTAAAGATTAATGATTAAACGTTTACGTGTGACTCGTAGAGTGCGAGATCAGCTAAACAGCTAAATTCCCATATAAAGAGAACACGATATCGAGTTCTTTAAAGTAAATAATGTTATCATTGTTCGAGAAGCGAGATGGGAAATTAATTACGCAAATTCATAATTCAATTGGGTATTAATAGCTTCACGAGGGAATCCGACAGTTTAATTATTTTTTGCAATGAAAATACTGTTATCCTAACTACTGTTTCCGTATGATAGAAGAATAAACAACAAACACACATTCGTGTATAATATTAATAGGGATTTATTTGATTTCTGGCACTGATTCGATGAGGTCGTATCAGGCAAATATCCCACTAATATTTATAAATGCGTGTGTGTTAGTTTGTTGCTCCGTCACGCAGCAATAGCTGGACGGATTTAAATGAAATTTGGAATCAATACAGTTTATATCCTGCATTAACACACATGCTACTTTGCATCCTGAAAAAACTAAAAGTTCTCACGGGAATATCGATAAATGAGATCCCCTGAAACATGGGTTGGCCAAATAGGTAACTAGTGTCTAATAAATTTAAATGATTGATCAACTTTTTGCAGTGGTTGTAGTCTGTAAGCCAGGAGACAAAACTCTTTTGCCCTTATTAATAAACGTGGAGTAACCGTCGAGTAGCTAAACCATGCTTTGTCCTTATCTGTCATATTCAAATGTCACAATGACAGATAAGGATAAAACATGGTTTAGCTACCCCACAGTTACTCCACGTTTATTAATAAGGGCAATAGAGTTTCATAGAGAAACATACATACATAAACTCACGCCTTCATTCCCAGAGTGGGGTAGGCAGAGCTACAGAATTACCAACCACTCTAAAAATTTGTATATAATTCTGTAACCACATTTTGCACAATTCGGCTAAGATGTTTACCAGTGTATTAGTGACAGGTTGCAAGCCCATCGCCTATCGCCATAGAGAAAATGTTGTATTATATACTTTACTGCTAGCACACTCAGGAAAATACTCATAAGATAATGTGTTTGTAATTCCCATTAAAACTGATGTTTAGTGGATTTATATCCTTTGCAATCATAGTTTTAAAGAGTTATTAAACAAGAGAAGTTACGTCACTATGGCAACGAGTACTAGAGCAAAATATTTTTGTGACCCAAAAATAAACGAGCCTTACATTTCCTTACGTCACCATATTATTTTAGGAGACGATAATTGTGAGATCAAATCAAATGCATATCGAAATAACGAGAATGAAAGTGTATGTTATTAAACTGATTAATGACATCATATTTCACAAAAGAGAATGTTAGTCGTAAAATAACATGATATGTTAATGAAATGAAACCATGCTCGAAGGGAGATAACACTCAGCGTTGCATAAGGTTACATTAACGATCTGTAGGTGCAAGTATATAAACCGATATTTGGGCTTCAAGGTAGAGTGAAACGACGTCAGTTTTGAGTTAGGATACCTATAAATACTTTTATTGCCCAATACTTACACACTGGGTGGGCAATGTGGGCCATTTTAAAAAAAAGTCATAGGAAGGCAAACGAGCACACAGGCCACCTGGGGGTAAGTGGAAACTGTGACCCATAGACATTCGCATTCACAAGACTACAAATGCACTGCCAACCCAAGCCAAGCTATATAAAAGTATAGCTAAATTTGCCATTAGATACTGATCATTCGGAGTGGTAAAACGCAGCGCAGTAAATTAGTTTACCTAGGTTACGCACACTCTACTAACACTAGTTATTGTAAAGTTAATTTATGTACTAACAATACTATTATGGACTTTATGTCTGAAATCAAAAGGGTTATTATATATTATTATTTACCGGTAGACTAAAAGTTTGGTAGTTCTTTAGTTTAATGTGTACGCCACCGGTAAAGGAATAAAATAATACTACAGACGCGCTTAGCTGGCGACGATTAAAATGGTGTTAAAATAGTGAAATGCCGTGCTATGCAATTTTATCCTAAGCCAAGATCTTAAAGGAACCCTAAGAGTGATTTCACTTCTTTTATTAATATATCGAAAAAAGCGTGGTGTACGATGTTCAATACTAGAGGTAATGTTTGTACCGGATATCTGCCTGGTTTTGATAAAAATATATTTTTTTAATAAATTATATTGACCTATTTAACTTGCATCGATACGTCTAATAGGTACAGCAAAATAAGGAAAACTGTCAAATGCAGACCTTCCAATCTACCATCAGGATGAAATGTACTCGTACATATTAATGCCAAAGAGAAAAAGACAGTTTAAGTACCTAAAAATTGTTTTATATTGAACATTTCGCACCTTCAGAAGAATAGTGACATATTCAGAAATTTTGAATTTCGAGTTAGGGCTCTATCATAGTCAATTTATGACTTAAAGTTCGAAATCTGAAATTTTGAATTAGGTCACTATAGTTCTGAAGTTGCGATTTGTGTTTATATCCCAAATTTAAACGTAATTAAAATTTAAAACTAAACTAAGTTATTTTAATCTTAGCTTACATTTCACTATGCCATCGGTATCTAAATGTTAATTTTTATCCTCATTCCACGAACTAAACGGGATTTACAGGGCACAACGTCCCCTAAACCCCACGTACCAAATACAAGGCCTTGTAAATTAGCAAATAAGCATTTTTTATTTGCTTACATAAATTGTTAAACCGGAACGGAGACGCAATTAAGGCGACACTTTCCGGATTCGTTTTCGCAGATCAAACGGAATCTCGCGGCCACTTCTGCCTCCGGAGACGCATCGCCTTTCCTCCTTCCGCGTTTAAAAAGGATCGGGTTTACATTACTGAAGATCGGTATGAAGCTTACATTTCTTATCTAATCGGAACAGGAATATTCAAGTTTTCCTTATTTTGAATCGACGGATAACGTAAATGTTTTATAGTTTGATTGGAAATAAATTTTCATTTTGGGTGAGTAAACAAAAATGGTCGCTCAAGGTCACGTTCTATTGCAGAGTCTATCAAAAATGGAACGAGCAATCGGTTTGTTTACTGTTTCGCATAGCTTCATGTAATACCTACATGTAGGTAATTTTTATTTTTTGTGTGTTCCTTGATGTTGCATAAAGTGTTTTGTTTTGTGTTGTATTGTACAGTCACCAGCAATAATATATTATCCAACATTGGTCCAAAAGTATCTGGCATCTTTATTGCTAGAGGTATAAAAGCGTGTCAGATATTTAGGCGCCCAATACTGGATTATATATTATTGTTGGTGATTGTACATACCTATATACGAAGAAAAAATAGTACTTAATTAAGCAAAGTTTTTTTTTGTTTTAACATTAAAGTCGAAGTAATATAACCTTCTTGCGTAAATTAAATTTAAATACCAAGGTTTCTCTGTATCATTTTGTAATAAAATAATACCCAACTTGAAAGTGAAAACCCTAACATGATTAAAAAAGTCGCATGGTTTCAAATTCGATCGCAATGCATCTATAAATTTCAGATAAAAGGGCGTTTTTGTCGCAATTCATTAGAACAATGCGTCGGCGGTGGACGCCTTCATTAGACAACGCAATGAGGGACCTTGATCCCGATACCACAGATCTATCTATATTCGAGCCAAATTACGCACCGATCACGAACAAAGCTTATAAAATTAATTGTCCAAACGCAACGTAAATATTAATTACTGCCATTTATGCGCGCCGCGCCGGCTTTTGTTTCTTAAACGGACTTGACGACTTATGAGATCTTGGTCCGTAATTAATGAAAAAGTTTTAGTGAGTCAGAATGTTTGTGTTCGCTAACGATGTACCTTGATTTTATTGCTGCAGTGGTAAAGATACAAATAACATTAAGACTCGATGTCAATGGTGTTGACAATATCAATGGCGGAGCATGGCGGCAGTGAATTTTGTAATCATGGTTTACCAGGGTCGGAGAAGACGAACGGTAATTGGCAAAGTTTGATCAGAAAATTGGGTTACTTTACGGTGGACGATTTAGGCTTAGATTAACTTTTCTTTTCATTACATTTATCCAAATAAGGGTTCCTTAAGAATGTTACTTAATAATGATTATGGGTACCTATCAAGGTTTCACGGTAGGTGAAGATGAATTATACCAAATTTAATTTTAGGTTTCTGGCCATGGTCACCAGTTTATGATGGCACATTTCATTTTTTTTATGGCATAGGAAGGCAAACGAGCACACAAACCACCTGATGGTAAGTGGAAACTGTGACCCATAGACATTCGCATTCACAAGACCGTAATCCTAAGACTGCAAATGCGTAGTCAACCCTGAGGACTAAGATGGAAATGCCTCTATGCTAGTCATTTCACCGGCTGTCTTATCCCCAAACCGGAACATAACAATGCAAACACTGCTGCTTGGCGGTAGGTTAATGGATAAGATGGTGGTACCAACCCGGACGGACCCCCACAAGAGCACAAGGTCATCCCACAAGTGTGTCTGAATGTACTTATTATTGATTGGAATTATCACAATATCAATAATCGTAAGGTCATATAGCACAGCTGCGGCAAAGGCTCCGGTAATCGTTAGTTACGCTCGGAAACAATAGCCGTATATCACAACAACTTTCCGCTTTGTTCTCGCTCCAATAAAATACCTAATAAATCCGTTTACTTGCGAATCTGATGTCTACACGCGATAAGTACCGTTTGTGAAAATACATACATACATAAACTCACGCCGTCATTCCCAAGGTGGGGTAGGCAGAGCTAAAGAATTACCAACAACTTTTAAAACTTGTTGATAATTCTGTAACCACACCTTTGTGAAAATAATATTTTTCAAATCAATTATTCTTCTCGAATTTTATTAGGAGACAGGTGTATGTATGTATGTAGATAGTTATTTTCAAACGACTTCAAAAAAAGGAGGAGGTTCTCAATTTGACTTTTTTTTTAAATATTTGTTACCACAGAACTTTCGACGGGGTGAACCGATTGTGATGTTTTTTTTTTAATTTGATAGCTGGTGCTTTTCGTTTGGTTCAAAATGGAGATCTGATGGTAGAGTCTATGAGGAAACGACGGATTCCTCATAGACTCTATATCGGACTATAGTGATTTTGGTATTTTTCATTGTAACTCGTGTATTTGTTCTCGGAAAACACTATTTGGTGAAGTGGAACTGATGATGAACACATTGAAATGTTATATAGTTTGTTATTAATTGAGAAGTGGGACTACATAACAGCATAATTATGATCACTAATATGTATAAAATAAAATAAATGTAAAAAAACAAAAAACCGCCGTCAAAAAGCAAAAATTCTTTTAAAATGATAGAATAGGTCAGTCCAACTGAAGTCGGCTTCCTACAATATTTTAACCAAAAGCAGACTTTAATTGGACTGACCTATTATCTGACATTTTAAAAGAAGTTTTTGTTTGCTTTTTGAAGGCAAAATTTTTAAACATCTTATGAAATCATTGTTTCATAAATTGGTCATGAGCCGTTGTAGACGGAGAAAGCGGTCAGCATTATTACCAGCATTGCAATCCTTTGAAGTACTTTCGAGAGAACTCGCCGGGGAACTTGAGTGCTCAAGACAAGTCGTCGGTAGTATTCCTAAACAAACAGCCATACCTGAAACTTGAAGACACGTTCTCGAAAACGTGCTATATTCGATATTTAACCAATACATTATAGTCAAATACTCTAAGCCCGTTGGAACCCTGGCGGAACATATAACTGCGTCACAGTGACGTTATGATTCCTGTCGTAAGATGTGTCAATCAAATTATTTATAATGACACTTTGACACCGTTCTATGGTGGGTCATATTTCCAATGGGCTGATCGTACATACCAGGGTGCCGTTATGGTTAGTCTCAGCTCAGATATGTGGAGTACTAATGAATATAAAAGTATTTTTTTATATAAGTAGAAAAACCTTGAACTGTCTGTTGAATGATTAAGCTTTTCTTACAAAATTAAAACAAGGTCGAGGAAAAATAAGACGCCATACTCCGTTATATTAATAAAAAGGCGCATTCATAACTTCCTTAAACTGTGTTGTTTTTAAAGTTTAACATTATACATAATAATTCTTACAAAATGTCAGTTGAGAACGAGAACATGAGCTCGGTCTAAATGTTGCAGTAAATTAATTTCAATGCCACTCACGACCTTGTGTGCATACGCTTTCGTCTAAAGCTCTGTGGTCTAGATATCCGGAGTTCCAAAACGTTTCTCCATTCACCATGTTCATTAGTGCTTGATTAATGTTTACTTAAACGTTCCTTAGATAATACTAGTTCAATTAACTACCATCCCAGTGCAGACCCACCGCGAGGTTACCGTTTAATATTTTATAAGTGGCTAGCTTTTGTTCTATCTGCACCGGCGCCGGCGTCGACTAAGGACTTATATTTCCGGCTCTGGTTATTGTAGAAAAATAGAATATGAAACAGTTAAGTCTAATCTTGAGCTTACAAATTCAACACATTTTATAGAAAGTCGGTCATGCTCAAACGGAGTAGACGAAACAAAATCAAAATTTCTTGGCAATTCGGATTCAAGCAACACCTTGATAGTGAAGATAAAGTAAAGTTTCATATTTTACAATCTCTTGGTAAAAATAGCTTAGCATTTCGCTAAGAATTTTGCAAGGTTTTTGTTCAAAAGGTGTTTTATACAGGGTGTAAGGGACGGCTCACCGAAAACTGAAACCATAGCTTCAGACCTTTGTACTGAACTGAAATCCAGTGAAAATTTTCCCGGGAAAACGAAAATTTTCTCGTTGGTTTCAGTTTTCGGTGAGCCGTCCCTTACACCCTGTGAAGGTATAAATACAGGGTGTAAGGGACGGCTCACCGAAAACTGAAACCATAGCTTCAGACCATTGCACTGAACTGAAATCCAGTGGAAATTTTCCCCGGAAAACGAAAAATTTCTCGTTTTTTACGTGAAAATGCCGTTTTCACAGTTTTTTTTACATAATGAGCTTCAGTATGTCATAATATGTTGTCCTAGATCGGTTTATATGCAAAAACATGGAAAAAAACGAGATTTTTTTAGTTTTCCCGGGAAAATTTCCACTGAATTTCAGTTCAGTACAATGGTCTGAAGCTATGGTTTCAGTTTTCGGTGAACCGTCCCTTACACCCTGTATAATTTTGAATATTTTACACAATTGTAAGGTTCACTAGAGCTCTCCGCTGCAGCTTGTTAAATCCCTCTATAGAGCGCTAGATAAACAAGACATATCTACCTAGCTGTGGGAATCTGCGGCTGTGGGAATTTTACTGCATTCACTCGAGACCAAATCGTCACAGACGGCTTCGAGTTCCAGCCAGCTTGCAATATCTATATCTGGATATTAATGTGCCTTGCCGGAATACTAACTTGGAATCGGGGCAACATTCTGTCTAACTGGTTAATATTTACCCTAAAGTTACCGGTTTACTAATTAAATGGAAACAGCATTTTGTTTAGATTTTTGCAAAGATTACCTACGTGTTATACGTCGAGAAGCGCCAAATGATTTTAAATGAGTCTTGTGGCTGTTGCATAGCAAATAAAATATTTGCTTAACAAAGGGACGGAAAATATGAAATTTATAAATGTGTAACTTGTGCCACTCCATGTCTTCCCGTGGATGTCGTAAGAGGCGACTAAGGGAATAAGGGCTTGTAGTATTGTTAGGCGATGGGCTTGCTACCTGTCACTAATATACACTGTTAAACATCTTAGCGTAATTGTGCAAATTGCGGTTACAGAGTTTATCAACAAGTTTTTAGAGTTGTTGGTAATTCTGTAGCTCTGCCTACCCCACTCTGGGAATGAAGGCGTGAAGGTATGTATGTATAAATGTGTAACATTGTCTAATACAAAAAATGCTTCTTGCTTCTGCCGTCGAATGTTATAGGTACTTCTATTTTAGTAAGTACCCAAGAGTGTCTGCATGGTTAATGTACGCGGACTAAAGAGCAATTCCATTATGCCAGGTCCACATTTTGCCTCATTTAAGACTTCACAGACAAGTTCTTTGAGTAATAAATAAAGATAAATAGCTATCACAAAGACTTAAATAACGGTTGTGGTTGCAACAAATTCAGCCCGGTGTTTTGAGGCTAGACAATAGTTGCTTAACGCTAACTTAAACGATTTTCGAAAACGTAATAATAAAAACAAAAATATTTAGAATTCACGTAGGCGCTCGACGCGACCGTCTGACAGCTTACGTCAATGCTATACATCATCTGCATCTTAGCTAGGGCCTCGATCATAGAACTAAAACACAAAAAGTCTCTTAAAAACAACAATACGAGTAGTTCTAATCGAACCTCTGAATTTTAATATTTCTTATCGCGCCAATGAATCAAATAATGAGCTAAGGTTAGGAACAGTTTCGTTATTTAATATTGATATTGTTTTACGTATTAGCATAAAATAAGTAACAAATTCTGTGATTCAAAAATTGAGGTCGAACCACAGACCACAGAAATACTATACTCCGTGGGTCGAACTGGGGTCCTAGTGAAACAGGGTATTAATTCGGCTTAAGTCATCATAAAAAAGGGTATACACATGAACGGAGTATACTAAACTTAAACACTTCTTCACTTGATCTTCAGAAGACTTACCTATTTATACCCTTTTTAAATTTTCACTATACTTCATTTGTTTAGGTACTTAAATAAATGTAAACAAACTAAACCACGTGGCCCTGTTAAACACCCAATCACAACAGTTTCGTCGAGCTTTGACGTGTCAGTGTCCTGCTGCTATTGGCTGACGAACTATATCACATGGTTCTTTTGTTTACATTTATTGAACTACCTAAACAAATGAAGCATAGGACCTCAACATTAGCGGCCTGTACACGTTAAGTTCGGACCGCGGGAAACGCCACGCGCCGTTCCAATCTTTGTTCCGAACGGTACGTGTAAATGCAACTGTAATAGTAAAATAGTAAAAAAATTACGGTTCGGAACGAAGATTGGCACGGCGCAATTGTCGAAACAGAAACGGGAAGTTGCTGGGGAAACAGATAGATTAATGGTACATAAAGGGGCTTAAGTCAAAAAAAAACAATTTAGATGCTAATGTTGAGTGAAAGAGACTCATATCTTTACTTTTGATGCCCCAGTAACTAAAGTGTGTATAAAACAACGGCACTACTAATGTGTTGTTATTGAAATACAACCCAGCTGGGGCTTAGGGGTAAAATATAATTGCTGTTGTCGTGTTATTGTATTGTTTAACTCAGCCGCTATAAATGTAAAATAAATAAGAGGCATCATAAAGTCAACAATTACGATTACATGTCAAAAGCTATTACGTTTTACCGAGTGGAAAAGAACCCTAAGTAGCGCTGCAACAGATTAAAGTATTCTGCCGTCCTTAGAAAAAAGGGCGTATGTCTCATAGAACCGCGTATGTATTATATAATCTTGTTTCTTAAGGTAGGGGGTGTCAATTTACTATGACTATAAAAATGTGCATGCGTCTTTATTATTTAGGAGGGTAGTATTTGTGCTTATACAAATAATACTGTGATTCATTTTAATGTATAACTGTCCCTTTGTTAACGTTAGTTTCATGAACTATTTGATATCTTAAGCGTAATGTAAATAACCGATGGATACATAACATGAGGGTCAAAAATAGACGATTATTAAATTATTATAGTAATTTCGAGTTGTCAATTGAAATGCAGATCGGTAAAAACACGCTCATCGCATTACCGTCACATCTCTCTTAATTTCGGGTCTGTAACATAAAATGTATTCAATGATACAAATATATTTTTCTCCGCGTCACAAATATTTTGGACGGGTATGGATCCTCCCCTAGGTTCTTGCTTGTGGACATAATGCCAAATATAAAAATCACTCTATAATTAAATTTTAAGTACTTAAATAGTCAGAGCCTTGTTAATTAGAGCATTACAACAATCTAAATTAATTTTTGAACTTTGTTATGACTTAAACCAATAATTCTGGAAAATTCCAATTTGTTTGAACACGTGTTGTTTTCGGAGCCGCTTTTATACAGTCAACTATAGTATAGTCAAGTTAATAAGAGCAATTTTTTTTAAAACAAAATCATTAAAGATGAAATACTTGCCAACAGGGCATGTTTGATCACGCATTTGACTCAAACAAAAAGCAAACAAGTAATTGTTTAAACCCGTATTGTCCCGTCAAATCATTAATAACATTTCAGTGCGGGTATTTTTAATTTGGTCGCTGGTTTGGTCAACGCAGTTGCCTTACAAACGCGAGGAACAACCTAATTTTCCTGGTTAACACTTCGTTAACAAATTCAAAAGCGAGTGGTTAAGAGCATAATACCCAAGAAATTCTTCATTTCCTTATTAACAGCGTTACATTTAAATAATAAACACCGTTAACGTGTAACCCGTAGATATTGCCGACCCGCATCAATCTCCATTCTTCACCCGGCATTACCCGAACGTCGTATTTGCACAATATTAAATTACCCCGCACTTACCTCGTTTGTATCAAATGAAATCATATAAAGTGCCCGATCACGTGCGAAACCTTAGTGCAACTACGCTATTGCTAATCATACAAGTAATCATGTAGGTGGCATTCTTTTACCGTGTTTTACTGGCAATTTTTTGCCTCTTATGGTGAAACTGTAGTCAATGATAATGGCCAAACATGTCAACAAATTAGCACTGTTTGACACATAACCTCAAAAATGTATCGAGTGTAATTTTATTTATAGACTGAATAATTAATAGTTATTCAGTCTTAAACTGAAAGGATATAAATAATTAAAAAGCTCTCACTCGAACTTCAAAAGGACGTAATTGTAGAGAGAAATGGTAAATTGGTTCGTTTGGTTTCATTTATACACCCCTTGAAAAGAAAACGGGCGCTTTTGTTTTTTTCAAGTAGGTACCTCGTTTAAATATAATGTAGGTACTGTAACTCAATAAGATGTTATTCTATAAAATAAATAAAGTAAGTTTTACGTAGAGAAATAATTATTTCAAAATGTCGAAAGTGCCCGATTTCTTTACAATCTTGTTTATCTTTGGCAATATTTTTTGTTATAGGTACAGACGGACAAACTGACTATATGTAGGTACCTACACTTAGGTACTCTACCTTCTAATACCATGTAGTGTGTCGTGTAAGTACCTTTTTTAAGTACTTTTTGCGTGAATTATTGGTTTATATTACTTTTTCTTTAGATGATAAACAAACTCGGTTTCTGCTTCTGTCTGTCCGTCTGTTGGTGTCTGTATATCCGTTAACTTCTCCTAAACGATTCAATGGATTTTGATGTAAATAGCTTTTGCGTATAATAACTAACTTAACCGAATACAGAAACCGTTACGTATAATTAATTATAGGTGTGCGTTAAGCAACTAAATTCTATTTTTTTCCTATTCTGTTCAGGTTTCTAAGTAAATTTAATATGTGTTCTATGTATTAGGCTGACGCCACTGTAACGTTACCGTAAAGTGAAAGCATTTCAGAGTTGTGTTCGGTGAAATCAAACACATATTCAAATTCGCTGTCATCCCTCTTAAAAGGGACGCAAGGTAGTCCTTTTCACGAATCCTGTGTATTGTCCTGGTCATTTCTTACAAGCCATCGACCCATTTCGTAGGTGAAACAGCAAAACTGCGTAAGTCACATTTCAAATAAGGACTTTACTTTTACTTTTATATAACTGACTATGTAGTTGGTATTTCTCTACCGTAACTACTTCACCCGGGCACGGGTAGCGATGCCCTTAGCGGGGGGCATGCTGAACCCTAAGTTAGAGGTGCGGTTGTGGTCGCACCTCTGGAGGGGTGCCTCCGTCGGGAGTCAGGCCGGTCGAGCGCAGCTCGGCCGGCTGAGTGTCTTGAGGGACTTCGTTTTCTTCGGTTGCTTCCAAGTGTTCGGTTTCTTCGGTTTCTTGAGTATGTTCGGTTTCTTCGGTTTCTTCGATCTTCTCGATCCCTGCAGTGATGCTATGAGGCTCAGGTCCGGATCTGGGGGGGCGGCCGCGACGTCCCTGGCGCCGAAGCTTCTTGCGGTCTTCAGTGCCCTCATCCACTGCGAGTTGGATGGGATCGGTGGGATCGAGCAGGATGTGCTTGGGGCGCCTGACGGGTGCCCCGAGCGCAGCGAGCACGTCGGGATCGGATGGGGTGAGTTGGGGAGTGTAGGAGGTGGCACGGACTATGAGCGGGTTAGGGTGGTGTGGGCCTTTATCAAAGAAGCGCCTAGACGCTTCCTTGATAGTGTGTCTGATCGACGGGACGCCGAGGTCCCTGTGCAGGTCCGCGTTGCGAACAAACCAAGGGGCCCCCGCGACCGATCGGAGAAGTATGTTTTGAAATATCTGTAGAGTGTTTATGTGTAAGTCGTGGGCGTGTGCGAATGCCACGCTGGCATATGTGAAAACCGGTCTGATACATACTTTGTATAGTGTTAGCTTGTTGCGAGCGCTGAGTTTACTGCGTCGGTTGAGAAGGGGACCGAGACGACTCTTGATCATCTTGGCCCTGTTGAGTACTATTTGGATGTGCTGACTGAAGCTCAGGTGTCTGTCCAGGGTCACGCCGAGGTATTTGACCTTTGGTGACCAAGGAATGGGTCTATCGAAAAGAACGATATTCTCGAGGTGGAAATGGCGGAGGGACGGGTAAAACCAGACAGCCGCACTCTTCTCGGGGTTAACCTCTATCCTCCAGAGTTTAAACCACCGACCTAGGTCGGTGATCGCCTCCTGGAGGTAGCGCTGGATGACGGAGGCGTATTTGTTGGTGGTGAAGAGTGCGGTGTCGTCAGCGAATAGGGCGAGCTGCACGTTGGGATGGCGCGGGATATCATTAGTGTATAATGAATAGAGGATGGGAGAGAGCACGGACCCTTGCGGGACCCCGGCTCTGATAGGATGGGGGCGGGAGAGCGAGCCTTCCACTCGGTAGCGAAAGCTTCTGTTACTGAGGAAGCCCCTCAGTATTAGGACTAGCCCAATGGGCATACCCATAAGCTGAAGCTTATAAATAAGCCCATTGTGCCAGACCTTATCAAAAGCCTTCGCTACGTCGAGGAAGATAGCGCCCGTGGGAATTCCTCTCGCGAAGGTGGAGAAGCCATCCAGTATGTGCTCCGTGAGGCGGTGCACCTGGTGGACGCATGAGTGTCGGGCTCTGAATCCGAATTGCTCGTCGATGAGGATCGAGTTGGAGCTCAGGAAGGAGTGAATGCGGGATAAAAGGACCCGTTCGTACAGCTTGCCCATGGTGATTAGTAAGCTGATAGGACGATAGCTGGAAGGATCGGGGCGTGGTTTTCCCGGTTTGTGGATACCGATCACCACTGCGGTCTTCCACGCCTCGGGGAAGTGACAGTTGGACATGCAAGCGTTAAAGATAGCTACAAGGAAGAGAAGTAGAGCGGAGGGAAGCAGTTTGAGAATATCGTTCGGAATGCCGTCGGCACCCGGCGCCTTTCTCGGTCGCAGAACCCTGATCAGATCCTGAACCTCCTCGAGTGTTACGGGAGGGAGAGGAGGGTCGGGAGGAGGGAAGGAGGCACGCCTGTGTACTTCGGAGTCGACCCAAGTGATATGGGCCTCGTCCGGGTACAACGTACTGGGAGAGCACTGCGACTCGAGGCTGGCGGCAAGGACGTCGGCCTTGTCGCCGTCCTCGAACGCAGGGCCGGAGTTGTCGGGATGGTTTAGAGGGGGCATAGGAGAGGCTGTGTCGGATTTGATGCACCTAGCCAACCGCCAATAAGCGGTGTGGCTCGGTTCGATGTCGGATAACAGATCGTTCCAAGAGTCGTTTCTCAAAGTCGCGACGCCGGTTTTGACCTGGTTTTGAAGCGCACGCAGCCTAACTCTATTCTGTTCGGTCGGGTAAGAGTCGTAATGTCTGGTCGCGGCGTTTTTGGCCCTCACCAACTCCCTCAGCTCTCGAGTGAGCGGGGGACGTCTGTCCCTATAGGAGGGCACGACTTTCGCGGAGCTTTTTAGCACTGAGCTGAGGTGATCGGTGAGAGCCCCAATCGCCTTGTCCGCGTCGTCGGTACTCGTCAGAGTCTCTGTTAGGTCAGTGAGGTCGGTCGGGTCGTCTTGGAGTCTGTCCTTGACGACCTTCCAGTCAGTGATAGTCTTGGTCTGGGGGAGCGAGTCGGAGGGGAGGCCTAATGTTACAACAAGAGGTCTGTGGTCGGAGTCGAGTTCGTGTCGCACTTCTATAGAACGCAGCACGAGTGATACGTTCTTTAGAAGTACTAAGTCCAGTATGTCGGGTCTATGGTCAACGTTGTGGGGAAAGTGGGTGGGTTCCAGTGGAGCTATGAGGTCCACTGAAAGCTCATCCACTATCCGGTGGAGTCTGATACCGTTTGGGTTAGTCGTAGTCGCATTCCATGATGTATGCTTCGAATTAAAGTCCCCTGCCAGAATGACAGAAGGCCCTAGGGCTAGAAGAGCTTGAATGTCGGTCGTGAGTATGTCCTTGTTCGGTGAAAGGTAGGCTGACGCCACTATGACCGAGCTGTGCCCGGTCATAGCGAGGCGGCAGACTGACACTTCCAGATTAGTAAGGGGCGGAGGGTCGAGAGGGCAACAGTGGAGGTTGCGTCTGTAATAGATTAGGGTGCCCCCTAATCTATTGTCGAGTCGATCGTTACGAACAGTCAAGTAGTTAGGTATACAAAACCTGCGCGTGCTCGGTTTGAGAAACGACTCCTGTACAAGAAACAAGTCTAAATCGTTATCTTTGATGAAATTTAAGACAAGCTCCTTCTGACCCTTAATACCGTTGGCATTAAAGGAGGCGAGCTTGAGCGATCTAGGCTTAATCTTTAAAGATCCGTTATCCATTAAATGGGGAAATGGGGGCACGGCCGCCGATACCGGCGATGACGTGTCTGTACTCTGACATTAACTCTATCATTCGGAGGCCCGATGCACCTCGAAGCTTCTCCTCCAGCACGGCGAGGCTCTCGCTAAAAGCGAGCGCCCGGCATACTAGGGGATAAGCCGAGAGGTCCACAGGGGGAGAACCACTACCACACATCTGAGTCATCGCCGGTACCTTCGGGGGCGCGGGGGATGGGGCAGGTTGGCTAAGTCTAGGAGGGGCGGCGGCCCAGGGGTTAGACTTAGCGAGTGCGGGACGTGTAGGTTCGTAAGCGGGTGCACTTCTGAGTGGCGGAAAGTGTACCTGGCTACTTATTGCGGGTCTAGGGCCCTGTGAGGTCTGAGGGTTTGGTGGGTGCGAGCTCCTCTGGCCCGCCCGGCCGGTTACTCGCGGAGCCTTGGGGCAGCCACGGTAGTTAGCCGTGTGACCCAATTGTCCACAAAGTACACAGCCGGGAGGGTCAGGGGTGCCCTTAACCCGAGCACACTCAGAGGTGCCATGATTGCCTAGACACTTAACGCATCTAGGCGTCCCATGGCAGTTCTTCTGGCTGTGCCCGTAGTTCTGACACCGGTGGCACTGGGAAAGCGCAGAGGTCTTTCTAGGAGGCTCAACGCTGATCCCCGACAGTTTTGACACATGTGTCAACTTGAAAATTTGTTTACCCTCCGGGGTATTGTCACTAATAACTAATATGAGGTCTAGATTGCCCATATGTCGGTTTTTCAGACGATGAACCTCCTGGATAGGGAGGCCCTGACTGACCAGGTCGAGTTTAATGGTGGCGGTGTCTAGCTCCTTCGGGACACCTCGGATTACCGTTCTGAGGACTTTGTCCTCGGCCGGGGTAAATGTATGATACGCGACCTTGCGCGTGTTCAATAGACGCGTAAGGTTTCGGTAATCCGAAATCTCCGCGACTTGCACACTAATCCCTAATACAGTGTTCCTAGCACGTGTAAAGCGGATGTTATTGGTCGTGATGGCCTGAGAGAGGTCATCCCACATCCCTTTGTTATGAATAACAATGGGCGGGGGAGCCTTAAGTTTGGGTTGGGAGAGAGAAGCGGGAGTAACAGTGGATGACTCACCAGTGGTCTTTGAGGGCACACTATCGTTGCGGGGCCCTCTAGGGGTCTTAGCCGGGCGCTCGCTGGGAGGCGGAGATATCGCTGCCTTTTTCTTTGAGGCCTTGCGGTTTGACACGGTGCTCCACTCCTCGTGGGCCGTGTCCATATCGACCGTTTCGGAGGTCGAAGGAGTTAGTAGCGCGCCTCTTTCCGGGCTCGACGACAGTCTGCGTGTGCGGACTAACTCCTTTTTCTGGGTCGGTGGAGAGCGCGATCGTCCGCGCTGGGACTTTGCCTTCTTGGCGTAGGAGTCGGGGGCGGCGGTGGATGCCACGGAGAATGGCGCCACGAATGGGGTTCGTGAACGCGGCCGGGCCCGCATCTTGGGGTCCGCGGCCAGCGAGTTGCGACGGGCAGCTCGCAAGTCGGCTTCCGCGACCTCGCGGACGTGCAAGCGGCTTGCTTCGTCGTCCGATGATTCCGAGTCAACGGAGATCATGGGCGGAGCGTCGGGTGAGGAAGGAGAGGCGGTCGGGAGGGTAGGTACCGACGGCGGCGGAGCAAGGGCGAAGCTCATCAGAGCGGCCGTAAGGCCCGCGAACTGAGGCATACACTTCTCAAAACGGAGTAGAAAGTCACGGCCTGCGGGTCCAATGCCGGACGGGTGATCACCACACTTATCCATCATGGATATCAGAGCTGTCTTAACTTATAGAGTCAATGTCTCAGTTAAGAGCAGCATCACTGCACAGATCACAAGTAAACAATGTCACAACACTGCAATCCAGCGCGTCGGAGCGAACTCTACGACGGCGTAGGCGACGGGGGCGTCGCGCATCGGAGCGCACTCAACGATGGCGTAGCGGGGCGTAGCGGCGGGAGCGACGGAGCGGTACGTGTTCACACGGCGAGCGCAGAAACACGAATCATTCTTCAAATAAGGAGCAAAATGCACCTTTATTATGAGACAATAAGGTTTATTTTGCTCTATCATAAATTTGTTAGTTACGCGGTTTTGCAGTATCACTGACGATTTGCAGGTCCTGTACCCTTACCATGAGTTACAATTACCGTACTCGCTAACGAGTCGAATGCTCTGTGCGAAATGCGAATACAGTATTCTTATAGAGTGCGAGGGACAGAGTATTCGACTCGCCAGAGAAATTGTAACTCATGGTAAGAGTACTGGGGGGTAACCGTGACATGGCTAAACAATTCAGTTTAGGACGAGTGTAAGGGACGGAGCTATAGCAGTTATATAGCGCTGTTTAAATTAATTATTTATTTACCGTTAACTGAACTTACTAAGCCATTATAACCACCCTGTTATGTTTACGTTCGTTCATGGCCAGTATCCTTACCTACATAAAAACAACTAAGGCATATTATTACAGTAAACCTTGGTAAAACAACGTCTATCCATCAACACATGTCAAAAGTCACTTGTTAACTTTACTTACTTCCTGACTTTAAAATAACAACAGGGCTTAGTAACTTCCGTGAAAATATTGATTAAGTAAACGTTTGGGTGACTTGATTGATATCTATGGCACACATTTTCGGTAGTTAATGGTACGTAAGTAGGACTGAGAACCCGGATGTTTGTAAGGGTAAGTCCATAACCTCGGACTTCCCACTCTAAATGTTTTACCCTATACACTCGCTCTTTTGGAACATTTCCAAATATAAACTAACATCTTTGTCCTGTTATGTCATTTTTTTAACTGCGCCGCCATTACTGTCAAGTAAATAAGAGCTATTAAAACGTTGACAATACGATGACAGCTCAAAGACGATATGGGTTTTCCCGCTTAGAATTTCGGCCTCGATTATAGCAAGCCGAATATAGTAGCGCCGTGCCAAAATCAATCCATGAATGTCAAAGCTGTAGCGTTTAAAAGTACATCAACGTACAAGCGCTGTTCGTTGGATGGCAAAAACCGGTTGAAATAGTATGTTTTTATACACTATTACAATCACTTTTTATCGTTAGGTATCATTTAATTGATGTAAGTAATCTATTAGAAAATGCCAAACAATTTCTAATAATTATGTCATCCATAAAATGTCTGCTAAATAAATAAAGAAATTAAAAAAAAACTAATGAGTCATATACAAAATTAATCAAATTGGTCTCTTGAAATTACCTATTCTTTCGACTTAGAATGTAAAAACCGTGAGTTATTTTTTTTGGTCGATCCCAGTTTCCGAATGTAACTATCGTCAATGTAGAAATTCAACGTTTGAACACGCCACGCCATCGCCCCAAGCCAAATGGAATCACCGTGAATGCGTTCGCTGGCAGCTGTTTTCTAATTAGTCTGGCGCGCCCTTGAATTCGGTCAAAATATTGCGAGTTGTATGCACTCGATCTGCGATGCCCAGCTTTAGAGTGACCAAGGAATACTCCTTCCAAATTTCAACTCCCTAAGTGCAGCGGTTTAGTCTGTCCGCTGTCTGTCGGTCAGTCAGTCACGGTACTATTTTATTTATTTAGATTAGCGAACTGATACGAGTGTTGTGTCTAATCAAACAATAAAACTTTTTGTGGTTTCATAGTCAAATTGCAATAATGGAACAATTATAAATTTCATCGCCGTTCGTCTAACTGCTATAATGTCACAACCACTCGTAGGTGCATGTTTTTTGTAAATTGATACTATACAATTTAATGTTTTAGCATTTAAAAATAAAACTTGTTGTGTTGTAAGTGTAAGTGGTAAGAAACCCAAATTAATTGAGCGTGAAACGTATTGTATTATATTTTTACAAACGTATTTCTTTTCTCCCATTCGTACATAGATACTATAATTTACTACCTATTACCTACCCGTAATCTCGTAAATCTCAGGTAGTAAAATTACTTTAATTTCGTACGTGTTAAAATGTTTATGTTAGGCCTAACTGCCTTTTATACGAGGTGCGAACATTACCAATTAAAAAGAGTTAATAAAACCTCAATGTGAACATTAGCTATAATGAAATACAATACCGCGCGCGAGTTGCGCCAATATTGTCCTAGTTGTTGCATCGCAGTGCACATTATTATCTGATTGCATGAACCTGAATACTAAGTTAATGGCTACACACTACTCAGTCGATAATTATCTTTAAAAAATGCGCAAACTATACAGAGAACGGAAACACAAACCGAGACGATTATTTGTCAATGTTACGCCACTGATATGTCTATTGGCCATCCAATATGCAAACGCTACAAACGTTTTTTTTTCTATCGCTCTAAATACATGGGGTGACATTGTCGTGCGTTACGATAAACCACGTGGTCACTCATTCATTTCGAGTGAAAGAAAAGAGAAACGTCCAGTAAAAGATTTCCTGGAAAGTAGTACTTTAGCTGTTTGATTTTTGGTGAAAATATAATTTACAAGCCTCAATAATTAAATTAACAATACTCAAGTGAAAATCACTTAAATTATAATACAAATGTTTTAAGTTAGGAAACGGACGCAGTCATACGCAGGGCAGATATTTGATAAAACCTTAAAGCATTTTGCGTGGTCATTTGGATTGGATTGCAAATAAAAAAACATAAAACGATTTATTGAATGAAAAATTACGAAAAAATAAACGCGGCTTATTCGTGTGTCGTCAATGTATAGTTTAGCTCGGGCCGTATGAATTGAATTATTAGGGCTAACGCGTGCGGCTAATACACCTCGCTCGTGAATTCACTTTCACGCAGTATGACTTCTTCTAACTTAACCACAGTGCGACGAAAGAAACATACTTAACGACAAGTTTAAATAACCAAGCTGGGCAACGTATTAGGGCCGGTTCAGACGGACAGCATTTGAACTGCAACCTAGATGCAAAATGGCAGTTCGAGAGCAGTTCTGAAACTTAGATGCACGGTTGCAAGATGGCTGCACGGTTGTTTAGTCCTGTTGCAGTTACTGCAATACGATGGCAATAAAACTGCATTGCGACTGAACACATAATATGCAGTTCTATTGCCGTCGTATTGCTGTTCTGTTGCAGCTTTACAACCGTGCAGCTAGCTTGCAGTCGGTGTGCGGTGGACAGGATTCGACGCCGACTATAAGCGGACTACACTGTTGGTTTGCAGTTTTGATGGCGTTACGTCAACTGCATCAGAACTGCCCTTGAACTGCCATTTTGCAATTTAAATGCTGTCCGACTGAACCCGCCCTAAAAGGTACCCGGGTATTAGAAATTGCAGCGGTCCGGAACTAGTTACCTGTCCGCGTGAAGAGTCCCCGCCGAGTCATTACCGCGGGCCGCAACGGACAACTTCGAATTTTACGACCTCGCCTTTGGCCTATGCTTACCTCGGTGAACTGTAATTTTGGAAATTTAATTAAAATGTTTGTTAATGTCTGTTTTCATGAAATTCAATTTGGTGTTTTTGTTAGCGGTTGCCACAAGTTCAAATAATGAGAGATATGAAAGTTGTAAAAGAACTGTGTACACGACGCTTTTAAATGAGAACGCACTGTAATGTTTCTCGCCGGACAGCTATTTCACACAATATTACTGTTATAATATGTTGTCCGGCAGCATGAACGCGTCATGCTCGCTCAAAGGTCTTTGTTCACGACGGCGTCATTGATCGGGTCGCCACCTTCCCGTACACTTGGTTCAGGGAGGCGATTTCTGAGAACGGGTGCTGTTTGTTGGGTCTGGTCTGTTCACGTCTGCAAGGACTTGTTGTTCAGTTAATTATTCCAGTTATGGTTTTTGACGTAGACACCTTGTCGTGTTGTTCTCCTAGTAATTATTTTTAGTTTAATGTATTTGACCTTACATTTGTAATGTTTTTATTTGTGGTAGAGCTAAAAAATAATATTTGTTACCTTATTAACTTTTAATGTAAGTTACATTACATTAAACATTCGCCTCAGAATTGAAAATTCTACTGCCTTTGTGAAATAAAACTTATAAAAGAAGTAGGATTCCGCGAAAATGTAATGCGCTTTACGAACTTTTAGGCGCTCACAAATAAAAAGGTTCACTTGAAACTTAACTTAGGTTAGGTTAGGATATGTAGAATAAGTTTTGTGTTGCTGTGCCCTAACAGGGTTTATGCTGGGACGTATTGTATGCTTTTTTATTATTAAGATCTTGTAAAACCCATAACTGCAATGAATAAATGAATTATGAATTATGAATTAAAGAAATAACTTGTTGTGCAGCGGAAAATGTATGTTAATTTATTTGGAATCACTGTTATAAAGCTTGAACACAGTAAAATGTGGGCACAAGTAAATGCTTATATATTTTTATTTATACAATATGGAAACTTCTTAGTATTATAAATAAAAACTATTTGATATCATGAATAAAAACTATTATGACAGCGTTCCACTTTGATCATTTGTTTTCACGATGGCGAGTTATGAACACAAGAAACGTGAAATTATTTTGCGCAAACATACTGAAAATCCCCATTTAAGTTATAGGGCATTAGCAAAACTTTTAAAATTACCGCAATCTTCCGTATGTTTAGTTTTAAAAAGGTTCCGAGAACGATTGACAGTAGATCGCAAGCCGGGAAGTGCAGGTAAGCAAGGCGCAAAGGATAAAAAAAAAGAAGCCCATGTCTTGCGGCTTTTTACAGCCAATCCGAAGTTATCGTCCCGTGATGTCACAAAAAAGGTCAAAATGTCGCAGTCATATGTACAGAAAACTAAGTCTAGAGCTGGATTAAAGTCGTTCAAAGCACAAGCTGCACCCAATCGCGACGCTAAGCAAAATCTGTCTGCAAAACAGAGATCACGAAAGTTGTACGACAATTACTTGACAAAATTTGCATGCGTTGTATTGGATGATGAAACATACATCAAAGCAGACTTCAAGCAGATACCGGGGCAAGAATTTTATACTTCTAAGAATCGTAAGGATGCCCCAGAAGATTGCAAGATAAAAAAGAGATCTAAGTTTCCAAAAAAAAATATTTTATGGCAAGCTATTTGTAGTTGTGGTAAAAGAAGTCGTTCATTCGTAACAACAGGCACAGTAAACGGTGAAATCTACAAAAAAGAATGTTTGCAAAAGCGTCTACTGCCCTTTTCACGCATAGCTCACAGCCATTATTTTAGCCAGACCTTGCGAGCTGTCACTACTCTAAAGCAGTAGTTGAGTGGTATAAACATAACGATGTCGCAGTGGTACCTAAAGAGTGCAATCCTCCAAATTGTCCTGAACTGAGGCCGATTGAAGAATATTGGGCAATTATGAAAGGGATTCTAAAAAAAGGAGGCGGAGAAGTTAAATCGGCAGATGAATTGCAAAACAAATGGAAATGGGCTTGCAAAAGATATCCTGACAGTAGTGCTGTGCAAGACTTAATGAGCCGGATTCGACGCAAAGCACGCAGTATGGCATATAGAAAGCAAATTAAATAATTGTATATATTTGTAAAAATGGTTATTAGTCTAGTAAATAAATGCAATAAAAAATTCCTTGAAATATGTTCCGTAACATTTTTATTTTTGTTACTTTATGTGCCCATGTTTTACTGTGTTCAAGCTTTATTCCAAATGCCAACAAAACAATGGAAAAAAGGAAAAAGCACACTAGAAAAAATTACAACATTTACATTTTTAAGGAAAACAATCTACTTTCTCAAAGTTTTTATCAGAATCATTTTCTTTTATATAACAAAGAAAGGTCAAAGTGAAAACTTTAACTGACAAATATTTTTATCTGCGGATGGATAAATTGGGCCTAAATGTAAAACTTGGCTCGTTCATTTTTCTAACAAGTTAGTCCAGAATAAAGGAACTTTACTTACTATTCTAAGGGAAAGCGTGAATTAAATAATTTTGAATTTTGTTTTTTTCGATAAGAATTTTAATATTTTATTTGCTACGTCTTATAATTATCGAGACAATAAAACTTTCAAAAATATGTTAACACGACTGCTGCAAGGAAATAAACTAGTAAATATATTTCTGAAACCTTGTTCATAAACATATCTATGTATAGACGTGACCGTACACGTAAGAGCGTCGGTGGCCTAAGAGGCTTGGGAGTCGACTCGTGATCGTAAGGTACCGAGTTCGAACCCCCGCGGTCGCCATGTACTAATGAGTTTTTCTAACTTAAGTGCATTACCCGATGCTCTTACGGTGAAGGAAAAATATCGTGAGGAAACTTGCACATTCGAACAGCTAAGTGTGTAAGAGGGTAATTGCACAAAAGATCCTAAAGGGTCGAAGTGTATACGAAAGGCCTATCTATAAGATAAGATAGGTTCACTAATGTTTGACCAAAAAATTATTGACAAATGGTCATTTGACAAACAACGTTTCACCAAATGATCATTTGGCAAACGAGACATTTGACAAAAGTATCATCTTACAAAAACTTACTTAGCAATTGATCATTTAGCAATTAGTTTACTTATTTCTAGGCAGAAAAAAAAACAACCTCGAAGGCCAAGGCGGGAGCCAGGCTCCCGCCTTTACCTTCTAACCTAACCTATCCGAGTCGGTTATGCCCTGAATCGTCTTCCTCGTAAAATGTAAATTTAACTGTTGATCATTTGGAAAAGTAAGTCATTTGTAAAATGATTAGTAGTAAAATGATCAATTGACTTAACATTTTTTTGCAAAACGTTGTTTGTCTAGTGTAATTTTGCCAAATGACTTTTGGTCAAACGGCAGGACACCGATAAGATAATATTGTACTCGTACCTTTTTTTTAAAAGTGTTTAGTTTTTAATGTTAATCGTTTCTGTTCGTTTTAATCAGTGCTCAACCGCACGCATTGTAATATCTCTAATTTGACAGTAAGAGATGACTGGGCTCAACGTCGACTACACTATTATCGAACCGATAATTCAAGTTATCGTCTTTTGTTTCAGACGAAATGGCGAGAACCTTTACCGTTTTACTGGTGCTATGTGGGGCTGTCTGTAGCCAGAGCTACCACCAGCTCCCAACTCAGCCCACCGGCCAGATCTACTACTTACAGAAGGACCACCCTCACCCCATAAGCTACACCTTGGACAAGATCTTTCAGTATTCCCCACTTCCAGCTAGATTAGCTGTCAACGGATTTGGGTGAGAATTGGAAATATCAGGATTGTAATAGACTGTTTACTTTGGTGTTTAATAAATGCTAACTTTACACTACAGGTTGCATAAAAGCAACAAATACTGAATTTTGATGACATTATCTACATTCTGTATCAAATTTGTTCATGTACAACATTGACTAATTATTCCAGTGCTCTACAGCAGTAACGGTTCAGTCGTTTGTTTACTATTCCAACGACTATTAAAACAAACATTTGACATACCAACAGGTGGTTACATTGTGTACACATATTACGACCATTGAACCGACAGCTTTGTTACAAATTATTGGTGTCAAACACGAGTCACGAGGCTAACTAATAATTAATTAACAGCTAACGTCATAACTTACTGTGATCTCTTTTGTATATTGTTTATTATAAATATAAAAGTCGTATTAATTAATAGTCGTCAAAGTGAAATGGTACAAACGAGATCACTTAGTCATGACGATGACTGTACAAAATTTTACGTTTAAGTTTGTAAATAACTCAGAATGCGTGCACTTAACTCCGGAGATTGCCAATGTATATAATTTGAAAATGAAGCGTTGTGAGGAACCAATGTGCTTCAGCACCCCTATCTACTTACGAAAGCGGACGCAATTGATTTATCTCCAGAATTGGTATTTAATTATACTGAAATACAGGATGTGCTGCCTTTTGAACAATGCAATTTGCAGATGTAAATAAAGTCTATGGCAGAAGAACCAATTGTATCCGCATAATATAATACCCATAATATTGCACTTTTCCCAATATGTGTTGCATGTGCATCTGTATTAAACCCATTCTGTCAACAGCGGTGCCACGGTATCTGGAGCAAAAAACAGCGGGCCTGCCTCAAGGTTATTCAATTTTCTCTTATTTTATTGCTAATGATGTGTATAATAAAACCGGAAGATCGATGCTCGATACATGAATAGTTCAACTATGTGTTGCGAATATTCAATCGTCTCTAACTTATTCTACTTTGCTCCTCTGGGAGGCTTGAACCTGAATTTTATTTTCGCTCAAGACGAAATCCCGGGAATAGAAAAAGACATTTCGCTATTGTTTTCTTGGTAGTTGAGCAAAGAAACTTTGGGATTGTAGACCAAAACTTTTTTTCGCATCACAGCCCTTTGATACTTCAGCATCTCGAAAGGTAAATAAAAAGCTTGGAGCGTTGGAGTTACAATTGTTGTGTACCTAAACTTGTAAATTTTAAGCATTCTCTTCCAACCGCAATGCATTGTAGGTTGTTCAAAAGCGTTTTATAACAAAACACTTTGTCCTGGCATTCAACAAACGAAATTCTAATGAGTGAACAAACAAACACGATGTATATTCTATCTATGTAGATTTCATCGCGTTGAACACCCTGAATATACAAGGGATGTAAGTTTGCATTAATACTAGGGGACTTGTCCCGGCTTTGCACGTATGGCTTAAAGAAATAAACAGCAGGATATCAGCTAAGATCCTAAAATAATGTACATTGTAAGTTATATGTTATTGTATGACTATCAACCATCATCATCATTTTTACAATTTTACATCAGTTATCCTTCGCGTCGGTGTTGTTCATATTAACTTAAAAAGTTTTGTTCTAAAACTATAGTGGCGATAATTTTCTCTATGGCTAAAAAACACGTTTTTGCCTTGAGTGTTTACAGGCAATTTGAATAAAAATTTTGCATAGTATCTAGTCGTATATGTTCGTTACTATCTTGTTTTCTTAGGACGTTTCCTCAGTCACAGATAAACTGACTGAGAAAGCCAAGATAAGTAACTCCGATATATTTACGTAGTTCGGTGTTCAATGTTTATTTTCCACATCCGTATTTTAAGGCGTTTAAGCCATTCGTTTTCCGGCAGTCAGTCATGATAGGGATCCTTGAGAATAAAAAAAAAAATATTTTTGAAAGGGTTAATTCAAAGTGGAATAGAAGCAAAAATGCATATTTCTATCAATGATCGTTTGTTTCTTCTTTAGATTTGATCCTCAAATATTAGTTTTATTTCATATCGATTTTTTTTTTCTTTTTTTTTCTTCATAGTAAATAATTTGTTACAACAAAATAAATCGTAGCCTTTCGAATTTGGTAACACTTCATATCGTTCGCCCTGTACATAATAATATAAACTTATTACTGCTGATAAACACATTACTCTCCTTTGCGTCGCGCAATCGGGTAAAAATAAGGTGAAATAGTGTTGTGTGGTCTAATTACAATTCATTCAACCGTTTAGCGGATGCAGTTAGATGCATATTCAGCAACTTTCCCGTTAATTGCACGGCAATACGTGATAACGTCGCCACTCGCCAGTTATCGATAATGTCAGCACGATCTTACGCAGCGCGCGCAGACACTTCCGATATCCTGGAAAGCCAACAGTTATTTACTAGCAGGGGTCGAACTTCGGTGCCAATAACGTCAAAATGACGAAATTTTGCTCACAGGTTGTTCTTATTTATCAGGTGTTTAGGTATTAACTAGGACAAAATAAGAAACGGTAAATTTCTCGGCATATTTTTTTTCAACATTTATTATTAACTTAACAAGTTTTTGGAGTTATTGGTAATTCTGTAGCTCTGCCTACCCCACTCTGGGAATGAAGGCGTGAAGGTATGTATGTATGTATATATTATTAACTTACTAAAAATGGCAAATACAGTCGATATTCTTAAAAGTCAATTTGGCGATTATCATTCAAAATAGTGCTAGAATACCTAGTGTTTAATCATGAAAATCATTATTACAACATAAGAACAGTTTTATGTAATAACTTTACTCGATTATATTATTTGCTTCTGTCTCTCTCAATGTCAGGATCCTGAACTCAGATAATAATGATTTATGCAGAACTGGTTCTAGACCAAATTTGAACCTTTAATTACTGGTCTTAACTTTAATCATCTAAAGTTTGACCTCTGGACATTAGACATTATCCACTATTCTTCTAAAAATATATACACATGAGTATCCACAGTGTGTGTGTGTGTTTATTTCAATTTACAAGGGTACAAGGGGGACACGTTACTAAAGTGTACACATATTTGGACGCTGTTACGCAATAATGTGTCCATCCACAAGTATTTAGCAATAAAGTATCAACCCTCAGTACTATCGCTATGGGTTGACATTTTATTGCTAAATAATTGTAGGATGACACAATTTTGCGTAACAGCGTCCATTTATGAACTCGACTGTTTTCTTACCTGACCCGTAGGAAATACTGATTTTGTTGAAAAAAAATGGTGCAACATTGTGATTTCTTCTTCTACTTCTCCGAGTTGGGTTGTTATGCAAGTTTTCGTGAGTGAAGAGAGCTGTTCGCAAAATGTACATTTTTCTAACTGCTAGTAAATTACTATCTATGTAAAGTTGATCGGAATGATTAAAAAAAGGCAACTTTTAACTATGAACGCTGAGTTCTTTCGATTTCAATGGACCAAGATTTACAAGCTCCACCCCATAAAGGAAGTAAGAAATGAGATACTGACCCAGTGCAATGTAATTCGTATATGGAACGTGCTTCCGCTTTGAGTGAGAAAAGCTCAGAGCAAATATTCTTTTAAGCGTTTGCTGCGCGCAAGCACTACTTCGATAACCTCCAGGTTTAAGATTCTGCATAATGTGTTATAAGCAGGAACGATTATTTATGTATGTATTTGTATGTATGTTATGTATATTTATTCTTTATGTATCTAGGTATATTTATTGTTAATTTATATTTTTATATATGTTTGTATTATTTGATTGTGATTTTGAAAACCAGTAAAGGCTCTTGCTGAAATGCTCGCACCCACCTCAACTATTCTCTGTTTGGCCCAGTGGTTGACTGGTAGAGAATGCCTTATGGCATTAAGTTCGCCATTTGTACTTACTTTTTGTATTGTGCAATAAAGTTTAAATAAATAAACAAATACATATAGATTTTTAAATAAATGTAGAAAATACGCTCGAAAGTCAAAAATTGTCCCCAGGTCATTTATTTATCTAATTCTACTACAACCAGTGTTAATTAGGTTATACCATGACAGTCGCTGGAGCATCATAACTCCAAGCTACTTAGTCGTTGCAACTTCGTTGATTTTGGGGCAGTTATAGTCGCTTTGTGCATGGTCGCAAGAGTGAATTCTTATCTGAAAGTCGCTATGTGGCTGAGTACTGACATATTCTGTAAAGCAAATATAGTTAGTTTTGTATGTATGTATGTATGTATGTATGTTAGTTTTACTAGTGTTAAGTGTAAATCAGTGTATTTATTTTATTTTAAGCCACATGCATACCCACCTTAGAGACGTATGCTTAACTCAGTAGATCGATAAACGTAAAGATTTAAAAATCAACAATTACTTAAAATGATTTAACATTGTAATTATGATTTATAACACTCTGTATATGATTGTTTTGATACTCAACCATCTAAACTATAAAAGGTTCGGCTCCTTATGCAATTATGTTTGCACAAATATCTGTTAGGTTAAGAAAACTTAAACTAAGCTAAGTTGCCGAGAGCATCTTTCTATTAAAGTTTACCGATAAAAAATAAATTCCGAGTTTTTAACTACACTCTAACCAGGAAACTTACTAACAGTTCTTGAGTCAGTATGAACAAACCTTTTTTCTTCGAAAAGTTTTATAAAACTCCCCTCATATTAAAAAAAAATGTTTGTTGTTCAATGAATACCTAAAGTGCGGTATGTAAGATTTTGTACCTACCTGTCGTTGTTTTTGGGCATAAGTATAAAATTTTGGACTCTACAAATGGTTTGTTTGTGTTTTCTAAATGGTTTGGACAAGGGTAATTAATTCCTATGAATTTTTAGATTAGTTACCATAGCGCCACACTGAGTTCTCTAATAATCACTAAGAGGGTAGTGCCCAGCGTAGCAGACACACAGCACTCGCAGTGTTAAAGGTTAGACCGGTTAAATGGGGCTTCGTCTTCCGCCTGCTTGTAGCACACTGCCACGAAAGCGAAACAGAAGCGAATCGAGAAAGTTAGAAAGAAAGAAAGAAAGAAAGAAAGAAAAACATTTATTCGAGACATACATACATAACAAAGAACAGATTAACATATACAAAAATAAAGTAGCCACGAAAAGTTTCCAACTCAGCGTAATGCTGGCATTAAAGTCAGCGCTGCTGGTCTCAATTTTGTTCAATTTAGTTTAAGTTTTTACCATTGCTCCGCTTCCGTGTCGCTTTTGCGGCGGTGTGCAACAGACGTGCAAGTCGCATTTGCTGCATGAGTAAATAACACAGCAAACGGTCGACAAACGTGAACAAAATCAGTCGATCAACTATAAAGGTATATAACTACCGTTACTCGTCGTTATGTCGTCGTTTTACAAACGACCTCAGGTAATTGTCAAATGAATCAAAGAGCAAAGGTAGAAAGGATAATTTATTTAATGCGATACCTATACGGATAGAATAGTAATGTTATTTTCTTAGGCTTTACTGTGTAGGTAGGTACTAGTCTAACTGGAAACTAGGCAATTAATCAGTTACCCGAATCAATTGCGCTCCCTGGCGCACAGTTAGAATCACAGTTGCTTCACTAAAATGTTGGTCCAGGCGAGGCGCGTATTATGGTAGACTTCGCGGTGGATAAAGCTTCCGTCTCTCTCGCACTTACATACAGGTCAAAAAGTAACAGACGTTTTATCCACTCTTATCCACGGTTTTTGGCGCTGACAAGGTGTACATTGGATAAGGAAATGACCTCGAAATCCCGTCACAAGAGCTGCATCCACTAGGTTAGAACAGAAGCCTACGGAGCGGACGAATTTGTTTCGTACGCTCCGGTTCCGACGCAATGGATGCGTTGCTAAAGGGATCGATGGAACGCGGCAGGAGTTAGTTGGTGCAATTTAAACACACCCTAAAGGTCCTTTTATATATACAGACATTGAGCGTGCCATACACGTGCCGTGGCAGACAAAACAATATGATTCTGCCTATAAAAATATAAGACATCGTACCCTCATTGTTGAGCACTCGGTTTAAAATGTCGTTCATGTTTCCGTAAGGTTCTAATTGGCAAAATGTTATGAAGTTTTTATTTTTTTACTGTAGCGTCGATCTTCAATTATTATAATAACCTCTGCGGTATATCGAATCGTGAAGTAATAACAAGATAAAGAATATTACTCGTATGTAAAGTTCTAGGCTATCGTTTTTTTCTTAGCTATATACGACGATAGAAGACCAGGTTAGTGTTATTGATTCAAACATTTCTTGAAGGGATTTTAAACGCCCTTTCTCGCCATCTGTAAATAAAAACCGTTTAAAAATATCATATTTTAAGTTCGGGCACCTAATTACCGAAGTAGACCAAAAGCCGAGACTCAGCAATTGATTTACTTATACTTTCATCCTGTTTTTATTCATGAGGTTAGGTGATTGGAAGTATTGAAGCATTGAGAACTTCCAGTTAGTTTACTTTGGTTCCGCAGACCGCAGAGATACTCAGGAATGAAGCTTGATATTCAGGAATTAAATCGTCGGGTACCGCTTCTGTAAATTCTATTAAATTCTATTTTCGCTTCAATAAAGATGTAGAAAAAAACATTCAAAAATATCGCAATAGTGGCGGATTAATTAAGGTTTTCCACTAGTCCGAGGACCAAGATTGTTATTTGTGGCTGGGGGAATTCCGGGCTGATCAAATTTCAATACCGCAAAAAGAAAAAAAAAATGAAATGAGGGTGCTATTTGAACTGAAACGTATTAGCAACATCAATGTTTAGGATATACTTATCCTGATCTACACCCAATTGTAGCTCCATAATGTGCTGGTCACTACCTGAAAATATTTTAGTAGTTCCATGTTAGAATCTTCGCCTAGCTGTAACTTTAAGACGTATATAATATACACTTGCATGGCATTGCAAACATCTTGTTAAAATTTTGACTAGTTAATCAAATCTTCCATGTTGGGACGGTATTTGAACATCCTTTGTGTGCAGTTTCAGCAATCCGCCGCCTCCCCTGGGCGGGGCAGTGGATCCTGCAAGCCTGACCTGTGGGCTCGCGCCCCCGTTTTGCGCCAAGACCCGCTACCGAAGCATCGACGGCTCCTGCAACAACCTCCAGAGACCCACGTGGGGCATGGCTCAGACGCCTTATGGACGCCTCCTGCCTTTCAACTACGCAGATGGTAGGTGCCTTTGCATGAATTTATCATCAGGGGTCGGAATAGGAAATTTGACGCATGTTCATTCATGCGTGACTGAGAAAACGTTATTGAATGAATATATGCATCACTATCTTTTCCGACTCCTGGTTATTTTGACTACTGATAAAGATTCAGATTCAGATCATTTATTGGTCAATGTAATATTACAGTATAAATTGCGCAGCATAATTATCATATATTCCATTGAGGTCGTCAGAATTACCAAAGGCTATATGAAAAAAAAGAGTGTCAGTGAAACAAAAGGACACCGAAAAAATAACTGTTTCTTCATCACAATGTTTTATCTAAATTTTTCTATGCTAACAAAATAGATACCGGCCGTTTTTAATATGGCCTTGACAAGTTGTGGTTTGTGGTTGGATGAGTAGGATAGTGTTTGGTATTTAAAAAAATATATGCATAATTAAGTATGTACATACATACATTAAATCATGCCTGTTTCCCAAAAGGGGTATGTAGAGATCACTTCTTTCCTGCCGCTACAATCCTGGCAGATCAAATCTCTTTCGCTTCTTCCATTTCAAGTCATGCAAGCACGTTGGTTTCGGGTACCTACTTCGCTTGATTCGCTCTGTATAAATATGTCTATCGTCAATCTTCTGTCATCCATCCTTTCCAAATGACCGAACCATCGAAGCATGTCCTTTTTAATCTTAGTCACTACAGTAAAATGTGCCTACTTTGCTCCCCCATGGGTAACTATGCTCCATAGTGACTTTTTTGTATGTTACTTATAAGACAAGGCCAATGACAAATTTTCAAAAAATAATTGATGTATACATCCAGCTGCGCAGTGAATGAAAGCACTAGAATGATTTATAATACAGAATACCTCAATATAACGATGGAGCAAGATTACCCGTGGGGGAGCAAAGTAGGCACATTTTACGGTACGTCTTCTTTTAGTCCACATTCTCTCTGATATTTCATTCCTTACTATAATATCAATATATGTGTCCTTAAATATGAATTAAAATATATTCATGCTGTTATATGTTTAGTTATATTACTATCAGCCCATTGGAACCCTGCCCACCATAGAACTGTGTCACATTGACGTTATGATTCAAGTGATAAGAAGTGTCAAACAAATTATTTTATCATGTCACTGTGACACCGTTCTGTGGTGGGTCAGGGTTCCAATGGTCTGACAGTACCTACGTAATAATATAGTGAGTATAAAGGCGAGGTGTTGTTTATGCATATTTTAATTACTTAAATATTGATTCGGGTACCTTTACACATCTTGTAATTTTTCTCAGTAACAGTCAGGTTCAATGGAGGAGATTCTTAAAATAAATAAGTTTGAAATTGTACATATTAATCTGAAGTTGAAAAATGTATTTGTTAATTTATTTCTTTACAGTAGTATAGACAGTTTTATATTGGCGATATCTCTCTTGGTGAATCAGGCGTCCATGGATGCCGATGATCATTATCATTATTTTAAATCAGATAAACAGTTGGGGTTAGCCTCCTATATCATAAAACAACATAGCTCAATGAATCCTTATTGGTACTATCAAAATCAAGTGTTCATTATAAAGCCGGTACACTAATGAGATTGCAAGCTCGCGATAGAGTTCGTCGAATTTGATTAAGTGCTCACAAATTGAATTCTAATTACTTTAATCTTCAGTCAAATACCGTTTAAAACTATTATCCTTAACTAATAATTTCGTCTAACATAATGCAGCTGTGTTGGTTTTCGTAAATTAATTTGAAATGCATGAGGTATGTAAGTAGTTTAGAAGTTGTAAATGGAGATAAATCTGTGTATAACATACTAGCGACCCGCCCGCGGCTTCGCCCGCGTGGAATGTATTATACATATAAACCTTCCTTAAGAATCACTCTATCTATTAAAAAAAACCGCATCAAAATCCGTTGCGTAGTTTTAAAGATTTAAGCATACATAGGGACAGACAGCGCAAGCGACTTTGTTTTATACTATGTAGTGATTTGTATGCCTCTGGGCGGGATGTCATCAACATCATGTCAGCCGAAAGACGTCCACTGCTGGACATAGGCCTCCCCCAAGGCTCTCCACTCAGACCAGTCTTGTGCTTTTCGCATCCACCGCGTTCCCGCGATCCTTACAAGGTTGTCACTCCATCTTATTGGAGGCCTACCTACAGCTCGTCTCTCGGTCCGCGGACGCCACTCAAGCTTCTGACCCCATCAGCCATCAGTCCTGCGTGCGATGGCGGGATAATATTATAATGTAACATCTGTTTCACCTACGTTCAAGAAATAAATTGAATAATTTGAATTATTAAGAGGTGTTTTTGAATCCTTATTACATTCCCTTCTACATTTTTCCGGGAAAACAGTAGCCTATGTGATATTCCAGACATCTATCTCCAGACAGATGTCTATCTCTGTGACAAATTTCAACCGAATCCGTCCACCCTTTCTGGCGTGATTGAGTAACAAACATCCAAACTTTCGCATTTATAAGATTAAGGTAAGTAAGTTAAAAAATAGTAAATTGAGGCGTAAAAATCATTCCACATACAATACCTACGTCATGCCTAAATTTCAAAATGTAATTAACCTAATATATTATTAACTCATATTGTAAAATATTAAAATACATGTATTTACTTGTGGGAGGACCTTGTGCAGGGTCCGTCCGGGTTGGTACCACCATCTTATCCATTAACCTACCGCCAAACAGCAGTGTTCCGGTGTTCCGGTTCGGGGATAAGAAAGCCGGTGAAATTACTAGCATAGAGGCATTCCATCTTAGTCCTCAGGGTTGGCAGTGCATTTGCAGTCTTGTGAATGGGTCACAGTTTCCACTTACCATCAGGTGGCCTGTGTGCTCGGTTGCCTTCCTATGCCATAAAAAAAATAGGTAACCCCACTTACCCCATTATTATACGTACGTATACGTTTCGATGTACCTTTTATTAATTGAAGTCGCTTTGAATAATGTAACTGTTTCAAGCTAATACTCGTACATGTTGTACTAAATATTCCAATATTTCGACTTTATTAGTACTAAACCATTTTTTATGAAATGAAAATGTCTAAGTCGACGACAAATGGACGGCTTCTTATTGTTTTCGACGTAATAACGGAATTTAATCATAGAGAGCTATTCTTGTTTCCTCTTTAACCCTGTTGTATCGAATTTACGATATGATAGCTCATAACTTGACAGTAAAGTCGGCTGAGACAAACAATAGATCCGATTGCAAAAAGGGTAAAAAACAAATTACCTACGACAGATCGATATAGGGTGGCAAACGGGTGGGTAAAAATGAACTTTATTCTTAAAGTAATATGGAAAGTTTACCTAAATATTTTAAAGATTACGCGGTGTATTGGTATTGATTGGTGCCCGTTAGTTATACTCGTAGCATATCGAACTTCTTGTATTTATAATATAACCACTTACTTCTTGTTTAAGTAATTACTGCTCGCGTTATTTTCCAGGGGGTTTAACGGGCTGTACTAAACAATATGAAGATGTCCTTTAATCAAGATCATATTGAGCATATATAAAGTACATTTATTTAGTACATATATTTAGGAGAGTAACATAAACCACCGTGTGGTTGCAGGGTTAGAATAGTGCCACTCCATGTCTTCCCGTGGATGTCGTAAGAGACGACTAAGGGAATAAAGGCTTGTACAGTCAGCGTTAAAAGAAACTGATCACTTAAATACCTTGTCGCTTTACTGTCACATAAGCAATGTCAAACAAAATTGTCTAATGTGTTAATGCGATAAAGTACAAAAGTAGCTTGAAGTGACCAGTTACTTTTGACGCTGACTGTAGTACTGTTAGGCGATGGGCTTGCCACCTATCACTAATACACTGGGAAACATCTTAGCCTACTTGTGCAAAATGTGGTTACAGAATTATCAAGAAGTTTTAAGACTTGTATTGTATGTAATTCTTTAGCTCTGCCTACCCCACTCTGGGAATGAAGGCGTGAGTTTATGTATGTATGTAAATAAACCACTAATTCATAGACACCTTACAAAGCTAATTTAGTTCAAGTACACTTGTCACTATTTGTCAGATTGAAATGTCATAATACAAATGCGTGCATTTAAGCATAATTTTGCTATTGTGTATTTATGAATAACCCAGTAAATATTTGACCTACGTATTTCATCTACATATAGGTACATTATATCTTACAAAGTGTAAATCCTAGCAGTTTCTGGCCAGGTAGCTAATTATACCCTGTTATTTATCCTAGATAAATGATGTTACAGTACAGAGTAGGGTAACCCAAGATAGGGTTATCGAAGAGACCTTAATGAGGTAGCCGCGTCAGTATATCGTACAAGTAACGAAAGATGTGTCGAGTTATTCTGTAATAAAGTAGTGGGTTGGTTGTTGTGCTTAGGGCTGAGATTCTACACGTAAAACTTTATTGTTTTAATTTCCATGTTGTCAACGTTTTGAAAGGTTTTAATTGAAAAAAAAACAAGATTTATTTGGGGTTATTAGTATTACAAAACCAATCTTACCCATAGGTTTCAAAAATAATCATTTTATAAATGCTAAATAGTCAACGGATGAAAAAAAATGTATTTGTATAATCATGATAATATAATATTTGGCAATCGTGCATCAGTTAGGAAAAGAAGCTTTAGACTTGCAAAAATTTACCGCCTTACTGTGTCAGACCCATTGTTCAGAATCCTCAATTCTACCCTCAAATTACTATAGCTACATCATAAGACCTAACTGTGTGGAACAAAATAAAGTTCTTATAGAATGATAAGCCCCATTCTACGGATAAATTCGAGCCAACATCGAACAATGGTATAAAACCAAGTCCGCGTAGCTCTGAGGTATGTAACGAAGTTTGATCTGATTTCCACAGCCATTTTGAAATTGTATTAGTAATGTGTATCGTGTAAATTAAGATTGTGTGATTCCATAATGAAATGTATCTAAAAATATCAAGCTAAGGTACCTAATATTTAAACAGTAGCTTTTTTTTTTCTTTGACCGATTGTTTGGCCCTGTTAATAGACAGCTTGACTTTTAAAGCCAAAATAGGTGGACAATTTTTTCCCATCATAACTTTTGGGTATAAACAGTTAAGTCAATACTAGTAATTTGCTCTAAATCTAACCTTTGCATATCGTAGGCTTCATAATTTCGAAAACTAGCAATAGCAATTTTTAAATAAAGTTTTTTTTTCATTTATATGAAATACTTTTTATCAAATAAACAGCTTGGTGAAGGTCCTATTCAGATCTTAGACCACATACTCAACTAGCTTGTACAAAGGATTTACACGATAGAGACAACGATATACTTGCACACTTTTATAGAGAAATACATTTTAAATAACTAGACATCCCAGTCTCAAGTAGAATGAAATAGTCGTATTCACCCTACATATATTTGCTCTCCCCGAGAATCAACCAACTTCGTTCGTAGGCGGGTCTAATTAATCAGACGACACAGTTAGCATATGGCAGTGACCTAAAATTATCGCTAATATAAATCCTAATTAGCATATGTACTACATATGTCGTTAAAAAGGTAAAAAGTTCTTACAACATATAATTGAATAAATAGGTTATAATTAATTAATAATTACAAACGTAAGACATACTCATGTTTCATTATTAAACGATAACCCTATAAAGACGTATCCAATTACCGTATGTAGTCTAGACGGTAATAATGAGAAGCTTCACAGGTACTCTTGATTTGGTGATTGTTAAAATATAATTGTAAGAAAATCAGGAGTGCCAATAACTCTTATTTGTCGTTGGTTTAGGCACTTGTCCTATTGCCGGCAAGGAAGCTATTAGCATAGCTAAAGTCTGTTTTCTCGCTCAAGAAACGAACTAAAGATGTAGATACTGTGTCAATAAAAGAGGCTCATCATAGTTGATAGCTGGCTGTTCACACTGCCGCGAGAACTCTGTCCACTTGTTGGTCGAAACAAAAGACGTATATATATCCCGTGTCAATAAAAGACACACGCAAATAGTCGATCGCTGGCTATATCTTGCTTCTTTATTTTTATCATAATGTTGACGTTGTTGACGTTATATTAGCTCTTACTGTCAAGTAAATAAAAGCCACCAAGATAAAAAAAAAACAGTTTTTATAACTATCTGCAGACAATTTTTAGTTTTCTACTAGACTGGATTTGGGCACATTTATATTAGCATAGGTTTTGTAGCAATTTTATAACCACGGGGCCTAATCCAGATGCATAATATTTTCGAAAATCTGATGACAGATCCCATCGACCGCTTACCTCAACTCTATACATTTCGAGTCGATAGAATACACAAATGTTAGCAGCGTTGCATCTTGGCTAGGCTTACTGCTTACCAAATGTTATTTACACCTATAATATTCTATAACAGTATTGTGAAAATACAATTTCTTCTATAATTATTACTCCTTCCATATTAACAAATGCTAATGCTTCTAGTAACTGACAATAGTCATTTCGCGTGTTGACTTTATACCCGTTAGTTTAAAATACGCAAAATAGCGTTAATAAGTACAATTTTTTACCCCGTGTGGTTGCCGGGTTAGAATAGTGCCACTTCATGTCTTTCCGTGGATGTCGTAAGAGGCGACTAAGGGAATATACATATAAGGGCTTAGGCGATGGGCTTGCAACCTGTCACTAATATGCTGGTAAACATCTTAGCCTATTTGTGCAAATTATAGTTACTGAATTATCAACAATTTTTTAACCCTTGAGAACAATAGTGACATAATTCAGAAATTTTAAATTTCGAGTTATGTCTCTATATTGATGACTTGAAGCTTGAAGGGTGAAATTTTGAATTAGGTCAATATTGTTCTGATGGTGCGAAGACGTCAGGTGCATCAATCAAGATGTTTTTGAATCACCTAAGAACTTGTTGTAACTTACTATCAGCGTCGGTTGATATAGCTAATATCATACATACATAGATACATACACCTTCACGCCTGTAATTCCAAAGCGGTGTAGGCAGAGTCACAGAATTATCTACAACTTCAAAAAGTTGTTGATAATTCAGCAACCACACTTTGCACAAACAGGCCAAGATGTTTACCAGCGTATTAGTGACAGATTGCAAGCCCATCGCCAAAAAGTACTAGCAACAAGCCTATATTCCCTTAGTCGCCTCTTACGACATCCACAGGATGAGATGGAGTGGTACTATTCTAACCCGGCAACCACTGATGTACTGTATTCTTTTTTTGTCAACTAAGAAAAGATCTGTCATGGTTGCCTGTGTTTTTTGGGTTTAGCAACATCTACCGTCCATTACTTCCTAATACCTACTCATAAAATCAATCGTTGTTTTCCTAGGTATCAGCGCGTGGCCAGTATCAGTGACCGGGAAGCAGCTGCCTAACCCCCGCACAATCAGCTTAGTAGCGTTCCCGGACAAGAACCTGGTGGACCCCAAATGGACCCTGAACGCCCAGCAGTGGGGTCAAATCGTCACGCACGACATGTCGCTGACGGCCGGAGTAACGCAAACGCGTGAGTACACTTGAATCACGCTAGTTTAACTTTTTGCGATCTCATTTTTCGATTAAATTATAAGTTTTAACTTTGACTACTGCTTGAAATTGTAACCCATAAGATTTCAGGTTCAGGGAAAAATATGTTTTAAAGCGGCACTGCCAATTATAGTTTTTGACTTGACCAATAAAATTACACACATGAATTGTAAGATATTAAAAAAAACCGGAAACCTACATAACAATTGATCCGATGTTTCGGCTGGGTAGCACCAGAAGTAGTTGTCTCCGTAAATGTTACATTCATACGCTCCGGCAGGACAAGTTAAGCTCGGTTTATCAATAATTCGTAGCAGATCCCGTATTATCATAAAAAGCAACCACTCGTCTTTAAATTTTCTATCGCTCTTAATTTCAAAAATACGGTTTCATAGATTTTACTCACTTCCGAGTGAAACTTTCGAGCGCTCTAAAGTAAAAAATCGGCCCCCTGATGTCTTACAATAGTTGAAGATTTAAAACACTATACTGTTTTATCTCCACAAACGCTTAAAAAACATTGGTTTAAGCGCTTAATTTTCAATAAAAATATATCACACTTTAACTATTGGGATCTCAAAATCAATTTAATTAAAGTGAGCACCCTAAAGCGTCCATTGAAAAAAGGAACCATACCAAATAGAGAGAGTGAAACATTTAAATTCCGCAGGTAAAGTTATGCTACCTATATTAAATGTTCGCAGTTCCATGCAACGTTTCAACTGCGGTATTTCGGAACTCCATGCAAACTAATTGGTTACGCCCCTTTTACCCTCAAAGCTTTAATTTTAAAATTCTTTGATACATGCCAATGTTAAATAGTAATACTAGCTCTATTGGTTCAGATATTTAGTAACGAGCGAGTAAGTATTTTATTAATGAAAATACCTGATTCAAATTTAGATTCAGATTTCCCACTCTGGGAACGAAGGCGTGAGTTTATATATGTATGTATTCAGATTTTTTTTACTCAATATAACACACATAAATTACATGGCAAATCAAATTATATGCATTTACAAGGAGATCGTCAGAAATAGAATTACATTAAACGACATTTTATAAAAATTTATAGAATTTTTTAAAAGTTAATTTGATTTATAAGTCAAGTTCCATAAAGTCATTCACCGAATAGACTGGGTTATCCAACAAAAGATTCCTAAGCCGGCCTAACTAAAGGTTAATAATATATTCTGTTTTAATATAGTTAATGAGCAAAATTTCCACGTTTCAAAGCTTAGTAGTCTTAAATAAAAGAAGCCAGACATTAGACTTACAAATGAATCCGAAAGAAACTAAAATAACGTTTACAGAATTAATCAAAAACCAATTTATCAACAAAGATAGTAAATGTAGCAAATGGAGCAAAAATTTAGATAAAAAATGATAGTTTTTGTAAAACGTTGCTAAATTTCTTCTTCATCACTATTGGACGAACAAATTGATCTCCAGCAAGTAAAGTTTTTGTGAATGGTCCCCAATCTTAGGAGTCCGTATTAAGTCTATTGGTAATCAGCGTTTCAAACGCTAAGTTTTCAAATGCAGTTTCGTTTCTGGACTATTTTGCAATTGGAAACCTACACCTCATTTTAGCAACGTTGTTCGAAAATTTTGTAAAGATAAACACAAACAAAGTAAATGAAAAATGGCGGACTCAACATGCCATTCTATGAAATAACTTATCGAGTATATGCGTACTTACAACTTAATTCCGAGCCGGGGTACTCCTGAGGTGCGGGGAGAGGGCAATGTTAACTAGTCGATAATTATCGTAAAAAACAATTAAAAGGCTTTCTAGGCAATTAATTGAATATAATAAAGTTATGTTTTGATTCGACCTACATAAAATGCAGCGAAGGGCCTTCAAGATAAATTTGTTAATAAAGTCAAAATATTAAAGCTGTTAATAAATCATCTATTTATAGGGAGTGATACATTTTGCAGTAGATACCATACATTAAATTCGATGTCATTTTAATTAATTTTATTAAAGAAGGATTTCGATATATTAATAAAGTTGAAATTTTCAGCTAACCAATACGCCATATATTACTTGCCATATTAAATTTCATATAAAATACTTTTTATCGAATAAACAGCTGGGTGAAGGTGTTCTCCTATTCGAATCTTAGACCAAATAATGCACCATTTGTAGAACCGCATTTATTCTATTTATCTGTATGAAAGTTAAAATTCCCTATTATTATACATAATTATTATTATTACTATGTATAACTCATATTTTTTTAGCTAAATCGTCAGTTAAAACGCTCGTATGTTTACCGACTTACACGTCTTCTATAATTTACATATGAAGTGTCAGCGCCAAGTAGCGCTTTGCATCGATGAAATATTTCCTAACATCCGGTGCAGCTTGATTCAGTTATAATGTAAACGTGGGGTTTTGTTGTTTTTTGTTAAAACAAAAAGTGGTTAAGTTTTTGTAACCGTAATGCGGTCATTACTCATTTACAAAATTCATTTAATCCAAAGTAATTTTTTTATAGGCTAGACCAGAAAAAGTTAAATTCAAGATGCAAATCATATAACATTTTGGTGTTTTTTTATTAATTCGACACTGAATCAAAAAATGCCGGTTGCCAACACACGCGCATATAATATAGCAATCCCGAATAGCTTTGACTAGACCTATCGCGCCACACTAATGAACTGAATCAAAGCGATCCGAGGAGATTAACATAAATCCGAGCCATAAACTCCATACAGGGTACCGGGTGAATATAAATCATAAAACTGGGCACTGAGTGTGTAAACATTTCAATGGCACCTCCTAAAATAGAATTATGCGGCGGGCGGTTGCCCATTGTGGACAACGACCGATAATGAATATATTCTTTGAACCATTCAATTTTTCAAAACAAAAATATCTGCATTACTTACCGATATAAAAAGATTAACGCAGATTATCTTTTCACTTTATTTTTTAAAGGTCGCGACTGATTTGTAACATATTTTCGGTGTAATGTATCAGTCGCGGCCCGTGTCTAATGGCTGCGATAAGTTAAGGATAGCAGGTGATACATTACACCGAAATGTTACAAGTCAGTCGCCACCTTAAAGATGTAACTAAACTCATAATAAATCAAAGTTTTCGTTGATACATTCGTGAAAAACACGAATACACAATACATTTAACCAGTTGATACACGCGATATTAAATGTACATATTTGACAACAGCTTTCCCACTTAAATGTAAGTGCTACGATAGACGCGCTGTGCAAACATTTCGCATTTAAAAAGGTTAAAAAGGTTCTAGATCGTACTTTAACGGTACACAATTGTTTCATAATTTTGGGCTAGCTTATAAACTTTAGCTATACTATGTAGGAACGTGATAAGGTATAAGGGATTTAGGGATAAGTTCGCCTTTGTACATTACTTTAATATTTATATTGTAATATTTATATTTTTGTGCAATAAAGAGTTTACATACATACATACATACATACGTGACTAGTTTATAATAGTTTCTTCCTGCTTTAACTATGTAACAAGGTTGCCTGCGATAAAGTCTAAAGCTGTCCGTCTAGAGAGCGTAGATCGTATGTTAATTCTATTTAAATCTATTCCGAGACGTCTATGAATGTCTAGGCTTCTTGGAAAGGTCACTTACGTAACCTAGATGCAATTTTAACGATCAGAAAAAACCTTAATATTTACTTAAATGTGTAGGGTTTAGCGGTTTTTGACTTAAATTATTGTGAGACACCTACTTCAGTTTGACTGATCTATTATTATCTGAAAATAATATAATTTCACTCTAATGGAGGCAGTTCGCTGCTTGTAAAACATTTTTATCTTTATGCTTTTAAGTGATAATATTTAATATGCAGATATGAAGTCCCACTTTTCTATGAACAAGAAAACTTCAACTTTAGGACATTTTGACCTCATTACATATTTTATGTGCCCGTTCCCCACTTAGGTATAAATGGCGGATGGATTTGGTTACTTCAGGTTAAATTTTTATTTCATTTTGTACGGGGTACAATTTAAAATTACCAAATGTATCCGCGTTTTAAATATTTTTCCTTATGTCTTAAACAATAACACCTACACCATTTATTAACTAGTTTTAATATACTTATTTTAATTTATTAATTGTGTTCATTTATTTCAGCTAAATGCCCCAAGAAAAAGTGTCCTAGGAGTGCTTGTATGTAAACAAAATCTAAAGAGTGCGTGTTGCGTTCTATGTGCTTGGGTTGATTAATTGGACCGTTTTAAGTGCTCCAATTCCTCTTTATTGGAAGGTTCGAATGGGCTCCAAATTGTATCAATTTTGGATGTGGACTGTGATGGGGAAATTGATTATTTTTTAAATTACTTCCGCTTTTTGTTTTTAAGTGGTTCTAATAATACAGGTTTGAAAAGCATTATTTAAATCAGTTTTATTAAAAAAATGTGGTTATTTAAGTACAAAAAAATAGTTTATTTACTACACTTTAGAACCCAATTTAAAATAATGTGCTTGAAGTCGTCAATGTCATTGGAGATAGGCAGGGGTGTTATTCTCTTAAAAACGGCGTTTGGTCGGTCGAACGAGTGAACGTGGCGCAGTTTATATAAATCGGCGAGTTTAAGTAGTCCCGCCAGAGCGTACAAAACATATTTTAGCGCGTGCATTCTCAATTAGGCAGCCTTATACGTTCGTTCTGAACGACAGAAGCCCTGCTGCCTTATTGGGAATGCACGCGCTAAAATGTGTCTTGTACGCTCTGACGGGACTTTTTAAACTAACCGGTTTATATGAGCTGCGCCGCGTTCACTCGTTAACTTGTTTGACCGACCGATCACCGTTTGTAAGAGAATAACACCCCAGGTTATTTGTAACTTGTACGAAACTTAACCTTATTGATGTAGAATGTCAGATTGACTTTCGACCTTAGGTGGGTCACAAATTTAATTCTTTGACTGTATACTCACTGTGGGCTTCGTGTTCATTTACTTTTACAAGCTTTTATTTATTTTAATCCATTGGTATATCTGTCATTCCGGTTCAAGATTAGTAATTATCATTTACTGGAATATGATTCAGCTGAAAAATTCTCTACTTACGTATCCGCAGTTATGTTATGATACTCGTAGATACAACAGTAGTCTGATGATGGAGTCCTGAGTTGGCCTCGGTAAAGATCGGGAAGATGACTGTGCAGAAAAACATACAGTCAGCAACAAAATCTTGTCTCTAAATCGTCTTTTTTGACTGAAACTTATGAGTAGTTTATTGAGGTTACATGCTAGACGAGTATACTTTGTTGCCTGCCATCGTCTCATGCTGGTTCCCCTCAGAGACACATTGTTGCTCTGTAATAAAATTTGTCTCATTTTGTAACTGGAAATGTACAATTTTTAACCCAAACTAAGCAAATATCCACATTATGAATAATAGGAACGAGCATTAGTCGATGGATCAAATGTAATACGACGAATTAAAATGTCTATCGTTACGTTTATTAATTGTTTTTGTGTTGCGCTTATTTTGATAGATGTGAATAAATGTTTTTTTTCTTACTAATATACACACTCATTACAACTATGCTGTAATCCATCATCATTATTTCCATTATCCGGGTCAAACACAGATGTTTAACATTGTACCTTTTGTTTTTATTTGTTAACAAGTTTCTTTGCAGAATAGTGAGGCTAGGCCACGTGCTTAACGCTGACGGAAACGATTTTCGAAAACTGTCAAAATGTATGAAATTGACGTGATGCGCATGACGCACATGACGCGCCCGTCCGACAGCTTACGTCAATCCTATCGGCACATTTTCGATGCTGTCAATTTCAAAAAAATTACAGTTTCCTTAAATCGGTCTCAGCCCCCTGGAGTGACAAATTTTGCTTTTGTGACAATAGCGGCGTTTACACGTAAAGTTCGGACCGCGGGAAACGCCACGCGCCGTTCCAACCTTCGTTCCAAACCGTTTTTTTTTTTACTATTTTACTATTACAGTTGCATTTATACTTACGGTTCGGAACGAAGATTGGAACGGCGCGTGGCGTTACTGGCGTAACTTTTCAAGGCATTTGGTTTGTGTGTGTTTGTTGGGTGTGTCACACTGGAAAATACTTTTTCTGAAGACCGTATAACATTCCAGACAAGGAACCGGTGACGTGCTGCGACGACAATGGGCAGCTAACTTCGGATTCGACCACCAACCCCCTGTGCAGGCCGATTCTTATCCCCCGTAATGACCCAGTCCACGCCCCCTACGGCACCCAGTGCATGAACTTTGTCAGGACCGTATCGACGAGGAATAGAGGCTGCACACCTCCTGCTGCTCCAGCCGTTCCGGTACTTGATCTTAAATAGTTTTATGATATTACCTATATTTATGCACAGTATTTTTTTTATTAGTTTTATACATATCTATGTATACACCTGAGGTAAAACGAGGTGGATACCTATAGTCACGACCTTTTTGCTTCGTCACTCATATAAGCAAAACAATTTACTATTACATATTACTCCGTAATCACCATGGATCGGAAATTCGGATCGATATTTACCTACAGTTGGCAAAATCCCGGAAAAAGATAGGCAAACATGGCGTCGGCTTCTTAAAAATATTATTTTAATAATTTAAGTTCTGGGGTTTTGGGATTCTACAAAACGTTAATATAATAATTACTTTACATGTAGGATAAAACGTTCTGTTTTGCTCCTATAAATTCGTTAGGTTAATAAGTTACAGGTAAATTAAATAACATTTGGTTAAACATATACATGGAAAATAACTTCAAACAGTTAATATAAATAAATAATTATGAATTAATGCCGGTGTAATTTATTTATTTTGAAATCCCGGAAATTTTATATGAATTATATGATTGAGTCCACCTCCATACAACTGAACAACGAAGCCGGCGCTAAAGTATAGGTAAATATCGATCCGAATTTCCGATCCCTGAGTAATCACGTACTTTTGAAGTTTGAGCAGGGTCATATTTTTATTTACACAATCTCAATCTCATATTGTATTTTTCAATGATAAGGAATTTCGCTGAAAATACACTGAGAGCTGACAGGTGATTGACATAATAATATTTATCTTTTTGAAATGTCTTTGACGTTGATAATGATGTATTGATAAATTTGAACGGTAAATTAATTAAGAGAGATTTTTATCCAGCCGTGCGACAGTGATGAAATAAACGTACAAATAACAAAAAATCTATGGTGCTTTTAATAATTATTACACGAGAGGATCGCGCTAAATGTGTGATCCCCAAATCGAATTCGATGTTACGTTAACGAAACGTTAAATATCGTGGCTTTACAAGGTTATTTTACCTAAGTTATTAAATTTCGTACGTTCGTAAGTAACGTTTAAGTACCTACGAGTAATTTTCATCATCATCATGTCAGCCGAAAGACGTCCACGGCTAGACATAGGCCTCCCCCAAGGCTCTCCACTCAGACCGGTCTTGTGCTTTTCGCATCCACCGCGTTCCCGCGATCCTAATAATAAGCACGCGAGTAATTTTACTTTGTTTTAATTCTTCGTAAATGTATTTAATATGTTTTACCACAGAAAACCTTATTTTCAATTTAAGTAGCGTCACCTGGGTAAAAACCTAAATATATGTAAGTAAAGACGCTATTTAAATGTCACTTAAATGATGTCTAACTTACAATTTCGTTACAAAAATGTATGTGTTTGACGTTAATCGACAGTTTCGTTACGGTAGCTAACTCTTCTTTAACTGGACATTTATTTTGGTTTTTACCCACCTCCTCCTCCTCAGGTACATTTCTGAATATTCCTTGACTGAACTTGGAAGAAATATCTATGGAAATATTTTTGTAAGTCTACACTCCATTTACATAAGAATGTCGAGTAAAGCACTATTGATTTCTTTAATGGCTCTTTGGTAAGCAAACAACTCGAACCCACGGTAGACGTAATGAATAGTTCGTTATATATAAACGTTTATTTACTTTACCCCGATTCCTTCAGTCAACACTTTCTGAATTAAATAAAGTTTTACATTTACTTTTCACAAGCGTTTCGAATCATTCTCATAAATCAATCCTTTGAAGAGGGCGTCTTATGGTATTTAAATATAGCCAGGAGACTGGGGAAGTTTGCCTTTGTAATTACCTTTTGTGTTTTTTTTTTGGTTTGTTATTTTCTGTTTGTACTATACAGAGTTTACATACATACGTACATACTCTCAATATAATCAACAGTAAACAGTACGCTAAGGGCGCATAACTCGAAATATCTAAAGCCTACGATAAGATCCAATTTAATATACTTCTCCAAAAACTATATGGAATAGGAATTCGAGGCGCACAAATGGCTTTCGTCGTATCTAAAAATTGAGATAGAACATTTTGATTTTTGCTAACAAGGGAATAACAAGTGTTCGTTCAAACCTCACGACACCAGAGGCCTCAATTCCTCAAGGCAGCGTAATTGGGTGTCTCCTCTTCCTAATTTACATCAAAGATTTTCCAAAAATCATAAATGACCTCTGTGTACTATTCGCCGACGATATCTCAATACTTAATACTTGTCATAATAACATAAACATAAATACAAAGCTCTGCTCTTTACTAGATTTAATTACAAACTGGAAATAAACTTTGTTAAAACTAAACTAATAACTTTTTACTCATACCAGAAACAGAAATTGTAAATTAATTTTATCTACAACAATATTAAAATAGACGTAGTTTTACCTTATTAGGAATAAATATTATTCAAAAGTGTAAATTTGTTCACGCGCTCCGTGAAATTAAAAACTACCAACCTTGCGGCTGCTCTAGCCACTTACTACGCATACGCCTATTTCTGGCTCAACTACGGCATAATTATGTAAGTAGGAAAATTGTGTGATCGCGCGATCACTATTTATCCTACAGAAAAAACTGATACGGATATTAGTGAATATAAAACAAACCGACAGCTGCCGACCCTACACCCTGTGATAGAAACTGCTTACGCTGTCAAGCATCTACTTAATATAGATCGTCAATCTTCGTATTTCTATGAGTCTATGGCACACGAGTGACAAAAATACTGTCAGTCGTGAGTGCAAGCGTGATAGCGATAGCCAGCCGAACGCTATTAAAAAGCTGGTAATAATGTAGGTACCTACATCTTAGAAGCATGTACAGTCCGTGAGCTCTTAGAAAAACCTTCGGGTATTGGTGGAAATCTGAAGGATTCGTGTAGTACAAAATGACGATTGTCTTTTTGACTTAGTAGCAATCCATCAAACGAGGAGTGCATTCATTGAGTTTTCAAATATAAGACAGTTAATACCAGTTAGTTAGTTACTTATTTATTTAGTTTGTTATTTTTCAGAAATTGATTTCAATGGGGAGTCAACTTAAACAGGGTATTTCTGTAAAAAGACAATCACGGGAAATTGTTTATAATGTGTATAAATATTTTTTTAATGAAGCTGAAAGTTTGAAGAAAAGTGTTGATTGTAAATATTTTAATAAGGTTCAAAACCGAGTCATAGAAGCAAGGGGGGTTTCGAAAAGTAGAGTAGTTTCTTCGATTCCACAGGTGGGTAAAACAGCTCTATATACATATATACTTAAATACATAGTAAACATCCATGACTCAGGAACAAATATTCGCGCTCATCACACAAATATCTGCGCTTACCGGTATTTGAACCTAGGACCGCTAGCTTCGTAGGCAGGGTCACTACCAACTAGGCGAGCGCGTCGTGAAAAGTATTGAGTAATGAGTATCAGTTTGACAGCAAAGTCGAAGTAAAGTAATTAATGATTTACAACAACTCGTGGTTACCGGAGACAATTTGGGCGATTCCACTTTTAAAAGTGGATTTGGAGTTTGTTTGCTTCGCTTTGATGTCTGAGGCTTTGTTCCATTCTTTACGCTGAGGACGATGATAACTAGATCCGATTACAATCGTTTTGAGCCCGAGCTGTAACGAAGCCGTTTTGATTTGTGTATCTTAGATGACTTTATCAAAAGGCCAAAGTAGAGGAGTGTGTTTGGCTGGAATGTATGTACCTAACAATTGGAATCATAGGCCACTATATAGAACTATATACTATACCTATAGTTAAAATTTACTGTTCCATGTTTTGTTTTTTTTTGGTGTTTAATAAAGAGTATTTGTATTGTATTGTATTGTACTTATATCAAAGTTGCGTAATGCTTCAAATCGTTAGTGACTTGATTTAATTGAATTTTCACGTCACGCTGACATAGTTCTATAGTGGCCTATGAGCTATGACTCTATGAGTCGAATTAGTGTACTTTTACCGATTAAATGTTTTGGTTGAAAATAGTAAATTTATATTGATTCGTCTTATTTTGGGTACACACGGAAAAAAAAGTAAGGCGGTCGTAGAAAACATTCAAACCAAAATAAGCTGGAGTTCACATACACATAAAAGATACAAGGTGGTCAAAGATATCTAAAACCCTTTTTTATAATAGAGTTGAATAAATATTTTTAAGCACCTTATAATTATGTTACAATTTATTTCATGGTGACTAATCATAATAATTATCAACTTTAATGAAATATTAAATTAAGATTTATTATTTTATTATTAAATTAAACTTATTTCCAAACGACAGTATCTTCACAGACTTTTTGAAAACTTACCAATTTTTTTACTTTTTTTCTGCATAGTTATCCGTGGTGACGTCTTACATGGACCTGTCCCACGTGTACGGCAGCAGCCCGGGACAGGCGGCCCCCCTGCGAGAGTTCCGCGGAGGCCGCATGCTGACGGTGCTGAGGAGGGGGCGGGAGTGGCCCCCCCAGGACCCCAACATCACTGTCACTTGCGAGTCTGCACAGTCTCCCAATGAGCCCTGCTACTTGGCTGGTAAAAATCTTAAGGTCACACTTATAGAGACATCCAAGGGCCTTGTTTAATGTTTAGTAACTAATCTGCAGGCCCTGCCATGATGCAATTTTAAACCAATCACGTCACGTGATACAAAAAGTCACGTGATCTACCTGTGACGTGATTGGTTTAAAAACGAAACGAATAGAAGAGGCCGGGAAGTAGGGGGTTGCCAGCCGACTGATATAGACGATGACTGATAGTTGACGATAACTGATGCCAGATAACTGATAGTTACGAGGCTGGCAACCCCTTTTCTCGGCGAGGTATACATGTATAATTTCTCAAACATATGCAAAGAAATAAAAAAATACATCTCTCATAAACATGTGTGTAATAGGCATTAACGCGGATATTTTTGGTCCGAAAACCATTCAGCCAATAAAAAAAATTTTTTTTTTTTGCTATTTAGCCTGTTCATAAACAAAGCCGCCTGTTTACATAAAAAATAAAAAAAACTTCCCGGCCTAGGCCTTCAGTTTTTTATGAAATTCCTTTACAGTTCTCTCGAGCTGTTCCGCCCGAAACGTGATACTTTGAAGCCTAAAATAACTAACAAAACGCCAACATTTCATTGCATGTTTGAGAAAATGAATATGACTATGACAATGACTATAATTGTATATCTTATCCAGGTGATATCCGTATGAACCAGAACCCTCAGCTCGCCGTCCTGCAGATCATCTTACTGCGTGAGCACAACCGTATCGCTGAGAAGCTGGCGCATCTTAATCCTCACTGGAGCGACGAGACCCTCTTCCAGGAGGCGCGTCGCATCAGCGTCGCTGTGTACCAACACATCAACTATTACGAGTACCTGCCTGTGTTCCTTGGTAAGTTTGTTGCGTTTGGTTAGATGGATGTGTTTATGACAGTACTGTGTAACCGCTCTACCGCCCATAGTCCCCTTTTACCCGACTGTGCGATACAAAGGAGAGTAATCGTCGGTGAAACTGCAAAACGGCGTAAGTAACATTTTTAATTAGGAGTAAAATTGCACCTTTTTAACAAGGGAGTAAGAATTATTTTGCTCTATGGTAAAATTGGAGTTACGCGGTTTAGCAGTATCTAACAGTACTATCAGCCCAAAGGAACCCTGACCCACCATAGAACGGTGTCACAGTGACATGACAAAAAAACTTGTTTCTTCTTACGATTTGAATCACAACGTCGCTGTGACGTAAAATACATCTTTGCTGAATAAAAACATGCTCTGTTTCATGTATAGATAAATATTTATTATTATTATTTAACTACCAAACTAAGGTAGGTAGGTAGGTAAGGTGCTACGGAAGTACTGATGTGCAAGTTGCGGAAAGTTTCCAAAAAGTTGGAAAAGTTGCAAGAAATTTCCGGAAACTTTCACAAGAAGTATAGGAAATTTAAATTTAAGAAACGGAAAGTTTCAATCCCCATACAAAATTGTGAGAAGTTTCCGAAATTTTCCTACATTAAATTTTCCGCAATTTTGGAAAGTTTCCTTTGGCACATCAGTATACGGAAGTTTTTAAATGTGATATGATGAATTTAATATTTCACACGACTATAATAACTATGTCACTCACTGTTAGGAATCGTAAAATTAATTATCCCAATAACGTCAATTAAGTTAATACGTGATGCACATTCAAATGCCTCGCTTTGTAATTGGCACAGACTCACACACAGCCAGCCAGATAGCTATACAATTTATATCGGCGGACGGCAAGAAGCTTCTCAAATCCATACTACTGAAATTTGAGAGAAATCTATCCCGGGGATGACATGATGAATGGCACGGCATTTCTCGACTCCTATATGTCCTACATGCATACGAGTAAGTTGCTGGTTGCTGATGGGTCTCTACCATTTCGCCAATATATTTTACTAACGCGTCGTGAATCCGACCACCGTACCAGGTAGACCTAATAGAGTATCTGGGTTTTTGCAATGTTTTTTTGTAATATTGCCATAGAGTTGAATTTTGTTTGCACGTTATAAAACAATAAGGTACAGAGTAAAGTCGGGTGTCAATTGAAATGGGCAAAGATGTAAACAAATAACTAGAACCTCAGCCCCAATTTAAACCGTGCAGATTTTATTTAAAAAGACGTACAATTAATAAACAACAAAAAATAAACTTAATACAAGTAATGTTCAAAAGTATGTGACTGTGGAGTAATAACAATATTATAATGGTAAATTGGTTCGTTTCATTTGGTTGACATCTCAATTTCAATTCAACTGACTATTCGAATAAGATAGAAATGTTTTTCAATTTGCAGTGTCAATAACATTTTGATTCGATAGGCAGTTGTGTCAAGTTGAAAGACAATTTTTTTTGATCAAAGGCTATTTAAACATTGTTCTTTATTATTAGTTAAAAGTACTTACCGATTACAGGGGCTCTATTCTACTCAGTAAAATTATATGGCTTTTGACATGTTATCGTATTGTTTAGGCTACGTCCTACGTGGGCGGTTCAAAGCAAACAGAATTGCGAACCTATCCGAGGCGGTGACACGCGACTTTAATGCGAAGCGGTGCGAAACGGCGGCCTTGTAGGTAGATACTATGTGCGCGCGAATCGCCCCGCCGCGGCACCTACCTTCGTTTGTTTGACCGCGTTCGCTTCGTTTCGCGCCGCGCCGCCCGCACTCCGCGCCTGTATTGGTCACGTAGGACACTTCAAATAGCTGTAGACTGTTTGTTTCTTTCGCGCCGCGTCGCTCCGCATCGCATTCGCGTGGAATTCGCTCACCTAGGACGCTGCCTTAGAACCCGGCACATAGTGAATAAGAGCTTTACCGAGTAATATAGAGCCCTTTTGGAACTTTAACGGTTGTTTAATTTACATCGTTGGAGCCGCGTTGTATTAGTTTTGCCTAATATACAAATGTAAATATAATTGAAAAACCTACCTAAATTTACCGTCGCCGCAAAATATTTACCCACCTTGTGTTAATAATTACAGGAAGGTACACTAATTAATCGAACAAAATTAACCTGTACAATGTATTTAACCTCTAGTATCGGCAATAGAGTTCGACGTGTGTTATTGAACTCAATTTGTTTGTTAGTGAGGAAAATTAAACGAACTCGATATTGGTTTATTTTTCAAGAGGTATAATAAGATTTATTTTTTTCAAATTCAAAAGCTTTATCTTGTCTGGGGGACACCGTTGATGTAGGAAAACATATCAATCTTATGTGGTCATCTTGCACCGTCTTATATACACATACGTATGAGTTCTTTTTTCCTTTTCTCTCTTTCTCTCTTAAGATTTTGGTGTGTTTTCCTGCGGAAACTACGCAGGATATTTGAAATATTTTTTAATTTGCTATTGATAGATTTATATAATGCTAGACTAAGTAGTACCATTGTAATATTAAATATATTTAAAAAAATGACTGACTGCTGAGTTTCTTGCGGCGCTTCTTCTCAGCAGTGGTCTTCTCTTGTGAAGCGCTGGTAGATTCTTGACGTGTAAAAGTGCCCGTGCGGCCTACTTACTGAATAAATGTCTTTATCTTTATCTTATCTTAGATATTTGTACGTTTTTCAACTACTAAAAATGTATATTTTTCAAATTATATTCCGTGTCAATGATACATTACCACAAGCTTTTATACTTCACATGTTTCTTATTAAATCTTGCATGTTGGAATGCGTATGTTATGTTATGTTAGATAATAAAATACAAAATTATGGTATTTGAGAGCTATGAATAAGTTGTGCCCGTTAGTGGACTCATCGCCAAAACGTGTTTTAAAAGAATAACATCAGATCATGGTGCTGGTAGATCTGATGATGGTATCGGAAGGCAGCAGAGAATCTGCGTTGTACAGTCGAGGAAATGGATTCCTAGAACACTTTGGACTATGTCAAAGTGACACTGTAAATAAAATCAGAAGTCTCTAACGTTTTGATTGATTACGTCACTTTGACATAGTTCAAAGTGGTCTAAGAATTCCTCGACTGTACCGTACTTTGACCAACCACAAGTTAAAGTTAAGTTTAAGTTTGAACTCGATATAGGTGATGAGATGACTGAAAATAACAAGCGGCTTTTTTTATTAGCATTACCATATTTTATTCTTCGTAACACACACATGTTTTGTTCTTCTGGTTTCGTAACCAAAGGGTGCCAACGGGACTCTATTAGTAAGCCTTCGCTGTCCGTCTGTCTGTCTGTCTGTCATGGGGCTGAATCTCTTTTATCGTAATAGGTAGACAATTGTTTTTTTTTTATATTAGCGGACTGGTTTTTGCAGCTCAACGTCTAGCGCCAATTGTGCGTGTAAATAAATATTAAAGATAAAAATCGTATGGAACCCTTCGTCTGCGTGTCCGCCTCGCGCTTGGCCGGCTTTTCTTTTTATTAATGATTGATAGTCTGCCAAAAGGTATTTCTATCACTACTTATACAACTGCCGATATAATTCCAGGGGGCTTCCGGTAACCTTCCGGCATGACCGATTGAAAGATGTCCGGCGTTTGATATATTCTGTTTACTGATTTACTCTCACAATGGCCAAATCACTGCGGAATACCACGGTGAACCGCCATTAATAAAGGCAGAAGAAGAAGAATATATGATTCCTTTAAATGTTTCAATCGCCTTTATAGTCTGTTTCCATGTGTATTTTGTTTAATGTACCTATAATACAGTATACAGTATACAGTCATCCATATAGTTAACCCTCGGTTGTTTGATCCAGGTCACGAGAACATGATAAAGAACAAGCTGATCTACCCCGGGGTGCATGGCTACGTGAACGACTACAACCCAAGCGTGGACCCCTCGGTGCTGGACGAGCACGCCACCGCAGCCTTCAGGCACTTCCATACCTTGATCCGGGGGTATCTTCAGTAAGTCTTAGTTCCTTACCTTAAGAGCGACAACACAACAACTCAGACCACACATGTCAACAAAACCTACGAAAACACACAAAAACACAAACAACACACTGCATCCCACGTTAGGTAGAACAAGGGAACAATGTACAGTCAACAGCATAAATAAGTGATCATTTATTTACCTTGTCACTTTAACGTTGTGTTTGAAATGTCATAAAAAATTGTGAAACGATTGAAAGCGACATGGTACAGAAATGATCACTTATTTATGCTGTTGACTGTACAGCAATATGACAAGAAGTTCTATTGTCCCCTTGTTCTACCGAAGGTGCATATATAAAGTAGTTAAAAGCAAACAAGTTGTTCCATTATTTGGCACCAGTCTTCAGTTCTCGGCAAAGAAAAAACTTATAAAAGAGGCAAACAAGTCAGCGAGTTACCTGAATGAAAACCGTAACACTTGAGGCTGTAGACAAGATGCTTAACGCTAACGTAATCGATTGTCAAAAACGGTCAAAATGTATGGAATTGATATAAGCTATCAATACGACCATCCAGCGGCCAGCTCACGTCAATTCTATAAATAAATACACAAAAATCAATATTAGATAATAAATCCTTCTTTTTTAAGTGTAACTAATTTATCAGTTCAAGGTCAGGTTTGTTTGAGCATCGGTTATAGTAGTTTATGCAACAGTTGTATAAGAGAGGTCAAAAAAGACGAGTGGTGTGGTTACGATGTGAGCCGCAGGCGAACATCGTAAAGCAAGACGCCACGAGTATTTTTTGACTTAGTTATACACCGTTGCATACAATACTTTTTCTACGACTAGGTTTCAAATAAAATGCAAAATTAAATTAACAAAATTTAATATACCTAGGTTAGAATACGAACGAACGAAGCACAGAACAACAAACGAGCGAGAAACATTCGAAAACAACAAAACATGTGTCTATGGTTAACTTTGTTTTTAAATTGATGTGCACTTGCCAGGTTTCATATTTAAAAAAAAAGTTGCACAATCGATTTAACTTGTGAAATAGGGACTAAAAAACACCTAATGATTTGAGAAATGAATTCTTTTACCAGATTGGTCGATTTTAATATAGCTGCGTTCTGGTTGGTTGATACCAAATAAAATGTTTTTTTTTAAAGAGTTAAATTAGTAAAAGAGTTTATATACCAAAAAGAACCTAACGTTCCGATTGACAGTCAATGTGTATTGTGATTGGTGGTTTAATTTGGTGAAGTATTTTGATTGGTCAAATTAACCTAGGTGTAAGCTTTGGCAGCTAGGCATATCGTTTTGGCTCAAAAAAGCACAAGTGCTGTTAAGGGGAATAGACTAGATAGACTTTTCTACGGAATGTTCTGCGGACATATTATCTATATTCTTATATTAGTGTTCGTGACTATATAAATGACAGATAAAAGTACAGGAGTAGGAAAAACTGTAAAAAGTATCAATTCCAAGGGAAAGAGGACAATCTTTCAGTGTTTAAACATGGTTTTATCTTAACAGAACTTCACAAATGGTGTCATTCATTCATTTCGTAAACTAAACTGCATATCCATGTCATAATAACCCTCCTGGTGGGTTTTTATGACCTAGTTATGCAGTTCATTTTATGGCGGGCGTAAAGGACGGAGCTATAGTAGTTATATAGCTCTGTCCTTTTCTCTCAGCGTAAAATGAACAAATGAACTACATAGTTAATTATGTCATAATAACCCCCCTATTCTTTGTTCTTATCAGACATCTTTACAACCTACACGAAAATCTTCAATGTAACGTTTCTATAAAAAAACGTTAACGTTACGTTTTTATAAGATGCTTCAATCATGACTTCCGCAAGCATAATTCTACATTCAATCTAAAAGAATAACATTGCTTTATATAAAAGGCTCCTTTCTGTTCCTGAAGGAATTCTGAGTCGTAATTTGTCTTATCAGTAACGTTGGCGAACTAAGCAGGTTCGCAACATTACAAAAGATTTGTGAAGATTAAAAATAAAAGCAATTTGGCTCTTAACATGAAACAAGATTTCTCTCTATTTGTAAACCTTTTATCGTTCAGTGCTCAAACATTTTCATTTTAAAACACGTGATTTATCCGTGGTTTACTATTTGATATTATTGTTAATTTGTATTCTAATTCCCTTACTTATAAACGAGGAATATAAGCTTGGAATAGTTTATGCCATGCTTTGTGTTTATCTCTAATCGTGACATTTGCATCTGACAGAAAATGACAAAGCATGTCATTAACTATTTCAAGCTTATTCCACGTTAAAAAGTAAGGGGGTTACTGTATTAACCGGAGTTAAGTAAAAAAAAAACTTATGTTAAATACAAAAAAAAGTTAAAAGCCCAACCAAGCATAGGCACTACTCAATACTCATTTTGGAGTTATACCTTTTAACAAATGTACATGTAGGTACTCTACGTAGGAAAACTTCTAACTTGTTTTTCGTTAATAAGATTTAAAGTGTTTTTTTTCTTAATGACAAAAACAAACAATCACATCAAAAAAGAATACTGAAGTGTTTAACAATAATATGTAAGCAAATGTGTGATCAACGTCGTTTACCACAGATTAAAAAGTTAGATAAATTAACGTATTAGAAATGTATATCTTGATAGTTCCAAATCCACGATCGTGCGTTTTCGAGAGCATTTCTGCCACGCATCTTATTTATGTGGAATCAGCTCTCGGCACCTGTATGTCCGAACCAATACGACCTTAAGGGCCTTCAAAAAACGACCCTACACTTTTCTCAAAGGCCGGTAGCTCACTTGCGATTCCTTTGGTGTTACGTGTGTTTATATGTAGGTCGCGGTGATAACTTACCTATCATCAGGTGACCCGCTTGCTCGTCATTATTAATCGATTGAAAAGTAAAAATGATCATATAACTCTACCACTCCTGAAGTTCTCCAGAACATTGTTATCAAATTAGTCACTCCAAATTATTCCAATTTCAAAAACATTTATCGAAACTTTGGTTCTGGCATATACTCGAAAACGAGACTAAACTTTACACTTAGGTAACCGCAAGTGTAAAGTGGGTTGATTCCAGATTGCGTGAAGGCAAAGGAAGGGTAAAAATGCTTTAATGATCGACACACCGAACTTTAAAATTTCTTGTAGACGTGACGGTGAACGTTTATAAGAAGACGCGTTAAAAACGTTCCACATCACTGCGTTAACGTTGCGTCAGCGTATTTTAAGCTTCGGTGGACTCTTTAAAATATAAATTTCGCGCGAAGTGGCGGCGACGAGCGGCGAGCGGTACCAATCAAATGCATAGGGATATTTGCTAGAGCTATTTGTTGTTTTCTAAGCGTTTGTTTCTGCCACTCGCCGCTCACCGCCGTCGCCATTCAAAGCGAATTAATATGCACCACTATACATGGACATGTTATACAACAGAGTCTCCCGCCTTGTCTCAGGGCGTTTGCGATATTCTCAAAAAGTACTGAATGGATTTTCATGCAATTTTCACCATCAGTTAGATAATTTTTCACGAATTATGTTTAATAAATTCAGGTGTTACAGAAAACTCACATAAACCGAACCAAAGCGAGGGCTGGTCGCTAAACGTAAAGCTAAACTTCCACAGAAATATCGTAAATTTGTCATTGTCAGGTACAATCAAGCTCATATTATCTAGTCACCATTGCCCTCTCCCCGCACCTCATGCATACCCCGGCTCTCAATTAAATTGCATACGTAATCACCGAACCGATTTTAATAAAATTTTATATGGACATACCTTGTCCCAAGAAATACCAAAAGGTAATTTTTTGATCCTCCTTTGTCTTTGTTTATCTCTAATTTCTCGGGAAGTAACCAATTTCGAGGAATTAGCGATAAATGACTTTCACGCGGAAGATGTCGCGGGAAACAGCTACAGTACGCTAAAATTGAATGCCAAGCTTGGGAATGCGCTAGTACGGGACGGCACTATACAGTGTAGTGCACACTGCAGGCGGGAGAGGAGAGGCGTGGCGCCCTTCACCTCAGGCCCCGACTGCATTCAACTCCCGCGTGGACTGTAGTTTCCTATTTATGAACCGTGAGACTTCAAAGGAGGGGATCCGTCTTCTAAGCTTGTTTTTGTTTCGCTTGTACTCGTAGATATATAATATGAACCTTAAGAGTTTTGTGAAGCTGAACCTTTCCATACAAAATGCGATAACGTTTCTCTCCCCTTAACCTAAGTCAGATTTTTACAATTTTTAAATATGTTGTAGATATTATGAAAAACTAGGTATACTTGTTTTCCTTTCCAAGAAAATATCTCAAGTCAAGTTTTATTGCAGGTTGATATCAGAGAACCGACAGTTACTTGGCGCCGTGCGTTTGAGCGATTGGTTCAACCGGCCGCTGCTCCTCGAGATCGGTAGCACCTTCGAGGACCTAACCCGCGGCCTGACGACGCAGCAGATGGACTTCAGCGATCAGTATTGGAGCTCTGAAATAACGCAGTACCTTTTCAAGTAAGATGCTTATTCATAAACACAAAATAGCTACAGTGTGCTTGAAATATGCTCTGTCCTTATCCGTCATTATGGCACTTAAACTCGAGGGGACAAAGTATCATCATCATCATCACGTCAGCCGAAAGACGTCCACTGCTGGACATAGGCCTACCCCAAGGCCACTCAGACCGTTCTTGTGCTTTTCGCATCCACTGCGTTCCCGCAATCCTTACAAGGTCTTCACTCCATCTTGTTGGAGGCCTACCTACAGCTCGTCTCCCGGTCCGCGGACGCCACTCGAGACAAAGTATACTTTAACTAAAATAGGTTTATAATGCGTTTATAGTAATAAGTGTGCACAAAATATGATTTATCCTTCTCTGTCATTGTGAAATTTGAATTTGACAGAAAGTGACAAAGAATACTTTGAATAAAATAGGTTAATTGTGCGTTTATGAATACGGGGGTTAGTATTTGACTACTCCCAAAGAATCTTGAAGATTCTTTCTAATACAACACACACATTTAAATTATATTTTTACCCGATTGCGTCGGAAGGAGGGTTATATTTTTCAAGCTTATGTGTGAATAAGTATGTATACCTATATGTATATCTATTTATAGGCACGCTCTGCAGCCTAAACGGCTTGACTTACATTGATGAATAAATAAACTAAACTAAACTAAACTAACATACGAGGTGTCATTCGATTCGTCTTAATTGTCAAAGTGACAAAGGTTATACATATGATATTTCAACGTGGCGTCAAATGACAGCTAGTAAATAGCCCATTCCAAATATATTGTACATTATAACACTTTGATGCTACCATTTTGACAGGAAAATAAAAAGTCTTGAGATTGCCATAGAAATACTACAGTCTTGAGATTTCCATCGTAAGATTTCAGTCTTGAGATTGCCATCATAAGATTGCAGTAATGTACTATTTAATATTTCCTCACATTGCTTGAGAAAATCACTATGCAAATCCTCGGCAGATCCTCTTCGACAAGATTTGGCAGTTAGGCATGTTGTTTTGGCTCAAAAAAGCACAAGTGATGTTATGGGGAATATACTAGATAATTTTTTCTCCGGATTATTCTGCGGACATATTATACATGTTTTTATACTCGTATTAGTGTCCGTGACTATATAAATGATAGATAAAAATACAGGAGTACGAAAACTAAATTAAATTAAAAAAAACAAAAACCCGACTGCAGTAAGAACTAATCAACTGAATAGAGGCCCTGTACTAATAGGAAAGGCACAAAAAGAAACGTCAAAATTATTCATCGAATTTCTGCGACAGGGTTCTATTCTATTGAATTTAAGGGGCCGTAGCTAAAATGTGTTTCTACGTTGCTTCTTAGGGTAATAAGGGATAAAGTTACACTTTGTACCCATTAAGTCAAGTACAAAAATAAACTGGTTGACAAATTTTACAACCCGCCAACAACTAATAAACTACGTCCTGACATTATTTTGGGGGATGTTTTTAGAGTTCTGAGTGAATATTCGGGCAACATTAACATTTAGATAGAATACCCAAATTATGTATTAACTTACCATACCTACCTCTCTAGATGATTTACATATTCTGTATCACCTTTAAGTTATCTAAATAACAGGCTAATAATGATTATGCGTCAGAATAAGAACCGTCATAATGATTGCTCGATCAATCTTTAACCTATTTTAATGAGTGACATTGAGAAATGCATGGATTTTTTAAATAAGATTTCTCAACACAATTTGAAAATGCTATAAAAGAGATCACCAAAAGTAATATTTAAATTAAAATCGGCCAAGTAATACGGATGATACAAGCATTTTAAACTGATAATTAGTCAGCAATAGGGAATATATGCATGGATTTTAAAAATCGCATTTCTCATCAAAATATGAAAATACCGTAAAAGAGATCACCAAAACGGAAATTAAAATTAAAATCGGTCAAGAAATACGGAAGTTATAAGCATTTCAAACTTCTAATTAGACAGAGAGATCCGATGTGCACCGTGACGTCATTGTGCACTGCGGCCATATAAACTCCATGTAAAATTCCGTTTTTCTAGAAAGAGATAGGAACAAATCTTTGTTGGCTTATATCTTGGTTATTTTTATAGTTATTAAAAAAATGATTTTTGTGATCTGTTTGTTACATGAATCAGCTTCAATTGAAGCTGTAAAAAAAAAACATGCATATTCCCTATTAGACAGAAAGATTCGATATGCACTGTGACGTCATTATAACAGGTTGGCCATATATAGTTAATGTTAAATTCGGTTTTACTGCAAAAAGAGAAACAAATCTTTGTTGGCTTATATATCTTCGTTATTTTAACAGCTATTAAAAAAAACGCAACTGTTGCTACAGGAATCAGCTTTTATTTGAACTGTGAAAAAAAATGAATATTCCCTTTTGTCAGACGTAACAACACGGTGGGCGGGGACCTGCGCGCGGCAGACATACAGCGCGGGCGAGACCACGGGCTGGGCAACTACGTGACCACGCGCGCCGCCTGCGGCCTACCAGTGCCCAAGACCTTCGCTGACATGACGGACTTCATATCGCCAGCGGTAAGCTACTCTGCCCTCCTTAGAAAAAAGGGTATTAGAGACCTTATTTCTTAAGATGGGGGGTTACATATTCTTTGACTATCAAATTGAACATCCGTCCTTTTTATTAAAAAGCCGTCACAATACAATTTATAACCTATTCTTGGGTTTAAGGTTCTTATTTATACTGAAATGTTTTTACGCTATTCTTTTACTGTTTACGTTTTTCGATTGTTATGTTTGATAATAAATATTTGTTGCGTTGCAGTGTGTCTTTGTTAAATAAAAGTTGTCAGTTTGAGTTTGCTTCTTTGACAGGTGTCAGGTTTGACTTCTTATCGGCCAGCACTATAGTAATGTGTACACTGTACAGAAACGAGATAAACATATCCAAAGCAGTCCGTAATGTTCCGCGACCTGGGGCCCCAACATGGTTGCTTTTATCGCATGACTAATCTTATAAATATACGAGAGTGACGGATGCTTTAACAACATTTGACACGAGATGTAGACGCAACGATGTTACTAGGTCTGGGGGCCTAGTATGGCTGCGTCTATATCGCGTGTCAAAAGTGGATGAAGCATCTGTCACTCTCGTACTTATAAGTGTCCACGTAAGTGTCAAAAGGTGACGGATGCCTTATCCAAAAGTTGTCCCGCGATAAACGCAGCCATGTTACGGCCCTTGGATCTCTATAACGATAACGCCAACGTGTCTGTTCTTTGACTATATTAGACTTGGTCATATTTCCATGCGACTTAGTACTTTACGTGAAAACACGATTGAAAACTAAATCTTCGTTAGGTTTTCTCGCATGTTTTGGTTGAATCTTCGAAACCCTACGCTCTTTAACAATGATATTTTATGATTCACAAGTTGAGTATTTACAACTTCTTAACCCTGGAAGAGCACATTTTTCATCAATTAGTGGCTTTAAAGTAAACAAATATTGTTTGGATTTGACACTGCCAATCTATCTCTTTTCATTCTTGTTCGGGCGTGGCAGCACATGAGGCCTCTTAAGAACTAAGAATATTGCTTGTGATTATTTTCTAACATACTATTAAACATTTTAACAGCTAAAGTTGATTGAATTCTTCGTACCAACACTGACTCCATTTTAATAGATTATGTTTCTTTGTTGTTTAGAAATCTTAGAAATGAATTTTGAAATGATTTTCGGCACGTTTAGCCAAAAGGCGCCGTCGAGGGGCAGTCTGGCGCGAACGTGTATTGAATCACTCGCAAATTCCGATTTGACGAAATGTTTTACATTTCTCGATTGCGAGCTTGCCCAAATCAATATCGGTCATCAGATACAGTTCGTTTAACTTAATCAACGTTGACTATGCTTTTCTCATCAATGTATCGGGGATTTTTATCTATCTAATTAAGATCTGCGCTTTAACACTATAATAATTTAAGAGCATTGTTTTCCACCAAGTTACTTTTTGTACATTAAGTCTGTACAAAATAGCCCTTTAATTATAATATAAAGTTTATACTGTCGTAATATTTCATCGCCTTAGTCTCATAAAACAAACAATATTAACGCCTCATTTTGTTTGAATAGCTTACATTATAACTCGGAGTCTTGGTTTTAACTCCAAACTCGCAAAAGGACCCTTATGAGATTAGCGGCTTTTAAAAGGGATTGTCATTAATCGTTGTTGAAATAATAATGGTAAAAGAAACTTCTAACGGTTTTTACAGATTAAGCGTTCAGTAAAGAAAATAAACCCGAATCGCTGTCCAAATGTATTAACGAAAATCCATAAGGCTTTTGGCAAGAAGGGTTTAATGCCTTAGATTTTTGGACGTGATAAAGATTATTTTACTTAGATAACTTTGGACATAAATGTTTGCGTGATTTAACACAATGTTTTAAAGTTCAGAGTAAAAAAATATCTAGTACATACATACATACCTTCACGCCTTCATTCCCAGAGTGGGGTAGGCAGAGCTACAGAATTACCAACAACTCCAAAAACTTGTTGATAACTCTGATCTAGTGTTTTTTAATATTGATTTGACGACGATACTTTAGTGTATTAGAAAACATAATAATAGTAAAGAGGGCGCTGCAGCGCAAAATAATCGAAAATGTACCTGTCTGTGTCGCGTTCACTTGCGTTTTCGCATCGCAACCGCTCGGAATCGGAATACGAAATTTGCACGATTATGCTAAATGGAATGATACGGCTTGCCAAATGATGATTTGTGAACGTTATTTAACTGGCCTTAACACTGGAAGGTATTTAATATCAATGATCGCGCATTAGATTGAAAGTTTTAAGCTCATCGTACAAAATTCCCAATAACGGCCTAAAGAAAGCTTCAAAATATTTTTTTATACAAAATGTACCTAATGTTTTGTAAAAGTTTAACAAGTAGGTATTGTGTGATTTGGCTATTCTATCAAAGGTTATGCAACATCGCGATTACAAAGAAGTCTGTTGATTCATGTCAATGTAACATCAAACAATTAAAAACAAATTTCACTTCTGAATTACTCTAATTTGAATCTTGTAGAGGATTGAACTTTATTAACAAATTAATAAAATGATGGCTTCAATAAACTTTTCTCAAGGTAGGTAACTAAAGAAAATATGCTACTTGACAGTTTTATTGAATTTTCGACCTAGCAATCTTTTACATACTAAAAACCTTATAAGTGGATGTAAATGGAAAAAATCAAGCATTGAATAATTAAGGAAGTGGAGTTGCATGAATAACAAAACTGATTCCCTTCCGGCAGCCATAAGGAGTACCCACCGTGCCTAATGGCTTCAATATTTTATTTTCGGCCTTCAGACTCCGTTACCTTTCTCGAGGAAACTTTGCACCGCTTTAATTGATTAATGGTCTTCCGTGGACCACCATCACCATTATGTTTATGTATCGGCATAATTTAATGTTAATGCAGCCGCTTTGAACTGTAGTGTTATTTTTTTAAGTTTCTACGTAGCAATTCATGTCTAGGCGTTTTTATCAGAAATCTAACACTTGTTCCATATTTATTAGAGAAATTCTGGGTGGTTTCTGCTCAGAAACAGGAATAGGTACTATTGCTTTGATATCGGAAATATGTCCTAGAGTTTATATTTAAAAAAAAAAGTTTTGAAATAAGTAAGTTTATTGAATCTATTTTGATCGATATTTAGAAATTTGATTAGAACGCATTCTTTAACAGTTAACTAAATTCATGATCAAGGGCTTCCCAGGGCATCAAAAATATCGAATACACATTTATGCGACTGGCAATAAGCTCCGTTTAAACATAATTATTTGACGCGATGACTCTATAGATATTAATGCCCGTGACTGTACCTACTAATGAAAAAGTAACTGTATGCTCTGAGCAAAACTAATACAAAAAATCGCATTTCTGAAAAAACAACTTCCATGCAAGCAACCTCGCTATATTGGTGCAGAAAACAAATTACGAACGAATTAAGACGCAATGTTATTCGGTTCAGATGTAACGTTAATCAAGTTCGTTTGAGCAAAGTCGACCCCATCGCTGCTTAAAATACGGTGTCGTTCTGTAAACAAAAGACGGGGTCATAGTAACAACATGGCGCCGTTTTTGACGCACCGTAATATACGCACCGATAAGAAGCAGTGTAGTCGAACCTTTACTCCAAACAAATCACATAATAGCTGTAACAATGTAAATGGATGCCAGCTGCATCTATTCTGAATTTATTTTGTTTTACGTTAGCTTATTTAGCTATTGTATTTGCGCAGTTATTCTTTCCTTCTAGTGATATAACTAGGATATGAATGTACATGTTTCGTTGTAATGTTTTTTACTCGATTACGCGATATTGATTTGTTGACACTTGGAAACAAACTGTCCAATGCAGTATAAACGAAACAAGCCCGGAATTGACACTTGACGGTTTACACGTGGAAAAGCTTGTCTTGTATCAAATCAATAAGATCATAATTCATAAATTTACATTGGGTATTTCAAGATTTTGTCAATAACAACAGTTGCTGGGTTCTCATGAATAATTATAAATACCTAATGCTTTTTCAAATATTCATCATTACGTTTGCCCCAAGTATTATTGGTACAAATTCTGTCTCAGAAAATTTGTGAACCCGACTTATCAATATCAAACTTGGTCCAAATGTCATTAAGTAAAAGATTTGAATTTGATTTCCCAAAAAATCCAAAGCATGGCCCATACCAACCAGTGTCAGTCTTTCAGCTAACATTGCGTTTTTATCCTGCAGAATGTAGAACTGCTTCAAGGACTCTACGAAGTAGCAGAAGATGTGGAATTGGTAGTGGCAGGCTCGTTGGAGAACAACGTGGCCGGCGCGCAGGCTGGACCCACCTTCCTCTGCCTCCTCACTGAGCAGTTCTACCGAACGCGCGTAGGAGACCGCTTGTTCTTTGAGAACGGAGATGACCCTGAGACGGCGTTTACACCAGGTAAGTTAAACCAACAATTTAAATACCTTAAACTATATAATCACATCTGTGGCCCTTACATGTTTGACACATGGTTAATTTATCACTACACGCGGTTGTAGGTACCTATAATAACAATATAATAGTGACGATGGGCTTGCAACCTGTCACTAATACGCTGGTAAACATCTTAGCCTAATTGTGCAAATTGTGGTTACAGAGTTATCAACAAGTTTTTAAAATTGTAGGTAATTCTGTAGCTCTGCCTACCCCACTCCGGGATTACAGGCGTGAAGGTATGTATGTATGTGTGTATAATAGTGACAGAAAGGGTTGCACAGACGTGCTAACTGAATCTTGTATCAGCCAGCGGCACATCACGACTCTCCTGGTGGCCGTTTTCTCATGGTCTTACTATTGTTCTATTGACGTTCGGCGGGGCTCCTATTTCTGGGTGGTTTGCCCTTCGGGCATCTGAAGATACCTGACGAACCTAACCTACCTATTTTTATAACCACAATTAGTGTTTGGAGATTATATCTAGGTTCTCTTTTTGTGCAATTGGACAAATATATGTAGTAGGACCACGAAAAAACGGGACTCCTGGAGCCATGAGTCCCGTTAAAAGACCCATTAAAATTAAAAGTGTTGTGTGTGTGTGTTTGCCATTATACAAACGCTCTCTACTAAAGTTTTTCTTTTGATATCGTTCAAAATGTAAGGGACGATTCTCGTGCGTCACGATAAACCACGTGGTCAACTTGGTGGCAGCTGTGTTACGGCCGCAGTGAGTCTAGCCAACATTTTAATTGCAGAAATTAAAAGTTTCATACATTTTGAGCGATTTTACAAGAGCTAGTTTTCTTTGAGTGCAATTTGGCTAAGCCCCAAAACTAAGACTAAGTAACAATATTTTCGCTTCGTGCCCTAATTTCTTCGATTAGGTATATATAAAATCCTTTGACGTAAATCCTGTGCGTAAAAACTTCTCTTTATCGAGCTCTTTTCATAACTCCTGGACGGCCCGATCAATTTTTAAAACTTTGCTAAGAGCCCTCTTCATACTTAAACCAACCTTTAATGTAAAACTGGAGTTGAAGTTGGTATGAGTTCCGGCTATTATTAAGACACAGAAATCGATGAAGGTTTAATACTTCTTTATTTTATAAAGGCAACATTATTTAGGTACCTATACCTACTCTCTGGTTTAATCGGTAAACTATAGAACAAAATCACGCACAACATACGATTTTCATATACCTACCTAATAGAGCGATATTTTATTCGGGAATCGCAAAAAAAAAAAAAAATGTTGAAGGCAGTTAGGCCGGCGGCGGCGGCGGGGGTGTTACTTAAAATCGACGGGCAATCTAGTCTAGAAAAAACCTATTTTTATAAAAACTGGGATTTATTTATGTTCTGTCATTTGGCGTGAAAAACTTGGGTAGGTATTGCAATGCAGCAGTGGCATGGTGGTTTACTTTTATTTGGTCAACCAAGGTTAAATATATAAAACAAAAAAACAAAAAACCTAACTAAGCTTAAAGCTAATCTTTCCATTATATTATATTATTATTGCCATTCTTTGTTTGATGTTTAAAGTTTATTGTGTTGTTTTTTCTTGTGATCGTCGAATACATGTTTCTATTTCTATTAATAAATCTTCTTAAACTCGTATCTTCCTCGTAGGACATAGTTTCGCATTGGCTTTTATAATAAATAATATACTATTTCTCAAAACGCTTTCGATCTAGTAAGTGCTTAGTAAGATTATGATTTTAACTTTTTACGCGTGAAAAAAAAGTTGCACAAAAGATTCTTTATTTGGTCATTCTATATATCGTTTTTCATAAAAAATAATAATTTGTAAGGGATATTTAACGAAATATAAAAATATAGTGGGATCCGTAAGTGGATCCACTTGTAATTCACAATCATTTATTGCCATTTTTGTTGTATGAGCTGTAATGTAAGAGACGGTCTAGGTTCTGATTGTTTATAGCTTATTCGGACCATGAATTTAAACTCAAAAATTGTGAAATTATCTTTAAATAAAAGAATTTATTATAACACATTAAAGTGCATTGTATAAAAAAGTGGTGAAAATAACGCTTTACTCAAATGTAGCTAAAATCGTGTGGCGTCGCGGGCAAGCATCGCGCGCTCCTCCGCGGCTCTCCGTGAAGCGGTATACGGCATACATTGTGCCACGGAAATAACTTAAATAAACTACTGTTCAACCTTACATTTCCGAAGGAAACATCCACTGAATTTCAGTTCAATAGAAAAGTCCAAAACTAGAGTTTCAGTTTCCGATCGGGTATCTTTAACACCCTGCATAAATTAAGTATACTCGAACAGGCGCCCTGCGGGGTTGAGGGGAGTGTAGAAGGGAAACAACCATGTGTTATAGTCTTTATTATTTCTACTGAGCCGATCTTCTACACAAAGGCCATTGTTTGTAAACAATACCATTGTCTTTCTTTGTGTCCGTAACACCAAGCCGATTACATAAAAAAGTTAGAACTACATTGAATGTACATTGAATTATCAACCCTACTCTCTTAGTCAGTAGGTTTAAAATGTAAAGTGTCAGGATACAGATATAAGTCTTTATTATTTGAACTGTGCTTATTCTTTACACAATACTATCATCTACACAAAACTTATATCTGTATCCTGACACTTTACATTTTAAACCTACTGACTAAGAGGGTAGGGTTGATAATTCAATGTACATTCAATGTAGTTCTAACTTTTTTGTATGTAATCGGCTTGGTGTTACGGACACAAAGAAAGACAATGGTATTGTTTACAAACAATGGCCTTTGTGTAGAAGATCAGCTCAGTTCAAATAGTAAAGACTATACAACGAGTGGTTTAATACTGAAACCCTATACTAAAAGACAATGCGGTCCCTACTCTCTGTTACATGTATAACTATAATGTAATACTTAGTAGCTATCACACCTCACTGCTTTTCTCTGAAAAATGTGGGTAAGAATCATCATTTACGTCATACAATTGTTTTGACGCTTGGTAAAATACGAGCTAAATCTATTGAAGTAATTGATTATCGACATACATACATATACAATCACGCCTCTTTCCCGTAAGGGGAGGCATGAGACCACTCCCTTCCACTTGCAACGATCCTGACGAACTTCCCTCGCTTCCTCCATACTCATAAGTCCTTCATACACGTACTCCTGACCTGGAGCCGATTGCATAATAAAGTAGGTACAAGCTAATAGTATAAGGCTGCGGCTCCACTGCCAGCGGAGTGGAGCCAATATTAACCAATAGAAGGCGCATGTAGTCACGTCGATAGTGCCTTGGTAGTTTTGATTCTATTGGTTGATATTAGCATAGCTCCGCTCCACTCCACTCATCTCCGCCTCAGTGGAGCCGCAGTGTTAGTGGTTTTGTATGGTTTTTTTCTAATAGTATGGGCTTGTACTTCATTATGCAATAGGCCCCTGGCCCTTTCTTAATAATAATATGTCCCCAATCTGACCGTGGAACGTTTGCCTTGGCCTTCCCCTTCCAACATTCCCATTTACTCTTATTATTTATGTTTAATTATATAATTCCACAAAATATTATACGTGGGAGAACTGTATCCGTAAAGAACCAAGTCTCCAATAAAAAGATAAGATACCGAATGCTATCCCTAAAGAGACGCCGAGAACCATAATATTACCCCATTACGATCCGGTATTAACCAATTCAGCGCGCAATTGTCGTCATCTATATGGATTTAAGGTGCTTCGTGTGTGCCATTGGCCGTGAATGCACTGAAGGGGTGAGAAGGGTGAATGTTCAGCGGTTAACGGCACCAAGCTCTGAAGACACTGGGTTCCTTAACTCCCTAAACCCTTGGCCTTGAAATTAATTTGTCTTTATTAGTATCGCGTTGATTAATTGAAGACTTAAGATGGCTGCTACCGAGCAACGTCGTATTTTTAATTTAATTATTTAGTCTTGCAATTTTGATTAAACGTTTAGCATTCAAATTTTCATGTTAATTATCTTGCTTCAAGTGTGTTTTTAACCCTGTTAATCTTTCGCTAAGTTGACAGAGGCGATGTATTATTGTAAAATATTCCATAAACACGCGCAAGGTAAAAATGATAAATAATGTAACTTTGTTTGCCCGGCATTGTTATCGTCCTCTTGCTGAAATATGGACTTTTCTTTTAATTAACAAACCGGTTCCCTAAAGGTTCCGGTCTGCCGAAGAGTTCCTTGATAACGATCCAATTAAAACAACGCCAAATGCGAGGGACTACAATTTTGCCAGGGTTTTATTGTGCATTTTTTTACAGCGTGTTTTTACCGTTCGACACCCTAGGGGTTACCATAACATGGCTAAGGAATCGAGTTTAAGATGAGTGAAAGGGACAGAGATAGCAGTTACAAGGCTCTGTCTCGCTCTCTAACCGTGAACTAAATTGCTTAGCCATGTCATAGTACCCTGCACCTTTTTTGCGTTAGTTAGATTTTGGCAACATAACTACAGTGTTTTTCTTGTTAGGGTTCCGTACCTCAAAAGGAAAAAAAGAACCCTTATAGGTTCACTTATTTGCGCGATTGTTTGTCTGTCTCTCAATACCCTTTTTCTATGGAACTCATAAGTTAAAATGAATATCTAATAATAGTAATAAAAAAAAATAGGTTGCAAGCCCATCGCCTAATAGTACTACAAGCCTTTACTCCCTTAGCCGCCTCTTACGACATCCACGGGAAGACATGGAGTGGCACTAATACGCTGGTAAACTTCTTAGCATATTTGTGCAAAATGTGGTTACTGAATCATCAACAAGTTTTTAAAGTTGTCGGTAATTCTGTAAGCTCTGCCTACCCATTCTGGGATCACAGGCGTGAAGGTATGTATGTATGTATGTAAATAAATAGGTACTCACTCAGGTCTGTAATCCCTTAAAGCTGTACATAAGAAGAAATTTTGAGACAACTCAATCATAAAATACGGCCGTTTATGCCTCATATTTGACACTTTAGAGGGCGTCAAAACTTGGTCTGTTGCCTTTCAGCTAAAAAATGTTTTTTTTTAAAAAGCAATCGTCTTATAGCACAAGTAAAGAGAAACATCCTAAAAACGTAAAGTTATTTTTTGTACGAGTAGTACCTACTCACCGATTGTGTTTTTGCGATTATAAACGTAAATACGGAACTCTCAGTGCGGGAGTTTGACTCGCGTTTGACCGTTGATTTTCTTACAGACATCACATTATCTTAATATCTATTTATTATTGGATCAGGTTCCTTCACTAACCCATTGACTGTGACTGCTTTTTTTGATTCACCCTGATGTTTTGTAACGGATACTTTGTAAAAGAAACTAAAGAATAGAATATAATAAAAAAAAAAAACTGTAAGTATGGTCTCGATTGCTGTAATTCAAGGGTATAAATATATACAATTATAAATTCTACTTACTGCAGGAGCTGCCGCAACATAATTATTTTCCTAATAATTTTACGAAGTTTAATTCTAAATGTTAATTTTATGGTAATTATCTTCGCTATGGTAACAAAGTAATTTTAATAAAAGAAATAGGTCAAAAGATATTGCAAGTATAAAAGTAGGTCAAGCTTTTCCACTTTTACAGTGAAATTGTCCCGTCTTGTGGAGAATTCTTGCCTTTGTTACAGGTAAGGCGACATTGACAGATGCTGCATTGTTACTAGTTTATTGAGTACTAGATCCAGCGGTTTAGACAGGGGGAAAAGTTAAATATGTATACAGTTATTGCCCGCTACTTCGTCTGTTTATTGCTACTCGCGTTAAAAAGTATCTCCCTCGGGGTTCAAGATTTAAATTTCCTCAAAATCGGTTCAGAGGTTTAACCGTAATAGCGTAACAAAGTAGGTGCGTGTCTTTGTGATCGTAAAGGTATTTTCATATTAAATAAATAAATATCAGGGGACAATGTCACACCAATTGACCTAGTCCCAAACTAAGCTCTAGGCGTGTACTATGGGTACTAGACAACGATATATAAATACTTATATAGAGAAATATATACTTAAATACATAGAAAACATCCATGACTCAGGAACAAATATTCGCGCTCATCTCACAAATATCTGCCCTTACCGGGATTTGAACCCAGGACCGCTAGCTTCGTAGGCAAATTAATTCAATGCGTCTCGGTATTTCTCAACACAAAATGTATTCGGATATAAAATCGGTACAAACTAATAAATTCCCATTGGCATGTATAAAAAAAGGGTTTCGATGGCTTATAAAAAGTGAATAGCGAAATAACAGGCACGCAGCCAGCTTTTGTGTTCCATTTCACAATGCTACCAACGAGACCATGATTTTAGGCAAAATTGTATAACCCTGATTATTATTTTAAGTGAAAATATAATTGGTATAATAACAGAATAAAATGCAGTTACGTCTTCTTTACAGTCTCTTTTGTTTCACAAAGTATCTATTTCTTTAAAGGCACCTATTTGAAACATCTTTGTATCAAGATCAAGACACTTGGTATGTTTTATATGAAACTTAATACATATTAGGGCATACTCGTAGTCTAACAAAGAATTCATATTATCCCAAGATTTTCTTATGGACTTGATATCGTTTCGTTTAGATTTTATAATGTTATAGAGTTTGTTACGCCCCTATTATATTAGTAACAATGAGGTATGATGTTTCAAGTATTATATTATTAGAATGTGACGTTTAGCGTCGTGATAGTTAAAGGTAGTAGCTGTATTAAAAAATAGGAGAAGATAGAATTAATATTTACAACAAAAAACAACGACTAGGTCGATTAATTTTCACTGAAAATTAAGCTTAATTAGAATGTATCCCTAAAAAGGTAACACTGTCCTGGCCACGATGTAACTTCGAACGCAGTCCGGGATTCCCGGGATTAGGAATTTTCAGCGGAGCAGCTTCAGACCAAGATTGCCGGGATTAGGAAACCTGTAGATTGTGTGGCGGCAAGACTGAAGTGACATATCACGCCTGTGAATCCCGGGTAAAAAAAACCATTCACTAGGTTGTTAGAGTACTATGTGATTGTGACTGCGACATTAAGAAGAAGAACAACAAGAAGCGTTAGACAGGTTATGTGGAAACCCAGAAGAGGAGAGTCGGAAGAGAAGTAGGAAAGGTTCAATATAAAACAAAAGGATAGATGATAAAAATTCGCCACACTCACCCGATTCCGGGGAAAAGTACACAACAAAATTAAAGTAGAACTCGTAGGAGTTAATAAATACAATATTTTAATCTTCAACGTGAATTTAAAAAAAACCGTCATCCTTCAGATTTTTCACAAAATGACGGCGCAATGTCACAAACCGGTCAACCAGCCAGTATCCAAACTCAAAGCCGCGCTAAAAGCTAGATAGCGACCAAAGAGTATCAAAAACAATTACCGTTACAAGAATAAAGAAATGATAAATGAAATTAAACAATAGTCACAAATCAAGCTTGATTGAAGGCTTATACATACTATGGGTACAGATTATACGGGTATCTTTGGGTACTAAGCTACGATAACTAGATAGAAGATGGATAGCTTGGGATATTCAACCTCATTTTGTTAAGCCTCTTGTCTACCCAGGGGTTTTTGAAGACGTTTTTTGTTCAAACAATTGGTAAGTTTACACGTGTCAATTTTGCGGCGCCAAAATACCGCCGCCTGCACGTGGTAAAGTCTGTATATAGGTAAACAGTTTCCGCAATATTGTTTTGTGTGGTGTGGTGTTAACACGTCATGCTAATCGCTGGCACTTGGAGTGAACTAGGTGTCTGTAGCGAGAGACTGCTCTGAACACTACCTACAGCATCGTGTAAACGACCGTCCTGCGGCATGCTGCCATGCCAATTATTGGCGGGGAGATTTGGCACCGCAAACAACATGGCTGCTATAAAAATACGGCGGAGTGGCAAGCGGCCATCAAGATTTGAAATACCATTATAAAAATTATAAATCTCTTCAAAACCGGCAACGCAGTAAGCAACCTAGAGACGATAAATAAAATTGGAGCGTTATCAAAGAAAATTTCAGCAAATGGGCAACTTGCTCTCATACGTTTTCATTGATAAAATATTTATGGTACGCTGAAGCCTTACTAGAAAACTGTAACTGTTATTATTGCAGGTACAGTAACACATGAGCCTGCAAAACTCGAACACATTAAAATCGTACGTGCAACAATAACATTTTCACTTCACTAGTAAGTAAGTAAACGGCTTAAAAATGCTTGGAAATGCTTGGTTGGTAACCTCTCAGCACTTCCTCAGCTCAAAGTAAGACATTGAAAAGTGAGCTTTGATCCGTGTTAATACGCTACATTTTTAAGTGAAAACAATAGCCGGGCGTGGGACCCGTGTCGTCCACTGAAAAATGTATTGTACCAACGCAAATCACAGCCCACTTTTCAATGTTTCACTTCGAGCTGATCCTGTGCCGAGCGGTTATATCTGCGCAACCTGAAGAACAAGCACTAGGGATAATAATTGGTCGTAATAATTGTGTTCCTCTGCGCTACCTGTTCGTAAACGTATTGCTAAATTTAATAAGTCGTCAATACAGAATCTCCGTAAATAAAGCGACTTTAAAGCCAAAGACGGGTAATAAAACCAACTACTAGAAAATATTTAAGGGTCGGTCATAAACTCAGTCACCATAATACTTTTCATTTCAGTTTTTTTGTCTGCGTAACAGCCAAGGTCATGGTTTATTACTTTACTGGAAGCTAGCCTTAAAACTCTTGAAAAACCGGTTAAAAGATAAATAAGATAAAAGACGTTTATTCAGTAGGGCTCTTTGATATGTCAAAAATCTAAGTTGGGCCTTGAAGATAACAACAAAAATGTTTAAAAAACTTAAAACCACCTTCAAAAAAGTAAAAATATCTTCTTTTAAAATGGTATAGGTATAGGTAGGTATAGGTCTGTTCAACTGAAGTCGGCTTTGGTTAAAAATATTGTGAGTCGCCGACTTCATTTTTACTGACCTATACCTACCATTTTAAAGACGTTATTTTATGCATTTTGGAAGAAGCTGTTTTGTTTTTAAAACATTTATTTTATTTTACTTATACTTTTTAGTGATCATAATAAGCTGTTATGTAATTCCACTTCTTAGTTGATATGAAACTTTAAAACATTTCAAGTTCACCACAAGTAACGCCCCGGAAAAGTCATAGTCATATTTAAACAATTCAATATTCCACGTTATAGTCGCTCAACTATCTTAATCGAGGTATCTTTTCGCCACCCTTGAAACAGGAACCGTTGCGGAGTTCTGTTGGCCATCAGTGGTCTTCATCATCAGTTCCACTTCACCAAATGATACTTTCTGAGTGCAAATGCTAGAATTGTTACTAAAAATACTGAAATTGCTTTATGTAGGTATGCCTATAATATTTGAGGAGTTGCCTCAATTCCTCAAGGATCCCCTCATCAGATTACAATTTGGTAACAATGGAACCACCTCGAAAATATTATACTCTATTAAACAAAAAAACGTTGTTTAGAAATAGTGTCATAATTTATGGGGAAATCGATGAACATACATAAACAAATACATACAGTATAACCGCCTCCATTTTTGAAGTCGGTTAGTAAAAACTACCAAAGAATTCAATAATAACGTTTCTTTCACAGGTCAGCTAGAGGCGATCCGTCGCGGGGCTTCGATGGCTCGAATTCTTTGTGACAACGCCGATGGCATCCACATCATGCAGCCTAAAGCCTTTGAACAGATCAGGAGCGGGTAAGTCTTCATTATACATAGTTCAGTTCTGTTAACTTCTGCACCACTAAACAGTCGGTATTTAAAAAAATAATCATGAGCAAAAGAGCAAGCAAGTCGCACTGCCGTGCTGGATATGCATGCAACTGCAGATTGACTGCAAAAGAATTGAGGAAAAATTGGTAAAAAAATTGATACATACATACCTTCACGCCTGTCTCCCAATGGGATAGGCAGAGACTAAGGATCGCCAGGTGAACCGGTCTAAACATACAAATTTCGCTTCCTCTGCATTTATCAACCTCTATATGCACGTAAATATATCGGTTTCGGGTGCTTTTGATTCGGCTATTATTCAGTGCAGGCGTCCCCTACCGTCATGTCCACTCACTCTCGCTCGACATACCTCTTTCGTAACTCTTCTTGACGACGACGACGCGCCTAGTTGGTAGTGACCCTGCCTACGAAGTTAGCGGTCCTGGGTTCAAATCCCGGTAAGGGCAAATATTTGTGTGATGAGCGCGAATATTTGTTCCTGAGTCATGGATGTTTACTATGTATTTAAGTATATATTTCTCTATACAAGTATTTATATCGTTGTCTAGTACCCATAATACAAGCCTAGAGCTTAAATTGGGACTGGGTCAATTGGTGTGACATTGTCCCTTGATACTTGATATTTATTCTTTCATCCATCCTTTCTAAATGACCAAACCATCTTAGTTTACACATTTGTAAAAAAAAAATGTAAGTTTTTCTGAAAAATTTGTTTTCTTTACTTGTACCGTTTGTGCCCAAATAAACATTAAACATTAAACATTAATAATCATTATTCATTAGTAATTACGATTCGGTTAATGGCTAGCGCAGCGAACGAAAACGAGACAGTATAGGGAAACAGAGGGGAAAGAGATAGTTATATTATAACAAAACGCGTCAATTTTATCTACAGAAATAAGTGTACTAAAGTCAATAGAAAAAGATGTACCTCCCCGAGTTGTCCACTTAGTGAATCAATGAAAAACTATCTTGCATAATAAAACTAACAGCATGGCTAGAGAGCCATGTTATATATTAAACCGGAAGTAAAAGAGGGTAGTCTTTTTTATATTCATCTCCGGTTTTAATCGATTGCAACGTCAAAGCTTTGAAAACATTAATAGATTGTTTTTTTTAATATCCAGCGCAGTGACGACTAGTGTTGGTAAAGACTCAAGTCATTTGAGTCTTCATATATAAGACTCGACTTGGTTTTTTAGACTCTAGTCATATAAACGAAACTTGAGTTCTTTTCAACGTGTCGGGGACTTGAGTTTTCTATAGAGACTTCAGTTCTCTATAGAGGACTCGAGTCCTCTATAAAGGCTCGAGTGTTTTGTTTTCATATAAGGCTTTTGAACAACTGTTATGAATATGATTAAAACTCAAATGTACTTGTAGAGATACTTGAGATTACGCTGCCTGCTCAGTAAAGTACTGTAGCAATCAGTACATTTATTGGTTTTAAATTCTATCTGTTTATCCGATTTCCTTAATTTATTACAAACCAGAAGATCTTTTTTTGACATTATCTATCTTATGGGCATTCCTAATGACTAATGATATAAGTGTTCACGGTTAAACATTTGAATTTATTTTGAAGAAATTTAGCAAGAATCAGGGAAAAATAGGAAATTACATTTTTATACTAAACTAGACGACGCTGGCAAGTTTGTACATCTAGAAGGCTAGGATAATAAATATCATTTTCACTTCTCATGCTCTTAAAATGCTACTTAAATCTCTGCGAATCGGGACTAAAGCTCCTTATTAATCTCTAGGGATTTAAGTATTTTTTTTAAAATTTACTTTGGAAAATGAAAATAATTTGTGAAATTACTAGCATAGAGGCATTTCATCTCCGTCCTCAGGGTAGGCAACGCAAGTCGCAATCTCGCGGTTATAGAAGTCCATGGGCCTCAGAGTCCACTTAACATCAGGTGGTCTGGGTGCCCGTTTGCCTACTGGTATAGAAAAATGAAACTTGTGCTAGCGTTTTTTTAGTACTTTTATTACGAAAATTATATGCTTTTCGAAAGAGTGCTGACAAATCTGAGAAGAGGAGTATAATACCTACTCACTCTACCATACGTACTTCCTTTGTGCTTTCAAACCTTTTCTGAAATATGACATTGTGTCATTATCTTTCATCTTTGGACAGAAACTTCAAAAGTTAGTCTTCATTATAAGACTCAAGTCTTTTTGAGGCACGCTTTAAGTTTAAAAAAGACTATAGAAGATACGATGGCTGGAGTCTTTTCTAAAGCTTGAGTTGTGAGTAAAGGACTCGATAAGACTCGAAAAAGGACTCGACTCACGACTTAAAAGACTCTGAAGTCTTTTAAGTTCGAAGTCCCGTAAATATGAGTCGAGTTCTTCAAATGTGGACTTTAAAAACTTGAGTCTTTACCAACACTAGTGACGACGCGACGTTTGCTTGCAAAGGAAACAAATTGATAATATTAGCTACCGTAGGTACTTATTCTTGCAACATCGCTACTTTACAGACGTATCTATACTTATTGATAACACGACTCAAATTTATTCTTTATAAGGAATCTGGTTATGAAATGGTTCCAATAAGACTGTAATTTTGAAAGTTTTACTAGATTTTGAAGATAAAACTAAGAAATAACCGCTATTATCCCCACTACCTAGTAAAACTGTAACGGTAAGATGAGTTTTAATAGCGATGCTGTGAGACCTATTAAAAAGAAAGATATGCCGCCCACTCCGCTCTAATCTTTGTTAATTTGTAAATGTCGTTTTACTTGGCCCCCAAACTTACATTGATTTTTCTACTTTCACATTTTTAAGTAAGTTTTATCAAGGGTTTTTTGCTGTGATCTGCTTTAATAACTTTTGAAACCTGTTATAAAAATTACATATTCAAAGCGTTCAGTTCAATCAAGTTGTTTTTTTAAGAAAATCAATGGAACTCAGCGCATCATAAATCATCACCAATTATTGTTAAGCCTATATGTCTCGTATGAAGGTGCCCTTTTTACTGGTTGTCTCAGCCAGCCCTTTTTGCTACTTATTTCTAATAAGGTGACTGTTTGGAAATAATTAGGATATATAGAATTAATCTCACACGCTTCTTTGTCGACCCTCATAACGATAGTTGTTCATACTCAAACGTCAAATTAAAGTAAACTTATAGCCCGTTAACGACGTACAAGGTTTTAAAATACAACCGCAAATTTAAAGCAAATTGACTTTACAATACAGTTTTATGGAGAAACAGTCTGGATTTTATAGTGTATTAGTACTAAAGCGCGGGTAGCACCGGAAATTACAGTATGATCACTTTTTACGACTGCATTTTAATCGGAGCATAACGATGTTATTGTTTTGGGAAGTAAAGCTTTACCAATAAATAAAAAAGTTTTTTAATCGAGTATTCATTAAAATTCAAACGAGTGTTTACCTACGGCCGCACGGATTCCATGTGTGGGATGAAAAGTTTATTTCCCGGTCAACGTTGGATAAACTATTGTGTATTACTCACATATGAAAACGGTTAATTCCATAATATTTTTAATTTCATTAATGAATGATTAATATTCCTATAATACATCACGAAAAGAATGAAAGTTCTGAAAAAAAAGTTATTTCATTATCTAGACTTTTTTCAACCAACAACAAGCAAGTATTTTTATTTGGGAACAAAATAAAGACTATTCATATTCATTCCACTACCTTTACGGTCTCTATTGAAAAATATAAAGTCATTTATCACGCCTACCTTTGTATACAAGTAGTCTTTGAAATGTTTATCTACCATACAGCTTCTGAAACCCAATGTTCAACTTTCTAACATAAAGGCTTTTTATTCATACATGTAATGAAAGCGTGGACCTCTTTCCCAAAATAATAGACAGATCCCATTAAATTGATCCTCGAATTTATTTGAGGGTATCCTATTACCATAATATGCCGATCCCAATCTAACTTAAATTGAGTTGGGCGAGTTATTATTCGTTTCCGTTTTAGGTGTCGGATTAGTTAGTCCTCAGTTAAGGACCGTGTTAGCGTCCACTTATTGTTCGTTTGTTTACCGATGTGCCGGAGCGTCGAGCGCTCTAAGTTTTCCATTTACAAATTTCAAAGTAATTCAGTTCACCTTTCAACTCTTATTTAGGTTCATAGAGGTGGAAGTTCCAAAGTAAACTTGAGAATAAAATGGAATTCAATTGTATTCTGCCCCGGACCTGTTCAACTGTTAATTGTGGAGGAAATTGCAGTCTGAAAACTGGTTGGCTTTAGATCCTTACCTTTCCTAAGTCTATACCGTTTAAAATAATAGCTTTAGTAGCTGGGTATTAAGCGCAAGGGCTTCGGAATTGTTTACAAAGCGCACTTTATCTATTTTGTTCTCTTAACTAGATGAAGGGCAACACTATAAGGGCCTTTTTATTTCTAATGGTCCGTGTCCCACAGCTGAGGTCCCTGTTTTTCTGCTCGTTACTATCTCAAGCGATCTACGGTTACGAGAATTTATTAAGGTCGTGCTGCCATTTTCCCGCTTTCCTTCGATGTCGATAGTGTCAGTGCTTACTTCGCAAAAGTAAGCTTGAGTGAAGAATGCTTTTAAAATTCAATCTAGTGCTACCTCGGTCTGGTGTTGTTCGTCCTTTACCAATAGAGCCGTTTACATAGTAAGCAACTGTGTTAACTTTTAATTACCGGCTATTATTGAAAATTACAGAAATGTTAAAATTTGGAAGATTTATTTTGGATCTATTTGTTTACATGTGCTTATTTGGGTTTACCCTTGAAATATCGACAAACTTTTAATCGAATTTCAGTTCAAAGTCAACGTTTCGCTTATTTTCATTTGATCGAATATTCTTTACATCGAACAATTAAATGATGTATTTTTAAAACACCGATTTTTAATGTGTATAAATATTATTTACTAGATACTTTATGTCACAGACCTTTAATTCATACTTTTTTATCCAATATTTTATGTTATATTGTAAATTATACATGTTTGAAAATCAAGGCTGCTATTTTCATTTTGCACAAGTAATTTTGAGGATATTATTGTTTATTTTTTCTGTAAACAACTAGCCTTTTTGAACCTAGATATCTGGCATTGTGAGTGAGTGGTATATTTTGGAATAAAACGAATTGGTTTTGACGCTCGCTCGGCTTCGCTCGCTGTTAGGTCGCAGTTCATCTAACACACTCCTCCTCGCTTCGCTCGTCGTCGCACCTATTTGTACTCTGTCGCATAACAAACTTCTGTTTACATATCAATGTGTTGCAATGCAATCTAGTTTTTAGTAATAGTAATTATATGTACAATTTAAATGATAAACATCATCCAGGAACATACGCTCTTATCAAAGACCTGATTAAAGCGATCATATCTAACATGGTCGATATAGAAAAGATTTATGAGGTAGCCCACCTAAAGATAAGTAAAAAAAAGTACATCAACAAATTGAAATAAAACATACCTTAGCTATACTTATGTGTTTTTTTAACTTGATCGGGTTTGTATATTATCCTTAAAATATGTAATCCAGTATAAAATTAAATAGCTGTATAATGACACAGCGATATTGAGTTGTTCTGTCTCTTGAATAGTTTATGTAATGTATTTTTAAGCATTTAAAAATCCTTGTACCGTTGTTCTAATAATTGTTTTAATTTATAATGAAAAGTCGATGAAGCCATATCACTACAAGAAATAATATTTATACTAAATATTCTATGAATCGTTTTCGATGAAATGAAATTCGATGAAAAGTTTGTCGAGATTTCAAGGGGCACCCGCTTATTTGTGTCCTTGGAGTGACTAATATACAAAGTTTGACAAACGATGTTTCGTTTTACATTCCGTATGTACATGTCAGTTCATGAAAATTTGCTATTACGGATATCTAATCATTTAAGACTGCGCCGAGCGTACGCCGGATGTACAGTGGCGCCCTCATTACTATTATTGAGTTTTCTAATATAGGATAAATCACATAGTTTACTAACAATTGACCTTCGAGTTACCAACTTAACGGAATTAAGTGGCCACCTTTTCCCGATAAGCTGACTACTCAAAGAGTAACTGTTATCAAAGTTTGTTACGTATCCCATAAATTATGTATTTACTTGCGCTACAAAAAAGCATCGTCCAATTCCATGGAAATTCTTTTGTTTATCAGAAAACACAATAATAGTATTGATGGCGCCACTGGACGCTCGACGTTTGCTCGGTGCAGTGTTAAATAAACATCGTTTACAATAAGCAAAAAAAAACTCTGAGATCAACAAAAGAAAGAAAACCTATAGAGACAAATGCGAACCAAATGGAGTTCAACATCGAATAAGCGAACTTTGGTTTGATACATGAAGGGAACCATGTGACTGTTCGTATTTAGAACAGGAAGGTATACCTTTTTGGAATTTTTCGATTAAACGCCCCGAGGCCGTGTTTGGATAGGGAAGAATTATTTATTGGCTTACCCCGTACCAAACCGAGATAAACTGGTAACAAAATATTGCTAAAACCATAATGATTTTAGTGACTGTAGATGAAACAGATGAAAAAGTTCTCGATTGATAATGAATTGTTATTAAATAATTGATGTGTCGAAGTATTTTAACAATTATAAATGACGAGTTTCTACTAGACTCACGACAAGACTCTTTATCTCTCACTTATTATATATTCTCCTTTGATGCTCAGTGCGCCCGTTTCGTTATACACCAGGAAAAGAGGGAAACTCGAGACGAAGGTTGTGGGGATACCCTGAATATTGTTATTTTGACCATTTTGACGATTCTTGAGGATGAGTATTTCATTTGCAATTAATATAATGAAGATTATGATGATGAAACTATTTTTGTGTAACTATTTTGTTTTGTTAAGGTTGCGCCAAGCATATGCGGGATGTAGAGTGGTGGTGCCTTGATTTCTATTATTGTGTGTTCTAATAAATACATATCAAGGGACAATATACTGACGTAGTCCCAAGCTAAGCACTGTGTCCTAGATAACAATAATCATACTTTATATAGAGAAATTCATAGAAAATATCCAAGAGTCAGACACAATATCTGCCCTTACCAATATTTGAACCCAGGACCGCTAGCTTCGTAGCCAGGGTCATAACCAACTAGGCCAACGCGTCTTCACAAACAATATTTTCTTATTAGGTTTTTCTTTTATGTTACTTACTCACTCGAAGGCCAATTTTGTTATGCAACTGTGTCATATACTTACTTACCCTATAAAATGATTGAGATTTATTCAACAAATAACTTCTCTTCGATTTCAAGAAAATATTTTAGATTTGTCGACGCGCTGGCCTAGTTGGTTGTGACCCTGCCTTCGAAGCTAGAAGTCCTGGGTTCAAATCCCGGTAAGGGTAGATATTTGTGTGATGAGCGTGAATATTTGTTCATGAGTCATGGGTCTTTTATATGTAAGTATTTATTTCTCTACATAAGTATTTATCTCGTTGTCTAGTACCCATACTAGATACAAGCCTAGAGCTTAGTTTGGGACTAGGTCAATTGGTGTGACATTGTCCCCTGATATTTATTTATTTATTATAAAACACAATAATACTAACCAGACTGACATGAGACGGTCGGCGTTTGCTCGGTGCAGTTTTGTAGTGCTGAAATATTTGAGCATTTCGGCGAGCATTTTTCTTCGGATAAAAACCATTCTACTTTAGGCTACAGGAGTCACATAAAAACAAGTCATGAGTTAGGGCCACTTGCACAGTCCTAAATTTAGTTTTGCCAGTTCTATATATTTTGACACAACTAAACTGAACTTACTAATAAACCTTTACCCATTTGCTACAAGTAGTAGTGTACGTTTAATAGTTTCTCATGATTATTTGATTCTAAACTATCGTCAAAGGCATCACAGTTAGTCCAGTAACCTTGTCGATAGAAAGTACGGGGTAGTTTGCGTTAGATCCGGTAGTTCTGATTTGTTGCAGACTTGTTTATGATGTTGGCCTAATGAATAATCGAAGTTAGTGACCTCGAGTGCCGGACGCAACTTAGACTTTTTTCAGATTTTGGCGATTATAACCCTAAAAGACCAGTTACTGGATTTGACGCAAGCTTATGATGTCTAAAGTTACTTATAACATCTTGCTTTACTTGATTATCATATGAAATTCAGGTTTGTTTGATAATGATTACCTAGTGGTAAGCATTCGCTTCATTAAGAGAGTACACTCGTACGTTAAATCAAACTATCTACGGTTGCTAAATCGGTTTACCTACATAGTATATCGCACCTTTAGAACAATAGTGACCTAATTCAAAATTTCAGCTTTCAAACTTCATGTCATAAATGTATTATTATAGGGTCCTAAATCGAAATTTTAAATTTCTGAGTTATAAGATAAGATAAGATAAGATAAATTTATTGATTAATCAAGCACAGTAATATACACGAAAATATCCAGTGGACCCCAAACTAGGCTGAGCCTGTATCTTGGGGCCCAGTGAGCCGGTTTACAGACAGAAAAGGTAGGTAATTACAGTTATCTTAAAAGGAACAACAGTGCAACGTGCATACACTAATACATATACATCTGGTTTACAAAACAAAACAACTGAAAAATTGAGCAGAAAAAACAAAAGATAATAATACTTAATTAAAAATGGTTTTACATATTATTTTATACCTTTTAACATATCTAACATTAATTTTACCAGTACCGCGCGAATGTGTGGGTAGGTGTTTGTGTGTGTATATGTGTGTGTGTGTGTTTGTGTGAGTAGTCTGAGTAGGTGAGAGAGCCAGAGGGGAGCGAGATTAGATCAGGGGTTGCTAGGCACCAGAACGTAGCAAAGCTTCTGTGTCTCTGTATGATAGAGTTGTTAACCATTTTTTCAAGCTACCGATAATCTTGGAAGTGGGATAGTTTTTGATGTCGCATGCTTTACTAACCACGTTGTATATCGACGGATGAGCAAACGAGGGTGCGCGTCTTGCAAAAGCCGATCCAACCGCGGGTACGGGTACTCTATACGTTCGTTTCTTCATTAGAGTTTCGTACACAGCTGGCTCTCTGGTACTTCTATGGACTCGGATGACAGCGCTCAAGATAAATAGCTGCCTAACCCTTAGAAAACCAGTTATGTCACTATTGTTCTGAAGGTGCGATATATTGTGCAAATCTCACTAAAATAGAATCTACCTACATCGTTTTTCAAACTATTGGGTTCATTAAAATGAATGAATGGTGTGGTAGTGATCGTTTACGTAAACGTTTGCGCGCAGTTTTATAGTGTTAGTGTTTTAGTCTACTCAGCCTATACAGCACAAAATATTTAAAAATTCCATGGGTCAAAATTAAAAAATGTGTGTAAATAATATTTGTTCAAAGGCAGTTCAAACTCTTCATAATTTTCATTTAAATATATAGGGTGACTTCAAATTGGTAATACAAAATCAAAGTCATTATTACCATGTACTCATTTTTGTTCGGTGTTACTCTTCCATACTTATTATATTTCTATGTAATCATCGTAAAAACTTGTTAACTTTATCACTTCTTACCTTCACTTGCTACTTCACAAAGTGTAAACCAGCCTTAAATTAGATTGATAACATCGAGTGACAGATAAGACAGTTAGGTAGGTATTAAATTACAAACCATTTAGTTATACCGATCATCTTAAAATTGACACAGATTGTTAACTAATGTTTCACAAAGTTTCCTTTTACAAAATAGTACTTCTTCTTTCTAAACGAAACTTTGTAAAATAATACGTTTGCTCGAATACACACCCACGATATTAACATTATTACCAATTCAAATAACAATTACTTATTCCCCAGTTTTTGAATTATAAACGAATCTATTGCCTTTCGAAACTAATTTCAAAACTATAATTATATTTCATCGTTTTTGTTCCCTGAGAGACGACTAACGCTTACGGATATTTTCTCTATTAGTTATATTGACATTCCACCACCTATATTATATACGTAAAAGTTTGTTATAATCTTTAGAAATTGGTCTTACAATCGCGCATGCATAAACGGCTGATCTAATTTGGGCCAAAGTCGCTACCTACACAGAAAATATGATAGTTTTCGTTGGAATTACGTAAACCAGAGTACGAAGTTACCGGTAGGTAAACGCTAGTTATAATATATGTATAATTTAACACTCACTGCACGGCTGAAAAGGTAGTAAGACTAAGACTTTTGTATTGACCCGGTGCGTTCAAATAGTTAGATGGAGCGCAAGCCAACAATTTTAAAATTATTTTGCTTCAGTTTGGTCTTACATAATGTTTCAATTACCTACTTAAAGTGAATATATTAAATTTGCTTTAAAGTTTTGTTTTTAGGTAACAATGTTGTTTACCGGATATAAGGCAAACAAGGATGAATATATTAAAGACTTAAGCGAACCGCTACCATGTGTATTTGTTTTAGTCTGTTTTTTTGTGTATTTATATAGGTCAGGACACATCTCTGCGTCTTCATGGCCGTTGTGTCTGACCCGACGTTATTCATCTACTTTATTAAATAACTATGCATTTTTTCTTCCCCAGGAATCACCTGGTACCCTGCGACCACTTGCCATCCGTCGATCTTACACTCTGGACGGACGACGGACAGTTCAAATAAAAATACGCGGCCGAAAGTATGGTATTGGAAACGTAAAATGAGCTGATTATATCAGTACCCTTACCATGAGTTACAATTACCGTACTTGCTAGCGACTTAAAAGCTCTGTCCATCGCATTCTATAAAAATACTGCAAAGTCTGCGAAAATTCAATTGTAACTCATGGTAAGGGTACTGTATCCTTATATCATGAGTAACAATTACTGTACTCGCTAGCGAGTCCAACGCTCTATCTTTGTCTGTATAGTTATAGAGTGCGAGGGATAGAGCATTCGACTCGCCAGCGTGTATGGTAGGTAATTGTAACTCATGGTAAGGGTACAGTATCCTTATCATGAGTAACAATTACTGTACTCGCTAGCGAGTCGAATACTCTATCTTTCTCTGTATAGTTATAGAGTGCAAGGGATAGAGCATTCGACTCGCCAGCGTGTACGGTAGGTTATTGTAACTCATTGTAAGGGTACAGTATCCTTATCATGAGTAACAATTACTGTACTCGCTAGCGAGTCGAATACTCTATCTTTCTCTGTATAGTTATGAGTGCGAGGGATAGAGCATTCGACTCGCCAGCGTGTATGGTAGGTAATTGTAACACATGGTAAGGGTAAATATTGCATAAAGTTTATGCCATAAACGTTGTTGTTCAAAGTTTTAAGTAGATAATATACGTGTCAAGATGGTTAACTAGAAATTATAAAACGAAACTTTAATACCGTTTAAAATGATTTATAAAACGAACTAAATTGACATTCTCTAGACACTACATATTATTAAATGTTCCGATAATGCCATAGTTTCATCGTAAACAAAATTATGGGCAAAGACAATGCCTATGTGTAGCAGTAAATATTTTTGCGAACAACTAGGCTCCTATGCTCCTTATCACCATAGTATACGAGTCAGACTTGGTAGAAATCTGCTTATTTTACATTTTCTGACCATAGAGTACTTTTAACTTAAGAGTATTTTGTAAAATTTCAATAATTCTAACGATGAGTTACCAAATGGTTGTGAGTATTAAGATTATGTTGTAATTGATTCGCTTATGCCTGCTGCTTAGATTTGAGTAAGCTGAAACGGCTTTATACATCAGGGCATATATTCCATTTTGTCTTAAACCATATCGTTATCATATCGCTAACTTTATGGTAGCTCTTATTCACTTAGTAATTAAGGTGGCCATATCTATTGTAAAACGAAAAATTTGTTTAGAAAACAAAATAGAGTACAGGCCGTTTCGAATACGAGAAACTTGAAAAAGTTAGTTATGTTTAAGAATAAACGCTCACATTTTCCTCTTTAAGTGCTTTATAGTTTACAGTAAAATTTATTTTATGTGAGTATGATAACGAAGCCATTTAATTTGAAACATTTTATTTATTTGTGTAAATGGTTTTCAGTGTATTTGTAAATGTTTTCTGTGTATGTATTGTGTGAATTTTGTCTTTATGCATAAATCAGCGGCAGATTAATAATAGATATCAGTGAGAGTAGACAAGTTGCTTAACGGTATTACGATACCGTTAAGCAACTATTTTCGAAAACTGACAAAACGTATCGTCCTGACGTCGGCGCTCGACGCGACCGTCTGACGGCTTACGTCAATCCATTTTAAATAACGATAACGAACGCCGAATGCATCTTGTCTAAGACCTCTGGAGTATAATTACTATTTGCTATATTAGTTTAAAGTGAAGGTGAAGTTTTCAGAGTTAAAGTATTTGTTGTTGAACTAAATAGCGATGACATGGTAACCCTCGTGTTTTGTAAATACTTGTGGACATTTTGTAATGTGTTATTTTTCTTCAACTCTTACAGCTATTTTGTGAAAATTGTTACTTTATTATACTTAAATATATTTTAAAATAGAAATATTGTTTTTTATTTCATGGAGGAAGCAAACGTGCTCCCGGGCCATCTGATAGTATGGTAATGGTTGGTGTTTGCATTGTTGTGTTCCGGTTTGGGGATAAGACAGCCGGTGAAATGACTAGCATAGAGTCATTCCATCTAAGTCATCAGGGTTGGCAGTGCATTTGAAGTCTTATGAATGCGAATGTCTATAGGTCACAGTTTCCACTTACCATCAGGGGGCTTGTGTGCTCGTTTCTCCTACGACAAAAAAAAAACAAAAAAATAAACTCATGGCAATCATAAGACTGCAATCCTAAGACTGCAATCCTAAGACTGCAAATGCGTTGCCAATCGTTAGGGCTATGATGAAATGCATCTGTTTTGTCCCGGAAAATTGAAAACTTCCCAAGGGAATAACGATAGTCAAAATCTACGCGGACGAAGTCGCGTACAAAAGCTAGTATGAGTGCATCTAAAAATATGTTTCTCTGAGTAAGCAAATAAACACCGTTTTTCGCCCTTTTTAGTACCAATTGAGATATGTTCTGTAAGGACCTTTATAAAATAAGTACAGTCTCGGTAAAACGCTGACAAAAATAATTGTGCCCTACTTAGCCAATAGGTAGCATCTCAGATAAAACTCCTGTTGCAATAATAACCTCATTTCTAAAAGAATAGAACTGAAACTGCTTCGGTTATTGAATTGGACTACTTATTGGCTTAGGAGGGCAGAATTGGACTAGACTACGAAATAGTTTTCTGCTTCTAGTTTATTGTCATTTAGCATTTACGTAGTTTAGGCGAGTAATTCGTTTAATTCAGACCAGTTGCGCTTTTATCCGCTTACTGTTTGCCGAGTGGTTGCCGGATATTGTGCCACTCCATGTCTTCCCGTGGAAGTCGTAAGAGGCAACTAAGGGAATAAAGCCTTGTAGTACTGTTAGGCGATGGGCTTGCTACCTGTCACTAATGTACACTGTTAAACATCTTAGCCTAATTGTGCAAATTGTGGTTACAGAGTTATCAACAAATTTTTATAGTTGTTGGTAATTCTGTAGCTCTGCCTACCCCACTCTGGGAATAAAGGCGTGAAGTTATGTATGTATGTATGTTTGGTGTAATCAATTAAAATTATGTTTTAATTCCACGCCAGTGGCAGTCGCGCATGTCCCCTGTATTAGCACGCAGTATGCTGCACAACAAACACTACATGGGTATTCTACACGGTAAAACCATATTATCTTTGGCATGTTATGGTATTATCAACGTTACGGTAGTTCTTACTTCACAGTAATGGCGGCTGGGTTAGAAACGATACGAAACGTCAAAAGTTATATTGTTACTCGTATTACTAGTAAAATAGTGGCCCTTTAAATTTTGTGATGTTGCCATGCTGTTTCCGGTTGTTTCGTGATGTTGTCTAACCTGAACAATTTATCTTCGAGCAATTTATCTTCGAGCAGCATCAAGGGAGGACCCTTTCTGAAATATTGCATAGCTATCCTCGCTAATCTAGTGGTATGGTCCATAAGTGTCTAGTGTTGATTGACTAGCTTTTGATTTCTAAAGTAATCTTGCTATACTTGATTGATAAGACCCTTTTAAGTAGATTAACGCGTACATATATCAATATATAACATGATTGTACAAATTGTGGTTACAGAGTTATCAACAAGTTTTTGGAGTTGTTGGTAATTCTGTAGCTCTGCCTACCCCACTCGGAATCAAGGCGTGAAGGTATGTATGTATGTATAACATGATTATGGTACCAAATTTGAGCTTAAGCTATAGTTTGCAAGAATCAAACCAACAAATATTACCAACGTTTCATCCCGATCGCACAAAATCTTATTATTCTCTTTTTAAAGAATCACGTGCTTCAGATAGGAGGGGAAACCTTGGGCGGAAGTTCATTCCGAAACATATTTTACACCTGGAGCCAAATATGTGAGAACGTTTTTGTTTGATTTGCTTCATCCTTGAATCAGAAAATTAATACCGTATGGAAAAGTGACAAAGGAAAAATTCAATTTCTGCAAGGTTTTATGTAACTTGTTTGTATGTCTTTCCGATTTATTCTGTATGAATCTGTCAACGTGGTAAATAAACATCGAAGTTTTGGCATTTCTTTTTTTTCATGCGTATTTTTAAAAATACCTACTAAAATAAAATATTACTGTTGGCATCACCAGCACTTGTCACTGGTACACCAAATCACGGTGTAATAATAGCTTTAGTGTTCAAATCTCTCCCAGGGATTCTTAGCACCCTCTGTCAATAAAGAAATATTGTATATGCATAGAAACAGATTTAATGTGACCGTTATTTTAGATGTGTGGTAACTTGATACAGTTTATTTATTTATTTATTTATTTATTTTATTAAGGTTCACCAACAATTGTTTACATTAATACAACATTATAATTACGTAAGTTATGGCTAGTTCGGTAAATGCAACAATTACTTGTTTGTAATAAACGCTTTCATGTTTGTAATCCATTTAATTTTGCATGCATTTAAATGCAGATTGCATGACTACGCAAAACTGGTTAAATATTTAAATTACGAAAATTCATTGGATAATAGAGACGGATGGTAGCTACAGGATCCCCGCTATTTTCACGTGAAACCTTCGAGATTGTACAGTCAGCTGCAGAGAAAAGATACCCCCCTCCGGGTAAGGATCGTTTTTTTTTCCAAAACCTGTGGTAAGATTTAAGGATTTTGAGTTTATGTGTAGACAATAGTAAAATCTTCAATTCACCGTAAAATCATATAAATTTAACCACAGGTTTTTGAAAAATATCGATCCTTACAAGTGGGGTTTCCTTTTCTCTGCAGGTGACTGTACTCATTTGATTGATCTTAAACAACAATATTTTTGGCACAACCTTATAATACACATATATTATAATGACGGCAGCTGTGCGCAATATTCAGCAGCCGTGGTCCTGACGGGCTATATTAACGACACGCTGCACTGTGGTTCAGCGTGTATGGAGAGAGTGTCATAAGTCGATTTGTCCAAAACTTCCAACATTATTGGGAAGAAATGCATATATTGTTGTTAATTATGAATTTATTTGATAAAATAAAGGACTTACAATTAATTTTATGTGTATATATTATTGAATAATAATAAAAAAAAAACAATTAAAAACGTTTCAAAATTCACTATATTTCAATACTGTATAATTAACACTTATAAATAGTAAGTAACATGTTTTCACTTAAAAATATAATAAACAATACCTTAATACTATTTAATTTAAAAAAAAACAACTTATATTGAACGCAAACATATTTACTAAGTTTTTTCGTTATGTGCAATTCATGCAGTAGAATGAACCGCACGTAAAGAGTTGTTATCTTAAAAATACTATAATTAAACTATCTAACACTCATTAGTGAAACTTTAATGAGCTTAGCAATAATGTAATAAACTAATGACAGATTTAGATGAAACACTTTTTTTTCCTAGGAAGCTTTCTAAGACCCGTAACTAGTGGGTCAGAATTTAATAAAAGTCGATTTTAAACATCGGTATTCGTCGCAACACGTGACATTTTTCTAGTATTGTTGAGCCGAAACGCTTTTTTATTTTTATTTGTAGCTTCGGCAGCTTCTTCTGATAGTTCTCCTATGGATACCATCATGTGATCGAACTGATCGATTACTTCAGACCCATGAATCAGAACTTTGTGAATGGACGCTGGCAAATTGTACCACGGATATTCCTCAACAAGCTGTCGAGCCGTGTCTAAAGCAAACGATTTAAATCTCTCAGAATTAATTTTGTAACCGGAATTGAGACAGTTAAGAATTGTACCACAACTATCAATAAGCTCTTGCTTAATTCCTGTAATTTCAGCAGAAATGGCAGAGTTAGCAAAAAACCTACGTGCTGTATTCCCATCATTCGAGTTGCCGCTTCCTCCGCTACGCGGCTTGTCCACTATCAGACCTAATTTATTTTTTTAATTCTTTTTAAAATAATCTTCTTCGTTCTTAGATAATTGTTTTGTCTCTTTTGCAAATTGGAAGCGAATAGGGCGACAGTACCTAGTTGATGATGGGCGAGGATTCTTCCATAATATTGTTTCTTCTCCTGTTGTTGCAACTATGACGAATAAACTTCCATCTTCTAAATTGGGTCATCGGAAAAGCACTGGTTATACTCACTGTGTCCGGTACTACCGTCAAAACCCCACTTACCAACTAACATAACATCACCTATGGTCTCGGGATCGATACTTGATAACAGTATATTTTGAGAATCCAGTATTCTTTTAACCGTGTGGTTCAACAAATTTTGTAACTCTACTTCGGCACTTTTTTCAGTAATAGTTAATTTTTCAGGGTAACACTGTTTCTTGGCTTTTAAAACCTTATGATACGAAGGCAAAACTGGATATTGTTTACTATTAATGAACTCTTTAATTAAAAGGTATTGGTGTTTTGTTAATTTTGCTTCTGTGATTAGCGATAGGATCTCACTTGGATTCACTTCACATTTATGACTATCATTTGGCCCACAACTCGAGGTTGACGAAGTATTTATCAAAGCATTGACGGCCGAGTTATCAATTTTTGAGAGGTCCACTAATCTCCTTCGCTGAGTTCGTTTACTGCAAGACTCAAAATCTTTCTTCGGTCGACCGAGATTTGATGTCATTTCTTGACCAGTAAACTAATTTTCTCTCGCAGATACCGACTCATTCTTTGCTATATCTATAGTTTCAAGGACATTTAACCATTTTTCATGTTTTCTGACTAGTTCATATTTATTACTTTCTGCTTTTTTCCAGTAATCTGCGATCCTTTGGATTATGCCATTAACGCGTTTACTTAGAACTTCGATTTCAACGTTTTCAGCTTCCGGGACCATTTCCAAAACTCGATATTTTTCCACCTGTGATCCTTTAGCAAGATGCCATAGTTCAAATATGTGCATTCTTGTAAACTGAACTTGCAAAAAAGAACCTGTTAGAAAGAAAACAAAATACATTAGAAATTGACAAATATCGTAGCATCTTCTACGAACAGCGTAGAGGACGAATTAATAAAACATCTAGCAAAATCTAGCAGAAGATGACTATTGGCACAATAACTAGACTTTTATATGCTTTTTAAACAATCAAAATTATTAATGGTACAGCATGGCGTCATTGATAAAACTCAATGGTAATACACAAACAATTTAAATATTTTTATAAAATTAGGTGTCTCGTAGCTCTCAAATAAATATAAAATGTATAGTAAAAATAGCTAGTAAAAATATTATTATTAAAACACATACCTTTGTCATTAATTTCTATGATGATTCAATAGAGTTTATCACAACAAGTTTTTAGAAATCCGTCAACAAACAACTTTCACTTTAATGATCTATTGATAAGACTAATTACGCGGTTTAAGTGTGTTCACTTCGGAGGTCTGAAAAACAATGATCCCGACTGATTACTTCAAAACTATTTATAGTTTTAAGTAGGCTGGTAATGAATGTGTTATCAGAGAAGTACAAATCATAGCTCGGCTATTGTTGATTATTTGGACTTATGACCTATGAGCGGGACCATAGTGCGCTGGTGGGTGATGATTGTGATTCTCTTTAGAGCCGCAGACGGCGGGTTCGAAGCGTCGCTGATGGCTCTTGAGACGTGAAATATGAACAACTGTTGACTTGAACTGATTTAATCACAGTAAACACTTATCACGATATACAGTAATAAAAATGAAATATGCTTGAAATATGCGTCCGCACGCTCGTGAATTGACAGGGCGGAAGTCAAGTAGTAACCCAAAACAAACATAGATTTTAAATCTATACATAAACTAGATTCCTAGACTATGGTTATAAGGCCGGCGACAGACAACCACACATGGTTGATAAATTACACGATGATATAAAAGAAAATAAAAACATGTTAATTTTCCGTTAACATTCCTGCCGCCGCCAGGGGAAAAATGAACTGAATACTTGAAGTCCCTAATGAACTCTACTTATAGTATAAGGACACATGATATTGATACAAAAACATAGTTTAACATAAGTTGAAACACTATGAATAAACTGACATAATGAATACGTAATAAATGCACAAGTTTAACACTATATGAACAGACATAAATGGTTAACTGAAATTATTGGTAGTTTACACAACTTGACCACTGGCCTTACAAGCTCTCCAGATTGAGTCTTTAATTTAACTGATCTAACAACTTGATCTGATCCTTTGAACAATTCTATAACTCGACCTCTTCGCCATTGCAGAGGCGGCGAGTTTTCATCAATAATAAGAACTAAGTCATTGAGCTCTACGTTGTTAGTATGACTATACCATTTATTACGTGACTGTAGTGTAGTGAGATATTCAATATGCCATCGTGACCAAATTGACTGATACATTTTCTGAATGACTTGAAAGCGTGATAATCGCGAGATTTTAGTTTCCCGCCAGTGAGCTTCTGGCAAGGCTACTAGTGGTTGACCAATGATGAAATGACCGGGTGTAAGAACTTCGAGATCACAGGGGTCCTCTGACATAGGTACTAGAGGCCGGGAATTAAGTATTGACTCAATTTTAGAAAATAAAGTAGATAATTCCTCAAATGTCAAAATGATATCGCCCACCCCTCTCTTGAGGAGGTTTTTAGCGCTCTTGACGGCAGCCTCGAATAGGCCTCCCATGTGGGGCGATGCAGGAGGATTGAACTCCCAACGAATACTCTGTTTTCTAAACTCCTCCTTGAGGATGATCTCGTTGTCCAACAAGAACTGATTGATCTCCTTTAGATACGAATAAGAACCAGTAAAATTTGTACCTCGGTCCGATCTGATAAGTGAAGGCAGACCACGACGACTGACAAACCTGGTGAATGCCGCAATGAAGGCCTCGACGCTCAACGAAAAGACGACCTCGAGATGAACAGCTTTTGTACCTAGACATACAAAGACACACAGGTAAGCTTTGACTGATTTAGCGTTTCTTAATAAACTGCTTTTGACTAAGAACGGCCCAGCAAAGTCAGTCGCTACGCCTGAAAATGGTCGTGCGGCTGTGACTCTATCAGCGGGCAGATCAGCCATAAACGGTGGCTGAGTCGACGCATTAAATCTGAAACAAACCAACCAGTTTCGGATAACCCTAGACACTTGTCGCCTGACTGAAGTGATCCAATACTCTCGCCTGAGTATCGATATGAGCGCGTTTGTCGCAGCGTGACAATATGACTTGTGATAATATTCGATCAGTAATTGCCCCCACCTATGATCCTTAGGTATCAAATAGGGATGCCTTGCCCCATATGGCAATGCTGATTTCCGTAGTCGTCCACCGACTCTGATAAAGTGTTCGTCATCCACGAATACACTTAATTTCTGTAGTGATTTACAGAGCATTTTTCCTTGTTTGATCAATATGATTTCATCCTTGTATGAATCCATTTGAATTTTCTTAATCCAATGTTTCGTAGCTTCACGAGTCTCGTCGAGTGAAAATGAAGATGTAAGATTCCGTTTCTCCCTCGGTAATCTGGCATTCCTGCAAAATCTGAGTACAAATGACGTAACATTGATGAGTTTACTGAACGAGCTGACACGTGACAATAACGTCTCTTCCCATGGCTCGACAGGGGTAACAAAATGGACTAATTTCTTGAATCCAGGTAAGTCGTGAGGCATCGAGACTGGTAGTGAAGGCCATTGTGACTCTTCCCTCAGTAACCAGTCTGGTGACCACCATAAATTAAATCCAAGTAGCTCTTTCGCTGACAGACCCCTTGAAGCGACATCTGCAGGATTTAGTTCAGACCTTATGTGACGCCATGTCATGTGACGTTTGGAGTTTTGAATATCCTGTACTCGATTGCATTCGAATGTTTGCAGCATGTGAGGTTTGGTATTTAACCATGATAACACAATGGTGCTATCTGACCAAGCATTGATGCTATCAAATTGAATTGAATGGTCATACGACTCTGCTACGTGATTTAATAACTTGTACACTAGGTGAGCGGCACTGAGCTCGAGCTTTGGTATTGTTTGCTTTGATTTCAGAGAAGCTACTCGTGATTTAGCTAAAAGTAAACGCACCATGACGCTCCCTGACGCATCCACTGTCCTGAGGTAGACGCTTGCAGCATATCCGGCCTCCGAAGCGTCTCCAAATCCGTGAAGTGAATATGAGACAGCCTGCGGTAGTGCAACACATCTAGGAATCTGCAAATTCGACAAATAGTTTAAGTCTTGAATGAGTTCGTCCCACTGACGACATTGATGATGGCTGACGTGTTCATCCCACGATAGTCCATCTGAGAATAGTGATTGAAGGAACACTTTGAATCTGAACACAATAGGCGCGCAATATCCACACGGATCATATAGGCGTGCTATTGTACTAAGGATATGACGCTTAGTAATCGGTTGACCTAATGGTACATTGATCTGATATGACATTGAGTCTGATACTGGGTCCCATTGAATCCCTAACACTTTAATAAAGCTTTTATCATCAGTGTCAAACTGTCGGGGTTGCTCACAGTGTTCCTGTGGTAAATCTCGCAGTAGTTTATTGCAATTCGATGACCATTTCCTAAGCTCATATCCGGCGCTTTTCATAAGCGCGATGAGTTCCGATTTGAGGTGTTGCGCGTCTGATAGTGAATCCGCGCCCGTTAGAATGTCATCGACGAAGATATCTCGTCTGATGACGTCTGATGCTAATGATTCATGATGATCGGCCTCCCAATCATCGGCTAGACGTAACAGTGTCCGAATTGAAATGAACGGACTTGACCGTAGTCCGTAGGTATTAGTATTTAACTCGTATACCTGAATAGGTTCAGACGGGTCCTCTCGCCACAAGATGAGCTGATACCTCCTGTCTTCAGGGTGTATCCAGGTCATTCGAAACATCTGCTTGATGTCGGTTGTGAAGACTATTTGATGTCGTCTGAAATTCAACAATATTTGGGTAATATCATTTTGTAAAGGTTGGCCTGTATGAAGGCACTGATTTAAGGATGTCCCAGTACTTGAGCGGCCACTACCGTCAAATACGACACGGATCTTATCCGTTCCTTTTTTAAATATACCATGATGCGGTATGATGAAATGTTCTGAATCAAACTGAAACTCCGATTTTGACATATGACCAAGAGTTTCATACTCTTTCATGAAATCCTTGTATTTATTAGCAAATACTTAATTTCTAGCCATCTTTCTTTCCAAAGATCGCAACCTATGAATAGCTAAGGCCTTTGTATCACCCAATGGTGGCCTTGTTGACAGTAATGGTAACCTAACCATATATTTGCCATCTGGCATACGTTGAGTACTTGAATTATACAACCTTTCACATTCCAAATGATCTGGATGAACAGCTGGCTTTGAGGGTGGCTCCTCAACCTTCCAAAACTTCTCCAATACTTCCTCCAGCCTGACTGCATGAAGTCCATAGTCTTCCACTGACGTGCCGGCTGACTGGGCGGGCGATGTCTGCGTCGACGAAGTCTGTGGAGTTGGTATGGCTCCCATGATGACGTGACCAAAGTATGATCCGTAAGCTGCTATCCCTGGAATGTTGGTGGGTATCTTAGAACCATCAAGCACATAGTTAAGTGGGTGGATCAACTTTTCGTTGTTGTTATTCTGTCCCGTAAGCCAGGAGACAACAGTGATAGAGTTTCTTAGAAAAAATGTTAAAATATATACTTCCAGCACACTCAGGAGAAAGGCCATGAAAGAATGAGTGTGTAAATGCCAATATAACAGTTTTTTTGTGGATTTATATCCTTTGAAATCAAAGTTTTAAAGAGTGACCCAGGAGACGTCACCATGGCAACGAGCTACAAAGAAAAGTTGATTGACCCAAGTACATCTGCACCTAATATAATGTCAACATCTCTAGCTTTATCAAAGTTGCTATCAGCAAGTATGATATTTGATGACCTTAATTGATTCTTTAATTGAGTATCATATGCCGGAATATTTCCTGATAATGTGTACACTACCATTGTCATGGTACTAACAACTGGTAATTGAGTACTGACAGGTTTGATAACCAATTTGGCAATAAGGCCAGGTGTACTAACTGGTTGATGACCTACTCCATACAAAGAATTACTGTTACACTGTTGGTGCAAATTTAAGTTATGAACTAATGAATGTTTGACAACTGAAACAGCGGCTCCTGTATCTAACAGTGCCCTGACCTTGACATATGTGCCATCACCTGACCTGACCATAACCATTGCAGTAGGGCAGATGGTTATAGGGAGTGATGGACCCTGAAGTGCACCAACAGCGACCGCATCTCATTGTTGATCAGAGCCCTGCGTAGAGCCAAACCTGAGGGTATTGAACTGAGTCTGAGCATAGTGTGCTCTTGCACCAACTGGCAGCCAACGATAATGATGCGCGCGCACCGGTGGAGCCTTCCATTGAGGCGCTGATGATGAGCCCGCTTCTCCCCGGATCACATCAGCGGCCTGCTGTGTGACCAGGCGAGCGGCAGGTTGATCTGGCTGCTGAGGAGCAGTGGTGTCCCCATTGGCATTGCAGATTAGCGAGTTATGCGCTGGGGATCCACAATGAGCACACCAGTTCTTATGAAAACACTCATTGGCATAGTGCTTCCTCAAGCATCGATAACAATGGCCGGTCTGAGTAGCCCACGATCTCCGGTTAGACCGTGACAGCTGTTGAAAGCCGGAGCACCTATAGAGAGTGTCCCTGGACACCACAAAAAGAGCATTGAGGCCTCACCTGACGAGTTGATGATGATGCTCCTTGATCTGAAGATGATGACATCACCTGAGTGTGTTGATGGGGTTTGCCAGACGTCACTCGGTGTTGAGTTGGCCGCTGTGCTGATGAACGCACAGGCGGTGGTGACACACGCTGTGGTGTCTTGGCATTCTCCGGTGTCGGTGCAACTGTCTGCTGCAGGCGGCACTGTTCATCCACCAACTCCAGAAGTTGGTGAATAGTAGGCAGAGTGTCTCGGTCTACACCATACCTCTCCTCAAACAATGCCCTAATGCGAGCAGGAAGTTTGTGTAGTACTAAATATAGTAGTATGTAAGACCACTCCTTGACAGGCTGCTTCATCTTCTCTAATGCTTGAAGGGCTTCCTGAAGAGGATCCTGAAAGTCAGCCCTTAAATCTGAAACATTAAGGATTATGGGGATATTGACAATCCTACCAATGTAAGTGTCTAGCAAGACCCGCTGATTTTGGTACCTATTTTGTAACAGCTTGATGGCTACAGAGTAATTGGCATCATCTATAGGTAGCTGCCTGACTATATGTAGGGCTTCACCCTCCAAGGATGCCCTGAGATAATAATGTTTCTCGGAGTCGGTCATGTTTTCCCTATCATGAACAAGGGATGAAAACAAGTCGAAATATGGTATCCAGTCCATGAGATTGCCTGAAAACTTGGGCAACTCAATAGCGGGCAATTTCGCTATAGTGTGTGACAGCAGCTTTGTCCGAGGCGGAACAGACGCGTCGGTTTCACAGAGCTCCTCGATTTTTATGAGCAACCTATTTATCTCAGTAAATTTAGCCCTATAGGAAGCCATGTCGTCCTCATCTACCTCATCTCCGGCCCCCACTAGTAGCTCATAAGCTTGAACAAATAAACCGTAGTACTGGTTAAAATGTCGCCTAGCGACTGCGGCGGCAATAGAACTTGTTGTGTCACTCACCGTAGCGGCAAAGTCCAATATCATTTGGTACTTGCGAGCTAAATTGCGTACGCGCACTTCGTACCGACATTTTGAAATCTCAATACACACTTACAATTAAATAATTCACCGGTTGGTGAGAAATGAACTTGGAAGTTTGTTTATAAACACCGGTAACGATGATAATGAATTCCTAACCTAAATACACTGTCAAGTCAAGTTGACATTGACGTTGACAGGTAACAGATAAATTTAATGTCCGAGGAGGCCATTTGCAACGTTAAAAGATGGCGGACGTGTAATTTGTTTTAGACTTTAATTTTTGGGTAATTAGGTGTTCAAAGTTCTTTTCTGATAGTGATTTGTACTTTTTATGCCTTAGTGTCGCACAGTGATTGAAGACTTGGACTTATTTCGTGTATCTGGCATCTTTCTTCTCGTTTCAAGTGGACTCGCAGTGGTGCAGAGGTTAAAACTATCTTGACCTCTGACCTACAAATCACCGTACAACGTTGCCCCCAATCTTCCTAGAGAAGATTGGATTGTGTTTTATACTCATATAAACCTTGACACTGGCGAAATCACTTCACGTGGAAGCCATATCCCTGCGGTAGTAGCTGTTCAAGTCGCCGCGGGGGCAAAAAAAAAAAAAAAAAAAAACAATGTCCATAAAGCACTAACGTCGCTGAGTGTTGCCAACCTGACAACCGTTACCGGTTGCTTATCCCGCTCCGCGCGAGATAACCTCAAATGAATGACGTAACAAATATGGCGTGTTGAATAAGTAGCCGATTGACTTAATCAAACACAACACACCGAGATGATCACTGATTCTAATGTAGGTAATATAAATAACCACACTGATTTTCGATGACGATCGATACTTGCCGGGCGTTGCGACCTTGATGTCGCTTATGCCGCCTTGTTGATGAATATTCATGCTTGCATGGTGAACTCCGCGTTCACAAGCAGTTTTCCCCTCATGGGCCACCAAAAATGTGCGCAATATTCAGCAGCCGTGGTCCTGACGGGCTATATTAACGACACGCTGGTGGGTGATGATTGTGATTCTCTTTAGAGCCGCAGACGGCGGGTTCGAAGCGTCGCTGATGGCTCTTGAGACGTGAAATATGAACAACTGTTGACTTGAACTGATTTAATCACAGTAAACACTTATCACGATATACAGTAATAAAAATGAAATATGCTTGAAATATGCGTCCGCACGCTCGTGAATTGACAGGGCGGAAGTCAAGTAGTAACCCAAAACAAACATAGATTTTAAATCTATACATAAACTAGATTCCTAGACTATGGTTATAAGGCCGGCGACAGACAACCACACATGGTTGATAAATTACACGATGATATAAAAGAAAATAAAAACATGTTAATTTTCCGTTAACAGCAGCGAAAAATGGTTTGTTGTCATTTTTATCTCAAAATGTTAAGAATCGCCCAGCTATATTCTACTCGTTAAAACCATATTGACATGTTTTTGTATCTCAACGTAATAATAGCTCTTATTCACTTAAAGATAATGACAGCAAGTTCAAATCAATACGATACAAGTCAAAAGCAACATGGCTTCCCTGAGTAAAATATAATAATAATAGTATTTAAGTATCGAATTAACCTCGTGATGGATAAGAAGGATCGTTCATTTGTTTTATAGGTAATTTTACGAAATATTCAAATATTCCAGGTAAACCATATTATGTGCGTTTATGTAATCTTTTATTACCACGTATTACATTATCGAATTCGCGTAAACATTTTCAAATCAATTGCAGGAATTATATAATAAAGATCGACGTTGCGAATGGACGCGTAAAGTCGTAACGTAAAATAAGGTTTCAATAAAATTTACTTATTGGAAAACCAATGTGGCGTTATGTACGAGAATGTGCCGTCAGGGATAAAAATGTAGAGGAGTCTACGAGGTCTCAGCCATACGAGTACAAACCATCGGCTATTATATGAAATCAATTAAATATAACGAGATGACAAATGAGTAAAGAGTATCCATTAAAGTATAATTTAAATTGACATTACCCGCGTATCCTTTATACAAATCTTGGTCATAGCTGTAGTATTGAATCTTCCTTTTTATAGATAATTAGAATAGAATACAATAGAAAAAACTTTATTCTTGCCAAGGACATGAAGAAACAAGATTACAAAAAATATAAAACAAATATTAAGGCAATGTAAAATAAAGTGCAAGTTCTTAATGCCACGCTATATTAATGCCACGGAATATCCGCCGGCTCAGCGTGAGCTGCAGCATTGCTGCTGGAGCGCTGATATTCAGAATCAAGTTAATTATCATGTCAATTCATGAAAATTCGGCGAAATAAATAATTCTATGAAATGAGTGTCGACGATTAAACGGCAAACCGATTAAATCTTCTGGATAGCCCATTTATTAATACATGACAGCGACGGGTCGAGCCGTGGCTATGGACTCTCGGTCCGTGATTTTATTTCACAGTTAATAACTTTGCCTCGGCCAAATGATGACGACGTGGCGTTTGGAGTGCGTTCAATAAAAAAGTCAAGCCAGCAAGTCGTGCATTCATTAAAAATATCTAACGGGCAACACCAAATGTTCAACAAAATGGTTGGTCATCAAATCTGTGACACAACACGCGCTGATCAGACTCTAGAAAGTTTTTTCTAAATAGGTGATCTTAAAATAAGGAGTAGCTTAAACGAGTGATTAGTAATCCATTCATACTACTTTTATAATTTTATAAATGAGAAGTAAAATAGAGTAAATCAAAAGTAAAATGCGGACATTTTTGAATCTCTCCGAGGGTTACTAAAATCTTGCGGCATTGTTGTATTATGAAAGGTCTAAGGTTTAGAATGCAGTAGGTACAGTCATTTACAAATTGATGTATCCATTTTTGGACATAATTACAATGCAATAATGTGAAAAAGTGAATACATCTGTTTGTAGTCGACTATACCTACGTATTTAGACATGAACATGAACAGATCATCATATGAAGGGTCCACGGAAAGAACATGTCTAGTCACATTAGTAACTTTTTGAGATATCGTGATTTGAAAGTTAAGAACCATGTCATTTTGTACGTAATTTTCGTGAAGAGGTTTTTTTAAGAGTGAAAAGATACAAGTTATATTAAGATTTGTATGTGAATCTGAGTGGTAGGTAATAATAGTTCATTTCGTCCTCTACATTTTGAGATTTAAAACTCATTTTCAAAAAAAGTGACTAGACATGATCTTCCCGTGGACCAATTATGTATCGATCCATACTAAGAACGGTACGGTTTGGTTCTATCTATTAATGGAGCAGTGGGTATGCAAATACCCATACGTATATAACGAAATCGGGCACACTGGGACATTCGTGTTCTAAATCTGCCCGGGTCTCATCATTAGCGGTTGATTTATTCGAATATGCATAGACTTGGACGTTTTTCCAATAATTTTACTCCATCTCGATATATTTGAAACGTGAGTTCTCGCAGCAGACAGCTATGTTAGGAAATTTCTAAAGTTTATGAATTTAGAATTGGATAAATAGACTTGAACGGTGATATTTTAGTCTAATCATGCACGTAATAGACAATGAAGGTTAATTTTAATTTAAGATCAAATGACGAAAATGTAAAATAATTCGTCGATCTTTATCATAGGTCGCCTTCGTCACGGTGGATAAAGAATCCTTCATCTCAGAATTACATACTTCTCAGATAGTGACAGTTGTTTTATGCACGTTTATCCACATCGATAAACGCGGCCCGCTCGACGATCTCATCATTTTGTCAAAATTCACTTTACCGATTGCATCATTTCATCGAATTTCACTCCATCGAACACTATTTTCTTCTGAAATCATAATGGTTTTGGATGTCTTAAAAATTCATTACGTGGGTTAGGTTAGGTTACGCTTGTGACTAGGTATAAAAAAAAAACTCAAGCAGCGAGAAATGCTTTTCGATGAAATGATAATTTAGCGTAATACGTTCGGCTGAATACAGCTTCTACCCCGTGCTCCAGTATAGAGTACTTGATTGCAGACGAACCAATACCCAATACCAATGTCATTGTGCGAAAAGTGATTATTAAAGGAAGGAAGGGTAGGGTCTGGTAGGGTCAACTGCATTTGAAAATTTCGAATTAATTCTTTTTTTAAACCAAGATTAAAATGTTTCGTAACCTAAAATAGAGGTTTTGGGATTAGGTAATTTTGAATGGCGTTTTGGTATATTTTTTTTACTTATTATAGTTATACAATTTTTTTTTTAATGCGCATGTTTTTTTAAAAGATTCACTTATTTTCAAAATAACTTAAAACGTGAAGTAAAGATACTTCCATGGCATGTAAAGAGAAAACCAAAAATGAAGTATCTCATTCTCATTCTTAAACGCCATTGATAAGATAACCAACACACTCATATACAGACTTGTAATAGTATAGGTACTTAGATAGTTGTACTTACACACACAAACAAAGTGTTTAAACAACCCGTTAACAATACCTACGTTTCGCTTTTATTTTTTGTCACTAACTAGATTCATTGCAGCAGTAATAAACAGGTTATAAAAATGCCTCGGTTTCATTACTTTTGTGTCATTTCATTCAAATTTACAAAAAAAGCAGAACGTAGGTGTATTCACATAACAAAATAATTGAAAAAAAAGAAAACACGAAATAACTGGCTGTTGTTTACGTTTTATTTTTAACTCAGCTGCGTTGACAATACAATAACAATATTGGGCCAGCCATTTTGATTTTTACGTGTTATGGTATTGTAAACTTTTTGATAGCTCGTATTTATTTACAGCTGTTTCAGCTGGCTGTGGATAATGAGTAACTACAAGAAGTAGACGGCCTACTTTCAAAATTGAAGAAGCACTGGAAGGAGAAGAACTTACTTAACAGTTATGCCGGCTGAGTTAAATAAAAACAATACCAAAACGCGTCAAAATTAATATGGTTATACCGTGTTGAACAGAGGCTCCGGTAACCAGACATTGTTAGTTTACATAAAGTCCAAGTTCAGCGTGCTTCATTGGTCAAGCCGGGGCTGGTCTTTACCTGGAACCATTTTGTGATATTGTAACAGGTCACACATAGTGATGGGCGGCTTGTAAGTTTTCACTTAAATTTCTGCAATATTCTGAAAGTTTCAAAAGTGAAACTTTCACCTAAAATTTCATATAATATTCTGAAAGTTACTAAAGTGAAATCATTTAATTTCTGAAAATTCCTAAAGTTTTGTAATGTAAGTAACGGAAACTTTTCATGAAATTTACATGTGTCAGAATCATTTCCATCTAATTATATATCTTTCAGAAGCTGTAATTTACGCAGTTAAGGAAAGTTTTGTAATGGTTCAGAAATCGCCCATCACTAGTCACACGCCCAATAAATCTCAGTTAAAAGAAACTGCAAAACTGGAACTGTAGAACAATATTTGTTTGAGTCACTGTCAAAATGGATATCATATTATGTAGACCGATCACTTAAGTGCGAGCTCATGTCGTCTGAGCAGGGATCCGGCAAAAGCACTTACACGATTCTGGAATAGTATAGTCGCCGACGAAAGTTTGAACGGGGACAGTGTTTATAATTATGTAACGTGTTAAATTCTCATCATCCTGTGGTATTAACGCAAATATTGTTAAAATAAAACTGGATATTTATTTCGTTTATGGCCGACGGTGACTGCTTACCCTTAGGTGGTCCATCAGTTCATATGTGTTTTATTTCTACAAAAAAACATTATTGAGCTTGATCAAAACAAACATTAATAACTTTAGTCATTTATTGTACGTATCTCAATCAATCAGCTCCTTAAAAGGAAAAACGGTACCTACTCTTATAAGATCACTTTCGAAAACATCTGTGTCTTAAAAGTTTTTATTTTTTAAGATTTACAAAAAGATAGAAAATAAATTAAGGCAGATTTCAAATTTTTTGAGCTCCCAGTCTTAATTTGTGCTAAAGTATGGTATTTTTGTACAACTACATTTTTGACAACACAGTAACCAATATTCATAATAATATGTGTTGCCGACTGTACACTCGATCCAATACTATTTCCGTTTTTACATTATGTTTGATTCCATAACCTGACAGGAGATTAGGCTTACACATAAAGAATGAAGAAATGGCTGAGTCTATTCTAATACTAATGCAGAAAATAATATATAAAATCCGCGTGATCCTTTTTGACAAACATTAAATTTCTGAGAATACAGTAATTATATTTCTTTGTTAAATTTTTCGCTGATTTGACATCATTAAATGTACCTTCGTTTATGATAACTATAGACACAGGTGGTTCAATTGTCAAATGATAAAAACTTTATTCGACTCGATTTGTAGTTGTGTTCCGGTTTGGGGATAAGACAGCCGGTGAAATGACTAGCATAGAGGCATTCCATCTTAGTCCTCAGGGTTGGCAGTGCATGGGTCACAGTTTCACTTACCATCAGGTGGTCTGTTTGCTCTTTTGCCTTTTCGAGGACATAAAAAAAAAGTTAAATGTCAATAAAAGGATTAACCGAGCAGAGTTATTGTTTTCATGACATTGTTCCGCTTTGTTGGTTTCCACTCCGCCGACCAAAATTGAGTTTCCTTATGACTGTCCTCGTCGTTGTCACGTGCGAACTATGAACCTTTTCCGATGAGCGTCACTGGTCTAACGCGAGGAATATTAACACTTTGATCCCCTAAGCAAACAATTTTCGTGAAATTAGGTTAGAGTTAGGCTAGCGTACCTAAAATAAACACTTGCGAGATGGAATTCCATGTTTTAACGTCGTAAATGTTTTAACAATAAAAGTTAGCACCGCTCCAACGTGAAAATTTTGCAGGTATTAATTTAAATTATATTTGAATGGTATTATGTACAGCCTGTATGGTTTGCGAATACGTATTTTAACAGTCTTAAATTCTATACCACGGCAATACGGAAAATTATGTTACGAAAATTCAAACAAAAAACCTGTCAAGTAGGTTTTCTGCATTATTTACATAATGCCATAACAGTCTGAAAACGGCAATAAGCATGTTACATTGGAAAAATGGATGTTTTATAAGTAAGTACACAGTCTTTTCGTTTTTTTTTTTGAATTACATAGTTGAGTACCTATGTATACATCAGTAAGTACAAACCAACAACTACCTATTTTTATTGTTGTTACTATACAACCCTGTCACAATAACTGAGTCAAGACAGGAGAAAGCAATAACTTTAAAATGATTTATTCACTTTCAACGCTAAAGCTCTTTGGTTGCTCTGTGATGATAATATCTTTGACAGTTTCATACTCTTTTGTACTTTTTTGTGTTAAATGAGTTGTAACTAATTAAACATTTTAGCCAAGTTGTGCAAAATGTGGTTACAGAAATATCATCAAGTTTTTAGGGTTGTTGGTAATTCTGTAGCTCTGCCTACCACACTCTGCGAATGAAGTCGTGAGTTTATGTAAGTATGTAACTAATTATAACTAGACTTCGGTTCTAAAAAAAAAATTTTTTTTTGTGTTACAATTTCTCGGAAACTCTCTGATTAAATTGTACTCATATGTAACCCATTAATAGGCCACTAACCGTTATTTACTCTCAAGATAACAAAAATAACTATTAGTCTAATTGCATTTTCGTGCCTCGCGTTATCTTAGTAATTTTCCGCTATAGCATACATAGTAAACTTTTACGGCTTTATGAAACTAATTTATATGAAAGTTTTTTTTTTTACTACGATGAAAAGTGTTGTGCAACTAAGTAAGGAAATGGTTTTTAATAACATTCAGTTTACTGGCTGAGGAAGCCTGTTGTTATTGTAAATCAATGTACAAGATCAATGATCAATGTTTAAGAGAATTGACAAGATTTCATATTTTTAAGACTTTAATTTTATTCATTTTATAGATACGGTTTGGAAGGAGGAAGACACTAATAGTTTTATTTTTTCCCTAGGATCTATAATTATTTTATTATTAATTTATTAAGATGTTCTTATTCTAAAAGGGCGTAACTTCATTTCTACGACACAATGGACATATTACGTTAGTCCAATCTGTATAAAAAAAAAGTTTTTCTTTTTAATAATGGCGGTCAACCGATCTCAAGTATCTATCCATCTGTCAATAGTGTCAACGTCAAACTTGAAGTATGACAGCTTTTTTTCTCGTGAAAAAGGCAATGGTATTATATCTATTCAGGCATAGTATTGGTAAAACTCGTATTTTTTTTTACTTACTTGTAATTTGGTCAATAAAGAAAAATAAATCTAAATAAATATTTTGCCGTGTTCAGGAGGCAAAACCCTTTCGATTCGAATAGTAATTTGCATGTGTCACCAAAATGAAATGTTGTCAATTGTGAGGCTGAAAATTAATTAAAAAAATGCTTGTTAGATTTTTCAATTTTTGAACATGTTGTAGATATCTATTACGAAAAAAATAAGTCTGTACGCTTTCCATTCCAAGTAAATTCCGAAGTATTTTTTTTTAAAAAAAAACCTACTTTTTCTTAATAATTACAATATATTTATAAACCGTGAAATTAAGTTTTACTAAGGGTGTGAGAAACGTTACGCCTGGAGTAAAATTTGTTTTTTTCTTAACAGCGACTTAAACGGCTCCTCACGATACTCTTAAAATCATCTTGCCCTACAGCAATTTTCCGTCAATTTACGCAACCATGCAACGTCAATATACGTAGCGTGCTCGCCCGACTTGGATCAAAAACTATATTTGTATTTTTATCAGTTTATTCAGCAGTGAACACAAAGTGAACTTACACTTACTTTTTCTTTGCAGTATTTCTCTGTTTGATCCAATTTGTAAATTGTAAAACTATACAAATAAATATTGATGTCAGTAGGGTAAAATTGGGGGACCTGGATACGTACCGAGGTATCCAAGCCCCCCCAATCTTACCAGTGATCAAGTTTTCATCATTTCATCTATTAATTCTTCTTTTCATCAATTAATCTATTACCAGTGATCAAGTTTTTATCAATTCATCTATTAATTCTTCTTTTCATCAATTAATCTATTAATTCTACTTGTTCTTCTCTTTAAGATCAGGTATCCAAGTCCCCAATCTTACCCATGAATACTAAAATAGATCAAGTTTTCATCATTTCATCTACCTATTAATCGACGTATCCACGCCCCTATTAATTCTAATAATTAATTCACCAATCTATTAATTCTACTTTTCTTTTCTTTAAGATGTTGATCAGGGTCTGCCTATATATTCAAAGGTCGTTGATTAGAACTAATCGAAGATGTGGTACGAACTTCAATGATTACTGTTGGATGTTGATGTGATAAATATGGTATTTACTTATATAACGCGGAGGGAAAAAACAAAACGAACAAATCACTGTCATACATTTATTTAAATCACTTTAACAAACCAGTTATTTATAGTGTATAGGCCTTAGATAAGTATAAGTACACAATTTAAAACATAAATAAAAATTAAAAAGTACAAATGTTGATCGATAAATCAATAAAATATTATTGATTTATCTACCTTTCTCCATTGAAACTTTGAGTATTTAGAAACAGATAAACATGTAACAGAAAACTAATCATAATTGTCTATATTAAAAAATAAAACATTGCTATCTTTGCACCACTTTTTTAAGCAAGTAACATTTTTGTAAGCACATATATTATCATGATAAATACAAGTTTGTACATCATACGATGTTGCATACCTTTCATAAAGAGAAACAAAATTAGGACAGCTAATATCTTCTAAATTATGAACAATCTCAGTACCTAAAATTTCTTTTAACCAATTCACTTTTTCATACCCTTTTGTATGAATACATTTGTTTTTACAGTAATCAGATATTAAGAACTTATAATCGCAGTAAGGTACATAACCTTCATTCCACAGTATTCCCCTGTTCCTTTCTATCCATCCTACTTGTTTACGTTCTTTCTTAGTTAAATAATAAAACGGATATGGGGGTTTAATCAACAATACCAGGACATGTTTATCACTTAAAATAGCTATTTCTTTTGGTATAAGCTTGTTCTTTTCATCTTTAAAACCTTGGACATCGATGATAACATTCATGTCAGTTTCCGCACTATGTTACTCAACGGTTTATACTCAATAAGGCGATCGTTTATGATAAGGCAATAAGCTGTAGTATTCTCTGGGATATCTTGTGAAGACTCTACTTCTAGACGAACATCAACTGGTCCAGTTTTTAGCGTATCGTTTTGTCTTGAACAATCAATAACAAATAATGGAGCCTTTTCTCCAAATGTCTTCAAATCAAGCAACGGATCAATGTCGGCTTTGTAATACGACTGACGAAAATTAGCATACATCTCATATAATATACTGTACTTAGCTTCATCAAATTTCAAGTTTAATGAATCATATGGAAAATATTGTGAATTTAAAAACAATTTCACATTTGTTATATTACAATGATCAAACAAAGTCGAATTTTTTGTTTGATTTAATTTTCTATTTGTTTGAAATCCCAATATAACAAATCTAGGTTTCTCCAACTGAGAAGCAGTTTTAACTGACCACGAATGTTTGGTTGTTTGAGGTACTAATGGATATTCATATAAATCCCAATTTCTAAAGGCAACTTGTATAGCTCTATCTTTTTCCAAATGCTTTAGCAGTAATAACCTGTTGCGATCAGAAACTTTAATATGCGGTATACGCCACTGAACCTTTTGTACGTCTATTATGACGGTATCACCTTTATCCATACACACACTGTTTGAAACAGAACTACTTCTATGCAGTATAAGTTCATGTCTACAATTTATAAGTATTTTATTATAGTCTTCTGCGAATCCTAGGACTTTATTCAATGGGAGAATAAAAGAGAAATGAATTTTTTTGCTTTGGGTTCCGCTCAGGTTCCACCCCCACAAGGCCGCATTTTTGCTTTCTCCTCCGTTCATCGAGATATAAGACTTCATAGTTGTAGTTATTCCAGCATTTTTTATATGATCTATTTCAACACATGCAACGGAAGCGGCACGGTTGAAAACATTTAAAGATTGGCCTTGTAGGAAAACTTTGTAGGAATACAGTTAAACCATGAAAAAATTGTCTTAGACAGGCCAATTTATATCGGATTCACAGTTTTAGAGCTTGCCAAACAACACCTATATCAGTTTCATTACGACTATATCAAAAATAAATTCAAAAACGATGTACACCTGTGCTACACAGATACTGACAGCCTGTTGTACTTGATTTATACAGAAGATTTTTATCAAGAGATGTATTGTGATATTTCTAAATTTGACACTAGCAACTTTGCAATCAATAATCCGTATAACATACCGAAAGTGAATGAGAAAATACCGGGCATATTCAAAGACGAGATGGGAGGTGATGTAATAACAGAATTTGTAGGTTTGAGGGCTAAACTATATTACATCAAAAGTGAGAACAGTGCCATTAAAAAAGCAAAAGGTATCTCTAAATACATTTCTAAGCGTTTAACACTAAATGACTATAATATGGCATTGATAGCTGATAAACAACTTCGTTGTAAGATGAACATGATACGGTCTATAAAACATGTTTTATACTCTCAACAAGTAGACAAACAAGTATTGAATAGAAGTGATGATAAGAGACAAGTTTTGAGAGATCAAATACATACATTACCATGGGGTCATTGTGAGACGATATTTTAAATGATTAAGTATTGTTCATAAATAAAGTGTAAAAGTCGTCTTTGGTTATTATGAATTATGGATATGTGTAATAAATATTTACCCCCACGAATAATACTATCGGTAATGACAAATGCAGATTGTTGTTTTAATTTTTATATTTGTTATTTATTAATGAGGTATTAATTACATTAACATCGAATTTAATAGATGATTGAGTAGCAAAAAAAATTAAGTTTTTGTACCTATATGTAATAATATAGTATTTCTTATTTGTTTTATATAGCAAGAACATGTATAATTAATAATACGAATACTTATAATAAACTGTTGAAGTGAATTGATCTGTTTCTTTCTAGCTATAGCTAACCCCCATTCAATTACCACACCACATTCAAACTGCATTTCTATAGAAAAGGAAGTGTTAAATCTTATTTTATCTTTTAGGTACTTAGAACATGTATCTAAATAAAGGAATCCAACTATGTTTTCTTACATCTTAATGTAATGCCGACATTTACAATCTGTTCCAATTTTATAATGTCATTTTACTTCAAATTACATAATTTTATGAGGTATATAAATACTTGGAAAGTTCGATTAAGCTCACACTACACAATGAAGTTCGTCAAGCAAACTCAAACTTTAGAAGTGAAAACTATTGATATAGAAAATCGGTTACAAAAAGTCAAACATAGCACACTGTTACCAAACACAATTCGATGCATAATATGTGGACCTTCTAACTGTGGTAAAACGAATGTTATGCTGAATTTATTGTTACATGAAAACGGTTTGAAGTTTAAGCATATATATTTGTATTCAAAGACAGCCTTTCAGGCGAAGTATATTTTCTTAAGACAAATCATGCAGAAAATTCCAGAAGCTGAATTCTTTTTATACAATGAGAATAAAGAAGTTCTTCACCCTAATGATGCTTTGATCAATTCAATCATAATTTTCGATGACGTTGCGTGTGAAAATCAGGTGAACATACGAAATTACTTTGCCATGGGAAGACACAGACGGATAGACTGTTTTTATTTATCTCAAACATACTCAAAGATACCAAAACAGCTTATTAGAGATAATGCTAATCTTTTAATTATCTACAAACAAGATGATACAAATTTAAAACATATATACAATGAGCATGTCAATACAGATGTAGAGTGGATAAAATTTAAACAGCTTTGTGCCGCTGTTTGGCAAGATCAGTTCAACTTCGTGCTGATTAATAAAGATTGTGCTATTGATAAAGGAAGGTATAGAAAAGGATTTGACACATTTATCCATTTTTAAGCATCTCATAAATACTTGTTCAAAGCTTAAAATATGTCACTAGATGATGAGTATTAGTATTAAACAGTCATTGCAATGGAGACAAATGTAAAAGAACAACTAATTAAATCTGTTGAAAACATAAAAAATAAAATAAAGATGATTCAAAATGAAGAAGATGCAGCTAATCTTAAATTTAAGAAAGTATTTAAACCTATTACAGATCCTCTAGAAACTCTGATAAAAGTGAATGGCTCGCATTGTCCTGAATTAAATATTTCAAAAAGTTTAAATGTAAAAGACACTTTTAATGACTTGGATTCTTCTTTAGAATACGAAAATTTTAGAGACATAATCAAGACTGATTCTAGTAAGTGCTCAGAGTATTATGATTTAGCAGATGGTAGTTTGCGAAATCAAAATAATGATACACTATTGTCTCTTAAAAAAGAAGATATGCTTAATATTTATGATAACATTAACGTTCCATTTGGTATTCGGAGCGAGAACAAGAAGCTCATGATGGGAAATATTGATGTACGTTTGTCATCAACAAATAATGATGCGGGGAAAAAATATATGGTTATAATTAAGAACAAAAACTATGAACTAACAGATGGTTTAAAGGAACTTTTATTACGCAATAAGCCTAATCTTGCTGTCGTAACAGAACAAGACAAAATTGATTATAAAGAAATGCTAATTAATACTAACGCACACAAACGAGACTTCAATCCTAGCGGACCATTGAAGGGGGACAAAGGTTCGAAATACCGTCACATTATAAAACCTTTATTTTCACAGCTTAATGATGCAAATCAGGATTTCCCAGAACAATTAACGAAATTAAAAAGCGGTGGTTTCTTGCCTTTATTAAAAAAGTACAAGAAAAACACTGATTATGTTTATTGGGATGACCCGAATGAATTGATTGAAAGGCTCAAACTATTAATTGCATCTAAAAGTGCTGGTAACAGTAATCATGATAATGAAATCGTATCTATTATTGAAGAATTAAAAGAAGCTGGTATAATAAAAGAATAAAATATCGTCTATTGCTATCATTGCACTTAATGCTCTGACGAGCATTAGACATGAGTATCGAGAAAAGTGAATATCATTCAGTTGATTGTTGTCATATAGAAGTCATTAAAATAAAATCTAGAAATGAACCTAGTGCGTCAAATTTTGCAAATAAAGAACATGTCGTGGACAATCGTAATATAGTGCTAAGTTGGGAAAAGCTAACTTCGAGTTTGTTGAATCGTATAGACAACATTGAAAAAGATATCGCTTTAAATAAGCTTCAGGGAGATAATTTCTTAATACTAACTGAAAGTTTAAAAGATAGTATTAAAGCAATAAAAAAAGATATTGCCTTAAAAGATCTTCAAGGAGCATTGGACAAGCATTATGAGCAAAGCCGACGTCGTAAATGAAATTCACAAAAATGCTAGAGTGAACTTTCCTCGGAGAAGTGTTATGTTAAAAGATATAGATGACCTCTGGCAGGCGGATTTGATTGACATGCAGGCATTATCGGACGTAAATTCTGGCTATAAATATATATTAGTAATTATTGACTGTTTTTCAAAGTACGCTTGGGCAATTCCCCTCAAACAGAAGACTAAAGAAATCGTATGTAAGCAATTTGAAACACTTTTAGCTAAAGGACGATTCCCAAGTAATTTACAAACAGATAAGGGTAAAGAGTTTTATAATAAAACATTTCTCAAAGTAATGAGAAAATATGATATTAACCATTATTCAACATACTCCACCAAAAAAGCATCAATTGTGGAAAGATTTATAAGAACGCTTAAAAATAAGCTTTATAAGGGGTTCAGTTTAAAAGGCAATTATAAATGGATTGATGGGATGCTAGATAATAAAATTTATGAATATAATCATGATTTTCATAGAACTATAGGTAGACCTCCTGCTTCAATCACCCATGAAAATAAAGCGGATGTATTACAAAAATATGTTAAATTGCAGTCTAAGAAAAAGTTGAAAATCAAGAGATTTCTAGTCGGTGACTTTGTTAGAATTAGCAAGTATAAAGGTTGTTTTGAAAAAGGTTTCACTCCTAATTGGTCTACAGAAATATTTAAGATAACAAAGATTCAACACACTAATCCTGTTACTTATTTATTAGAAGATATGAAGTCGAGACCGATATTAGGAGCATTTTATGGACAAGAAATTCAAAAAACTTTACATCCTGACGTATATCTGGTTGAAAAAGTAATAAAAAGCAGGGGGAATAAAGTATATGTGAAGTGGCTAGGACTACCTACAAGCGAGAACAGCTGGATAGAAAAGACAAATCGTTTATAGATATTCTTACTGGCACAAAAGTATTTAAAAGATATATTTCTTACGTTGTGCTCATTTGAAAGTTAATATTAAAACAGTACAGACTTTTACAACCGATATTGATTTCTCAATGAGATTTAAACAGCTTTGTACTGCTGTTTGGTAAGATTTATTTAACTTTGTGGTGATTAATAACATTCGTACTATTTATTGATACGAGTATAGGAAAGGTCAGTGTCACCGCAAACACATAGTAACTTAATGAAAGGAGAAAACGATCGTGCGAACATGTCTCCTTCCACCACCATGAGTCTACAGCGTCCTGCACACCCTAAATATGCAACGGAAGCGGCACGGTTGAAAACATTTAAAGATTGGCCTTGTAGTATGACACAAAGACCTGAAGAGTTAGCAGAAGCCGGTTTCTATTATACTGGGTGCGGAGATCAAACCAAATGTTATCATTGTGATGGTGGTCTAAAGGATTGGGAGAAGGGTGATGAGCCGTGGGAGCAGCACGCACGCTGGTTTGAACGATGTGCGTACGTCAAACTGGTGAAGGGTAGAGACTACGTCAAGGAGAAAGTGAACACTGTTTCTTTCTTAGAGCAACCTGTCTCCCGGCCAAAGGAGGAGGTGGTGAATAGTGACGTAGTACAAGTGTGTAAAATATGTTACGTCAAGGCATGTGATGTCGCGTTTGTACCGTGCGGTCATGTCGTTGCATGCGCTAAATGTGCGTTATCAATAAAAAAACCGAAATGTCCAATATGTATGGTTTCCTGTGATAATGTGATGCGTCTTTATTTCTTATAATATATATTATTGTTATTATTATCATACAGTTTCATTTAACACATCGTTGTTTGACTTGTTATTTGTTTTGTTTGGCTAGAAAAGACAAATTGTTTGTAGATATTTTAGTGACACTAATGAATGTATTTAAAGATATATTTCTCACGTTGTGCTCATTTGAAAGTTAATCTTTAAACGATACGGACTTTTACACTCGAAATTTTATTGAAATCCTTACATTAAACTAAATTATTATATCATGAGGAGCAAACGACAATGTCATGATATTCATAAAGTGAAGAATAAAACACCAACATTATTGAAGTTCAAAACTGGTGCTGGTTTAAAGAAAACATTTAATAATATTGTCTCACATACAAAAAAACACATTCGTAACCTAAAACCTAAATGTAAGAAAATGCTAACAGAGTTAGCATACGAAGCAGCTAGAGAGTTCGCGTCAGATTTACCTATTAAAATACCGCGAGTGATACCTGTACCTAAAACTGGTGGCTTTCTCCCGTTAATACCTATATTTGCTGGATTGTCTGCCAGCGGCACTTTATCGGGTGGCATTGCAGGAATCACGAAAGCTGTCAATGAATATAAATCGGCTAAAAAACAACTAGCACAAGTAAAGGAACAAAACGAGAACATGAAAGGACTGTGTATTGGAAGAGGACTGCATCTTAAGCCGTACAAGAATGGTGTAGGGATTTATGTTACGAACACAAAAAACTAATCAGTCGGCTACCTAAAAGAGCGTTAACTAACATCGACATTATAAATCACGCGAAAAATATACCTCATTTTCGTAATGTATTTATGAGAGATGAATTACCAGAATCACCACTACCAATCGAATGTGGGATTATAAATTTAGATTCTTCATCATCTAGTGGTAGTCATTGGGTAGCCTATGCAAAAATATATGATTATATTGAATACTTTGATAGTTATGGTAACTTGAAACCTCCAAAGGAATTTATTAAATATATGGGATCGAAAATTAATTACAATTATCAAAACTTACAGGGTAATAGCATATACAATTGCGGTCATTTATGTTTAAAATTCTTAAGTTCATTTTGGAAAACAAGGAACTACGTACGTAAATAAAATACATTTCGCTAATCAGATTTATTAAACCAAATAAATATCGAGATACTTCTAATTAGTTAACATTCTTACACCATCGGTGATCTTATTAGCATGTACATGTTTAAGTCGGTGATTGCTTGACCTAGAATGATTGTTTTCAATAAAATCCCTGCTCAGACAAGAAAACTAAATACTTCACCCCCGATATCGAAAGGTAGAAGACGTTTAAAATCAACTAGAGTGATTACCAAAATTAATAAAACATTTCTACGTTCTCTTGGATTTAAAATATAAAATGCTTCAAATCACTGACTTGCCACAGCACGATAATTCGATTGAAAGCTATGAAATTCATACTTACAATCCCTATACTAACAGCTTCAAAGAAAATGATGAAATCAGAATCCCTATTCATCAGCAAGACGTATATGTACTACCGTCTGCTAGCTCCATTTACATTGAGGGGTATATCACTGCGTCCTCTCTCGATGCAACAGGAAAACATATAGATAAAGAAGTTAAGTTGACGAACAACCCGATTTTGTTTTTATTTCAAAATATCAGATACGAATTAAATGGTGTTGAAATAGATCATATAAAAAATGCTGGAATAACTACAACTATGAAGTCTTATATCTCGATGAACGGAGGAGAAAGCAAAAATGCGGCCTTGTGGGGGTGGAACCTGAGCGGAACCCAAAGCAAAAAAATTCATTTCTCTTTTATTCTCCCATTGAATAAAGTCCTAGGATTCGCAGAAGACTATAATAAAATACTTATAAATTGTAGACATGAACTTATACTGCATAGAAGTAGTTCTGTTTCAAACAGTGTGTGTATGGATAAAGGTGATACCGTCATAATAGACGTACAAAAGGTTCAGTGGCGTATACCGCATATTAAAGTTTCTGATCGCAACAGGTTATTACTGCTAAAGCATTTGGAAAAAGATAGAGCTATACAAGTTGCCTTTAGAAATTGGGATTTATATGAATATCCATTAGTACCTCAAACAACCAAACATTCGTGGTCAGTTAAAACTGCTTCTCAGTTGGAGAAACCTAGATTTGTTATATTGGGATTTCAAACAAATAGAAAATTAAATCAAACAAAAAATTCGACTTTGTTTGATCATTGTAATATAACAAATGTGAAATTGTTTTTAAATTCACAATATTTTCCATATGATTCATTAAACTTGAAATTTGATGAAGCTAAGTACAGTATATTATATGAGATGTATGCTAATTTTCGTCAGTCGTATTACAAAGCCGACATTGATCCGTTGCTTGATTTGAAGACATTTGGAGAAAAGGCTCCATTATTTGTTATTGATTGTTCAAGACAAAACGATACGCTAAAAACTGGACCAGTTGATGTTCGTCTAGAAGTAGAGTCTTCACAAGATATCCCAGAGAATACTACAGCTTATTGCCTTATCATAAACGATCGCCTTATTGAGTATAAACCGTTGAGTAACATAGTGCGGAAACTGACATGAATGTTATCATCGATGTCCAAGGTTTTAAAGATGAAAAGAACAAGCTTATACCAAAAGAAATAGCTATTTTAAGTGATAAACATGTCCTGGTATTGTTGATTAAACCCCCATATCCGTTTTATTATTTAACTAAGAAAGAACGTAAACAAGTAGGATGGATAGAAAGGAACAGGGGAATACTGTGGAATGAAGGTTATGTACCTTACTGCGATTATAAGTTCTTAATATCTGATTACTGTAAAAACAAATGTATTCATACAAAAGGGTATGAAAAAGTGAATTGGTTAAAAGAAATTTTAGGTACTGAGATTGTTCATAATTTAGAAGATATTAGCTGTCCTAATTTTGTTTCTCTTTATGAAAGGTATGCAACATCGTATGATGTACAAACTTGTATTTATCATGATAATATATGTGCTTACAAAAATGTTACTTGCTTAAAAAAGTGGTGCAAAGATAGCAATGTTTTATTTTTTAATATAGACAATTATGATTAGTTTTCTGTTACATGTTTATCTGTTTCTAAATACTCAAAGTTTCAATGGAGAAAGGTAGATAAATCAATAATATTTTATTGATTTATCGATCAACATTTGTACTTTTTAATTTTTATTTATGTTTTAAATTGTGTACTTATACTTATCTAAGGCCTATACACTATAAATAACTGGTTTGTTAAAGTGATTTAAATAAATGTATGACAGTGATTTGTTCGTTTTGTTTTTTCCCTCCGCGTTATATAAGTAAATACCATATTTATCACATCAACATCCAACAGTAATCATTGAAGTTCGTACCACATCTTCGATTAGTTCTAATCAACGACCTTTGAATATATAGGCAGACCCTGATCAACATCTTAAAGAAAAGAAAAGTAGAATTAATAGATTGGTGAATTAATTATTAGAATTAATAGGGGCGTGGATACGTCGATTAATAGGTAGATGAAATGATGAAAACTTGATCTATTTTAGTATTCATGGGTAAGATTGGGGACTTGGATACCTGATCTTAAAGAGAAGAACAAGTAGAATTAATAGATTAATTGATGAAAAGAAGAATTAATAGATGAATTGATAAAAACTTGATCACTGGTAATAGATTAATTGATGAAAAGAAGAATTAATAGATGAAATGATGAAAACTTGATCACTGGTAAGATTGGGGGGGCTTGGATACCTCGGTACGTATCCAGGTCCCCCAATTTTACCCTACTGATGTCAACGATGCTGTGAGACTTTTAAATGAATTTTATACTTTAACTTCACAATTAAAGACGCCTGGAAACGCCCCAAAAATGATAATTGATACAAAATTCGAGAATCCTTTTCACCCCGAGGATGAAGTTTTACGAAACGAAACCCCGCAAGTTAAAGACAAGCATACTACGAGTAAGGAAAAAGGAGGAAATATTGAATCAGAAAACGAAAAGTACGTCTTGCGAGAAGACAAAGTAAGCGACGATGAATTAACCGAAGAAATAGACAGCAAAAATACAGTTATATCTACTAGGTCACCTATGGGTAAAACAACTAGCTTTAATATCGATTCCACACGAATCGGTGCCACAAATGAAAAATACAGAATAACAAAAAGACTTCCTAGGAGATTTGCTTTAGTACACGGGCCGCCTTCGTAGCGGTGTTTGTTTGCAGGACCTTCTTAACCGACTTCAAAAAAAGAAGGAGGTTCTCATTTCCATTTTTTATTTTTTATTTGACCTTTTTGTTAGAAAATGAAAAGTAAATGTTTAAAATCACCTTCTATTAATCCTTTTAATAATAAAGTGTTATGGATCATTATTTTAAGTGAATTACTTTTGTCCTATTTGTTTAAATCGCAATATTGTTTTTACCTGAACATTTTCCTGGCCGTTTTGTTGTTAGCCTCATTTAAGTTTGCGCGCTAAATACTGAAAAATTAATCCCTTATAGATAACTTTGTTGTCAGTCAGACTGTTTATCCGTCTCTCTTTCCGTCGGCCTGTCTGTCTGTCAATCTGTCTGTCTTTCAAGACTGTTTGGTCTAAAGCGGCTGATTTTTTCAAGTTGAAACTTGAGTATTTTATGATCCAATTGTTGCAGCTAAAGAAACGACGTTGGTAAAGTCACGGTTATGTTATCAGTCAGGTATGACCTGTATGATGATGCTTCTAAACTAAGAAGAAATGAAGAAGCAGCAGGACTTTATTGGATTTCTAATGTGTCACATATACGCGTAGGATCGGAACACTCAGTGCCAGAGTTCAACTCACTCTTGACTGGATTTTGTATTATTATTCCTAGCATCTAGATCTTGCGTCATTTTAGATAAGGTCATAAAAGTATATGAACGTCAGTTCAAACAGAAAAAAACTGTTTACGGTGCCTAATCAACAATAAACGAATAAATTTATCTAGACGGCAATCTTTAATACCGACAAATTCAAAATAGAAAAAATATATTTTGTTCTTTTATTTTATAATGTAGGGATAGTAAATAATATTTATATTAATAAATATTATTTATTATCCCTACATTTCATAACATCTTGATCTTTACTGTAAAAATATTTTGTTAAATCACGTTAGTACCTATTTACGCCCCGAGTTAGCACACATCTGCTCAAAATACGGTATTAATAGTAATTTTGGCAAAGAAGACCACGCTGGTCTGTAACTTCGGTGTTATTTAGTTTTAGGTTTTATTATTGTCTACAAAACACCTTTCAACGAACGTATCATTTCTCCGAATTTTAATTTCATCGAAAGGTATCTCTGGTAACCTAAACTAACCTACGTAATGAATGTTTATGATATTCTGAAAACATCATAGTTTCAGCAGATTATAATATAATATGCGTTCGATGAAATGAAATTCGGAGAAATGATATAATTGATGAAGTAAAATTTGATGACATGAAAGGTTACCAAAAAAAATTGCGTGAAAACGTTTCAAAACAGTCATAGAAACAAATAATTAAATGTTAAAGCCCGTCCTTTCCATCCAGGTCCAGAATATAGTTTTTAATCTGCTTATTATTAGTTTAGGAGTAATTAAGGTTTTACTGATACTGACGAAGACCGCTACAGTGCGGTACACATTTGCTTCTCTTGGCTTAAAATTGCTATAATTTGATTCTAAAACTTGATCCAATTATATTAAAAAATATTAATAATTGTATTTTTTATAATTTATCGATAAAGACCCGGTCTAGTTAATGGTCTCACAAAACTTCGTAAAAACAAGCTTGACGAATAGGATTATCGGAATTCCCTAAATGAGAATGTTGTAATGCTCGTGTTATCGGAGAGCGACTCGGAGTAAGTCATACCTAGACTTAAAAGGATTCCATAAACTGTTTCTTTAACTGAATTAGACCAGTGTGTTATGTGCCTAAATAAATAATGAAAAACTAATTAGTAGCAGAGTCAAGGTTTTTTTTGAAATGTTCAATTTGAGTAGCCAAGCCTAAAAATCTTATCTAAACATATATAATATATACACATAATGAGATAAATGAGAAAGTTTGGATGTTTGTTACTCAATTACGCTCCCAACCACTTAATCGATCTGGATATAGGTTAGGTCCTCGAATAGGACAGTTATAATAGTTAGGATAGTTTTAATCCCGAAAAAACCTCTCATTCTTACGGGAAATCAAATTAATCGTTAACCGCTGTAAATTGACTCACAAGGCGGGGCACTTTGTATGGACAAGTAACAAAAATAAAAAGGTGAAATCTCAACTAGCGATGTGTGTGGGTGGGTAGAGTGTTTTTTTTTCTGTTTACGTTTGTCATCCTGTAAATTTTTCAGTTTGTATTCATTTATGTGTGCATACACAAAAGTTACTAAAGAAACACTTTTTCAGTTATCCATAAACGTGCCGTCCACGCAGACGAAATCGCGGGCAGAGTTTCAAATATTTCTCGTTAGTTATTCTACGCTTTTCTAGGTAAGGGTAATTTTGTAACGTTGACGGTACAGAAGACCAATACTGAAATGAAGACAAAGACACTGCCAAATATATCTAACCCACCTATGGACAAAATGCACCTCGCAAGAAAAAGAATTACAACCAATGGGATGAATGCAAATCCTGTGCGGTCAAAGGTGGGTCAAAGAATGGCAATAAACGAAAGAAACTTCGCTAACAATTGACTTCGTAACGTATTTTAAAATTCCGTAGTCGATCCTATAGTTTTGCCACGTCTATTTTTTGGTCGCAGGTTAGCGACTCGTTTCGTTTCGGATTGTGTGATGTTTCCGTAACACTCGTTCATTGACCAGATTTATATAATAAATCAATCACTCTATCCATTGGTGAAAACGGCATTTAAATCCGTTTCGTAGTTTTAAAGATCTAAGCGTACCTACATACAGCAGGACTTTGTTTTAGACATAGTATACTATGTAGCGATAATGGCGGCGGAGCTAAAAACAATATTATTATGAAAACATGTCAAAACGAATATGGTTTTACAGAGTAGAAAAGAGCTCTTGGACTTCAATATGCTTCGCCTCCTGACATCTTCTTGGCTGGGAATAAAATAAAATAAAAATAAAAAATATCACGGGAAAATGTAACACCAATTAACCTAGTCCCAAACTAAGCTCAAGGCTTGTACTATGGGTACTAGACAACGATATAAGTACTTATACAGAGAAATATATAGTTAAATACATAGAAAACTCTGCCCTTACCGGGATCTGAACCCAGGACCGCTAGCTTCGTAGGCAGGGTCACTACCAACTAGGCCCGCGCGTCGTCAAGGTACAAATGTAGTTTATAGCTTGGATACGAATCTAGGTTACGTATCATACTTTTGTTCCGGAAAATTGGACACTACCCGAGAGAATATATGTCGTAAATTGTGTATTTCTACCCCAAAATGTACTCTAGAAACTCAATCCTAATACATACTCGTAAATTCTACCAATCCCGTCCCTAAGGTTCAACATTGCATCGAACAAACCACCTTTACTTGATATTCCATTAACGCTGTTCAATCGACTGCGTGTTCGGATGAGCAGTCCAGAATCCGCAGAGACTCGGCATGATAAAGTCAATACTTGGTGTACAGTCACCAAATAAAACGGTTGAACATACCTAGAACCTTGTCATTGTTTTAAGTTTACTATGACAATGCACTGAGGTGCTGAAGTTGGGGTGTACATTTTATGTTCTAAAGGCATAACCTACTTCCATAAGCAAGCATCACACAATGGAAATAATAATGAAGAGTCACGTTCACGTTCCTATTCATATTCATCAAACCATAAAGATTCGGGTCAAAAAAACAAAGAAGCGGGTCTCTCTTCTACTAGGTACAAAATATGTTTTTGACTTACCGTGGTATTGTGTTTAACTCCGCCGTCATTACTGTCAAGTAAATAAGAGCTATCAAAACGTTGAAAATTCGTAAACACGGCAAAAGCAAATAAGGTTTGTCATGTAGAATCTCAGCCCGTGGTATCTTTATTTCGCCATTATTATACCACTGACGGTGAATGACTAAACCTTGTAAAAAAATGCATCTATTTTCTTATATATCTGTCACTGTCATCACAATTATCGTGACATAATATTTTCACAAATACATCCATATTGCGTAGGATATGTTTTCCAATTCAATTTGTACTTCTCGTATTTACTCACCACATAACCCTATATGGGTTAGCTATGTACTCGTATCAGCTAACGGACTTAAAGGGATTACTTCCTCGGCCTTTCGCACTTGTACACTCAACTAATCAGAAATGTTTAATCAATGTTTCCTTACCCGCAGTTCTTACGGCGCAAAACTTTGTTACACTTAATCATGAACTAGGCCCGGGGTAATAATATCGTTGAGTGTCTGAGGCAGTCAAAATTAATCTTCAGAAAATAATGTCAAGGCCATTTACGTACGGTCGACGTAAAATATATGTATGATTACATTTTTGTACCTAATTAGTAATGACCTTCATTGAAATAAATACGAGTGCGTATAGGACCGTCTTGTTTTATTTCGTCTTTATTTTATTTGGGATCGTAAGCTTTACAATTTGAACAAACAAAAGAAAAGGCAAACAGTGAATTTCTGTGGAATAAAGAAGCAGGCCAGGCCAACCTCTATATATTTCAGTTGTCTGCAGCCGGCAACCACCTATCAGTAGCACATACTTCGCAACAGGGACATAAAATGCGGCCACGTGATGTGTATGTTGGACAGCTAATAAAATTATCCAGGTACCTATAGTTGAACAAACAGTGTTTTACTAATTTAATTTTATTTGCTAAGTTAAGGGTAAAAAACAATATTCATAAGTTATAGCACTTAGGTCTATGTTAATAATTATGAGATTTTGTAGTGTATTGTAACAATGACTGTTAATTTCGTTTTTAGATCGGAAGCAACTAATAAGTTATTTCTTGTCTCATATTTTGAGTAGTGCATTATTTCGTTTTCATTTTAATTAGTGAATCAGATCCACTATTATGATATCTACTAAGGTGAAATTGCTTACAAATTATTTCTTAAATAATTTAATCTCCAATTTTGTAAGGTGATGGTCCCTTTTCTAACTAACAAAAAGGGGATAAAAAGAAAATATGGAACGGTTTTCCAATTACGAAATTTTGGTTGTCTCTTTTGACTGTTTAAAAGGTTGAATATTTGTTATGTTTGGGTGTCTTAATAGAAAATATTATGCGATTTTAATACCAACCATTAACAAACATCTGTGCAAGATTTATTATTATTTATACGCAACACACACTAAGTAAGTACTATACTATTGTGTAATAGTATAGTACTTAGCAGTGTTCTATTCTAACAATACTTTCCGTAAACTCCGGTAGAACAAAGGTACCGTTGCAACCAGAGCTTAACAATAATGAGTGTTTTGTTTCACTTTTCTTTTATACTGCCTTACATACTTAGTACTTCCACACGTCAATAACTTTAATAAGGGCCTGTTGTTTGATCAGTAAACTAACTGATTGCTTAAAATCGTAGCTAACGGTTTAATTTTAAGGAAATATGTCAAATTTATTTTGCAAACTTTCATCTTTTTGGATCTTTTAAATAACCTTACCTGACCTGTGGCTATAAATATGAGCCGCGCACAAGATTCTGCATTTCCGCTCCTGGCCGTCGAGGTGACAATGTCGTTGCTCAGCTGCACGCTCGCTCCGAAGATGTATATGTAAAAATGTCCTTTTCGGGGCACGCAACAACTGCTCTTATTAGAGCACCTTCGACGTCATTGATCAATCCTGTTTCTTGAGAACAGATCGTCTATCAATCACTTTCTCCTACAGTGCCATGAAATATAAAATATTATTTATTTCTATCACAAGATCATAATAAACTTCAAAATTTAAAGAAATGCTTTGCGTAAGTAACAAGATGTTTGACGTATTTCACGATGGAGTGTTTTTATATAAAAAAAGCAAATAGCAATAATTGCAACGAGCGAAGGAAGCAATGAAGCGAAATGGGGTTACGTTTAAAACGGACTCTTTCTACGGTAAGGTATATGTGTTACAAAAAAGCTTGGCAAGTCTTCCTCTGGGAATTTAAATGGATTGCACTGAACCTCGATTATTTATTCTTCAATAATGTATGTGATGTTGATTTGGTAAAGGAATTCCGACAAAACGGAAATCTTTATCCGTGAGGTTTGTTTAAGAAATCAAACGGCCCTTAGGACCATAATTTAGTGTCTAATTAGGCAATTTCACGTATTGTTAACCCTTAGCTGCATGATTTAATATTTTCGTTTGAAAAACAGATATGTAATAGAAAAATGCATTTAGATTACGGGAAAAATAATTAAAAAAAATCATACTCATTTTTTTTTTTTAAATTATTTTACACATAAATGGTATCATTTTTGATACTCCATGCAAAAAGTAGTAAAAATTATCTTCTTCTCACAAAATGGAAAAACAACAATGTAGTCTAAGAATACAAGGAATTAAATTATCTGAATTTTGTTAAAAAGACGAAAAAAAGCCTTGTATCATTTTTGATACCGTATGCACCTAAGGGTTAAGAACTTTTATTTCAGTATTTGCATTTTAAAATGTATTTTTCGGTACCGACTCCCGTCATTTTCCATAAATTAATTTGTACTAATTTCATCTGTCATAATGGTCATTGGCTTATAATCTTCATTTGCCTTAATATCATTTACCATCATTTTTGAGTGCCATAATACTCATGTGTTACCATAATGTCGCTTTCCATAATATTTACTTTCTGAAACGATTTTGTTCACAATACTACACTTATGACAAAACAAAAACAAACTAACAACAATTCTGAATATGTATTCTGTATTTTTTTGCCAAAAAAATATTATGGCGTTTGAATTTTCAGGCATACGATTTAAGTACACTTGATAATAATAGTATCGTTATGGCACTTAAAATTATGGGAATAGAAAATATGGCAAATGATCATTATGACATAATATGAATCATTATGGAATATAAAATTATGGCAAACGACATTCGGGCAAAAGAGATTACTGCATATGAAATTTGGGGAAACGGCAAAGATCCTTCTCAGTCATTTAGTATTAATAATTTTCCTGTTTTTCTAGATTTTCAAAATCCCCTGGTGGTTAACACTTTTACGAAATAAAAGAAAACAGAGACACTTGCTATTTATAGAAAAAGTAAGAATAAACTTGATTTTTCCCAGCGCTCATACTTAACTTGGTTCCTAACCGGACCAAAAGCTCCCAGTATAAATAGATAAGAATAAAAATGTATGCTGTGAATATTTATTAAAATAGGTACCTTCACTGCCACAACCCGGATATAAAGAAAGTACGCCAAACATTCAAGTAGGTTCTAAGATGGTAGCTGTAAGTCATCAAATAAAGCACTTATTTTCGCGATGCTCTTAGGTACGTGACGTAGACAAAGGCAATCATTCGGGCCCCAGCATAACAAAAGACCGGCATTTGTTTATTATTGTCCCTTTAATTTCATTTGATTGTCTGTTCCGTTACGCATGTCTTTTTACAAAACAAAGAAGAGGATAGATGACGCTTGCGTCACGTAAACATTGGTTCTATGTCTAAATTACGTTAAAAATAGTTTTATCTCATAATTTAAGTTAAATATATTGCTAAAGTGTTAAATAGTGTCTTATTGTGCAGTGACAATGTTATCTCTGTGTTACGTAAACTATTTTGTTTTTAAAATAACATTTACAATTTGTACTGTGTAATCGTGCTTATACTGTACTGTGAGTTGATGAGTGACAGTGGAATTCCGATATACTTTAGCACCAGTCTCCTGGGATTATATAAAACAAATCAGTGAATAATTAAAATGATGACGGTTAATATATTTGAACTGGCTTGAACTTTGATCACATCGTTATCAGTCATCTGGCTGAGCGATATCAACAACAGCGCCATCTAGTGCACATGGTCTATGTAGACCTAGCCTAGCTATCGATCTTGATCGGAGATTGAATGATTGTTGGCGTTGCCGCTACTCGATACTAGAGGGAGTACGGTTATTAACAACAGCACCATCTAGCGCTCATTGTCTGCAATATAACAACATCACCCTAGCCTAGTTTTTGATTTTATCGGAGATCGAAGGATTGTAGACGTTGTTGTCGTTCCTGCTACTCGATATTAGAGGGCGTGAATGATAAAACTTGTTAAAATGGACAAAACAAATAATTCGATTCCAAGATTTGGTCGTCACAAGCAACCATCAACCTGCTCTAAATGTAAGCGAACAGCCGACCCTACAAAAAGCGTATTATGTTCGGGTTGTGGCTTAACTTATCATTTCGACTGCGACGGTTATCCGGAAAAGCTTTTTAGAATGATGGATACTCAAAAGAAGAGAAGTTGGAAGTGCAAGAATTGTAGTAAAGTGGTACGTTGTACCCAGAACAAACCGCTATCGCCTTCGCAACCATCCAACGTTACAACGCTGAAAGGCACAATAAATGTTTCGGCACAAAATAATATCGACTTGAGTAAGTTGCCTTCTCCTGAAATAAATAACATTACGGAACGGAGAAAATATAATATAAATGTACCGACAAATAACTCCTTCGAGTCTTTGCCAGATTTAGAAGACCACAACTGTTCGTTTTCATCTTTAGCATCATCATCGTCCCTGCTGGTAAACAAACTTAACAGGAGTTGTCCAGAAATAGGTGACTGTGTATACGATAAAATAGATTCTCTGAATAAAAAAGTAGATGATTTACAAATTAAGCTTCAAAGTGCAGAGCAAGAAATCGAAAACTTGCTGTCTGAAAATAACTGTTTGAAGTTAGAGATGAAAAATTATGCTTTTAAAATAAATAAATTAGAACTCATATGTAAGTCGACCCCAAAAAAAAGGATTGGAAGTGAAAATAAAAGCTTAAAGAAATCGAGATTAAACTTCTCGCCAATTGGTGGGGGAAACGAGAAGAATCATGGTTGTCAGGCGTCGAGTTTAAATGTTGACGAAGATGACATCATGGAGACAAGTCTGGAACGTCAACTACCGAGCGGAGTTCCTGAAGAACCTAGGGTGCAATCATCGCCTTTACCAGAAGATTCCGCCTCAAATAACTGCGAAAAAGGTGTAAAATCTAAGAAAAATAAAATCTGTATGTTAAGTGCTAATAAAAATAACAAAGTATTACAGATCGCTGATTGTACATTGGGGAACAACTATGACATTTGTCATTACTTGTATCCTAACGTAGGGGTCATACAACTTTTACGAAATTTAGACTATAAGTTACAAGGTTTTACAAAAAGTGATTACTGTTTAATATTGGTAGGTGAAGATGACTTCAAAAGACCACAGAATTATGCGAATTTAGTTGCAACAATACAATCAAATGTTGCCAAATTTAAACACACAAATATTATTATATGTGTCCCGACTTTTAACTGTAGCTTATATTTAAATATATTTAATCGACGAATAGAATTATTTAACGAATTATTATACCGAAATATAACTAAATATAATTATGCCTATATTATTGACAGCAATAGAAATCTAACTTACGACTTTAAAATGTTCTCTAAACGATTTGGTGGTATAAATAATTCTGGGGTCCGAGTGATTTTTAAGGATATATGTGACTTTCTGTTTACAATCGAAAAAGAAAATAAGTTCACATTATATTCATCAAACGCTAATCCGGTTTCAGAGTTTTTTCGTGAATAAGCAATTCGAAACTAAAAACTTTGATAACACAAATAAATTTATGGTGCTTCATCAAAACATTGGAGGATTACTGGGTAAATTAGACATTCTAGAAGCAACATTAAATGAGCTGTCTGAAAAAAACCAAAGCATAGATGTGTTATGTATAAGCGAAACTTTTGTAAAGCGGGGATCTGAAAACAATATTAAGTTAAATAATTTCAAACTGGCTTCATCTTTCTGTAGGGTTAAAGGTCGAGGAGGGACAGCTATCCTTGTTAAAAAGTCCCTTGAATTTAAGCCGATTGCGAGTTTATCAAAATTTGCCGCTGATTTTTATTTTGAATGTTGTGGTGTCGAGATCGTAGGTGTTGATTTGATAGTGATTACTGTTTATCGAATACCCATGCAAATAAAATCTCACATAGGTTTATTTATGCATAAACTTGATAATTTGCTTTATTTTATATCTTCGAAATACAAAAAGAAACAAGTCGTTATTTGTGGTGACTGGAATTTAGATGTTTTAAAGCTTAACTCGGCCACAAAGGATCTCACGAGTACTTTGTTGAACCATAATTTCACAATGCATATTAAATCACCGACAAGAATCGGGGCTTGTATTGATCAAATTGCCAGTAACTTGAAGCAAGTTGAGTCTAATACACATAGTCTTTATCTGTCGGATCACGATACAGCTCAATCTATAACTTTTAATTTAAACAGGCGCAAAGCCATTCTTACATGGTTTGAGTTTCATAGAGATTATAATAAGGACAATATTCGTAAGTTTAACCAGTGTCTGTCAGCCCTTTCTTTCTCAGAAGTATTGGACTCTTCACACGTCAATGAAGCCTTTGATGCATTCTATGACTCATTTCGGCTTTATTACAATTTATGCTTTCCTATTATTAAAGTCACAGTAAATAATTGACAAAAGAAAGTGAAATGGTTATCAAAAGGAATTCGGAAATCATGTATTACTAAACGCAAACTGTTCCTAAAGTTAAGATCTTCCGAAAATAACATATATAAGAATAAACTTAATGATTTTAAAAATTATACCAGAATTTTGAGAAAATGCATAAGCAAATCGCAACAAATTAATAATATTAAATACATCGCCTCGGCAAACAATAAATGTAAGGCTAGTTGGAATATAATATCATCAGTGACGTCAAGTAATATAATCAAATATGACATCAATTTTTTACGATTTAATGACATTATATATAGCAATCCTAATGATATTTGTAATTTATTCAATGACTACTTTATTGATATATGTGACAAGTCACACGTCACTAATAATTACAATTATAATATTATATCGACTAATCCGTTTTCAATTTTTCTAATGCCGGTAGATGAAATAAAAATTCAGAAATTAATCACGTCACTGAAGGATAGCCAAAGTAGTGGAATTGATGAAATCACAACAAAAATAATTAAACTAAACAGAATTGCTTTAAGTCGTCCGCTGGCTCACATTATCAACCTATCATTATGTCAAGGCATCTTCCCTGACAAATTAAAGGTATCAATCGTGAAACCTCTATTCAAGAAGGGGGACCGAAGCAATCCAAATGATTATCGACCTATTACTATTGTTCCTATACTTTCGAAAATACTTGAAAAGGCTATGTATGAAAAGGTTAATAATTTCTTAACAAAACATAATATTATCTGCCCTGAGCAATATGGCTTCCGAAAAGGCTTTTCTACTGAACTTGCTTATTTTGATTTTATAAAATATGTTACGCAGTCTATTAATGATAAAATTCCAATTATTTCTATTTTTCTTGACTTAAGCAAGGCGTTTGATTTTGTTGATCATGCAATATTGCTTTCAAAATTAGACTCTTATGGAATAAGGGGGCCAGCAAATGATTGGTTCATAAGTTATTTAGGCAATAGACAACAATGCACAGAATGTACAAAAATTGACGAGGTGAATAATCATTTTGTAAAAAACACTTATAGATCTGGTATGTGTATAAATGGTTCCGGGGTGCCACAAGGTAGTATTTTGGGACCATTATTATTTCTTATATATATAAATGACCTCCCACGAGCCTTATCAACAAAGTGTATTCTTTTCGCAGATGATACCACATTATTATTTAAGGGACAAGATATTGAAGTGCTTGAGGATACGGTAAACAATATTTTAATTGATGTCAATAATTGGACTAACGCTAACAAATTGAAGATTAATATATCTAAGACAAAATATGTTCGATTTCGATCACATAGATCCAATTGTATACATTTAAATTTAACTTATAACAATGACACTATAGAAGAGGTTGATAGCGTTAAGTTCCTAGGATTAATAGTTGATCAACATCTAAATTGGAAAGATCACATCACCTCAGTATGCTCTAGACTGGATAGATTTGTTTATGCCCTTAGGAGGCTGAGAAGATCGGTCTCTGCTGAAGCGGCTGTAACTGCTTACTATGGTCACGTTTCATCTATTTTAAACTATGGCCTAATACTGTGGGGAAATTCTGTAGATGTTGATAGGGTCTTCAAACTACAGAAAAAATGTATACGTGCAATATGTAATGCTTGGTTAATGGACAGCTGCAAACCATTTTTTTAAAAACTTAATATATTGCCTTTGGCGTGCATGTATATACGTAATATCTGTTTGTTTGTTAGGACCCAAGGCCAGTACTTTAAAGAACGCTCCACCGTGCGCAGTGGCAAGCTCAGGGAGCAGTATAGAAATCTCCTGTATGAACCTCGTTGTAACACTGATATATATAAAAGAAACGTTTATAATATGTGCGTCAAAATATACAATAAACTGCCACCCGAGCTGAAATTGGTACAAGGTAAAACATTCCGAACTATGTTAACAAAATGGCTCTTGGCTAAATGTTTTTACACTGTCAATGAGTTTATTCACTAATAATATTAACTAGCATAGTATTGTAAGATAATGTTTGTAATTTAATAATTTTAACATGTATAAGAAATAGTTAATTGAAAATGATACTAGTTAACAAATTTGCAATGAGATTTTAAGATGTACTTTATTTATTAAAATTTGCATGTCTAATTGACGACTGTAGTCTATGTGACGACTGTCTGTGTGTATTTATTAACCACATATGAAACATTTGTACGCCATACTATGGCAAAATAAGGATGGATAACAATGAAATGTAACACCAATTTATACCCTTGTTTCGCAAATAAAATTTGATTTGATTTGATTTGATTTGAACAAAAAAAAGGTTCCACTTCAGTAAAAAAAACAGAATTTCATTTAGGTACTTATCGTCCTTTCAGAAGCAGCAATGTTGAATAACGACTCAAAATGTTTATCATTTCTTTATCGTTTGTCTGGTATACAATGTTTAATTTTGTTGACAGAATTATGGAAATACCTAATTTTGAAGAAATCCTTTTACCGTTTTAAACCAACGTTATAAAGTAAAGTGAGCGTGATATAAACAAAATATTTATTCATAGCCTTGCAATGTTTTATACGTCTTTTGGCCTGAGAATCCAGTGTCCACTGTAATTTAAGTTATGCCAATGAAGAAAGTTTAACCTCGTAATTCACGCTGTTGGCAGTGTTTCAGACATGCGTTCACATTTGCACAGGCGTTACCAAGTTTAAATGGAAAATGCATTCAGACCAGTCTATTACAGCCATTACTGGGCAATTAATATGGGTCAAGTTTCACTGCCGCGAAGCACTGCTAAGGCTGCGGTTTTACTATTCAAAAGCCTGCAGCACAAAAATAAATTTGACATTTAACGAATAATACAGTGTGTCTCCGACCTTGGGGCTTTAAATTCAACGATCGATTCTACTCGCTAAACTGAACTACTTTTGTTCTGCAACATGAAAAAATAACTTAAATTTAGATAACTAATTGATGTTAAAGTCTAATTGTAAAATCAGTTTATTACATACTGGCCATGTAATCACTATCTCATGGTACGGGGGCGACATTACCTTGGTACGAGGGCTAAAGGAAAATGGAGAATTGGATCGCGTACATTGAAAATTAGATTTAACTTGTATGATAAAAAATAAATTTAAACTGAACATATTTTTAACAACTTACAGAACAAAAGAAGTTTTGTTTCAGGAGTAGAAATGATCTATGCAATTAAAGCCCCAAGGTCAGAGGCACCCTGTATATTGGGCATTCTAGCAAGTATTTCACTTGAAATACACGTCATAACTTTGGTCGAATGCAAGTTATATTTTTAGGGTTCCGTACCCACAGGGTAAAAACGGGACCCTATTACTAATACTTCGCTGTCCGTCTGTCCGTCTGTCTTTCCGTCTGTCGGTCACCAGACGGTATCTCCCCTGTCATAATTATACGAAATCATAATTGGTTTAACCATAATGTAGAATTTCATACATTATTTAGTCATATTATTAATACAATATAAAGTTAGTTGAAAAACCGACTCGGATCGCGGATAGGTTAGGGTTTTTTTAAAATAAAGAGCGGAAAAACTTTTTGACCATTATAAAGTACGGTTAAATAATTTTATGCGCATCAAATTTATGCGCGTTACACAATATTATGTTCTTAAACATGGTGATTAAAAACGTTATGCGTATAAATATATGACTATTAACAGATATACGTAATGCTGAGTTTGACGAATCCACGTATGCCTATCAAAAATATGACTTCAAACTTTATGCAACCCGACCCCCTTTAAATAACTGTCAATTCTTTCAATATAAAGGGTTCCAATAATTTTGTTTCAAACCTTCATGTTACTTTATTTTTTGTTCAGTTTGTTAAATTAATAAAACGGCTAATGCTCGGTGCTCTGTCGCACGAAGAGAATAACATTTCAGGTCTGTTCTCGTCTCACATTATATTCACTGTTATCGTCAACTCCCTCTTCGTGGCGGGTACTTGGGTACTATAAATTCAGGGCGCGTCTTGGCCGATTTCACGTTCAACATGTGAACATTGCCGAACATTATTTCAACGGTGAAAAAGGAGAGAATAAAATTTCCTAGAATGTTATTCACTATGCCCTTTTATCCTTTCGAAGGGCATTGTACCGTTATAAATGTTGGGTGTAAGTACATCAAGTTCCTTAGATTATCATTGATGGCTTGGAGAAAGATCGTTCTTTCCGAGTATTGAACTAGAGTGGGTAGATTTGTTATTCTTTCAAATGTCGAGTTCGTTTCAACGGAAAAGAAAGTAGTGGTAGTTAGAAACTCAAGGATACAACTAGGTACTTAGGTATAATACATACCGTATAGAACATAATTGGCATATACTTTATAAACAATACAAGATTAGTACAGTCACCACACGGGATTGTTGAGCCACTTGCTACTGTACGTATTTTGGCCGTGTAATGTTAATCGGGTGTAGTCGGTTATACTCGTATATCCAGACAAGGAAAGTCATAGGAAAGTATTCCATCTTTGTCATCGTGTTTGACAGGTGAGAAGTGCCGGTTAGGTTAGAATCACTGTTAGATTATCATGCAATTAAGCCGAAAACCAAGCCTGCCAACCAATTATAGGTCTAGAAACAGTCACCTAGCGACAATTGTTATAACGTAACGATATCAACGGAAAAATCATCATTGGTCATACGACATCGGGAAAACTTGGAATCCGAAAAATATCCGAACATTGTGTGCGAGTCTAATAATTTAATAAATTACCGATGTTCAGTCAGATTATTTTTCACAGCTGATTTGATGAAAATACCGAATGACAAAGATAGGATCCTCTTTCACGAATATAGACATGTCATCATTCGTTATCAGTCACACGAGTATGCCCGATTTGAACTTAACGTCTTCATTAAATTATTTACAGTGGCAAGTGGCTCAACAATCCCGTGTGGTGACTGTACGTTGTATGCAGTGATTGTATCCGTGACGAGCAAACAAGTAACGAACGAAACAATACAGGAAATTGTCTCTCGAGGAATAGAACATGGCGCCTAAAAGGTGACTTGGTGTCTCGCCCACCCTAAGAACCAAATTAGGCGAATAACGTGCGCGCAACCGCCAATTATTCTTAGGTTCATCAACATAAAGCAATTTTCAACAACAACATCTATGTATAGTCGTTAGGCAAAAACGCCTAATGTGGTCAAACTTGTGACCGCATTAGGCGTTGTAGGCGCTCAAATGTTCCATTTGATAATCGCTCAGCGAAGAACCGTAAAAACCAAAAGTGCAAAGTAAAAAACTAAAAACATCAAATCAAAAGCGTTTGTTTTTTTTTCTCTTGAACCAGTTTTGAAAAGTATGTGTTTTTTGTAATAAATATACAGTAAGGAACTTAGAGGTGTTTGCACTTCTGGGCAGCGTTTGGTTCAATCTTGTCATTCTCCTTTAACATTTATGTATATTTTTATTAGTAAAACCTTTATCACTATTTAGATGAAAGTCAATTAGAATGGTTTCAGAGCATTAGCTTGCAGAACTTGTAATCGGTCTATCCAACATCCATAAATATCGGCTAAAATCGTTTGAAAATCTGCTGTTTATTGCCTATTGTATATTGTTACTGCACGACATCTTTTCTTTTTAACATAGCCTGGGTGAGATCGCTATCGAGATAATAATATGAGGCCGTCAGTTATCAACTTTTTAAAATTAATGTTGTTTTATATTATGCAGACAAATAGATACTAAACGAGGAAAAATGATTGGCTACGGCAGTGGGTTAAGATGATAATTAAAGGAAACATAAAGTGAAAATAAGAAAATACGGAGACCAAGAAGATCTTACAGATAAAAGAAAAAGTAGGTACCTAGGCGTCGTGCTGAATCAGTGTGTTAAAGAAAAATCTCGGTATAGGAAAGAATGGAAATTACTCCACCGACATAATAGCTCTTAAGTAAAATTAAATTAGTATTTAATAAGAAATTCGTTCTTGTAAACTTAACAGGGTAATGAAAAAGGACGAGAATACTTCAGTTTTTATTGCATTAAAAACCTTAAAGTTTCCGGTTTTATGGCACTATTTTCGCGGTGCGTGCCAAGCGTAATGGCCACTCGCCAATGTTCTAAAATTCTTCCACTATGCCAGTAAAAATAAATGTAGGCAGTCGTTCCGCTCGATTTAAGTTTCTGTGGGATTAAAAGACTTTCCTAAGGCGTTAACTGAAGGAAAAACTCGTATTGAAGAGATAAGGTGAATCGTTAATTCATCTGTCCTCGAAGCGGCGTTCCAAACATTAAATCTACGAGGCTGCGGCATCGGGATTAAACCAAATCCGCAGTCTTTATCGAATGCTCTGTAACACTAGATTTCTTCTCCATTTATGTCTGATTGAGTACCTATTCTCGTATCTTAACGCAAATGTGTATGTGTTTATGTCACCGGATAACTGGCCGAAAGATACTGCACTTCAGGAATGGTTTATTTATAAGAAAAAATCCACAGGACATAACGCAAAAAGAACCTTTTTTCGATCGCAAAATCAAGAAGCAAAGCAAGATTAATGTCTTTTACCAAAATGTCAGAGGATTAAAAGGCAAGTTGACTTCTGTTAAAAACGCTCTAAATACATTTCACTCTAAAATAATAGCGGTGACAGAGTCGCGACTGGATAGCAGTGTTCACGATTCCGAGCTGTTCCCGCCGGACTACGCAGTGCTGCGCGCGGACCGCGAGGGCCGCGGTGGCGGCGGCGTGCTGCTCGCCGCGTGCGCGCCCTACCGCCTGCAGCGCTTGGACGCGGGCGCCGGCCCGCAGGATGAACTACTCTGCGCACTCGTCACAAAAGGTCATCTCCGCTTCATCTTGTGTGTGGTTTATTTACCGCCGAATATACATAGAGACAGATATAGTTCCGTCTTTACCTGCTTAGAACGTATTTTTGGTGAACATTCACTACCGACTATTATAGTCGGGGATTTCAATTTGTATTCCACATCAGTATCTGTTAGAAACGATTTCAACTTGTTCCTTTCGTCCTGTAATCTAACTCAGCAAAATAATGTACTTAATAGTCTAGATCGCTTGTTGGACTTGGTGTTGATGAATGGTACCATATTGGAGATATCCGTTGCGGAGGCTGTCGCTGGCCTGGTATCATCTGAGCAGCATCACGTACCACTGGACATAACCTTTTCCGGTGCTACCTTATTTGATAGCTCATCGCAGGTATCGCATGACAGTTACAATACTAATGCAACTGTTAGGAATTTTCGTAAGGCTGACTACCCACTACTCTATCATAGACTCGCTAACACGGACTGGTCACAATTATACAACATAAAGGTGGTGGACGAATGTGTTAATCACTTCTATTCCATAATTAACGACATCCTATCGGAATCTGTCCCCCGTAAGAGCACGGGGAAAAAAAAGAAATCTTACCCGGAGTGGTTCACGGGAGATTTGATTTATCACAACAATCTGAAAAACACGTACCATAAATTGTTTAAGCAAACGGGAAATCAGCTCTACTACGCATTCTTCTCGTACTATAGGAAAATAGTAGTAACTAAATCATTAGAGTGCTTGACATCGTTCACCGAGCGTCTAGAATATAATATTGCGAAGGATCCCTCCTCGTTTTGGTCATTTATAAAGCGTAACCGAAAATCTAACCAACCCGCAACTTTTGGCACCATGTCATCCAAGGAGATCGCTGATTCTTTTGCCGACTTTTTCGGTAGTGTTTTCCTCCCTTCAGCCCCCTCCCTAGATATTGACTCCGCTTTCGCCTGCGCGGGCGCCGATGGATCCCAGGATCTTCTCCGGCTTGTACATATTGAGGAAATAACAGTCCCAGAGATCCGTAGGGCAATAAAGAGATTGTCACCAAAGCCAACCCAGGGCCCGGATGGTGTCCCACAGTTCATCGTGAGGGACTGCTGTGAGGTACTCATAGAGCCTTTGCAATACATATTTAATGTCGCCCTCAGCTCAACCACCTATCCGCTGTCATGGAAAATATCCAAAGTAGTCCCAATTCATAAATCAGGTTCCAAATGTGATATTAAGAACTACCGCCCTGTCGCTGTGCTGCCGGTCTTCGGGAAGGTATTCGAATCCGTCTTATACTCAATCATACTTAAACAACTCCATGGTTGGTTTAGTGATGACCAGCATGGGTTCCTTCCGAGGCGATCGACCACCTCCAACCTTCTAAATATAACTACCCTGATCGCTAACAGCATGGATCAAAAGAAGCAGGTGGATGTGGCCTACTTCGACTTTCGGAAAGCCTTTGACAGAGTAAATAATGATGTGTTGCTGAGTAAACTTGCGAGATCTGGTTTTTCCCCTGCTCTTTTGAGTCTGTTTATCTCCTATCTATCAAACAGAAAGCAGTTTGTACTGTATGGGCATTCTTCATCCAAGCCATTCCCCGTTACATCAGGTATTGGCCAGGGAAGTAACCTGGGACCTCTACTGTTTCTAGTCCTAATAAATGATCTCCCCAAATCAATAAAACATTCTACGTGTTTATTGTTCGCCGATGACGTAAAGCTGGCATTACCTCTTTCCAGACAAAGTGACTGCCTCAAACTTCAGGAGGATATTGATATGGTAGGTGCATGGTGTGACAAAAATAAGTTGTCCCTTAATAAAGATAAATGCACTGTCATGTCATATACCCGTGCTCGGCAGCCTGTTGTTCACGATTATACATCGGTGGGAGACTGCTTAACCCGCGTCTCTTCATTTCGTGATCTCGGCACAGTATTCGACTTACAACTTACATTTAATAGTGATATCATCGTGAACTGTAATGCTGCAAGGAGATGTCTGGGCTTTGTTATTCGGCAGTCAAAGTCATTCAGCAGTCGTGGTGCTATAACGGTGTTATTTAATGCCTATGTTCGTAGTCGACTAGAGACCAACTCAATAATTTGGAACCCGCATGAGGATTCATATGTCCTCATGCTAGAGAAGGTCCAGAAATCTTTTAACCGTTATCTATTTAAGAAAATGTATGGATACTATCCCTATATGTACCCTTCACTTTATATATTAGGAATGGTGAATTACACAGCACTCGAAACTAGGAGAAATTTATGCCTAGTTAAGTATTTCTTTCAGCTGATACGTGGTATCACCAGTAACCCTTATTTGCTAGGTCTATTACCACTACGGGTACCAATACCAAGCAAGCAGCAACTACGGCCACGTCGCCCTTCACTGTTCGCCGTCCCGCCGGCGCGCACGCGCTCTCTGACTCACTCCCCGCTTCACCGAGCCTTAAAGCTCTTCAACAGTATCCTCGAAAGCGACAGCCAACTGGACATCTTTCATACCTCGGAGCAGCGCTTCTATAGATCGGCCAACCGATATTTGGAGACCATCATCACCCCAAGCTCAATACAATAAAGTGTCACATAACTTCATACTTAGTCCATAATATTTGTTATAATAATTGTTCTTGCTATTGTGAATGTCTTTTTTTTTAACAATTAATACGTGTAGCCTGACTGTAAGTATTAATTGAAGATTTTACAATAAATAAATAAATAAATAATAAATAAATGACACTTCTAATGTTGGAAGTAATTAAAACTTGGGTACTTTTGGAGCTCCCCATTCAACTAAATGTCACAAAGGGTGAAAATTTTTTGCTTGCGTGTTTTTATCCGTGCCAAAATGAAGTGACATACTTACTAACGCCGGCGGGTTTGAAACGGTGTTTGGCGTCGCAAAAAACACGGTTGTATACTTACAACAATATTCATTGTAACTTGTTTATTTACATTATTAATAATTACAAACATACACCCACAAAATTTTACTTTATATCGAAAAATAACGTACACTTACTCACACTCACGCCTTCATTCCTAGAGTGGGGTAGGTAGACCCACAGAATTACCAATAACCCTAAAAAGTTGTTGTTAATTAATAACAAAAATTAAAAAATAACATCACGAATGGAACATAAATACTTAAAATATATAAATTAATTTGAGACTTGTTTGCTTACTTTGCCGGAGGTACCTATTGGCGAAGTAAGCCTAACTTGGTTTGAGTGTTTTGACTTTTCGGTGACCCGGCGATGCGGTGTCAAGCTTTGTTTCTACTTAACTGTTGTCTAAAAATATCCCTTCATAACATGCACAAAATATTATATTATTAAAAACGGAGACTTTTGGGCAGGTTTAATTAAATTGTTTTGGTACCTTTCATGTGTTTTCCGCGTGGTTGCCGGCTTAGAATTGTGCCACTCCATGTCTTCCCGTGGAAGTCGTAAGAGGCGACTAAGGGAATAAAGGCTTGTAGTACTGTAAGGCGATGGGCTTGCTACCTGTCACTAATATACACTGTTAAACATCTTAGCCTTATTGTGCAAATTGCGGTTACGGAGTTATCAACGAGTTTTTGGAGTTGTTGGTGATTCTGTGGCTCTGCCTACCCCACTCTGGGAATGAGGGCGTGAAGGTATGTATGTATGTATGTACCTTTCATGTGAAACCAAGCAAAGTAAGGATCAAAATACCTATTCAATATTAACAACTTTTTGCAAATTATGCTGATTAGTTACCTTTGTTGGATAACAGCCGCTTAATTTGCGTCGAATTATTGAAAGAAAAATTATGTAAGAATTTGGTCAGTAAAATTCAAAAACTGCGTGTAGCTCCTTTTCGTGCTATTATTATTACAAAGTCGGAGGTAAACCTAACGTTTGAATATTCTATAGGCTTCATACTTTCGATAAGTATGTAATTTGTCAATTAAACAGGATATTGCAATTTTAAATAAGTTCATTTTTAATTTTTTAAATGAATTATATACATACGTACTGGATTGAAATTTTTCAGCCTACCTATTCGCTATTGGACATACATACGTACCTTCACGCCTGTCTCCCAATGGGTTAGGCAGAGACTATATAACGCCAGGTGCAACGGTCTAAACATACAACCTTCGCTTCCTCTACATTCATCAATCTCTTCATGCATATAATTTACTTAACATATAAAATTGGATATAAAGTACTTTTATCGAAAAAACACCCGCGTGAAGGTCGCCCTCTACTATAAAATGTATTGAGATAAAAAGACGAGTATAGGCATAGTTGAAAAGAAAAAAATGCGTTATAGTTTATGATCAATATCGATACAACTGTGTGATCGAAGTTCCTAATCCAATGAAACTGCTGAACTGTGAAACATCCGTACCTATGGTTTCGATTTATAGATTACCATCTAGTTACCGGTAATTTCCAGTAAAATTATATCCGGTACTTATCAATTATCATTCGTATTAGGCCCGGACCATAAGCGCATAAGCGTGTGTGTTTCATTTCTGGTTTGTCATACATCGAAGCGTCAATATTGTCACTGAAAACGTATAAAGCTTATAGACTGTATATATACACTCACGGACAAAATTAGAGGAACGGGAAGAAGTAATAATTTTATAACAAAAAAGCATGATTTTTATTTATTTTTATTTTTTAATTAATTCGGAAGATTATTTTGTATCGTTTCAGTAAACATAAAATGAAAAAAAACAAATGACTATCCGTTTAAGTATGCTGTATTTTTTTTGGATTATTGTTGTCGTTTTATTTTCTTTTATTTTCTTTAAAATGTGCATTTATAATAATTATAACAAAAAAATACTCGTTTATTTAAAAACATATAATTTATGTTGCACAAACTCAAATTTTCCAAAAAATCGAATAAAGTTAATGCAAAAGAAAAACAAATGAAGTATTAAAAAACAATTAAAAACATTAATTTTAAGGTAATCATAATAACCCTTTTATTTACATGACCCAACCTTTTTTCATAATCTGACTTACAACGTATAAAATACGTTTTATTAGTCTAGTTGTATTTTTGCGTTCCTCTAAATTTGTCCATGAGTGTATTAGGAACCGATAATGGAGTCTGAAGCTCTTGGTCAGGGTCTAATAAAAGGTTGTTTGCAAAGCGACGGAACGAAGAGGATTATAAATAGTTCCCTAAATAATTATATTTATCTTGTCGTGGTACCTACCTTAGGTACTTATTATTCGATAGCCACGCGATGATTCGATTCGGTGGCAATACCATGATATGCAAATGCCATGTATGGCATTCTTCTGCCTGTGGAAATATCCACGTAGATTACTATCGTTATTCCCATGGAAACTTTTATATTTTCCAGGATGAAAATTAGCTTATTCGTCGCTAGAAATCAATAATGCTGTAACCCTCAAAAACCAAACTTTATACTAGAGCCAAACTACAAACGCAAAAAAAATAAAAAAATCATAACTTCTAAACGGCAGGAGGCTTTTCGGTCCCATTTTGCAAATATTATTAAAATAAATAGTTTTGTTAAACTGAATACTCAAATTTGATATAAAATGGGTTAAGGGTGATTTTCGCGGGTTACAGCATTTTTTTTCTTTTTTTTTCCCCGAAAGAATGCTGTAACCCAAAAGGGAAATGTGGTGGTGTAATTTAAAAACCAAATGAAAGGGCGTTAATTGCTGTAACTAAATAACAGCCACTACAACAATTTTGGTCCGAAATTACTTACTGATTTAAAAAATTAAGACCAAATTAGTTAGGAAAGCAAAAACGCTGTGCAATGTTCCAGAGATTAAGTTTCTTACCTTGTATTGCTGTAAGTCTCATTTCGACAAAAAATACCGGAATTTAAGCGGGTTACTACATTTATTTGTTCTCCAATAATCTAAATATCACAAATAACTAATGCTGTAAAGTTTTTAGTTTTCATCGTAGAAACACGAGACATAGACCATTCGACGCAGAAAAAATTATGAAGTAAAAATATGCAAAAAAACGATTTTGGTAGGAGGTGCGGGTTACAGCATTATTGCTTTCCAGCGACGAGTGTTAATCCAGGGTATAAACTATCTCTATTTCAAATTTCATCGATATCCGTCCAGCCGTTGCAGCGTGAAGGTGTAGAAACTAACACACACACAAACTTATGCATTTGTAATTTAAGATTACCTACGCATTTTTTAGATAGGATTTAAATCAAATCAAAATATTTTATTGTTTAACTGTAGGTACATTATGAAAGATGATAAAAAATATGCGAGTTAATTCCGCTACAGTCTACCATAAAATGGTGTACAATATTTATCATAAGTACTTACATATTTAAAATAGTAGCACTTTTAATTACTTATACCAATAAAACTAAAAATATTACAAATAAAAAATTAAAAACTACCACATTACTTTTTCAAATTAATATTTAAGTACTCGTATTACATCTTTCCGGCATTTTCTAAAAAGTCTTGTATAGTGTAAAAAAGTTTATTTACTTAATAGCCAGTTATAAATTACAATTATACAATTTGAACGCGTCTGAGATTTTATTATAAATTTGTACAGCCATCCAGAACATACTTTTCGCAAATGTTGTTGTGCAATGAGACGTGACTAACTATAAACATTTCGGTAAGTTGACGGTTCATTGCGTACCTTCTTATTTATAGCATAAAAATATGGCGTCAACTATTCAATAATAGTTATTATAAAACTGTTATTACCATGGCAAAGCTCATTATAGAATTGTTTTAACGCTTCGGTTACGCTATAGGTGGTATTCTATTCTGTTACCGTGAACGACATCAATACTAAAGGTTTAAAGTACGTGAGTAGAAAAAATATATTAACTATCAGAATTATTTACAGCAGTAATAAGAAAATGATCTGAGTAAGATGTCCATCTCAAGACGCGTCAGAAATAATAGTTTTCTATGATCTGGCTTTTACATTGACGTGGCGTGAAATGGATATCTTATTCAGGATCAGTATATTATTACGTCGGCCCTGAGTCTCCTACTTCAACAGATTTAAATCTTGAAGGGGTAAAAAGTGGTAATTTAATTAAATAGGCAAAAAGCTTTAAAATACTGTTGTTTTAATATACTTACTTTCAGATAAATGGTTCCTTATCGGTTAGCTGTCTTGTCATTAATTACTTAGATGAAAATCAAGAGTTCTTGTGAAAAAGTATCGTTAAATATTAGGTTTTGCTTTATTTACGTACCAATAGTTATTGTACGCAAAATATTTCCTAAACTATTTAAATACGATTATGCTGAAAAACAAAAAAATACGTTGTAGCAATCAATTCAATTAATTACCCCAGCAAAGTTTTGTGAACAAACATGTAGGGTAAAGTCACCAGTGCTCAGCCAGAGTCCAGTAGTCGACCTTATATGAGTGCGAAGAGTGGGAAATATATATTTCATACTCTTCCCACTCATACAAAGTATAGGCAGAGGCCAACTACAAGTCTCTGACTGACCACTAGTGTCTTTACCCTACTTCATTTATATCTTCAATATGGTGATTCCCTACAAGGTTTCAGAGGCATTATCACTCAATGTTGGATGTACTCCGTTCTAAAATTAGATACTCTGACATTGAACGTTAATTACATGTTTACATTAACCAGGATGATTCTGTCAGAAACATAAACATATGTAACTTGGAGCTCTGGGATATATCAAATTAGTTCTGTTATTTGAATTTTGTTGCATCCTCTGCTCAAGTTTGCTCCAGAAAGTTGGTAATAGATGTTAATACCCGGTTTGGTAACTTCAAGGGATATTAATTGGTCGTTCGGTTGCGTGTTTATGACAAAGTGAGGTCTTAGGTTGGCATAACAGATACGTTATGGGATGGGTTATGGGTCTAACAAATGATTGTGTGTTTATTAAGGAAAATCGCAAATTATGGTACTATAATGTGCTAAGTATACATTCTATTCGTCAAATTTACAATCCGTCAAATTGTTTCATTTTGAAGGCTCAGCTTTAAAAGCGTTAGGTATCCATAACATTGGGAGTTCTTCTCAGCTGAATGTACTCACCGAATATTCGCCCAGAATTTTTATACTTATTTTATATTTTATAACGTTTCTCATCCATAATCATGTCCGATTTCCACGATATTTGAATAAAGAACTAGGTCTGTACAATCTGTTTTTTTCATTTATTATTGAATATCAATTAAATACCCAGCTATTTTCACGCCGTTGTTGGCGAGGGCCGTAGGCTCGGCTTGCGCATTCGACTAAGACCAGGGAACGAGTAACCTTAACCTCAGACAGACCAATAATAAAGTTAGTGTAGCCAGGGTAAATATTTTACACTGAAGAGGATTGTCAAGCGCTGCTAAAATCGCTAAGCTGTCAAAAAAATCTATACAAGTTTAGCTCCGGGCGATAACGTCTCTCATCCCCTAAATCAAGTCCGACATATAAATAAGTAGGTCTGTACATTTTTTTTTTCTTTGTTATATTTGTTTTATTTTAAGTTTTTTTTTTGGAAAGGATAACGTACAAACATAGTTTTTCATGATATCTACAGCATATTCAAAAATCGTTAGAATCAGACTAGCTTCAAGGGGAGAGAAACGTTATCGCATTTTGTATGGAAAATTTTAGCTTCACAATCCTTTTAAGTTTAAGTATTAAAACTTTTTAGATGTTTTTAAGATAAGGGTATTACTCATTTTAAGGCGAAACGTCACAGCTTGTTATCTCTTTTAAAATTCGAACTTCTGTCAACATTCTGACTTAACTTTTTGCGTCAGACTCTATTAAATATCATCTCGAATTTAACTTCATCGATGGTTTCATTTCATTGAACACTATTTTCTGTTGAATCCATGATCTACAGACTTGTGACTACCAAAAAAAAATTACTCAAATGGCGAGAAATACCTTTAGATGAAATGTTTTTTTGAATTATGATCGTTGGAAGGTGTTTCTATAAAATAAAAGGTACCCATTTTCAACCTATATTCAACCAAAAAATGGTTTACTTGGTAAAAGTTGCATTAAAATTAACTTTATGTTTTGCCTAATTGTGCAAATTGAGGTTACTGAATTGTCAACAACTTTTTGAAGTTGTAATTCTGTAGCTCTGCCTACCCCACTCTGGGATTACAGGCGTGAAGGTATGTATGTATGTATGTTTTGCCTTAGAGGCGTAAAATGTATCTTGTCTATGCAAAATAATTGAAAATGGCGATAACCCTGCATTCAAAAATACCGTGATTGGATGATTAGGGGTTTCCAAAGTAAATAAAACAAAAAAACTTTAATCTCTAGTGATTTTAGCTTTACTTAGCTTTAGTGGAATTTAACGTATGAACTACACGTATCTGTACCCGTGTTAAGGTCAGCCTTTAATTCCACTCAGATACCTGCATGTATAACCCATCCACGACGGTTTGACGCCGGCATGGGCGCTGCTGTTAATAAGGGCCACTACTCCAAATCCAAAATATATTCGTCATTAATAGCTTGAAAAATTCACTAATTGAGCGCTTTATACTTCAAGGACAAGTAATACCCACGGGTAATTAAGATCAGTTGATCCGTATCCGAGTATAAACACGGACTAAGTACATGAGTACCCAGGTATGTAGGTACCTGTTTAGAACGGGCCTTAAACACGTGTCCGCGAAACGTCGAAATGGATACTTGACAATTCCGCGTGCTCTGGTTGAAAAGTGAATAGATTTCTTATCAACTTTTTAAGAATATTATGACTGATACTCTAATTTGAGGGACAAGTATTTACATCTGTCCGGTATTACCAGGTGGGAATAACCCGGATTTGAAAGTTAGCAATGCGGTAAGGCGTGAAGTCAGTATTATGTGCATTCAGTTTTGCGTTCTATATTATCGACAATCGATCGCATTTTAGACCTATAAACCTATATTGGATCCTATAATCACTCGCTGTATAAAAGTAAGGCTCGTAGTAGGACAGCAATATTACCTACTAAAATACGCAAGAAGGTTTTTTTTGTGAACATATCAGCGTAATAATCACTTTTAGGAAATTTTTCGTATTTTAGAATGTAAGAGCAAAGAAAAAACATATCTCGGATAACGATTTATTGATAAAATTATATTACTTAGGTAAATATTAACTTACAGGCTATCTTGACTGAGTTATCAACCACAAACACTTTTATAAAACAGTTCATTACAGTTATATTGTCTTTAGTAAACAATTAAATAAAACATACATATCTTTACATCTTGCAGTGTACGTATACACATTATATTACAAGTACTACCCTTAATCACGTATTTATTCTAAAACTTTATTAAATTCCAGGAAATATTAAATATTGACACATATAAAATCTACTTGCAACATTAATATACACTTGAATTTACAAAATATAATATCAACAAACACGTTGGTCGCACGCACTATCACAACGATTTCATTAAGTGCTGAAATCCATTTGCACTCTGAGACTGTATTCAACAAGCGCCCACTGTGTGGACGACTTGATTTTCATACACACACTAAACTAGACTTACTCAGCAGACGACGGACAAGTTCAATGAAGCTATAAATAATTTAATACAAAAGAGGTTTTGTTACAGATTCAATTTGTGAAATTCTATGAAAATAGACAACCCATGCCCCATGCCTAACATTTTGTCAGTTCACTGATACTATCAACTGAAGTGTACGAGTACGGCTTCTTGATTAGGTAGGTAACACTTGTAACTACTTACCACAAAAATGTACGTTACGTACAGCAAGGGAAACCTGTACCTTTACCATGAGTTACAATCACCGTACTCGCTAGCGAGTCGAATGCTTCTGTGCCTCGCACTCCATAAGAATACTGCGAGGTTAGCAAGGGGCAGGAACATTCGACTCGCTAGTGAGTACGGTAATTGTAACTCATGGTAGGGGTACTGAAAGGCGTATCTTTTTCGCTCTTGTCACAGTGTGAATAAGACAAAAAGGTACGCATTTCAATTTCCCTTACTGTACGTCTGTAAAGTGATCCGTTCTATAGAACGCTATTTCACATTTTGGGACAAGACATTGGACTTACAATGATGTTTTCAAAGTCTCTACTGTTCCATACAGTGTTTGAGATGTTAGAATATACTCGTAATGGGAACCATCCTTTGATTACGTTTGCATTCGAATAGTTTGCAAACCACGACTACTAGCTGTTTTGCGAAAATTACAACTTAATTATACATGATACAGATATAACCTGCATGCATTCCTTAAATTCTATAGGTGTCTAGTTGTCTACGTTATAAAAATATGATGTTCGTTAAATCTCCATACGACAGACTTTTTCAGAGTAGAAATCGCAATCTTGCTTAAACTTTTTTTATATTGTTGAAACTTTACAGATGATATTAAATAAAATGAAAATACTAATTAAGTGAGAAATTGCATACAACTAACAAAATATCCACTTTAAAATGTTACATCAATATGTTTGTATGTATGTAATAACTTAATTATATTGTATTTACGTAATTACACAAATATTTAAATTACAGAAACAAAAGTAATACAAAGGAATATGTCGTAAACTATCAGATAATTAGAACGTGATATTGAACACTAGATAAAAATCAGGTATTAACCGATAAGTACCTAGTTGCAAGGGTACATACAGACTGAGACTCAAGTCTGATACACTATCACGCCACTATTGCCTGTGAATTATTAAACAGTAAAAACAGTCGAACTTCTCCACTAGAGTTTACAGCCTGTCGTCACAGACGCGGGCGCGGTCGCGCTCTCCATTAGGGTGTGTCCTCATCGTGTTTCCGTTAGTCAGCACATCTGTTGCATTTGTGTGCCCTGATAACAGAAACAATAATTAATAAACAATTGATTCCGAACACAAGAGTAGCAGGGTACCCTTGAATAACCGAGACTAATTTCATAGATGTTGAACTTTGCTGATTTTTAATTTCATCGATCGGCATTTACACTATTTTTCTGACGGGAGACAGGACGGGTTATGTCCGACTGGCACGGAATAAAACCCCCGGGGCGTTGCGCCAGTCGCTTTAGGAGGGGACTGCGGGACAGCTATAGCACCCAAAACGTAGTCCCCCAATAGCGGATGCCCTTTAGGCTCGCCTTCCAGCGGAGGCTTTAACTAGACCCGTCGCCTACTCCATTGAGCGCACCCTGGAACACAGCAGGAGCCTTCCAGCTCAGGACCTTATCACAGGTCTAACTAACCTAACCTACGTAACCCATCCTTAAGATAACCTAAAAACAATATGGTTTCAGCAGAAATTCGCTTTCGATGATACTTGCAATCAGAGTGTCGGTAAAACGTATGAAGTATGTTGGCCTAGCCAGGTGTATGCTCGGTGGTGATTGCAGCGTGTGGCAGAAACTAATGCATACATATCGTCTCATTGATGCTGTAACTCGTGGAATTTTTCTTACACCATTTATGCATTTAATATATAATATCTTATATATATATATATATATATATATATATATATATATATATATAATATCTATATAATATCTTTAATCGCGCCAAGTCATGGCCGGTCAGTTGAGTGGGTTTAGACTATAGTGCTCCATCGGATCAGATTGCGTGGCTAATCTACTTGTTACTTTAAATATGGACTGGACAGTGTAAGTAAATCATGCGCTCGGGATGGGTTACTTTAAGATAGTACATCGTAATATAATACGACCTCAAAAAAAAAATGGATATAATCGCGGAACACCATTCTAAGCGAGACTTTCGAAATTTTTGGAAATCTACTAACAGATTAAATAGCAGGCCCAGCCTGCCTGTGAGTGTCGAGGGGGTGGGCGATAGTGGGTCTATAGCGGAGTTATTTAAGGAACACTTTGCAGTCAAATCACCGTTAGGGCCACCGCAGACGTCAGGAGTGGTAGACTCTGGGTCACGTGTTCAGGAGATGAGGACTCAATTCACTGATAGGGATGTTAAAAATGCCTTAAGCTCCATCTCGAGAGGGAAGTCCCCTGGACACGATGGGCTTAGTGTCGAACATCTGCATCATGCCGGCCCACACCTACCGCGAGCGCTCGCCATGTTGTACACATTGTGTGTGGGACACTCGTACCTGCCGGCCGACATGATGAAGACTGTAGTGGTTCCCATTGTTAAAGTTAAAACTGGTGACATAAGTGATAAGTCCAACTATAGACCTATTTCGCTCGCCACCATTGTCGCCAAAGTGTTTGACGGCCTGCTTAACTTTCAACTAGATAAATATCTTAAGCTGCATGATAACCAGTTTGGTTTCAGGCCGGGGCTGTCTACTGAGAGTGCCATTTTAGCGTTAAAGCAGACCGTCAAATATTATACAGATCGGCAAACAGCTATCTATGCGTGCTTCCTAGACCTCTCTAAGGCATTTGACCTGGTTCATTATGATGTTTTGTGGCAGAAACTTGAAGATATTAGTATGCCGAGTGAACTCAGTAGTATTTTTAGGTTCTGGTACCAGAACCAGGTCAATGTCGTGAGATGGTCAGATGCATACTCGCAGCCGTACAGGCTGGAATGCGGCGTGAGGCAGGGCGGGTTGACCTCGCCGAAATTGTTCAACCTCTACGTCAATGCGCTTGTTGAGGAGCTCAGCAGCACCCGTGTCGGCTGCCATATTGACGGAGTGTGCGTAAACAACTTGAGTTATGCGGACGACATGGTGTTGTTGAGCGCCTCGGCGTGTGGGCTTGCTAAGCTTATTTCTGCCTGTGAAAAGTATGCTGCTGCTCACGGCTTGATTTATAATGTTAAAAAGAGTGAATGTGTCATCTTTAGCGTCAAAGGGAAACAAACTCCTATGTTTCCGTCCGTTAAATTATATAGTCAACCGTTGCGAGTGGTAAGGCAATTTAAATACTTGGGACATTTTGTGACAGCGGACCTTAAAGATGACGCGGACATCGAGCGCGAGCGCAGAGCGTTGTCCGTCAGAGCTAACATGATTGCCCGCAGGTTTGCTCACTGTTCTAAGGAGGTAAAAACCACGCTATTCAGAGCTTACTGTACAACATTTTATACAAGCAGCCTGTGGGCAAATTATACGCACAAGCGGTACAGCGCTCTGCGCGTGCAATACAATAACGCGTTCAGGGTGCTGATGGGGCTGCCCAAATTCTGTAGTGCGTCGGGGATGTTCGCCGCGGCTCGGGTAGACTGCTTCTACACCACGATGCGCAAGCGAGCCGCGGCCCTCGTGCGCAGGGTGCGGGCCAGCACCAACAGCATCCTGAACATGCTCGCGGACAGGGTGGACGGCCTGTATTTAAATAACTGCGGCATGTTACATGTCCGCGGAAATAAATAAGGAATGTGCCATGTATACACTAACACTAGTATAAGTTGTTACTAACCCTATTGATCCTTATGTTGGTCGTGAATAAATTATTATTATTATTATTATTATTATTATTATAACCAGTTCTGGCACGGTCACGGAACCATGTTACGATGAATTGTCACAAATGTGGACCCACCTTTAGGCTACATCCGAGTTGGCACACTTAGAGACAACTATGGAGCGATCTACGTGACACGTGTACTGTTTGTAATTCTGTCTCACTCACTACCTTACACACAAGTCTAACCGACGATACCAAAACCCGAATAACTATTAAAGTCCTCTTGCACTGAACAGATGGTAGTAGTCTTAGACCATGAGGTTGGCAACGCCGTTGCGGCATTAATAAACTCATCTTGGCTGAGATGCCGGTCACAAGATACGTCAAAGTAAACGTCAAGCCATAGAGAACTGTCATTTTTGACGCATCTTGAGACGAGCATTACAGTGGACATCAGTTTATTAATACGATCCTTAGAATTGCAATATTTATAGTGTAGTCTTGAGGCTATTGTAATGGTCACAAATCCCACTTATCTTAAGATGCAATCGCTACTAACGTTTTTCTTTGCTATCTCTCAAATGTATGGGATGATATTCTCGTGCGTTACGATAAACCACCTGGTGAAGTGTCATGTCATGTCATACATTTCTTGCGATAGAAAAAAAAAGTTAGAAGCGTTTGCGTCTTGGCTAGGGTGTTGCCCGTATCAAGATCGTTACGGGTAAAGAGTAAAAGTCAAGTCATGAGGAAACTGTATCATTCCTTATCCGTCTTGAGATGGCCATATTACTTTTTAGATTTTATAATGGTAAAAAAGGAACCCTTATGGTGAGACTTTGTTGTCCGTCTGTCGGTCTGTATGTCACAGCAGGTTTTCTCGGCAACTACAATTGCTATCAACTTGAAATTTGGCATAGTTGTACAACTTGCTTGCCCTTATTATAAATAATTGATAAGGGGTTTAGAATGGGGGGTTGAAAAATAAAAGTGGTTGATTATAGCAGCAAACGGGGTGTGATATAAAAATGCTTAGATTGCACATTCGAAATCTATTTAAAAAAAAATGAAATTGATGTACTTTCTGATGTAAAGCCAAAAATTTACAAAAAAATTACAACTCTCTCCGAAGTTTATTTATCAAAAAAAAATAAAAAATTCTCACTTACTGATACCTAATTAAGTACTTATTTTTGATGGGAAAAATAAAATGAAGTGTCATTATTTACAGTTTTTGAGAAATAACAAAAAAACTTGGAAAATCTGTATTAAACTTTATGCTAGTCTAAATGGACCTTATTGCATAATTCAAAATTGCAAAACTTTAATAAGTAGGTATTTCTACCAAAACATAGTGTAGCGTTACCGCTACAAAATCGCGTGAAATTCGCTTCAAATATTGTGTGTTTATTTTGTTTATTTTTTAGGTGTCGAACTCTTTTGTGTGTTAGAGTTGCTGGCCTGCGTTGTTGATGGTTTCGATTATTATTTTAAAATTTTGAATGTGTTGTCAGATTGTTCGGCATGGATGTAAGATGTTTCTTTTTGACATTGGTGCTTCAGTCTCGTAACCGAAGGGATATTTTTTTTGTTCTCGACTTCGTACATTTGCAATTACAAGTACAATTGCAGTTTTAACAGTGACCTAGTTCGCATAGTTGGGTGCACGGTCACTCTATCTGCTGAGCGAAAGGAAGGAACTTCCTAGTGGTATTCGCACCAAATAATACCGGCTTGATCCGGGTAAGTTGATATTTACATACATACATACATTAAATCACGCCTGTTTCCCAGAGGGGTAGGCAGAGACCACTTCTTTCCACTTGCTACGATCCTGACAAATTTGTTAATATTTATCAAGTTGATATTTATTAAGATCTTTCCCCGCTACGCCCCGTTCTGTTTGTCTTGTCGTTCGTTACTCATTAGATCCTTTTATTCTAGTCCACCTACCCCCTGAAGAAGTAGTCCACTAAACAGCTTCGGACGATTATTGGGCTATCACACGCATATAGCGAAACGCATATACTTACACGCGTTGTGTACAACGCACGCGTGTGACTCCGGAGACTTCGGCTACGAGATCTTTACCTTCACCCTTTTTCAAGATAAGCTTAGCATAACTTCTAATTTTTGTTATTTTAAAAAGAAACTACATTCAATATTTTTTATATTTGCGTACATGTTCTGTTTCATAATGATTTAAGAAATTAAAATTCCCATCTCGGAACTTCGATACAAAAAATATGCATATTTTTTAGGAACACCGAATAATAATTTAACCGAATAACACTGGATAGGGTTTTTTGTTTCTCCAAATTTTAAAAGAGCCCGCGCGCTCCATGAACGTTCGTTCTTTCTCGGCCAATATTCGGAAACGGTACTTAAATCATTCTTGAAATACCTTTTAATCTCTAAATTTTTGTGTTAATCCTTAATTTCGTCTTTTCTAACCTCTAAATTTGTTTGTTAGTAATTATTATATTATCGTCACTTCACCCAAACTAGTTTCTATTTATTTTTTATACTAATCTTTGTCGCAACATTCTATTTTCGACACCTCTAATTTATAAAATAAACTATCTTTAGGTTTTCAAATTATTTTTTATTTGTATTAAAATTTCTACGTTTATCCTAGGCACAGTCCTAGGATCAGTTAGTGCTCCCTTTTCCCCTTTGGAGCGTAACAATAGCGACTATTAAGTGTGGTTGCCTTCATTAAAGACACAAGCTAATTGTAATAGTAACCCGACAAACCAAACTAAGTTATGGCTGCGTACTGTTACGCAGTAAGGTTAGGTGATGGAACTTCAACCAGAAAAGACAAAGTGAGATCGACTTTATCGACTCTCATGGAACGGGCTATAACTACACAGAAGCGTTGATTTACTGCTGAAAATTATTATTACAATTTATTATAACTTCAAAACTGAATTAACATGAAAACAATATGGCGGATGATTGCTCCTTTTAGTAATGAAGCACCTTTAAAGACAACAATATACAGGCAGTCACAGCAGCTAATAAAGGAAGACCGGTTGGTCTGGTTTAAAATAATTAAGAATTAAGCGTGCGAAAGTGGTTTTCCCGTTCTCCCTCAGGATTGGTTTCCCTTACTTATTGTCTGACGAGCAGACAGCGGCTCGTGACGATTGGAGCTATCGGCAACTGGCAACTTTGAATTAATTCAACGGAGGAAGCTCAACTGCGCTAACGAGTCGTACATAAAGGTATGCATATGAGCTTGAAACTAAAAACCCATCTTGCATATGGGTCTATGAAGACGAGCTCAAGCCGACAAAGATTTTTGTTCTATTAATACGGCCACAAAAATGGTGACTACTTTTGTCTCCAAATCAGGTCACGTGGCTATTCTTCCTCTTGAAGATTATAAAATGTTCAATGCCGATCGGGCGATCGGTACACAACTATTTATTTGCCGAGAAAATAAAACCCTAGTCAACGCATCATCCTTTACCACGACAATGCTAGCCCTGCCACCTCACAGAAAACAACTGAGTATCTATAGGGTGAAGTAAAAGTATTGGACCATCATCCTTACATTGAAAATTCAAATTCAAATTCATGCATCAATGCTTCAATGACTTTTTCATCTCACTAGCTCGGAAAGCCCTTTTTGTTTGTTTGATATCTATTGAGAAAATCGCTTTTTATCCACAAGTGAAGAAAGAGTTTTGACATTTGAAGGCAGCTTAAGTGATATTTGACAGCTAACCAAACGTAAAACCTTACAAGTGCTGAATTTTTAACATCACAATTAATGAATTGCATCGAGTAAAAAACACTAAATACAGTATTTTAACTTTATTTTAATTCATAAATATCAGCAATCAAAATTAAACTTCATTCTTGTTTTAAAAACGGATAAAATGTTCTGACAGTCCAAATAAGTCGACGTGCAAACAAAACGCATCCTAAATAATAAAAAAAAAACTTACGTCAAAACTTTTCTATTAAGCCGTCAACGTTAAATATTCGCACGTTTTTCTAGTTTGTTTTGTTATTAAAAATGAGTGGTTCGAGTGATAAAGACGTATTAACACCTGTGGAATTACAGGAAACCGTGCAAAATGCGGAATTGAGCTTACAGTACAAACCATTTTCTTAGTTTCCTCGCTGTAGTCAACGTTAAATATTCGCATGTTTTTCTAGTTTGTTTTGTTATTAAAAATTAGTGATTCAAGTGATAAAGACGTATTAACACCTGTGGAATTACAGGAAACCGTGCACAATGCGGAACTGAGCTTTCAGTACAAATCCTTTTCTTAGTTTCCTCGCTGTAGTGAGGTGAAAAGTTTGACTTTTCACCCGTGTATAACAAATAACTATTTCACATTTCCCTTAAGGATAAATTGCGGGTCAGCGGTTTCAGGCGCCGAAAGAAGAAGTGGAGGCCTTTAAATGGCCATTTTGACGACCCCTATTTCAGCGTTCAATAAGTGCTGTGACGACAGATTTTAATGCATGGAAAAGTGAATCGTACTAATATTATAAATGAGAGAGGTTGAACGTTTGGATGTTAGTTACTCAATCACGCTTCAATGACAAATACAGCCTTTAATCCCTTAAATTTTAAATTTGTTTATTTTTCTCATGTATTCATAATTAACGATACCGTCTTTGATCATAGGTTATTTGACAAAACCCTCAAACGCACCTCGGAAAACACTTGATGTTTTTGCTATTGATACACATCAAAAATGTTCTGGGATAGAAATATCCTCTCATTATTTTCATATTTTAGCATAAACGGTAAACGCCAAAGGCATGTTTTCATTTTTACCTTATTCCTTTGAAAAAAGATGCGATAATTAAAACATCTCTGACGTCGACTGTACGTACCGCGTTGAGATACGTTTTTATCAAAATAATGTAAGAATATTTTTTATCCCTTGACATTAGAAATGTAGGTAACATATCAAATGGGGCGTCAAAGGAAAAGGCACATGTCAAAAGCATTTTTTTTTGTGATGCCCGTTTTGATTTATAACCAAACATGTAAAAAAAATGATTCCCCGCACTCCTTATCTCCGAAGTTTATTAATCAACAAGGAATAAGTAAGAAAAGTGACAATTATTTACAGTTTTTAAGAAATAAATAAATATCTTTGAAAACCTGTATTATAATATTTATAATTAAGGCTAGTCAAAATGGACCTTTTTGGGTACTAAATAAAGTTTACGGTATTATTATTTTTCGTTTACCAAGCAGATTATCTTAAATACAGAACCCTCAGTGCGCGAGTTCAACTCTCGCTCGACCGTATTTTTTAAAAAGTCATTAAGGTATTCCGTCTTACTTTTCCGTTTAAATATAATTTATTACAGCTTTATGGGTGCGACTGTTATTCAATTTACATGGTAAGTAATTTCGCTTTTCTAAACCTGGATTCTGGAATAAATCATATTATGATTACAAATTGATTAAATCCAGCGTTTTTTCCGCTTTGTAGCAAAAACTGCCAAGAAATAGAGAAGCCGCCGAGCCGCCCGAGGTCGTAACTTTGCAACTTTATTTCAATACTATTACGTCACAAAAATGAACGAATGAATTAACTTTTTATACAATACAATTCAATTCAATTCTTTATTGCTTTTTCATAATGGTACACCTTATTCTAATAAATAAGTAATAACAAAATGAACCCTGGAGGGTTGTGGTGTTTAGGATATAAACGATATTGAAACAGCTCAATGCACGTTAACAGTTTAATCTCGAAATACAGACTGACAGACGGGTAGCTGGTATAAATCAAACTACCCGGCGACATACACAATAATCCCTCCACCAATAGTTAATAACTAAACGAAAATGAACTTAAGACTTATAATTAACATTCTTATTCCTAGTTGATCGCACAACGCGTTTACAAATATTCGCCTCTTGCGGTACAGAAGGCCCAGTCGCATCTACCACCTGAATGGGGTCCTCCTCCACCTCCACCTGGGGTGCCCAGACAGACTCATCGCAATTTGATAGCCCTGGTTCCTGCAACTCTACACTCGAAGCTGGAGTTCCAGTTGTCTGGTCATTCTCGACTGTTGATGATTGGTTTTCCTCTGGAAGCGAACAGAATGAGTCATCCTCGTTTACATCGTCGTGCTCGGGGTCGGAGCCGTGCTCGTCTTCACACAGACTTAAGTCGTCGACTTCGATGGGAACGTCCGGTCCTTTATATATCAGCAGCTGATCCACATGTTTCTTGAAATGCACCTTTAAATCCGGCACAAACACATTATACATTCTCGTGCCCACTTTACTAATAATCTTTCCTTTTTTCCATTATTTTTTATTTCCGTTTGAAAATATATGTTTCACAAGCACTATATCGTTTACATTAAAATTACATTTGCGTACTCCACCGTAGTGCTTACTGTGTAAGATCTGTTTCGCGCACACGTTAGTTTGGGGTGCGGATGAGGACGACGCCGTGGCCGCGGCGGGCGCGCGCAACAAGTCGAGCCGACAGCGCAGCGGGCGACCCAGCATCAGCTGAGCAGGCGCGAAACCGGTCGTGCAATGTATTGAGTTTCTATAGTCGAATAAAAATTTGTTTAATTTCTGTTCAATTTGTTGTTGAACATTACTTTGCTGCATTATTATCTTAACCGCCCGTTTGATCGTTTTTACACTATTTTCGGCTTGCCCATTTGATGCTGGGTGGTACGGTGCGATAGTAACGTGTTGCATACCGTTTGTACGACAGAAACTTTCAAACTGGCTAGAACAAAAATTACTAGCATTGTCGGTTACTAAAGTTCGCACCAAACCATACCTACTGAAAAGTTCGCTTAACTTAGCAATAATACTGTCACTATTCGTTATTGTTGTAGATTATGCCTAATCTCACCTGTGTAGACTTGGCTTAGACATGTTCCTTTTTTAGTTTTCTTTATGTGACATGAAATCTTTATTTTTTATTTTAAAAATTCTGTTTACCTTGGTTACCACTTCATTACAAATCTTACACCTAATAACATCTTTTTCTTAAATACCTAAATTTAACACGTATCCTGCGTATTTTTCCAACACGTTATCAGCACGAAGAAAATGAGTAAACCATAAAATACGTGTATAAATATTAAAATTGTGTATTTTTTTTTAGTTGTTACCTAAAAATAATACTAGAACAGTAACTGTATTAATATGTCACACGATAATGGTAATGCTACTGGTGTAGTAATGAAGTCAAGCTCATCGTCATTGCCAACTTTTTGCCTTCGAGGTAAAGTGGATTATCCAACGTGGAAGTTCAAAATGAGGAACTACCTCCTCCACGAGGATCTCTGGTTGACTGTTACTGGATATCCAGAAGGTGACACGACTCCTCAAACTGTAAAGGTAAAAAATGATACGAAAGCTCTTGCTAAGATTTGCCTAACTGTAGATGGTGCACCCATAACTCACGTTAGAAGTGCAAAGACTGCATCGGAAGCGTGGAAATCGTTACAGAAAGCCTTCGAGGATAATGGTATAGGACGTAGAATAGCTCTCGAGCGTAAGTTATACCGATTAAGTCTGTCAGATTTTGAAGACATTGAGAAGTACATCAATGCAGTTACGTCAACCGCACAGGATCTAGCAGATATCGGGAAAAATATAGAAGATACATCAATTGCAGCTATACTTCTAGGAGGTCTCACTCCAAAATACGAGCCTCTCATAATGGCACTTGAAAATTGCAATGTGAATGTAACTACAGACCTGGTAACAACAAGACTCCTTAATGAGATGTCTAAAGGCGACGTATTATCTATAGACTCGGTTTTTCAAACAAAGATGAAACCTAAGTCGGTAAAGAAGAAAGAAATTATATGTTACGATTGTAAAGTTCTCGGACATAAGAGACCAGACTGTCCATTGAAACAGAAGAAGGAGAAAGCAAATGTGACAAGTGTAGATGATACCTCGTTTACTGCTTTAAATACTTCCGGCTGCACAAACAAGGATTTGTGGTATGTAGATTCTGGTGCTACAAAACATATGACTTCAAGACGTGATTGGTTTAGTGATATAAATTTGAATGATAAAGGTACCGTAACCGTCGCAAATGGTGAAAAGATCAAATGTTTAGGACTAGGAAATATTTCGATCAGTACACCTAAAAATAAAGTAAATAATATTATTGATGTTGCCTACGTACCAGACTTAAATGCAAATTTGCTATCTGTACAAAAAGCTATTGATAAGGGTTTTATATGTGTTTTCGATAAAAATGGATGCAATTTTTATAAAAATGATACCTTTTATTTTACAGGTGATTCTCTTCTTCATGCTTCGCCCTGTGGTGGATTGTATGTTCTTGATGGCACTACAAATGTTTCAAACAATGTGGCGATAAATTATTTGACACAAGGCGAGGACTCTGACTGTCAGAATAGGTATAAAATCTGGTATAAGAGACTTGGACACTTATGCCGAATAGGCATGAATCGACTGAAAAATCACCAGGTAGGGGTAGAATTTAACGTAGTAGACAAAACAAGTTGCATCGCGTGTATAGAAGGCAAACAAGCTAGAAAACCTTTTAAGAAAATAGCTTCAAATAGAGCAACTTCACCTTTAGAATTGATCCATTGTGATCTGTGTGGACCTATGTCTACAACCTCTTTTCAAGGTAACAAATATATGTTAACCTTAGTTGATGACTGTACGCGAAAAGTCTTTGTTTACTTTATATGTTCAAAGACTGAAGTAAAAGAAGATTCGCCTGTTTCAAACTTTAGTTGAAAAACAATTAAATATGCAAATAAAGTCTATTAGGACTGACGGCGGTAAAGAGTTTATTAATAAAGAATTTTGTGATTATATTTCTTCAAAAGGTATCAAGCATCAAACAACGACGCCCTACAGCCCTCAACAAGTCGGAGTTGCAGAGCGGACTCACCGATCCATTACAGAGAAGGCGAGGACGCTGCTGGCGGAAAGCTCACTACCAAAGGCTTACTGGGAAGATGCATTTCGTGTAGCAGTGTACCTAAAGAACAGGTCCCCTCATCGAGCGTTAGGTGGTCAAATACCGTATGATAAATGGTATGGCCGAAGATGTGATCTTAGTCATCTAAAAGTATTTGGATGCAGGGCACTTATTCACATCCCATCATGTAACAGAAAAAAGTTAGATTTAAAAGCAGAAGAAGCGATTTTTGTGGGTTATTCTGAAGACCCAAATAGTTATATTTTTCGAGATCCTTCTAACCCAAGGCGAATTCTCAAATCTAGGGATGCAACTTTTTTCGAAAATTACTTTACAACACTAAAGCAAAAGCAAACTGAACCTGAGATACAGTCAGATTCAGGTTTACTTTTTGAAGAAAATGCAGACTTTGAAGATAATGAAAATGAGTTTCATGATTGTGTTGAGAGTATCGATCCAGGAGAGGAAACATCGTTACCACTAAACGCAAAGTGTTTTGATGAAGAGTCAGCTAGTTTGGAACCATCTCTCCTGGAGCGGCGGTACCCCTCAAGAAGCAGGAAACCACCGGATTTTCTTAGCTATAATATATTGTCTAGTAATTCAGATGAGCCTGTGACATACTACGAAGCAATTCATGCTGACGATACCGAAAAATGGCATAATGCAATGCTAGACGAGCATAATTCGCTAATGAAGCTTCACACTTGGGAACTTGTTGATAGACCGAACAAAAAGGTAATACCTTGTAAATGGATCTACAAAATTAAAAAAGACGCTAGTGGAAATATAATGAAATACAAGGCTAGACTTGTTGTAAAAGGTTTCAAACAAGTAAAAGGAGTGGACTACGACGAAACATTTGCACCAGTAATTCGTCACTCATCCCAACGTGCCTTATTTGCATTAGCTGCTGAAAACAGTTTAAAAATAAAACATTTGGACGTAGATACAGCGTTTCTTAATGGAAACTTGGAAGAAGAAGTCTATATGGAACAACCTCTTGGTTTCATAGAAAGGGGAAATGAAAATAAGGTGTGTCTCTTGAAGAAATCTCTATACGGCCTTAAACAGGCACCGCGAGCCTGGAATAAAAAATTAAATGAAACACTTTTAAAAATAGGTTTCATTGCAACTCCTTCCGAACCTTGCGTATATACAAAACTTTTTGGTGAAGAACTCGTAATACTCAGTATATTTGTTGATGACATTTTACTCTTCTTTCAAACAGAGTTGACATTTGACATTGTCAATAGAGATTTATCAAGCTATTTTTTCATTAAAAGACCTTGGAATTTTGAAAAAGTATTTAGGTTTAGATATTGCTTGGAAGGATGACTGTATACAGATAAATCAATCACAATATATTTTGTCGCTACTCGAAAAGTTTAATATGCAAGAGTGCAAGACTGCAAATACACCTCTAATAAAGAAGTTGATGCAAAAGAGACGTGATGATCAGGTTAGTGAGAATTTTCCATATCAAAATTTAATCGGATGCCTTATGTATTTGGCAGTAAACACACGACCAGATATCGCGTATACGACGAGCTATCTTAGTCAATTTAATACTTGTTATACTAAGGAGCATTGGAATGCCGCAAAAAGAGTTTTGCAATATTTAAAAGGCACTTTAAACTACTCTTTAGTTTACAAAAAGAATGGAGAACCTTTAAAAGGATTCTGCGATGCTGACTGGGCGAACTGTTTGATAGACAGAAGGTCATACACTGGTTTTGCTTTTGTACTAGGTGGGGGACCAATATCATGGGAATCTAAGAAACAACCGACAGTGGCTCTTTCATCTGCGGAGTCTGAATATATGGCTCTTGCATCTGCTACAAAAGAAGCTTGTTATCTACGCCGTTTTATCTTCGAAATAACAGGTAAACTTTTGCCAGTCAAGTTATTTTCCGACAGTCAGAGTGCCATAAACCTCGTTCACAATCCTGTACACCACAACAGGACGAAGCATATAGAAACTAAGCATCATTTTATTCGAGAAAAAGTCTCTTCTAATGTTGTAATCTTAGAATATCTTCAAAGTTGTGACATGCCTGCAGATGTTCTTACAAAGACACTCGGGCCTTTAGTACACAAAAGATGTGTAGATGGTTTAGGTTTAATTATTACTTAAGTTTTTTTTTGTCTACTATAGCTTCGATTAAGGGCGGCTGTTGTAGATTATGCCTAATCTCACCTGTGTAGACTTGGCTTAGACATGTTCCTTTTTTAGTTTTCTTTATGTGACATGAAATCTTTATTTTTTATTTTAAAAATTCTGTTTACCTTGGTTACCACTTCATTACAAATCTTACACCTAATAACATCTTTTTCTTAAATACCTAAATTTAACACGTATCCTGCGTATTTTTCCAACAGTTATCGTTAATAGAAAACATTCCACCCACTTTGAGTGAGCGTCTACCGCGACTAGGAATTGTTTCCCTTGCCATGCAAATAAATCTAAGTGCACGCGCTCCCAAGGCCGCGCGGGGTAGGGCCACGGCGCCAGCGGCGCGCGCGGCGGGGCGCTGCGAAACGCATTGCAAATACTACACGAACCTATTTTATCTGCGATCTCTTTATCCATATGTGGCCACCACATCCGTGCCCGGGCCTCAGCTTTCGTTTTAACGACACCGAAATGTGAGTTATGGAGTTCAGTTAATAACTGTTCCCGGTGCACCGTTGGAATCACCAATTTATGGCCTCTTAGAATACAACCGTTTTCAAAAGACAGTTCTAAACGACAAGCAAAATATGGCTGTAAGCTGGAGAGAGCAATTTTCCCGGGCCAACCATTAATTATGTATTCCTTTACTGTACGTAAAACTGCATCATTCGCAGTTTCTTTTTGAATGTCGTTAATAGTAAGTGGCTGTACGGTCGAGTTCGACATAAAGTTGACATACATTGCCCTGTCAAGGTCGTCCTGAAAATCCAGGCTACAGAACGCGATAAAAAACCTGCTACGTTTTGTTCACTCTTCACATACTCAATATTAAAATTGTAAGCAGATAAAAACAAGGCATACCTTTGCAGACGGTTTGCTGCTAACTCAGGTACCCCCTTTTTGCTACCGAAAATGGACAAAAGCGGCTTGTGGTCTGTGCGCAACGTAAAAGGGATCGCGCGCCCGTAGAGATAATGATGAAATTTCTTAATAGCAAAGATTATGGACGCTGCCTCTTTTTGGATCTGAGCGTAGTTGCGTTCTGACTTGGAAAGTGACCGCGACGCATACGCCACCACGCGCTCAGCACCGTCACGCTGCCGCTGTGCCAACACAGCGCCCAAGCCCCTTGGCCCAGCGTCCGCCGTCACCACGGTCGGCAGCTCAGGGTCGTAATGCGCCAGTACGCGCTCCGACGCCAACTCGCTTTTAATTTTGCTAAAAGCCTCCTGTTGCTCTTTGCCCCATATCCACTTTTCACCTTTCTTAAGCAGCAAATGTAATGGATTTAGTACACTTGACGTATTTGGTACGAAACACCTATAATAATTAATCATCCCTAAAAAAGACTGAAGTTCGCTTACGCTCTTAGGGTTTTCACAATTCAGTATGGCTTCAATTTTTTTATCCGTTTTATGCAATCCGTTTAGATTTTAGAGTTGTTGGTAATTCTGTAGCTCTGCCTACCCCACTCTGGGAATGAAGGCGTGAGTTTATGTATGTATGTATGTATGCAATCCGTTTTTATCAATACGAAACCCTAAATATTCCACAGATTCTTTAAACAATTCACATTTATCCTGCTTCAGCCGTAAACCGGCTTCCTGTAACCTACTTAATACTTGCTCTAAACGCTCTAAGTGTTTTTCTCGATTAGGACCAGTAATTAATATATCATCGAGAAATATGCACGTTCCTTCTATTCCTGACAAAAGTTGTTCCATCGTACGTTGAAAAATAAAAGGAGCGTTAGACAAACCGAAAACTAATCTATTGTAGCGGAATAACCCTTTATGTGTGTTAATGCATGTCAGGTGTTTCGACCCGTCGAGAACGAGTTGCGAGTAGGCGCGCGATAAGTCCAACTTAGAGAATTCTATTCCCCCGTGAAGTCTCGCAAATAGGTCCTCTATTCGCGGCAATGGATAGTTATCCAAGTATAGCACTTTGTTAAGCGTGACAGAAAAGTCACCGCATATACGTATATTCCCGTCGGGTCGCAACACTGGGACAATAGGAGTGGCGATGTCGGAATGGTCTATCTTTTCCAAAATGCCTAAATCGACTAACCGCTGTAACTCAACCTCCACTTTTGGTTTAAGCGCTAAAGGCACCGGCCGAGGTTTAAAAAAATTCAATGTACTGTCTGGTTTAATTTTTAAAGTTATTTTAATATTTATTAAATTGTCCTAACTCATGAGAAAATAATTTCGCATACTTGTTCTTAAATTGTTCTCCTAAATCTACACTTCCCAAGTTATTGCAATCCCTGCTACACAGTTGCATATTAAATGCACTTATAAAATCTCGCCCTAGCAACACGGGTTGGTTTGATTCAGTTGCTATAACAAACATCTTAATTTGTTTAGTGCGACCTTCGAAACTCACGGGCAATGTTACACAATCTTTTGGTACAATTTTACTATCGTTATAACAATTTAATACAACGCTACACGGCCGCAACTCGTACGAAACAAAATCATTTTTATAAATCGAGTCTGGTAGAACCGAAACTGCACTACCACTATCTATCTCGCACAAAATGTTTTCATTTCCCATCGACACCGTTTGGCGCATCGGTTGACCATTTTTACAATTTATAGTAAACAGATCAAAGTTACCTGTTATGGTGTCGTCGTCATCCGCATCCAAAAAATAATTTGTCTTGTACTTGGACTTACTCGTGCACATACGCTTTAAATGACCCTTAACCTTACACTTAGTGCAAGTGAAATTGCTAAAACGACACTGATCTTTCGTATGACTTTTATAACCGCACACTTCACAACGAGAGTCCGGCGACACCGTAGACCGCGCTGGCCCACTGCGCATCGCGTACACCGGCGGCGCCGGCGCGGCTGGCGCAACTGGCGCGGCGGCTTGCAGCGCTTGGCGCGCGCAGCGCACGCTCTGCGCCAGCTCCAGCGCGCGGTTGAACGTTAAATTTTCTACACTCTGTGCGAACAACTTCTCTTTCTCCTTAACATCTTCCAGTCCTAGAATGAAACGATCGCGTAACATTGTTTCCAGTTCCGTTTTAAACCCGCAATGTTCCGCTAAACTCCGCACTCGCGTTGCCCATTCGGCTAAATCTTCTCCGGCGCGTTGTTCCGCTTTATAAAACTTATAACGTTCAGCAAAAGAACTTTTCTTCGATTCAAAATGAGTGTCGAATTTCTCGATAAGTGTCTTGTATTCTAAACTGTCGAGAGCCGCCGGAAACACCAAACTCCTTGCAACGCGGTATGTGTCTTCTGCCAATGACGTCAGCAGGAGCGCCCGTCGCTTCGCCCCGGCTTTATCGGAATCTTCGTTAATATCGTTTGCCGTACAAAACTGACCGAACCGACTTTTAAAAATGGACCACTCCTGCGTTCGATGGTCGAAAGTGAGACTGCCACCAAACATGTTTCCGTGAATTGCCATATTTGCGTTTCTTATCGTTTCCTCTTACACTGTGCCAAATTACACTGTATATACACGCGTGAATTACTAAATCGTCGCCAATTTGTGGTGTTTAGGATATAAACGATATTGAAACAGCTCAATGCACGTTAACAGTTTAATCTCGAAATACAGACTGACAGACGGGTAGCTGGTATAAATCAAACTACCCGGCGACATACACAATAAGGGTACAGCAACACTAGGAGAGAGGAGGCATAAATTAATTAGTATATATATTATAAGTAATTTAACCATTATTAATTATCGTAATGCATCTTCTGTTTATTCTTTTATTGTAAAATATGCTTTGTTTATAAGCAGTTATTTCGGTTTATTAATAAATATTTTTTGCTTTATTTCGTCTTTTATACTTTCAGGTAATTTGTTGTAAATTTTTATAGACATTATTAAAGGACCATCAGAAGTTAATTTTAGTCGTGAACGCGGAAGTTGAAGGTTATTCCTATAGCGCAATGATCGCGCTTATCTTGATCTTCACGTTTTTTGAAGAATTCTGGGTATTTCCTTACAAATTTGCACAATTCTAGTATGTAGAGAGATGGAAGGGTAAGAATTTTGTGTTTGATGAAATATGATTTACAGGTATCCGTCTGTATGTGGTTATATACCGTAATACCGTGGCTAAATGTGGTAAAAACTAAAATGCTTGCTCAAAAAGATAAAAACACATTTGCTCCTTACGAGTATGTATATTATATTACAAATCAAATTTTTTGTCCATTCATTCCAACAACAAAAACAATTTGCGCGTGTAATTGTAACACACATACCAATTGTAATTTACAGAAGGTGATATTAGAATAAGAATAATCCTACATTTGTAATTATTTAACTTGATTCAAGAGCGCACACCTGGGGCATATATCATCACCATCATCACCATGTCAGCCGAAAGACGTCCAATGCTGGACATAGGCCTCCCCCAAGGCTCTCCACTCAGACCGGTCTTGTGCTTTTCGCATCCACCGCTTTCCCGCGATCCTTACAAGGTCATCATTCCATCTTGTTGGAGGCCTACCTACAGCTCGTCTCCCGGTCCGCGGACGCCACTCAAGAACCTTGGGGCATACCGTACGATTCAATTCAAATAATTTCAACAGAAGACAGATAACATACGTACCGTGTGGAGTAACCGAGCGCGACTGGTTGCTCCTCCGGGGCGAATGTCAAACGCGGCTGAGGAAAGAAGCGTTGCGAAAGTGCTTTTGGCTGACTGAAACAAAGCATTCAAGTAAAGGACAGAACAGTACAGAGAGTAGAGTAAACGCTTACTAAGAATCTTTTTCAATCGCTAACTTAAGTAGCTGATGAAGATTTTTTTATATCAGGAGAAAATTTAACGACTTCCTCGCGTTATAAATGTTTTACCAAAACGCGTCCAAGCATAAAAAAAGGGTTTGTGTATCAAATACGTCAGTATAAAATTCGTGAATTTTTCAACATCTACGGAAACAAGAGAACCTAATCGGGTAAATGGACTTGAAACGCAATTTATTTAGTCATAAAAAAATGGGGACGACGAATATTATTCACTGTCAAGCTTGTTTTACGAAACACTGCATTGTCAGCGGAGGATCACGGAGTAATACAATTTTCATGAAAACGATTTTAAATAATTTGACTCTACCGATTTATCTTACAACAAAATAATTTTGAAGCTATAAGTAAGTTTAACATGTTGATCAAAAGGTATGTGCTCATTTTGTTTTTTTTTAATTCATGTAAAGTCGATGTTAATTTAAAATGGGGAATAGTGTAAACAAAAATTAAACGTACCAATTTACAGTTATTAACGATAATAATGTGAGGTCTTTTTAATTATTGATTATTTATTTTATTCTAAGTTCTGCATTAAATATCTATTTATTATACGTGTGCGTATGAATAAGGGCCAAATTAAAAGCACCCGAAACCGACGTACGTGCAGGAAGGTTGATGAATGTAGAGGAAGCGAAAGTTGTATGTTAAGACCGGTGCACCTGGCGTTCCATAGTCTCTGCCTACCCCACAGGGAGACAGATGTGATGGTAGGAAGGTACATCATATATCATATCAACCTGTTGCAGTCCACTGCTGGACATAGGCCTCCACCAAGGAGCGCCACAAGGAAGGTACGTTTGATGAAAATTCAAGGTTTTGTGTTAAACAGTACTAATTAGTAATTATTCGAAATCTGCTGGTTAGCATCATCATCATCAAATTTTAATACGAGAATACCACCATGTCAGTCGGGTAACAAGGCCAGAACTTGAGTATTCAGAACAATCCGATTGTAATTCGTAACAAAACATTAGAATGTTATATCCACAGGTTATATCTGTAGAGCAATATTCTGTACATGCTTTTGACGCTGTGAGTGTGCCCGTAGTGGAGTCTCCATGCTACATGACAATGTTCGAGGACACTGTATAGACAATTATATTTTAGTTTTACTAATTGGGAGGTTTTTTGCGTTCCTTATTTTGAAGCTTTCTTCGTAATATTTTTAATGGCGGGGATCAAGGTAAGCTTTTGATCTAATATTAATAAAGTTGGCATACATAATACGTTTTTTTACAAATTTATTTTTGCTGCATCATTGTAAAAATGTTTAACCATACACGCATCAATTTCCGTATGAATACACTTAGTATTAACCATACAGACATTCTACAAACAAATACCTACTAAAATGGTTATTTGTATAATTTGGGCTCGCGCCTTTTTTTATATGAAAGTTAAGCATGACATTCAAATCGAAATATCACATTTTTTATAACTGGGAAACGGAACAGAACCCTCACTGCCCGAGTGCGACTCGCACTTGACCGGTTTTTTTTATTTACAAGACTTCAGGCAATCTTGACCCCTGTTACTTGCAATTTTCTCATTTCACGCCCCCGCAGCTACAAAATGAAATAAAACCCTTGCTGTTACAGAAAAAAAACCCTTATTTTGCGATACGATTATTCAGGGTGATGTTTTTGATGAATTAGTTTAATATATGAAAATCTAACTCACCAAACACCGTATTAATCATGTGTGTATATTCTTTAGCCTTCTGTACAGTTCAAAAACAGACAGTGTCATATGTAAGGTAACATTCAATATGCACAAATAGTTCGTTCCTCCATACAAATTAATATGGTGTACCGAACTATTTGAGCACTTTGAATGTTACCATATATGAATGACGCTGACTGTACAGTATTATAATCAGTGGAGCAGCGTACGTTGAACCCAAGTTAGGTAATATACCCAATTATATCAGATTAATCCTGTAAAATAATATTTCGCTGATATAAGATTTCCTCAATGGGCTCGCTTCGAATGGATCTTACATTACGAGTATATTCTGTAGTACGAGGGGCGTTCAATAAATTCTCGGTATGAGAAGGAAAACAAAAGCATATGATTAGTGTTTTATTTTTATTTAAAAAAAAAAAAAAAAACTATGGAGCAAAGTAACTAAATGAACTTAGCTCCATAGAATTTTTTTTTATTTTTTTTGCAATATAAAAAAAAAGAATCTACTACTTAGTTTCTATGGATGTACCTAGTAATATGCCGAAGTTATCGTAAATCAATAAAAACACGGTGTATATTCCCCCCCTATGCTTATACACTTATAAGATCTGTCAATTAGTTTTTTTAACACCTCATAAAAATATTTTTTGTCTTTGGTGTCAAAATGCTCCACCACCGCTGCCTTCAACGCTTCATCATTAGAAAATCGATGTCCACGAAGATCCTTTTTAAGGTTGGGAAACAAAAAGTAGTCGCTGGGGGCCAAGTCTGGACTGTACGGCGGGTGAGTAATTGTTTCGAACCCAGATTCAAGAACAGCAGCCTTGGCAACATGAGCAGTATGCACAGGGGCGTTGTCATGAAGAAGCAGCACTCCTCTGGTCAATTTTCCCCTCCTTTTCTCTTTGATTGCTTCCCGTAATTGGCGTAAAATGTTAGCGTAGTACTCTCCTGTAATATTTAAACCCTTTTCTTTATAATCTATTAATAATATCCCTTCACAATCCCAGAATATTGTCAGCTGTCAGTTGATCTTGCCAGCTGAGGGGACGACTTTGAATTTCTTGGGATGAGGTGTTCCTTTAACGTGCCACTGCATCGACTCTTGTTTGCTCTCAGGGTCATAATGATGAACCCAAGTTTCATCTCCGGTAACAATTTTTTGGAGCAAACCATCAGGGTTTTCACCACACAGCTCAATGAAGTCGGTACAACAAGCAACACGCGTATGTTTCTGAAACGGTGTCAACATTCGTGGTACCCATCTCGCACAAACTTTGGACATGTTAAGATGATCGTGGATAATATCATGTATTGTACCAATAGAAATATTGGTTTTTTGTGCTATAGACCTAACCTTCACTCGACCATCTTCCAGTATAATTTTCTCCACTTTTTGAATGTTTTCTGGTGAAGTAGCTTCAACAGGCCGACCAGGTCTAGGGTCATCTTCTATGCTCTCCCTCCTACGCTTAAATTCATTTGACCATTTTTGGACAGTAGATAATGAAGGAGCGGACTCACGGTAAACTAAATCTATTTCTTCTTTAATACACTTTTGATTTTTACCCTGTTTAGTCAAGAATTTTATCACGGCTCGATGCTCCAATTTAATTATCATTGTAAAATCGCTCATGGTGGTCACGTTTGTTCAGCAGTAGCAGAAAAACAAAAGAACGTGTGGGCTTCAAATTTACTTTTTTTTACTGTCGATGAATGACTTTTAGCGGCCAGTATTAAGAAGTTTACTAAAAAGGTTTGCAAGATACCAATACCGAGAATTTATTGAACGCCCCTCGTAAAGATATATTTACCTACTATTGTCTTAGAGTCATCTGAGAAAAAACTTAATCAGGTCAACGTTACGGTAATGTTTTTTCTTAGAAGATTTTGTCATAGTTGGGAGTCAGTGCATAAGGAGATGTTTATTATAAAGACTAGCTTCTGCCAGCGACTTTGTACGCGTAGAATTTGTATCTTGGTCATCCCACGGGAACCGTAATTTTTCGGGATGAAAAGTAGCCTATGTTACTTGGGGAAAATGTAGCATTCTCATTAGAATTGTGTGAAAGAATTTTAGAAATCGATTTAGTAGTTTTTGATATTGTTTATTCGTTACAAACATACAAAAATACAAATCTTTCCTTTTTAATATTAGTGTAGATGAAACGCGTATAAAAAATAACGCTGCACTTAGAAAATAGGTTTCCCGGAAGATATTGAGCAATTTAAGTTACTTTTTTGAAGCCGAACGCATAGAGTGATTTTATTTGTGAAGGGAATTCAGTAACACTACGCTACTACGAACGAAAAGGTATATAAAAATAAATTTTTCTTACGAAGCCAACTTATCTATTAACCTACCACGAAACAGCAGTATTCGCATTGTTGTGTTCCGGTGTGGGGATAAGACAACCGGTGTAATTACTAGCACATAGGCATTCTATTTTAGTCCTCAGGGTTGGCAACGCATTTATGATTCCAGCCAGACAGCCAGCAGAGATTTTAGTCTTGAGAATTCAAATGTGTGTTTGGGATTCAGATCGAATCATCGGTTGGCCTGAGTGCTCATATGCCTTCTCAATGCCATTAAGAAAGGTTATTTTACATTACGAGTTTTAAAACATTTATTTAGACACAACTCATAAGTCCTCTATTATGCGGTCGAAACCCGTAGGAAATGACCAGCATTATTTCAACCAATTTTACTATGAGAACTTTCTTGTCTGTGATGTTACTACTGTATAGATTTTTGTAACGTTATGAAATTAAATTTGGAACAGTTTTCAAAACTCAAAAGAGTCTCTATTCTAGTATTCATAGATATTGACACAGTTATCGACTCAAAACATCAATTCAGTATGTTTTTTTTTACCCGACTGCGTCAGAAGGAGGGTTATGTTTTTCGAGCGTATGTATGTATGTATGTATGTATGTATGTATGTATGTATGTATGTATGTATGTATGTATGTATGTATGTATGTATGTATGTATGTATGTATGTATGTATGTATGTCTATTTCTGGGCACGCTCTGCAGCCTAAACGGCTTGACCGATTTTAACATACTAGGTGTCATTCGATTCGTCTTCATTGCCGAAGTGACATAGGGTATATAATATTTCAAAATGGCGTCTGCAAAAAAAAGAGGGGGTTTAAAAAAAAAAAAGTTGTTTATTGTAGCAATATGGGTCTCAAATGAAAGCTAGTAAATAGCCCATTCCAAATATATATACATTATAATACTTTGATGCTACCATTTAGACAGGGAAATCAAAAAGGACGTTAAATGTTAAGTAATAAATATTCTTGTTGAGCTGTAAACGCCTACAATATAGACCATTAAGAAAGTAGTGTAATAATTAATAATTCACAAATACCTACTACATACTTGATTAATGCACATTGATGTTATAGTATAAATTGCTGGCTAATACCTACCTAATGCGCCATCCTGCCTACGCATGGACAGTTTATTTAAGTAAAGATACACGGAATAGGTAACCTCAATGTAGGTGCTTAGTCTAGTACCCAGGTACACGTATGACGTACTGACCGTTGAGGAACTAAATTGTAACCCCCTTACTAATAATGGTTGTATAGTGGTGGTATAGCTATACAATGTTTTGTCCTTATCTGTCAAATTCAAATGTCACAGTGACAGATAAGGACAAAACATTGTATAGCTATACCACCACTATACAACCATTATTAGTAAGGGGGTTAGAGATTAAGAGAAGTTGATTTATACCTACTTCAATTTCTCGGTCTAAGTAGGTATCTACAATCTGTTCGATCGGCCTCCATCTAACCAAATGAACTAATCTTACGTTACTACTGGGGATCGATTTTTGAATGCACGATGCTTCTTTTGCTAAAAGGAGAGTTCCGCTTGTAATTTGTTACTTATAGCTTCGTGACATTAAAAAATCGAGCTCCAGAGCTTATTTAACGTTTGGTTATATTAATAAAACCACTATTTTATTAATAAAAACAAAAAAATGTGAAATAAACTAAATTATTTAAATAAAAACAAAAAACCCGACTGCAGTAAAAAAAACAACTGTAAAGCGAGAAACAAGCTATATAATCGATAGGTAAATACTTATAATGTACCATGCAATGATTTTTTGTTTGATACCTCGTTAACAAGTAATGCAATTTATACCAATATACATACAACTTGAATAGTGGAAAAGGTTTTCCAGGCGGGGACAAGCTATTAATCCAAATGTTTTTTGTTTCAAGAAAATACTTAAGTACATTTTATAATTCATTGCTTGTCCCCGCCTGCAATACCTTTTCCACTATTCAAGTTGTATGTATATTGGTATAAATTGCATTACTTGTTAACGAGGTATCAAACAAAAAATCATTGCATGGTACATTATAAGTATTTACCTATCGATTATATAGCTTGTTTCTCGCTTTACAGTTGTTTTTTTTACTGCAGTCGGGTTTTTTGTTTTTATTTTTAAATAAACAGTACGACATTTGATCTCGAGTAACTTGAGAGCAGGGAATTCATTCGTTTGTCCATGATTAAAAAAAAAATCGTCTTGATGGAGGATAAATTGCCGCCATTATTATTGTCATATTTGTTTATTTGTTTTTTGCTGTTACGAAAATAGGAGAATTGTAAACTTATGATATGTGTGTAGATAAAGTAGTGTATGCAAATGTACATAATTAGGCCTTGCAACACTCGTGTGATCCTATTATGAAAACCACAGTCGTATTTTAATGCCCCTACACCAATTATATTATATTGGATCAATAGATTACAAAAAGGTGCACATACATTACAAAAAAACTGAAGTTGTATTCACTATTTTAGAGCTCGGGGAAAATCGGTCTCAAGCAGCACTATCAGCTCTCGGTAGACTGTCCTTTAAACCCTGTTTGTATTGTTTAACCAATGTTTCATTAGCGTTGTCAAGCACATCATGAATCCATTAATAGTTTAAAGGTTATTGGAGTTGGTACAAGGCTTAATAACAAACTTGCGGACCTAAGTGTGACAAGTTAGGTACAATTCGCCTCTTCGGTCAGAAATTATAGTAGGTACGTGCCAACCTATTGCCTAACTTGAAATGTATGCTTAACTAGGGTATTCGTCCAATTTACAGAACAACTGCGATGTCTTTGGGATCTCTCGAGGGATTCCATCTCGGCTTTACTCAAAAATATAACATTGCGTCAAAAAATATCACGCTTGATCCTTTCTCTACTAATGACGCTTCATTATAACAATGTTGTTCATGCGATTTAATAAATAATAATGGTTTTTAATTATACATTTTGTTAAATCCACCAATATCAAGCATAACGTACATTACAGCTTTCTTTTTATAAAATGCGTTCATAAAATTTAACATGCGTGGCATGGCAAATATTTGTGTTAAAATACCGTCTGCTTGTTAAAATAGCGAATTTAATGTTAGGTTTTAAGGGAAGGTTTAATGTTTCAGACGAATGCTGATGTCAACTACCATATAAAAAATAATCCCCACCATTGATTCCCTGCCGTTAAGGCTGCGTTTCCACTAGAGCTGTGCAAGGTAGAGAAGCGAGGCGCGAGAAAGAAATCCACCAATAGTATAACTTCTCTGTGAAAGGCTAGAAAAAAGAAGCTTTCCTATTGGTCGTTTTTTCCTCGCGCCTCGCTCCGCTACCTGGCACAGCTCTAGTGGAAACGCAGCCTAATACGACCATCGATTAATGTCCAATCGAATCCGGTGATTGACAATTCTGCCATTAAATGGGACAGCAGTATGTGGTTTAGTGTTCTCTTTTTAATATAATTATTAATTAAATGGCTTGTAGTACTGTGGGCGATGGGCTTGCAACCTGTCACTAATACACTGGTACCTAAACATCTTAGCCTACTTGTGCAAAGTGTGGTTACAGAATTATCAACAAGTTTTGAAAAGTTGTTGGTAATTCTTTAGCTCTGCCTACCCCACTTTGGGAATGAAGGCGTCAGTTTATGTATGTATGTATATGTATTAATTAAAAATGGCCAACTCGATTGTAGTCTAACAAGAATAATAGAAATTGGCGTTTATTTTAGGTTTAAAGGAGTAAAAAATTAGACTCGTTTATAAAAACAACTTGACGGTTAAATTATAGGTACACTAAATAAATAGCATTTCTTTTCTGCACTATTTGTCTTAACTTTAGTTAAATTTGTATGTTATTTTGCCAAAATGAAATAAATATTTTTATCCGTATTTATTCCTGCCTCCGTTTACTTCTTAATTCTAAAGGCCAATAAATTAATTGTAGTTAGTCACAGTATATTTATAAAGGGCATTATGTTTAATCGATCACCGGATTAGGTAATAAATAAATACCTCTCAATACTAAATGATAATAAATAGTAAATGAGCTTTACAAAATCTTTTGTAACTTTGTCTATAATCAGTAATTTAACCTGATATTTTCCCCCGATAAAACCAAATATCTCAAATTCTAGCATTTTTGTTGTTGCATGCTGGCAAGAAAAATATTACCTCGTTTTCCTCAATATGCATAGTAGTTATACTTTTCCTGCCCCGGTTGCCTACTAACCTAAGTACAGTAAAAACCTTTTCATCACACTTGCACGTAAACAGTATCTAAACATACAGGTTAACTTGGCCGCAATGCCCGGTATAAAACCCTCGACCTTTTTATTTACCATGAAACCCAAGGTCGGTAAGTAATTTTTTTTTAATTTATAGCACAGCACACATGTCATGCAAGTTCAAGCAAAGAGTTTACACGCAATTGAAAAATTGTCTTAAAATGTTATTTAAACAGGAATTTCATTGCAATCTCGCTACATGTTACTTAAATACTCAATTAATGTTCTTAATAATCGATTTTAATAGTTTTCTGTATCAAAACGTCGTTTTTTTTTACACTCCTTCAGGGCTGTATGTATACCTACGTAAGTATTTGCCCTTAACGTTTCTGAACGAAACATTTGTATAATCTGTGGAGTCCGCCCGTCATCCGCTTAAAAAAAGTTCAAGTAATTCGTAATAATAGTTGTGCTGACTTGTGTGTGATTATAAGTTTTTTCTGTCCTTTAATTTTATTTATTTACTCGCAAATGTGATGAAAAACATTGTATGTTTCACGGTCGGTACAGGAATTACGTACCTCGACTCAGAAAGCCCTCAGTCTTCGACTTCGGGCTTCTACTAGAGCCTCGATCGTAATTCCTTACTTACCGACCTTAATACACAATGTACTATTTCATCACACTTGCACGTAAACAGTATCTAAACATACAGGTTAACTTGGCCGCAAAGCCCGGTATAAAACCCTCGACCTTTTTATTTACCATGAAACCCAAGGTCGGTAAGTAATTTTTTTTTAATTTATAGCACAGCACACATGTCATGCAAGTTCAAGCAAAGAGTTTACACGCAATTGAAAAATTGTCTTAAAATGTTATTTAAACAGGAATTTCATTGCAATCTCGCTACATGTTACTTAAATACTCAATTAATGTTCTTAATAATCGATTTTAATAGTTTTCTGTATCAAAACGTCGTTTTTTTTTACACTCCTTCAGGGCTGTATGTATACCTACGTAAGTATTTGCCCTTAACGTTTCTGAACGAAACATTTGTATAATCTGTGGAGTCCGCCCGTCATCCGCTTAAAAAAAGTTCAAGTAATTCGTAATAATAGTTGTGCTGACTTGTGTGTGATTATAAGTTTTTTCTGTCCTTTAATTTTATTTATTTACTCGCAAATGTGATGAAAAACATTGTATGTTTCACGGTCGGTACAGGAATTACGTACCTCGACTCAGAAAGCCCTCAGTCTTCGACTTCGGGCTTCTACTAGAGCCTCGATCGTAATTCCTTACTTACCGACCTTAATACACAATGTACTATTTCATCACACTTGCACGTAAACAGTATCTAAACATACAGGTTAACTTGGCCGCAATGCCCCATATAAAACCCTCGACCTTTCTTTTTACCATGAAACCCAAGGTCGGTAAGTAATTTTTTTTTAATTTATGGCACAGCACACAGGTCATGCAAGTTCAAGCAAAGAGTTTACACGCAATTGAAAAATTGTCTTAAAATGTTATTTAAACAGGAATTTCATTGCAATCTCGCTACATGTTACTTAAATACTCAATTAATGTTCTTAATAACCGATTTTAATAGTTTTCTGTATCAAAACGTCGTTTTTTTTTACACTCCTTCAGGGCTGTATGTATAACTACGTAAGTATTTGCCCTTAACGTTTCTGAACGAAACATTTGTATAATCTGTGGAGTCCGCCAGCCATCCGCTTAAAAAAAGTTCAAGTAATTCGTAATAATAGTTGTGCTGACTTGTGTATTTATTTACTCGCAAATGTGATGAAAAACATTGTATGTTTCACGGGCGGTACGGGAATTACGAACCTCGACTCAGAAAGCCCTCGGTCTTCGACTTCGGGCTTCTACTAGAGCCTCGATCGTAATTCCTTACTTACCGACCTTAATACACAGTGTACTATTAAAGCTTCCTAGCTGTCAAAACGGCTTTCAAATTTATACTTCTTTCTCACTCACTCTCATACGCTTCTGTGCTGTCCTATCCGACTTTACCCCAACCCAAATTTATTTTTGAGATTTCTTGCACTATAAAATTAATATATTCCTATTCCTATTGTTGAAATGGACCCATTTTTATTTTCCCACTAGTTAAATATTATTTAAAATGCAGTAAATAATATAAAATAATTATCTACTAAACCAATGAAAATCGACTTTAAATAGACGTTATTTGCAGTCAAAACCTGGATTGGAATTAAAATTTAATACAATTTACATATAGAACACATAGCGATAATTCCCTTTCTGTTATACATTTGTATTCAGGAGAATAAAGCTTTATCAAATCGATATTACTCGTTAAGGCATCATTTATCCTTGTCAACTCAACAAAAGGTACTCTATGTCAAAATACTTGTATTACATAATTTAGATTGAAGAGATATGAAAAGGGTTCTTAAACTATCTAACAACTTAAATTCCCGTGACTCCTTAAAAATCTTTTTAAGGAAATTAATACGAGGGCAGAGTGAGAAGTCTGGTAAAAATCATATTAAAGGTATTTTCTTCACAAATTCATTATATGTCAATTTGTAATGCAGCCTTTTTGGAGGTAAATCGTATATTTTCAGCCAGTTCACACGACTAGTTTTTTTTGACAGCTATGAAAAAGAAACAATCACTTCGGTGTTTGCAAACATGGAGTTTCGTGTTCTGATTAAACATTATTTTTTGCGAAAGAAAACCATTACGGATACAAAAAAAAGATAAGACAAATATTACGGAAACTCTGCTCCATCGATTAAAATGATCCACAAGTGGTTTACGGATTTTCATTGTGGCCGTACAAGCACTGCTGACGCCGACCGACCCGGACGCCTAGTTGAGGTCACTACACCAGAGATGATCACCAAAATCCATGACATCGTATTGACCGACCGAAGAATAAAGGTCCGTGAGATAGCTGATATTGTAAGCATTTCAGACGAACGGGTTCGTAATATCCTTCACACTTATTTGGATATGAAGAAGCTCTCCGCCCGTTGGGTGCCGCGATTGCTCACAGTAGATCAAAAACGCACTAAGGTGACCCTGTCAAAGGCATGTTTGGCGAAGTTTAGGTGTAATGAAAAGGACTTCTTGCGTCGTTTCATAACTGTTGACGAAACCTGGATTCATCATCATACACCAGAAACCAAGGAGCAGTCAAAACAATGGATTGCTTCAGGTGAACCTGCACCAAAGAAGGCCAAAGCAGTTTTATCGGCGAATAAAGTTATGGCTACTGTCTTCTGGGATGCTCGTGGTGTAATATATGTTGATTACCTTCAGAAAGGTAAAACGATTAACGGCGAATATTATGCCAACTTGTTACAGCGATTTCAGGAAGTTTTAATGGAAAAACGACCCCATTTGGCGAAAAAGAAAATCATTTTTCACCAAGACAACGCACGGGTCCACACTTGTGCAGTTGCTATGGCTAAAATCCACGAGTTGCGTTACGAATTGCTCCCGCATCCGCCTTATTCTCCAGATTTAGCCCCCTGCGACTATTTTCTTTTCCCAAACAGAAATGGCTTGGTGGAAAAAGATTTGGTTCCAACGAAGAAATCATTGCAGAAACCAATGCGTATTTTGAAGGGTTGGAGAAATCGTACTATACGGAGGGAATCGAAAAGCTAGAAAAGCGACGGACCAAGTGTACTTATTGAGTTACATGGGGACTACGTTGAAAAATAAATATTTAATTGGACCAAAAAAAAAAATTTTTTTCCAGACTTTTCACTCTGCCCTCGTATCTTAACTGTAGCGTCACAATTTATTTATGAGAATATTATTTATGTTATAAAAAATTTGGATTCTTTCACAAAAAAATCTGATATAAGTACATAATTTAAATACTAGGAAAAAAAAAATTGCTATTCGAAAATTCCGCGTCCGTAAAGTACCTACATAAATCATTTGTTGGTCAATGCATTCATTTCTATAATAAATTACCTGAGGTAGTTTTAAAGTTACCCTTTCCAGCACTCTTATCAATATATAATACATTTTAAGTTGGATATGCCATGAAAGTAATCTTTTCCGGGTACGGCAGTTAACAGTCGGATCTTATCCGTTAATTAAACGTAAAGAGAAATCGTAGAATTGATACCATAAAGTAGCCCTTTTTACGGCCAGTATACTCTGGAGAATTTTTATTAAAACCCTCAGTTTTATGTTAAAAAATAAAACAAAGTATTGCTACAGATTCGTTACACAGTTAAACTCGTGAGTGAAGGGAATGTGCTTTGAATGTTAAATAGCCCTACTGGTAATTCAAAAAGTGAAACAATACCTTTTCTTTCTTGGTAATATCAAATACAATGGTGAAGTCATATTTCATAATAGCGGAGTGTGAATATTTATTAAATTTTGTGGCACATTCTTACCTGAAAACGATCTGTTCAATTCAAGCTGCTTGCTTAGGTCAGGAGACTTTGTCTTCGGCACGATGCACCAGCACAGCGCCAGTCGGAAGTAAATCCGAAATCTAAGGAAAAAAAATCGTCAAAACATTACACAAACGATAAAGTTGATTTTACAATCGAGCTTCGTTGCTCTGAAAAAAACTTGTTTAGAATTTTGTTCAGTGTTGATCGAGTCCACTTGAATCTTTTTCAATTATCTTAAAAGGAGTCTAAAAGGCCCGATTATTAATTTCCACTTAATAAACGTTTTAAGTAACTCTTGTTCCAATTGTAAATTAATAGACCCTTGAACTGCCTTTCTTTCTATTTGATTTTGACATAATTAAAGACTTAATAAAGTAAAATTAAAGACACATTTATGGAAACATAAAGATTAAAAAAATACAATGATGCCAAATTGTGCCATACAGGGAAGTTACTGATATTTTGTATACGCCATGAAATCGAAATAGATTCATCTTATCTATAATTGCACTATTATTTTCTCTTATAGGTACCATTTTACTCCCGAGAGACATAAACAGTCCATGTGGAGTAACGCGCTAACACAAATGCAATAGTAACACGATAGCACTCGATCGTTAATTTGTTTTAGTGTTACCAAAGTTTACCATTAAATTAATGACTGAAAGCTAATGTATATAGGACAAGTTTTCAAGACATGTATGTAAGGCAACTCTGCCTAAAACCAGATTACATTATCTTAGACGTATGCGGAGGGACAAATATCGACTTCGCTAAAAGTAGCTCGTTAAGCCGAAATCCCAATATATTTGATATTCGAGCGGGAAATTTGCGTAATATTAACATGAAATTCAGTTTACCGCCTCCCTGCGTAGTAGATTTATTTTTCACAACGGATTTATGATCACTTTTCCACTCGCTAAGCAAAGGAATCCAATTTGTTTACGTGATTTTAGCACACAAGATTAAGGTGTCATGAAAGTTTAGGATTGCTCTTTGAAATAACTAAGTAAAAGCAAGCTTTAAAAACTTAACTGCATTTCTTCAAATTCGCGTCCATAGTTAAACGCTTTAAAATACCATCCGCCATAATTTTTTTCGTGTTCATTGGAACTCGCGCCCTTGAGGCAAGTCTAATGACGTATCATTTAATAAAACTTGGTTGGGCCATTGATGAGCGGACATAGGAAAGACATACATACCTACATATAGGTAGATTATTTAAAATAAGATCGGTTTTAATTTAAACCACAAATACGAGGAGACTCTTGCGAAGGATTTGTGGGTTTTAGTAATTTCAATTCGGTTCGCTGTATGTGCGCCGCACAGTGGGCTGGATGGCTCGAAAAGAGGACATTCGCACTTTTTTCAGAAAATCATTTTTTGAAAAATGCTATCCGATAGAGAATTATATAAGGAACAATAAATGTGGTATACATTTTTTCGAAATACGGTATATTGACAACAACAAAAAAATAAAGTCTGTTTTTTTTGTATGGGACCCAAAAATAGGTATCTTGTTTCTCAGAAACTATCGAGCAGCATTTACGAGTTGTCAGAAAAGAAAATCAACGTCGTAAATTTGACATTGTCACAAAAAGAAAACATTTCAAACATTTGGCACAAACGTTTATCACATTTAAGTCGAAATTATATGTTGAAAATGAAAAACATCGTTACTGGTATGGAATTTAAGAGCACAGATTTGTGCGAACCGTGCATTCCGTGTATTGAAGGAAAGACGTGCAAGAGTCCCTTTAAAAACAAAGGTACGAGAGCCAAGGATGTTTTGCAAATCGTGCACAGCGATATATGTGGTCCTATGGAAGAGCCGTCGTTCGGAGGTTCGAGGTATGTTTTGCTTTTTATCGACGATTATACTCGAAAAACTCATGTGTATTTTTTGAAAAATAAAAGTCAAACTTTGGATAAGTTCTGCGAGTACAAGGCAGAAGTAGAGAATGAGACGAGTAAATCTAATGTACAATAAAAGTACTGTAATGCGAAATTTAATGCTTTTTTGAAGTCTGCAGGAATAAAACACCAGACTACTGTACTATACACGCCTGAACAGAATTCTGTTGCCGAACGCGCTAATCGCACGATTATTGAAAAAGCAAGAACATCTGTCAGAATCGAACCTGAGCAAAAATATTGGGCGGAGGCTGTTAATACTGTCGTATATTTGAAGAATAGAAGTCCCACGAAAGCTTTGAATAATACAGTGCCGGAAAAGCTTTGGACTGGAAAGGACGTGGATGTTAGTCATCTGAGAATATTTGGCTGTTTGGCTTATCGACTGATACCAAAACAGAAGAGACGAAGACTGGACATGAAGACGGAACCGATGATTTTTATTGGATATCCTGACAATCAGAAGGGTTATCGTCTGATGAATCCAAAGACGGGTGAAGTGACTATCGGTTCTAGCTGTACGTGGCCGACCGGATCTTTTCCTGTCTTCCACTGAGGAGGTCTCTTTATACCTTTTGATTGTGGTGTAAACTAGATTGCGTTTAATTCCAAGGGGTTTTAAGGCCTTGAAGATAGCACCAGGCCTGTCGCCATTGCTAAATTTTCTGATAATCGTTTCACGAAACGGTTTCATCGTGGATTAAAAGCAAACTACAAATGCTTGACGTTTGAAACGATTGTATTTTGTTAACGACAACATACTTTATAAATTAAAATAAGAATTAGATGGCCTGTAGTATGTATGTCTTTAGGGTTAGTGCAAAAAGATGTGTATTCGAACTTATTGGACACGGTGTAAATACTAACAATTCGCACGTAATTCATCATCGCACCTTCAGAACAATAGTGACCTAATTCAGAAATATTAAATTACGAATTTGATCTCTATAATAATCAATTTATGACTTGATGTTTGAAAGCTGAAATTTTGAATTAAGTCACTATTGTTCTGAAGGTGCGATATGGTGTTCATAAAGATAAACGTCTATCTTCGTGGATGAACCTCTCGAAATCCGAACAACCCAACCGTCCTCTACGTTTCTCGGTAAATGGTTTGTCAATAACGTCATAAAACCGATGTGTCTTTTGTGGAAACTCAATGAGAAACTCGACTTCGCGCCAACTTCTATTCAGATTTGCCAAGAACTCCAAACTTGTCAAGAAAACACACGATTCGCGATAAATCGCTTTTTGGAAAAACATCTGCTTTTTATCAAACTCGTTACTGAATTATCAACAACTTTTTAAGTTGTAATTCTGTAGCTCTGCCTAGCCCACTCTGGGATTACAGGCGTGAAGGTATGTATGTATGTTAAAAGTAATTTTGGTGCGAAATTTCAAAATTGTTGAAGTGTGTTAAAATTGAAGATTTATTGATAGCCTAAAATTAAGAATTATAGCTTTATTCAGCCAAGAGATCGGTATTGTTTCTAATGAGTGTCATTACAACCTTAACAACTCAGCTCTTGGAAAGTTAAAACTATATTTTGGGCCGAATCGAGGGCATTTTTGTGCCTTAATATTTCCGTCAAGTTTTGGGACGCCCTGTGTACCGGAGAATTTAACTATACTTATAACAATATTACGGCATTGTGGGTAAACGTAAATCATAAAACAGGGTACAGGATAAAAGACTCCCGTTATATTTATGGCCATTTCTAATCAGAGCGTCGCCAAACAATTGAGGACTTATCATTTATCAAGCCAGTCGCTGACAAGAAATTTATTGGCAGAGAAGCTAAGCATATTTTTCCTATTGTAAGGGAGAATGAAATGACGATAAAGTGTGACATTAATAAAGTAATGTTTCAAGTTTTCGACTCAGATATTTTGGCTTAAACTTCTATGTAGGTAGAAAGTATTTGTTTGTGGAACTAGTATGTAACTTAAGGCCACAGGGAGTTAAAAAGTAGTATTCATTTCACCCATCCATTAGGTATCCATTGTTTGGCATGTCAACAAGAATTATCACAAATGCTTAAATAAATAATAACAGAACATAAAAGCTATTAATTGCTCATTTGTTTGCTAATTTCATTCGCTCATTTGTTTGCAGTTTCGTAAGGTAGTGCTTAAAGCCTTAAATGTTTAGGACTCATTTGAAATTTTACTGTCCGCCTTGAAATAATCATTCTTGCAAGAGATTTCATGGATCTCAAATTTAAAATGGAAAGAGTTGTTTAGAAAATTTTCATGTTTTATATTTAATTGAGGCTTTATTTATCTACACACGTTTCATAAGACCTCCATTATGCGTTCAAAACCCCTGGCAATTACAGTGGTAGCTATAACAGTAATGACAACTGTAACGTAATTTTGTAGTTACGTTATCAAATATTATATAATGTAATGAGTTTCAAAATTTGGAACATCTTCTAAAACCAACACAATTTAAAAAGGCTCAATTCTAGTATGAATTGAAACGTCAACTCGGTATATTTTTTTGTACAATATCGTACGACATTTGATTTCAAACGACGTGAGAATAGGGACTTTATTAGATTAAGAATTTAAAAAAATTACATTCATATGCGTGACACAGCACAGGTTTGTTTTGCCGCCATTTCTATTGTCAAGTCGTCGATATAAAGTAATATACATAATTAAGCCTAAAAACACTCGTGTGATCTGATTTTGAAACTCGCCTTTAGCTCGTTTTATAAAACCTCACCCGTTTTTTAATGAATCTCATTATGTACCAGTTACATAAACTACTATTACTCTATCAAGCGGTGGCGTACCCCCACACTCATTATAAACATAGTATGAGGAACAGAAACATAAACGAGCTTTGGTAGCGTACTTTTGTTTACAAAGTGTCTGGACTGAATCCGAATACTTGCCATGATTAATGGCTTTCTGAGTAGGTATAACGCAATAACTGAGAATGTCATACCTAGGTAATAAAAGGTGCTGTTATAGACTGCTTGTCTGGCTTTTTTATTTTGAATAGATCTGAGATCTGAATATGTGAAACAGGCAATCCACAGAAAAGTTCAGAGATTCAAAAGGGTGGGTCACAGTGTGCATCCGAAAGTACCCAGCAGATCTTCTGTGCTCGTGTTCATCAATGTGTATAAATGTAGATAAAATAACCGTAACTTTCTGACATGTATATATGTGCAAGTGCGACATGCTTAATGTACTGTTTGCAATTCATTATTCTAGTTATGGCTTTTGACGCAGAGACTTTGTGTTGACGTCTACCATATTTCCATTTTTATGCTTTAAATTCATAGTATTTTTTTATAACGTATAGTTACAATATTTTTAAAATGTCTAATGTTCACCATGCATAACATTAACAATTTATATAATTGTGTTTTATAACATTTATTCCTATGAACTTTATTTGAGATTTACTAGGCAGATAAAAAAATAACCTCGAATTGAATTATTAATAATTAAAATAGTTTTTACCTAACCTATGTGAATTAACACTAATTTACTCTAATTTTTATTAGAGTAAATTAATGTTAAAGAAGATAATAAAAACGAACTGTTATAGCATTTGAATGTATAGCAAATTAATGAATAGAAAGTTTAATAATAGTCATTGATTTTATAATAACTAAGGGATACCGTCGTGACGTTCTCCTGGTTATTATTTTGAGTTTAAACTTATATAAACCTTGCATTTGTAATTATTTAATTGTTACCTTGCCTTGTACTTATAATGTTACTAACCTGTTAAGTATTATTGTGTATTAAGATTAAATAAAAAAAAAATCTTATGCTGGAGTTTTTTGCGGCGTTTCTTTTCCGCAATTATGGTCTTATCCGAAGCACTAGTACATTCACTCCATATTACTGACGTGTAAAAGAGCACTCATGCGGCTAATTTACTTTATTTTATCTTTAGAAATATCCACACCATAACGCTCTTGCAGGTATAAAACATAACAAAATATACTTACTTGTTACTCATCCAGTAGTAGATGAGAGGGTTGAACATAGAGTTAGCCATGGCCAGCCAGTAGAACAGGAGGTAGACATGCTGCGCCACTGGAGCTGAGGCCAGGCGCTGGTGGTGGTAGACCAGCACGAAGTAGGCGTGGTACGGCAGCCAGCAGAGCGCAAACACCACTACCACTAGCACGAACATTCGGACCACCTAACAAGAAAAATGGTGTGGTTAGTTACTAACAGACGACATTTTATCTATACTGCCCTCATAAGCCAAGAGGCGGTATCTCAAATGCAACAGCCAAAGCATATTCAATCCTCTCCCGTTAGTAATAAGGTTGCACTTACTACAGGAGTTATGTCTGAGAAACCGCCATTTATCTTTGCAGTATATGGCGTAGAGAGTACAGTCTACCTATTTATGGGTAAGCGGCTGGCTATTTAAATGGAGGAGGAGTTAAGACCGGAGGGTCTAAGGGCTGAGGAAAGATCTGACAACCTTTTTAAAGAAGGAATTCTGGCTGAGAGGTGTCATTGTGACGATTTCGTTGCTGCCGGCTTTCTTCTAGACTTTAAAGCCCATTTTATATATTTTTTTTTTTATTTGTGAGTCTGGGATGTTTTCTATGTATTTAAATATGTATTTCTATAAACAAGTATGTTCAGAATTACCTAGCATTACACTAGGCTTAATATATGATTAGAGCTTTGTTTGGGACTAGTAAATTTTTTGCTACATTGTCCCCTGATATTTATTAAGTATTTATTTATATATTAATTTATTAACTATTAAACAACACCTAATCAGTTTAATTTTGAAAAAATATGATATGGGTTTACATTATGATCCATTATTCAACAACGATCAGTTCTGTTACATTTTAGCCTAAACAGATATTTGATATTTTTCGATATTTCTGAAGTGCAAAATAATACAAGTTCAATTTGTATTAATAAAAGTTGAATATACGAATTTAAATACATTTAGCATTTTTTGTCCTGTTAGTATTTCTGCGTAGCGTACCTACGTCAAACTAAAATAAATTTGCGCGGACGACAATAAATGTTTAATTTCCTAACCTACTGGTAAAACCCGCTAAACCGCTTTAAAAAATTAATGCAAAAATGCAAAAATGCCTGTTAATTTATTTTTTTTATTATTATTTTTTCTACCAAGTAAACGTAAACGTTATCTATTTAAAAAAAAGTAGGCGTGTGGGTGAACTTTTCGCGCGATACAATTTAGTTCACTCTCTTATCTATACTGAATATATTTAACGAAAAAAAATGCTGTTTTATAATTCATGCAAGGGTGGCCTTTTTTTGGTTTAATTCCCCTGTCTATTTTTTCCATTACTACATTGCTATTAGCCGGCTTCTTTGGGTATAGTATTACGGGCGGACGGTGGTGGCGATTCGGATGGAACAAAGTATTTGGCTCACAGGATTATACCAAAAAAGTATTTCATTTAATTATGTAGGGGAAGTACGCCCAAAGTAGGTAACCGTTTAAATTTTCGTACCTGTAGCCCTAGTAAAAATCTTTGGATGCGTAGTGACATTTAACACGAACACCAATCACAGGCACTGATGTCAGTTGCATGGTGTACGCGTTGACACTTGACAGGGTAATCTGACGAAGTTTTTTGGTGTTTTCACTAGTTTTTTTTCTTTTTTAACGTGTGACTTTGAAACGGTTAATAACATGTTTTAATGTGTTTTAAGTATATTTTATTTGGTTATTAGTCTATGTTATTTATGAAGCTGCTTTGTGTTTTGATGTTTCGGTTTGAAAGTTTTATTTTGATAAAACAAAACGTCCTATGCTCACGTTTTTGTTTTATAGGGTATGGGAAAAGCGGGTACCCGCCATTGGCCTCTATTTATACAAATTAATCAACGGATTAAAAAAAAACTTTATTTTATTATGTAGATGATAGTTAATATTAAAAAAAACTTCCCAAGCGTCGTGGGGCGAGACCACAATGTGGCTACTATGAAGAGGCGTTGAAAAAATCTGACAAAAGTGCAGTCAAAAAGTATGGTAAGTATTAATTTATGTACACTGCAAAGACACATTGTGCGTTAAAAAGAAAAGTGACGTTATATAAAATGACCAAATTTTACAGGGCAAGCGTTCAAAGTTTCGTGTGCGTTTTTTTCCCTTCATATAAAGATGCTGTTCTCATATAATGTGTAGGTTATTGCAAAATATGTCACTTTTTTACATAAACGTACATACGTCTACCGTTGCAAATGCAAATGGGACACCATTCCATAAAAAGATAGAGGGAACCCGCGTAGTAGAAAAGTAACTTGAGCTATATCTACATCCATAGGCAAAAAACAGCAATGCGCCACTTTACACCATATAATTTGGTTAGTTTGTATGCCGTTTATGCAAAAAATCTTTTTTTTTTTTTTTAATAACGCCACTTTTCTATTTAACACACGTCATGGGAAAAAGTTGACCATTTGCATAAATTGATAATTTTAGGACGAAGCTGTGAGCTTAGAACAGTTAACGTCCAAGTTGATTCGATCGCATATAAACAATCCCTATCCGCATCGCCCAAAGGTTTTACCCGTTTTAGGCATCTCCCACGGGCAAAGCGGGTTTTTGGAAAGGTCCAGAGTTTAATTTTTTTTTTTATATGAAACTGACGTAGGGGAAGATGGTCACCATTCGTACACGGGGAAGCTTCGTACAGTGGTCATATCTCGAGTATCCAACATGTTGAAACGTTCAAAATTATTTACGGGACTGTCGCTCATATGTATAGGCTACCCTCCAAAAATGATGGTAGTGCGGGAGCAGACTTTGCCAGAAAGAGTTAATATGTGTTTTGGCTATTCGAAAGTAATTTTTGGTTCTCCTTTGAATGCATCTGTCTTCAATAAGTTTTAATCGATTGAGAAAAAATACTTTAGTCTAGTTTGTAAATACATGCTTAAGATTGTTATTTAAACAATAGTTTTGGAGTTACCTTAACGGTTATTTTTTTATTTTGGTTTTTTTATGATTGGTTTGATTGGGGTACCTTCGTACAATCAAATTGTATGTATTTTTTTACTGTACGAATGCACCCCATGGAACTAAAGAAAAATTAAAATCAAAAATATAATCATTATGAAACCAGGTCAATAAGATATGCCTAAAAGGTAAATGAAACAGGTGAAATAGCTGAGAAAAAAATAAATCCCGGGAAGAAACAAATGGTGTACGAACGTACCCCACGTGTGGGGTGCATTCGTACAATTCCCACTTTTTGGGAAAATTGTTATAACTTGGCCAAATTGCTTTGTATCAGATCAGAAATAAGCTGTTATTATAGTCAGATAAGTGGACGATAAAATAGCTTTAGATTCATATTAAAATAGCTGTTAGTTATTATATTACAAGGCTCAGAGCAAAAAGCGTACGAATGGTGACCATCTTCCCCTATTTTTTAATTCCGTTCATTTGAGCGTAAGCTTAAAACATTATAAAAACACATACATATAAACTATAAAGTAAATAGAATAAAAATAACATTGTTTTTTTAACCATCATCCTTAGCGTACCCGCTTTGGGGGTAATTCCCCTAGGTACCTATTATTTGCGGACAGATCAATTCTGCCTTTATGTGCTTTGATGTTTCAATCAGTGTAAGTCTTTGTTTTACAATGGACGAATACAACAATGAATTTTCGTTAATTTGAGATCATAATAATTGTTTGAATAAAATAAATATCTGGGGACACTGCCACCACACCAATTGACCTAGTCCCAAACTAAGCTCTAGGCTTGTACTATGGGTGACAACGATATAAATACTTAACTATATAGGAGAAAAAAACTGCCACAAAAGATCAGCAATGGTCGAAATGGCTCACGAGGCCCATAATAATATATAGGGAAATACATACTTAAATATGTACATAGAAAACACCCAAGACTCGGGAACAAATATTAGCGCTCATCACACAAATATCTGCCCTTACCGGAATTTGAAGCCAGGACCGCTAGCTTCGTAGGCCGGGTCACTATCAACTAGGCTAGCGCGTCGTTGACGTGTTGTTTACAGCCGACTTTATTATGTATTAGACAAAACCAACTTTATATTAAATTTACAAAATTGCACAGTACACATCTAAATTAAAGGTTAGCACAGCATTCACAATGTAAAAAGCAAGCTATACAATAATAATAAAAAGAAAAAGTCTCAACAAATGTAAAGGCTAAGTACCAATTTCAACAAACGATGTTACTTAAATGATAATTAATGTTAATAGACTGTTAGTTCATACATTTTGACAGCTGTTAACACTCTAATCGTCTGTTGTTGTTAGTGAAATTCGACATTCATCTTGTAATGAGGATAAGATAATAGTTTTAAATTTACCTAAACTAATTCAATTTAGGTGTAAATTTCTACAGTTTTTAAAACGTGGTTACAGAATTAACAACATGTCTTTAGAGTTGTTGGTAATTCTGTAACTGTGCTTACCCCACTCTGGGAATGAAGGCCCACTCTGGGATGAGTGTATGTGTGTATGTATGTATTACTACAGTTTTTTTTTAAATACTGTTTTTTTTTCACATCTTTTTCGGCTAAACTTAATAAATAATGGCACATAGTTACACGCACGAGAATTGAGTCTGAGAACGCGCGGTTTAGAAGTTTTGGAACAGATCTCTAAACATGAGTTTAAAAACGAATAAACCCTTGCTACCCATGATATTGGAATACCTATAGATGTTCATTTTCGCCATTCATGAACTTCTCAGTAATCCCATATGTATAGTGCACTATAGTGCCGATGCCGTCAAGCTGATTTAGGGTGCGGCTCCACTGAGGCGGAGAAGAGAGGAGCGGAGCGGAGCTGTGCCAATATTAACCAATAAAAGGCGCATGCGGTCACGTCGAGCGCGCCTTGCGCACGTTAGTTTAGATTCCATTGGTTAATATTGGCACAGCTCCGCTCCGCTCCTCTCGTCTCCGCCTCAGTGGAGCCGCACCCTAAAGCAAACCTCCATTCATTTCCTCTGATTGAATGCAAGCACCACTTTTTAGACTTAGGGTGCGGCTCCACTGAGGCGGAGACGAGAGGAGCGGAGCGGAGCTGTGCCAATATTAACCAATAAAAGGCGCATGCGGTCACGTCGAGCGCGCCTTGCGCAGATTCCATTGGTTAATATTGGCACAGCTCCGCTCCGCTCCTCTCGTCTCCGTCTCAGTGGAGCCGCACCCTTAGCGTCGACTGCAGTAATTTCAAAGCATTTTATCTCTCTGGTTTCAGGAATATAGTACACAGCTGGAAACGTAGCTTTAAGCTAAGCTAGGATAATAATTTTAAGGTTGTGAAAGTAAGGAAATGAGATAACGTAAGGAGATGAGATGATGTTGAAATGGCGTCGGCATTGTTATTTTGTGGTAATATAAAATACTTTTATAGCGGGTTCGAAATATTATACGCGTCTTAATATGTGCATTAAAATAATGTCGAAATAGTAAAGGTAAATTATTAAAGTGAAATAAATATCAAATAAATTTCGTTTCATTGTCGCTGTTAAATAATTAAATATTCAGAAAGGTGTTCGAGTCAGTCTTTCACACGTTCTGGTTAATTTGTTAAATGAATATTAGGAGGATTGTGATCTGCCAAGTGAAAAATCGATACCTACTTAGCTCCGGGCAATAACGTTTCTAATCCAAAAAAGTCCGATTTTTATGAAAAACTGGGTTCCAAAGAAATATTTTCTGGGAAAGAAAACCTACTTTTTCATAACATCTACAGGATATTAAAAAAATGGACTTTGTTTAAGGGGAGAGAAACATTATTACATTTTAAATCGAAATTTGTAACTAAACCCCCCTTTTAAATTATAAATAAATTAATGAACAAAAACTGAAGTATTAAATAAAATGTAGGTAATCGAATTAAAAAGTAACAAACAAAGAAGGCATAGGTACCAGTTAAACAATAAACATCTCCATTTGGGGAACTGTTGCAAACCAGTAACGTTGATTAAATATTCCATATTTAATGGTTATGGGTGTCGCCATCGATATTCGAAATTTACGGGAAGCTTGCGTGGAAATTATTTGGTCAATCGGGACAAATAGCTCAATAAGCAAGACTAATCAATGTTACAAATTATCGCCGATTATGGGTTTCGTGTTCGTGTTGAGTTATCGGCATTAAATTTAAACGAAGCAACGTGACGATAATACGATACTGTAAATAATCCGTTTGTGTTTGTTTATTTTAATTTGCTAGAAAAGGGGATCGCAAGCATTACAGAAAACAACGGTGTACGCGTCTCCTTTTTAGCAGTGTTTAATATACAGTCAAAGGAGTTCAGATGAGTTCTCAAAAGTATATTTAATAGCTTACATAAATTTCGATGTTGTTGTATGAGAACCAGTCAAGATGCATAACGCTAAGTTAGCAATTTTAGGAAATCTACTAAATATATACATATATGATTGACGTAAACTAGCCAAGATGCATTACGCTTAAGGTGCGACCCCACCACCGTTGAGTAAAATACGGTGTGTCGGTGCGTAAACAAAAGATGGGGTTAGTATACCTATTAACAACATGGCGCCGTTTTTGACGCACCGTAATTTACGCACCGTTAACCAGCGGCTACCACCGTTAACTTGACGACGCATTGGCCTAGTTGGTGGTTACCCTGCCTATGAAGCTAGCGTTCCTGGATTCGATTCCCGGTATGGACAAAAATGTTGTTTGATGAGCACGAGTATTTGTTACCGAGTCATGGATTTTTTCTATGTATTTATTTAAGTATATTTTTCTGTATACAAGCTTTATATTGTTGTCTACGATTAACTAACCTCTAAGCTCGTAACCATAATACTAGCTTAGAGCTTAGTTAGTCGTCGTCGTCGTCGTCGTCGTGTTTAGCTGTTTCTCAGAATTGACGATTGGCAGTTGAAACGATATGAGAATTACCCAGATGACGTGATACGAAGAGTCACGTGATCTGCCGTGACGCCGCCATTGGTTGAAAAAACGAAACGAAACGAATTGGCTAGGGCCTCTGGTGACAGATCGCGTCAACCGCCATCAACTTCACCAGCGATTGCATCTACACCTACAGGGTGCTAGGAATTTTGTTGATAACAGTCTTTTCGTTGTTATTTAAAATTTTAATCTCGTTAATATTATTGGCCACAACAAAAACAGTTAAGTAGGACCTATTTATCAATAAAACATTTTAACTGCACTTAACAAACAAATTTTTCGAGTTGTTGGTAATTCTGTAGCTCCGCCTACTCCACTCTGGGAATGAAGGCGTGAGTTTATAAGTAAAAAAAAATACAGTACAAAACCGAAATACAGTTAGAATCACATAAGTTCTAAAGCTATTATGGCTGAACTAATTTTGAAAATTAATACCTATGTGTGAAAAATTACAATTACCTTTTTTTTCTTTAACTGCTCTCAAGCACAGCATGGTTTTAAAATCTGTATCTTAACAGAAACCCGTCATTAGTATTGATATCGATCCCAAATTCCCAATGCAGTTCCTTTCAGAGCACATCTTTGTCTTTACAAACATGTGAACTCGTGCGGTAAACAACAGAGAAAAAAGTTTTGTTTGTTTCCATTGGGATTTATTTATTGCACTCTAGTCCATATTAACTAGTGCTGCAAAACATATTACTTAATAGTTGCAGCCAGGATAAAAAAAACTGGGGACGAGCATGTCTGACCGTGCTCAGTGTAGGATTCCGAACCCGTAACTACAAAAAAAATATCTCAAAAAGCAAACATTTTGAACGAATTCGCTATTTAAAGTAATTTGATGCTGTCTTAGTTGATTTTAGTAGGTAGGTATGAGTATAAACACTTTAGTCGCATACTGTATCTCAGGAACCAATTAAGTCTATTTAGTCATGAATCATGATATTTCTTTTAAAATTCGTTATAATAATATATGCTTTCACATTTTTTTCAGATTTTTAGTATGTATTTGTAGTTCGGTTGTAGGGGAAGTATACTTGATTATAATAAAAAATCATGAATGAATGAATGAATGAATGAAAGAAATATAGTTTATTTCAAATTAGCACTTTTATTATTTCACTAACGGATTAATCGAAAAATTGTTTACACAAACCCACAATATTTTTGAAAGATCTGGTTGCAGCCGTCTGATTGGGTAATCTGATTCCATTGCAGATGTTTTAATCAGAAGTTTGTTTTTCGCGTTTATCCGCTGTTACGTTTTTAGATCAGATTTTTTTTAAGATATTCTTACGTTGAACAACTGAGGTTATCTTACTTGAGAAGCGCAACATACGCAAGTGGGTCGTAGGACAGCAAGCAATCGCCAGAGCCCATGAATACAGGCATGAGTGGCACGAGGCAGCAAACTCAAAACACAAGTGTAAATTGTTTGTTTTCTGCATTTCTTTTTCTTACTTCTTTTGTACAGTCGACTACAAAGAGATGTATCCACTTTTTCACCTTATTACATTCTAATAAGCAAAGAGCGGAATTCTTCATAGCAAAAATCAAACTGTCAGAGGGATTGACCTAACTGTTTTATCGACTTATCGATAAATATTTGTCACTTAACGAAACAAAGTTAAATTAATGAAATCAGGCTTTTGGATATACATACAAACAAATTCACGGTGTCCCTAATTAGCTGACCGCCACTGTATTTTAGTATAATAGTAAAGAATAAAACAGAAAATACTTTTTTTTTAATTTTCTATATGAAACTTATCATTAAAAATTAAAAACAAATATTGCTAAGAGTAGGTAACTAATCTTCATTCAAAATAACAAAGTCGAAATCTAAATCTGTACTAAATATGTTTTCTTCATCTTCCCTTCAAACTTATCGTTCGTGCTAGAAAAATATCTAGGTTTACTTATCAAAGAGGTCAAATGTTACAGAATAATCTTTTAAGTTGATTATGGATACCTAATGCGATATTATTCCGTAACATCGATAAGTCGATAAAACAGTTAGGTCAATCCCTCTGACAGTTTAATTTTTGCTATGAAGAATTCCGCTCTTTGGTAATAAGGTCCAAAAGTGGATACGGGTGGATCAACTTTTTGTTGTTGTTATTCTGTCCCGTAAGCCAGGAGACAACAGTGATAGAGTTTCTTAGAAAAAATGTTATAATATATACTTCCAGCACACTCAGGAGAAAGGCCATAAAAGAATGGGTGTGTAATTGCCAATAAAACAGTTTTTAGTGGACTTATATCCTTTGAAATCATAGTTTTAAAGAGTGACACAGGAGACGTCACCATGGCAACGAGCTACAAAGAAAAGTTGATTGACCCATACATCTCTTTGTAGTCAACTGTACATCTTGGCTTTTTTAACCTTTTAAAGACGCGCAGCAAGCAACATTGAGGAACAAATCTGTTTTCTCTTACCGATCTTAAAATAGGTTTCTCGCCCGAGATCAGTTTATTAATACAACCCTATAGGCTCACCTTTAAGGTTGCCAACGACTTTGCCTTTCTCGACTACCACCTGGCATAAATTAATATACGATATAAAATAAGAAAAAAAAACGGAACTGCCAAAGTGTTAAAGGGATGGTGGTGCGTCTCTTAAATTGCGCTTTTCATAATATCTACAACATGTTCAAAAATTTCTGCTTAACAGTCCTCTTAAATGTCATAAAAGTTCATTTTTAATATTTTTTAACTTTTTTAATAACCATATTAAATTTGTTTTTTTTTTTATCAAATGAACATCTGGGTGAAGGTCGTCTCCTATTCGGATCCCCTACTATATATTCAATTTACATTACGCCACGCCAGACTTCCTGCCGCAGTAACCAAAGGGTTGCCTAAACTTGATTGTCCCTTTATTCGTCTTCGTTTAAGTACTTTAGAACGGAAATAGCGAAGTTGAGTTTCTTTACCCTTTTGTCGTTTATTTACCTGTGGTGTCACAGGAAAGACACTTGAGAGAGTTTAGTACCAGATATTTGGTATAATAATAGGGTGGGTATTTTTGGAAGCCCATTCCATTGAGTTGGCGAGTCACCGTCTGCCATTTCAACAAAAGTAATTTGTATTGGCCAGACCATAATTATTATTTCATTCTTATAGACTATTATAAATATTCCCATCAATCTAAACTGGACTTATACTAACCGGTGTTGGTCCATGAGAGCATTCTTATACAGTCTGAACTCAGGGACATTCGCTGGTTGGTGTCATATCACTTTACTTTATTTCACGTTTGTATCAACTCAAAGTTCCTGGAAATATGTTACACTGAAACGTCCTTAATATTGTGCAACAAAATTAAAGAAAACCCTAAAAGGATTTCAGATGGATTTACAAAACATTCTGCTGAATATTGTGCACGCCTGTCTATTTTGTCAAAGCTTGCTTTGATTCATAAAATCCCTAAGAGAAGCCTAAAGAAAATTGATGTCTGGAGAAAATGTTGCAATATGATGGATTTTCCTCATACAGCATCCGTATAGGTGTTGTATTGGTGGCAGAAATATTTTGACTATAATAACGACTAGGTATCTTCTCCGGAAAGATCACTATATTGGCAGTCGATGTGGTAAGGTGGATGAGGTCCAATCAATAAATTAAACTATTATGAATTAAGGAATGTAAGTGATAATAGGATATTTTGACGTTTACGTTCTAAATTTTTTCTTATTTTGTGGAATATACTTAAAGGGTATAATAGTGGGGGGGCACCATTACATCAGGGGTTATCTGTAAGTAGTATTAAAAGGTAATTCAAGAATCGAATGGTTTTAAAATTATTTTCCATTAGACGTTTTAAAAATAAAGTGTATTTAAATTTCATTATGCAAATGCTCTCGAAGAAGTTTCGTTAACAACGTAGACTTTTGCTCTGATAAAGCGAGCTGGCACGTGGAAGCAAGGCGACAGGTCAGATGAAACCTGAAGCTTGATCATTATTCATCTTCATTGAGCAGCTAAATCACACAACTAGCGATGGCCCTTCGCCTTGGTTTATGTAAGTTTCCTGTAACACCTGTACATAAACCACAAACATACATAAAAACCTTCCGTGAAAAATTATCTAACCGATGGTGAAAACTGCATGAAAATCCGTTCAGTCGTTTTTGACATCATCGTGAACATACGTAGGTACATACAGTATGTAAGCACTTAGAAGGAACTTCGGGTTTTTACTTCTCTCTCACTCACTCTTAATAAGAGCGAATGGGAGCGAGTGAGAGACAAGTACAAACCCATATACATAGAAGTGGCGGGGGTCTTCTTTATCTTTACATATCTCTATATATATTATTATTCTGTACCATTGGATGGGGCTTTAATTTACGGGGTGACTTTGATAGCAACTACCATTCTACATAAACATGTATTTTTTGAGGAGTTGGAATACGCCCCAATAATATTTTTTTCGCCAGTGGTAGCGGCGTTACTGCCTATTTTCATATAGAAAAAAATATGAACAGTTAGCGTGCTTTTTGCCTTGATTTTTGAGCCAAAAAAACTTCAAATGATATATTATTATGTTTAATTCAAAATGTTATGCAAAAACGCATGTTATTTGAATGGTGTCATATGTTAAGTAAATCTAATTAGTGGTATCGGAAAAGAACAACATCTATTCTATATTTCTTTAGATTTTACGTGATTTTTTCAGCGGGTTTACTTGAGATATTCACTCAAATATTTAGTGTTTTCAAAGTAACCCCCATTCGTAGTTTAACTTTGATCATAGTGTTTTTATTTTGTTTACGGGAAACTAAAGGTCTCATACATACATACATACCTTCACGCCAGGAAATCCCAGAGTGAGTTAGGCAGAGCTACAGAATTACAACTTGAAAAAAGTTGTTGATAATTCAGTAACCACAATTTGCACAAATAGGCTAAGATGTTTACCAGCATATTAGTGACAGGTTGCAAGCCCAAAGGTCTCAATTTTTTCTAATTAGTCAAGTAAACAAAACAAGAAAAACCGATTATTGAATATTTTTATTTTATTATTTTGTCTTTTAGTTTCTTTAAAAACTCGTGTTAAACTTAGAATTTGATCAAAGTAACCCCGATGCACGGACAAACACGTGAAAAACTTAAAGGAGCTTCGGGTTTGTACTTCTCTCTCACTCACTCAAATAAGAGCGAATGGGAGCGAGTGAGAGACAACCACAGGTTTTTGAAAGGGGAGGGGGGGTATCCTTTTCTCTGCAGCTGACTGTACAAACCCATATACATAGAAGTGGCGGGGGTCTTCTTTATCTTTACATATCTTTATATGTATAATTATTCTGTCCGTGTGTTGACAGTGAACTCGTCCTAAACGGCTGAACCGATTTTAATGTTTTTTTTGTGTGTGTTCAAGTGGATTCGAGGATGGTTTAGATTTTGTAGAAGTTCTAAATAGAAGTATGCCAGATATCATGCAGGACAACGTCTGTAAGGTCCGCTAGTTTAGTATAAATAAAATAAAGTCGCTGTCGCTGTCTGTTCGCTTCGATCTTTTAAACTTCGCAACGGGTTTTATTGCAGTTTTCAGCAAAAAATAGAGTGATTCGAGAGAATAAGGTAATTCTGATTTATATGCGAGTCTTACAGAAAACTCAAAAACACCGAAGCGAAGCAAGGGTGGGTCGCTAATTGTTTTATAATATGAAGTGATGATAGTGAACTACTGCTGAATTTTAATTTTAATATTAATCTGCTGATAAAGGATACAGTTTAAAAAAAAAATACAAAGCCAAACTTAAAATAAAAACCTTTTTCAATTGAAATTGAAAAATTTAAATCGTGCATTTAAACATAGAAGATTTGTGTCCAATATTGGCTCAGAAAGTAAGATTAATCGAATTTATCGGAGCAGTGCAGAAAAATCTAGCCAATTTAGTTTCTGCACATGTAGAATCTCTTTAATCCCTTCAATTGCACTCGAGTGAACCCGCATGGTTTGACCTGCCCCAAAATCATACAATTATAGTTCGGTTAGTTAAGTAGGTACTTAGTCAGTGCACGTTCAATGTTGTGCGTGTTTCATACGTTATAAGTTTATAAGTAATTTTATTTGCTACTCGTAATTAAACAAATATTATCAAAGCAAAACATTCGGCGTCATAAGATTTTTTCACTCAAAAATACCACTTCAAACTCTTCAAAACATAAAGCAAGCGTTAACTGCTAGTATTTACATTCCTCAATTATTATATTTTTTTACACCATGTGCCCCACTTGTAACTGGAAATGTCATATCGAAGTTGTTTGCGAGAATGTCGCGAAGTGTATTTGCGTTTAAACAACTGGAGCAGTCAAACAATAGTGTCTCAAAGTCAAAGTCTCAAAGTGTACCCAACTATCCTAAGGCATTAAACTATGAAGTAGCTCAGCAAACTTAGAATGTCTGTTAAAAATGCAGACATACCTACGTAGTTAGAATTCTAGTTTGGACACTTTGCACCCACTTCAGAGACTTACATCTGACTAAGTATTCGAAGTAAAAAATGCTAAGGTACGATTATGCATCATTACATTAACCACGAATGCAAACGGCCATAAAATCACTCTTACTTAAAATCAATTCTACTTCTTAAAGAAAATAAATGCTTCCATTTTGGCGAAGTATTTTATACAAAAGCTAGAAAAACCTTTTTAGTTTTTTAGTGGTGGTAACTTACTGACCTTTCGTTTGGACCTGATGACTTGCATCTGGTGGTGGGTGCATTCGCCGATGGCCCGGCCGCGCAGCGCGGCACTCATGCGGGCGTAGGCCCACACCATCACAGCCATAGGGGCCACGTAGGTCACCGCCAGAAACAACAGGTTGTAGCTGTAGACAAGCTTGGATTAATGTTTGCAGCTGCATAACATAACACTTAATTATGTAAAAACAAAGAAGAGCCAGTCGACACCCTAACTTTTATCCGTGACACCATACGTCCTGAGTAGGGAATGCAATTTAACCAGTTATTAACCGATTTTGTATGAAATTAACCGGTTAAATCCGGTTATAACCGGTTAGTAACCGATTTTGTATGAAATTAACCGGTTGCATTCCCTAGTCCTGAGTCGTTTCTTACTATTCCCTTGGGAAATCGTAAATAAGTAAATCGATTTCGTTACCGAAGTGACCACTATTGTTCATGATCATAATCTGCATACCAAACTATGATATAATAAGTAAAAATGAGGTAGGTACCCGGATAGGTTACTGACAAGACATTCGGAGTCTCTAAATCACGCAGTTATCAGACAACAACTGGATTTATCCCGAGAGCTGTAAAGAGTCAGGTCTGAGAGGCTAAGTTTAGATTTGCTGAACAGCTAAGTTTTAACGTGCTAGTTTACTCATTTATCTTTCAAAATACCATAGATACCAGAGATGAAACCGGAATTAAAGAGGGCAGAACGAATGTTTTCGAAATCATTAATCAGGCAAATAAATAGCATGGTTTGCCTTTAGAGGTGGGTACTATCAAGATCTAAATAAACATTAAAATAAAGAAATATCAAGGGAAATATCTCACACAAATTGACCTAAGGCCCAAACTCTACAGTCAACAGCATAAATAAGTGATCATTTATGTACCTTGTCGCTTTCAATCGTTTCACTATTTTGTATAGCATTTCAAACATAACGTTAAAGTGACAAGATACATAAATGATCACTTATTTATGCTGTTGACTGTACTATGGGTATGGGTACTAGACAACGATGTAAATACTTCAATACATAGAAAACATCCAAGACTCAGATACAAATATTCGTGCGCATCACACAAATATTCGCCCATACCGGGATTCGAACCCGGGATCGCTAGCTTCGTACGCATGGTCACTATCGACTAGAGCCTAGTTACTAGGCTATCGCGTCGTTTAAAATAGTCTCTAAATGATGCAAATAATCTAAAATGGCTGCCATGGGCCGCCAACGGATTTCTGGAAGCTATTAACGAAGATTGATTACATCTTGCCACATTGTCTTCAGTTTGATTGAATAGACGTACAAAACCTACATTTTCAAAGCAATTTTTCCTACGCATTTTTTTTACATTTAAAACCTTTCGTTACTGACTGACTGAGACAGAACTTAGACAACGTATAAACTAAACTGCTTAAACTAGGGACTTACAATTTGAATGGAATGTTTCTTGAATACATTAACGTCCGGTTCCTATATTGAATCCGTGGACAGATAGGCTTACTTCGGATTAAAATTTGACACATTTTGAATGGGCAAATGTCAAATTTTAACCCGAGGTAAACCTTATCTATCCTCGGATTGAATATAGGAACCCGACATAAGGGTGCACGCAAAGAGGAATTTTGGAAAATCAGCCCGTACAAATGATACGGAGCAGTGCATGCAGTGGCAAGTTAATTCTATGCGTATGATGTCGCAGTCATCCTCTACAAGTGGTAACATAATTCATAGCTTGATAGACTAAACCAGGTGACTTTACACCCAAATTTATGCACCCATATTTGGCTTTCAACGTGCCTAGTAAAAATATAATTAATTGTATCATACTGAAAATATCATCATCTCGTCAAATGAATGACTTCCGTTAAAGAACTCATTTTAGTTTTTAATTCTATTTCAATTTATCAAGTCAAAACAAAGCTAAATTACGAAAAGCCAAACATTGCAACAAAGTGGCAGTAGAACTTTACAAAACGTGCTTAGGTACTTGGAAATGCAAGTGACCTTACTCGTGGCACCAATCTTCTCCGTGCACAAGGTTTGCCTTCGTTGGTGCTTCTAAAAATACTCGGACGGGGCTGATAAATACCGGTGATAAACATTGCATTATTATGATCTATGTAGGTATATTAGACCAAGAATCTCCGTTGCCATTTTTCGACCTTAAGGTCCTGCAAACAGAGTAAAAAAATGGGAAAGGAGTTTTTTGGTCAATTTGAGTCACCTTGTCGTTTTGAAATTTATCTTCTAATTGATATGTCTAACTATAACTGTGTATGTATGTGGATGTATAACTTATTTTATGTTATAGTTAGCTTACCAATAATCCGTCCTAGACGTAGGGTAGCTGCCATCTGGCCACTTAATGAAGCATATTTCTCTCTCGCCGTTAATGTACCTTGGAAAAAATATATCAATATAACAAAAACTCATTTCGACAGTAATAACAAAAGTAATCACGAACCCAAATTATCAATTAACTTTGACCATTTTTGCAACCAAATTGTGTATACAAATGGCTGGAAATTGCAGCTAACACAAAAGTATCCGTTGGGGATGGTCGGGGTATTAAAATATGTAAACATCACGACAGAGATGCCGAATTTGCTTGCAAGTACTAGGATTACTTTAAACACAGTCATATTATCATGTAAAAATGCTTTACTAAGCAGGTATAAGTACTCCTTTTATGTTGTATAATATTTAATATAGAACTGTTATTACCATGGCAACGCTCATTATAGAATGGTTTTCACGCTTCGGTGGGATACCTATGGACCCACCTGGATCGCATAGGTGGTATTATGATACCATTAATTCTTTAGCTCTGCCTACCCCACTCTGGGAATGAAGGCGTGAGTTTATGTATGTATTTGTATGTATGTGTATGTAACGATATCAATAATAGCGGTTTATAGTACGCGAGTAGAAAAAACCGATTTATAGGTAAGTACTCTTTTTTTAGAAATTTAACTAAGTGTAAAAGAAATCAAACCACGTGACTCTGTTAAACAGCCGATCAGCTTTGAGCTTTGACGTATCGGTTATGTGTCTCTAGACGGGATGCGTGGTGAAATCGTTATCACCATCGTTCGATAGCGTTAAGCATCTTGTCTAGGGCGTCGGCTTTTATTGGCTAATAATATCACGTGCTGTTTCGGGTTACTTATCTGAACTGATAAAAATCTTTGACAAATTGTTTGTTGGAAACGTTGGTTGAAAGATCATTTCGAACATTTTCATGTAGACATTACTTATTTTGGATTTTTACCGATTTGACAAATTACCTATTTCTTATTAATGATTTCGCCGTACAATTAGTTATCCAATGTAACTGTTTGATTATTTATCTATTTCCTATTTCTGATTTTACCTTAGTATCATTTGCTCAACGTAACGGCTGGGTTTATTAATAGTTTAACTATTTTTAAAACGACTTTCGAAAACGAATTACATGAAAGATTTTCTGGCCAGATAAAAAAAAACTTGAAGGCCAAGGCGAGAGCTAAGCCTATGCCTTGGCCTTCTAAACTAATCTATCCGAGTCAGTCTTGCTCTGATTCATCCTGCTCGTTGCGTTTTCTGGATAGTTAAAACAAATTACAAGCAGGATTTTCTGGGTTGAAACGAATATTTGATATAACGTAGCGAAATCTTTATGTTGCATTGATGAAGTGAAAAATGGGTTATGAAACAAAATACGTAACGCTCCCTAGACTAGTTGTATCATTGATTAAATGAAAAATATGCTTTGATACGAAATACGAAACAACACATAGGGTAAGTAGGTGGCTACAAGCAGAAAAGTTGCTCGGACTAAAAATATGTGTACTTAATGTCAAATACTGCAATGAAAAATTAACGAATTGGGATTGTTCATATTTTACAACGACTCTAATTCGAAAACCATTTCGAAGAATAGGTAGGGCTTCCAAGCCGTTCTGCATTATTAAGTTTATGAAATATTTATCTGTTTTGCATTTTTCGACAAAAGTATATTTAACCTTTGTTTGACTTTTGTTTTCGGCTTGAAGCCGTCCTAGCCATCTTACGGGTTAGGCGAAAATCGCTTGAAATAGTATGGTTTAATACACTATTACAGTCACTTTTTATCATTACATATCATTTAATTTGTTAGAAAATGCCAACCCAAATTTAAGATTTAAATGTCATCCATAAAATGTCTGCTAAATAAATAAAGAAATAAAAACAAAACTATTGGGTTAAATACAAAATTAATAAAATCGGTCTTTTAAAATCACAAATTCTTTTGAATTAGAGTGTGAAAACTGTGAGTTATTTTTTTGGTCTATCCAAATTCTGTCATCGGACAAATGATAAAAAACAAAACATTTTCGATACGTAATTGCGATAGGTTACCGGGTTTTTGCAAACTTTTTTTTAGTCAATATTTTAACTAATTAAGTATTACATAGATATGCTATTTCGTCAACTGGTCAATAACTTTGATTTGTTGAATAGACGGTTCCTTACCTAACCATACCAGATTTATTGATGACAAATTTATGTACCGTTTGAAGTAGACAGACAAGCATGAATATTCTAATTTCCACTGATTCAATTACTCTGATTTACCTACCTATAGAGTACCTCAAGCCATCAAGCGCTAGGTCTATATAATATATGAAGCACAAAGGATCTAAAATAGCACTTAAGTTTTCGGGGTAAGGTACAGATTGCAGGTACCCTTATAGTTTCATTACGCTAGACTGTCTCCTTTTGTTTTAGTCTGTGTCTACGATATTCTAACTTTTCTTCATTTTAATTTTGCTGTCCTCCTGTAAGTATCAATATTGTCCCTTCGAATAGGTATTACAACTGTTTAGATATGGACCATTTTTATTTTATTTGGCACAGTTTTTGATTTACTTATGTCCTCAAAAGGAATGCGAAGTTTGCAAGTAAGAAATATTAAAATAACAGAAAGTAAAATGCTGTAAATAATGTTTTAATCACTTGACAAAATCAGATGTTATATATAGATACTGCCTGACACGGCAAACGTTGTTTTGCCATGTATGTAAAATTTAGGGGTGGACCACCCTTAATATTTAGAGGGATGAAAAATAAATGTTGTCCGATTCGTAGACCTAGCCGATATGCACACAAAATTTTACGAAAATCGATTTAGCCATTTCGGAGGAGTTTAATTACAAACACCGTGACACGAGAATTTTATATATTAGAAAGAGATTATATTTTAAATTATTAAAGCTTTCATCAATCTCCTTGTGATTGGTCAATTAGCGTATTTAAGCACAGTTCAACCAATCCGGTAGCTGCTCGACCCCAGGCTGCCTCTTATCTAAACCGAACTTTGTATGAAAAAACTTCTCAGTAGGGTTGTATTTTTAAGTAAAGAAGTCTCAAATGACGACCCTTAAAACGGAATAAAGAAAAAGGTTTCAAGTTTTCAGTTATGAAAGAAGGTATGAGCCCGGGAGCTCGCTGCTCAATTTCCTACCTTATCGAGTTACTGGAAAGTCCAGTCCCGCCGGCAGATTAAGTTATCAGTCTTTATTCCAAAATATTTGTCTTGTTCGGTAACTACATAATATGAAACATTTTGTTGGCCAAAATCTTTGCAAAACCAGTGACAGGTTGCACCTCGGCAGACCGAATTATTTTAGGACCCCAAACGGTCAACTTTTTCCACAAAATGCTCTTTTCCTGTAACTCGATGACGTAGGACTTTGAACGGCGATCATGTCTAGTATTACCGAAATTGCACCAGCAATAAGTAAGAGCCGGTAACCCATATTTTATCAAATTTCACTTCATCGATTGTATCATTCCCACGAATTAATTTTAATCCAACACAATTTTCTGCTGAAATCATGTTTTTTTATTGTCTTAAACATTAATTACGTACGTAAGGTTAGGATATACTTGTAACAACCAAAATTAAATAACTCACACGGCGAGAAATGCCTATCGATGAAATAAAAATTCTGCGTAATGATACGTTTGTTGAAAGTTGTTTCTATAAAATAATAGGAACCCTAAGAGCCAATCAAGCACAAAAAGTTTTGTTTTTAAATTTCAATTGACGTGAAGTTTATCTTGATTTAAATGAATATTTAGGCGATACCGACGGTTCATTCTAAATCCACACAACAACTATGATTAAAGATTCAAAGCTTCATATTTATTTTCTATCTCCATCCATCCTTTAAATCCTTAATACTACGTCATGTCTGTAACGGAGACGCACTGCAATTAAAGTGCCAGAGTGCACGTTTATTTCAAGTCCATTATGCTTATGCTCCTTGCTTTTTTAATCCTCCGTCGCTGTTAGACGCATTAGTCAGTTTTATTTTTGAAGTTTTAAACATAATATCCCTAATGAGTGGACTTTAGAGGTCGCTTAATTCATTTTAAGTAAGTAACTTATAACAAGCTCTTTCCCCGAGTTCAAAGTTAAATACTTAAACTTCCTAACATCAAAAAACACTCATTTTTTACAAAGCATTTTTGCGGTCATATAATTAATTCCCAGTCCACCAATATACAGTATAATGAAGACGTTATGTAACTGCGGCATATTAAAGTAAAACCTTTAAAACATCGTTCCGAGTTTTCAATTAACGAGTAAAAATACAACAAGCAAATTTTTATTCCAGTTACAGCCCAAGGATTTTAATGCCCAAACCAATCAATCGCGTAAATATCTTGTGAACAAACTTTTGTTAATTATTTTCAGAGAGAACGTAACCGAACGCGTTTTAAAATAGCAGACGCAGTTTGAATTGATAAAAATCCTTTAAATGTTTTTCATGGGTCAACAAGACACATGAGATATTCTTACTAAATTTAAAATAAATAAATATGAGGGGACAAATTTATATATTTAAGTATTAGGAATATCCTAAAGTTTCTTGAACACGAGCCTCGTAACTTTAGCAAACAATTAAGCTCAAAGCTTGAGAAAGTCTGAATTATTAAAAGCCAACAGGGCGGAAAGTATTTTATTAATCTCTAGTAAGAGCTCTGAGCGTTTATTTCTAGCTGATTACTTTTAGTGTGATCCTAGAAGCGAATAAACCTCATTTTATTAGTTAAACAAATGTGTCTAAAATGACTGAGTTTTTGTTTGAGTGAGAAAAAAAAATAGGAGACAGGGTTTCAAACAAAATAACGAAGTAGATTGTGTATAAAATGTTTAAGTACTTTGGTATAGACAGACATGTTGACATGACAAGCAGAGATTGTGGTGGCGGTGCAACATAGGGACTAACTATTAATACATAATAATATGTATACACCTACAAAAAATATATTAAATTAAAATAATTAGTTACATAAATAATAATAGTAGGTTAGTAATCTCTGCATTACTGTTATCTACTGCTCTTTTTTGAGTTCAACATTTAATCAATATTTGTAAATTTCAACGTACATTTCTTAAACAACGTACTATACCTACCTAGTAAAAGTACTCGTAGTAACTCGTATGACATAAACTAAACTTTACTTTGCTTACATACCTAAACTGTAAAACTAGTACAAGAGCAAAATACAAACTCGTTTTATTGTAACAATTAGAAGTGCGTCTTTAATATTACATGAATAACTTTGTCCAAACCAATTCCCGAAAACCTTCAAACCAAATCGTCTTGCTCTGAGAACTTTCAAGTTAGGGTAATATACAACTCAAGTCGTACTAATGAGTTAGCTGAATATACACGAGCAAACAAATTGCCAGTTGCTTTTCCGCGACGGTATTATAAATATTAGACGCATGCACACTAACAAATTTCCCCGAAAATGAGAAAACGCTAGCAAAAGCTGGCTTTAAATTAGCTTACATCACGGCTTGCTGTATCATCGCCTCGGGCACTTTTTTATTTTTACTGGTCAACTATGTTGTTTGGATGCACAAGGGTGTATAAAACAAAGTCGTATTGCCCGTCTGTCTATCTGTTTGTCGTTAACTCTTCCTTGACCACGAAACGGATTTTGATGCAGTTTTGATCATCAGTTAGATAATTATTCACGGATTTTTTTTATGCATAAATGCACTAAATCCTTTGGTTTATGTTGGGAGGTAAAGCAAGCTTAAAAACCGAAGCGAAACGAGGGCGGGTCGCTAGTCTATTATAAATAGGCCCCGTTATCTTGAGGCACTGATGTCGCTTATCCGTAGGGATTGACTGTTTATTTTATCGACTAATCTAAATATCGATGGTATTGCACCTAGAGTTATGTTTTATGTCACTGTTAATGAGTCAAAGACAATCACTACTAAAAATCTGATAAAAAAATGGGAAATAAAATCGCGGGAGATCGTTAGTTAAAACTGTTTATCATCATAGTTTTTCCACAATCTTTGCAGCACGTTATCACATCTCGTACTAATAATTTAATCTACTTCATTTAAATCAGGTAATTAAAGTACCTAAACTGTATAGAATTTGAGCAGAGATTTAAGAACCAAAGAATCAATCGCATTGTTGTATAATGTAAACTACAAACATCGATATAAAGAGGATCGATAAAATAAACATTCAATCCCTACAATAAAGCGACGTCAGGGCCTCAAGATAACCGGGGATAATTGGACGTAGTTATGCAATAATGTTCCAACCCACAACGACCTAATTTTGAGAAATGCTACTGTAGGTTTCAGTGGTAGAATTGTTTTGCTGTAACCAGTACCAGTATATACGTATATTGTGTGTTTTTTTGTACATAGACGTATGTAATGGTTACAGCAAAAAAGTCTGCCACTGAAACCTAAAGTTGCATTTCTCAAAATGATATCGCTGTGGGTTGGAACATTATTGCATAACTAAGGACTGTTCAATTTACTAAGCGGACATACTTAATTCAATATTAATCTTTCAACTAAAAATATACTGATAGGCAGTGGCTGGTTATAAAATAAACGTAGACAAGTCTATCAAGTGTTGTATTTTTTTTTTTAATTGTCTAAATATTTTTCACGATGGAGCGAATTAATATTAAAGAACGCAAATTAATCTTGCAAAAATGGTGTACAGGCCAATTTTCACTGCGGAAAATTGCGAATGAGTTTAAATTTTCCAAGTCAGCCGTGTTTCAAATCATAAAAAAATTTGGAGAGCATCATACGCTCGACGATTTACCAAAATCGCGGCGGAGAAGTGGCCCGGCAAACCCAAATGTCGAAGAAAAAGTCGTGCGGCTGTTAAAATCAACAAAGTACATGTCCGTTCAAGAAATTGCTAAAAAAGCAGGTATTAGCGTAGGCACTGTACAAAATATCAAGAAAATAAATAATATACGGACATATAAGAAGCAAAAAATGCCGAAAAGAAGTGCCGAGCAACAAATACGGTCCAAAAAAAGATGCCGCAATTTATACGATATTTTGCTGCAAAATAAATCTCGATGCATTCTCATGGACGAGGAAACGTACGTGAAATTTGACACCAGTACGTTACCGGGGCCCCAGTATTACAATGCGGCTGTAGGAGAAATTGTACCCGATTCCGAAAAAAACATAAAAATTTACAAATTCGGGAAGAAAGTCCTTGTATGGCAGGCAATTTGTTCCTGTGGCCTCAAAAGTACGTCTTATTTTGCAACTGGAACTATTGGTGGCGAAATTTATAGAAAGGAATGCATCACAAAACGGTTACTTCCTATATATAGAAAGCACAGTATTCCCCCTTTGTTTTGGCCTGATCTAGCGAGTGCTCACTATGCTGGTGAGACAGTGGTGCTATTAAATTCAAAAAACATCGATTTTGTTAAAAAAGAAGACAACCCACCAAACTGCCCGGAGCTCCGCCCCATCGAGCGATACTGGGCCATTGTAAAAAGATACTTGAGGAAGGATGGCCGAGAAGCTAGTACATTGGCAGAATTTAAATGCATGTGGTTTGCTGCTTGTAGAAAAGTATCCAAAAGCGATGTGCAAACACTTATGCGACGACTCCGGGCTAAAGTCCGAAATTTTTACCCTTGTAATTAATTCTTTTTTTCTTGTGTTATATATTACTTTATTTTAATATTGTAAATAAATATAAATCGTAATAAAGATATATTTGTTATAAAAAATCCGTAAATGAACCTATTTTTGATGTCCGCTTAGTAAATTGAACAGTCCTTACGTCCAATTATAAATCCTTCCAGACAATCCGGATACACCCGTATTTTCTGAAGGTATTGAGTTGGCTTACCACAGAGACCACCCTGATGGTGAGTGGGCAATGAAACCCTCCGTGGGTTCACTTTTAAAATATGAAGTTCTCCAGGGCCGACAATGAATTAGCAGGCCAACCCCATGCACAATGCATAGGGTTGGACACATACAAGTTTTGCACCGAAAGTAGTAAAAAGAGATATGATACTTATTATAAATAAATAAATATTAAACAAATAAACGAATATAAACTTACAAATTCACACATATATATTTATATGCATAAATAATAACCATAATCATTACAGGAGCTAGACTTCAAGACTCATTCAACCGCAACGTTTTTAAATTTATTTTTAGAGAGACTATAGAACGGAATTGATGACTTGATTAAATAATTAACTTTTCTCCGTTGTCGAATTATTTACCGGCGAGCCAAAGTTGTGCCGTCAGAGCTTTATAAACAAGTTAGTGTGTTATTTTTAAATTGGTCGCAGGTTTCAAAGCAGCTCGGATAAACCGGTAGACATCTTACTCTTGCGCGGGGCAACTCGCAGACGGTAAAAACGATATCGTATTTGACCTGTAATGGAATTGTTTTTAACTCGGCTGCCATTACTGTCAAGAAAATAAGAGCTATCAAAACGTTGATAATACGATATAAGGTCAAAGACAATATGGTTTTTACCGCGTGGAATACCGGCTCTGCTATCGGTTATTAGTCCAGTAATGAGGGGTACTTTGCGTCAAATCCGGTATTTCGGATATTTTAAAGACTATATAGTACAAGTTTGTGGCCTAGAGCGCTAAACGCTACTTTGTCAATAATTGAAAAAACTGCGAAACCTAAAGAACTAGTTTTTGATATTTTTTTCTCAGGAAGTTTCTTAAGTAAAATAAATTTTCTACAATATGAGACTAAAATTGTCTCTGTAGACCCAATAGCTTGCGAGATAAAGCTTATCAAACAAGTTTCATATTTTTTTCGAACGCAATTTTTTTGAACAACCTTGATGGGCTGCGGTACCAACTATTCGCCAGGGCTGCAACGAAAACCAGCTTCAATATTGCCAAATTACCTCCTATAAGAGACTCTGCTCGATTTCTCTCCCATCGGGTACAATTTTGTCCTTGCATTCACCAATACATAATACATCGCATTCAGCATTTTCGACTCAGCTCATGTACAATTAATTTTCTTACAGTACAGGTATGGTTGGGAGTCACACTGAACTCTCTCTCCAGGGGGTGGATATCCACGCACAAGACCTCATCCACAAAATGATGAACAAAAAAACGTCATTCCGACAACTAATCCAAAGAGGGCGCAGCAGACACAATATTCAATACTTTTATCTCAAAAAACATAACAAACTCTATAAGCATGATTTTTAACGGAAAAACTTTTCGACAACAAAAATACCTGTTGCCAAATACAAATATATCAACCTATATATATAGTAGATTTTGCTAACATTATTAAGCGGTGCATTGATCAGCAGAAAATTATACTTTCGCGACACACGACTGCGATACTAACCAACGTAGTATATAATACAAACTGTTTTCATGACTAAACAACCTGTTACTGATTTCATACTGACACGTGTGGTGCAGAATACTTAATGATCAGGTGTTTTTATAGCAACGCTCATAAATGACGTTTATTGCTCGGGTGTAGGAGGAAATACGAGGATCTCTTGTATAAGTTCACGCCCAATTTGAAAAATGAAATTGCAAATAGGTACCTTTACAAAGAGTAAAGGGTAAAAAAACATTAATTTACCTAATGGTTTCCAAACCATTAACCTACCGCCAAGCAGCAGTGTTCGCATTGTTGTGTTCCGGTTTGGGGATAAGACAGCCGGTGAAATGACTAGCATAGAGGCATTCCATCTTCGGCCTCAGGGTTGGCAACGCATTTGCAGTCTTAGGATTGCGGTCTTGTGAATGCGAATGTCTATGGGTCACAGTTTCCACTTACCATCAGGTGGCCTGTGTGCTCGTTTGCCTTCCTATGATATAAAAAAAAAAAAAAAAAAAAAAACATGACTGATGGTTACATGATGTTTACATTGATAAAATATTAAGAAACGTTACAACGTATTTATTTGCCATTATAATTATTCAATAAAAAAAAATCAAAGACAAACCGTATTCGTGCATAAACAATTATTTATAAACAACTTCAGTTCAAACTTTTTGCCTTTTTCCGAGAAAAACTTGCGTTATTGCGAAGGCAGAAAACCACTTTATTATTTAAATTACTTTTTAAATGAAAAGTGCACGTATAGTATTCAAATGGTACAAAGTTTTAATAGCTCTACGGTTAATAAAGTTATAATAGCAATATTTTTTGCAGAAATACGACCTTGAACTGTAAATAAATGCAGCCATAGTTGCGCTATTCAATTTAGTTGAACTACAGCATTGACAAAGACAAAGTAAAAACGTTAAGAACTTTAGGTTTTTATGTTTTAGTTTTTAAATAGTATAGGACTGAGTATTGTTCAAGTGTTATTAGTAAGGCCGGTTAGAAACAAGAGGCGTGGAAATTGTACCTCTCTAACAACTACTCTAATTCGAAAACCATTTCGAGGAATCGGGTTTTAAAGTCGTACTGCATTATTGAGTTTTCGAAATATTTATCTATTTCGGATATTTCGATAAAAGTATATTTAACCTTTGTTTGACTTTCGTTTTTGGCTTGAAGCTCTCCCAGGTGCATCTTACGGGTTAGGCGAAAATAGCTTGAAATAGTAGGTTGTAATACACTATTACAACCACTTTTTATCATTAAATATCATTTCATTGTTGTAATTTGTTAGATAAACATGTCATCTATAAAATGTCTGCAAAATAAAGATATTTAACCAAAAATATTGGGTAAAATACAAAATTAATGAAATTGGTCTCTTAAAATTACCTTTTTTTTTCTCTATCCTAAGTTTAAAATTGTATCCTGGGATAACTACATTATTACTTTTAATTGTAATTAAAAGTTATGAAATCTTTTATTGTCCTCTACCGAATTCATTGATTAAGTTTACTTATATTCCATGGTTTCTAATTACACATACATACATAACTTCACGCCTGTCTCCCAATGGGGTAGGCAGAGACTATGGAACGCCAGGTGCATCGATCTAAACATACCACTTTCGCTTCCTCTACATTCATCAATCTCTTCATGCACGTACGTCGGTTTCGGGTGCTTTTTATTTGGCCCTTAGTCAGTACATCGCGAATCTGATCATCGTACGTCCGTCTAGGACGTCCCCTACCGACATCTCCGCTCACTCTCGCTCGCCATATATCTTTCGTAACCCTTCTTTCATCCATCCTTTCTAAATGACCAAACCATCTTAGCATCCCCTTTTCAATTTTAGTGACTACATCTTCTTTCAATCCACATCGTTCTCGAATCTCGCTATTTCTTCTTCTATCTATCATCCTAACTCCACACATACTTCTTAGAGCTCTCATTTCAACTGCATTAATCCGGCTTGCATTCTTCTTCTGCCATACCCAAGATTCACTACCATACATTAATGTTGGGGTCAATACTCCCTGTACAATAGCAAGGCGAGCTTTGTTCGATATGACCTTGTTTGTCAAGATTGAGTGTAACGCCCCGTTGATTATATTTCCCGCCTTTACTCGTCTTTCAATATCCCCGTCACATTTCCCATCTCGCGTAAACATAGAACCTAAATACACAAACTCATCAACTTGCTCCACTTTTTCATCACCAATCATTATTTGACATTCTGTAACAGTTTCATCCCTCTCCACAACCATCACTTTCGTCTTTTTAACATTCACTTTCATGTCTTTCCTTTTAAACGCCTCATTCATCAAAGTCACTATTTGTTGTAAGTTGTCCGCCGATGATGCAAGGAGAACTTGATCATCAGCATATAACAATGTTTTAAAAACTGACTCATTCATCCTTATTCCACAATCATACTCTCTCAGATCTGACAAACAACTGTCCATGAATAGGTTGAACAGCCAAGGAGACGCTACACAGCCCTGGCGAACGCCACGTTCGATGTTAAACCAGTCCGTACACGTCCCATTTATCCTGACACAGGCACTCGAGTTAACATATAATGACTTGAGAGCCCGTATCAGAATACTGTCCACCCCATAAACAGCAAGAGTTGTCCAAAGTTCATCCCTCACCACTCTGTCATACGCCTTCTCTAAGTCAATAAAGGCACAGAAAACTTTTTGATGTTTGGCTATGGCTTTATCAACAATGCACCTTAAGGAGAAGACTTGATCTACACATCCCATCCCCTTTCGAAATCCCGCTTGCACATCCCAAATCTTACTTTTTGTTGCTAAAATCACCCTTTCAATCAATACCTTTGCATACAATTTGCTTACGACACTCAGAAGGCTTATACCGCGATAACTTTTGCATTCCTGCTGTGATCCTTTACCTTTATACAGAGGCACAATCACGGCCTTTCCCCATTCGTCTGGAACTCGACCGGACCGCCAGTACAGGTTAAATAGGAGGAACAGCAGGCTTGTTACAACGCCTCCACCCTCTTTGATCATTTCAGCAGATATCCTATCATAACCAGCAGCTTTACCCACTTTCATACTCTTTATCGCATTCATTATCTCTTCCATACTAATACTACTGTCACAAAATATTTCTTCACCAACATAAGTACTTCCATTACCTCCACTCTGCTCAAACTAACTCTCAAAATATCCCTTCCACTGATTCAACATTTGCACATCATCTCTAATAACATTTCCATTAGAATCCCTTATCACACCTATTTTTGAATCTCCTGCTTTGCCTCGAGCTGTTCTGACTAAATGCCAGAATAACTTTACATTGGCTCGAAAGTTTGAGGAGAATTCCCGATCATACTTGCCCTTGCGTTCTTCTTTCTTTCGGTTAACTACATCTTTAACTTTCTTTTTTAACAAAACATACTTTTGTTTTATTGTTCTTTCAATAATCTTATTCGCTTCACCTTGAATTCTTCTGTTAGCTCTAGCAGCTAACAGATCATTCCATACTTTCTTCTTTTGCGTCACCACTGGTTTCACTTCATCATCCCACCATTCATTCCAAATCTTCTTACCATTCCTCCTCTTACTGATACCACATATATCAAACGCGGTTTCATTCACGCCATTTTTAAAGTTTGTCCACAATTATTCTATATCATTACAATCCTCTTCGAAAACATGCCTAAATCTATTATTAAGGAATTTTCGATACTCATCACCGACATTCTCTTCTTTCAGTCTTTCAACTTTTACTCTTTCATTTCTTGTTACGGGTATACGTGCGTGATGCCGCCATTTGATTTGCAGTCCTGTTATTCTAGTAACTACGAGAAAATGATCAGTGCCGACATCAATACCCCGATATACCCTCGTATCTTTTACTTTCACTCTCAGACGATTATCAACTATAACAAAATCTATCATACTTCTCTCTGATTGCCTCTGCCATGTATACATATGAATGCGTTTGTGACTAAACATTGTGTTAGTCACCGCCAGCATTTTCTCTAAACATATACTTAACAAACTTTCACCGTTCTCATTCACTCTCTCATCTCCAAATTTTCCTAAAATCTTCTCATATCCATCACGACATACCCCCACCCAGCCATTAAAATCACCTAACATAATTATCCTCTCATTCTCACCACATCTATTAAGTTGTTCCCTCACATTATCCCAGAACTCTTCTCTAACTTGTTGCGGCTTAGACATATCCGGAGCATACACGCAAAGGACAAATTTTTTGGTCAAACCAAGTTTCAATCTAATCCAAAGAATTCTAGGGCTAACACATTCATACCCATTCACGCATAAATTCATTCGTTCTGATAAAATAACTCCCACTCCCTGACTACCTCTCTCAGAGTTGGCTACTCCGGACCAGTATCCATAATATTTATCATGAGCGGTTGATAAACATCCTTTCTTCTTTGTTTCACGGTGTGAACCTAGTACATACATTTTTCTTTCATCCATCAACTCATAAATTTCCTCAATCTTACTATACACACCTCCGCAAACATTCAATGTTGCGAACTGGCATTCCCCAACCCGCTGTTTGCCTTTTGAATATTGGGAGACAAGACGTGAGTGTGGCAAAACTCGTCGCCATCGGGAATTTTGCCCCCCCAGATACGATGGGGCAGCCTGAGCAAAGGTACTCAGGGACGGATTCTCCAGCTAAGCCGGTACCCTCCTGGGGTAATGTATTATTTAACCGCCGTATCATGATGATAACTTCCACTCTTTCTTCGGATAGGGAAAGGGAAAGGAAAAAACGGGAAAGGGACTAGGGGATGAGTAAAAGGAAACTGATACTTGGATGGATTTAGGGGAAAAAAGGGATACTACAGTTGCGGAAGGGAAGTAGGTAGGCAACTATAGTAGCTAGGGAGGTTCGGGGTCGCATACCCGATATATCCTGATTCTACGATCGGACAGATCAATAGAGAGGAGTACCCCTGACCTGGTTTCTAATTCTAAGCGGTAAAACCCATATCGCTTCTGACCGGTTATGGTATTGTTTATAACTTATAACTCAGCCGCCATTACTGTCACGTTAATAAGAGGTATCAAAACGTTGACCGCATGATGATAAGTCAAAGACGATATGGTTTTTGGTTGGTGAGAAATAAATAATGTTAACTATGAAATGGGTAGGCTATTACGGAAATGTTAATAATGGCAGACCCAAGCGGAGATGGCGGGATGACTTGGACGTTTTTCTGAAGGATTGGCCGCAGATTGCCACAGAGAGAGAGGTGTGGAAATCAAGGGAGGAGGCCTTTGCCCAGCAGTGGACGACTTTCTACTACTATATTGGGTAATTAAAACACATAACATTATAATTGTATGTCTTTACCATTCACGGGACTATGGGAGTCCCGGACCTTTGGAAGGCGTACATGGAGCCGAAGCCAACACGCAGAGGCACTTTAGACAAGTTTAATTTAGTAAAGTGATGGGACACTAACCGGCGATTGTCCCTGAGTTCAAACTATGGAAGTATGCTCCCACGGACAACCAATGGTTAGTGTAGGACTATTTAAGAAGGATGGAAACATTAATAATGGGCTCTATGTATGAACTGATATGGATTGGTGAACTAGGCTATTGAAGAAACTACGGCGCCTGCCTGGCCAATGCTAATTACTTTGGTTGAAATGGGAGGCGGTGACTCGCCAACTTATTATTATTATTATTATGGTCAAGGATGTGCAACGGCTGGTGACAGTCTTACTTCTTTTTGTAGGTGTCGGAGTAGAGCAGGCTCGGTAGCGCCAACAGTGCGCTGGCGCACCACACAGTCAGCAGCGCCGTGCGCGCAACCCGCCGGCTCAGCCGGTGTTGTAGCGGCCTTACTATGGCCACGTATCTACACAAAAAATAGTACATTTTGATATAAGTGCGGAGAGTAACTATGTCATTTAACACGAATCGCAAGATGTCTTAGCGCGAGCTGCGCGAGATGTGCATGACTCGAGACGAGTGAAAATTACAGTTCCTCCAATTTGCCAAAAGGTCAAAGAAGAAAAAAGGGAAATAGAGAATACCTATTTTACTTAATTCTTAGTCCGATAAAAAATCACAGCGCAATTTGAACTATTATGGGTAAAAAAAGGAAAATTTTAAAAACACTACTTACGAGTACTGTGTTAAATCTATATGTATCTTGACGACGCGTTAGCCTAGCTATTTGGTAGTAACCCTGCCTACAAAACTAGTGGTCCCGGGCTCAATTCCCCAATGAGCAAAATTATCGGTATGATGGGCACGAGTATTTGTTGTGAGTCCTGGATCTATACTGCCTATGTATTTATCTATATAAGTATATTTATCTTTGTCTAGTACCCATAGTATAAACCTTGAGCTTAGTTTGAGGCTAGGTCAATTTATGTGAGATTGTTCTCGTTTTTTTTATTCTTTATCCAATGACTGAAATATTGGAAAGCCCTTGACGTTATAAAGCAAAGCTTTCAGAGATAATAACTATCGAACAGCTGATTTCCATAAACCTTGGCAGTGTCAAATCAAACCCTTAGTAAAATCATTATCATTACCAATGTGATTTATCGATACCAGCCCCAATACAAGCATTAATTATTCATACGACATCGCTGAGCACTCATTATTATAAACGATGCGACCGATATCCGAATTGATTCTGACGTTTTTGAAGTTACGGAGGAGCCATGAAACAGACAAACAGAAACAACATGATGTTTTTTTGTGGCTTTTTTAAAACAAACCGTGATGTCATTATTTTAATATCGCGATTAAAACCAGAAATTCACGTAGATGAAGAAGTGAATGAATAATAATAATGGACATAGATGAAAACATTCAAATAAATGTGAACTATGTTTTATCTTCTTTACAAATGAAACCAAACCTTTTAAGATCGATTAGTATACAGCTCTAGTTCATTTTATCGACAAGATTAAATTGCGGTCAAAGGATGATAAAACCATTAGAAGACGACTAAAAGGAATACCCACGAGAAAGACTTTCGATTGAAAGGAAACCAAATTGGATTTCTCGGATATTTCCCTAACAATAAGAAAGTAGTTTCAAGCTTTTAATTACAGCCTTAACAAGGGGGTAAATAATAACCTTTACGTTCATAATGAGCACTAGAAATGTAAGAACGACCCAATTAGGACGACTAACGGGAATGATAATTAAAATTTCAACCAGTGCTTTATCTCGGTTATAATTATTTTATAAAGTGAATCTAATTTTTACAGTTGAATATTTTAAATATTAAAAAGTAAATCAGATCGAATTATGAGTTAAGCTATTTAATGAAGACCGCCTATTAGTTTCACTATACTGTCCGTCCGTCCGTTTTCACGTTGAAGTCGTTTTATTCAGAGGTTAATGATGAAATTTAAATTGAACTCAAAGAACTTAAAGGCCATAGCCGGGTTTCCATAGTAAGTCGGCCCTTACATCGAATGGGCTCGGGGATTTTTTTGTCAGTACCTCTTGTAATGAAGAATATTTTAGCCGAGTATGAACATCCTACTTGTAATAGTTTTTGATTTATGATATTTTCAAGTTTTTTTTAAATGTTTATTTTTTCTGGATGTATTCAAGCGATTTGCTTCAAATTTTGAAATAACGTTCTTTAGATAGATTTGCATCGCCACCCAAACAACGAATACTAGTTATCGTATAAAAAAAAGGAAAATAGACCAATTTTAAAATAAACATTTTTTTATGTGGTTGTAAAGTAGTGACACCCCTAGATTTTTTTCTCAAAATAGGCCATACTACTTACCTAAATATCAAAATTTTCCAGGCGGTACTTCCTACAAAAAATCAGCAGAATGTGAGACCAAGTTGTGTATTCAATCGGTGTTTTTCAATGTAGTATTCAAAGTCTTCGATTATGTTTGAGTTTTCTTATCAGTTTGTCGTATTTAAGAGTAAAATGCTAATGACAACTTAATGTCATCGTGATGCAAGATGTTTATCGCATTATTTATCTGCTTGGTCTCACATTCTGCTGATATTTTGTAGGAAGTACCGCCTGGAAAATTTTGATATTTAGACAAATAGTAGGCCAATGTATGGCCTATTTTGAGAAAAAAAACTAGGGGTGTCACTACTTCACAACCACATAAAAAAATGTTTATTTTTGAATTGGTCTTTTTTTTCTTTTTTTTATACGATAACTAGTATTTGTTTTTTGGGTGGTGATGTAAATCTATCTAAAGAACGTCATTTCAAAATTTGATGCAAATCGCTTGTATACATCCAGAAAAAACAAACATTTAAAAAAAAACTTGAAAAAATCATAAGTCAAAAACTATTACAAGTAGGATGTTCATACTCGGCTAAAATATTCTTCATTACAAGAGGTACTGACAAAAAAATCCCCGAGCCCATTCGATGTAAGGGCCGACTTACTATGGAAACCCGGCTATGGCCTTTAAAAGCGACCAAGTTAAAAGTTGTCTAACTCATACATGCACATACATAAACTCACGCCTTCATTCCCAGAGTGGGGTAGGCAGAGCTACAGAATTACCAATTTGTTTGAAAACTATAAAAACAACTTTGCAAGTTAGTTTTTATTTATTTTGATGTTATTTATAATATCAGTTCCCAATTTTGTACATAAAATGAAGATTCATTTTAAATTTATTTATTTAATTATTTAAATCTTTTGATATATTTGTGGAGGAGTTCTTCACTTATGATCGTCACACAGTTATGTTATGGAAATTAATCTCATATCTATTTAGAGCGTTGTTGGTGTTGATTACTTCGAGGGTGCATTTGCATACAATTGAGTGAACATGTAGGAAGGTACGAATAAATAGATTACAGTTGCAAGTTGCAACTGATTGCACCATATATTTACTACTAAAATGTTTATTATAAATTAGTTGAAAGTCATTATGTACTCGTAAGTATATTTTATTGTATAAGGTATAAATATTAGTTTTTTCTAAAATAAAGTTTTTTTTTGTTTGTTTGTTTTTTATCAATAGTTTAAAATTAATAACATAAATTGAAATATCTATATAAAAAAAGGATCACCGAAATGTATGCACGCGTATAACTTTGGAACGCCATCCTATATATTTTAAAAAATTGTGTTTGTAATTGTCACGACAAGGTTTGTATAACAAAAAAACATTTCAAAATCCACCGGGTAAGTGGGAAATTGGCAATGGGGACTGGCGGGCCGCTATTAGTTTAAAAAAACATTGATAATCAATGATTACTAGGGTGTTAGTACTTAGTCATTCTATAAATAACTTTGAATCATGTTTAACTTTGCAAAAAGTTATGTTTACAGATACATATAAAAACCGTTCTAGTGCGAGTTGAACTCGTGTGGAGAGGGTTCCGTTCCGGTTATTTACAAGCAATTAACTATATTTAGTATTTTTTTCAAAATTTTAGTCTCAGTAGTTTCGGAGATCGCATTTTTACATGAATAAAACCAAAAGCATTTATTTTACAATAATATAAAAACATATGACACTACCGTGTCATGTTTTGCACGGTTTGCAAAACTTTTTTTAAATTTCCTAATCTGTCCCCAGAAAATTACATTTATTTAAAAAAAAAATACTTCGCACATCTGTGTTTGCGTTATCAATTTACATAATTGTACCAAATCTCAACTCAGTCCAGTAATTTCGGAGCAAATTGGCGGTGACAGACGGACAGACAGACAGACGCTCGAGTGATCCTATAAAGGTTCAGTTTTTATTTTTTTGCACGAAACCCTAAAACGCTAAATACTTGATTTCCAAATTCAATTTCCATTTCAGGCACATGGCGAATTTATACAAACTGCAGTTATCCATACGTTCGACCCTTTACTTGGCATTGTAACACCCGTGATACTAAAAATTAAGAAAAAAAAAAACAGTTGTATTTTTTTACCAAAAAAGCTAAAGGTGAGTAAAAGTTATTGAAATACGCCTCTACTTTTAAAATAAAATTGAACGCACCTAGTGTCACACGAAGTTAGTCAGTATTCGTCCAAAATAGCGGCCGGCGGCAGCAGCAAACTTTTCACTTCGTATGTTTAGCAATTTTTCATTATCTTCGGTATATTTTTGCATTTTGCGAGTCAAATTATATGCGGTATTTATTAATGCACTGATTGATTAATTAATATTGCATTTTGAAACCTGTATCTTTGCGTAACAACATTTCAAAGTGTTATGTATTATATTTGATACACGCCAATCCGACAACAAAGTTGGTTTATACGGGACTGTATCATATAATATATAATACGTTGCCAAGTTGTCTGCAAAATGGATCTACTTAGGTATGTGTTACATTTGTTACACTGCCAAACTTACAATAATCTAGTACTTTAGTACCAGCTTTAAAAAATACTGTCGTTTTAAATTGTTAGTTTACATTTGACCCTTCATTTTAGATTAAATTACTTCTCTGTAATATTTAATTACATGTATTTACGCAAAGTTTTGGTTTTTTGCAAATTATTGGTACAGTCAGCAGCGATAATATCTATGCAACTGTTATGGGCAAAAATACGTACAGTACCCCAACGAAAATGATAAGCATAGTGCACTGTCATAATAAACTTCATACTGAACATCAAATGACAAGTATGACAATAACAATGGCAGTCACAATGACAAGGTTCTAAGTATGCTCAACATTTTTATTGGGTAACTGTACATAATGTGTATGAGATCTGAATACATATCGACGGTTCTGTGACTCAACCTCGTATATAGAATAATTTCCAGTATTTATAAACTGACACGCACTAAGTATGCACTCGCCTACTTAGTGAGTGTTAGTTTATACTGGACAATATTCTATATACTAGGTTGAGTCACAAAACCGTCGATATGAGATGAATCTATCAGGCTGGCTGTTTTATGTATTACTAATGCTGTCTGTGCTTAGTTCGTGTTTGGGTCAACTCTTGAGCACGTCTTTTTTCTTTCTTTTATGGTGGTTTGAATGCAAGTTTTTTTTTCTTTTAGGCTCAAGTTGCAAGAGCCCATAGTATAATTGCACTAATCCCTTCCACTAACGCTGTATCAGAAGATGAGGATTATGACTCCTCTGAAGACATTGCCTTGCCTAACAAGCACAATGACATTGAATCCGTTTATGAAAGCTCAGATCCCCCTTCACTGGACAGTTCACTTGAAAATTTAAGACTATTATCTGACTCTGACACCAATGAAGTTAATGAATGCACGATGAGGTACCCACTTGATAGTGTCAGATTTGACAATTTAGGCCATTGGCCGATTTTTGTAGCCCAGGGTAGATGTAAAAATTGCAAAACCGGCCAAACATCGTTTCACCAAATGATCATTTGGCAAACGAGACATTTGACAAAAGTATCATCTTACAAAAACTCACTTAGCAATTGATCATTTAGCAACTAGTTTACCTATTTCTGGGCAAAAAAAAAACAACCTCTTCTAACCTAACCTATCCGAGTCGATTATGCCCTGATTCGTCTTCCTCGAAAAATGTAAATTTAACTGTTGATCATTCGGAAAAGTAAGTCATTTGTAAAATGACTAGCATAAAATGATCAATTGACTTAACATTTTTTTGCAAAACGTTGTTTGTCAAGTGTAATTTTGCCAAATGACTTTTGGTCAAACGGCAGGACACCAATAAATACATTTCCTTACACTTTTTTTATTTTATTCTATTAAATACCTGTAATTCATTACTACACTATAGCTTATTTAAATTATCGCATCGTTGGCAATGTAACATATATGATACATATGATTCTGCGAAATCGGTAAGTGAAGATTTTTTTAAAATATTTTTTTGCGGTTTTATACCCTTCTCTAATAATAAAAAAAACAGTTGCACATTCAATTTAGGACATTTTTGTCCTTGCCAACTTAAGGGTTAAAACGCTTTTTAGTACATTTGAATTCTCCAAGGAAATGGCACGTGTTTAAACAAGATACAAGTATTATATTTTTAAAATATTCTGTCCTTCATTCGATTAAGCTCAAAGCACCGTTCGGTGATCAATTCGGGACAGAGCTTAAAATACCGGTATTTTTGGTAACCGTTTATCTGAAATAATAAACAATATCTTAATTTGAATGTATTCTGATTCCAGAACATTGCGAAAGCTCATTACGTCTTCTACGTACCCAGGCCACTACGGCGAATGAGAAACAAATCCATGTAACACATAAAACTGACTCAAAACTTATTTTATCTAACAACACGTCCACAATGTGTACTTAAACTCAGCATTCTTACATTCCAATGGGGTTTCAATTCCAATAGGGTTTCTTCGCATCATCCCTCCCTGAATAGGGTTGCCAGGCCGAAAATTAGAAAAGCCGATCACAGTTTTATATTTAGCCATAAATTTTGCCCTGAAAGCCTGACACTTTACTCATTAGAGACAAAATATATCTCTTAATTATATGATACTCTTTTTACTTCGGTTTAAGTGTTTTTTTTTTAATACATGGGTATAATAATAGTCCAGATTTTTTTCTACGTATAAACCTTCGTCTTGAATCACTATTTCTATTGATGAAAACCAAATTAAAATCCGTGGCGTAGTTTAATAGATCTTAGCGTACACACAGATTGACAGATAGTGGAAAGTGACTTTGTTTTATACTATGTAACGATCATAACATTAGGGTCACCCCGCGCTGCCTGCGACTCTTGTGAGATCACAAGTCATGCGTGTTTTTGGCGGGGCGTGGTTAAACAAAAGCCTAACAAAAGCCGAACAGGCCGGACTAATAAATATTTGATCTGTCAAGACTATAAAAAACCCAACATGTCCGGCTAAACCCTGGCAACCCTATCCCCGAATCGTTGCTTACCTGTCCACTGTAATGGCGACAAGGGTGAAGACGCCAGCTGACACCGTGAGGTTAGCCGTGAAGTTGCTCGCAGTACACGTGATGGAGCCGAATGGCCAATCAGCTGTCACCAGGAATACGAAGTTAGGCGCCCCATTTAGAGTCGCCATGAGGAGGTCAGCGATAGCCAGGTTGACGAGGAAGCAATTCGTCACTGTCCTCATTCGTCGGTGAGCTGGAGGGAAAACAGATTAACTGTAGACTGGCACGTACAAATAAACCGGGTGATCGATCAGCGTTCTTATTGAGGTACCTAACACTTGACGACGGCGTTAGTTTACTTGTTAGTGTATAAAGGTATTTCTACCCATGGTAGATACATACACGCGTAAAGGTCCATTTGTCTGAGATTATCTCGTCATCTTTATTTATTATTTTGCATTTTTTTATTAAAACTTGGCACTCGACACTCGGTGTCAGCTAACAAGGTGCGGAATGTGAAGACATCGTCAAAGTAAAGGAGACAATTTTGGGCCCATTTCGAAACGGTTACGTTTATTGATCGCAACAAACAAAAAAAATAACCAATTTAATACAACAAATGAACGAAAACTAAATAAAAAAGTAATGTATTTTCATTTTGTGCCGTGTACCTTTGATTACTGGGTATCAAGTGTTATTGAAAAATAAAATACGTGTAGAGGAACGTTTTGATAATATTAATATAAAACAAAATATGCACTTTGATAGTTCTATACATAGAATAACAATATTAACTGGTAATTAATAGAAATAAGTTTGAATTAATAGGTTTAACTTTTTTCTAGCCTTATATTTAAGGGTATCGCTGATACTTCCTACCATACAACTAAAAATCACAGTGTAACGGGACGCATTTTTTGTCAACATCGACTTCACTCGAACGTTATTTTCCAGTCTTGACAGAGGTGCGTCGTGCTAACCGCATGTGCTTATGTTTAGTACATTAGAGAAAAATACTCTTATCGGACAATTGTCTTCGCGTGTGACATGTCCATGGACTTATTTCTTAAATACCAAGTACTACAGGGACGACTTTGAAAATGATGATGATTTGGAATTAATAAATATTTTATTACGTAGACAGTGTTTTCTTTTTCTCCTTGCACCAGTTCAGGAGAACTGACTTTCCTGTTATTAACATTACCTACCTAATCATACTAAAAAGTAATAGATGGGCCATTCTACTTTTCGTTGTACATACATTTTTAGTCACATTCGCACTAAACAATTTTTATTTCAAAAACGGTGAATTGCACCGTTTTCTAACTTAAAACTCGAAGAGGGACGTAAATAAGCTTATATTTAGAATTATCCTAATACATAAAAAGTTATTTGTAATAGGTAACTATAATGTCAGTAACGCAGTGGATGTCGATGTCCCCGCCTTTTCTATGGAAAGAGTGCAATTTACCACTGAGTTACCAAGATTCTTTAACGATAATTGAGTAATTTAAGAGTGTTTTTTTTGGAAACCGTCAAACTTAAAAATTCTAAGATTATGTTATTTATTTAGACGCGGATTCATAATTTGGTATACTTTTTATCGGACTATAAAAAAAAATGTACACTGAAAAGTAGAATGACCCAGATGCAAAAATGAGTCTGTCTGTTTGTTGCATTGCATAGTACACTAGTTTAACATTAATTAAACGATGGAAATACATTGATCTTTGTATTTTTAAGTTATTTTGAGATTCATATTTTAATTGTCATACTTTTAGGCATTCCGGTTAGACAACATTAAGAGAAAAAAAACTATATTATGTTTTAGTTATGTATATAAGCTGCAATTTGCGTGGGGCCTCATATAAAAAAAACTTATTTTGTGTTAAAACCAAACTCAAAGAGAAATTGCTGCTCATCGAGACTAATCTCATGGGTTCAAACTCGGTTGATCTTTATTACGTACTACGGAAACTCTGTTGCGTTTATTAAACTTTAAAGCCTGTTCTAATTATTTTTTTTAAAGCGCGCTGCATATGAGGAAGTTGTTTAGTATAGTTAATTTAAAAGAAAACACTGTATACCTACGGCAGATCTGCCGTATACAGTGTTTCTTTTAAGATTTGATGAGGAAAGGTTATCTATTGGCAGAGTGCAAAGCGGGTGGAGGGGGTTGCCTAAACGATCACAGCCCTCGCTACGGCTAAAATTGACATTTTTGTCGCTGACTTGAGCTGTCAAATCCATATTGCAGTAAACATTTTGTAATCGTTTTTGAGATAAAAATATGGTCCTGGTAAGATGTGTTGTTGTGAATTGTAATAACACCAAGAATAATAGCGACTGTAAATTTTACCAATTTCCAAGACCATGGTGGAAACGAGACCAAAGAAATAAGTGGATATTTGTCGTAAGAAAAAAAAAGTAAGTTACCTTACCTCTAAAATTTTACTTAAAGTACGTTATCATTTGATACAAGTATTAAATTGAAAAGTTACGGTGAATTACTATGTTACAGTCCCGATTGTGTAATATAGTAAAATAACACAAGATTTCATTAATATTTTTCACAATATTTACTTACTTCTTGTTTGACAGCGGTGACAATATTTTCCATAATGGCCGCCTGTCACGTGGCGCTGTCGTCGCGCTCGGTCCCAATAACCTTTCCTCATTATTTACTAAATCATTTCGCGTTAAAATTGAGCAAAATGTAAAAAGTTAAAAATAGAAAGAAAAAGCATTTATTCAGTCACTTAAAGCACTTGCAGAATAAGCACTCAAGTAAAAAGGAATGATAACAACGTAATATATCACAATGGTAATTTTAAAGTACTAATTAAGTAATAGGTTAAGGACCAAAAAATTTACCGCGCTAACTCACTCAATTAAATTTTCTATGAAACTTTTTCGTTGTGAGACGAAAATTAACCATACAATTATTCGCACAACGGAACCTTTTTCGCCTTCATTGTTTGTATAGTTAACTACGCTTAACTATGGTCCAACTTTTTGGTCACCCATTCACAGAAATAAAATAAAACTAATTAAGGTGCCATGGGTCCCCACCGAAATCAGCATAAAGTTGCGGTGCCGACATTGGACTGCAACGCTGGTTTCCACTAGTTTCCGTTTTTACAATGTCAGTGAATTTAGAGTTTAATTAAATACTCGTACAGTCAGCTGCAGAGAAAAGGATACCCCCCCTCCTGGTAAGGATTGTTTTTTTTTCGAAAACCTGTGGTTAGATTTAAATGATTTTGAGTTTATGTGTAGACAATAGTAAAATCTTCAATTCACCGAAAAATCATAATAAATTTAACCACAGGTTTTCGAAAAAAAAACAATCCTTACCAGGAGGGGGGGTATCCTTTTCTCTGCAGCTGACTGTACGAGTATTTAATTAAACTCTAAATTCACTGACATTGTACCAACATACATTAATGTTGCACTAGCAAATCCTGTTGCATGTATTTTGGTTTCGCTTGCTCTATGTTAATGAAAACTCAACTAGCAAGTCATTATTAAATTAACGGGCATACTTCAACCTCCTAATGACGTGCGTAAATAAGGTTAGAGGTTAGAGAAAAAAAAAACTTTGTTATAAATCTTGAATTATTTATCTACTGCATTTAATGATTTTACAAAAGAAATGAATACGCGGAATGCGGTTTTAAAAGTCACTTGTTATCAAGTCAAAGCCGGTATTGTAGTAATCAGCATAAAAGCAGCAGGAGATAAATATTTAATGATGACAAAAAACGACTTTCCCTGCTCCATGTTTTGTTTCAATGACAACACCGATCTTCTAATAAATAATTCAAAACGAAACGATCACATTTAAACAAAACAGAACCTTATAATGGCTAACGTGTGTTAATTAGGTATCTACATAATTCCTACGGTCATAATACTAAATTACCAAATTCCGAAAAACTGAAAAAATGTAATTTTTTCAGTTGAAAACTATATTTTTGTACATTGCCTATAGTTCTAACCTCACGTAACCTTGATTTAGGAAAAAAATATTTTCGTAAAAACTGATATCTGGTTCCTGCGTGTTATTTTTAAAATACTGTGAGTGTAATTCATATTATGACTTCATGTAAACCTCTTTTACAAGCCACAGGAGTACCTACTGCCTCTGCCGAGCATGTATATTAAGCAGATTGCATTACTTGCAAGAGAAAACCCTCATAGTTTAGTCATGCTGAAGTTTTCAGAAGGGTGCACGTGCCTGTATCAAAATGTAATATTACTTTATTATAATTTTCATTTTTTATTATATTACTACAAGACGCTTGCGACGCGTACTCGTAGTATTAGTTTTTCCGCTACTCCCCTCTGTCTTCCCGTTGGGGGTCGACTTTCGGAAAATCCTTTCTTAGTGCACCCCTTATAAGGAACTCATAAGAAACCTACGTGCCAAATTTGGAATCTCTAGATCTAGAGGTTTGGGCTGTACGATAATATTACGTCAGTCAGTTCTTAAAAAAAACATAATAAAAAAAAACAGCTCCAGAACGGAAATACGTAAGTATCCATTATTATGACAAGGTGGCTCCTCGAAAAGTTTAATCCGTTCGGGAGTTTCTTGATGAACAACGATATGTATTTTGACATTGCATGCCTAAGTTAAAGTATAACATAAGCACATCCTTTTACCCGAACATCTGAATAACTGCTATGTCCTGGCAACAAATGTCTTTGGCTTTGTCTTTGTCGTATTTTGTAGCAGAGATAACATCGTCACCATCTGTTTCGTCGTTCCAACCGTGGTGCACCCTACGAGAATTTATAATCCACCATGACCTTTTAGATATACAGCCTATTGTTAGCTCGCTACTTTTATGCCAGCGAATGTTTTGTATATGTCACGTTGCTGTCGCGGTGGTTGCGGCACTCCAATCAACAACAAACCTCACTATTATTCTACAAACAAATAGCGCTCGGTGTTCATTTATTTAGTCAATTTTGCTGCCACTTCATATTTTCACATTGTACATTTAAAATATGAGTAAAATATAGTTCTAGTTTTTATTAATATAGCTGTAGCCTGTTCTGACAGCCGTCTACCGACCGATACTGTATCCAGGTGAAAACTGAAACGCTGATTTTTGTTTTATTTTTCATTTTTATATGTTAAGATTTGTTTGCTTATTGTTGGTGAATTTATTTTATGTGCACGTGAAATTTTATGCAATATTCAACTAGAATGAATAAATAAAAACCTAATGAGAGCGTAACGAATTCACGTTAAGTGTAGTTTGTTAGCGCTCGCTCCCTTTTTTTTACTCACCGAGAACTATCCATATGACCAAGGTGTTTCCAATGACAGCCAGCAGAAGCATTATGGCGAAAACCATTAACCAAGCCAGTTGACCCCACCAGGGGGGGCTGTAAGGCCTCTCTCCGAGCCCCATGCAGTTGCCGAGTGTCTCCCTGTTGAGAAAAAATCGTGTTAGTTAGTTCTTATTGTAAGAATATCCTATAGGGTTAATATACATATTATGAATATGTTACTGACCAAGGTCTTCTGAAATTCGGATCATGTTTAATATATTTGGTTGCTAAATATTCAAAAAGCATAAAATGAACCGCGTCTGGGAAAAATGCTAAAAATATTTGTATATGCAAAGGACTGCATGCATATTTGTTTGGCTCGCGGCCCCATAGTGGACTGAATTTTAAAAAAGAAGTTGACCACAAGATATTGAATCTGTAACAAATAAAAGCAAATATGAATCGAGATACGGGGAGGTATTTAAGTAGCATGTTATAACTAGGGACTTTTTGGTAGCATACCGTGATTCGAGAACCCTTAGAGTCACTATTAACATTTTTTTATATTATTATAGTTTTTTTTAAATAGACCTTTATTTTAACCTTCAGCTTTGTCATATTACAAATTAAACTAACGACATTTTAAGTTTGGTTTATCTATACCAACTAATATTTGTTTGTTACGCCTCACAGTGCTCGCCAGTGCTCGCCTCCACCATACCGAAATTAATTAAAATTGATTCAGCTGATAAAGACTTACTTCATTTTAAAATATGACATTTAAGAATACGAAAATAATAACTTGATGGATCCTACAACCACAGTAAGCTACTTAAAGCCCTAACCGTAGTTATAAAGAATCGACAAATCAATTTGCCTTCAAAAATAGCGGTCCGGGGTTCGATTTTAGAGCGTTTATGAGCAAAAGATTGTGTTTTGAGCATGAATATTAATTTACAATCTCCTAGATTTGAGTTGAAGTAGGTTATATTTACATAAAAGTTCATCATAAGGCAGTCTGCCATGAAAAAAATTATAATGCATGGGCCGTAAGAAATTAGATTGTTCAGTTTCTAGTGCATCTATATATTTCTTATAAAACGGGTTCCATACGGGTACAGTATACTCCAATCATGAGCGGATAAGTGATTTATAGATAAAGGAAAGTTGACGGTCGGGTGAATTCAGCACATGAACGCGTGGCAAATCCGTACATCCAGATTCGTAGCTTTTTTTTTTGCTTTCCTTCTTTCGTAACTTTTTATCATGAACGATTCTAAGATCCTTAATAGAGTAGATCCACACAAATTAATTTGGTAAATGCATCATTTCGTTTTTTGGTAAATGTAATTGATTTGCATTTATTCAAACTAAGATTTAATTTATTTTTAGTACAGTAGTCAGAAAATCTATCCTAGTCTAATTGGAATTTACTGTAATCGTCATCACTTTCTATTGTCTGGTAAATTTTTAAGTCATCTGCATAATATAATAAAAAGATACAGAAACTAAAACCGGAATGGACGTCATTAATAAATAATATAAATAATAGTGGACCCAAAATTGACCCTAGTGAGACTCCGGAGCTGACAGGGACGAAAACGGAATCGTGACTTTTTATGGCGACTTTTTGATTTCGATTATTTATGTAGTAATTGAACCATCTACAAAATTTTCCCCGATACCATTGAATGTAAGTTTTTCTAATAGTTTTCTGTGGTCCACCCTGTTGGAGACCTTACGAAAATCTGTACATACACTGTCAGTCTCTTTATTGGCGTCTAGGCTTTCAAAAAGATAAGTTGTATATGTTAAGAGATTGTTCGTTGTAGAACTTCGTTGTACAAAGCCATGTTTCTGTTTGATAATGATGCTGTGTAGGGAAGGGTAAATCATATTATGAAGTAGTCTTTCCAAGACCTTAGAGTGGACCAAATAGATATAGGGCGGTAGTTCTCCACGTCATTTCTGGAACTACCTTTGTATACGGGGACAAACCGGGCGGCTTTCCTGATTCTCGGAAAGACGCCTTCGCGTAAACACCGGTTGAACACACACTGTAGCAGAGAGAGCAACAGAGAAACTCGGCAGTGCATATGAGGGATATTGGTGGGATATTGTCGAGACCAGGGCCTTTCGAAGTATCAAGAGCTCGAAGCTCCTTTAGTACCTCTCCTTTAGCTATGTATATAATCTCTAATGATTAGGTCAGGTTTTGTTTACGTCAATTTAAAAGAATAACTATCACGACTAAGTAGACCTAAGACAGCACCAAATTACTTTAAATAGAAAATTAGATTATACTTGGTTTTTTAGAAAGTTTTTGTGAAGTAACCCTACACTGAGCATGGTCAGACATGTCATGCTCTTGCCCGGTTTGTACTAATAAATTGGATTACTCCACATTTATTGAAATACGAAAATAGGCACACGTCCTTGATTTGTGAAAATCAGCAAGTTTAACAATACACTATTAGTACAATACTGTCATATAAATGACGGAAGCATCCAATTAATAATGTTTGACGTAGTAGTGAATTTAATTTCGAGGAAACTCTTCGCTCGATGCACTTTGCGACGTGATCGGAGTATTACATGAAATACTCATATACCTACGGGAGGTAGCGTTGCGCGAAGCCGCCAGGAGAGTATATATAAATCAATATATACTTATGTAAGTAATAGTTATTACGTATGTACATAGTATCGATTTTCCACCATAGCTTCTGAGCTATTGGACCGATTTAATTGAATGTTGAATCAATTCCTAGAGACTGCGAGGATCATAGGTTATTATTATATGAAAATTACCATTAGCTTTTGAACTTGACAGTAACAGTACGAATACTAACTAGGTATAGAAACGGGTATAAATAGTGCATACGGCAACCATTTATGCAGTTCGCGGCTTGTCTCTTGTAGATAACAAAATTTGATAACAACTGAATAAATATTTTTTTTTTCAAGGAGGAGAGCTAAAATTTAGAGCACAACGCCAACGGCCCGGTTGTCGGGTCCACTGTTCGTAGCAGATTTCGCTACATAGCGGAAAAATGCTGCTACAGGCTACAGCGTAGCATTTTGTAGCACTTCATACTGAATGTGTGAATATTGCATGGCCTAGTTAAAGGAAACTGTTTGCTTAAACGTTTTGTCTTAATAAAACTTGACAAAGCAAAATGATGCTAAAATTGCTAAATGATTATTTGACCATATGAATGAAATGCGAAATATAAATGTGTGAATGATTCGTTTGAGAAATGAAACAACTGCGATCGATTTTTTGGAAAGTGATATTTGAAGAAAAATATTTTGCCCAAAGGGTAGTACACCAAGTATGGGCCTTGTTGCCAGAGAATAAAGTTATTCTATTCTATTCTATAATAAGCCCGCAGCCTTAGTTCCTAATGTATTTTGTTTTTAAATTAAATAATGGCATAACTAACAACTTTACCTGAAATAATTTGTTGTTTTTTATTATTCCTACTACCTAATACTTAAAAATGCGAAAGTAAGTTTGTCTTTTTCTTGGTAAGGTCTTCTCGGCTTAAGAGGCCGTACACGAAATTTTGCCGATATCGCTGATTTACGTGATTTTCCAGACGTGATTTTACAGTTGAAATACTGTATTTCTACAAGTTTTAATACACAACACGAAAGATAAATTCTAATTTTATCGAATGTATGAGCTACTTTTCTGTTTTCATTATTTTATTTTGATTAATCGACCTGACACTGGCGACTGTTCTGTGAATTTTGCTGGAAGAGGTTTAGAATGTCACATATTCATGAACCGTTTTGACGTCTAAACGGTATGAAAATTTTACAATGTGTTGCTGTGAAAGTCGTCTAAAGAATGTATGAATTACTTTTTACCACTTTCAAATAATTTTTTCGAGTAAAAAAATAAATAAACTTGGTAATTTTTTATAGAAAATGGGCAAAAAATATTTTTTATTTCGGGTACTCAGAACTCTTGTTTATAAAATTAAAACAATAGAAATAAACTTTAGTTCATAATCAATCCATTACCTTAAAAAAATATCCAAAAAGTTATAAAGAATTGGCAATAAGTAATGTTTTAAAACAACCTAAATCTCACATTTTGCTACTCGACAAAAATAAAAAAGTGGCTCATTTATTCGTAGCTCATTTATTCGATCATAACTTAAATGATATTTAATGTTGAGCATTAAAACTTATAGAAAAGCAGTATTTTAACTGTTAAAACACAAAAATAAGCAAAACGGTCAAAAAATCGTGTACGGCCTCTTAAATTAAATATGAAGGCGTTAAAACGCTGAACCAATAAATATAAAATTAGTTTGAACGCCATTTTTATTTGGTCGTGGAGGGAATAACAAAACGCCACCATAACTCATGTTTTCAACTTTCCCTTCTTTTCCTAAACAAAGGAGTAGAACAGTGATGTTAATGAAATTATATTTTCCAAAGCATGCTTCTCATTCCTATTACTGAACGGATTATTTAATCCCGCACGATGCCGCAGTTAGCCTCAAACGAGATAAAAGCAGCTTATTGCAGCATTTGCATTATATATTTGCTAATAAGCTTTATTTATTCCTAGTACTGGTTGAAACTCCTTTGAACTATTCAAGCATTATGGTTTACCACTTTATTCTGCTGTGAGTATTAGACGACAGATAGTGCTTTGGTTTAGAGTAAATTTTCGGTCACGCCAACTCATGAAAAGTAAATACTATATTGCCTTGTTTACCTTTCCATTGTTAAACTATGCTTAGACAAAACTACGTGTACTTGAGAGCTTAAAAAAAACGGTTACTCGAGTTTAAGACTCGTTTGTAAACTTTTGTAACTGTACCTACTTCCGAAACAAAATCCGAATATCAATGAACTAAGGGATTCCTGTGAGTTACGTACGTAAAGAATCCGTTTCTCTTTATTTCCCATTTCTCTCCGGCGTTAGGATGATTTCCAGACAATTTGTAAAGGAAACTGTGTAGTTAGACCTCCCTCGAAACGTCTCCTAACTTTATGGCTCATGCATTACGACTATAAAGATACAGATAATCTTCCTAACTACTCGACAGCTTATAATACATGTGTACCAGCGTTCAATACACACATGTTATACCAGTTTACCGAAAAACAAATCACGTCTTATTACATGATTTTTTTTATCGAGATCAAAATTGAAAAGTGAAACTAAGTTTAGGTATTATTATAAAGTAAATCCGAAACCTAATATTTACCTTTTATCTCAATAGCGCCTTTAACGTTGAGCATTTTCTAAGGTGGTGAAGGTTGCGAATATCTTTGTTTCATGACAGGTACTTTATTACTTTCATTTCTTTGACATGCTATCGACTTAAAATTTGGGACAGTTCTACAATTTGCTTGCCCACATCTGATTTAAGTTTAAAAAAAAATATACTTACATACTATATAATTGAAAAGGGGTCTAGAATGGGGGTTGAAAAATGAAAGTGGTTTGATTGTATCAAACCCATTTTTCTTTTAATTGACTGTTACCCGGTTCCTATATTAAAGAAACGAATCGTTTTCCTTACGGGCAGTAGCGTTATGACATTTGCTACGTACAAAATGTGTCAAATTTTAACGAGACGTCACAACTCTACCAACGGTTCTGAATATAGGACCGCACCATGTAAGTGTTTGATTTATACAGTCAAAAATGTAAAACAAATGAACGTTCCCCGTTTGAAATTCTGTCTGGCTACTCAAAATGAACCCTATTAGGTAGAAAATAAAGTTCTTAACAAAATTAGTATTTTCTTTTGCGGTTACCAAGCATATTATCCTACATATGGAACCCACGGTGCGCGAGTTCGAGTCGCATTTGACCGTTTTTTTTTATCATCTAACAACGACGCAGTAACTTTAGGCCGTACGAGATACATAATATACCTTCACGCCTGTAATCCCAGAGTGGGATAGGCAAAGCTACAGAATAACCTACAACTTTAAAGACTTGGTGATAATTCTGTAACCACATTTTGCACAAATGACAGGTTGAAAGCCCATCGCCTCAAAGTACTACAAGCCTATATTCCCTTAGTCGCCTCTTACGACATCCACAGGAAGATATGGAGTGGCACTATTCTAACCTGGCAACCACACGGGGCCGTGTGAGGTAATATCGCTGTAAGTAAATAATGCTCCACGTTAGATGGGGGATTCAAACTCGGCGAACCCTATCGGGAGGTAAACGAATTACGATGTTGGTGGCAATTCTTTTGGTGGAAACTTTAGATTACGGACCGCCCAGGTGAACTTTGAAGTGGTTTGTAACTGCTCTGTTACGTTTTATCATCATTTTGATTCAAGTTTAATTAGTTACTAATCTGTTTATAACTATGAAACAGGTAGGGCGGTTATTAGCCCTGAAGCTCCACTGAAAAAACGGCTCTGGGCGAATTTTAATTTTCTTGTTGATTTCTTTTTTTGCTCAGATTTCAATAAAATTTGGTGAGTTTGTAAAATTTGTTATTCTGACGCTACGTCTTACAAATTTTCCTATTAAGTTCCTAATTCGTTACGAAATTTTCCATATAACTTGTGTAGTTACATTCAGTTGAATGGGAAAATTTGTAGGGCCAGAATAGAATGATCAGAATAGCCAATTTTACCAACTCATCAAATTTTATTGAAATCTGAGCAAAAAAAGAAATTGATCAACAAGAAAATAAAAATTCGCTCCTCTATATCTATAAATATTTTGGTTGTATTTACAAATTCTGCTGGAGTTTCTTGCGGCGCTTCTTCTCCGCAATGATGGTCTTGTCCGAAGCGCTAGTAAATTCACTCCATGTTACCGACGTGTAAAAGAGCCCTCATGTGGCTAATATTCTGCATAAATATTTTTAATTTTGAATTGTAAATAATGATATATAAACCACCTATTATTTGGTTTTTAGGAGGAGGAGGAGCTCTGGACATTACTTAGTGTTTTAAACGTTTTTTATAGAAGTAAGAAAATTGTGTTGTATCCATGACTATGAAGTCTCAAGTAATAACGGAATCTCGTCATTAGGTTTTTTAAATTTCATGAACCCAACCTCTATTCTATTCTAGGTAGGTATTTGACCTGGGGGGTTATTATGACATAGCTATGCAGTTCATTTTACGGTGAGTGTAAAGGACAGAGCTATAGCAGTTATATAGCTCTGTCCTTTTCTCTCAGCGTAAAGTGAACTACGTAGTTGTCATAATAACCCCTTTGTTATGGTTTTTTTTTAACTCGGCCGCCATTACTGTCAAGTAAATAGAAGCTATCAAAACGTTGACATGACAATAAGATGACAGGTCAAAGATAATATGGTTATTACCACCTAGAATACCGGCCCAATAATTCGATATATAAATTGTAGGCTGATTCTTTATTAAATAATAGCGTCTAAATAGTGCGTAACGTAAAACGTAAAATTACCAACATAGACCTTTTTAATTAGGAAGAATTGTGGTTTTAATAAAGCTGAAACATTTGAATCCACAGAATATTAATAATATCCGAGCTCTTACCAAGAATACTGAAAGTTACGCACGTCAAGGATAACTTTTTTATTAACTCCTTATTATTATGCAAAGGGGAAAAGCCAAATGCAAATCCCTATTGTAGCTTGATATCCTTAACCCAAAGGAATTCTTTACCGTATTAGTAATATAAAGTTTCATTTTGTGGCAAGGACGGCTGCTCGAGCTATTTATTTATTTTATTACCGGACTAAGTGGACATTTGTCAAAGAAATGAAAGTAATAAAGTAAGTCATTACACAAAGATGATGTATTCGCAACCTTTGCCACCTTAGAACCTGCTAAATATTAAAGGCGCTATTGCAAACCATAAGTGGCAGTGGGCGGGGTACATTGCTCGTAGAACCGATGGCCGTTGGAGCGGGAACGTTCTAGAGTGGCGACCGCTAACCGGGAGACGAAGGGTCGGCAGGCCTTCCACTAGGACCTAGTGACTAGGTGGACCGACGATCTGCTAAAGGTCGCGGGAAACCGCTGGATGACAGCAGCAGAGGACCGATCGTTGTGGAAAACCATGGGGAAGGCCTTTGTCCAGCAGTGGGTCTTGCGGCTGATGATGATGAGAGCATTTGTAGTTGGTGAGAAAACTTGCTGTGACATATAGACAGACGGGCAAACAGACAGACAATGTAGTCTCACCATAAGGGTGAGGTTCTCAATTCATCCAAAGGGTGACGGGACCCTATTACTAAGACTCCGCTGTCCGTCTGTTTGTCTGTCTGTATGTCACCAGGCTGTATCTCATGAGCCGTGATAGCTAGACAGTTGAAGTTTTCACAGAAGATGTAATTCTGTTGCCGCTATAACAACACATACTGAAAACAGAATACATACATACATAAACTCACGCCTTCATTCCCAGAGTGGGGTAGGCAGAGATACAGAATAAAATATTCAAGGGGAACTTCCATACAACAAACGTGTTTTTTTTGCAGTTTATTGCTAATTTAATGTTGTATAGATAATTGTACGCAACCCTTCGTGCGCGAATCTGATTTGCACTTGACCGTTTTTTTTAAGTCTTTACTTTGCATATTTAAGAAATTGTAAAAAGTTTATGACTTTCAATAATTAGTCGACAATGACTTATGACCAAAAGTTATCACGGGCTCTCGCTTCGGCCACTAATTGCGATGAAAATACTCCGTGCCAGGCCAAACAACATCAAAAGCGGAACACAAACAAACAAGGTAAATAACCAAACCAACCAAACCCACTTTCGCATTTATCAAATTAGTAGATTAAACGAAGCTTCCACCATTTGATTGATACAATTTGCTCGTATGTCAAAATTTTCTCGGTTACCTCGGTGAAGATTTGGTTTTAGTGGTCTCTATTAAAACACTAGAAGAAAATTATGATTATTTAGTTCAGATTTGGTTGCACGATATAATTTTAATTTATCATGATGATTGAATCCCTTTTCAAATTTTACGGTATCGGGTAGGCACGGATAGGCACGAATTTAATTTCAAATATTAAAACAGAACCATACAATTTACTATTTATTTTACTTGTGGGAGGACCTTGTGCAGGGTCCGTCCGGGTTGGTGCCACCATCTTATCCATTAACCTACCGCCAAGCAGCAGTGTTCTCATTGCTGTGTTCCGGTTTGGGGATAAGACAGCCGGTGAAATGACTAGCATAGAGGCATTCCATCTTAGTCCTCAGGGTTGGCAGTGCATTTGCAGTCTTGTGAATGCGAATGTCTATGGGTCACAGTTTCCACTTACCATCAGGTGACCTGTGTGCTCGTTTGCCTTCCTATGCAATAAAAAAAATATGGTCCCAGCCTGCAACAAAAGTCCAATTTTCCTCATTTAGTTGTTTTAAAATATGATGCAAATGTTACGATTGTTTCTGTTTTCTGTTTTCTATCGACTCCAAATGTATGGTGCTCCCATAAGCGGTTGACACGATTTTGATTGTGACAGATTTGTCATCAGATTCTTACATTTTGTCGATTCTTTAAAATCGCTTACTTATTTATCGTTATGCAAATTGACTACCGGGAAAATACTGGAAAAGTGCCGAATCTCAAGTACCCGAAATCGACGTGCATGAATGACTCGATGTATGAATGTGGAAGAAGCGAAATAAATTTGTCAGGGTCGTAGGAGGTGGAAAGAAGTGGTATCTATCTACTACCCCTCTGGGATACTCGCGTGATTTAATGTATGTATGTATGCATCTTGACTATACGTAGGATGCATCCATGTTTCCGAGGTGAAATTGTTTTTCCTAAGCGAAGCTGGGTCCACGTTACCAGTGAATTTAATTTACTAAACATTCGCTCCGAGGTATAAATACGTATTATCCCCAGACACGAAGTAAACAACTTAATTATGGCACAACTTTTAATAGTATTTATTTGTTTTCAAACGTTTGTAAACTCGCTCAATTTCGACTATAATAGGTACTTTTAATTTATTTATGCTGTTATTATTTAATAGCTTTTCGTGACTAACTTTCTATTCCCACCCCTAATCATAAATACGGTACCTACCTTTTATTAAATACAAGAGATAAACAACACAATCTCAATTATCATTCAACTACAAAGTTCTACTTATAGCAGCTCAACAATCCAAGTTGGTGATCATACCCCTTATAATAAGGAAATAACCATCTTTCAGGTATATACCTGGACACATACAGATAGTTCAACCAGGCAGATTTGTTTGCGTTTGGCTAGGGCAACTAACTACCTACCACCGAGTCTCACATGAAATAATTAAATCTGTATATTAAATAGCAGACGTACAGTCGCGCAAGGAGCGCAATAAATTAAATTATTATTTATATAGAGTACTGGCAAATAATATATCACCTTTGTACTGCACTTGTCGACGCGTTCATACTAAACTTACGAGATTTGTATGAGCACTTCAGCAATGGATTTTTAAATGCTAAACTTTTTTAAACTACGATATGTGCAAACATTTGCTATGTACTCGTACTATTTTGAACCTCATTCAATTAGCTAACGAATTGAATATCATGTCAAATTTGGTGAGTCACATTTGTAGGTAATCGTATGAGATGGTAAGTACGATGATGATATATTATTTGCCGGTACTGTACACCACAACATACCTACATGAAACCTCCACTAGAATATCATGAAAACGTTAACCGTGATAGCCCCTGTAGCGGAATCGTATATATACTATATATAGTACCTACCTAGTTTATTTCTGCTCTAAACATTAGTTGATATCATCATCTATTCGTAAATGGTCACATTAAATTTTGCGTTATTAACTTCCAATATCAGTGCATCCCAATAAGTATTGACAGTTTATTGGTTTAGGCTTCACGATTTAAATACATTTCAATGTCCGGGACGGTAAACAAACAACGATAGATACGGTGCCAAAATATAAACCAATACTCCTGAAAACTTTATCATTGCCTGTTTCACACATAATTTATAACTTTGCAAATAACATAGCCATTTATATTTCTGATTACCTTCAAATGGGCAATAAACATTATATTTTGAAGCCAATTGATTTGTTAGATCATTCTCCCGAACTCATTATTTCTTCGTAGTAATTTTTCCATTCGCATTTTTCCCCGAACGCGATATTACCAGTCGCCTTTTTTCCTGCGGCAGTTTATATTCACAGTCGTGTTTTTCCGCTTGCGAGTTTTATCCAGTCGCTTCTTTTCCTACCACCATATTTTCACGGTCGTGTTTTTCCCGTTCCAATTTGTCGAAGATACAGAGTCGACGGAGCTCCGCTACCGCGGAGCTCCTATTTCTGGCTGGTTTGGCCCTCCGGGCCTGATGCAAAACTAATATAACCTAAACCTACCTACGAATTACGATGTAAATACTTTTAGGAAAAGTGCGACTGAGATAGAAATCGAACGGGAAAAAACCGACGGGGGAAAAAGTCGAACAACAAAAAAAGCGACTGTAATAAAATCGAATGGTGAAAAATAAAATTAGGTAATATCGCGTTCGGGGAAAAATGCGAACGGAAAATTTAATACAAAGAAATAATGAGTTCGGGAGAATGATTTAACAAACCGTCTCTACACCATCACATCGTTAATTGTATTTAGCACTGAAACAGTTTTATGAAATGAATAAGGCAACAAACGTTTTGCAAAGCCAACAATACATTCAAAACTGGAAGAATGGTTTTGCCGCGTTAAAAGGGTTGCAGCTTAGTGTGTGCTGCAGCTGGGCCACCGCGCGGGTTTTCAGTTGCAATCTTAATTGTAAGTTAAGCTGACTGGGTGGCATTCAATATAACATTCGTAGATAATGACGTGGAAGTGAAATAAATAAATATCCATATAGTAGATTGAGCAACTCGCCCGCTGCGCAGCTAAAATATAAGCTTTCAATCGAGGTCCAAAAGTGCCCGATGCTTTTGATTCACGAATTGAAGGTGGGATATCATTCCAGCACTTCGTAACATCATAGCGGGAGCTGCCGCGGAACATAGCAGTTTTATGATAGGGCACCATTTAATGAGATCTATATACTCTATGCCCGCTTTCATCAGTTTTCTCTGTCAAAAGATATTTCAGTGTATTTTGCTATCAACGCCAAAAAGGAGGATTGCCAAATGCTACTCTCTTCTAGTTGACACATTTAGCACATTTCCACTATTGAGAAACGGTGTTACGTGCAATGAGCGACGAATACGAAAACAAAAGCGGACACAAGGGTTCTGCACGCGCGATCGTTTTGCAAATAGTTAAAATACGCATGACTTTGACCACGCGAAAATCAAATTACCTAGCACGCAGTGCGTCACACAAACGACGGCATTTTTATTTTACTGCTATTGTACTCGTATACGTAGTCAAAGTAAACGCAATTTTTCACGCCCCCGAGTCCTATCCCCACATAGTAAAAAGGTGACCTTTCATGTAAAACTAGCCACGTCATGGGTCGCGTATGGACGTGATTCGGAATCACAAAGGAAGGGCGATAATGGTGGCGGGTTATACGTAATGTAAATATAAGTTACGAAATTCCAATAACTTCATCACATTGTCATTTTCTTCATAATTTTCGTAACAATAGAGCGTAATCACTTTAGGATTCGGTTGCTCGTTGAAAAACAATTCTTTGAATGAAATGGATACTCAAGTTTTGTGTAACAATATTAATAGTACCACAACTAAGTCTTGTCTTCTATAATATTCAAGTCGTTCTGACACAATTCACATGTCAAACACATATTTTGTTGATTACATCGCTTGTAGGAAACAACAACAAGGATAAGCATATTAAGGAACTTCTCTGAACTCGAGGCTTGATTACGTCTTAATTAAACCTTCAAGATGTTTTACCGTGAATGCTGTTGGTGTGATTTCGAAGAAAGATCGAGATCCTGCTGGCGCTTTGTAACTTGAAACACGCCATTTTATTATCTGAACTCGTACTTCAAGCATAACTGATGATAATGATCTAGAAAGGAAAACTGTGCAACAAAGTTTTCTCGACAAGCGTAGTTCTTTTTATTTCTCTATATCATTAACAAATTCAACTTTAAATATGTCAAAGGGTACGCTAATACATTTTACGTTTATCTCAAAGTTACCAATAAGAAGTCTTAAGAAATCTCAGAATCTACCTCACAGACAAAATATATTTATTTACTACGAGTAATAAAGAGACCCGATTTTGTACGTTTGTTTATATGTGGACGGTGTATTTGTACATTCGGTGGCAAATACGTCGACCTTAGTAATTGCGCCGCAACAGAAGGTAATCTCCAGAACTACTGCTTCTTCCCGTATTTTATAAGTACATTACGACGGATGCAGGGAACTGAGACCTAAATATATTTGCATTCAAGGCTTTTTTAATTACGAAAACACAAGCGCACTACCCGCCACAGTAGATCACTCGAGCCCGAAAATTGTAATGAAACTATAAGTTAGACAGACTAGATTATTTTACCTTGGTCACTAGCTAAGATGTAAACTCTACTAATGTATTTTTTTATTATCACTCAAAATGTATGGGATGACATTCCCGTGCGTTACGATAAACCACGTGGTCAACTGTCGTCCCATACATTTTGAGTAATAGAAAAGAAGAAAGGAAGAAGGCCCCATTCAAGATGCAACCCATCTTGACAGGGGCCTCCGTACTCCATGCAAAATATGGCGATACCAAATGTCAACTTCAAACTATAGTTATAGGACATTAAATCAATCATCATACGATTTTTCTCGATGACGATAGGTACGAAGGTCGAAGGAAAATGTTTGTGCTGGAGGTACGTTATGACGTCGCCTCACATTCGCGAATATCATATTTCACAAACGTAACATTTATTCTAAAGCTAATAATACCGATTGAATGGAGCATTAAATTCATGATTTCAAATTACAACCACCATATGAATGTAATCGTATACTTTGAAATTCTGTTCAAATAACATGTTGGTTAAATTATGGAGATAATTTATTCAGAGGGCTTCATTTAAATAAACCAAGACTTGCCGGATCAGTTAGTATTATTGGACACTAGTTTAGTGTGAGTAAATATAAATATAGATTTCTTAAAGGTAAACAAAATGTTTTTTTATAGCGGGATATATTCGTCTAGGTAAATAAGGCTAAGTAGTATTTTTATAAATTGTAATAAACTTAATAAACTATTCTGCATTTTTAATTTAAAATGTTTTTGAAAGAACAACAGAGGCGTGTTTAACATGAATTTTTCAATACATTCAAAAAAAATAAGACCAGAAAATACATTTGTGATATTTTAAATTGGGTTGTAATTCTGTTTGCTATTGATAGCCATACATTTTGTTTTCATTTAATCTAAGACATGAATTGTACTGAATTCAAGCTAAACAAAATTATACTTATTAATTACTGAATTTTGTGCAATAGCTGTCATCAAGAATGACAACCGTTAACGACTCCTGACATCAAAATGTCAATGTTACTCATAGCAATTTATTGTCGACAAAGAATGACATTGAAACCTTGGCAATCAAGGAGATCTGTCCTCAGAGTGAATAAAACAGCTGAATTGTCTTATGATATATGTATTAATCAATCGTATTCGAAAGTAATATTCAAATAAGTCCCTATTCAACACGCGGCAAGAAACGACTCGTCCTTCAAGTGACCTCTAAGCTCTTCGTTCTTTGTGTTGAACCGACACACTGCTTTTTGGAAAGAAAAAGGTTGTAAGAATATATAGACCTCGTACATTGGTACTACATTTTTGTTTTTGTGTACTTTGAACAACGCATCGTGTCGTGAAAAAGCAGTAAAGGAGCTCCCAATTTCCTTAAAGGCAACCGTGTTCCACCTGTTTGATTAGATTAAAAGGCGTTTCTTTCATTGCACGATACTTTATTTTGTTTTGTTTTGCTCACGGTCCATTGTTTAAAGATAACGTGGGCAAAATGAAACCATAATAGCGGTAATTTATTTAATTGGTCGTCTCGAGATTTTTACACTCTGAATTTTCGTAATTTAACTTTAAGAGGGCTTAAAAAGTAAGTGACATCTTAACACTCAGCAAAGTTTACTTAATCCTTTTGTTAATTTATGTTCTGAGGAATTTAACTATCCGAGAGAAATAAGTTGCGACGGGGATTTGTCGTCATCTCGTCATTGCCTGTATTAATAGTTAAGAAAATTAACGCACAAAAGTATTTAAACTTATTTACGATATAAATAAAGTAATACAGTCGTATACAAATCTTCAACGAAAGAAAATAACAAATTATAACCTCAAACCAAAGTAAAAGTTCGTGTGCTAGTTTGTTACTCCTTCGCGTTGCAAAGGCAGGACGGATTTTGATGAACTAAAATTAGCGATAGTTGAAAGTTGGTCAGAAGCAGAAGCTTTAAATCTTAGTAATCGCGCTGTCACGATTATGGCAAAATTGGTAACGGATTTCTTATTTGTCTTGTCTTCATTTACCTAACAATAATTAACTTCGTATCACAAAGAGGTAAGGTAGCCAGTCTCAAAGGGACCATGCCGCGAGCGGACCTGCTAGAAGGGGTGTTTTTTTATAGTGGTGATTATTTTTTACATCTTTAATATTTGAGTAGCTTCGTTTTATTTTAATTTAAATAAGTTTATTTGTTTTAAATTGTAGTACCTACATTATAAATAAATAAATATATCATAATTAAATGTAAGTATTTGTAATAATTACAAATAAAAATAAAATATTTACAATCAACTTCGTATCAGAAAAGTTACCACAAAAATAAGTTACAACGATGTACCTCGTAAGCAATTTTTTTAAATACGTTTTTGCGTATGTTTGGCAGTCTGTTTGCGTGGTCAAATATTTGGCTGCCGGCGACCGCCATTTTAGCAGAGCGTCAGTTGTTATTCGAGTTTAGCTGTCATTGCATATCCTACCTTACACATAACACAACAAGGTCCGTATTGCAATGATGTTAACGTTCGTTTACCTTCGGCATTAAGTAGCATATGTCTACGTGGACGAAGATTGCCGACGTAACTTATATTTAATTTTGTTGTTTTACGGTGCTACTCACTTGAGATGAACGTCCTCCTGCAGCTGACTAGGAAGCAAGTCCAGTAGCTGCGTCACATTGAGCTCGTCCCATGCGTGGTTCCGCCGCAGTATCTCCTGCGTGCAGTTAATAAATGTCTGGATGTCTGTATCGGAGTCCATCTCTTATCCACCACTGTACACCAACACTTAAACACTTTACATGTAACACTCCCAAAATTATTCACTTGAAAAAACAGTTTGTCCATGCGACATTGTCCTCACTGTTCAAAATATTCAGGATCACCTTAAATGAAACTCTATTTCAAAATGTTGTCGGGTCTACCTATTAAATAAATATCAGGAGACAATGTCACACCAATTGACCTAGTCCCAAACTAAGCTCTAGGCTTGTATTATGGGTACTAGACAACGATATAAATACTTATATAGAGAAATATATACTTAAATACATAGAAAACATTCATGACTAAGAACCCTGCTTTCTCTCTTTGTTTACGTAGGACCATTGTAACTCTAACCCTAATTTCGTTCTATTATTAATTTACTGTGGTGAGTACATATAATGGACACAGTGAGATTTTTTTTTGTTTAGGTAGATTAATCCTTTCATGACAAGATTTAACTCAAACTTCAGTACAAAAATACCTTATGTGCTAGGGTAAAAAAACGTTTTATTTTTAGATGTATAATTAAAACGCAATGTTTTTTTGAGCCTGGCTCCTGGCTGAAAGGTACTCGATAGTAACACTATTTTAAAATTAGTAACAATATGCTACAAAATATTTGTTAAACACGTTTTAACCTCGAATTGCTAATATTTTGTCATCGACTGTACTTCAATAATGACAGCAATACGATTAAAACAAGTTAACTATTCGGCCATCCTCGGTTTTTATCACTATCCCTCTTTTTTTACATAGAGTTTATCAAATTACAGATATGACCTTTAAATATAATTCAAAATTCAAAATATTTATTCAGTAAATTGGCCACATGAGGGCTCTTTTTCACGTCGGTAACATGGAGTGAATCTACTAGCGCTTCGGACAACACCATCATTTCAGAGAAGAAGCGCCGCAAGAAAGTCCAGTCATATATACTAAAACCCGTTATCTTATTAAACACAATACAACAGAAGGATATGATAAACAAAACCTCTTAATAGCTCTAAAGAAGAGGTCCCCAAACTTTTTTGTCTAACAGACCACTTGGCATTTTTTTTAATTCAAAGTAAAGAACTACACACGGAGAAAATTGCAACATAATTTGTACAGATAATATTTTTTTATTTATATATTTATAAGAAAATATTACGTAAGTTAGAAGGTATCTACTATCTGTGTACCTATGAATATTGATTATTCCATTAATGGAAAGCCAAAATTAAAGCCACGACCAGATATGATAAATGGGATCCACTATATTGGACCCCATCTTCATGTCATGGTCACCCATTTATTTTTTCTGCTCACATAGACCGCTTGCGCTGTCGTCGACCCCTGGAGGTCGATATAGACCTCTTTGGGGATGACTGCTCTAAAGTAACACAACGTTTATAATGAAATAATAAAAATTTTTTTTTTTTTTTATTAATACTCCAAATCAATCCATCCTTATATCCCGACGTAATATCGTACTATTTGTTAACTTACGTAAAACAGTAACTATTGATACATTGTGCATCAAGGGCGGTAAGAAGAGGATTGCTAACGAGAGACTATTAGAAACCCGACGCCGAAGGCGGAGGGCTTTTAATGACTCGAGTTTGCAATCTCCTTACTGCCCATGATACACACAATGATTTTCATCACATTAGCGAGGAAATAAAAAACAAATAGAAAAAAAAACCTTTAATAAAGATGAAAGTAAGTAATTGTACAAATTAAACGAACTCGATTCGCTAAGCTAAAAGAGTTTGACAACTTTTTTTTAGTCTTCCACAGATAATGCTTAGAACTGTTTTTTTTAAACTTGACAAATACAGGCCATTCTGCCAGATTGTACAAATTTTCAAAATGAAATTTAATAAAATAATTGCGAATGTCTCTGAAATAATGGTAAAATAGAAATATAATGCAGACAAATGTGCCGTATAAGTTTAATTAAACAGTAAAATTGGTTTGTAGCCAAGTTTTGAATATAGGAAATTAACCTTGGCTGATTTTACACCTCCTTGGTCTGAAATGATGTACAAGTGGATTCTATATTTTAAAACTAAACTCATAACTCCCTAGGGAGTTATGAAAATCTATAACTCCCGCGGGAGCTAAGTCGGCTATAACTGCCCTAAACGCCTGCGTGTTATAAAACCCTTTCCGAGCAAGTGTGATGAAATAAATAATAATGAATACTTTTTGTATGATATAGGTACCCAATAAAAATAATTCGTGTATATATTCGCTTCTTAAGTCTACTGGTAAGTAATGTCATCATGGCAGGTGATATACATCGCGTTTACGATACTTCAAGTTGAGTGCTACCTAAAAGAAATCGCAGCAATGTATTTTGTGTCATTTTCGCCTCCGGTTTTAGCTGATAATAGCGAGAAAAGTTGACGAGCAATTTATGATCAATGTGCTGTCATTTTAAACCGACTTTAAAAAGGAGGAGGTTCTCATTCGATTGTTTTTTTCTTTTTTTTTTAACTAAGTGTAGGTGTAGGAGTGTAAAAGTAGTTTTTAAATATCAATATCGTCGTCGTAACAAGATCCATGGTGAATAAATAACCATACATTTAAATTTTATTATTTTGCTACGATATTATAATACCTACACGTTGAGCTGTAGCAATATTTCCCACGAGGACGTTTCGCTTACATTTTTGTTTTATCGTCGTTTTGGTCGGGCAAACACCGACACTATACTAATCGGAGTTTCCTCTCCAGTTTTCCCGAAAAATATAACAGTAAGATTGATATCCGGACACATTGTTGTAATTACAAATACTCAACATAATATTATTTGTAATTTAGTTAGGCTTTTAACAACTTTATTTAATTATAATGTGTAAAAAAAGGGTGCGTCTCACGAGATATAACAACAAAATCTATAATTTCATGTTAATAACGTTTACAAGATATAATAAACGTTAGCTATAATAACAAAATCAATATTTTCATAAGGAATAACGGTCAATCAACATAATATTCATTTTATATAATGTTTTTGTCTATAATACTCACATTGTCTAATTTCAGTTCGTATAACATACATGACATATAACGATCATAATACATAATATCTTTTAGTATAAGGATTATAAGATCTAATATCGTATTCTATACTCAATGGGTGGGTACTGTAAGGAGCGGGTACCGTCGAGTTCATAGATAGGTATGTGTACCCTGTAGTACTTTGTCATTTTAATCGCTCGGCTGTGACGATTCATATACTTATGGCAGTTTAAACATGACATAAAATAAAGAGACAAGGTACTAAAGTGTACACATATTTATGAACTCGAGTCTACCAGAACGGTCTTGCTTGTAATTTGTTTTAATTAACCAGAAAATGCCACGAGCATGACGAATCAGGTCAGAACCGACTCGGTTAGGTTAGGTTAGAAGGCCTAGGCGGGAGCAAAGGTTTTCGAGGTTATTTTTTTTTCTGCCCAGAAAATTCAGACTGCTGCCAGTAAAGTTAGTAAGGTAAGGTTGATTGATCCCTACCCACCACAACGTTACTTTATAATTTATCAATATCATACGTGACAACGGACATGACAATGTTTCCTTCATAAGTCATTGCTACTAAAGTCGTTCTAGGCGTTTTTATATTACACGTGTATTATGTTTTTTTATGTTAGATAATTTGATTAATATATCTTTTAAATCTTAGGTATTATGAACGTTATACGTTTTCATAGTTATATAAATTGATATTATATATTAATAACGTTATACTTTATGGAAATAGATATTTTAAAATTATATCTTCCGTTCATTATATCCAGTGAACGTTATACTAAACGTGTTTATACAAAGTGAGCGTATATATTATGAGTGTTATATTATCAGTTCTTATATCTCGTATTACTTACCCGTAAAAAAACCATGATTATTCGATTTTAAGTACACTTACCTAAGAGCCCAACAGTTTTGAAAAAAAAACTCATAATTAAATATTGGAGTTTTGTATTCACGCATCCATGAACTCCTAAAAGCAAATTAAAAAGTTTTTTTATGTCGTCCTGGCAACTTGCAAACGAAAACAGGCTTTGGACGCTCGGCTCGAATCTTGTATAATTCCTGTTCATTGAACTAAGTTGTTCTAATTGAAAGCAATTAATTCTGTTAATCTACTGTTGTGTAATAAAATGCCCTTATACGGAAAACCGTACCTTACGTAGGCATTAATAAAGCGTATTATTATGTTAAGTTCAATTCGATAATTTTAGGCGCGGTTGTTTTATATCATCACTGCCACATAGAATCCGTACATCATTAATTACCTATCAATTTAACAAGGCAGTTGAGGAAGTGATATTATGAGAAAGAAGGCAGTTAACGCTGAGATGACAGCTAATAAGGATGTGTGGAAGGAGAAAACATGCTGCGCCGACTCGAGATGATTAGGATAAGGGCAAGATGATTTATTGGTCCTTCGAACCGGATATCTAGTGACCTATGCTCGTTTATTGAACTGAACTTAACAATATTTTCATATGACCTGCATAATAATACATTTGATTTATGCCTACGTAAGGTACAGTTTTCCGTACAACTCCTTCCTACATAATGTATACTTTTCGGTCCCACGTCTTATAACGTTTGAGTTCTATGTCTCTGCTTCGACGCTCCTTGACAAAGGTCGACAGTCTGCAGCTCCCTAATTTATTACTGACTGGAGTCGTACGCCTGAGCCCGAGTCATGCGACAAACCTACATATTAAAGTACACGAAATATCTACTTAATTAAAACGCCCAGGTGTTGTCTGTGGTAATATGACAGAACTTTGTAAGAAATAATAATGTTGTGTTTTTAAAAACTGTTTAAATTATCTTTGCCGCATTTTAGGCGTTGGGTATAAAAATGTTACAAGGCTAGATAACCTTTGTATTTTAACTTGGAAATAATTAAGTTCTGAGGGTATCCAATCACTTGCCAAACAACATTTTTGTGGAATGAATCAGTTTGTGAAACATTTCTTATAGCAAATAATGGTAAACCAGATCTGTAGTTTATAAAATGGCACATTAATATGTATGTTATCTATTTCTTTTTTTTTTATGTATGTATGTATCTTTTATGGTTACAGGGCAAACGAGCAAGAGGGCCATATAATGGATGTATAAATAAATCATTTATACCCTGAGCACCAAACAATAAATTTAACCTTAATGTTCTCCTTATACGAGTATAAATGTGTTAAAGGCATTAATATTAAAGTGCCTACACCTTGAGTGACAATAAAAGTGCAACCTTACATTCACGTAGTACCTACTGAAATTGTTTCAAGAGCTTACATTTTAATAACGTCTTCATTTTTAGTAAGGACCTTTAAAGTTTGCACCTAGTGTATACAGGGTGCCTCTGACCTTGGGGTTTTAAACGCAACGATCGATTTTACTCGCTTAACTGAACTAGTTTTTTTTCTGATCTGCAACATTAAAAAATAAATAAATTGTAAATTCAGAGTATTTAATCATCTCATGGTACGGGGGCGACATTTCCTTGGTACGAGGGCTAAAGGAAAATTGAGAATTGGATTGCGTACATTGAACAACATATTTTTAACAACTTACAGAACAAAAGAAGTTCAGTTTCAACGAAACTTTACCGGAGATGTCCTGATGGTATGAGTGAGAGAGTACACTTTATTAGTCAGTCATAATCAGAGACCGGACAAATGGGTGTCATTACTCGCAATAACGTGGACATGACTCGAAAGATTAATGAATGAATTAATTGATTTCTTAGTGATAATTGCTAAGACTTCAATGGGATAATAAAAGAAATATATCATACCTCTTTTGATCTCCTTCTTAAAAATACAATCATTTTTTTGACATTGACATTAATATGCTGACATTAATTAAATTTACTTTGTGATTCTTTCATTCTTATGGTATATGTTTGTTTATCACGGAAGATATCAAATAACAAATAAAATAAAACCATGTTTTTTTTTTAATTTACTTTAATAAATCTACACAATAAGTCTGTGTTTAATTTATTGATTAATATTTTACGAAGTATACAAATTAAATTACAGGTTAAAATAATTAATTGATCTTAGGAGTCATGTCTATATTATTGCCAACACTGACATCTATTTGTCCGATCTCTGGTCATAATGTAATTTAATTACAGTAACACATGCGTATTTATACAATGTTACCTTACTAGAATACTAACTAATGCCCTGCTGGATACACGCACAGATAATGTCTAATCTAAATGCAATTCATCAATAAGTGAATCGATAACAATGACGAGACGTGCCTACCGGCAGAGAAACGATCCTTACATTCAAAGCCCCCAAGGTCAGAGGCACCCTGTATTTCTGTAAAATCCAATATAAAATACGATAGAATATCAAGGAGCGCTTTCTTAACGGTATGGATATTGTCAGTGAATTTTTCTACGTAGGTAGGTATACCGTCGTTTAACACTTTTCCTCAAGACGGGTGTGGAATAAAAACGAAACTAGGTCGCTTGGAAGAAAAGCAGCTCAGTGGCTTAGAAAGTAAGAAATTATTTCAAAAGCGGCAATATTCATTTGGTGCGATTCTTTAAATTGCTGCGTAATTTATATTTACGTCAGCAAAGGAGTGTACCGCAAATTGGTGTTTACAAATATTAGTGATATTATAATAATTTATAACCATACTAGCGGCCCGCCAGCGGCTTCGCCCCGCTGCAAATTCCTGACTTTCCCGGTGGACTTTTCTATTATTTTCTTTCATAAAAACCTTGTCGTGACATTGACGAACACAACAAAAAAGAAATCAGCCAAATCGGTTCAGCCGTTCTCGAGTTTTGCGCTTACCAACACATTTAGCGATTCATTTTTATTATAACCATAAGTATTAAAAGTTAAATAAATATTGTGTACCGTTATAAAAAAGGCTGAATCTAAAACACCCTTTTAATTACTAGAGGTAAAATATTAAGTTTGTTGTTTTAATTTTTACATACGTATCCCGGAACAAATCACTGTTTCCGTAGACGGAGTCGCGGGCAGAAGTTAGTATTATTATAAATGTGAAAGTAACTTTGTATATTTGTGTGTCTGTTTATTACGTTTTCGTGGTTAAATCGCTAAACTGATATTTATGAAATTTGGTATGGACGTATGTAGCTTGAACCCCGGGAAGCGACGCGGGTATCGAATAACGATAAACTACTTCAACGCGAATAGGCTCACGCCAAACTAATAGTAACTAGGTATGTTACATTTAGTTACTACACTTAGAGGATGCCCTTGACTTCGCCCGGCGTAGAATTCTATTTCCTATTTTTTTATAACATTCGAACAAAGCGAATGCTGTTTTTTTTAGTTCTAAATTTACTTAAATATAAAGAAAACTTATTCTTCTCATACATTCCCAAATGGCCGACAGCAAACTCGGGTGAATTGGAATATTGAAATGAATCCACTTTCGTAAGATTCAATCGTTTGCCTCTTTGCGACGTCGGCGGTAGGAACCGCTCTAAATTTAAAAGATTTTTAATAAACTTTAGCAGTCAGCAAATATGCATTTTTTATTATTCTCGTAATGGGTCGCGTTAGTGTATCTATCTAAAGTTAGGATTACTAATGTCTTGCACAAAATTTATTCGCACATTTTTGTTTCGCATAGCAACCATTGGCACAATCATCATTTCGCACAATTGCTTTTTGCCTAAATTTCTTGGCACACTATCATTTCGCACAATTTTCTTTGGCAGAATAATACATTGGCATAATGTTGATTAGAACAATACTTCTATGGCCGAATAATTGTTTCGCCGAATTTTGTATGGCATACTATGTAGTTGGCATAAAATTATAAAGCAGAATAATATTTTACTAGGTAATTTTATGCAACATGAATGTAAACCCAATCTATATTATGCAAGATGAAGGGAACCCCTTATTTATCCCACTGCTCCAATTACAATGCGGTCATGGCTGGCAGCATTATTGTAGAACTTCTAACCTAACCCAACCTATTTTAGTGGTAGCAGTTCGTTACTAATTATTATGCTATGGTACAATTATGCCATAATAAATTCGGCGGAAGGTATATTCTGCTACATAAAATTCTGCAAAATGAAAGTCTGCGATAGTAGTAGTACCTATGCTATTCAAATTTGTGCCAAACGAATATTATGCGACATAATAATTGTGGTAAATATATAATTATGCGATAGTATCATTCGGCTGAAAATAATTGTGCGAAAACGGTTATGCGAAGTGTATTTCGGACTACAGAGATTGTGCAAGATAAGGGGTACCCCTAAAGTTAACTAGTATCGTAATACATTAAAGTATCAGTAGCTAAAAATAGTCCAACGGGATCCTAATACTTATTAAGCGTACACTGTCCGTCCGTTCGTCTGTCCGTCTGTCCTATGTTTAAAGAGATCTTTTGAACGTTAGATATAAACAGGTTTTTTTTTCTACTCGTAAAAACTTAGAAACATACAAGCGTCAAATTTTGTACGATAATAATACAAACTCTTTTTGAGTAGTTACATAACATTCAGATATAAATATAATACTGTTTATTTGGTAAAAATATAATATTTAGATAAAACAATCAAAATAAATTACGTACAAAACCCTTTACTTGACCGGTTTTTTATTTCTCGTTTTAGTGCAAGTATATTTTTGTCAATGGACCTCTCAATCTTTAGGGACTATAGAACATCTTTCTTTTAAATAACCTTAAAAAGCCAAAAACCATCCAAATTCATACATATTTTTGTGACTGAAGTGACGTATTTTGTACATTTTGGACGTTAATTCCCTTTGATACGATATTACATGAATACAGTGAAACTTTGAACTGTCACAAACACCAATTAATTATTGTCTAACCAGAGTTACAGCTTGAATAAACAATCAAGGAGCTTGGACCAAAATTAGTTTAAACTACTAAAGTAATAAATCGAGCTTAAACAAATCTCATAGGGCTCTTCGCAGGACCTTTCAAATGTGTTGACAAATGAAAATAGACCCTAATATCAAATCATACCCTCGTTAAAAAGAGACAGTTGAAAATGTATTTTCCCCTGTTTTGGACGGAATCAATCCTTATTCAAACCGCTCTCTAATTATGCGCCCGGGGTTTTAATATGACCCTTTAAAAATATTACTTTTTGATTGATGGACTAAGACTCGACGTTGTCACTTGTCAGTAAATTGAAGCTACTTAAAGGTACCAAGTATTCTAAATCTGTCTCCTTCGGAATCCCTAAACGCATAGCTTGTCCGAATTATTCTTTGTCATAAACTAGTTTTCAGCGGAGGCAGATAACTTTTTGAGTTAACCAAAAATACCTCCAGTTATATTAGGTTTATGAAAATTTGGAAAAACAAATGACGATTAGGGATACCAATATGTCTATACCCATGCTAAATCTTGGACAATGTGGAAACTAATTTAAACTTACCGCATGCTCTTTGTGTTCGCGCTATAAATACATGAATACTTATAAACATAGCTGTTGCTCGCAACTCTATTCGCGTAAAAGTCGTTTATCAATTTTCCATTGAAGTAACCTTGCCTACGAAGCTAGCGGTCTCAGGTTTAAATCCCGGTAAGGGCAGATATTTCTGTGATAAGCGCGAGTACGAAGGGCGTTCAATAAATTCTCGGTATGAGAAGGAAAACAAAAGCATACGATTAGTGTTTTATTTTTATTGTTCTATATATTCCCCCGCTATGCTTATACACTTATAAGATCTGTCAATTAGTTTTTTTAACCCCTCATAAAAATATTTTTTGTCTTTGGTGTCAAAATGCTCCACCACCGCTGCCTTCAACGCTTCATCATTAGAAAATCGATGTCCACGAAGATCCTTTTTTAAAGTTTGGGAAACAAAAAGTAGTCGCTGGGGGCCAAGTCTGGACTGTACGGCGGGTGAGTAATTGTTTCGAAACCAGATTCAAGAACAGCAGCTTGGCAACATGAGCAGTATGCACAGGGGCGTTGTCATGAAGAAGCAGCACTCCTCTGGTCAATTTTCCCCTCCTCTTCTCTTTGATTGCTTCCCGTAATTGGCGTAAAACGTTAGCGTAGTACTCTCCTGTAATATTTAAACCCTTTTCTTTATAATCTATTAATAATATCCCTTCACAATCCCAGAATATTGTCGCCATGATCTTGCCAGCTGAAGGGACGACTTTGAATTTCTTGGGATGAGGTGTTCCTTTAACGTGCCACTGCATCGACTCTTGTTTGCTCTCAGGGTCATAATGATGAACCCAAGTTTGATCTCCGGTAACAATTTTTTGGAGCAAACCATCAGGGTTTTCACCACACAGCTCAATGAAGTCGGAACAACAAGCAACACGCGTATGCTTCTGAAACGGTGTCAACATTCGTGGTACCCATCTCGCACTAACTTTGGACATGTTAAGATGATCGTGGATAATATCATGTATTGTACCAATAGAAATATTGTTTTTTTGTGCTATAGACCTAACCTTCACTCGACCATCTTCCAGTATAATTTTCTCCACTTTTTGAATGTTTTCTGGTGAAGTAGCCTCAACAGGCCGACCAGGTCTAGGGTCATCTTCTATGCTCTCCCTCCCACGCTTAAATTCATTTGACCACTTTTGGACAGTAGATAATGAAGCAGCGGACTCACGGTAAACTAAATCCATTTCTTCTTTAATACACTTTTGATTTTTACCCTGTTTAGTCAAGAATTTTATCACGGCTCGATGCTCCAATTTAATTATCATTGTAAAATCGCTCATGGTGGTCACGTTTGTTCAGCAGTAGCAGAAAAACAAAAGAACGTGTGGGCTTCAATAGTACATTGTTGCAGAGGATAGAAAGTACGAGATTTTTGGACGAGTCATATAGAGGGCCGAAACGTAGTTGAGGCCCTCTAGTGTACGAGTCCATAAATTGCACTTTCTTCCGAGGCAGACATAGTGCTTTTCACTACTGGAAGGAAATAAAATAAAAATTCATATTCAAAACTCAAATTTTAATTTATGTTAATGTGAATAGTGTTAGTCAAATGGCGTCGGTTTTTCAAAAGTAGAATAGAAGCTGTATGTATTATCGCCAATTTTACCATAGATAACTTTTTTTTTAATCTGGACCACTATTCTCGTGGCTTTCGAAATTAATAAACTAACATTCGAGATGAATATGTCAACTCCATATAAAATTGTATTTGTTTCGCCTTATCTCCCATGTAATTTTATCTCTAGTGGTTCGAGATTAGGGGCCAAGTTTGAATTACATAAAAAAAGCAGTGACGTAGTTTTTAGTCTGTGTATCTTTTAGCAAAAATACACCTAATATTTTACGAAACAAAATGGTGTGTTATGATTGGTCGATTCCAATTTTTCATTTTAAGGAGCTATGACACAAAAATTGATTGATTGATTTTCATTGGTTATTAAAGTTGGACAACAATGTTTTCGACCAATTAGCAAATGCCGACAAAAACATTCTTGGTCTGTCCTTATAAGTGACGTTTTGTGACCCCAAACAAGACAGCCGGTGAAATGACTAGCATAGAGGCATTCCATCTCAGTCCTCAGGGCTGGCAACGCATTTGCAGTCTTGTGAATGCGAATGTCTATGGGTCACAGTTTCCACTTACCATCAGGTGGCCTGTGTGCTCGTTTGCCTTCCAAAGCTAAAAAAAAAAAAAAAAAAAAAGAGCATCTATGGCCATATTTCCGAGCAGTGTTGTGAAAATTTACTTTTTTTTACTGTAGTTGAATGACTCTTAGCGGCCAGTATTAAGAAGTTTACTAAAAAGGTTTGCAAGATACCAATACCGTGAATTTACATATAAGCCATTTTATCGTTGTCTAGTACCAGTATCACAAGCCTAGAGCTTAGCTTGGGACTAAGACAATTTTGTATGAGATTTTTCCTTGATATTTATTATTATCATTTATTAACGCCGAGAGCATGGAACAGAGGTGTGGTGGTTCTCTTCTTCAAGAAAAGTGACAAATCTTTGTTGAAGAACTATAGACCCATCTCACTTCTGAGCCATGTTTACAAGCTGTTTTCGAGGGTCATCACAAATCGTCTCGCGCGCAGGTTTGACGATTTCCAGCCTCCCGAACAAGCCGGTTTCCGAAAAGGCTATAGTACCGTAGACCACATACATGCGTTGCGGCAGGTTATACAGAAGACCGAAGAGTATAACCTCCCCCTTTGCCTTGCATTTGTGGACTACGAGAAAGCCTTTGATTCGATCGAGACATGGGCTGTGCTGCAGTCTCTCCAGCGGTGCCAAGTTGACTACCGATATATCGAAGTGTTGAAGTGTCTGTACGAAAACGCCACTATGTCCGTCCGACTACAGGACCGGAGCACGAAGCCTATTCCCCTGCAGCGGGGAGTCAGACAAGGAGATGTGATCTCTCCGAAGCTGTTCACCACTGCATTGAAGGATGCTTTTGAGAATCTGGACTGGAAAGGACGAGGCATCAACATAAATGGTGAGTACATCACTCACCTTCGATTCGCTGACGATATCGTAGTCATGGCTGAAACCATGGAGGACCTCAGTGCAATGCTCGCTGACCTCAGTAGAGTTTCCGACCGAGTTGGCTTGAGAATGAACATGGACTAAACGAAAGTCATGTCCAACGTCCATGTCGCGCCAACTCCCGTGATAGTCGGAGGCTCTGCGCTCGAAGTTGTTGACGACTATATTTACCTGGGACAAACGGTCCAGTTAGGTAGGTCCAACTTTGAGAAAGAGGTCACTCGTCGAATCCGATTCGGCTGGGCAGCGTTCGGGAAGCTTCGCAGCACCTTTTCGTCCAAATTACCGCAATGTTTGAAGTCAAAAGTCTTTGACCAGTGTGTTTTGCCAGTGATGACTTACGGATCCGAGACGTGGGCGCTAACGATGGGCCTCATAAGAAAGCTCAAGGTCACTCAGAGGGCTATGGAGAGGGCTATGCTCGGGGTTTCTCTGCGTGATAGAATCAGAAATGATGATATCCGCAGGAGAACTAAGGTTACCGACATAGCCCGAAGAATATCTAAACTGAAGTGGCAGTGGGCGGGGCACATCGCACGCAGGACTGATGGCCTATGGGATCAGAAGGTTCTTGAGTGGCGTCCGCGGACCGGGACACGAGCTGTGGGTAGGCCTCCAACAAGATGGAGTGACGACCTTGTAAGGATCGCGGGAAAGCGGTGGATGCGAAAAGCACAAGACCGGTCTGAGTGGAGAGCCTTGGGGGAGGCCTATGTCCAGCAGTGGACGTCTTTCGGCTGACATGATGATGATGATTTATTTACGAACCGGTTAATTGAAAAACCGTTTTTTTTTACCAGTTTCGTTTTATTGAGTGTTGAGTTTGATTGAGTAAGTGGATATGCATGTTTCGTTCTTACACACTAGTTTCGATTTAAAATAGTGATTTTACGTTACGTTACTTCAGTGGAATTCGACCGCGTATCGTGAATCTGAGCTTAAACAGTTAATACATACACAACAACACAGGTTAACAGGTTTATAGCAGTTCTTCAATTTCGTTATTTCTAATTACCAAAAACACCAAATTACCAAAGGTTTTTTTTTAAACATCTGAGAGCAAAAAATACTATTAGTATGCGCTGTGTATATAGTTTAAAAAAGTTCGTAGTACTTTATAAGTACTCGAAATCGATTGTAGAACCATTTGAAGTAAAGGAGTTCAGATATAATCGTTCTAAAATGCATTAGATTCCTAATCCCATTCAGTTCATTACGTTTATGGATATTTCTGTGACTATTAAGTAATTATATTACTATGAATGGATTACGTTATCACTAATGGTCTTATAAAAACCCTTTCTGAGTATTTTTCCATAGAATTAAAGTTAAAGATATTTTTTTTCCATAACGAAGTGAGTATCCCTCTACGTGAACACAATCAAAGAAAAAAAATACTTCAAAGAGATAAAATTAACTTAATTACGAATTCTGAATCCCGAGAATACTCGTAAATACCAATAAAAGTTTACTCGAAACTCCAGCTAAGAAACAGAATGAGAAAGAATCCTCATAATTGGTTTGAGAAGGAAAGTTCTCTTTGTCGGGGCCAATTAAGTAATGCATCTGGCGTCGCTTAATTAGGTACCATTTAAGTTTTCGAAAGGAACTGGCACGGCGAGTCAGTTAATCGGGGGTAGTTTTACCCTCTGTTGATGGGAAACCATTAGGTCACCCTACTCGTACCTATGGTAATGAAATCGTTTGCACCAATCTACGAAAGTTTGGCGCACTACAGTGCATAAAACATAGCATGGTGCAAATGACACGTGAGGATAGTGACGTGGAGTGTTTGAAACTCCAATCGATAAAACAGACTATTAGGTCGAGTGTTTAAAACTGGAACCGACAGAACTATTATTTTTAATCATTGATGGCGTCATAATTCACATTTATTTCTATTATTACTCTAAAACCACATGACGAATGAAGATGTCAAAATCAAATGACGAATCTAGCGACTTAATAAATGAATCAGTCTCAGATATGGCTCAATTGTTAAATACCCTTTAGGCCAATAAAATACATTTTAATAAGTAAGAAAATAAAACACTGTGGTCCCACAGGATGAAATGCAACTTGCCACGTTTTCGTTACTTACAAATTAATAAGTATCGATAAACACGTGGCATAGTGGTGTCACATTACTAAATGTTTCGTTACATGCATACTACGTTTTGTTACTTTGGCATACTTTGTTTTTTTATTTATAGAAAAAAAATAAGTAGGGTAAATTTTATTCGTATAACACAGTATTCTTTAAGTATAAATATTTTAATCCAGGCATAATTGGTCTACAATTTAAATAAAACACCAAATGTATAGATCGCAGCAACTCTCTTTGAGTATAACAAAACGTTGTGTCAAATGTCATTCGCACGAAGCTAAAGTGCAATCAGTGTAGGTGTGTCACTGACTCGCGCACTCACAATCGCCCGATTTTGTCACGGCTGGTTTTTATTATTTGCAGTTTTTCTTGACTACAACAATTACAACAATTTTGACACTAGTGTATGTTTGCGTGTGTTAGAGCCCTCTTTATTATTAAGCTATATTTCGGAACATGGTTAAACTTTACTTTATGATAACGGAATGAATGAAATTTGGAATAAGTACCTACATAATATAGACAACCCGCAGACAACGCAATTATGCTGTCTAAGGTAAATTTATAATGGAGTCGGACGGTAGCATTCTGATTTCCGCTGCTCTTAATATAAACCTAACCTATTTGGACTTGTTGCACCGGCACCAAAAAGTTACTTTTGACAGAAACTTATTTATCGAATGTGTAATAAAATTTAAAAAGATAAAAAAATTCAATGTCTGAAAGTAAAGACGGCAAGGCAAGATCACATAAAAAATTTACGTTACCATTACTGGAAGGCTAAGTAGTTTACCAAGAGCAACGACATATTGAACCAAGGGTAACAAGTCACAGTACTCTCCTTGTTAAGTGCATCGAGCTTCTTACACGCAACAGTAACTATAACTATTGTAGAGCCGTTACCATCTGACCATCATCGGGGCAATAAATCAGTTTATCGGACTCTCTCGCTCGCACTCGTGGGATTAATGGCGAGCGTAAGGGATGCGTGTAGTACCTGCGTTATCTTGTATCCCTTACGCTCGCCATAAACTCTACGAGTGCGAGCAAGAGAATCCGATATAATGATTTACTACCCCGATGGTCAGATGGTAACGGCTCTACAATAGTATTGAACAGATTTCTATCCAGAACTCGACAATCCTATTGCAAGCCGATAAATAGAATTTTATTATTTTGTATCGCAACAAATGGGAAGTTTATAAGTGGCTAGTTATCCTGGTAGCAAAACCTACTCTGCATATGAAATTGTACGCAATTTGGACTCGTTACTCTGCTCTTGATATAATGATGACTAAGTAACCAGCAGAGCCGGCAGCAAAATCTCGTTTTTAAATCTTCTTTCTTGAAATCGAGATTTTATTTGTTGTACAGTTAAATACACCATTTATAAGATACATTAAATACCTACATAAAAAAATATTTCGTGTAATTTTTTTCAGTTAAGTAACTTAATCGAAGGTTATGTTGATGATAGAGTTCTACGAGATACTTTATAATCTTGCGAGTAACGTGTTGTTACGAATATTTTTAAATATACTTTTTAGACAAGTTCTGGAGAAGCACGAACTCTACAGTTTGCATATTTTTGTACATCAAATACCCTACACGTAGTTCTATAATAAACTGTAACAATTATACATTAATTAGCCGAAGTTTCTACGGACGATATATCTCGTTTTCAAGTGCCCTTTTTTTTGTTCTCCGGTGAGCTAGATATTTGCGGCATTATTAAGAAATGATGCTTTAACTAAAACCTTTTTAATGATAAAAGTTTCAATTCTGTTGTTGGCACACCCAACTTGCCCATGATCCTTTGATAGAAAAGTTCATAGGCTCTGTAAAAAAGCATTAAACCTTATAGTCTGAGAAGCAAACAAGATCACATTCAAAATGTACAATGGAACGCTCGGCAGTTTTTTAAGAGTAATGGTACGTTGACCCTTGTTACTGATCACTCCCTGGCTGTTAAGTGCATCGAGCTTTGGGGTCGCAACAATAATTGTATTGGCCCGGTTTCCATCTAGAATACGACAGTCGTCTTGCAAGGCAATAAACAGGATTTAATCATTCTGTGTGGCGAATACGTGGTTTATTTATTTATCCTGGAAACAAAACCTACTCTGCATCTAAAATTGTCCGCAATTTGGACTCGTTACTCTGCTGTTGATATAATGACGACCGCGTAACAAAAAAATCAGCCACGAAATCTCGTTTTTAAGATGAAACCATGGACAGAATAAAAAATAAAAATAAAAAAACAAAATATTTATTCAGTAAATTGGCCACATGGGGGCATGTCGTTTACACGTCGGTAATATACTTACAGTGAATCTAGCAGACCATCATGTCATTTATTCATCGACGTGCAAAAAAAGCTGTAAACAAAGAGTCCAAGAATAAACAAAAGGCTAAAAGCTAGATCATATTTCAGATGTACGTCTACGTCATTCTTTATTGGAACGCTCGGCAGTTTTTCAAGAGTAAGATACGTTGACCCTTGTTAGTATTCTCTCCTAGCTGTTGAGTGCCTATCAGCTTTGGGATGGCAACTATAATTGTATTGGCCCGGTCTCGATCTAGAACCAGACAATCGTGTTGCAAGTCAATAAATAGGACTTTGTCATTGTGTATGGCAACAAATAGGAGGTTTACGAGTACCTTGCTAGTTATTTTGGAAAATTGTACGCAATTTGGACTCGTTATTCTGCTCTTGATAAGTAAATGAGGACTATGCATCAAGCAGAGCTGGCAACAAAATCTCCTTTTTTAAATAATAGTTTTGACAGAAATTTATTTTATCGACTCTGAGAGTCTGAGAATGGCTAAGAATAAACAAGATCACATTCAAAATGTACACGACGACACGTTAGTCTAGTTCGTAGTGATCCTGCCTACGAAGCTGGCAGTCCCGGGTTCAAATTCTGTTAAGCGCAGATATTTGTGTAATGACATGACTGACTTGGAAGTGCTTGTTCCTGAGTCTTAGATGTTTCCTAGTTATGTAAATATGTAAGCATGTATTTATCTATGTAAGTATGTTTATCGTCATCAAGCCTTGAGTTTAGTTTGGGACTAGGTTATTTTTTTATTATTAATGTGAGAAAGGAGGTAGGCGAACAAGCGAGCCACCTGATGGAAGTGATCATCGCGACCCATAAACACCCGCAACACCAGAGGAATCGCAGGTGCGCTGCCAGCCTTTGAGAAAAGAGTAGGCTCGTTTTTTGAAATCTCCCAAGTCGTATTGTTTGGGGAATACAGACGCCGAAAGCTGATTCCACATAGACAAGGTGCGTGGCAAGAAGGCCCTCGAAAAACGCACGGTAGTGGAATTCCAACTATCAAGATGGTGTTGATGAAATGATGTTTGGAATCCAGCAGCTGGTATCAATTCGAATAATTCCTCGGAGCATTCCCCGTGATAAATGCGGTAAAAGACACAGAGGGAAGCATACAACCCTCCGCAGGGCCAGTGGATCCAGAGTTTTGAGAAGTCCATGACATTGTCCCCTGTTATTTGTTTATTATTATTTATCAATTTATCTTTATTCCCGTGTGGTTGCCAGGTTTAAATAGTGCCAAACCGTGTCTTCCCGTGGATGTCGTAAGAGACGAGCAAGGGAAAAGGCTTGAAGTACTGTTAGGCGACGGGCTCGCCACCTGTCACTAATACACTGGTAACATAGCCCAATTTTGCAAAATGTGGTTTCAGAATTATCAACAAGTTTTTAGAGTTGTTGTGAGCCTACTCTGGAAATGAAGGCGTGAGTTTATGTGTGTATGTTATTTATCTATGGCAATCTTTACTGGAACGCTCGGCAGTTTATCAAGAGCAATGACACGTTGACCCTTGTTACAGCTCCCTCCCGGCTGTCGCGTGCATTGAGCGCGACACTTTGGGATCGCATCAATTACCATGAGCTCGGTTTCTATTCAGAACTCGATAGTAATGCCTGTCAATAAACCGGATTAGCTTTGTCATTCTGTATTAGGAACAATTGCTGGGTTAAACATATTCACTGTCATTATTTGTTGTACGCAATCGGGATTGTTCATAGTTTTACAATTACTCTAATTCGAAAACCATTTCGGGGAATAGGGTTTTAAAGCCGTTCTGCATTATATATTTTTTGATTTATTTATCTATTTCGGATATTTCGACAAAAGTATATTTGACCTTTGTTTTTCTTTCGTTTTTGGCTTGAAGCCCTCCTAGGTTCATCTTACGGGTTAGGCGAAAACCTCTCGAAATAGTATGTTTTATTTTATTACACTATTACAAACACTTTTTATCATTAGATATTATTTAATTTTTGTAATTTATTAGAAAATGCCAATCCAAATTTAAAATACTCGTATCATCCATAAAATTTCTGCTAAATATATAAAGATATTTAAACAAAACTGTTGGGTCAAATACAATATTAATGAAATTGGTCTCTTAATTACCTATTCTTTCGAATTAGAATGTAAAAACCGTGAGTATTTTTTTTTGGTCTATCCCAATTACGTAAGACCTGGTTATTATGGTGAGCGTAAAGGACAGAGCTATAGCAGTTATATTATATAGCTCTGTACTTTTCTCGCAGCGTAAACTGAACCGCGTTGTTACGTCATAATAACCCCATGTACGTACAAACACATAATTGGTAAGTATGCATCTGGTTATATTTGTATGAATAGTTGTTTGTTCACTTGTAGAAGTTGGATAGATGGCCCGATTTTAACAGACGAGGTGTCGTTTAGATTCATCTGAGTGATGTAGGATAAGAAATTATATTTTCAAAATAAAATAAAAACTTTAAAATACGTAAGGTTGATGGAAAGTAGTAGTATGCCCCTTCTTTTATAGACAAACAATTCATAGACACTATCACTTTACAGAATTTACATTTCATAAAAAACTATTTTCTGCTAAACCTGTGTTGTTTTCTGGTTACACCACCACACCACACTAGCTACACTAATATTTTACAAGAAAAAAAAATGAATTTTCAAACTTTACAGTTTTGGAAAAAATATCAAAAAACTTTAAAAGTCTGTATTAAAATTTAGGCTAGTCAAAATGGACCTTATTTCATAGCAAATTAAGTTCATGACAAAAGGAGTATTATCTTTTGCGTTTCCAACCATAATATGTTAACTACGGAACCCTCAGTACGCGAGACCAACTCGCACTTGACCCATTATTTTTTAAGTTAAATTGTCACAATACGCAAAACTCGATAAATATAAAAAAATAACGCTCAAAAGCGATAAGGGGCCGTAGCCAAGATGCAAACGCTACTTACGTTTTTTTACCCGACTGCGTCAGAAGGAGGGTTATGTTTTTCGAGCGTATGTATGTATGTATGTATGTATGTATGTATGTCTATTTCTGGGCACGCTCTGCAGCCTAAACGGCTTGACCGATTTAAACATACTAGGTGTCATTCGATTCGTCTTAATTGCCGAAGTGACATAGGGTATATAATATTTCAAAATGGCGTCTGCAAAAACAAAGAAGGGGTTTAAAAAAAAAAAGTTTATTATAGCAATATAGGTCTCAAATGAAAGCTAGTAAATAGCCCATTCCAAATATATATACATTATAATACTTTGATGCTACCATTTAGACAGGGAAATCAAAAAGGACTTTAAATGTTAAGTAATAAATATTTCTTACTACAGCCAAAAAAATGTGAAATAAACTAAATTATTTAAACAAAAACAAAAAACCCGACTGCAGTAAAAAAAACAACTGAAAAGCGAGAAACAAGCTATATTATCTTTTTTGTTTGTATAATAAAGTGTTTACATTCAAACATACATAGGTAAATACTTATAATGTACCGTGCAATGATTTTTTGTTTGATACCTCGTTAACAAGTAATGCAATTTATACCAATATACATATAACTTGAATAGTGGAAAAGGTATTGCAGGCGGGGACAAGCAATGAATTATAAAATGTAAGAATTTTCTTGAAACAAAAAATATTTGGATTAATAGCTTGTCCCCGCCTGGAAAACCTTTTCCACTATTCAAGTTGTATGTATATTGGTATAAATTGCATTACTTGTTAACGAGGTATCAAACAAAAAATCATTGCATGGTACGTTATAAGTATTTACCTATGTATGTTTGAATGTAAACACTTTATTATACAAACAAAAAAGATAATATAGCTTGTTTCTCGCTTTTCAGTTGTTTTTTTACTGCAGTCGGGTTTTTGTTTTTATTTAAATAATTTAGTTTATTTGCTTTATGAATGGAATGACAGTTGAACACGTGGTTTATCGTAACGTACCCACACAGCTGAGTGACCAATGAAAATAAACACAGAGAAACTATCTCTGTCGTGCACATGAGATTCTTATGTAAGATGTATATTTATCTCTTTCTACATTTTCCTACTTCTGTCTTTAATGGGCAGTTAATTGGGTGGCTGTTTGTATGAGAATATCATTCCATAAATTTTGAGTGAAAGAAAACAAAAACAGAATGATATTGAATGAAACGTTATCTTCTACCGGTACTGAACGGATTATCGAAAGCAACGGCATGTTTACTGTAGCTGACCCTCGTCACTGTTCTATCGGCGGTCTTCATAACAAAACAGCGCTTCAAAAAAGGTAAGGTTCTATGTTAGGCTGTACGTACAGTTAACAGCATAAATAAGTGATAATTTATGTACCTTGTCACTTTAACGTTGTGTTTTAAATATTATACAAAATTGTGAAACGATTGAAAGCGACAAGGTACAGAAATGATCACTTATTTATGCTGTTGACTGTACATACTCGACGTTTTTTTATGTTCACCGATATCTTGATTAAATTAGTTGAGCGAATGCTGAAGCACATTTAAATGGTTAACATATACTAGCGACCTGCCCTCACTTTGTTTCGGTTAGCGTGACTTTTCTGTATCACCCGTATATAAACCAGAATTTATTATACAAAACAACCTTCCTCTAACACTCTAATCAATTGACGAAACCGCATTAAAATCCGATACATGGAAATAAGATCTAACCGACAGCGGGACGGACGGGGAGAAGCTACTTTGTTTTATACTATGTAAAGCCCACTTTCCCGCGGCGTTGTTTGCAGTAAGCTTGAAATATTCCTAGGGTTCCTTATTTGTTGGGAAGTGGGCTACAATAACAGCATATTATTATATTCTCTATAAACTTGTTGTTTTATCTATATTTCTTGCTGTATCACTGTACACCTACTATTTTATCACTTGTTACCTCAATGAAGAGCCGTGCTTCCCGACACAAGCAATATCAAGCTTAATGGGAAGCTTTATCCATTAACCATGTAATCAAGTGCTTTTTATGAAATAAAGAATTTTGTATTTTTTTGTATTTTTATAGGTATAAATAATTAACCCTAATTAATAAACGCACGAGCCCAACTTCCACTTGACATTATTTTTGTATTCGTTGGTTTTCTTCAAGGTTTGAACTATAATTACACCAGATTTAACGCTCGTATGTTTTACCGTTTTATGCGATACAATAAAAATAAAACACTTATAATGGGAACCACCTTTTTTATATCACTTTCTTTCATTCTTCATTTGTTAGTCAATCTGCCGCAATAACTCTCTAAATATTACGGTGTCAAAATATGCAGCTCTTTAAAAATAGGACAGGCGGACGGACGGATGGACGGACAGCGTAAGCTTAGTAATATTGTCCCGTTGGACGCCTTTCGGGCACGAAACCCTACAGAGTTCATAATTTATCGACGAATTGAACTATCTAAGAGATATTTCTCAACTAATAAATGTGTACGTGACTAAAGCATAGATACCAACCAATAAAACGGGCTTTCCCATTTAAGCGGCTACGGGTATTCTGCTACGCATAGCGCTACGCACGTTTTGTCGTAGGCGGGCTACGGCGTCGCCCATGCACAGCCTATATTTGACATTACCTTAATGATATTGTTACCTGATCTATCCAAGAAAGGGTAAGGAAAGGGCCGAACGGTCACCTTTTGATGTACTCTTATTGACGTGTAAAAGTGCCCGTGCAGCCTACTTACTGAATAAATGTCTTTTATCTTCTATTTTATTCTTCTATCGACATTGCAGACTATAGTATTGTTTAGTGTATATAGGTAACCAGACATGATTGTATTAATAAAATAAATAGACATGTTATATTTGGTATTGTAAATAAATGACTATGACTATGACTATGAGTATATCAAATACAAACCAACCGAGCACATACAATATTAGTTATTCAGTATGGTTCATTATTTTCGAAGTGGCATAATAGTAAATTATTCACCGAGGGGATAAAGCACTGTTTTATGTCACGGGAGCGATATTGAATCCTGAGCAAATGAGGGACTCCAGATCGAACTCCCGACCGTAGCGAGGGTGTTTCGAGTTATTTCCTGACCGAAGCGAGGGAATTAAAACGGAGCCCTGAGTTCAGCGGGGGTATCCAGCTCACCTAAGACGAAAACATCTTTATCCCAAAGGACTCTACTTTTCTCACCTTTTGCGAGACAATAACAAGCAAGCCTACTTAATAGAAATAACGTTAACAACCTTATTTTTAAGAAAGTGTACAATTTGTAATTTTACATAGGAATTCAAATCTCATTATTAACCAGCAGGTCATAATGAGCTTCAGTACCATATTATAACCCGCCGGGGTATTTGGGGTATTTGTTAGGTCACCTCCTCGAGTGCGGCGGGATTGACAGTCCGTTAGGATCCGTCCGAACGGAACGCGAATCCCTAACCGCCGGTATATCCTGGGCAACAGCCAGTAATTCTCCCCAAGGGGTCTCACTGGCTGTTGGCGAAGAACCTTCCCAACCACCGGAGTTCTGTCCGAAGAGGCTCCACCAGCGACCTTGTAGCAACCGCAACAAAAAAGACTGGTAGGTCATGACCTGTGGGCGTGTCAGACCGGCCTCTTCCCTGTGAAGAGTGCAAATCCCACCTACGTCGTAGTGCCGTGCGTAGTTGAGCTTCGTACGAGGGGATAATGGAGTCCTGGGGGGTTGAGCCTACCACAGATCGGGTTGTAGTTATCTTGTGGAGGCAACACGCCCTCTTTGGTCCGGCATTCCTTCAAGACGACAGCCTCAGGAACTAGCCAGCCTGGGGTAACCGGCTAAGGCGCCCCTTAAGGGTGGTCGGCGAGGGTTTCGGGATCATGAGGTGCGCAGCCGGCGGAGCGCGAAGTCTACGGCGAGTACAGGCCAAAATCTCGGCCTGACAACTGTAGTCCTTCTCGCACCGTGCAGGCTCGCTGCATCGCTGATCCTGGACCCTATACTCTCCGCGGTAGGTCCTGGTGCTCGAATGAGCATCCCCATCTGCGGGCTCCCAGGAGGGTGGGACGCCGAGGAGAATGAAACCTTTTTCTAACCAAAACCATGGATAAAAAGAGTGGAAACAAACCCAAAAACATAAACCAGCAGCAGGCCGCTGCTTCTAACGAAGCGCCCTGCAATAACCAACCAAGTCCCCAACCCGGTCTTTTGCAGGCCGGTGATCAGCAGTGGGCGGCTAACACACGAAAGCGCAATCCATCAAACAAGCGCAAAAAGGATAAACGCACGGCCAAACGTGCAGTACACTTTGCCCAGGCAGGCTCGGAAAGGAGGCAACCTCCCGCCGCAAGGCAGGAGGAAGCCAAAGGGTTGGCAACGACCCCCGTCGCCTCAGTAGGCGCAAAGCAGACGATCCGACTCGGCGAAAGCCAAGGTGGGACGAAGCTGAGCGCCGAAAAGACATTCCGTCCCAGCCAAGGTGCGAAGGACAAGGCCGACGCACCTCAGGCGGCAAAAAGGAAGCGCGGTGGTAGAGGCAGGAAAGGGAAACCTGAGCCCAAAAGTGGTAGCCAGATAGTACCTAAGCGCTCTCGCCCCGACGACACACAATCGCCGATAGGCAGTATTGCGAAGCGCACCAAGGCCTCCACTAGTCTGGTGAACCCAGCCGTCACCTACGCTGACACTGTGGTCCTAAATGACCTATTTGTCGCAGTGATGGCGGAACCCTTCACCGACCTAACACCTGTCCAAGTGGAGGGCATCAAGAGCACACTGGAGACTAGCATCGAGGACATTGCCGATGCTCCAGGTGCCTCCAACACAATCCCGTACTGGCCCTCCTTCCGTGGCAAACCTTTCCACAGCGAGGGTGTGCTCAAATTGCAGTGCGAGGACGTAAAAGACATAGAATGGCTTAAAAACACCGTAGCCAATTTTGTGTCACCAATTCCCGGGACCAAGCTGGTGGTAAGGCGACAAACGGACATCCCCAGACGGGTGAAGTCTGCTGTCCTGTTACCGACTTGTGCTGACGAGCCTAAGATGATTCAACGCATCTTGGCTGGTCAGAACAAGTGGTATCAGGTTAGCAGGTGGTCGCTTTACAATATCGAGCGCCATGAGGGTAATCCTTCGGGTACCTTTCTGGTGCTGGGTATTCCAGAGGACCAAATTCCCGGGATCTTAGCGAGGGGGCGCAGACTCTGCTACAAGCTGGGTAACGCCTACATCCGTTTCTTCGGGAGCTCGGGAAGGCTGCAGGATATGCCGCCAGACCCTGCTGAGACTGCGACTGCACCCAAAGTCACCAGCAACTCCTCCGCTGAAAAGCAGAGTGAGCACGCTGACCATGACCAGGGAGCAGGCGCGTCTACGTCTGTGGTTAGCAGGCCGAACTCCGCCGCAAGGCAGAGAGAAGCTAGCAAACCAGTGGTCACCCAACACTCTTCCGCCGAAAGGCAGAAGCAGGATGGGAAATCAGCTTGCTCGCAGACTACCTCCACCGTGGACGCCGCTCTCGGCGACCTGGAGGAGGATGTCACGCAGCTGATGGACCAGGACGTCTCGCTGGGAACGGACGAGGAAGTGAGCAGTCCCATTCGCTCCTCCTCCCCTCTCTAACGTCGTCCAAGCTAACCTCCAGCATAAACAAGCCGCGGTGGCTACCCTGCGAAGAATGCTGGAGGTAAACAACAAGACCGTTGCCCTTATCCAGGAGCCGTGGATAAGGAAGGACAGGATATGCGGTCTAAACAACATCGGGGGTAAGATTCTACTCGATACCACTGTGACTAATCCACGCACATGCATCTATGTACCAAAATCTATCAATGCAGTTTTAATGAATGAATTCTGTTCCAGAGACCTGACTACGGTCAGACTCCAAAACAACTGCCCTAGCATCCCGGAGGTTATAATAGCATCGGCCTACCTGGCGGGCGATGTGGACATACCGACGGTCAACCGTCGGTATGTCCACATCGCTGGCCAATCTCATCAGGCACTGCGAAAACAACAAGCTTGAGCTGATCATCTCGGCGGACGCAAACGCGCACCACACCCTGTGGGGCAGCGGATCTTCCAATAAACGAGGTGAGGACCTAGTTGAATTTTTATTCTCCACTAATCTCAGGCTTATAAACAGGGGGTCAGAACCTACTTTTGTTACCTCCAGATTCCAAACTATAATCGACATCACACTTGCTACGGAAAGGGTATCGGAGGTGATCTCCGACTGGCATGTGTCGAAAGACCTGTCATGCTCCGACCATAGATGGGTAAGATTCAAACTAAACGTGGACTCTAAACAGCCAGAACTTTGGCGAAATCCCAGACGGACCGACCGTGTGAAATTCAACAGACTGATATCTGCAAACCTGGCTCCTGCCACAATCCCGATGGGGTACAAAGAGCCTGCAGACATAGAGAGACATGTAAATAAACTGACGGAAACGCTAATAGACTCATTTACGAAAGCTTGTTCACCAACAACGCCCTCGACGAAAGCCACCAATCGTAATGGCTGGTGGGGACCGGAACTCGAGAAAATGCGATGCAAACTACGCAAACTGTTTAACAGAGCGAGCAACACAAGGAAGGTAACAGACTGGGACGCCTACAAGCGGATCCAGCTACAGTATAAAAAACGGATCCGTGAGAGGAAACGTGATTGCTGGAGAACCTTCTGCACTAACATTGAATCAAACACTCAGGCAGCCAGGATAAAAACCATCTTATCCAGCGAACCGAATCGGAACCTAGGCTCACTGAAAAAACCGGACAACAACTACACAACCACAAATAGTGAGATGTGCGAGGTGTTGCTTGATACACACTTCCCAGGATGTACAGTTACGGAAGACTCGACATGGGAAGACACGACCCAGCAGACTTTTGAACAACCAGCTGTTGAGGCCGTCAATACTGCCCAAAGAATAGTAACACTAGAGAAAGTGTCATGGGCAATCAACAGCTTCTCGACGTTTAAAGCGGCAGGCCTAGATGGCATATTTCCGGGACTCTTGCAATGGTGCCAGGATACTGTGGCACCCCACCTAGTCAAGATTTACCAGGCATGTCTCTGGCACCGCTATGTCCCCACAAAATGGAGAGAAGTTAAAGTGGTATTTATACCCAAACCAGGTAAGAGTGATTATACGCAGCCCAAATCATATAGACCAATAAGCCTTACGTCATTCCTACTGAAAACTCTGGAACGACTCTGTGACCGAGATCTCAGAGACGGGGCTCTGGCGCATTATCCTCTTCATCACCAACAGCATGCCTACTGTTCAGGTAAATCAACAGAATCAGCACTACACAGCGTCATTTCACCTATAGAAAATGCACTATCAACACAATCATCAGCTCTTGCAACCTTCATCGACATCGAGGGGGCTTTTGACAAGACGCAATTCAACAGCATAAGCCACGCCCTACTTAGCCATGGCGCCGACCAAACCGTCTCGGGATGGATCGACAACATGCTTAGACAAAGGGCGGTACAGGTAACAGTCAATAGTACCACACGAGCCATTGTATCGAAAGGCTGTCCGCAGGGAGGAGTCGTCTCACCGCTCCTGTGGAACCTCGTGGTGGATGACCTAATCCGCTCACTAAACGAGGCTGGCTTCTACACTGTAGGCTATGCAGACGATGTAGCTATCCTCGTAAGGGGAAAGTTTGAGTCAGTCCTATGCGACCTCATGCAGGGGGCTCTCAAAATCGTCGAACGATGGTGCTCCGAACATGGTTTGTCAGTAAATCCATCAAAAACCGAACTAGTACTTTTCACAAAGAAACGGGTCATTAATAACCTAAGTTTACCGAAACTCCTAGGCACGACCTTGACTCTCTCCAAAGAGGTCAAGTATTTAGGAGTCATCCTGGATGACAAACTGCTATGGAACAAACACTTAGATAACAAACTAGAAAAGGCCTGTGTCATATTCTGGCAGTGTAAAAGGTTACTTGGCAGAACCTGGGGTATACACCCAAGAATTGCCATGTGGCTATACACGGCAGTGATCAGACCTGTTATCACCTATGGTGCTGTGGTCTGGTGGCCCAGAACTAAACTGACCACAGCCAAGAATAAACTGCAACAATTTCAAAGACTAGCTTGCGTAGCTATTACAGGTTGCATGAAAACTACACCCACAGCGGCGCTGGAGATACTGCTGGGTCTACCGCCCCTAAACCTTTTCATCCAACAGGAGGCGGCGGTAGCAGCCATCAGATTAAAATCCCTCAACCTCTGGGGTGTTACAAACGGAACCCATACCGAAGTCCTTCAGGAAGCAATCACATATCAACCTCTGATAGCTGCTCCTAATGACAAGGTACCCAAACAACACAACTTCAACAAAAGCTACACCATCCAGCTTGCTGAGGAACCCACTGACCAGTCCAGTATACATGAACTACGCATCTATACGGATGGATCAAAGACGGAAAAGGGAACAGGTGCAGGAGTGTACTCACCCGAAATTAACATCAACATATCAACAGCCTTAGGCAAATACAGCTCCATCTACCAATATGAATGTACTGCCATACTACAGGCTGCCAAGGCAGTGGCTAGGCGGGGTATCAAAGACCAAAAAATACGAATTGTTTCCGACAGCGCTGCGGTACTACGAGCCCTAGACAACAAAATAATACAATCCGGGCTCATACTAGAGTGCCACTCAGAATTGGAAGTGATAGGTTTAAATAACCAACTCACGCTACAATGGATAAAGGGGCACAGTGGATCTCTAGGTAACGATGCAGCAGACCAGCTGGCTAGGAGAGGATCGGACCGCCCAGCGGTCGGTCCCGCTCCAATGCTTCCATTAGCATTTAACCAGCTAAGATCATGGTTACGTCACAGAACACTCGAACAACATGCCAATCAATGGGCAAATACCAGTACATGTAGACAATCAAGGGAAACTGTGCCACACCCGGACACGCGTCTAACAAAGCGTCTCCTATCACTAGATAGACATGCCCTACGAATAATTGTAGGAAACATTACTGGACATTGCTCGCTTAACAAACATTTGTATGTTCTAGGTATGACCGACAGCCCCCTATGCAGGGGATGCCTGTCGGCCGACGAAACAGCCCCCCACGTAATCCTGGAATGCGTAGGTGTAGCCGCTCAACGGACTGAAATCCTCAAGACACCGAGGTCACTCCGAGAAGCCTGTGGAGATACCAGGAGGATCCTGCGCTTCTGGTCGGAGTTAGGCTGGCTAGACTACTAGCTGGTACCCCTACGCACAATGGCCCGACATACACGGGCTAAGTGCGGAAAAAGGAGTCCATCACCATAACCATAACCAACCCGCCGGGTAATAATATTGTACAGAAGCTCATCATAACCAGCTGGTTAACCGATGGCTATAATGACTTACTTTGCGAGGTTTGCATGATATAGGTATAATTGGGCATTTTCGAGCATGTGATGCGAAAAGATATTTAAAACTGGTGACTAATGCTAGTCTTTATTAATAAGAAAATTGTTTACTTACACGTTAAGATCAAGGGTTTTTTACTTATTATTTCGAAATTCTTTTACTTTGTACATAACTGTCAAAGAAATAAGTTCAGGGTCATTACTAAAAAATCTTTTGTATGTTTTTTTATACTTTTATGTACGAGTATAAGCTTAAAACATTTCTTACTAAGAAATGTTACTTTACCTTATTAGAATACCTGAATAATTAATTACTTAGATGTTTAAGAAAGTTATTTAATATCTCCTTTATTTTGCGGGCTGATTTAACAACAGTAAGGTTAACTTTTCAGAGCATGTGGGAGGAAAAGTCATTTATTGCTTTCTTAATTATTGGACTGCTCAAAAGATTTTGTTTTCATATTTAATTAAAATAAAAGTGAGCAAAGGAACATTTTTTTATAAAATAACTGTCAAAGAAATAAGTTCAGGGTAATTACAAAAAAATCTTTTGTTTGTTTCTTATTCTTTTGTGTAAGCTTAAAACATTTCTTACAAATAAATGTTACTACACCTTATTCGAATACCTGGATAATTAATTACTTAGGTGTTTAAGAAAGTTATTCAATATCTCCTTTATTTTGCAGGCTGCAACTTTTCGAGCATGTGGGAGGAAAAGTCATTTATAGCTTTCTTAATCATTGGGATTGCTAAAAAAAATTGTATTCTACAAAACTAAACGTTGAATTAATGAAACTACTTCGTTTGTTAACATGATAGTAATAAATAATAGTTAAATTCGAATACTTTTCTATTAATTTAAAATTTATTAACGTAGCTAATATTTAGTCGAAAAAATTTCAGCAAATCTTCTGATTCGGGTTATTAATTATTACCTGTAGAAGAGACAATTGTTTTTTTTTTAAATCAACTTCTTTGAAGGCGAAAACGTGACCGAAATAAAGACCACTTATTTTAATCCTTAAAAAAGACGTGGCAAGCCTTACGTGGAATTATTCATACCTGCGAACTATGACGTGGAGTTGCCAGCTGCTCTACGTATAACTAATATACTTAATCCTTTTTTGTGTAACAGAATAACGCCGCGGTACGTGACAAAACTAGATTATCCGACTCAGAAAAGTTAATCGCATATGGGTCCCCTCAGTTCACTTCTTGCACGGGTTTTTGTAAGCTCCATACAAGCCTGAAAGTGGCAATCTTGTAAGTTATGACGTTATTATGGCGTTATTATGGCTGGAATTTTATACATTAATCTCATTTTTAATGAATACGTATCGCCCTTCAGAACAATAGTTACTAGTTAGTACAATTAAAAGTTAAAACTAACTTATTTAAATTAAAATTAAACTAAGTTACTCATACATATATACCTCCACGCCTTCATTACCAGAGTGGGGTAGGCAGAGCTACAGAATTACCAACAACTTTAAAAACTTGTTGATAACTCTGTAACCACAATTTGCACAATGAGACTAAAATGTTTAACAGTGTATATTAGTGAGAGGTAGCAAGCCCAAATTAAAATAAAACCAAGCTACTCAAATATTAAAGATGTAAATAATAATCACTAGGTACTATAAAAAGAACACCCCCTCTAACAGGTCCGCTCGCGGCAAATTGTATTGTTAAATCTCATTGTATTGTTTTTGTTTTGTAAAATAAAGTGTTTAAATACATACATAATCCAGAATTGATTATGTATGTATGTGTGTGTGTAAGTATTCATGACATAAAAAACTTCCTCTTGAAATTTAATTTCCGCATTAAAATCCGTTGTGTAATTTGAAAGATCTTAGCTTAAATACAGACGGACAGACGGCGGAAAATAACTTTGTTTTATACTATGTAAAGATAACTAAGGTACTATTTAAAGAACAAGCAAATGAGTCTAAAATCGACGGATCCGCCATTAGCCATTAAGGAACTCCTATGGCTGTTTTCCCGCTCCTTCATTATTTCAGTCATCTGAATAACATAGGGACGCCAAATATCAACATTTAAAAAACCTTAATCTGACAATTAAATATTGGTTAAAATAGACTTCATTTTTTTCTATACATTGCATTGTTAGTATCAAGGTATGTTTATAAATACATACATACATACCTTCACGCCTTCATTCCCAGAGTGGAGTAGGCAGAGCTACAGAAGTATCAAAAACTCTAAAAACTTGTTGTTAATTATGTAACCACAATTCGCACAAATAGGGTGAGATGTTTAACAGTGTATATTTGATACAGTTGCAAGCCCATCGCCTAACAGTACTACAAGCCTTTATTCCCTTAGTCGCCTCTTACGACTTCCTCGGGAAGACATGTAGCAGCACAATTATAAGCCGGCAAACACACGGAATACGTGTACCTAGTATGTTTGTATTCAATAACTAATTGTGCTAATAGGAGCGTGTTAATAATCAAACCACATGTTCAAAGTGAAGATTTGTCAGTTTATAACCAGTGATGGGAAATAGGTGAGCTAAAATACCTATTCTTCGCGAGAGGACATAATATAGAGTGGTTACAACCGGATAAAATTTTTTTTTTTTTTCTGTTCCGGGTATTCGATATTTATTCGGGTAATTATCGTAATGTAAAACATGACATGTTTTGTTTAAAGTACGGCATGTTTAATGTTAGTTTTTAGTAAAAAGGGCTAGAGAAAAGAAGGAATGTACAAGATTTCTAAAAAGTAGTAGCAGGACTAATAATATGGGTTTTCCCACGCATTGTTTGTTTATGACTTGCAAATGGGCGTTCACATTTTCGGATAACTTATAATTTTAACTTTATGGCAGGAATGTTACCATTTTTACTACAAACTTTACAAACATTCTATAAGGAAAATAATGTATGTTCAACATTACGGCTAGTATTCGCAGTGCCCGGATAAATATCAAATACCCGGAATCCAAAAAATATATACTTTTATCCGGTTGTAACCACTCCATATTATGTCCTCTCGCAAAGAATAAGTATTTTAGCTCACCTATTTCCCATCACTGTTTATAACACTCCAATGGCCTTACACGATGCATTGCAAGATCGTCATTTCGAAAACGTACAGGGTTGTCGTAAGTGCCGGATGGTCGCGTCAAGGGCTTATACCAATTGGGATTGTTCATATTTTAAGAATTACTCTAATTTGAAAAACATTTCGTGGAGTACGGTTTTAAAACCGTTCTACATTATTAAGTTTTTTTTTAGGATATTTAGACAAAAGTATATTTAACCTTTATTTGACTTTCGTTTTCGGCCTGTAACCCTCCTTGGTGTATCTTACGGGTTAGGCGAAAACTGCTTAAAATAGTATGTTCTAATACACTATTATAATCACTTTTTGTCATGCATGAGATATCATTTAATTGTTGTAATTTATTAGAAAATGCCAACCCCAATTTAAAATAATCATGTCATCCATATTTTTTTTTCGAATTAGAATGTAAAAACGGTGAGTTATTTTTTTTGGTCTATCCCAATTACATACACTTTGACAGTTTCCGAAAATCATTTTCGTGAGCGTTAAGTATCTCAAGGCCGCTGTGCGCTTAACTCTTACTCTACCCAAGATAAATATTACAGTTGATTGACTTAAAACGAGATAAAACAGGTATTCCAACTTTATATAGTGCTTTTAATATTCATAAATATCGTTAGCCTTACTAAGCGCGCTGGAAAAAAGATCTATACATCCAATTATGCTGCATATTTTAAAATCCGTTAAGCCATTTACCAAGCGGATCACAAAGAACGTAGGATGCATCCATGTTTCCGAGGTGAAATTGTTTTTCCTAAGCGAAGCTGGGTCCACGTTACCAGTGAATTTAATTTACTAAACATTCGCTCCGAGGTATAAATACGTATTATCCCCAGACACGAAGTAAACAACTTAATTATGGCACAACTTTTAATAGTATTTATTTGTTTTCAAACGTTTGTAAACTCGCTCAATTTCGACTATAATAGGTACTTTTAATTTATTTATGCTGTTATTATTTAATAGCTTTTCGTGACTAACTTTCTATTCCCACCCCTAATCATAAATACGGTACCTACCTTTTATTAAATACAAGAGATAAACAACACAATCTCAATTATCATTCAACTACAAAGTTCTACTTATAGCAGCTCAACAATCCAAGTTGGTGATCATACCCCTTATAATAAGGAAATAACCATCTTTCAGGTATATACCTGGACACATACAGATAGTTCAACCAGGCAGATTTGTTTGCGTTTGGCTAGGGCAACTAACTACCTACCACCGAGTCTCACATGAAATAATTAAATCTGTATATTAAATAGCAGACGTACAGTCGCGCAAGGAGCGCAATAAATTAAATTATTATTTATATAGAGTACTGGCAAATAATATATCACCTTTGTACTGCACTTGTCGACGCGTTCATACTAAACTTACGAGATTTGTATGAGCACTTCAGCAATGGATTTTTAAATGCTAAACTTTTTTAAACTACGATATGTGCAAACATTTGCTATGTACTCGTACTATTTTGAACCTCATTCAATTAGCTAACGAATTGAATATCATGTCAAATTTGGTGAGTCACATTTGTAGGTAATCGTATGAGATGGTAAGTACGATGATGATATATTATTTGCCGGTACTGTACACCACAACATACCTACATGAAACCTCCACTAGAATATCATGAAAACGTTAACCGTGATAGCCCCTGTAGCGGAATCGTATATATACTATATATAGTACCTACCTAGTTTATTTCTGCTCTAAACATTAGTTGATATCATCATCTATTCGTAAATGGTCACATTAAATTTTGCGTTATTAACTTCCAATATCAGTGCATCCCAATAAGTATTGACAGTTTATTGGTTTAGGCTTCACGATTTAAATACATTTCAATGTCCGGGACGGTAAACAAACAACGATAGATACGGTGCCAAAATATAAACCAATACTCCTGAAAACTTTATCATTGCCTGTTTCACACATAATTTATAACTTTGCAAATAACATAGCCATTTATATTTCTGATTACCTTCAAATGGGCAATAAACATTATATTTTGAAGCCAATTGATTTGTTAGATCATTCTCCCGAACTCATTATTTCTTCGTAGTAATTTTTCCATTCGCATTTTTCCCCGAACGCGATATTACCAGTCGCCTTTTTTCCTGCGGCAGTTTATATTCACAGTCGTGTTTTTCCGCTTGCGAGTTTTATCCAGTCGCTTCTTTTCCTACCACCATATTTTCACGGTCGTGTTTTTCCCGTTCCAATTTGTCGAAGATACAGAGTCGACGGAGCTCCGCTACCGCGGAGCTCCTATTTCTGGCTGGTTTGGCCCTCCGGGCCTGATGCAAAACTAATATAACCTAAACCTACCTACGAATTACGATGTAAATACTTTTGGGAAAAGTGCGACTGAGATAGAAATCGAACGGGAAAAAACCGACGGGGGAAAAAGTCGAACAACAAAAAAAGCGACTGTAATAAAATCGAATGGTGAAAAATAAAATTAGGTAATATCGCGTTCGGGGAAAAATGCGAACGGAAAATTTAATACAAAGAAATAATGAGTTCGGGAGAATGATTTAACAAACCGTCTCTACACCATCACATCGTTAATTGTATTTAGCACTGAAACAGTTTTATGAAATGAATAAGGCAACAAACGTTTTGCAAAGCCAACAATACATTCAAAACTGGAAGAATGGTTTTGCCGCGTTAAAAGGGTTGCAGCTTAGTGTGTGCTGCAGCTGGGCCACCGCGCGGGTTTTCAGTTGCAATCTTAATTGTAAGTTAAGCTGACTGGGTGGCATTCAATATAACATTCGTAGATAATGACGTGGAAGTGAAATAAATAAATATCCATATAGTAGATTGAGCAACTCGCCCGCTGCGCAGCTAAAATATAAGCTTTCAATCGAGGTCCAAAAGTGCCCGATGCTTTTGATTCACGAATTGAAGGTGGGATATCATTCCAGCACTTCGTAACATCATAGCGGGAGCTGCCGCGGAACATAGCAGTTTTATGATAGGGCACCATTTAATGAGATCTATATACTCTATGCCCGCTTTCATCAGTTTTCTCTGTCAAAAGATATTTCAGTGTATTTTGCTATCAACGCCAAAAAGGAGGATTGCCAAATGCTACTCTCTTCTAGTTGACACATTTAGCACATTTCCACTATTGAGAAACGGTGTTACGTGCAATGAGCGACGAATACGAAAACAAAAGCGGACACAAGGGTTCTGCACGCGCGATCGTTTTGCAAATAGTTAAAATACGCATGACTTTGACCACGCGAAAATCAAATTACCTAGCACGCAGTGCGTCACACAAACGACGGCATTTTTATTTTACTGCTATTGTACTCGTATACGTAGTCAAAGTAAACGCAATTTTTCACGCCCCCGAGTCCTATCCCCACATAGTAAAAAGGTGACCTTTCATGTAAAACTAGCCACGTCATGGGTCGCGTATGGACGTGATTCGGAATCACAAAGGAAGGGCGATAATGGTGGCGGGTTATACGTAATGTAAATATAAGTTACGAAATTCCAATAACTTCATCACATTGTCATTTTCTTCATAATTTTCGTAACAATAGAGCGTAATCACTTTAGGATTCGGTTGCTCGTTGAAAAACAATTCTTTGAATGAAATGGATACTCAAGTTTTGTGTAACAATATTAATAGTACCACAACTAAGTCTTGTCTTCTATAATATTCAAGTCGTTCTGACACAATTCACATGTCAAACACATATTTTGTTGATTACATCGCTTGTAGGAAACAACAACAAGGATAAGCATATTAAGGAACTTCTCTGAACTCGAGGCTTGATTACGTCTTAATTAAACCTTCAAGATGTTTTACCGTGAATGCTGTTGGTGTGATTTCGAAGAAAGATCGAGATCCTGCTGGCGCTTTGTAACTTGAAACACGCCATTTTATTATCTGAACTCGTACTTCAAGCATAACTGATGATAATGATCTAGAAAGGAAAACTGTGCAACAAAGTTTTCTCGACAAGCGTAGTTCTTTTTATTTCTCTATATCATTAACAAATTCAACTTTAAATATGTCAAAGGGTACGCTAATACATTTTACGTTTATCTCAAAGTTACCAATAAGAAGTCTTAAGAAATCTCAGAATCTACCTCACAGACAAAATATATTTATTTACTACGAGTAATAAAGAGACCCGATTTTGTACGTTTGTTTATATGTGGACGGTGTATTTGTACATTCGGTGGCAAATACGTCGACCTTAGTAATTGCGCCGCAACAGAAGGTAATCTCCAGAACTACTGCTTCTTCCCGTATTTTATAAGTACATTACGACGGATGCAGGGAACTGAGACCTAAATATATTTGCATTCAAGGCTTTTTTAATTACGAAAACACAAGCGCACTACCCGCCACAGTAGATCACTCGAGCCCGAAAATTGTAATGAAACTATAAGTTAGACAGACTAGATTATTTTACCTTGGTCACTAGCTAAGATGTAAACTCTACTAATGTATTTTTTTATTATCACTCAAAATGTATGGGATGACATTCCCGTGCGTTACGATAAACCACGTGGTCAACTGTCGTCCCATACATTTTGAGTAATAGAAAAGAAGAAAGGAAGAAGGCCCCATTCAAGATGCAACCCATCTTGACAGGGGCCTCCGTACTCCATGCAAAATATGGCGATACCAAATGTCAACTTCAAACTATAGTTATAGGACATTAAATCAATCATCATACGATTTTTCTCGATGACGATAGGTACGAAGGTCGAAGGAAAATGTTTGTGCTGGAGGTACGTTATGACGTCGCCTCACATTCGCGAATATCATATTTCACAAACGTAACATTTATTCTAAAGCTAATAATACCGATTGAATGGAGCATTAAATTCATGATTTCAAATTACAACCACCATATGAATGTAATCGTATACTTTGAAATTCTGTTCAAATAACATGTTGGTTAAATTATGGAGATAATTTATTCAGAGGGCTTCATTTAAATAAACCAAGACTTGCCGGATCAGTTAGTATTATTGGACACTAGTTTAGTGTGAGTAAATATAAATATAGATTTCTTAAAGGTAAACAAAATGTTTTTTTATAGCGGGATATATTCGTCTAGGTAAATAAGGCTAAGTAGTATTTTTATAAATTGTAATAAACTTAATAAACTATTCTGCATTTTTAATTTAAAATGTTTTTGAAAGAACAACAGAGGCGTGTTTAACATGAATTTTTCAATACATTCAAAAAAAATAAGACCAGAAAATACATTTGTGATATTTTAAATTGGGTTGTAATTCTGTTTGCTATTGATAGCCATACATTTTGTTTTCATTTAATCTAAGACATGAATTGTACTGAATTCAAGCTAAACAAAATTATACTTATTAATTACTGAATTTTGTGCAATAGCTGTCATCAAGAATGACAACCGTTAACGACTCCTGACATCAAAATGTCAATGTTACTCATAGCAATTTATTGTCGACAAAGAATGACATTGAAACCTTGGCAATCAAGGAGATCTGTCCTCAGAGTGAATAAAACAGCTGAATTGTCTTATGATATATGTATTAATCAATCGTATTCGAAAGTAATATTCAAATAAGTCCCTATTCAACACGCGGCAAGAAACGACTCGTCCTTCAAGTGACCTCTAAGCTCTTCGTTCTTTGTGTTGAACCGACACACTGCTTTTTGGAAAGAAAAAGGTTGTAAGAATATATAGACCTCGTACATTGGTACTACATTTTTGTTTTTGTGTACTTTGAACAACGCATCGTGTCGTGAAAAAGCAGTAAAGGAGCTCCCAATTTCCTTAAAGGCAACCGTGTTCCACCTGTTTGATTAGATTAAAAGGCGTTTCTTTCATTGCACGATACTTTATTTTGTTTTGTTTTGCTCACGGTCCATTGTTTAAAGATAACGTGGGCAAAATGAAACCATAATAGCGGTAATTTATTTAATTGGTCGTCTCGAGATTTTTACACTCTGAATTTTCGTAATTTAACTTTAAGAGGGCTTAAAAAGTAAGTGACATCTTAACACTCAGCAAAGTTTACTTAATCCTTTTGTTAATTTATGTTCTGAGGAATTTAACTATCCGAGAAAAATAAGTTGCGACAGGGATTTGTCGTCATCTCGTCATTGCCTGTATTAATAGTTAAGAAAATTAACGCACAAAAGTATTTAAACTTAATTAAATGTAAGTATTTGTAATAATTACAAATAAAAATAAAATATTTACAATCAACTTCGTATCAGAAAAGTTACCACAAAAATAAGTTACAACGATGTACCTCGTAAGCAATTTTTTTAAATACGTTTTTGCGTATGTTTGGCAGTCTGTTTGCGTGGTCAAATATTTGGCTGCCGGCGACCGCCATTTTAGCAGAGCGTCAGTTGTTATTCGAGTTTAGCTGTCATTGCATATCCTACCTTACACATAACACAACAAGGTCCGTATTGCAATGATGTTAACGTTCGTTTACCTTCGGCATTAAGTAGCATATGTCTACGTCGACGAAGATTGCCGACGTAACTTATATTTAATTTTGTTGTTTTACGGTGCTACTCACTTGAGATGAACGTCCTCCTGCAGCTGACTAGGAAGCAAGTCCAGTAGCTGCGTCACATTGAGCTCGTCCCATGCGTGGTTCCGCCGCAGTATCTCCTGCGTGCAGTTAATAAATGTCTGGATGTCTGTATCGGAGTCCATCTCTTATCCACCACTGTACACCAACACTTAAACACTTTACATGTAACACTCCCAAAATTATTCACTTGAAAAAACAGTTTGTCCATGCGACATTGTCCTCACTGTTCAAAATATTCAGGATCACCTTAAATGAAACTCTATTTCAAAATGTTGTCGGGTCTACCTATTAAATAAATATCAGGAGACAATGTCACACCAATTGACCTAGTCCCAAACTAAGCTCTAGGCTTGTATTATGGGTACTAGACAACGATATAAATACTTATATAGAGAAATATATACTTAAATACATAGAAAACATTCATGACTAAGAACCCTGCTTTCTCTCTTTGTTTACGTAGGACCATTGTAACTCTAACCCTAATTTCGTTCTATTATTAATTTACTGTGGTGAGTACATATAATGGACACAGTGAGATTTTTTTTTGTTTAGGTAGATTAATCCTTTCATGACAAGATTTAACTCAAACTTCAGTACAAAAATACCTTATGTGCTAGGGTAAAAAAACGTTTTATTTTTAGATGTATAATTAAAACGCAATGTTTTTTTGTGCCTGGCTCCTGGCTGAAAGGTACTCGATAGTAACACTATTTTAAAATTAGTAACAATATGCTACAAAATATTTGTTAAACACGTTTTAACCTCGAATTGCTAATATTTTGTCATCGACTGTACTTCAATAATGACAGCAATACGATTAAAACAAGTTAACTATTCGGCCATCCTCGGTTTTTATCACTATCCCTCTTTTTTTACATAGAGTTTATCAAATTACAGATATGACCTTTAAATATAATTCAAAATTCAAAATATTTATTCAGTAAATTGGCCACATGAGGGCTCTTTTTCACGTCGGTAACATGGAGTGAATCTACTAGCGCTTCGGACAACACCATCATTTCAGAGAAGAAGCGCCGCAAGAAAGTCCAGTCATATATACTAAAACCCGTTATCTTATTAAACACAATACAACAGAAGGATATGATAAACAAAACCTCTTAATAGCTCTAAAGAAGAGGTCCCCAAACTTTTTTGTCTAACAGACCACTTGGCATTTTTTTTAATTCAAAGTAAAGAACTACACACGGAGAAAATTGCAACATAATTTGTACAGATAATATTTTTTTATTTATATATTTATAAGAAAATATTACGTAAGTTAGAAGGTATCTACTATCTGTGTACCTATGAATATTGATTATTCCATTAATGGAAAGCCAAAATTAAAGCCACGACCAGATATGATAAATGGGATCCACTATATTGGACCCCATCTTCATGTCATGGTCACCCATTTATTTTTTCTGCTCACATAGACCGCTTGCGCTGTCGTCGACCCCTGGAGGTCGATATAGACCTCTTTGGGGATGACTGCTCTAAAGTAACACAACGTTTATAATGAAATAATAAAATTTTTTTTTTTTTTTTATTAATACTCCAAATCAATCCATCCTTATATCCCGACGTAATATCGTACTATTTGTTAACTTACGTAAAACAGTAACTATTGATACATTGTGCATCAAGGGCGGTAAGAAGAGGATTGCTAACGAGAGACTATTAGAAACCCGACGCCGAAGGCGGAGGGCTTTTAATGACTCGAGTTTGCAATCTCCTTACTGCCCATGATACACACAATGATTTTCATCACATTAGCGAGGAAATAAAAAACAAATAGAAAAAAAAACCTTTAATAAAGATGAAAGTAAGTAATTGTACAAATTAAACGAACTCGATTCGCTAAGCTAAAAGAGTTTGACAACTTTTTTTTAGTCTTCCACAGATAATGCTTAGAACTGTTTTTTTTAAACTTGACAAATACAGGCCATTCTGCCAGATTGTACAAATTTTCAAAATGAAATTTAATAAAATAATTGCGAATGTCTCTGAAATAATGGTAAAATAGAAATATAATGCAGACAAATGTGCCGTATAAGTTTAATTAAACAGTAAAATTGGTTTGTAGCCAAGTTTTGAATATAGGAAATTAACCTTGGCTGATTTTACACCTCCTTGGTCTGAAATGATGTACAAGTGGATTCTATATTTTAAAACTAAACTCATAACTCCCTAGGGAGTTATGAAAATCTATAACTCCCGCGGGAGCTAAGTCGGCTATAACTGCCCTAAACGCCTGCGTGTTATAAAACCCTTTCCGAGCAAGTGTGATGAAATAAATAATAATGAATACTTTTTGTATGATATAGGTACCCAATAAAAATAATTCGTGTATATATTCGCTTCTTAAGTCTACTGGTAAGTAATGTCATCATGGCAGGTGATATACATCGCGTTTACGATACTTCAAGTTGAGTGCTACCTAAAAGAAATCGCAGCAATGTATTTTGTGTCATTTTCGCCTCCGGTTTTAGCTGATAATAGCGAGAAAAGTTGACGAGCAATTTATGATCAATGTGCTGTCATTTTAAACCGACTTTAAAAAGGAGGAGGTTCTCATTCGATTGTTTTTTTTTTTTTTTTTTTAACTAAGTGTAGGTGTAGGAGTGTAAAAGTAGTTTTTAAATATCAATATCGTCGTCGTAACAAGATCCATGGTGAATAAATAACCATACATTTAAATTTTATTATTTTGCTACGATATTATAATACCTACACGTTGAGCTGTAGCAATATTTCCCACGAGGACGTTTCGCTTACATTTTTGTTTTATCGTCGTTTTGGTCGGGCAAACACCGACACTATACTAATCGGAGTTTCCTCTCCAGTTTTCCCGAAAAATATAACAGTAAGATTGATATCCGGACACATTGTTGTAATTACAAATACTCAACATAATATTATTTGTAATTTAGTTAGGCTTTTAACAACTTTATTTAATTATAATGTGTAAAAAAAGGGTGCGTCTCACGAGATATAACAACAAAATCTATAATTTCATGTTAATAACGTTTACAAGATATAATAAACGTTAGCTATAATAACAAAATCAATATTTTCATAAGGAATAACGGTCAATCAACATAATATTCATTTTATATAATGTTTTTGTCTATAATACTCACATTGTCTAATTTCAGTTCGTATAACATACATGACATATAACGATCATAATACATAATATCTTTTAGTATAAGGATTATAAGATCTAATATCGTATTCTATACTCAATGGGTGGGTACTGTAAGGAGCCGGTACCGTCGAGTTCATAGATAGGTATGTGTACCCTGTAGTACTTTGTCATTTTAATCGCTCGGCTGTGACGATTCATATACTTATGGCAGTTTAAACATGACATAAAATAAATAGACAAGGTACTAAAGTGTACACATATTTATGAACTCGAGTCTACCAGAACGGTCTTGCTTGTAATTTGTTTTAATTAACCAGAAAATGCCACGAGCATGACGAATCAGGTCAGAACAGACTCGGTTAGGTTAGGTTAGAAGGCCTAGGCGGGAGCAAAGGTTTTCGAGGTTATTTTTTTTTCTGCCCAGAAAATTCAGACTGCTGCCAGTAAAGTTAGTAAGGTAAGGTTGATTGATCCCTACCCACCACAACGTTACTTTATAATTTATCAATATCATACGTGACAACGGACATGACAATGTTTCCTTCATAAGTCATTGCTACTAAAGTCGTTCTAGGCGTTTTTATATTACACGTGTATTATGTTTTTTTATGTTAGATAATTTGATTAATATATCTTTTAAATCTTAGGTATTATGAACGTTATACGTTTTCATAGTTATATAAATTGATATTATATATTAATAACGTTATACTTTATGGAAATAGATATTTTAAAATTATATCTTCCGTTCATTATATCCAGTGAACGTTATACTAAACGTGTTTATACAAAGTGAGCGTATATATTATGAGTGTTATATTATCAGTTCTTATATCTCGTATTACTTACCCGTAAAAAAACCATGATTATTCGATTTTAAGTACACTTACCTAAGAGCCCAACAGTTTTGAAAAAAAAACTCATAATTAAATATTGGAGTTTTGTATTCACGCATCCATGAACTCCTAAAAGCAAATTAAAAAGTTTTTTTATGTCGTCCTGGCAACTTGCAAACGAAAACAGGCTTTGGACGCTCGGCTCGAATCTTGTATAATTCCTGTTCATTGAACTAAGTTGTTCTAATTGAAAGCAATTAATTCTGTTAATCTACTGTTGTGTAATAAAATGCCCTTATACGGAAAACCGTACCTTACGTAGGCATTAATAAAGCGTATTATTATGTTAAGTTCAATTCGATAATTTTAGGCGCGGTTGTTTTATATCATCACTGCCACATAGAATCCGTACATCATTAATTACCTATCAATTTAACAAGGCAGTTGAGGAAGTGATATTATGAGAAAGAAGGCAGTTAACGCTGAGATGACAGCTAATAAGGATGTGTGGAAGGAGAAAACATGCTGCGCCGACTCGAGATGATTAGGATAAGGGCAAGATGATTTATTGGTCCTTCGAACCGGATATCTAGTGACCTATGCTCGTTTATTGAACTGAACTTAACAATATTTTCATATGACCTGCATAATAATACATTTGATTTATGCCTACGTAAGGTACAGTTTTCCGTACAACTCCTTCCTACCAGTAGCGAAGCGTCCATACAACCCGATTCCCAGCGGCTTCCCTAAAAATTCCTATGCATAGAGTAGGTACCTACTAGGTATACAAACAACAAAACGTAAAACCGAAAGTAACCCGGTGTACTATAGCTTTACTTTGCTTCATAATACGATGAATGAACACGCACTAACGCCGCAATTCAAATTTATTTATTTACCAAGCCGAAATCTATCACTCGCTCGCACCCATTCACTAACCTATATTACTAGAAAGAAACAAGAACAATATTTTCGTATACACGCACACATGCTCAGTTACCTTTCACTACGCGCGCTCGAACTTACACCCACAATTAAAACCGCCATACAAGCCGGTGACTCGGCGCCGGACCTCACTAACAAATTCAAACCAAATGGTATAAAATTATAGCGCTACATTAGCTTTAAACTCGCACACAGGCACAGCGGCACCTGTGTGAGCACGCAAGAGGGAGAAGCACGCAAGTCCGGCCAGCGAACTACGGCTTATTGCATCCAATTTTGAACTTAAAGTGCATGCGTTAACTTTCTTTTCCCAAGGACACTCAACTCAACTCAACCGTCTCTCTCCCCCCTGGCCTCACGACCTTCAACTACTTTTTTCATTACGCCATTACTTTCGCGTCCTCGCGCTAAAATACGCGGTGTTTTGTTTTGATTTATAGTTAAATTTGTGTTATTACTTAACTTATTGTGTTTTATGAGACTCAACTAGTGAAATTTAGCTTGTTTAGTGTTCTGTGAATGTTTTTCTGTTTGGATTGTGTTATTTGCAGATTCGTGGCGACAACGGAGGTTTGTTTATATTTCGTTAAGTACCTAAATATTGTTATTTTTGCTTCGATCTATTTAGGTTATATTCGTGGTTTGGTTTTTACATATTTTTGCCTGTACTCAAAGTACAAATGGCCGCATTGGTGCAAATTGAGGGTTGTCTTACAGATTACCTACTTAATGAACAAACGTGTTTTTCAAAGTTATCCTTTGGAAATAAGAAACATGTCATTAAGTTAGGACGCGCTCGCCCAGACATAAAAATTGATTATAGGCGTAGAGATGGATTCTTCAAACATTTCCACAGCGAATTACAAATACAATTGGCTGACTGGCAGCTGCAAATTAAACAAATTATTTTGCTATTCATCTTTGCTGTTTTCCGATTCTAGCAGTGTTTGGAATCGAACAGGTTTTGCAGATATTCACAATTTATATAATTCAGTTAGGGGACGCAGGACTTAAAAAAAAATTCGCCAAAATTGTATTATTATGACACCTAATTTAAATGATTTTATCGTATAGAACACGTTAAAATAAGCATGTTTTACTTGAAAAACTTTTCTCTAAAATCAAAATTGGCTGAGTTATAGGGTTCAAATGTTGGTCATTTTCAAGGCGTCAGGGACTTAGAAAATTTTGATGCTTGAAAATTATGTCAATATAAGGTCTATTTATGATGATTTAATTGTTTAGAATATACTAAAACAAGCATATTTTTTTAAACAAACTTTTCTCTAAAATCAATTATTACTGAAACATTACGGTTTGAATTAAAGTAGGTATGTAAAAAAAATAGGTTATGTTAGGTTAGTCTTTATATATTCCCGAAGGGCAAACCGCCCAGAAATAGGGAAATAAATTTGTATTTTTTCTAAGATTCAATCATAATAAGCACGAAAAAGGCAAGAAAAAAAAACTTATTCTATTTTCTATATTTTATTTTCTATAAGTAATTCAGCTAGAAAACATGCTCAAAGCGAGAAACATATACGGAGTTGTATATTATTACATGAGTTTGGTAACAGTAGAATTTAAACTTTTTTTGGTAATAATTTTGAGGCCCACAATCGTAAAGTGGAACGTAATCGAAATTTATTGAAACGTTTAATTGATACGGTCGTACTACTTGGAAAGCAAGAATTGCCTTTCCGCGCACTTTTAACGCACGCGACAATTCAGCACTGCTTTTTGAGAACTAGAAAGACGACATCCATTTTTTAAGGTATGTTTTTTTTATGTCACGGAAGGGGCAAACAAGCACACACGCCATACACCTTTTTTTTGCTCCGGCTTGCCTATTTATTTACGTGACGCTTCGCCACTGCTTCCTACATAATGTATACTTTTCGGTCCCACGTCTTATAACGTTTGAGTTCTATGTCTCTGCTTCGACGCTCCTTGACAAAGGTCGACAGTCTGCAGCTCCCTAATTTATTACTGACTGGAGTCGTACGCCTGAGCCCGAGTCATGCGACAAACCTACATATTAAAGTACACGAAATATCTACTTAATTAAAACGCCCAGGTGTTGTCTGTGGTAATATGACAGAACTTTGTAAGAAATAATAATGTTGTGTTTTTAAAAACTGTTTAAATTATCTTTGCCGCATTTTAGGCGTTGGGTATAAAAATGTTACAAGGCTAGATAACCTTTGTATTTTAACTTGGAAATAATTAAGTTCTGAGGGTATCCAATCACTTGCCAAACAACATTTTTGTGGAATGAATCAGTTTGTGAAACATTTCTTATAGCAAATAATGGTAAACCAGATCTGTAGTTTATAAAATGGCACATTAATATGTATGTTATCTATTTCTTTTTTTTTTATGTATGTATGTATCTTTTATGGTTACAGGGCAAACGAGCAAGAGGGCCATATAATGGATGTATAAATAAATCATTTATACCCTGAGCACCAAACAATAAATTTAACCTTAATGTTCTCCTTATACGAGTATAAATGTGTTAAAGGCATTAATATTAAAGTGCCTACACCTTGAGTGACAATAAAAGTGCAACCTTACATTCACGTAGTACCTACTGAAATTGTTTCAAGAGCTTACATTTTAATAACGTCTTCATTTTTAGTAAGGACCTTTAAAGTTTGCACCTAGTGTATACAGGGTGCCTCTGACCTTGGGGTTTTAAACGCAACGATCGATTTTACTCGCTTAACTGAACTAGTTTTTTTTCTGATCTGCAACATTAAAAAATAAATAAATTGTAAATTCAGAGTATTTAATCATCTCATGGTACGGGGGCGACATTTCCTTGGTACGAGGGCTAAAGGAAAATTGAGAATTGGATTGCGTACATTGAACAACATATTTTTAACAACTTACAGAACAAAAGAAGTTCAGTTTCAACGAAACTTTACCGGAGATGTCCTGATGGTATGAGTGAGAGAGTACACTTTATTAGTCAGTCATAATCAGAGACCGGACAAATGGGTGTCATTACTCGCAATAACGTGGACATGACTCGAAAGATTAATGAATGAATTAATTGATTTCTTAGTGATAATTGCTAAGACTTCAATGGGATAATAAAAGAAATATATCATACCTCTTTTGATCTCCTTCTTAAAAATACAATCATTTTTTTGACATTGACATTAATATGCTGACATTAATTAAATTTACTTTGTGATTCTTTCATTCTTATGGTATATGTTTGTTTATCACGGAAGATATCAAATAACAAATAAAATAAAACCATGTTTTTTTTTTAATTTACTTTAATAAATCTACACAATAAGTCTGTGTTTAATTTATTGATTAATATTTTACGAAGTATACAAATTAAATTACAGGTTAAAATAATTAATTGATCTTAGGAGTCATGTCTATATTATTGCCAACACTGACATCTATTTGTCCGATCTCTGGTCATAATGTAATTTAATTACAGTAACACATGCGTATTTATACAATGTTACCTTACTAGAATACTAACTAATGCCCTGCTGGATACACGCACAGATAATGTCTAATCTAAATGCAATTCATCAATAAGTGAATCGATAACAATGACGAGACGTGCCTACCGGCAGAGAAACGATCCTTGCATTCAAAGCCCCCAAGGTCAGAGGCACCCTGTATTTCTGTAAAATCCAATATAAAATACGATAGAATATCAAGGAGCGCTTTCTTAACGGTATGGATATTGTCAGTGAATTTTTCTACGTAGGTAGGTATACCGTCGTTTAACACTTTTCCTCAAGACGGGTGTGGAATAAAAACGAAACTAGGTCGCTTGGAAGAAAAGCAGCTCAGTGGCTTAGAAAGTAAGAAATTATTTCAAAAGCGGCAATATTCATTTGGTGCGATTCTTTAAATTGCTGCGTAATTTATATTTACGTCAGCAAAGGAGTGTACCGCAAATTGGTGTTTACAAATATTAGTGATATTATAATAATTTATAACCATACTAGCGGCCCGCCAGCGGCTTCGCCCCGCTGCAAATTCCTGACTTTCCCGGTGGACTTTTCTATTATTTTCTTTCATAAAAACCTTGTCGTGACATTGACGAACACAACAAAAAAGAAATCAGCCAAATCGGTTCAGCCGTTCTCGAGTTTTGCGCTTACCAACACATTTAGCGATTCATTTTTATTATAACCATAAGTATTAAAAGTTAAATAAATATTGTGTACCGTTATAAAAAAGGCTGAATCTAAAACACCCTTTTAATTACTAGAGGTAAAATATTAAGTTTGTTGTTTTAATTTTTACATACGTATCCCGGAACAAATCACTGTTTCCGTAGACGGAGTCGCGGGCAGAAGTTAGTATTATTATAAATGTGAAAGTAACTTTGTATATTTGTGTGTCTGTTTATTACGTTTTCGTGGTTAAATCGCTAAACTGATATTTATGAAATTTGGTATGGACGTATGTAGCTTGAACCCCGGGAAGCGACGCGGGTATCGAATAACGATAAACTACTTCAACGCGAATAGGCTCACGCCAAACTAATAGTAACTAGGTATGTTACATTTAGTTACTACACTTAGAGGATGCCCTTGACTTCGCCCGGCGTAGAATTCTATTTCCTATTTTTTTATAACATTCGAACAAAGCGAATGCTGTTTTTTTTAGTTCTAAATTTACTTAAATATAAAGAAAACTTATTCTTCTCATACATTCCCAAATGGCCGACAGCAAACTCGGGTGAATTGGAATATTGAAATGAATAAAACGTTCCACTTTCGTAAGATTCAATCGTTTGCCTCTTTGCGACGTCGGCGGTAGGAACCGCTCTAAATTTAAAAGATTTTTAATAAACTTTAGCAGTCAGCAAATATGCATTTTTTATTGTTCTCGTAATGGGTCGCGTTAGTGTATCTATCTAAAGTTAGGATTACTAATGTCTTGCACAAAATTTATTCGCACATTTTTGTTTCGCATAGCAACCATTGGCACAATCATCATTTCGCACAATTGCTTTTTGCCTAAATTTCTTGGCACACTATCATTTCGCACAATTTTCTTTGGCAGAATAATACATTGGCATAATGTTGATTAGAACAATACTTCTATGGCCGAATAATTGTTTCGCCGAATTTTGTATGGCATACTATGTAGTTGGCATAAAGTTATAAAGCAGAATAATATTTTACTAGGTAATTTTATGCAACATGAATGTAAACCCAATCTATATTATGCAAGATGAAGGGAACCCCTTATTTATCCCACTGCTCCAATTACAATGCGGTCATGGCTGGCAGCATTATTGTAGAACTTCTAACCTAACCCAACCTATTTTAGTGGTAGCAGTTCGTTACTAATTATTATGCTATGGTACAATTATGCCATAATAAATTCGGCGGAAGGTATATTCTGCTACATAAAATTCTGCAAAATGAAAGTCTGCGATAGTAGTAGTACCTATGCTATTCAAATTTGTGCCAAACGAATATTATGCGACATAATAATTGTGGTAAATATATAATTATGCGATAGTATCATTCGGCTGAAAATAATTGTGCGAAAACGGTTATGCGAAGTGTATTTCGGACTACAGAGATTGTGCAAGATAAGGGGTACCCCTAAAGTTAACTAGTATCGTAATACATTAAAGTATCAGTAGCTAAAAATAGTCCAACGGGATCCTAATACTTATTAAGCGTACACTGTCCGTCCGTTCGTCTGTCCGTCTGTCCTATGTTTAAAGAGATCTTTTGAACGTTAGATATAAACAGGTTTTTTTTTCTACTCGTAAAAACTTAGAAACATACAAGCGTCAAATTTTGTACGATAATAATACAAACTCTTTTTGAGTAGTTACATAACATTCAGATATAAATATAATACTGTTTATTTGGTAAAAATATAATATTTAGATAAAACAATCAAAATAAATTACGTACAAAACCCTTTACTTGACCGGTTTTTTATTTCTCGTTTTAGTGCAAGTATATTTTTGTCAATGGACCTCTCAATCTTTAGGGACTATAGAACATCTTTCTTTTAAATAACCTTAAAAAGCCAAAAACCATCCAAATTCATACATATTTTTGTGACTGAAGTGACGTATTTTGTACATTTTGGACGTTAATTCCCTTTGATACGATATTACATGAATACAGTGAAACTTTGAACTGTCACAAACACCAATTAATTATTGTCTAACCAGAGTTACAGCTTGAATAAACAATCAAGGAGCTTGGACCAAAATTAGTTTAAACTACTAAAGTAATAAATCGAGCTTAAACAAATCTCATAGGGCTCTTCGCAGGACCTTTCAAATGTGTTGACAAATGAAAATAGACCCTAATATCAAATCATACCCTCGTTAAAAAGAGACAGTTGAAAATGTATTTTCCCCTGTTTTGGACGGAATCAATCCTTATTCAAACCGCTCTCTAATTATGCGCCCGGGGTTTTAATATGACCCTTTAAAAATATTACTTTTTGATTGATGGACTAAGACTCGACGTTGTCACTTGTCAGTAAATTGAAGCTACTTAAAGGTACCAAGTATTCTAAATCTGTCTCCTTCGGAATCCCTAAACGCATAGCTTGTCCGAATTATTCTTTGTCATAAACTAGTTTTCAGCGGAGGCAGATAACTTTTTGAGTTAACCAAAAATATCTCCAGTTATATTAGGTTTATGAAAATTTGGAAAAACAAATGACGATTAGGGATACCAATATGTCTATACCCATGCTAAATCTTGGACAATGTGGAAACTAATTTAAACTTACCGCATGCTCTTTGTGTTCGCGCTATAAATACATGAATACTTATAAACATAGCTGTTGCTCGCAACTCTATTCGCGTAAAAGTCGTTTATCAATTTTCCATTGAAGTAACCTTGCCTACGAAGCTAGCGGTCTCAGGTTTAAATCCCGGTAAGGGCAGATATTTCTGTGATAAGCGCGAGTACGAAGGGCGTTCAATAAATTCTCGGTATGAGAAGGAAAACAAAAGCATACGATTAGTGTTTTATTTTTATTGTTCTATATATTCCCCCGCTATGCTTATACACTTATAAGATCTGTCAATTAGTTTTTTTAACCCCTCATAAAAATATTTTTTGTCTTTGGTGTCAAAATGCTCCACCACCGCTGCCTTCAACGCTTCATCATTAGAAAATCGATGTCCACGAAGATCCTTTTTTAAGGTTGGGAAACAAAAAGTAGTCGCTGGGGGCCAAGTCTGGACTGTACGGCGGGTGAGTAATTGTTTCGAAACCAGATTCAAGAACAGCAGCTTGGCAACATGAGCAGTATGCACAGGGGCGTTGTCATGAAGAAGCAGCACTCCTCTGGTCAATTTTCCCCTCCTCTTCTCTTTGATTGCTTCCCGTAATTGGCGTAAAACGTTAGCGTAGTACTCTCCTGTAATATTTAAACCCTTTTCTTTATAATCTATTAATAATATCCCTTCACAATCCCAGAATATTGTCGCCATGATCTTGCCAGCTGAAGGGACGACTTTGAATTTCTTGGGATGAGGTGTTCCTTTAACGTGCCACTGCATCGACTCTTGTTTGCTCTCAGGGTCATAATGATGAACCCAAGTTTGATCTCCGGTAACAATTTTTTGGAGCAAACCATCAGGGTTTTCACCACACAGCTCAATGAAGTCGGAACAACAAGCAACACGCGTATGCTTCTGAAACGGTGTCAACATTCGTGGTACCCATCTCGCACTAACTTTGGACATGTTAAGATGATCGTGGATAATATCATGTATTGTACCAATAGAAATATTGTTTTTTTGTGCTATAGACCTAACCTTCACTCGACCATCTTCCAGTATAATTTTCTCCACTTTTTGAATGTTTTCTGGTGAAGTAGCCTCAACAGGCCGACCAGGTCTAGGGTCATCTTCTATGCTCTCCCTCCCACGCTTAAATTCATTTGACCACTTTTGGACAGTAGATAATGAAGCAGCGGACTCACGGTAAACTAAATCCATTTCTTCTTTAATACACTTTTGATTTTTACCCTGTTTAGTCAAGAATTTTATCACGGCTCGATGCTCCAATTTAATTATCATTGTAAAATCGCTCATGGTGGTCACGTTTGTTCAGCAGTAGCAGAAAAACAAAAGAACGTGTGGGCTTCAATAGTACATTGTTGCAGAGGATAGAAAGTACGAGATTTTTGGACGAGTCATATAGAGGGCCGAAACGTAGTTGAGGCCCTCTAGTGTACGAGTCCATAAATTGCACTTTCTTCCGAGGCAGACATAGTGCTTTTCACTACTGGAAGGAAATAAAATAAAAATTCATATTCAAAACTCAAATTTTAATTTATGTTAATGTGAATAGTGTTAGTCAAATGGCGTCGGTTTTTCAAAAGTAGAATAGAAGCTGTATGTATTATCGCCAATTTTACCATAGATAACTTTTTTTTTAATCTGGACCACTATTCTCGTGGCTTTCGAAATTAATAAACTAACATTCGAGATGAATATGTCAACTCCATATAAAATTGTATTTGTTTCGCCTTATCTCCCATGTAATTTTATCTCTAGTGGTTCGAGATTAGGGGCCAAGTTTGAATTACATAAAAAAAGCAGTGACGTAGTTTTTAGTCTGTGTATCTTTTAGCAAAAATACACCTAATATTTTACGAAACAAAATGGTGTGTTATGATTGGTCGATTCCAATTTTTCGTTTTAAGGAGCTATGACACAAAAATTGATTGATTGATTTTCATTGGTTATTAAAGTTGGACAACAATGTTTTCGACCAATTAGCAAATGCCGACAAAAACATTCTTGGTCTGTCCTTATAAGTGACGTTTTGTGACCCCAAACAAGACAGCCGGTGAAATGACTAGCATAGAGGCATTCCATCTCAGTCCTCAGGGCTGGCAACGCATTTGCAGTCTTGTGAATGCGAATGTCTATGGGTCACAGTTTCCACTTACCATCAGGTGGCCTGTGTGCTCGTTTGCCTTCCAAAGCTAAAACAAAAAAAAAAAAAAAGAGCATCTATGGCCATATTTCCGAGCAGTGTTGTGAAAATTTACTTTTTTTTACTGTAGTTGAATGACTCTTAGCGGCCAGTATTAAGAAGTTTACTAAAAAGGTTTGCAAGATACCAATACCGTGAATTTACATATAAGCCATTTTATCGTATTTCTTAACTGTATGTGATCTGAATGAGATGAATGAGGTCATGAATGCGTATGGAGGAAAATTGGATGTTGTGCTGGCATCTGAGCGTATTCGCGGTATCAGTGTTCAGGAGATTGAGGGAGGGGGACTGGTGCCTAGACGAGATTTATACCACCCGCCACTGGAGATATCGGTTCCCTTAGGCGAAGCCTCGCGTCGGTCCGCCTCTGAGCAAACAGATCCTAGTAACATAGAATCACAACGAGACTGGAATTTTGCTAAAGGCAATTATGAGCTTCTGTATGAACTTATATCTGAGGTAAGCTGGCAAGAAATTCTTCAGATGGATGACGTTGACATTGCGGTAGACAGTTTCTATAAAGTAGTTTATGATACTTTTGACGCCTGTATACCTAAGAAGCGTCGATCAAAACGGGCCACTAGACTTTACCCCGTATGGTTCACCGCTGATCTGATAGCAGATATAGCGTTGAAAGCTAGGCTCCATCGGAGGTGGAAAGCTACCAAGAATAGGGATGTGTACGGTAGGTATGCCAAACTTCGGACGGATGTCAAGCATCGAATATCCTTAGCTTACGATGGTTACATAGATCGAATTCAAAGTCAGGTTAGAAGTGATCCGCGGTCTTTCTGGCAGCATATACACAGTCTTAGGTCGAAAGGCGGATTTGTGTCCGAAGTGATGTTGGCGGGAGAACGGTTAGTCGGGGCAGAAGCTGCGGAGGCGTTCTCGGGTTTCTTCTCTGGTGTATTCTTGCCGGGCGTCCCTCGCCTTGATGTGCACGCTGTAGTAAACAGTAGTATGAGTCATTCCTGCCAACATGTTGATATAAACAATATTTCTATTCAGGATGTTGAAACAGGTATTAAACGGCTTAAACCTAAGAGCTCTGCTGGGCCTGATAACTTGCCTGCGTATATTATTAAAGGTTGCATAGAGCAGTTGAAGGTTCCTGTTCATTTTCTGTTCAATTTGGCACTCTCGTCCGGAAGATACCCGCATCAGTGGAAAGTTACAAGGGTTAGGCCTATACCTAAGAATAGCAAGTCAGTAGATGTCGAGGATCATAGGCCTATAGCTATACTCTCTTCCCTGGCAAAGTTGTTTGAGTCCATACTGCACCGGACGATATCGGCACAGATCAAACCTTTCCTGTGTGACTCGCAGCACGGCTTCAGGCCAGGCCGCTCTGTTAACAGTAACCTCTTAACCCTGGTTGATACCATTTCCGAGCATCTTGATAGAGGTGTTCAGGCGGATGTCATTTATTTCGACTTTAAAAAGGCTTTCGATCGCGTAGATAACGATGTTCTCCTAACTAAACTTGACAATATTGGGTTCTCCCTGAAGTTGCTAACTTTTTTTGCGAGTTATCTTCGTGATCGACAGCAGTTTGTTCAGCATGGATACTTCGTTTCGGCTCCGTATCGTACTCGATCTGGTGTCAGTCAGGGTTCGATATTGGGTCCCCTCCTATTTGGAATTATGATTAACGACTTGGAGTCAGTCGTAAAGCATGCAGAATGCCTGCTATATGCTGACGATCTCAAGCTGGTATATGGGGTTGGAGATAAGGCACACTGTGACTATTTACAGGAGGATATTAACTCGGTGGTCCGGTGGAGTGTGGACAATAAACTCCTTTTCAACACGGCCAAGTGCTGTGTGTGCACATTTAGTCGCACTTCTGCACCTTTGCATGCTCAATATATCCTGGGAGTAGAGCTTATTAACCGGGTCGACTCTGTGAAAGACCTAGGTGTTGTTTTTGACACGCGCCTCACGTTTCACGATCACATCCGAGGGCTCGTGAGTGACTGCTTTCGGAGGTTAGGTTTTGTTATCCGCAATGTCAAAGACTTCCACGATCTTGGGGCCATAACGCTTGTCTTTAACGCTTTGGTGAGAAGTAAATTAGAGGCATCGTCGCTTATTTGGAATCCGCATGAATGCACATATGTTTTACTCCTGGAAAGGATCCAAAAAAAATTCCTCAGATTTATTTACAAGAAAACCTATGGGTATTACCCCTTCCTCTATCCAACCAAATTTTTGCTTGGCTCCCTTGGGTTTAATTCATTGGAGGTAAGGCGTAACAACAACCTGTTACTTACTGCCTGCCGTATATTGCGTGGAGAGTCCGACTGCCCTGAGCTAGTGGGCCAAGTCGTGAGGCTGTTCGTGCCGGATGTGTTCCGGATAACCCTTAGGCCGCGTGTGCGCCCCCTGTTGGCGGTGCCGGCGGCGCGTACGGTGTCGCGCCGGAACTCGCCCTTGCTCCGCGTCCTGGTGCTGCTGAATGCGCTCCTGGCGTCCGTGCCTGAGTGTGACTTGTTTGCATGGCGATGGGCAACACTGTGCCGTGAATGTCTGAGATTTTGTGAGATGATGGATGATAGGCCTTCCAGTATTACCTAATGACAATTGTTTTTTATTTTATTTTGTTTATTTTTTACGGTTCTGAATTGATCTGTTTTTCTTTTAAGCTTTTTGTGGTTTCTTCTTTTTTTTTTTTGTTTGTATAAGTTTAATGTTTCTCGGTGTATTGGTTCCAACTGTAATGCCGTGTAAATATGTTTGCAATAAATAAATAAATAAATAAATAAATAAATCGTTGTCTAGTACCAGTATCACAAGCCTAGAGCTTAGCTTGGGACTAAGACAATTTTGTATGAGATTTTTCCTTGATATTTATTATTATCATTTATTAACGCCGAGAGCATGGAACAGAGGTGTGGTGGTTCTCTTCTTCAAGAAAAGTGACAAATCTTTGTTGAAGAACTATAGACCCATCTCACTTCTGAGCCATGTTTACAAGCTGTTTTCGAGGGTCATCACAAATCGTCTCGCGCGCAGGTTTGACGATTTCCAGCCTCCCGAACAAGCCGGTTTCCGAAAAGGCTATAGTACCGTAGACCACATACATGCGTTGCGGCAGGTTATACAGAAGACCGAAGAGTATAACCTCCCCCTTTGCCTTGCATTTGTGGACTACGAGAAAGCCTTTGATTCGATCGAGACATGGGCTGTGCTGCAGTCTCTCCAGCGGTGCCAAGTTGACTACCGATATATCGAAGTGTTGAAGTGTCTGTACGAAAACGCCACTATGTCCGTCCGACTACAGGACCGGAGCACGAAGCCTATTCCCCTGCAGCGGGGAGTCAGACAAGGAGATGTGATCTCTCCGAAGCTGTTCACCACTGCATTGAAGGATGCTTTTAAGGTTCTGGACTGGAAAGGACGAGGCATCAACATAAATGGTGAGTACATCACTCACCTTCGATTCGCTGACGATATCGTAGTCATGGCTGAAACCATGGAGGACCTCAGTGCAATGCTCGCTGACCTCAGTAGAGTTTCCGACCGAGTTGGCTTGAGAATGAACATGGACTAAACGAAAGTCATGTCCAACGTCCATGTCGCGCCAACTCCCGTGATAGTCGGAGGCTCTGCGCTCGAAGTTGTTGACGACTATATTTACCTGGGACAAACGGTCCAGTTAGGTAGGTCCAACTTTGAGAAAGAGGTCACTCGTCGAATCCGATTCGGCTGGGCAGCGTTCGGGAAGCTTCGCAGCACCTTTTCGTCCAAATTACCGCAATGTTTGAAGTCAAAAGTCTTTGACCAGTGTGTTTTGCCAGTGATGACTTACGGATCCGAGACGTGGGCGCTAACGATGGGCCTCATAAGAAAGCTCAAGGTCACTCAGAGGGCTATGGAGAGGGCTATGCTCGGGGTTTCTCTGCGTGATAGAATCAGAAATGATGATATCCGCAGGAGAACTAAGGTTACCGACATAGCCCGAAGAATATCTAAACTGAAGTGGCAGTGGGCGGGGCACATCGCACGCAGGACTGATGGCCTATGGGATCAGAAGGTTCTTGAGTGGCGTCCGCGGACCGGGACACGAGCTGTGGGTAGGCCTCCAACAAGATGGAGTGACGACCTTGTAAGGATCGCGGGAAAGCGGTGGATGCGAAAAGCACAAGACCGGTCTGAGTGGAGAGCCTTGGGGGAGGCCTATGTCCAGCAGTGGACGTCTTTCGGCTGACATGATGATGATGATTTATTTACGAACCGGTTAATTGAAAAACCGTTTTTTTTACCAGTTTCGTTTTATTGAGTGTTGAGTTTGATTGAGTAAGTGGATATGCATGTTTCGTTCTTACACACTAGTTTCGATTTAAAATAGTGATTTTACGTTACGTTACTTCAGTGGAATTCGACCGCGTATCGTGAATCTGAGCTTAAACAGTTAATACATACACAACAACACAGGTTAACAGGTTTATAGCAGTTCTTCAATTTCGTTATTTCTAATTACCAAAAACACCAAATTACCAAAGGTTTTTTTTTAAACATCTGAGAGCAAAAAATACTATTAGTATGCGCTGTGTATATAGTTTAAAAAAGTTCGTAGTACTTTATAAGTACTCGAAATCGATTGTAGAACCATTTGAAGTAAAGGAGTTCAGATATAATCGTTCTAAAATGCATTAGATTCCTAATCCCATTCAGTTCATTACGTTTATGGATATTTCTGTGACTATTAAGTAATTATATTACTATGAATGGATTACGTTATCACTAATGGTCTTATAAAAACCCTTTCTGAGTATTTTTCCATAGAATTAAAGTTAAAGATATTTTTTTTCCATAACGAAGTGAGTATCCCTCTACGTGAACACAATCAAAGAAAAAAAATACTTCAAAGAGATAAAATTAACTTAATTACGAATTCTGAATCCCGAGAATACTCGTAAATACCAATAAAAGTTTACTCGAAACTCCAGCTAAGAAACAGAATGAGAAAGAATCCTCATAATTGGTTTGAGAAGGAAAGTTCTCTTTGTCGGGGCCAATTAAGTAATGCATCTGGCGTCGCTTAATTAGGTACCATTTAAGTTTTCGAAAGGAACTGGCACGGCGAGTCAGTTAATCGGGGGTTGTTTTACCCTCTGTTGATGGGAAACCATTAGGTCACCCTACTCGTACCTATGGTAATGAAATCGTTTGCACCAATCTACGAAAGTTTGGCGCACTACAGTGCATAAAACATAGCATGGTGCAAATGACACGTGAGGATAGTGACGTGGAGTGTTTGAAACTCCAATCGATAAAACAGACTATTAGGTCGAGTGTTAAAAATGGAACCGACAGAACTATTATTTTTAATCATTGATGGCGTCATAATTCACATTTATTTCTATTATTACTCTAAAACCACATGACGAATGAAGATGTCAAAATCAAATGACGAATCTAGCGACTTAATAAATGAATCAGTCTCAGATATGGCTCAATTGTTAAATACCCTTTAGGCCAATAAAATACATTTTAATAAGTAAGAAAATAAAACACTGTGGTCCCACAGGATGAAATGCAACTTGCCACGTTTTCGTTACTTACAAATTAATAAGTATCGATAAACACGTGGCATAGTGGTGTCACATTACTAAATGTTTCGTTACATGCATACTACGTTTTGTTACTTTGGCATACTTTGTTTTTTTATTTATAGAAAAAAAATAAGTAGGGTAAATTTTATTCGTATAACACAGTATTCTTTAAGTATAAATATTTTAATCCAGGCATAATTGGTCTACAATTTAAATAAAACACCAAATGTATAGATCGCAGCAACTCTCTTTGAGTATAACAAAACGTTGTGTCAAATGTCATTCGCACGAAGCTAAAGTGCAATCAGTGTAGGTGTGTCACTGACTCGCGCACTCACAATCGCCCGATTTTGTCACGGCTGGTTTTTATTATTTGCAGTTTTTCTTGACTACAACAATTACAACAATTTTGACACTAGTGTATGTTTGCGTGTGTTAGAGCCCTCTTTATTATTAAGCTATATTTCGGAACATGGTTAAACTTTACTTTATGATAACGGAATGAATGAAATTTGGAATAAGTACCTACATAATATAGACAACCCGCAGACAACGCAATTATGCTGTCTAAGGTAAATTTATAATGGAGTCGGACGGTAGCATTCTGATTTCCGCTGCTCTTAATATAAACCTAACCTATTTGGACTTGTTGCACCGGCACCAAAAAGTTACTTTTGACAGAAACTTATTTATCGAATGTGTAATAAAATTTAAAAAGATAAAAAAATTCAATGTCTGAAAGTAAAGACGGCAAGGCAAGATCACATAAAAAATTTACGTTACCATTACTGGAAGGCTAAGTAGTTTACCAAGAGCAACGACATATTGAACCAAGGGTAACAAGTCACAGTACTCTCCTTGTTAAGTGCATCGAGCTTCTTACACGCAACAGTAACTATAACTATTGTAGAGCCGTTACCATCTGACCATCATCGGGGCAATAAATCAGTTTATCGGACTCTCTCGCACGCACTCGTGGGATTAATGGCGAGCGTAAGGGATGCGTGTAGTACCTGCGTTATCTTGTATCCCTTACGCTCGCCATAAACTCTACGAGTGCGAGCAAGAGAATCCGATATAATGATTTACTACCCCGATGGTCAGATGGTAACGGCTCTACAATAGTATTGAACAAATTTCTATCCAGAACTCGACAATCCTATTGCAAGCCGATAAATAGAATTTTATTATTTTGTATCGCAACAAATGGGAAGTTTATAAGTGGCTAGTTATCCTGGTAGCAAAACCTACTCTGCATATGAAATTGTACGCAATTTGGACTCGTTACTCTGCTCTTGATATAATGATGACTAAGTAACCAGCAGAGCCGGCAGCAAAATCTCGTTTTTAAATCTTCTTTCTTGAAATCGAGATTTTATTTGTTGTACAGTTAAATACACCATTTATAAGATACATTAAATACCTACATAAAAAAATATTTCGTGTAATTTTTTTCAGTTAAGTAACTTAATCGAAGGTTATGTTGATGATAGAGTTCTACGAGATACTTTATAATCTTGCGAGTAACGTGTTGTTACGAATATTTTTAAATATACTTTTTAGACAAGTTCTGGAGAAGCACGAACTCTACAGTTTGCATATTTTTGTACATCAAATACCCTACACGTAGTTCTATAATAAACTGTAACAATTATACATTAATTAGCCGAAGTTTCTACGGACGATATATCTCGTTTTCAAGTGCCCTTTTTTTTGTTCTCCGGTGAGCTAGATATTTGCGGCATTATTAAGAAATGATGCTTTAACTAAAACCTTTTTAATGATAAAAGTTTCAATTCTGTTGTTGGCACACCCAACTTGCCCATGATCCTTTGATAGAAAAGTTCACAGGCTCTGTAAAAAAGCATTAAACCTTATAGTCTGAGAAGCAAACAAGATCACATTCAAAATGTACAATGGAACGCTCGGCAGTTTTTTAAGAGTAATGGTACGTTGACCCTTGTTACTGATCACTCCCTGGCTGTTAAGTGCATCGAGCTTTGGGGTCGCAACAATAATTGTATTGGCCCGGTTTCCATCTAGAATACGACAGTCGTCTTGCAAGGCAATAAACAGGATTTAATCATTCTGTGTGGCGAATACGTGGTTTATTTATTTATCCTGGAAACAAAACCTACTCTGCATCTAAAATTGTCCGCAATTTGGACTCGTTACTCTGCTGTTGATATAATGACGACCGCGTAACAAAAAAATCAGCCACGAAATCTCGTTTTTAAGATGAAACCATGGACAGAATAAAAAATAAAAATAAAAAAACAAAATATTTATTCAGTAAATTGGCCACATGGGGGCATGTCGTTTACACGTCGGTAATATACTTACAGTGAATCTAGCAGACCATCATGTCATTTATTCATCGACGTGCAAAAAAAGCTGTAAACAAAGAGTCCAAGAATAAACAAAAGGCTAAAAGCTAGATCATATTTCAGATGTACGTCTACGTCATTCTTTACTGGAACGCTCGGCAGTTTTTCAAGAGTAAGATACGTTGACCCTTGTTAGTATTCTCTCCTAGCTGTTGAGTGCCTATCAGCTTTGGGATGGCAACTATAATTGTATTGGCCCGGTCTCGATCTAGAACCAGACAATCGTGTTGCAAGTCAATAAATAGGACTTTGTCATTGTGTATGGCAACAAATAGGAGGTTTACGAGTACCTTGCTAGTTATTTTGGAAAATTGTACGCAATTTGGACTCGTTATTCTGCTCTTGATAAGTAAATGAGGACTATGCATCAAGCAGAGCTGGCAACAAAATCTCCTTTTTAAAATAATAGTTTTGACAGAAATTTATTTTATCGACTCTGAGAGTCTGAGAATGGCTAAGAATAAACAAGATCACATTCAAAATGTACACGACGACACGTTAGTCTAGTTCGTAGTGATCCTGCCTACGAAGCTGGCAGTCCCGGGTTCAAATTCTGTTAAGCGCAGATATTTGTGTAATGACATGACTGACTTGGAAGTGCTTGTTCCTAAGTCTTAGATGTTTCCTAGTTATGTAAATATGTAAGCATGTATTTATCTATGTAAGTATGTTTATCGTCATCAAGCCTTGAGTTTAGTTTGGGACTAGGTTATTTTTTTATTATTAATGTGAGAAAGGAGGTAGGCGAACAAGCGAGCCACCTGATGGAAGTTATCATCGCGACCCATAAACACCCGCAACACCAGAGGAATCGCAGGTGCGCTGCCAGCCTTTGAGAAAACAGTAGGCTCGTTTTTTGAAATCTCCCAAGTCGTATTGTTTGGGGAATACAGACGCCGAAAGCTGATTCCACATAGACAAGGTGCGTGGCAAGAAGGCCCTCGAAAAACGCACGGTAGTGGAATTCCAACTATCAAGATGGTGTTGATGAAATGATGTTTGGAATCCAGCAGCTGGTATCAATTCGAATAATTCCTCGGAGCATTCCCCGTGATAAATGCGGTAAAAGACACAGAGGGAAGCATACAACCCTCCGCAGGGCCAGTGGATCCAGAGTTTTGAGAAGTCCATGACATTGTCCCCTGTTATTTGTTTATTATTATTTATCAATTTATCTTTATTCCCGTGTGGTTGCCAGGTTTAAATAGTGCCAAACCGTGTCTTCCCGTGGATGTCGTAAGAGACGAGCAAGGGAAAAGGCTTGAAGTACTGTTAGGCGACGGGCTCGCCACCTGTCACTAATACACTGGTAACATAGCCCAATTTTGCAAAATGTGGTTTCAGAATTATCAACAAGTTTTTAGAGTTGTTGTGAGCCTACTCTGGAAATGAAGGCGTGAGTTTATGTGTGTATGTTATTTATCTATGGCAATCTTTACTGGAACGCTCGGCAGTTTATCAAGAGCAATGACACGTTGACCCTTGTTGCAGCTCCCTCCCGGCTGTCGCGTGCATTGAGCGCGACACTTTGGGATCGCATCAATTACCATGAGCTCGTTTTCTATTCAGAACTCGATAGTAATGCCTGTCAATAAACCGGATTAGCTTTGTCATTCTGTATTAGGAACAATTGCTGGGTTAAACATATTCACTGTCATTATTTGTTGTACGCAATCGGGATTGTTCATAGTTTTACAATTACTCTAATTCGAAAACCATTTCGGGGAATAGGGTTTTAAAGCCGTTCTGCATTATATATTTTTTGATTTATTTATCTATTTCGGATATTTCGACAAAAGTATATTTGACCTTTGTTTTTCTTTCGTTTTTGGCTTGAAGCCCCCCTAGGTTCATCTTACGGGTTAGGCGAAAACCTCTCGAAATAGTATGTTTTATTTTATTACACTATTACAAACACTTTTTATCATTAGATATTATTTAATTTTTGTAATTTATTAGAAAATGCCAATCCAAATTTAAAATACTCGTGTCATCCATAAAATTTCTGCTAAATATATAAAGATATTTAAACAAAACTGTTGGGTCAAATACAATATTAATGAAATTGGTCTCTTAATTACCTATTCTTTCGAATTAGAATGTAAAAACCGTGAGTATTTTTTTTTGGTCTATCCCAATTACGTAAGACCTGGTTATTATGGTGAGCGTAAAGGACAGAGCTATAGCAGTTATATTATATAGCTCTGTACTTTTCTCGCAGCGTAAACTGAACCGCGTTGTTACGTCATAATAACCCCATGTACGTACAAACACATAATTGGTAAGTATGCATCTGGTTATATTTGTATGAATAGTTGTTTGTTCACTTGTAGAAGTTGAATAGATGGCCCGATTTTAACAGACGAGGTGTCGTTTAGATTCATCTGAGTGATGTAGGATAAGAAATTATATTTTCAAAATAAAATAAAAACTTTAAAATACGTAAGGTTGATGGAAAGTAGTAGTATGCCCCTTCTTTTATAGACAAACAATTCATAGACTATCACTTTACAGAATTTACATTTCATAAAAAACTATTTTCTGCTAAACCTGTGTTGTTTTCTGGTTACACCACCACACCACACTAGTTACACTAATATTTTACAAGAAAAAAAAATGAATTTTCAAACTTTACAGTTTTGGAAAAAATATCAAAAAACTTTAAAAGTCTGTATTAAAATTTAGGCTAGTCAAAATGGACCTTATTTCATAGCAAATTAAGTTCATGACAAAAGGAGTATTATCTTTTGCGTTTCCAACCATAATATGTTAACTACGGAACCCTCAGTACGCGAGACCAACTCGCACTTGACCCATTATTTTTTAAGTTAAATTGTCACAATGCGCAAAACTCGATAAATATAAAAAAATAACGCTCAAAAGCGATAAGGGGCCGTAGCCAAGATGCAAACGCTACTTACGTTTTTTTACCCGACTGCGTCAGAAGGAGGGTTATGTTTTTCGAGCGTATGTATGTATGTATGTATGTATGTATGTATGTATGTATGTCTATTTCTGGGCACGCTCTGCAGCCTAAACGGCTTGACCGATTTAAACATACTAGGTGTCATTCGATTCGTCTTAATTGCCGAAGTGACATAGGGTATATAATATTTCAAAATGGCGTCTGCAAAAACAAAGAAGGGGTTTAAAAAAAAAAAGTTTATTATAGCAATATAGGTCTCAAATGAAAGCTAGTAAATAGCCCATTCCAAATATATATACATTATAATACTTTGATGCTACCATTTAGACAGGGAAATCAAAAAGGACTTTAAATGTTAAGTAATAAATATTTCTTACTACAGCCAAAAAAATGTGAAATAAACTAAATTATTTAAACAAAAACAAAAAACCCGACTGCAGTAAAAAAAACAACTGAAAAGCGAGAAACAAGCTATATTATCTTTTTTGTTTGTATAATAAAGTGTTTACATTCAAACATACATAGGTAAATACTTATAATGTACCGTGCAATGATTTTTTGTTTGATACCTCGTTAACAAGTAATGCAATTTATACCAATATACATATAACTTGAATAGTGGAAAAGGTATTGCAGGCGGGGACAAGCAATGAATTATAAAATGTAAGAATTTTCTTGAAACAAAAAATATTTGGATTAATAGCTTGTCCCCGCCTGGAAAACCTTTTCCACTATTCAAGTTGTATGTATATTGGTATAAATTGCATTACTTGTTAACGAGGTATCAAACAAAAAATCATTGCATGGTACGTTATAAGTATTTACCTATGTATGTTTGAATGTAAACACTTTATTATACAAACAAAAAAGATAATATAGCTTGTTTCTCGCCTTTCAGTTGTTTTTTTACTGCAGTCGGGTTTTTGTTTTTATTTAAATAATTTAGTTTATTTGCTTTATGAATGGAATGACAGTTGAACACGTGGTTTATCGTAACGTACCCACACAGCTGAGTGACCAATGAAAATAAACAGAGAGAAACTATCTCTGTCGTGCACATGAGATTCTTATGTAAAATGTATATTTATCTCTTTCTACATTTTCCTACTTCTGTCTTTAATGGGCAGTTAATTGTGTGGCTGTTTGTATGAGAATATCATTCCATAAATTTTGAGTGAAAGAAAACAAAAACAGAATGATATTGAATGAAACGTTATCTTCTACCGGTACTGAACGGATTATCGAAAGCAACGGCATGTTTACTGTAGCTGACCCTCGTCACTGTTCTATCGGCGGTCTTCATAACAAAACAGCGCTTCAAAAAAGGTAAGGTTCTATGTTAGGCTGTACGTACAGTTAACAGCATAAATAAGTGATAATTTATGTACCTTGTCACTTTAACGTTGTGTTTTAAATATTATACAAAATTGTGAAACGATTGAAAGCGACAAGGTACAGAAATGATCACTTATTTATGCTGTTGACTGTACATACTCGACGTTTTTTTATGTTCACCGATATCTTGATTAAATTAGTTGAGCTAATGCTGAAGCACATTTAAATGGTTAACATATACTAGCGACCTGCCCTCACTTTGTTTCGGTTAGCGTGACTTTTCTGTATCACCCGTATATAAACCAGAATTTATTATACAAAACAACCTTCCTCTAATACTCTAATCAATTGACGAAACCGCATTAAAATCCGATACATGGAAATAAGATCTAACCGACAGCGGGACGGACGGGGAGAAGCTACTTTGTTTTATACTATGTAAAGCCCACTTTCCCGCGGCGTTGTTTGCAGTAAGCTTGAAATATTCCTAGGGTTCCTTATTTGTTGGGAAGTGGGCTACAATAACAGCATATTATTATATTCTCTATAAACTTGTTGTTTTATCTATATTTCTTGCTGTATCACTGTACACCTACTATTTTATCACTTGTTACCTCAATGAAGAGCCGTGCTTCCCGACACAAGCAATATCAAGCTTAATCGGAAGCTTTATCCATTAACCATGTAATCAAGTGCTTTTTATGAAATAAAGAATTTTGTATTTTTTTGTATTTTTGTAGGTATAAATAATTAACCCTAATTAATAAACGCACGAGCCCAACTTCCACTTGACATTATTTTTGTATTCGTTGGTTTTCTTCAAGGTTTGAACTATAATTACACCAGATTTAACGCTCGTATGTTTTACCGTTTTATGCGATACAATAAAAATAAAACACTTATAATGGGAACCACCTTTTTTATATCACTTTCTTTCATTCTTCATTTGTTAGTCAATCTGCTGCAATAACACAAATTAAAAAAAAAACAATCCACTCTCTAAATATTACGGTGTCAAAATATGCAGCTCTTTAAAAATAGGACAGGCGGACGGACGGATGGTCCCGTTGGACGCCTTTCGGGCACGTAACCCTACAGAGTTCATAATTTATCGACGAATTGAACTATCTAAGAGATATTTCTCAACTAATAAATGTGTACGTGACTAAAGCATAGATACCAACCAATAAAACGGGCTTTCCCATTTAAGCGGCTACGGGTATTCTGCTACGCATAGCGCTACGCACGTTTTGTCGTAGGCGGGCTACGGCGTCGCCCATGCACAGCCTATATTTGACATTACCTTAATGATATTGTTACCTGATCTATCCAAGAAAGGGTAAGGAAAGGGCCGAACGGTCACCTTTTGATGTACTCTTATTGACGCGTAAAAGTGCCCGTGCAGCCTACTTACTGAATAAATGTATTTTATCTTCTATTTTATTCTTCTATCGACATTGCAGACTATAGTATTGTTTAGTGTATATAGGTAACCAGACATGATTGTATTAATAAAATAAATAGACATGTTATATTTGGTATTGTAAATAAATGACTATGACTATGACTATGAGTATATCAAATACAAACCAACCGAGCACATACAATATTAGTTATTCAGTATGGTTCATTATTTTCGAAGTGGCATAATAGTAAATTATACACCGTGGGGATAAAGCACTGTTTTATGTCACGGGAGCGATATTGAATCCTGAGCAAATGAGGGACTCCAGATCGAACTCCCGACCGTAGCGAGGGTGTTTCGAGTTATTTCCTGACCGAAGCGAGGGAATTAAAACGGAGCCCTGAGTTCAGCGGGGGTATCCAGCTCACCTAAGACGAAAACATCTTTATCCTAAAGGACTCTACTTTTCTCACCTTTTGCGAGACAATAACAAGCAAGCCTACTTAATAGAAATAACGTTAACAACCTTATTTTTAAGAAAGTGTACAATTTGTAATTTTACATAGGAATTCAAATCTCATTATTAACCATCAGGTCATAATGAGCTTCAGTACCATATTATAACCCGCCGGGTAATAATATTGTACAGAAGCTCATCATAACCAGCTGGTTAACCGATGGCTATAATGACTTACTTTGCGAGGTTTGCATGATATAGGTATAATTGGGCATTTTCGAGCATGTGATGAGAAAAGATATTTAAAACTGGTGACTAATGCTAGTCTTTATTAATAAGAAAATGGTTACCTACACGTTAAGATCAAGGGTTTTTTACTTATTATTTCGAAATTCTTTTACTTTGTACATAACTGTCAAAGAAATAAGTTCAGGGTCATTACTAAAAAATCTTTTGTATGTTTTTTTATACTTTTATGTACGAGTATAAGCTTAAAACATTTCTTAGTAAGAAATGTTACTTTACCTTATTAGAATACCTGAATAATTAATTACTTAGATGTTTAAGAAAGTTATTTAATATCTCCTTTATTTTGCGGGCTGATTTAACAACAGTAAGGTTAACTTTTCAGAGCATGTGGGAGGAAAAGTCATTTATTGCTTTCTTAATTATTGGGACTGCTCAAAAGATTTTGTTTTCATATTTAATTAAAATAAAAGTGAGCAAAGGAACATTTTTTTATAAAATAACTGTCAAAGAAATAAGTTCAGGGTAATTACAAAAAAATATTTTGTTTGTTTCTTATTCTTTTGTGTAAGCTTAAAACATTTCTTACAAATAAATGTTACTACACCTTATTCGAATACCTGGATAATTAATTACTTAGGTGTTTAAGAAAGTTATTCAATATCTCCTTTATTTTGCAGGCTGCAACTTTTCGAGCATGTGGGAAGAAAAGTCATTTATAGCTTTCTTAATCATTGGGATTGCTAAAAAAAAATTGTATTCTACAAAACTAAACGTTGAATTAATGAAACTACTTCGTTTGTTAACATGATAGTAATAAATAATAGTTAAATTCGAATACTTTTCTATTAATTTAAAATTTATTAACGTAGCTAATATTTAGTCGAAAAAATTTCAGCAAATCTTCTGATTCGGGTTATTAATTATTACCTGTAGAAGAGACAATTGTTTTTTTTTTAAATCAACTTCTTTGAAGGCGAAAACGTGACCGAAATAAAGACCACTTATTTTAATCCTTAAAAAAGACGTGGCAAGCCTTACGTGGAATTATTCATACCTGCGAACTATGACGTGGAGTTGCCAGCTGCTCTACGTATAACTAATATACTTAATCCTTTTTTGTGTAACAGAATAACGCCGCGGTACGTGACAAAACTAGATTATCCGACTCAGAAAAGTTAATCGCATATGGGTCCCCTCAGTTCACTTCTTGCACGGGTTTTTGTAAGCTCCATACAAGCCTGAAAGTGGCAATCTTGTAAGTTATGACGTTATTATGGCGTTATTATGGCTGGAATTTTATACATTAATCTCATTTTTAATGAATACGTATCGCCCTTCAGAACAATAGTTACTAGTTAGTACAATTAAAAGTTAAAACTAACTTATTTAAATTAAAATTAAACTAAGTTACTCATACATATATACCTCCACGCCTTCATTACCAGAGTGGGGTAGGCAGAGCTACAGAATTACCAACAACTTTAAAAACTTGTTGATAACTCTGTAACCACAATTTGCACAATGAGACTAAAATGTTTAACAGTGTATATTAGTGAGAGGTAGCAAGCCCAAATTAAAATAAAACCAAGCTACTCAAATATTAAAGATGTAAATAATAATCACTAGGTACTATAAAAAGAACACCCCCTCTAACAGGTCCGCTCGCGGCAAATTGTATTGTTAAATCTCATTGTATTGTTTTTGTTTTGTAAAATAAAGTGTTTAAATACATACATAATCCAGAATTGATTATGTATGTATGTGTGTGTGTAAGTATTCATGACATAAAAAACTTCCTCTTGAAATTTAATTTCCGCATTAAAATCCGTTGTGTAATTTGAAAGATCTTAGCTTAAATACAGACGGACAGACGGCGGAAAATAACTTTGTTTTATACTATGTAAAGATAACTAAGGTACTATTTAAAGAACAAGCAAATGAGTCTAAAATCGACGGATCCGCCATTAGCCATTAAGGAACTCCTATGGCTGTTTTCCCGCTCCTTCATTATTTCAGTCATCTGAATAACATAGGGACGCCAAATATCAACATTTAAAAAACCTTAATCTGACAATTAAATATTGGTTAAAATAGACTTAATTTTTTTCTATACATTGCATTGTTAGTATCAAGGTATGTTTATAAATACATACATACATACCTTCACGCCTTCATTCCCAGAGTGGAGTAGGCAGAGCTACAGAAGTATCAAAAACTCTAAAAACTTGTTGTTAATTATGTAACCACAATTCGCACAAATAGGGTGAGATGTTTAACAGTGTATATTTGATACAGTTGCAAGCCCATCGCCTAACAGTACTACAAGCCTTTATTCCCTTAGTCGCCTCTTACGACTTCCTCGGGAAGACATGTAGCAGCACAATTATAAGCCGGCAAACACACGGAATACGTGTACCTAGTATGTTTGTATTCAATAACTAATTGTGCTAATAGGAGCGTGTTAATAATCAAACCACATGTTCAAAGTGAAGATTTGTCAGTTTATAACCAGTGATGGGAAATAGGTGAGCTAAAATACCTATTCTTCGCGAGAGGACATAATATAGAGTGGTTACAACCGGATAAAATTTTTTTTTTTTTTCTGTTCCGGGTATTCGATATTTATTCGGGTAATTATCGTAATGTAAAACATGACATGTTTTGTTTAAAGTACGGCATGTTTAATGTTAGTTTTTAGTAAAAAGGGCTAGAGAAAAGAAGGAATGTACAAGATTTCTAAAAAGTAGTAGCAGGACTAATAATATGGGTTTTCCCACGCATTGTTTGTTTATGACTTGCAAATGGGCGTTCACATTTTCGGATAACTTATAATTTTAACTTTATGGCAGGAATGTTACCATTTTTACTACAAACTTTACAAACATTCTATAAGGAAAATAATGTATGTTCAACATTACGGCTAGTATTCGCAGTGCCCGGATAAATATCAAATACCCGGAATCCAAAAAATATATACTTTTATCCGGTTGTAACCACTCCATATTATGTCCTCTCGCAAAGAATAAGTATTTTAGCTCACCTATTTCCCATCACTGTTTATAACACTCCAATGGCCTTACACGATGCATTGCAAGATCGTCATTTCGAAAACGTACAGGGTTGTCGTAAGTGCCGGATGGTCGCGTCAAGGGCTTATACCAATTGGGATTGTTCATATTTTAAGAATTACTCTAATTTGAAAAACATTTCGTGGAGTACGGTTTTAAAACCGTTCTACATTATTAAGTTTTTTTTTAGGATATTTAGACAAAAGTATATTTAACCTTTATTTGACTTTCGTTTTCGGCCTGTAACCCTCCTTGGTGTATCTTACGGGTTAGGCGAAAACTGCTTAAAATAGTATGTTCTAATACACTATTATAATCACTTTTTGTCATGCATGAGATATCATTTAATTGTTGTAATTTATTAGAAAATGCCAACCCCAATTTAAAATAATCATGTCATCCATATTTTTTTTTCGAATTAGAATGTAAAAACGGTGAGTTATTTTTTTTGGTCTATCCCAATTACATACACTTTGACAGTTTCCGAAAATCATTTTCGTGAGCGTTAAGTATCTCAAGGCCGCTGTGCGCTTAACTCTTACTCTACCCAAGATAAATATTACAGTTGATTGACTTAAAACGAGATAAAACAGGTATTCCAACTTTATATAGTGCTTTTAATATTCATAAATATCGTTAGCCTTACTAAGCGCGCTGGAAAAAAGATCTATACATCCAATTATGCTGCATATTTTAAAATCCGTTAAGCCATTTACCAAGCGGATCACAAAGACAAAAGCAACAGACAATAGCATTCTATTTTCGAAAAACATGTCGGGTAAAATATATTTCGAAATATCTGAGAGCTTGTCAGTTGATTACTTAAAAAAAATGTTTAACGAACTGCGTTTGACAGGTTTTAAAAGCTCGCTTATTCATTTATTATAATCTATAAAGGATGTGAAGTAATGTTATGTTGAGGTGGTTTCCACCAGGGCGTCAATTCGAGAGATTTCGTTGTCAAGCTTGCTTAAAACATTTCATCACTTATATCCAGTTAAAAATTCAAACCCAGGATAGATTTGATATGTCGGGTTAAAATGTCAAACATTATGTACGCATATACCATCTTATCCATTAACCTACCGCCAAACAGCAATGTTCGCATTGTTGTGTTCCGGTTTGGGGATAAGACTGCCGGTGAAATGACTAGCACAGAGGCATTCCATCTTAGTCGTCAGGGTTGGCAACGCATTTGCAGTCTTAGGATTGCATTGCAGTCTTGTGAATGCGAATGTCTATGGGTCACAGTTTCCACTTACCATCAGGTGGCCTGTGTGCTCGTTTGTCTTCTCTATGCCATAAAAAATAAAAAATAAAATAAAAAAAAACGAACTAAGTAAGTAATCGAATTTTATTCTCGGTTTAAATATTGACATTGAGAACAAGCAGGGCCGGTATTCTAGGCGCTAAAAACCATTATAGTCTTTGATCTGTTATCGTATTGTCAACGTTTTGATAGCTCTTATGATCAATGATCGGATATCCCGGCGCAACACGGGGTGAATGACCTCAAACATTATGCTAATACGGATATGCCCCGGGGTTCCGGGACTTATGTTGTGAAATATTATTCTGATTTTATGACTTCAAATAAATTTCAATACAATTTAAACATGTAAAATAAATATTTTGACAAAAGTAATTTAGGTACTTATGTCCCTTCTCTTTCTCTCGTATTCCTTGCAAACTTTTCTACTTATATCGCACACACTTTTCATAACAGCTAAATAACAAATACCCGGATACACTGTCTGAATCAAACTTTAATTTTGTTTTTAACTAGGATAAGGTAAATCGGGATTGCTTGTAACACGCCAAACGTTATGTTAACTCGTTGTTTCTGGCCCCCACGATACAGGTGTAACCTAGTGTGGGGACCGCTCGGCTGTCAATCTTAGCATAGAAAACGATTACCAACTTACTTAATATACCTACTTATACTTACTGATGTACTTTGATTGTTACTTTTGACTGTTTAACTGTGTGTATGCTCCACTGTATTATTATATTATTAAGTTTTTGTTGGTTAAATAAATATATTTTGATTTTGATTTTGATTTTTTTTGATGTAAAAAAATTAAAATAGTTAGTGTTTATTATACTCTGTTTAAAATTGATCTGCCAAATAGTCTCTGGGTATGAATATAAATAAAATATATAATACGGTACGCATTATCAGTTCACCACACTACAGATATTATATTTTATTAGTTTGTATGAAATTGAAATAGCATACAATTATTTTCTCAATATTTTATATGTTTAATCGATTTCTTTACACGTCTAAAATCCTATCCTAATGCCTATTTATAAATATCCCAACAATCGCATTTTCTTTTCGAACCAGATCCCGGGATTTTAGTCATATCCATATTAAGATTTCTACTCTATATCCCGCAGTGTTGCACCGTGAAATCCGATCACTGATTATGATGTACTTGACAGTAATGGTAGCTGACGTCAAAACAATACCGTAACAAGTCAAATACGATATGGTCTTTACCGCTGGGAATGTTATCGTATAGTCACCGTTTTGATAGATCTTATGTCTTATGTGTTATGTCTTTGTTTTTTATGTAGGTACCTGATAGTAATGGTGGCCGAGTTAAAAGCAATACAATAACATGTTTTTCGTGTTGCTTTTTAAAAAAAACTTAGTTTCTACTTATTGTTTCCTTTCATCTATATTTTTTCGTTACTCACTCGCCCAAACGGCTCAAATGTTTACTGGAAGAGATGCCTTAATGGGATAAGTTCGTCTTTGTACTACTTTTGTTTCTGTAATTTTTATATTTGTGTTATTGTGTTAGTATAATAAAGTGGTTTCATACATATATATTCAAGTGAGAGTGGTTTGTTTTTAGTATGTCTTTAGCTTAAGATAAAATGAGCCCTTGTGATTAAATATATTGACTTTAACGAGAAAATCGCAAAAATAATAATTGTGTTTAGTTATTACCTAATTATTTGCTTTTACCGGGGATAGATATTGCGATATATATGTGGATGATATGATTTTTTGATATAAGTATAGTTTTCTTTATTCCTTACTAAAGGAACTTGATAAAGAGTTCTCGGTAATACTTAAATGTGCTAACACACGTTTCGTGTCGGGTATGGGGTTTCTGGAGATTATCTTTTCCTAAGCTAGGACGCAATACGGACATATGATGAGGCATAATTAGGATTAAAGTTTAATCATCCCCATCTGTAGTCTGTATAAAGAGAAATTTAAAAATGTTGTGGCTGAATGAGTCTTAAAGACTAGTTCGTATTATGATTATAGTTATTATTTATATATATTTATATATTAGTTTGGTAAGTTTTGTGGAAAAGTTGTACCCCATGCATTGTCCTTACTCATTTACTTCAGGGTCAGCTGGAAGAGATCCCATTAAGGGATAAATTGGCCTTTTTTCATTAGCTTAATATATATATTGTAATATTCGATGTTTGAATGTGGAAGAAGCGAAAGATATTTGTCAGGATTGTACCAGGTGGAGATGTGATCTCTGCCTACCCCTCTGGGAAACACGCGTGATTTAATGTATAATTATAATAATATTTTTGTGCAATAAGAAGTTTACATAAATACATCATTATGTATAGTGTTCTCTATAAGATCGGTGCAATCTTACCATGTTTTCAACACAATTTATTATCCTAAAACACCTATTACACAAACATCGTATGCGTTTCTACTCCTTTTTTACCGATTGCATAAATATTGAAACTATTACGTTTACATAAATATGAGATTTAAAATAAATTGACTGTATTTATCCAATTTTAAAGCAATAATAATAGCTTTTTATATCTCTCTTACCCTGAAAACTCAATTAATTACGTTATTTTCTGGCAATATCTTCTTACATCATAAAGCTCTAAATTAAACTTTTTTTTATTTACCCCTAATGTCAAGTATACCTTAACCCTTAATTAACCAACTCACTATTATCTCACCAATAACTTCACTATATATAAAAAAACATGAACCATAAAAGACAAAAAAATATATTCAAACAATAAATAAAATTACTTCACTTTTAAAATATTCAATCATTCACTTCAAAAAAACTTTTATATTTATGTTAAGTTATACCATTGGAACTTTTAGTGCTTAAGTTTTTAAAGTGTCTGGATTGCGTGCGCGGCGGATATGGCACGTGATAGCTCGACCGCGCGCGGATAGTGACTGAACTCCACTGTCTTCTCGAGCGGTTTCTAAGCGCTCCGGTCTGATAAACTGTCAACTGTTCAAAACACACAATGAAAAAATAAAATGGTCGCTTCTGACAAGATTGTGATTGTTGTGCATAAGCGTCTTGAGTCCATACGAGCCTGGCAAGACGGTAGATACATCAACTAAGATGTTGGTTATATCACTAAAGATTTTGCTGTTGTTACTATCAGCTTTGGTGGATAGAACTAACCTTATAAATAATTATTATATTATTACTAGCTGACCCAGCAATCGTTGTTTTGCCATGTATGTAAAATTTTGGAGAGGACCACTCTTAACATTTAGGGGGATGAAAAATAGATGTTGTCCGATTCGCAGACCTAACCGATATGCACACAAAATTTCAAGAAAATCGGTCGAACCATTTCGGATGAGTTTAATTACAAACACCGTGACACGAGAATTTTATATATTAGAGAAAGATTTTTCAACTAAGATAATATTTATCATGGTTAGCTAACACTTTTTGAGTGTAGGTCTCGTAGGACGTTCTTGTAAGGTTAAGTATCCCAGAATTACATGTCGCTATAGAAATTTCTAGTGCTCTTGGTAAAAGATAGAGATGTCACGAAGTTAATAAAGGCGGAATTTGTTTGTGGTTACTGCCTATGTAATGTTACCTGGGCGTTATTCTACAGAACCATATTGCCTTGGACGTGTTATGGTTAGGGAATGCAATTTAACCGGTTATTAACCGTTTTTGTATAAAAATAACCGGTTAAAACCAGTTATTACCGGTTATTTGCATTCCCTAGTTATGGTATTGGTTTTAACCCTATACTTGACATTGTGCATTCTTATGCACGTTACTCTTTAAAAAAATCTAGGGAGTAAATTAAGGACCTAGGAATCATTTTTACGGCGCATTATTTTAACTGATATTCCAATAAGATGGAGTAATATTATTTTGTACTGCTAGGTAAATCCATTTTGACAGTAGAACGCAAAATAACGGACCGAAAACCTGCGTTTACGCATCGTGTCATAAAAATAATTAATTTCATAAAATTTTTGCTTTAATATTGCCAATTTATCGTTATTATAGTATAAGTAAGTATATTTCCAACACACAATAGCAATTTTGGTATATCAAAACTACATAACAATGGCTTTTAACGTTACATGAAGGCATATGTATCTTTAAATGCACAGCGCCAGCTACACCATTAAGTAAGGTTCATCCTACTACGTATCTTTAAAGATACATTACCAGGTACGCTATACTTTTGCTATGTATCTTTATGGATACACAGCCAATTTACGTATAAAAAAAAAACTTTTTATAATCCTCTTTTTGTGGGTATAAACTATTAGTTATGCTTTATATTTCAAAGTTTGAGGGCTTAATACCGAGCTGGTACCATTGTCAACCTATTATGAGAGTTTTTTGGTACTAAATTGGCAACCAGGTGTCTGAAAACATCCATATCGATAATGCTTTCATGTTTTTCGAATCATATTGTTATAAAAGTATCCCTAGATTTATCCTAGTATTGACCTAGTCTATTTGTAAGTATATACACACGGGTTTTTTTTTCATCGTTTCAGAGACCCTATGTAGCATCCATTGACATAAAAATGTTTATTTTTATTAAAATGTTCCTATGAGATGAAAAAAACACCAACGAACTAACTGCCCCGATGTTTTAGTATGTCCTGAATGCGGTTTGTTGATTTTCTCGAGCTAGCATTTCAGTCATCCGTACATTTTCTGCGCTGACTGCTGCAGTTGTGCGACGGCCACTTCTGTCTGTCATTTTCATGGCTATCTTTGAACCTTTTGAAGTCATTAGGCCATCTGAAAATATTGTCCGAAGAAGGCTACAGTCTGCTCTATCTAATCTTCAACAATGAAAGCTTAACAATTAAGAAAAAACATTCTTGCTTACGCTCCAGCGAAGCAGATAAAAAGTGGGAAAAGGCGGACGCGATGAACCGAAAAGTTAATATTTCCTCATAATTTCTGAAAATTATAGATTTATTTTTTACGAATATTTTTAATTTGCAAAAGAAGTTATTCACATTGTGTTCTTTTTCCCGTATCAGAACTTTTAAAGTGACCTACGTGGTTTTCTTTGTCGTGGGTCTACAACTCGGAAATAATAAATAGCATAATCTAAAGAAGTTGGAGCACTTTAAAGTAGTAAAAAATTTTTTTTTTCATTTATTAGTTAATATTTATTAAAAAAGTTGAATTATTAATATCAATACCTATATAATTTAACCTTACTTATGGCTGTAATTAAGTTATAAAAATAAAGCAAAAACTCAAGATTTCACATTAAATACAGATTTTTATTACGTTAACTGCTGAGCACGTCAATTAATAGTTTTTTATCTTTTAAATAGGCCCATTTTCATTTATTTATTTTTGATTAGTAATAATAAAAATATTTTTTTGATTACTCGTTTTATGACGGTGTGTCTCCCTGGATACATATACTTTTATATGTTCATTTGTAACGACATGGACGTGTGCATTTCAAGATACATTCAATAAATCACAAATTAAAAACCATGGATTTTTTATATTATTTTTTCAGCCCTATTCGGACCCCGAAAAACACGATTCTTAAAAAAAAACAAAAACATTTCAGAAAAAATTGTCTTGCCAAGTATAGGGTTAAGTCGGCCGCCATTACTGTTAAGAAATACAAGCTATCAAAATTAACAATACGATAACAAGTCAAAAAGCAATAAAGTTTAAATGTGTAGAATCTGGGCCCTCGTTATGATATTGTTATAAAATAATAATGAACCCGTGTGGTTGCCGGGTTAGAATAGTGCCACTCCACGTCATCCCGTGGATGTCGTAAGAGGCGACTAAGGGAATAAAGGCTTATAGTACTATTAGGCGATGGGCTTGCAACCTGTCACTAATACGCTGGTAAACATCTTAGCCTATTTGTGCAAATTGTGGTTACTGAATTATCAACAATTTTTTTCAAGTTGTAATTCTGTAGCTATGCCTAGCCCACTCTGGGATTACAGGCGTAAAGGTATGTATGTTTGTATGTTTAAATGTGTAGAATCTGGGCCTTCGTTATAATATTGTTATAAGATATTATGAACAGTTGCATAATAATGTCGGTTTATTATTTTCAAGAATTCGAGCGAAATTAGTCCAAGATTGAAGGTGACAAATTGTGGTGATATTTTTCAAGTCAGCTTTTTTTGCGTAAATTAAGAAATTGTAGTTTATATTTAAGTAAAGTATAAACTAAATTAAAACTTTTAATAAGTGATAACGTAAATTGAATCGTTCGATGCTGGAATGTAAAGATTTATTACACATTTAAGCTCATTGTAAGTGAGCGATTGTTCTTTAAGAGTAATAAATTTCTTTAAACTCAAAAAGCGTAAACTAAATCGTGAAGATCTGGATTTCGTATTTCTCCATTCAAAATGAACCAATAATTCATTTTTTTAATACTATAGAAAATACCGAAAACAGTAGTCATGACGTAAATAAATCAATAAGACAAGAGTAATATTAAGTACCTTGATAAATTATATTTGCGTAGACTTAAAATAAATGCGTCTGGTTCTCTCTTTACTTTCAGTTTTATTCCATTTGTTATTTTCGGTTATTTTGTAAATTTGCCTACCCTCTTGCATTGTCCTTGATTATTCATACATACTTTCCATTAATTCTTAAAACGTTATACCTATTTATCTCTTAGAAGTAATCATAAGAAGGCAGCTACAGAGGGGGGGGGGTAAAAGACGTTTTTAAAATAAAATGAAATTATTTCCTCGCACTGATGTTAATCTTTAGTCCTAAAGAAGACGTTTTGTAAATTGGTCTCGTTCCAGGGTAATTTCTTTTCATCTGTTGTTTATTGTCTATGCTATTTCTGTCCGTGATGCTTAAGGGGTTGTTAACCGTATGGAGTCTAGTCTCTGCTATTTATTTGACGCCCCTGTTCAACACCTAGTACTCCAAAATGGGTCCATTCCGAATGCATAAAAGTAATCTTGGCAATAAATGTGTTAAGATTGACGTAATTAATACTACTATCAATATTTTACTGTTTTTAGGGTTCCGTATCAAAATGGTTAAATAGGAACCGTTGTGGTGAAAATTCGGTGTCTGTCTGTCTGTATACTATAAAAGCTATCAACTTGAAATTTGGCGTAGTTGTGTAACTTCATGCTTGCCCGCATCTGTTTTTAGTAAAAACCATATGAAATTATTTTCCTAAATATTTGATGAGTCTATAATGAAAAATTAAAGTTCGTGAGAAGGATTCCGTAACATTATCTATAAAACATCATGTTTGTTGTATTATTTTAGACTGTTTTTAGTATTTTTTGTTATAGCGGCAACAAAAATACATCATCTGTGAAAATTTCAACGGTCTAGCTATCACAGTTCTCGAGGTACAGCCTGGTGACAGACAGACGAACAGACGGACAGACGGACAGACGAACATACGGACTGACAGACAGACGGACAGACGAACAGACGAACAGACGGACTGACTGACAGCGGAGTCTTAGTAGTAGCCTATAGGGTCCGGTTTTTACTCGTACCCTTTGGGTATGGAACCCTAAAAATGACCGTTCCCTTATTTTTTTTATCTCCGAAAATTATGACATAAAAATCTGCGAAAATCCTGATTCAACGATAATGATTTATATTACACGCGAAAAATGAACTGAAGTTGTGAAATTTTACAGTTTTGAAAAAATATCAAAAAACTATAAAAATCTTTATTAAAATTTGGGCAAATCATAATGGACCGAACTAATTGCATAGAAAATAAGTTCATAACTAAATGAGTACCTACGTATTTTATTTGCGTTTTCCAATCATTATTATCTTAAACACAGATCCCTCAGTGTGCGTGTTGTTAGGTTACCAGGGTTACGTTCATTTTATTTTTATTTTTGTGACGTAAAGTTTGTGCATGGCTGCTTTGAAACCAGAGCCTCCGGTACTCGGTAAAAACAATATTGATTTTGACATCTAGCTCTCATTTCTTGGCGGCCGACTTGAAAACAATGCGCTAACATGTCAAAAGCAATATCTATTTATTTAAAATAGGGACACAAACCGCATGCATATCAAATATTACAAATGGTGTTCCATTTTTGTCTTACTTCAGCCAGGGCTTCCATATTGCTTTTACCCCTGTTGCAATCGTATCGCTTATCACTTAGTCGATTTATTTTTTTAGTTACCCTTTTTTCTAAACGCACTTTAAACCTGTTTTTCCTTAATGTCCACTGGAAATGTCACAAAGGATAAAGTATATTTCAAGACCACTTTCACTATAGTGCGTTTATGAATAAGATGGTAAATCTTTATTGCGCAAAATAATGATGAATGGTAGGCTTATTGCCTAATGTCTTATTCCACCAGTAGAACAAATAACCATAATGAAATTTACTTAGTGGGTGCACAGAAATAGAAGACGTAGGTATTGAGGAAAAAACGTAAAACTTACAACAACAATCCTATTCATACAATATATTTATGTGTTATATATAACATTCTCATATAGAATAGCTTTATAAAACAAAATCAAATTAAAAAATATAATGATTAACTTTACTGTCAGGTAAAAAGGGTTATCAGAACGTAATAACCAAATGAGAAGGAAGCTTTAAAAACTTACGATTGCATTTTTTATATCGTTGTCGATATACCAATATGTTTATAATTGTCATTTCTGTATTGTTGTTATTTCATTTTTAACAATTTTATCAGTGTATTCCATGTATTCCGGGATGGTGAAAAGATGCTAACGATACCACACACATCCAAATGATTGACATGATTCCTAAAAACATTACACTCCTTTTTGTGGCCAGTCGAGTAAAAAGGTTTATTATAATCTAAAAATGCGATATCAATTAGAGACCCTGTACTGAATTACACCTAGAACTCTTTTCCACTTTGTGTTAGCCATTCTTGCTACCAAAACGATATTTTTACTATACAGGGTGTCCGGTAAATAGTGGACTATCTTACAGAGATGGATAGCTCAGCTCAGGAGTGGCCAAAATATGATAAATTATGTTTAGTAAAAGTCGCACCAAAAACGAGATATCTCAACTTTTCAAAATTTTGGAAATGCGGTACCCTGGTTCACCATTTTCGATGCCGCGGCTATATTTATTAGAATTTCTCAGTTTCGTTTACTGTGAAAGCTAGCTGTTTAAATTTGCTATATGACCCTATCAACAGAATAAATAAAAATAAAGCAGTTTTTTTAATTTTTCAAATCAAATTTAAAGTTTAGGAATCTGAGTTTAACTTGCGGCAAGTTTAACATCGCACGCTGTAAAAAAAAGTACTAAGACTTGTAGTGCTGCTTTCCTAAAAATTGGCCTGGTTAATGGAGATTCTAAAATGATATAACAATTGAGTTTATTTATTACAACAGCGAAGTTATTATTAAGTTTGTCCAACAAAGACTGAATTTTATCAAATTTCCGAATTTAATAAACGACTTTTGCTTCCGTTTCAAATCAGGTTAGCTGGTTCTAAATGTTTTAAAAGACAGTTTACATTAATGTGAAATACAACGACACTATGATAAAAGGTAATAAAATACATTTTCTTAAATTTAAAGCAAGTGTTCGAATTGCTTGCCGCCTGCCCTAATGCAGGCTCGGCAGCGTTTCATGAACGACCTCTTGAGTTCGGAGGATTGTCGCTCACCAATTTGTCGGCTAGCTTCTGCGTTCGTTTATTAAATTCGATAGTTAGATAAAATTTAGTCTTTGTTGGACAAACTTAATAATAACTTCGCTGTTGTAATCAATGAACTAAATTGTTATATCATTTTAGAATCTCGATTAACCAGGCCAATTTTTGGGAAAGGAGCACTACAAGTCTTCGTACTTTTTTTTTACACCGTGCGATGTTAAACTTGCCGCAAGTTAAACTCAGATTCCTAAACATTAAATTTGATTTGAAAAATTAAAAAAACTGCAATTTTTTTATTAATTCCGTTGATAGGGTCATATAGCAAATTTAAACAGCTATCTTTCACAGTAAACGAAATTGAAAAATTCTAATAAATGTGGCCGCGGCATCGAAAATGGTGAACCAGGGTACCGCATTTCCAAAATTTTGAAAAGTTGAGATATCTCGTTTTTGGTGCGACTTTTACTAAACATAATTTATCATATTTTGGCCACTCCTGAGCTGAGCTATCCAGCCCTGTAAGGCAGTCCACAATTTACCGGACACCCTGTATAGAATATACAGGCCGTAGTACACCGTGTCCAATAAGTTTGCACTTTAAGTTTTTTTACTAGCTTCATACGTTTCTCAAATGAATCACACGCGGCACTCACCACTTCCATTGGTATTTGGTCCCAAATATGCTCGATAACCTTTTTGAAATGATCCAGGTTTGCGATTTTATAATCATGTAGTTTCGAGAGCATGTACGACCACACGAAATAATCTAATACATTCAAGTCCGGAGAACCTGACACCAAGCTTGAACAGCGTTTGCCGTGTGTGAAGGAGCTCCGTCTTGTTGGAAAACATAATATTCGTTCTCAGACATCCTTTTTAAATTTAGAGCAACAATTTTCTCCAAAACCTCGGGTTTTATAGTATTGAGCATTTGATTTTAACGCCTTTATCGATAAATACTAGAGGTAGTTTATCCCGCTTACAAACTGCACCCCACACCATCACCGATGGTGAGCTCTGGAATCTTCTGGTTGTCCGGAATGTCTTCTATCATTGGTGCCCACAATCGATCATTTTGAGCGTTATGAGGCTGTTCTAACAAGAACAGTTTCTCGTCAGAAAATACAAACTCATCCCCTGCATGCCTAGAAAGTATTATGTTGGATCTTTGTACTCTCTTTTTCTTGGTCGCTTCGGAAATGCCATGAACTTTTCGTTCTTTGTAGGCATGGCATCCAAGATCCACCCTCAAAATATTGTGTACCGATCCTTTTGAAATTTTCAGCTCGGCAGCCAATTTTCGGATAGAACGGTGTTTTTTCCGCCGAAGTCGCTCTCTCACAATCTTTACTAATCTATCGGTTCTAGCTGAACGTGGCCCACCGGTTCTTTTCCTGTCTTCTACTGAGGAGGTCTCTTTATACCTTTTGATTGTGGTGTAAACTAGATTGCGTTTAATTCCAAGGGGTTTTAAGGCCTTAAAGATAGCACCTGGGCTATCGCCATTGCTAAATTTTCTGATAATCGTCTCACGAAACTGTTTCATCGTGGTTTAAAAGCAAACTACAGATGCTTGACGTTTGAAACGATTGTATTTTATTAACGACAACATACATTATAAATTAAAATAAGAATTCGATGGCCTGTTGTCTGTATGTCTTTAGGGTTACCTAGTGCAAAAAGATGTGTATTCGAACTTATTGGACACGGTGTATATACAACCTTATTTCCTGACAAGTAAATAAGCCGAAACCGATCGATTAATATTTCGACTACGAAGAAAGAACGACCATGATGTTAATAAATATGGCAACGATATGGTTTAAATAAAGTCGAATATAAGACCCTAAAGGTGTTTATAAATTACGCGCGGCAGCCGCGCTAGTCAATGTTACACTCCAGCAGACGTCCATTTCCCGCGCGGGCCAATAAATTAAGAATTGATTTGTAGAACGCGTTGTAAGAGGCCATTCGTAAAAATGAAAAAAGTAAACAGTAAAACATGATTTGTTACCTAATTTAAAACTCATAAGTGCATCGGAGCCGAGTTATAAAAATAATGATACCCGGGCGTTGGTAAATGTAGGTAGTACCAAAAATGTAATACAGAAATCTGTATAACTCAGGTCCAATATTATTAAAAGCCTTTATTTTATATTTTAATAGCTTCTGGCTTCGCTTCGGTTTATTGAGTCCTCTGTTATACCCATATATAAACTAAAATGAATATATAAAATCCTTCCTCTTGAGTTACTCTATCTATTGATGAAAAGCGAATTTAAATGCGATGCATAGTTTGAAAGATTTACAGAGGGGTAGATGACGGGGAGCTACTTTTTTCTATAATTATGCAAAGATGTGTACTTATCCTGAATATTATGGGAAAATCATAAATGGTCTTTAAAAAAAACTATTATTTTCATATAAACTTACCCAATTCCGGTAAAATTCCTACATATGAGTAGGCACAACAGTTGACTATCATAAACATACTGAAATAAAACTTATTTTCATTTGTATTCCCGTTTTATCGCCACTTCTTAGAATTAGGCCACATAAATGAAAAACTTTCGGCTTTCCTGACCTTCGCTCGGTGCCCTCGCACAGTATAATAAAAGCTATAAAAACACAACACGAGATGCCCAGTGAAATATGTTAAGCCTATTCCCGGATTTCCTTGGACCGTTATATTTTCCGCTTAGGGTGCATTGCCAACGATAAAAAAATCTTACATATTCGTATGTAGGCATAATAACCATTAAAATACTTGATTGTTATAAGATATTAACATAACAGAAATAGACAAAGGCGATCTCCTCTCTTTAATTAAGGACTGAGGAACTTATAACTTTTATTTATTCATTATTTTATTTCAAGAAATATACATGATACCTACTCGACATCTGTTTTTCTTTCGGTTGATTATTTATACAAAAATTACAACATAACCATATCCAAAATATAAAATTAGTTCTTCACTGGCCCTTTAGGAGTTTCTGATACTTATTGCCGCTCGGTCGCTACTCGCTAGGGTTGCATCGACGTGATCGGTGTTTAATAACTAACGCAACCTAACTCGGCTTTTGCTTGTGGTTGAGGAACGCACACATGCGGGCCGCGCGATGCGAATTAGTTTGAAGACGAACTGCGTTCTATGTTGACATAATCCACAGTACTTGTATACTTGTAAAACCTGTAAATACTGTGTAAAAGGTCGAAACAACCGCCCAACTCAACCAAGGTCAAGTGGGCCTTGATCGACTGTAGACGTCTCAGTTTGACAACTAAATTGAAGTGGAGAAGACAACTTGACCTTGGTTGAGCTAGGTGGTTATTCCGACCGTGAAGAAGGGGTTTAACGGTCTTCCAGGAGGATTTCAAAGTGATTTGGAAGCTTTTCTTTTAGTACGAATAGTGAACATACTCAAAGAACTGATATTTATTAAATGATGATGATAACGCAATGCGCTGTATACTCGTATATTTTGTTAGTAGCGGTGACCAGTTGCGCCACCATGGTCAAGTGTCCCGGGGAGTAGGCCTTAGGCCTTAAATAATAACATAGTAGTGACAACCCAGATGGACCTCGCCTGAGGTCCTACCTCCTTAAATAAACAGATAAGATAAAAGATAAGAAACAGTCAAGAATTGACCAGCGCTTCCTAAGCGGAGACCGCTGTTGAAAAGAAACGCCTCAAGAAACTCAGCTGTTAGTCATTTTTTAACCTTCATTCCTCCATTTTTCCATGAAACTTGTTTGCAAGCTAAATAATAAATGTTATGTGTGTATGCTAGTATAAATGGCAGCAGAAGCAGCATGTAAATCCTTCTTTTTATGTATCGTGATTCGCCTTTTTTAACACAATACGTAAGCCAGGCAGGAAAATTTAAATTTTGAATTTTGGGGTGATTTTCGTTTCGGGTGACTGATGGAAAAAATATTCAATTTTGATATTGGTGAAAGCATATGATCTTTTAAGCCAGAAATTTTCCTTTTTACGACGTAATAACTGTTTGTTATTGCCTATTGCGCAATAAGTGCTAGATTGTTAACGTGCATATTGAAATTATCGTAATGTTTTCTGTGGTATACCCGTATTGGAGTTCGTGAGTTTGAGTTGCCCTAAGTCTGATAAGTATTTTACGAAGCGCAAAGGTTTTGTTTGACTATCTACGACTCTACGGCTCTAGAGTACTCTAGACTCGACGGTCAGTGGGTGTATGATCTGTATGACATCTGTGAGCAAAAAGTGATGTAAGGACCCCAATTGGTTTTTTTACCATACGGCAAAGGGAACTGGATTCTCAGGTACTTCTGACTATTATTTGTTTGTGTTTTTATCCAGAGTGATTATCACTTGAATTTATGAGCCCTGAGTCGTAAATTCGTTCGAACGAATACATCAAGTCATCCATATAGAAGAATAAAAGGCTCTAAAGTGTGTTAATTTTCCTTTTTATTTCCCTTATAAGATTTACTGCATATAGTACTTTGCATAATCGTAGCAGACCAGATAACTTTAAGTTATATTTTAACTATTGTTGTTTTTTACAGTAACATGTTTCGTGATTTCGGTAGATGGCGTTAGAGGCATATAATAAAAATAATAAATTTTATTTTATTATTGGTGTAATATTAAACTATCAGGACTGTATAGTATTTTTTATGTTAGTTCTAAGTTCAACCACGGTGTGGTTATATTTTTACCAAAAATAAAAACTACTCTTGCAATGCGTTACCAAATTTGTTCGTTTCAATGTAGCTCCTAGCCTTGCTACGCGCCGTGTGTGTTTTCTAATACAAATACAAAAATAATTTCATCTGTATCCTAAAATTGCCCATCCTTTAAAATACAATTTAAAAAAGTATTTTTTAACTATCCCAATTCGAACCCGTGTTGCTTAGTTTTCAATAACCTACTACCTTGAGCAAATATTTAATTGTTCCTGGAATCATTTTACGTGCCGCGCGATTGTCGACCGTGCGCTCGCATCATAATCACCGCATTATGAGCACGAGCGGATGCGTCCTATTTGGTGACGATTTTCGTAATTGAATAACTCGAACTCGTAAATCCATATAAACGGACCGGTGTCTTTTGTTAATGCTTCTTTGCGAATTTTGCTCCTTGAAGTGGTTTTAGCATAGTCAGCCGGGAGTTACTACAGCGACACAATATACCTATCACGAAAAGCATGCAGGCTAATGGAAGTTGGATGGAACATTGTCTGCAAAATATTAATTGGTATACAATGCTCTTTATTTATTGTCTGGCTGCATCGAGGCAAAGAGTACAGTTGCAGTGTAAGAGGTCTCTTAAGCCGGTTAGGTAAGGTCGGTTAGACTAGAATAAGAGCGTATTACAGCGAGATTACTTATTCTGTGGAGCGACCGCGAGTGATGCAAATCCGAAGGTTGTTTTATGTACTTTTTTTGCGTCTGAAGGGCGTCATTAGAACGCATTTTTTTTTTTTTAAATAAGGGGTGCTGTGGAGAGTTCTATTAACAATTTAATCTATGTCACTACGGCCCAAATAAAACTACTTCCTAATGTGTTGGTTGCTACTTGACAAGATTGTTCAGTTTTAAGCTGATACTCTTTAAAACTCAAAATGTTGCTAATATTTTAATAATAATAATATTAATGTTTATTTTTTGTATCGGTATTGTTATTTTACCTTTATATTTGAATAAATGTAAAAAACCTAATTTATAGAAAATTAAATGAATATCTAAATAATAATAATAATAATCGTTTAATTTAGAATTAAATTCCATAATAAGTAAGTTACAAAAAGTTCATTATTCTATGTTAGTAGGCAATTACATTAAGATTAAATAAAATAAAATACAAGAAAAAATTTAAATTAGATTACATTCAAATAAAATTAAATTCATGTCATAATAAAATCAAACAGTAATAGCAGTAGTAAATAAAAAAAAGAAAAAAAAAAGAAAACATTATCGAAATTAGAATTAAATTACTAACATTACTGTACCATTTCACTTAATTTTATGACACCAATGCCCTTTCTGACTAATTGCCATAATAATGCATTTTAGGCATCTATATTTTATTTTGGTTGTAAATTTAAGTGTGTTTGTATATCCTTTTAGTGAATAGAAAAAATCAGCGAAACTTATTCTAGTTAAGGGTTAATAAGTCGTATTATTGCGACATGCAATAATCGCATGAAAAAGTTTGTATCCAAATATAAAATATTCTCATTGCACGCAGAACTTTTCGCTTTTAGTTAAATATATCGCAATAAAACTTTTAACAAGGGGCTATGGTCATGGAAATTCCCCAACGCCCTGCGAGTGACAGCCGCTGGTTTTGCGCTTAATGGCGCGGCAAAGGCTTTTACCTCCTATTACGCAACATCGTCTGTGCCTACTTCAAACTAAATTATACCGAGATTATGTATAATTTATTTATTCAAGATTTTGATTGCCGACGTTCTCTATACAGAAGACTACCTACCTAATCATTTTTCTCTTATTACAAAATTACTGAAAACATTTTAACCAACCGCTAATAATATTGAATATAAAGTTAAAAAAAATCCCTTCATCAGTTGTTAAATACTAATTCAATTAAGTATTTAACAACTGATGAAGGGAAACCTTCCGCTTTCACTCAAACGCAAACTCGTTGACGTATGTATTTTGCCCGTTTTAACCTACGGTGCTCAGTCGTGGTGTTTAACCGAAAATCAAAAGTCCAAACTAAAAGTTTGTCAAAGAGCGATGGAGCGTAGAATTTTAGGGGTAAAAAGAACGGACCGAGTGCGAAACACCACCCTGCGCTCCAAGACAGGCATAGCCGATGTTGGGAAAAAGACTGCCCAGCTAAAGTGGGCCTGGGCCGGCCATGTTTGTCGCAGGCACCCACAAAGTTGTGCCAATGCAGCAACTTGGTGGGTCCCCCAGGACGGCTACAGACGGCGAGGCAGACCCAAGCGGAGATGGCCGAAGATTGCCACAGAGAGAGAGGTGTGGAAATCAAGGGAGGAGGCCTTTGCCCAGCACTGGGACGCTATATTGGCTAATTAATAATAATAATATTTAACCACTTTGCCAGAAATTTTAATCCTACTGTAATTTACTTCCTAAAACCAATGATATTTTATATTCCTAAAATGTACATTTTACAACATGATATGATATGAGAGGGGTTACTATGACATGGCTATTCAGTTTACACCGAGAGAAAAGGACAGAGCAATATAACTGATATAGCTTTGTCCTTTACGCTCGCCATAAAATGTCATAATAACCCCCCAGTTGCCAAGAATAAATAGTTCCATTAGGTACATGTGGCAATACCGATATTGTAATATTCCTTTGGAAAAGTATCCAACGCTCGGAGGTAGTTGGAGTTGGAATGTTTTAACAAAAAGTAAAATGGTTCTGCGTAACGCCGGCCGGCGCGGCGCAAGGCTTTTATTAATTTCTGGGCTAGACTCGGATAAGAAAGTCTGATAAATAAACGTTTGTTTCAATTTGAGACGAGTGTTTAAACCAAAATTCCTTTGCAAGTTATTTCTTTGCTGGTTTTATAAATCAAGGTAGATCAAATTGTTTTTTTGTACAAAACATAAAACAATTACATTAAAGCTCTTTTCGTTGTTTTTCACGCTGCTGGGAAGAAGCTTTTACGCATCTAGATATTATTTCAAAAAGTAAGAATCTCAGATTTACAATGTGGCTTACACTGGAGTTATTCTGACCTGTGACAATACAGTGGAACAGCCGTATATTACTTCAGATTAGATACTTGATCGAACCCATAATAAATATCAATTACATAAAAAATAGGCTGACTTTAGAAATGCGCAGCGACTTTGTTTTTTTTCAGAAATATCTATTTTATGTAATGTGTGAGTTATTATTTAGCTCTTTCTCGGCATTACTTTCGTGTATTTCAAATGCGAGCCCAAAGTATTAGTAGGTAGTTCAAGTATTTTCAGAAAAATTGGATATAAATCTTTTACGCAATAACCACTAATATTTGACATGCTTTAGAGGTGATTTTGATGTGAAATAAACACAGGCATGATGAAAATAGCAGAAACAAAATTTTAAGCAGTGTAAGTAATATCTTTATTTACTAAGCCGTCTACGGTAGTTTGCCTCAAACTGCATTAAGTTACTCCAATTGAGTGATTAGTCGTTCATACAATAGGTACTTTTTATAATAATTTATTCTGCGATAAAATGCGGGAGTTACCTAAGTTTTTTTTTAAATTGATGAAACTAACCCCGTTATGAAATATCCAATCAAAATTCATACATAGGTCCTCGTGTAGGTACATACTCGTAACTCTTCTTATGTTTTGGCAATCCATTTAGATTTGATAACTTTAGGTTAAATTAAATTTAGTTTTTTGCCTACCTATGTATTGTTAATAAGATACTATCAACCTGCCCTCGCTTTGTTTGGGTCTATATGATTTTTCTGTAACACCCGTCCGTAAAACATTTTAGATATAAGAAACAGATTGTAATTAAGGAAACAGAATGGCGTTTAACTTACAAATAACTTTCTAGAACGTGACGTAGCAAGTAAGATACCGATTAAGGGCCGGTTTTATAAAGGCCCGTAAGTAAAAATGTCAGATCAAATTTTAGTAACTTCATACAAGTTTTGACATTCCTGACCGAAATTTGATCTAACGGATCTTTATAAAACCCAGCCTAAGATGTTTATACTGTTGGTAAGTTGGTCCGTTGTTACGGAAGAATACAGAAACTTAAGGCTTAGTTGTAGGTACTATTCGGCAAGTAAGTCAACTTCAGAAACATAATATCCACAATGCAAATCACCAATAACATCAACAAAGCTTTTCAAACAATAGTAAAGGTTATGATTGTAACAGTTTCCTTGATTTTGGGATTTCAAGGAAGAAATATCGCTAACGCTACGAATGCCATAAGTCAACTTCAGAAACATAATATCCACAATGCAAATGACCAATAACATCAACAAAGCTTTTCAAACAATAGTAAAGGTTATGATTGTAACAGTTTCCTTGATTTTGGGATTTCAAGGAAGAAATATCGCTAACGCTACGAATGCCAAGTTCCTTGTGTTGTATAAATATTTGACACGGTATCGCGTTGTTGGTATTGAATACGATATACTCGTAATACTTATGATATTTACGAGCGCAAAGAAATATTATCACTCAATTAACTGAAATGTCCTTTAGTATATATAACGCTTGGCCCTACAACCTAATGAAATTAGACTGTAGATATTTTTGCTGCACCTTGAAAAAGCTGATTTTGGTCCTGGTTTATTTATTTATTTAAACTTCTTTGCATAATAAAAATAAATAAAAAAAACAAGTGGCGGACTTAACGCCTAAAGGCATTCTCTACCAGTCAAGCAATGGTTTATAGAAAATAACCGGCGAAATTGGATATCTAAACACGGTTGAAAACTTAGTTTACTTTAATGCCTAAGACGAAATTGGTGAAAGTAAGTACCTACCTACTATTTATACAAATTTGGCTTTGCGAAATTTTGTAGGAGATGCAAATTCTGCGTTAAACATGCTGGGAGTAACAATTAAATTTATTGCAACCTGTGTATGCGTTAACTTTGCATACATTGTTTTGATCAAAATGGTAGAACCACCAGTTTACTTAACTACGTAGTCGTGGTATAATACTCTTCTATTCTCTGTAATATTTTATTTAATTTCACTTGTTACCCACTAAAGTGTTCGCGCTAATTATATCGACCTTGCTAGGCATATCAGAGTTATTTTGAATTACTCGGGATTAGGGAATGCAATCTCGTTCTCGCGAGATCTCGCGAGTTTAACGAGATTGCACTCGAGCATAAAAACGTCTAATTAGAAGCGGATTGACTGCTGCGTTCAAGGAACCTAGAGACAGAAAAGTAACTACGAATTCACTGGACTCATTAATCAAAAAGGAAACGAATTAATACGAGTCCAGGGGGTCAAAAGGCGAACTTTTACAGTTCGCGGACGACTGCCTGAGATATGTGGTTCCAATTAGCGTTGAATCCGAAAGGGCCTTCTTAGCGGCTGGTTATCTGGCCAGCAAAATAAGAAGCTGTTTAGCAGACGATTCTTTGGACATTTTGTGCTTCTTAAGGAGCTATTTTCAAAATAATTCATAATAATGGCGTATGATGTGAAGTGAACAAGCCTTTAATTTGATTGATATATTTTGTTAATTAATCTCAAATTTCTAATAGATCTCTGAATAAGTATAGTTTTCTTTAATTGATAAAGATATCTCAGTTTAATAGTCAACTCATTTCATTTTAGTTTTTGACTTCTTGCTTGTTGTTTTGTTATAAAATAACTGTTTTATTATTTAAATACTTTTTTTTATATTAGAAGAGAAGACTGGTGGTTTTTCTTATTTCTTATTTTAGTAGATAAGTCAGTTTGCTACATAAAAGTTTATTGAAAAAAATCGTAAGAATTTATGTATATTTCAGAATACCTATAATTCTAATATTTTTTTACCTACATACATACATACATAAAAGATAAAAAGATAAAAGATGTTTATTCAGTAAGTAGGCCGCACGGGCACGTTTACACGTCAAAAATCTACCAGCGCTTCACAAGAGACCACTGCTGAGAAGAATCGCCGCAAGAAACTCAACAGTCAGTCGTTTTTGTAATATTGCTTATATAATAATAACCTTAACCTAGCATTATATAAAACTCTGAATCTCACATAAAACAAAAAATAAATACATCCATTCGCGGTTGAGCAGGAAAATGTGTCAAAACTCAGAATTGTCACAAAACTAAGCAACAGTAATAAAAAAAATAAAAAATAGAAAGTATACAAGTTATACTCACCAGTGACGGTGCAAGACAACCTGCATAAAAGTTTCGATACATTCTCCTACAGAAAACGTGTCCCCTAGACAATATACAATATTTACATATTTTTTATGACTAAGTTATTATTCAATTATTTAGGTGTTGGCCAAGCATTTTTATCTGTTAGATAGTCTTCGACCCTATAGTAAGCTTTAGACATCAACGACTTTTTCAAGTAAGTTTTAAGTACTGGAAATGGTAACTTTAAAACAACGTCAGGTAATTTATTAAAGAAAAGGATGCATTGACCTACAAATGATTTATAAACCTTACGGATACGATTTTTTTTAATATACTTATACTTTCACGCCTGTAATCCCAGAGTAGGCTAGGCAGAGCTACAGAATAACAACTTCCTTTTCTACGTAATTTATTCAAATACTGTGATTATTTGCAAAAATAAACACACAAAACTGCCAATCTCGCGAGATCTCGAAATTGGCGAGATCTCACGGTATTGAAATTCATAAACTCGCGAGATCTCGCCTGAGCCCCAATCTCGCGAGATTGCATTCCCTACTCGGGATGTATAAAATACGTGAGTGCGTAATAAAAGTTGGTTTCTTATGATGTGATTAAATTTATGAATCCAAAATTAACTGCTAGTTATAACTTAATTATGGTTTAGTCAGTTTTTTTTAAAACGGTGCTAATAAGAGAAGAGAATAAAAATACGGATCGTTCTCAATGTATGAGTAGCTTAGGAAATGTCGCGTATCTCAAGTAGTTTTAACCGACTCGGATCACAGGATTACAGGAAATCTTATTTAAGTGACAAGACTAGCGAATGTATGAAAAATGAGTTACCCTTCTAGATTCTCATTTCGGAAGTGTAAAATTGCTCCAACAATGATTTACTTTAAAATGTTAACTTAAAAATCGAGTTTACAATTTAAATTCACTTGTGATCAGCAATGGCACGATTTTAATTCCGATTGGCCATCATCGGCAGATCGATTGATTTATTCATTCTTTAGGAGAAAAGGCGAATCTACTATATGAATTGTATTGAAAATCCAACCTTATTATAAGCCTTGAGAGTTTAATCTGCTTCTATGAATTAATAGCACATGCGCCTTTTCTCCGTAGGAGGACTTTATTTTCCGCCGCATTAAAAGTAAAATAAACTTTTGCTTTGTCGAAATCCTGTTAATCAGCTTTGCTACGTTCTTGTTTGCACACATCAGAGGAAAAAGAAATCGCACTGCTAGATCGAAAGAGTAGTAACTCAAAATACAACTATATTTTAAAATCAACTTTAATGCGACGTTTTTGAGCTTGAAACAAAACTAACAATGATTTTGAGTTTATACTGTTTTGATCTAGCAGTGCGATTTCTTTTTCCTCGAGAAAGTATGATAATGATTTTGAATTAATTTAATATGAACTTATAACAAGTAATAAATTAATATTTTATTCAATCATGACTGGCAGACATATTTTTTATTATTTAGATACTTGGAGAGTTACAATCTATGAATAAACATTTCGTGACAAAGTATTTAATTCTAATGACACTGTAAACGTTCGTCTTACTTCGACTTCTTTTTTACGTACATACCTGCTATATTTGTAATAATACACACTTAAAAACAATATTTCGTTAGTGGATGGTTAAAAGCACAAAAAAAAACCACTAAACAATCACATTTATAATAATATTTACTATTTTGATGCCAATTTACGGCTTTTAGTCTTATATTCGTTCTAGTTTCAGACTTAATACGTTAAAAAGTGTATCTAAGTGCTTTATGCTACAGATAACGAATTCAATAATAATATGAACGGATATTGAGGAAATTACGTCATCCATATAAGTAATTTCGGGTCTGTTACGTGATCCCCGTTGTTTGCCGGGATAGTGGTATCATTACCACCAATCGGGTCGTACATCTCAATTTAGGCTGTTGCTATACTGACTATAAACGGTTTCATTAACAAGGTCCCGCGTTAGATACCGCGTTAGATAAAAGATAATGACATGTTATGAATGGTAATGTTTGTTGTTTTGGAGTAAAAACCACGTCAAACCTTTTTTAGTCTACTAGGGGTCTATTTGGACATAGCTATTTTTACGCAGTTCATTTTACGGCGAGTGTAAAGGACAGAGCTATAGCAGTTATATAGCTCTGTCCTTTTCTCTCAGCTTAAACCGAACTGCATAGCTACGTCATAATAAAACCCCTGAGGTAAATACAAACCATTTTTATATCAAAAAAAGACTGCTGCATAGTTGTCTAATTTCGTCGTTGCATTTGGTAACTGTAGGGGAGAGGGGGGCAGCTATCACTGGAGGCAGCTTAGAACAAATGCGTTCAAAGACGTATTTTTAGTGCGATTATGGTCCTAATCCATTTTTTGGGCTCGCAACACTGACCCACACAACTGTCACTTGACAGATTTGACGTTTGACAGAACATTAACGACCCAGTAGCATATTTTGATTTCGATGTCATCCGTTACCGGATTTGCTCCCCGTGTGTAAGGATTTTCAGGCTGTATTTGAAGGAAGCGGTAAGTGAAACTTAATTTATTCGAAAGTACAATTTATTAGCTTTAGTGACAAAGAATAAACAATCAGAATTTGCTATTGTTTTGGAAGATATCGATGTTTATTTTTTTAAATAGGTGTTGGGGTAGTTTTGAAAAAAATATAGGAGGCAGTTTTGATTAGCAGTCTGTTCAAAACTACCCCGGCCATAAGAAATGTTCATATCTGCCCCGATATAAACTGCCATGTAGGCACGTAAACTAAAATAATATCTTAGTTATTTCAGTAAACGCTCATAATGCATCTACCTGAATTAGTTAGTTTTGTACTTATTACGTTTAGTCTTGTTTGGTATTATATTTATGTCAATTATTTATCTACAATATTACTATATATAAATTTAATTAAATCGTTTTAATTTATTGGTTTATTTGTTTGCAGGTAAAAATGGTAAGGAATTACAAAAAAAAAGAGAATCCGAATTAAACGAAGAGGATGTAACTAATGCTGTACGTGAAGTGTTGAACGGCACCATGAAACTTAGACAGGCTGCTGTTGTGTATAATATAAGACCAAATACTTTACACGACCGAATAAAGAAACTTAAAGTGGGGTCAAAGCTCTAATCAGTGAATTTCACAACAAAATACACTGTCTCACAAGTTTTTACTAGAGATGAAGAAAAAATGCTTAAAGAATATGCAATTAAACGTTCAAAGATGCATTATGGGTTGACATATAAAAATTTTAGGTTACTGGCATTGGAATACGCTACAGCGCTGGGAAAGTGTCCAGAAAGGTAGACAGCAAATAAAGAAGCTGGGGTAGAATGGTTGAAGGGCTTCATGAAGCGTCACAAAGACCTTTCGCTTCGAAAACCTGAAAATACAAGTTTGTCACGGTCTACAAGCTTCAACAAACATAATGTCATAAAGTTTTATGACAATTACGAACACGTTTTAAAAAAATATAAATTTACACCTGACAGAATTTTTAACCTTGACGAGACAAATATAATGACAGTAGTACAAGCACCAAATGTTATCGCTCGAACAGGTACAAAGCAAGTGGGACAAAGTGTTTCAGCTGAACGCGGACAACTAATTACCATGTGTGGAATAGGAAATGCCATAGGAAACTGCCTCCCACCTGTTTTTCTGTATTTCCCAGAGCCAGATTTCACGAGTCTATGCTAAACGGTGGACCAATTGGCTGTGTTGGTTTTGCCAACAGTCCGACTAGTGGTTGGATGACAGGACCGTTGTTCATAAAAGTGCTTGAACATATTAAAAAGCTTGTAAGATGCTCGAAGGATGACCCCATATTAATTTTGATGGATAATCACGAGAGTCATTGTACTATAGACGTAGTCAACTATTGTCGAGACAATGGAATGGTAGTGGTAACTATTCCGCCACATTGTACACATCGCATGCAACCGTTAGATGTAGCTGTCAATGGTCCTTTCAAACAAAAACTGGCGGTATCCCAAAATGATTGGTTGGTAAACCACCCTGGAAAAACCATTACAATTCACGACCTGGCAGGAATTGTGACACCAGCAATTAAAACATTTTATGTATTATTATTTAACAACAGCCAAAATATAATAAATACTGAATTATTATCCCCTGTTACATTGTTGGGGTAGTTTTGAACAATACTGTGTGCAAAACTGCCTCAAGGGGGCAGTTTTAGTAGGATTTCAATACTTTTCAAAAGTACCCCCCTGAGGCACCTTTGAACACTAAAAAAATACTTCTGTACAAAACTACCCCCTCTTAGTTATAACTGCAAATTATACGAGTAAAATGTTAATACGACCATTTCTAGTGACTAACTGTACTAAGTACAGGTGAAAAAAACACGTATATCTCGATATTGTTGCCTTACAACCCTTATTTCAAATCTGCCCCAAGTAAATTCAAAGCTACCCACGCTTGGGGCAGTATTGAACATTATTCCTTGAGTTGCAAAATTCTGAATTGTGCCGTTGTCTTTAGCTTTGGACATGTGCAAATGCGTTAACTACATAGGTTAATAACATACGTTGTTGTGTAGAGGCTCGAAACTGGTTTTTATGGGTAATATTTTGAAATACGTCAATGAGTGTAAAAAATGTACCAGGCTGCCCCCCTCTCCCCTATAGGTACGTACAGGTATGGTACTGAAAGTTGATAACAATAAGAAACTGAGATCAGACGAGGGCTTCGTGAATTTCAGCGCGGCTAACAATCTGCAAGCTAGAACACAACAAGAAGTTTCGAAATCTCAAAGAAATTTTAGAGGAGATTCCCAGAATCATCTGAAAGCATTGAGAATGTTTTCTGACCATTTACAAATTAAGATCATCTTTAGAAGTTACCGAAAATTATTCACAAGAAACTTATACAACTTGAGAAGTTTCTCGTCGTCGGTGAAATGTTAGTCGAGGCCAGGCGAGAAGGTTGGTTTATTGTCTTAGAAACTTTGTATTTTGTGACGCAAAGAAAATACACGTCAACCAACTTCGTCGTGGGTTAATCAAATTTAAAGTCGCCAAAGTAAGTAAGTAAGTCTTCTTTGAATTTTTTTATGCATTATACCAGAGATACCTAACCTTAGTGTAGTTAGTAAACAACTATTAATTTAATGTGAACCAGACAGTTTTACCTCGTCACAAACAACGACTAATGTGATGCATCAGAAAAACCAATATACTCTATAGGAGTGTTCCATCGATCCAGACATGCAGACCACAAAGACCACTGATAATTCCATAGTGCGGTTTTTACAGAATGAAACTTAACGTGGATCCCTTCCGGCTTCTGACAACCTGCTGGGTATTTTGAGATAAGGGACTCAATTTTACATTGGTCTTAAGTACAGTGGATAGCAAAATATTAAAAACAACAATATAAATAGTAATTTAAGGCAAAATATCTTGCGTTTTTTTTGAGTAATTTTAAGTAAGTTTTTTTAATGCATAAATAAATCAAACCAGTGTGGAAAGACACGTCGAAATCCAGTCCTGTATAATCAAGCGATATTGGATTTGCATATCGTATGTACACAAATGTAGAGCGAAACACGCAACGAAACAAATAAATAAGTATCACGCGATACGTGGAATTTATTATGAATAATGCCTATAGAGCATTGTTTTTTGTATACATTTGTAAGTGTTAATGATATGAATTAAGGCTTGCTTGCATTAGCTAGCGATACATATCTAAAAAAAAAACACTACTTCCTTTACATTTCTCTTTTGAACTTTATAACCATTTTTTTTAGGTTAGGTAGGTAGGAGGATGTAGTTTGAGATCCGATAATAAACCTAAATAGGTACTTTCTAAACAAAAATATGTGTGTTTTGTACGGAAAGACGAGCTAGGAAAGAAATGCATATAAATTGTCTCCTCGACGAGCACGGTGTCGCCGCATAGCATGATTTATACAGGGTGCAAAGGACGGTGTAACACGTGTATATTACCCGCTATACATTAATATATTAAAATAAAATGAACATTTAATATAATGTAAGAGAGACAACTTTTGTAAAAAATTACTCGAACACCACTTATTAAATATGTCAACATAAACTTATGACCTGTTTTTGTGGTAAAAATCTACTAATTCGTTGAAACACAATCTAAGTGCGGTACTTGAGACAAGGTCCAAGATAATGGTGTTTTTGTCTACATTTTGCCTATTTGTTACGAAGAAATGACACAAACGTTTAGTATTTATCACCCATTTGGCGCTTGCATATTTTTTGTGCTCAAAGTTGCGTGTGAAAAGAATGTATGGCCGGACTTAACGCTGATTGGTTAATTAGGTTGGCGTCATTTGTGAAAGGAAGGGATGATTTGGGATTTAGGAAACATAGTTGTTTTAGATTAGTTAGTTACCCCCGGGACGCGAGGCTGAGATATCGTGAGTTTTAACGTGCGCATACGACTAAACCAAGGTCTCACTTTTGTCAATTATTTTAATCTAGATTCAGTGTTTTGATTTTGTGATTAGTGGACATTTAAGTTTAAAGACAATAAGAGTTGTGGTTAGAATATTCTGTTTTATTGAGATAAGTATTTCGGTTTAGTTACATTATTGTTACTATCTAATTTTGTTGATTTTGTCTAAGTAATATTTTATTTTATGTACTTTCAGTATTAGGGGCGAGTGTTCTCTTTTAATATTTTGTGTCTTTAATATTACTTGTAGGGTTAGTATTTTCTCTAACACGTCTTAATAGTTATTAAGGGAAGGTTTTCGTTAGGTATCATTTAATCTCATATAATTAAATATAAAGATAGTAAAAGAGTTAGTACGCGTGAAAGAATTATGTGTAGTGAATAAATTAGATTAGGTAAATATTATATTATTATTATTTTTGCTTGCTTAATTGATTAAAAGCTTCATTATTTCAGGCTTTATAAAATAGAGGGAGAAGCAGTTCTATCTCACTTATTATCTTTAATCTGCTTTACCTTTATTTTATTGAGTGTGTCATAACGCTTTATTAAGTTAAGTCTTGTGTAATTTTTGTGACGAGCTAAGGTAAAATAACAAAAAACTATTTTTGTGTGGTAAACTAAACATTCATTTATTGTAAACACTCACAAGCAGCACACGTGGGGTCAGCCCAGATAGCGGCTTGAAAGCCTTGCGACTCTGGTTGTCTAATTCCACTGCAAACGCTAGAAATACATCTTTTGCCGTCACACTTTATTACCACCATTTAACTTCAAACAACTAGCATTAGCTAACACACTGTTTACGTCACACATCTACACAGGCACTAGGTACTCACTCAAGACCTGGGTCATTTAGGTGTTTATAATCTTTACTAGTGGTTCTGAGGTACAGACGTTACGACCCGGGCTAAGTGCTTAGTGTGAAGTTTGTCAATATTGTATCCTTTGTTATGGGGTCACTCACAGTAATTGTTATACTCATCTCAATGATATTCAGACTATCTTGAACAAACCCGACAACATTCCTTAGTCATCGTCACAAATCGCGGCTGCGTAATTCGGATTAGGGACGCGTAGAATCATAGTTTTAAGGGCATAGCATGAGCAAGTAGCGTAACTGCATGAGCGTGCTTAAATATTCATACTATATTTTAGAGTAGTTTTATTAGGGGCGATAGGGATAGTAGGATAGCGAAGCAGGTAGTGTTATTGAGGTCAGACCCCATCCAAAGTGAGGACCGTTTTGATTTTAACTTCTTTTTCAATTAATTATTACAAATACTTAAAAAAGTAAATTTGAATCTAGGGTCAAAAAGGTTCTCGCTGTAGCCGACCTCGTAATAAGGTAGGGGTTTAGGTAGGGAACATTATATGTATTGTAATCTACTAATTACTTTATTTTATAATCATATATATATATAATTTTGAACAACACGAACTCCGGTACACGGAGGTCCCACAAGCAGGCAGCCAGGGGTTTTCGATACTCCAGTTATATTCCCGAGTGTGCAGGTATCTTAGAAGATCTTTGGTGAGTCGTACCCATTTAATAACTTCCATTTATTGTTTATTATTCGTGATTAACGTGATTGTGGTTTACTGTGTTTATTTGTGGTTTCTAGCTTGCTTATCAATTGAAATAGATATAGGGTTATCTTATTTCACAATATTATTTTACACAACGTAGAGGGTCCTAATTTAGATAGGTATATTTATAACTAGACGATCACATATTTTATTTGGCCAATAATTTAATTACACAACGTAGGATATTTTATCGTTTCTATGTAGCCTGGGGTAGGAGTGTTACAGTTGGTGCTGCGTGACCAGAATTTAAGTCATTAAAATTTGAGTTAGTTTTATTCAAATACTTATTAAAATGAACTCGGGTTACTTACTACGATTTTAAAGGTTATATTATTAGTCTATGTCTTATCAGTCTAAACAGCGTAATTAGAATTATTTTATCACTTGTTAGAAAATTATAACGGTAATGAGCATTTCTAGTAAGAATTGTTACAAAAGGAAGGTCTGTACTTATTAGATATTTGTGTTGTGGGTTCAATGTCTTATAAGTGGTTGATGTATGACACATTTTATTCAAGTAACATAATTTCCAATTGGTTGTATGTTATTATAAGATCGTAGGTTCGATTCCTACGAAGATGCTTATTGAATGAAAATAAATGAAATATTTGGCATTTAATCAGAGATTGAATGTGTTACAATTGTAGGTTCGATTCCTGCAAGAAAGATTGTGGTTTTAGTCGAACTTAGTGTTATTGAAGCTCTTAATCGTGGGTTCGAACTCCCGCGTAAAAAAATTGGTTTGAGCTAATTTAACCTTTTAATATTTAATAGACTAGGGGCGCAAGTCTGTTTTTTTATTTTAATCATAATTTAGATCTAGTATTAAAAATACGGTTTCGATAACCGTAAATATTTCTATCAGCGTCACAAATAAGTACCTACCATATTTTTACTTTTAAAAATTGTGCTATTCTTTTAGATGTTGAAATTTGAAATTAAAAATTAAAAAAAAAAAACAACAATTTGTGTTGCAAATTAAATTGTTACCATATTGACATTTAGATAGCCAAGGGCTTAGGTTTTGTACAACATAAATATTATATAGTGGTATCGTTGCAGTGTTGTGACGGATTCGATTTCCGTGCATTATTTTAGTCTGTTGGTGTTATATTAAAAGACCACGAAAATTGCGCAATAGTTCCTAAAATTAAAAAAAACTCTGATTAACTTAACCGTCACGTGACGTGCGTTGAAGTTTATTGATAATTTGTCGTTTTAAAAGAATGTTGTGTTATGTGTTTTATGTTCAACTTAGAATAAAACACATAACACAACTTATTAAATGTCTGAAACACAGTTTCGATTACTGTGAATTGTTTAGTTGTAAAAAAAAAGGCTAAAAAAAAAGCCGAAATTATTTACAAAAGTAATAAATAATCAATATTTATGTTTAAGATTGTAACAGGCTGGTTCGATTCCTGTGCTTTTTTTTTATTGGACAGCCGTTTTCAAATTAGTTTTTAATATCTGACCAGAGGTCTTTATCTCTAAACGAGTATACGATCAGAGACTACTACATTAATAAGTGTTTAGGTATGTGTGTTTGTTCTTTATACAAGTATGTATGATAGTAATGTACGTAGGTATGTATAAAAAGGATATGTTCAGCAGGTCGCCGAAGCTAATAAATGTTGGTTAAAATGGAAATGTCATAAGTACTGCCATTATAACAAGTATGTTCACGAATGTCGTGTAGGAAATCAATAAACATTATTCAGAGCGTAAAATTAAAATATATATATATAAATATAAAATAAAATTCAACAGTATAAATAAGAAAGGTAGGAAAGTTAATTTTATTTTCATGCAATAGGTATGTAGTTTAGATATTATATAGTTGATTTTTCAAAATTTAACACTATACTAGCACTAAATTTCTCAAAATCAAAGGGGCGACTGTAACACGTGTATATTACCCGCTATACATTAATATATTAAAATAAAATGAACATTTAATATAATGTAAGAGAGACAACTTTTGTAAAAAATTACTCGAACACCACTTATTAAATATGTCAACATAAACTTATGACCTGTTTTTGTGGTAAAAATCTACTAATTCGTTGAAACACAATCTAAGTGCGGTACTTGAGACAAGGTCCAAGATAATGGTGTTTTTGTCTACATTTTGCCTATTTGTTACGAAGAAATGACACAAACGTTTAGTATTTATCACCCATTTGGCGCTTGCATATTTTTTGTGCTCAAAGTTGCGTGTGAAAAGAATGTATGGCCGGACTTAACGCTGATTGGTTAATTAGGTTGGCGTCATTTGTGAAAGGAAGGGATGATTTGGGATTTAGGAAACATAGTTGTTTTAGATTAGTTAGTTACCCCCGGGACGCGAGGCTGAGATATCGTGAGTTTTAACGTGCGCATACGACTAAACCAAGGTCTCACTTTTGTCAATTATTTTAATCTAGATTCAGTGTTTTGATTTTGTGATTAGTGGACATTTAAGTTTAAAGACAATAAGAGTTGTGGTTAGAATATTCTGTTTTATTGAGATAAGTATTTCGGTTTAGTTACATTATTGTTACTATCTAATTTTGTTGATTTTGTCTAAGTAATATTTTATTTTATGTACTTTCAGTATTAGGGGCGAGTGTTCTCTTTTAATATTTTGTGTCTTTAATATTACTTGTAGGGTTAGTATTTTCTCTAACACGTCTTAATAGTTATTAAGGGAAGGTTTTCGTTAGGTATCATTTAATCTCATATAATTAAATATAAAGATAGTAAAAGAGTTAGTACGCGTGAAAGAATTATGTGTAGTGAATAAATTAGATTAGGTAAATATTATATTATTATTATTTTTGCTTGCTTAATTGATTAAAAGCTTCATTATTTCAGGCTTTATAAAATAGAGGGAGAAGCAGTTCTATCTCACTTATTATCTTTAATCTGCTTTACCTTTATTTTATTGAGTGTGTCATAACGCTTTATTAAGTTAAGTCTTGTGTAATTTTTGTGACGAGCTAAGGTAAAATAACAAAAAACTATTTTTGTGTGGTAAACTAAACATTCATTTATTGTAAACACTCACAAGCAGCACACGTGGGGTCAGCCCAGATAGCGGCTTGAAAGCCTTGCGACTCTGGTTGTCTAATTCCACTGCAAACGCTAGAAATACATCTTTTGCCGTCACACTTTATTACCACCATTTAACTTCAAACAACTAGCATTAGCTAACACACTGTTTACGTCACACATCTACACAGGCACTAGGTACTCACTCAAGACCTGGGTCATTTAGGTGTTTATAATCTTTACTAGTGGTTCTGAGGTACAGACGTTACGACCCGGGCTAAGTGCTTAGTGTGAAGTTTGTCAATATTGTATCCTTTGTTATGGGGTCACTCACAGTAATTGTTATACTCATCTCAATGATATTCAGACTATCTTGAACAAACCCGACAACATTCCTTAGTCATCGTCACAAATCGCGGCTGCGTAATTCGGATTAGGGACGCGTAGAATCATAGTTTTAAGGGCATAGCATGAGCAAGTAGCGTAACTGCATGAGCGTGCTTAAATATTCATACTATATTTTAGAGTAGTTTTATTAGGGGCGATAGGGATAGTAGGATAGCGAAGCAGGTAGTGTTATTGAGGTCAGACCCCATCCAAAGTGAGGACCGTTTTGATTTTAACTTCTTTTTCAATTAATTATTACAAATACTTAAAAAAGTAAATTTGAATCTAGGGTCAAAAAGGTTCTCGCTGTAGCCGACCTCGTAATAAGGTAGGGGTTTAGGTAGGGAACATTATATGTATTGTAATCTACTAATTACTTTATTTTATAATCATATATATATATAATTTTGAACAACACGAACTCCGGTACACGGAGGTCCCACAAGCAGGCAGCCAGGGGTTTTCGATACTCCAGTTATATTCCCGAGTGTGCAGGTATCTTAGAAGATCTTTGGTGAGTCGTACCCATTTAATAACTTCCATTTATTGTTTATTATTCGTGATTAACGTGATTGTGGTTTACTGTGTTTATTTGTGGTTTCTAGCTTGCTTATCAATTGAAATAGATATAGGGTTATCTTATTTCACAATATTATTTTACACAACGTAGAGGGTCCTAATTTAGATAGGTATATTTATAACTAGACGATCACATATTTTATTTGGCCAATAATTTAATTACACAACGTAGGATATTTTATCGTTTCTATGTAGCCTGGGGTAGGAGTGTTACAACGGCTCACCGAAAACTGAAACCATAGCTTCAGACCATTGTACTGAACTGAAATCCAGTGGAAATTTACCCGGGAAAACGAAAATTTTCTCGTTCAAAAAACGCATCCGAACTAATAAAAAAAAACTTACGTCAAAACTTTTCTATTAAGCCGTCAACATTAAATATTCGCATGTTTTTCTAGTTTGTTTTGTTATTAAAAATGAGTGATTCGAGTGATAAAGACGTATTAACACTTGTGGAATTACAGGAAACCGTGCAAAATGCGGAACTGAGCTTACAGTACAAACCCTTTTCTTAGTTTCCTCGCTGTAGTGAGGTGAAAAGTTTTGTGTTATACACGGGTGAAAAGTTATTTTACGTCTCGTGTCTTGAAACACTTGCTACGCTCAGGATTATATTTTTGAACCACTCTCTTCGCTCGTGGTCAATCATAGAATCCTTTCCCTAGCTCGTGTTTCAAATGAACACTCGCAGGTAAAATACAACTTTCCCCACTTGTATAACAAATAAGTAATGTTACTAGCAGCTGCTGCGTAAATACCACACATATGAACCGATACACATCTGTGCCTCCTGTGACAAGTGATACAACTCGAGTTATAGGAGTTTTCGTTTTCTTTCATGAAACACCTTAAAAAAAAATAACGCATCGTTTGCTCGAACTCCCGTGTTCCTAGGCCTTCTAGTTTCGAAGATACTTTCGTGTAAAATGATACAATTGACCCTTTTTTTTCTGATTTTCCGTGTTTAATGCTATTTCTCTAGTTAAACCACGTCAAAAAACCATGAAATATTTTTTTTCTCGTGCCAGATGATATATCTCAAAATGTATCATAAACAGGGATCGGAAATTCGGATCGATATTTACCTAATGTTGGCAAAATCCCGGAAAAAGACAGGCAAACATGGCGTCGGCTTCTTAAAAATATTATTCTAATAATATAAGTTCCGGGATTCTGGGATTCTACAAAATGTTAATATAATAATTAATTTACATGTAGGATAAAACATTCATTTTTGCTCCTATAAATTCGTTAGGTTTATCAGTTACAGGTAAATTAAATAACATTTGGTAAATCTATACATGAAAAATAACTTCAAACAGTTAATATAAATAATTGATTATGAATTAATGCCGGTGCAATTTATTTATTTTGAAATCTCAGAAATTTTAGTAATGAATTCTATGATTGAGTCCGCCTCCATACAACTGATTAACAAAGCCGGTGCGAAAGTATAGGTAAATATCGATCCGAATTTCCGATCCCTGATCATAAATCACGGTTCTTATACCTTTAAATTTTTCTGTGTCTTTTGATATAACTTGAGTTATATCATTTATTACCAGAGTTTTGCGTATTTCGAAAGTTACAACTTGAGTTAGATCAAAAATTAAACCTGTTTTTGCTTCTTTTGGTTTGTGTTAATTGATACAACTCGATTTATATCAAATGTTTTCAAATATTTCCTAATCTTTGCAAATGTATAAGTCAGTTGTATCAAAAATGTGAGAATATTACGACCATTTAGAACTTGTAAAGTTTGGTGCATAGTGATACAATCTATAAAATAATAAAATAAATATCAGGGGAGAATCTCACACCAATTGGCCTAGTCCCAAACTAAGCTCTAGGCTTGTAGTTTGGTTATAGTATTTATATCGTTGTCTAGTACAACGATATAAATACTTATATAGAAAAGTATAAACATATTGTACATATTTTTATATTAATTGTATTGCAATGGTTTTTCTGTTGTACAATAAAGTGTTTACATACATATATACATACAAATCTTAAAAATATATCTAAACAAATTTATTGATACTTACCATAGAACCGTGTCATAATACAGTGTAATATTTAAATCGACAGGTCTACTAATATTACCTTGTGACTGAGTTTTTATAGGTTGAGAATAAAATGGTTTATCTCTAATAGTTACGCAAAAGAGACCAATAATAAAAAATCGGTATCGAGATACAGCCGTTTTTAGGAAAAAAATATATTTATTACTTCCTAGTATGTTTTCTTATAAAAACCCTAATTGTTAGAACTAAGTATAATGCAGTGTATTAAGCACATTTTAAACAAATTAACTGGAGTATTCGTAGGTTTTTTAAAAAACAATGTAGTTGGATGTTTTATATACAACTAATTATAATATTTGCTATCCTCCTTTCAATCGTAATTTTACGAAAGTGACAATTTCTTTAGCCAATTTATACCGATTACAATATTAAATTCTTACATACATACATAACATACATAACTTCACGTCTGTCTCCCAATGGGGTAGGCAAAGACTACGAAACGCCAGGTGCACCGATCTAAACATACAACTTTCGCTTCCTCTACATTCATCAATCTCTTCATGCACGTACGTCAGTTTCGGGTGCTTTTTATTTGGCCCTTATTCAGTACATCGCGAATCTGATCACCGTACGTCCGTGTAGGACGTCCCCTACCGACATATCCACTCACTCTCGCTCGCCATATATCTTTCGTAACCCTTCTTTCATCCATCCTTTCTAAATGACCAAACCATCTTAGCATACCCTTTTCGATTTTAGTCACTACATCTTCTTTCAATCCACATCGTTCTCGGATCTCGCTATTTATTTCTCTATCTATCATCCTAACACCACACATACTTCTTAGAGCTCTAATTTCAACTGCATTACTCCGGCTTGCGTTCTTCTTCTGCCATTCCCAAGATTCACTACCATACATTAATTGAATTCTTGTATTGTTATAAAAAGTGCTATATGCTATTACCCTAGTTGTCTCATGCTAATTACAAATAGTAGATTATAGTATTTATATAGAAATATTGTATAATCCGACTAATTGACGATTGGCTGTGTTCTGCAGATTAAAAGTAGGTTTCATCTTTTAACGGAAAAAATAGACTAAATCAAGTACTTTTGCTGCGTTCGACATTATAGAACGCACATTTCGTTATTGGCGGTTTTATACATAAGTTTATGTATAATTTAGTGAATTGACGTGCTAAAATAGGTCGCTTTCAACATAACATAGTTTAAAAAATCTAGTTTACGATGGCATAGCTAACTCATGTTCCGAAAAATGAGTCTGGTCTCTTTCTTCATAGCTATGGTCACCCTGTCATCGAGGGTGGGAGCACACGCTCGCTGTGGCCTGAACCGACGCGTAAGCATGATTTCTATTGTAGGTAACTTAATGTTAATATCCTTTTATGGCTGCGATACAATATTATGATCTACATGTGTATGGAACTAGTTATTTGTGTAAAATATTATGACAGAAGATAAAAACGGTAAAAATCTCGCGACGGAAAGAAATAGTTATTTACCAACCAACACGTTTTATTTTGTGAAGTGGCAGGTTAGTAAATGCTACCGTTCTGTGGTGACTTAAATTATTGTATCAAATTCAGTAAGATGAAATTCAGGTGGACCATGCGCTATGTCACTTAACTACCTATTCGTACTTTCTACTTCGACTGACGGCGAGCTTAATTTAACTTTCTTCATATCTTACCTACCTGAGATTTAGTTATCATTATTTTCATGTTTTGTAGGTGATTAGATTATGCTGATGATTGAGAATTGTTATTTGTTTTTTTGTGTAGGTGCCTATTTAGTTTTTGTTTTGGATGGCAATATGCACTGGTTAATTTACCTCCTGTATTGTTGCAACATCGTAATTTTGCTTTGAAATGAAGGAGTATAAGTTAATATGTTTCCTCAGTGATTTAATTTCATGTTTAGTTCCTTTATTCCTTATATTTAAAAAAACAAAATTATCATAATTGCAATCGTTTGTTTTGATCAATTACTTGTATTATTTGACACAAGTTTTTTCGTTACCAGACCTAACAATAACTCGATATGTAACATTAGTCACGGTTTAAATTAAGATTATTTTTTGTGATTAATGATACAACTCACTAAAATCCTAAATATTACGCCCGTTCGTTTTCAGAAAAATTACTTATTCAATTCCCTACAACTTGTGTATAAAGGTTAGACCTCTAACTCAAGAAATAATAGAAAAATTAAGCTTTAAAAAAAAAGTTGTATCAGTGATCACCAGAGCTCCTTGATTACACTTTTTTGTGTTAAGTAATACAATTCGAGTTGTATCATCATACACGAGTTAAATAGATTAATCTGAAATGTAAAATGATACATTTCGGACGTTTCTTCAAATATCTTAAAATCTATAACTAGTATCATTATTTTTGTCAAACCAGTTAATAAAGTGATATTACATGTTATAAAAATCGAAAGAAATGTTCAAAAAAACGTATTCGTTTAAAAGCAGTATTTTTTTTAAACTTGTTTTTGCTCTCCTGTAAAATCGTGTTTTTCGAGTTGTATCACTTGTCACAGGAGGCACAGACATATGCCTGAGTGTTGATCCTTACCTCTGTTGTAGGTTTTAACTGCTGTTTACGTATGTGTGGTAGTATTATATTGTTATATTATATTATATCTATGTTTAGGTGTGTATCTTATTAAAGAAGATATTTTTATTTTCTTCCCATTTCTCTGTTGTATGTACTATTTGTTATTTCCTGAAATTTTGTTAATTTGTCTATCCTTCGGCATTGTCCTTGCGCATTCTACTCCAAGGTTAACCGGAAGAGATCCCATATGGGATAAGTTCGCCTATGTACATCATTTATATTGATACAAACATGTCTTGTAAATTGTTTATGTGCAATATAGAGTTTTTTATACATACATACATACATATGTAGTCTCTTTGTCGACGTGTGTTTTTTGCGGTTTTCTGGAGAAACCGTGAAGAAAATATTAAGATGTCCGAATAATATGATATAAGAATGCGACGTTGAAACAATATTATTTTTTATCGTTACGAAAGAATAAAACAGGATAAAAATAGAAAAATACATAACCCGACCTCTACCGGATGTTAAGGTTAAGGTTTAAGGTTGTTTTAAAACTATAATGTGAACGGGATACATTTAGTACCGAAACAATTTGTTTTCGACAAAGTAAATACAGCTCCCAAATACCTCACGAAAATATCCGGTAGAAGTCAGTTTTTTTTTTTTTTTTTATAGCCTGGGAAGGCAAACGAGCACACAGGCCACCTGATGGTAAGTGGATACTGTGACCCATAGACTACTACTACTACTATTCTTTTTATATCCTGTTTAATTCTTTCGTTATGATAAAAATAATTAATATTGTTAGAACGTCGCATTCTAATAACGTACAGCCTAGAAAGGAAGCCCTGAATGACATTTGAATAAGTAAATAATGTCAGTGGACATTATCATAAAGTAAAAGTGGGAATGTAGGTACAATCGGCCAAAGGGAATCCCGACCCTGACCCAATAGAGCTGTCTTAAGTGACATATTGTTGATAATTCTAATGAAATCATTTATAATATCACTATGACAAACATAAGTCATACTAAACAAACACAAATAGGCTTTTAAATCACGCACTTTGTCCAACGTACACCAAGCAAATGTACCGGATTTGTGGGCAGCGAAGTGTTCACTACATATAGAGTTGCCAGACCTAAAAATAGAAAAACCGGAAACAGATCCATACCAGTAGTAACTTGTATAATACTCTGTGTCCATACTTAGAGGGACATTTTCCCCTTGAAAGCCTTGAAACATTGGAAAAAAATCTTAGTCGTGAATTTATTACTTCTATTATTCATTTGAGACTTTACTCTACTCTTCATTAACCTTTCGTATGCCGGAGAGTCTCGCATACTTGTATTAAATACCCGTGTCGTCTGCCGGGCTATGACGTCATCGGTGCCACGTGACCGAGTTTAATAGCTCCTAGCTCGAAAGTGATTTGACGTTTCGAGCAACTGAATGCTATCTATGGAAGATTTATTTTTTTAGTTTTTTTTACAGAAAAATTAGAACACTATCCTTAAGCTACTAGAATACAATTTCAAATAACCTGATTAAGCCCCTTAGTGACGGATACGGAACAAAGCATAGGACCAGGGTCGGTACGGATCCGGAACTAGGCATACGAAGGTTAAGTATATATTGTTACGAGTCACATTAGGCCTATCCAAAGCTGCCTGCGGCTCCTACGAAATAGCGAGTGATTTGTGTCCGAGTGAGTCGCTCGCGGTCAGGCTGGACTCGTATATATTTGCCCGGACACGACCGGACACCTGGCAACCTGAACTGCATACGAATATAAATTTTCAAGTAAACGTCTGGAAACTATTTCCAACAGTGCCACCAAAGTTGAACACAGCCGGTGGAATTCTTAAGACACATTTTGTATTCCAACTCCATTCCAAAGCGGAAACGTTTCTTCCCCTAACTAATTCAACGCTTAAATTAATTATACGATTCATTTGGGCAATCCTGCACTCTCGGAAAACTGGACGGGAAACAAGTTTCTTGGAGCCAAATTCATCTTGTTTATTAACGCATTCAAAGACGAGATGGCAATATCGGGTCTTTTTTGGATTGAAATCGCAGAGCTTATCACTGTAGTAATGAAATGTTGATTTCAATAGCCAAAAGAAGAATGGTTTACACCCCAATGTTCTTTTTCACTCTTTCCTCGATACAAAACAAAGTAGTCGCGTTCGACTCGCACTTGACCGGTTTCTTTGTTGTGTTCTTAATAATTATTATTAGGACAGAGTTTTTATTAAAAAGAAATACACCCGGTCGGCCCCGGGTACAGACAGCTAGTATAGCACAATTATAAATAAATACAATTACAAACCATGTTAGAGCACGTGCAAGATTAATTGGTTTATAAATTATACGTAACTAGCGGCCCGCCAGCGGCTTCGCCCCGCTGCAAATTTCTGACTTTCAATTCATTTGTTACAAAAAATGTGATAAATGAAGAACCGCTCGACCGATTTGGTGCAAACTTCACATAAACCATCTACTAAACAGTCCGAACAAAGACTAAACATTTGGTTTGGATAGGTGAGCCCGTTCTTGAGTTATAAAATTACAACGAAAAATGGCATTGATTTTTATATATATAGATAAGATGAATCTAAGCCTTCGCTCCGCGCTTGAAGACAAAGACTTGACTTAACAATTAAATGGTCCTTCAGATACATAAACAAAACACAAACTGAATTGGTTCCATTCTACCACATTAGACCGGAAAGCAATTTAATTAATTTGAATTAATTTAGTTTGTTGTTAGGTTGTTACAACTTAGTTAAAATTGAAAACAGTTGTGTAGCCAGTTTTCGTCCTAACGCGGGTCTGATTTACCATTAGTCCTAAAGAGGTTTTCAGATGAGTCAAATGATTTTTTGACTTTCCAAAGTATATTTTGGTTAGGTTCGGTTATGTTATAATAACACTGAAATTGCTTTATGGTAAACGATTATTCCGAAGAACAATAAAGCTCATCATCATCATCATCATCATATCAGCCTGTTGCAGTCCACTGCTGGACATAAGCCTCCCCCAAGGAGCGCCACAACGCACGATCTCCCGCCCTTTCCATCCAGTCACTGCCAGCTGCCTTCTTCAGGTCATCGGTCCATCTAGCCGGGGGGGGTCCTACACTACGTTTGCCTAAGCGTGGTCTCCATTCGAGAACCTTCCTGCTTCACCTCTCGTCGGTTCTGCGACAGACATGGCCAGCCCACTGCTACTTCAGCTTGCTACATTTTTGGACAATATCAGTCACCTTAGTTTTATGTCGTATGACCTCGTTCCGGATCTTATCCCTTAATGAGATCCCCAACATAGACCTCTCCACAGCACGCTGAGTGACACACACACATATACCTATAGATAAAGCAATGGTGGCTTAGTGCAGTTTATGAGTAGGTAGTAAAAATGTACCTATTAGGTAAATAAAAAAGTAAATATCCTATAAAATGAGCTGCAACGCTCGTTCAATACATTTAGGTACTGGTACTGGGAGCCTGCCGTTTGGCCGAAATATACATATTTGGTCGATTGAACTATTTCCCAAAAAGTTATTGGTATTATTATTATTTTTGTTTTGTTTCCGAGAAAGCAAAACCGCGTTTAACATTAATAAGGTTAGGTTAGACCTGTAACTTCAAAAAACATCTGCATCGGGAAATAACGTTTAGCAAATAATAATTTGTGAAATTATAAATATAAACATACATATACCTATACCTTCATACTTACATTAAATCACGCCTATTTCCCAGAGGGGTAGGCAGAAACCACTTCTTTCAACCTGCTACAATCCGACAGATCTCTTTCGCTTACAAGTATATTCAACTATAAATATTTCGCCTTAACGACAGACGACAGACACCCAGATTCACTCAATACAACAATATTTTTTAACTATAGATTTGAAACTCTTAAAAGATGTAATGTCAATTCCATACATGTTTTTTGTCTTACTTTTTAATAGTCAGTGTCTGTGTTCTGCAGGTACCTATTTGATCAGGTAGTAGGATAGGTACTGAAAGTAAACCTGAAGCGATTTAACTGTATTAAGTTCCATGTGCTCATTCTCAAATGAACGGATCTAACAAAATCAAAGAACGTGTTAATCCAGAAAAAGGTCTATGATAGTGTTGTGCTGATATCGTTTTCGGACGACGACCTTCTGCTAGCAACGTTAACAGCACTTCCCAGCGGAGATTGATGACCCACTTATACATATGGAGACGGTCCGAAGATTTTAATCGAAAAAACGTTATTTAATGACTACGACATGGTGTTCTCTGGATAATAAGATATCTTCAGTAATATAAATGAAATAAAAAGTTTTTTATTTAGGCATTATTGTGGACAAGTTAATGGTGACTCAACGAATGAATTATTATTTTTTCCGTCACGGGAATAGTATAACACAAAGCAAGCCTTAAAAAACCCGACTGATGTTCACTAACTTTAAATCGTTATAAATCCTAAATGATCATTTAAACTGAGAAATGATGTAAGAAACCTAAAGATAATTTTTAAATACCTACCTATTCAACGATGCCCACTTGTCATACTTCGTCGCTTTTTTTAATTTTTACAATATGGCGTCTGGTTACCGTCATTTGACATTCGCAAGATTAAGACAAATTGATTGCCATAAGAATCATCAAAATCGGTCCACGCGTTTAATTTCTAGAGCGCCACAAAGGAACAAACATACATACACCTACATAGACTGATAAACACAAACTGAAACAAACAAGCAAACGTGAGAAGCTAAGTAAATTCGTCATAACTTATGACTAGGGTTAGGACTTTTGATGGCATATCGTGGTTCTATATTCCATGGAGTCGCTATTTCCTAATTATTATAATACATGACACTTTCATTTTGACCTTCAGTATGGTCATATTTCAAAATGAACTAAATCAATTTTTAGTTCGGTTATTCTAAACCTACTAACATTTGCTTGTTTGTAATTGTAACGCTTTTACAGTAGAGACATCATCCATACCAAAATTCATTTAAATTGGTTTAGCGATATAAATAAGAAAATGAGTTAGGAAATATTATTAAATACTGAAGGTCAAAATCAAAGTGATATGTATTATAAAAATTAGGAAATAGCGACTCTATGGATTCTAGAACCACGATGTGCCACAAAAAGTCCTAACTCTACTTATGACTCATAACTTAATATTAGGTCGACAGAGCCATCTAGCGTTTTCGTTACAATTTACATGCTTCACTCGTAAACGTGAGTTCTGTTTCAAGGATGCCGTCGGGAGCTACGCCGTTTACGGCAACTACAAATCATTTTCAGCCGAACCAACAGGTAGCGCTGCTGTTAAAAGCGATGAGGACGGGGATAGATTTGCTTACTTACGAGCGAATTTTTGACATTACCTACATACAAAATGATAAAAATGAGCTATGGTTAAGTTACTAATTACTTTGGGTTTAGTCACCACCTACAGTTTAGTAAGTACCTTGTCGTATTTAGATCATTGACAGATCTGGGGGGATATTATGGGATAGCTATGCAATTCAGTTTATGCTGAGAGAAACAGACATGATGATGATGATGATGATGTCATAGCTGTCCTTTAGGTACGCTCGCCGTAAAATGAACTGCAAAGCTATCTCATAAAACCCCACCTGGATGTTTACAATGGTAACCCCGGGAAACTAAATTCGAAACTTGGGATTCCCCATCCCTTTAACTCGAGTTTTCTATGTATTACGGTATCTGTACATTTTCGATATATTCGCTGTGTATACATACATACCTTCACGCCTTCATTCCCAGAGTGGGGTAGGCAGAGCTACAGAATTACCAACAACTCCAAAAACTTGTTGATAACTCTGTAACCACAATTTGCACAATTAGGCTAAGATGTTTAACAGTGTATATTAGTGACAGGTAGCAATATATTATATCGCTGTGTATTATATTAGAAATAAGTAGATTAGACGTTTAAAATAAAAAGTTATATTTTTTTTATATTTAATTTTATTTCAAGTCAACATGTTGACATTTACATAAAAATTTAAGTCGACCAACATGTACGCAAGTAAACCATAGGAAAGTTTCTTAATATCACAACTTAATAATATGCCACAAATCAACATGTGACTAAAATTTGAAAAGTTTATACTCAAATAAATACGAACTACTACTACACACCCCCTCAGGCTGAAATAAAAACTAAACCTACCTACATGTCATTAGAACAAAGATAAATTCGAATGCGTATTATAGTGTACTTAAGACTATATTGCTGCTATCACAACCAAAGCAAAAGAGTGCATTCAGAAGATTGTGAAGGTAAAGTTTCCATACAAAATGCGATAACGTTTTTCTTCCTTTAAACCTAGTCAGACTTTTACGATTATGACATATCTTGAAGATAATCATGATATTATGAAAAACTAGGTCTGTACGTTTATCCTTTCCAAGAAAATATTTCTAGGAAAAGACAAAAAAAAACGGAAACGGATAAACCTAGTTTTTCATAACAACTACTACATATTCAAAAATCGTGGAAATCGGACTTGATTGAGGGGGTAGGAAATGTCGCTATCGCTAGGAGCTAAAGTTGTATGGTTTTTTTTTGACAGCAACGCGATTTAAGCGTTGCTTATCGATCCTCTTAAAGTAGATGCATATATTGTAACAACTAAAACAATTATTTGCTTAGTTTGTGCAATCAAAATAAAATGGAAACTGTCAATTGTTTGGTAAGTTAGGTTAGCTATTTTTAGTATAACAAGATAACAAAATCAGAAGTCAAACACATAACATTTGCGTGTAGCATCTTATACTTCAAGTTGTACCATAAAGAACTTAAGGGGTTTCATATTAATCAAGTAACGCCAAGACACCCCATTTGTTCATGTCTTCAACAGATGAAAAAAAATAGGCCCAGAAAGTAGAAAATTGCCTGACGAGGTGGTTGGCGAGGGCTGCTAAAATTCGAGACAGGCAATCCACGTTTCCGCCGCGGCATATATAATGCTTTTCTCAAACATGCTCGAAAAGAACGGTTTTCGGAATGAAACACAAGGACGGAACGTAGCTACCTCATTTTACTCCCTAGGAGTAAAAAACCATATGAAAACCTTTTCCATTCATGTCCATATTGTTTTTTAAAAGTGCTCTCTATTGCGTATAAAATCTAAAGAACCATGAAAAAAATCCCGTGCACCCAAATTGTGGGTGGGGGGCAGTGTGGCGCGGCGGCGGGACTCAGCGGTGCGGGCGGCGGCTCGTCGTGCGTGGAACTATCTTAACTAAGGGTACGTTCAGATGACAAGCGCTCAACGCGCGTTTTGGTAACGCGCGTTTACAACTACATAACAACTTATTCAGGCCGTACACATGCTAACGCGCGTTTTATTAATACGCGCGTTAAACGCTGCGCTAGCACTCGACTATTGTCAGCGCGCGTCAACGCGCGCTTTGAGATCATTGGTTTTCCATGTTTCCGTTCAGTTGAGCGCGCGCTTTCGCCGCGGATGGACGTATTTTAGGGTTCATCGGGTCGTCCAGAAATCGTCCGAAATGGAAAATGAAGCTTTTAATACGGAATTATTTATAGACGAAATAGAGAAACGTCCTGCGATATGGGACATGACAAGTAGCGATTATTCAGATAGGAATTTAAAGAGACGGGCTTAAACTATTTCTACGTTCATCTTCGACAAATGTAAGAACTCTACTGACTGAACCAACCATGAACGAAAGAACCATGGCGGTCGCGGCAACGCGCGTTCAACGTCTGGCAAGCGCGTGTCATGTGAACACTATACAAAAATTTAGCGCGCATTCAACGCGCGTTGAGCGCTTGTCATCTGAACGTACCCTAATACTCGTACTTTTCAAACTTTCTCTCCGAATTTGTCAAACTGCCGTACTCAGAAACGTCAATTTAATTTAATGCTTGATTAAAGTTGCTGTTGTCACTTTCTTTGCTATATGAATAGAATAAGACAACACGTCCCTTAACAAGCATTACATTTAATTGACGTCTCTGAGTGCGGCAGAAAGGTTTTTAAAAATACTTATAATCATGTATTTGTATAATATCCTCGCATTGTTCGAGAAAAGTATTATATATGCCTCGGCAGAAACTAGGATTTCCTGACTCGTATTTTAGCAGGCGTCGCTTTTGCTCGGCCTGCTAACCACCTCGTCAGGAAATCCTATTTCTACTACTACTATGTATTATTTCTCAAACAATGCGAGGAAATGATACAGATACATAATTATGAGTATGTTTAAAGCTTTTGACAAATTCAGAGATAAAAAATAATTGAAAACTACTGGTATTCCGCACCGCCACGGTTCATCATCGTCGCCGCATGCCCTTGCCGACGCCCAACACTACCCCCCACAAATTGGGTGTATGGGATTTCTTTCATATCACAGCAGACAGAGATAGGTTCACATACGTTTATTTAACTCCTAAAAAGAAAATGAAGCTCTTTCCGTCTTCGTTTTTCAAAAGAAAAGCCATCCTTTCAGAGCATGTTTGGGAAAAATATTTTTACACTGTAGCCTAAAGGTTTTACCGAGCTTTGAAGTGTGACTGCTGGTGCTTCTTTATTTAGTTGTATGGTGGTCTATTTCCTTTTAAGAACGACATGTTGGTTGGCGCCGACTGGAACATAATGATTTCCGAAACAATTACTCTTGCTTGGTAAGTAGCAAAATGTTTGAGAGTTAAACGTGTTTTATGATTGCCATAGAACAGTAAACTATGACAATGGGATTTTTGAACCGAGCAGACTGAAAAATATTTTTTACAATACAATCGACTATGTTCTAAGTATTTGACACAATTTATCTCTAAGGCCATATTTTGTTCTATAAAATGACATGTAACGATTAATTACTTCGTATCGTCAAATACATTATAAATTATAAATACTATCTACATGACGAGTACTCACTAAAACATTATAATCTACAAGAATATAATAATATGGAAAACATTGCTACGTAGAAATTAAATCCGAAATAATACAAGGTTTTAATATAATTTGATAAATAATTTAAACGCCTACATACAAATCTCTAGGAGCTACCAAATCACAGTTTAATAAACAAAATCAATCATCATGATTAACCCCTCGTATGCGGTGATAAAATACTAAGTTAATAATGTTTTATTCCAATAACATAAGGTAAAATAATGCAGAATAATGTTCAACATTTGCGCACGCATCCGTGCCTAAGCATAAAGAGGGGTTAAGTTATTCCTACACACTAAGTATTGTACTTGCTGCCTTATTGCACATTTACAGTTCCGTGCCAGCAAAAAGGTTCTAGAAAACCTTCACTTTAGCAACAAGTTAAGAAGACCCTCATTGCCTACAAAACCAAATTATAATTATACTCTTTCGTTTAGTTTTAACGTTCTTGCCCAGGGGCTAGCCAAGATGCTGACATTGTCGTGCGCGTCATTAATGTCATTATTAACGATAGAAAATAATAACCATATTATTGTTCGCATCGTTGTTAGAACCCCAGATCGTTCGAAAAATAATACGCAGAAGTTATATTTAACACGGAGGAGGAAAATCCATTAGAATAATGTTGAATACTTATTATCGTAATAATTTTATTTCACTCCCGTTTTTTTAACATTACATTAAATCACAAATTTAAAAACTACAAACTCAAGGTTAACAAAATGGTAGTTAGAGAATTATGATTATTGATATTCATCATATTAATCCTCATTCGATGTCATTTTGCGAAATATGATCACATAAATTATTAATTATTTGGACACGGAACTTTACAGTACGAGAAATGCACAAGGCTAGTGTGTTAATTATTTAAATTAACTTTACATTAGGAAAGATCTCAGTGAAATAAAAAACTTCAATATAATTTTTCATTATTTTAGCAATTGAGCAAAGGAAATAATAATGGACATAAATGCATTATTTCCCTTTAGCCAATTTAATGCACGTTACATTCGAGCAAATATTTTACTATATGCAGAACCTATTACGTTTTCAATATACAAACACGCCGCACTATAAAAAATTACGTTTAGCTACGCAATCGTGTAGCGGATAACTAAGTGATCAGTGCAGTAGGGCTAGACAAGATGCTTAACGTTACCGAAAACGATTTTAGAAAACTGTCAAAATGTATGGAATTGACGCAGGCGCTCGATGAGTCCGTCTAACAACTTGCGTCAATCCTATACATTTTTGATAACCATAACGATCGCCGAATGCATCTTATCTAGGACTACTGGCGTGTTACCGTAGCTTGAAAACACTACACTACCTTTACAAGTGATATTTATTACAATCGTAGTAACAAAATGAGGTAAATAATCAGAACAACGGTAATAAATTACGTCAGCTTGAATGCTTTATACTCAGTTTAATTTAACGCTGTAGAAATGTATGTAAATTTTATATAAACATGTGATAAGCAAACAGACGCAAGAAATTCATCCGTGACCGTAGAATATTGTCGATTTTGCAGTATACAGTTTCAATTAATCTGATGGTGGTGGTGCATAGCAAGTATGTTGAACGGACATCAGTCGTTAATTATCTGTTCTTGCACAGAAATTCTTCTTATTTGAATTATTTATTTGTTTTACAATCCCTCTAGATATAAAAGAAATTTCTTCAGTTGTACAGTGACTTAAAAATTAAAAATAACAAAAAGTTAATTCACCCAGAAATTATGATGAGCTCACTTGACAGAAGAAATAGACTAGTTTAGTAGATGATTTTACTGGGCGGCGCAGGCGCGCTCGCGCTCATAGCTTGCTCGAGCGTGTCCAGACGGCGGTAGGAGTGGCCGCGGCTGTTGCGGCGCCTGCCCGGCTGCCTCCCTTCCACTATCAGACCGAAGAACTGGAAACAAAATTGATAAATATGAGGGGAGAATCTTACGCAATTGATATAGTCCCAATAGTATTGACTTGTACAGTCAATTGCAAAGACGTATCCACTTTTGCACCTTATTCTTTTTTAATAGGGAAAATAATAATTAATGAAGTAATTATTCATGTAAAACCCCTTATCAAACGAAAAATCAGGAGCATTTGTATTCCAACGGGTAATGATTTTTAACAAAAACTAGACACCAACTCATAGATAAATATAATTATGTGCTCGAGGTTATATTCTGTGTTTTGAGAAATCAGTAGTAACATTAGGATTATGACGCTGAAAAATTTCGTAACGTTACTTTACTCTCCCAGCTCTCCCTAGCTTTATGGAAAGAAGTTGAAGTGGAAATCCGACTTGATTTAGGGATTGAAAAACGTTATCAACCGGAGCTAATTTTGTTGATGTTTTTGATAGCTACGCGATTTAAGCGTCTCGTTTCATAAGTTTCTTAATCAGATAAGTAATAACTGATCAACTGGCACTAGTCATTTTTCATTCAAAGTTTATTGCCGCTAAAACCGAGCTGCAGAGAAAAGGATTAAACCTGTGGTTAGATTTAAATGATTTTGAGTTTATGTGTAGACAATAGTATAATATCTTCAATTCACCGAAAAATCATATAAATTTAACCACAGGTTTTTGAAAAACGATCCTTACCAGGAGGGGGGTATCCTTTTCTCTGCAGCTGACTGTACACTACACAATACTATGAGTTTTTTTTTGTTATGGTGAAGACGCGATTGGTTTAAAAACGAAACGAATAGAAAATCTAGTTAGCGCAATGCATCTTGGCAAGGGCCTCTGGTCATATTGCGATCTAGGAAAGCTTCTATCCCGTAGAATAGAGCCCACATTAAGTAGTAAATGATTAATTAACGTTCGTACTCACCATTTTGCCTACTTTATTCTTGTTGTGGTACAAGATGTAAAGAACGATTACTATTATCACTGCAGTCAAGAAGAACGGGAAGAAGTGATCATCATCCTCTGTGAAGCCCTCTGATATATTAGGCAAGAATTCTGCAAAAAAAAACATTGTTACAAAGGCTGGAAAGTAGGCAATTGATGGACAAGTCGTGTATAAGGCCAAAATCGAGTTAAGACCCTCTAAGGTAGGTAAACCAGAGCAGTAAATGCACTAAAATCATATAAAAAGAAATGCTGTGTACATATAAAAACATTTCAGGGACCGATTTATGACACACAAGGAACAGCCTAAACTGCTGGACCTAGATAAGTACAGTCAGCTGCAGAGAAAAGGTACCCCCCCTCATGATAAGGATTGTTTTTTTTCGAATACCTATGGTTAGATTATAATGATTTTGAGTTAATGTGTAGACAATAGTAAAACCTTCAATTCACCGAAAAATCATATAAATTGAACCACAGGTTTTTGAAAAAAAACGTTCCTTACCAGGGGGGGGGGGGGGGTACCTTTTCTCTGCAGCTGACTGTACATAAAAATGGAGGTAACATTTCTTATGTACCCTAGGGGAGCACTACGAAAAGGTTTTTCGAAAATCAGCCGCCAACGAAATAAAAGGGGGAATTACGGGAAACTAAATCTACAATCTCGTACAAAGTCCCGGGCATCCATTAGTTCATAATAATGTTGGTAATAATTTAATCCAATTAAAAATGCAACTGACACTGAAGTTATAACCCAACTCCAAATTATTGCGGTGTTCCATTGACTTTCCATGGATCCCATGACCAGATGTTGACGAGATTTAAGAGGATTGAGAAGTTAAAAATGTCTATACGGAATGCGACGTTTCTTTCCCCTTAAACCTAGTCCAAAATTAACGATTTATGAGGATCTTGTAGATGTTATGAAAAAGTAGGTCTGTATGTATTCCTTTCCTAAAAAAAATCTTCCACAAAATATTTAAAAATACTTAAAATCGGACTTGATTAGGGGGTAAGAAACTTTATGGCCCGGAGCTAAATTAGTATGGTTTTTTTTTGACAGCTACCGTAAAATGGGGTTAGATTGATTAATATTAAAAACAAATCTTCTGTAGCTCCCGCGTTTAATCGTTAAATAAATTATTAAAAATATCATATTAGCGACTACTTATTTGGAGTAACTTAAAGCAGCTTGAGGCAGACTACGGTAGACGGCTTATTAGAAAAAAATAATTACGCAGCCTAAAATCTTGTTTCTTGAAATGGGGCTACTTTGATTATCCTTGTGTTTATATCACAATATCAAAGTCACCCCTGAAGCATGCCAAATATTAGGGGTTTTTTGTTTCGAAGTTTTTAAATCCAAATTGTCTGAAAATAGTTCAACTTTCAACATTTTGCGCTCTCATATGAGACATATGAAAGTAATTGCGCGAAAGAGCTAAATAATAACTTAGCAATTCCACAAAATCGACGATTAAAAAAATTATCAAAGTTGCCCCGCGTTTCTAAAGTCACCCCATTTTACGGTACGCGATTTAAGCTTCGGTTCACAATCTTATTCAATGGGACCATCCCTAAGGCCCAATTTAGACTTAACAAACGAACGAGAATTCTATGCCTTATCTCTTACGTTTCCTTTGTAAAAATAAAGACCAAGCATGTTCCAGAACACTCCTTCACTGGGTCTTAGAAATATTCTAATCATAAAAAAAAAATGGTTAAAAAATTATGGAGAAATACAGGAACTTTACACGCAAAAAAACATATAGACGTAAGAATCTGCTCCTTTTTTTATGTCTGTGTTTAATAATTAATGCCCGATGTTCTGTCACTTTACAGAAATATCACAATAAACATGCTTCATTAAGCATATATATTGTCTATAGTGTTCAGCTAACAAACTATTGTTGTTAGGTAGTTTTATATAGAATTGTGATGCCCATCTTTAATGCATAAACACAACTGAATAAATAATAGCAAGGTTACAAATTATTGTCTGAATGATTCTTTAAAGAATGATTATGTAGATACTTCGCCTTCATTTAAAACAGCGCACGATGGTCGCATGTCTCGTTTGGATTTATGTTTGTTTTGTACCTCGTCACTGTAACGCCTTTGATAGATAAATGCAGCAGGTCAAACATAACGTTAAAGCGACAAAGCACCAAAATGGCCATCAATGCCATCAACAAATAGGTACTGGTTTGTGAACAGGTGTTACAGAAAAATCACATAAACCGAAGTAAAGCGAGGGCAGGTGGTAATAATTTGGTTGTTCTGTTTTCACAGCTTAATGCCTGATCCACCAACACCGATTCATACATAATCTACTTGTTTCTGTTGTGTTGTCGTTGAAAGTTTTTTTTCATATAAATGAATATATGTATATGTCAGGTCATTAAATTCGCTATTTATTAAAACACATAATCAAATTAAAAAAAGTTTTTCTACTAACTTATTAATTAGCCCCATGATATGTACAACAAAATTGAACTAGGTTTAAGGGTTTGCCGTGTGGTTGCCGGCTTAGAATTGTGCCACTCCGTGTCTTCCCGTGGAAGTCGTAAGAGGCGACTAAGGGAATAAAGGCTTGTAGTACTGTTAGGAGATGGGCTTGCTACCTGTCACTAATATACACTGTTAAACATCATAGCCTAATTGTGCAAATTGTGGTTACAGAGTTATCAACAAGTTTTTAGAGTTGTTGGTAATTCTGTAGCTCTGCCTACCCCACTCTGGGAATGAAGGTGTGAAGGTATGTATGTATGTATGTTTAAGGGGAGAGAAACATTCTCGCATTTTGCATGGAAATTTTTAGCTGCACAATCCTCTTAAATATATGTTGATTCAAAACATTTTAACTGTAAGCCTTAAATGATATTGTAAGCCTAAAACCTGTTTGGAATAATATTTCTACAAGGATTTGTCAGGCCCACACAACACGCAGATCCCAATAAACACTTTCTTATTCCTTTACTTATCTTAGCCTAATTGTGCCAAATGTGGTTACAGAATTATTAACAAGTTTTTAAAGTTGTAGTTTATTCTGGAGCTCTACCAACCCCACACTGGGAATGAAGGCATCAAATCTAAAAATGTATTATAAGCTAATGCTCTGCTTACCTCTTTGAGAGCTTTCTCCAATAGGGTTTATTTGGGTGTTTGGTGCTGGTTGACTGTTTCTAACATCCAGGTCAGGCTCCATGTCATCAGCATCATCTTCAGCGTCATTGCCGTCTTCCCTTTCACTATCACCTGTTTTTTGATACAAAACCACATTTTTAATATGTAACATCTATTATAAATAAAATTATAGTACTCGTAACAATATTTTAACATAGGTATCATATAAGTTCATAAGAAATTAAATCCAAGAAAGAAAGATTGAGGGATACCAAGAACAACTTACTTAGGCAAATTAAAGGAAAAAGTAGGTGATATGCCATATCAGTATGTTAAAGAGAAGGCTCAGAATAGGAATGAATGGAAATTACTCTACCGACAAGGGTATAGCTGTTAACTATTCTTCATATGTACATATTTTTATGTGCAAGGCAAGTACTATTTGTTCCTAACTAACTAACATTATAGATCATATCCTTTTGGTTGGCATGATTTTATATGAATTGTTCTAACCTTGTAAGGTCCAACATCCTAAATTTAGGACATCAAAGTAACTTTTGACTTTAGTTGACTGACACAAGATTCTCTTTTGAACTAACGAAATTTGACGTGGGCCTTTGACGCTATAGGTTATTATCCCACGAAGATCTCAATAAAATATAGATAAACAACAACAATAAGCAGACAAAACAAAATCTATTCCTTTATCAGTATAAATGTTGTAAATAGTCACTTGATTTAAATAAAGTCATTATATTAATGACTTCTATACAAAAATTGAGTTATGCAGACCTACATATAGGGCCCTTCATAAACAATAACAATGAATGCCGCTTGAAAAAAATGCCACAAGGTTAACTGGCAATTGTAAGTAATTTATATACAAGGCTTACCCAAGCTAACTTCATTCACACCTTGGAATTATACCAACCTAATTTAAAATTTCAGCTTTTGACTTCCTATCATAAATTGTATTATCATAGAGACCTAACTCTAAATCCAAAATGTCAATTAAGTCAGTACAAATCTGAAGATACATGTTATCTTACCAATATCACCAGCACCAGCATCAGGGTGGTCTATCACAGGGCCCCCTTGACCATTGTTGGCAATCCCAGGGCCCCCTTGACCATTGTTGGCAATCACAGGGCCCGCTTGACCATTGTTGGCAATCACAGGGTCCCCTTGACCATTGTTGGCAATAGCAATTGGATTTTCCTGGTTAAACACAGTGTCTGCATTGATTTCTCCATCCATATTGTCCTCATCATGCTCCGTTTGTTTCTGTGGCTTAGGTTTTTCATGATTATCTTCGAGCTCACTTGATTTTACCGGTTTACTGTGGTTGGTAGTCAACTGATTAAGAACACTAGTTGTTAGGCCATTGGAGGAAGATTCTAGATGAGACTGCAGCTGGTCATTCTGTACATTTATTGATGATGTTTCACTAACATTCATTTCAGGTTCATTGACTTGAACTCTTGAAGCATTATTAGCAATGGTAGTAACTGTTTCGCTGGGTTTAACCTCTCCGGTTTCAGCTCCTGATACAGGTTGACCATTTCTAACTGTACTGCTATTTAGAATGGTACTCGCTGGTGTTTGGAAAATTCCCATTGACCATTTGTAATACTTGCAAACAAAATGAGTGTCGCCAGATAACACATCTTTGTCCATGCAAACTTTTTTGCACGCAGCGTCTCCTTGGAACACTTGGGAAATAAACGTTTGAAAAGTCGTAGGAAACGAACTGAAATGTGCAGCTTCAGCGCAGAATTCGTCCGCAGTTAGTTTTCCACTCGTTTTGGCTTCAAAGTCGGCTGCAAGGTTCGGAAAGTTTGCTGTCGAAATGTTGCATAGGAGGCTGCTAGCGTCGAAGAACACCAAGCATTGCATTTCGATCTCGTAAAACGGTGGCGCGGTTACGTTGCACTCCTTTAAACTGTTGGCGATTTGGCCGGTAGCAAACTCGTTTTTACATTCTTTCATTAGATCAGTCAACAGGTGAGCTATCAATATTTTACCGTTAGAGCCGGGACTTAAAACAGGTGTTCCTAAACTCCGCCCGTAGGTATTTATCAATAATAGTATTAGCAAATAACGCAACATTGCTGCGATCGGTACTCTGTCGCAGATTTTGTTATTTATCACAATACACTGTTTATATTACTCTCACGTCAGCAATGATCACGCAAGAGCCAAAAATACCACTATACCACATCACAATATACGGAAATTGACTTGCTTCGCTTGCTTGACAATTTTGACAGCAGCAAAATTCGGTAGTTTGACAACTAGCGACTGATATGACATTATTAAAATGTTACCACACTAAAACTTGATTTATAATCAAAACTAGTGCTGTGTTCTAAGTTACGGTCATCATCGCATCATCATCAAGTACTGACAATAATTTTAGGGTATTTAAATAAAAAGTTTTTATAGTGATTTATAGTTGCCAATTTACAAGTTAGCTGGATTGACTTACAAATATTTTGTCAAACTAATATCCTCTCATCTGTGGAGAATAAACATGGTTACTTTTGCGCTCTGTGGAACCCGGTTTTGGTCGTCCCATCGACATGCATTCTAGAGTAAAGTAATTTACTAAAATGTTATTTTCGTCGATTACGTATTTACAAAATTAAAACTGGGATTTTGGATGAAACTTCATGTTTAATAAATTATCTAACTAAAATTATGCGTAGCAAGTGGAAAGAAGTGGTCTCTGCCTACCCCTCTGGGAAACAGGCGTGATTTAATGTATGTATGTATGTAATTATGCGTTATCATTTTAATATGCTCTTGTTATGACTGTATGGCTGGCTTTATTCCTAGAGTGATGCAATGTAGACTGTATTTAGGATTTTTGAATTAGTAAAATGCGATTTCTGCCTTATTTTATGCGTTTATGTAAGTAACATATACATATATAAGAAAATCATAACGTGATCATGGGGGTCAAAATTAAATATATCGATATAAACTGCTTGAAATAACTACCAAATTGGTGCTGTCAATGGCGGCCGGTTTTGACTGTCAACAATAGGTACCTACTATGTTTTTTCAACAGCCATCGTTCAAATTCCCGCTTGCTAGCTGTCCTGCTCTGGGTCCATAAAGATCTCATACCTTATAAGTAGTTATAAGATATCTAACACCTGTATATTATGTATAACTTATGGAAGCAAACCCATTGACACGTACAGCCAATGAAGCAATTCTCAATTCTTTAATTGAGAATTGCTTCATTGGCTGTACGTTTCAATGGGTTAAAGCTAGACTAATACATGATTTGCTGTTTATTTACCACAAATGTAGTCACAGAGCAAAATCGAAGTTCGAAGTTACGTCAGCTTCATCCCTTTCTCTCGATTTAGTCTCGAATGACGAGTGACAGGGATGAAGCTAACGTAACTTCGATTTTCAGAGTACCTAGTGCCTCAGTTTATGAGGTCTCCCACAGATGCCGGTTGGAAAAAGCGAGGCCATTATCGGGTCGCCCACAGATAAGAGGCTATTGTTATATTACAATATGAGACACAAGATGGCGTTACGAGTATTACTTTAGTTTAGAACACTCTATATAGAAGGATAAAAAAACTAACTGGTTCTTTTACGCCTGTTATGCAGCAGACTGCCACGAAACTGAAACGGAATCGGATCGCATCTGAAGATATTTAAATCAAAATTAAACTGTATCGCAATGCAGTTGTTTCGGTTTCGGTCCGATTCTGTTTTGCTTTCGTAGCTGCGTGTTACAGGATGGTTACTTTACTACGAAGAACAAAATTCAAAACTCCGGATGCCCCGTCCCTGTCACTTGTCATCCAAATTATTCAAAGCAGCCGTATTTCGTAATTTCAATCACTTACTATACTCACAAGCGATGTGTTAAAAAATAGGCGATTACCTAATTATTTAAATTCCTGAACGGCGGCGCTAGGTTTGTACCGATGTAGTATTGATGTAAAGTAAAGAAATAAGTGTTATAAGTATTGATATGAGCTGTCACAGCCATCATCTTAGAATAATCAGAGTAGAGCTCTTCTTGGTATTTATATTTTTTTTCCTTCTATTTTACCTTCTTGTTTTATCTTATCTTGATGTAGGTAGGGGAAGATGGGGTGGCTTTTAACACTTTTTACTGTAAGCCTTGTAAAAAGAAAAAACCGCTATTTCAATATGAGATGAATGCTACTTCATCATCCACTTATTTGGGTATAATCATTTTGTATTTCAGTTTTGATACAAAGCAATTTTGCCAAGATAAATAATGGTTTTCCCAAAAAATGGGAATTGTACGAATGCACCCCATACGTGGGGTGCCTTCATATACTATTCGTTTTTTTCCAGGATTCATTGGATTTTCAGCTATTTCACCTGTTTTAGTCATTTTTTAGGCATATCTTACTGACCTGGTTTTGTAATTATAATTATTCTTGATATACAATTTTTTTATCTACATGGGGTGCATTCGTACGGTATAAAATTGCATACATTTTGACTGTACGAAGGTACACCCAAACCAAAACGATCAGAAAAATAATCGAAATAGAAAATAACCGTTAAAGTAATTAATTAATCTTAAGCATCTAATTACCAACAGTATAAAAATATTTTTTCTTATTCAAGTAAAACTTATTAGAGACATACGCATTGAAAGGAGAACCAAAAATTACTTTCGGATCGCGGAAACACATATTAATTATTTCTGGCGAAATCTGCCATCACTTTTTGAGGGTAGCCTATGCATATGAGCGGCAGTCACGCATATAAATATGAACGCTTTAGCATGATGGATAGTCGAGATATGACCACTGTACGAATGCTCCCTTTGTACGAAGCCACCCCATCTTCCCCTACTGGTCAGGCCGTACCCAAGCTTCTCTCGTCTTTTTTAAGGGTTCCGTACCAAAATTGAGAAGAAGGAATCAACCCTTGGCAATCAACAACAACAAAGTTAACCTAGCAAATTGAAATTTGACATAGGTGTAGGGGTAGCTACGTATAACTTGTAGTATTCGGAAATGGGGCCTAAACGGGAACGGGCCTTTTAAAATGAAAGTACCTACCTACCTAAAATTATTATATCCAATGAGGTATCAGATGATAGCGCCCGATTTACGCAGAATCATAAAATACGAATGTTCTTTTTACCCAACTGCCGAAGGAGGAAGGTAATGTGTTTCACAGTCTAAATATGTTTGTTTGTTTGTGGCGCTCTAGAAAATAAACGAGTGGACCGATTTCGATGATTCTTATGTCAATCGATTTGTGTTAATCTTGTGTCACTAACGATATGGCAGTACCGCAAAATGGGGTTAGATAGATTAATTTTAAAAATAAATCTTCCGTAACTCCCGCATTTAATCGTTAAATAAATTATTAAAAATATCATATTAGCGACTACTTATTTGGAGTAACTTAGAGCAGCTTGAGGCAGAATACGGTAGACGCTTAGTAGGAAAAAAAATATAACGCAGCCTAAAATCTTGTTTCTAAAAATGGGGCTACTTTGATTATCCCTGTGTTTATATCACAATATCAAAGTCACCCCTGAAGCAAGCCAAAAATTTGTGGTTTTTGTTTCGAAGTTTTTAAATCCAAATCGTCTGAAAATACTTCAACTATTAACATTTTGCGCTCTCATATGAGACATATGAAAGTAATGTCGCGAAAGAGCTACATAATAACTTAGACATTGCACAAAATCGACGATTTTAAAAATTATCATAGTTGCCCTGCGTTTCTAAAGTCACCTCATTTTACGGTAGTTAATCAAAATTCAATATGGCGGCAACCAGGCGCCATATCGTAAAAAAGAAAAAATAAAGTCGGCGAGCTATGAAGTGGGGTAATCATTGAATAGGTATTTCAAAAATATTTCAAATTCCGCGTCCGTAAAGTACATAAATCATTTGTTGATCAATGCATTCATTTCTATAATAAATTACCTGAGGTAGTATTAAAGTTACCCTTTACAGCACTCAAAAATTACTTGAAAAAGTCGTTAATGTCTAAAGCGTATTATAGGAACGAGGACTATATAATAGACAAAAATGCTTGGCCTAAACCCGAAACTTAATCAATAATTTTTTTTTTTTTTTTTCAAATTCAAAGCTTTATCTTGTCTGGGGGACACCGTTGATGTAGGAAAACATATCAATCTTATGTGGTCATCTTGCACCGTCATATACACATACGTAGGAGTTCTTTTTTCCTTTTCTCTCTTTCTATCTTAAGATTTTGGTGTGTTTTCCTGCGGAAACTACGCAGGATATTTGAAATATTTTTTAATTTGCTATTTATAGATTTATATAATGCTAGACTAAGTAGTACCATTGTAATATTAAATATATTTAAAAAAATGACTGACTGCTGAGTTTCTTGCGGCGCTTCTTCTCAGCAGTGGTCTCCTCTTGTGAAGCGCTGGTAGATTCTTGACGTGTAAAAGTGCCCATGCGGCCTACTTACTGAATAAATGTCTTTATCTTTATCTATATCTTTATCTTTCTTAGGTGCCTTTCATCATTTTTCATTTTGAATGGTCGTTTAGGATTTATAACGGTTTAAAGTCGGTTAGCAACAGTCCGGTTTTCTAAAGTTTGCTTTTTATTGTTAATATTTAGTAAACCCAATGGTTAGCATTAGACCCTAAAAATAGAACCCGCTGGAAGGTCGTCAACAGCTTAGCTATGTCAATTCCATGGTTTACCCTTGTTTCGCCGAAAATTATTTAGCAAATTCTTAACTCCCCAAACTACGTATCCCATATTTTCATTTGGTCAAATTTTCATTTCCCAAATCAACGTTTCGCACTGTCATTTCCCAACGAATGATTTGATAAATTATTGTTAGACAAATTATTACCTAGGATTCTTTTAAGATGTCAATTATGTTTTCGTCAAATGTATTGATTGGCATAAAAATTAACCATAACCTATCTATCTCTGGGAGCAGTTTCGTTTTTAGTGTCATAAAAAAAAATACACTAACCTACCTATCTCTGGGAGCAGTTTCGTTTTTAATCCAATTTATATTTGTTTCAGACAACACAATTATTTACCACATAACATTTGACAATATGTTATTTGCCTTAGCAAATCATTTGCTATACAATTATTTACCACATAAAATTTGACGTAATAAAATTTTGCAATATAAAAATGAGCCAAATAAAAAAATTACGATGTAAAATTATGCCAAATAAAACTTCGGCGAAAAGTTGATTGCCAAATGAAATTTGACGAAACATAATTCGGCAAAAAGGCAGTACACCCAATTTCATACATTTTGATAGTTTTCGATAGTTTACTTTATCGTAAAGGGCTGCTACAAAAGATCAGCAATGGTCGAAGTGGCACACAAGGCCCATCTCAACCCCAATAATAAGAGATGTACCCACTTTTGGATCTTATAGTCGACTGCACTTTTGTACTAGACAACGATATACTTACTTACATAAGGAAAAAAATACTTTAATAGATAGAAAACTTCCAAGCCGCAGGAACAATATTCACGCTGATCGCACAAACATCAACCCTTACCGGAATTTGAACCCAGGACCGCTAGATTCGTAGGCAGGGATCAGATAGGGACCAACTAGGCCAACGCGTCGTCAAGCTAGGTCGATTACATTCGCCCTCTGTAGTACAACCTCATTCCAAATCAAGATTAAGTATTTCTATAGTCAAGCCTGCGATCCATAGCATATCTACACTCACAACAAAAGCCTTATTTTTCACCGAACCGCAATCGGGTAAAAGGGATTATTGTTTGCAATGTCTTTGGAGGCGTTGGTGTCGCCGTTGTTATCATGGCTTGAATTATACAGGTAATGGGCCGCGTTCACAGCGTACGTGCCCCGACATTCATTACGACGACTAATTAAACCAACCGTCGAGATTCCGACGAATCCGCCTTTCGGGACAAAGCGCCTTCTACATATTTTCTTTCATAAAATTTTAAGTGGTGCCGCGTTGGCATTCGTTGTTATTAGCTGCGATTAAAGGAGCGAGGGTTCTTTTTTGTGAACGGGTAAAACTACATCAGCATTTTTGTAAATGTAAAAGAATTGCTGACGTTTTTGCTACGAGTAGTTATAGTTTTTTTTAAATTTACAGTTGTTAGCCATTTTATGTGTCGTTTTGGAGAACGAGCGTTGATCGCGTTAAAATGGCTAAGAAAATGTAACATTATTAATGAATTTTAATTCAAGGACGTGATGCCATCCAACTAAACAAAGACAATATTGTATCTGTAATGTATAAGAACATCTATTTATACACCTAGTTTTTTTTAACACGATATAAGTATACTTGAAAGCAACGTTTTTCGTTTCTATATTTATTTAATTGAATATTACCTACCTATGTGGTTACAGAATTATCAAGAAGTTTTAAGACTTGTTGGTAATTCTTTAACTCTGCCTACCCCACTCTGGGATTAAAGGCGTGAGTTTATGTATGTATGTATGTATGTATTACCTACCTAATTTTCAATAATGAGAAAAAATGCAGAATACTACTTTTTATTTTTATTTTTACTACATTCTATTTGTAATTCTCAATACGAGTATCAATACTAAATTCGTCGCTTAATATAATGTATATATTACGTTCAAAACCCGTAAAACTCAGTTTATAAAGTACCTAGTAAAACTCGCTGTATTGGGCAGCGCTGTAAATAATGCAGTTTCGAGATGTCCGAACCAGGATCACAACAGTGCTCAGGAAGCTGATATGTTTACATTGCAATTTCGGTAAAGCCGGGTGCTAGGCTCCCAATAATTAACAGCGCTTCCACAGGGCTTTGATGTTAAGCACATCCGACACCAAAGCAATGCCTTTCATTTTGTTGTCTTTCATTTGCTCACGTTAATTCTCATTGTAGTACTAGACCAAGGCTGTTGTTCAGGTTTCCATTTGATACTGACTAACGTCAAACATAAGTATGTTTTGTGATGAAATATTTTATTATTATGGATAATATCAATCTACTTTATGGTCTAGTTGGCACCTGCTATTTCTATTAAGAGCCGTATAATAAAATAGTATTTACCGGCGACTCCAAATTTTTATAAAAAAACTTTGATTTCGAAGTGAAATTCAGTAGGTAGTTCTAACCTCGGCAATTACAATTTGGAATAATTTGCCGTTATTGGAATACGATTCTTATAATAATAAACATTATTCGATATTTAATGGTTGTTGTTTTAATTTAATAAATTATTATTAATTATTCTTGTATACGTTTTGATTATTAGTATTTATGTTTTGACGACCTCAATGTAATTTCGTATTTTTTGATATGCATTTGAAATAAACGAAACTAAACTAAACATTTAATTATTTTTAGTAAATATTTAATTATAGGGTTCAACAAACCACATAACAATACATCATTTGCACACGTTTTAAAGACTCTATTTGAGAATTTTATTAAATTTCTTTACAATCATGAAGAAAATGAAACAATGCGACGTTGCCGCCTCAGTTTGAAGCATAATTTCAAACAAAACTCTATCTACATGCAATTAATAACGCCAAGTTCCGTAAGCGATTCGCAACGATAAATCGGTAGTAAACGTCTTGTTGTACATCGCGTGTTGCCAGGAATGCACAACTGGCGCATTATGCACTTCACTCTACGGTTCAAATTTGGAATTCCTCACAGCTACGGAGTGGATTAGGAATGCCCGGAAGGCACGGTATGCCGGATGACATCCACTCGAATACTGTTCTTTCCTTATTGCCTAGTTCTACGTGAGACTATTCAAGTGTTACTAGGGCAAATTGTTTTTTTTTATGTAAATATAAATGTAATAAATGCACCTTATACCAGTCTGACCAGTGAGTGGGGTCTCAAAAAAAAGGCGGCCAATTTAAAATATCACTGGCTGGTAACACGAAATGCAAATCGTCTGGATAGCCGCACAATGTGACAGCTTGTTTGTTAAATAAAATTGTTGCCATGTGAAGAATAAAAATAAATACCTACTTGTGACACGACGCTGGCCATACTCTATTATGTTATAAATGGTTTGTTTCCTTTTTAAACTTGAAAACAAGCTAAATTAATAAATCTGGGTTAGGGTGAAAAAAGGTATAATTATAAGTGTGGTCGACTTAACTAGTAATTAAAGAAACTGTGTATATCATACACGGAATATAAGTAGACTTAGGTATAAATAGTTTCTGTTTTTTACTTGAACTTTAGAAGACTTTTTCTTTAAATTTTATATGATTATTATTTCTGGGCTCTTAATGAAGAATGTATATTTTTCACTGGGATCAAGAAATTTAAATTAAAAATCTAAAACAGAAACCCTAAAACATGAAACCATAACATTGACGGTCTATATTTAAAACCATTGTGTTTGCCTCTTCCAAAGGTTAGGACCAGACCTTTAACTTTGAAGTGACCTTTACTTGGCGTTATAATAATTTCCTAAATCAGAAACTAGTGAAAATGACTAAGACAATTTGAACCTTTACTCAATCTTGAGCAATTAAGCTTAGTCATGTAAATCTCGACATTTAATTAAGCACCTAAGTAGGTACGATTTATTGTATACGACGAGTTTAGGGTTCTTAATCTGACAAGCACAGACTGATGTTAAAAGTAGTCGAATATATACGTAATAAAAACAAAACCCGCAATTGTCTGAAAGGAACATTGCGTCTGATTTTTCTACCAATAGATACTTAGCTATTTTACAAGAAAACAGATTGGCAAGCACGGCACTAACGTTATACGTACCTACTAGACATAAATCTTAAACTTAGTTTAGTTAAATAAAAAAGATAAAAAAACATTTATTCAGTAGGTAGGCCGCACGGGCACTTTTACACTTCAATCGATTTGTTTTTTTACATCAACGGTGTCCCCTAGACGAGATAAAACTTTTGCATTTGCACAAATTATTAATGACTAATAAGTTTCGGGTTTAGGCCAAGTATTTTGGTCTGTTAGATAGTCCTTGACCCTATAATAAATACGCTTTAGACATTAACGACATTTTCAAGTAATTTTTAAGTGCTGTAAAGGGTTACATTCAAACTACGTCAGGTTTATGGACGCGGAATCTTCGAATAGCTTTTTTGTTTCTATTTATTTGGAAGTGAATTATTATCTTAAAAGTTTGCATTGATGTCTGGATTTTTAAGAGTCCACAGTAGTCGTTTGCCCTGAAAATTAGTCCGTTTTCCTAACAATTTATACTTAAATGAGTTCTTCGCAAACAAAGTGGGTAAAACAAGAGGCCAAGCTAGTTCTTCACAAATTGCCTTCATTCTTCTCCTTACAGAACTGCGTTTACCTAAATATACTTTAGAAACAATACTCCTTAAGGCTTACCGCAGAAACTTGCTTAGCAAACAAAGATTTCCGACTGGAGGCTATGACTATTAATTTTAATGTTACGAACCGAATATTAAGCCATGACAAATAAGCGTGTATTTCACAAAGTCAAGTTGCGCATTAATATAAACATAATGACTGTGGTCCCGGCGTTGGGGGAGGGTTTTTGAGGCCTTGCCCAAGTTGGATATCGCACTTATGAAATGGAATCGCAAGTCTAAGTGGTCCATAGATCGGATCGGTGGTATTTTTAAACATTCGTGTTTTTTACTCGGATTTTAAGTTAACAAAAGACTGGGCAAGAGCATTGTCGGACCGTGCTCAGGGTAGGGTTTCGACGCCGTTACTATACACTTACTATGGACTAACTTTCTCGTTAAAGTTATGTTGTGGTCTTCAATATTTTTTAGTATATGTACACTGTAGTCACCTGTATCTCAAGAACAAAACAATTAACTGGTAGAGAGTTCTTTTAAGGAATAAGTTCACCTTTTGATCTCAAATTTGTAAATTTTCAAGATTTTTAACATTTGTACGAGTAGTATTGGTGGAGTGGAGTAGTCGAAAATGGGTCTTTAGCTTTCAATATACCTAATTCCTTATCGGACTTATATTATAAATCTAAAAAGAAATCATGGAATATACCTGCACAATTAACTTTTAATACCTAGGTATCTAACTCTATAATGTGATGTGACACGTTCATATTTATAATATTCGTAAAAATATTTATTCGTTAACCTGTAACATATGATTTTTAATAGAAGCTCGAAAAATTAGTAGGTTACAAATCTAACAACACACTGTCTCAATTTTGTTCAAAACTTATGCGTATTTTTTTCACCTTATTTTTTTTATTATCTTGGCCATTTTAATACATTATGAAGTCTACGATTGCTCGGCACAATGTAGAAAAACAATTCATGGACCTAAATAAACAGACAGCAATATCCCGGAGGCAACAAAATTTGCCTCGAACTAGTTCGCCTGCAAAAGTTACCCACATGCAGTTTTCTTTTTTTTAACGAAGCTATTTTACTAGCGTTGATTCAAGGAAAAAACCAGTTAAATGCTTTATTGTTCTTTATTCGTCAACTAGCTAGAAAAAAGGTACAGAGATGACTACGTTTAATAATTCAACGACTGTGCCTTGACTAAAACTAGCAACTATATACTATATTGCAGTGGACATAATTCTTGTTTTGCTTAACTATACATTTCGATTTAAACTGAGCAGATTTAAACATCAAAACAAAAAAATAAAGACCTACAAAATAAGTATGTAAAATCTAATTTTATTACTTTTTTCCCGCATTGTCCAGAAATGTGAACAAAGTGTAGGAAGTTTTGACAATCTGAAAAATAAAAATGGAAATAAATTAATGGTACTTATGTATTTATATATGGATGTAAACACTTTATTCATAATAATTAGGTATATCGTTAACAAGTAAATTAAGTCATAATGTAAAAAAAAATGGTTTCCAAAAGAAGAAATGCAAAAACCAAGCTCGTAGGCAATATAAGGCATTATGTATGTGTTTATAAAGTCTTTATTGCACAAACAGAAAATAGCGAACTAATACCTAAGAACCTAATATAGGACTGCGTCAAAATGAGCGATGCGAACCAAGGTCAATTACATGCACTAAAACGTGCTTTATACACTACGTTAGTTAGGCTCACGCTGAATATAACAATCTTTTTGACAATTATCAAAACATCAACGAAGTCTAAACAAAATATGTTTTTAAACTCAAACAACTACGTTTGCATTTTACAGTACTTGTGATGCTAAAGGCGGAACCCAGTTTCGAGGAGAATGTTTCAACCGCGGAACCAGTTCGGTTTGAAAAGCCGTACGGAACAAACATTCATTGAAAATAGGTCGAGAGCTAACTGGTAGGTAAAAGGTAGCTGTTGCACTTGACAAAAGTACAGGAAACGGTGGTTTGTAGCGTGATACGTTATTAATAAAATATTCAGAAGTGGACAAACATATGTATATGTATAAAGTGAATTTTAAATAATTAAGAACAGCCGAGGAGAAATATATGGTATCCTATCATTTTATCGACAATCAATTGGCAAATTTTGATTTCACAACCAACGATCGGCAAAAATATGACATGGCATATCAACGTTATATAATTACAGGCTTAACAAATGATTCATAATTTAAATTATTTATTTGACAGGAATTTCCAGTCTCCCCTCTTGTGGGTCCAATATATGTCCAGATCGAGGAGGTCAGTTTCCGTGGATTTCCCTTTTTGGTAAGCATGTTGATGAGTCTTACCTAACCTAAACTAACCTATGTAATTAATGTTGAAGATATCCTGAAAACATCATGGTTTCAGCAAAAAATAGCGTCCGATGAAATGAAATTCTATGAAAAGATACAATCGATGAAGTGAAATTCGGTAAAATGGTAGGTTACCGGTAAACAAGCAAAGATTATGTACTAACCTCATACATAACAGATTACCTGTATAAAACTGTTGATTGACAATGGCACGATTTTCCCCGCTTTCGGCATTATAGGAGTTTTGATTCTCTCCATGAAGATTATCAAAAACCGACGGAACTTCACCGGCATTTCCATCCAGTTGGAACAGTAGGCTGATTCCATTATTCTTCCGCTCTGGATAAATAAATATTTACGAGTAATATAAAACTTAAGTCAGTATCAGTTGTGTACCATGTCGCTTTAACGTCAATTTTGAACTACTCTACGAAGTTGTGAGCGAGTGAATGCGATAAGGTTTAAAAGTGATTATCTAATACGTATTGCGTTAACTGATATTAGCTTTATTATTACGAGTTTTTTTTAAGATTAAGTACCTATGTACCTATGTATGTGAAATGGGGAAGAAGCGAAAGAGATTTGACCGGATCGTAAAAAAAAAGGAAAAAAGTGGTCTCGGCCTACTCCTCTGGGAAACAGGCGTAATTTAATGTACGTATGTAAGTACCTATGTACGTGTTAAACCAGGGCGTTAGTAACTTATAAGGATGCATAAGTGTCAATGGTGGTAGGACCTTGTGCATGGTCCGTCTGGATCGCTACCACCATCCGCCAAGCATCGGTGTTCGCATTATTGGGTTCCAGAGTGAGAATATGCCAACCAGTGAAATTACTAGCATAGAGGACTTTCATATTAATCCTCCGGTTGGCAACGCATTGCGGTCTTAGGATCGCTGTCTTAAGATTTTTAAGACTAAAATCACATGGGTCACAAATCCCACTTAGGGTCAGATGGTTTGCGTGCTAGTGTGCCTTTTCCATGACGTCAGTATTATTAATAAACCGGCGTAATTTGTATGCTAACCTATCCTACTATTAGAAGCTAGCTAGCTCTTAGAAAGTCTCTCACTCGCTCATGAAAGCTCTTATTAAGTGCAAGTGAGAGATAAGCACAAAGTTTTGTGAAGTTTTAGTTTATAAAGAATTATATACGTTTGTTGAAACAAAGACGTGTTTCTTCATATTACTAGTACAAGTTTAAAACAATTTATCAAACATTTGCAACGGTGAAAAATATTGCACGTAAAATATTTTAATAAAGTCAATTCAAAAAATATTTTCAATATTTCAGAGTTAGACTAATACCAGCTTGATCAGGATTAAAAAAACGTATATTAATCCCCCGGTTGGCAACGCATTGCGGTCTTAGGATCGCTGTCTTAAGATTTTTAAGACTAAAATCACATGGTTCACAAATCCCACTTAGGGTCAGATGGTTTGTGACTTAAAAGAACGATGTAGCTAAATGATAAATATGACGTCAGGAATATTAATAAATCAGCGTACTTTGTAAGCTAACCTATCCTACTACTAGAAGCTAGCTAGCTCTTAGAAAGTCTCTCACTCGCTCATGAAAGCTCTTATTAAGTGCGAGTGAGAGAGAAGCACAAAGTTTTGTGAAGTTTTAGTTTATAAATAATTATATACGTTTGTTAAAACAAAGACGTGTTTCTTCATATTACTAGTACAAGTTTAAAACAATTTATCAAACATTTGCAACGGTGAAAAATATTGCACGTAAAATATTTTAATAAAGTCAACTCAAAAAATATTTTCAATATTTCAGAGTTAGACTAATACCAGCTTGATCAGGATTAAAAAAACGTAGCACAATACTGTTCAAAAATAAAATTGCTTGAATTTAACTTTGCCGTATAACATCAAAATATTAATCCACTAGACGTACTAGTAAAAATTGCAGCAAAAATATTAACAAGGTATCTATCATGTGCAGGATTTTGAATGGCGGCCATTGCACGAGAATTCACGGGATGATTGCTCCCGTGCAGAGTGGGTGGCTGGGCAGTTTCTAAAGAAATATATTCCCGTATTCCATTGGGATGAAACCACTAAAGGGCGATATTGTGAAGTAGAAAAACTTGCAGTGATTCAAATATTACATGCTACTACTGGTACAAGTCTGTATGTATGTAAACTTTTTGTTCCTTCTGCTGGAGTTTTGTCTGAAGCGCTAGTAAATTCACTCTATATTACCGCCTTGTAAAAGTGCCCGTATGTGGGCAATTTACTGAATAAATGTTTGGATTTGTATTTTAATAGCACAAACAAAAAAAAAACAACTAAAGAGAATGAAACACAATAGGGTAGTGGGTGAATATTCGGGCGTTTCAACCGCCGTCATTGCTGTCTTCAATATATTGATGAAAATAATTATAGCTACTAGCTACTTTTGATGTCAAAAATAGCAGACCTGGTGGTAGTATCCCTTCCAATTAAAAGAACAAGAAATTTATTAATTTTGTCAGGAATAATATGCGAAGACAATAATGACGGCGGTTGAAACGCCAAATAATCACCCTAGTACAAAGGCAAACTTATCCCTTAAACGGATATCTTCCAAGACTTCCAGTTAACATTTCAGCGATTTAGAGATGAATAAAAACAACGGATGCGTTTAGCCATCCAATATGACATATCATAATATAAAAATAGCAAATTAATACTTAGAATATAATAGGTAGGTACTTATATTAAATAGGATAAATAAACAAATACATACTAGTATAATTATAATTAGATACACTACTAAATAAATAAATAAATAAATATACTAAAAGTTGTTCTCATTCTCGTATTAAATTACTGATAACCAGGAACGGCGGCATCCAGACGAAATAATAATTATAATCCGGATGCTTTTAAACCATTTCATGTAACGCAAGCAAACATTTACCAACCTCATAAGCAACTTCATTGCCATAGAAACAAAACAAGAACAATTCCGAAAGTATGCAGATCATGTACAAAATCATCGAGAGAAACTCGCCTGAGGCCGGACTCATCTGCAAACAGAGATAGTTTTTATAAAATTTCAATAAGCAGAGACAAATATAACAATAAACAACAGAATACTACTGAAATGCTTTTATCTTTCTCTCTCATTCCCCGGTCGTGAGAATATCAAGTCTAACAAAGTTTCAAGTTTCGAAAGATAAAATGCTACGCGTAGTTTCGTAGCATCCGACGTAGCAAGCGTAAGCGTTGCATTGTAGCAATACCAATAATATCTGGGGCCCTTCCCAAGATGCACTACGCTTACTAGCGTTTCTATTCATTTCATTTTTAAATCAATCGCGTCACCTGGTAGATGTCGTGATACGAAAAGTCACGTGATTTACCAGTGACGCAACTGGTTCAAAAAACGAAACTAATGGAAACGCTAGTTAGCGTGATACATCTTGGGTTCACTAATGTTTGACCAAAAAATTATTGACGAATGGTCATTTGACAAACAACGTTTCACCAAATGATCATTTGGCAAACGAGACATTTGACAAAAGTATCATCTTACAAAAACTCACTTAGCAATTCATCAATTAGCAATTAGTTAGTATCTATTTCTGGGCAGAAAAAAAAACAACCTTGGCCTTCTAACCTAACCTATCCGAGTCGGTTCTGCCCTGATTTTTCTTACTCGTAAAATGGAAATTTAACTGTTGATCATTTGGAAAAGTAATTCATTTGTAAAATGACTAGTAGTAAAACCATCAATTGACGAATATTTTTTTTGCAAAATGTTGTTGGTCAAGTGTAATTTTGCCAAATGAGTTTTGGTCAAACGGCAGGACACCACAACTTGGCTAGGGCTTAGGGTATTGTGAACGTTTTTATAGTTCTTATTTACTTGACAGTAATGACGACTTGGTTAAAAACAATACCATAACACGTCAAAGGCAATATTGTTTAACGTAGAATAGAGGCCCAGCATTCGGTATTATACATACAGGGTGTAAGGGACGACCGATCCCTGAAACTGTTATTTCAGACCATAGCTCTGTTTAAATTGAAATACAGTGTTGTTTTTTCGAAAGCGTAAGGTTAAAAAGTTGTATTTTCAAGTCATTTTCTCCCGTATACCTACCACCACACGGGGCATAGCATGAGGCTTTGCGGCGTTATGCCGTGCAGATTAGATATTGTTTGTAATAAAACGCTTCCTTTACAGTTATTCTAATATAATGACAGTAGTATTTTATACATCTTATAGATTGGTAAATCATTTATTACTTAGTTGGTATGCAAAAAATAATTTCCTACTACAGACAGTAGAACAAAAGAGTGCCGATCGCGAAAAGTATCATCAAGTGCACCACATGTAACACATTTACAATATTAAGAACCTGTTTCACAAGCGACGAGTAATTTTATTCGCCATTTAAAGTTGGCTCTCTTCTTGTCTATTTACAAAGTGTAAGAAAGAGAAAGAACTAAATTGATCTGTCAAATATGCTTTACTTGTCGATTGTGAAACAGGAGGTAGCAATATTATACACATGTAAATTAACTGTCAAGACATTGTAATAAGACCGCAAGCTTTAAATGTTTTTGGAACAGTAACAATTACCGTTTCGATCGTTGGGCTCATATCGTTTGGTGCAAAGCAGAATGCTCATGTTTTTTCAGTTAAATATGCTGCTTTTTTAAACCTAGCTCGATAGCAAATTACTGTTATACCATTATAACCCACGTCTATAATTCTTCTTACAAAAGTCCGGTTAAACAACTGCAGCAGATATATCATGGAGATTACGTGAGCTAATCCACCGTATCCATAAAGTGGTATCAAGTAAATCATGACCCTCAAAAGGATAATCTCGGTTTGTATACCGACAACCACTTACATTAACCGTCCGGTAAGTGGTTGTGCATATAATCCATCCGCTCACCAAAAACTGGAACAGAATGGGCGCGTTGAAAACGCCATCGGTTATCTTTGTGTATCTGTAACGAAGACAGGTTGTATAAAACCACATGTGTAGGCAACGTGTAAATGTTTATTAAAAAAACGGTCAAGTGTGAGTTGGGCTCTCGTACCGAGGGTTCCATACCGCCACAGTGTAAGTATTATTGAATTCCAATTTGAATTCGATTTCGATTCGATTCAGCGCGAGCCCAACGCTTGACCTTTTTTTTTATTTGTTTTTTTTTTCAGGGTCTGTAGGTACTTACAATCATACCAAATATGATGCTTGTGAGTTTTACCGTCTTTACGGTACAAAAAAAACACGTAGAAAAAGGCTTCCTTGTATAGGGATTATTTGACTTTCATTATCACAAACACGAAACCCTAAGAATGACACAAACAAGGCGTATTTTTTTGCAAGTACCTAGTAAACACTGAGGTTTTGACGTACAAGTACCGTGATATTTCAGAGGAGTTCATTTAAAAAAAAAGGCCTAATTTCCAAAAAATAATTCATTATTAGTAGCTAGTAAATAAATATTGCCTAATTTCGACTAAAATCACATAAGTTTCTTTATTCGCTTAGTTGTGCTAAAAGTCTACATAATTATCAACGGCCTTCCGACACAGACTCAGACAGAAATGTAATATTCAAACTCACAACTATCGCAAATATTTGAAATTTCAATTAATGTTAATCAATTTGCAAATGTTTTACTAACCGCATGTCTTACTAATGTTTTATTAATGTTTTACTAGCATTTCTTTATTCGGTTACTTGTGCTAAAAGTCTATATAAATTATCAACGGCCTTCCGACACAGACTCAGGCAGAAATGTAATATTCAAACTCACAACTATCGCAAATATTTGAAATTTCAATTAATGTTAATCAATTTGCAAATGTTTTACTAACCGCATGTCTTACTAATGTTTTATTAATGTTTTACTAGCATTTCTTTATTCGGTTACTTGTGCTAAAAGTCTATATAAATTATCAACGGCCTTCCGACACAGACTCAGGCAGAAATGTAATATTCAAACTCACAACTATCGCAAATATTTGAAATTTCAATAAATGTTAAAACAATTTGCAAATGTTTTACTTGCCGAGTGTTTAACAAACCTACTTTAATCAAGTGAGAAATAATATTGTGTAACATTGGCGTCGGCGCCCGCGGCTTTTTTATTACTGCGAAGATTTCAATAAAAATAAACACGTTATGATTTTATTGCTCGAGGGGAGGTCGTATTAAGAAGTCCTATTTCGAATTCATACTATTTTTTATGTGTACATAAAGTAAAACGTTTAATATAAAGAGGTTGCGATCCTTCATATTTACAAAACAGCTTGGCTGGAATCATAATATTTAAAAAAGTAGGTAGTTTATTTGCATTAATAATCAGACACGAAACTGAATTAAAAAAGACAACGTATGACTCAATATTCTCGCGGTTTTTATGTTCCTTGGTAATACTTGTCTAATTAGGTGTCTTCATGTACAACATCAGACACGCCCTGAGTGACAGTCAAGAAAACAGAAATGGTTTTAGCCATTTAGACTGACATAGAGCGCCTATGGACGTGATAAAGCGGAAGAACCTCTAAATATAATGCGGCGGTAACCTAGCTTTCACATGTAAAAATTATAAAATGATAGCAGTAAAATCAAATCACCCTGTAGAAGTTCACTGCTAGATATAGGCCACCGCTAGAATAACCACACTATAAGGTCTCGCGCTCATGCCGTCCGAGTTTGCGGATTCCTTACGTATTTTTATGAAATACCGGGCGAGAGCATGCGGTATGCTGAGAGTAAAGTTCCAAAGTCATTACTAACACAAAATACTATCTCAAAATCTAGGTATGAACTAATTTTCTATTAAAAGTTATTCGGTGCTGTCTTACATGACTTTTAGAAGGTAGGTATATATATATATTCTTTAGTCGCCTATATCTCAGGAACCATTCAAGTTTAAGTCTTGATAGTTTTCCTTTTAAATTCGGTATATTTAAGACATTATTATAGATTTTTCTGGGACACGCAATTTTAGGTCAGCGAAAAAGACACTTACCCAATGATACCTACCTCACTCAATGCTTTAAAGTAAAAAAAAACTTTACTTTACACGTATTGCACGGAGGTAGGTTTCGATATTATATTATACAACTTTGTTGGCGTAATTTTTATGTATAACCATGCCAAATTACAGGTTTGTAGTACCAAGGGTATCTAAGTAAAACTGCGGATGGACAGAAGGACATGGTGAAACTAGAAGGATTCCTTGTTGACTACGGATACCCTCAAAATTAACATATGTTGTAAAGGTCAACAATGATAGAAGAAGGTGTGGATACTTACCTAATTATTTCGTTATAGTGATCAATTATTCCCTTGAAGCGGCGTTCCAGCACGTTGTTGTATGCAGCCGAAGTTTTTATGCATTCCGTATTGCATTTTGCGACTAGATTTTCTAGATCAACTCTAAAATATGATTACGTTATATGATAGTGCAAATACCGCGTAAATGCCAAATCAAGTAAGGCTAGTTTCGCGGTTTTGCACGATATTTAAAGTGAGAAACGAGTAATGAAGTGATAAAACAATTGGTAATTTACACTTAAAAGTAAAGTCCAGGGGCGTAGTCATAGAAGGTTATGCAAATTTAGCCTCAGAGGAAGCAAAAGTAAATATATTATTAGATACTACACTTTAAATTTCATTTTGATTTAAGTGATTTTAAACTATTGACGGCAGCACTCGAAATCAGTTAACGTCCATTAAGTCGAACATTGGTGTAAATATTTCATGTACAAGTTTAAAAAAGGAACGAGTTAGTTTTCTCTTCAATGTCTCTGAGTATGGCGGTAAGGATTTATTGTTCCATTATAATGCCAGTGTTATTTTATAAGACATAACAGTAAACAATTGTATTGTGACCATCCTTCATTGGTTTTATTTTCATAAAAAGGACATGATCTTGTTAAGTTGGTATGCCATTGTTTTTCACAAAAGAGTATTGCGTATAACCGAAACGAATTCTTTCTTCAAAAGATACCTTAGAAATTCCATTCGTTCGTTTTACCTTAGAATTGAAAGTTGAGTTTTGGTTTGAGCAAACAGATATACGATAAAAATGTCCATTGTTGAGTTATTGTAGCCGAGCCACGACGTCTGAAGCCACACGTAGCAGATGACAATGTAAAAGCTGTAGGTACAAATAACAAATTTAATATCATTTATTTCCTACGTTACACAATTGCGTAATTATAAAAATGTTAAATGCCTTAAGATCAAAGATAAATCAGCATGTATGATGTAGGATGTATTACCCAATCGCTCAGTGCGATATTTTTCAGCGAAATCTTGAGATTGTAAAAAGAAAAGTCCAGGAGAAGAACATATAAATTTTACACAGTTTATGAGCTCTTAGTAAGCATTAAACTATCTTCTACATAATTAACATTATTGGGCACTTACTGTGGGTCTTTGTTGGCATCAAAAGGCACCCATATTGTAAAAATGACCGATTCTTGCTGGTAGTGTGTGATGATTGGGAGAAGGACCCAGAGGAAACAAGTCGCAATACATATTCTGTTAAAAAGTCGCAAAAGAAAACGAGCCTCGTTAATTGTCTTCAAAAGAAACGGCCTATGCTCTTCAACTTTCTGATTAAAATATGGCCCTGGAAGTAAATAAAATGTTATTAAAAAGAAACTAAACTAAAATATATAATATGTATGGTAACCCATCATTTTATCGAACTTCACTTCATCGATTGCATCATTTCATCGAATTTTAATTCATCGAACACTTCTGCTGAAACCATGATGTTTTCAGAATATCCTAAGCATTCATTACTAAGGTTTGGTTAGTTTAGACTTCTGACTACCAAAAAAAACTCATGCGGCGATAAATTACTTTCGATGATATGCTAATTCTGCGTATTGATACGTTGGTTGAAAGGTGTTTCGATAAAATAATATGTACAGTAGATATATTTACCTTTCATAATTTCAATCAGTTCTTGAATCTGGTGGGATTTCTTTAAGAACACTACTTGTTTGAAAATACAGTCGAAATAGGTTAAAAGCAAAAACATTGAATCCATGACTTCATCGACATCAGCGCGGACCTAAATAGAAAATACAACGTACGATATTTTTTACTAATAAACAAACTATATTAGATGAAGCGCAAATATTTACTTTTAATATTAAAAAAATACTGCTAAGCAATTAATAAAATGAAATTATGTACTTGGTATACGTGAATCATTTGCTGCAGAGTGTATAGCAAAATGAAGGAAATACAACATCCCATATAAGCAGTGTGAAGGTTATTTTTAAATTTCGAATAATTAGAATCCAACGGGTAAATTCCGCAAGCCCGCAAAACCTTTATATGTGGAATTAAACTCATGTAGGACAATAATTCATCTGTTTCAGACATTTTGGATTGATGTATAAGATTATATCGAGGGTTTATAACGTCTATACTGCTGTGAAGTTAAATGGGAATGGTGATAAACGGTGTCCCTTCCATTTCAAAGTGACAACAGTCAATTAGATAACGTACACCCCCAAAGCAAACACCTAAGTTTTATAAACTCCTCTAGATAAGGACACAGACAATTTTTATACGTCTTAAAAGATGGGAAAATATTTTACTGTTCTGAGCTATAAAAACGTGTGGATATAATCGTCGAAAGCTACGTGAAACTGTTAGCTATTATTTATCTTCACTTGTATGACATCTTAGTACTCGTATATATGTTTGAGGCAAATCTTGCCAGTCGATATTGAACTATTTGGAATATGGCTATTGGAATGGGCTCGAATTCGGTACATAGGTAGTTAGGTACTCCTAATATTAAAAACATTATCTTCGCTGATGGTGGTCTAAAGGTAGCAACAAGGCTCCAACTGTACTTAACGAAGACTTTGTCTCGATATAAGGAGATGATGAGTGCCAAAAACTACTCTTCTCAAATATTGTTTGTTTGACAGAAACTTATTTATTAATTGTTTCTTTATACATAAGTACACCAAGATTATTATCAATATCCTAATAAATTTGCTATTATCACTTTGTGGTAGTAAAACCTTTACGCAACGCCCGTCCGACCGTCAGACCGCTACCGTACCATCCTACCCGCTGACCTACCGCCAAGCAGCAATATTCTCATTGTTGTGTTCCAGTGTGGGAGTAAGATAACGGGTGAAATGACTAGAATCGAGGCATTCCATCTTAGTCTTCAGGGATGGCAACGCAATCTTGATATTGCGAATATTATTAAAAGTTAGCCTCCAATTTTGTACCATTATACTATGTGTTTATTCATTTAATCTTTATTTCCTACCAGGGCCGCCATTACTGTCCAGTGAATAATTGCCAATACGGGAACTTGTCAGTAAAAATAAGGTTTTACCATGTAGACTCATAGCCCTAATCTGTTAGAAAAAGACAGAATAAATTATCACTCACTGGGCGTCTCTCTCTGACTAGTATTGAAGAAACAAAAGCAATGAGAAACAAAATTGAAAAAAAAGCTTTACTTTTTTAATTTTTGTAATATGGCTGTTACTACATTAATTTCAAGTTATTATAGAATTTACATTAAAAGCTATTGAACTATTTTGATTAATTATAGGACGGTACAAATTATTTTTTGCGTAGAATGAAATGTTCATTATTAATTTAAGTTTTTTTAATTGTATGTAACTTCATAATAAAACACATCCATATTCTCTATGTTAGTGGCGCATTGTGAATAATACAACGTGTTTGTGCTAGCGGCTCCGCCTACTGTCGGCAAGAGGCGTCTAAGACCATCATTATAACACTACATGATATGTGTTATATCTAATCATGTCATACTTAATTCTAGTATAATGTCACATAGTATGTTAACAGTGCAGCTGTTTTTCAAATAGTAATAAGGTGGTAAAAATTACTATAATATTTTGGTAGAGTTATAGGACAAAAAACGCTACCAATCGCATGAATAATTATGAATCTCTTATTTCTTCTTGAATAAAGATTATCACTTAATTTAAAAACATCATAAATTCCGAGACAATAAGTTTCTGTCACTATTTTGGGACTAGCTGTTGTTGCCAGCTGTACATGTTTTGCTCAATCATCAACTACTTGTCAAGACGATTCTAACGAGTCCCTAACACAACAGGTTTATCATGTGTATTTGGGAGTTCCTATGGCCACCCTTTGTCGCCATCATCAGACGAGCTCGATGGTGCTAGTCTCGAAGTTACGTAGATATCCCAAATTTAATCTCAATTGGTCCCCGGGAAGTGGTTTAAATCTTCACGAACTTACCGTAAAGTCACACAACTGTGGTCCTAGGTTAAAATAAAGAAGACGAATTTTCCACATTAAATTACCCTTAAGATACACACACACACAAGACACCTTGAAGCCTGCAATCCCGAGATAGACAGAGACACAAAATTACCGACAACTTTAAAAAACCTGCTGATAATTCAGTAACCACACCTTGCACATAAAAAAGAATATCCTAAAAATATGATAGATTATTCAATTTTATTTGGGCTAAAATTATTTGCTCTGTAAGCTTTAAGCTATTGCTATAATAATGTATCATTAAAAAAATCAAACTATGGTTGCAGGGTAGGACCATAGTTGTATGGTTTTACGGTAGTTACACACTTAGGTATATACAAACAGCCCATTAAAGACAGAAGTGTAAAAATGTAGAAAGAGATGAATATAGATTTTACATAAGAATCTCATGTGCACGACAGAGATAGTTTCTCTCTGTTTATCTTCATTGGTCACACATCTTCAGTGGGCGATTGTATGTACATTTTGCTTAAATAATGTGGAAGAAACATTTATCAGTTTACAGAATCGGAAAAATCTTCTGGCGGAGACATCCATGACGCAAAACGGCCTCGACAGCGCGCGGCGGCGAGACGTGACAATCGAGTGCCGAGCGTCGTTCTCTAGAAACGCAGCGCACTATTTGCATTGCCATTTGCCATCCTATCTGAAAGGGCTAAATGAAACTTATGTATAACTAGCGATCCGTTCTTGCTTCACATCGGTTTATGTGAGCTATAGCTTTTGCCTGCGACTCCATCCGTGTAGAAACCGTTTATCGCTGCTCCATCGGAAACATTCCAATTTTCCGGGATATAAATCAACCTATGTCCTATTCCAGGACCTTACTAATACGTGTGCCAAGGTTCATCCCGATCCGTTCAGTGGTTGAAGCGTGATTGAGTAACAAACAACTAAACATCCAAACTTTACATACATACATACATACCTTCGCGCCTTCATTCCCATAGCGGGGTAGGCAGAGCTACAGAATTACCAACAACTCTAAAAACTTGTTGGTAACTCTGTAACCACAATTTGCACAATTAGGCTAAGATGTTCAACAGTGTATATCGTGGACATCCAAACTTTCTCATTTATAATATTAGTAAGATAGTATGTATGTATGTAAACACTTAATAACTTAGTCATAAAAAATATATTAACATTGTATATTGTCTAGGGCACTCGGTTTCTGTACGAGAATGTATCGAAACTTTTTATGTGGATTGTCTTGCACCGTCATAGGTAAGTATAATTTCTATTTTTTTATTATTACTACTCATTAGTCTTGTGAGTTTTGACACATTTTCCTGCTCAACTACGCATGAATATATTTTTTTTTTGTTATATGTGAGATTGATTGTTTTATATAATGCTAGGTTAAGTTTATTATTATATAAGCTATATTTAACAAACGACTGACTGTTGAGTTTCTTGTGGCGTTTCTTCTCAGCAGTGGTCTCTTGCAAAGCTTTGGTAAAATTTTGACGTGTAAAAGTGCCCGTGCGGCCTACTTACTGAATAAACATCTTTTATCTTTATTGTATAAAACAAAAACAATACAATGAGTTTTTTTTTAATCTGAATAGGCGAACTTATCCCTAAGATAGATAGTAAGAGACATATACTACAAAGCCCTTATAGTCGATAGCCTGGATAATATCTAGGGCACAACAGCGGAATTACTCGTGTTTACTTGGGTGCGACTTTCGACTAGAATTAAATAATGTTAGGTACGAATTTGAGTTTGAAGAGGGTCGGAGTAGTTACCCTCGGATAACAACACGCCACTTTGGCTCGGGATTCATCTCACACGGGAGGTTCTGGCCCAGCCAGTCAGAATCAATCGGCTGTCGCGTCTACAGTACTCTGGCCGCGGGCGAGCGTTCTGGGGTGATGAGGTCAGTAGCCGGCGGAGTACGGCCCCGAGTCGCTGTAGTGGTGACGGAGGGCTTGACATCGTGCGGGCTCACTTGACAGCTCACCCCGGAGCGCTATATCGGACTCGTATCCCTGATGGGTCAAACCATCCCCAGTAGGAGGGCTCCGACAAGGGTGGGGAGCGAGTCGGACGAATAATTTAGATGTACACATGGACACTAAAAAACAAAAAGACGAAAGAAAGGGTAAGAAAGAGGCAGAAGTGGGAGGGAAGCCGAGCACCAACAAGATGGTGCAAGGGGGACCCCTGCTGATGCCAGAGTGTAAGGGAGCGGAAGGGGCAGAAGCAGGAGGGATGCCAAGCACCAACAAGAAGGTGCAAGGGGGACCCCTGCAGATGCCGTGGAGTGATCTGGTGAACCTTTCCTTGGACGACGAGGAGCGTTTGCTGAACCCACCATCAACTTCGGAGGAGGGAACCGCCACGGCGGCAACCCCGACGGAGGGAGGCGAGTTCAGTAGACCACTCACCAAGGCAGGGAAAAAGAAGGCCAGACAGGCTAGGAGGAACCAGCATAGGTTAGCGATGGCGGCGGGAGAAAACCCTTGCCACATTCAGGCGAAGGGGAGGCCCCCGCCGCCAGGGAGGGCGCCGAAGTTGAAACGGCAGACAACTGACCCGGACGAAGGACCCTCGACACGACCTCCAGCGAAGAGACCAAACCGCGGTGACTCGCTCGCGAGCACCCGTGCGACCGCAAGGGAAACACGGGAGCTCGCAGTGGCGATCTGCCGCGTGGACGGTGTACTGCTGGATGAGTCGCTAGGGACCGAAGTCCGGAGAATTGTCAGCCGTTTCATTACGGAGGCGATTAAGGAGCAGGGAGTTCGAGGGAGGCAACTTCAGTTCGCCATGTCGGGATTGGTGTCAGAGGGATTTTTCCTTGTGACACCATCCACGGCAGAGGCGAGGGAGTGGCTTCTTGAGAAGGACCTGGGGGAGCCTCAGGGGCATAGACTGCAGGCCCGGATGTTGAGCAACACCCGGGTCAATGTATGGATCCCAGGCCCGCCGGAGGAGCTCCTGGAGGATCCACTCCTCTACTTGAGAGCCCAAAACTGGGACAGGGAGGGGGAGCTGAAACTCCAAGAGTGGACGCAGGTGGGGCGGGAGAACCTGGCCACGGGTATCCGGGTGTGTTACTCGGTGCCCAAGAGCGTAGAGGATGCGTGGGGTGCGGAGGCCAGCCAATGGCTGTTTTTCCAAGCCACACGCATCAGGGCGCGCTTGGTCAGGGCTCAGCCACGGAGGAAAGATGTGGAGGCAGAGACCCCGGGTGGGAGGGGGAGCTGTAGCTGCAAGTGCAGTTGTGGCGACCAAGCGCTGCAACCCGGAAACCAGGCAGAGGCAGCCCCGATCGATGACCATCCACCACGGATGGAAACCGAGGGGGGCTCCTCAGCCTAGGGAAACGGGGGGCAGCTACACTACACATAAACACAACCAGCAATGGACAACACAGACAAACAACCAGCACTACACAACAACACACACAACACAAACTACAAAAAAAATAAGAATATGTCAAGTAAACCTTCAGCATTGTAAGGACGCAATGTCGGACCTATGTCAATACATAGTAAGGGAAAAGATTGATATAGTCCTGATGCAAGAACCGTATGTATGGAAAAACCAGGTCACAGGCCTGGGAAGCCTGGGGGGTGACCTACACTTCGAAAGAAATGGTGAGTTACCACCTAGGGCATGCATTTATGTTAGTAGAGACTTAAGAAATATGGGATGCCTTGTGACCATATGTTTCAGAGACCTAGTCGTGGTAGAAATCAACCTCGTGACAAGGAGTGGAGAGAGAATCAAAGCAGCGATGGCAACATGCTACATCCCAGGTGAAAGCAACGCGCCAACTAGAGAATTGGAGGAAACGATTATAAGATATAAAGGTAAGAAAACACCCATTCTTGTAGGCTGCGATGCAAACTCACATCATAAGGTGTGGGGGAGCACCGACACCAACAAGAAGGGGGAAGCACTACTAGAATTTATTGTAAGTAATGACCTGGACATACATAACACAGGGACAACCCCAACCTTTGTAACCAGGGCTAGAGAGGAGGTATTGGATATAACAATTACCTCAGGGGGGATAGGCAAACATGTAAGAGACTGGAGGGTGGACCGGGAGGACAGTATGTCGGACCACAGAAGACTACTGTACGGCCTGGACTACTACACGGAAAGAACGAAAATAAGAAACCCTAGAAAAACGGATTGGGAGCAATATAACGACATACTGAGTAAATGGACACCGAGCCATAGAAGACCAGAAACGAGTGAGGAACTGGACAGAGCTGCAGAAGATCTGAACAAGGCCATATCAAAAGCCTACCTATCGGCGTGTCCGGAAAAAACGAGCAACGGAGACAAAGGACAGCCGTGGTGGAATAAAGAGATACAGAAACTGAGGAAGAGATCTCGTAAAGCGCTAAGATCAGCTCTGAAAAGGAACAATGATCAGTGCTGGCACGAGTACAGAAGCATTAGGAACAAATATACTAATACTAGAGAAACACTGAGAGCACAGGGATGGAAAACATTCACGGGAGAGATACAACGCTACACAGAGGCAGCGAGATTAGTAAGGGTACTGTCGAACGAGAGAACCTGCCAACTGGGTAGCATGATAGTAGGATCGACCGAACTGACGGACCCCAAAGAAGTACTGCAGCACATGGTAAAAATACACTTTCCCGATTGCAGGGAGGACAACTTACATGAGGCTGCAGTAGAAAATAATAACGAGATAAGGGAAGCAGGGGAAACGATGAACCTCAAGATAAGTGATGAAGTGGGGGAATGGGCTATAAACTCCTTCGCCCCCTACAAGAAACACTCAAGGAAATAAAATACCTTGGAGTAGTACTAGACAGCAAGCTGCTATACAAGACACATGTAAAGGAGCAATGCAGAAGAGCCACTATAGCCCTGTGGCAATGCAGGAAAGCCATAGGAAGGAGATGGGGACTAAGACCAAGGATAACGCAATGGATATACAGAGCGGTGGTCCTACCCAGACTCCTATATGGAGCCATCGTGTGGTGGCACAGAGCAAAGATAAAAGATATAGACAAAGAATTAACAAAGGTTCAAAGACTAGCATGTCTGATGACAACCGGGGCAATGAGAACAGCACCTACACAAGCCCTGGAGATCATGCTAGGATTGAACCCGGTACACATAGAGGTGGAGAAGAGAGCCACAGAACAGTGGTATAGAATAAAAGCGAGCAGGGAGTGTAACGGGTCCGAGATGGACAAGAGACAAGCATACAGAAAGAGTCAATGTCAAACATGGATATGCTCATGGTAAACAATGACCTAATCAAGAAAAGGAAGAGGTTCGACAAGAAATACAGAATCCACATAGGAGAGAGAGACAGCTGGGAGAGAGAAATACCAGAACCCAAAGTGACATGCTTCACAGACGGTTCATGGAAATCCTCAACCAAAAGAGCGGGAGCGGGCATATATAGCCAAGAATCAGATGAGCACACGACGATACCACTAGGGGGCTCCACCAGTGTGTTTCAGGCAGAAGTCTTTGCCATCATGAAGTGTGCCCTGAGCCTCAAGGAAAAAAGCAATGTAACGGGTAGTCACGTTATAATATACTCAGATAGCCAAGCGGCACTCAAAGCACTAGGCAATCCGGTGATCAAATCATCTCTAGTGCAAGAGTGTAGGAATGAACTGAACACTCTAGGCACCACATCCCATGTAACACTGGCGTGGGTGCCAGGACACAGTGGAGCAGTGGGAAACGAGAAGGCAGACGAACTAGCCAGAGCAGGTGCGGACCAACAGTACCTAGGCCCGGAACCGGTATTACCGATATCGGAGATGGTAACCAAAGGAGTTATCGCCAGAAGAATGGAAAAGAAAACAAATGAGGCATGGGGGATGACGCAAGGGTGCAGACAATCCAAACTCATGATAGGAAGGGTTAATAAGAACAGAACAAGGTACCTTCTAAACCTGGGTAAGTACAACCTAAGCATACTAACAGGAATTCTGACTGGACACTGTCCGCTCAACAGACATCTGACGGTAATAGGTATTAAACAGAACCCTCAATGCCCACACTGTGGCAAAGAGGAAACTAGTCAACACGTCCTAGCCGAGTGTGTCATGTACTCGTCACTGAGATACCACACATTCGGAGAGGACGTTTTGTCCACAGAAGATCTCAAAAGCATCAACCTACGGGACGCACTGTTGTTCTGTAGGAAGACAGGAAGATGGGATCGATGCTGGATGGGAGCGCCGCCGGGCCAGTAACCTGAGGCACGACTGAGGGGAATAGGGCAGAATGAACGGCTGACCGAATCGACTGCCCGCCTGCTTCGGCTGGGCGTCCCCACTTATCATCATCATCATAGGTACGAATTTATAAACATTGGCTAGTGTAACACGCTTCAGAATCAAAGGGATCATGATTTTACAATGCACTGAATACACGTTTTGTATAGAAATACCCGTTCTTTAATCTGACTGGAACTCGCTGAAAGTTTTTTTTATACTTGGCTTAACACCGTTGGGATTCCTAAAAAGAGCTCTAGTGACGGTCAATTTCGGATTTATATTTGATCCGCAGATATTCTGATTGCAACCCTCGCTGCATACATTTTTCATTCTACGTAAAGATACTAGAGAAAAGCGATGTGTTCGTTGAAATCCGCCTGTTTCAGTGAAATTTAACCGAATAAATAAATCATAAAATGAATAACAGAGTAGGTAATAATTGTACTCATGATAAAAATGAATACTAGAGTATTGTAGAATCAGACAAGCACTTTTTTTATTAAAACCCTATAACAAAGCAATAATATTTTGTGATTTCTCGACTTGCATATTATTATTAAATATTTCGAACTTTCTAACAAAGTGGCATTTCGAAAAAGTGAACCACCAGATATAAAATGCATAGGATTGACGTAAATATTGTTTCGGGCGTCCACTTGTTTCATTCCACACATTTAAACAGATTTCTACAGTCGTCAAATTTTATAGGTTTCATCTTGGCTAGACCTTGAACTGTTAATGGAGTATCTAACAGGAATCTTCTGCTACTGCTTGAGGAAAACAAAAACAAATGATGTATGTAAGTATAATGTTTAAAGTACAAGAATAAAAAATAAATACAAAACATAGGCAATATAACAAAAAAAAACAAGTATAAAGGCCAACTTATCCCTCCAGAAACCCTTTTTTGTTTTTGTTGTTGTTGTTGTTGTTTGTTTGTTGTTGTTGTAAGTCATCAACGGAAACTTTTACCCGATTTCCGGCCTCTTTTGACTTGTGCAATAATAATCCATTACTAATGTCAAATGCACACACGGCCGCAGGGGTGCATTTCATCCAGGTGTGCAGCGGTGTTTAATCAATAGACCGTTCGTTCCAGAACCCAATAGATATGCTATGAAGTGTAAGTAGTAATATCGTTGGTCCCTGTTTAATCAAACACCTTACAACCCTCTTGGCAAGTGAGATCTCTAAAAAGCAGTTAAGAAGTTAGTATTGTAGAGTAATCCCAAAGGAACTCTAAAGTCACTGCAACTAACATTTGAAAGCTGAAACACAAACACTTTTTAATAGTAAAAACTAAGTTGCGTAACGACTTATAAAAACTAAAATGTACATTCACTATTTTTGTTGAGAGAGGAGAAAAGTTTTATCTAAATTATGGTACGCGTAGTATCCGCGCGTAATCTAACAGACATTTCTGACAAGAGCAATCCTTTAACGAATAATTAATCCGTCGTTTTCCGGTATCTTACAATCCCGAAAAAGTACAGCCCTTCATTTTTAATTTCTCTTTAACAGTCGCAAATTAAACCCCGTCTATCGCATTGATTAACAGTTGCCATTAACCCTTATAACGAATCGAAGGCAGTATTCAAGGTAACATCAATTAGTGCTAAAGCGTCCTAAAAAAGATTTTGGGATTGGGGATTTAAGGGTGACATTCATTAGTGGCAATCAGTCAGGCGAACTAAGCAGGGTGCCCTTCCGTCGGCTGCCAACTACTTATCTAAATAAGATCGCTGTGCGTGATGGATTTAAGGACCCTTGTCACCCAATAAACTTTATAATTCTATTTCGTATTTTGGAGAATTCTCAAATGTGATTAATATCGAGCTCAATCGTACGCTTGCGCGTATAAACGTGTTTGTAGTCGTGTAGTTTGTAATACTGGGGAGTTATTATGACATAGCTATGCAGTTCAGTTAACGCTGAGAGAAAAGGACAGAGTATATAACTGCTATAGCTCTGTCCTTTACGCTCACCTTAAAAATAAATGCATAGCTACGTCATAATAACCCTCTAATAGTATTTGCAGTTAACAGTAGTAGTGGTAGGACCTTGTGCAGGGTCCGTCCGGATCGCTACGACATTCACCGCCAGCCACTGCTACGAGTGCTACGCTGTAGCATTTTTGTTTGGCCTAAAATCGTTTTCTCTGAACCCTAGCTTATAACTGGACACAAGTCTCCACAAGTGTTTAGCAATAAAGTGTCAACCCTCAGTACTATCGTAATGGGTTGACATTTTATTGCTAACAAAACAACATATTGTGGGATGACACATTTTTGCGTAACAGCGACCACTATCATATTTTTAGGATAACATAATCAGAAAAATTTGACTATGGTTATATATAAATTGTACGTTAGTATTTTTATACGTATTTTATTTTTATGTATACGTATGTGTTTTGTTCCAAGATAAATGTGTTTTTATATATAATATGTTTTATCAAATTTAGCACCAACCGATACTTGTCTTTGTTTAACCCAATGGTTGACTGGTAGAGAATGCCTCATAGCATTAAGTCTCTATTTCCTTTGTATATTGCCCAGTAAAGTACAAATAAATAAACCAAATAATAAATACGTCTTGTGTCGAATCCGAAACGGTGTCAAAACGATATTGTGCACTTGTGTTCACAGCGAAGTGCACGAGTCTCGGATTAAATGCAACTGCAATTCGCTTTCCTTATCTATCTGCTACGACTCTTGCTGAGTGACATTAGTCATGTCATGTCGTGTCTACGAAACCTTTTGTCGTTCTTGTTGCATTTCACTTTGCGACAATAGAAGCTCTACATGGCATCGTAAATTATAAGCTTGATTTATGAAGGCTTGTGCTGATAACAGTTGTTTTCAGCTGAAGCATAAGGTCACATTATCCTTGGATTTATTTAAAAGTAGCGACTCGCCCTCGCTTCGCTTTGGTTAGTGTGACACCCACACACACACGTGCTGGTTTGGTGGTTTGGTGTGTGTGTGTGTGACCATAATTTATTATAGGTACATGTGATGTATATTTAAAACACCGGTCAGGTGCGAGTCAGACACACGCCGAGGGATCCGTCCACAGTAGGTATTACGAAAAAACAAAAAAAAATACGTTGAAAATAAAAGGTATGGGAACCCTCTTTATTATTTCAATTTATTTAACTAGGTATTATTTTTGTTAGTAAATCTGCCGTAGGGATAAGTTCGCTTTTGTACTTTCCAAATCTGTAAATATTGTATTTGAATTTCTCTGTTTTGTACAATAAGGTGTTAAGCATACAAGCATACATACATAATACTTTTACTCTTTTAATAGGGTTCAGTTGGGCTCCCTCCGGGTACGGAACCCTCAAACTATAGATCTACAAAATTCCCATTCTAAGCCGGGCCCACACTGAAACAATCAAGCAATAATTTCCATCAAAGAACGATAACATTAGGTCATCCTCGTAACTTATACAACGTGAAGAGTTTAAAATAGTTTTTTATGTAACGGTACATAATAAAGCTTCTTAAGGTACGCTCTTATTACAGGCACGAGTACCTTAAATGCTAATAATGTACTGTTGCATACATTACTTTTTCTACACGCTTAAAATGATAATGATATAAATAAACAATGGCTTGATGTTAAGATATCAATAATGGTTCATTATACAAAATAGGATAAGTCAATTGTTCACTAAAAGTCAAGACTGATATCCGGAATGACCGAAACCATGGTAATAACAATGCTATTATAATTATTATACACCCGTTATTACCATGGCAACGCTTATTATAGAATTGTTTTCACGCCTCGGTAACGCAATAGGTGGTATTCTGATACCATTAACGAAAAAAACATTTTATATTCATTCTCCTTTCAGCACATAATAATAGTAATGTTGTGCAAGCTCGCCGCATTTCTCCCTTCTATTTGCCCTCCCAGCGTTCACGTTTACATTAACACTTTACGTTCGATTAATGCGCAGCGTTGTGCACAGAACCAAAGTTTAATTCAGGCCGCGACCTCGTACTATTTGTACAATTTTGTACGCTCAAGGAAATTTCGTATTAAATGTAACTCCAAGCGTCCCAAGCAAGTCTTACGGTAATTCGCAATAACACCACGCTAATGACCCGGCATTCACAAGGGAGAATTCGTAGCTAACTGCGACATTAAGACCTTCTTATTTGGCTATTTCACTTCGTTAAGCGACCTTTGTGGGGAACGCGGAAAATATCCTGTTAACATTGACTACTTCTCTAATAGAGATTCTGTGGGTCTATTTGTATAGGATAGGGGAAATTTTGAGGATGGTAAGAAACACAATAAATGCTTGATTGATTGAACAAATAAATAGAAAGAAATACCTATTGACCTAGTCCTAAACTAAACTCCAGGCTTGTACTTTGGGTACTAGACAAAGGATAAACTTACTTATATTTAGAAATATACTATACTTAATGCCTAGAAAACATCCAATGCTCGCTCATCACACAAATATCCTCCCCTACCCATTTGAACCCAGGACCGCTAGCTTCGTAAGCAGGGTTACTACCAACTGACCTAACGTGTCGTCAATGACAGATGTATTAATGAATACGTCAAGGCTGCCAACATTTTGAAATTATAAGTCCTTTAAGTAATTATATCTATTGCTCTTCTCTCCTCGTGTTTGTTACCTGAAATTCATTAGTTTACAGAGGAGGTATTAACGATAAAAACTAATAAGTTTCAGGCAGTGTAATGGACAGATATATACGACTTCTGCAGCTGTATATCTTTTCGTTGCTGAAATTTGCCAAGTTTTAAGAGCTCGTAATGCCGCCTTTAGAACTTACACAAAAGCGTTTCCTATTACAAATGAGTCAAGACAAACGTCATAGGTATTATTTACGCTTGTCAGAGGGCTTATGGTCATTTTTATCGACGTGGATAAGCATGGATAAATCATCTGTCACTTACTGACCTGTATGGTAAGTGCGATAGTGATGGAAGCTTTATCCACTGCAATGAAGGCGACTATACTACGGGCCTAGGAGCGCTACTCGGCATAGCTTCTGTTATTGACGTAAGTATTTCGTTTTTAATATAATAACTGAAAAAATGTGTTAAGCTCGCTTACGTCAATGCCATATTTTATAAAATTGTAACGACGTAAAAACAGATAGGTATCCATTCTAGCAGGGGAGAGATTATAGGCGGTAAAACCCATATCATCTTTAACCTGAAATGGCATTGTTTTTAACTCAAACGCCATTACTGTTTTTATTTTTTTTATTGCAAAGAGAAGACAAACGAGCACACAGGCCACCTGATGGTAAGTGGAAACTGTGACCCATAGACATTCGCATTCACAAGACTGCAATGCAATCCTAAGCCTGCAAATGCGTTGCCAACCCTGAGGCCTATGATCGAATGCCTCTATGCTAGTCATTTCACCGGCTGTCTTATCCCCAAACCGGAACACAACAATGCGAACACTGCTGTCTGGCGGTAGGTTAACTGATACGATGGTGGTAGCGATCCGGACGGACCCTGCACAAGGTCCTACCACGATAATAGTTCAAGGACGATTATGGTTTGTACTGCCTAGAATCTCGGCCCTGAGGTTTACAATAACATCGCCGCTACGCCCGGCAAAGCTTTTGTTATTGACGTATTTTGTTTTATAACTGAAAAAATGAGTTAAACTCGCGTACGTCAGACCATGTTTTCTAAAATTATAACGACGTAAATACAGGTAGATATCCATTCTACATTAATCGTGAATTCGTAGTTTGCTATTTAAGATAAACCTCTATTACCTTGTGTTATTTATTAAACGGTAAATTAAGGCATAGCTTCTGTTATTGTCATATTTCATTTTATTAACTAAGAATTGTTCATTGTTACGACGTAGAGAGAGGTAGGTATCCATTAAAGCTAAATTGTGAATACTCGTAGGGCATTTTGCGATTTCAGGTACGAGTAAACCTATATACTCTTGTTTTGTTTTATAATTTTTAGTCGACGCGCTGGCCTAGTTGGTAGTGACCCTGCCTACAAAACTGGCGCAAATATATGTGTGATGAGCGCGAATATGTGTTTCTGAGTCATGGATGTTTTCTAAGTATTTGATTGTACACCGTGCCCGGGACGTACCCGAAGGAATTTAACAGCGTGTTCCTGAGTTAATTTGAAGTTAAAAAATTCGTTTTTAGTCGGCTCGATTCGTCTTAGTTTTCGAGATATATGAATTTTTGTAAAAAAACTTGTTACGAACATTTTGGTGCAACCGACCCTTATAATTGCGATGTTGCTACTTTTAAAACAAATTAAGTCATCTGTTTAAATATCCCAAGTAGGTAACTAAATCAAATAAAACTCGCACAGTTATGATTTATATTCGTCTGCAACGTGGCCTAAACTTGTTGCCCAATAATATGACCCTCATTAGATTGAATGACATATGACAAGTATGGTCGTAAGTGTCATTGTCATTGTTTACATATTGGTTGACATTGTAAAAGGGGGCCATTTGCAACGTTAAAAGATGGCGGACGTGTAATTTGTTTTAGACTTTAATTTTTGGGTAATTAGGTGTTCAAAGTTCTTTTCTGATAGTGATTTGTACTTTTTATGCCTTTGTGTCGCACAGTTATTGAAGACTGGACTTATTTCGTGTATCTGGCATCTTTCTTCTCGTTTCAAATGGACTCGCAGTGGTGCAGAGGTTAAAACTATCTTGACCTCTGACCTACAAATCACCGTACAACGTTGCCCCCAATCTTCCTAGAGAAGATTGGATTGTGTTTTATTGCTATATTGATTTATACTTATATATACTTGACACTGGCGAAATCACTTCACGTGGAAACGCCATATCCCCGCGGTAGTAGCTGTTCAAGTCGCCGCGGGGGCAAATAAAGAAGAAGAAGAAGACATTGTAAAATATTTTCTTGCAAAACACCAAAAAGATGAGAATTAAAGAGATTAAAAATCAGTAACTTATCCTTTTAACCCTCAGCCAAGAATAGCCTTAGTTACGGACATGGGTGTACCTACAAATGGGTCCCACTCGTATAATAGAATAGAATCCAGCATCACAATAGACCAAATTACGTTTATCATGCGAATAAATACATGAATCATCAACGAATTGTAAACTTGCAACGATTAAAGTGCACCTTCACTTTTTAAATAGCTATTTATTTTATTTATGTTAATGTACAAAATTAATTTAGGCGCATGTCATGCGCCGATTTGTGTAAAAGACGCATGTATCTGAAGTCCGGTGCTTTTGAGACAAGCCTTTAAATTATTCAGCATTTTAAAAGGATTTATGAATGAAACTTTTGCTAAATCTTGTTTTGAAATAATCTATGCTTATTACGCTAATGTTACGTCTTCTTATTAATGTCACAGTTTAGTCTCTTTCAACATCACAAGTAAGGAAGGGGCAAATTACTCACATACATAACTTTCAAGGGGATTTCCCGTAAACAAGTGCTAATTACAAGTAAAAAGGTCCCAGCTCGTCCTTAGGATTTGTTTCCTGGAGAAGCGAAAATATTCCAGTTAACTTGTATGAAAAAAAAATGAAAAAAAAACGAATTGGTTAATATAACATTTTTAACTTCAAATTAACTCCGGAACACGCAGTTAAAATCCTTCGGGTGTGTCCCGGGCACGGTGTATACTTCTCTATGTAAGTATTTATATCGTTGCCTAGTACCCATAGTACAAGCATAGAGCTTATTTTATCTTATTTTATGTCTCAAAGGTAAATCAAAATGAAGACGGTAACTAAACATATTTCAGGATTTGAAATCAGCGACATACTTATGGGAACACTTTATTTGTGTATTACTGGTTGTGATGAATGTAAGAGCGAGGTTAGATTGCTGATAATGATTGAGACCATGAATGTAATCATTACGCTGTTGCCTCTGTTTCCAGAGAATATCAAAGGGATTCAGTGTTTTATTATTTACAACTGCCCAAACAGCAGAGTGAAAAGTACTGCGGGGGACGTCATAATGGACGTTCGTTAACTGTATATATTTAAAAAAATGCTAAAATAGCACAAGTGCCGACCGTCTCCACGGTCCAAAAGTTTCTACCGCAAAAGCCGCAAATACATATGCAATTATCAGCTCAATTTGGATAGATGATGGCGATGTGAGGAACACATTATTTTAATTTTTTACTTTGATTTTATTTATCTTTGTAATGTACTCGAGTACAAAGAAATTTTTCATTCTGTTCTATAGAATTTAATTCGATAAATCTAGCCATCTAGGGCATCCGCTCCGGAAATGAAAAAGCAGCGCAGTTCTCAAATTGAATATTGAAGCGAATGTAATCTGTATTGAGTTGGGGTTGAGAGTATTGTTTTAATTCCAAGCTGTATATATTAATAACTTTATGAAAAGTTACTTAAAATAGAGATAATATTGTTACCTTAGTTTAATATTTATTTATTTAATATAGTTCTATAAATACGTTTTCAAAGTTTTTATCACCCATGTTGGTAGGTATCGGAATTTAGTTGATAATACGTGAGCTTTATGCCAATAAAATTAAGTCAGTCTAGTGAAAATTAGAAAAGTGGCTGTGGTCGTTTACGTGTCTGACCTTAGATTCTTTAAAGATATAAAACAAATAGCAGCGTGCATAGAAATGCAGAAGCTTAGGTATAAGCTACTAAAGTGCAGAATCGATTAGCCAAGCCCTGACCCTTCGCTGTAGGTATTGTAGTCAACATGGATTCAATCAGCGTGGGCGTAGTCACGCCATCATCGCAACACGTGCCAAGCTGTGGCCTGCACATAATTCATTCACTGCCAAGCAACGCTACATGCGCTACGTCGTCGTAGCCCATAGCATATTGTTTCACTAATATGGAGTGGAAAAAAACAGTGCTGATTGATTTGAATTCAAAATAAAGCATATTTTTAATAATTTTGTTGCTTGTGGCGCTACATGCGCTACGCCTAAGAGTTTTTAGCCTCACTAGGCTTTTTTGTCTATTTACTTAGCATACCTTCCAATTTGTTTGGATAAATCATAATAATCAAAACTAGAACAAAACAGCGTGTTAGTTGAAAATGGCCCTAAAAATAGCAAAACCACAACCGCGATCATTCTTACGCTTGTGACACTGCAAAATTTATTAACGAAGCCTCAACACTCGACTGTAGGTATTGATGTAGGGGATCCGAATAGGGGACGACGTTCACCCAGCTGTTTATTCGACAAAAAGTATTTTATATCAAATTTAATATAGTGAGTAACATATGGCGATAAGGTTGGCTGAAAATTTTCAGTACAGTATATATATTTTTTTTTAAATAAACGGGTAAGTTTGTACTAATATTTTTTTTTTTTTTTATGGCATGGGCAGGCAAACGAGCACACAGGCCACCTGATGGTAAGTGGAAACTGTTTGTGGTTTTGCTATTTTTAGGGCCATTTTCAACTAACACGCTGTTTGTTCTAGTTTTGATTATTATGATTTATCCAAACAAATTTGCACTAAGCCTAACGTTTCCATATTCTAAAGGCTGCATACTTACGATTAGTATGTAATTTGTCTATTAAACAAGCAATAGCAATTTTGTTTAAAGTTCTTTTTTTTATTATATTAGTATTGGGCTGAACATTTTCAGCCAACCTAATCGCCATATATTTTTTACCTTATTAAATTTGATATAAAATATTGTTTATCGAATAAACAGCTACGTGAAGGTCGTCTCCTATTCAGATCTTAGTCTATTGTAATCGATGTTGATTCAATTAGCGTAGGCGCAGTCACGCCACTATCGTAACACGGGAAGTGCCAAGCTGTGACCTTCTCTCGACACGTCCACAGTCGAGTAACGCTACGAGTGCTACACCACAGCCTGTAAATATATTCTTCTGCTACATAACGGAAAACTTCCTTTTAAGATACTTTTATAAAAACATTAATCACACCCTAATTAATATATACTAAAACAGTGGGTTCATTTCTTATAACACCGAAAAAATGGCCGCATTTACACCTACCTCGTAACCTACGGAATTCACTGCAGACATTTTAGTTGACGTGGATTTAATTAGCGTGGAGCTATCCAATTAACGTGGACGTAATCAAGCCACCATACCAAAGTTTCAACTAAAACTTGCCAAGCAGTGATCTGCAGTACTACACCATAGCCTGAAAGTATTTTTTTCTGGTACGTGGTGAAAAACAGCTTTATTGTATCCGATTGAGTTGATTGCACCATAATAGCAGGATAGCTTTTTTATTTTGCTACAGAACGATACTTTTGTTGACTTTGGTACAACCACATTCACTCCAATGCTTGTTTAACAGCGGAATCTATCACCGAAGCCTCAACACTCCACTGTAGGTATTGTAGTCGACGTGGATTCAATTAGCATGGGCGTAGTCACGCCACCGTCGCAACACGTGCCGAGCTGTAGCTGGCACTTAACTCATTCACTGCCAAGCAACGCTACATGCGCTACGTCGTCGTAGCCCATAACATATTGTTTTACTAATATGGAGAGGAAAAAAACAGTGCTGATTGATATTAATTCAAAATAAGTCATATGTTTTCACTTGTGGCCCTATAAAAATAGCAAAAAACACGACCACTTTCACAGCTAAGCGTTTAACACTGCGGCATCTATTACCCAACCATCAACGCTTCACTGTAGGTATTGTAGTCGCCGTGGGTTCAATAAGCGTGAGTGTAGTCACGCCACCATCGCAACACGTGTCGTGCGCAGCTGTGGCTTGCACTCAATGTTATTATACGTTTAAAAAAGGTAGGATAATGCGCTCAGAAAATGGCTCGTTGTAACTTGGCTAATTAACCAACATGGTCATCCTATACATTTTTAAGCGGTACCTGAACCCTTATGTAACTACTTCTCTCTTTTCACCTTACCACCATGGATAAACTGTCCTATTTCCATTTATCATCGGTGAACTGTGCTACTTGTACACTGCGAATGTTAAATCAGTAACCTTGACTACCTCTGTTTATCTACCACTTTTTACACTGAGCATGATCTGACATGCTCTTGCCCAGTTTTCACTTATAATATCTGGATTTACAGATGAACTGACAAATATCAGTATATTCTGATATATTGAAACAATGCTATTAGAAATCCTAAAGCCTTAACACGCCAATACTGAAAGTTTGAAAGCAGAAGCATAGAAGTTCCATTAAAAATCTGAAAAACTCGACTTTGATTTTAGCAGCGGAACAGATTTTTAGATACCATTAATATTTTAATAAAATTGTCTTACGAAAAAGTGACAGCTTATAAAAAAATAGCTGGTAACACTGTGATAAAATACACACGCCTACTCCCCTGTTGTTATTGTCGACGTGGATTCAATTAACGCGCTAAGCTGAGCTTGCACTAGACACCATCGGTGCCAAAAACTAGACATCTTGTCTATACTGGTATAGATTTTAGGTAGCTTGGCCCTGAATTAACCGTCCGCGATAAAACGGCAACTAGCGTAAAGTCTTGTGATAAGTGGTAATTTTTGGGAGTCAAGTTTAGATATTATTACGTAATATTAAAAAATAATAATATTTATCACTGCTGATTTGAGGTTTTGTTAAAAAGTTCCATTAAAATATTGTATTGACACTACCAAATGCTTAAAAGTGTGCGTTTTATTTTCATTGCATTGCAAGGCCTCTATTCCACTTGGTAAAAATATTTTGCCTTTGTAATGATATTGTGTTGTTTTTAACTCAGCCGCTATTAAGTACTGTCAAGTAAATAAGAACCATCGTATCGTTAAGAATACGATAACTAATCAAAAACAATATGATTTTACCGAGAAGAATAGAAAATAAAATGATAGCGTAATCATAATAACTGACCATGGCATCATACATTCGATTTCACAAAGGTGTGCTCGTATACTTTATTCTGAATCATCGAAACGATGGCTTTACAACCACACTCAATATGCAAATCCAAAATAATTTTACGTAGCATTCAAGTTACTAATACATTATTTAACAGGCTCTTAATAAACTGTTTGGCTCTGGGACGGCTCCAAAAGTTCGGATATCAAATCGTTTGCGTAAACACGAGGATTTCATTAGAGTGACGATTTGCGCTCCGTGGATCTAATAAGCTGTTCGTTCATGATTCGAGTCGCGGCTGCCTCCAAAATTACCTGCGCTGTTATTCCATAACGCGAATAAACTCATCAAAAATACCTTACCTTCGAACCTTCACGCCTGTAATCCCAGAGTGGGGTAGGCAGAGCTACAGAATTACAACTTGAAAAAAGTTGTTGATAATTCAGTAACCACAATTTGCACAAATAGGCTAAGTTTACCAGCATATTAGTGACAGGTTGCAAGCCCATCGCCTAACAGTACTACAAGCCTATATTCCTTCGTAAAAATAAATTTAACGTATCGGCCTAATTTTACCGATGGACTGAATCACGTTGCAATTCGTACCTGTTTAGCATTAAAACTAGGTAGTAAGTAAAAACAGAGCTCTGTACCAGTAGTTATTACCAACATCTTTATATGACTACAAGTGAAGTGAAATATACTGCCCTGCTAAGCCAAAAAGCATTATCTCGAAAAAAAACCTGTAGCACTCACAACCTTATTACTAACAAGATAAGATCGAATCTACTTTAGCAATCGAATCCGGGATAATGCTTATTGGCTTAGGAGTGCAGTATAGTCGTAGAGCTTATACAACCCGTTGCCTTAATGTCTCGTCGGATTAAATCTAACATGACTAATATGACAGATGTTTTTACCAAGGTATCGAGTTTGGTATCAAATGTTTGCTTATTCTAAAAAAGGTTTTAACCCAACAGTATTTGTTTTGTTAGCCTGCGCTTGTGTCCCACTGCTGGGGAAAGGCCTCCCCACTGGCTCTCCGCTCATCCCTGTTGTCCAGACATCTCCTTTAGGGTCTACCTCTGCTACGATATCCGTCCCGTATATGCCAATAAGTGGCATAAAAAAAAGTGTTATCATTATTTAAATATATCGATTGAGGTCGACTGCCACCTTAAGTAATAACTCCACTGACAAGTACCTACTATTCAGCTCCATCCTATTACCTGTTAGCTACTTCCCACTAACGTTATCATATTGGACTTAATTCCGCTTTTGACGTCTAATTTTAGTTCAAATTTCAAGTGTACTTTAGGTGCATTAATTTTCATTAGGATTGAGTGGTTCAAAATTAATTTACCTTCCATCTATATTAAGGAAATTCGCTTCGCTGTTTATTTTTAAACTAATACAAAATTTGATATACGATTTACTTCGCTTTGATTTTTTGTGTTTAAATAGAGAACGTAATGTCTTGAAGAATTTACACAAAAGCCAAAAACAGTTGAGAAAAGTAATAATTTGACGTCATAAATTTATCATATTTTGGATATTAATTTTACTTATACTTTTGGTTTTCAGAACGAAAGATATTACAGAAGCCTACACAAGATGCATTCGGCTTTCGTTATCGTTATCTATTAGTCAGTTTTAGTACCCATCCATAAGCTAAGAAATCAATATAAAAACAATAATATGTGAAAAATTTCGTAGAATCCTGTGCACTACCACTCTTATTCATAAACGCACAATAAACCTTCTTTAATTTAAGAATTCTTTGTCAATTCTTGTCAAATTCAAATGTCACATTGATAGATAAGGACAAAGTATGTTTTATCTACATATTAACTATTGCGCGTTTATGAGTAAGAAGGTTAATCTTTAACAACTTGTTTAGTTTGTGGACTGGTGGAGAAACTTTCACAAGTGTTGCGAATCGAAACGAAGCTTCCTGGCTTACACTTAACTAAGTTACAATAAATCTGCTAGGTAGCTGTTGTCCACCACTTCGATCGAGTAGAATTCGTTTTAGCCGTTGTAGGTATTTATTGAATAATTCACTGATGCTGCGGCGAAAATAATAAAAATATTGCAAAATATCGAAATCATTTAGGGATATTTTTCATCCTTGAACATTTTTTATAAGTGTAGTAAAAGTCCAGATCGACTTTTTCTAACATACTAGCGTTTATGTAGTTAGATCGTGCCTTTTCTTTGTTTCGATTGTAACTCATAATTTGTATTGGTTCGCACGCAGTCCAGGCTTCCCTTCCAGCCCATCCAGCACAAAATTCACCTACAGTTATGCAAGTCTAATGTGTATAGTGCGCCGAGGCTTGTAAAGAAGCTTAAAGTGCAAAATGACAAAGTTAAAAACAATACGATTATAATACGTTTAGACGACGCGGTAGCCTAGTCGGTAGTGAACCTGCCTACGAAGCTAGCAGTCCCGGGTTGGATCCCCGGTACGGGCAAATATTTGTGTGAAGAGCGCGAGTATTTGGTCCTGAGTCTTGGGTGTTTTCTATGTATTTAAGTATGTATTTATCTATATGTATAAGTAATTTTATCGTTGCCTAGTACTCATAGTACAAACCTAGAGCTTAGTTTGGGGCTAGATCAATCTGTGTGAGATTGTCAACTGATATTTATTTATTTAAATTAGAATGAGGCCCTTGATAAAGCTTCGTGTTGCCGCAAGTCTATCAAAATTTCGTACTATCTATCGATAAACAAAACTCTTCCGATAATGGCACCACATTTCCAGGAATCATTTGATTGCGCGAATTTGAGTTTGTTAACAACTCGAGGTAAAGTGTTGCGTGTTTCTTCACAACACCAATCGGAGCTAACTCGAGTCCAGAACTCTGCTTTACCAAGGTAAAATGAGGCATGTGCAATTTTATTCCCAAGCATATTCAACGCTCTCCAGGTAGCAATAGGTTCGCAATTGCAATAGGAGTTGCATAACATTTACGCTGTTTATTTAACAGGAATAGAACTAGTTACTTACGTGTTTTGAGGTTCCGTACAAACGTAAATGCGATTAACTCATGTTGCCCTAATTGAATATCCCGCCATCTTTCAAACGTCCTTTTGCTAAGTTACGGTATAGCGGAAGAAACGTTACAACTTCCTTTGGCTTTTTACATTTTTGGGAGTTATTAAAGTGGTTACAGATTTATTATAAAATAGCGTCTAAGTAGGGCACCTAACAACGTAAAAAGATCTTGGCACTACATATGTCCGTCTCCGATTGTAGATCCGCAGACAGACCTTAGTAAATGACGACGAGCTGATAAACAGGCATTCCAATAAGATATCGAGGATAGCAGTGGAGTCCACTATGATAAAATCATACTCCATCACCATGTAGGATTCATGAGAGCAGAGAAGAGAGAGTACTTAAGTTCACAGAAAAAGGGACACGAACTGCTGGGCTATAATGTTGATAGTTTTCTTCAAAAACAGATGATCAAATGTCAAACATAGCATTTAGAAACATCAAACTCGATTCTAGTCGTATAAAAATAGAGATTGACGATTAAAATTTTCATCTTACGGGTATTGAAAATTAAAGAACACTGTTTAATTGGCCCCATCGGCGCAGAAATAATGATAAATCTAACTGTGTTTCTATGTCTTTAAAGATTCGCAACATTAGGTATTAAGGCCAATTCGAAACTATTAAACGAATTTAATGAATGTTTTACGTTGCTAAATGTTATAGCAACGTAAAACTTGACTCTAACAAGAACAGAGTTTGACGATTAAAATTTTCGCCTTAGAGATATTTAAAATTGAATAAGACTGTTTGGAATTGGCCCTATCATCGGCACAGTCATAAAGTTAAAACTAACTTTGTTTCTACGTCATGTATATGTTTTTCCGATTAGTGGTTTATTTATACTAATTGAAGCATAAATTAACAAAACTTATGCGTTAACACTGTTTGTCAAAGAATATTTAAGCATAAATCTATATCAAACCGATTGATATACATCATGTATCTGCGAACACACTGATTTAATAACTGAATTGATGGCTAAAAAGAATATTACCAAGTACAGAACCCTATAATAATATTAAATCTGACGCCCTCACATGCCTTTATGGTCAGTGGCAATATTCTGCTCCAGGACTAATAATAATCAGGCACGTAATTAGGGTTAAAGTAGTAACAAGTTTGACACCCACAGTCCTAAACACCCGACTCGTAAACACCAGAAGCTTTTAGTTTGAGAAGCTTTGTGTTTTGTAACAATTGTAGAAGATAAAGGCGAGCCTAGGTTTAGTTGGAACGCGCTTTGTTCGCTAATGCAACGTCAAACGTACTCTCCGGCTTAAGGTCATTAAACATTCTAAGTTGGGTGTGCCTCCAAAAAGCCCCTTTGTTTATTTTGACAACTTTAGGCCTGCTTTATTGTATTGTATTGACCAGTGCTGCATTCTAAACTTGATTATGAACACTCAGAGATAATGGATTGTATGAAAGTGATAAAGGATTTTCATAAATACCGCGCACATTGTCTCACATATTAAAGGCGTTGCAACCATTTAGGATAACGATAACACACTACAAAAGTCTTAGTTACAGGTTTCAATTCGCGTAAAATGGGCGTGCAAGCTGCTACGCCATTTACAAATTCAAAGCACCAAAATCGCAGTGAACCGATACAGGAAAGTTTTTAAGCGCCAGCTATAAAGAATAGTCGCGCATGTGACGCCAGATTTATCCCGTTGATCGGCATAGGCGGTATGCACAGGTGTGCTTAATTGTTTTCAGTGTCGGCCAGCAATTAACGAGGCTGGCTCAAGCAGGTCGATCGAGCCAAGTCTCACCACGGCCCAGAAACCGACGGCAATTTCCGCTGCACCGCTGCCTGTTAGCGCCACCTGCTCGCTGTTCTACGAACAAACTTGTATAAAAACCCTATTCTTATTTAAAATCTTGCCCTAAATACCGCGCGTTAAAGTTCGGCGCGGCTTGCGGCAGGTGTAAGCACGACGAATGGGAATGTGGATTTAAAGGAATTACTGTAAGCTGTCTGCGACGACGGATTTATTACTGCTTAGTTAAGACTTCTAATCAAATTTATAGTCAGCGAGCGACCATTGCCGCGACAAGTCTTAATCATTTTGATGTCTCAGTTTATTCCACGACACAAGTTGTTTTGAGGTTATATGTACTTAAGTGTAGCATAAAGCATACATTTAAAAACGTTCAATTGTTAAATTGCAAATAGTAATCAAAATGCCAAAATTACGGATTTACATGTCATGTAACCACGTGCATAGAGTGTCGCGTCAACACCGCGTTTATACCAAGACAAATGTACCTAGGTAGCAGTTTGCGAGCAACGAGGGAGCGACGCCGAGCGCGGCTTAACTGAATTCAGTAAGCAGACGCAGAATATAAATGTCAAAACTTAGCTCCGTTGTTCTTAAACTGGGATAAAACAAAACTGTAACTAAGCCTGGAATAAAATTACGACTTTAAACAGCTTTATATGAACAGGAATTGCGTTTATTTTACACATTCCAGAAATAGGATCGCTATATGAGTGTGGTTGGTTTTGCATCTGCAATTCGTTTTATAATTAGGAATTTAAATTATATAAGAGCAGAACATTTTAAATTTATTGTACGTTTACTGTTGCAGTAGACAAGACATTTTAATAGGAGCTTCTCTGGGGAGGATAAAATTTTAAAATTATTCCGGTTAGCGCTACCTATCTAGGTAATAAGAAACATATAAAATGAGAGGGAAAACTTGGCAAAAGTTCTGAAGATAAAATATCTCGAGAATTAGTGCCAAGTGACACCAGAGACAGCGCTCTTTTTATGAGATTTTATTTGAGTACTTTGTTTGTATGATGAGAATTAGTACCTATGTGAATACATATGTCATTTAGGTTTGAATTGATTTTGAAAATGTAACAAAAAGAGTTTCAGTCAAAAACTTTATTAGTTGAAAGTATTCACCCGACAAGACGACAAGGTTATTTTTAAATTTCTGCTTTCAGTTTGAAGTCCTGAATGCAATCATAGTTTACAACAAAATCATACCACATTAATGTACGGATAAAACGTATTAGAGTCGGGATGACTAAGCGACATTTGATTTCTTCTTACATCAAGAACTCTGTTCAGTGGTTGGTTCAAAAACGAACTTTACTGAGAAAGTTTTAGGTTTTATAAGGATAAGTCGAGCTGCCCCAAACAAGTATGGAATCTTAGGATAGTGGTCGGCGTCTTTGCTCTCATCGCAGACTCACTGCACTCGAACCGTTGAACCGTTTAATGGTAGCTCTCAAAGGAGATGCCGGAGTCCGCGGACTGCCATTATAAAAACAATGTTTTAGTAAAAATCCCGATCCTAAAATACCATTTCGCGAATTGGGTTTGTTCATATTTTTTAAATTACTCTTATTTGAAAACCATTTTCTAGGAATAGGGTTTAATGCCGTTCTGCATTATTAAGATTTTGAAATATTTATCTATTTCGGACATTTTGACAATAGTCTATTTGACCTTTGTTTGACTTTCGTTTTTGACTTGAAGCCCTCCTAGGTGTTATCTTACGGGTTAGGCGAAAACCGCTTGAAATAGTATGTTTTATTACACTATTACAATCACTTTTTATCATTAGATATCATTTAATTGTTGTAATTTATTAGAAAATGCTAACCCAAATTTAAAATAGTCATGTCATCCATAAAATGTCTGCTAAATAAATAAACATATTAAAACAAAACTATTGGGTCAAATACAAAATTAATGAAATTGGTCTCTTAAAATTACCTATTCTTTCAAATTAGAATGTAAAAAACCGTGAGTTATTTTTTTTGGTCTATCCCAATTATTTTTATAGTTAGTATCACGTAGTATTATATAGATGTGTCAAGCTGTTTCTGGAAATGATTTTATTCAATTTAAAACAAAAACCTTAACGACATTTTATCCTTAATATCCCTAGTAAACCACTAGAAAAACAACCATTAAAAATAATTGAGAAACCGCCCAAGACAAGCCACTAACAATGCAGTGAAAACGCACACTAGCCTCCAAGAAGAGAGCAAAGCGTTGATGTTCTCACTACATAGCGAGGCAGTTAGCTACACCTGTGTCGCAGACACTGGGCCCGCTTTATGCGATCATAACAATAACATCGCACCGCATTAGCCCCACACCCGACCCTGCCGTATAATAGGCTTCTCTAGACACACAACAATAAGATTAACCATTGTATTAAACGCCCTTTAAAGCCTTAAACATAGCTTGTTGACGCTCCGGCTGTAAGCCCCGCGTTACATATTTACCCTCAAGTCAGAGCGAAACGCAATAAATCGCGTCAATAAATTTTTAAACACCGTAAGGCCCTGAGCTTTTTCCAATACACTGAACCGGTATCCTCAAAGTAAATGGCAAAAGTACATCAGAAGGGAAATTTATTCAATAATCCAGAAGACAGGATTAACTGGGCTTGCTAACGCTCTGCTTGAGCCGAACTTCATCTGTAGAGCTATTGCTTTTTTGAGCCTCGATATTTTATATAGCTATACGGCGGCCGGTCCATCAGGCCCAAAATCGCTTTCAGTAACGTGTTCGTTCGATCAGTGAGTTTAAATAGTTACGGTAGGGCACCTTCGGATCTTGATATTGGAGGACAATTCTGCGAGTTAAAGCGTAGTAAATCAAGTTTGTTGCTGCAGCCGAGGTAAGCCCGGCGGGGGCTTGTTTGTTCTTTAAATTACATAGGGCTCTGCGCCGGTAGACCGTTGTGTGTACATTCCGTTGTGGTCCCGCTAGATTGATTCTCGTCTAAGTTACAATCTTGTTTAGGTTTGGTTTAGGTGGTGTGGATTGCATACGATTAATATAATTCAACTGTTTAAAAGCAAGTCAATTATGTTACCTACATAATGTTAATTAGGAATTGTCATTTTGCCTAGAATTTATTACCCTTACGAATATTCATTTTGCGACATTATATACTATTGCGCACTCCATTGTGAAGTATACATTATTCAATACGCCATCGCACACTGGATCTGCTAAATAAACAATGCGACGGCGTGCCGGCGTATAACTGAACGACGTACAAAGTAAAGAAATACAGAGCACAAGCATTGATGGCGTCGAAAGTATAAAATGCAGATAGCCGCTTCACTGAGCGATAGCTGTTGCTTCCAACAGAATTTTATTGGCCTCTTTCTTTCCTTTCATAGCAGAAATGGAATATCGCTTTCGAACTATATTCCGCTATTTACTGAACAGGAAAACAAATATGGTGATTGTTCGTCGGAATCTGGATCATGACGGCAGAAAACCGATTAAAAAATAATCTAAACAAACCTCCTAACAAAGTGGAATTTCATTGAACGCAAAGCTGGGAATGGCCTGGTAAATGTAAAAGGAAATAACCACAAAGAGAGGCTTTTCTAAGAAACGGATGCAGATGGCATTTAGCAGTTCGTACACAAAATTGAACAGCACTTGCATTGAAACAAAGAACGCTGACCCGCGAATCAGGCTCGCAACCATTTCCATAATAACACGCTGCCGCCCGCTGGCCGGGACGGCATGCAATTATATTTCAATATTTCACCTTTGAACGTTTTAAATAGCAAGTTTATAAAAAGTTTTGTTCAAAGCCCGATTTTTCCTATTAAATACAAAATGTGAAAATGCTATTTTTGCTATTCATGTTGCGAAACTGAAAAATATCAAACCTAGGTATATTATGATACTTAATAAATAAAATAAATACGTCCCTAGTCGTTTAATCGATTAAAATTATAGTTATTTACGATACAAAGTATTACGTTTTCATTGTTACAAATGATTAACAAAACAAACGAAGAGATTGATCAAACAGATAGAGGTTCCACAGTCAAGGTATACAAAATATAACACGAAAAAATGGGCATTTTGCTGTATCAACTCTATCGAACCGAGCAAAGGGAGAATTCAACGAGGAAATGAAAAAACACAAAGAGCAACATAGTTTCTAAATTAAATTGCAAACTGTTCTTTCACATACATTCAACACAATGTATAATATATTACTCAATTTTTATTCTGATTATTGGTTTTAAGAGATATCCAACAAATATTTTAAGATCTGATAAAAAAATGTCCTAATTTACATGTATTATATTTACTTATTAATAATTTTACTATTGATGTTTGGTACTTTAGCCACGTGGGAACCGATGATTATCCGGAAAGGGAAAACACCATTAGGAAACCGGCACATGCTTGAGCATTTGAGTGTAAAATAAGCAAAACGATGAATCCTAAGAAAAACATAGAAAAGGTCTAACCTTAACACCAATAAGTACTTTCGAGAAAATACGAATAAAATAATTCTGGTGTGTGAATCTTATTTACGGAATATTGTTTCACTCTTCCATAGAATGTAAATACGAGAAGCATTTTGTTTGTCCGTGTTGAGCTGTTTATAGCGGGGCACATAAATAACAGCTGCGGACAGGACGTGAGTCCATGCTGCCCAAAACGTTGTAAGCGACATTATAACGCACCCGCCCTTCTTTCATGACCAAGTGTAAGTTTACCAGCGCTCGGACAAATATTTGTACAAGTTATTCATGATCCAAAGTGGCGCTTACGACTTTAATCGTGGATCGTGTGGTATACAGTGCACGCGTCTGTTCCCACAATATTTGCCGAGTAATACAGCCAAACAATAAGTGCTGAAGCTTTCATGGAATATATACATTTTCATAAACTTACCTCATTTTGTCTGTGTAGGTTTTTTCGAACGTCGAATCTTGTTAAAAAACAATCAGATAAAAATATATTTTTATTTCTCCATCGCACGAAAATACCAAGGGAATTGAAAGACTAGATATTAAATATAAATAATTATAAACTGGGATCTAGCCCAAAACAGAAATATTCTCATGAAGAATGGCATGTATTATAATATATTTTATTTTATTTATTTATTTTTAATCAAATCGGAGAAATACTGGAAAAGGGCCGAATCTTAAGTACCCGAAAGTCCCGAAACCGACGTGCGTGCATGACTCGATGTATGAATGTGGAAGAAGCAAAAGAAATTTGTCAAGATCGTAGCAAGTGGAAAGAAATGGTCTCTGCCTACCCTTCTGGGAAACAGGCGTGATTAAATGTAATGTATGCCTAATTTATATAGGTAATTCCAACAGTAACAACGTCCATAATGTAATCATTTTTCATTACATCTTGATCCATTTAAATGCATTTTATTAACTTGCGAAAATACTTGTTGAAAAGTTTTTGGTCTGGTTTTGAACTATAAATATTCCATTACGATATCTTATTTCAATTGGAATTCTCATTCGCGTTTCCTTTCTTATTTAAAATGTTTTGATTGTATAATATAACTAGCGTACCGCCCTTAATTCGCTCCGGTTTAAACAAATACAAAATAGTCTATGTCCATTCGGAATAACGTACCCTTCAAATGGTGAATGATTTTAGGTTCCGGAGATTACTAGTCGGATAGATAGGTAGATTAGAGTAGTACAAATTTAGTATTTCATATCTGCAATTTATCGAGTGACCAATGCATTATAAATAAAATAAGCATAGGGTAAAGTCACCAGTGGTCAGCCAGAGACCAGTAGTCGACCTTATATGAGTGCGAAGAGTTTGAAATATATTTTTCGTACTCTTCCCACTGATACAAAGTATAGGCAGAGGCCGACTACAGGTCTCTGACTGACCACTGGCGACTTTACCCTATACATAGTTTAAACAGTTACAAACCTCCCAATAAATCTAAGCAATTGTCGATTACTAGGAATTCTGTTTTCGATGTCATTCCCCTTGCTGTTTTTTCAGGTATATTGACAAATGTACGGACGGATGTGATTTAATGGACAACATTTGAAGTTGCGTTTTACTTGTCAAAGCATGAAGCATAAACGGGTTTAAAAAAACATAATTTTCATTGTTCATTACGCCAAAATATAAAATTCAAAATAATTGCGTTCCGTTTTTTTACTTGGCATAACAGAATGTCAAATAAAATAGTTAAAAGGGCAAAATTATTAAGGTCCTCGTAAAAATATAGCTTAAAGGGCGTCACGGTTGACCCGTCGTCCTCTTTCTATTTGGTTAATGGATCCAGTGAGATTGGTTTTCCGCGGACGTAGACATGACCAGTCGGAAATATCATCTGCATTTAAATATGAGACATTAGTGTAATAAGATAAAACATATGCTCAAATTTCCATTTAGCTAGATGATAAACCGAATTTGTCTTTTAAAATTTGTTCTATCTGCCCACTTGGTTCTTTTTCATTCTTTTCACTTTTTATTGTTCTTCCTCAGTGCCATTCAATGATCATGTTTATCTTGTTCTATACTCTCCTATTTGTTTTACCGTACTATCTGCTAAATAAAAGCAGTGTTTCATCCAAACGTTCTGTTGTTCTAAAGACCAAACCTTAAAAATTGAATTATTACTTTCATTCGGTAGCAAGTTTCGTGCCTCACCCTGAATATTAAATTTTATTTTAACATTCATGATCATCATACAAAATTTGAACAATATTTGGCGCGAAAATGGAGCAAAAATGCCCTTAAAAGGCCTGGCTGCGATTTTCAGGCCAAGCCGATACGCTGCTGCCCAAAAGTTGATTTTTTACCCTACAAAATAATCAGAATATTAAAACCTCTAAGGATTCTATTCTCAAGGTCTATTCAAAATGATGTTTTCCAGTCACGTTAGAGCTTCCGATGTTTTTAACTACATACCTACTTTAGAATAGAACCTATTCCTCTTCCACTCAGCTCAGCAGAGGGAATGGCATTGAGGGTGTTTAGTGCGAACGTGGAGTCTATTTCACCTGAACATTAGGTGTGAATGCATTTTTGGGATGAGATATGTGATATTCTTAGAAAAAGATTATAAAATGTCATAGTTCGTGTATAAAAATAATATGACTCATATTTATTGTAGCTTCGGACCCGTCCAGAGTCTGGAGCCCCTGCGGACGGCCCGGAGCTACAATGAGCGGTAGGTACAATATTAAGCTCGCCCGCGTGACCTTCTGGCGACGCTTTAACTTTAACTTGAAAATGATTTACAAAATATTAGTCTAAAAATCTTTTGAATATTATTGTTTTGACGTTATTGTTCAAATTCATTACATTTTATATATTTATAGTTGATGACGTAAACGACGCACGTCATTTATTTTACTACTGGAAGAAAAAACATAGGAAAGAGTTTAACGCAATTAAAGTTGATAATAAACGTACATTACTTATTTCCTTTGCAATAATATAAAACCTTTAAGTAAATAATCGAAAGTCCAGTTGACGTCATGGATAATATTTACATTTTTACACCTTATTTTAAAATCGATGACGTTGACTATTAATCTATGGAACGTTACTAATCAAGTTCTATAATTGTAATAAAACTAACTACTTAAGTAAACTAGTTAACAGACGCAACTATTTGTTAAAATAACGTATAAAGCTTCCTTATTCTAACAAATAACTGCGTCCCTCTTTGGGAACCCTTAGTGATACAACAACGTCGTCAATATAAACGGAGCATTTTAAAAGCCATTGTCTACAAACCCTTGCCAACACTTGGTTCGGTTCTGTGTGAAATAATTGGCCTGGATCAATACTTCAAACACTATAATGGGTCTGCTTTATCGCGGAGTCCACAGCCGTCATTATAGACACAAACGATGCAAATGGGAACGGTGTACGTACGGGGCACGGCCGTCTGTTGTTTTCAACCAAGTAATACAATGTAATAATGTGGCAAATAAAATACTTGTAATACGTAATATTTTTATTTTTATTACTGAATTTGATGAATAATATGAACGATGGATGTGATAAATTATAAAATACTAATTAAAGTGACTGTTTTAATACTATTTTTTTGTATAAAACTTTCACTAAAATGTTTGGCTTCTTCTGCAGTTACTAAACGCCTGTCATTGGTTCCGCAACAGTATGGCGTCATATCGACTTTGTTGTGGCGAAATCTTTATTTGGCTTTAAATAAATATCCCATTTTAAAACAAAAACTCACGAAGATTTGCAGTACTACCCACACAGACCTAAATGTTTGTATACGACCAATTTAACGTCGAACCCGTAATTTTCAACGAGGATGCGTTTTGCATTTAAGTACCTACATTCCGATTAACCAAAAAATCGCATCTTAAATAATTATAAGTTAAAAATACCTAGGTATATACAATGTATTTTTATCATTTCTAGACTTTAATCTATTCTAGGTACCTACTTACAACTCCCTATTTTCCTGGTATTATGGGTCACGTTTTGGGAATGTCAATCCTTATAATGTTTTCAATAAACATTTAAAAATCACCTACTGTTTTAATGTAAAACCTTCAACAAAGTGCACAAAGTTATATCGTAGGTTGTACGTATGTATCAGATATTGGGGCTAAAGTGCGAAGGCGATGTGAACGAGTGGACGTGACGAATTCAGCCGAGAACGCACGTAGACAATTAACTCGGGGCTGACGTCTGCAGTGATACATGAAGCGAGCAGCCCCCAGAGAACGCTGGAAATAAAGAGGACCCAAATAAACACGACCTTTACACCATTATTACCTTCCCTTTTCCCGCGCAACTTAAAACGCGCCTCTTAACGACCCTGCTCGCCTAGTCCTTCAAATCCATATCGCATCACGCGGGTCACGCCAGCCTCAACATTTTACAGTACGCACGCTAAAGAAAATATTTTTAATAAGTCGAGATCAAAGAAGCACGTGTCGGTGCCAAAAAATACGAAGAAATTGGAAAATTTCGTTACATAAATCTTCGCCGCGTCTAATTACAGGGATCCAAGCTCTTTCCGTTCTTCTCTTGCGCGGAGACGGCAATGCGTCATGATGATTTTTATGAAAAAAGGACGCCTTAAAATTCCTCCGCTTTTATTATTATTAAAAGTGACTTTTTAACCGGAGGATAATTTCGGCATGTTGGCTCGTTGGAAGCAGTTACTCTAATAAAAGTATCCTGTTATATGGTAATGGGTCACGGATGAATAAGAAGCGGGTTGGGATTCCGTCACGTAGTTTTTTATTAGTTCTGCTTTGGTTAGAGAGGCGAGGCGGCTCGCGGCTCACTTGAACGCAGAATGCGCTGTGTGTTCAGCTAGAGGGCTCTCATACTCGGGAAAAATAAACTGAGCAAATAGTAGTTGAGCGTACCGTTTCGTCCGGGAAAAAATATTTCGAGTGCAAAGTTTCAAATATCACTCCGCCCCTGTAGACGGCGGAGCCTCTACCGGTGATTGAAGCGGAAAGAGATTAAAGTAAATGTTACTTACTTAAATCAAATGGGACTACCCGATTGGTTGCATTTTCTTCCGTAGTTTAAGAAGTTAAGAAATAATAAAATACAATGTTGTCGTAAATTTATAATCTACATGGGCATGGGCCTGCACTGGCCCTGAAAGTGCCTTAATTTTTTATTGAGAGATCGGTCAATCTCTTCTCTTCACTAGCTATCTGTAATAAATGAGTAATTGCAATGTCCGTATGATGTTACAGCCTTCTTTTTTGATGACTACGAGTATACAAACCAATAAGAGACCAACCAGCTTGAGCACATTTTGTATGCGATGTCAGGGTGTTTTATAAACTTGATACTTAGGTGCTCTAGAAAATAAGTTTATTAAAATGTTATAGTTTACTTACAAGCCAGAACCATCCTTAGAATTTTATAAATGAACAAAATGGAAGAAGTCCGCAAAAGAACTTAAGTTAAAATAAGAGTAAAATAGATTCACGACACGACTTACAAACCTCAAGTACCAGTGCCACATTGTCGGTTGGAAGACGCAACGTTATGTTACCAAGCCATATAAAACTTTAGTTTGCACCTTAATTTAATAAAACTAGATCAGTCAGGGACTCAACGACTACCATTTTGAGCCACGCTTTCAGTGCTTAGACTCGGATTAACATAGCTAAAACCTTGGAATAAAAATTAATCAAGACATAATACTTGAAAGTTACAAGTGAAAAAAATTGGTCTGAATTCAATTTCCTGTCGAGTATACTATATTATTATTATTCGTCAGCGTGTTTGACGTCGGGTCATTGCCTGAAATGATATGGGATGTCCCTTGAAACTGGCAGCCATTTGTCGCCTGGCTTTACATCCGTATTGCGAATTGTTGGCATAAAGCCAATCAAAGCCTCACTCAGATAAATTTTTTGATGAGCAAATTTGGCGATTTCAATAGTAGCCCACATTTTACGACTACATTACCTCTGGCAAAAAAACATGACATGTCAAAACGTTTCTCTCTCTTTTGCATTTATAAAGTATAATATATTGGTTAATCGTATTTTTATGTAAAATCGTACTTATTGTGAATAAGTAAATTGTAATGATATTTTAAGTAAAAATAAAAAGAGTAACGTAACACGACAGACATAAAAATTATAATTGGCTAGATTTTTTTTGTAGATCTTTTCAATTTTAATTGCTCGACGAAACAGCAACCGCTACAGTGTGACGTTTCAGCAGCAACGCACTGCGTTCTGCGCATTCGGCGTTTCTCAAGCGTGGACTGCAGCGACAAACGCAGCGTTGTACACTATGCACCACACCTCTACTGTTAGCAAACGCGGGCCGGAGGCGGGCGTGCAACGACGCACGCCTTTGAACGAGCGCCGCTCTTTTGTGAGCACAACGTGTAAGGAATTACGGACTTTGCTGCGAAATTTTCAATTTAAAACAGATTTCGCGTTAGAACATTCTATTGTATGTCCGTTTCCAAAATAAACATTTGCAGTGGAATGGATTTTGTCCAAAACCAAAGCATTTTATAACTCTCAAGTTTTACATATGTACATAAATTTGTTTGCCCGTTTAATAGCTTTTACGGTTGAATTCTATGTGTAATTTTTGACATCACCAAAAGCATATAGGATAGGTACTTTTATTCAATAAAATAAATTACCAATTCAAAATAAATCACAAACTTAGCGCTTTGTAGTGTAGTTACTTTGTGTCAATTAAAAAAAAACGACATTATAAAATTACTGTAAAGTGTAGTGTTGTTATAGGCATGCAATAATTCCAAAATAGAAATTAACCATCGTAAAAACCATAACATTCTTGCGATACTGTTCGTTTTTAACCGACGCAAAGCAACGACAAAGCGTTAAGATTGTGATGCCGCACTAAATCTAGGTTAGAGTGAATGCAGGATGCAGAGTGGTGGTAAGAATAACAGGTTAGCGAGTTTCGGCTCTTGACCCGCTGCGCGGCGCCGTAATTGCCGCTGTTAGCGACGCCGGCAAGCGCCGCGCTTTGCGACGGAATGCACGCCTTTGTCGCGACAAAATAACCCTCTTCTCACCTCCACCAAAACAACTCGAACCATTTACCCCCTAAAGAATGCCCAATATATCACAGCCGTAATCCGCAGATTCATCCTCACAAAAGAAAGTCATAAAGATAGCGAATATCACATTCGGTACGAGCTCGTAAAGCACATTTTGTTGAGGAAAAAAATGATAAACCCGAAGGCGGCTAAAGTGTCGGTAACAATCACTATTGTCACATTCAATCAAACCATTCGAACCGAGAGTGCGCCCCGACTAAATAAAACGAGGACATTGTAGTAACAACCCGGGGGATCCATACAGTAAAAACAGTGGGATCTCATCCAATTTTGCATTCAATCTACGACCACGAGAATTGCTTCCTCCGAGATGACCCGCCACTTCCACTCGCCATAAAGCGATGACCTAATCCAGTTTATTTGATTTGGGTTCCTGACTTCAGCCTTCTTTAACAGCGGCAAGACAGCCCTGGACGTGAACCCCGCCATACATATTCAGTTTTACTTAATGCTTATCGTACGATTGTTGTCCTTTGTTTTTAGTAAAAATAATTAGATACCTACTTATAAAATTAGTAAATATTAAACCAACGTGCTAAACAGCCTTCAGAGCGAATCCACATATGAAATGGTTTATCGACAATGTGACGGATTACATTTGTATTTTCCAAAAAGTATCGTAGGTAAGTATCTATACACACACTTTTGTTTTTGTGAGTACTCTGAGCGTAAGAAGGAGCCAAAACAATAGACTTTTGATGTTTACGTAATATGTCTTCTTTAAAAATCCTTGTTGTTTCAACCCTTCAAAGGTAGCATCCTTTTCATAACTTTCAAAGGTCAAACAAATATAATAATGCCTTCCAAGAACCGCCCGCGGCTCGGTGCGAGAGAGATCATCGCTCTTGAGATAATCTTAGCTGCGCCAACTTGCCGCTACTGCCAACGTTTCAGCGGAGTTAAATGCCTCGGCGATCAGAGACACGTCGTTCCGTTTAAAGGCTTTTTGTGACCGACACCAATTCTTAGCATATAATAAGCTTATTAACTTTTGTAACATTAAGCATAAATATTATATTTTACTTTGGAAAAGCCTATGTCCAGCAGTGGACGTCTCTTTCGGCTTAAATGGTGATGATGAAGCATAACATTATAATATCGTGGACATTAATATAATCCACAATTTGAAAAATGCAATTTAACCGGGCGTTATCTACTCATTTATTTTAATTACGAGTTATAAATATGTGCTTTTTGTTACACGCAAGCTCGAAAGCTAGTGAAACGTGAATGAAATTATTTATTGAAATCATACATATCTCGGTATCGTTCTCGAATAGCTGATTCTTATGTTTTGCTTCGCATATTTTGTAATTATAACGAGTAATAATCAGTAACAATTATTATTTATACAAATTATCACTTTCATTGATTAGTTTAATGGAGTTTGTTATTATTTTAAGCCAAATATATAAATAACGTCATTACAACAATGACCCTTGTTATAAATTTATTTGTGAAAATCAAAGATGTGCGTCAAGAAACATACGTATTAAAAGTAAACTAATTTGATTCAGCGTAGTCTGCATTTTTTCATATTTATACCGGCCATAAAGTGTTCATGTTTGCAATCATTTACGTAGGACGCTTACCAGGGACGTAAACATAACTTTATTTATTACCCAGCACGCTCGCTGAAGCGTCTACTGTTTCATTCTAGACCTGGCAAAAATTAATTGCTCGATTTTCTTTGATGCAAAACGAAGTATACACAGACAAAAGTTTAGTCGCTTGAAAGCCAGTTCCACTTCTCAACTAGCTCCATGCGCAAGTGGTGGATTCGCCTTATTATTCGCATCGCTGCGTTCACTATGTTTATAACAGAACTAGCTTTAACTTCACAGTTATACTGATTAAATTAATTAATGGATGGTACCGGGTCCACATTTGTCTACTTTGTCAAAGATTATATGAAGTTAAATACGCCAACCTATGTTATTCTCGCAGGTAATCCAGGGTGCCTCTGACCTTGGGGCTTAAAATGTAACGATCGAATTTACTCACAAAACTGAACTAGTTTTGTTCTGCAACATTAAAAAATAACAAGTTTAGATAACTAATTGATGTTAAAGTCTAATTGTAAAATCAGTGTATTCAATCATGGCCATATATAATCACAATCTTATGGTACGGGGCGACATTTCCTTGGTACGAGGGCTAAAGGAAAATGGAGAATTGGATCTCGTACATTGAAAATTACATTTTACTTGTATGGAAAAAAAACAAGTTGGACATATTTTAAACAACTTACAGAACAAAAGAAGTTCAGTTTCAGGAGTAGAAACGATCCATCCATTTAAATCCCCAAGGTCTGAGGCACCCGATAAAGTGTTCTTAACTTAGGTACTTAAAACTTATATTTGTTAACCCACGGGAAAAGCGATTTTTTTTGAGATTAAAGATAGTCTATCTACTATTCCAGACTAAATTTCATCCATTGACCTGCTCTGGCGTGATTGAGTTACAAACATCCAAACTTTCGCATTAATAATATTAAGTAAGATTTTGATATCCGTACCTTCCTGGAGCATCGATTCTACAAACAAAGTAGGTAACGTAAAAGTTCTATCCCTGCGCAATTATACATCAAACTCCCAAGTCACTAGCTCATGTGTGAAAACCCTGGCGAGAAAGAAGCCGTTATTTGTGAACGAAATAAAGACGCGATCAAGAGGCGTGCGCGCCGAGTAAACAAAGCCCGTGGCGGGTCATGTGATTAATACCAACGAACACTTTCCTGCCACAAATGGCTTGTCAGAAAGTTTATTGCAATAAAAAGCCTGAGTTTGTACCGGGAGAATGACGCGGGGCTTACACTAATGGCCGTTGGAGTTTCACCCATTAAAACCAAGTTTTTCGCCCATAATTTTGGGCATTAAATTTAGTATCTACCGAGTATCATGTTTTATGAATGTGTTCGCTCAGGCGCATTAAATTCATGTTTTATCTTGTTTATTCCCAAGAGTCATCTGTGTATATTACCCTAGTGCTCAGATAAATAGTTCTTATTTAGGTTATTTCTAAACATTATTCATATATCTACATACTCTTTTTACGTTTTGCTCAATAAATAAGAGTGAAACTAAGTGTCAGTAAATTAACTATCTTTCTTTGAAATATGACATTCAACTACCTTCAAATGAGTAACTCGAATATTGTGTGTGACTTTATTATTACTTGTTAGACCGTGAAAGACCAATCTTAGAATTAAAAACAGGCCTGAGTAAATAAATAAAAACTATTGCATCAAACTGCTAAACACAACCACGTCATAATTTAACAGAAGCATAACATTTATAACCAAAGAATAAACCTCCGGTGAGCGCCGTAACGTTAAAGCAGACCGACAAGATGTGTTTGCGCACCCCGTTTTAACTGCAGCGTGACTGCTGAGCTAATAAAGATTTCCTGAGACTGTTGGCGGGCTCAATGAGAAAGTATTTTCAGGTCACTTTATAGACGCAACTAATTTGCATATTATCAGGGTGTGGACAGAAGGTTGCGTGACAGAGAGGTCAAATTACCATAAGAATAGGCCAACGACGTAAACGTTTTGTTTAGATTCCGACCAATATCCCATTGTTATTTTCCCTTTTTTTGCCCTCTGGTTCTGATTCTTAGATTGCTATCTATTGACTTTGTTTACGGACAATGACTTCAATAAACTGATGGTACAGAAGGCGTTACGGCTTTCTACGTCAGTATAGAGATAGAAATCTTCATTACGCAACAGGCTATTCCGAGCAGTACCGTAATATCCCATTTCCCGTCATGTAATATTTTATAAGTTTTCATTATGGCCTGTGATTCAAAAGCTTGCGCATGTATTCACTACGGCTTATAACTGGTTGATTGATTGCTTTTGTTGATTGTATTATATTAAAGTTTTATGTTACATTTAGCCGTCGTTATTTAACATTAATGTTTGAAGGTTTAGCAAAATTTGAAACGACTACCTAGTACAGTCATTCAATTTGAGTTCGAAGCCGCTACATATCTTTGTCTTCTTTCTTAGGATTACATGTTCTGCGTTATGCTGACATAGTTCCATACAAGACCAGAAATAAAATTACATTAAACTATAACTTTAATTAATTATGAATCTTGATGAGTAAGTGCTGATATTTTATAAATAAATCTATAATTTAAACCGTAGTAGATATTAAAGCCGTAACACAACAGTAGGTCGTATTCAAATAAAAGTAATTCGCGCGGCTTGCGTGTGTGCTTGCCTCGACTGTACGCGCCGCGAGACACCACAAGCAAACTCAATAGGACGGAGCGAGCCGGTTTAGTCAGAAGTAGTAAGGACCGCGGCACCGCCGTCGCCGCGTTTGGTTGCATGCGTATTAAGTATTGAGCGATGCGTATCGACGCAACCGTAAAACCCGAGCGGCAATAGGTAACAGAAACTCCTAAATGGCCAGAGATGAATTGCTTTTCTATTTATACTTTGCCTACTGCCAAAGCTGAGACACAAAGTTGCAAGTAGTTTTGTAAAAGCTATAGCTAGGAGTATTAAAGTAAACGACCAAAAATTTACCTATTTATATCTAAATTTTAATGCAGCTGTATGATCATAAAACAAAAGCGAAACCTTTTGTTGTTTGATCATATGAACCAGAAGTAAAACCATCAAACTAAATATGACTAAAAAAAACTTTGAAATCCCTTAAAAATAACTTATAGTTAATATAGTTCCTGATTAGAGTGATAACGCATCTCATATTCGCAGGATATTAGGCTTTCGCATAAATATCCTACCGTGCAGTTGCAACAATATCCGCTAGCCGCTGGAACCCGCCTCGGATCGTTAGCCACGAGCCAGTATCACCGACGTATAATACTGTTTAATTCCTGTAATATCAATTCGGTGTCGCCCTGTATACGCCTATAGAGCATTGTGCCCATTGTCACGGTGTCACCAGCCAGCTAGCTTTATAGTCGCATGATCCGGGGCAGTTTCCTGCCTACTGGAATTTAGGGTCTATAAAATTGATGAACAGTTTCTTAATAGCTTCTTTTCGCCAACTTTATTTGTGGAATTTTCTAACTTCACTTGAGCAATTGGAAGTTAGGGAATACTCAAATTGGATAATAGGACTGTCTTTTTTTAGGTCACGTCGATAAAACCCGGGTTGATGATTTGTTGCTTTAATATAACGTGACTCGGGTAAAGGGTTCGGTGCTCCGAGGGTCCTTTGCTTTGGCTCAAAATAGTTTAACCTGATTCTATGATAGTGGGTGTTTTTATATTCGGCGTCGGCAACTATTTGAAGTTGAACAAGTAGAATGGTACGAGCACCTATATTAGAACTGTTCTTTCGAGCGAGCTCTGAAATATAGTGAAACCTAAGTTTCAATTTCGGGGGTACCCTGCGGCTTTATTAGACTAGCGAGCCAACCTAGAGGCGCCGAAACTGCACTACAACGGTTCCGCAAAGCCAATAACTGCGGGCGCATTCGCGTTACTTATGTGTGCCAATAGCCCGTTTTGTAGTTACGTAATCAGAAATAGCGCGGAGTTCTTAGTGACAATCGTTGTATATCTCTGCTTATTTGTTATTGTAGGTAAGACCGAGTGGAATGACACTAAGGCAACCGAGTCACGCAATCGCTTAAATTTATATCTACTCATTGTCGCTTATCTACGATTCGCTCGGCGCTCGTTCGATATTTAGCCTTCAAATTCGAACTCAGATGAGCAGAAAGCCGCACTATTTACATCGAGCGAGACGCGGCGGGCGCGAGAACAAGGAAAACATCTTAGTGCGGAGACGTAAGCCAACGGAAACTTTTCAACGCCAATAATGTTCGATTGAAACAAAAGACCCCCCATTCTCCCGGGAAATAGAAAGGTTTTAATTACTCCCTGTTGCGCCAATTAGCCGGTCAGCTTTATCTATACATTTAGTTATTCCTTCCCCAATACCCGATTAACCGAGTTTCTTTTTAACTACCAGATACCTTCAAACGGAGAAAGCTTTGAAGATAGCAATCTCGAGAATGAAAAAAGTACTCGAGGATTCAATGGCGCGAAATAGCCGCGGTTGGCGCAGTAAGCATTATTAAAATTTGCTTACAGTCACAAAACCAGTCCCGCAGGGGATAGGGAAGAAAGGCGAAATTAGCTTGTTTTATAATGATTGCGTTGTCGTCAACTTTTTAACGCTTTGTAAAGTAAACAGAAAAAACTAAAGCCGTATTTAATTAAAGCAATCTAATAACTCTGCGGTAATTAAAGCGTAAACATTAATTCGATCAAGATTGTGTTTTATTTACGTTACATTTTATTCTCGTGGCGTTAAATGCTAGGTATTGCACCGGTTAAAGTCGGTGGTCTCGTGGGGCAGGGAAGGGTTAACGCGTGTACCTACTGGACGCTGTTAGCCCGTACGACCGCTATTCCGCTGAACGCTGAACCCCTAAGGAGTAAAAAGGTTATCGAAATAATTTTTGCTGTCCGACAATAATGATAGCTTATCGGAACATCGCATAGAATGCAATGGCTAGAGAGTGCTTTGTTTCAGCCTTGATTTACTTAAATAAAAGCTAACACGAAGTTAATTGAAGGAAAAAGTGGACAAAATTAATATATTTTTACATTTTGATGCTCCTGCTTTTTATGTTTATTCCGTGTTAATAACGGTTATTTTGTTTTCCATTACTCGGTGATTAGGATTAAATGAAAAACTTTCGTGATTCCTAATGTAATGACCGCACCCACGCGTTACTTACTCCGATCATTATCCATGTGTGGTGTAAATGGATTTATTGATTGTTATCAAAATAAATAGCTTAAATATTGTTTCAATTCTGGTTTTTATTTGAGTTCATTCAGTTGATGGTGATATAATAATCCACGTTCATATTAAGGTATTAACTTTAAAGTAGCCAACTTTTTCCTATAAATAGAAAACATAGCAACCACGCATAAAAAAAAATACATATATGTGTCAATGTACCTACTAAACGTAAGCAAAATAAATTATATTATTTCTTCTAAATATATCAACATTGGTAAAATACCTAAAAATATTAAATAATAAAATCAAGCCTACCCATATTGGTCGTTAAAAGCTTGCGCGCACACATACACGTTGTATTTTGTGTGATTTCAACACAATGTATTTTGTGTGTGTGTGTTGTGCAAAATTCGAATAGATAGGACACGAAGATACCGTTGAAATTAACCTAATAAATATTGAGTTTGTGTACGTAGCATTAAGTGCTCGTTTGGGAGTAAGGACTGACCGTCAAAGCAGCTGTTGTATGCTCAAACCAGCTAGATAAATAACCATAGAGAAATAGTAATAAGTAGATAGCCTTAATTTAGAAAAAAACATTTATTGTATGTGAAAAGTTCAGTACATCGGAAGACCAGCGCTGGCTTTAATGCTAGCAATACGCTGTCCTGGGACCATTTCATCAAAAAATGCTTCCCTATTGTTTGTGAGAGAAGCTGTGCCCTGTTGTAGGACGTAAACACAGGCTGCGTATTATTATATTACGTAATGTAACTCAATACTTGTATTTCTGTTAATTACTGCCGTGGGATAATCTACTAAGTCGAGTACTCGGAAACGTCTAAATCACCCGGCGGCTTCAAGCAACAATCTCAGATCCCTCCCTACGTATGAGTTAAGTACGACGCGGCTTGCCGTCCTCAAGTGATTTGTAAGTACACTGCTTCCTATTTATTCATGCAGACGATTACCGACTCCCACAGCTCATGAATAAATTTAAATAATTCCCCGCTGAGGTGTAAATGATGCAAGTTTTTGCATTTAAAACCGTTATTAATCACTTAACTTTTCTGTTGACAAATTACGGTTTTTGTGTTTGCTGGGACGCCTTTTTAAATTACGAGTATTTGTACATGTGCGGTCTGTTTTTAATGGGTTGAATACTTCTGAAATGGGAGTTACGAGTATGTAAGTTGCCATTGAAATCAAGTTATATTCTAATCGCTAGAGAAAAAATAATATGTACGTATCATAATTATGAGTCAAGGTATTATTATTCATTTTCTTTTTAAGCATTTAATTATCATACACTTTGATCATTATTAATCAGAATTATGTAATTTGTGATATGCAAAATGAAAATGAGTACATTTTTATTTATGCAAAACATTATACACCCAAAGTCAAGAGTATGTATGTATTTAAACACATTATTGTACAGAAGACCAACCAATTAACAATACAATTAATATAAAAATATGTACAATGGCAAACTTATCCCTTTAAGGGATCTCTTCTAGCTGACCCTTGAGAGATTGAGAAAAGTGAAAGGTTGTGCATCGAGTAAGCAAGTGTACAATTTTATTTAGAGGTACATAACACATTAACTTACCAATAAAGCCTAAACAAATAAAATAGAATAAATACATTCAAATACCTACATAAATAGATCGCTCTCTATTCGCCAAACCTATGCATAAAGTTACTTAGCATCTTTGTACCTAGATCTATCATAAACAAGGAAACGTATTTAGTATTATTCGATGTCAAAAAAGTACCTTAAATAGCACCGGTTTATTTTGCACCACAGTTTTGTTTACTTATTTTTAAAACTCTTCTTCACTATTCTACAATATATTCCTTTTCGGTTGATGATTTATTCTCATCAATGAAAGACAATTGTAGTAAAATTGTGTCATTAACATAGAACCAAATCTTGAATAAATTTGTGTCAAGATTGTAATCTCTTCCCTTAATTGCGTCCAATTTAGAGATTGCAACGAAGCCCCCGGCGGCCCATTCGCTGTGTAAAGATGATTTAAGTCACCAGATACCTCGAAAACACAACAAATATACATAATATAGTTACATTGAACTTAGAATTATAATTTAATTATGAGTTACAAAACTTTGACTTTATACATTAACGTCTGACACATTTAAATCTGATTTGTAAATTGTAATTAACAAATTGAACCATGACTTTGTTTAATACTCAATGTTATGATGATTGAAGAGGTGTATTATGAAGATAAAATATGAATAATCCAACAATTAACTCTCAAAGCCAACTCTAATTACAGCAGATTAAGTCAGAGTACAAAAATTGGTATCAAATTATTATTTAAGTAACCAAATAACTACATTTACTTCCTTTGTCTTCGTTTTGGAATCCGCAGAGGAAAATAATTATAAAAATTAGAAAGAGACCAAAGTCAGATGCTGCGTGGTTCCGTAATGGCCATTAGCGATTTAATGATCACTCTTAAACAATATGAATCCCGTACTAATGCCTTAATTTGTAATTTGAGAGCGCTATTATCATTGCTTCCGTGAACATAAACAACATACATGTATTGTTTTCCTGTGTCAATCAAATTTAATAAACAAAATAGATAACATTTAGGTAGGGGATAATCGCATACAAATTGACCTAGTCCCAAACTAGCTCTTGACTTGTACCTACTATGTGTACTAGGCAACGATAAACTTACTTATATGAAATACGGTACCGGCAAATAATACTCGTATATAATTTATTCAACGCTCACAAAAAAACAGTAGAAAAAAATTAAATGAAAAGAGGACATTAACTAGGTACGTTGAACAGGATCCCTCTCAGCTTTGTGCCGCAGGAAAACTGCAGCGCTGATTTTCAGAGGGACCCTGACTTAAAACTAATCTAAATTAAACAAAACGACGGGTAACAGTAAACAGGTAACATAACAAACATTAGCGACAATTCGATTTATAAAGTGAAATAAAAATAATATAAATACACACTGAAAACTCTTAACAAAGACTAATGGTATTTGTGTGGCAACACCAGAACAACACAGCTGTTCACCTTTAAATCACCTTCATCAACATCTCATACGATTACCTACAAATATTACTTACCAAAATTGAAAACCAATCAATAACTAATTGACCTTATTGAATTGCTATTATTCAATTCGTTAGCCGATTAAATAAGATTCAAATTGGTTTATAATAAATGTTTGTAAATATCGTAGTTAAAAATAGTTGAGTATTTAAAAAACCATTGCCGATGCGTTCATAGTGAATTTACAAGATTTGTATGAACACGTCAGCAATGGCTTTTTAAACACTAAACTTTTTTAAACTACGATATGTACAATCACCCGTTGGTTCAAAAAGTATTAAATGGGGCTAACACGGTTTTTAGTATGTATGTATGTATGTAAACACTTTATTGTACACAAAAAAAAGAAACAGAAAATTTAATACAATACAGAGTTAGAATGTACAAAGGCGAACATATCCCTTTAAGGGATCTCTTCCAGCTAACCCTACCAATACCATCTCATCATCTTAGTCATCATACCTTCGCAATACCTATAGTATGTGAAAGTTTTAAGTGCGTTTGCTTGTCCTTGATACATGCTGTGAACACAACGTATCACAAAGAGCTTAATTGCAATGTTATCGAACTCTCAGAAATATGATTTCTTCCTGATTCGTTATATTCCAAATTGGTCATCTTTCAAACTCGCCAATTTCCTAACTGGTCATATTCCTAACTCGTCATATTCCAGATTCGCCAATATGACGAATCAGGAACAAATCAGAAATATTGTATGTATTTTTGTGTTGACGACGTTACCTAAAATAAATATAACGTCAAAATTGAAACTTTTATTTGAATGAAATAACAATTTATTTATTTACCTCATTATGCACAAGACTATCAAAGAATTTAAAAATTAAATTCTGTAATATAAAATTTTCACCTTCCTGTATTTGTATTCCATTGAAACTCCTACTACTACACAAAATAGACCGTAATGACGTTAGGATAGGGTGTGTGAGTTATGGGATGGTTAAATATTCCTGACATAAGGTACATAATTATACTCGTAATCGGTGCTTATTATTGTAAGGAATCAAATGAAATATTTATTTCCCTATAACTTCCGGACGGGAACACGATAAAATTCCGTTTTTTTTTCGAATATTATTTAGGCTGAATTTTAATTTTTCCGAAAGCAATGTTATGCAGGAACTGTTCTAAAATAACTGCATATTTACTTAATTCAATTGTTAGGTTAGATTTGATTTATAAGCAATATCAAAAAAACTTCTATCAAAACATTGCATTAGGTAATTACCTAAACCACAATATAAACTAAACCATTTAACACAATTAACCGTGCGACCCGATGGGCACCCCTTTCCGAGTCTTTATCTTTTTCTTTTGTCTTGACTGAACGCAACTCGGCTAGGCGTGAAGGGCTAGCCTACTTATTATTAGCCTTGGTTTAAATAGTCGTGTGCATGGTTTGCATTGCAGCCGCGGGCAGGGAGTCCGTGCGTCGACCTGGTAAGATCGATGGCACAACCGCTTCCCCTGAGCACGCCACGCTGTCACGAACCAATGGGACTGCTTTATCAGCTTTTTTGTAATGGCTTTCTCATTTTGATTTTGAATTGCTGTCTTGCCAGCTACAAATTAAACCTGGAAGACCCTTTGTTGGCTTACGTATCTTTTTTAGGATTCTCACACACATCAGCATCTTGGACTATGTCACGGAATTGGTTTAGAAGCGCTAGGACCGGGGCGGTTGGCGCATTTCAAGCGCGCAACGACCTCGAGTAAGGTATCATTAAATACCTCTTTAAGAAAACAATATGGATGTGTTGTGTTCTCACTTATAATTAATACGTGTAGCATGACTGTTAGTGTTAATTAAGAGAATGTTAATAAATAAATAATCAATTATTAGGTTTGGAGGACCGTTTAGGAAATATTGAACTCGAAAAGTGTATAATTTTCGCTAGTGGTTGTCCCTCCCCCCCTCTCTACCCCTGTACAACCAAAACTTCATGTAACAAAAATGTGAAACATCTATAATCTAAATGTAACAAAAAAAAAGTAATCATAGAATTATATTAATTTGGGGTCACTCCTTCAAAAAGTGATTAACCTTTTCTGCCTCAAATAAGTTTCTTGATTTTCCCACGGAGACCTTAGTTTAATAAGCGGCGAATGATCGTAGGTACTCGATAAATCAATCAAACAAGCCAACTTTGTACGATCATTATTACTTTTCAAGTAAAAGTTTATTTTATAAATCTCCGTTACATGCATTTATTTTAACCGACTTTCGATCAGTAATTAATGCATCTTGATCATTATTGCGATGAAAAGGTACGAAACTATTAAACAAACTCGTAAATTGAAATTGAGCTGGTAATTAAGTAAGTGTTATTCCATTCATGTAAATGTTTTTGATTTAAACAGATTTATGAGATTCTCATTGTCCCTATCTACTGAAACGTTTTTTAATTCGTTTGTATCTAAATATCTCCATGTCCTACCTGTTTACCTTTTAATTTTTACTGTCAAAATGTTTGAATATGTTGTGTTGAAATATATGTAGTCAAATACATGTTTTGAGACTTTTGAGCAGCTTGAGTTTGAAAAGTAATTTATAGGGGCATATAATTGAGTGATGAGCGCGAGTTTGTTCCTGAGACTTGGTTATTTTCTATGTATTTAAGTAAACATTTTTCTATGTAAGTGAATTTATCGTTGGCTAGTTCCCATAGTACAAGCCTACAGGCCTATACACAGTTCCACAAAATGGTTTTGGTTTCCCCACCGGTACTTGAACAGATTCATCACCCCATTTGGAATTGGAACATCAGTATTTTATTTTGTCCCATTTCAACTTGTAGTTAATTGGATCAAATACCTTCAAGAGATAAATATAAAGTTAAAATATTTATTCAGTAAGTAGGACGCAAGGGGACTTTTCAAAAATCTACCACCGCTTCTCAAAAGGAGAACACGGGTGAAAAAAAACGCCGCAAGAAACCAGAAACCCAAAGTAACCTTACTAGTAAGTATGTATGAATTTATGTATGAAAACTCTTTATTGCACCAAAATATAAATACTACAATATTAATATTAAACTAATGTGTACAAAGGCGAACTTATCCCTAAATGGGATGGGATGGGAAGAGTAAACCGGCACGTACAAAATTTCTTAAACCTTTTTCTTAAACGCGCAAATAAATGCTTTATCACTTTGCTACTTTTAAAGGTGAGGTTATTGCATATTAATAATAGGATAGAATACAATACTGGTTATGCCATTAAGGAATTCGATTTTTTAGCAGTTTGACGTAATACGTCAATTAACCGTGTTATACGTACATTTCTCGACCTGCCACGACTAACGACACGTGAAAAATGTATACCCCGGCTACGTATTATTTCAAACTGCTAAACATTCCAGTTGAATAGAGGTGCAGAAGATACGTCATGTCAAATTATCGTTATTATTTTTTAAGACTTGTAGTACTATTAGGCGATGGGCTTGCAACCTGTCACTAATAAGCTGGTAAACATCTTAGCCTAATTGTGTAAAGTGTGGTTATAGAATTAACAAGTTGTTGATAATTCTGTAGTTCTGCCTACCCCACTTTGGGAATGAAGGCGTGAGTTTATGTATATGTATTTTATAATGCCGTTGATAAATTCAAAAGCGTACATCAGTTATTATGTTATGAATACGAGGGTTAACACCAAGTTGTTTTCAATATTGGTTGGCTCATGATCATGACCATAAATCATTGTGATGATAGCGCTCAGTGAGGCCATTAGCGGCTGTTCGACGGACGCCTCGCGACGCATGGCCACATGACGACCCATGGATGAATTACTTATTGCATATACAAACTAAATTTAACTAAATACCTACTTAACTAACGACGCGCTGGCCTAGTTGGTAGTGACTCTTCCTACGAAGCTAGCGGTCCTGGGTTCAAATCCCGGTAAGGGCAGATATTTGTATGATGAGCGCGAATATTTGTTCCTGAGTCATGGATGTTTACTATGTATTTAAGTATATATTTCTCTATATAAGTATTTATATCATTGACTAGTACCCATAATACAAGCCTAGAGCTTAAATTGGGACTAGGTTAAATGGTGTGACATCGTCCCCTGATATTTATTTGATTTTGATTAACTGAAACCATCCAAAACTTAATAAAATTAATAAATAATGATCAACCACTAATGCAAAACCTGAATAACTATACCAAAATCTTACACGTTTACACAACAGAACTATGATTGGCTAAAAAATAAACATTAAAGCATTGGATGATAAGCATCGCTTTTACAAAAACAATCGACGTTAGCTCATTATACGACATTAATCCACTTTACTCGAAAATAAACGCTTCAGCCAGCCAGACATCGACAAGTGAAAGACATGATGGAAACCAAAGCTCTTGAATGAAGGCTCTTAAGATAGATGCAATTTGCTGCCAGCTAGACCACTTAGCTAATGCTCAGGCTAATCTGAATATAGGACACGTAATCCAATTTCATGCTAAGGGCCGCCCTTTGAATATTTACTTAAAATTAACCTGACATCTTGGGCATTTGAACCTAAGCTTATCAGCGTCGAGGTCAAAGGAATGACATGTACAGCAAATAGGTACATGTGCTCTTATGGCCTCAATGCCTTTTGCTTAGGACTCTAATCGCCTGTTTAAGGGACAACTACGAGTATACTATTGTTATATTGTTGTTAATGATTGTACGAAGCTTTCAGTGATAGCTCTGTGCCGGGCCTCCAGGCCTTATTTTATTTTATTTTTGAGGTAAAACGCTAAACCGAGAAACTGACTGAATCGCGGGCGTCTCGTAATAAAACCTTAAAAAATATTTCTGCTTAATCATAGAATATGTAATAGTACAGTCAGCTGCAGAGCAACATAACCGAATCGGCTTTGAACCCCCTGCGGTGAATTAAAACTAAAAAAAAACCGGGTGACCATATCTGACCATACTCAGTGTAGAGTTCCGAAGCCGTTACTACACAAAAACTATCTCAATAAAGAACGTATCTTAAAGGCACTTACGTCCTTTTGTTAAGTAGCGTAGTTTTTCGGCAATATCTCAAAACCTGTACCTACTTATATCCGATTCATCAATGTGCCTCTTGTAGTTTTTAGAGTAAAATGCGTGTGACGTACAGACGGACCGACTACGGATATGTCGAAACTATAAGCGGAACCCTTTGCCTTTGCTATTTTGGCTATGGTGTAACGTTGCGTTTTTATCATGACTTGAACAAACCCAAACTCTTAGAACTGGCAACATTCTCGAGTAATTTTAGAGACTGGTAACTGCATTGACGTTTGGTGTCTAATTTTGAATTAGGGTTGTCAGCCTTAGATTTTCTACTCGATTGTTGGGTAATAAAGTAAACATCAAAGTTTATTACTTTATTTCATTTTAGATAAATGTATGAACCAAAGTTTGGTAAGAATTTAGGATTCAGGAAGAACAGTAAATGGTTGCTTTCTCAATCAACGGTTTTATTGTTTTACAAATCAGTAATACCAAAGTTAGAAAGTAAGTCGTTTCAGGGTAAATTCTGGGGTAAATATTGTGGGAGAATTTCTTCATTTGAGGGTGCTCCAGGGTGCTCCCGTGGTTGTGTCCTTGACGTATCACACGATATATTTCATAGAAAACCATTTCTGCTGAATCCGTGTTCATTTCAGTTTATCTTGTGATGGTTACAACTCTAACCTAACCTACGTGAATCATATTTAAGATAACCTGAAATCCACACGAGTTCAGCCGAAAATAGTTTTCTATGAAGTGAAAATTCTGCGAAGTGATACGTTCTATTAAAATAGTGTCTATAAAATAAGGGGCACCGTTGAAGATGCCAAAGGCAATTTGTTTTTACTCACAATCAGTAGAATAGAGGTCTAGCAATGGCGGCCGAGTTAACAATATGATAAAATGTAAAAAGCAATATGGTTTATCTGCTTGAATAGAGATCATGTATACACACAGGATGGAGAAAACGAACAACACACAAACTTACACAAAAGAGACTTACTTTTATTTTTGAATACCAAAAATACTGTTTTTTTTTTTATTGTTCCTTAACCGGGAATCGAACTGGTCGAATATGACAAAACAATAAAGTCGTGTTTTATGATACAGATCGAAAGGGTCATTAATAGTGATAATTTATGTCTATAACACATACACCTTTATATAAAATTAAGACCATTTCAATTCCCGGTTAAGGCAGTAATAATTATTTCCAAAAATAAAAGTAAGTGAGTCTCCTTTTCGTAGAATTTGCTATTTCCAATATTTAAGGTAGTTGCCGTCATTGTGGCGTTTAGTTTTTTCCACCCTGTATATTATACCGTGTGTAGGTACAACGTAGACGACATCAAAGTGGATCAACTGGGAAACACTAATCGTCACAGAACTACTCACCGGAATTCCTACGCTGGAATGTCAAGATTAAAAACTGGGACGTTATTTGTTCTCTTCATTTTATTTATTTACAACGTTAAATTTTACCACAAATTAATAAAGGGCTAACAATTTGGCAACACTGGGCAATATACAAAATCAAAATCACTGTATATTATAAAAACAAAGTATATTGTATGTTCGCGAGGATCTCAAAAAGTACTGGAAGGATTTTCATGCGGTTTTTTAATTAAATAAATTAATTAATAAAAAAATAGGGTTTATGAACGGGTGTTACAAACTTACAAAAACCGACGCGAAGCGAGAGCGGGTCGCTAGTATCTACGTAATAAATAATAATAAATAAATAATAAATGATAAATATCAGGAAACAATCTCACACAAATTGACCTAGTCCCAAACTAAGCTCTAGGCTTGTAGTATGGGTACTAGACAACGATAAACATACTTATATAGAGAAATATATACTTAAACACATAGAAAACACCCATGACTCGGGAACAAATATTCGCGCTCATCACACAAATATCTGCCCTTACCGGGATTTGAACCCAGGACTGCTAGCTTCGTAGGCAGGGTCACTACCAACTAGGCCAACGCGTCGACTAACAAATAACATGTTTTGATTTATTCATTCGACATTAGTTATAAACAATATTAATGTTTGCCTTCTTATATTTCAGTAACATGATAACCTATTAATTAGTCTATCACGTCATGATCACGTATTGAAATAATAAATTGATGATTCGCCATTGCGAGTGACAGTACACGAAGCGGACGCGACAGAGCGACGCGTGGATGGATTTATAGCTACCATTTAGCTCACGTCACGGGAACTGTCTGACTATTGAGTGATTTTTAGCTTTTTAAATGAGTTTTATTCGCATGTAATTAAATAAGGATGGTTCAGATTAATATTTTGTATATTATAACCCAAAGTTAATAAAGTTACTGATCAAAATTGTGATAAATTGAAGACAACATTATTAAACATTATTATGCAAAAATCAGTTTTCCTCAACACAGCAAAGGTTTTTTTCGTTTTTAGTTCAATGAGCAAAGAATTTCATAGAGTCGGTTGTTAATATCGGCACTACCGTTAAGTTATAACGGTTGAAATACGGTGAGTTTAAAGTCCTTTGTGGTAGAAGTTCTGGAGATCTGTCAGTTTTCATGATGTAGGAATTCAGGCCGAAGGGCGTCCTGTTTCAACAGTAATTAGTAGTCGCGGCTATTGTGTGTAACTTAATACATAAGTATCTAGTTATTTAACTTAGAGGCACAGATTATATACTAGTTCGTAACAGATACGTCACTCGCCGGTGCCTACAGTTATGGCTACCTACCAGCCGGTGTATCCCCGGGAATACAAATATCAAATGGGTGTCAAAATGTGCACGTAGCAACGTCTTGGACGTACCTACCTCTTAATATTTGTAATTTCAAATTGCCTTACTGGTCAATTTATTATTTAGTTGCCAACCCTTGCTTAGGCGCGAAGTAAACGATGTTATGCGTCAGACAAACAAATAATTATGTACTTTACGCGCGCGTGATTAGGTACATTTTGCCGTGGAGCATGCAGGTAATAGTTGTTGTGGGGGAAGTAAAGAAGGAAGTAAGCAACAAAAACAGACGAGAAGTACTCTGTTATACGAAGTGATGGAGCCCTGTTAGAGGTTATTAATACTAAGAACTTTGCATAGAGTTGAACCCAATGACGTGACAATATCATCGACGCGGTTAGCGTAGTCAGTAGTGACCCTGCTTACAAAATTAGTGACCCTGGGCTCGATTCCTAATTGAGTTACGAGCGTGAATATTTTTGTTTCTGAGTCTTGGATGTTTTTACGTATATAATATATATATATATTTTAATTTCTCTTTACAAGTCAATTACTTTTTTGCCTGTCCTTGCAGGGCTGGAGGTGTCACCAGAACAGAACAGAACAAGTCAATTACTTTTTTGCCTAAAACTCATGGTAGAGTGGGGTAGGCAGAGCTAAAGAATTACCAACAAGTCTTAAAACTTCTTGATAATTCTGTAACCACATTTTGCACAAGTTAGGCTAAGATGTTTCCCAGTGTATTAGTGACAGGTTGCAAGCCCATCGCCTAACAGTACTGCAAGCCTTTATTCCCTTAGTCGCCTCTTACGACATCCACGGGAAGACATGGAGTGGTACTATTCTAACCCGGCAACCACACGATAGCTTAGTTAAAGGTCAATTAATATGTTTTTTTAGTATATTTATGTTATAGTGTCAGAACGACTAAAGTTTACTCATTTCGACGTCTGTTGTCTCATCTCTGAAAACTAGCCACTTTCATGTAATTTAAATAAGTTCATATCAGTTTACGTAAGTAGGTAAACATACGTACAATATAATAACGTGTAGATTAGATTAGGTTAGACTTGTGACCAAATAAAATATTAAAATGAAAATCCTGCGCAATCATACGTTCGTCGAAAGATGCTTAGATAAAAGAAGAAGTACCTAGATAAGTTAGCTCAAGCCGGTCCTTAACTAAATAAATTAGAATCTGGAAAACTCGTTATCATTTTATTAATGTTATGAATTATTTTCTAGGCTTCTTATTAGTTGCTTTAGTTTAATATGAAACAGTCACAAAGAGCTAAATAACTTCTCTACTTGATACAGCAAACTAATAAACTCATCTTCCCAGTTTGTTATTTAACGGGCTCAAGCATTTAATCAAGGGGTAATAAAAACAACTTCAAAAACAAAACTTTCAGGATTTAGAGGAGGTAAATACATAAGAGTACTCGGTCCCTTTTTTAATGAAAAGTTAAATGCGGAGCGTGTCACGCAGTCACGAAGTAAGATATACTTAGTAGCTTCTGCTGACCTAGTCCGCGTAGATTATGACTATTGTAGGTTCATCACACCCAAACGCGTGACAGTATGTATAAGCATAATCAACTATCGTACTGTTTTTTTTTTCCTTGTTGTTGCTCTGTCGTTTCTCGGGTTTGTGGCAAAATACCAGTGATTTGCTCACGATGAGCAAAGTTATACGCTGAGCCATTACCCTTTTGCCCTGCTGCAGCGCACACATTATTTTGGCAATTTAAGTGTTATGTTAATATCACTGCTTTTTTTTTAATGGCGTAAGAAGGCAACGAGCACACAGACCACCTGGTGGTACCTAAGTGTAAACTGTGACCCATAGACATTCGCATTCACAAGACTGCAAATGCACTGTCAACCCTTAGAACTAAGATGGAATGCCTCTGTGCTAGTCATTTCACCGGCTGTCTTATCCCCGACCTGGAACACAACAATGCAAACACTGCTGCTTTTCGGTAAACGTTTTATCTATCTATCTATCTATCATCGCAAAATATCCTTTAACCTACCGCTGAGCATCAGTATTCGCATTGTTGTGTGATAAGATAAGATAAGAAAGAAGATGTAACTTATTTACAAAACATGAGTAGTTGTATAAACCTAATATTCATTCATAAGAATACAATAATGCTCGTCATATTTATGAGGCTATTACACCCGGTAATGTGGCTAGCATAGAGGCATTTTCCATCTAATCCCTCAATGATGACAATGAATTCGCAATTTTGCCATATTAATAAACTCATCTTGATCTTGAGATATCCGTCACAAGATACGTCAAAGTAAACGTCAAACCATAGAAAACTAACATTTTAGACGCATGAAAGTCGAGATCAGTTTATTAATACAGGCCTTATTAGAATTGTAATCTTGAGTTGCAGCATGAGATTACAACTGCTCCATAGCATGATAGATTCATGACAAAAAAGTAAAATTTCAACGCTTCATATCACGTATTGAGTTCAACGAATATGATATTTATATTGTGGCCAATACATTCCGCTTGGTTCGTACAAAAGCAATTAAACGTCTGATTATTATTGTAACATATCACCAATCTCCAGCCTGATTGATGACGTCTGACAATCAAAACAGTTCACGGCTGTATTTATGTTTGTATTGTGCTTAATTATGAGAGAACCTTTACGTTTTGGCAATAACGGTGAAAATTCTTTGTAAGTAAATCAATGCATATCATCACCGCAGCCAAAAACGGATTACTAATGAATCGGTGAGAATTGTGTCTCAAAGTAACACTTCCCAATCGATTTATACCATATTTTCAACTTGGCTAATGATTATTTATTGGCAAAACAACGTTATGCACTTTAAGTTTTTGCAACTGAATGTTTTGGCCCACTGTTGTTTAGCAAATATTAATAATAGTTATATATGTATATAATTTTTCAACATGCCTTTTATCTTTGCGTCGAATGTTTTGCTTTGCTTGGCATAACATACTTTTTCCAAAATAAAGTACGACATGTAGTTTCTGTCCTAATTCAATAGGAAATAAGATATCTAGGTACAACTTTTAGACCAATTATAAACATTTAATTTAAGACAAGGTCAACGAAGCTCCAGGGGCCCCAGACAAGATGCATTACGCCAACTCGCTTTTTTATTCGTTTCGTTTTTAAACCAATCGCGTCACTGCTACATCGCGTGACATTTCGTATCACGTCATCTACAAGTGAAGCGATTGGTGTAAAAACGAAACGAATAGAAAAGCGAGTTGGCATAATGCATCTTGTCTGGGGCCTCTGAGGCCCTAGGCAGGATGGGATGACCAAATGAAAAGTTGGAAAATTAAAATGTGCTATAGATTCGTTTTTTAATTGTATTTATATTAAAAATAATAACAGTGATTTTTGAACGAAAAAAATATAAAATTTAATATATTAAAACGGTATCAGGCAAAAATAAACAAAAAAAGTATCAACGCAAATACACTTATACACTGGTAAACATCTAAGCCTTATTGTGCAAAACATGGTAACAGAATTATCAACAAGTTTTTAGAGTTGTTGTTTCCCACTCTGGGAATAAAGGCGTGAGTTTATGTATGTATCGACGCATATTAACTTTAACACCTAAAAAAATAAAACCGGTTCAAACAAAAATGTAACAGAGTCATTTATAGGCATTACATTACTTATTTACACGAAATTTAAACACATTCATGCAAATCGTTTGTCTTACTAAGTATATAAACTACTAGCAGCGGCCCGCCAGCGGCTTCGCCCCGCTGCAAATTTCTGACATTCAATTCATTTGTTACAAAAAATGTGATAAATGAAGAATCGCTCGACCGATTTTGTGCACACTTCACATAAACCATCTACTAAACAGTCCGAACAAAGACTAAACATTTGGTTTGGACAGGTGAGCCCGTTCTTGAGTTATAAAATTACAACGAAAAATGGCATTGATTTTTATATATATAGATTAAACAACCTCCTATCTGTTTAATTCTGAAAAATTCCGGTCTGGGCTTAAATATTTTCCATGGTTCAACAACTATCAGTTCTGTTACATTTTTGCCTGAACCGCTATTTGATGTTTTTTGATATCAAAAGTATCATTCTCATTTCAGTTAAATATATGAAATTAAATACCTACACTTTTTTTTCCTGTTTATATTTTTCCTTGAAATACAAAGTAAAATCACAAGATTTTTCAATAAAAACGTTGCGCGGACGACAAATGTTTAATTTATTGACCTTTTGGTAATACTAAATCTCTTCCACAAATACCCCTTAAAAATATGCCCGTTATTTTTTATTCTATCAAGTAAAATTGATAAACACAAATTCTTTGAAAAAACGCATGCGTGGGGGTGAACTTTTCGCAGGATACAACTTAGTACACTCCCCTGTCTGTACTGTACCTACAGGTTGAATGAAAAAACTGCTGTTTTTAATTAATGCAAGGTTGGCCTATTTTTCGGTCTAATTACCCCGGCCTAGTTGGGAAACTACTTATTTAGGCGAAATATATTTCGCCAAAACGGCAGAACACCCACTAAACCCGCATATTAGTAATGTCGTCTCTTGTCTTGTGTCAATTTCGGAGAGAATCAAAGTATATTTAATATTTCTTTACAAGGCTTTGTATCCAAAATTATAATTTAAAAAATCATTTTTTCGCATCCTCGTCTGCAATTCTGGTTATCTCGATATCAATGGATGGTAGATTGGAGGCGGGTTAATTCGAATTTTAAAGGGCCGCTGCGGACGAGGGGGCAACTTTGTTATCGCGTGAGATCACAAAGCAAGCCTTTTTGACCGAGTGGCTACCCTTGGCTGACCCCGGATTTCGGCTACACGAAAGAAAATCTATCCGATGAAATATTTAGAAAGATAAGTTTGTATCGCTTTATAAAATATACTAGTGACCCACCTCGCTGTGCTTCGGTTTATGTGACATTTTTTCGTAAAATCTGAGGGGTTATTATGACATAGCAATGCAGTTCATTTTACGGCAAGCGCAAAGAACAGAGCAGTAGTTATATAGCTCTGTCTTTTTCTCGCAACGTAAATTGAACTGCGCTGTTACGTCATAATAACCCCTCTGTACCTAAACCAAAATTTATTATGCACAAAACATTCCGTGAACAATAATCTAACTGATGGTGAAAGCCGCATGATTCAGTAGTTTTGAGATTATCGCAAACATGCAGACAGACGCGGCGGGGAACTTTGTCTTATAAAATGAAATGAAATGAAATAAAATATTTATTTGCAAGAATACTTATGAATAATGTACAAGGTCTTATGGTAGTTTAGTGTCAAGCATTCGGCCGAAAACAATCGACATGCAAAATATTCGGAGAGCACAAACAATAATATAAAGTTATCAATGATACATATTTTCCGATTCTTGAAACTCTTTCACACAATAAAAGCAATGTTCAAACAATAAGTTATCAAGTTTCTTCTTAAATTCTAAGCCCTTTGACAATTTGATTTCATCTGGAAGATAATTGAACAATAGTACTATGCACATATTGTAGGCATTTTTGCTATAAATTGCACTGCGACAAGGAGGTTGATGCAAGAGGTTCCTGTATTGCGCACTCTGCCGGCCAGTAAAAATTTCAGCGCACATTTTAAAAATAGAAGGATTTGCTTTCACAAACTGACACACTTTTTTTATATACATACATGGTAGTGGTAATATTGTAAGTTTTTTAAACAATGGTCTGCAGCTGTCTGTAAACCAAGTATTCGTTATTGCACGTACGCACTTTTTCTGCAATATGAAAGCCCTTTTGACATTGACAGAGTTACGCCACAGCAATAAGCCATAGTTGAGCGTCGAGGAAACAGCCGTGATAGGCTGTGATTGCTGCCTTCATTGAAACAGTGGTCCTAAGTTTCCGAAGCGCAAATACAAATCTGTCTAATTTAGAGCAAACAAAGTCAATATATTATTTCCAATTAAGATAATTATCGATGAATAGACCTAGGAATTTAACACTGTCAGTTTTTGATATAGGATTGTTGTCATAGATGATATTTAGTTGATTTGGATTACATTGATAAGAATGAAATTGTATATATGATGTTTTAGTTATATTTATATTTAGATTATTGTCACTTGTCCAATTCTTTATGTGAGTCAATGATTTGTTTATAGTTGCTTCGTATGTGTTATTTTTTTCACCCTTTACTATTAATGTAGTATCATCAGCAAATAATATGCATTTTTGCGACGTAGCTTTAGGAAGATCGTTAATATAAGTAAGAAATAACAACGGTCCCAGATTACTTCCTTGGGGTACTCCTGTTTTATTAACGCAGAGAGGTGACCGATATTTTACTTTTACTTGTTCCTTCCCTATCGAACTTATTTTCGATATTTCAGTACATTGTTTCCTATTCTTCAAATAACTTGCTAACCAATCTAATGCTGTTCCTCAGATTCCCAGATGTTCAAGCTTTGTCAGAAGTTTAGTGTGATTGACACAGTCGAAAGCTTTACTCAAATCGAGAAAGATGGACATTAAAGGTCGTTTATTATTTAAAGCTTCTGTCACATGCTTTATAAGATTAAAACAAGCTAACTCAGTTGAGTGACCCTTCCTAAAACCATACTGATCCGTTTGCAGTATTTTTTTTTTTTTAAAAAGCTCATTAAAATGTGTGATGCGAATCTAAATTAAATAATAAGTTTAATTTAAGCAAGCAATAGCGAAAGGTAAGGTCGTGACGTACAGAAAGACGAGCAGTTGACCGAAGACCGCAGCGCAGCGGTTGGTGACTACTCCTCTAACCAGAGCTTCGTTTTTACATAAAGAGATAGCAAACAAAATTAAAACAATGTAAATAAACGAAAGGATAGTTTGTCTACTCCGATAGCGACCACATAACGTGCCCAGATCCTAAACCGAGAGCATTCAAAGTTAGCAACAAATATTGTTCAAATGCTTCTGCTGATGATTCGTATATGAGCCACGATTGGCAGGCAGCGGATGTTAACTCGGTTCGCTCGGCACTATTAGTGCATGGCTTGTTAAGTTTGCGTTAGTTTCGTCAGTTAAATCTAATAACAGTGCGGTCGGCGGCAAGTGGTGACAATGCGCCGGTTTCTGCTCTGGGCGCCAAATACTCATTTAATTAAGCGACGGACACCCGCCGTAACGCAAACAATATCCAACTTTGAGACAATAATAGACGCGTTTAATCGGGATGCCCGTTAGTTTATATTGCTAACTGGGCCCCATATTTCTATAACAGTCAATAGTGCGAGGAAGTTGTTTGTACTACAATAATACTTGATTTTTGGAACCCACGAAAGGGCTAGCCAAGTTCTAAGATGCAGATTTCTATTTTCTATCGACTTGAAGTGTATGGTGTTGACATAAACGGTCAGTCAGTTAACTTAGCGTTATGCATTTTAAGGCTGGCTGTTACAAAATCCTTAATCATATTAAAGCTATAATAGTAAATTATTAAACAAGGGTTGAAAGGCACCTATTTCATATCCAAGATTTTTTAGCGCTCGAGCATAGAGATAAATGGTGACTTTGACCCGAGTTAAACACTACTTTAAAAAAATATTAAAGTAAGACTCAGCGTACCAAAGAGACAAGAGTGGCTGTTTAAGATTTTAGAATGGCTCAGTACTTGTATATGGTTTTCAGGGTTCCGTAACAAAATAATAAAAAAGGAACCATTATGGTGAGACTCCGTTGTCCTTCTGTCTGTATGTCACAGCAGGTTTTCTCAGCAAGTACAAATGCTATCAACTTTAAATTTGAACCCTAAAAAACGGTGAAAATCGCAAAAATCGAAGTAGCGGGTAAACGCAAGCAGTCAGTAATTTAAAGTAATATGATAATAAGAATAAAAATGTAATAAATGCTGCATTCATCGATTTTTATGGCAATGAAACCTTATAGTTCCTCCAGGTCCGTCTGTCCGTCTGTCCGTCTGTCCACGGACTAGCTCAGAGACTCTTGGCAATACAAAGCTGGAACTTGGCACGGCTATAAATTAAAATTACGCCAAAATAAATTTTGTTTTTTTTTTATTACGTGTACAAATAAAGCAAATTGAATAGCTCTTACAAAATCATTCTGTACATGTCATCATCATCACGTAATAAAATCTAAAAAATATCTTATAACGAATGAAAAATAGCACATGATTATAACGAACTTAAAAGGAAAACTATCACGACTAAGGAGGCTTGATTGGTTCCTGAGATACAGGGTGCTAAAATGTTTACATACCTACTAAAACCGCTGCTTAATATACGTACAGTCAACAGCATAAATAAGTGATCATTTATGTACCTTGTCACTTTAACGTTATGTTTGAAATGCTATACAAAATAGTGAAACGATTGAAAGCGACAAGGTACATAAATGATCGCTTATTTATGCTGTTGACTGTACGCACGTACGTACGGTACGGAATCGCAGTGACGCATCGTATCCGTACCATTCATATCACATGCTCGACATAATGCTAACGGTACGGAATCGAGGTGACGTGCCGTGAATGTCAAGGTAAAGTCGTGACGTGATATAATAATAACTTTAAATATAAAATTTGTTCATTCATGTTCTTTGAGATAGCTTTTCGTGTTTATAGTAACGGCTTTGGAACCCTACACTGAGCATGGTCCGATATGATCTTGCCTGATTTTTTTCTATATTATACACCCTAGTGTTATTATCGATCACTCTCTCAAAATAAAATTGGTTCTAGGTTTATTGGGAAATTATGAAAAATAAATTCAACTATGTATTTCGATCGCCCGCGGACGTGGCAGTTTGTTTGCTTTTAATTATTCCACGTGATGGGAACTCGAATGAACCTACGAACGGACGTGTACATACCTGCTAATACAAGCATCTATACTAGATAAACCAATTTTCATAAAAGGCCGCGTGTTGATTTTATGTATATAGAAAAGAAAAAACAGTAGAAACAAATTAATTATAAATTCAATGAAAAGTCTACCACTTTGCTTCGCTCCAAAATCAACTCTTACATTTGTTGCTATCGTGATCATATGTCTTTTGTAATATTTAATCTTTTATGGTAAAGAAATTAAAAGAATAGCAATCACATTTGGACTCAGACCCTTTAAAATTAGGACTGTATTTATATCCTGGTATTTTTCAACCATTTCTGGCCTATACAAGTCTTTTCAGCAGGCCGGTATGATCACTAATCATTAGATATATTTTTGACTTGAAATCCCGAAGTTCTTCTTCGGTACTTACTCATTCATACTCGTTCATCCTCACGGTACTCACACGAGTCATATTTTACTTTAATCTCTGACCCTTGCGTAACCAAGCGATACCAGGAACCTATAAAAAGAAAGCGGTATGAAAAGTATTTGTTTCACCAACACAAGTGGAAAAGGTAAATTGTATCTTATTATTACTGCTGCAGGATTTAGGGCGACGGGTGAATTTTCACTGAAATACCCACAGTTAACCCTTCATACTTTTCAAATGCAAATAAGCGTAGTATTTTTAAAAGGGTACGTGGGACCCTCCTGCCCTATTCTGCTCATTACAGGAAATTTAAAATAAATCACTAGATGTGTGTATTTACATTCGGTTTTGTTACATTTTCGCTTTTGAGTATGTTACGTCCAATTCCAGCGGATTACTTGTTGCCAGGAAGCAATTAAAGTTAAAATATCAGGGTATTTTATTGGTACCTGCACCATTGAATTCAATATTAAGCCGCGAGCACCTATTTAGGGTTGTGGTAGCTTTGACTAAATAGTGATTTAAATAGATATGCAATATCACCGTATTACCTTTATTTATTAAATTATGTACTATTACAATTTGAAATATATAAATTAAAACACAGAAAAGAAAAAAAATATAAGACACATAAGCTCAGCGTGGCAAGGCCGCGCCATCATCAAAACCAAATAATTTAGCAAGTGGTTTAAATTTATGTCGCGTACCTCGAATACACATGCTGGTGGCCCGGATTATTGAAATAATGATACGAGATCTTAACCATCCCATAACTGAGCTAAGTGATCTATCCCAGCGATCGGCAATAGCTTCTCCAAGGTGTTTTACAAACGCGGACATTTGTGGAGCGAATACTCCGTCAACTGTTGCTACAAGTGGTGTGAAAGTGGCATGAAAATAAAATATATATCTGCCCAATTACTTTTTGCCTTTGTGCTAATAACTATACAGTAAACCATACACAGCTACTTATGAAGAAGATCTATATTTATGTGTTTTAATACACTACCTTTTTTTTGAAGTAGTAAGGTAGAAACAAGACACATATTTAGCCTTTACTTGAGCTTGAGCGTAATGAAAATGTAGTAATTACAGGGTGCCTATGTGCCCGGGGTTATAATGTAGGTATCGATTCTACTCCGCAAATGCTACATATTTTGTACGACTTTGAAAATAACTTAGTTTTCCATGAGTTCTTCGTGATAATAATATCAACTTTACTATTAGTAAAATCAGTAAATTAAAATGGTAGGATACTATCACCCGTGTTTCTTAGAACAAGAGTAGTACTTGAACCTGTTCGTTTTGTTTTCTCAACAGCAGACGTAGTGCATTGAAAATACTGTCAATTTTTTTTTTATAAAAAAATTATAAAAAAATTAAATTGAGGAATCACCTTGATTTATTTATTTATTTAAACTTTATTGCACAATACATATGTAAAAAGTACAAATGGCGGACTTAATGCCTACAGGCATTCTCTACCAGTCCACCTCATGGTTAACAGAGAATACATGGTGCAAACAGTGTTGAAAATGAATTAAATTATAGTTGTAGAACAAAAGTAATTCCATTTGAGTAGTAGAATCGATACGTACATTTAAAGCCCCGAACTCAAAGACACCCTTTATAAAATTATCCACATCAAAGACGAACTGTGTGTAGTGCACAAATATCACAAACCACGTCTGCTCTTTGCCTCTATGTTTCTTCATCATCCATATTTTTTTTACAAATAACTGAAATTAATTTGAATTCACAGTCACCAGCCGGTGCTCTACAAGTTAGGAGTACATGAAATAAAAGAGAATTTTATACTAATTACAGTATGCTCCACTGTCAACATTCGGTTGTACCATTAATTAGGCCCCTTATGTGGTGGTTTTTGCAAGCGCTCTACAGTTTATTCAAAACATGCAGATTTTTTCGTTATTCGACGTCATAACGTCATTCATCCTTTCAACTCCGACTTATTTGAACAACCCTGCCCTTCGTTTTTTTTACTGTCACTACATTTTAACTGTATTCAAAATGTACGAAACATTTTCGACAGTTAAATAAAAACTCTACAAGTACCTACTTTTATTTCTGTAACAGATACTCATCACAATATTGAAGGGACGACCCTTCTCCGGTCATTAGTGTCCCGAAAAAGCAAAAAGAGAAGGTACCTTTTCAAGGGAAGTGTTATGTTACATACTTACTGCCGTGAAGACAGTCGCGGCCCGCGCTATCTCTGGTGCGACCAAAATGGCGGACTGTTTTATTTTCAAATTATAAATTTGTATGCGGCCAGCGCATTATGAAAATGGCTTAGAATTAATTTCAGAAAACAGGTTCTCTTAAAGCATATACAGAATCTAACCGAGTTCATAAGTTCGCTTTGAATTTTAAATTGGAAACTACATTGAATATGAGCGGCGAGGCGAGCGTCGTGTAAACAGTGCACGCCGCTGTTTCCGCGAGTAATATTTGAAAAAATCTTTTGAAAGGATGAAATCATAAATGGCTTTGTAGGTTTCCATTTTAGTAATGCTGCTAAGGTTACTTAAGTATTTGTTGTCGTCCTCGGAATTTGTAAAATGTATCAGGAAATGCCTTTGGCACACACGATTGTACAAAAAAACACGTTGATCTGTTCGTCTCTACGTAAAAGATAGATAAATCAAAAAACACGTTTTAGCTTTTTAATTGAATAAGTAATTAATTTAATAAAGAGCGAACTTTCAAAGATATTTTATGTAAACAGAGTAAAAATAACAAAAGTCGAAAAGTAACATTTCTTAGGTCGCTGTTTTTGCCGCTACACAAGTATACTATGGGTAGGTAGATATCTAAAGGGACGGTTGCTGATAAGAAAATTGCCGTAGGCCCCATCGGACCACCACCGACAAAGGGCTTACCTTGTTGTTTGTCGGCAAACCAGAAACAACTGTTCGTAAGCAACGCAAATACACGTACAGGTAAAAAAACACAAATTACATCAAAGAGATATTTCTAATACGGCTCCAAATTATTCCCCGAAAGGTCGCATTACGTTTAGAAATCATATTTATTTTATTCTAACAAACAGCTTGAATATAATGTAAACGGTTAGGTATACAAAATTAAATGTAGGTACTTATGGTTATGTTTTCGGAGCCATTTGTCTTGTCCCTTATCCACATCGAAGTTACAATCCAATACAAAAACGTTTATAAATTATAATTTTGCAATCGAGTGATTAATGTGTTTTAGATCTCATTGTTATTTGTTTTTATTACTGTGTTATTTATTCCTCTTTTAGTGTGCCGATTGTAAAAGAAGCCTTAGGCCCGGTATCGAACAAAAGGAAGATTTAAACTGCTACTATTTATTTAGGCCCTTATGCCCTTATTAATAAACGTGGAGTAACCGTCGAGTAGCTAAACCATGCTTTGTCCTTATCTGTCATATTCAAATGTCACAATGACAGATAAGGATAAAACATGGTTTAGCTACCCCACAGTTACTCCACGTTTATTAATAAGGGCATTAGTGTTTTAGGTAAACTGGTTAGTTTATTATGATTACGATTTCGTATCTATTGTCCCATTAAAAGTTTTAGGACTGAACCACCGATGTAACGCTATTGCATCACTAATAAATAAACAAAATAAAGTTAAGTATTTTTTTGTATTCGTTTTTGTACCAAAAGTAATCGAATGTAAAATAATAATGCTTAAGTTAAATTTGTATTATTTCATTGTAATTGAAATTTCATTTAATTGGTCTTCAATTAATTGCGAAGTTATTGAAAAGCGTATCAAGATTTAAAATGGAAAAGGTTTCGATTTTCAGTTTAAAATCACCAAAATTGTCGCCTAAGGCATTTATAATTAAAATATCACTTCATTCCTAAACCATAAAAAGACGGTATTTTTTCTGTCGTATTTTACACTGACTGCTCTTAACCACATCAGTCAAGAAAGTCCATATTAATAGACAATATGGTGCTGTAATTGGTAATTCTGTAGCTCTGCCTACCCCACTCTGGGAATGAAGGCGTGAAGGCATGTATGTATGTATGAATGGTGCTGTATTGATCAACAGCCATAAAAAATCGTAAAATGTGTTTTCATGTGGGAACAAAGGGTTCTTCAGTAGAAATAATGTCCACGTAACTTAGTACTGGCCACTCTGGCTATCTTCGTTTTATTTCCGACGGTTTTCCTCAATTTCTCCCAATAGCGGAAAAGGTTGCATCACTATTACTTCAGTGATGGGATCACAAAGTTTTCTTATCACCGAATTATCTGTGGCGCGTACGGAATATTAGTGCCGTCTTTTTTAGTGTTCACGCATTGAATTATGTTTTATGAGCTGCAGTCGCTTTGATGTGGGTAAGTCATTTATTTAAGACTAGCTTCTGCCCACGACTTCGTCCGAGTAAATTTAGATTATCGTTATTCCTTTGGGAACCTCTATATTTTTCGGGATTTATTTTTTGGGCCTATGTGTTAATCCAGGGTATGAGCTATCTCCATTTCAAATTTATTTTAAATGTGCAGCGTGAAGGAATAACACACTAACACACACACACTCACTCACACACACATACACACACACACACACACACATACACACACACACACACAAACTTTCGCTTTTATAATATGAAGTACTTTGCTTTTACAGTTGCTGTTTCTCGATTTTCTGCTATTCGCCCTGATTCAATCGTCTATATAATTACGTACAAGTTTTTAAACAAACACGAATGTAGTTTAATAAGTGGTTATGGGTACGAATTGCCTTATTTAGCGTATGCCAGCGACTTTAGCCGCGTAAAATACATTTACGTTTTACCACACAAAATTTTCGATATTAAATATCATGCTTATCCCGCACGTGTTTTGCTACATTTTTCACAAATCTCTTAGAGCATTTTTGCGTAAAGTTGACACAACCTCAAATATTCTCCAAGCGTGTTTTTAATTAAAATAACATATAATGAAAATTTATTTCACCTTAAACTTAATAATATGAAGATAATGATATTAATGATCGACCATACGACCATAGTTGAGAGACAAACATTTAAAAATAAAATAAGCAACTTAACCTCAAATAGGCTGGCGGGATAATGTTACACAGACGTTCATTAGCACTTGTATCATAGGGACACTTTCTGTCACTTTTTAATTTGCCAAGATACATACGATTTAAAGCGACACTAAAATTAAAAGTTTGTTCCATCGGAAATCTACTTTGGCTTCTTAACTATTGGGCGAATTTATTCAATGGGGTGTGTATGATTCGCCAAAATTATGTCTATTACCGAAAAACACTTACACTTTTGGGAGTTTATTTTATTCGAGTTTTGATTTGATTTTGAAGTTTGGCACAGCTATCATTGTGCAAGTTGTAAAACATTCCCAGAATTATTTAATTCTCAGTATCTTTTGAGATGATGTAATAATTATCTCAGAAAATAGTGAGCATAATTCCGGAATTATTTGAGGGCATTGAAAATAGTAATTTTCTCTTTTAGTGCAAGATATAGGAATATTCGTAGATGTTACCGAGAACTTATCATAATAAAGTTTCAAAATTCAAGAAGTTTCTCGTTGGTACTATTCCAGGAACATGAGAGTTGGTGCGAACACTACAATGTTTAAATTAAAACCACTTATTAATTGCGAACTCTGTAAGAGTAACATTTAAAACCACTTGGCATTTTAGTTCAGATACAAATTAAACAATTATTCTTGGAATTGAGACAATCAGTTGAATTAGGTATAGCGCATGTTTACTTTTGCTGTACGAGTAATAAACGTATGCGCCGGCGGTGGTTTTGTGGCATTCACACAGGTCAAGATGCATTAGGCGTTCGTTATCAGAAATATATATTCTCAATTCTTTATTGCTTCCATAAGTTATACATAATATACAGGTTACAGGTGATAGATACCTTATAACTAGGTACTTATAAGAAATGAGATCTTAATGGACCCTGGCAGGGCACAGCAACTTACATACTAGTGAGGGGCTTGTCTTGTCTTGTTGTTATCCTTTTTTATTTTGAATAGGAACGATTATACAAATGAATACATTAAACAAATGTGTTTACAAAGCTATGTTATCTACTAAATATTCCTTCATGGTGTAGTAGCATTTTACACTCAGTATCTTTAACTGTTTAGTTAATAAATGATCAGCTGTTATTGTTGATATAGACTTGGGTAATTTATTGTATACTGTGAGTGTAAGGTCGAGGATGGTATTGTGTTGGTGTCGGTTCTTAGTGTATAGGTTGTAGGTAGATCAGGTCGGGTGGTAAAAGAGCTTTTATTTATATAGGATAGACGTGAGCTGTCAGACGGTTGCGCCGAGTGCCTTTACCCATTCCATACATTTTGTCAGTTTTTAAAAATATTTGACCTTAGCTTTAAGCAACTTGCCTGGCCCCACAGGTTTCTAAGCCATTTGGCGGTGTCAGAGGTAAGAAGGATCAAGTAGTCATGGTATGTCGCCTCTGCGACTAATGTTCTGGGCTGAGATTATACTTTAATGTACAAACAAAAGAGATTTTTTTTATACAAACGACAATTATATACTATAACACGTCAAAAGCAATATGGTTTTACAGAGTTGAAAGTTGAGTTCATTTTATGGTGAAAAAAAAGGACAGAGCTATATAATTGCTATAGCTTTGTCCTTTACGCTCGCCGTAAAATGTACTGTAAAGCCATGTCATAATAACCCCTCTGGTTATCCCTTTGATGTGTTCCCTTTAGTTCCCCATAATTCAACAATTATTGCAGGTCAAACCTAGGTTGGTTAGTGTCTTAAATATTTAGGTGATAGATTCTGACTGACAATCCTAGGTCTTCTATCTGAGAGCTCTTAGAAGTGCACTTTAAAGGTTTGGATAAAATTGTCATTTTGTTCTATGATAGTGATTGTAAGATCTTTATCCTTCACGCATGTAATCCCAGAGTGGGCTAGGCAAAGCTACAGAATTACAACTTTAAAAAGTGGTTGATAATTCAGTAACCACAATTTGCACAAATAGGCTAAGATGTTTACCAGCATATTAGTGACAGGTTGCAAGCCCATCGCCTAACAGTACTACAAGCCTATATTCCCTTAGCCACCTCTTACGACATCCACGGGAAGACATGGAGTGGCACTATTCTACCCCGGCAACCGCACGGGAAATTTTCCTCCACTGAGCCCAATTCGCAGTGGATCTCCCCCATATTTTGCCTGCGGTAGAGCGGATATCATCCAACCACGTTGTTGGGGGCTTGCTGACTCCTCTCTTTGAGCGAGGTCGCCAGTTCAAAATACGCTTGCTCCATCTGCTATCGGTTTGGCGACAAATATGTCCTGCCCGGGACCATTTTAATTTGGCAATGCTATGGCCAATATCCACCTCTCTGGTGCGTAGGTGAAGGGCACGTATCGGGCAAGATAACGGTGGGCAAATCACAAATCTAAAAAAAAAAATCCTGCCATATCATACAAAATAAACAACACGTTTTAACTCTATACAGTGTGTGACATCCATACGAACATATATTTTGACAACAGTTAATATGCATCCTAATTAACATAAAAACATGTGTATTGTTAACATAAAGTGTTTTTTTTTTTTTCATACTAACTAATTCGCCACGCAATCTATCGGTAACAAAACTAACAACCGTAACAACTGACACTAACATTTGATTGCGTTCAAAATTCACTCTTAGTGACACCCTGACACCTTGTCAATTGCCTACATTTCGTTGACACTTTTGACAAGACACTTTTGAATTAAAATTGAAATAAAACATTCTGCTTCTTAGCATTACATTGCTGCTCGAGAAAATTAAAAAAAATTATAACTCTTCATCAGAAAACGTAATTGTTATATTTTTTCGATAAAACCGTTCACAGCATCTAAAGCTATCGTTACTTACAATTTATGTTCTTATGGATGTCACACACTGTATTAAACGGACAAACTTACAATCATAGAGTGAATCATTATTAACCAATTTGTACATTTACTCGTAGCTTATTAGTTTACTGTGTCCGACCACAACCCCCACAGGACGTGGCTTAAATTCCCGCGAGATTCAAATATTTGTCATGATGTAAGTACATATTTGTCTTGAGGGTTTGGTTGTTTGTGTTTGTCTTTGTGTTTGTCCACGGACCTTAGATACTGATCGTCCAAAAATAGGGTGCCAGAGGATACCCGCAAATTCGTATGCGTATTCTCTTTCTGCTTGCCCTCCCATTTCTCTCATTTGAGGACATCGTTTAAAAAAATCTAGTCTCTTAAGAAACCCCTCAGACAGTCATCGTAACAACACACCAAATGAAAATTTTATGCGTGCAAAAGTTGGTGGGTGGTTTTTTAAAAAAGGTGCACATATTGAAGGAATAAAATGAGCAATAGTAACTTTTCCATTTCGTCACGCAAATACGTCAAACATTTATAAACTGCCCTCAAACGCTACTAGGCGGTATCTCAATTAAAATAACCGAATCAGATTCTATCCAAACCCTTTAGTAATATGGTTGCACTTGCCTTATAGCAGTATAGTTCACTTTCATGACGTACTGGAAAAGTTACTATTAGGTATTATTTTTTATCACATGTTCCAAGATGTTTAACTGTTCTTTGTCTGTACATATTGTTCAACAAAGTGCCCCGCCGCGTCTGTCTGTGTGTATGTTTGCGATAATTTCAGAAACTCCTGAATGAATTTTCTTGCAGTTTTCACCGTCAGTTAGATATTAAATTATGTGTAGTAAATTCTCGTTTATGTCCAGTTGTTACAAAAACTTATATAAACCGAAGCGAATCAAGCGGGTCTCTAGTTTTTTTTTTTTTTTTCTTCCCAATACTCATTATTCTCCTGAGTAATATTCTCTCGGGTAAAAACTAGGATAAACAAGCGTAGCATCAAAAGGCCTTGCAAACGGCTCGTCATTATTATTAATACCGGAGTAATTTTACCTCAGACATAATTACGTGTTTTAATAGCCGTAATCCAACGGAGATTGTTACAGCCATTCCGCGCGTTTTAAGAAATGGAGATTGTTAATTTTCCTTATGATGCTTTTTGTACTGTGTTTTCTGTAATAAAAATAAACTGTTCTTTAAGTATACAAATTATATAATTATAATAGAATAAATTTGACGACGCGTTGGCCCAGTTGGTAGTGACCCTGCTTACGAAGCTAGCGGTCCTGGATTCAAATATTTAAATATTTGTTTCTGAGTCATTAATGTTTTTTATATATTAAAGTATATATTACTCTATATAAGTACTAATATCATTGTAACTTGACAGCTCTAGGCTTGTATTATGGGTACTAGATAACGATGAACTTACTTCTCAGAACAGTTTACGTCAGTATATTCCAATTTGTACTAACATTATTGTATAGCTGTCTGGGGTGGTGCAGCCAAAATGAATATGATACTCCTGGAAAAAGCACAACGTGTTGTCCTAAAATTAATACTTGGAACGTCAATAAAGGACATGAACGTTCTCAATATTCACGGTCTTTTTATCCTTCAAGTAATGACAAAGGTTCCCCATCGAGTCATCAAATCCCCTTATTTTAGCGAAGTCCCCTTATTTTCAAGTAAACGTAATTTTAAAACCCCAGTTCAATTCAATTAACTTTTAGTCCGAAAAATTATAATAAATTCAGTTCGAAGAAGCCTATTAAAAACTATCCCCCAAGAGAACTTAAGCAAAATGTGCAATCATGGCTCAGTAGTCTTTGTTGTGAAGAAATTGAACCGACACTGCCGGGTTTGCGGTGAGGTCACTTAAAATACCAAATCTCTCTTTACACAAGACATTCAACACGTAGCACACAACAACGCATAGACACACGCTCACACACACCCACGGGGACACATCGCACCTTCGGATCAATAGCGAACTAATTCATAAAGGACCATGTGTCAAAATGGACCCAGAACCAACAGACATGAGACTTGGGCTATTAAATAGGTCTTTAAATCTACTTCATTTAATTATATGGGCACAAAGTCGAATTCCATTGCAGAACTGAGATATTCATTTTTTAATTTAGAGTGAAAACGAATTATGAAGAATCTGTGGCTAGGGTATTTAACATTTTGGAGGGTAGGTAACAAACAATATATGTAGTAATAATGAAGGTATTGCTACCGAACATGGCGTGAACTACTTTCGTCTTCGTCGTGGGTTAACTAGTCATATTTTTTGGACATATCTTGACTGTTCTTGCTTAATTGGAAGACGCACAATAGGCTCTTGTGCTCACACTATTTCCATTATATGGTACTTAGGGTTAGGCAGGCATATGCCATTTAATCATCCTGCAGGTCATTTGAATGACTTGGTTATTAATGTATAATGAGAATAATAAGATAACATTAACTTGCTGTAAATACTGATTATATTAATAAATAAAATAATCAAACGTCAAACGCTCGGTTCTGTCATGTCATTTTAACTTTTTTCCGCTACCTAAAGGTTGTCTGGAAGAGATCGCTTTTTAGCGATTAGACCGCCTGTTATCTTCTTCTTGTTTTAGTACCTACTTATTATTTTCTGTGTATCGCTTTTATATTCTTATCCTATCGATTAATGATTGGTATGGTAGCCTATCATTAAGAGAAACCCGTATAAACGGGTCTATAAAGACCTTATACATACACACTGACTGAAATATGAATATCTCGGTTCTGCAATGGAATACAACTTGGTGCCTATAGAACAAAATGAAGTATATTTATAGATCCTTTTAATGACCTAACTCTCAGCTGTGTTGGTTCTGGGTCCAAGCTCCATACTAAGTTGCCCATGGTCCTTTAAAATTTCGAGTTAGGTCTCTATAATAATAAATTTATGACTTTAATTTTGAAATCTGAAATTTTGAATTAGGTCACTATTGTTCTGGAGGTGCGAGGTTATTTCAATAAATGCATGCGGCTCCTGAAAAAAAAACAACATTTGTGGAATAGCAGTGTTCTCTTATTACAAGTTAGTTAAGTAACATAAGTTAAGCAGCAGTGTTCGCATTGTTGTGTTCCGGTTTGGGGATAAGACAGCCGGTGAAATGACTAGCATAGAGGCATTCCATCTTAGTCCTCAGGGTTGGCAGTGCATTTGCAGTCTTAGGATTGCGGTCTTGTGAATGCGAATGTCTATGGGTCACAGATTCACTTACCATCAGGTGGTCTGTATGCTCGTTTGCCTACCCTATGACATAAAAAAAAAAACAAAAAAATAATAATTAAGTGACAATTTTTTATTCTTAATTAGATTAAGTACCTACTAAAAAAAGAATAATGAGCTCTTCTGTATACAAATAATTTTATTTTTTATCGTTTAAGTAAACAAAGCTTTCTTAACAAGGAGCAGAAATAGGCAATGATCAAATAACAGAAACTTATATTTTTGCTGATCGGTTTCTCGTAAATAAGTGGAGATTACCAACAACAAAGAAACCTTGCAGTTCTCTACTCGAATATCTTCGGTCTTATCCTTAGGTATTACGTTTCGCTACTAGAGAAATAGATGGATCCATTTTGTTGATATCCGTACCTAAAGGTCATTGTAATTTTTAGGATTCCGTTGTCAAACTATAAAATCTTATTGGTTTGTTAGAAACTATCTAAGTCACCAAGCTGATATATTGTAAAAGAATAAATCCATTAACAAAATGTTAACAAACGGTGTACCTGCCAAACTTGTCACGGAAGGATGTCGTTTTTTATCTAGCTTCTTAACGTGCAGTTTTTACATTTAGAAGGTGGTTTATGAAATAGTAACATCTAAAAGTGTTATTCTCGCTCGATTTAGCTTCATGTTCCCACTTCTTACAGACAAAAAAGTATTGTAAGACTTGGTATTTAAACAGGTTTTTCTCTATACAAATAAGTTAGTTCATCGTTGTTTAGTACCCATATTACTTCATAGTCTATTCAGTAATGTTAACCAAGTTTAGTTCAGCATTTATAAAACAATAAAGAAGCAATAGGACATAAGGTAAGACTAAAATATCGAGAAATAAGCACATAATTTATTATTGTTGTAACTTTATTAACAATAAGTGTCCATAAATCACATAAGAATTAGTTATACTCGTATGAAACAGTTAAAGACAAATTCGTTCTCTGCGACAAATCCCAACCCAACGCAATAGACGGTACGTCACACCGCTAGCGGTGTTAACAGGCAATTAAAATGAAATGAATTCATGGAACTTATAGTATGCGCGCTTAATTAAAATGTTTGGGAATCAGATGATAGGTACTAAAAATGTTATATTGTATTTTAATTTTATTATCACTTATGTACAAACAATTAACGAAACTGTTGAAGTTGCAAATATCATACATATATTAAATTAAACAAAGAAATTAGTATTTTGGTATAATTAGTGTCCAAATGTGTGTTTCGCCGAATTTTAAATAGTCAAATATTTTTGGTAGCGATAAATATCTTGCTTGCTGGTTTACTCACATGCATAAATGTCGGAACGAATAAACCGTTATGACTTTTTTAACCTAAGACGTTATGTTCCAGTCAATAATAAAATGCGTTCTTTATGCCTTTTGACGATTCAGATCATCATGCATAACGCATTAGATTATTTGACTAACGGACTTTCTGCCTCGTGATAGTATGCGAAACCAGACTATACTTTACGAGTTTATGCCCATAATTCTTAATTCTATAAATTAATGAATGGCCAAATGTATTTTTTCTTTATTTCTTTTAAAATAACAATAGATCATATAACAGGTATATAGTCGTAAACTTAATGACAACTGTGCACAGCATTTTTTTTTTTTTATTATGGCATTAAACAGTTCATAAATTAATGTTGGCCGAAATGAAATTTTGCTATAAAATATTTGGAAAGACATAATTAAAAAAAGACACATCGGCATTGCAAGTTTCAAAAAGGTACAAAGGTAACATTTTCCCAGCGCATGTGCACTGTCCGAACTAAAGCCAAAGTCCGCTTTCCGCCAACACGGCGGCCGCCTCAGTCGCTCCTGGGAACCGCGGGCGCCCGCACGTAGCGCCGCTACGCCAACCCACTACGAACTTCGTAACCGCTACGAACGCTACTCTGTACTATGCTACACTGAAAGTGAAGTTTCTCCTCCTACGTTGCGATGTGACTTGAATGATGTTGTTGGGAAAACTTTTGTTCTGTATACACTTCGGACTTGTCTTCCATGTTGTGATTTGTTTCAAGGATACCGCTGGTAAGTCTCGAGATAACTGTTCATTGTTTACGACCAATCGCTAACCGAAATTGTGTAATAAATTTCCATCTGCAGAGTAAAGAATAAAAGGAACGTTATTCACTGAGTGAATTCTGTTTTCAGACAAAGTATAAAACATTTACAAATTATTGAATCAATTTAATGTTTGGTTAAAGTTATATTTATTTATTTGCTAAATAGTAAAGGCACTTACGATATCAATTCCAAATTATTCAAATCCTTAAACAGCACTTTGATTTTTATGTTGTAAATTGTAAAAACTATTTAGTTAAACTGGTAAAAAGCGACTATAATTAAAAAAATATAGGTTAGGCATGATTTATAAAGGTGTTTATCGATTAAACTTTAAGTTTCACAGTGTACTTGACCGTTATTTTATAAACGTTTTTTAAACGATACATAATTTATTTTACCCGCCCTATTTATCCTAATCACTTGTAATTAGCTTTACTTTAAAAACGTTCTGTTTTATTATTCAATTCACTTATTTGATGCTTGAGTTGAGGCGGCTAGCTTTGAAAGCTGCTGGTCTATTGCCAAACACACTCGCAATCGCAATTGACTTCAAAGCGGCACAATTGTTTTCAATTTGTATTCAGACAAGCGTTCGATTTTTAAAATGAAACCCTCAGGTTCACTACTAACCAACCTTTCCCCGCGACTTCCTACGAGTAGTCATTTTGTCACTAACTCTCTGGGTATTATAATAAGTTCTAAATACCTTTTCTATATTACATGTATAACAGTCGATTAAAGTATATCATATGAAAATGCATGTTATGCCGTGTGGTTGCCGGGTTAGAATAGTGCCACTCCATGTCTTCCCTTGGATGTCGTAAGAGGCGACTAAGGGAATAAAAGCTTGTAGTACTGTTAGGCGATAGGCTTGCTACCTGTCACTAATACACTGGGAAACATCTTAGCCTACTTGTGCAAAATGTGGTTACAGAATGATCAAGAAGTTTTAAGACTTCTTGGTAATTCTTTAGCTCTGCCTACCCCACTCTGGGAATGAAGGCGTGAGTTTATGTATGTGTAAGTATGAAAATGCAAAATTAAATTTGAAATACATAAAATAAACAAACACGTTTTATTTAATTAGTTTTCCAGTTAGTTATTTAAGTTATCGTTACTGACGTAGAAACCTCATCATGTTCTTCTCCTAGTTACTATTTTTAATTTAATGTTATCGAGCTTTCGTTTATAAAGATTTTATTGAATTGTTTGAAGCTTGTACAAAAATGTTTTTATTAAGTCGACATATAATTTCAATAATAAATAAATAATAATAAATAATATCAGGGGACAATTTTACAAAAAAAATACCAAGCCCCAAACTAAGCTCTAGGCTTGTACAATGGGTACTAGGTAACAATAAACTTACTTATATAGATAAATACATACTTAAATACATAGAAAATGTTCAAGACTCAGGAATATATACTCGTGCTCATCACACAAATATTTGCCCGTACCGGGGATCGAACCCGAGACTGCTAATAATGCTTCTATACAATTAATATTGTCGCATGTTTGAGAAACTGTAATTCTCATCGTGTTTTTGTTCGCCAGTCTATTAGTTCTACCTTTGTTTGCAAAACAATTACAATGACTTTGACTTCGCACTTTTATCACGGACTACTAAACACGTAAAAAAGTGAAGCAATTTTAGAAACTTATATCAGTCCTTATGAAAAACCAAACCGTCCTTGGTCGACTTTATTTCACTTTCAATTTATAATTTTTAAACGTGCGTTCTTTCAATTATACCCAATTATAGCATAGTTAAAAGTTTATTCAAGATATTTAGCAACTTGTCAAAAACGTACTTTTGTTGGAAGTTGTTTGCCGGGAGAGCATGCAAATTGCTCAAAATTAGCATGCCAAGATTTACCTTCAATATGTAAATTAATCCATGAGATAGCGGTTTCTCCTGTTCTTCTTAATGCTGTTTTGGAAAAGATTTTATTTAATATGTTTAATGCAGTATTGTGTATATTATGGTGGTATCACTTTTTCATCGTTTTTTCTGTGTTATCAGAAGAGAAAATAATCATTTATTTGGCTTTATTACTGTATTCCTTGTATTACAGGGAATACAATTATAACTAAATGAAATTAATAAAGAAATTAAATCATGAACAACACAATTAAGATACAACGGTCATGTTCCAGGCAGACATTTTGTTTCCCCAAGTTACCTTCAGGCGCTTATTTTTAACAGTACTTTTAACAGTTACTGGATCTTGTAGTTTATTACATGTACCAACATAAAGTTATATATTTTTAGTTAAGAATCCCAAATGCATACGTATAATTGACGCATCAAAAATTAACGCGTTAATTAGTCTAAGAGTTTAGAAAATATAAAATGTAAAGATTTTTAATACATAACAGCTATTAATTCCTAAAATCTTGCTTTAAATAATATGCGAAACCAGTTAAAATGAATTCACGCAAAATTATCAGTTTCAAAATTATTCTAATAAACGCGTCATATTTCTAATTCGTGCATCACTCAAAACGGAATAATTCTAATTAACGCGTCACATATGTATAAAACCTTTGTAGTTAATTAACCGCCAAAAATAATAAAGTGCCCAATAAATGTTAAACTTTGAGTGGTTGATAAGTTACTAAATTTGGTACAAAATTTATGAAAAAGCAAGTGGAAAAAAGTGAAGCTGTGAAGACTGAGAGCACAAATCTGGAGAATGACCGACAAAAACAAAATAACATTACTAAAGCTGGAATAGTTGACGAGCACAGCTGTCCAGGGCCTCAGCGCTGGTTCTCAGCTGCAGCCTGAGATTGAGGTAGGTGACAAAAAGTACTAAAACAATAAGTAAAATTACAAAAAAATCAGTTAATAAAATAATATGCCAAAAACACGTGTGCATCAAAAAACGTGTACGGTGTGCTCTTATGTATGTAGTATTAGAAAAATATTTTTCATCATCATCATTTCAGGCAAATGAGGTCCACTGCTAAACATAGACCTCGCCCTCCCCATTTGGGTGTACTTCAACAGAAATCCAAAACTTACCATGTGGTGGTTCCCTACTAACGTAGCTTGATACACATGCTGTTGTTCTCATTTTATTTTCACCACCTCGAGAGGATTGTGTACGTAATATTTACTTACCAATTTGTTTATTATCGGAGTACACTACATGTTTCTAGTTTGTTGAAAGTACATCAGTAACAATTTTACATTTCATTCATTCTTATTTACGTATTTACGCCAAATGTGTGAGTAAACACATACATACTCACTATTAGCACTAATTATGGGAATCGCGCGCATGATGCCTTTGCCTATGCACCATCTATAATACCAATTGGAATAACAGAGATAGTTATATTTCTATCAATTACGACACGAGAGATCTTCATAAAGTGGACGGAAAGGGTTTTTGCTCCAATTTCTCGATCGGCGCCCAGTCTACTAGACCCCTGAAGTTATCATTATCTCGCCTTACAAGTTCTATTACCCTGGTATTTTTGTCTGGAGTTATGTCGGCTATAAAAAGTACGAAAACAAAACGCACACCCCCCAACTCCCCTGCCATGACGCCCGCGACCAGCAGCCCCGAGCGCAACAACCGCGGCACGTCGGCTGCTGTCGTCAAATCGGCGAGGGGCCCACACGTAGCTATTCACCACTCTGACTCTGCGCCTGACTTGTCGTCCATGTCAAAGAACGTCACAGAACGAAAGAAACAGAAAAAAGAGAAACAGGAGGATGAAGACTCGGACATGAAAAAAATTATTAAAGACATGTTCTCTTCTTTTACAAAGGGGCAGGAAGATAGATTTTCACAACTCAACTGTTCGCTTCGTGACATAAAAGTGCAGAATGCGGAACTAACTAAGAGCATTGAAGTGATGTCTAGCAAATATGACGAGTTTTTGTCACGAATCTCGTCCTTGGAGTCGAAAAGGAAAGACGACAGAATGCTCATTCAAGCTCTCGAAGAAAAAATTGAGCACATGGAACGTAAGCATCGAGACTCCGGCCTGGAGATACGAAACGTCCCGAAGGTAACCGGTGAAACAAAGGACTCGCTCTGTGACGTCGTGCTGAGCCTGGGTAGAGCTCTTAACACAGAGGTACATAAGACCGATATACGTGACATATATAGATTAAAATCTAAAGACATCTGAGCCGATAAAAATTGAGTTAAACTCCGTATTGCTAAAAGAAAAAATCATTAAATCGGTCAAAACCTTCAACAAATCCAAAACCTATGGTGAAAAATTAAATTCTTCTCATCTTCGCCTAAAACAGCCGGTCAGACCGGTCTATGTTTCAGAAGTATTGACAGCTAAAGCTCAAAGAATTTTCTGCCAGGCGCGTACGTTTCAGAAAGAAAATGGCTACACCTTTTGTTGGACTTCGCACGGAACCGTCTATCTGCGAAAACATGAAAACTCACCTCCGATCAAAATTACTAGTGAATTGAAACTAGATGAATTAAAACAGTCACTATGACTGTATTTTATAGTCCTAAAAATACTAGCTATTATTTTAACCATTATTAAGAACCTAATTCACTCCGTTTGTTTGTCAATACTGTCATTTGTAAAATTGTATAAATTACACACCCTAATGCACAACTTTCTTACACATATACACACACACAAACCTCACGTTCATGTTACAAAAAAATCCGGTTTTGCGAGCACCAATATAACTAATCACAGAGAATCTTTAACCAAGACATTTATTAAAATAGAGATTGAAAATGAACTTTGATAGCTTAAGTGATGTTATAAATGATATAGACACGCTGGAAGTATCTAAAGCCGTGTCCTGTGACCCCGAAAATTGCTATACATATATGTACAAGTCTTCTTCCTCTTTGTCAGTGCTCACGCAAAACATTCGCAGCATTAATTGTAATTTTACTGGTTTTGAGGTTTTTTTGAAGCGTCTAAAATGCGATTGCGATATAATGATACTTACCGAGTGTTGGTTGTCAAAGGTATTTCAGATACCTTTTTTACAGGGTTATTGTTCCTATGCCACTAAAGTCAATCATAATCAAAACGACGGTGTAGTTGTTTACATAAATGATCAGATTACCTGCTCTGTAGAAGAGCCAACATGTGCGGGAGGAAATGTTCTTGTTATAAAAATTGGCAACGATTCTGTTATTTTAGCTGTGTATCGTCCGCCCTCTTTTCAAAATATCGACCCGTTTTTGGAATCATTAGATATGATCTTACAAAACTTTTCTATGATCAAGAATATAGCAATAATCGGGGACATTAACATAAATATTCTGCCAAACTCTAGTGACCCTTCAGCTGACCGATACCTTACACTGGCCGCTTTTCATGGATTGTTGCCTGCTCATACTTTGGTAACAAGGGATGCAGGTAACACCTGTATTGATCATGTGATGCTAAAAACTAAAAATTCTTCTCGCACCATAGTGCTTGAAACATCTCTTACTGATCACAAGGCGGTTCTTTTAAATCTTAAGTTAAAACCTACACGCAGTATAGCCAATAACGTTATTAGGAAACTTGACATGGATACCTTGCAACCAGATATTTATAATATTGATTTACAACCGATATACAATTCTTATGATCCCCAATTTTCTATTAGTTACTTAGTTCGATCTCTGCAATATGCTATTGAGAAAAATACTCAAATAATTACTGTCTCAAGGCGCAAAAAGATACTTAAGCCCTGGATTACACCAGGGCTACTTCGATGTATGAAAAGTAGAGATAAACTTCACTTGAAATCTAAACGCTCTCCTAATAACTTAATTATTAAATCAACATATATGCGGTATAGAAATTTCTGTAACTCTATCTTGAAAAAGGTGAAAAGATCATATGACAAGGGATTAATCAACAAAGCGGGTAAAGATAGTAAAAAACTATGGAGTGCAATTAAAAATATCTCTGGTACTTCTAGGGCACCCTCATCTCCGAATGAATTATTAAACTTTAGCTCGACCCCACAACTCTCCATAAATTTGGTCAACCAGTATTTTGTAAATGTAGGTAAAAGTCTAGCTGAAAAAATACAAAACACTACTAGAAGTTTGAGTACCCGTCAAAGTTTACGTGAAGACAGGGTGGGTGGGAACTCCTTTGTAATGTTTGATACGGACGAAAATGAAATTAATCGCATAATTACTAATCTAAAATGTAACAGTTCCACTGGATGGGATAATATCTCCAACAAAATATTGAAAACTTATAGAGAGTTCCTTGTTCCACCTATAACTTTTATTCTTAATCAGTGCCTGGAAGTTGGAGTTTTCCCAAAAGAACTAAAAAGATCGGTAGTCACTCTTATTCATAAAGGAGGTGACAGAAATCGTGTCGAAAACTTTAGGCCTATATCAATCCTTCCCGCTTTATCAAAAATCCTGGAGAAAATTATGAATTCTAGATTAATGAATTTTTTCGAGTCTAATAACATTTTATCTATGAATCAATATGGCTTTCGTCCAGGGAAATCAACCAATGATGCTGTTCATAGCTTGACCGAGTTTATATCCACTAGATTAGATAATGGGCAAAAATGTATAGCGATTTTCCTAGATTTGGCAAGAGCATTTGACACGGTTTCTGTACCATTACTTTTATCAAAGCTAGAAAAGATGGGAGTGAGGGGCACTCAGTTAAAACTTTTTGAGAGCTACCTCTCTGACAGGACTCAGAGTGTAAAGCTGGGAAGTTACGTAAGTGAGGAACTTCCCCTATCCTACGGAGTACCTCAGGGAAGCATTCTCGGTCCTAGTCTCTTTCTCGCTTATATAAATGACCTTCTAGACCTTGATATTCCTGGCAGACTTGTTTCTTATGCAGATGATACTGCTTTACTGTTTGGTGCAAATAGTTGGGAAGAGGTTTTCAAGGTGGCACAGAGTGGGTTTGATGTGGTGAGAGAGTGGCTAAGAGATAACGTCTTGACTTTGAACAAGGATAAAACTCAATATATTGCATTTTCAATTCGAGACTCAGGTCAACCTGCAAAAGAACTCAAGGTTTATGCTCACGAATGTAATAATGTGTCAATTTGTACTTGTTCTGTTTTGCATCAGGTAAATACAGTCAAATATTTAGGCATATTAATAGACAAAAATCTTAATTTCAAAGATCAAATAATGGCTCTCAGCGGAAAAATTAGAAAACTCATCTACGTGTTTAAAAATCTGAGGCATTGTGTGGAACCAGTTTTAATGAAACAAATCTACTTAGCTCTCTGCCAGTCAGTAATTGCGTATTGTATATCCTGTTGGGGGGGCATCCCGAAGACAACCTTGCTACCTCTCGAAATTGCCCAGCGTGCTGTTCTCAAAGTGTCCACCTTCAAACCGATACTATTTCCTACCAATCTACTCTACAAGTACTGTGAAACTTTGACCGTCCGGCAGCTTTTCCTTCTTTCTATCATAATGAGGCAGCACAACTTAACTTCGTTTGAACCAGCAAATGTAGGGAGACGAAGACAAACATACACCACACACAGTGTTCATCAAAAGATTCTTTAATTTTCTGGGTCCCTATGTATACAATAAAATTAATAAAATAAAATACGTCTATCCACTAAAAAAGGAAATTTGCAAAAAGGTAATCAGTCTGTGGCTGCTAAACCTTAACTACAAGGAAACGGAGGAATTTCTTAAAATCCCAGAATAATCGAACACCCACACACACACACACACACACACACACACACACACACACACACACACACACACACACACTCACACACACACACACACCATATAATATACAATTATTATTATTATTATTTTTCACTTTTGTCTTTTATCCGTTCTAATTTTTAATTTATGGAAATTGTCATTTTTCATATTACTGCTAACTTAGCTTACTACTCGATATATAACTCTCATATGAACTCCCTGGGGAAGAGCGCTGTCTGCTGAAATACAGGTTACTACCTAGTTTGGCAGCGGTGGTCGAAAAATGTATTGTGAAATGATATAAGCTCTATTACCTAAGAAACTTGTAAGCATACTGTTTTATGAATAAATAATTATTATTATTATTATTATTATTATTCAACAATATTTCTCAAACGCTAACGAAAACTGATGATGAAAAACGTATTGTTTATTGATATTTAGAATAAGATCCAGAAATTCTACAATAAAGGTAATTAAAATTTGGTACCATTAGTTACTACTTACTCGCCCATCCATATTTTCCGAATTTGAAGTTAGGATTGATGTGTAACAAAACACTTTGGACTTACAGTGCAAAAAATATTTTATAACGGTTTACATTATAATATCATAGAATAGTTGTTGTTGACAATTCAGTAACCACAATTTCCACAAATAGGCTAAGATGTTTACCAGCGTATTAGTGACAGGTTGCAAGCCCATCGCCTAACAGTACTACAAGCCGATATTCCCTTAGTCGCCTCTTACGACATCCACGGGAAGATATGGAGTGGCACTATTCTAACTTGTCAACAACTTTTTGAAGTTGTAATTCTGTAGCTCTGCCTACCCCACTCTGGGATTACAGGCGTGAAGGTATGTATGTATGTATCATAGAATATATAATCTCTTACAGATAGATCAACTTAAAACCACCCTAACTGTGTCCAACCATTTTCCGTGCGGACATAAAAAAGAAAATACCACCTATTTGCAAAATAATCTATTTAAGTTTGTACAGTCAACATCAAAAGCTAACATTAAGGAGAAAAATATCTGACATATGGCTATCATTCACTAAAGGCATTACGTATAGCGCGGTTTAAATATGTTTACTGTACTTAACAACAGAGATATAATCCATTTTCACAATTTCCACTCGTAATACAAAAGTCCTTGCAAATAGCTTTATCAGGAGTATTAGCAGTAGTAACAGTTTTCTAAGTTAAAGCAATTTTTAACGTGTAATTCTGTCTTTTTTGTTGTTTGTTATTTTTCCGCTTGTACAGTAAAGTATTTTACATACATGCATACTAAACTAATAGGTATTCCACGGCATAACTACGTCACTCGTAAACCTTGCTCACTGACCGAATAACGAATTCATTTTTAATTCGCGAAGCCCTACGCGAAATTAATTTCTAATGTTAGTGAATGGAAGCGATTCACAATGGACTAAGTGAATAACAGAAACTCCTGTCCAATATCACACAATAGAAATTCACGTAACAATAAAACAAATGGGAGAAACATTTCTTAAACTCGCTGAGAAACAACTTCATTTTCTCATTCGTAATTACTTTGATAACTTTCAAACTAATAGCCTATTCCAAATGGAAACTCAATAAAATGTAAGATTAAACCGATATTGTTTTATTTACTTACAATGCTTAAACGATTCGTGAATAGTTTTGCAAATTGTTTAAAATTGCTTTTTCACTACTTTTAATAGTTTTACGAGTTGCTATCGATGCAATAATTAAATTTTAACAACAGTTAAATGGAATAACAAAATAGCTTATACAGCAGCTTGTGATCAATACCCGACATATTTTACGGCAAAATCCCTAGAGATAAAGCATCTATCATGGTGACAAATAACCAGCCTGTATATAAATACCTCGCGGTTGGAAGAAAAATGGGTAAGAAATATTTACCCTCCTTGGGCGCCGAAGATGTCGGGTAAAAACGGACAAGTCCAGTTACTTGTACCATTATTAATGAACGAGAAATCAAAGCTTCCTGTTACATTTCGGTGGTACAAATATTTCTAATATTGTGTTGCTTGTCATAATTACGAGTATATGTAAGTTAAAGGTATTGGGTATTATATAGGGTAAAGCCACCAATGGTCAGCCAGAGACATATAGTCGGCCACTGCTTATACTTAGTAATAGTAGGAAGAGTGCGAAAGATATATTTCCCACCTTTCGCACTCATATAAGGTCGATTACTGGTCTCTGGCTGACCACTGGTGACTTTACCCTATTGTCTTCTCTTTCTATAGAAAGAGTAGTAGGTATACCTACTCTTGCTTTACATACAAAAGGGAAGGAAAAAAACCACCCAAGTGCTAACGGACTCGCACACGAAGGGTTCTGTACCATTATCTATAAAAAAATCACGTTTATTGTATGGGAGCTCCCCTTAAATATTTATTATATTCTGTTTTTAGTAAGTAATAGGGTCCTTTTGGGTACGAAACCCTAAAAAGGGCATAACATTAATATAGTGAACGCCCGGAATCGTTTTTTTGTTTGTTCTAATTCATATCATACTGACATTGAGCCTATTGATTTCTTGTGAGCTATAAGCTTAGTTTAAGACAAGGTAAAATTGTCTAAGATTCTGCCATTACATTACAAATATTATAATATTAATATTTAAATCAATTTTAGATACTGTCAAAACACATACATAGTTTCTGCCACTGGGTTTTAGTGAAACTTAGCCACGTTTGTTCATATAAGATCGGATGCAGACAAATAATAAAAAAAAGAAGGCTATTATAAGCTAAAGGGAGATATTAGGTCACCTATTGTGGCACGAGATACTTATAGAAAGAAAATAAAGGAAAAAAGTAAATGTGGAAGACCTAGAAGATCATACCAAAATCACCACTTCAAGATATATGTATAAATAGAAATAACTTCATACGTACGTAGTAGCCAAGAACGTAGCTCTTCGGAAAATGGTGATGATGAATATTCAATGTCCATTAACGGAATATAAGGCTTGAATAACTATGTTTATCAAACTCAAATCATTGCTAGTTATGGTGGTAAAAACAACAGACGTGATATTGTCTTTCTATAGTAAGAAGTTGGTCGTTTTTCAAAACAGTGATCCTAGAGTCCTAGAGGGTTATTTAAGTCAGTTGCAATAACCAGATAGTTGCTGTTACAAGACTCCACGTTACTCTTATTAATAAACAGTTTGCAGATTAAAGAATAAAAATCTATTTCCAGTCTCAAGCTAAAACGAGAATAGTAAAATAATAAGAAAGAGTGTCACAACCCCGGACAAATTAAAAAGTTAAACCACAAAAGTTATTGAAATCACGGCAAGAGTTACTTTGTAATACATATTTGTTTGCAAACCTTTCTCTTTAAACACTTTTACTTTATGGACGAATCGATACGACTTATCCGTTTCCACTCTTTTGCGTATGTTTTATCGAATATAAGTGGAATATTTTGGTAAAAGAAAATACTTTTAAAAAGTTTTTATATCTCTTCGTGCCTTGAATCGTTACATCATAAAGTAGCCTTGACTCGCGCCATGACGAAGCAGGTCGTAATCAAATCGTCGCCCTGAACACAAAGGGGCTAAGACATTTCTAACATCTAGGTACCTATAAAATGAAGAAATAAGTCGCTTTTCTTTATGTCAAATGCATCATTTCGCATAAAACATAAAACGTTTTGGTTCCTGGATACTTTTATAAAGTACTTTTATAAGATTAGTAAGGCTAGGTTGTGACTACAACAATCTGTGAACTGCGGCGAATAAAAGACATTAAAAAATATATATATATATGTGAAAAGTTATTTATGTATTGATGTTATCTTTATTTGGACTAATTGCGTAATGGCATTATCTACCATTCAACTAAATAATCAAACAAAAGTGGTGCACAGAACAAGAAAAACGGAATAAAAAGCTACGAATATACTTACAAAATAATGGTACTTTACGCAAGAAGTATTGACATATCAAAAAATTCACTTGATAAACATATATATATAAATATAATAAATAAATATAAAATAACAACAGAGGCTTTTTTCTCTGGTGTTATTTTAATAGGTATACATATTACATGATGTGTCTAGCGTAACATTCTACGCAATATCTTGTTTCAGCGAAATATGCTTACGAAGCATTCGCTTGAAAAAGCCTGCTGGTTAGGCTAGAAAGCCTGCTAGTTATGACTAAAATATTTTGCGCTTAGTGAGAAAGATTCTAAAACGACTAGTAGATAACCATTTGCAATCGATTTTCGCAACCAAATGGGAACACGTTACGCTACAGCAGACTACACAAACGGAACTGTTAAAAAACGAAACACAAAACGTGTTCCATCTCTTTTCCCTCGAGTCACAATCGCGTGAATGAAGACTTGAAGAGGTTCAGTGAAGTTTTGAATACCAAGTTTAGGTGCACACAATACACGTCAGCTGATCAACGTGACCTACGAAATAATCCCCCGCTTAATACCCGATGTCGTTCACCTACTTAAATTAACACTGAAAACCTTCTATCGTTTTATTACGAAAGTACGTTTTACTGCTTTTTGCTTCATGCCTAGGTTCAATTTTGTTATAAATCTTTAACGTCACTACATTAAAAACTACAGAGCCTCTGTTCTGGGCGGTAAAAACCATATCGTCTTTGACCTGTTATGGTATTGTTTTTAACTTGGCTGCCATTACTGTAAAGTAAATATGAGATATCAAAACGTTGACAATATGATAAAAGACGATATTTATTTGTTTTACCGCATAGAATCTGGACCCAATCTATGAAACTACAAAAATCAAACTTAACACAAAACGAATCGAATAAAAAAACATGATTAGATCGACGTCTTTACTTAGCTGCAATATAATGACTAGTAAATTACTTTTTCTCAAACATGCTCGGAAAAAACGGTTTTCCGATTGAAACACAAGGACGGAAAGAGCCTCATTTTACTCCTAGGAGTAAAAAAACCATATGAAAACACTTTCCGTCCATGTCCATATATTTCTTAAAAATGCTGTCAATTTGCATACAAAATCAAAAGGACCAAGACAAAAATTCCAAACAGCCAAGGTAACTGCTCGCTTTTTTAGCACAGTGCGTGTGTTTCTTTTCGAATTTGCATTCCAATGTCTATGGTTAGTATTTAAAAACAATTGACAGTCGGTAACATTCGTTCATTCTGCATAATATAACTGTGAAACCGAATATTAAACTATTTGTTGTGTGAAATACTTACTATAAAAAATGAGCTCAAGCGACGAAAGCGACTAAATAGGTACCACTCCGCCTATATTAAAATCTGAAGCTGCCTCGGTTAGGCAAAATCTGCTTCCCGCTAAATCTAAGGAAAAATATAACCGAACTTATGACCAACTTATGCTGTGGAGGGCAAACAAAAATGTAAATTAAATTACTTGCTTTTTAGAAATGTATTTGTATTATTTCCTCACATGTTTGAGAAAAGCATCGGCGGAAACGAGGATTTCCTGACTCGTATTTTAGCAGGCCTCGCTGTTGCTCGGCCTGCTAACCACCTCGTCAGGAAAACCCTTACTTTCCGCGCCTAGGCAACAATGTACTATAAAATAAATTCTGTCTTTTTCATTTACATTTGTTCCAGAAAATTTTAGGTACACATTGAAAGACATGTCCCGGGGAACCCGCGGCATTGTCCCGACGCAAGGACCCGGGGACAGTTTATTTTAGCGGCGATAAAAGCATTTGTTTTTCACCATTCTCAGCGACGCGGTTTAAGAAAAAAGTAACGAATAAATGTTTTTTTTTAATTTTCGTCACGTACTTACCTATAATTATAAGTTTTTCCTACTTTGCTGTTTAACTTAAATGGCAGGTTGCACTCAACATTATCATTTGCCGGTTGCTTACCATCTTCAATACGCCTGCTATCCTCAAGCCCAATGGGATACCGAGGGACGACGGCAAGAGTCTGGAAGGCTTGACTTTGGTCCCATGGCAGATGGCATGGGTGCGTGTTTGGGATGCCACCTGCGGGGATACGTGAGCTCTGCGAGTATATATTATTAGAATAGGAAGAAAATAAAACGTACGTGTGTTACGTATCTTCAGCGAAAAATATACTTTTCGAGATCAATATATCCTTAACGGTTTAAAAAGATGGAAATGGCGAATCTATACGTGTTCCTTGTTGACTACGGAACCTTAAAAATGGAGGATACCCAACTTTTCGCAAGATAAAATGTATGATTTTATTAGACTACTACTTTATATATGAATTATTTTTTCAATCTTTCAACATAAAGCGCTTCTATCAAAATGGAACTTGATAGAGAACGCTGCTCAATATTTATCGTCCGTGCCGGGCACTCGGCAAGTTTAGCTTTTACATCCTGACATCCATTGTGTTCTAAATGCAAGTTCCATCCTAGTCCAGGTTTTGGAAGCCTTGCCCAAAAACACCTCTTTATAAAAAAGCTTTTCATATGAAAATGGTTCGTCGCCGTTTTTATAATAAGATAAAACAAAAACCGTTTCTCTGTATTACCATAATCGCCCTTAAAGTCTAAAATGCTCACACAAATTGCGGTTTAAAGGGGAAATTTTAACCCATATTTGTCTACGAATGTTTAAATGACACGATATTCCTGTAACAGTAGCCTGACTATCTGACCATAAAGTAGGCACTTTACACAAAACCCCCGCGAAAACTGTTATAAGGTATCTAGATGACAAAGTCGTGCCGTGACATTTATATTCCTACGCCGTCCTTGAAGTCACCCATAAAACGTTTAAGTATTAAATAAAGGACGAAATGTTCACAAGTATAGAGAGATGTAACAAATACTTGATTGCTTTATTTTACTTGTTACTGAACTTTCATTTGTGATAAAACGACAGTACTAGACTTTTATAATCGGTAACAATTTTAGTATTTTGTGATGAGTCCTTATGAGTAGTTGCACACTTTGCCACAGGCTTTTTTATATTTATTTAAAAGTTTTAAGAAAAGATTATTGATCATTCGCAAACATAATTCTGTGGCCTGTTGCTAATAGGGCCAATATCAATTATCATTGTTTTCTGTAATGAGCGTTTTTACCATGCATCAGCATTAATAGTTTATCAGTATCAATACCGACTTTTTCCCTATTAGCACCAGGCCACAGAATTATACTCTTATGAACCGTATGTAGTTAGGATACCAGAGGTATAGTCGAGTATAAAGAGATGTATCGACTTAATAAGGTCCAAAAGTGGATACATATTTTTGTAGTCGACTGAACTAAGAGACACTGTTGTACGTTTTCATATCTTTTGGGAAAAAAATACAGTAATTTGATTAATATGAACGAAGGAAAATACAGTAAGCTTACTACTATTAGGGTTACAAAAATCACAATTTCATCATCAAGCGTCATATTCATGAACCCCAATAGCTAAAGGTGTGCTTAAAATAGGTATGATTTATTATCTGTCGTTGTGCTATTTGAATTAGAAAGAGAAAGTGGTGAGGAATACTTTAACAAAAATAGGTTTATTGTACGTTTATGAATAACAGGGTTATATTCATTTAATTTTGACTTCTTACAAGTACTTACCTGTTGGAGAAGGTACATTCGGTTTGGATAAATCCTCAGCGAAGTATTTAATTTATCAGTATTTACATTAATTAACAATAAATTTGATACAATACAATACAATACAATAAACAATGCGCACTTTCAACAAGAAAGCATCTCTGATTTTACATTTCAGGGGTGAAATTTTCATTGTACTGACTGATTAGAGGCTTAATTGGTTATTATTTATTTATTACTTATTGTAATATAAAGTAAGCTATACTAATATTGTAATGATTGAGAATTTTGTGAGTTTTTAACCTACTTATTCAAAGAAATCATTCAATATTTGAAAGGCACATTATTCCTAATGGGCATAATTTACTATTCATTTCGTTCAAACTGGATCGAAGCGAGGGCGGGAGGCTAGTATTTCTATAAAAGGCGAACTGCACTCAGTGTCGACAGTATCTTTAGGTAAACATTACACTTTTTAAAGAAAAAACGATCCAGGAGATATAAATAAATTTTAGTTATATGATATAAATAATATCTAAGGCTAAGTATGGTTGCGTATATCGCGTGACAAAATGTGGATGTGTGAATGTGAGTGTCTCTCTCGTGCTTATATACGTGTCAGAAAGTGACAGATGTTTTATCCACATTTTGTCACATGATAAACGCAGGCATATTAGGTCTATTCCGACTAGTTACATTGTTAGTTTCATTGATGGAACTAGATGGACTTTTTTTTCCTAGTAGTTACATTCCACGAAGATGGTTTCCGTAATGGAACTACATGGACTTTTTTTTCCAAGTAGTTACATTAATACTACTTATAATAAATATTATTAGATTAAATTATTTTTTAAATAGGCAAAGATATTGAAAATAAGTACCATCTATAAGATTGCATTCGTTTTATATAAATTTATTATAAGTATTATTAATGTAACTACTCGGAAAAAAAAGTCCATGTAGTTCCATTACGGAATCCATCTTCGTTGAATGTAACTACTAGGAAAAAAAAGTCCATCTAGTTACATCAATGGAACTAACAATGTAACTAGTCGGAATAGACCCCATATTAGGCTCCCAGTTTTACGGACGCGACAAATCGTGAACAAGTTACTCTAGATGAGTCTTAGGAGTTAAAGAGTTTCTCATGGAAAGTATTAAATTGTCCAGGATAAATTATATATAGGTACTTTACGTGGGTGTGTAATGTTTAGCATAAAAACAAATGGTCTAATGATCATTTTACATAACACGAATTGCATAATTTCAATCTGTATAATAAACTTTAATATAATAGTCATGATGCATAAAATTAAAGGCATAATTTCAAAAACCATAATGTTCATAAATTAAAAAATAAATATTTCTAACGGTTGTCATTACTATAAATGTGGTCACAGTTCATAGATTTATTGACGAAGCATGTCGCTGATGAATCTTGATACTTTTACTGAATAAATATATATATATATATATTATTATTTTTTTGTTCTAACCTAACTTAACCTAGTTAGAAGAAATTGATTTAAAATGCATAATAACAATAAAATTATAGTTATACTAAAAAAATATATACAATTGGTTTTTATGCTAAACGTTCATTATGCTTTTCGTGGTCAGTTAAATGAAACTATACAAAATATTTTTATACTGATTGAAGCGCACCCACTCTACGTATGTTATATATTTTGGTGATCAAAAGTTAGTAATAAACATTCAAACATGCTTACTGACTTTCACATTTAAATTATTAGTTCTACCTATATCAAATACACCAACAATTTGGTGTAAAAAAATCTCTGTCTTAGCTCTTTAAAGAGACAATCTGTAAAAATATCTTGAGCGACGGAACACTTCAATGAATTTAATAAGATTCCCGTGGGGCAGCCTGTGGCGCGCCTATAATGGCACCAATATCCGAGCGGACGGAGGTGCAGTTCAAATTATTTCTTGACCTTTATACTTTTTGTACTGTCGGACTATTATTTCTACTTAAAAATATTATCTGGGTAGTTTTCTAATACTGTTACGTACGTGGGGGTAGGTAATTGATAGAAATAGACGAATATACTGGTAATCAAAAGTAGACTTTAATAACGCACTCACCGTTACAAACAATAATCGCGCAATAAACTTCGAATACTCAGATGATCGCTTGGCTCGCTCTTGTTCGCACGGTTTGTTGTCCAAGTTAAGACTGACTCACTCGCAACCGTTCCGCTCTTTTATAGTCCCCGTGTCCGATCGATGTACTTTGCCCCGCGCGTGAGGGCAATTAGAGACCATTTGAGACATACTTATTCCATCGGCGTAGCAATACGTATGTACACAAGCGAGCAAAATGAATCGGGTCACTTTGTAATGTAAACGTGAAGTGCAATCTGCTATGATAATCTAAATGTGCAGATATTTAAAAGCAATTATTGTAGAAAAAATCGTGACACTTCAACAGGCCCTAAACACTTTTTTTTTTATGGCATAGAGAAGACAAACGAGCACACAGGCCACCTGATGGTAAGTGGAAACTGTGACCCATAGACATTCGCATTCACAAGACTGCAATGCAATCCTAAGACTGCAAATGCGTTGCCAACCCTGAGGACTAAGATGGAATGCCTCTATGCTAGTCGTTTTACCGGCTGTCTTATCCCCAAACCGGAACACAACAATGCGAACATTGCTGTTTGGCGGTAGGTTAATGGATAAGATGGTGGTAGCGATCCGGACGGATCCTGCACAAGGTCCTACCACCCGCAAAATAAATAAATAAATTTATATAATTTAAGTAAGCGATATCGAATTTCGTCAGAAACATCGTATTTAACATGTACCCATTTACTGTTTGTAGTGTTCCGTGTATTGTCGTTTTTGTGTTCTATAAAGAGTATTTATATTGTATAGCTTATTCCCGTGACGATCGTTAGTCACTTGGGAATTTTTAAAATTAGCCCATGTGTGGATTAACCAGGGTATAAGCTATCTCTATTTCAAATTTCATCCAAATAAGTCGAGCCGTTGCAGCGTGAAGGAGTAACAAACTAACATATAAACATTCGCACTTAATATCATTTTCTATCTAATTGATAGTATCTTGTAGCATTTTTATTAGATCTCAAATATTCGTACATTCTGCTTATACATTCAGCTTGACTAATGGCTGCCTGCATTTACGATAACCGAATACACATAATTGGGATTGTTCATATTTTTTAAATTACTCGAGGAATAGGGTTTTAAAGACGTTCTGCATTAATAAGTTTTTTAAATATTTATCTATTTCGGAAATTTTAACAAAAGTATATTTGACCTTTTTTTGACTTTCGTTTTTGTCTTGAAGCCCTTCTAGGTGTATCTTACGGGTTAGGCTAAAACCGCTTGAAATTGTATGTTTTATTTCTCTATTATAATCGCTTTTTATCATTAGATATCATTTAATTGTTGTAATTTATTAGAAAATGCCAACCCAAATTTAAAATAATCATGTCATCCATAAAATGTCTGCTTCATAAATGAAGATATTAAAACGAAACTATTGGGTCAAATAGAAAATTAATGAAATTGTTCTCTTAAAATTACCTATTATTTCGAATTAGAATGTCAAAACCTTAAGTAAATTTTTTTGGTCTATCCCATTTTATTTTTTTTATGGCATGGGAAGGCAAACGAGCACCCATGCCACCTGATGGTAAGTGGAAACTGTGACCCATAGACATTCGCATTCACGAGACTGCAAATGCGTTGCCAACCCTGAGGACTAAGATGGAATGCCTCTATGCTAGTCATTTCACCGGCTGTCTTATCCCCACACCGGAACACAACAATGCGAACACTGCTGCTTGAGGGTAGGTTAATGGATAAGATGGTTGTACCAACCCGGACGGACCCTGCACAAGGTCCTCTCACAAGTACAAGGTACAATTGAACGCTAATACAGGTTGTAGCGCCTAAAATACAAGAAAGATTAATTAGCGCTCACTTTAAATTATTGACTCGAGCTAAAGCCACTAGTTCTTAACAACTTGGTCGGACTAACTTGTTACTTGGTAACTAGCAACATGAACTTTGCTAATGAGAAGCTGCCAATAATACTCTTATCGAACTCGTTCACGGTGTCCCGAAACCAAGCCTCAAATTTAAATTTATTTCGCTGATTCTACACCGTGTTTTATTTTATTTACGATAACTTTAAGGGCACGTTATTTAGGTCAAATAAAGTTAATTTCCCGAAGACAGACAAATGATAACTGTAACGGTTTTAAAGATATTTTATTTTTAAATTTAATCATTTAATCACGTTGAACTGATCTAAAAAGCTCTTAACTGTCTGTGTATGTCACGCCAACATTGACGTATTTGACACTGACTATGAGTTAACTCTAAAGGCCTTTTTAGAATGACCAAAGATACAACATTTAATTACTTTGTTCTAAACAGAACAATTTTTTTTTTGCAGTATTTAAAAATCTAACCTACCACTTAGTTTCTATGGATGTACCTAGTAATATGCCGAAGTTATTGTAAATCAAAAAAAACACGGTGTATGTATATTTATGTAACTTATTGATTGTTTTTTTTATTGAACTCTCCTGTTTCGAATCTATCACACGTCTCGGAATAAAATAAAATATTTGTTTTAAAGCTAGAGCGCACGATGCGTCAATTATTCATGTATATTGGTAGTGATATCTGTCTGTTTGTATAACTGTTAAAGCAAATCACATGACGGACGCAATTTTGAGTGTAGTGGTAAAGTTAAAATAACCACTATGGAGGACACACTTGACACACATGCTCCACAGTGTTTGTAAGAGATGAAGGCCAGTTATGATTGTCATCTGTTGTTACTTACACACAAACACGAGTATGCCACCAATTACTATTATTTAAGCTGTGACACAATTGAGATACACCTAAAAAACATCATTTTTTACGCCGATATAGGCTTCAATACAAGCTGTTGAAAAGGATGTTAAGGTTTACGTGTTCAAATGGTGGTCATTCAATAATTATCATATCCCAATTCCGTGAAGTATGTTTTAATAAAAATGTTTTTACGACTCAAAAACACAACGAGTATTTGTAAGTACAGAGAAACACGGTTAGCCAACCCGTCCATTCCAACACAGGGCGACGAGTAACCGTGTATATTGTTTCAAGCCTCTCGCCGCCTAAGCCAGCTTAGCCGAGCCTCCGCGCACATGTCTCACCTACCCCTATACCGATTTAGAGACACGTAACTCTAAGTGAAAACAAGAGAACAAAATACCTCCTAACCGTTCAATGCTCAAAGGGAACGCGAGCTTCTCTTTTAATATTGATGACTATTTGTGGTTTCGCTTTTCTGATATACTCGTACGTTCGTGTAATTGTTGAGACACGGTAAAATTGTGAAAGGATCTATGAAAGTTTAATGGTGTTTGTACTGGCAGTTTATCCGTTTGACGACAGCGGTAATTACCCTGTATTATGACGTTAGACACGTGTTATCGTAGTTGTTAAATAAGGGTAGGGTAGTTATAAACCTTATTTAAATTTATACTCGAACTCAAACCGACCGGAGTCCAGAAATATCAAGCGGTCGGAGTGTGTAGGTGGGGTTAACAATGGTAACTCTTGACATGTGCTCCCGAACTTGGCAAGTTCCCCACACGGCTGGATCTTATTAATAATTGGATAATAATTGTACGGTAGGGGCCGCCCCTCCTATCCGGTCACGTCCCCAAAACTTCCGGCCAGCCATTAAATTAAGAGCAACTAAACTTCATTTATCTCGGCTTGTTACTTCTACGGGCGATAAGGTTCGGAAACACGGCTGAAAAGTTGCCGCAAGTTGCGGCTAACTTGCGCGAAAAGTTGCGAATCACGCCGATAGCTCGCAAATTTGTTACCTACTTACTCAATATTTTAAATAGTCTGCTCTACGTCACGTCTTATCAGAAAACTTAGCCGCAGGAATTCACTTACTCACGATGATACAAGTTGAAGCTTGGATTTAGTGCAGGTAATGGAGCTTTCACGATGAATTATAAAAGCATTTAGTAGGTACTTGTGGCAGTACGATGGTTCCATTAACTATTTTTCCTCGGTTAGTGCTACACTGATAGCGCTCCGGTAATCTCCCGCCATTTGGCCCATTCTATCACTATTTCACATGAAGCCGGTTTAAAATTACAGAGTAGATTGTATCGGGGCGTGGTGTGTGCCCGTAATTTGCAGAAAAAGCATCGATCGCGTACAGGAGGGTATTTAAAGTAGAATAAACTTCTTACAGTGAGCCGAGTCGCGTGCCGCTCGAGGGTCGGCGGGAGCGCGGCGTGCGATACGCAAATATTTATTTCACCCTCGGCACAAGTCATTGCCTGAAAGCGTTGCCTTGTTGTACTGTCATTGTAAAGAGAAAATATTGCCCGCTCATATAATTCCCGGCGGAGTCACGGAAATTGTTGGCGATGCAGCCCTTTGAAGGGTATTGCCTTAATAAATATAAATTGAGATTAATCGTGGCGGAATCGGTACGATCACGATATCTGGATGTACAGCAAGCTTAAGCACTTTCATCAATCATATGAGTCTTAACATGGAAGCAGGCTATCGATATCGATACAGGTCTTATTTTAAATTTATTTCGTGTAAAGCATCACTCTGTATAAAACTCTGTGCAAGAACACTTTATAAGACTCTAAGTTCTACAATTCAGGGCTTGTCTTTGTGATAAAAGAACTAATATTAATTTTTTATGGAGTGCCTAGTACAAAGTACCTTTGAAACTTCAAGGATGAATTCACCTAATGTTCAGTGTTATCGTAGCCTTGTAGCATAAAACTAAGAACCGAGCTAATCTTAAAATAAAAATATTGTTTAAAAAAAATACTTACAGAAATATTAAATCGCACGCCACAGAGAAAGAACACTGACATTGCATGCCAATACTCACTAACCTTTTCTTTTCACGTCTGGATATAATGTATGTATCAATGTATCGTATACTTATAGGATGTAGAGAATTCTTCAGAGACGCTCACACACCGACGCGACAGGTTGACAGGCCAGCCGTGTTCTGAAAGCTCATCACTACAGTTCAATAAAGTATCTTATATCCCGAATAGCGTCAGAAATAAGGTTTAAAAGGTTAAGTATTAGGTAGCTACGCGTTGTTAGAATAAGGGTTTTGAAGCCAATAGATGTGCAATCACTAACGGTTGCTTATGCGTTTCCGACCCTGATGACTAAAATATAATGCTAACGTAACTTTTATTAAGAAAAAATGCATCTACATATTTTAAGTTACTCATATTGTGTAATTTTTCAGATAGGTTATTATTATAACTAATGCTTATAACTAAGATTCCTTTCCAAAAAAAATCTGCATCTATACTTAGTCGGTTAAAAACCAGTAATCAATAGTTTTAAGAGTTTTTGTTAACTCAAACGAAGGGGATGAGGATCTTGATACAAAAAAATGTACTTCTTGGGTTGTCCGGTCAGATGTTTCATACATCCCTAATCGCTTTGTCTCATGTGCATTTTGTAGATACGTCTTTTACTCCGTGGGGTGTTCTCAAAATTAATATGAATCTGATATTTTTACAAGTACCTAACGTTCAACGTAATTAATAATAGATCATACCAATTTCCTTAGAATTTGTAACCACTTAAGCATTTTTTTTTACAACGTATCCTACGTTGTAAAAAGATTTAAATCAACACCATTTTGTACTATTTTAACGCATTAGTTTCTCTTAAAATCACTTTTTCCCGCTAATTCTATTTCATTATCACTCAGCTGTGTCTACTTCCTCTCGCTTATACAATAACTTACTTTAATAATCTTGTACTGTTAAATGTCAAGGATTTTTTACCGGCATTGATAATAATCCCATTTTCCCGTGTGGTTGCCGGGTTAGAATAGTACCACTCCATGTCATCCCGTGGATGTCGTAAGAGGCGACTAAGGGAATAAAAGCTTGTAGTACTGTTAGGCGATAGGCTTCCAACCTGTCACTAATACGCTGGTAAACATCTTAGCCTATTTGTGCAAAATGTGGTTACAGAATTATCAACAAGTTTTTACAGTTGTAGGTAATTCTGTAGCTCTGCCTACCCCACTCTGGGATTACAGGCGTGAAGGTATGTATGCATGTATGTATGATAATAATCTCCCAACCACGCTGAATATTTACCAAGAAAATACCTATTTGTTTTCATATTTCTCAAACAAACCAATTGTTTGGCAAACACACAGTAGTTCATATAAAGATCACGTAACCAATATAAAACTCATGGATGCTTATATTTGGATACCCCGAGTTAAGAAAACTGAATCTTCGCCAAATCGCAGACGTTTGCGAATACACAATTAGATCGCACCCGTATTTAGATTGCTCGAATGGAGTATCCAATAAGGGACAAAAGATGTATATCACAAATACGAGTCTAAACACGCCGGGAATATAGACGGTTTTTCAAGGTTCCGTAATCGAACTAGGAACCCTGTCCATCCGTCGGTCCGCAGTTTAGCTCAGAGACTCTTAGTTCTAGAAATCTGTTAGGCATGTGTATTATTTACTCACACCGCCAAAGTGGTAAAATAAAATGTAAAAATATCACGACTAAGTAGACATCATTGGTTCTTGAGTTTCAGGCGACTAAACTGTTTTTTATCTAGGTACCGAAAATCATAAATGAACATACATACATACATACATACCTTCACGCCTTCATTCCCAGAGTGGGGTAGGCAGAGCTACAGAATTACCAACAACTCCAAAAACTTGTTGATAACTCTGTAACCACAATTTGCACAATTAGGCTAAGATGTTTAACAGTGACATAAATATAAAACATAAATGAACAAATTAACTTATACTTGGTTATCGGACATAGTTTCGGTTCTCTATCGTTTGCCCGAACTTTAATTGCCATAATTAATATTACGGCAAGAATATTACTAACATCTTTAATATTTGAGTAGCTTAGTTTTATTTTAAGTTAAATAAGTTTAGTTTTAACTTTTAATTGTAGTACCTATATTAAGAATACTTATTATGGAATTGTATTATAAAACTAACATAAAATAACCTATTGGGATCTATACGATGGCTTGTTACCTGTATGGTTGACGGTGTCGAAAAATGTTTTTATGGCAAATTAATATTATGGCAAGTCATACAATTATGGCAATTGAAATTCGGGCAAACGAAGTGATACGAAGTTTTATATACTCGTATTTGTATTTGTAGACGACTGAACCCTGCACTGATCTTGCCCAGTTTTTTTTTTTTTCAGTAATTCTCATGGATCTTCAAACCATAGTATCACATTACCCAACGCGCCACTGGACTTTTATGAAGAATTATGAATGTCGAAGTAGTAAAAATGTTATGTTTCGGCACTTACGGCTGACCGGACCTGGTTTAAGAACCGGCATAAACCATTTTAAACTTTCTTTTAGAGGCGCTCCTAAGGTGATATTTCGGCACAAATTGTCCCAAGAGGTTCAGTCATAAAACGATAAAGATCATCTTTTGTAGCTGTCTGTGTTATAAATCATTCACTTGTGCGTTATGTGGGTTTAAAAGTTGTTATGAAATTTATTAGCTTCTCCGGCTATCTTAAATCTTATGCCGCTTTTATACGCGCGCGGTAGCTTTATATCCTCCGAAAGCATTGTTCCGACCATAAAACAAACGACTATCAAAACAGTTTATTTCGCCTAATGGGGGGAATTATTGGCATCGATATCGATTCACCGTAAACCTTAGGATTATGTCGTAAAGACTTGTTTAGCTCAACTACGGCACACATGCACAATTTGATTACATTATGCGACAATAAAAGGTTAGTGCTAAGAAGCATCGCAGCAGAGGCTACTAAAACGTTAGCCTTTATTACACCTTTAGTAAATTGACTTCTCGGGATACAGAGAAAAACGTTCATTACAGCACCCCTGGGTCCGTTCACTTGGATATTGCGACCCGCAAGCAAATTTGCTTTAGGCACAATAAATGCTTAGGACTGTACGTGCGTGAACACGCCGCCGCGTCAGCAATAACGCGGCTCTGCACTCCGAGGAGCGACTTCGACTATTCCGCCCGACTAGGCTGAATATACAATGCGGTGACTATTTTTAGCTGTGAACAAACCGATTTACGAAATGGTAAATAATAGAAGCTATCAAGAATCTTTAACAATACGGATTATTTATCAAAAAGGTACATGAATATCGTAGTTTGGTCTGCCCATAAAGTATATATAGACATTAAAAAAAACAGTCGATGTACAGTTTTTGGGTTTTATACCAAAAGGACCATTATTATTGTCCATCCATCCGTCCTAACTATGAAGAGCTGTATTTTTTGAACCGTAATAGATAGTAGGTTGAGTTTTTTACCAGAATATAATATGATATGATGTGGTTGCCCAATAAAAATGCCCAAGTTCTCGCGTTGATATTCGATTTGAAACCGAATTCCACAACATCGCCTATTGCTATAATCAATACAAATTTAAAGGGGAGCATAAATTGTATGTGGATGTATCAGCACACGTAAGTGTATAGGTTGTATGAAGGTCTAGACTAGATACACATTGCGGACACTATCGACTGTATAAATCTGGTGAAATGTATCTAATTAGCATAAACTAACGCTCATCTTACGTCAACATACATATTATTCAGTTTCTGCAATCCAATGCAGATCCCCACTGGTTTGCTGGGCTTAATTGTTAAAAGAATCTAAAGCAAAATATACTGGGTCATTGCTGAGAGAATCCCAACGTTGATGCGTTAGTTAGTAATACCACGTTTTGTTAACGCGTGTTTAGGGACCCATTGCGTCTGCGTAGCGTTAGCAGCGCGTTTTAGTAGCTAATGCGTCATCCCATTTTAAAACATTCTACACAAAGTAAGTCAATATAAATTAAAACAACGTAGGTAAATACGACGTTATAGTAGCAAAATTAAAAGGGTCGTCAGATTTAGAGTTAACAGTGAATTTTATTTTTTTTCGCTGCATATTACATCCGCGTTTAATTAAACTACATTAGCTTGAATTACCTGGGCTTCTATAAATGTCCCCAACGGTCAAACAACATTGCCTTTGTCATTGTTTTTATATTAATTAGGTACGTATTGCCATATTTTTTTTGTATACAACTTTAAGTTCTTACTGTTGCTATACGCGTTACGTATCAGTGTTCTCGCAAGCTACCCGATTCATATTTCGTTGTACGGTTCTCGCATCGCAACTGGAGCTCGCGGTGCCGCACAAAACTAAACTTCAATACTTAGGAATTACCTCCCAAGGCCATTGCAATGTGAAAACTATGCCACACGGGACTAAGCTTATAATTATATTTAAGTATTAATTTTTCATTTTAAGTGGATATAGTGACTAAGATTGAAAAGGGCATGCTTCGATGGTTCGGTCATTTGGAAAGGATGGATGAAAGAAGATTGACGAAAGAGATATACAGATCGAAAGTGAGTGGAAGGGTCGGAAGGGGCCGCTCTAGGCGTACTTTTTCGAATCAAATCGGAGAAATACTGGAAAAGGGCCGAATCTTAAGTACCCGAAACCGACGTGCGTGCATGACTCGATGTTGAATGTTGAAGAAGCGAAAGAAATTTGTCAAGATCGTAGCAAGTGGAAAGAAGTGGTCTCTGCCTACCCCTCTGGGAAACAGGCGTGATTTAATGTATGTATGTTGTAATATTTTTATGTGAATAAATGTCTTAAACCATAAACCATAATAATGTCAACGTTTTGATTGCTCTTATTTACTTAACAGTTATGGGCGTTATGGCGGCCGAGTTAAAAAAAATTACCATAATACGTTGCAAATTGGAATTGCCAATTCGAATAGAGGCCCTGCAGAGACTCAACAAAAGCATTTTTATTAAAACAATGTCCGCGCGCCGGCTAGAGCGAAATGAATGACGAGTCGTAAACTGACCGAGCCCTCAAAATAAACAAATAGTCGGCCCGTAAACATGTATTACATCCATGGTAATAACATGACGTTGTTAATCACATGGTTTTTGCCTTTCAGAGCCCCTATTCTACATCGTATTTACACCTATTGCTATCGTTTTGTCAACGTTATAATAGACCTTATTGACTTGACATAAGTAATAGAAAAAAGTCCCGATTTTTGTGGAGTAACATCTAGATTGTCGCACAGTCTGTGAGCACTTAGGTGCCTCGGGTTTATACTTCTCTTTCACTTCTAATAAGAGCGTGTGAGAGCGAGTAGGAGACGAGTACAAACTGAAGCACCTTCTAAAAGTAATTGCACTGTAAAAGTAGTGTCTTGGAACATGGACAAGCATTTATCTAGTTTAAACACGTGTATATCGTTGATACTTCAAAAATAGATTCAAAGGCTTAGCATTTTTTTATAAACTCTTGTTAATGTTAAAGGAGAATAATGATAAATAAATACGTATCACAACAACCATAATATCATATTAATTGAAATATTGCATGAAAATTCATTCATGTTAATTGAACGAACGAATGCCATTAGGTATTACGTCCATCATTTTTGCTTTGTTGTACAATAAAGTATCATTCATAAACGCACTATAAACCTATTATACCTAAGGTATTGATGGTCCCTTTTTGTCCGATTCAAATGTCATAATGACATCAATGACACATAAACCCGAATCATGTATTCAACACACTTTAGCTCATAGCGCGTTAATGAACAAGCGGGAAAACAAATTAACAAATGTAGAATTCAATAAAGCACTTGATTACTATATAAATTATAGTACAGTCAACAGCAAAAGAAACTGATGAAATAGGGTCTCAAAATAGTATATACAATAAATTAAGACAGATGTATCTGATTATTGTAGTTTAGCATTAGTAAATTAGCTCGTAATGTGTTATAAGTAAGTGACATGCCATTCAAACAGTTAAAGTCATTACTGAGTGTTTCAAATTAAACTGATTTTCTAAAATAGCAATAGTCAGTAATACTACCAAACTATCACATGTAAGTGAATATAAATGTTTGGGCCTTCATGTCTTCTCAAGACCACCTCGGAATACAAGTCAGACGTTCGGTTAGTGTCGGTTATACTCGTAAGACAAACACGCGAAACAACTATAACACCTCTCATTTCCATCAAGGGTTGAAATAAGTTCCTACTACTTCGCTTTGTTTTTTTTTGCAACATTTAAAATAAATCCTTTTTAACTGCCGTGATTACCCTAGTTTTCATCTGGAGATTTACTCATTTTGACTTTATCTTGTTGGACACGTGACACACAGGTAAAAAACAAAATTATTCTTTATTGAAATTTTCTATATAGAGACAGTTATGGCATCGTTTATGATCATTTTCTTTTGACTCATTAAATATTCAGTTGAAAATGACACTTTGTTATAATCTGTTTTATCTGGGGCGTCATGCTTGAACATGTTTTGAAATGTTAATTTTGATCACTTACTTTTGACGTTGACTGTACCTAATGGTATTCCAAGCCAAACCCTGTACACAATTCAAATTGCACTACCACTGAAACACCAGGAACTCGCTAATCTCATTAAATACACGCGTCAGCATAAAAAAACAATTGATAGGCATTCCGTGGTGGTAATTCGCAATTTCTCATTAAAAAAATCGTTTGTTATCGTATCGGCTTTTGTTATCCCAGCACTGGTACTGATTTCCCTGTTAAATTGAATGTAAATATTTCTCCTCTTTGTAATTAGCGCGCAAACAGGGATCGGGCCGTTCGCAATTTGTTGTTCTAATTTTATTACTCACCTAATAAGCCTTATTTAAACGGAGTTTTTAAACGTTTAAACAACACTCGTTTTAATTTGATCCTGTTTTTTTAATGAAATAGTGAAGGGCAAGGTGTTTCCAGGTCAAGTCCTACGAAAATTGGGATTGTGCTAATAAAATATCGGAACCTGGGTATTAAAATCGGGACAAAACAAATGATTCAGTTGAAAATCGCGCGACTAAAAAGCGTCTTACAACGAAAAATGTGCTGTACCGATTTCGACCCCCACCTGTTACCTTATTCATGATCACTCTAGTTATGTGATAAAAATCGGGAAAATTGGCGTCCCGATCAAGGATAAATCGGGACATGTCCATAGACTCATGAAAATCGGGACATTTCGCGTAAATCGAGACGTATGGCAACACTAGCAAAACACAGACATCTAATGGTAAGTGGGATCTGTGACCCACATACATTAACACTCGCAAAACTACAATCTTAAGACAGCAATCCCAAGGCTGGCAATGCGTTGCCAACCCTGAGGACTAAGGTGGAATGATTCTATGCTAGTAATTTCACCGGTTGTCATATCCCCACACCGGAACACAATAATGCGAACACTGCTGCTTGGTGGTGGTTAAAGGTTAAGATGGTGGTAGCGATCCGATTAAAACGCTTAACGCAGTGACCTTTTTTAGGGTTCCAAAGTCAAACTTGGAACCCTTATGGTTTCGCCTTGTCCGTCTGCCCGTCTGTGTGTAACACTCACTTTTTCAAAGTAACTACTAAAGTTACAAAATTGAAATTTTGTGCGCTAAGAGTTTTAGAATGTATACAAGTATAGCAAAGTTAATTAAAAAATACATTATAAAACTCAAAAACTTACAGTATTTTATTGACAAAAACTGCAACACAACAAGTTAATCGAAAAAAAATATTGATAAAATTTAAAAAGCATTAGGATAGGACATAATAAATGTATATACAAGTAGCGAATTTAGCGAGGTCGAAAAGGACTCAGCTCAACATGTACTGCAGCCGGAGTCACATCGCTGGTGTTCAGCCAAACCCTGGGGTAGCGAACACGAGATTAAAGAAAATAAAACAAAATTCACAAATACTATAGGTAGCTTGTGAAATGTATGTATATGATTTAGTCAAAAATATATAATATATGGTCAACCGAGTTTTAATATAAATAAATAAATAAAGTACTAAACTTAACACAAATAAGTTGGGACAACTCGTCCACCGCCAGATTGCAATTTTTTTTGATGTTCAATAGGCCTCTAATGAGCTATCATTGGATAGCTCTTAAACATAGTATATGTTATTACATATTTTTTTTAGATTTTGGGCGACAGTTTAGGAAAAATTTACCTCGAAAAATTTTAATTTTCGTTTTGGGTTACAACGTGCTCCTACAATAAAAACTACAAGTACCTAATGAAAATCTAAAAAATATGTTAAATGAATGCACATAATATATAGCGAAATTAAAAGAAAAACTATCACGACTAAGTAGACCTTATTAGCTCCTGAGATACTTACAAGCGACTAAAGTGTTTATACCTACTAAAATCATGTAAGACACCATTAAATATCTTTAAATATAAAATTAATCCATTGTTGTTTTTTGAGTTCTTTGTGTTATTCGTAATGACTTCGAAACTCTACACTGAGCATGGTCCGACATACTCTTGCCGGGTTTTTTAATACTAAAATTATCCAACCTCGTAAGGCCCCTAGTACGAAAAAATGTACATAATAGCCGCCATTGGAAGAAAGAAGGGTTACGAAAGATATATGGCGAGCGAGAGTGAGCGGAGATGTCGGTAGGGGACGTCCTAGACGGACGTATGATGATCAGATTCGCGACTAAGGGCCAAATAAAAAGCACCCGAAACCGACGTACGTGCATGAAGAGATTGATGAATGTAGAGGAAGCGAAAGTGGTATGTTTAGATCGATGCACCTGGCGTTCCATAGTCTCTGCCTACCCCATTGGGAGACAGGCGTGAAGTTATGTATGTGTATGTATGTAGCCGCCATTGGAATAAAGATCATTGCAAAGGGTATAAAAAGGAATTTACTTTGTTTTTATAACCGACAATCAAACTACACAGTTGACTCTATTGTATTCGCGTTAGGTTCACATTCCACTGGCAAATTTCGTCTTTGATAGGGCACTACAAATAGTATCAATAATATAGATAAGTACCTCTGAGTAAAAATTGGCCAAGTGCGAGTGGAACACGAGGGGTTCCGTACCATGCCAAAGAAAAACAGGTTTCTTGTACAGTTCTTGCGCACCTTTCAATTATCAACATTATTTTATTGAAATTATTTGTTTTAATAGCAGATATAGTAATTAATTTAATTTATAGTATATTACGGTGCGTAACATACAGCCGGCTGACAGACAAATGGACGGAAGGACAGACGGACACCGTTGGCACCGTTTGGGTGCAAAGCGGAGTCTTCTTTATAAGTATTTATATCGTTGTCTAGTACCCATACTACAAGCCTAGAGCTTAGTTTGAGACTAGATCATTTGGTGTGACATTGTCCCCTGATATTTATTTATTTAAAGTAAATTTTGAACGTTGCTGTATTATTATTGTTAAAAGTATTAAATTTGTTATTGTTACAGAAATCCCGCGCTTTGAGGACAGCCTCAACAACCTGACGGTGTCATTAGGCAGAGAGGCGGTCTTCACTTGCGTCGTCAATGATCTCAGCTCTTATAGGGTAAGTACTTGTGCTTAAGCAGTCGGCCAAACTTAGAAAGAAGTGCGTAATACGAGTATATACCTACGAGCGGTTTGCCGATCTCTACCGTTACAATTACTGTACTCGCTAGCGAGTCGAATGCTCTGTCTCTCACAGTATTTTTATAAGTGAAAAGAACAGAGCATTTGACTCGCTAGCGAGCCAGCTAACGAGCTTTTATGTGTTTGTGTCTATGTTTTTGGCACACTCTGAAGCCTAAACGGCTTTGTCAGATTCGCTTTGGTACTCTAGGTTGTGAGAGTGACAAAAAAAACAAAAAACAAAGTGGTATAACCATTGCAAGTTACATTTTAACATTTATAGATGACAGCATCATTTTTTAGGGTTCCGTATCAAAATGGTAAAAAGGGAACGGGAGACTTCGTTGTCCGTCTGTCTGTCTGTATGTCACAGCAGGTTTTCTCAGCAACTACAAATGCTATCAATTTGAAATTTGGAATAGTTCTCGCAGTCTAGAATGGGGGGTTGAAAATGAAAGTGATTTGATTATGGTAAATGGGGTGTCATATGAAAGGGCTCAATCAAATTTTAAAACTATTTTTTTTAAATGTTTTTGATACGTTTTGACTTATAGCCAAACATTTAAAAAAAATGATCGCTCTCCGAAATTTATTAGTCAACAAATCTGAAAAAATCCTGACGTATAGATAATGACTATATATTTTATGGGAAAAATTAAATGGAGTGTTCATTATTCACAGTTTTTGAGAAATAATAATAAATGCATAGAAAAAAGTACAAGCATACTAAAAGTTCAACGAAATGAGTATTTTCTTTTGTGGTTACCAAGCATGTAATCTTAAATACCCTCGGTGCGCGAGTCCGATTCGCACTTGACCTGTTTTTTGTTAAATTTGTTATTTAGTTACCTAAATATTAAGGCAGTGTATTTAAACTCAGTGCACAGATTGTAGAGTAATGGTTTTTCCCACTCTGGGAATGAAGGCGTGAGTTTATGTATGTATGGACAGGCGTTTGTTATGCAGAAACCTGACTATTGCAGAAGAGAATACGATAGTTGAATAGGTACTTAGCGGCTGGTATGCATGTCATACACCATACTTGTACCTAGATTATTATACACATACCTTCACGCCAGAGATACATAATTACCGACAACTTTAAAAACTGATTGATAATTCAGTAACTACATTTTACACACAAATAGTCTAAGATATTTACCAGCGTATTAGTGACAGGTTGCAAGCCCATCGCCTAACAGTACTACAAGCCTTTATTTGCTTAGTCGCCTCTTACGACATCCACGGGAAGACATGGAGTGGCACTATTCTAACCCGGCAACCACACGGGTTAGATTATATCTGTTAAATACTAGTCAACTAACTGTTTTACTTCGTGGTATCTTCGCGCCTAACTTCTCATAGGAATTAACAGATGTATAATATAGTATCAACCAAAGTTAAACGATGATACGGCTCTCTTTACTAAATATAATCAAAGTGCGACGTAAAGTATTTACAAAACAAAACTAAATCACGGCTGCTTACGGTATCTTTGATCGCAACCTTGACGTTAAATAAGGCAGTGACGTGCCTAAATAGGGCACTGGTTAAAGAGTATCGAAGGGTTTTTTCTTTTTGTGGCATGCCTAAATATAACCACGTGGTGCTCAACCAAGTATTTTTATATGGATCTCACGTATTGCGCCTGCAACACACCGCAAAATAATGTGCGTCCTTATTTGATAACAACCTGAACTTTTTAAATGTTGTTCTAAAAATAAACATGCTTATAGAAGTTTGTCATTTTTTATTAACTTAGAAAATAAATAAACCTTTTTTTGCTAATGGCTAAAAAGCTTAAAAACCTCAAGGTCTTTTCTAAGTCACACCTAGTCATCATCATCATCATGTCAGCCGATAGACGTCCACTGCTGGACATAGGCCTCCCCCAAGGCTCTCCACTCAGACCGGTCTTGTGCTTTTCGTATCCACCGCGGTCCCGCGATCCTTACAAGGTCGTCACTCCATCTTGTTGGAGGCCTACCTACAGCTCGTCTCCTGGTCGACAGACGCCACTCAAGCACCTTCTGGCCCCATCGGCCATCAGTCCTGCGAGCGATGTGCCCCGCCCACTGCCACTTCACACCTAATGCTAGACTTAAAAAAGCAAAACTCGTCCAAAGCGGGTGGTGTAGCAGACCCTGATAATATTCAATTCTTTTTTCTCATTAAATAATATCCAAATAAAATGGCTCATAGACTCCTCCAGAAATCCTAGAGCTGGTGCTTACATCTCCCAAAGGATTGGGCTAGCTATCCAGAGAAGTATTGCAGCCAGTGTCATAGGGACCAAGTCGCGATTATTTTTATAGTGGTGATTATTAATTATATATTCAATATTTGAGTAGCTACGTTTTCTTTTAATTTAAATACGTTTATTTTTAATTTTTTATTGTATTATAGTTGAATTCTGTATTGGAAATCATATAAAATGAAAAATATATAGCAGAACACCTTTTCCAAAATCCTGTTGTCAATTGTTGGCTATAACGCTTATAACGTATCAGAGGTGGTTTAGCTGCGATTGCTCTAAAGCCCAATTTACATTGGTCAAGTACAGTGGCAAGTACAGTGCCAAGAACTAGAAAGAAATAGAAAGGGGTTCTATTTGGATCAACTGGAAAGGCAACTTGACTCGCTACTGTCCGATCGGTTTACACTACCGTACTGTCCACTGTCTTTGACCAATGTAAATTGGGCTTAATGCTTACGTTACAGATAACCGTTTGTTCGGACCGCCAACTTTTTCATCAACTATCTAGTCTTGTGCCCGACTTTTAGCAGTAGACAATCGTTTTCCAACGGTTCTAGGGAGCAGAAAGTGACACGATAGTTTTGTTTAATAGTAAGATAATTTAGTTTCTGTCATCATCCCGTTAGACTTTGATATTAATACATGGATAGGTAGATAGATATGTAAGTATGTATGTTAATCAGTTAGTGAGAGAGTACTTTTACGTTTTCACGGCTAAACATAAAGACCGATTTTAATGATCGTTGTTATGGAAATCATTAAAATAATTAAAGGAAAGACATACGATACTTGCCTCGAAAAATATTGGGTCTCTCAAGGGAAAACCACATACCTACAAATTCTAAGCGGATAATATCCCAAATATATCTCTCAATGCCTGAAATAAAAATGGCATACTTATTAAAAAAGGCTTCTACGTCATATAAGTAGAAAAGTAGTTCGCCTCCGTTCCTTTACGAGTTTCTGTTATCTATTGCCGCTCGGACGCTAGGCCTTCATATATGCGTGACGCTCAAAACTTAATACGCAAGAAACCTAACGTGGTGACCGCGAGGCCCCGACTAAACCGACTTGTTGCGTCCTGTTGAGGTTTCTTATGGTGGCTTGCGGGGCGTACGCTTGAGGCACGCACACATGCAAGCCGGGCGATGTACCTTTGTGTAAAGACGAGCGTCCGACGAGCTCCGAGGAATCGGGAATTGGGAAGAAGATGTGTGTGCGCCGCATCGTATCCCGCCTGTCCCAGTACGAAGAGTTGGCCTTATCGCCACCGGCTATAAGCATTAGCATAATGTTGACTAAAACCTAACGTCTACTTTTCTTGAGATTCCTTGGAGCTCGCGTGCGGACTATGCTGTTTACACTGTTCTTCTGCTTTAGGTGGCGTGGCTACGCGTGGACACGCAGACGATCCTGACGATTGCCAGTCACGTCATCACGAAGAACCACCGGATCGCGGTGAACCACAGTGACCGGCGCGTTTGGTTCCTCCACATACACGACGTGCGGCAGGCTGACCGCGGTTGGTACATGTGCCAGCTCAACACTGACCCTATGAAGAGCCAAACCGCATATCTAGATGTCGTTGGTGCGTAAAGTTTAAGTGTCTTACAGACACCATTATTTATACAATGCATGGACATTAAAAAAACTAGGTCAACTCGAAACTCGCGCACCGAGGGTTCCGCATTTAAGATAGGTCAGGATTTTTTCAGAGAAAAACTGGTGTGACATTGACAGACAGACATCGAAGTCTCAGATAAGGGTTTCTTTTGTGCCAGGGACAAAACCTTAAAAATGCGCTCTAACAGTAATTTATTTATAATCAGTCATTCAAAGCTGTTATTTCTGACATGTCCTGAGACAAGCGTCTCAGCCAAGATCAGATTATTAATCCGTCCGTACCTTAATAAACTAATCTTGAGCAAGATGCCCATGTTACGGCGCGTCAGCGATCACAATTTCAATTAGTGCCACACGAGCGTTGCCTGTCCATTGCGCCGTCGCCGCTACATTGTTCTACGTATAAATAGGAAAGACATACAATACGATGCGTTGATACACTTGCGTCACTCTTTGTTGAAATCACAGCGTTGCGAAGGCGCAACGCACCAGCAACGCTCGTTTGGCCTCGTAACACCTACTTCTGCGTATCCTGTCCTGATCCGAGATTCTAGACGGTAAAAACTATATCGTCTTTGACCTGTTATAGTGTTATCGGCGTTTTGATAGCTCTTATTTACTTGACAGTAATGGCGGCTTTGTTAAAAACAATACAAACGTCAAAGACGGTATGGTTTTTACCGTCTAGAATAGAGGCCCTGAAAAGTCATCTCATTCAAGAAAGGCATATTACCACAGCTCATAGTGTTATGTTACGTACATTCGTTTGAACAAATCAATTTGTTTGTTTAGCCCAAAAAGAAAGTCGTTATTAAAGTGCCGCAAATCGTCGAAATTAGAATCGAGCGGTGTCCAAAATCCGTTCCAGTGTCGTGGAGAGAAGTAGAAGAGCCAGAATTCAGGTGTAAGCAATAGTCGTCATTAAAATACCGTCGAAACAAACTTGCAAACGAAATCAAAACAATCAATACAGGTGTAAGTGTAACGGATGGCTTGACAAACGAGAACTGTCAACGATTACTTTTTCTCACTTCTTTTTTTTTTATTGGAGACCAAGGCGTAATAGGGAGACAGGCATTGAAATTTATGAACTGTCAATTCAGTGTGTTAAAAAATGATTTCGGAAAAACTATAGAAGATAAAAATAAAAGGATTTTTATTCTCAGATCTATATAATAATTACTATCAAAATAAAATATAAAATACACCACGACAAAAAACTATACTCACATTACTCACCCAATTGAAAATTGTCAACGTCCCCTCGTAACACCTACTTCTACGTATCCTGTCCTGTTCCGAGATTCTAGGCGGTAAAATCTATATCGTCTTTGACCTGTTATAGTGTTGTCGGCGTTTTGATAGCTCTTATTTACTTGACAGTAATGGCGGCTTTGTTAAAAACAATACAAACGTCAAAGACGATATGGTTTTCACCGTCTAGAATAGAGGCCCTGAAAAGTCATCTCATTCAAGATAGGCATAATTACCACAGCTCATAGCTGCCTATGTTACGTACATTAGTTCATTGATTACATGTCAAAGTGTCGTCGTTCCATTTGAATAAAGCTGGATCATCGGTTTGTTGAGGATTGAGGAAGGACCGGTCATTAGGCTTTAAGTGATGATGACAGATCAATGCGATATTCGAATTTTGTTACACATGCACTACTGTGAAGGTTTGACATACCGCGTCCTTTTAACGCATTAAGCGCCGATGACACGTTTTGCGTATTCAAATTGTTTACAATCTCTAGTTCGTGGCAGTCAATATTTTAATGGATTACGTGTCGAGCGTCATAGGAGATGTTAAATCAAAATCGGGTTGACATTGATCAATGCCATCGCTAAATTTCATCCGTGCGAGCAGCAACACGCTAACTTCATGCAAGACGCAACCAACTAATTAACTCGTGGTAAAACTTTAATTTACGCTTTAAGTTTTAAAGTAAGTTTTTCGTCCCATAGGTTTTACTGTCAATTTGCGGCCAAGCGGATTGTTTTATCTTTATTAATTGTGTTCTTATTTTGAACATAATTCCTATATATGACTAGTAATTTAAAGATAATCATTTGAAGAAGCAGAAAGCTGGCTCTTTTACCGCGGTTAGGTGGCATTATTTAGAACGTCTGATTGCACTAGAGTATTAAGAAATAAAATTAAAAAAAAAAACAATAAGAAACACTAACTATAACTAAAAATACAAAATACAACCCAATCTTTGATTAAACGTGAGAACTCACGAGCTAGTTTTAAGTTCAATCAATATGCTGGAATGTAGCCCTAACATGTTTTTACGCTCCGATGGGACTATTTAAACTAGTTGGTTAATTTGTCAAATCGAATATTAGGTCCTTAAGGGAACCACATGACAGTACAAAAACTATTTATATTAAATACTTGACTCTCTCACCGAAGCGACACCCTGTCGTCAAGTCGTAGGCTATTAACCTGACCTTGCCGCGCAGTGTCGCAACCCTGTCTTACTAGGTATATGCTGTTAAGGGGTGCGCTTCAATCAGTATAATAATATTTTGTATAATTTCATTTATCTAATCATGAAAACCATAATGAACGTGTAGCATAAAAACCAAATGTATAATTTTATCTGGCATACGATCGAATGACATAACACTCATTTAGCATAACTATCATTTTCTTGTTATTATGCATTTTAAGTCAATTTCTTCTAACTTGGTTAGGTTAGTTGAGAACTGTGACCACATGAATAGTAATGAAAGCCGCTAGAAATATATATTTTTTATTTATAAACATTATATTTCTTGAAATTATGCATTTCGTTATATGCATCATGACTATTATACCGATGGTTTATTATACAGATCGAAATTATGCAATTCGTGTTATGTAAAATGATCATTAGACCATTTGTTTTTATACTAAACATTACACACCCGCTGTTAAAATGTACTCGTATATTGCAGTTAGTCAGTTATATCATAGTTCCTAGTTGGTAGGGAGCCTGCCTAGCCTACGAAGCAAGTGGGATTTACTAATGTGTTGCAGTTTTTGATTACATATTTTTGTATTCCATGCATAATGTTAATAAGCAGAAATATGTTTTGGCTGTACCTTTTGCATAGTTTCCTTCGCTAAATAATCACTTAGAATTATTTTCCAATTCAGAATCATACTTTGGCATACTATCGATGATAGATTTTTTTTAAATAGGTTTTATCCTCTATCGATCTCTATCGATGGAGTCTATTTTAACCTAACCTAACCAACTTTTCTGCTAGTTGAAAAAAATCATTATCGTTACACGTATTTGTTTCTACATCTTGGAAATTATCTAGGGGGTTTAGTATTTATTTATCTATATCAGTATGTTCATCTTTGTCTAGTTACATAAAGACAAAGCCTACAGCTTAATTAAGGACAAAGCCAATTTGTTTAAGACTGTCCCTGATATTAATATATTTATTTAGTGCCGCCGGATATCTTGGACCACCCCACGAGCAGCGACCAGGTGGCGCGGGAGGGGGCCAACGTGACCCTGCGGTGCGCAGCGCACGGCGTGCCGACGCCGCACGTGGTGTGGCGGCGGGAGGCCGGGGACTTGCTGCCTGCCTCCAACATCACTGACACCCAGAGTGAGTTGTTATCGTGAGAACTTGAGCCTAGATTTCAACTAGGGATATAAATTGTAAAAGTTGACTGCTGTCTTACTAGTTTTAAGTTAGAAAAAACGGCAAAATTGTGCTTCTTGCTCTAGAACTGAAGTTTAGGTAACAGCAATCAACTCTGCAATTTTTATTGTTTAGTCTCAATCACGCTTTATACAAAAAATCGTTTAATATCATGAAGGTACAGTAGCTCTATTCTACCCTGTAAAACTATATTGTTTTCACATGTTATCGCATTGTTTTTAACTAGGCCGCTTTAAAGTAAATAAAAGCTATCGTAAGGTTGACAACACGATAACTTTATAAAAGCAATATAGTTTTACCCGGTACAATAGAGAATCAGGTATGGTGAATAAAATACGACATCGTTTATGGGTGGAAAAAATCGTATTTTACTTGCTTTCTTAGTAATTTTTTAAAATTTTAAATAATTAAATTATAAATTTTAATTGCGGTTTATAACCTACATAGTGCTGAGTGGTATCAATTTCGACAACACAGAATCACCCATGGCAACATTATCCTACAATTGCATATTTTTTTTACATCTATATTGTTTTTATTTTGATTTCTGCGTTGCCATTTTTTTTTAATGATTTTTGTCTCTATTCTGTTTTATAGGTACGACATGTACAGGTTCCCAAAAAGGCCCGCAGTGCCTACATGTAATAGCTTCTAATGCATTTGCAAGCATACATACAAATAGAAACTGTTAATTAATCTGATTTAACTTTCAAAATGCAGCGAAAATACTCTTTGACTGAGCACGAGAGCAAGTCAGGGCATCTTTGCGGTTGAAATCTGCTCCAGTATGGCCTCATTGAATTGTCAAAGGCGCTGGTTTAAAGTGCAGAGCCAGGACTTCGTTAAAGTAAAAGGTTCCTTAATTTTAAAAATTATATTTTGGTTTTCTTGGAACAATATTAATTTAAAATACTAGCTCGACTCGTCTCCTCATTTGTAAACGTTTCTTCTTCTAACTTTCCCTATTTAATTATATTTAAGTATTTTATTTCTAAATGTACGAGTATAATTTATTTATTTACATACTTGTTTAATAGTTTATATTTATCATTATATATTTATGTGCTTATTTATATATTTTTCGTGTAACATTAGAAAAAGTCTTGGCTTCTATTGTATCCTCTCGTCTACATTTTTAACTTTAGTATCTTTTTTACTCGCACAGCGGTTATCTGAAAGAGATCCCATAAAATGATAAGTTCGCCTATGTACTACTTGTATTTCTGTATTTTAATATTCCTGTAATGTAATTGGTCTAGTACAATAAAGTGTTTACATACATACATACATTTATTTTATTTATTTATTTAATGTTTATTGCACAAACGAATATTCGAAAGGGGAGCTTGCTGCCGTAAGGCAACCTTATGTTATAACAATATCAATAGTACGTTACACCATTTTATTTCGCACTCATTTAAATAAATAAGTTCAATACCGCTACAAGTTTGTTACTTTTTTGGGGCTAAAATAAATACGTATATATCCCAATTTGTATTTAAACAAAAAATCTAAAAGAGTTAAATAAAGTTAAACATGATTTTCCAACAGTTATGTAAGAATTTTATTGCGCAAACTTTACTTTAAATCTTCCCTTAGCGTAAGTATTCTAGTAGTAGAATTTAATGGTCATATTTTAGAAGAAACTGCGGAACATGAAATTTAAACCGTCGCTAACTTTATACAATCCAGTGCTAAATATATGGAGATTTTATGTATTTGAATCGCAAAAATCTTCACTCCCCACTAAATGCTCTTTTCTTGGGGAAATAAAGTAGGTTTTACGATTTTTACTTCCTCTTCTTTAGCAGTAATTACAAATAGCGAAGTGAGTTTCTTTGTCCCACTTTCAGCGTCCATTTTCCATTATTCAATTATTATAATTATCCAAAATGAACCAACAACTTTTCTTTTATTTGAAAGCAAATATCAATGTATCTTTAAGTATTTAAAAAAAGTTTTTGGTTACTTACTTAAGTTTATTTATTTCGGAAACAAACAGACGAGACGACGCGCTGGCCTAGTTGGTAGTGACCCTGCCTACGAAGCTAACGGTCCTGGGTTCAAATCCCGGTAAGGGCAGATATTTGTGTGATGAGCGTGAATATTTATTTTTGAGTCATGGATGTTTTCTATGTATTTAAGCCTATATTTCTTTATATTAGTATTTATATCGTTGTCACTCCATGTCTTCCCGTGGAAGTCGTAAGAGGCGACTAAGGGAATAAAGGCTTGTAGTACTGTTAGGCGATGGGCTTGCTACCTGTCACTAATATACACTGTTAAACATCTTAGCCTAATTGTGCAAATTGTGGTTACAGAGTTATCAACAAGTTTTTGGAGTTGTTGGTAATTCTGTAGCTCTGCCTACCTCACTCTGGGAATGAAGGCGTGAAGGTACGAGTATGTATGTATGTATCGTTGTCTAGTACCCATAGTACAAACCTAGAGCTTAGTTTGGGACTAGGTCAATTGGTGTGACATTGTTCCCTGATATTTATTATTATTTATTAGACATTAACAAAAGTGACTATGGCAAAATTGAGGCCTGGAGTTTCCTTAAGGAATTTAAAAATGTGTTTAACTGATTTTCTACATAATTCATGCCTTAACTGTAAATTTACGCACATTATGAAAGTAAGCAATTTAAAATAGGTTAAGTTAAACGTTATTTATATGTAATTATAATAATAATAATTCCATTTTAAATAAGCTTTTCCCTAAACAAATATGTACGAAACATTACAAGAGTAATGTAAAATTAATTGGGCGTGGGAGCTTTCGCGATAAGACCACTTGGTAATTAATTACCTTAAAAATGTGTTTTTTACGATGTGGTTTCCGGTTTAGAATAGTGCCACTCTTTCCGTTGAAGTCGTAAGAGGCGACTAAGGGAATAAAGGCTTATAGTACTGTAACGCCATGGGCTTGCAACCTGTCAGTAATCTACACTAGTAGAGACCAATATAAACGGACGTATAATAAATAAAATAAAAAAATCTTGAGTGAGATGTCCGTTTCCAGTAATGTCAAAGATTAAACAGTGTCGTATTCCTATTCCGAACACTGCCTATTGCGTATTGTATTAGTTTTGCATTTGTTTCACCTTGACTTGAAACACATCTCGTCGGCAAACTCAAGTTCAGTTTATTAATACGGGCATGAGACTTAAAAAAACCCACCAAGTTCAAGTTTGGCTCGCACATGAAGGGTTCTGTATCATTGTTGTATATTTTTTTTTTTTTTATTATTTGTGGTTATAGCGGCATTGGCGGCAATAGAATTATACACTGAAAATTTAAATTGCCTCCCTATTATGCTTCACGAGGTACAGCGAGCTGACTGTCAAACGGATAGCAATATAGGATGGTGGAATAGGTTCCCAATCGCACCCTTTCGGTATGGTACATTAGAAGCAGGGACCGGAACCGCTTACCCTTTAAAAGGTTTTCGTTAGGGTATATAATTGACTGGTTTTTACAAACCCTAACGATGCGATAAGCATATCTTCGACTTACCCCAATGAAGTGCTATCCCATACGATACAATTAATTCGACTAAGCGCTTACCAATTCCTTAAAACCCTCGTTAGGCTTTCCCTATGAAGTGTTTATTGAACGGCTTCAAGCTATTTTAATCTCTACGCGCAGTCCATACAAATTATTTTTGCACTACTTAGCAATTGATTGGCTATCCACACACAGGCTTGAACCAACCAATCACACGAATCTGCGAACCAGAGTCAACGGAGAGGGAGAATTAATAGGGTAACACTAACGTAATGCTAAGTGCTTAAATCCGAAACCCTTACGAAACTGGTAACCTCAATGGTTAATCATTCATTAGGGTAAGCCTAACGATAGGGATACGCTAACGTTTGGGAGAGCATATGATGTAGTTACCCGATCGATAGACTTAGTCGAATAAAGGGGTTTTCCGGTCCCTGATTAGAAGTGTCAATCACCTTGGATATTAAATCATCCAAACGTCCTACAAGCATCGTTAGATGTACAAGTCAGTTTTATTTTAGATCATAATTGTATCCACTTTACCACTACTTACTCTGATTGACAGCATCCTTCGGGTCTTTTTGAGACACCTCTTCGGTACAATCTTTTTTTTACGTAACCTAAAGGTTAGAGTATCGTCTCGCAAAATAAAAAAACTTAATTCGTACGTCTAAAGCCAAACTTACTTTGCCTATGTTTAGTTTAGTGTACTCGAGGAGTGTCTTTTCAAAAGGGCTTATTTCATTTTTTCATTTTTTTTAACTTTAAATGAAGTTCTCCTTAAAACAAAAAAATACATATATTCTGTAAGGTTAAAGTTCTAAAACATCTCTTCTTGTTCTCTAAAAAAAGACTCAAATATCAAAGTTCGCATCAAAAGGTACTATTTCTTTCTTATATACACTTATTATCTATAGATGTTAAACAAGAACTTTTTATAGGACTTGAAGTTAGACTAGAAGTAGAACTTTTTGTAGGACTTGATTCCTTGACTAGACTAAACTACTACTACAAAAGACTACTAAAAACACTACTAGAAGAACTACTACTTTACTAGAAGTAAATTTAAAGCTGGCTACTAAAAATACATAGGTAAAGGAAAAAAATGCATTGGGTACCTTTTTTTTCAGCTAGAAATGTCATTATGTCCGATAATGAATAATTTCGATTTAACAATGATTATAAGAGTTTATTTCTGTAATGTACAAATTAACAAAACGGCTTCATTACAAAAGTACGCATCAAAAGAGCTCAACTCTGAAAAATGTATGGTAATTTACATAATTATTCAGGTAGATAAAGCAATGTATGTAATGACATAATACAATATCTAATAAATCGTTGTTATTATAGATATACTAAAAAAGTTGCATTAAAATAAAATGAAAAATACATACACAATATACACTATAAGTACAGTAATAATTTGAATAATTAAGAACTAATGTAACCTACTTAAAACTAGAAAAAATAATTAAATATAACATTTGTGTACACAACTACAAAAAGAATACCCCTCGCATAAATCCGTTCGCAGCATTGTACCCATGATGCTGGCTGGCTGCATAAATAATAAATAAAATAAATATAAATAAATTACGTAGTGGAAATAACCCCTTTTGAAAAGACCCTCCTCCTATAATGTTACGATTACATTGGATCGTCAACGTAAATACTAAGAATAAACACAATGAAAATTATAACATTCAAATAGTCAAAACAACATAGTGTTTGGTTGTTGTTAGTGGTCAATTTCGCTAAAAATTGTAAAACGATATTAAAGGTCAGATGTTAACAAATAAAATAATTTGCTCCTTTGTCCAAAGATTGACTACGGAACAAATTACAAGTGTTTCTCAAATATGTGTAGACCAAAAAAATATCTGATCAGAGCATCCTCTAAATCAACCCAAATTCATTTATTTCATTTTGTTTGTACATTTTCTATAGACAGGTTGCATATATTGCGGTAATGAAAAGGGCGTGAGCACAGCTAAGCTGAATTTGAGCTCGCCCGTGGTCAGCCATGGAGAGATAAGGCAGATAATCCACTACATTAAATAGTTACATAAAACTAAGCTTACTTATGAAATAGGTATAAGTGTGAAAACACAGTTTAAAATAAAATCTCACGCAATACATACAAACGCCCAGCTACAGGAAATGTAACCTTATATTTGCGCAATTAAAATTTAGTATTATCCTTAATAAACCCTTAATTAGGGAATCTTTTTACAAAAGCTGTCTCGTTATAGAAGAGCCCCAGCGCGTGAATATTGTGCTCAGCGTCGTTTTACAACGCTGCATAGTTTAACATTCACAGTGCCAGCCTTTCTGATTCCCATCTAAAATGTACCCCTCCGGGTGTTCTCGGTAGCGAACGTGTTAAGGCTTCTGTCCGCTTCTCCTCTGTAGTCTGCGGATTCAGATTAACTTGTTGTTTGATGACGTTCCCGTTTCAAATTAAGTCAGAACATTTCTGTTTTAGAGAACGTCTTTGCGGTTTCTGCCAGCCATAAGTTCGATTCAACTTGAATTTAATGCTGCAGAATTTGGAATATCGTTGTTATCTATTGTTATTCACATAGTTACTTACCTTTCATTGACACTAACTGTATATAGGACTACATTATTGTTAATGTTATTTTTTCGAATACCTTTGACGACATATTACGCGATATGACATTTTTTTTCTAAATCTATAAAAAAAGGAATTCCATTACATCATAATAATGTTGCTAACTTGCTCTTAAGTATTTTTTCCAAGCTTTTATTTAACTTGCAGTGTTCGTATTTGTAAGTTGTCCGTCAAAATTTGCAACCAGTTCTCGTTGATGAAATGGGCTAAAGTTTGGACCACGTATGGATGAGAATGCAACACTATGGTATCTAACAGCTGATCTGATGATGGAGTCGGTGGCGATAGGATCTCCGCTGCATTTAACGCACACCCAACTCTCCTCTTCCCTCATTAGTTTGGTCTTGATAAGCCGATAACGAATGCAAAAAAAAAGTATAGTCAACAACAAAAGCTGATCCCATAATAGTTTTTTTTGACAGAAACTTATTTATGTTTGTGCGCAGATTCCTCGGTGAGCGGTGCGGTGTTGCACCTAGTGAAGGTGTCTCGACTGCACATGGGTGCATACCTGTGCATTGCGAGTAACGGCGTGCCGCCCTCGGTCAGCAAACGCGTCATGCTCGTCGTGCACTGTAAGTTCACAACTACATTCCTATTCATAGACATTATTCCAGCTGAACGACATCCACTCTAGAAGTATGCCGATGCTGTTAGTTGGCAGTAACCCTGTCCTTCGAGGCTAGTGGTTCCGGGGCCTGTAATTCCCGTAAGAGCAAATATTCGTGTCATAAATCTTGAATATTCTCTGCATTTTTGGGTGTTTTTTTTTTTAATATAAGTATGTTAAGAAAAATATATATGAATGAGTCCTTTTATCAATAACTACCTATGTAGTTGAAGATGGTTTAACTGTTAGTCTTATTGGCTTTGCCCTAAGCACGTAAATTAGACCAAAGTCCATACATATTTTTTTTGTCAAGGTCATTGATTTTATAGTCACGAGAACAGTAGTTTACTTAAGAAAACTGTTTCTTTCATTGAATAATTTACATAAAACACGCACAGACGGATTAAACAGATTAAAACTGTTTGCTTAGAAACAAAAGTGGAATAAAAATCAGCTTAGTCCACCCACATGCACTTTCAAACCTTAGTTTATTTTATTTTATTAACGTAAGCTTTTCATCTGGAAACATTGTGCCTCAATACCATGCATTGCTCAACTGCGAGATAAAGTATTCGATACAAATAAAACACTCAAAAGAAATGGAGCGGGCCGTATCATGTTCACTATTTTTAGCAGCTGGCGGCGATTCTTGCCGTTCCCGCGTCTTGCGTGACCGCTCTAAACGACCAACTTTTACTACATGCCATTTGTTTGTGATAAGTCGATGTGTTTTATCAATGAAGATTCAAGGCGCAATAAAATATTTTTTGATACGTACTAAAACTTTATTTCTTATTCAGTTCTTGATGATATTATCACTGTACCGGATATCATTCTCGTCGTTAATGTAATTAATCTAGCATCGCAACTCTAATTTTAACTATACTTCGCACTTCTAGATGAAAACCGTAGTAACTCAAAAAACAACTGTATTTTAAAATCAATTATAATATAACGTCTATGAGCTTGAAACAAATCTAACAATGATTTTAAGTTGATACTGTTTTAATCTAGCAGTGTGAATTGATTATTGTTGTTTTTTACCGTAAGCTAGTGTTTTAACATCAGCTAGAACATTTAATTTGGTTGGTGTACAATTCGTCATTTTGAACATTTTCAATTTATTGCAACGCAATACATTGCAAAATATCAAAATAATGTGGGGCTTTGTTTAATGCTTGGACATATTCTATGTGTATTACAAACTTGGCAGACGCACTAGCGTGTCTAAAACCATACATCTTGCCGAGTTAAAACTTGTTCTACCTTAGAGAATTCTCAGAACCCGGGATGAGTAAAGAATGTTGGGTTGTATATAGCAGTCTCGCTAGAGAAAATATGTTGCCTATACGTGGAAACTATTTCACCTAGTGTCTGAACCACTGTTTTGTTCCATTTATGATATTACTTCTGTTTAGTAATAAATAAATAAGGTCACATGCATTTAATTATTTATGACTCTCTAACCCACTATTTAACTTTCACAAAGTAACGTTGTAACGAGGTTGTTGCAACCTCCTTTGTTTGCGTTCCTGGCCACTCTTACATTTCGATCTAAATCTATTAAAATTCAAATTTATTACATTCTATTCTGATATCGATCCTTGGGTCATCCTCCAGATAATTTCCAGAAGAATCAGACGCGAGTACTCGTGTCTTGGAAATATTGTACCTAAATTAATTTATTATTCTATTATGTATTCAGCTATAAATAACAAAATACATACATAATATTTCAAACAGTGATTCATTTATCTTTGACACAACGTCTCAGCGATATTTACCCTATACCGTCAGAACGTTATAAACCAAATCTTAAGAAATTTCTTACAATTCGATTGTTAACATGACTTTTACGTAGTTCCATAAATAGTGACGTACAAATGAAATTGGTTAAATCTACTTATGCCGACTGTAACGGAACGTTTCCACTCCTGCGGAGAGGATTGGATAGTGGCGGGTAGCGGGTGTACATAAAAGAAAAGAAAAGAAAAATACATTAATTAATTACACACCAGACATAGAAAAAAGTAAAAACAGAAAACCTCAATCAACAGAGTGGTGTGTCTTCGTGGCAGTGAATCGGACCCTGGCTCAGCATAATACTACACCTATAGCCCTGATTTTCACCCAGCTCCAAGTGTGACAGATGGACGGTACGCTAAACGAACAAATAGTGTAATACAAAAATATATACTATTACTACATTTAACCATTATTGTTCGTATCCGACGCTACTTATGCAGTACCAGACACCAGACTGCTCGTTTTTGAGTTTCTTCTTTGCTCTGCTTGAGTAAACACACGCCTCATGTACCAACTTTAGTCAAGATATTTACTTTTGTCCCATTTTATAGCCGGATTTAGTAACTAGTTTCCTTTCGAAGGTAGCTTCAAAAAGGGAATCCTTTAGTCCCACCTCATACCCAGATTAAGTAGCCAGCTTTCTGCAGCTTGCGGCTTGCGAAGTTAGGAAACTATCTTTATTCCCATCTTGGGATTTGGAAGCCAGCTTCCAAATGGGAAATGTGGCTTCCCGTCTCGTGGCCAGTTATGAAAAAGGTACAAGTTTACCAGCTCATGTCCAGATTTGGTAGCGTGCTTTCAATTTGGGAATGTTTTCACCATTTGGAAGCTGGCTTCCAAATCCGTTTAAGAGATGAAACTAAATAATTCCCATTTCATAACTACCTTCGGATTGGGATTATTTCTCCTATTTGGAAGCTGGCTACCCCAAATGGTTATAAGATGGGAAAGTGGTTCCCATTTCATAACTGGCTACAAGACGGGAAGCCACATTTCCCATTTGGAAGCTTGCTACCAAATCCCAAGAAGGGAATAAATACCGTTTCCTAACTTGGGAAAACAGCTGCGGAACGCTACCAGTATGTAATCTTTTTTCACTTAAATTCTATAATGCCTATGCTCCCAGTAAAGAATCTGCGCGTGCGGAAAGTACTCAGTGCGCATCAGCACCACCGCAAAATCAGAGATCGCCAGTATCTACCTAACTATGTTCTTAACTTCTCTTACCTTATCTTACAGATGGACCCTTTCGACCCCTTTAGGATCTTTTGTGTAGTTACCCTCTTACATACTCAGCTGTTTGAAAGTGCAGGTTTCCTCACGATGTGTTTAATATGTCCCTAAGTTAGATAAACTCATTGGTACATGGTAATGGAAGGGTTCAAATTCAGTACCTTACGATCACGAGTCGACCCCTTAACCCTAACTAGCAAATTAAACAGGGAGCAAAATGCAAGCTATGGTCATCGTCATAAAAATATTAAATATCTATTTTCTTGTGTTATTGTTACAGTTCCACCAATTATGACAATACAGAACCAGCTGGTGGGTGCGAAGGAGGGGGACACCGTGCACCTCGACTGCCACTCCGAAGCGTTCCCGCGGTCCATCAACTACTGGACGATAAATGACCAAATCATATCACAGTGTAAGAAAACTTAATTAGACCTACGCAATCACCCTTTACCTACTTGAATTCACTGTCTATATAAAAGGTAGTTCAGGCTATAATAACTCATTTCTGTTTTTTTATAACAATGCGAGTATTCTAGTTGATTTTAAACTTCCGTGACGTTCACACATAGGTACTGTTTTAATTCTAAAACGGTCTGGTTTTTGTTTTATCGGTTTTAGTTTGTCGCCACAACTACAAAAGGGATTTCACGCATCTCATCGACAGGCATTTCGCAATGTGGGGAATGCACAAGAGAAAAATATACAAATCGGTGACTAATGAGAGTCGATGTAACAATGAGACCTTGAGAAACAATATCCTTTGCAGGAAATTAGGTAAAAACATTGATGATCGCTGAGAATCAACCGTAAATTGGCCGTTAACTGCGTTGTATCAGCCAAGTGTGAACATTAAAATTAAAATAAAGGATTTAAAATTCCGTCTGTACGCACGTGTTTTGATACTTTAGCTCACAAACATTACTCGCTTTGTTTGACATTCATTGTAACTAGTATTGGTCGCTAACTGGATACAGAAGGCCATATTATTGAAAAAAAAAATGAGATGCCAATTTGAAAATTGATGAGAGAATAATTTATGTAACGACATTTATTTTGACGTGTATTAGAACAGGTAACTCATACATGATCAACATTTAAAAATGCAAATATAAGTGATATTGTCAGCGAGTAATGTCACTTACAGCAAAACAGTATAATTGTAGGTTGAAATCACCGATCGCATAGCATAGAGATATTTCATCTTGGTCCTCAGGGTTGGCCTCGTATTTGCAATCTTGAGCTTGTGGTTTTGAGATCGCGAATATCTATGGACTTATCGTAATCCTTAGGCTCAGCTGCCTTCTCCATGACGTAAAAAATAAATCTGCCACAGATCTTAGTACATTAAAAACAAAATTTGAGATTAATTGGTTTTATGGTTTTGTATGAATAATGTTGATGGAGACTCTGGGACCTTGGTCAGCTGACATGAAACGTTTCATAAAGACCCTGTCTGCCAAGCTCATCGACGCCTCCGGGGATCCCAGAGCTGGCGCTTACCTCTCCCAAAGGATAGGTTTGACTATCCAGAGAGGTAATGCAGCCAGCATCATGGGTACAATGCCGCGTACCGATTTGCTAGAGGGAGTATTCTTTTTTTAGTTGTGCTAGTTTTAAGTAGATAATAGTTTACTTTCTTAATTATTATAATTAATATTGTATAGTGTATATTATGTATAGTGTTATTTTTTGTATTTTACTTTATTTGTTTTTTCTCTAATTACATTCCGAATATAGTTAGTAAAACATAATACCTGTCCATAGAGGCACGTAAGGCAAAAAAATGTTGATATTAAATGTTCCGTTTTGAGGCACAATAGAGCTATTCCTAAATAAGGAATAAACCATTGTTGTTAGCTGAAAGCTTGTTTCTCTCGCAACTCATTGTTATCATAAGAATTGTAACCACAAATTGACATGACGAATTCGCCAATTCGACATTATTTACACGGAGAAAATGTTACGTGCTGTTTAGAAAGAACAGTAAGAGAAGCCTGGAGGACGTAGTATTATTCAGCAAGCAGCGGCTTCGGTTTGCGTAGATCTAGTACAAGATTATTAAACGGGAACTATACTAAAGATTATCCGGGATATAAAGTATTCTAATTTCAAATCTGTTTATGTTTTCTAATTTAAAAAATTCTATTAACCTGAATTTAGTAACGACAATTTGTATTCTTGTGAGACTACAAAAGAGTTCGAAGTTTATAGATATAAGTTTAGGGTACAATGTAGGTGTATTGGCTCAAAGAAAACACCCTTCTGAGAAAGCACTCCAATTTCTGTAAGTTGTCTTTAGGTTTATATGGAAATTTAATCGATATACATTGATCTCACATGAGACAGGAAGCAAATAAACTCAGTGTTATCTTTGGAAATCAATCAGTGATATGATAATGTTATGTATATTTGAATAAAGTTATTAATGTCGTTGTGTGTACGTATTCCTAGGTTGTATTATAGATTTAGTCCAGTTATTAAAATGAGATGAAAGCCGGTATCGAAATTATTATAGCTTAAACTACACTTTCCCAGTATTTTCGACCGCGTACATCCGTATTATCTTTTAGAAACCTTTTTTATGTTTAAGAAATAGACAGTTTTTTTGCATTTAGAGTTCCAGTAGGGATACTTTACAATGTTTTTTTTTACACAGCGGACAAGAGATTCGAGATCACAGCAATAGAGAGAGGCTATGAAGTCGACATGCGCCTGAAGATCAAGAAAGTAATCCGTTCCACCTTTGGCACCTACAGCTGCATATCCAAGAACTCTCTCGGGGACACCGACGGGACAATAAAATTGTACTGTGAGTATCAAAACTTTACTGAATAAAAATTCAAAATGTTTATTCAGTTAATTGGGCACGTGCGGGCTCTTACACATCGGTAATATGCAGTGAATTTACTAGCGCTTCGGACAAGACCATCATTGCGGAGAAAATGCTATCTGGGCAAGTTTTATGATACTACCTATACTATCTGGGCAATTGTTATCATACCTTTGAAGAGGCGTTTGCCCAGTAGGTGGGACAGGACAGGTTTTAAGTATTATATAATACTAGCGAAACGCACCAGGTTTCGCACGGGTAGCACAAGACAAGGAAAAAAAATCTGCAGCATCATCCGCACGGCTAATCTGAATGGGCAATGTTGCTCGGAGACAAAACCCATCTCAATAAATAAATAAATAAAGACATGCCAGGCGGGTGCTCTGTTCGTAGCAGATGTTCGCTACGTAGCGGAAAAAGGCTGCTACGGGCGCGTAGCTTTACTTGACAATGAGTGAACTAAATAAATTATTGACGGTTTTTATGTACAATGCGAAGCCAAATGGATCTTTGACCTACTATTACTGTTGACACCGTAACGCTGATAGTACAATCGGCTAAATGGAACTCTGAGCCACAATAGAATTATGTGAGGGACATAACGTCACTATGACACAGTTCTATGGTGGTTCAGGATTCCATTTTGTCGATTGTATAGCGGATCAGGAAACATTTTATTACTTTTCTATTTATACGATGTTAAAGTCCACCCGCGGTAAAGGCGTTTATTAGTTGACTTTAGAGGTATATTGTTGTGATCAATTTTTATTCTATTCTTTCCAGGGAAAATTATGTTACGATAAAATATAACGACATTAAAAGGCATCTCCCCAAAGCACCGTTTGTAGGGTTTTCAGTGCAATTTAATTAGGGAAAAACACTGGCTACGAGCTTCTCTCTAGTTGCTAGCAAATCTTGGCGACGGAAGTGCTAAGTAAAGCATGCGAAAAGATGTATTGCATTTGCTATTTATTTTTTTCATTTGATATGATAAATAATCATTTGAAGAAGAATCTACTCATATGAACATTTTCACGGTTTAAAGAAGTAAATAAATAAACAATCACTTTTTAATATTTTTATATGTAACACAATAAATAAATGAAAATTGTGGCTTATAATAACTACGACTAATAAGCATCTCTTAGATCTATTAAAAAAGTAAGATGTCAAAGTATGACAAAGATGCTAAAACAATATCGCAAAAATAAGCTTTTATGTTATTTAACTATTGTTCACACGAATAGTAACATTTGTACCAAATTTATCGATAAAATAACAAGAGGATTACTTGACGGCCAATCGATTCAGAATATTATCAAGGTTCGGTTAATTGGGTCTCGGACATCTCGATGAAATAGATTTCTTTGGGACGAAAACAATTGGCTGAACAAACAATTGAATTAAACAACAACAAAAGACGAGTTGGTGAAGGAGAAATAATTCGGCACCAGCGTTCTTGGTTCTCATATAAAATGGACCCGAAATGGTGTCTTTTAGGACTGTACGGTAGCTTGAAGGCTGAAACTAGACAATTTAGTGCCGTATTAATAAACTGATCTCGACTGTAATGCTCGTCTCAAGATGCGTAAAAAATGACAGTGATCTATGCTTTGACGTTTACTTTGACGTATCTTGTGATGACAATCTCAGCCAAGATAAGTCTATTAATACGTCCCTTAGACTTCTGTAAACGTTAACGGTTAAAGACTCGTAAAATATGCGAGGAGTGTCTTTTCAAAACTTTTTTTTATAAATTGGGGAAAACATAAATCCACGGTTTCCAATTCGAAATTTTATTTTCGGTATTTTCTTCATGTAAGCTAATATAAAAGCTGTGGCGGTACATACATTTTTTATCTACTTGAATAATTATGTAAATTACCATAATTTTTTCAGAGTTAAGCTCTTTTGATGCGAACTTTTGGTATTAAGCTGTTTTGTTGCGGCCTTGTGAGTAATAAACCTTTTTAATTTGTACATTACAGAAATAAACTTTTATGATCATTGTTAAATGTAAACGCGATACTGGTGCTATATTAATATTTATCATCGAGAAATTATTCAAATGACATTTCTATGAAGTGAAATTCGATAAGATGATGGGTTACCCGAACACTTATCTTATCTGACATTTTTCAAAATAAATCAAACTAAGATCATCATAAAACTAAAGCTATAAAGGTTACCTACATCAATACAAGCATAATCAAATCGAACAAAGACGCTATTAAATAAGCCAGCTATAAATTATTTGTAGCTCCAACAGGAATCCTTCAGAGGTTATAGGCAGTGATTTATAGGATCACAGGTACCTTTATTTTATAGAAAAGTCAGATAAGTTTATCCATGCTTGTGTGGATGGTTTTATCATATGGTTTCACCACAATAAAATATCCTTGAGGGGGCAATCGCGCACCCGGGTCCAAACACTTGGTACTTGGTACCTTGGTGGTTTGGTAGGTACCTATTTATAACCACGTTGCTGTTTTTAGGATATCGTACCCAAAGGGTAAAAATGGAACCCTATTACTAAGACTCCGCTGTCCGTCTGTCTGTCTATCTGCACCAGGCTGTATCTCATGAACCGTGATAGCTATACAGTTGAAATTTTCACAAATGGTGTATTTCTGTTGCCGCTTTAACAAAAAAATCTAATAACAATGGGACGGAACCCTTCGTGCGCGAGTCCGATTCGCCCTTGGACGGTTTTTTTTCTATATTTATTAAGAAGACTCACTTTAAGAGTTCATATCTACTTACTAAAATTCCCAACGGATTTTTAGGAAACTAAGCTAAAAACGATTACGATTTAAATAGCGTTCTATTTTTGACACTCGTCCTTATCGGTTTACCAATTCGGGAGCTACGAAGCCACACCCCCGGACACACAAACACACAGACACACGTTAAAACCTCCTCTTGTAGTCTCGGGAGTTAATAGATAAAAGTTTGATTATCTCAACAAACAATAAGTACCTAAGGACTATTAACATTTTAATTTCCCTGCTAAGTACTCGGGTCTTCGTTATCTGAAAGTTTTTATTCAAGCGACTAGCAAGTTGGTCAACTTTCGCCTCGGCGCTGCCTCGACTTTAATATTAATAAAAACGGCATCAAAACTTATGTTGAATGTACAGTCACCAGCAATAATATATTATCCAACATTGCGCGCAAAAATATCTGACACGCTCTTATGCTTATAGTAATAAAGACGTATCAGATATTTTTGCGCCCAATGTTAAAAAAAAAAGATAAAAGATGTTTATTCAGTAAGTAGGCCGCACGGGCACTTTTACACGTCAAAAATCTACCAGCGCTTCACAAAAGACCACTGCTGAGAAGAAACGCCGCAAGAAACTCAACAGTCAGTCGTAATAATAATAATAGTGGATAATATATAATTGTTGGTGACTGTACTATAGGATTTAGAGTCCTTATTTAAAAGTAAATCTCCTGTTTTCGGGCGAAGTGGTGCTTTAAATTAAATTGGGGATAAACTTTAATTGAAAGAATTAGGGAAAATGTTAGTGGCACTTAAAGTGAAAGACGAACGTGATAAAGTCCGTTTCCGTAGTATCAAAATTCATTCGTACGAGTATTCAATGTACAGTCAAGGAAATTGATTCGTAGACCATTTTGAACTATGTCAAAGTGACACTGTAAATAAAATCATAACAAGTCTCTTACGTTTTGATTGATTACGTCACTATGACAAAGTTCAAAATGGTCTACGAATCAATTTCCTTGACTGTACATACAGTACTCGCAGATTCTTAATAGCTTTCGGCTGGCTCACTCCTGCATCATAGAAAAACGAAGATTGGTCATCGCTATAAATCGATAAATCGTAAATTACGATTACGTTTTTATCGACATAGTGGGTAAAGAAGAACTCTAAAGTCATCATCATCATCATATCAGCCCGTTGCAGTCCTCTGCTGAACATAGGCCTCTCCCAAGGAACGCCACAGAGTCCGGTTTAATGCTTTATGCATCCAGTCGCGGCCGCGTCTTATGCAAGTCATCCGCATCAAAAGTACATACATTTAATGAACTTAACAAATTGCTTTAATAAATCGCTGAAAACTACTTGAAAAGTACAAGATAATTACATATACCGCGATTTAAAAATAAAGGGTAGGTATATGTTGTTAGCAAATAAGGCTGTCTGTTCCATACAATAATATTTAAATGATTAGATGTGAAATAAAAGTGAATGATTAGAATTAAATATATTAATAGCTGCGACAAGGTACTGAAATGTACAGTTTCTTATTAGTCTCACTGCACGACGCCTACGTACCACGAATTTCGACTCTGTTAGGGCGATTTTTCACTGCGACGAATCGGTTTATTTTTCCCGAACAATAAAAATCAAGTTCAGGAAAGTTTATGTGCAGTTGGCTCTCTCCACTAATTTAATTTCACTTGGTTTTAACTGTAGATGTCTGCAGTTCAATTTTCTGTTTCTAATTTAGTAAATCTATTAAAATTTACCCTTATTATTTTATGCAAATATTCACGTAATTTATGTAACAACTTTATCGAATATGAATCTTTTTAGAACGGGGAACCTAAGAACACAATCGATTGTTACTAAGTAATAACCGAACATGAAAATGTGTGTTTAGGGTACACTTTCGGTTAAGTTGTTTTGAAAAAAGCAGACTTTCGGTATAGTTTCGGTTTGGTATTAAATTGCGGCCGAAACTGATAAAACCATTATGAGCGGAGACTAGACAAGTTTTTGTTACCGTATTTAAAACCAATTCAATCATTGAAAAAAGACAATGTCATATAAAAAATATTTTCCGCAATTATAAAAGAGTCCTCGTCAGATTTGTCAAATTTTTTTTCAATAGTGCATTAAGTTATGTTGGCAGAACATAAAAAATAAAATAAAAAAATCGTTTATTTAACAAAAACAGTTTGTTACATTAATATGTGGTTTGTCCATCAGACTCGAAACTAGGCTGGGCCTGTAAATTATATGGATGTTTTGTTTTTGGCTGTCAAAACTAGTTAAGGAAGTATAGTTGGCGAAATATAATCTGCTCCAATTCATGCTGTTTTATATTTATACAGGTATTCATAGATCGATGGTAATAATATTTGCTTAACTAAGTATAACTCACTTTGAAAGAATTGTTTTAAATCGCTTGCACGCAATAATAACTTTTCATGTGCACGAAAAAAGTTACGTTCTGTACCACTCCAAAAAAATGCTGTAACACTAATGAATGCATTAATAAAAAAAGTTGCGAAAGCGGTACAGTACTTGTCTTTCACTCGCTCTCGTTATAAAGAGCAAGAGAGTCAAATACAATATATACCTTGTAAATGCTCACAGACTCTACATTCTTATCATTTATGTACTGTAGCCTTAGAGAATTTAGAACTGGAGAACGCATTGATACAATTTCCTAAGCACAAAAGTCTGTCACTTTTTGGGGGAGGTGAGGTAGCACTACATACACAATACTCAACACAAATGCAAAATTCGCTCTCATTGCTACACACCTACACCACTAAAAAACCAAAATACTAGCTTAAAATTACGCACTCATGCACATTTTTTTATTACCAACATGTGCTTACACAATTTTAAAATAAAGATGTGTGCATTATCTTACCGAATATCAAACGATTATTAGAGATGAGATGCATATCTACTTTGTCGATATCGATAATTTCTAAGGTTGTGATATAGATGGCAGCACTTTACTACACGAGATTAACCAAATATGCGCCATTCATTATATATTAATATATTGTAAATTATTATATCATAAGGTAAAGAATACCATTTTAAGAAATAATAATAAAATGTATATTCAGTTTTACCAGCGTATAAGATGGAACAAAAGACATTTATTCAGTAAGTGATCAGAGAACCTACTATAAATACTATAGTTTAATTCTACTAAGATTACAAACAAATAGATAAACAAGATTTTGATGCTCACCAAAACAAATCGGCCGTGAGTTCGACGAAGAGTTATGAATTGACGAGCTTTCGTTTGTTCTACGATCTCTGTTCGACATAAGGCTGAGTTAGGTACTCTTCAGTTTTACAAAGACCTGTTTTGACGACCAACGCGCAGCTAAAGTTACAAGATAAGTACGATAATAGAAACAGAAACAGAAAAAGATTTATTGCCCTCTCAGCACAGTAGTTTTACAAATTATTCCTTAAGATAGATACTTAAACTACAAAACTACAACAGTCTTAACAATGTCTACAAAAGTTCTGGCAAAAGGTTCAAAACTCAGCTTATGCTGTGAGACAGGTCTACACAGCGCTGTTACAACAATATATATACATACAACCTGCAAAATTATTATTGACATTTAATATTGAGCTTCATTCTTTAAAAAAATCCGGGAGAAAAAGGACGTATCCTATATGATAATCCGTATTCTGAATTTCATTTAAATCCTTCAGCCTTTCATGCGTAATTTAGCAAGTTATAAATGCAACATTTTACAAAATAATAATTTAAAAAGATTTTTAGAAACAATTTTTTTTTTTTTGGGACAATCCTCTGTTACCTTTTTTACAGTTTACTTTCTTTACAGTCATCTGTTTTCAAAATCCAACCAGCGAGTCTAAACTTGGTAGGTCGACGTCAAGTTTAGCGGATATATTATTATATTTTCGTCGAAAGTACATAAGTATGCAAAATTCGACAATCAGAAGAAGGTCTGTTAAAATCGACTTCCAAGTTTTTATTACATGGTTTTGTTAGGTAGTGACAAGAGAAGCTAATATATTTTTTAAATAAAACCACCGCCGAAAATCTACTCAACAGCGTTAAATAATGACCGGTCACCTTAGAATTGCATATTCGGTGCCTAATGACATGAAATTTATCCAAGCTGGTGTCAAATGCACAATAGCAATGTATAGTCGAGGTAAGAAAAGGTTCGTCACTTTTTAACTCTATTTCGATACTATTAAGGTCCAAAAGCGACGAACTTTTTCTTACCCCGACTGTACCTAATCTGATTCTTGTCATCGAATTCGATATTTTTTATGTCATAAGGCACTAAATAGGCAATTTTATCCTCGTAACGCCCAACGTCCTAAATCTAGGACATGTGTCAAGGTGACTTTTGACTTTAGTCGACTGACACAAGATTCTTTTTCGGACTAACGAAATTTGACGTGGGCCTTACGAGGCTAAGGTGACCGGTCATTATTTAACGCTGTTAAGTGTTGTGGTGGTTTTATTTATTGTTCAAACATTTTTTTTCACTTTTTGTGATTTAATTTTCTGTTGCAATTGTTAATTGTATTTATTTAAATATAGGTTGACTTAAAACTATAAGCATTCTTAACCTTTTTTATCGATATAAACTAGTTTTAAATGTATCGCGACCCTATAGTTCCGAGTCTCGTGAGGAGTACGCATTAATTCAAGACATCGGGGCATCACTGTAAATTTGCTCACCCCATCGAGTTATAGGACTTATAGGAAAATACCACGTTCCACAAAAAGAACCAGTGGACCATATATCGTTTCACTGCGAATTACCCCCCCCCCCCCCCCCCCCCCAGCTGTGCCCCGGAAAATATATTTTTTTACCTAAAATTTGTAGGCGTTCTTTTCGTGGAAGGCGGTATTTTCCTATAACTCGATGGGGTAAGTTAATTTGCAGCGTTCGCCCGGACTATTCGACGTGGTCAACAAACACAGACACAAGACTGTACGCAAACAGACATATTTAAATCAAGTGAATGATAATTGATTTTACGGCTACTCTTTTAAGGTTCAATATAGCATGAAGTTGTTCCGAGTCTCGTGGGGAGTACGCATTAACTATAAAACGAATATTACACTGAAAGTTTTAAAATCGATTAGAGAATCGATGTTTGTTTCGTGCGATGTAAATATACATAAAATGCTTAATTATAATCAAAATCCACGGTGAAACATACTTACATGTGAAATGTAATTCCATCTTTCTGCAAACATGAAATATTTGATCGGTTTTTGCAATAAAACCCGGCACAACAAGGCATTTTCCCTGGAGGTCTTGACTCATCGAAAACGACTTTGGTCATGTGAGTATCGAATAAAAACGGCTGTTAATATAAACGCACAAGATCATTTGATCTTATACCTCGGCAGAGGGGAAAGTCTGCGTAAGGCGCCTCCTGTTCTAAATTCTCTAAGCAAAATAACTACTAAATAACTTCTGTATGTAACCTTAAATAAGTTATGTAAGAATTATTGATATGTGCAATATTCGTAGCTTTTATTTTATTCTAATAATTAGGTCCTAGCCCTACTGTCCTAAGTTGCTACGCCCTTGCAGGGTGTCAATGTATACCTTCCATGTAATTCCATCTTTATACCTGTAATATGACTTGCAATTAGCAATGTACAAGTTGCAGAACATTCTCAGAAGTTAAGAAATCTTCTTAAGAAATTACTGAGAATATTATTGGAAACATTTAAGAGCATTCAGAATGTTCTCTTTCCATACAAAATTTAAGAATATTCTTAGAAATTTCCGAGAATTTCTCATAAGAAACTTTCACAATTTGAGAAGTTACTTTTCGGTTCAATGCTACTTGCAATAAACGAATTTGAATTTGAAATTGAAATTTGCCGACCTGAATCAAAAAATGCTAGACAAAATCGCAACAATGGCAATAGAAGACCTCGACACCCCCGGGGACGCATACCTGGCCCACGGCGAATTCAATCCCCTATTAACAAATCGAAGAATAGGCGAAATCATGTATAATCCGCATAAAGACATGAGACGGTGGCCTCGAGGGGTAGCGACTCCGCGCCCCCTTAGAACCAAATTAAAAAAAAAATGTTACATATGAAAGGTACTAACTGATAATGATAAATAACATTTTTACATCTACGTTTGTGACTTAACACGCCCAGCTTGCACAGATCTTCTAGACATAAGTTAGCTGACACAATCCTGCGGGAACCGAAAGATGTACACATTAATTAGGTAATAAACAATTTCTCTCTCTCTCTCTCTCTTTGAATTTGAATTTGAATTTTATACTTTTTTTAACAGCGCTATCGGGCAAGTTCGAAGAAGCGCAGTACAACGAAGTGGAAGACGACGCGCCCGACGTGAGCGAGCTGGAGGCCCTCAAGCGCAGCGGCGCGTCCGCAGCGTGCCTCGCGCCGCCGCTGCTTCTCCTGCTTGCGCTCTAACTTTGTATATACCTAATATATTGTTACTGTAATATTTTATCTGCTGTTTTATTATTCCAACCTGACCGTATTGCTTTTATTAGGCTGCCTGTCCAATTAAGTGGAGCAAGGCAGCGGAACGGTGAGCGAGGGAAAAATCAACCAATAGGAGAGCTGCGCTGAGTGAGGCTAGTAAAACAAAGTATTTCTATTGGTAGATCTTTTCTTCGCTCACTGTATCGCTGCTACACTCAGCTTCAGTGGACGGGCAGCCTTAGAGGGGCTTCACACGACATTATACGATTTTCTCCATACTAATATTATCGAACAGTAACCGAATACAGTAATATTGCTAAGAAAAACGTGCAGTACAATGCTCTGAGAAGCCAGCCTGCATTATGATAAATTAAAAAAGAACTGAATTATATTCAACTAAGTATTCATACAAAAATATATCAATTTAGAATACTATAAAATCATCTAATAAAATGTATCTTTAAAGATATAACTACTAATACAGTTGTTTTACCTCACGAAAGCGGGTATGCCATATTTGTGTGTGCAGAGTCTCTATACGCGTCACAACTACAAATATGGCAAACCCGCGTTCGTGACATATTTAAAACAACTGCACCAAGTTAAGGGTATGTCCTATTACAAGTTCTCACACGGTCACTGACTTTTAATTATTTTTTATGGCATAGAGAAGGCAATCGAGCACACAACAACCTGATGGTAAGTGGAAACTGTGACCCATAGACTTTCGCATTCACAAGACTGCAATCCTAAGACTGCAAATGCACTACCAACCTTGAGGACTAAGATGGAATGCCTCTATGCTAGTAATTTCACCGGCTGTCTTATACCCAAACCAGAACACAACAATGCGAACCATTGATGCGTGATGAGCCACTATAGAACCTTGTCGCATAAAACCAAAGATTAATTCCGTTCTCGTCACTTGACGCAGTCATTATAGTCCTTGATGGTACCACTACAACTGATCGCTTTTTACAATCCGCAGATTTTTCCAAGTTAGGAAATATTACCGTTCCTATTTTTGACATAGGTAGTTTTTCCAATGATATCTCTTACATTACCATTTGGGTCTGGCTACTGCCATTTTACTCACCAAAATGGCGTCAAGCAGCGGTGTTTTCCTGACTACGGCGAAGCAAAAAGGAAGGTTATGATTTTGACCGGTAAGTATGCATGTTCATCTATTCTCTCATATCTTCTGAATTAGTTATCATAGTTTGGCAAAAAATAAACTGAAATACAAAGAAAAAGAAGAAAAAATCTCATCTGAAATTGTTAAGTACAACCGATACACGTTATATCTTTTATTAAATTTAAGACATATTCATAGTGGTATTGAGAGGATAGCCCTGCTCATATGCCACTTTGTCCTATAACTTATGATCGCTTATCTGTATCCACTATAACTGTATCCAAGTCAATTTTGAACCACTTACCATGATCGTAATTGGCTGCAATTTTGAATACATATGTAAAACCGAAGGCAATACAATATTACGGTATCTAGAAGCAGATCTGATACAGAAGTCCGAAGGTGGCAACATGATCTCTGCTGTAATGAATGAAAAGTTAATAATTATTATCCCGGCATTGAAAGTTAAACCACTCGTATGTAAACGATAGTTAACTGATGTGGTGTAGCAAAATATCATGGTTTAACTGGCCTGTAAAACTAGTAGCTAAATAATTGTTGCATAGCACTCATTGTCTCCGACTACCCGTTTTTATGCTTTTCTGTTAGTTACCATTTTGGTCTACCGTTCTTGCATGCTACCCTCTCTACCTAGATTTAAGTTAAATAATACTGCTTCTCAGTAAGTGATTTATGTAAATCTTATGAGAAATAAATATCTTAAACCATAAACCATAATTAACGCAGACCCACCGAATTGGAATTCGTTACTTTGGTCTCGATAAGCAGAAAAAAGTACAGTCGGGAGCAGAAGCGTCTCCAAGATGAAGTTCTTGTCATAAACATATTGGTAATGGGTCAATTATAAGAAAATATGTTATTATTTTACTCAGCCGTATGATTATCATAGCTGACAGCCTTTTAACGTGCTCCAGATCCTTTATATTATACAGGGTTGGGCAGATTAAGTGTCCTAGTTGTGTATGGCTTTTTTACTTAAATATAACTTAACTTCTTATTCACTTCGTATTTTTTTTTTGTTGACAATTTAATCTTCTTTATGATTTCTACACGTCAGCTTGATATATTTTGTTTTTATATTGTTTTCAACAATGGACGCGAAACGCCAGCTCGTGTGCGATTTGTACCAGAAAAAATACCGACCGTGTGAGATATTGAAGACGCTGAAACATTTAAATATCAATATAAGGTTTATATCGCGGACCGTCAAGCGATTCAAAGAAACGGGATCTTCACAAATCAGGCCCAAACCTGGGAGAAAGCCATCTGTTCGCACCAAAAACATCATTAAAAATATTCGTGAGCGTACCTATTAGACGAAATCCAGCTCGAAGTGCAAGCAAACTTGCTAAAGATATGAAAATATCCCGTCGAACAATGAGTCGTATTTTAAAATATGATCTTGGGCTAAAGGCCTACAAAAAACAAAAAAATCATGGCTTAACAGATGCCCAGAAAAAAGCTAGAGTGAAAAAATGTAGGGAATAGCTAGCTTGGCACGACGGCGATGATATTATTTTTTCCGATGAAAAGATGTTCCAGTTACAAGACAGTCACGACCAACAAAACGATCGTGTCTATGGTGCTTCATTGAAGGATATTCCTGTGGACAAATTAGCCGTACAACGGGTTCCAGAGTGCATCAGCTGTCATGGTATGGGGTGCGATATCGCCTAGAGGCAAGTTACCGCTGCTGTTTATTGATCGAGGTGTCAAAATTAACCAAGACTATTACATCCAGAACGTGTTACAGGGTCATTTGCTAGAAAATGCTCAAAAATTATATGGAAACGACTATTACTGCTTCCAACAAGATAGTGCCCCATCTCACAAAGCTAAACGCACTCAAGATTGGTGTAGAACAAATTTGACAGATTTTATACCTTGGCAAGAATGGCCTGTATCATCGCCGGATTTGAATGCTTTGGACTTTTCGATATGGGTTACATGCTGAGCAAGATTGGGAGCACACAGGGCATGAATCTAAACTCATTCAAGCATCGATTAGTCAAGATATGGGATGAAATACCAGACGAGGTAGTGCGTGCCGCGTGTAATGCATTCTATGGAAGAATGCGTCAAGTTATTAAAGCTGATGGCGAGCGATTTGAACTTATGAATTAGTTTTTTTAAGTATAGAGTACGCTAAAAATAAAAACGTGATAAATTTAAAAAAAATCTGTCTTGTTTTAATTTTATGGCTCTTTTTAACTAGGACACTTAATCTGCCCAACCCTGTAATTTGGATAATTGTACAGAAACAGTTTGCATTGTTGTGTTTTGGTGTAGGGGTAAGACACCCGGTAAAACTACTAGCATAAAGGCATTTCATCTTAGGCCACAGGGATAGCAACGCATTTACAGTATTGAGCACACTTAACATCTGTGCCTCTATTCTACCGTAAAACGATTGCTTTGGACACAAACCTCCTTTTCACACCACATGCTAAAGTAAGTCTTATTGCCATCGGCTAACCAGCGAGTTATAATGAGATTCAGTACCATACTATGCCTGGCGGGTTATTATATGGTACTGAATCTCATTATAACCCGCCGGATAAAAATGAGATTTGAATTCGTATGAAAAAATATTCCATAGAAACCTACACTAAAAGGAACGTTTTTGAAAATCAAACTGGCCACTACAAGCCATATACGCAAAACATTGAAAAGGTGAGCAAATTAGAGTATTCTCCTTTGGGATAAAGCTATTTTCGTCTTGAGCGAGCTTGAATCCCTCGCTACACTCAGGACTCCGTTTTACTTCCTGAGCGAATACTCGGAACACCCTAGCTACACTGGGAGTTAAATCTGGTGTCCCATATTTGCTCAGGATTCAATATCGCACCCGTGACATAAAACAGTGCTTTATCCCCTAGGTGTATAATCTACTATTATTCTTTACTAAAGTAACGTTGACGATACGATAACATGTTGCTTGTAACATGTAACATGAAGCTTTAGCTCTTATTTACTTGACGTTAATGGTGGCTAAGTTGAAAACAATACGAAAACATGTCAAAAGCAATATGGTTTTACCGAGTAGAATGAGGCATCTGGTCTACTGTGTGCTCGTTTTATCTCACCCGTTAACTTTCGAACAAGTATCAGTATTCGCATTGTAGTATTCCTGTGTGGGTAAGAATGGGTTTTCAAAGCAATTGCAAAATGTAAAAAGCTTCTTTGAATATATTGCCTTTTTTTGTTTTTGTACTTCCTCATTTGTTGTTGTTTTTTTTTTTTTTTTTTTTTTATTCATGTTATTACAATAATTACAGTTATATTTTAACAGCGGGCGAAAACTACACAAAGTTTATCTGCCGCCGATATCACTCAGTTATTTATTACTATTATAAAAATGATAAAGACTTTCTTTCAACCAACCCTAAGTGTGGTGGCACACGGGCGTTGCCAGTGCGCTGCGTCGTCGTGGCTGGGTGGTTATACAAATAAATTAGAAGGATATGCCACACAATGCGTTAAAACACTTGCGTCGCTCATGTTAAAACCACAGCGTTACGACGAGACGCAACGCACCGACAACACTCATGTCTCATCGTTTGTAAGTCGTACAAAACAAAACACTAACAGGTAAGTATTTTTTTAAACAAATAAAACAAACGAGAGAGAATATCTGACGACGGCAATGAATAACGGCCGCAAAGCTCTAATCAAACACATCACGTTAAGACATTAAGTAAACGTAGACACGCAACATTCTAAGTCACGGCAGCATCGATATTGCGTAAAGAAATCGCGTGTGACGGAGTCTTAAAATTAAGTCGAGTTTTCATTCACCTTTGTCTTATAATGTGACATAAACAGATTTCTGAAGGCAGAGACGGGCGGCGGCGCGGGTTGTCACTATTGTCATATATCACCGGGTCCCGCTGGTTCTATATTTCATGTGTGTCGTACTCGGCACCTGCGTCCGACTACACTGTGGTGTTATTCTACTTGATGGCGCAGATTCGTGTCGGAAGAAACAGTCACATTACGAATAATAAGTATAGAACCGCCTGCTAAAAATAGGTTTCTTAATTCGACCCTGTTAAACTCATGACTAAGACAGAAAGGTTCTAGATTTAAAATTGTCGTTAAAATACGTATAATACGACGAAATTTAAAATATGTGTATGCTTAAGTTACTATCACTTGGTTTGACTGTACATGTATATCGCAAAAGTCAAGACAGAGATATGTGACTACCTCTTTCACTCATTGGAACTTGGCAAGTAATGACAGTTTACATATCCTTTCGATCGAGCGAACTTACCTTGGTGAATAATAATAACCACCGTTTCCCGAGGTTTCGCGACTTGAATGTAAATTTGTCACATGCCATCCAGCGGTGTCACGTGACGACTGTTATCTCACTTATAGTGTTGTTATGGAGCCATTTCCTGGCGTGACTGGCGACATATCTAGCTGACTGAATAAATCACGTAGTTGCTTCATCATAGCTTCATACCTAGGTTTGATGCTGTGAGTTTTTTTAAAATAAAATCTTAATAAGAGATGGGTGATGTTTAGAACTTTTTTGCAAAGTCATCACCACACCAATCAAGTAATTTAATCCAGTTTAAACTCAATGGTTCATCAGCATATTAGCTTATTGACACCGCAGTGTGGCATTGCCATCATATGTGTTAAAAAAAATCTATATCAATAAGGTTGCAAGTTACAAAACAGACTATAGGTATGTTTACATACATGTTAAGCGTGAAATTTAACTAGTCACAGTAAAACTTATATTGGGAAATTGATTGGAGTACCACCGGAGACCATGTCGCAATCAGGCGACGTATTCAACATCATAATACTCAAATTGATTGATGTACTATCAGCTCAATGGTACCGTGACCAACCATAGAACTGTGTCACAGTGACGTTATGTGTCAAGTCATAAGAAATGTCAAACTAATTGTGTTATCATGTCACTGTGGCACCGTTCTATGATGGGTCAGGGTTCCAGTGGGGTCATAGTACGTCGACCTCCGAACCGAGGGTAGGTACTATGGTGGCAAAAAGTTATGGTATCTAACTTTAAACTAGGCTGCAACGATTACGAAGCGGTGCATCGTTTTGCATCTGTAATTGTAATATTTACGATTAATAACAAAGCGATTGACTGTAGAAGGATCGTCACGATTATCACATTGTAGAAATCATAGCTGGGCATTAACTCGTTAATCCGTTAATCGTTAATTAACGAAGTTAAAATTTTGATTAACGGATTAACTTTTAAGTTAACTTTTTAAAATGTTAACGGACACGTTAACTTCCGTTAATATGCAGAAATCCGTTAATCGTTAATCCAATACTACTATTTACCGAACGGCACCGCGGCGCGGCAAGAAAAACAGGCGCGTAGCAGCGAGTGTGTAGTGTGAGAAACAACGATGATGACAAGGAAGACTTTTTCAATTCTGTCACTCAGTCTATAGAAAAACCAAAGAGCTCCAACTCTTTAAAGAGTAAAGCGCAAAGTCTCGTTAAAATGTGGCTGGACATGAAATCAAAAGACTCGTTCAAAGATGCTGCATTCCTCGGGGAACAGATATTCATAAATCTATTCATTAAATACAATACTGCTATACCCTCAAGCGCTGCAATTAAACGTCTGTTTTCCACGGGTAAAGACATTTTAACTCCAAAACGAGCCTCGCTGTCAGACGAGAACTTCAACATGTTAATGTTCATGAAAGGGAATATGCACTTTATGCCCTTTTGTATTTTGTTTTGTTCCTATCCTGTTAACTTCCAGAACCTAAACCAACAGGTTTTATAAGTTCACTAACGCAACGATATAAAAATGCATTTTTTTACACATATTAACGGATTAACGATTAACGTTAACTTGCGTTAATTCTTCCGAAATGTAACGCTTTAACGTTTAACGAAGCTAACTTTTTTTGTAGCGGATTAACGATTAACGAAGTTAACTATTTGATTAACGGTGCCTAGCTATGGTAGAAATTAAAACTAAACAGAGTTAATCGGAACGCACTTAGTAATGTCTAGTCTAAACAGGTACAGGATTGCAACGCAAAAAAAACTCCCGCTTAATTCTTGTGAATATTACGTCTCAGGTTGGTTTTATTGTTTGTTATAAATTATTAATATTATTGTAGTTGTGCAAGTTTTATTGTGGAGATAACGTCATATTTCATAATGCCATACAGCGAAGTGTACTTCGGAAACCAACTTTGAATTTTACCTCTTTTTAAAATAATTTTAATGCTTCGGTTGTCGTAATAAAAAACGATTTAATATCTTAATCGTAATCGTAATGGCCAAATTGTTGCATTCCTACTTTATACCATTAAAATTACACATATCCTCGTTACGTTCCAAATCAAACCCTCGCTTTAAATGCTTCAAAATCCACAACGCTTGCAATTACGGCTTAATTGCTATAAATGGGTAGTTATTTATATACAGGGTGTATATTTTCATAAATCAAACAACTCGTAACATTCCATCCCGGGGCGTAACGCGTTGATGAACACTCGACTTACAAGAGGCAAACACTCGACTCGAGAATAATGTAATGAAGTATAGGCCCCGCTGCATACGATATAATACAGCTTTTATGTAAGTATTCCAATAAAATATAAGTAAATCATAATAATTTTACTCGACTATCAAATTTTGTGATGTTCCATCTTAGGTATTAGGACAATTCAACTAGGTTTTCATGGAAAAAAATGGATGAAGCATTACTAAGTAGTATATGTCCACATTCGAATTGACGTTAGACTTGGTATTAATAAGCCTGTTTTTCAGAAAACCAACTCTCCGTATATGTGAATAGGTAAAAAACGACTACTCTAAAAGTAATAAAAAAAATATCAATAAAAGATAATCCACAAGTTCGCAAATACAGATTAGTCGTACATATTAGTTAGGTTTTAATCAATTCTAGAAATAATTTCACTATAATTATTAGTCCGTATTAATTCACTGCTGGGTAAAGGCCTCTCCAAATGCACACCACTACTCCTAATCATCAACTTCTCTCATACAATCTACACCGGCAAATCTTTGCGTATCGTCGCTCCATCTTGCCCAAGGGCATCCCACACAACGTTTGCCGAAACACGACGACTCCAACGGTCGTCAGTTCTGCGGCAAACATGACCGGCCCACTGCCACTTCACCTTGCTATTTCTGTCGGATCTGTATGATCCGAAATGTATTATTTATTACTCGTAAACACTTGCAAAAGTTAAGATCTTAAATGTGTTTCCCTAACAAAACCACTTTTTCCGGCTGTCGTATCACGTGGAATCAACAAGACTTTATTAGAATAACGTAATTAAATAGACTTGTTTCCCGGAAATAAGTACGCAACCCTCACGAGCAAATAACTCGCACCAGTTTATTAGTTTAAAGAAACGTCTCTGGCTGTCTGGTTTCTCAGCTAACGTGATTGACCGAAATCGCAGGAACCATGAATACGTTTGATGTCTTCTATCGAGTAAATAATTTTAGCGGTACGTCATCGAGAAAATTTGTATTACTTGTTGCGACCCCGTGTCTGTATTTAGTACGAAAACCAAGCACGTTGACATTCAAATCGTCATCAAGTAGTAGGAAAAGAAAGGGGAAGGATACCTAAAACAATATTATGGAAACGAGAGTTTTTGAAGGAGGTGTCTACCACCGAATAACTTTTGGGTACCTACATGTATTATTTTCAAAAAAATATATAATACCTATTTATATTGCAGCTGTTTTAATTATGTTTCAGTGACAGCTTTAACCTAACATAACGATTTTGGTATCCGGGAAATAAGACATAATAAATACAAATATTTTTTGGGAAGCGAAAATTTGGGAAATTCTAAATTTAAACAAAAATATTTTGGTCAAATCTTAGGTTCCCTTGTAAAGTAAAGGAGACAAATCCGAATAATACGATAGGACATATGGTAGAAATTTTCCGTAATAAAATCGTAGAAGAAAAAATCAACTTTCACTAAGAATAAAAACCCATTAGGCGCCTACTGTAATTAAGCGAACTTAGGTTGCAAGTTTTATTTTATTAAATTACAAGTAGATTGTTTTTGAAATTAAAAATGATTTCTTTTTGTAAAATTATTGCAGACTGTAAGATAAATAGGTACATTAGACAGGGTTTGGTTTGCGTAGGAGTTGAATGATTACTTTCCAAGTGACTAGACTCATTACCAGCGGACAGTCTCGTCGAAACCACTTTTAATCATCAAGTTCTAATGCACTCCGATTTATTTAATAATTGTTTTATCTCTTAAATCACCAAATTGTTCGCATTTAATTCGATGTCGAGTATAGCGAAAATACGAGAATTGTCCAAAAGGATAACTTGGTCACCTTTAAAAGATGTTATTGTTTGCATATTTTCTCTACCACTACCCATTATACTTTGTATTGAAACATTTAGGAAGCAACTTAAAAAATAACCTCAGTTTTTCAATTATCAATTAATATTTCAACTATAATATTAACTGTCCAATTGTCCATTTTACGAAACTTTTGTAGTGTGTAGTAAATAAATTGCAACCTTCACTAGTAATAGAAAAACTTAGGAAGCAACATAAAAAATAACACAGTTTTTTATTAATTAAACATAATTAAATCGTAATTAACGTTGCTAGACATTATTTTGTATGTTTATACCTTGTAATTCTAAGTGAGACCTTTTTTTTTTACGTCGTAGTAAAGTAAAATTTTACAAATCATCTTTAAGCCTCGTATTCACTGGAGAACAAAATTTCCTGTGACATTTGTTGGAATAGACTTCAGACGTTCACTTGACATGTTGTTAGTTGAAGCTCTGCGATATCGCCAGATCGAATTGAATTCGAATTGTGTCAAATGAAACGCACAATGCTGCCTTAATATCAAAGAAGGCAGCTAACTTCAATGTAGCAGCCGAAGCATACTATACTCTTTGGTAACCACATTGAACTGAATATACTAATACTAATTACTATGCAGTAAGCTTTGGCATCACGACAGAATGTTGCCCGACATGCCGAGCAAAGTCCGGCGACCACGTTGCGATTCATCGCCAGACGTTGCGCTACTTCGTTTTTTGTCTCTGCTAACGTTAGGTGTCATTCGACTCCTAGTGAATGGATAGTGCCTATCTTGGACATAATAAGTAAAGCGGTCCCGTGCCATTGACTCATCTACGTCTACTTTAGTTTCTGATCGAATTGTTTTTTTTTAATATATCGGTGTAGGAAATGGGCTCTTCATCTGACGTCGCTACTGACACTTTAGGTGTCCGTTGACATTTGACCTCTACCAAATATATAGTGCTTAATAAAAAATTATCTTGGGTATAATAAAAAAAGCGGTCCCACGCCACTCAGTTCGCCACATCGACTTTTGTTTTTGATCGAATTGTTTTTTCCAGAAAAAATAACGTATCAACAACATATTGCTGTAAGAAATTATATCTTCGTCTGATGTCGCTGCTGGCACGTTAGGTGTCGCTGGACATTCGATACTTAGTAAATAGATAGTTCCTATCTTGCACATAACATGCAATTCGGTCCCATGCACTCAGTCACCCACTTTGACTTTTGTTAGTTATTGAATTGATTTTTCACGCAAACTAACGTATCACCATCATATCTGTGTAGGAAATAACCTCCAAAAATTGTCAGTTTAGGACAGGTAGCGCGAAGGGCCGCGTCACGCGTTAAGGGTCCGGATGCAGGCAGCGGGGCACAAGCGGGCATTCACTTTGAATCCGACACGGGCCGGACCTACTGGAACGATCGTGCTCGGAATAAATACCAGCCAATGTCATGTTTAGAGAAAAACCCACGAGCGCTAAAGTAATTGGGACTAAATGAAAATCAACTCGCTTGTTGGCCGAGACAGTAACCTTAGGTCGGCCGGGGAAAGTTTTATTTGGTTTTGTAACAGTGGGCCTACGAGATCTTTGGGGGTTGAGATTGTCTTACGAGGGAGGGGCTGAGTTAAATCAGATTACATCCGTTTAAGAGCTGTTTCCCTATTCGGCAATTCGTGTCTGTTTCATTTGGTGCTTGTTTAGCTTTCTATCAATTATATAAGATGTGGAATAATGTAACTGGTTGAAATTTAAAAAACATTCGTACTTTCATGGTACTTTAAAATAAATATTTATTTTAGCTTTGATACGAAATTAAAAATACGAAGGAAATAAGTTGAATCTTTACTTATTTACTAAAACTGAACTATAAAAATCAGTGTCAGTTGTACTCGCGCACCGAGGGTTTTTTTTTTTGTATAGTGTAATGTAATTTCCTAGATTACTTCACTTTCTATAAAAATTTAATGTTAAGTAAATCCAACCATCCAGCAACCATCCATCTATGACTGTTCAAAAGATACAGCTCGGATGGACGGAAGGCTTAGGTATTCTAATAGGATCCCCCTAAAAACACATCAGTAAATCTACCAGAACTATGTATAATATTTAAGTACATACATACATACATACCTTCACGCCTTCATTCCCAGAGTGGGGTAGGCAGAGCTACAGAATTAACAAGCACTCTTAAATAAGTAGTTGATAATTCTGTAACCACGTTTTGCACAATCAGACTAAGATGTTTACCAGTGTATTAGTGACAGGTTGCAAGCCCATCGCCTAAGAGTACTAGAAGCCTTTATTATTCCCTTAGTCGCCTCTTACGACATCCACAGGAAGACATGGAGTGGCACTATTCTAACCCGGTGACCACACAGGTAATTAAGTAGTTTCCTAAATAAGTAAAAGTATACGTGACATGAATTTACAAATGAGAAACATAACAAGTAAGTGCTTGTAAAGGTTGATTTGTAATAATGTGGCCCGTCTAAACGTGTGCTCACATTCCTATGCGCCTTTTCATTAGTAATACAATATCGTTCCGCCGCCGCTCTGCCGAGTCTCATTTGCACTAACAGCATCTGACTTTGTTACCAAGATTTTGTAATCGTGTTTCTTGCACAGTGCAGAAAGGCTAGGTTAGCTGAATTAAAAAACCTTTTAGTTTTGCTACGTTCGACTTTACATGACTGTATTTATTTACTAACATTTTATTATCTATCTAGGATGGATGAAAGAAGATTGACGAAAGAGATATACAGATCGAAAGTAAGTGGAAGGGTCGGAAGGGGCCGCCCTAGGCGTACTTTTTCGAATCAAATCGGAGAAATACTGGAAAAGGGCCGAATCTTAAGTACCCGAAACCGACGTGCGTGCATGACTCGGTATGAATGTTGAAGAAGCGAAAGAAATTTGTCAAGATCGTAGCAAGTGGAAAGAAGTGGTCTCTGCCTACCCCTCTGGGAAACAGGCGTGATTTAATGTATGTATGTATTATCTATCATTACTGTATTTACTATAATTTTACTTGTGGGAGGACCTTGTGCAGGGTCCGTCCTGGTTGGTACCACTATCTTATCCATTAACCTACCGCCAAGCAGCAGTGTTTGCATTGTTGTGTCCCGATTTGGGGATAAGACAGCTGGTGAAATAACTAGCATAGAGGCATTACATCTTAGTCCTCAGGGTTCGCAGTGCATTTGCAGTCTTGTGAATGCGAATGTCTATGGGTCACAGTTTCCACTTATCATCAGGTGGCCTGGGTGCTAGTTTGCCTTACTATGCCATAAAAAAACTAAAAAAAAAAACTCAGATAATGAAAAAAATGTAGTAGCAAAAGCCTATACAAGGTTTGAAGAAATATCTAATCTTAAATATAAACTTTATTTTTAGAAGTATTTTATAAATTGCTGAAATTTCAAGATAACTTAAAACAATCTTCTAGAATTAAAACTATGCTCCAGTGACTCAAACTTCATTCCCCAACGTTTCAATTGAATATTTAAACTCGCTTTACATTTAAATCTGTTAGTTCGTTTTCCCTCGCGGCACGTAAAACCCCTTAATAAGATTATGGGGTGCGATACGATATTTTGTAACTCGTTAACATCACGATTTCAATTTTATATGGCACCGACGCGTAGAAATTAACGGCAACCGTCGGTTATTTGACTAAATCGTTACAATTTGGCGACGCCGTTAACCTCCGACACTTAATGAAATTATATTGGACACGCACGCACTCGCTCACAGGTGACCGGCTGGCCGGTTACTCGCACGAACTAAACCTAATCTGGAAGTTGGAAAATATTGCCTAATTCTTATTCCAGTAGTTTATTTTGGCAGTTACTTGATTAGTGCGGTTACTATAGGTATCTTATCATTTGCCTTGACTTACCCCCTTAATTATAAACGATAAAAAAAAATGTTGAAATATTCTTGACGTATAAGGGCAAAGCACATTTTACCACGCTTCAGGTGTTGTGTTTTTATTAATAAGAGGGGTAGTCAATAGTAAAAAAAAGTCACAGATATTTAGCAAATTAACTTTATATGATAGTGGTTTTCATTTTGCCTAAAGATTCTAAAGAATAACCACATCAGTGATTTTACGGAATATGACGGCATCATGCGGATCAGAGGGGCTAGTGCCTACCGCACTCGCAATCGCAATCGTTTTCATTTTGAAAATCGAAGGCTTGTCTGCATACAAAATAAAAACAATCGTTCCACTTTGAAGTCAATTTCGATTGCAAGTGCGTAAGACAATAGGCCTACTGTTGTCGGTAAGGTTGATTGGTAGGTTACAATGATTACAATTCCTGTACGATATCGGATAATGCCTTGTGCTTGTCCTAGAGATAAGTTATTGTGTTTGTTTTTATGTGTGTTCAGAGTAGACCCAAGATATGTTTAGAACAGTTTGAGCCGGTAAGTAAAAATGTGAGCCATCCATGAGAGACAAAAAATCATGCAATACCTAGTTACGATAGTAGTTACATCTTAGTAACGTCTTGTAACGAATAGAATCAAGGTGCATCTTCATAACAATCACAATCTTGCTAAAGCGACAAAGTTTTTTTTCAGTGTGCTCAAATAGTAAAACTTCGTATACTTAACAAAGTTCCATGGGCAATTCGTTAACTCATGAAATTAACATTGAATGAGATTTTTAAATAATGGTTCTTAAACGTATTAAGAAGTTTGTATTCAGCTGGTTAACCCAACACAATACGTCTGAGCTGGGCTGGGCGGAGTCGATAAAGCACCGAGTTTCAAACTTTCGGTTAACTAATTGAAGAATAGGTAATAAGTGCGGTCTATGAAGTTACCATTCTTTATTATTTATTTTTAACGCTCTTGAATATCAAGCAAGCTTTGGAATAAATTACAAAATATTTTAAAACTTGATAAGGTGACGTTAAACATTTGATGTGAAGACCAAGAGCCACTACACTCGAGACGAAACGCATGCGGTGAGAGGTGAGTTGAGCTCTTTGCCTTATAATGCTGCCTAATTGAGAATCTCTTCTTTCTTCTTCTTCTCAGCATGTATTTGTCCACCGCTGAACATTATGCCTCTTGTATAGATTTCCACGATGTCCTTGATACGGCGATTCTGGACTAGATCGGATTGGATGCCTGGCAGGTGGTCTTCTTCATTTCGGCTTCCGGTTCCAGGTCTCCATTACAGCGTTTTTTGGCTCATCTTAAAATCATCGGTTAATATTAGGTATGTCGAGATTAAAAGTATGCTAAGAGAATCACATCCCAGACTATTTTTTGTACACGGCGTGAAAATTCCACGGAAAATATTTTATTACGTTCAATTAATACTCACTCTAATTTATTACAAGAGAAATACCGAAGGTATTGTACAAATAAATAGAGAGCCGAGGACGCGCTCTACTAATCGGTCTTTATGAAAGTTCCTTAAAAACGTTTTAAGATAGCCGCGCGAAGTACTTACTATGGATTGTTCGGACGCAATCTTTATTGGAAATAAATTGAAGCTAGCGGAACAGAATTTGATTCTTTTGTTTTAATTTAATGAACTAGAAGTTGTCGAGAAATAGGATCGGATTTATTCAAAAAAGGTCGCCAAAATTGTGACGTTGGCATCTTTAAAGTTTGAGTTTCTTTAAAGGCAATAAAAAATATTTTTTAGCAATACTTTCACTCGGGGGAATACAAATACATAAACTTAGTCCTACATTATTTTGTGTTTGTTTGTACGGTGGTTTTACAACATATGCTTTTTATTTTCGATTTAATCGTCCCTTCAATCAGGTGACGAGATCAAATACGTACAGACATATTATTTTTTATAAAAAGGGGTTACCACTTTTACTGCAAAATGTAGTAGGTAGATTAAAAATTATATATTACTTTTTTCCTTGTTAACTTTACCGAAATTACAAATTTACTTATACGAATTCTTAAATAATTAAGCCCAAAGTAATAACTAATTGCTTATTAAATATGATAGGTTTCTTGCTTTTAAAACCTTATAAATTAAGTAGTACTAAGATTCCCTAAAGGTTATTTTATTTGGTTACGCCGACTTAATAATTTAATAAAATCTTAGAACACGGTAATAAAGCTGCTCCGACACGACCTTGAATGGGACTATTCAGTACCTATCCAGTAAGAAAGGCTCAGTTCCTGTCACTTCACTGTCAGCTGTCTAATACTTCAACGCGAGCCTAGCTCGCACATCTTGGGTGTGTGAGAAAACAAGGTCAATTCCAACTCAGACTAACAATGAAAGAGGAGAATGCCTTAGTAATTAAAACTTATTTTCACATTTAGTTCGCGTGCAGTATTCCATTAGGAAGAAATGCGAATTCGCTACTAAATTATTAACGGCTGCAACTACATAGATAGCGTATGTTAAGTTTGCAGTCGCTAATTTGGAATTTAGGGCAAAGCGCTGGATGATAACTTCTTGTAGCCACATTAAATGTGCAGTCCTTTGAGGCGTAAATGCAGGGAATTAGCATAATGTTTTGGATGAGGAAATACCTGCAAAGCTTGGTAATAAGTTAAAATATTCATATAAGGTCCGGAAAAAAATTAGCAGCACATAATATGGAATTTATTTTTATTTTGTGCTAATTTCTAAGCAAAGCATTTATAATAGTAATCTGTAGATACTATTAAATAAAATAAACAATAAGAATGGTAAAAATTAAAGAGGGATTTCAAGTTTTAGCCTTTTACAATAAATCTCACCTAAAACTTTTTGAACTGTGTTTTTGAGAGAATTTATGAGGTGTTTGTCATAAACATAGTTTTTTTCTTTAAGTTTGATGGGCTAGTTAATACCTTATTAAATTGTCTTTTGATCATTAGTTAATATTTTTGATTAGACTTTAGTTTGAGGTAGTTACATGGATTTTCAAAAATTGTGTATTTGCCATTTTGACAGAAATTTGTCTCCCATAGAAAAACCCCTGTCAGAGGTAAGATTGGAGAAACTTCCTTACTACCCAACGTGAAATCCAGTTTATTGGTTTAACTTATTCGAATAATAATATTCTTAAAAGCATAAAACAAGTTCTGAAAATGGAAATTCAATTGTGGTTTTGTAGAAAACGGCAAGCGAAGATTGTCAAATTGTGTTGTACAAAAAGTTAAAAAGTACATTGCAATAAATATTGTGAAAACTCAAGGAATCTTAGACATTTCAATATTATTGTATTTTTATTTGATAGTAAGATATCTACACATTACTAAAAATAATAAACTGCTTCATAATAAGCAAACAATAAAAATAAAAACTCTGATAATTCCTGCTACTTTTTTGATGAACCACTCCTTAGGGACTCGCGCACTGAGGGTGTCGAACTAATATGAGTGCTCTGGGCGATTTTATTGCAATAATATGGTATAAACAGTAGTTCGTCTTCAAACAAAGGTATATCGCGCGACTTGAATGTGTGCGTGCCTCGACCGTGTGCACCGCGAGCTACCACAAGCATGCTCAACAGGACGGACGGAGCCGGTTTAGTCGGGGCCGCGCCGTCACCGCGTTTACTTGCATGCTTATTAACTATCAAACGACCCGCATCAACGCAAACCCTGGCGCCCGAGTGGCAATAGGTAACAGAAACTCCTAAAGGACCGGAGAAGACCTATTTTTCTATTTATACCTTGGCAATACCCAAAACTGTACATATTACTCCTACTCTTACATAAAATTTATTTCAGCTTTTTCTAATGAACATTGAATTGCGTTAAATTGGGACAGTACGAGTATTCAGAATCGTTGATTTTATTAAACAGCCTTTCGCCCTAATAAATAAAGTCTATCATAATTGGCTCAATGAGCACAAATTTCAACGCCTCTGTAACTAATTCTAATAAATCCCCGCTGGATTGATCCTCGCCTGTACAATCACCATCATTTAAATATTACCTAACTTAGCGACTAAAAATATCTGGCACGCACTTGTCTCGTGTAATAAAGACTTATTTATATATTGAAGCTCAATGTTGGTCAATATATATTTATTATTACTGATGACTCTACAGCTGAAATCGTGGCACCCTTTTAGAGGTTCAGATGTCAGTGATTTTACTCCATTATGGTTCTGTCCAATTAAGAGTACCTTTATATTTCGTTTCACAGTTTGTTAGTATTAAATATCTGTAACTTAAAACCGGTAGATAATTGATTGTTATAAACCAGGTTTTGCATACTTTACATATAAATCTCTCCTTTTATTTGTTTTTTTTTTTTACCATTTATCCTATTTGTACTCATGAAACACTCTAAATACTTTTGTGAGGTCATACTTTAAGAAACCGAATGAACATTTTAATAGAAAGTAATCAGTACAAAATTAACCTAACTGTCATACTATTACGCATATTTATCTATTTATCATTATATAAATAAAACTAAATCAGCATTTTCGAATTCTTCCATCGATAATTTAAATAGAGGACAACCTTCCTTCCCCCACTACTTTTGTTTGGAAGTGTAAGTATAAAGATGTTATACCCACCTCTGGATTCTTAGAAAGTACATTCATATATTATTATTATTTTAATGTAATTTTCGAAACTACGTTGCCTCTATAACTCGGTCTTGAACCTTATTAAAATATTTATAATCAACACTTTTCTTGAAACTTTCAGCTTCTTTAAAAAAAAAATTATATAAATTATAAACCCGTATTAATTATTAATTATTTCCCGTGATTGGTTATTTACAAAAATACCCTGTTAAAGTTGACTTAAAGAAGATTTAAAGTTGAGCTTAATAAACTTAATAAAAAAGTAAGTGGTGGTTTTATTTAACAACTATTTGTATAAATACAGGCGCAGACTACAGCATTTTAAAATGGATCCCTTGTCCGCGCGTAGATGTACTCTGGACTTACTGTTTGCCTATAAACTGATAAGAAATAAGATCGATTGCCCTCCGTTGTTAGGTCATTTGCGCTTTCGCGCACCTTTGCGTGTACCCCGCTCTGCGATCACTCCTCTTTGCCCGCCCCTCAGAATAACTGTCTTGGGATCAAATTCTCCTATCGCCAGACTTTGCAAACTTATAAATAGCTGTAGTGATGTGACTGATATTTACTTAGAGCCTGTGGGTAAATTTTACAGGTCAATAAGAGACCGTGTATTAGAACTTGACAGTACATAACCATTAAAATGTTAATTTAATTTAGTTACGTTTAGTATTTAGATTCTACTTCTGTTATAAATAGAGCATGCGGTGTTTACCTTTAAGTAATTGTTGCATTTACCGAACTAGCCATAACTTACGTAATTATAATGTTGTATTAATGTAAACAATTGTTGGTGAACCTTAATAAAATAAATAAATAAAATAAATAAATCAATGAAAACACAACGAGTGCACTCGTCGCGTGAAAGGATTGCTACTAAGTCAAAAAGACAATTGTCATTTTCTACTACACGAATCCTTCCGATTTCCCACGAAGCCCCAAGCTTTTTCTAAGAGCTCACGGACTGTACATAATAATGTATTGTTATATGGTAATACAATTTAAAAAAAAACTTCTTTACTTCTCTAAGATACCACGATATTCCTCTCCACATTATACAACTGTGATTCGAAACAAGCAATTAACCGCACACTCCACACACCCGTCCAAAACACAAATAGGTCGCATAATAATACAATTTTATACAGTAATGCAGCTACGTAGTTATTAATAAAAAAGCAAACTTCTTTGCCTGTCTAAGATACTACAATATTATTCTCTACATTTTGCAACTGCATTACGAAACACTTTTCCAAATTCTAACAATGAAAACTTCACACATCAGTACAAAACACAAATAGGTCGCACACATAATGAAAACGTGTGTGTCGTGACCTATCTCCTGTTTACTTTCCACCAGCGGCATTCAGCGCCGGCAGTTATCCCACTTGTAAAATGGTCCATTTGCGACCTATTCGCTGAATAAATGATTAGGCTCGGCAAACTGCCTCCGTAATAACTCTTTATATTGCTAATTAATTCATGGTAACTAGTAGACATCGTCTATTTAATTAACCATTTAATTATGATACTTAATAGCAGTAGATAAGTTTGTAGTATATAAAAAAAAGGATCCTCGTTTTTACCTGTTCCCGAAGATCGCCCAACTGGAAAGAAAATAAATGTTTCTTTTTTAAGAATATGTGTTATTAGGGTGGATTTGCTACCAATTTTTTTTTAAAGAAAGTGAAATAATAAAGTGGGTCCTCAGACATGCAACTTTTTTTTTAACAGATTTTTATTTTTGTTGTATTGTAAACGGTAAAATACACAAGCGTCAAATTATTATAGAATAAACCCTGAAGAAATGCAATAAATACAAAAAAAAATACAATATTAATAAGTGGGCCAAAATCGGAGTACAGTAACACCTACTCGTACTGGGTTGCGGTACGGAAACCTGGGCGCGCGAGTGTGACTCGCACTTGACCGGTTTTTTTGCTACTGCTTTATGTTTTGAGTAAGAAAAATGATATTCTTTGCGAAGACACAAAATAAACATCATCGTCAGACATTCGCCATAAGCGGATTTAAGCAATTAAAACGTCTGAAAGATCACATGAACAAAAACATTTTTAGTTAAAACCGAGAATCATGTTACATTTGGGAAAAGGCTTATTTCTTTTCATCTCATTGTTACATATTCTGTTTTATTTCGTTGCATTAAATTGGCTCACAAATGAAACGAGAGCAGAAACGCTGCGTGGTTCAAACGTTCTTTCGTCTTCAATCAGTCGGGCGGGCGGTAACTGCGCGACGGTCGGACGTGATTGGTTTGCGGATCGGATGAAGCCCTCATACCGTTGCCGCCATTCCACTACTTTAATTTTAGTTCTCAACGAGTTTTCTTTGTTAATCTTCGGAAACACCTTTACCGAAAAAGTCATTTTGTAACAACGAGTAACAAAGAGTAAGACTCTCATTTTGGAACACTTGAATCTTATGTTACAGAAGATAAGGGTTATTCATTTATTTTGAGACAGTCAATTTCTAACCTTATGACGTTTGATTGAAGAGTTAAGTACTATTGGTGCCTTCAGCTAAAAGTGTCCATCATAGTCATCCTATTTTGTTTGCATTGTTGTATTTCGGCGTGGGGATAAGACAACCGGTGAAATTACTATCAGAGAGGGCATTCCATCTCAGTCCTCGGACTTGGCAAAGCAATTATAGTCTTAGGACTGCAATCCTAAGATTCTGGTTTTGAGAATTGGTCTATGGGCATTCTATGGGTGACAGATCCCATTTATTATCAGGTCGGACGAAGGCGCTGGCAGAATTTGCAGAATCTATGATATCCCATTACTACTATTTTATGCAGAGGAAAACCAACCGCTCATTATTCAATAGTGCATACCGACCTAATCGCTTTTCATTTATTAATTACAGTCGTTACAAATTATGGTTCATTTTAATTTGAGGCTACAACGAATTTATTAGTACCTAATTAATTTTAAAGATTCATGCGAACGATTTTGTATTAATTTCAGCGACAATTGAGATTTGGCTACTTTTATGCTTAAAAATAAACTGAAACCATCACCAAGAAGAAAACAAAACAACAATAAATGACTTGTTTAAATAACGGAGAATAAATAACCCTCCATCACAGCATTCCGTAAATAAACATTTTTTACAAGCTTTCTGAATTTAATTTGTGTGGTTCATTTAGTACGTATATATTATCTGGTACAAGAATATTACATCATTAATTGTATTTAACACATTTTCTTTTAAAGAATAAGTGTAAATAAATATGCATAAAATGTATGAAGTCGACACAGCGGTTGAAGCAATCTGTCATGCTTATGTCAATACAATACAATGAAGTGTCACATAACTTCATACTTAGTCCATAATATTTGTTATAATAATTGTTCTTGCTATTGTGAATGTCTTTTTTTTTAACAAATTAATACGTGTAGCCTGACTGTAAGTATTAATTGAAGTTTTTACAATAAATAAATAAATAAATTCTACACATTTTGTAGATTTTCGAAAATCACTAACTTAGCGTTACGCATCGTAACTATGGACACTTTCTCGCTTTTACTGAATCATACATGAAATATTTCTAAGCCTGCTCAAGTAGTTAAACGATATCATAGAAACCAGCTTTTCATACTGATAAAAGACAATTATTCAGTAAGTTGGCCTCTACTATCTACCAGCGCTTCACAAGAGGAGAACACTGCCATTTACCAGAAAGTATGAAGTCGCTTACAGGAAGCCCTTTCAAGCGCATATTTACAAAATGGCTCATGGATAAATGTTTTTATAGTGTTCAAGATTATTTAAAATTTAATGTAAATGTATAATAACCCATACTATTATTTGAATTATGTATTATTATTATTTTTATTGTTTTTTTTCTTATTTTTTTTTTGACATGTTAATTAGATTTAAAATCAACAAAATATTTGCACGCTTGCATGCAGACTGAATACGCTAGAATATTATTTTGTAACACCTTCATTTATTACTGTATTCTATCAAATTAACTTATTTGATTTGATTTGATTTGATCTGCTGAGAAGAAATGCCGCAAGAAACTCAGCAGACAGCCATTTTTTATAGCATATTCCAAATTCAAATGCAGTATAATGTCTACATGCCAGTTGCAAACCGACACGGCTTGAAAACGCATTCATAATAATACCAGACTCGATTGCGAGTACTCGAATGAATTTATCGGCATGTCTCTGTACGTTTTTGATTTGAGATTTCCAATTAAAATTGAATGTTGAGTGCAATCATGCGATGCAGAGCCAATAAAGTAATATCAAACTAGCGACCTGCCCTTGCTTCGCTTCGGTGTATGAGAGTTTCTGTAAGACCCGTACATATACCATATTTTCAAAAACAAACTCGGAAATGTATGCGTATATCACAAAATGAAGACATAAATAGCTAGCTCAAATGGCATTTTTTTTAATTTAAAAAGCGGAAAATTAATAAATTTTTAATGAATATAATATACATACATACATAAACTCACGCCTTCGTTCCCAGAGAGGGGTAGGCAGAGCTACAGAATTACCTACAACTCTAAAACTTGTTGATAATTCTGTAACCACATTTTGCACAATTAGGCTAAGATGTTTAACAGCGTATTAGTGACAGGTTGCAAGCCCATCGCCTAACAGTACTACAAGTCTTTATTCCCTTAGTCGCCTCTTACGACATCCACGGGAATACATGGAGTGGCACTATTCTAACCCGGCAACCACACGGGCCTATATAATATAGTTTACTACAATTAAAAGTTAAAACTAAACTTATTTAAATTAAAATAAAACTAAGCTACTCAAATATTAAAGATTTCAATAGTAATCACCACTATAAAAAGAACACCCCTCTAGCAGGTCCGCTCGCGGCATGGTCCCTATGACTTGATTACCTGGTAGTTATTTTAATATTCATATTTCTTCACATTACTTGAGAAAAGCGCTATAGAATCCTTGGCCGGAACTGGGATTGCAAGACTCCCTAACTTCACGGCCTCAGCAGTAATGTACTATTATTATACATAAATACCTCCCTCTTGGATCACTCCATCTATTGATGAAAACCGCATTGAAATCGGTTGCGCAGTTCAGAAGATCTGAGCGTACAGAACGACGGAAGGGACATAGTTTTAATACGCACTGCTAGATCAATTAAATACAGTATCAACTCAAAATCTTTGCTAGTTTTGTTTCAAGTTCATGGAAGTTGTAATAAAGTTCATTTTAAAATACAGTTGTATTTTGAGTTACTACTGTTTTGATCTAGCAGTACGATATGTAAAGATAAATAAAGACTAGCGACCCGCCCTCGCTTCGCTTCGTTTTATCTGAGTTCTCTGTAACACCCGTACATAATAGTAGTTTATGCAACAGTTGTATAAGAGAGGTCAAAAAAGACGAGTGGTGTGGTTACGATGTGAGCCGCAGGCGAACATCGTAAAGCAAGACGCCACGAGTATTTTTTGACTTAGTTATACACCGTTGCATACAATACTTTTTCTATGACTAGGTTTCAAATAAAATGCAAAATTAAATTAATATACCTAGGTTAGAATACGAACGAACGAAGCGCCGAACAACAAACGAGCGAGAAACATTCGAAAACAACAAAATATGTGTCTATGGTTAACTTTGTTTTTAAATTGATGTGCACTTGCCAGGTTTCATATTTTTTTTTAAAGTTGCACAATCGATTTAACTTGTGAAATAGGGACTAAAAAACACCTAATGATTTGAGAAATGAATTCTTTCACCTGATTGGTCGATTTTAATATAGCTGCGTTCTGGTTGGTTGATACCAAATAAAATGTTTTTTTTAAAGAGTTAAATTAGTAAAAGAGTTTACATACCAAAAAGAACCTAACGTTCCGATTGACAGTCAATGTGTATTGTGATTGGTGGTTTAATTTGGTGAAGTATTTTGATTGGTCAAATTAACCTAGGTGTAAGCTTTGGCAGCTAGGCATATCGTTTTGGCTCAAAAAAGCACAAGTGCTGTTAAGGGGAATAGACTAGATAGACGAATCGGCTCAGCCGTTTTTGATATATTGAGCTTTTAGAGGGTTCATTTAATGACACTTCGTAACAGTGACAATGCTAGTCAGTTATAATCAAGTATTTGTTTTGTTGTTTCGTGGATATTAGAAAATCTCTTTCTGTCAAATAGGGTGACCACACCTGTTCACATAAATTATTTAATTTTGTTCATCGCTTGATTCAGTCTGAATTCTCCATCTAAACACCTAAATACCTTACCACTTTAATGCTTAATTAAGTCATATTATAACTTTTAAACACGTCTTTAATATCACCCTGTATATGAAAAGGTTACAGTTTTTAATGTCGTAATTTGAAAAGTGTTTAATAAGTAGGTATTACTTTACTTCGTAATATTTTATAATTTCATAAAACCACCCAATGTCGCCCACATTAAGTTGTACAAAATATAACCAGTTTAGATAAAAACTGTGACTTGTCGCGTTATGCGCGGTGAAGTGCAGGATTTTAGAGCACTTTGACCTCGGCTAGGGATTTGGTGTAATGGCAACCCTGCCGCGATAAGAAGAGTTGTACGTGCCAACTCCTTATTATTTGTGCACGGAGCCAGCAACGGGCAGAATTAAACCAAAAGAATACGAATAATGCATTTTATATTTCTCTGGTGAGCTTTTTAAAAATTCTATTCAGTTAAACGCTAAGGCAATAAACTTTAAAGTTGTAGTACTATTTAAATAAATTGTGAGTTTGACAACATACAGTTTGAGCAAATATAATATAGTACCCGGGAGACCGAGTGTCAATCGGGTTGAAAACGAAATTTCCCGAAAATGACATTTTGACGGAGCGATTTTTCGCCCCCTATTTTTTTTTTAGAGAACGTGCTGATTGCAAATACATACATATAATACTAATATATACATATAATATAAATATTACTTGTTTAATATTAAAGGATTAAGAGCTTTGATGGACGAAGACACCATTCGGCGACAATTGAATATACCCTTATATTATAATCTGTGATATTGAATGCAGGCTTTAATTTTCTGAAGTTTGCATATCACTTGGATGTCACATCACTGTTATGGCATTACATACCCGGTTTGCGTATTCTGCAATAAAGTTGAAATAAACTGATATCACACCACTTGACAGTCAACTTGCAAAGGAGTGCAGGAGTGAAACTGTGAACCTTACGGATACCGTCCATTTTTGTTAGTACCTATTTAACTTTACAGTATCAATTTAGCGCGTTTGGACAAAAGCAGCAAGATAAGTTTAGTTCCACCGGAATTTCTTAAGACACGCCTAGGATCAGTTAGAGGACTCAAGCTTGGGCGCCTGTCGTATCGCATAACGTTTTTTGTCCTAAAAATGTTTGGCAGAGAATGTTTGGCATACTGTTGAATGGCATACTACTCGTTTGTCCTAATAATTTTTGCGCATACTCATTTAACGCCCTAAAGTAAGTTTGTCCTAATATTGATAACTCTAAAATCTAATTACCTAAAGCATAATATTCCTAACATGTATTGTCCTAATAATTATTTTGCCTATTATTAAACTGGCTACAATTACAGCACCTAAACTAAACTATGGTAGGCGTGAAGTCAGAATCGTTACGTAATCTACCTTCACGCAGGTCAGATTTCGGTTAGGTTAGGTACGACGACGAGCGAAGCGAGATATCATTATTTTCTTTAAAATAATGTGTCGTAGAATGTTGCAACCAACCAAGTCTTGTATAATTAAAAATACAAATATTTCTAGCAACAACAACAAAAAATCTGGTGCAAGGTATTAACTTTAGAGACACATGGTATATCGAACCAAAACGTAAGGTTTTCTCATATGCTGTTATGTGGACGTTAAATGAGATATAAGTACTCGCAGTGTAGCTATATGAAAAAACCGGTCAAGTGCGAGTCGGACTAGCACGCCTAGGGTTCGGAACCGCCTCACGTTAGGTATTATTGTATTAAAATTTTCATTCAATTTCTTAAGACGTTAGAAGGGGCGGACACCGAGCGGGTACGAAACCTTAAAATTAAACAATATTCAAATATACTTAAACTAAAGCATACCTTAGAATGGTCATGGTCACATATTAAGTATTGGTTTCTGAACTAGAATTAATATCCTGTATTAACGGGCACAGTTCATTGGCGGATATTACAAATCAATTTCTATGTACTACACATAGATCTTGACTCATTTACTTATTTATTAGCTTTCAACTAACGTAATATTAACGGGTGAGTAATATTTATCATAAAAACCGATGTTCTTATGATCATTTTACATAACACGAATTGCATAATTTCGATCTGTATAATAAACCATCGATATAATATTTATGATGCATAAAACGAAATGCATAATTTCAAATACTCTAATGTTTACAAATAAAATAAAATAAAACCTATATTTCTAACGGCTTTCATTACTATTAATGTGGTCACAGTTCTAACCTAACCTAACCTAGTTCGAAGAAATCGACTGAAATAACTCGTCGAATTATAATTCGATCGTATTCCAGATAAAATTATACAATAGGGTTTTATGCTTTTCGGGATTAGTTAAATGAAATTATACAAAATGTTCTTATACTGATTGAAGCGCACCCAATATTAACTCAATATTTGTGATCGTCACTCGAAATATTTTCTATCAATGGGTCATTTAAAGCAGACTTTCATGATTATTTTCCTCAGGCGTGCTTTAGCCGCGCCGCGGGCCAAGGCGACCAACTAACTGCCAAGGCAGCCAATTGACAGCCGAGGCAGCCAATCGACACGCCAGATGGCCAATAAACGGGGCGTCACGTCCTCGTGCGTGTCTTCAAACACGGACGGCATCAGGCTGCGCGATTAACTATGTGCGAGATCCTTGTTATTTTAGGAAGTTTAATATACTGTAAAGAAAATGAGAGCCGATACAGAGATATTAGCTCTGAGTCCATGTAAATAAAATAAAATAGCTCGCACTGCTAGATCAAAACAGTAGTAACTCAAAATACAACTGTATTTTAAAATAAACTTTATACCAACTTATATAAAGTTGAAACAAAACTAGCAAGAATTTTGAGTTGATACTGTATTGATCTAGCAGTGTGAGCTATAATACTTAGTAATACTAATCGCAGCTCTGCTGCTCTGCTACCTAATAACCAGTGATCGTACTTTTCCCAGCGTTCTTGGTGCGATGACGTCAAATGACACACGACAGCGACCATTTTTTTTACTTAATTAGTTATTATAATTGTGTATAACATTTATTACTGTAACCCAAATTTCCTCAGTCAGTGAAGAAACAAAATTACTTCTATATTTATGCACTGCCATTACCTACGCATTATACTGTCTATGCTAGTATATAGTTAGTTAGTATATCAATTCCTAATCATAAATATGAACTATAACCTGAGATAAGGATATATTGCAACTGTGTTACATTTTTTCACATACTCGTACTAAATTAACCCTTCATTTCATTATGCATATTGGATTAGGCTTTACATATTCTGAGAATATTTTCTGTATTTCCGACTTGTTTATTACGCTATATTATTTTGATAATTGATATTATTTGATTCTTGGTTCAAACAATTTAATATTGGGCACTATTGACAACCCTAGCACTGCACCAAAAATGCTGGAAAAAGTAACGATCACTGCTAATAACAACAGCAAGGTATTTTGGATTGACTTATATGTTATTTAATGTTTCTTCCACTTCTGCTTTATCTTTTTAGGCATGAAAACAAAACGCTTAAATATATTCACAACAAACACAATCTTGCTAGAAAATTGTCTCCAACTGCAAGTGCGGACCAAACTTGGGACGAGTGAAAATGACAGGTCCGCACTTAGCAAACGATGTATTAAATACATTTCCGAAAAAAATACAATGTGACAAAAAAAACAGTAATGAAAAGAGTAAATTTTATTTATATCTTGGTTCGATAAATATCACAGCGCTATTAATTTGAACTATTAAGGGTAAAAAAATAAAAAAGTAACACTCACTAGTATGAAAAAACTAACTACCTACTACTTTTTGAGCAACTGATTTAAAAAACTTTTTTTTTATGTTTAGTTGGTACCTTACGTGCAGGCAGGCTTCTGACATCAAAGTGCAAATAACACATCTTAATGAACTTAATCAGCATCAGCGGCTTAAGACGTTAATAAGAAAATACAACGATTACCGCAATTTGTCGGGGAAACCGAAGAATACAATAAATCATTAAAGGCGTGATTCGTCCGGAACGTCCAATTATCCTCATCGCTTTCAATAATATCTAATTGCCTGGTTCACAAAAGTTATGACACGACCTCCATAATATTATAATCCAACCTTTATACCCGGAGATCATCATCAGTAGGTATTATAAAGAAAGAGAACGGATTTTGTAAGTTGGTTTATATGTGGAGGGCAGTCTCCGGAACCAGGGCACCTAATCATTTCACTATTGGAAAAGTATGTTATTCAAGACGTAAACATGCTATTTTTTTTAAACTGGAGCTAAACTAGGGCGGAACGGTAGGCTAGGGGTAGTGTACAACAAAGGGAAAACCGGGCAAGCGCATGTCGGACCATGCTCAGTGTAGGGTTCCGAAGCCGCTGACAAACTTAACGTTGCCGTTGGAAAACTGTAAACCTATCCCGAAACATCGACATAGGTCGCGGTCAGATTACCAACACCGCAAATAAGTTTTCGGTAGGTATAAACATTTAAACCGTTTGTAACTCAAGAACCACTGAAGTCTACTTAGTAGTGATAGTTTTTCTATTAAATTCATTATGTGTTTTCATTTAAGATATTTTTCAGATTTTTAGCTTTTGTAGTTTTGGCTGCAGGGGGGGGGACACTTGACTCTTACAAAAATTTGCGCTTTAAAGCTTAATATTTCATAAACGGACCTTAATTGAAAAATTGTTTGCACAAACCCGCAATATTTAGACGACACCCCCACACTATGGGTGCTACGTGCAGGTAAAGGCACACAAAAAAAACAAGATTTTATTTTACCACTTTGTTAGCGTGACTAATATGTATGTTTATGCCAATTGCAATTATTGCAGATTTCTAATACTAAAAGTCTCTGAGCTAGGCTGCGGAAGGACGGACGGTCGGACGGACGAACAGGGCTATACTATATGGATTCCTAATTTGACTACGGAACCCTAAAATCTGCTGATTCAGATATTTTTACGACTTATACTATACAATGTTTATGACCATAAGGTACACCCGAAGATGATTAGTGTCGTGAATAACAACCATGTTGGTCAAAGAAATATATTCGAGTCACAACGTAACTAAAACTTATGTATTACTGAATACATAGCTAAATACATAAACAAGAGGATCCATAGTTCAATCTGTCCCGCCAGTAAACACCCAATAAGCACCACTAATTACCGATTATCCGTCTTTATTGATACAATCGATCCACTCAATCATAATCGCATTACGCCTATTTGAATTTAACACAGCTGTTGATATTACAAAACAGTCTCGGTAACTCGATCGAACTTGTCTTCTCGGAACAATTTTCACGTTCACAGGCAAATGTTATAAATATTTATTTTTGTTACGTTATCAAAAGCAGTGATTGAGTAGGGAAATACGTATAAAAACAAAAAAAAATGGGTTGCTAAAATTAAAATAACTTTGCTGTTGGTTATAAAGCATATGATTAATTATTAATGTATTATTTTAAGATTATTTTATACATTACAAGTTATTAAGTAACTTCCAGTTGAAATCGCTACGGAAATATATCATTTTAGTTAGGTAATTTTAGTCAAGGTGACTGACTTTTAACAAATCAATAAATAATTTACGTAAATCCGCTGGAAATTATCAATTACATGTTAACCCTTCACAAACAAGATCCTACTTAACCGTTGTCGCTTTGAAATCTTGAATGTAACACATACTTAGATCCAAGTCACAAGTTGGCGGCAAGATCCTGCCCCGAAGTTTGTCGGAATCGGTTAAAGAATTATTCAAATGGTTTCAGATCGGAGTGTAGTGATTCTGCTGCTCAAACATCCCAAAGTTAAACTTGAACGTGTGACGTGCATAGCTAAGTTAGCTGGTTAACTAATTTGCAAGCGTGTAAGGTAAGGTAAAGGCGGTGTTTTAAGGGTTTTATATAGAAAATATTCTTTAGGGCACCACTACTTTAATACCTATAGTAACAACTTGAGTTCCGAAACAGTTTAGTTTTATATTTATTGAAGTAAGATTTTAAATGCTCGTGTACAATTAAATAAATAAATGCCAGGAAACAATCAAACATAAATTGACCTAATTCCTAACTATGATAAAGTTACTTGTATAGATAAATAAAAAAATAAAAAATTAGCACAAAAAAAAAATGTTACCTATAATATGCGGTTTGTCCATCTGACTCCAAAGTAGGCTGGGCCTGTATCTTGGCAGTCCTCGAGTGCGATTAACATGATTAACGACAGTAAATACAAGATAGGATATTATTACTTAGGTAGATACTTATTATTAACAATGTCTAAAACTATATGTACATGCGTGCATGTGTGCGTGTATGTGTGTGCTGGTGTGCGTACGTGCGTGTGTGTGTTTGTGAGCGTACAACAACAACAACATTCAGGCAAAAAGTTAGGATGCGGTATTTATTTATTTATTAAACCCGCCTACTCTATTGGCTGTGTAATTTGTCTATTGTTGGGCTCATTCGAGTTAGCATTATTGAGGTAAATAGTTTATAAATACTTGAGAGCAGGCTGATCGGGCGGTAGTTGGCGATATCTTTAGGGTTACCTTTTTTATACAGCAAGATTATGTCAGAGCTTTTCCATTGTTTGGGAGCGCGACCTGCTCTAAGTGCCATGTTGAACAAGTGAGCCAGTGTGGTGCAGCTAGTAGATGATTACCAATTTTTAGTACATCGTTGTGTATACCGTCTGGGCCGTCAGATTTTAATTTTTTGATGCGGTATTAAATAAGATTAAATTAAATTAAGTTTTGTGCAGATTGTGGTTATCAACAAGTTTTTAGAGTTGTTGGTAATTCTGTAGCTCTGCCTACCCCACTCTGGGAATGAAGGCGTGAAGGTGTGTATGTATGTATGTAAGTTTTCGGTCTCAGGGTACGATAGCATGAGCAACCATTTACCAACAATATCCTTTTAACATTAATTGCGGATGAAAGCACTATGTTCTGGTTATTGCAGACATTGAAATACTTGAATACATCAACAAGACTCAGGACAAAATACTCGCGGTCCTCACACAAATATCTGCCCTTACTGGAATTCGAACCCGGGATTGCTTGGTTCGTAGGCAGGGTTACTAACTAGGCTAACCACTCCGCAAACACTGTCCAGCTTCACGTATAACTAAGTCTATAATGTGTTTTAAATACATTGACAAATCGGTAGCAAGAAAATGTCTGTAGAAAACTGAGAGCATCCAAACTTTTATTACTTAATATTTTCTGTCGGAAAAGACGGTGCCTCATAAAGAGCAACAAGAAATGATTAAAAACTGTTATAGTGTAGTAACTCGACAGGTAACTCATGCATCGTTCTTGAAAAAGGCCAGGACATTTACGAGGATGAGTAACTTCTAAAATTGTTCACAGGGTGTTTCAAATAATTAAACTCGAAATTTCCACGCTGGTTTCAATCAGGGAGCAGTCTTGTTTTACACAGCCTCAATTTGCTTTTAGTTACAATAGATCAAGCAATTTCCCAATGTTTGGTGTTGATTTCCAGCTAGATTTTCATCATAATTATGTTTTCGTTTCACGTGTGGTGCATAGCCAACGTCCGCTGGGGGTTGCTGCTCTAATTATACGTGATAATAACCACAACGAGCTTTGTAATCGCGAACAACTATGTACAAGTAAAGGGCGATAATGGAGAACCATTACAAAACCACAAAGTCCATTAACCAGCACTTGAAGTCTAAACTTTGCCTGAAATCCTTCGCATGTCCTTTGTTGTTTAAAAGTATCAAATATTATGTTTCTTTTGGATGCTCTCGATAATCATTGTACTCAATAAAAATTTCATGTTAAAGTTTTTAATTGCATTTCAATCAGTTTTAAATGTAGCTTTTCCGTACCAAAATGGTAAAAGAGGAACCCTTATGGTGAGATTTCGTTGTATGTCTGTTTGTATGTCACAGCTGGTTTTCTCAGCAACTACAAATGCTATGAACTTGAAATTTGGCGTAGGTGTACACCTGGCTTGCCCGCATCTGTTTTTAGTAAAATTAATATGAAATTAATTTTATAACTAAATGAAAAGGGGTCTAGAATGGAGGGTTGGAAAATGAAAGTAGTTTTATTATAGCAAATAAGGTGTTATTTGAAACGTCATCTGGACATTTCAAAACATATATTTTTTAATTTTCTGAGATCTTTTTGATTTATAGCAAAAAAAATATAAAACATAACCGTCGTCGTCCCCTCCCCACCCCTTATCTCCGAAGTTTATATCAAAAAATCAGAAAAAATCCTGACGTATAGATAATTTGTTATATTTTATGGGATAAATAAAATAGGATTTTTTTTACCAAACTTAGCAAAACTGCACTAAGCAAAAAGAAATTATACTTTAGTTCGTAGGCGGTGTCAGAATAGCTTCATAATAAAATGTAATAAAATCCAACCCAATTATTAATTTAATTTTGACACGGTTGCTTTCCGATTTTATCCTTCAAACTGATATGTGTGACAGAACGTTTAGTAAGGCTTATATAGAAATGACAATTAGAGTGGTCACTCTACCAACAACGAAAACATTTTTTCATTGAAATTTTGACTTGCCTGTTTTTTACATAAGTGTTAAAAATGGAGACTCCATTTTCTTTTCGAACATGTATTTAATTAAATTTACCCATTCGAAAAAACAGCATGGTACATTAAAAAATTAAAGTTTTCGAGAAAAGTCATCCTAGTCCTAGTAATATTATAAATGTGAAAGTTTGTGTGTGTGTATGTGTTAGTTGTTACTCCTTCACACTGCAACCGCTAAACGGAATTGGTCGAAATTCGGAATAGATAAAGCTTATTTACTGGATTAACACATAGGCTACTTTTTATTCCGAAAATGTTGAAAGTTAATCCTATGTGGACGAAGTAGCGGGCAGAAGCTATGATTTAACAAATTTGTATTATTATTTTTCTGTGTAACCACCGGGAATGATTCACAAACTTGGTACAATTGCACTGCTAGATGTGGGAAACAGTAGGAAAAAAAAACAAGTAATAATATCCAAGGGCATTTTTCCTTCCCTTATCCTTCTAGGGCCTTTTGTACTCATCTTATCAAAGGCTCCCCTCGCCCTCGATCGATACTTAATCCCAATACCCGTCTGCATCCAGAATGGGTACCATTTGTTACATGCACGACTGCAGCAAATCGCCTTTTTATTTCGCTTTATAAGTAAGTACTGCACTCTCTGCTCACTGGATATAGCTCAAAAGGTCAGTCAGTACTTGTATACAATTATATTATACAATATTTACATCGCTAACCTCCTGTTTATATCTTTTATCGAAGCAATATTAGAGTAGTCGTTCTCCTCTAATCGTGGCGGTGTTCCCTCGGGCATTGTTGTCCTTCATAATATTAGTATTATTGACGAATAATATTAATTAATGAATATGAGAAGGAGGAAAAATATCTAGCTAATTACCAGCAATTTGACAACGCATAGTTCGATTCTCAAGTCAGGGTAAATATTCGTATGATGAGCTAGAGCAGGTATTTAATGCAAAGTCTTGGGTGTTTTCTATGTACGTAAGTAGTTATTTCTCTATATAAGTATGTGTCCTAATATGCTTAGTGCCTTGAGCTTTTTTGGGTCTAGGTCAATTAGTGTGAGAATATCCCCGAGGTTTATTTACATATTTATTTAAGTTTAGATTACCTATTTCCAAAAAAACAGGCTATATATATTTCATAAGAAATACTCATCACCTTTACTTATTTAAAGTAAAATGAGAATACGACAATAACGACGGTTGAAACACCAAAGAATCACCCTGTATAGGAAATGTCTTCCTCCATTGCAAGACTGGAGGATAAAAGCGCAACATAACATATTTCAAATACGTTTAGGGCACGTTATCATTCAACAATATCATAATACATACGGTGACAGAAGCGAAATAGCTATAAATATACAGAAATAATAGGAAGAGATGGTTTACGACTTTGCTATAGTCTTTCTTGAGGTGACTGCAGTGAACCACACAGTGCACTCTGGTGCAGGTCATTATTACATTTTACAGCGACGTGAAGTCTAAACCTGGAACACGGCAAATAGCTCGGAGAACCGACGTGACGACGGCTATAAAAATATCACGCTTGCTCAAGCCCAATGGCTATTTTAAACCTTGTGGCCAGTATCTAGGTTTACTTTAATAACTTAAAAAAAACTTTAAAGACGACTGTACTTCTAAATAATAAACTTATTATCAAAATGCTGATCAAATTAATCTAAGCCCGACCGATTTACTGAGAGTCATTTAGGAGTTATCAACCAGCTCGATGGTACCATATTACTGTATTTTCATCGCAGTTATGCCAAATTTCAAGTCAGTCCGCCAATCTTAGTTGTAATTTTTACCTACTTTAGGTTACAATCGAATTCCAAGATTTGATTACATGATTGATAACATGTGACGCTAATTTAAGTAGGTGAAAGAGACCCTTGTCGATACTTTTTTTTGTGTTTATTTTATTTGTGCTCTATCTTATTTATGATAATGCAATTGGCCGTTATTTTACTTTTTTTTGCATTACTAAAATGATATTCTTGCATCTCTATTGCTAAACTGTAGAAAGCATTGGTGATATTATCTTCTTATCAGGCAAAACGTCAATACCGCTGGTCATAAGTCTGAGACAAATATCTCTGTTACATATTTAACCATTAATTTGTATCCTGACGGCACTGAGGGTCAGCTAACCTGCAGGCTCTACTCAACTATGACTCAACCCCTAATATAGTGGAAGTACGTAAGGGAGACTCAACTAAAATGAACTATACGCGTATGAATTCGCGGGCAACCTCTAGTCTGCTGTAATTAGAGAACTAGATTGCTTCTTAAGAATGGTAAATTTCCCCAAGGTTTACAAAATTATTACCGCGGAAGAAGCACGCGAAAATGTTACTCACGACTAAAAACGGGTCCGAAATGAACTCGTCTACCTTTTCGCTTGAATAATTCTAACTAAATAGAAAGCTTTTTTGGTAAGACATTAAACTAAATAAAAACGATAAAGTAGTTGATAGCAACGTGTGGGTCGGACACTCGCCTCCGTGATTAGTCCAAACCGTGATTTAAACACCTTACCGACTTCAAATTAAGTGAATACTTATACAGTTTAAGTAAGACATGTAGTGTAGAGTAATGGCAACACTGGAGCGGAAGCGGAAAAACGAAACGGACTAGTATTTACGAGCAGAACATCCGCCCACTGGGCTCCTGCGACCGCCCCACGCGCCCTGGACAAAATCGTACCTTTTATAATTTGCGCTCATTCAACCAGACACGTTTATTGCGATGCCAAATTGTATTTACACCCAGTTTTGACGCTGGAGGAAGTATTGAGAAATTGTATTATTCTTTCTTTAGTGTCTGGTAGCTTAATTTGAAATAAAGAGCCACGGCATCAGTCGACCAATTTATAATTTACACTGTTTAACTTGAACATATTGAAATTACCAACGATACTTTGACTTTTGGAAACAAATTCAATGGTAAGCCAAACATTTGAAATATATGATCATCCAAATCAGGAATTGATGAGTGTAAAACCACTTTAAGTGTAATACAATTGTGGTTTTGAAGAAAGTGAGTAATATTTAAATCGTTTTGATAATAGTGTGAAGACATACACCTATTATGTGGTTCAAAACGTCTTCCAAATCCATGTAATAAACAAATCTTTTATAAACGTACTTTCTATTATGCATTGTATGGCATGTTCATTATATTGAATATAGGTATTTTTGGCGTCATAGTTGTACTAAATGAACCAGCGTGCGTCCGCAGTCAGTGCCGTACGCTAGCTAATTAGCCAGCCACAAGATAAATGTCAGCAATCACGAACGCCGCCTTCGCGCCCGCTACCCTTCCGCCGGCCAGCCGCGGGCACCCTGTATTCACAATTTCACACACCCTGTACACGGCCTACGAACAATGCCTGACACAGCAGACACATTGCTTCTGCTGCAAATATACATACCGGAATGCAAACAACCGAGTAATTGTGCGCTGACCTTTTGTCAAATTCTATGTATACGATTGGAAAGTATAAAATGTTATGTTCGTGCGCCGAATTCACTGTAAACTTCGTACTGAGCACATATTCGTATTAATAGTTTTTTTTTTATGGCATGGGAAGGCAAACGTGCACACAGGCCACCTGATGGTAAGTGGAAACTGTGACCCATAGACATTCGCATTCACATGACCGCAATCCTAAGACTGCTAATGCGTTGCCAACCCTGAGGACTAAGATGGAATGCCTCTATGCTAGTAATTTCACCGGCTGTCTTATCCCCAAACCGGAACACAACAATGCAAACACTGCTGCTTGGCAGAAGGTTCTGCCACAAGTATAAGTCTATTCCAATTTTATATCGTGTAGAATGTCTTAAGGACATGGCTTATAACTTTCACATTTCTTATTATTATTATTGACAAAGACGCAGAAGAATAATTTGAGTCATAAAATTAAACCCCCGTGGGCGGATTTCGAGCACAAATATTTACCGACCACCGTTTGTTATGATCTTCAAAATGATGGGTAATAATACTTCGAAATGCTCCCGTAATGGTGTCGTCGCAAATGTCAATTGTTGAACTTTAAGAGGGCCGCAGTGTAATGACAGGGGTCGGCGCCGTTCAACCGTAACGTTGTAAATCAATGGCTTGCATAAATATTTAAAGGGAAATTACCTCGTTGAAAGTTCACAATATGCTTTAGAAAAAAAGTATACCAACACAACTTCCCCGGGTCCTTGTAATTTCATCGTCTTTCTTAACAAGTACGCCTATCAGAAATGCAAATTAATGTAGCCCCAGCATAATGTTGCTTATGTTTAAAAAGTTAGCTGTGTGTGTTGACGAACGGCTTTTAGCTACTTATTATAATATTGATTAGGTTATGATTAGAGATTTAAATTTACTTGTTAAGATTCTGTCTGTCTCGCTTGCACGCTGCCATCGAGTTTTTTTTTAACCTGTTTATATAGAACGTGGTCAAGAGACAGTAAGTACAAAATACAAAGGTCAAAACAATGATGGAATGTTTCATAGAAATGATTACTCACTTCAATTAATTCTAGAAAGCAATTTACCCAATTTGGATTAAATGATCAAAGGGAAGCTTACAAAAGCGTTACCTGACCTCACAAAAGAGTATTAAGGTCAATAACCGGTAAATGACAGTTTCCTTCAAATATCTCGCGAAAAGGAAATATATTTACCGATTTCTTCAAATATGACTGACACTATAGAAATATTGAAACTTAATAACGACTCGGCGCTAGAATAGAACATAATTGTTACACGGCCGATATATGTAGAATGAATAACAAATGGGAGTGTAAAAAACCCAATACCGAGGGGATTAAAAATTCTCAAAACCGACGGGATTATTACCTGTGGTTATCTAGTCGAGAAAGCTAATAGTTACTGTCCGCTATTTTCTATATTACCTATATATTGATCAATGAAGAAGCAATCCAAAAAAAATCCAACCTAAATATAACTCTATTTAATTAAATACAAATAAATACCATTTCCCATATCTAAAAATAATTGATAATACATTTATTTTAGAGTTCGCCTGTACGGCAACGATACAAACAAACTTTGTTATCTTTTGTATTAGTAAGTAGATTATAAAAGCAGTCAAGTTTAAAGTCTGGGCTTTAAAGCAATAAGTCTGCGAAGTGTCCGATTTAGTTTTGCAGAAACTTTGCAATGAAATTGGCATAAACTCGCTCATTCTAATGCATCTATGCGACGAAAGCATTCTACTAAGTTATTTTCTTTAACAACTCGCCACTCAATTCGTTGACGAAATAAATGTCTGAAAACGAATTCAAATATTTTTACCGACTTGTTGCTTAGTGTTCTGATAAGATACTGAACACAAAGTAAAGGACTGAGCTTTCATTTGCGAAAGCAGTGAAGCAGAAACAACAAATCAGATTGTTCGAAAAAGCTGCGTGTGTGTTAACGCACTTTAATACCTTAAGAGCTTATGAATAATTTTGATGAGTTATATCCTTACGCATTATAGTGTTCGATCGATCGATGTGGCGAAATTTAATGTGATTCTATTTTGGTCTAAAGGTTTTGGGATTCGCATACATATAAATGTTCAATGTTAATTGGGATAGTCCAAAAAAAAGAACTCACGGTTTTTACATTCTTATTCGAAAGAATAGGTAATTTTAAGAGACCTATTTCATTAATTTTGTATTTGACCCAATAGTTTATCTTTTTTTATTTTGCAGACATTTTATGGACGACGTGATTATTTGAAATTTGGGATGGAATTTTCTAATAAATTACAACAATTAAATGATATCTAATGATCAAAAGTGATTGTAGTAGTGTATTTAAAACATTTAAGCGGTTTTGGCCTAACCCGTAAGATGCACCTAGGTGGGCTTCAAGCCGAAAACGAAAGTCAAACAAAGGTTGAATATACTTTTTCACAACACTGCTCGGAAATATGGCCATAGATGCTCTTGTTTGGGGTCACAAAACGTCACTTATAAGGACAGACCAAGAATGTTTTTGTCGGCATTTGCTGATTGGTCGAGAACATTGTTGTCCAACTTTAATAACCAATGAAAATCAGTCAATCAATTTTTGTGTCATAGCCCCTTAAAATTAAAAATTGGAATCGACCAATCATAACACACCATTTTGTTTCGTAAAATATTAGGTGTATTTTTGCTAAAAGATACACAGACTAAAAACTATGTCACTGCTTTTTTTTATGTAATTCAAACTTGGCCCCTAATCTCGAACCACTAGAGACAAAATTACATGGGAGATAAGGCGAAACAAATAGAATTTTATATGGAGTTGACATATTCATCTCGAATGTTAGTTTATTATCTCGAAAGCCACGAGAATAGGGGTCCAGATTAAAAAAAAAGTTATCTATGGTAAAATTGGCGATAATACATACAGCTTCTATTCTACTTTTGAAAAACCGACGCCATTTGACTAACACTATTCACATTAACATGAATTAAAATTTGAGTTTTGAATATGAATTTTTATTTTATTTCCTCTCAGTAGTTGTGAAAAGCACTATGTCTGCCTCGGTAGAAAGTGCAATTTATGGACTCGTACACTAGAGGGCCTCAACTACGTTTCGGCCCTCTATATGACTCGTCCAAAAATCTCGTACTTTCTATCCTCTGCAACAATACTATTGTCAAAATATCCGAATTAAATAAATATTTCTAAAATTTAATAACGCAGAACGACTTTACAACATAATTCCACGAAATGGTTTTCGAATTACAGTAATTGTAAAAATATGAACAATCGCAAATTGGGATTGGGATGCAACATAGCGGACGAACTCGCAAGTGTCTACTCTTTTATTTGCCTAAAAAATATATACTAAGTACGCTACGCTATACCGAAATGAAATGGAAACGCCCTGTCAGATTTACGATTCCATTTAGTACTATAATTTAAAAGTTCCTTAAATACCTTGTTACAAGAACGGATTACGGTATTCCGACGATAATAACATAAGTCCGGTTTACTAGTCAGTTGACCCTGGCATGCCCTGGCCTAGCATGTGTACAGTAAGCCAACGAAAATGTTAAGCACTTTAGTGCCTTGTCATAGTTAACTACAAACTGAATATTATGTAGAATAATAATCATGACAGTACGATGTTAGTCACAATGACAAAATAATTAATATGTTACTGGCCGAATGTGCCAAATTATCTCTATACAATAGATCGATGCAGTAAATGTCAGCGGCTTACGATTAGTATTTTTAGTTATAGCTCTGTCTAAGGTCGGAGCTTTAGTTAAAGTAACACTTCTAGCGTTCTATATGTACTTCCTTCCCTAAATCTGGAAATAGATAACTACATACAAACTTATAGAGATAAGTTAAGTTCGCCTTTGTAAAAAAGAGTCTGTGACATGCAGAAAGACAATTTGATAAAATAAATACTACTGAACTGCTTTCTGCATTAACAACACCATATACGAGTAGCATTTAGAAGGTATCAACTTGTCTGTCCAAATAGTGGCGAGTAAAATACATTCTAAATACCATCCGCGACCTAGATTCTAAATACAGCGCATCCGAAACATAAACCAACGGAACGACACTCGTTGTTAAATAAGTAGGTATAGAACATCAGTCATAATTAGAGAGTGAACAGGAATCCTGTGGATGTGCAAGTTCCAGATGTCTTAATTACTAGCACAAGTTTGCCTTGTCTCGTGAGTTCCGCTTTGTGGAGGTTGAATATAAAACGCGGGCTCAGCTGTTCGCCGCGTCACTCGCACTGGGTTGAACAAGGATAATGTGCCACTGAAAAGCCGTTAATTGTTAATGCTTTTATTAGTAGATCTTGTCTCGTTGGCATGGTGCTAATTTGAACTTCTTTTTGGCGTCCCATAGAAACTAAAGGATACTTTCTTCTGACGAGGGTCCCAATTAACTTAGTAGATGGGTTGGTACCACCATCTTATCCATTAACATACCGCCATGCAGCAGTGTTCGCATTGCTGTGTTCCGGTTTGGGGATAAGACAGCCGGTGAAATGACTAGCATAGAGGCATTCCGTCATAGTCCTCAGGGTTAGCAGTGCATTTGCAGTCTTAGGATTGCGGTCTTGTGAATGCGAATGTCTATAGGTCACAGTTTCACTTACCATCAGGAGGGCTGTGTGCTCGTTCGGCTTCTCTATGATTTAATATATATATATATTATACTTATATCTAGCGAGCCATTTTTAAGTATGAGACTTAAGCACTTGTGCTTCCTTCGACGAAAGATTTGAGGAAACAACTTTACAAAGGATTTGAACGTTGTTTCAGGTCAAGATTTCTCATTATGATTTAAGATATTTAATAATTTCCTATGGAAAATAATAATTAATTAATTATCTTCCCGTAGTATAAACAAAGTCGCTTCCCGCCGTCCTGACTTCTGTATGCACGCTTCGATCTTTCAAACTATGCAACGGATTTTATTGCAACAAGAAATGAAGAATGGAAAAGAATGGAATGGAGAATAGTATTTTTACTAAATTATCAAAAAGTTTTGAAAGTTATAGGTAATTCCGTAGCTCTGCCTACCCCGCTCTGGGATTACAGGCGTGAAGGTATGTATGTACAGTCAGCGTCAGATAGATCGAACCGGACAGCGTGCCCATAAAAATGGGATGCATTGGATTTTCAAAAAAAACGAACCCGCTAAAATTTCAGAAAAATGTGATGTGACGGGATGTTTTAAGTATCGGCTTGGATAAAATGTCAAGATGATGTAACTGCATAGATTACCTAAAATATTGAAATGGTCAAAATATCAGCCGTATCGAAGCATTTAAAATTCCAACAAGATGGGATGGGATAGAATGCCTAAAAGGTGTAACCATTCGAGAAAAATGAACTTAGTCCCAAGAAGTTAAGGTTCCTAATTGTTTGCCACTTCAAACGCAATGAACAGCACAAACTACAGATAATGTAACGCGCGACTGAGAGGCCGTTCAGCAGCATGTTGTCCTGCTCTTCGCCGTCAGTCATTCTGAATAAAAATGTCTTATCTGTTATGTCTGTTGAGTAAACGTATCAACCAGACATATCCAATCTATTATGTAAATACTATGCATTCCGATATCGAACGCTTAAAAATATTTATAGCACAGCTTTATGTTCCCAAATGAAAAGGACGACAGTATGTATGTAAATTCTAAATTATGATCGGGTTTTACAGAAAACCCACATAAACTAAAGCGAAGCGAAGGCGAGTCGCTATTTATTTTTAAATAGTGCTTTGTTGATTACATACAATTAAGCATTAGTCACACCTATTTACACACATTCACACCTAATTGGTTTAGCAATGTCACGACACTGTATTGTTCAAAGTAGCAGCGAGCCGATACTTCGTCAGGCACGACGGCAGCTGCAGTTTCAAGACGCTAAGGGTGTTGAATCGTGATATAAAGGGATGGAGGTGAGTTTTTGAATGAGTTATTTACTTCGTGAGTGAACTTACACATACAAACAACTAAGTATCTAAGGTGCTTGTCCCACCGCCGGCGAGGAAGCAATGAGCTACTTTCCTGGTCAAGAAACCAACAAAACATCATAGAACCCATCATAGAGACAGATTATTAGAAGAGTTTTAATAAGCATAAATGTTTATGAAAATGTTTAAATGTTTATTCAGAAAAACTTAACTTAACTTATAATAATAGTTGATCGCTGGCTGTTCACACTGCTGGCGAGAACTCACAAAACAAAAGATACAAATCCTGAGTCAATAAAAGAGGCGATATGAACAGTTGATTCGCTTCTCGCTCATCATCGGCGGTGGGACAAGAGCCTTAGAGGGGTAATTGCACAGAAGGCTATTCAGGATCAAAGTATAAGATTAAATAATTAAAGTTAATAGCCTATATTTTCCGTTCTTTTAATGTAAAGTTGTGTAGTTCATTCGGTACGACAGACTTTTCAACTGTCAGATCCAAAGGAAACAGCACGTGGTAGGAATTGAAACAAAGTGGCGGCATCCCCGAAACTTTCCTTTTTGTTACAGCGGTAGTGACAACGGCATTGTAAAACTTTAAGCCACTAACTAATTCGGGACATTTTATTATAGAACTGCCTATCAGGCTGTCAACGGTCCGAAAACCCATTAATTTAGACAATATTGAATGTCAATTAGGCCCGACTAGCTTGAAAACTACGATTGAATTAAGTTCGGCCTCTGTATCTTTTTGACGACAAAATAAATGTATTTTTTTAATTTATTATAAAGTTATTTTCGTTCGTCGTACAGAGTTAAAAGTGGGAAGAGTTGGAGGTTTATTAGATGAATACATTATATATCTTGAGAACGTTTCAGTTTAGCTTTGTAAAAACCCCCAATTTACCTAAATAGTGGTATTATGGAACCCTCGTAATAACCACTAGAAAACAACAGGACTTTTTTAACATAATGTTCAAAATCAGTTTAACTATTTTTGCAAAGTTTGCAGTCTTGTTTTGAATAAAAATCACGGTTGCTCAAACTAGACACTATTATTCTGGAAATGAAGCGTTTATAGATACATAGAAATATTTTTAGAATATTAACTTGTATTTTGTTGTTTATTAAGGGTTACTTGCAGCAACTAGATAAATTTAAATTTCCACAGTTCCATACAATTTGACCAAACCAAACTGGTGCTTATAATCTACTGGGTTAAACCATATTGGTTTAATTTTGACATATCGTATTATTTTATGAAAATGTTTAAATGTTTATTCAGAAAAACTTAACTTAACTTATAATAATAGTTTAGTTATATTTTCAGCTGCCATTACTGTAAAGTTAATAATAGCTATCATAGCGTCGACAGATGCCAAAAGCAATATGGTTTTACCAGGTAGAATAGACTCTTGCCCTGTACTTAACCGACCAAATTCAAATGTATCCAAGTGCAAGCGTCTCTATAACCCTGTCAACTATTTTATTCGTCAACCTTAATGCGCGCGTAAGTACCTTATCATGTCTCTAAGAAACTGTGAAAATAAGCATACATTCAATATTCTTTGAAAGGCAAAAGTCATGACGTTTTTACGATAAAGTATTAGTGCTTTGAATCCAAGTGCTCGACGGAGTTAAGAATCCTGACGCACGGCGGCAGAGGACACGGAAACTCCGTCTGAACTTCACTTAAGGAGACGGGGCACCTACACGCCTTTCCATACTAACTTTGTGCTAGTTTTTATTTTATGTACCTACTACTGACATATTAATTTGGAAATTTATTAGCGCGTATAATTACTCGTTTCTTTATTTTAATAAATATCCGTGTAGTGTCTTTATTTTAGGAAAAATATCTTAAAATTACATTGATGATTGATTGTTAGTATGAAAAGCGTTGCCCGGTGTCGCCATAAAAAAAAATATTTCAGTTGTCCTCTCATGCTTATTATTATTCACCTGACGCGGCGTTTAGACCTAGAAAGTGTTTTAAAGTCCGGATAAACAATGCGCGATAATCTAATTAACAAATCAGGTCGCTCTAGATTCTAAATTTACTTAAACCACATAGTGTATTAGGATCTATTTTGTACTACTAAAAAACAGTTTCCAAATGTTTCTAAAATTATTTGAAAACACTTTACGGATGAGTTCATTATTTAGCGTTGCGTGAATTATTTCATAACGCTAAATAATCAACAACGCGGGTTTTTGAATTACTAATTCTAAATATTGTTTCTTTTTCAATAATTATTTTAGTACTAGTAGTACTATAATATACTCGTAAAGTCGGTCGTATCAAAATACTCAAGGCAAAGTTTAAATTAACAAAATTTTATGCTGTCTGCAAAATCCATAAAACTTAAATTGTTTGATAAATAGAGGATGAGAGTGAAATTTACTTTTTGTTGTAAAAATTTCACTAAAGATAACATTGAAACGTGAGTGATTTATAAGATATTTTCACTCAAGACTGTTTTATTAGTACAGTCAATCGATCTTTTGTTAGCACTGGTCAAAGCCATAAAAATTATAAGAGGAAAACAAATGCGGTTTTCAAAAGCATCAATTTCGTTTTGAGAGGCTCGTCAAATTTACGATACCTATTTTAAACCCGTTTTACTCGATTTTTTTATATATTCTAGCATACATAGCTATTTCACACAGCATAAAATTGACTTAAAATGGGTAAATAAGGTACCCATAAGCCAATTTAACGCTGGCTATAAGTTACGCCCCTACCGAGTTGATACTTTAGTTTGGCCAAAGGCAGCACACACAATCAGCGTTGTACCATTTTGGTCGAAAATAAACTCATGCTAACGATAATAATATGACAAGGCGATTGTTTATACAACAACTTTGTGGAAGTGTCTGCCGAGAGAGCCGCGGCTTAGCTGGGTGCATAATGGCAAAGATAATGATGTCAAGAGGCGGAAGAAGCAATTACGACCCGCCTCGTCTGCAATCACGACGAGATATTTCTGAGAAAACAGTTCCATGCCAATGGCCGGATTTAATACATTATTCGAGGGCATTATTGTGGCGGGTTTTTGTCTCCGAAGGACTGTTTGCGGAGCACACACCCCTCACTTGCATGGTCAGCTAAACGCCACAATTGACTTCCCTGATACTTTTGAAGGGGTGGTTGGATGAGAAAATTCATGGTAAATTTAATAAAACGTTTCTGTATCTATATAAAAATAAGCAAAACTATTATTTTTTTATGGCATAGGGAAGGCAAACGAGCGCACAGGCCACCTGATGGTAAGTGGAAACAGTGACCCATCTTTACGCAACACGACTGTTTGTTGGCACTCCCCGCCCTCCAACGTCGCGCAAAGTACCAAATCGTAAAAAAGACCTGGGGGCTATTATGACATAGCAACGCAGTTCAGTTTACGCTGCGTGAAAGGGACAGAGATATATAACTGCTGTAGCTCCGTCCTTTACGCTCGCCGTAAAATGAACTGCATTGCTAAGTCATAATAACCCACCAGGAGAAAACAATAAAAACAAAGCATTATGTTACACGTAAAACATTAAGAATTAAACCCGCATGTTAAAGTTCCTAGTTTACACAATAGAGTGCAAACAAATGGTTGTTCCGTACTACTTTCGCCGGTAGACATATTAGGCATTACGGTATGAAAGGGGTGGCTTTCTCCAACAATCTGTAAGACAGCCGACTTAACTTTGAACTTCAACTGAAACGTTTAGTACTTCCTCATTCTGTCTACCGGAGCCACTTTGTTAACACAGCTACTTTATTACCAAGGGAAATAAATTATGTTCTTTTGAATTGGCTTGTTCTTTTAGACATTACATTTTAGACATACTTAGATGATTTAATAATTATGTTACATTAAAAACGATCTAGTTTGGAAACCAACTATTCACTTACAAATAATTACCGGCCTTATTTTATTTAATATACTAACCAATTGTTTCAAATACTACCATTTTTCAAAAATTTGCCATGTACATATAGTCACGGTTAGAAAAGGTTCGTCACTTTTGAACCTTAATTAATAGCATTGAAATAGAGACGAAAAGTGACGAACCTTTTCTTACCGTGACTATACAGGCAGAACCAAATCAGGGTATCTAGTCTACACGGTAAAGGCATATTGTCTTTGGCATGTTATCGTATTGTCAATGTTGTGATAGCTCTTATTTACTTGACAGTAATGGCGGCACCGTAACAGGTCAAAGGCAATATTGTTTAAACGAGTTGAATAGAGCGCCTGCATTTTTTAGCAATAAGCATATTGGTGTTCATTATATAAATATAAATACGTGGTATTTGCTGATTACTTTTTTTTTTATAGCATGGGAAGGCAAACGAGCACACAGGCCACCTGATGGTAAGTGGAAACTGTGACCCATAGACATTCGCATTCACAAGACTGCAAATGCGTTGCCAACCCTGAGGACTAATACCTGAGGACTTAATTTGTAACTTAGTCGGTTGACGCGTAAAACAATTTATTGTGCACATGATATAGATCGATATATTATAAACACCTGGGTAACGTTACAGCCTGCCGTTTCAACGCAAGGGTTTTTATTCAAATGCATATTGGAGTGGTATAAAATGTTCAACAGATTGCGATAATCCTTTCCGAACCGACAAAATATTCGCCAACTAAATAACAGATATATCGTTCCGCATACAGTTGGCCAGCGATATATCAAGCGATTTACCCAAAATAATGCGCCGCGCAAAATAAAGTCGAGTTGAGTCGCAAAGTAATTTGTATTATTTCGCTCCATGTTCTACCTTAATTATTCGCTACATCAAGACAGGCAGGTGCGACGAATCTGTATTTATTTGCATTAAAAATAAATTTGCTTGGAGACTTGCGTAATTCAGGATTATGATGCGACAGCTGTGCCAGATAAACTGGAATTTGCGGATTAAATTTCAATTCCGTTATCAAGTTGATTAATAACCCATGTGCTGCGGCGGCGCCAAGTTGGCCGCCGTGTTGCGTATTTACTTACGATTAGTGATGGGCAGCTTTTAGTTTTACAAGTGAAAGTTTCACTTAAATTTCAAGCAATATTCTGAAAGTTTTGAAACTTTCACTTAAATATCATGCAATATTATGAAAGTTTCAATATTTCATGCATTGTTCTGAAAGTTACCAGTGAAATTATCGTTTTATTTCTAAAACATACCATACTTTTGACATAAACGTAAAGAAACGTTCCATGAAATTTAAATGAAATTCACTTGTTAAATTACTTCCGTAATAATTTCTACCTAATTATGTAACTTACGAAAGCTGTAATTTTTACAGAACAGTTATGGAAAGTTATGCAATGTTTCAGAAATTGCTTATCACTACTTGCAACCCGCTTTGATATACTTCGGGGCGGTTTCAGCTGCCCGTTTCTTCGTTTTTACGAACTTTAAGAGGTTGGCAAGTCATAGAAGTATGTATATTTACTATTTACTTTATAACAGAATTCTTAACATATAAAAATAACTGAACTTAAAATGAATGCAAGAAAAAATAACTAATTGGGTAAAGAGCCTAGATTATGATGAAACAGAAGAGCTAATTACATTTATTTCATAATTGTTCCGGTCTAAACACACACACGCACACACACGCACACATACACACACACACACATACTCAGATACACACATGCATATATTCAAACATATAGGTACATACATATAAACACAAACGCACACAAACACACACACACACACGTAAATTTTTTGTTTTGTTTTTTTGAACTAAGAACTTTGTTACTTGGTTTCATAAGTGTTAAAGTTCTTTAAAATTTTCTTGTTTAGTTCTTAAATGTACTTAGGCTAATCATGGGAGAGCGGGGTCTCCTGGCACAGGTTTTCTTATACTTAAAAAGGACATCAACCTTTTCTATAGCTATGTAAGAAAGAAAATAATAAACATTTTATCAGTTATCATTTATAGGATTCCATACAAGTAGAAGAGGTCCGTCCGAATTTTAAAGAGCTGCTTCTTGGAACCGTAATTGATTGCCGGTGGAGTTTTTTACAAAACATTTGATATAACGGCTGATTTAAAAAAAAAAAAATGCTTTCAAATAACTACGAACGAAATTCAAATAATTAAAGCAGTGCGTTGTTTTTCCAAGTATTTCTAACTTTATAATTTCGTTTGCCAGATTTCCATGTATGAATGAATAATATTATTTTTTGTGTAAAACATGATAAACTTAAACAGAGAAAGAAGACAACCATCACGAATGCTACCTAGCGTAAGAGGTGAAAAAATACCAAGCATGCACGATATTAACGTAGACATCACACTGGCTCATTTACCTTGACTCTGATTACTTATGAGCGAGTACACGAAGGTAATGCGAGGCACATCGCCGCTCCCGGCCGTCGCGAACAAAGGGCTGCCACACACAAACAAAACCGTGATTTAGGAGAGTACGAAATTAAGGTATTTGCCATACAAGAATTCCCACAATATTATGATACGACGAGACCGAGTCACGTTGTGCGACAATAATGCTAATTGCAGGAGAGAGTTGAATTATTAAAGCACGCGGCGCTGATAGCGGCATAGCTAAATGTAATGTAACAAAGTATTTATCACGTTTATTGATGTTACTTAACAAAGGGAGAAACAACATACAGACAATTAATCTTTTCTCGTTGCAATGTAGAAGTGGAGCTGGTGCCGCTGCAGATTTTGCCGCGGTCAAGAGATGTGAAAAATATTCGGCCCTTTTATTGTGTAGTTATTATTTTGTACCCCTTGCGTTTGAGACAACTGGGTGCTGGGGGACGGAGGCTATTGCCTTCATTAGGGCAGTGGGAAACCGAATTAGAGAGAGAAGGCCTGACGCCAACGCGGTAAGGTTGTCCATCGCCATTCAGCATGGTAACGTGGCCAGTGTGATGGGTACCTTTGGGCCAGAGGCAACTCGGGAGGGGGGGGGGGGGGGGCTTTTTGACTATGTTTAAGCTACTCTTAAGAGTTTTTGTGAGTGAGAGTTTTTTTTTGTAGATTTACTGGAGCGTCTGCAGAACGTTTGCATCCGATACGTTTTTGGCCTGAGGAAGTTCGATCACGTGTCGATGTTTCGTGCGCAGCTGAAATGGCTTCCTATCCGCCGCCGTAGAGATTTACATGTACTTTCACTTCTTTTCAATGTCCTCTTCCATTCTTCTTCTCCTCCTTATCTTTCTGAAAGATTTAGCTATTTAGCCTGCGGCAGCGGTCATCGCCTGCGTTCCAGTGCCAATCTTTCCCTTGCGGTTCCGTCTAAGAAAACCCATTTCTATGCCAAATCCTTCACAGTCCGTGGTGTCCAACTTTGGAATGAGCTTCCGTTGTCCTTAAGACAATCACCTACTGTAGTCGCTCTAAAGCGAAATTTAAAAACGTTGTGGCTGAATGAGTCGTGAAGCCGAGTTCCTATAATGATTATAGTTATATATATACATATATATAACTATAATTATAATAGTTATGTATATACATATATATATATATATTATATTATATGTGTATTTTATATGTGGGTACCTAAGTTTATGTTACTTACCTACCTTGAGTACCTACTGGTTTATTCGTTTCGTTTTTTTTTTTTTTCTCTTCTAAGTATTAGTATTATCATCTGTTTTTGATATTTTTTGTGCAAACTTGTATGTGTCCAACCCTATGCATTGTCCTTACTCATTAACTTCAGGGTTAGCTGGAAGAGATCCCATTTAGGGATAAGTTCGCCTTTGTACATTACTTTAATATTTATATTGTAATATTTATATTTTTGTGCAATAAAGAGTTTACATACATACATACATACATACATACATACATAAACACTCACACACTCTGCCGCCGATATGACTCAGTTATTTCTTACTATTTTGTATTCCTACTTAATACTACTTATTTATAATATTTAATTAATTAATGCGTGTTGCTTATACATTTTTGGACCCACCTAGGTAAGAAGCTTTCATTATGTTAAAGCAACGGAGCAGGTTTTTACATATTCTTTCACATGTTTCTAGAGATAACTCATTCAATATTTTTGGTAACATATAATCCCAAGTACGCTTGCCATAGTAGTACACTTAGGGCCTACGCTAGCTTACGCGGATTACCCGCAACGGACATCCGCCTCAAAGAAATTGTATAGACACCGCTAACTGGCGCGGGCGCGTGCGACGTACTTTAATCCGCGCGGCGGGCGGCGGGCGTCCGCTCCGTGCGCACGCGGCGGGCACACGCTCGCGGACTTTTTTGTGGTTTCTTGACTTGTGTAGCGCTAAGTTAGGCGTGCGCCCGTCGCGGACTCGCTGGCCCGCGGCGGGTGTCCGGAGCGGGACCCGCGAGCGTGCGCACGCGGCGGGCGTCCGCGTCAGCTAGCGTAGGCCCTTAGGGAGGGTATATTTTGACAGTATGATAATGTAATGACATTTAATTTCGAATCGTTTAACTTATCAATTTCACTACTAGCTATAGACATATTAATTTTATTGTAAACACAAATCACTTTGCAATACTATATGCGTGCGACGAATCGCCGATTAGTGGGTCGGTATAGCAAACCTTACTTATATTATATCTACACTAATATTGTAAAGAGGAAAGATTTTATTGTTTGTTTGCTTTGAATATGTTCCGAAACTACTGGATTGATTTGAAAAATTATTTCACCATTAGCATCCTACATTATCCTTGATGAACATAGGGTAGGTATGTTTAATTTTTCTACGCGGACGGATTATATATGCGAATTTTTGGATGTTTGTTACTCAATCACGCCAAAACGGCTGCACGGATCTAGATAAAATGTGTCATTAAAATAGATCATAGTCTGGAATAGCACATATGTAAGCTACTTTTTATCTCGTAAAAATGTATACTTCTACCGCTAGTTTTATTAATAAAATACTGGCGAAAATTCGAATGAAGTATACTGTTTTGAAAAACGGGCAAAATACCTAGTACCTGGAGTAATTGCAGTTGACAGTCCGGGCAGCGGCATGCGCTTTGAAAGCCGACACCCCGTTATCATCACATAACACATGCCATCGATTGTTTGAAGAATAAGGGATGTTAAAAATGAACGAGATATTTATTTTACCAGCCATAGTTGTTTTATATTGAAACAGGCAAAAAGACGTGTCTATTTTTTCACCTTATTGCATTGTTATTGTCTAAACGTAGGTACAACTCTTTGAAGTCGACTGTTACTAGTAAAAATAATGTCATACATTTCAGCTTCATAACAAAAATGCCCTGTGTTCACATTTGAATTTAACTTTTTTCTTTGAAAGACAAAGGAATTTTAAGACGCCACTTAATTTATATTAGATTCCGTTGTATATAAATAAAATATGGTGATAAATAGTTAATTGAAACAATAAAAACCGTTCTAATTATAAGTGTGAGTGACACACACACACGAACTCACGCCTTCATTCCCAGAGTGGGGTAGGCAGAGCTAAAGAATTACCAACAAGTCTTAAAACTTCTTGATAATTCTGTAACCACATTTTGCACAAGTAGGCTAAGATGTTTTCCAGTGTATTAGTGACAGGTGGCAAGCCCATCGCCTAACAGTACTATAAGCCTTTATTCCCTTAGTCGCCTCTTACGACATCCACGGGAAGACATGGAGTGGCACTATTCTAACCCGGCAACCACACACGGCGGTGTGAGTGATATAGGTAATTTTAAAGCCAAGCAGTTTTAAGTTATGCTTACCTAAAAGAAACACCAACGACAGTTTTAACTTGAAACCAAAAGACAAACAAAGGTCTCCTTTGATTTATTATCCGTTATACTTAGTTAAGAAAAAAAGGTTTTTGATAACCCTAAATTTTGAACTGATTTTTAAATAATGATCAAACCCAATTCACATTTAAATTTGCTTCCTACATTGAAAGTAAACTTGCGTTATAAAGTTCTTTCAGTACTACAAATTTGGAGCTACTACGTTAACATAAGCGTAAAGTTCTACACCACAGGATAAAAGTTATAGGTATATTGCTCGGTATTTTTTTTTCTTTCTTCTTTCAATTTTTAAACGAATATCGCCGTCGGCGTTGCTTCCGCACCGTTAGGCTACAGCAGCGGGAAAACCCGCAGAATTAACGCTCGGATCACACAAGCTAACGACAGAAACATATTTATACACTAGTTTCAGCCCGCGACTTTGTCCGCGTAGATTTCGATTATCGATATTCCCCCGGGAACTTTAAAATTTTCCATGAGCTATCTTCGTTCCAAAATTCCTCCAAATCAGTCCAGCCGTTGCAGCGTGAAGGAGTAAACTAACGCAGACACACACACACACAAACTCGTTTATAATATTAGTAGGATATTCGCGTGCAGCTAAACCGCATCAATCGTGCGTCTGCATAAGTGTGTAAGAATAAACCTACACATAGATAACAATTACAAGGGACATTTTTTTTACAGCCGGTCTCCGGGACGCGAAAGTTCTGTACCCTTACCAAGATTTACAATTACCGTACTCGCTAGCGAGTCGAATGGTTTGTCCCTCACAGTGTTCTTTTAGATTGTGAGGAACAGAACATTCAACTCGCTAGCGAGTACCGTAATTGTAACTTGTTGTCACGTTTTCGATTTTACTATTCGTAAGACCTAATCAACCTTTCTACTCAATGACGACCAAAAGTCAACGTCAATGTAAACGTGCTAGGGAATTGTAATACCTACTTAAACGGAGTAAGGGTTGATGTCAATCGCCATACAAATTTTCTCGATGACATTTCGTTCGTCCTTGAGGTCGTTGTGTCTGCTAAACCACTACACTCAAATACCGCTTTTTCAAGTGATTTACACATATGCAATACTTGTGTTTGTTACGGAATATTTCAATGCAATTCATTACATGCGGATGGTTGTAAAAGGTTAATTTCTATACCTATCGCTACATTGTAGCGATAGGTACATAGTCTTAATTGGTTTTCACATATCACATTTCTCTGAATACATGTCGAAGTAACAAGTTACTGTGACTTAGTAAAATATGTTACATGTAGGCTATCTGTAGCGCATAGCTAAAAAAGTCTGAAAACTGTGTTGCACATTTAATGTTGGCGTGCTGCCAAGTTAAATGCGTTAGGAAAGTGATTTTATCGTAATTGAAAGGTGGATCGGTGGTGGAACGATTTAAAATACGAGTGCTGTCTCTATTATCTTTTGGACGGGGCATAAAGGTAAAATATGCTATTAAACAAGGATATGCGACAAACACTTTTTTAAACGGTGCGTATAGCGGCATATTAGATTAGTTTTGTCATGTTTGTTTGTGTGTGTCATTGAAATGAAATATACTAAAGTGTCGACTCAATGACTGAAATCAGTACATCGTAAAAACCTCTTGGATGGTTTATTATTTTATCGCTATAATTATTATCATACCAATTATACTTAGCCACGCCACGGTTAACCTAAAAATGTTTCGAGAAAACCGTTTTTACGCTTCTCGGGTCTTACAAGTGCTCAGTAAAACTGTGAGAAAAACAAGGTGTCGTCTGTAACAAGAGTTCCCTCTAATGGGCTGAGTGAGACCTTTAAATGCTCCTATCCCTTTAACTGGCCCTTCATGTATGCTATCAACCTTTATGTCAACACCCGTATGCAATTATCGTGCGGTAAGTGCGTTCGTTTGCACAAAACTAGCTCAAGCCCTTCTTCTTATGTTGTTTCTTCAAGAATAGCCCGCTTTTCCGCGATAGGTACCTAATACCTGTAACACAATCTGTGTCTGTGTTAAATCTTATTTTAAAGAAAGGAAGAAGTCTGTTTATAAGACCTTCAATAAGCAAGCAAATAAACAAACGAACATATTATGTCCGCACGCACTTATAGCTTATAATATTTATTAGGATTAACAGTACCTATTAGACGGGCTAACTTGTTTTAGTCGGCGGAATTGAATAAATTCATGTTTAATGTCTGAACACCGCCCGAACTCCAAAAGGCGAAGTGACCCCAGCAAATAGATCGCGTTCGGTTCGTTACATGAATTGACAATTAAGGCCCGCTGCGGTCTTTATCTAACAAGAACCTTGAGTTTTTTCGCCCACCGTTTTATTCCGCGCTTAGCTTTGTATACAATTTCGTCGACCCATCGCTTTGAATTAATTTCACGGCAGGGCGGTCATTTGTATTTCTTTTGTTTTAAAGGTGGGGAGGCTTTTGGTCCCGGTTAAAGATATATTTGGCCCGTTAGCACATTGCAACAACTTTGAAGCCGGCTATTTATTTACTTGTCTCAATGGGTGGCGCGGCAGCCCGTATTTTAGATTTAATCAAGTCTGGCAGCAAGATTAACGTCACCTTGCGCATTCGAGGAGCTATCAATGAGCGCCGAGCTGATTTCCAGCTCTATTAATATGTTGCTTACAGCCGCTTTATTGTTGGGTGTAGAGGCTGCTTATCACCCGCCACTGATTTATCCGTTGCGATTAGAGGTTGTAAATTAATACCGCCAATGTCAGTAGCGAGCTAATGAGCTTATAGGGGTGCGAATATGACGCTTAGATCAAAACAAATTGTGTTTATAAATATAATTTAAGAATTAACTCTGCTTTCGAGTAACATACATATTTGACGATATCTAAGAAATATCCCTGATTATTCTACAGTTTCTTCATACCAAGTAGCAAAGTATGTAACATTTAAGCTATGTAGTCAAATTAATATACAATCAACAACAATTTAGGACATAATGGTCTTACGACGTAACAGCTAAAATAATAACTGTGTCAGAATGAAACACAATGGAGCCGTTGGGTGTGACAATAACGACTGAGTGTTCTCTGAAAACTGTCCTTGACTAGTTGTGTTAACAATTAAACCAATGTTAAGGTCATGAAATCCTATTACATTGGCCGATAAATAGATAAATAAATCTCCAAATAAAAAAGTAATCAGCAACCTCGAACAATTAGCAAAGTGTACGCAAGTAGATAAGTCAATAGCTAAGTCAATTGAAGTTGAGGACCGTGCGTAAGAAGTAAATATCTAAACTCAGAAGAGTCTTTGTTTCTTATTTTGTGGACCTGATTAAGAGTTAGTCAATGGAATATTCTTAAGGGCTTTAAAAGGAAAACTTACTTATAAAAGTAACGAATGAGGCGAGTAATTACAAGTAAATATAAATCCTTTGCTTCCAAAATAATAATTTAAATTAGTAGAATAATATTTTAGGCAAACAAAGGTTGATTGCTACTTTCCTCCTGTAACGTTCGACCTTTCGCTTATGAAATTTCCTAATGGTTAAGATTCTAATCTATTTCGTGAACCCCCCACTCTTTTTCCACAAATACAACTCAGGGGGGCTATCACCAAAACCCTACAACCCTTTATCATTAAATTGATACTAAGTTGTCACAGAAAAAGAGTTCATGTACTTCTTACTTAAAAAAATCTGCCAATTTTTTGGTGAAAACCCCTGGGTTGTGTTTGATAGTATATTTTATTGTTTAAAACGTATATTCCACCACTTAGATCGGGATCTCCTACTATAACTTTTCTTATGATCTTAAACTAGTTTATCGGAAAGCGATTTACCGCTAAAAACTTGAACTTTAATTAATCATAAATACAAAAGTAACCTAACTTTAGCGCATTATCAAAAAATATAAATGATTTAAGTTTTTTTTTTCTTAAAATATATTATTGAATCCCGCGATATCTACTTAAGCACGAGCATCTAAGACCGTACTCGTAAGTATGTTCCCAGCGCCGCTCCCGTCTCGGCGACTGACTTATGGAGTAAAGTTGTTCACGCGCGGTTTTGCCTCTGACACCTGGCTGTAATTAGCTTTTAATTTATGGCATTTTACTTACCTTCGTCGTCACTCCAACTAAATCATGGTTACTTACACTAGCTTCTTAATTACCCTCGCGCTCGCTAAAATCTGCTTATCAACCCGTACGAAGTTCCAAAGGAGTTCCGATACAGCGCTGAGCCAAGGCAACTAATTGAAAATTCAATATGCGGGCCATACACCTTTTTTTCAGTTTTTTGTTGTACGAAGGCGTGTAAACCGAAAAGTGATTTCATGAGAGCGCCGGCATGTTTTTCGCGTTAACTGAAAAGCCACATAGCAACGCTGCCTAAAATTTAGTCTCTAAAATGTTACCGAATAGTAACTCCATTACGGTAATGGAAAACAGTGGCTCTCGCGTCGGTAGATTTTTTGCTTGCACATCGTGCCGATGCCGCAGTGCAGTTACAGAAATACATGTATCAAAGCTCTCTTTCATTTGGGTACAGGCTGCAAGCAGCATCCAGGAAATATGCCTTTCACTAACACGTTACCGCGAATTATGATTCGGGCCTAACCCTACTTTACGGCAGTAAAATTGATTTATTTGTTCATTTTCATTTGGAGTACGTACTTTAACCCTGAGATATACTCATTCGAAATGCATACTTACGTGTCTTAAATGGTTGTACGTTATTTTACAGACTGAAGTTGTTTAGAATTTCATTTCATAGAATTTTTTTCTCGTATTATCATTTCATAGAATAATCAATATGTAGAATAATTACTTTAAAGACATTTAAATCATCGTTTTTTATTTCAAATAAAATTCAATGTTTATTTTTCATATTATAGAATAGCAAATTAAATATCCTTTGTTCTCATATTATTTGATTTACAATCAAATTATATCGCATAGCTTATTCAAGGGATATAAAAAAAAATAACCTCGAAGGCTAAGGCGGGAGCTTGCTTCGCTTCGCTTCCGCCATAGCCTTCTAACCTAACCTATTCAAGTCGGTTCTGCCCAGAGAGGTCTTGCTCGCTCACTCATATTTATAGGTTGTACGTTAATGAGTTTCTAATGAGTTTTGAGTGAGTATGAAAAAATACAACTGACCAAACAATATTCGTTGAAAAATAATTATATTGTTTGATAAGATTGTGTAATGAAAAAATAAAATTACAAAATTAATTGAATTGATTTTCTGTCGAATTTGTTTCTTTCAAGTAAATAGTTAAAAAAAAAATATATACGAAGCAAAAATACAAGGACCAAATAGTATATGAAACATTTTCTGTGAAACAAAATTCTGTAATTTTTCAGTCTGTAAAACAAGGGGACACCGTCTTAAATATTATTTATTTAAAAAAACGTTCCTTAATCTAGGCCGAGTTGAAAACTAGTAGACAAAAAACGGAGTCAATTGATCGTACCTAATTAAGGTCCTCGTTGCTACACATAAACATATCTTATCCTTATAATTTTAAAGTTGAGAAACTTGTAATGTTATAAATAAAATTGTAGAGGTTTTGTTTTTATTGTACTGTTAGTTTTGGTCTCTAGCGCTCGTTAATTAATCTTAGAAGTAGAAGCTACTTGAATTATGATAATAAATGCTTCTGTAACAATTATTAAGGTTCACGTGCCTCGCGACGCGGCTCTTAAGGGAATTCGTAACAAATTCCTCTTAACATTTTCTTTGTTCGCTGGAAACGATAATCATCTTATTTATCGATACTTGACAGGCTCTCCCCTTTGTTGTAGGGTAAAATCGATTGATTTAATTAATATTCACTGGGCTGGTATTTTCCGGTTATGATATAGCAAATAGTCTTGTAAAGATTAAGTTGTTGTCGTTTAAATTTTCGTTACATTTCCCCTTTATTGACGCGGGTTTCACCGTGCTTATAAACTAAAGCACGCACAACACAACCAGTGTTATGTATGCATTACGTACACAAACATGTAGTTAAAGGAGTGCGTACCCAAAATCGGGCGCTAATAGTGTAGTTGTCTCCGCACCGCGGTTTCCCGTAGATTTACGAGAACATTCTACGCGTAATTTGCATAGTAGTAAATAACAGGTCTGTCGGTGCTGCGCCGCTTATTTAGACGTTATAAACTGATTACGCACTCGATAACGCCCGCCACACCATGTAAATGTCTACCGGCCGACAACGATAAAACAAATAATGCCGGAACCACTATGCAATTTGCTGAACATCGATATATCACAACAATTGTACCTTTTATGCCGCCGCGATCTGGAGGATTCCTTGTTCTGCGTGTAGAGTTCCGCCTCTACATATTTGATTAAAATCACTGCCACCAACTATAAACTTGTACGTTGTACCACGTTGGCGGCCGGATCTTGTGTCGTCTAGTTTTTAGTCATTTAAATAAAACATTGTCTAACAAAATGGCTCAAAAATGTCTGCAACTATATTACTAGAGAGAGCGTGCTAGATATTGTAACCCCATGTTAGATTATAATTATATGATAAGGGTTTTTAGTTTTACTTGCCATTTTAGTATCACACCTGTGAGCTGCATATATGTACCTAGTTAATATATCGGCAAGAACATTAGTGTATTTTTTTTCCTTGTTTTTTTATGTGTGGCCTGCCGTGACCAAATAGTCCCAGCGGAAAATCGGCGCTTACCATATTGTATCGTTCTCACTTTCGTTTGTTTTTTTGACAATTTTTAGATGTGTCTTTTAGATCATTACTCCCTATATGTGGAAGGACCGTAATGTCAAACTGTTACAGGTCAGCTAATGGAAATTAACTTTTAAAATTATCCTTAGATTACATTCTCTGACAATTGTAGTCTTATTAATATTGTACAAATGATAACAAGTCTTAGGAAACAGGTCAAATAATTTCTTAATTTAATTACTCATAAAAATTAATCAAAATACCTTCTAAGCATCAAAGGTTCCGCGAAGAGCCTTCTTAAAATTTTCTAAACGGAAAACATAGTGTTTCCGTTTACATTTTAAATTATCTTATTTATAAGGGGATACTTTTAACAATATAATTACAATCTTGATCTTATCCTTTTTCTTTGTTATCCAAAGCGACAATACCAATTTACGGTTGAATAGTTTCCGCGCGCAAAGTTTTAATAATGTTAGGTGGGCACTTAACATGAAAGCGTTGATTTACATATTCTGTTTCGTTTATTTCGAACAATGCAGTTAAAAAACTGGCTGTATTTTCAAATAAATTGTTAAACAAAACGACCGCGTTTTTGACATTTCCAAATTGTGCATGAAAGCGGGTCGGGTGTTTCGCGATCTACGCTTCGCGTCGAACCAAAAGGCAATAAAGCGTATAGACTTCCAATACTTTAAGTCCTTTTGGTTTTGAGGGTATTGTAGCTATGTAAACCACCCAAAACCCAATGAACGTGCAATTATCAGTGATTGAGAATTTAAACTTGTTACGAATGAAAAATTGGTTTCATTTTAATGAATCTACGGGCCTGTTTGGAATTTAAATGATGCTTGAAAAACTATACTTACCGATAATGATGATTGATGAATCAACTGGTAAAATATATAAATGTATTAAACTTTACAGCTTTATACTACGCTTTCCTCAGAAAAAATAATTAAAAAATACACCGATTGTTTATAATTTTATTTTCCTGAAAATGTATTCAGTGCATAGCATAACATAGTGGCATTTTTTCGAAAACAAAATTCCCGCGAAAATTTAATTTTTCAGAATAGGAGTAAAAGAAAAAGAAGTGATAAATACATTTATTCAATACACAAAACACCCACAAATAGACATAAGAAAAAAACATAGAGTGTGAGTTCCTTGCGGTGAGACGCGTCGCATCAGAAGTATCATTAAAACATGAGATTTATTTTAATACCATGCATGTATAGGCTGGTGAAGTAAGTAATTCGAATATCTATGAGTCTTAGATCCCACTTCCCATCAGGTGGCCAGTCATAACCATAAAATATATAAAAATAATATTGAACCATAAGTAAAATTAGCAACATATCGCTTAATTGCAGTAACAACATTGTCCAACAAGGCAGAGCACCTAGTTGCTAAACAATCATCGGATACGTAGTGTCGTTGACACCCGCTCTGCCGCTCTTGTCATCAAATTAATTCAACTAGTGAGTAAACGCTCTAAATGGGAATACCTACTTAACGTCACCATTGAGTACAGTATTATGTGCCTCTGCCTACAATGGGTTGATTTAACGCCTCGCGATGGAAATTAGCCGCGTGTAATCAAACCCGATAATTGAGTTTATTTAGTAGGTATTGGTTCTGTTTTACTAATTCCTAGCTAATTGGAGGGTTAAGCAAATACATAAAGATAAAAGATAAAAACATTTATTCAGTAAGTAGGCCGCACGGGCACTATTACAAGTCAAGAATCTACCAGCGCTTCACAAGAGGAGACCACTGCTGAGAAGAAACGCCGCAAGAAACACAGCAGTCAGTAGTTTTTTTAAATATATTTTATATTACAATGGTACTATTTAGTCTATCATTATATAAAACTATAAATATTAAATTAAAAAATATATCAAATAACCTGCGTAGTTGCCGCAGGAAAACACACCAAAATCTTACGAGAGAGATAGAGGAAACAAATAAAAAAAAGAACACCTACTTATGTGTACATAAGACAAGACAGTGCAAGACGACTACATAAGATTGATATGTTTTCCTACATCAACGGTGTCCCCTAGACAAGAAAAGCTTTTGAATTTGAAAAAAAATATTATTGATTAAGTTTCGGGTTTAAGCCAAGCATTTTTGTCTATAAGTACGTGCTGGAAAGGGTAACTTTAAAACTGCGTCAGGTAATTTATTATAGAAATGAATACATTGACTAACAAATGATTTATATACTTTACGGATGCGGCATATTCGAATAGCGATTTTATTCTTATGTCAGATTTTTATGTGAAATAGTCAAAATTTTTAATAACATAAATAATATATTCTCATAAATAAATTGAGACGCTACAGTTAAGATATTAATTTCCTTAAAAAGTTCTCTTAAGGAGTCACGGGAATTTAAGTTGTAAATAGAACGAATGGCCCTTTTTTGTAACACAAATATAGTTTGTATGTCAACTGCCTTACCCCAAACCAGAATACCGTATGACAAAACACTATGGAAATAACTATAATAAACTAAGCCAGCTGTCTCAACATTGGTTAGTTGTCTAATTTTCCTAACGGCGTAAGCTGCCGAACTTAGTTTACCTGCCAGTATAGCTATAAACTTTTTACATACCTACATTAATTCCAAAAAACTCTGCCAAAACAATTTCATAGAATGTTTGGTTATAACTTATAAACATCAGACAATTTTAACTATGACTGCCCACCCATTTTATCGCCCTTTTATCTCCTATTTAAAGAACGATTAAACAAAAAAACATCGCGAGGATACGTTCCGTAGAATTCGGTTTAATGTCGAAACTCAGCTTGATACTTAAGCGCTTCGTATAATTTAGAACCCCGCTCGTGGCAGATAACCGGCTTAAATCATGCATAACGGATTGAAATATAAAGTTAAGTGATAACTATTGGGGGCGGAATGAGCGGGAAGTTTGCTTGACGGCGCGGTCTAGTAATAAATCACATCCTGGAGACTGAAACGGGGGACTGCATTTTATCTGTCACTTGTCTCCGCGACAAATTGATGATAACGGCTCCGCTGGAATCTAGTTTGGTCCGCTGTTTTCAGAGATTGTGTTTTGTAGTTTCCCATACTGTGTGAGACGTTTCTGCTGAATAAGGAAGCTTTTGTATTTGTCCGCTTTATTTTGAGTGATCATTTAAAATGGCGGTTGTAGATCATTTTCGTCTAGTTTACTACGAACACATCTTTTAAGCGACAGAATACATGGAAAATAAAAATAAAATATATTTCCCTACTATAAAAATCGCAGTAGCAAAAAACACCGCCAACATAAACGTTAGTTAAATCCGCTTAAAAGTTTTCAATCACAAATGTTACGTGACAATTTTAAGGCTCAGCTGTAGTAAATAATTGATTTAATTAATCAAAACTAGCTTCAAAATGAAAGTTTTACGTTCTTATAAGCAACTATAATTATGCTCGTGCATACCAATAAAGAAAGTTACCTGTCTAGTCACTTTTTTATGAAAATGAGTTTAGAATCTCAAAATGTAGAGGACGAAATGAACTATTACTTACCACCCCGATTCAGATATTAATCTTCATATAACTTGTATCTTTTCACTCTTAAAAAAACCTCTACACGAAAATTACGTACAAAATGACATGGTTCCTAACTTTCAAATCGCGATATCTCAAAAAGTTACTAATGTGACTAGACATGTTCTTTCCGTGGACCGGTCACATGTTCTTTGAATAATCCTTTACTAATGAGACATTTAATAGCAACCCACTGCATCCCACAAAGATGTCTATAGACTTAACTCGACGTCAATCATAAGACGGATTACCTATTACCGTCTCATTGATACCCGTTAACAGAACGAGGAACATCAATCGAACATTAAAGTGTTAATGTATTTGCTAATTATCTCTCATTAAGGAACGAAACCACATGAAATAGGGTGATTATATCCTGCGGCAGCCCGCACATTGTAAACTGTAACGCGATGCGATTGATCTGTGGCAAATAATTAACTGACACGCTACCACTGTTTATAACAGTTAATTGAATTCATAACTATATGTTGCGAATAAACAGGCAAATTTTAATGACATAAATGACACGTTGTCAACAACTGTTGACTGGTTTACAGCCAACAACTTACTTTTAAATGCCAAGAAAACCAAGTGTATGAAATTTTCTTTATCAAATGTGATAGGAGTGAATGGGAATAATATAAGACTAAAGGATGAGACAATGGGATTCGAAGATAAAACAGTATTTTTAGGTATTACCTTGGACTCAAAACTGCAATGGGATTCGCATATATCCACCCTTGCGGGTAAACTTAGTTCTGCAGCATATGCAGTAAAGCGTATCCGCCAACTGACAGACGTCGAGACAGCGAGACTGGTGTATTATAGTTATTTTCATAGTGTTATGAGTTATGGGATTTTGTTGTGGGGAAAAGCGGCTGACATCCAGGCCATATTTATATTACAAAAACGGGCTATACGTTTTATTTATCAGCTGGGTTCACGGGTCTCACTCAGAGATAAATTTAAAGAAATTAATATTCTTACTGTCGCGTCGCAGTACATCTTTGAAAATATCATGTATGTTCGCAAACACATACATGAATTTAGGCATAACCGTGACGTTCACAAGCTCAACACGCGAAATAAGGATAAACTCGTAGTCCCAGGTCACCGTCTTCGTAAAGTAAGCACATCATTCGTGGGGAACTGTATACGCTTCTACAATAAGATACCTACCGATATTGTCAATATGCCATTCACTAAATTTAAGTCTCGCATTAAGCGCTGCTTGCTGGGTAAGGCATATTATACTATAAATGACTTCGTAGATGATAAAGACGCTTTTAAGTAACTAGTATGAGCTATTACTGAAATTGTGGTTAATTTTAAGCATTTCGAGTAGAAATATATCTAATATGTGAGCACTGAGCAGCGCTTATTGTTAAATGCCTTTAAGCCAATGATGTAGACATTTAAGTTTACCTAATGTATCCTTTTTTGTTAGTATTTTTTTTTATTGGTTCTTTTGCACAAGACACTTAAGAAATGAGAACACATTGTGATGTTTCTCGCCGGACAGTTCCCTTTTTTATTTATATATTTTGTCCGGCAGCATGAGCATGTCATGCTCACTCTAAGGTCTTTGCTTACGGCGGCGTCGTTGATCGGGTCGCCACCTTCCCGAACACATGGTTGAGGGAGGCGATGGCTGAGATACGCGTCATACTCGTGAACGGGTGCTGTCTGTGGGGTCCGGTCTGTTCACGCTTGCAAGGACCTGTTATTCAGTTAATTATTTTAATTATCGTTCCTGACGTAGAGACCTCGTCATGTTGTTCTCCTAGACATTAGGTATTTTATTTGTATTTTATTGTCCTAACATTGTAATGATTTTATTTGTGTTAGTTTTAAAAATAATTATTTATTACTTTATTACCTTGTAATGTAATTTAGATACTTTTAAGTATTATTGTATTTAATCACTAAAAAAAATGACCTTCTGCTGGAGTTTCTTGCGGCGCTTCTTCTCCGCAATGATGGTCTTGTCCGAAGCGCTGGTAGATTCACTCCATGTTACCGACGTGTAAAAGAGCCCTCATGTGGCCAATTTACTGAATAAATATTTTGATTTGATTTGATTTGATCCTAAACCCCCCTACGAGAAGTCACAACAAGTTGTTTTAAAGCTGATATCTTTTGATAGACGTTTCCTATAGTTATGTGATCCAAATTTCAGTCCATTGCGGTAACGGGAAGTGGTTCAAAATTTACTTGCAATTAATGGCAGGAGATATTGGCATCGGAATGAAAGACCTACCGGAATATAAATGAGTGCAAATACAGATATACCGGAATTGGAAGGACAGACATACTTAAGAAGCAAGTTAAATAAAATCTTTAAAAAAATCATGATACTTTTAATATTTTTATCAAGGTTTACCCAGGTAAGCCCGTAGTCATTAAATTATACATCAGTGCCATTTATCTTCCAATTTTCAGTTCAAACTATCACTTTTAATTATGTCAAAGGAAGGGAACCATTTTATACAGTAAGGCGTCGAAACGCTCAGATCCGCCCTTCGGAAGAAGTTTCTAAAGAGTTTGTCGCGCATTACATCACAGATGTCGTAGTAAGCTTTTTACACGTCAGTACTTATAAACTATATGCTCTTTTGAATCTTGACCTTGGTCGTACTATTCGGTCACTTAAACGTGCTGTAGGTACCGATCGTGAGGGTATCCTATCGCAAAATTCATAATTTATAAACATTTATTTCTGAAACTAGTAAGTTTTTAAAATGTTTACTGAAAAGTACATTACAAGTTAGGTTAATTTTACAATCCAGGAAAGTAAAACGTATTCAGAAAAAAAAAACTATGATATGAAAATGCGGGCAAACAAAACAGTTGGTATCTAAAAATCGACCTTGTGATAAGTAACCAACGTGACACTAATGTCTAAGCTTAGGCCCTAGGGCGTACGGGTCAAGATAATGATTGAAAGTAGAGAAAAAGTAAGCGAGGTTACAAAAAAAATAACTCTCCTAGTAAAAAGCGCGTATTGGCTGAATCATTAATTTAAATTTTCCTACTCCTGTACTTTTATCTGTCATTTATATAGTCACGAACACTAATATAAGAATATAGATAATATGTCCGCAGAACATTCCGTAGAAAAGTCTATCTAGTCTATTCCCCTTAACAGCACTTGTGCTTTTTTGAGCCAAAACGATATGCCTAGCTGCCAAAGCTTACACCTAGGTTAATTTGACCAATCAAAATACTTCACCAAATTAAACCACCAATCACAATACACATTGACTGTCAATCGGAACGTTAGGTTCTTTTTGGTATGTAAACTCTTTTACTAATTTAACTCTTTAAAAAAAACATTTTATTTGGTATCAACCAACCAGAACGCAGCTATATTAAAATCGACCAATCAGGTAAAAGAATTCATTTCTCAAATCATTAGGTGTTTTTTAGTCCCTAAAACAAAGTTAACCATAGACACATATTTTGTTGTTTTCGAATGTTTCTCGCTCGTTTGTTGTTCTGTGCTTCGTTCGTTCGTATTCTAACCTAGGTATATTAATTTAATTTTGCATTTTATTTGAAACCTAGTTATAGAAAAAGTATTGTATGCAACGGTGTATAACTAAGTCAAAGAATACTCGTGGCGTCTTGCTTTACGATGTTCGCCTGCGGCTCACATCGTAACCACACCACTCGTCTTTTTTGACCTCTCTTATACAACTGTTGCATAAACTACTATTACAACCTTATTTTTAACTTCGGATATTGATTTGCAAATGTGCCCGTTTTGCTTAGAAAGGTGGCCTTGTCTGCCAAGAATTCCTTCGGGCCCTCGATTTCCTCGCCTTCAACCGGCCGCGCATTAAGTTAAACTCAACAAACAAATAGAAAACTCCTACCCAATTACGCCACTTGTCCTGTATTCAAACACAATGCCGGTTAAAACTCAATAGTTCGTTGACAAACTAGGGTGTTTTTAGTTTTGTTTACATTGAAGTGTCTATTCTTAGAAACGGAAAGGACTACAATGTACATTCTATAGAACTTTATGTTTAAGGAACAAATTGATCGTTAATTACCATCATTTACAGTAATCGCCCAAAGCAATCGTTTTTTAAGCTTCGGGCGACGGAGAAGTCTTTATCAAAAGCAAATGAACACAACAAATTCTTAGATGACGAACCAACGTTTTCGGAACATTTAAAAAGCTGGTCAAGTCAGCTATAGTTGAGCATCTCGGTAGCAGCGGTCCCTTTCTAGTTATAGTGCTCTTACTCAAAATAGTCTAAGTATTTTTAAAAGGTGTTGAAGAGTTAAAAGATTTTTTTTTAATTCTCAAAAAGCACATTCGTAAATTTGCATCATCTATATTTATTGCTTAAATGCCGTAAATTCATTTTCATTTAAAAAAAAACATCAATTTCATAATAACTCCGGTTTTTCACAGAATACAAACATTGTTCTACGGAGGAATATTTTATTACATATGGTACCAATTGAAAGCGACTTCAATTATCTTACTATACGTTCTTCTTTTTCAAGCAAATCCGTCCGATTTATTGGCATAATTGAAACCGAAATCATCTTAAATCGAAAATATCGAATAACACAGTTCATTAGCAGCAGACTAAGGTTAGTTTTTTGCAAGTTTTAAATAAAATGTCTTAGGCACAAATGTTTTAAGGGTTATTCGTGGCCTTGCTAACTCCAGCACGAAATTCGGCGATCAATCTCTGCGGTCTGGCCAAGTTCCAGTGTGACCGCGGCAAACTCTTGCGTACCACCGACATACTATTAGTTTGAATTATAATTCTGACTTGTTAACAAAATTTCATCGATTCAATAAACCTTTTTCTAAAACTGCTAATGAAGCTTAACTCGTGTTAATAATCTTGATCCACACCGTTTAAAAACTTCTATAATGTGACGAATAGAGGCCGCAGTTAACAAATTATCAAAGTAACAAATTCCGCACAAACATATTTCTCTCGCGTGCTCAGAGATAAAGTTTCTGAATTAATTTGCCAAATAACGTCGAAACACGAGATTTTAACTTGCCACCCAACTTTGCTTGTTAAATGTTAATTGTTATCAAACGGAATTTACAATCCATTTACTCGGGACGAGACTATTGATGATTGTCTTCAAATTAAGTGACATTATCTTGAGCTATCCAACTTTCAGTTAGAACATACTCCAATTTCGAAATATATTTACATATTACTTTGAATACTGTAATTTTTTTCGAAATTTATAAATAGTAGTTATTTAGGATTTATATTTTAACACATGATAAAATATAATTAGGATTTTAAAGACCCTTTCGAACTTCTTCTTGCGCAGGGATTCATTTCATCATAATATAAGTATAAGTAAAAATATATTTGTGGAAGCACTTTACAATGTATACTCTTCCCACTCCCGACCTTCCCCTAATGAAGACTTTGATAAACTAGATAAAGCGAATTCAATTTTTAAAACGGATTCATGAGGGCGCGTTTTCAGCAGGAAATGGAATGTCGTCGATTTATTTTAACCACCCTGGATTGTTCCAAACCATTAGCTTTCCCAATCCGAGGAGGGTATAAAGTGGTAATGATATCACCAGAGTGTGATTGCCTTTGGAATTTTCGTTTTGATCTTCGGTTGCTGTTTGCACTCAAGAATCAGGGCTGCCATATTACTCGAATGGTACCTAAATCCTAATTGGTTTTAATCAGTCTCAGTTGTTAATACGAAAAGGTAAGCATTTACTGTAATACCTAACCTGAGTACATAGTAACGCAAAAGGGCAAGACTCAATAGATTCAATGTATTGAGGAGGGATGTGAAAACAGTTTAAGTAGAAAGGATAAGTGTGTTTTCGTAGCATGTGTAGAGAAATTCGACACCCGCTCGGCTATTTACGGGCGATGGTGCGATAAGCATTTCCTCTTTCAATACCATCAAAGCAACTGGCCGCCTATTCAGGGCTCACCCGACAAAATGTAACTCATAAAGGCTTCTAGAAGATTGCAGAGCTGTTTAGACTGGCCGAGGCGCATTTACCGACCTGAATCTAAATTCGATTCTTATAGTCCTGAAAGTAGCCATCTCGCAGTTACATTCAACTTTTTCATTCCGGGCGCAACACAAAACATTATCCGACCCTCGGGGCTGTGATGAAGCCCATCAAAACATTTGTCGGCATAGCGACGCGAAACTTCAGCTATTATTCCGGTCGGTTTACTAAAACAAAAGTGTTCTTAATTCTTGATCTGGGATTTCATGCCATCGTTACTCTGCACGCTTCGTTTCGCGGTCCGACCTCATAGCGCGGTGCCTTGGCGGTAATTTAATTTTAGCAAGTTGCTGCACTCCATGTTATGGGGGATAACTCTTAATCTGGCAGCTACTCGTCGTGGGTTATACGTTATTGTAACGTTTTATACACTAATTTTAACATATAATTTTAAATAATTCGCATTTTCTGTTAGTAGTATTTTGCTCAGTAGATATTAATGCGGTTATTGCCAGTATAATAGACTGACTGAATTTACGGGGTTTTAGTTAAATCTAAAGTAAATAAGTGGAGATGTCGGTAGGGGACGTCCTAGACGGACGTACGGTGATCAAACTCGCGATGTACTGAATAAGGGCCAAATCAAAGCACCCGAAACCGACGTACGTGCATGAAGTGATTGATGAATGTAGAGGAAGTGAAAGTTGTATGTTTAGACCGGTGCACCTGGCGTTCCATAGTGTCTGCCTACCCCATTAGGAGACAGGCGTGAAGGTATGTATGTATGTATGTACAACAATGTAAATTATTTTGTCATTCAAGTGTGACACAAGCCCGTGGGGTAATGGAGCTAATTACCATACGTCCTCGTCCATAGTTCCTACGATTGTGTAATAATTTATTCATCAAGTGAACCCCGGCGGAATTCCACTGAAACATAAGTATAAACAGTTCGGCGCGAAAATACTATCAAACTATGGTTTAATGGAAAGATTTATGAGCCTCTCGCCATGAGTTGAGCGAGTTTAAAGTTTGCACATATACCTACTTACATATGTTTACTGCCTACGTACCCGAGTAAGGTTGTTGTTGCTGGTGTGTGCATATACAAACATTATTTCTTGGAATATTTGCTATTATTTGAAGTAAAGTACGATTATTTAAAATATCTAATAATAGGCAAACTTGATAGAAAATTAAATTTTCATGAGTATAAATGTACGTATGTTAACACTTTATTGTACAAAATAGAAATTTAAATACAATTTTTACTGTTATTTGGTTTTGCTGTTTCGTGTGCATTTTAATGACTACATCACATCATTTAGATTTTGTCGAATGACATCTGTCCGATGTCCCAACTTTTTTACGTTTGGTGTACCTACACCTGGTGAATTTCATTAATATTAAAATGCTACTTAATAATTGAGTGGCGTCCGCGGACCGGGAGACGAGCTGTAGGTAGACCTCCAACAAGATGGAGTGACGACCTTGTAAGGATCGCGGGAAAGCGGTGGATGCGAAAAGCACAAGACCAGTCTAAGTGGAGAGCCATGGGGGAGGCCCAGCAGTGGACGTCTTTTGGCTGACATGATGACTTAATAATAATAAAGGAGTTATAGGCTACTAAAGCTTATCTTTGAAATGGCTTCTATCTACTCTACCTAACCTAAAACTACCCAGGTCTCTTACTTCTCACACTCGTAAACAAACCAATTTACCATTACCGTAATCACGTCCCTTTCAGGTTCAAGCTTGGTCATATAAACGATCCATACTTACACCTTATTCATTATTTTAATGATATTTTTTTGCAACAAATATAATGAGCACCAAAATTATGTTTGAAACCCAAATTCAGAAAATGACCTCCAAATTAAATTGCCTCTGTAGATAGACCAGATTTAGTAAATTACTAACAACAGTTGGCGAGAAAAATTACGAGCTATGAATGTTTTAATTTGTAATACTCCTAACTATTTTAGTGATGTCTCTAGTCTTCGTTGTATCAGCGGACCAAATTTAGTAAATTACCACAAAATACTTATAAAATGACGGCAAGTAGGATTAAAAATATGCCTTATTTTGTACAATACCTACTACTATTAAATATTGTATTTTTAATGAAAACCACTCACTGAGAAAATAAATGTCATTATATGTATGACAAATGTTACTATATTTTTTTCTTTTATATTTTTTTTCTAATATATTTTTTTCCGAAAATGTAGTGGCGTCTTGATGGATTTGACTGATTGATTAATTGAGTTAAGTTTTACCCAGCAAGTTGACAGAACGGAATAAACTTTTTAACTTATACGAATAAATCGATGGTGATTTTAAATATTTTGAAATGCTTTATGTTTTATATACACATATATGTATATTACAAATTTACACTCACGCCTGCACTCCCAGAGTGGAATAGGCAGAGCTATTCTTTGTTGTTTTTGCAGATATCATGCGCTTTTCATTAATATAATTACATCAAGGTTATGACGAGTGAGCTGGGACCATTGGGGATAAAATCGTCACTAAAAAAAACCTAAAGTTGTTAAAGAAAGGTTGTCAGATTATTTTTACTTGATGATGATATGAACCTTTTTGATTAAATAATTAGACCTAACATTATTCTCATTCCCAAATCCTACAAACAAACAGATATACTCGGTATTAAATATAATTGTCAGTCTTTATTCGATCCCTACGCTAAATACTTACTTATTTAGGAACTTCCGATATAGAAACAAGATGGGCGACAACGAAGTAGAATGCAGCCCGGTGTGTGATTTCTCTGACATGCACTAGTTGTTGTAAAACATCCCAATTTACATACAGAGGTCGTCGCACCGGAATCGCAATAAATGATTCAATGTACTTTTATCAATTCAACACGTAACGAGTAATACAAAAATCGCAACGGGAACGTGAAAAGCGGCGGAAGCGATTTCGCTCGTAAATCCAGGGAGTGCGCTCTTCCGCTGTGTCCTGATTAAATTCCCCGGCATTAGCGTTCATGGTAACAGATATATTCAATCGACTTCAGTCTTTATTCAATTCATTGATTTATTACCGTTATGGAGTTCTGGCCCCGATTTTAAACGGCCGATAAGTGGCGCGCTAACGCGATTTGAGAGTGACATCTTGGTTTTAAATATGGACGCGTGAGGTTTCCCTGTTAGTGGATTTAGTCGGAATTCTCTTTTTAAGCTACGTGGATTTATTGGCGATAGGAATTTACATATCGTTAATGAGGCTTTATATTTACGAGAGTGTGATACGTGTGTTGGTTTATTCCAATTTGTTTTGGACTTTCAACCTATCTTGCTTCTGTCCTATCGTATTCACATTGTTCACATTATATTCGCGTTTACTATCAAGTAAATAAAAGGTGATGCCGATGATTCTTATCCTATTGATATGATTATTATAATAATTAAATCTACCCATTAAAAGTTTAGCAAAAGACAGAATCGCGGGTAAAAGTGAATCAATAATTAATAGACTGTAACTATGCAACGTTACAATTAGAACAAATCTCCTTATCGTTTAAATTTGATATTTTGAATTAGGGACATTTACGTGTGGTGTGAAATTATGGCCATGGCAATCGACTATCCCACCCGTTTATTGGTTGCGGTAAAACGCTGTTTCAACACAGACACTATGTCAACGCCATCGCTACTAGGCCATATACAGCTCAAAAATGCAGCCAATTTTAAAAGCATACTACGCTAAACATACGAAGAGAAAGTTATTATGCGAGAATCAGCGAGATCTTCCTTTAAATGGCTTTGATGATAGGCCCCCTTTTACGCATTGGTGACCGGCGATTAAGTAAAATGGGGGCCCCTATGACAGAGATCTGTTTATTCATATTAAATGGTTGCTAGTCTGGCAGGGTTTAGAGTGTGCCGCAGTGATTATCTGTCCCAGGACTAACTAGAAGTGAATTTTCAAGGTGGTTGGAACGAGTCTTTACGAATTCGACATCGAATTTTGAGGTTATCGACACGATAATTATTTCAGTATGCGGACCGCGGATTTCCAGCCCCCTATTTCACCATCTTGACAATTTCACGTGACAGGTGACATTTCGGTTTACATTGCAAAGTTAACACGTTGACATCACTGGGTTTCTTATAAGCCTGCGCCATGTACACTGAAATGTCACCTGTCTCCTGTCATTTTCAGGATGGTGAAATATGGGGCTGGCCTGCCATCTGGTCATTTATTCAATAACTGTGACTTTTTAAACTTAATAACTGTAAAGGTGACAACCCTTCCAGAAAGTGTCCCTAATTTTGTGACGAAAAAAATCGCATCGATGTGTCGCATGACGTTGGAAAAGCACATGTTACCAAGTTTATTCGTATCTGATTTTCCGAAGAAAGAAGAAAAACAAAGAAGTTTAGAATAAACCCATTTCAATAATTATCAGTTATATTTTGGTCTGAGACCATTTAAGGGTAAGTACACAAAAACAGTACCCTCGGTTGCATTTTCATTTGCACAGCTAACAAGCAAGTAGTTGAGATTGAAAGCAGGTCAGCGAGAGCAAACAGCTCCGTGCGGGTGTAACAAACTAGACCCCGGCCTTTGTTCGAGGCAATTTCTTCTCAGGCTTCTACTACTACTAGACGAGCGGAATAGTTCATGCAAAAAGTAACGCAGTTCCTTTATCTGTACGAAACCATCCACCAAACTAGTAAATTATTCAAGAATTCTACAAAACTACTCACAAACCAAAAACCAAACATAACAAGAACTGACATGTCACGTATACCTGGCGCTCTCTAAAAAATCTAAATAGGTGCTATAATAGGATAACGTAATGGAAATTAGACGCTTGTTTCTACCGCTATCGCAAAAATGCATCGGTGTAAAAGCACACATAACGATTTTTCCTAAAATAACCAGCCCGAAACGGTAGCGATAGTAATTTGCTTTAAGTAATTAGTTCGTTGCTTTGAATGGTTGTTGGTTGAGGAACAGACATGCCCGGTGTATATTTTTGAGGTATCAAACTAAGATAATATTGAACAAGAACCTATCAAGTTTTTCGCAAGACAATTGATGCATGGATTTGATATTAACTGCGAAATTCATATGGAAGGCATTCATTCAAAGAATTCATTTATAAAACTAAGCGATGGGTTGGAGATGGTGCGTTTTAAGATCTATCAGCACAAAGTGATTAGCGTGACATACACAAAATCATCTGCAGATTTTTCTATCATGCCCAAGCCATTACACTGGTGAAGGGCTAGAATTTAATCGCATGCCATTCGGTACATCGCTCTTCGTGATAGTTTCATACGATCAACATACCAATGCATTTATTGCTAAAGCTCATTGAAGCCTATTTTTATAAGACATACGAAAATGCTTGGTCGCCCCGCGTTAGTGTGAACAAGGCTGTACGTACCAAGGGATACTGTAACGTCGCGTTAACGCGCGCGTGCCGCGGCGTCGACCACCGCAAATCAGCGGTAAATCAGATTTGGGCTTCCATTACTGCGTTTGATCGCAATCAAAATCGCTGCAGACTGACAGCTACGGTATTTAAGTAGGCTTTCGTATCGATGCCACACATTGCTATCGGGAAATTATTTTGATTTGAATGTATGGTTCAGCCCGCGACTTCGTCCGCTTAGATTTTGATTATGGTTATTCGGTCGAGAACTTTTAAATTTTCCGGGATGGAAAGTAGCCTATGTGTTAATCTATGGTATAAGCTATCTCTATTCCAAATTTCATCCAATTCTGTCCAGCTAGTAACAAACTAACACACACATACACTTTTATAATATTAGTGGGATTATAAAGTTATTTGTAGGAGTTCGTTTCAAATGTCTTTAAAAGTTTGATTTTAATCGGGATTTCGATTTTTACTACTCTTTTTAGGGATCAATACCAAATTCAACAAAACAAGGCTTTGTTGTTCGTCCGTCCTTCGCCACCGAAAAAACCGCCGTCTTAAAACAACCCTTACCGTCCTAGTGTATTAATTAGTAAAGAAAAAAATCTAACACGAGAATCAAACGTTGCGGCAAACGATCAATTATCTTGGCAATTGTGATGCCTGATGAAACGCCGTCACATGTACAATATTTGCAGAGCATTAAAATCACATAGAGCTTTCATTATGAAAGCAAGTTAGAGCTGCTCTTGGGCGCTAATTTGCGAAACACCTTCTATATCACCATGTATATGCATTTAAGATGGTAATAATCACTTGGACTCACCCATTTAGACAATACAGTCGATCGATTTACAAAATACAAAATATTTTTATTTAATTTAATTAGGGTTCCGTACCTCAAAAGAAAAAAACTGAACCCTTATAGGATCACTTTGTTGTCCGTCTGTCTGTCCGTCCGTCCGTCCGTCCGTCTGTCTGTCCGTCCGTCCGTCCGTCCGTCTGTCTGTCTGTTAAGATCTTCGGAACGCGCAAAGGTATCGAGTTGAAATTGAAATCATATACTTAGGTCTAAGTCCCTTGAAGCTGTGAAAAAAACAAACTTCTAAGTTAGGTTAAAAAAAAGATACGGCGGTTAATGCCGCAAAAAACTTATATTTCGACACTCTTAAGGGAATCAAAATGTAGAGGGTATTTGCCGTTGACCTGGAACTATGAAATTTGGCAAGTAATACCATCTTATACTACTAATATAGGGAAAAATCTAAAAACTATGCTTTTTAATTAAATCACAAAAAACAATCTTAATGCAAGGAACGGCGGTCCAAATTTTGAATTGAGTTAACCGTGTCATGTGTGGAACCCTCTGTGGGCGAGTCCGACTCGCACTTGTCCGGTTTTTTTTAAAACTACATTGTATTGTTCTTGGTTTTATTTTGCTCAATTAAGTGTTTATATACATACATGCATACATACAATCCCATTACGCGCCCTCTATTTCTATTGATTTTGCCGTTGAAGAGATAACAGTAGGCATAGCCAATATGCAAATGCTACTAAAGTGTCTGTTCTCTATCGACTCGAAATTTTATATAAGTCGACGCGATCTGTCATCAGTTTACATACATTTTATCGATTTTCTAAAATCGATACCATAGATTTATGCACTTTGCTCAAAGTAGAGGTCCCACGTAGTTATAATTGCAAATTAATCGTACATATTTGTCTCGCAAACTCGCAAACAACTCACAAGAAACAAAACACAGTATCCTCAAAGTGTTACCTCCAGTTTGACCGAAAAACTTTGTGTTGAGTCCTAAACTTGGGAAATAAGATTGGGTCTCGCATCAGGACATAATGGCTTTGTTGTGTACGGCAGTTTGACGAGCGAGTCGAGTCCCACGATATTCCCCGGGAAGTTCGCAATGCACTTGTGTATTGACACCCAGTTTAAAACAGCTTTGGTCGTCGCTATGATCGCGCATTGCACTTACCCGCATAAGTGAGTTTAATATTACGTTAGACTTTAGAAATATAGGACAGTGTCTGTGTGTCAGTAGAGATGTTTTTTTATCTTAGCTTAATACTTTTGAAATAAGCAATAAGTATTTTTTAGTTTATAAATTGATAGGTATATTATTGTTGTAGGTAAGCCATTGTTACAAATTCCACAAAAAAATGCTTGATAAAACAGAAAGGAATATTGATTAATAAATTAATACCCATACGTTGGACATTAAGCCTTCTTCTGATTACATCATAAATGCAAAAATATGTAGCGATGTTCGTTTTGCCATCAGTCATGTACAGTCAGCTGCAGAGAAAAGGATACCCCCCCTCCTGGTAACGATTGTTTTTTTTCGATTGTGGTTAGATTTAAATGATTTTGAGTTTATGTACATACATACATACATACCTTCACGCCTGTATTAGGGGTAGGCAGAGCTTCGGAATTACCTACAACTCTAAAAACCTGTTGATAATTCAGTAACCACACTTTGCAAAAATAGGCTAAGATGTTAACCAGCGTATTAGTGACAGGTTGCAAGCCCATCGCCTAACAGTACTACAAGCCTTTATTCCCTTAGTCGCCTCTTACGACATCCACGGGGGTGAGTTAATGTGTAGGTAGACAATAAAAAAAATTAAAAAAAAAAAACTTCAGTTCAATTCACCGAAAAATCATATAAATTTAACCGCAGGTTTTTGAAAAAAAACGATCCTTACCAGGAGGGGGGTATCCTTTTCTCTGCAGCTGACTGTACCTACGGCTGAAGTTTTTTTTTTATAAACTGACATACATCGGGATATACTCGTAGAGTCCATATCCAGAAACTTACATACATACATAAACTCACGCCTTCGTTCCCGGGGAGGGGTAGGCAGAGCTACAGAATTACCTACAACTCTAAAAACTTGTTGATAATTCTGTAAACACATTTTGCACAAATAGGCTAAGATGTTTACCAGCGTATTAGTGACAGGTTGCAAGCCTATCGCCTAACAGTACTACAAGCCTTTATTCCCTTAGGCCCTCCGCGCACTAGGCAGCCTGGCTGCAGCCAGGCTGCGCGCAGCCAGTAAAACATATGACGTTGTACGGGAGCCCGCGCACTAGGCAGCCACGAATTCCTGGCGCCTGTTCATATGTTTACTGGCTGCCAGCAGTTTGGCTGCGCAGCCAGGCTGCCTAGTGCGCGGATGGCCTTAATCGCCTCTTACGACATCCACGGGAAGACATGGAGTGGCACTATTCTAACCCGGCAACCACACGGGCAAATCTTAAATACTTTTAAAAACAGATTTTTATAACCAACTAGAGGTTTTTTTTATTAAACAAATGTCATAACACTCATAACATATAAAGTATACTGAACAAAACCTCTGAGTGGAGAGCCTTGGAGGAGGCCTATATCCAGCAGTGGACGTCTTTCGGCTGACATGATGATGATGATGATGATGAACATTAAGTACATAACAGTTCCTCATATTGCACTGTATATGTACATACATAAACTCACGCCTTCATTCCCAGAGTGCGGTAGGCAGAGCTAAAGAATTACCAACAAGTCTTAAAACTTCTTGATAACTCCGTAACCACATTTTGCACAAGTATGCTAAGATGTTTCCCAGTGTATTAGTGACAGGTGGCAAGCCCATCGCCTAACAGTACTACGAGCCTTTATTCCCTTAGTCGCCTCTTACGACATCCACGGGAAGACATGGAATAGCACTATTCTAATCTGGCAACCACACGGAATATGTAAATTTTAAGAAATTAATATTTAAAAAATGTTCGTATTCAAGTCGTCCTCTCCTCACGAATTTTGCGGTGCCCTACCGGGTCCACAATTAAGTTTTATTATTTAACCAATAAACAACTTAACCTAATGTCCTGTTAACTAACATTGCGGAATGCAATAAATGATAGAGTGTTGAGCATTGAGTAAACTTTGCGATGTAACGCATACTGTTATATATTTAAAACGAAACCGGAACGTGTTTGCTCGTCTACGGTGGTTGCAACACGATCGAACTTCAAGGTGATTTTAATGTGTTTACACGATTAAGTCTCGTTTTAAAATTCTGAAAGTGGGTATACGTATGGTAAAATAGATTTACATAAGCAAAGACCGGTGAGAACCGTAATTAATTATAACCGATTCTCTTTTTAAAGAAGGAAGGTTCACAAAGGTTTTTTTTGTATTTGTTTACCTCTGAACTCCATCATTTATAAACCTACTTTTTAAAATGTTAGCTTGGAGATGGTTTATATTTTATCTATGAGGAATTCAGGGAATTCCGCAAATATTATATACAAAGCGATCTTGGTATTTTCGGTGATAATTCAGGCATTTGTATTCGGAAAGTTTCATTTAGTGAAGTAAAACTAATAAAGAAGACCACGTATGGCCACTAGAACTTCTTAATTATAAGTAAGTACCTATTTTAAGGGTGATGATAATATTTAAGCGACTATAACGAAGTAAATTTTGATGGTCACTAAACATTTTAAAAAAAAGCATTTTCAAAACCAACTAAAAGCGTTGAATAATAATTGATGTCCTCCGAATACGCAGTTACATCAAAGTCGGTAGCAATAGTCAGGTTAACGTACACTGCTGTTTCTTTTGTTAAAAAAATAATATGTAATAAAATCCGGTAATTTATACTTTGATTATTTTCATCAAACCTAATTAATAAATGATGGTAGCCCAAAAACAGGTAAACTATATAACAAACACACGAACAGAGGTATTTTACGAGTTTGTGTTGTATATTAGGCCTCCAAACAGCGTTAACTGAACGGTGGGCGGGTTTACGATGTAGGTAGGTACTACTGTGGCAGGTAATAATATAAGGTTGACGTACAAGGCTGCTAAATATTTCTCCGGTAAAAAATAATGTATAACGTTGTCAACCAGACATATTTTATTAGTGTTTGCACAGATAAAATATAACAAATACTCCAAATGTGCTGTTTAAAACATAAAAGCCTCTATTTCAGTCTTGACAACTCAGTTCTACGAAAAGCAGGCCTACGAACCCGGGTTCGATTCCCGGTCAGAGCCAATATTTGTGTGATGAGTGCTAGTATTTGTTTCTTCTTGTGTGTTTTATATGTTAAGTATTTTTATCATTGCCTAGTACCCATAGTACAGTCAACTACAAAGAGATGTATCTGCTTTTGCGCCTTGTTACAATGCAATAAGGTGAAAAATTGGACACATCTCTTTGTAATCAACTGTACAAACCTAGAGCTTACTTTGAGACTAAGTCAATTTGTGTGAGATTGTCCCGAAATAAAACCAAGTAGCTTTAAACAAAGTAGAAATTAGTGAATAGCTGTTACGCCGTTATAAAGTTATTTGCACCGTAGTATTTCACTTAAACAAATTAATTTTCCAATACATATAAAACCTTTCCATTTTACCACTTTTTTTTGTCAAGAAGAAGGCAAGCGAGCACATAGGCTATCTCATGGTTGGTTCTTCATGTGATTAAACACAGATTTTACTTGTATCAATATAGAGATACAACGTACACAAAATCGGGAACTGTAGAAACTAGTGGAAACCCGACTCCAAGTTTAGGCCGTAGTACGTCTCTGCCGGTGGCACAACTGACGCAGGAAGTGGGCGAAACTTCCCGACTAAGCGGCGAATTAGTTCAATCCAATCCGTTGAATTGTCGAATTTGTGGCAAACAAATAAGCCGGTCGCTAAATGACAGACAAGCAGCGTTGTTGTCACTGAATTATTTAATATTATTAACACGTGTTAATAATATTAAAAATCTTTCTCATTAAAATCACACATGAAAAACTACTTTTGTCTTTTTTTTTTTTATGTCATGGGAAGGCAGACGAGCACACAGTCGGCTGATGGTAAGTGGAAACTGTGACCCATAGACATTCGCATTCACAAGACTGCAAATTTGTTGCCAACCCTGAGGACTTAGATGGAATGCCTCTATGCTAGTCATTTCACCGGCTGTCTTATCCCCAAACCGGAACACAACAATGCGAACACTGCTGCTTGGCGGTAGGTTAATGGATAAGATGGTGGTACCAACCCGGACGGACCCTGCACAAGGTCCTCCCACAAGTATTATTATTTATTAAATACCAAAACCGAATTAGTTCATTGGTTAGGGAGCTATGATGCCACAGACGGAGATATAAAAACACGTCAAACTTATAACACTTTTATTTCCACCGGGGGTTAAAAACAGGGGTTTTGTTTTGTTACGCCTAGGGAACATTACATTACGCTAATTTAATGAGCATAGTCTGACATGACATGATCTTGGTTATTTTTTTTATTAAATATATTTTGAAAAAAAAATGCGATTGATGGGTCTAAGCTAATTAAATAGGTAATTGCATGATAAATTAAGTTTTGTCAGGTTCATGTATGTATGAAGAGTATGGAGGTTACAGGGCCTGCTTTAAACACTCAAAGTTAAAAACAACCATTCATTAATCTGACATTTTAACTAATTTTTTTAATATTAGAAACTTACAGTAATAGAAGGTGACGTGCATTCAAGTTAAGACATTATACATTTCAAGGTGTATTTTTGCTTATCTGCCGTTTGGCAAAAATATATTTGGTAAAATGTATCGTTTCCCAACCGTATCATTTGCCGACCTGCTTTTTTTTCTGTAACTGTTAATATTTCAGGATTTTTATTCTATTAACAGTTGGGAAATGATACATTATGCCAAACAAATTTTGGCCAAAGGGCAGGATACTAATTTAAAAAAATTAAAAGTGAATTTATTTATTTAAAGGCAGCGGCAGGTGACACTAAAAGCTTGTGCAATATACATATTAGTCGTTATTATCTCGCTTTCCATTCACAATTTTAAAGGCAACTAATAGCATTCCGTTATTGAATAACCATGTCCATTTGGTGACACGACATTTTGAATTTAAGCGCGATAAAAACCGCTGGCCGTGGTGCAGGACGCAATGAGCATGACGTTTCAGACCTGACGTGTAGGCCATGGGTAAAGGTGGATTCACATTGTAAGGTTGTTGAGACGACAATTGTTAGGTTTAGACCGGGTCTAATAGGTACCATTACGTACTATGGAAAGGTCCGAATGGCTACCTCTGTTTGGTTCAAACCAAGTCGCGCGCAATTTTATCGCTGGTACTATATAGGCAATAGCTATAACGTAATCCTGTATAATATTTTTTGTAATTCATATTTGGCTGTTGAGCGTTTGTGAAGAATAGAGAAGTTTATCTATCTATCTATCTACAATAAATCCATCACAATTAGAATATAATGTATTTGCTTGACAACATGGTCACAAGGTTTTTAATACCAGTAAGTAGATAGGTGAGTGTGGGGTTACCTTTGTTTCGGCGAAATATCTTTGCCAAATGTATCGTTTCCCAACCGTTTCATTTGCCAACCCGCTTTGTTTTCTGTAACCCTAAATATTTCAGGATTTTATAAAATCTAACCTAAGGTTTCTTATTCTACATGATGATACTGAGTTTATAAAAAAAATAAAGGATGTTCTAATAGCTAATAGCTTTTACACGTCGCATGAATTTTTAGATTTTAAGTATTTGTTATAAGTACATAGCTTGAGTTTGTGTAAATTAATAAATTTGTATGTTGCTATGCTCTTACAGTGTTTATGTTGGACAATTCTAATAATTGTAACACCATTGTAATCAAATCCCGGTAAGGGCAGATATTTGTGTGATGAGCGCGAATATTTGTTCCTGAGTCATGGATGTTTTCTATGTATTTAAGTATGTATTTCTCTATATAAGTATTTATATCGTGGTCTAGTACCCATAGTACAAGCCTAGAGCTTAGTTTGGGACTAGGTCAATTGGTGTGAGATTGTCCCCCCCATATTTATTTATTTATTTATTGTAACACATAAATGCAATAAATGATATGACTATGACTATGAAATAAATCCTGAAATATTTACAGGTACAGGAAAAAAATTGCGTTGACAAATGAAACGGTTGGGAAACGATACATTTGGCAAACATATTTCGGCCAAACGGCAGGCTCCCGGTGAGTGTGACACATTATTATCGTATAATGACATGCAAAAAGAGAAACCATCCAACCGCACAAACAGTTCCAACCATAGCTAAATTAAATATGGTACGGCATAGCTTTATTAGTAGCTCTAGTTCGCTATCTAGTGGTGAAAAGTAGTGAGACACGTTATGAATTCCAGCAGTTACCGTCTATTACTGACTATTGGATAAGCAAACACGAGTCGGGCCGGTCGGAGGCACGCGGCACAAACATCCAGCGGAACTGCAGTTGTCAAGCAGTATGCACCGCGCCGCACATCCTGCCCACAAATCAGCGGTAAATCAGATTTCGAACGTCCATCTCCGTGATTGCCGAAACGAATTTGTGTTGCGTTTTGTGACCGCGCCGCGCTGCTGCCCGCCGACTAATAACGTAAAAGCGCATGCTGTTTTGCATCTATATTTAGTTGGAGTGGCCATGTGTGATTTATTGTAAAGAACTGGGATTGATCGGACTGTTTTAAACCGTTTTAGGTAATTGCGCTTCCAAAATAATCAACTATTTTAAACATTAAGACCAAAGTTAGACAGTTTCAACCGTCCGGTCATCCACAAAAGGCGTACTTGACCTACTAAAGATGAGGTTGCTGCACAGCAGTAGGAATAATGCCTCGAGTACTAAATAGTACTAATTGAAATTAAAACTAAACGAAATCTAGGATATAAAACTAAACTAATTTTGCCACTAAATCGATTAAATGGTTACTAGAAAATTGCCTGTCACTTTAAATTAAAATAGAAAATAAAAGTGAAAATATGTTTTTAGTCTGTGTCAATTTAAGTTAGGTACCTGGAAGACCGAGCGTCGCTCGGGTTGAATTCGAAATTCCCCGAAGATGCCAACTTGACAGATCGATTTTTCGTCCCCCAATAACCCGATTTGATGTATAGATATCAAATTTCATCGAAATCGTTGGAGCCGTTTCCGAGATTCAGAATATATATATACAAGCATTGCTCTTCTAAAGGTATTAAATTATAAATTCGAAGATTCATAAACTGATTTTTTTCAGAAACCGACACTACTTTGCTGCTTTACGTAATTTAAATGTATCTCTTGTTTTTTTTTCTAATACAATCTAATACAAAAGGGTTTAACGACTCGGATGAATAAAAACGTGAATAATTACAGAAAAAAAGTCTTCCATGGTTTACCAAGATACATCGACGTGGAATAATTATATTTAAACTGTATTATCCGTAGCGCCACAGCCTGAAGAAAACACGTCAAAAAAAACTGGCCGACGAGACCTACAAGATACTGCAGCTTTGCATCGCGGAATCAACTCTCGGATTGTTTGCATTTCATTAACTCCAGTCAACAAGAGATCTAATTTATCTGTTCGTACTTGCGACTTTGTATTATTCTATTTAAAATTTCATCCCACGCTTACATTTACGTTATAACCTCGTTTACGATCCAGCGAAACAGGCTCGAATACTTCATATTTGCTCTATAATTTAAAAGCATAGCTCTAACAGCAGCCAAAACTTGATGTGAGAAAGTCAGGTCTGTAATCTCATTATTTTGTGAGCTTGAGTTATATTTGGGAAATCTTTCGTACAAAATTGCGAATGAGATTTTTGAAGATTTTGTAAAGGTATTTTATCGAGGAGGTATTCGGAGTATTAGGAATATTTTATCTAAACACTTTTTTAGTTGATTGTGACTATATTCAATTTAAGTCAACAGTCCGTCGAGGTAGGAGCCACACGATTTTGTGCACCAATTAATTTACCTCCGTGTAGTGCGAGTACTTGTAGCTTAAAGTACCTACTTAATTTTATTGCGTTGCGGAGCGTGAAAGTGAACGTGGGAGTAAAATTTAGTAACACAAATACATATTCGCAGACTGCGTTTGATTTACTCGTGTGCCTGGCACACATTAATTATGCCAGTGGGTAATTGCTAGTTACGCCAGATGACATATCTAAAGTTAGGCAATTAACTGAAGCTAATATTTTCTAAATGAGCAACGATCTGTCTCCCAAGTGCTGTAACGTTGCCGCGACACAAGTTATTTAATTAGATGCCGTAAGCCTCCTAATTATGGTAGCAAGGCTTGGATAATGATCGCTCTAATTCGTAGGCAGATAAGTATTTCGTCTGCAGCTTGCCGCTTGACATTAAACAAAGTCATATACAAGAGGAAAATGTAAAATGGCATGTAAATGATAAGATAACAAATAGATGCGCTTAGCTACTGGCTCGCTTGTGCAATGGCCGGCCCCATGATTAAAATATATACACCGTGTTTTTTTTTATTTACGATAACTTCGGCATATTACTAGGTACATCCATAGAAACTAAGTGGTAGATTCGTTTTTTTATATTGCAAAAAAATTTTTTTTTTCTCTATGGAGCAAAGTAACTAAATGAACTTTGCTCCAATACATGTATATATTAATAATAGTTATTTATTTGATAAAAAATCCTTATAAATTTTATTTAATACAATTGTTAACAATTAATTAACTGGAACTAGTATAAAAATCATTACTTATTTAAATCATTTAACTGTTAAAAATGCTGAAGTACCAAATATAGTATAAAAACCAATATTTTATACACAATATAAAATTCTGTATACAAAACGAGTAACAAATTGACAGCACGTTTTGCTTAAAACCATGGTGCAACAAAGGTTTACACTGAACGTATTTGAAATAATCGTCCAATAGATTTTACGGCAATTTAGCTCACCAGAAAACCGTTCAGTCCCGGTTTAAATCCCTAGGGAATAAAGACTATTCAACCGTCCTGTTTAAACTTTACCAAGAACTATTTATTTGCTAGGACTAAATGCTAATGGGGTTGAACAATTAACTGCTTTTGTGCGCTAAGTGGTGCTCTTTGCCAAATAAGAGACGACATTTTAGGTTTCACGTTACTGTTTGTAAAACCATGACGTCCATGACCATCAAGAGTGTCGGTGGTCTAGTGGCTCAAGGGTGGTCGTAAGGTAGCGAGTTCGAAGTTTCGAACCGTCGCGGTCACCATGTACAGTCAACAGCATAAATAAGTAATCATTTATGTACCTTGTCACTTTAACGTAGTGTTTGAAATGCTATACAAAATTGTGAAACGATTGAAAGCGACAAGGTACAGAAATTATCACTTATTTATGCTGTTGACTGTACCAACGAGTTTTTCTAACTAAAGTAAATTACCCGATGCTATTACGGTGAAGGAAAACATCGTAAGGACACCTGCACATTTAAACAGCTAAGTGTGTAAGAGGATATTTGCTCAAAAGGGGTCGAAGTTTACTCGAAAAGGCCCATCTGTAAGATAAGATAAGGTTCAGAAAGCTATGTTATCTACTAATTCAATCTATTTGTCTATGTGTGACATAACATACCAATGGGTGGCTTCTAATATTCTTATGTTCTTATATTAATTTGTGCTCATTACACAACAGTTTCATAATACTTATTTCGATTGCAGCAATCAAAAACTACATGCACGTATTTGACGTAAACTTGTGATACTTTACACAAGCAATTTTCTCAATAACATAATAAAAGCGTATTGCACAATTTATTCATTTCAAGCACAACTTTAACGTGTGTTTGTAGTTAACGTCAGTGTGATATTATATCGCAAAGTGCCTGTCAATGAGTTTGAAGAGCAACCGGAAAGTTTGGCCGCGGGGAAAACCGACCGGATAATACCCTGGCGTATTCCCTTGGGAAACATACATTCCCTCAACTTTATTACGCACTCGTCAGATATCCGATACGTCCTCTTCAACCCAACCGTCAAAGTAGCCTTTTAACATTCGATACCATTGCCTTTTTAATTTTCATGGTTGTACTATGTTTTTATCGTTAACATTATCCGTTTGTGATACATGCATGGTCAAAGTCGCTCAGAGGGCTATGGAGAGGGCTATGCTCGGGGTTTCTCTGCGTGATAGAATCAGAAATGATGATATCCGCAGTAGAACTAAGGTTACCGACATAGCCCGAAGAATAGCTAAACTGAAGTGGCAGTGGGCGAGGCACATCGCTCGCAGGACTGATGGCCGATGGGGCCAGAAGATTCTTGAGTGACGTCCGCGGACCGGGAGAAGAGCTGTAGGTAGGCCTCCAACAAGATGGAGTGACGACCTTGTAAGGATCGCGGGAACGCGGTGGATGCGAAAAGCACAAGACCGGTCTATGTCCAGCAATGGACGTCTTTCGGCTGACATGATGATACATGCATAGTGTAGGTAACCAAGGCATTGTCATGAGCGTTTCCATGGTGATAACAATAATATAATACCATTAAAATGGCTACGCTCATTACGGTTTCGTGAGTAAATGATAAACAGATTTTACATTTTACTGTCATAATTTTTTTTTTTATGAGGTGAGTTACTTATCACCAAGACAAATTAAAAAGTATCCGATGGTAGTTTTCACTTTGTAGAAAACGTTATGTAGTATCTACTATGCAACGGCATAATCAGCGTAGTCGAGTGTCCTAATTACAGGCACGAGTATCACAAAGGCCCTTATTACGTGACAGTTGCAGAATGAACTTTTAACCAACTATTTTAATTTAATCCATGCCGGAAATTCATCGCGTGTAAATAAGTATAATAATTCACCCAATCCTTTCAGTAGAGAATGGCCTATTATACTAAAGCTAGGGACCTAAGTAGATACGTAGTTAGGTGGTAATACTGTGCAAGAGGTGTTACTCTATAAAGCAACAGCATTGTTTTTAATATCGAATTCAGTAGCGAACGATTTCTCATGTTACTTAATTGTTATTCTCTGAATTCGGTAAATTAAGCTGAGTAACATTGAAATAAGCGTCGAATGACCAAGATTACAGATGGATCAAGTTATAATTGCCGGTTGAGTTAAGCATCTAAAAAGATTAAGTGTATAACACCTCTGTTTAGGTAATCTCTAGAGGTTCCTATGTTTAGTTATTAATATGAAATTCGTTCTTCATCTCCGAATTCAGTGAGATCATCGTCATCGATGTCTACGCCATGCCTTTGTCCAAGTCCGAGTTGGAGCATGAAAGCCCTGTTTATATTTTGCATAGACCCGAACAGAGTATCCGACTTTTTACGCTTGAGCACTAAACTTCAGAGTGGAATATCTACTTCTGCACGAGCACAATATAAGGGCCTTTATTTCATCCGAAACTGATCGTAGGGTAGTGCCAACAGAGAACAGATCACCATTTGAAGACTCCAACCCTACTATTCAGCATTTCTTTTTTTCCCAGCCCTTGTTCTACTTTTCAACTACTCATCGTCATTTACACTTCTGAAATCCTTATACAGAGTAGACTTGATATCTTGAAAAATATAAGCATGAGGATGGTCTCATTCACATAACCGCGAAACAATTACATAGAAAATGACACTTCACACGCCTAGTTCGTTGCCCATACCCGCGCTAGATGGAGCTAGAACCTAGAATTTTTTGAAGGAATCCGCAGATCCTCATAATATAGGTACTATTAAGATAAAGTTATAAACAAAGTTTCAATAATGTACATATTTTGCCTCCAAACTGTAATTTTTTATCTTACTTTAACTGTACTTTAAGATCACATTGCACGCTATACTGACTGGCAGGTCAGGTTATGCTAGCTGTGATGGTTCGCCGGCGAATTGTGAGAATAACACAACCCTTATAATCCGCGGAATAACACGGCTGGTGTTGCTAGGAAGTTCCTCGTTCGCGGCGCCGGCGAGCTTCAGATAACTGCCGGTTTAACGCAAATTCGCCGTCTTCACGCCAATTTTATTATCATGAACGCTTTAAAACTAGTTTCGGATGCATGCAGCAGAAAAACTTGAAATTTTTAGGGCTTCTAGGAAGACCGATTTCCAAATTCCATGGAGATGATTTGAAGATAAATTCAGCTCAATAACTGAACCTGTCAGTTTAATAAATATAGCAATAGTCAATAAGAAAATAAGGCAAAGTCATTGTTTAGCATTTAAAAGACTCTAAAAGATCTGTGGTGAAAACATTAATAGTCAACAATATTATGCTGACGCTACGATAAAAAACAACAACCTAACATAACCTAACCTAACGTAAACAATGTTTAGTTCCTTTCACGGATCACGAAAAGTGAAAACCAATTCTTGTTCGTTTGTTACAAATTTACAATCTTTGTCCGAATATTAATTACCTCCTGTAAAGTCACTGAGATGTTTATGGTAATTTTTCCTCTGACCTGACTGATGCTTTTTGTTTCATTGTAAGTTGTAACTTTAAATATTTTTATAAAGCATACGCTGGACAGACTGACGGTGTTTTAGAGACGAAATGTTTATAGCAGTCACGCACTTAATTGTTACTTTTTAACATGTTCAAATCTAAAAACTCGCTATCTTGTTTATCTTGCCTTTCAGTCGTAAAGTCCGGAACCAAACGCATTAAAACCAATCAAACAACGTAAAGAAACTGTTTTCCGAGCTAGAAATCAACAAATAAACAAGACAAAGTCATTTGCGACGTACTCCAGTAGCAAACAACTCGGCTCGTATTCAGAACCCACATTTTTTTGTAGAAAAACGTGCTATTGTTAATATTGTGATATTTTCGAGGTTAAAATTCAACGTTGAATAACTTTCCCGAGATTCCTTGCGGGACCCGTTTAAGAAAATTATCAGTGTTTTTCTTCACGGGGCGCATTGGAGCGATAAAAGATAAAAATTACGAAGTGAGAGGTGCCGCGCGGCGTTTTTATCAGAGGAAACAAAGGGTTGTTTAATGATGGTATTAGTGGAAAGTTCGCGATAAATTTGGGGTCGTTAGGGGCTTCTTTGTCACCGTTGTATTGTGTCGCGAGTCAAGTGCTAACAAATCGTTTCATTGGAATACCTACCGGTCTACGTGAGGCTTGGAGTCCATTAGGTAGCACCGTCTACCTACGCAATGAGGTTTCAGTTAGGTACGGTAAGTTACAGTTAAGAAAAGTAATTCTAGTTTTAGTGAGGCCATCCAGCCTCTAACTTATTAACTTTATTAATGTCGGATACTTAACTTGTATCAAATATACTTACCGCACTCACAGTCAGTTAATGACGATTAACGGCCAAACCCTATATTCAATCCGCGGACAGATAGGCTTACTTCGGATTAAAATTTGACACATTTTGTATGGGCAAATGTCAAATTTTAACCCGAGGTAAGCCTTATCTATCCTCGGTTTGAATATAGGGTTCGGCCGTAAGTCGTTCCTCGGTGTAGATTATCCATACATCAGTTTGAAAAAGGAACGAATAGTCTTTAAAATGTTTCTGAGTACGGCGGTCACTCTCATTACAAAAGACAAGTTTCAAGTAGGTAAGGTATTGAATCGTGAAAACAGAAAAAAGAAAATAAATCACACTACCGCCTTAATGACAATACTTAGTGTAAATCTTCCGACTTTAATTAAATGAATCAGCGAAGTCTGTTTTGGCAAGACCCAGGTTTACTTTACAACATTAAACTCCACGTTATTAGATCTAAATTTACTTCCAGTGTTCATAGATATGCTTCAGTAGTATACTTACATGTACCTCTGTTCACTTTATTTCAGAAACTTACATATTAGATAGGTTTCCTTCGATCCCGCATCTCGAGCAATTCTCAGATTACATTACATACAGCTTCCACGAACTGTTTATTGGAAAGCTTTCAAAATTGTAAAAGGATCTACAGACTACTAAAATAGAGTTAGAGAAATATGAAACAAACGTAGATTTCAATTACAATTTTACAAAAAGATTGTAGATTGTTACCTAAATAAGCTTCTTATAGTCTGTGCATTCATTTTTTTTGTACATGATTTTAAAATAATAATTTATTTTGCATTGTTTCCGCTCGAGTTTCTTTAAGTCTTATTTATTCAGCTACTCTAAAAGAGTGCTTAAGCCCGTGGGCTCCGTATGGCCTGTAGGGGTTTACCGTCCATTCAACCTAAAGAACAATGGTTCAATAATTTGTTTAATACATACCTATTTTTTTTATTTTCGTCGAAGAATTAGTATTATAATAGTCTTTAGGGCTCAGTAGCCACAAAGGTAAAAACGGAACCCTTTTAGTGTCGTCATGTCTGTCCGTCCATTCGCACGACACAGGCATTTTACTCAAAAAAAATCTTGTATAAGCCGTTACTTTGTGTGTCTTTACGTAAAAGTATGTAGTGGCCGGTCTGAGTGGAGAGCCTTGGGGGAGGCCTATGTCCAGCAGTGGACGTCTTTCGGCTGACATGATGATGATGATGATGATGGAGTGGCCCCCTAAAAAGAAAAATCTGTTTATTGTTTCAGCAAACATTTTCGGGTGGCGCATATTTTCAGTTCTTTCAAAAACCCTTTGAGGTTTCTGAGTATTTTTTTTGACTTAAATAGTTAATAAATTGTCACCCAATTTATCTTTCGAACTTTATATGAAAATTCATATCATTATTATTATGAATGGGTACTTATACCATTTTTGGGTTATTGCCGAGAAACTGCGCTTCTCAACAAAAGGGCTCAAGTGCCATGAAGATACACTCTTTTGCTCGTGCACTTTTTTGTGTTAGTAGTAAAGGCCAACAATGAGCATGGTCCGCCATACTTTTGAGCGGTTTTTTTCTTTAACTTGGGGCTCCGTAAAATAAGTTGGGTTCCGGGAGATGGTGGGGTGTTAATTTTTCAATAGGTATGTTAATAAGTACATTTTAATAATATAATATATTATGAAATCATTACAAGTTTCCGTTACTAAATCCTAAGAGGTTCAGTATAGTTCAGCTCTGACAGCTAGATAACTGTTTATTTTCAGGAGTGTTCGTATTTTAAATATCGGGCCATAGAGGCGAAGAAGAGGTCTTCAACTTTCTTCTTCAACGTTCACTGCTAACTGTATACGAAATGTAATATAAGTATTTATTTCTATCTTAGCAAACTGAAAAACCAAGAAAATAATGCAACTAACTAAAATGATCTGTTCTCACGGCGCAATGTACATTAGTATAATTAAAGTAAAAACGGAAAGAGTTAAAAGATCCTTTAAGAACTCAGGCAATTTAACAGGATTATACGGAATTGTATGCCTGAGAGATTTGCGAGGACCCTTCTGTTTGCACACGAGCCGGTGCTGCTGAGGCAAAGGATCCGATTCTACTATCATTAGCTTAGTTATTACAATATACCGCGAACAAACTCGTTAGGGTTTCTAATGATTTAGGTATTGTATACAAGGCGATTTGAAATTTATAATACAAAACATTTGATTGTGGCTCAGTTGTACGTATTGTGTATTATATTAACTCGGTTGTTTCAATTATCCTTCGTTAATTATGGTTATTTTTTTAATAAGACTAATAATGTAAGTCCTAAAGTGTGCTTCCTACATTTAATACCTGTCATACCTGTCACTCTGTGTTATCATTTGAATTCAAACATAGTGGTAGGACTGCTATGGTAATAATTTAAACTCAGAAAATAATAGTTTTATTTAAATTAGCGGCATGGGCCTTAGAAGAGGGGTTTAGTTCAGGGACGATGTGTACCATACCATACCATAATAAACATTGATTTCGTATTAACAATTTTAAATCTCCCAATGTGATGATCGTGCTGTAATCTTAAATTTTCGGTTAAAACTTTTTATTTGTTGTTAATTTTATATACTGACTGACCCAAGATCAAAAAGGGTTTTTTTTTATTATTATTTGGAAAGCAAACAGAAATAAGTGAGCAGGAAATAAGGTTTCTGATTCATATTATAAACATTCACTTATTCCCTTAACAGCTCTCACTGAAACATACAAAGAAATTCATTATACTACACTTAACTTATTTATCTAAATAACAAGAATGACAAAGTGCAAATAACTTCAAATAAAGTAACAATATTGCTTTAACTATATTATATTGGTTACGTTTTCATTAAATATCGGAAGTCCCAATTTTAACTGGAGAGCGAGTTCTCGCGAGCTTCCTAGGGACACTTAATTATTTTGCACACTACGTCGAGCGCAGCGGCCAATTCAAAGTTAATAAAATCTAGCGGAGTTAAGCTCTTTTCTTAATTAATGATAAGGATCATGTTGCCATGTTGTTTTTCTAAAGGTAAACTTTTAATCAAGCAACTAGCGATAGAAAAACTAGAATCAAATAGCGTACCAATTTCCGCCTGCTCACCCCGTCTATTTATCTGCGAGTACTGCAAAAAGTCTTTGAGCTGTTTAATCAATGGCTAAGTGTATGAAGAGCTAAAGAGCATTCGCTCGGAACATAAAGCCGTCTAACCAGCACGTCGGGGCATCCATTAGCACGGGTCGTTATTAGGTGCTTTGCCGACCGACGGGACTGACATCTGCACCACCTCGTCGATCTGGGCAAAAAGCCACGCCGTCCTGCCTTTTTATACCTCGCCACGGAATTAGACTAAACTGCAAAAACTTTAGTGCCGGCCTTTGTCCTGACGGTCTGAATTTGTGTATTGTGTTAGCAATCTGTTTTATTGTAGTGCAACAGCTCTTGTAACGACTTCTCTTTCACACGCTAACATGGTAATATAACCGACTTCAAGGGAACCCGAAAGGGAAAGAGGTTTAAGAACTATTACACTATAAGTATATTTAGCTTAAATATTGCAAGTTCATTTTGATCCAGTTCCTGTTCTTAGAATATACAAAATCGATAACAATGCCATATTAGTGTTAAAGATCCGATTGATCTGATGATGGGGTCGGAGGACGGCAACAGGATTTCATCCGTTGTACTCAACATAGACCCGCTAGTTTTGGACTCGATAATCATACGATGTATCTGCTAAATAAAAGCAAAGGACCATCGGCAAGGGAGGCTACTTTTGAAAATGATTCGGCCTGTTAACGACAGCTGGCCGAAGCCAAACAGTTAAATCTCTGCTAAGGAAATTTATTAACAATTTGAGTGATGCCATCATATTATTTTATCCGCCGAAAGACATACTCCTGGCCGTCCCTAAGGATTTCAAACAGGTTCGCCTTTGTGCTATATTAATATGTATCCATTGATTTCTAGGTAAATCAGGTAAATGTATATCGATAGTGAATCATAGAACGATAAACGCAGCACGCGAACGTTTTTTACAGAGAGAACGTATAGCAAATCGCACCTCCAGAACAATAGTGACATAATTCAGAAATTTTAAATTTCGAGTTAGGGCTCTATCATAATCAATTTATGACTTGAAGTTTGAAAGCTGAAATTTTGACTTAGGTCACTATCGTTCAAAAGGTGCAAAATGGGCAGACCGCCTTAAAGGAAGCTATCAAAGTTTAATTTAGGAATAACGTCATATGCATGTGTTGCGATACTTGCATTACAATCTGTATACAGCCAAGGCAGAATGCCGGCGGTTAAGTAGTGTAATGATAGGCGTGGGAGACTGATACTTCCGACCCCGCCACACTGGCCTGCCTAGATGCTCAGTGCTCCACTTGCCATTGAGTGCCGAGTTTCCCACGACCTACTTTATAATAATAAACACTCTTTCAAACCCGTTTTATGGCCGATCTTCCATTAAGATTAATTAAATTTTCGACCTAAGCACTATGTTAAATGGGAGGTGCCTAATTATTTACTTTGATGTTTCAGCTTCAGCTGGTTTTACAATATAGGTAATTTATAATAAAGCCGAAAGGTAAAGGTATACCGTATCTAAACAGTTCACACGGGTAAATTTAAGTCTATGGAAAAATCTATGGAAATATAAGGTAGTTGTTTTAAAACCAGGAATTCAATCCTTGATTTGAAACTAAAATAAAATTTCATTACAATTATAAATTACCGGTCACAGAAATTACACCAACGATATTTTCTAAATATCTCTTGAAAAAAGCATTGTTTTGTCGAATTCATGTAATTTAACACCCAGCCACGTTTTAAGAGTTTCGGCGTTACTTATAAACGTGGAGTAACTGTAGAGTAGCTAAACCATGGTTTGTCCTTATCTGTCAGTGTGACATTTGAATTCGACAGATAAGGACAAAGCATGGTTTAGCTACTCCACGGATACTCCACGTTCATAAGTAACGCCTTTTAAATATTGCAGAGGCGGGTAAGGAACCCCTAATGAATTTTCAATTACCTATTCATAACTCGAAACAAAGTTTTTAAACGAATAGAAACAAAAGGCCGTTTTGCTGTAAATGAAACAACGGCACCAGCTAGTGGCTCCCGCTGCAAATCAAATTACAACTTTCACATTACGCCGGTTCCTAGATTCATTCAACACATAAACTTGTGAGGCCTTTTGCACTTAAAACTTGCTCCGGGGAAAACTGCGGCCACATTATATCGCTGAACGAATTGTTATTGTTTCTGAAGGGAACTTTATCCGGGCCTGGATTACATTCAGCCGAAGTGGCCGCTTTTTGTGCCCACTATTGTACCTCAAGCCTGTCTCGTGGCTTTGTGGGTTCTTGACAGATATCTCAGTTGTTCCGTTAAATGCCGGGTACAGACGATCAGTTTTAACTGATTGTTAAAACTGATCGTCGGTGTTGGCATTATTTAAATTCTAAGGACCTTATCGCAAATTGAATTGGCGATTTAGTGTGCAAAAAAGATTAGTGTTGTCATAATTATATAAAAATCTTACAAGAAATCAGTCAAAGAATCACTAAAGTTATCATTAATTAAGTAATATTAGTTTTTATCCACTATGGTAATAATATCATTCATGACTTCATGACCTATTCGACTTTGACTAAACGATATCGCAAATTATTTTGTTGTTTTAATGTTGCTGATAAATTTTACTTAAAATAAAAGGCAGACGTATTGTATAAAGGCAATAGGTATTTAGATAAGTAGGTATATTTTCGAAAAAATGTATGTTTAACAAGTGGACTAAAGGGTTGCGGTGTACAATATTTAAGTAACGTAACAATCTTATTAAATTAAATGCTTTCTGTATCAAAATGCAACTCGATTCATTTATTTTGGCATCCTTTTTATATTCCTTTGTGGGGATCACGAGTGGCTAGCGTGTGTCCGGGCAGCTCTTTGTTCCACGGAAATCTATTTTGCCGCCGCCGCCTTTCTGCCGCGCTTTCTCTTACAGTTTTTTAATTATATTAGTTAACTGTCCAATTACGGTAAGTATTTATACGTGAAGTAAGTTAGAAAGATCTCCAAAATTTAGTCCAAATTGAGCATTGCTTAGCACATACAATATACAAAACAATTAGTAGTTGCAATACTACCGTACCTGCTCGTAATAACAGTAATAACAAAAGAAGGCGGCTAACTGTAACGTTGTTAAAGCATTCTGAACTCTATTGGTAACCACATTAAATTTTATTTATACTATTACTATGCAGTTAGCTTCCTTCTTTGGTATAACGGCAGAATAGCTCTTAAAAAGACCTTTGGGTTTGTCAGACTTCTCTGTCACTCGGTCTCAAACACTTGGCTTTAGCAAGTTTATCCGAACTCGAAATACCTACATTCTTTAATAGTTATTAATTATTATACTCCACAATAACATGAAAAAGTACAGTTTAAAAAATCTATACAATAGGCCAGAGCAATCTAAACAAAGGGATGAAGTGATTGTACATTATGTGCAAGGTGCTTTTTGATTCGAATTGTCTTACTGTCCGTTAAAATTGTAGGTATCGATTTTAGCTTTATCAAAACAGAGGCACGATTTTATTAAATAAATATCTTGATGGAAATCTTCAAGTTGTCTTTGATTCAATATCAAAGGGGTCCTCTTTTTATTATAAACGCGTTATGGTGGTCGATTGTGTACCTACTCAACTCAACTGCTCTGTCATTCCTACTGTTATTTTTAAATACATTATAAAGCATTTAAGTATCTCTTGTCTTCACTTGTGAAATACTTATTATGTATTATTCTTCCAAAATTATAACAGCGCAATTCCCCCGCCAATGGCAGTATTTATAAATCAATTTCGAGTAAAACCCGTGTAAAACATGCTCCGCGTAATACCTACAATGTATCTTTTTTCACGAGGGAATTCAAAACAACCATTAATGTTACTCGGGCTGTATGAATATTCCATTCGAAAACCTTTTAAGAGATAACGTGACTGCAGAATGTTTTTTTAAATGTATATCACAATTAATTCATTAACGCATCTTTCAGCTATTTATTTTATTAGCCAGGTACCTACGCATGTTATATTTTATGCACATTAGTTCAGACAGACGCTAAGTGCCATAAGCTTGAAATATAAGTAAAGTTCGACAGTTTATTCTCCCGTTTGAATAACATTTATTATACCTTCCTGCATAGGATCTTCTTACAAAACACAAAGAAAGCCAAAAGTGGAAAATAAAATGTAAGGCTTTATAGAACTCGGGGAAACGGAAAGTTTTCCAATTGATAATAATTTCCATTGTGATGCAACACAAAGGGGAACAGGAAAGTATAAAGTTCTGAAATAAATTCTTAATTTAAGAACTGACTGAACGCTATCTGAAAGGAAAGTCGGGATTAGAAGAACAAAGACCAGCCTCGCGCTACGTACAGTTAGGATGTTTGTTTACTCACTTGTCATTCGCTCTTATTGTTGGCATAAATAAATATGCGCTGCGAAATGTAATTGACGGCAACGCACCTACGTTACTGTTATGTTCCTAAATACACTCACGTTTACCTTTTGGTAAGTACACGAAAAGTTACTCCCATTATTCCATTAAATACGTAAGTATCCGCCACATCAAACTCAAAGCTTTCCCAGGGACGGAATAAAAATCTGAAAAAAGAGTTTTCAGACAATATTAATTATGCAAAATTAATAACGAGATTAAATATTCAGGCAAAAGAAAGTGCCTTTCAACCTCCTGGGAGTTGCAGGGCCAAGCGAGATTGAGCTTAGGCTAACGCAGGTTAAAGCTACACAAAAAAAAAGATTATACGATTTCATTTTTATGAGCAGGGCTGTCGGCGTCTGACGCGATGTCGAAGTTGTCGAAATCCGCTTTGTTACCAACTTATATAATAAAGCCACAGGTGTGTTGTAATGGAAGGGATATCCCTTTCCGGTTCGCTTCGTCAAAGGTTCTGCCACGCAGTGATTTACTGCGAAACTAGGATGCAAATTGGCATCCGTTCAGAACGAGCACACACATCCGTTACTTACCTAACTAACAATATTATACACAACGAAATTACCAACTGAATTACCATAATGAAATCCATTAAATATTTAGTGTATGTAAGACCTCAGATACACGAATTATAAACCCTTTCAACAAATCACCTTTGCACCGAAAGCGTAAATAAAACAGAAACAGAAATGGACAAGCGGTAAAAGGGTTGTATTCTGCGGTTGCTGTAATTAACATACCGCTGATGAAAACCTTTTTCTCTTCGATTTACATGCTTGTATGTGATGTAGGTTCTAGCATACTACCATGCTTGACATATGGGTGCCAAACTTGGAAATTTACTTCTAAAGCCATGCAAAAAATTACGACCTGCCAGCGGGCAATGGAGAGAAGCATGCTTAAGGTGAAAAAAGTAGACAAGATCCGTCACACAAAAATAAGAGAAACAACAAATGTCACCGACGCTTTGAGCTACGCACAAAAGTTAAAATGGCGGTGGGCCGGCCACATAGCGAGGCTTAGAGACAACAGATGGACCTTCAATATCACCAAATGGAGAGGACCCCAAGGAAAAAGAAAGAGAGGAAGACCATCTACTCGATGGGTCGATGACATCAGAAAAGTCGCTGGCTTAAAATGGTGGCAAATAGCTCAGGATAGAGAGAAGTGGAAATCTTTGGAGGAGGCCTTTACCCAACCTGGGGACCCAGATAAATGCACTTTTGTTATAAGATAACTAGAAATAAGTAGTTTAGCATTAAAGGAAAGAGAAAGCAAATTCTGTATAACTAGCAAATAGTACCTAATCAGTTTAATTATAAAATCTAAGATGTAATAAGTAGCTTATAGTTTGGTCAAATAAAGGCTTTTTATTTTTATTTTATTTATTTTATTATTATGTGATGTAGGTCTAATATGAAAGTCGTTTTTGAAGCGCATACCTGACGAGTAGTTTTAGGGACATATTTTAAAACAGCAAAAAATAAAAAAAAATAAAAAGTATGAAATTTTGTTAACTCTGCTATAGTTCATTTATTTTAGGATGAGAAACCACAATAACATTATATTGCGTTTGGTCAACTATTTATTACCTAGCAAATAGTACAGTACAATAGTCTGGGAGCCGCAAAATAAAATTGTTTTAATGTCACTTTATTTGCGTGTCGTCAATTGTTACTCTAGTACAAATTGTAAAGAGATTACAGTTCACGAGCCGCAATATAATGTTGTTGTGGTTTCTCATTCTAAATTAAATGAAGTATAGATACGCTCAACTTGGAAGTAGCTGTACATTTTATTACCTTGTCGCAGCTATTGATGTAGTAAAATAAAACCACACTCACTTTAATACGTTCCTTTTTTTATTTATTTACAATAAACAACAATTAATTCCTTACATTAAGACGCGCTTCGGAAACCCGGTAGCACGACTGAGGTCGCCTCGCTCACAACATAAGTATAAATTAAGTATTACTAGCGACCCGCCCTCGCTTCGCATCGGTTTATGTGAGTTTTCTATGATACCCGTACATAAACCAGTATGCATTATAAATACAAACCTTCCCCTTGAATCACTCTATCTATTTCTGAAAACTGCATTAAAATCCGTTGAGTAGTTTAAAAGATCTAAGCGAATAGACAGCGGAAGCGACTTCATTTTATACCATGTAAAGATAAAGATAAAGAAAAAGATAATAATAACTAATAATATTTAACGAAAAACGACATAAAATACAACAACCATAACACGATAACTGAAAAATAAAACTAAAATTATATAAGGGTAAGGACCAAAAAGTTGGACCACTGTTAAGCGCAGTTAACCATACAAACAGCGAAGTTGAAAAAAGTTCCGTTGTGCGACGAAAATTATCCCTGCAATTGTATGGCTAACTTTTGTGTCACAACGGAAAAGTTTCATAGAAAACTTAATTGAGTGAGTTAGCGTGGACAACTTTTTGGTCCTTACCCATAAGACTAACTCTAAATATATAAATTAACTAAAACATTAAATCTAAGAATGGCCCCTGCGGCATTGTACCAAAGATGCTAATAATAATTAACTGGTGTTTTATAAATTCATTATGACCAAATATACTGCGACAAGGTCCTAAAATGGCGATGTCTGAAGACTACCTACTGTACTTAATTGGTTTATTGTTTTTAGGGATCCGTACCCGAAGGGTGCCCTACTACTATGCCTACGCTGTCCGTCCATCCATCCAAGAGCTGTATTTAGAACCGTATATATAGCGTATATTTTTTTTCAGATTATGCTGATTTACTAACAAATAAAATAGTAAAAAGGGAAAGAACAGAAAAGTTTTTCTTTCAACGTATTTTTATTTTTAATGTATTGTAATACCGCACCGGTAAAACTTACAAGAGTCAAATTTGGTATGATTATATAACAAAACCTGAAAAGAAAACACAAACACAAAAAAAATGGTCAAGTGTGAGTTGGGCTTGCGCTGACTCGATTCGAAGTCGAATTCAAATTGGAATATACCTAGTTGGTTACTAAGTTCTGTTACTAAGGTTGATGCAAATAAAACTAACTTATGTTTATTTTTTAATTTCAATATGTATAAAAATTAAAAGCTTAATTAATATAAATTTTGAAAAACAATTAATCATTTTTCTTAGTTTCCGCAATTCCCGATACGATCTTTTAACATTCACAGCCGGCATCGATGAAATTACGCATGACTTTTCTGTAAATTTCATTTTTTGAAATGGTTAAAAGTTAGTCTTTGTTTACCAAAGAACTTTTTTTGTATAATATTATAAAAAATCCTATCTCTGTATATGTTTAGAGACCAAAATTATATTTCTCAACATGACTTAATTCCAACTTATGAAGCAAGAGATTTGGTGTGTTTTCGTATTTCTGCAAAATCATGTGAAATCTTAAAGTCGATTTAATGAGTCATCAAGATTGACCGGTGTCCAAGCGGATCTTTAGTTGCTTTGAATACATTCGTATCAGAATTTAAAGCTAGAAGTCTGTTCAATATGTCACGCAAATTTGAACTCTCTACAGGAACGCTTACAAAAGTTGGGGCCGTTATCAGTATCATCGTCGTGCGTGATTTTAACTATGATTTTATCGTCCGAAATGGAAATACTTCAAGCTCGTACATCAAATAATTGCAATAGTTTAGAATACATTATTTTTATTATTATTCTATCTAAATCAAAGTTTAGATTAATATACAGGTTTATGCAAAACTGCTTTTTTTTTTTTTTTTTATTGTAATTAATCTCAGTAACAGAACTTAGTAACCGACTAGGTACATAATGTGCGGCGGTACGGAACCCTCGATTAACGAATGACCCTTGATCAGCTTTTTATGGCTCCGGATTCAAAGGATGCTAACTCCACGCGAAGTAGTCTCCACGAGAACTAAACCGATCAAGCCGGGTTGTATTTTCCATAACCCTAACGTGCGCGTGTCCACCTCGCACTTAGCCGGTTTTTTTTTGCTGTTTCTAATGCTTACCTATAGACACTAGACACAACAACAGAAAACAGTTAATTTCAAATTCATTTATATTTAGGTAAATGGTTTTAGAGTAAATTAAGAGATAATGTATGTGCCGTAAAATTTGTGATATCTAATAATTAAAAATCGAGATGATAATTGCACCTGTGGCCTTACTCTACATTGTCTCTGGGTAAGGTCAAGCGGGGCTATTTCGACCGAGGGGTAATTGTTACTATTGTAATAAGTACATACATACATACATACCTTCACGCGGTTCACGCCTGTGATCCCAGAATGGGGTAGGCAGAGCTACAGAATTACCGACAACTTTAAAAACTTGTTGATAATTCAGTAACCACATTTTGCACAAACATGCTAAGAAAGTTTACCAGCGTATTAGTGACAGGTTGCAAGCCCATCGCCTAACAGTACTACAAGCCTTCACTCCCTTAGCCGCCTCTTACGACATCCACGGGAAGACATGGAGTGGCACTATTCTAACCCTGCAACAACACGGAAGTAATCTACTTTAAAATTGGTAAGAACTGTTAGAATTACCATGGAAATACCCCTCAGTTGAAATATCCCAGCTCGACCTTAAACATATTGATTTTAAGCCGCCATTATTGTCAAGTAAATAAGACCTATCATAACGTGGACAATACGACAACATGTCAAAATCAATTAGGTTTTACCGAGTATAATGGTTCTTATTCTAGTTCAGATAAACTTTTCTCTTATTGCATTTGTATTGTATTCGACTCGGCCGTCATTCGGTACTATCGAGTTAATAAGAGCTATCGTTACATTGACAAAGATAACAATAAATTAGGACGCGTAGAGACTGTAGAGTAAAGCCCCAGTGGAGCTAGACAAGTGTTAGTTAAGCGATTTGCTAAAATACTGTCAAAATGTATGAAATTGACGTAGGCGCTCGACGGGTCGACGCAAGCGTCTGACAGGTTATGGCAATCTTAATATTATACATTTTGAATAACGATAACGAACGCCGAACGCATCTTATCTAAGGCTTGTGAGGCTAGACAAGTAGCTTAAGGCTAACGTAAAGATTTTCGAAAAATGACAAATATATGGGATTGACGTAGGCGCTCGACGCGACCGTCTGACAACTTACGTCAATCCATATACATTTTGGATAACGATAACGAACGCCCTAAGCATACTGTCTAGGGCCTCGTATGCAATCCCAATGATGAGACGTGTGTGCGTCTTATCAATTAACTCTAAAAACTAGCGTAACGATATCATAACGATATGGTTTAAGACAAAGAGGCTTAAATCATCATCATCATCATCATGTCAGCCGAAAGAAGTCCACTGATGGACGTAGGTCTCCCCCAAGGCTCTCCACTTAGACCGTTCTTGTAGTGGCCTAAATGCTATTCACATTTAAAATTACATCTTGCTAGTTCAGCAGCATCAAACAATAACAAATACATACTTGTAACAATATACTGAAACGGAACCAAACATGCACTTCTCCCATTTAAATAAAACACTGCCGCCAAATAGACTTGCCAATCTGACACGAGAAACCCCAATCGATCAGCTTTTCACAAAAACCCAATTTTTCCCCGTAGCTGTCCGAAATGGACACTGACACCGTCCCAGGTCCATCCATTCGGCCACAAAGCAAATGTACGCGTTTCTCTCGCAGTTAAAATAAAATTTTCATTCGGCTACGAGTGAAAAATAGTGTAACGGTATCACTGGCGATAGCTGTAGCCTGTAGTGTCATTCATCAAGCTATCTGTAAATTCATTTGAATTTTATCTATCCGTACTGACAGCGGGCAGTCGCGACGGACCGGTGGAAAATATCTATTTGTAATCACCCTCCCGTCATTCTTGTTAATTGGAGCACTGGCTTTTATTAATTCCTTATTCGAGGTTTTTTCATAGTGATTCAAACGAGCAGACAGGCTATGTGATGGAAAGCAGTTCACTGTCGTCCATAGACATACCTACGTCAAGCCTCACACTTATACAATGTAAGACCATTAGTGATTGCAGGGACGAATGTTTTAAAAATTGACCGTTCAGTGGTGATAATTGTTTTGTCTTGAAAAGAAGCTTTCATTTTCTAATCTTATTTATATGTCTTATCTTACTAATCCTAATAATATTATAAATGATTAGGTTTTTTATAATGTTTATTTTTTGTATCGGTATTGTTATTTTACCTTTATATTTGAATATGTAAAAAACCTAATTTATAGAAAATTAAATGAATATCTAAATTATAAATGCGAAAGTCGGTGTGTATGTGTTAGTTTGTCACACTCTCTCTCTCTCTACCACAGCTGTGTCCTTTAGATAGCTATAGGAAAACAGCTCATCATTGCCGAACAGCATGTAAATTATAATCCTGTACAAATTTAACAACCAAAAGTTACTTTGCGACGTAGGTAGGTATAGCTGTTAGTAACCATAGCAAGCGGCTATCAGATTTTGCCGATGGACAAAGTAAACTCTCAACTGTTTGCTTTTAATTAACCTATGGTCAACAAGCAAGCTTTAGGTGCTGCATACACTTTTCATGAAACAATTTCACCTGCACTAAATATTCCTTCGTGTTTGTGGCCGGATTTATTTAATCGCAGCTCGTTGTGTTGTAAGGCCCACGACGTAATAAATAAACTCGATTGCTTTTTGAATCGTAATTCTGTAATTTACGAATTAAATGATGATGCGGCAAAAAGTTTTTGCTTAATGCGTGCCTAACCAATCATTTCGGCGGACGTTGGAATGATAAATCAGGTTTGTGAATATCGGGCTTTCAACGGTTATAAAGCGAAATAAATCGACGTTGAGTAAATGATACCGGGGTAATTATAAAGTTGTTTCGTTGACCTTTTTGCATTGTTGCGAAGCGAAAGATTTCCATTAAGTGGTGTGGCTATTATCTCCCGTTTAATATGGAACGTAAATCCCGGTGGACGCGCCAACGCGCCGACCACGGCGCTCCGCCGCTTACCAAGATTCAACTTTCCACTCAAAAAGTTAAATGGTCCGGAATAAAGCATCGGTAATAGAAAATTGATGACACTACTCATTTCCTTGCATTCCCTTGTTCGGTTCAGAACAGACGAGATAGAAATTGTGACTTTAAGTGAACAGTTTAGTAAGGTAGTTAAATTAACACATTTTTTCCAATCATTCTAAAAAAGTTAAACGAAGTTTGGGGGAAGCAAGTTTGTAATAATAATTAATGCCCTAAAACCATTGTAGAATCTAAATAAAAATAAATATCAGCGGACAAAAACATACAAATTGACCTAGTCCTAAAGCTCTAGGTTTTTTTTATACCACGATGGTGGCAAACAGTCGTACGGCCCGTCTGATGGTAAGCGGTTACCGTAACCACAGCCGTAACCTATGGAAACCTACAAAACCCGGAACATTGCCAGAAACTAACAAATACTAGCAGCGCTAGCGCTCATCAGATGAATATCTACCCTTACCGGGATTTGAATAAATAAGAATAGGTACTTACCTAAAATTCTAAACATTAAACATTTTGGAAATACCTAGGTAGTTAAGATGTAAGGATTATGGGAGAGCAAACCAACTGTTTTAGAGACAGTTAATAGTAGATTTTTAACCAAGGGATGAAATGGATGAATTGCATGCTGAGAAATTTAAGCAGGACGAGCGTAGCGGAGAGGAGCGGTGCAATTGATAATTTCAACTGAGAGGAAACTAAACTATATAGTTGTATTTTAGTGTCACGAACTTTGTCTATAGGTATTCTCTTACCAACTCGAATGACATAGAAATTATAGATACTAATGAGATATGGAAATTAGGTAAATACATACATACATACCTTCACGCCTTCATACCCAGAGTGGGGTAGGCAGAGCTACATAATTACCAACAACTCTAAAAACTTGTTGATAACTCTGTAACCACAATTTGCATAATTAGGCTAAGATGTAAATAAAGAAGGTATAATGCCTATGTTCACTATTGTGTGATAAGTTCAAACTACCTACCTACACAAAAAATACATGAAAATATGTCTTGTTAGCAATAAAAGTTTTTGAGTTGCTAAAACGGAACATTTCTCTAAATTATGCAGCCATGACTTTTTGGAGCCCTTGCGCTTAATTAAATGAACCAAGTGCACTAAACCCAATAATTTAGAGCAATAATAAGTACGCAAAAAAACGAATTTAACTCTTAAATCTACATTCCCGGACTACTTGTAGCTCTAAGAGATTTCGAAAATAGCGAGTAAATCACGTAGATTACTAAGTGTGGAATGCTCGGGTGCCGAGCGTAGTTGCCACTTGACTAACTCCAAGAACCTACGAATACTTACAGGCACAAAGAGTACGTACATACATACATGCCGCGGACGCCCTCCGGAAATTAACATTTTCTAAAGCGCTTGCAAATGAAGGCGCATACACATCGAAATGACTTTTCAAAGCCTTAGTTAGATACACATTTCTCGAGAATTCCATTTTTACCTCAAGAAATTGAAACAATAAAATATCAGCATTAACTAAGTAGGTACTTACTCACTTTTCGGACTGTTTCAAACTCCTTGATTTGTAATAAGAAATTGATTCCCGTGTATTATTTGCGGCTTGTTGTTATTCTATTGCACCTGGCTATGGCTTATGTCGAAGACTTGCATAGATAGGTTATTGTGTGATGTGTAGAAACCTTTCAATATTAGGCAATCTTTTGGTTTTCAAGCTATTCATGCATTCTATTCCCTCGCGGATAAAGTTGCGTGATAAAGCCATCACAAAGGAAAGGGAGCCAACCTCTCGGCAAGAAAAAGATAATTCATGGTTCGCGTTTTCTGTTTGCTTAACACTCGATCCGTTCAATAAAGCGATCTCGTGAAATACGGTTATTCGCTGATACCTATTCATAATGCAAAAGAAGCACATTCAGATTTTCATTGAATCCAAGACGGTCGCTGGCGAGGGGAATGAATACTTATTGCGAAAATGAAGCGGGCGATTAATGAAGGATTCTGCCACCGGGTCTGCGAGTTAATTCCTTTGGAAAAATATTCAATAAGCGCCGAGTTTGAATCATAGACAAACGAGTCAAAGGAAATGGTTCCCGCGATTGATTCATAAAACCGTTATTGGATTTGCCTATTTATTTATTTACGTATGTTTCGACAAAAGGCAACAAGGATTACGAATAGGCAGGACCTAATTTCGATAAAGTATGAGAGTAGGTATTTGGTAGGTATTTAGGTATAAATGTAAAAGGAACTCTGTTACTTTGTTTTGACGAAAAAAACAAGACGTATAGGTAGATTTAGGAAAGCAGTTTGCGATAGGATTTGGTATGGACTACGGATGAGCATGAACCTAACTATATTTACCACGAAAAGGTCACCTAGTTCCCGGAATCTATGGAAACGAATGCACGCGAAAATCGAATTAATCTTACCTTATACTCTTACTAATATTAAAAATGCGAAAGTATAGATGTTCGTTACGTCACGCCAGAACGGCTGAACGGATCTGGATGCAATTTAGCTCACGTAGGCTACTTTTTATCCCGGAAATATGGACGGTTCGCGAGGGAATAGCGATAAACGACTTCTACGCGGACATAGTCGCACGTAAAAGCTAGTTATGTACTTACTTATAACTTATAAAGAAGTTATATCTGATTATAAGTATGTAGATTACCATTAATTACCATTAGATAGTATTCGTTAGATTAGTTGTTTAATTTACAAAAAAGTTTCTGTAATTTACAAAAAATGCTAACTTTATTGGCCAAAGGCTACGAATATACAGGGTGATTGGAAGGTAGAGGTAAACCTTTAAGGGGAAGCTAGTACAGACCATTTAGAACCATTTGAGCCATGGTTGTCATAGACGAAGTCTCACAAAAAATTTTTTATTGATCATTATGTGTTTTTAAGAAAATACCCCAAAATTTCACAATTAATTGCTAATAGTGGCTAATTTAAACAAAAAACTGATAATTTTTTACTTAATTTCATTAGAGTAATGTGTAAGCATTCTAAAAAAATAGGTTTCAAGTATCTTTGTCATCAGAATTTTGTTTTACAGACATTTGAATACCCGAAACATTTCTAAAGTTTAAGAAACCCTTTGCTTTAACGGCATTTAAAAAAAAAACAGAGCGTGTGATAATAATTTAAACCTTTTTAAAAACATGTGTAGTTATTCGTCTTTCTTTTGAGGTATCATTTACGCGAATATCTAGGCAAATATGGAAATTAGTACCTACAAACCAAATTAAGGGGGAAAATTTCAATTTTTAGATTTCTAAGGCAGACTGACCAAAACAACATTTTTAATTAAAACCCTCATTTTTGATGTTCGAAATGACTACCGCCGTTTCTAATACAAGCACGAGCCCGTCTTCTCATTTCTACTGTTGTTGTTTTCAACATCATCTCTATCTTCATGGTTGCAAACGCTGAATGAATTCTCTCCACCAATTCTTCTCTTGTGTTTATTTCGACGCTTGAATACACTAACCCCCTTACTTATAAACGTGGAATAAGCTTGGAATAGTTTGTGCCATGTTTTGTCACTTTCTATCAGATGCAAATGTCACAATTACAGATAAGGACAAAGCATGGCATAAACCATTCCAAGCTTATTCCACGTTTATAAGTAAGGGGGTAATTCTTTGGCCCGACCCCACACGAAGAAGTCCATTGGGGTCAAGTCTGGTGACCAAGCGGGCCAAGAGATGGGTCCATCTCTGCCGATCCAGCTATCAGGGAAAGAATTATGTAGGTGCTCTCTTACAATTAATGTCCAATGAGCTGGACAGCCGTCTTGCTGAAACATGATTTCTCGCTCTGTTTCAAATATCGGGGCACCGGATTCCTCTAAAAGCACTGGAAGGTCATTTTGTAGAAATTGCAAATAATTATTGCCATTCAAAGTATCCGGTAAGATGTGGGGTCCAATCAATGTTCTGCCAATTACACCTGCCCACACATTGACAGAAAATTTCCTCTGGAATGACACCTGCTTTTTCCAGTGTGGATTGTTGTCTTTTTCGGTCCATTGATGGAGGTTATGAAAGTTTGTTATGCCCTCTCTAGAGAATTTGCATTCATCCGTCCACAAGATTGATTTTAGAAACCACGCATCATCAATGTCTCTATTGAGGAGAAAACTGCAGAATTCAATCCTTTTTTGGGGATCCCGCTCTTCCAGACCTTGCACACCCGTGCCATGGAATGGATATATGTGATTGTCATGCATTGTTTTCCAGACCTTCCATTGTGAAATGTTTAGATTTCGAGCTACAACTCTGGTACTGGTATGAGTATCGGCTTCAAACGCTGCTAAAATGTCTTCTTCCGTGGTAGGATCGTGTCTGCCCGTGTTGACTCCAGGTTCAAAGTGGTGTATTCCATTTTCAGCTAGCCGACGATATGCGTTGTAAAATACTCTAGCATTCGGTACCCTGCGATTCGGAAAACGCTCTTGGTACATTCGTCGTGCTAAAGATCCGTTGCCGTTTGCATTGCCATACATAAAAACAATATCCGCATATTCCTGATTAGAAAAACTAGCCATCACAATTAAATTGTGCGTGTACTTTAAAATTCAAAGTTAGGGTTAAGTCTACGACTTGACGCATCGTGACAAAAATGTCAATTCCTTCAATTAAAAAAAAGAACAATCGAAGTTAGGGTATCATCAAAGAGTATTAATTTACTTATTTGGATCAAAAAGTTTTCAATGTTGTTTCAAAATGTTCCCCCTTAATTTGGTTTGTAGGTCCTAATTTCCATATTTGCCTAGATATTCGCGTAAATGATACCTCAAAAGAAAGACGAATAACTACACATGTTTTTAAAAAGGTTTAAATTATTATCACACGCTCTGTTTTTTTTTTAAATGCCGTTAAAGCAAAGGGTTTCTTAAACTTTAGAAATGTTTCGGGTATTCAAATGTCTGTAAAACAAAATTCTGATGACAAAGATACTTGAAACCTATTTTGTTAGAATGCTTACACATTACTCTAATGAAATTAAGTAAAAAATTATCAGTTTTTTGTTTAAATTAGCCACTATTAGCAATTAATTGTGAAATTTTGGGATATTTTCTTAAAAACACATAATGATCAATAAAAAAAAATTTGTGAGACTTCGTCTATGACAACCATGGCTCAAATGGTTTTAAATGGTCTGTACTAGCTTCCCCTTAAAGGTTTACCTCTACCTTCCAATCACCCTGTATAAGTTCGGTTTACAAAGATGTTCATGGTTTTTTTATTCCAAAAGCTAGTATTTTTTTGAGCGCACCGTTCTCTATTCAATCACAACGCGCGCGATGCGGTTACCCTAGTTTGAAGTACTTTTCCAGCGAAGCTGGCGGTCCCGGGTTTAATTCCCATTTAAGTAGTTACTCTATCTTATATGTAGAATCTAATCAAGAAAGGTTCATGCAGTGAGCTCCCAAATTGAAACTGTTCTCTTCAACACGAATAAATATAAATTTTATAATGTTAGGTTAGACGATAAAACATAGAATTTCGTAACAAATTTATTACATATCTTTCAAAGCTTTTACTACACAAATATTGTACAACAAATTGGTCTGTAACCGAGTCCAGGCGTCAGTTGCGGCTTGCTCGACCAAGTGCAGCGCTTCTCTCACTTGTTCGTGGGACGAGACCACTTTAGTGTGCGACTTCAGAAACAGACTCAAATAAGACTGGGCCAGTTCAAAGTCCCTGTTACTTTTCAACATAATATGGACCATTAAGAGGAACTGTTTGAGAACCTCAACGGCGCCGCCGGCGTCTGGCGACATACTCGAAACTTCCGAATCGATCGCGGCAGGCGAAAGTGTCTTCAACTTTTCAATGCACTTCTCAAAGTTTTCTTCACTTTTGCACTCGACTAACTTCTTAGCAAACGCGGTCAACGTCGACAACGATCCCGGTATTAGTAGTTTCGTGTCTTTATTGCCATCCTTTTCGGCTTCCAAGTCAAATTCAAGCTCGAGACTCGAAACAGTAGGCAGAAAGAATGGTGCTGACTTAGGAACTGTTATAGGCGCCTTCGGTTTATTGCGTTTCTTGACTATGTCCAAGTGTAGCAAATTCAGCCATTTTGATGTGGGTTGGTTTGAGAGTGTTATCAACTCTTCACTGATCTGCAATGGGGACATGTATTCTGGTTCGTCCCCGATATCTATTGTACCAATGTCTTCTATGCTTGGTTTTTCAGGAGCTGATGTTGGCAGTTCTGTAAATTTAATAAGTTTAAACATATCACATTTAAGATTATCAAAAAATCGAGGATCAATATGATCTTTGTACTTATACTTACTGATTTTGGGTACTTCAATGTTATTTATATCGATAGGCTTCAGGTAAACCTTCTCGTACAGCAGCCTGTTGGCCCAGAGGAATACGCCTAGTTCGCCAACGTGCGTGGTGGCCAGATAGTCTCCGGTCGGAGACATGCTCAGGGACGTGCACGGCTGTTCTAGCTGAAATAACATCATTTTAACATATACAGCGCCAGGTGACCCTAATAATGTTCGGCCTAACGCATCGTTTGTCCGAATTATTGTTTGTCATAAATTGGTTTTCAGCGGAGTCATAACTTTTTAAGTTTTCCTAAAATACCTGCGGCTAGGTTAGTTTGGGACTAAATAATCCAAAAACTTTTTAAAAAACAGGCGGAAATGGGTTTAGGAGACAAACAATGTGTTAAGTATCCGCTCAGTTTAGAATTTAGATATGGCAACATTCAACAAAGATGTCAGTTGAACTGTCATGTAATAGAATCTCTTCCCTTTTGGATCGCGCGCGAGCTGCCACGTAGAAAGTGTCGGTTACTACAATTTAAATGTTTGGTGGTTAATTCGTGTCGGTACCACCTCCAATACCTTGGACAATCGGAAGGACGCCTGCTGATGCTGCTAATCAAGCTGCAGGTAGAACAGGAGCCTCGGTAAGTCTTTAGTACTTAAGCTCGGGGCCTGGAAGGCCTGCACTTGAAAGCAGTGAGGATTCACCGCTGCACCGCATGAGGTGAGTGTTCTCTTGATTATTCAAGGTATTCGGCATATAATATTTGTAGTAGTTTCGTTATCGTTTGCGTCTATTGTGTCGTGTCGTATTAACAAAATAAATAAAAATATTACAATACAGTCCACTCTTAACATTTTTGGTCCTTCGAACCGGATCCTTGGAAGCGCGAACTGTGGATATTTCGCTTTATTTCGACTGTTTTTAAGTAAAGTTCCTTGCATTTTGGTGTATAATTTGTCGTTTCGTAGTTATTATTTTCGTCCATCAAATTGTAGGGTATGCTTATATTATTGCGTTCGGAAATATCATCGTTAGGAAATATCGTTTTGGGAATTTGTTGTTTCGGATTAATTATTATTAAATTAATAATTAATTTAATTTTCGTAGTTCTAAATATTTAAAGGTAATATAAATAAACGAAAATTAAATTAATTGTTTCTAGTAACTTGGTTTAGTTAACAGTTAGTGTGTAACGGAACGCAACCGTGTCGCTCATTGCTCAGACTTATTGTTGCATCTGTGCCAACTTAAACGTCATATGCTTATGTTCTGACATTTGATTGATACTGAATATTTATTTTCGTGATTTTGTATGATATTATTGTTTTTCAGCTTGCGTTCTGTACAAACCGAGTAAAATGAGTGATAGTGAGGTCGAACCCGCGACGGTTGATGTGTATCGTGTCGCGCGAGACTATTGTATTACGAGATTAGAGTATATAGAAAGTTCAGATTTAGTTGGTTATAATGAACAAGATTTTAAAGACTTGGAGAAGAATTTTCATGATGCACAAATTCGAGTTTTACGTCCTCTTACTCCGCAACAACGTTCCGAGGAATATAAAGTAACTAATGATTTTGAGACACTGATGAAGTCTTTGAAATTTAGATTAAGGCAAAGTGCTGAAAGAGAACACAAACCTGTCGTTTCTAATGACAATTCTTTGGCTAAGCTACCTAAAATATCGATTAAACCTTTTGATGGAAAGCTGGAGAATTGGGTGTCTTTTAAGTAGCTCTTTGATTCGTTGATTCATACTCGGAACATAAGAAATGTTGAAAAGTTACACTATCTGGTATCGAGTGTACAAAATTCCGCATATGAATTGATCAAGAGTTTTCCTCTATCGGATGACAATTATTTAAGTGCTTATCAGACTTTGTCTAAGTACTATGACAGGAAAAGACAAATTGCACTTATTTATTATGAAAGGTTGTTAAATTGCGAGTGTGTTAAAAATAAAAATGATCTGGATAGGGTGTTCAGGACATTTAATGAAAATTTAAATATTTTGTCGAAATTTCAGTTACCTGATGAGAATTTCATGCTTTATTATTTATTGTGGTCAAAGTTAGATATCGCTACTCGGGAAGCTTTCGAATTGCAACTTGACTCTAATATTGACATTCCAAGGTTTGAGGATTTAAGAAATTTTATTGAAAAGAGGAGTAAAGCATTAGAAAATTCAAATATAAAACTGAATGTTACTAGTATTAAACCAACTTTTAGAAATAAATCTTCGCTTATCGTACCATCAGTTCCTAGTTGTAGTTGTCCAATGTGCTCAGATGTTGGTCATGAGTTGGGAAAGTGCCCTAGTTTCTTGAAGCTAACACCTGCGGAGAGGTTTTCAAAGGTGAAGGAGGAAAGACTTTGCATCTTATGTTTAAAGCCATCGCACACTATGAAATATTGCAAGTCAATTACACGCTGTGAAAAATGTACATATCGTCACCATACACTGCTTCATTTTAATAAAGGCGTTGAGACCGCTAATGAGTCAAAATCAAATTCCCATTTTACCTCTTTATCGGTCCCAACTTATAACTCTCAGGTTTTGTTTTCAACTGCTGTTGTTTTGATAAATGACTGTCACGGAAAGTTAGTGTCAATCCGTGCCCTTTTAGATTCAGGTAGCGCCTGCAACTTTATAACAAAGGCTGCTGTAGATCGGCTCGGGTTGCATATAGACGACTGTCAACAGTCAGTACATGGTATCGGTCAAACAACAGCAGCAACTTTAGGTTCTGTTAAATGTGAAATATTTCCTTTAAATGGAAATTATAAAAATAGATTTTCGTTCGAAGCTTTCGTTTTGTCGCAAATTTGTTCAGATATGCCATCTGGTCAAATTGATATTTCGACCTGGAATCATATTAGGAATTTGGACCTTGCTGATCCACATTTCTATGAACCAGGACCTATCGATATGTTGGTCAATGTCAATTTTCTCGCGTCAGCGCTTCAACCTGGTCTTGTTAAGGGCAAGGCAGGTCAGCCTGTTGCCGTCCGCACTGTTTTCGGCTGGATAGTGATGGGTGAATGTGCTATTGGCATTGACTTTTCTCGTTGTCGTTTTCGTGACGATTCTGGTGTCGCAACCCAGGACTGTCTTTTCGTGTCGAATTTGTCTTTAGACAATAATATTAAGCGGTTTTGGGAGATAGAAAATGTCGAAGCTCCTAAATCGGTTATTTTGTCGAAAAATGATTTGTCGTGTGAAAACCATATGGAGGCTAATTATTGTCGTAATCCTACAGGAAGGATGGTCGTGCCATTAACTTTTGTTGATCCTCAGGATAAGCCCCGGTTTTCCAATTCTCGTGATATCGCTCTAAAGCGACTTTTAAATTTGGAAAGGAAGTTTGTTTTGAATCCTCAATTTCGTACAGCTTATGTCAGCTTTATGGAAGACTATTTGAATTATGGTCATATGGAAGTGGTTGAAGCCCCTTCGTCAAATGAAGGCAACTTTTATTATATTCCTCATCATGGAGTGCTAAGGCCTGATTCCGTTTCTACCCCTTTACGTACAGTTTTTGATGCCAGTGCTAAGGATGCCCAAGGAAGGTCATTAAATGAGGTTTTATTGCCAGGCCCAAAATTACAAAAGAATATTTTCGATTTGCTGATTCGATTTCGCTGGCATGCCGTAGTTTTCACAGGAGATATAAAACAAATGTACCGTCAGTTTCTCGTCGACACTCTGGATTGCGATTACCAACGGATCTTGTGGCGGTCGTCTCCAGATCAACCTGTGCAGGATTTTCGTTTACTTACTGTGACATATGGTGTCTCCTGCGCACCTTATCAAGCACTATGGTGCATCTTAAAGTTGGCAAAGAAGTTCTCCTCTACTGCCCCTCTTGGTGCTGCAGTTCTCGACAGAGACTGTTACGTTGATGACATCGTGTCTGGTGCGGACTCGGTCGAGAGTGCTGTGCATATTCGGGATGAGTTGTTAAAGATTTTGTCGTCGGCACACCTTCATTTGAGGAAGTGGACGTCGAATTGTCGAGAGTTTCTTGAAGATTTGTCGGATTCCGATCTTTATTCGGAACAATTTCGTAATTTCGAGGACGCTCATGACGTCTCGTTAAAGATTTTAGGGCTTTTGTGGTTGCCTAAATCGGATACTTTCTCGTTTAAAACCACTGGCTTGGATGGTCGTTGCACTAAACGATCCATCCTCTCTGATATCGCTCGGATTTATGATCCGTTAGGCTTCCTTTCGCCTGTCGTCTTTCTCGCTAAGTATCTTATGCAGCTCTTGTGGTTATCGGGTGTGCATTGGGATGATGATGTTCCTGAATTAATCGCTATAGAGTGGCTCAAATTAAAATCTCAATTTTCGTCCTTGAGTTCGCTCTCCATCCCTCGGAGAATGATAGTTTCGTTTCGGGATCTCCAGTTCCATGGTTTCAGTGATGCCTCGGAGCGCGGGATGTGCGCTGTAATCTTTTGTCGCGTAGTTAACGATAACGGGGAGATCATTGTGCGCCTTTGTAGCGCTAAATCAAAGGTCGCACCGCTTCGTAAACTCTCGATACCACGCTTAGAATTGTTAGCTGCAGTGCTTCTGTCTGACCTGATGTCAGCGGTTTCACACGTTCTTAAAGATATTTACCAGGACACCGTTACGTATGCTTGGTCTGACTCGACTGTCGCTCTGACATGGATAAAATCCTGTCCCTCGCGATGGAAGACCTTTGTCGCCAATAGGACTGCTTCAATTCAGGACAAGATAGCCCCCGATTCTTGGCACCATGTGCCCACTGCGGATAACCCAGCAGACCACGGTTCTCGTGGCTTACTTCCAGCTGATTTAGTGCAGTGTGATTCATGGTGGGCGGGGCCACCCTGGCTGTCGCGTCCAAAAGAGAATTGGCCAAGTCACGTACCTCTCGTTGATCGATCGGCTTTCGAAGAAGAAAAGGTTTTGACTTTGTTTAGTGCCCTTAACTCTGACTTTATCGATAAAATTTTGTCGCGTTTTTCGTCTTTTCGTCGTGTCGTTAATGTCTTATCGTATTGTTTTCGTTATCTTCATAATTTGAAAAATCCTAGCCGGAAATTAATCGGAAAGGCTCTGTCGTCCCTTGAAACTCATTATACCATTCGGTTTCTCGTTAGACACGTTCAAGAGCGTGTCTTCTCGACTGAAATCCGAGTTTTACAAAAGGAATCAACGAATTCACTTCCCAAACCTCTTCGTAAACTATGTCCTTTCTTGGACAAAGAGGGTTTGCTGAGGGTGGGCGGTCGCCTCTCTCATAGTCATAACATGGACTATGAGAAGAAGCACCCTTTGTTGCTACCTCGGGACCACAGAGTCACTTCGCTCATTATCGAAGAGTATCACCGTAAGTTCCTGCACCCTGGTTTGCAAACCTTGCAAAATCTTATCGCCCAGGAATTCTGGATCTTGTCAGCCAAGCGGGCTATTCGCTCTGTTATAACGTCGTGTGTTAAATGTTTTCGTGTGTGTCCACGGGTGGCGCCATCCCCACTCATGGGAGATTTGCCGTCGTTTCGTGTCAGCCAACTTAAACCATTTTCGTCGGCCGCTGTCGATTATGCCGGTCCGTTCACCATTTCTCTTGGCCGAGCCCGGGGCAGTAAATCGTATAAATCATATATTTGTGTTTTCGTGTGTACTGCCACAAAGGCAGTACACCTAGAGCTCGTGTCGGAGCTAACGTCTGAAGCTTATCTAGCCGCTCTCAGGCGCTTTATAGCGCGAAGAGGCCGCTGTTCAAAATTGATATCGGATCAAGGAACAAATTTCGTTGGCGCGAGTAATATAATTCGGGACCTAACGTCTACTGCTTCTGAACAAGAGCATATAGAGTTCGTGTTTAACCCTCCTGGTAGCCCTCACTTCTCTGGCTTAGCCGAAGCAGGAGTAAAGTCGGTTAAAACTCATTTGTCGCGAATAATCGGTTCGCAACGCCTCACCTTTGAAGAGTTTTACACTTTGTTGACCCAAATTGAAGCTCTCCTCAACTCGCGCCCTTTATCGCCTTTAAGTTCAGATCCTAACGATTTTTCTGTGTTGACACCGGGTCACTTCCTAACTTTGGAACCGTTGACCATTCTTCCTGAACCAATTTTAACTGAAGTTAAAGTTAGTCCCCTTCAACGTTGGAAGCTACTACAACAAATGCACCAAGATTTCTGGCGTAAGTGGCATTTAGAGTACCTCCATACGCTTCAGCAACGTCACAAATGGTCTAACAAAGAACTTAATCTTGTCGAAGGAACCATGGTTCTCGTAATAAATGAACAATGTAGCCCTTTAAAATGGAATTTAGGAAGAGTGGTGCAGCTTCATCCGGGTGCTGATGGTACTTGTAGAGTCGTAACTATCCGCACTGCATTCGGGGGAGTATAAACGTCCTGTAGTAAAGCTGTGCCCACTACCTCTCCAAAATTAGTTAAGTTAATAATTAGATACCTAAGTTGTCGGGTTCTTAGCTTGAACTTGAAACTGGTATTCTCGTGATCGTTGGAAGTTCAAACTATTTACCTCCTTTTCGTTGCATTTTAGCTAGTAAGTTTCGTATATCGATGGTAATTTCGAAAATACCTTGTATTTTGGTGGGCGGAATGTTAAGTATCCGCTCAGTTTAGAATTTAGATATGGCAACATTCAACAAAGATGTCAGTTGAACTGTCATGTAATAGAATCTCTTCCCTTTTGGATCGCGCGCGAGCTGCCACGTAGAAAGTGTCGGTTACTACAATTTAAATGTTTGGTGGTTAATTCGTGTCGGTACCACCTCCAATACCTTGGACAATCGGAAGGACGCCAGCTGATGCTGCTAATCAAGCTGCAGGTAGAACAGGAGCCTCGGTAAGTCTTTAGTACTTAAGCTCGGGGCCTGGAAGGCCTGCACAAGCAGTGAGGATTCACCGCTGCACCGCATGAGGTGAGTGTTCTCTTGATTATTCAAGGTATTCGGCATATAATATTTGTAGTAGTTTCGTTATCGTTTGCGTCTATTGTGTCGTGTCGTATTAACAAAATAAATAAAAATATTACAATACAGTCCACTCTTAACACAATGCATTAGGAGAAATGATGATTAGGGATTACATACACACAGTGCCACCAACTAAAGTTTGTATGTAATATTGAAATGCTAGGCATGTCACCGGTGCTTAATGTGCTAGATGAGCAGCAGATTGATGAACGGACTGAGATCGGAGGCGGTGCGGTGCGACGCGTTCTCATAACAAAAAGCGTCCCCAAATCGTAGTGGCCTTTTTAGATTAGCAACACGTCGCACCGCACGGCCTCCGCTCGCAGTTTGCGACTTACGGCCCGGGGGGCGATTTTTGACTTTCGAGCGCTTGAAGTTTCACTCGTGAGCGAACAAAATCTGTGAAACTGTTTTACGAGCGGTAGAATTGAAAACGAATGGTGTGGACCACTCGTCTTTATTTTTTTATCGCTCGTCATTTCAAGAATACGGTTTCACAGATTTTGCTCACTTACGAGTGAAACTTTCGAGCTCTCGAAACTCAAAAATCAGCCCCCTGGCCACATCATCACGTCACGGCGTCGTTACGTGAAACGGCGCGGCGCCGTAAAATGGCACGTTCCCGCATTGTGTCGTAATACACGGTTGTAGATACCAATAACAGGTATTTTGATGCCAATAAATGTGTGTAATGTATACTTACTGAAAATATGTCGACTAGTTGGCCACTTGGTATATCCCAAGTGCATAAAGAACAGTCCATTGAAGTGCTAAACAGCCACCTGGATAAAAAGAAATGATTTGTTACAAATGATAAAAAGAGATAGCACCAATAATGAACAAAAACCAATGATGCACTTGGTTTTATTTTTAAAGGTGATAGGGTTATTATTCATTTGTTATTCAAAAAATAATTTAACTGGTGGTCTACAGCCACGAATATTACCTGCTCTGAGAGTCAAATCCAATATCGTTGATCTTTCCCTGGTGACCTTCAAACCGCCTCACGACGTTCATAGTGTCAATGTCAATAAGGGTGATGGTAAAGTCTTCGTTTGCGAGAGCTAGCAGACCGCTGTCTCTGTGGCATTTAGTGCTGTTTACGGAATCATCTAGCTGCATCACATGGTACGGTGTTGTGGCTGAAATCATTATTATTTTATTAAATATATTTATAAATTTAAAATTAGTTGTTATGTAATCCACAAACACAGAAAAAAATACATATCTATTAGTCTATGGTCGCACGCTGCGGCGAAGTTGTTTGTAGCTCTCTAGGGGACTGTTAATTTTTTACATACATACATCAAATACATAAACTCACGCCTTCATTCCCAGAGTGGGGTAGGCAGAGCTACAGAGTTACCAACAACTCTAAAAATATTAACTAAAACTTACTTGACTTAAAATACCAGAACTTGAGTTTGTCATCGGCCCCCACGGTGATGACCCTCTGGTTGCATAGGTCAGTCTCTACGCCCCTAATGGCTCCATCATGTGCGACTTTCTTGTCCAAAACCACACCATATTGACCTCTGTGTATACCAGATTGCATGTTAAACTTGTGCACCTGGCCATTACTGTATCCTGAAATCGAAAACAAATACGTAATTCTTACTGAACAGAGGTTAATTGCTTATTTATAAACCTTGGTTTACTAGTTAAGTGTAGTGGCCACCACTTCAAATGTATGACAAATTTAACACAAAAACTATTTCACACAGTTACATTTGGGTAGGGTAAGTTAAGACTGCGCCGAGCGTACGCCGGATGTACAGTGGCGCCCTTATTACTATTATTGAGATTTCTAATAAACTAAAGTATTTTCTTGAATTCGGACGATGCATTTTTGTACTACAAACAAAAACACAACTTATACGATAAATCCCATAGTTTACTAACAATTGACCTTTGAGTTATCAACTTAACGGAAAAAAGTGGCCACCTTTTCCCGTTAAGCTGACTTATCAAAGTTTTTTACGTATCCCATAAATTGTGTTTTTACTTGCGCTACAAAAAAGCATCGTCCAAATCCATGGAAATTCTTTAGTTTATCAGAAAACACAACAATAGTATTGAGGGCGCCACTGGACGCTCGACGTTTGCTCGGTGCAGTCTTAAGATAATCCCCGCATCAAAGACATCATGGACTTGGCCTTAGGCCTTTAAATTAATATTATTTTAATTGTATCGCTCCAACAAACGTTTTGTACGCCTGCATGCAGGCTGAATACACTGAACATATTTGAAAATTAATGTAACATCTGCACAACTGTATTCCGAACGAATAAATTCTTTGAATTTTGAATCTTTGGAAATACATGGAAAAGGCATAATGTTCAACAGTGGACCAGTATATGCTGTGAAGAAGAAGGGTAAGTTTGTGTGCCAAAGGGTAGCTCATATTGACAGGGGAAATTAAGCCTTTTCCCACAACATATGCCTCACTTTAAAAAAATCTCTGCCTATCTAAACTTAAATATTTCTTTAGATGAATATAGTAATAAACAGTTTTTTTAAATTAAGTTATTCATTAGAAACAAAACAAAAAAATATTATATGTTAGTAATAATTACCAATAATAACAAAGTTTCCACACTGTGTAACGGTGAGACAGGTAGCTGACATTCCCTTTGTCTTTTCCGGAAGCTGCAACTTGTGTTCCCCCATCTTTATCTTATTGTAGGACCAAGTAGTGGCCATGCTTTTCCCTCTGTGGAGGGTCGCTATACTGTCCCATTCCTTATCCCTCTGCATACATGAACTGAGTGTGGTTATTGGTGGTAAAATGTGCTTATCCTGCTCAAGTCTTTCTGAAAATAAATTTATTGTGATTTTAATACCTGAGTGCAAAACTCTTTTTTGTTGCCTCTTTGCTGTAGTTGCTATGTAGAAAGTAAAATTATTATTTATATATTGTTAGTCATGTGATGTTAATGTATTATGCATGTTTACTAAAAATGCCCTGACTTTTTTAGTAGTTTGTAGTGCACACAGTGAAGATTCCAACAATCCATAACTTTAATCATCTTCTTTGTAATAAAACATAATTTTCCTTATTATCCAACTTTCTATATGCAAAACATTATTATACATTTTTACATGCTTACCGGGATAGAATAGTGCCACTCCATTTCTTCCCGTGGATGTCGTAAGAGCTGACTAAGGGAATATAGGCTTGTAGTAATGTTAGGTGATGGGCTTGCAACCTGTCACTAATACGCTGGTAAACATCTTAGCCTGATTTTGCAAAATGTGGTTACAGAATTATCAACAAGTTTTTAGAGTTGTTGGTAATTCTGTAGCTCTGCCTACCCCACTCTGGGAATGAAGGCGTGAGTTTATGTATGTATGTATGTATGTATATGCTTAATAAGCCCATTAACTTTTCAATTACAGTAACATAAAACCCACTTACTCTTCCTCTTAGAAGCTTTCTTGTTAAATGATGCTTTGCCCATGTTTTTGTTGAACGTCTCAGTGATGGTGTTCATGATGTGTAAAGTGCTGTCGTTGCCGGCTGCCAGCAGATTCTCCCCAGTCGGCTCACAGTGCCACACTAGGTTGGGCGGCTGAGAATGACCAGCTCTGAAATAACAAGTTACCTATATTACTTACTTGATAAATATTGTACCACTACGTAATTTATCCAGGAGCAAATTTTGCAATCATATAACTATTTTTTGTAGTTTTTTGCTATGCCTCAGTGATGGCAAGCACAATATGATCCGAGAAGTTCAACAAGTTCTCAGCAGTCAAAAGGTTAATTTCATATGAATAAGTATTTGATTTCAGTCTTTTCAGAAGCTTACTTTAATTTAGTTTCAACAGTAATACAACCCAAGCGTAACTCATTAATAGTAAAATATGTAACCAATTTATCAAATTATAAATTACCGTATCCTGAGCAACCGCGCTCCGCCATCAGGCATATCAAATATCCACAGCTTTAAAGAGTTGTCAGCAGAGTTGGTCACCATTAACGGTTCAGACATCAAGCACTGCATTCCAGCTATTTTCCTTGAGTGAGCAGACGTAATCTGGGACATTACCTTTCTTTCCTCCAGATCCCACATAACAATATGACCCTTGGTACTTCCAGTCACCATAACTGGAACACCATCCATTCTGAACGAAACAGTTGCAGGCATTCCCCAATCATGAACAAACTCTACAACTGTCTGATTAAGACGTAAATTATGTAAGATTATTTTTCTATTTCCTAGCGCTATGGCGACCACGTCGACCGCCGGCGCCGGTTCCAGAACCAACACACTCGACTTCCACCCTTTGAACGTATAAATAAGTTTTGAAGTACGAAGATTCCATAATTGCAGTGGCCCCTGTCTGCTTCCTAGTAAGATCTTGTTCAAATATGTTGGGGGATGGCAAACCGTCGATATCCTGAAGTTATCATCAAAGCTCAACTCCAAGAATGTATTTTCTTCCTTTATATCAAACACTTTGAGTTCATTGTTTTTATCAATGGTTATTAAATGAATGCCAAACGGCAGCATCAAGTGCACGGATGCGTTGTGTCCTTTGTAAATGTGTTTGAGTTCACAGCCTCGTCTCCAAGCGTAAACATTGTTCTCGCTGGCTGAATACACGTGAAAATTGTCACCGCTCATACATGTGATAGGACCCGGATGCTGCCCACTGATACTTAACAAACGAAAAGTGTTGCATCCATACGTATGAAACCACTTCCCTACACTCGTGCACAGCAGAGTTTCACCGCGGTTCTTGATAAATCTGGCCACAAACGGCACATGTGTACTAACATAACCTAGCACTTTCGACCCAGTAAATATACGACTACTAGATATTTCTCCCATTTTGAACACGAATAGTATTCAATGTTTATTTAAAATATTTTCACTTAAGACACCGTCATCAAGATTATCGAATATTCCTGTATGAAATAAAATAAACACACACCAAAAAAGGTACACACATTTTTTTGACACTATGTGTTTGATTTTGAATATTTGACATTGACACTAACATGACAGAGCATAGACTAGGTAATAATGTCTAAAGCCTATTTTTGTTTTTGTGGAACGGATTTTTGGGATCCCAAATTACTGTTTCCATTTGGTAGAACTCTGCAGCAGCACAAATACACAGTGAGCGGGCGCGAAAGTGTAGTTGATTCGCTCGCCTCACCCCCTCGCGGCCTTTGACTCGCGTCCGTAAACCGTTCACAGATAATAAAAGTCGTCTTTCTAAATCTTATGGCCGACCATACTCTCCACGAGGCTACAGGAGAGGACATGAGCGCACTGTTCACACTCTCGTACTCGCGTTCCCATCTGTAGCCTCGCTGTAGCCTCGTGGAGTCTGAATCGGCCATAAGATTTAGTAAGACAAATTTATAATAAGTATGCACTGTCTGCCAGCGCGGGCGATGATGCAGATGATACTTGTCGCATTCATTGTTTGTTGTACTTGTGCCAGGTTTTAATTTTTTAGTATAACTAAGTACAGTAAACGTCACGGTATTAATATTTCTCAGTTTCAATTTTCTTATGTGTCCCGTATTTTTGGCTACTTTGGATGCTTAGAGACTTTCGGCGTTCTGGACGTTGCTGTACTAACGGCGGGTTGAATGTTACCAAGTATATGGCGTTGTGGATGCTCCGGTATATTTGTATACAGTTGATGGCCTGAACAATTTGATCACTTGGAATGAGTACGTATGTATGGATATTTTGGATGGTGCGGTATATTTGGAACTATTGACTGCCACTATATTTATGATGCTGACTGTACGCCGCTGTCTCACTCGCATCTGTCAGTATATTTGTTTTAACAGAGTGGGAAAGCGCTAGACAGCAGAGTACAGTACTCCCAGCTTCTTAATAGACCTCGGCTGGCTATCGCTATCACACTTGCACTCGCAGCTGACCGTATGTATTTTGGTCAGTCGTGTTTCACAGAAAAACTTAGCAGAAAAACGACGATTGCCGATCGCTATTAAACTGGTAGTTCTGACTTCTGTACTATTTATACTCTGGCTTTACTATACACTTTCTTACCAACAAATCAACTGTTATAATACAGAATTTTAAATAAAATAATTAATATAGGATTGCGGGAACGCAGTGGATGCGAATAGCACAAGACCAGTCTGAGTGGAGAGCCTTGGGGGAGGCCTATGTCCAGCAGTGGACGTCTTTTGGCTGACATGATGATGATGATGAATGAATAAAAACACTATTTACTGTTTTATTTATTTACTTATAAATAATTCATTATAAATTTTGTATTTTATAGCAAGCCTTGCCTCTTCAAATCCTCGAAAGTTTTGCGGTTAACCACATTGCCGAGGGAATCTTCGAACTCTTCGTCATTTTCTGCTACGAATCTCTCGTCCTCTTTTTGGTGTTTAATTTTTTCCCACACTGAAACAAAAATGAATAACTTATAAAGTAACTAATGTACACTACCATTATATAGAGGAAAAATTTATATTGTTATGTGTGTAACGAAGAAATTAACAGAACGATTTAAAAAAAAACACCATTAGAATGCTACATTATCTCTGAGTAGACTAGGTTTTATTATTCTGCTAGGAACTTCGAATTTCCCACGACTCTATTCGTGTAAAAGTCGTTTATGGTAATCTGTTTAACATCTGTTCAAAACATTTCTGAGAGAAATACATTATGCCCATCTCTGGGCTATAAGCTCATTGTACCGAATTTGACTTATGTGTACTTACGTGCAAGAGCGTCTTCGATCTGAGTGACGTTAGCAAAATGTGCAGTGTTCGGTATCCCGAGACAGCGCATGCCGTGAGCGTGCCGCCACTCCGCGAAGTGTCTCTGGAATGCTTTGGGCCCTTTGTACGTGAAGTTACCGCAAATCTCGCACGTGTAGCTGATGTTGAGGCCATGCAGCTTGTACAGCCAATACGGAATAGGCTAGAAAAAAGAAAACGGTCAACAAATTAATAAAGAAATCAGTGGTGAAGAAAAACTGGTCCTGAGCGGGTCACAGTGCTGGTTCTAGTCAAAACAGGCCTTATTTTATTAAAAAATTACATGAAATTCAATTAGATTAATTATATTACAGTACAGATAAGTCTTTTTCAGGCGCGTCATTTGTGTCAATAAATATGCACATAAAGGGCTCTGTTCTGATTTCAGAGACGCAATAGTAAATTAATGTGAGGTGGTTAAAAAACAGTCTGTTGATTCCCGTTGCCACCAAAGCATATAGGCACCGGGTTATAGTTGTTAATTGAAATTCCAAGATGTAAACTAATTATTACTGTTTGACACATAACCTCAAATATTCATCAAGCATGTTTTAATTTAAAATATCGTATAATTAATCTTATACTTAATCTGGTATTACAGATCAAATGTATAAATCATTCCTACGACCTCACTTGATCTTTAAAAGCATGTGATTATAATGGTAAATTGATTCGTTTGGTTGTTTCCATTTTTGCCAATTTCACGCAAATTAACTCTAGTATTCTGCTGAAAGGAATCCATCGAATTACAAATAACGGTTGGGCGGCAACGGGAATTGACTGACTCTTACTATTTAAAATACACACACAAAAAATTGGTTAAAATTATAAATAGTAAGTATCATGTTCTTCCATACACAATTCCTAAAACATAAACAAGAACTTTACAAAGTTCCACCGACATCAGACGAGGGCGAGTGTATCCAACGCAGGTATAGACAGGAAGCGATCGCTTACCTTGCCGTCCCAGCCGAGCGGCAGGTTCTTGGGGTTGTAGGGCACCTCGTCGTCGTCGGAGTCGGCGTCGGGCGCGGCGGAGGCGTCGCTCTCGCCGCCGCTGTCGTCGCGCCGCTCGCCCGCCGCGCGCGCCGCGCGCCGCGTCACGTTCTCGATGGTGGACGCGCGCGTGCTGCTCACTATACCCGCGAATCTAGAAATATGCACATACAGTGGTGGTCACATCATTAGGTATGCTTGCATTTTTCCCATACAAATGCCTATAAATATGACTTTTCAATTTTAACATGTAATCAAAAAGTTATGAAACTATTTAGTTAGACTAATCTACTAATTAGGCTAGTCGTTTACTAATAAACTAAGGTTTTACAATGTATCTCTGTGGAAAACGAACCTTTCATTTTATAAAGATTTGAAAAAATAAATGTTTGGCGTATTGGCGGTCATACAAAGTTGTAAAACCAGCGAGAAGCGAGTACCTAGAGACACCCGATCAACTATTAATGTAATGTGTCTCTTTTTTCACGCCGGATCTATATCATTTATTTCTACAAACTAGCGGTGAGAGTTCTCGCCGGGGCAGTGTGAACAGCCAGCGATAAACTATTAATATTATGTTTCTTTTATTGACACGTGATCTATATCTTTTGATAGTTTCTTGACCGAGAAACTAGTCGATAGCTAATCGCATCTTCGCCGGCAGTGGGACAAGTAATACTCCAGGCTTTTTTTGAAGCAGAACGCCAAAACCAACTGCAGCTTTCCATCCCCACGTAAAAACGAGAGTGAACAAAGATACTTTTTTCCTAGAATTCATGAATTGAATTAAATAGCTACAATATTAGATAGTATCGGGTTGTGCATAAACGGTAAGGAGTTTTAGGCATAGGAAAAACTAAGATAAGTAGTTATTTAGGACTATGCATACAGTCCTTTCTACAATATGTGAGGAACTGTGTCAGTCGTTAACCTGTATCTTAATGTTCACATTAAAGTATAAGTCACCAATACTTTAAAATGAACATTATGATACAACTACAGCGATAACCGATACTTTAATGCTAACATTAAAGTACAACCACAGGTACACGTCACTTATTATAGAACATTTCCTTATCGCTTCCGAACATAATATTTAAATTAAGATAAGGATGTAGATAAAAATATGTTATGCAGAAGCCAGTGTCATTTTGAAAATGCAAAATTTATGGAACGTAAAGTTGGGGTCAATAGAAATGACAAAAGATGTAAACAAAACCAAACAAACCTATTTACCATTATTATTATTACACCACAATCACGTACTTTTGGATATCGCGTGAGGCATATTTAATGTACACGCTTGATTGTTACTTTTACATTCTGTTTAAGATTAAATAACTATTAACTATACGTTTTTTTTATTCAATACTCTTTTGCAGAAATATTAAGGTTATGTGTCAACCAGTACTGATTTGTTAACTTCCTTTGTCATTTCTATTGACCCCGACTTGAGCATTAATAACTGACATGCAGGCATCCGCTGTAAAAAAAATTAGGCACTCGACACTGATATGATGATGAAAACCACTAAAAACCTAAAACAACATGGTTACAGGGACTGAACAAAACAACTTACTTGTAACACTGCGCTTCAATCGCCCCGATATCTTTGTGCCTCTGTTGGGTCGAAGCCTTTGCCTTGTTACCTCCTTTTTTTGCAACTAGAGACTTGTCTAACGCAGTTTGACCTTTAGTTCTAAACAACCTGAAACAAATCATGAACATAGTCATAATACTACTGGTATAGTATGTCATAATTGTTATGCGATATTTATATTGGAATTTAATTCTTACCTTTGTGCTCTCTCTTCCAAAGTGCCGCCACACTTAAGTCCAAGAGCCATCAGAGCAGACTTAAGTCTATCTAAACCTAATGACGCCAGCTCCTCCCACGATGAAAATGCAGACAAATCTAAGTGGGCTCCCACATTTGTCAGTGCTCCACCTGTTTCTTTCTGTAAAACGAAATACCTCAACAATCAAAGTAGGTCATAGTGCAATAAAACAGTTGATTAATTGCTTGGCATTCTGCCGTAATAAAATAATAATTTAATTTAAAATGCTTCTAATATTACTATGAACTTTACCCCGTAAGCGCATTATCAATAGAGTATAGAATGCTTTGACTGCTACATTGCAGTTAGCCACCTTCTTTAGTATTATGGCAGCATTATAAATAAAATATAAAGTAATAACACATGATAATTACAGCATAAGCCCCTTTTAAAGTGTTCCAATATATGCTTTAAAATGTTACCAATGACACTTTCAACTAATAGACATGACTTATTATAAAACAGTTAAGCATTATTTTCAGAACCTGTATATCAGTTTTTATGCTGTTTTATTTTTACCGAGTTCTGGGACACCATTGTTTTGCTTATTCACTCGCTTTCATTTGTTCTTATGGTAGTTAAGTATAACCAACTTTATCCGAAACCTAAAGACTTTTTAGAGCTGCCATGATAGTACCACAGTACTATCAGCCAATGGAACCCTGAACCACCAAAGAATGGTGTCACAATCACATAATAAAACAAATTTGTTTGACACTTCTTACTTTAATCATATCATCACTGTGACACAGTTCAATGGTGACTCAAGGTTCCATTGGACTGATAGTACATGCATTTTTTTTTAGCAAAATTGAGCTAATTTTAAAACGCTGCAGGATCATCCTATGAATTATAAGTACTTACAGGCCATCCAGGGAATGTGCCAGCATCCCATTGCTTGAGAAACTCCTGGTGGGCCAGAGCCATCTCTTGGGCCTGGTCTTGGAGCGGCTTTATACGACTCACAAAGTCCTTAAGATACGTGAGTAGAGCTCGAATGTAGTTTCTGTATTCACTGTTCTTGCGCTCACGCGGTATGTCGAATAAGTGGTCGACTATGCTTAGGTATGTGATGTAATCCACTTTCTACAGGAAAAAGGAAAAATAAAAAATTGATAGCCAGATTTCATCGTTTCAAAAAAAACTTATTTCATCAGCGCCTAAAGTTTAAGACGCGGACTGGAATGAAGTCAATGTCAAATTGGCAGCTAGTAGAAAAACCGCATGTCTGGGGTTGTGTGACAGATTTTGAACAAATATGGATAGTGAAGCATGTCTTACCTCAATACCCTTCAAATTAATGTATTTTTCATAGCATTCATGAAGATCCAGGTACTTCCCATATCCTTCTTCATCAGTAAACTCTACTGGAGCTGCAAACCAAACAAACTATGTAACGTATTGCCCTTGCCCCTGTCATACCCCAGGTAACGCATTTGTTTTGTTTTCGTTACTCTTATACTGAAAAATAACCAGTGCAATGTGAATGGGCCCTGCCCAGGATTGCCTACATACATAATTTATAATACAAAAAAAATGTTCATGTCCCTACCTACCTTTATTAGATCAATCAGACGAGCCATTATTTACTTATATTATTTGTCAGAGAGGGCTCTGAGAAACGCACTTAAATGTAATATTTAAACATTCTTGTTTGTGCAATGTCTCTAAACGAGAAATTGGTTCTAGATGTGTGGTATAAAGAATGTTCTAATCCTTTTGGGGCATGCTAACTCACTTTTAAACTTTCTAGTTCATAAAATGTGAATCGCCTAAAATTCCTAAATCCTCTGTACAATGTAGTTGCTGGATAGTGGGACTACATTATGATTTCCACATTATTACTGTAAAAATAGGTTGGTGTATCACATTTTATATGGGCATTGATCATATGATCATATTGACAAATATTATGCAATATATGTTTACCGTCAGTGTATGTATTAGTTAAACTTGAAAGAGATGAATGATGATATTGTGTATATTGTGAAAAAAAGATTACTGTCATATCAAATTTGCAAATTGTATCAATTAATCCAATCCAATTGGTTTGAAAAAGGAGGTTTTCATTATTAAGCAGCAATACCCAATTTCTAGTAAACATCCTCTTACAAACATTTGTGTAGAGAAGGTACTGAGCATGCCATTAAAAACGAAAGTTGTAGTGCAATATCACATAAGTTTGTGTTAGTAAAATGTAAACCCTAACTTAATACATGTTCAAGAAAACTAAAGATACTTACTTGAAAAATCTTCTGAAGGGTTTTCTCTCATCTTAGCTATTTCTTCAAACTCCACAGACATGGGCACACAGATCTGAAATATAGCTTAAATATAGTTAAAATTCAACAACAACCAAACAAAAATCAAGACCAGAAATTACTAAATGTATTAATTCTTTGCAAAATACAAATAAATGTAACAAGTACAAATGGCGGACTTAATGCTTAAGGCATTCTCTACCAGGCAACCACATGGTTAACATAGAATAATCGGTGCAATTGGAAACAGTGTTGAAAACTTAGTTTAAAACCTACTTATACGATAATGTGGAAAATGTGGTTACAGAGTTATCAACTTTTTTTTTGAGTTGTTTTTAATTCTGTAGCTCAGCCTACTCCACTCTGGGAATGAAGGTGTGAGTTTATGTATGTGTGTATGTTTATATAATGCATAAACATTATACTTACATACAATGAATAACAGTGTATGATGAAGATGTCATTGTTACTTTGTTTGCTCTCAGTTAACCAAAATATAAAAACAAGCAATACTGTAATTGGGGTCCCCTTGTTTTGTTGGGATTCATTTAATCATTTCATTTAACCGAAAGCTAATTTCTGCTGCCTTACTGTTATTAGGTTAATAAATAAATAAATCTTAAACATGGGTTTAGTAGTTGAGCTTTGGTTAGATCTGTGACCACCAAAAAATCATAACTGCTGCATGTGTAAATGGCTGTTGATGAAATGAAAATTCGGCAAAGTAAAACATTTTATGAAATGAAATGAATCAGTGGTTCAAGGGTAAACCACTGTAATTACCTCATTAGGGTGTTTTCTATGAAATTCTTTTATCTGCTTCAGCCTTGCATAGAACTCTTGGAATTCATTTGGTCCAGATAATGCAGAGATCTCTTCTTTACGGAGACCATCTTTATCCTCGTACAACTCTTTTAACCTAATTGTGGCCTCTATGTATCTCTGGAAGAAATATAAATCAATTTTTTTTTTGTAACACAATCCCACAAGGAATAGTAATATAAAAATAAATCACATTTATAGTTTTTCATAATGGGGCTAATATACATACGTTTAGGCAATATGGCCAATATGATTAAAATATGTTAGTTAGAACCTATTAAAAAGAAAGAAAGAAACAAAGAAAGAAAGAAAGAAAGAAAATCATTTATTCGTGACATGCATAACAAAGAACAGATTAACAAATAGAAGAAGAAAGTAGCCACGAAATGGTCCAAACTCAGCGTAATGCTGGCATTAAAGTCAGCGCTGGTCTTCCGTTGGAACCATCAGGTGAAACCACGGAAGGTTACACACACATAATTAAATGAACACAAAACGAGAAGAAAAATAAAATAAAAAATAAAAACAAAGCTCTAAGTTTCACAAAAACATTAAACAGATTTTTAAACTGAGATTGTAAGTAAATGGAAACTACAAAGATCTTGAAAATAAGAAAACTCAATTTAACAATAATATCAAAAAGATAATAAAGACCTTCAGGTAAAAATGAATGATTTGGACATGGAATGCCCTGTTTGCAGTTTTTTATAATGTGTAGAAATAAACCAAAAGGCAGGATCATATAACATCACAAGCATTTCTTTATGCTTGTGTATTATTATTATTAAGCATGCGGTTTGCTAAATCGATTAGATTCATACTCACATCATGTAAGTTCTTCAAGCGATGGTCACCATTAATTGTTTCTCGGTGCTGAAATTTGTCATTTTATAATAAGAAACATTTAAATAAAGAGGAAATGTTGTAAAAGTTTTAATCCAAAATGGGACGGGGTTTAGTAAAAGATACCAATTTAAGTGGATTTGATTATTTTTCAACTGACTTCAACAAGGAAAAGGTTTTTAAATGTCAGTTTTATATTTTTCTTAAGATAGGTATATCATATTGTCAATTTTTATAAAGTATCAAACTGCGCATTTCACTGAAATTTATAGTTAGATTATAAGAACAAACAGTCATACCCCAGCTTTCTTGTGTAGGAGCTCTTTAACCATAGCGTCCATTGCCCGTTCTCTTTCCTCATGGTAACTTCGTTGCTGCTCCAACAAAGTTTCCATTATACGAAAAAATATACGCGAATAATGCACACGCTATGTATTTTCTTAGTTATATTATAATATAATTAAAATACTTTTAACCTCTCCAAAATAAAGCAAAGCAATACAAGACAGACAGGCACAGCAACCACAAGTACCACAACCACAGATAATAAAATAAACACAGATTATAAGGGTATGTCTATTATACGTATTGCAAGTCGTGTGCCAAATGAATAGGGTGGGTAGCTAAGGTCACTTGCAACACGTTTTGAGCCAATTAACACTCATCCTACCCGCGGTGTTTTTTTTATTATTTTTTTGAAAAAATCTCGGAATCTTCCAAAAGTTAACCATTTTGTTCACCTATCTTTTTTTTTAAATGTGACAGCAGAAAAGTATTTGTAGTTTTTTTATCTCAAATAATTGCGCATTCTAATGAAATGTTATTTTAAGCTATTGCATAGCTTCTATCGCGGGCCTTGAGCGCGGGGACCGAATCCAGAAATTCCGTAACGAAAAAACCTCACGCTCCCCACTCCGACGGGCAAGGAGGTGTGGCTTGAAGGCCGTGCTTCGTCTAACGTCGTTTCAGTTCGGCAGTCTTCGACACGGCGTTGTGTGCGTTTGTACGACATGCAATAGCTTTACCGCGGCAGTCCCCGAGTGCCACACGTGTTTTTATTCATATAGTAAACTAATAAAAAAATATTAGCCAACAAAGTGATGATTTTTAACAATATTGCGTTTTGTATTGTGCATTTAGCCCATTTAACTGGCTGGATCTACTGACCGAATAAAACCACAATTTTAGATTGAAACCATATTTTGACGAAAAACTGAATGTGATTCTAGACATGTGGTATACCGTAAGAATTGTCAGGAACTGGAGAAGTTTTTATGATGTTGGAAGATCTGAGGAGCTTCTACATTTTTTTTAATTGTGCCGTAAAGTTGACCGTGACGATTTTTTATTTTCTGTCCTTCACACTTTGTTGGCTAATATTTTTTTATTAGTTTACTATATGAATAAAAATAACATTTCATTAGAATGCGCAATTATTTGAGATAAAAAAACTACAAATACTTTTCTGCTGTCACATAAAAAAAAAAGATAGGTGAACAAAATGGTTAACTTTTGGAAGATTCCGAGATTATTTCAAAAAAAATATAAAAAAATCACCGTGGGTAGGATGAGTGTTAATTGGCCCAAAACGTGTTGCAAGTGACCTTAGCTATCCACCCTATTCATTTGGCATACGACTTGCAATACATCCTATATAATCAGTCTTGGGTATGCTTGGGTAGGATGCTCATGAATCGCATGATGCTGACCAAAGAGTAGTGTAATATACTGGGAAATGATGCTGACCTTAATACTGACAGCACAGCAACCACAATCAACCCACAGAGCACTAAATCACTACGTTCAACCGTAATTCTTCAACCCAACAAGCAATGCTACGATTTTTTTACACAAAACAATTAATGTTATTCGGGACTTAAAATTACAATATTAATATTTTCACACATTTGGACAGTCAAATATTGAATTAAAGGCAATAATATTCTTCATTGCTCTTTTATTTTTATATTTTTTGTTACTTCGAATATACTACTTACGTAGTAGGTATGCATGCTAGCACTCAGGCATGATTACCAACTATTATATCACTGAATAAATAATAGACTACATTCGTACACTAACGCGCGAATGCAAGACGCGAAAGCGTGAAAGTGTGAATGTGAACGCGTTTCGCATATTTTTCGCAGGTACTCGCCTTGTTAACTACTATTTTTCGTTTTTTTTGGAATACGACAAAGAGCCTGCGAACGCTGAACGCAGCTGCGTGAACACAAGGCTCCACATTCACCAATACTGAACAGAATATTACAACCATTAAGATGAATACTCGTCGTCCACCATCTTCGTTTCCTCCATTTCTTTTTAATTTGTTTTTTACTTTTAATGTAGACCGAATTACATCGTCGAGCGCGCAAACTATACTGTGAACACAATCGTGAACACTGCGAATGTGGAGCCAAGAAGAGTTCAAGCGCATTAAGCGCAATTCGCGCTGCGGTTCACGCCCGCGAATTGCGAGCAACTTTTCACGGCAATTGATAGCCGGTAACAACAGCAGAACTGTGTTACTTTTTTAATAAGATAGAACAAGATGCTCATTATTTGTCGACACAAATATTGCCGAGAAAGTTGCTTGTGTGCTCTTTAGTATCAATCGTGTGCCAATAGAGATGAAACTGTATAGGACCTAGAATGTCAAGTGCATTATTTGTCTTATTTTGATTAGCACATGAATCGAAGCAGGTAAATTGTTGTTTTCTTAATTAGCCAGGTCACACTAATAGCAAACGAGTGCTGCCAAACTATGTCAGTTCCCCCTATTTTGTGGGGTTTTGTGAAAAATAACACCGTGATCTCCATTCAAGCTGTGAACTGTAATGTAGTGTAAAAGTGCCCGTTCCTTTCCGTAAAACTACCAACAGTTATAAAACAAAACAAAAAGATAACATAAGTGTCGTAAGTGGGGTGGTCGCCAATAACTACAAGCTATGTAAACTTGTACCAGATACCACTTAGGGGTATGAAAAATAGATAGTAGCCGATTCTCAGATCTACTGAATATGCATATAAAATTTCATAAGAATCGGTCAAGCCGTTTCGGAGGAGTACGGTAACTAACATTGTGACATGGAAATTTTATATATTAGAAGATTAGAAAAAGAAGAAGATAGATAGAAGAAGAAGATAGATAGAAGAAGAAGATTAGATAACAGTACCTGTAAAAATAGAATAAAATATAAATAATACTTTGAAAAAATGATGAGTTAGGCTTCGTTCACACCAAACGTATTATCCGCTGCTGACTGCGAGCTTCCTCACGTCTGTATTGTGTGTTGTAATAGCGTATTATCGGTTCGGTGTGAACGAGACGTCAAATATATATGGAAAAGCGATAAACTGCGTAACACGCGCTCACAGTCGGCGGCGCATAATACGTTTGGTGTGAACGAAGCCTTAAATTAAATCCAGTGAAATTAATGGATATTACTCTGATCATTTTTATTATTTCAAATATTTCAGCAGTTTAACGGGAAAATAAAGATAATAATATATATTCCTGGCAGCACGTGCAAACGTCATCTCTGTCATTGAGATACACGTTACCGTTCGCTATTCTGCGAGTGACCGGTGTTTAGAAATATAAATTAAGTTTATTAATCATGATAAAATCATCACATGCGAGGCTGTCGCACTCGCTGATATTCATAATTTGCTCGTTTGTATTATGTGCCCAGTCAGACGTGCCGAGACCGCGCGGGGTTTCTCTATCGAAAGCGTCCCTATATTCGCCGACGAAGGATTTCACCTGTTTCGACGGTACGGTAACAATTCCGTTCAGCTATGTCAACGACGATTACTGTGACTGCTTTGATGGCAGTGATGAACCGGGCACCTCGGCGTGTTTAAATGGGGTATTCCACTGCACGAATGCAGGGCACCGTGCTCAAAACATCCCGTCCTCTCGAGTGAATGATGGAGTGTGCGACTGCTGCGATGGAACTGACGAGTACGCGTCGCCCGACGCCTGCTGGAACACCTGCGAGGAGCTTGGTCGGGAGGCGCGCGCCGAGGCGCACCGGCTGGCCGAGCTGCATAAAGCAGGCAGCCAGGTCAGATTAGAACTTATAGAAAAAGGAAATAAGAAGAGAAGCGAAATGGGGGATCAGCTTAACCAGTTGGAAAAAGATAAATCTGAAGCTGAAACTATTAAAGCTGAAAAGGAATCTATAAAGAATGAACTGGAATTAAAGGAAAATGAAGCCCTTAAAGTGTACAGGGAAGCAGAAGAGTTAGAGAAAGAAAAGAAAGCTGAAGAGGAGAAACAAGAAACCATAAAAGAAGCCACAGACAATTTCATCAAATATGATTCAAATAATGATGGACATCTAACCATAGATGAAATTAATGTAGTTAGTGTTTTTGATAAAAATAAGGATGGTGAGGTGGACCATGAGGAATACCAGTACTTCTTTGGAGAGAATGATAATGTTGATCTGGAATCGTTTATATCATCGGCCTGGCCTATGCTCAAGCCACTGTTGATGATGGAGCAGGGCATGTTCCGTCCGGCTGAAGATGAACGTGAGCCTGTTCAAGAAACTGATGCTGATGACCTTTCTAAGGAGTTGGAGACAGAAGATCTAGGGGCTGATGAAGAGAACTTTGATTCAGATTCTCCTCAAGAAGAACTTGATGATCAAGATCTTGAAACAGATAATACTAAGGGTTATGATGAGGAAACACAAAGATTAGTGAATGAGGCTACTGAAGCAAGAAGGCAATTGACTGAAGCAGAAAGAGCAGTCCGTGAAATTGAATCTAGTATACAAAGCATCAGACAAAATTTAGAAAAGGATTATGGTTTACAGCAGGAATTTGCTACTCTTGAGGGTCAATGCTTTGAGTACGAGGATAAAGAGTACATTTACAAGCTTTGTATGTTCCATAAAATTACCCAGAAATCTAAAAATGGTGGGTCTGAAGTTGGGTTGGGTAACTGGGGTGAATGGGGAGATGAGGGAGCTAACAAGTACTCGCTGATGAAGTACACTAATGGAGTAACCTGCTGGAACGGGCCAAATAGGATGACCAATGTGCATATTCACTGTGGATTGGAAACAAAGGTTCTATCAGTCACTGAGCCATATCGTTGTGAGTACAAGGCTCAGCTAAGCACCCCTGCCGCGTGTGACAATAACACCTCTCAGCAGCACTCGTCACACGATGAACTGTAAAGTGTCTCACTAATTTTTCACTACACGTGTGTTGTTAGCTATGTGTTGTATGTAAGCTAGATTTTTCAGTTAATAGCAATTTCTGTAAGAAAAAATGTCACAACACAACAGATAGGTACATGTTTTTCTTAATAACCAAGATAGCAGTAATAATAAGTAGTGAAAATTATTTTTTTAGGATGTAATAAATTATTTTTCTTTGAATTATTTTGTGGTTGGTTTTTGAAATTGATTTTTGATCTTTCATGCTTACTGAAGAAAAAACTATGTTTAAAACCGACTGAACTATAATTATGCATCATTCAGTTTTCACATACATTCCTCAAAACATAAAGGCTGTTTAGTTGAAGGTTAAAGGTGTCATATGTGGTGAACAAACAAAGAATGTGATGAAATGAATAAAATTTGTTTAAATATTGCATTCTGTTTTCTTTGTAATTTTAGTTGATTGTGTTCTAGAGTACAGTAGACGTGCACTTTTGAACATAATTCTGTTGTATGGTTGTTTGTAAAGTCTTTAATCTATTGAACTATGCCGTTTAAGAAAATATCCATTAAGTCTTTGAAGCTTTTCACTCTTATCATGATATATTATAATATGTAGGTATGGGATCTGTTGCTAATGCATTATTTTGTAACAACTAGGGTTCACTACGGTAGCTTAGAATCCTAGAATAAAGTGAGATATGGTTGTCATTAATGTTGAAACTTGCATCATAATTTATACTTATACTCGATTATAAATAAAAAAGACGATCGTTTTGAGTGTATGCATTACTTATTACTTGAATAATAATTTCCACATTAATAAAAGTTATAGGATCATGACAGTGAGTACCTAGATACCAAGGATTTTATACTCAGTGATTCAAAATAGAGGACGCCCGTGACTTCGTACACGTTGGATTCGTTTCTCACTACTTTCCCTATTTCTTTCCGTTGAGGGTTGATTTTCAGAAAATCCTTTCTTAGTGCACCCTGAAATCTATACCGGCGGTTTGGGCTGTGCGTTAATATTTCAGTCAGTTTCTTCTTTTGAATTCCTATTTAGATAAGTATTTAATTTAATGTAGGTACATTGCACACTACGTGTTTTCAGTTCACGACGCCACGCCATCGTAAAATCTAACTAGGTAAAAATTACAAATAAAAACACGGAATACTGAAACGGATCGTAATTGGCTTTGCTTAATGTAATGATGCATGCAAATAAATTGTAGTATGCCATACATAATTAAGTATAAGTTTAAGGCGAGTTTTAATATGATCGACTCCATTTCTCTCTTTAGTCTCATCGTGCACAAATATAATCGACAACTGTGCAGAAATATAAAAAAAAAACTATTTAATTTCGTGAAAGTGAAACACAATTGATGATTGAAATTGAAATTATTTTAAAATAATTTTCACGGTTGAATATATTATTTATTTATTCAATCAATTTGTAATTTACAGAGTGAACCATAGCATCACACACCTACAAAGGTGAAATCAATCTCTATCTCTTTCTCGCGCTCAAGTGTTCAATAGCAAGTGAAAGGGAAAGAACATCCGAAGGTTCGAATTTAGTACTTTGTAGGAGACTACGGGAGCTTTTTATTTATTATTATTTATTAGCAAACTTCAATCCATCGAGAAAACTATTAAGTGGCCGCGTGGTTATAAAAGCAAGTCAAATAAAACCCAGGCTGACCTCCTTTACAAATGCCATTTTCAGATTGTGATGATAAGATAAAAAAAAACATGGTCGCATTTATTTGGTGCCTTATGTTGGTTGCCTGATAAAATGTCAATTGAAATGTCATAAACATGCTGAAGATGTATAATGTATGTGGTGTAATCATATAGTTAAATTTTCTTTCTCTGAATTATCCTAACGACCAAGCTAAATAATGGATATCGAAGACATAATTAAAGACTCCAGCTTCTCGATGTTAAAAGGAAAAATAGACAGTCGTATATTAGATAATTTGAAGCTAATGGCGTTAGAGAAACCAACTCGAATTCAAGCAGAATCACTTCCGTACATATTGTTGGAGAAGGATGTTATCGGTGCAGCCAAGACTGGAAGCGGCAAGACTCTTGCATTCCTTATTCCAGTGATTGAAAGGCTTATCAGGCTTGGATTTTCCCGAAGAAATGGTAGTATTTTAACTTGCTTATAATTAAATTAGAGTTCAGAAGCAAATTTTAATGGTCGTTACAAAAAACAAACATGGTTAAATTATTTCTATAATGTACTTTTTATTACTATAGGCACCGGTTGCATTATTCTCTCTCCAACAAGGGAATTGGCCTTGCAGACATTCCAGGTATTAAAAAAGATGCTTATTAATATTGAGTTGACTCGTGGCTTGATTGTTGGTGGGGAGAAAAAGGCAAAAGATCTGGTAAAATTGAAGAAAGGTAAGAAATTAATTTTATTATTTTATTGTTGTTATTTTATAAATTTATTAATTATCCTCTTTGTATAATTGCAATACAGGCAGAGAAAATGTAAAGAAAGGCATAGGTATTGATGCAAACATGTCTTGTAATTGTTTATGTGCAATAAACAGTTAACATACATACATACTTTCATAAAACTAAGTATTTTGTTATATTTTCCCATATTCGTGATAGATAACACTATATCTATTTAGTTTAAATCTGACTAATATTCTGCCACCGTTTCGGAATTCTTTGTTGTAATGATAAAAGCATGTTCTGCATGATTTCTACAATAACATACCATTTTCTGAGAAACTAATCTGTGAAATGATAAATTATGGTTATTTAAAAGAAAAAACAACTTTTATTAATTTTAACACTTGCATTGACATCATGGTGAAAAGGCCTTGGTTCTATTCTTCTTATATGTTAGCCTTTCAAAAATGCATTGACTTAAGGTGTTTCTTCACTTTTTTTTGGAGCATACCTACTTTAATTTAGTAGGTAGTGCGGTTTTGAGACCAAATAAAATAATGCATTACACATAGATTATATAGAATTAATGCATAATATTTTTTCAATAAAACTCTATCTAGCAGGCTCACATAGCACAGACTATTACAAATAAATCTTTAGTTGTTTTTACAATTTTCCAAGTTTAGCTAAGCTAAGGTAGGGATCTTATAGGAGATTTCACTTGTGCAAACTACTACATAATAAGGTCGACTGCTTATCTTTATTGAGAGTCTTGAGGTTTGGGGTCCTGTGCAACTCCTCACATTTAACTTACATACATACATACATACATAAACTCACGCCTTCATTCCCAGAGTGGGGTAGGCAGAGCTACGGAATTACCAAGCACTCTTAAATAAGTTGTTGATAATTCTGCAACCATGTTTTGCACAATCAGGCTAAGATGTTTACCAGTGTATTAGTACTTAATTTTAGTTTATTAACGGCTTTTGTTGAACAAAATCTGGCAAACAACATTTTATTTCTTGCGTAATTTCATGACAAACTCAGCATCATTTATATTGTTATGTTTCATGAAAGTATAATATAAATTAATCCAAACTCAAAGCAGTAAAATATTTAATGTGGGCTTTATGGTGAAAATCAACTGTCTAAATATGGATCTGTGTAAATGAGGTGGCGATTTGATTTTATGCGAAGCGAACAAATTAGCGAGCGAAATTAACCATTTGATACTCCATTTTGTAACTGAGTTTACAATCGGAAATAAATTGTGAACCAAAAATTTGATTGCTTGGTTCGGTCTTCATTCTCACCACACGGATACCATGTACCAATTTTTCTAACTTTAGTGCATTACCCGATGCTCTTACGGTGAGGGAAAAACATCGTGAAGAAACCTGCTCATTCAAATAGCTGAGTGTGTAAGAGGGGTAGTTGCACAAAAGATCCTAAACGGTCGAAGTGTATCCGAAACGGGCCCATCTGTAAGATAAGATAGGTCTTTATCCTTGTAATTTTAAATTGCAGGTTTGTAGAATTTTTTCGATCGAATATTAAAATATGGATATTGCGGACTTTGCTTGTACAGTTCAGTTCATAAATATGTGTACACTTTAGTATCTTGTTACTTGAATCGCTGCGACATTTCATATGTGGCAGTTTGAACATGAAATTAAATAGACAAGGTACTAAAGTGTAGACATATATTTATGAACTCAACTGGACCTACATAGACACAGCCATAGCCGTAATAATTGATTTAGCATTGTAAGCGATTTGGTGTCTACTGTTATGCCTACATTGTATTTTCATGATTAAATAAACAAATAGAGTTATAAATGTTATAATGTATGATACATTCTCTATTTTCTTTTTCCATGTTTTATGTCAAAGGTGACAAAATAGGGAACATTAGGTGCAGTGGTTTCCCGTTGCCATCTGCACCAACTCTTTAGAGCTGACCCGAACCCTATATTCAAACGGCGGACAGATAGGCTTACTTCATATTAAAATGTACATATTTTGTATGAGCAAATGTCAAATTTTAACCTGAAGTAAGCCTTTATCCGCGGTTTTAATATAGTTCTCTTCAAGTTGGCTTGTGGGAGTTGTGGGGGAATGGTTATACCGCCATTAACTCGGTCGAAAATTGGTTGGAAATAAGTACTTACAATAAAAATAACAAACATTTTTTATTACTCGTATTGTTCTCAATAATAATATCGTTCGAGAGTACAAACATTTATAGGTAGGTATCACTGTAAGTTAGCAGGAAACCACAGCATACATAAGTACTTTCGACTGGAGGTAATAAGGTCTGTTTATACATTTATTCATTCATTCATTTATGCGCGTTCGAGCCACATTATAGATATGTTTTATATGTAATAAATCAATAATGTGTAGGTAAATAATCGTATGTACTTTGTCGTTTTAAACTGGTAATAAATATTTAATATGAAGTGACCCTTATTTAATTTTTGTGCTGAGGCTGCCTCTAATTCGTACGCGGCTTACAACCTAATTGATAACAGGAGTTTTTATCTCAAAAGCATTATTCATTACTGAGAAAAAATAATTCAATATTATAATTCTTCACTACGTCGTCGTTTTGTTTGCAACCGCGTATTTTTTTAGAAAATACTATTTGGCGTAAGCTCTTTAATCATTACCAGAAATTTGTTTACTTTAACTTGCAATGCATATTTTGCAATGTATGTACATGTGTATAGGTCAAATAAGTTAAATTTGACGCACTTCCCGTCAACAGAATGGGCACAATGCAATAAGAGCTGATCTGATGATGGAGTCGGAAGAAAAAGTTACCGTGGTCCTAACACGGTAGGTCTACTACCGTGTTAGGACTCAATAGTTTGAAATTGATAAGCAGATAAAAAAATTACCAAAAAAAGTACAATCGGCAACAAACGCTTGTTGTCCAAAAATTTTTTTCTTTGACAAAAACTAATTTCTGTAAATAACGAACAAAAAATTAAATAGTTTCCTTAGTAGACGAACCTCTATAAGTACTGAGGCCCGGCGTAACGGCGGCACTGGTAGCAAAACAAACTCGAAACAAAATGGACTGCATATAATAAGGAAATTGGCTGTTAGGGTGATTTCGCGGGATCTCCGTCCGGTTCCAATATTCGTCCATTAGACTGAGCTGTTTAGAACAAAAGCTTGGAATAGTAAAATAAAAACAGATACTTATCACAATCTTAGAAGCTATACATATAAGTATACTAGGATTTTTTAACAGTTAAATAACGTACTTACATCTTATTAAACCTAGGTATAACTAAATAACCTAGGTTAAGTTCGTCCGTCAACAATAAGCATGTATATTTTAAGAACATCTTTTTATTAAAGTTCCTGTTATCAATTCGAGTATGTATGTATTGTTAAATAATATGTGTAGGTCTGTACAAACAAGTCTCGTAAAAGTATCAGGCTCAATTACAATAAATTCAAATAGATCCGACCCCATGTTTGCACTGGTACTAGTTAATAAGTTATTAAAACATCCATATGTTTATATAACAACCTTGGTGTCCCAATAATCACTAGGTGGTTCTGTTAAAATGTTACAATAATATTTAAGTACATTTTGCAATCTAAGACTGTCTTAGGGCCGCATTAATTAAATTATCTCTATTAAAATGTAACAGAAATTACAGTTTTCTTTGCCATTGCACATGAAAAATAGGCTCATGAGGTCGATTTCGACTACTAACATAGAGGCATTTCGTCGGTGCTACTGCAAAACCGTAACTAACAAATTTATGATAGAGCAAAATAAACCTTACTGTCTTATTAAAAAGGTGCATTTTGCTCCTTATTTAAAATGTTACTTAGGCGGTTTTGCAGTTTCACCGACGATTTAATTTCAGTCCTCTAGGTTGTGTGCGCGTTATGCTTAAGTCATATTTAACGTATAGACTTGGAGTAAGTGGGAGTTGGGTAGGATGGCGGGACTCCTATTGGGTTGCAGAAAACACCTCCCACTTAGCTTCATGAATGAACATGAACTGTGGTCGATCGCCGTCTCCATACGAAAAACCTTCCAGTCTGAATTTACAATTAACATGAAATTGACAAGATCAGTTTATTAATATTGTCCTTAGGCTATCTAACTTTTTTTACTTAAGGTTGTATGACGTAACCTAAGTTAATAAAAATAATATTTTAGGTGTCAACATTGTAGTAAGTACCCCAGGTCGTTTGCTGGACCATTTGCAGAATACAGTGGATTTCAATGTGAGGAATTTAAAATGCTTGGTGGTGGACGAGGCTGACAAACTTCTTGAAGCTGGCTTTCAAAAACACATCACAGGGATCGTAAATCTCCTTCCAAGTAGGTTATTTGCATGGTTTTTCTTCTATTATTATTGTATTTAGAAGTGTATATTAAAGTGCATATATTTTCTTTATACTCCTACTAAAATTTCATCATTTTATGAAGGATATCTTATCTAGAAGAGATGCCTTGAAAGAATTGGTTCGCCTTTCGCATATCGCAGGGGTTCCAGTCGTTGACTTTACTGACCCGTCTCAACTTTCCACCCTGTATACATGTTTTTTTTTTGCAGAAAACAGACAAACAATATTGTTCAGTGCCACAATGGACAGAAATACTAAAAACCTAGCAAGCCTGGTTTTAAGTGAAGATCCTATAGTGATTTTAGCCAATGACCAAACTCATTCCACGGTTTCCGGACTACAGCAAGGGTTAGTTAATCTTTAATCTTTTTGAACCCTTTTTGTCCTGGGGAGGTCAGACTAGCAGACTGTCAGGCTGCCGCTTGAATTGGCAGTACACTTCAGGAATAGTGCTATTCCACTATTCCTTGCTTGAAATATAGGCATTTTGTAAAGCAGCTATTTTCAACGTGTGCTCGGCGAAGCCCTAGGACTCCGAAAGGGCTCTACAAGAAACCCGCCGAAAAAATCAAAGTAAAAATCAACATAGTAGCACTTTTTTTTTTAAACTCATCATCAATGACGTGAAATACCTGGCCACTAACAAAAAAAAGGGCCAAATTTGGGTATTTGTAGTGTTTCAAAAGGATCCCATCGTTAAAAAAGTTAGAGAACGTGTTCTGCGTATACCGAGCCTATTGATGTCGTATCGATAGTACCGCTACTGAACCGCTGAGTTATTGAGCTCTACTTAATGACATGGATAAGGCAAACAAGAACAAAGTCAACCTGATGGTATAAGGGGGATGTGACACCCGACCATAGACATTTGGCGTCGGCATATGGTTTTTTTTATATGACTTCCGAGCATCTAATTCTAATCTGATATTGATGAAACATTTCTATCATTATGTTTGCTCTCACTAACTTGAAATAACTATTTCTAGATATTACATATGTCCAGTAGAAGAAAGGGTGGCATGGCTGTACAAAATGCTGAAGAAAAGTAAAAACCTCAAAGTCATGGTGTTTTTTTCATCCTGCAATTCTGTTAACTTTCATTACGAGTTCTTCAAAAATCATTGCGAAGCAAATATCTCATGTATACACGTAAGCCAACTCACTTTATCAACTTCCAGTGTGTTGTCATTTTACTTGACCTACCTAGTACTTAAGAGAACTTCAAGATAACCAAATGTGATTAAACTCTTAAAATAATACTGGTCAATAACTTACTTAGTACTACTTATTTGTATTGTGAGCCCGCATTTATACTTGCAGGTTAGTGCTGTAAGTTTTGAAACCAAGCTATTTGTAAGACAGAGGTGAAGATATTTGCCACTCACTTTCACACATAGTTGTCTCAAAACGGGCAGCAATAACTATATAGCATGCGTAAATGCGGCCTAAGTACCTACTTAATGAGCGACTCAGACACGCAAATTCCGAAACCTTTTTTAGAACTATTCCAATTTTGAAATCGATAACGTCGTCAGTAGTTACCGTAAAATGGGGTGACTTTAGAATCGGGAGGCGACTTTGATAATTTTTTGAATAATCTATTTTGTGCAATGTCGGAGTTATTATTTAGGTCTTTCGCGACATTCCTTTCATTTGTTTCATATGCGAGCGCAAACTATTAATAGTTGAAGTATTTTCAGACAAATTGGATTTGAAAACTACGAAACAAAAACCTCTAATTTTTGACATGCTTCAGGGGTGACTTTGATATTGTGATATAAACACAGAGATAATCAAAGTAGCCCCATTTTAAGAAACGAGATTTTAAACCACTTATTTATTATTTTTCTACAAAGCCGACTATCGTGGTCTGCCTCTAGTTGCTTTAATTTACTCCAAATGAGTACCTAGTCACCAATACAATAATTTTAATAATTTATTTTACAATGAAATGCGGGAGTTACAGAAGATTTATTTTTAAATATAATCAAACTAACCCCATTTTACGGTACTGAAATTTGTCACTGCCGGTGTGCTATATCGACAGACAGACATCGCGTCATAACGTCATTTTTTTTATAAACGGAAACCCAAAAAATGTTTAGCTTTTGTACATACATACATACTTACATAAACTCACGCCTTCGTTCCCAGAGTGGGGTAGACAGAACTACAGAATCACAAACAACTCTAAATACTTGTTGATAATTCTGTAACCAAATTTTGCACAATTAGGCTAAGGTGTGTACCTTTTGTGTTACGATATTATGCTCTTACGTTGAAAGAAAACATCATAATGAAGCCTGCACATTCAGAAAGTTAAATGTGTAAACAAGGTACAGTCGCCCACACACTTAACTAACCATTAAAGACGGAGCTGAGAGAAAGTATCAATGCTTGAAAGGGATGTAAATATATTTGATATGAAAAATATATGTACATCCCTGTCAAGCATTGATATTTTCTCTCTGCTTTGCCTTCAATGGTCAGTTAGGTGTGTTGCTGTGTGTACAATTCCTTCTCTGGCTAAAAAACCGGCAAAGTGCGAGTTAGACTCGCGCACAGAGGCTTCTAAATAAGGAAGTACGTTACGAAAAATTATAAACAATAGTTTTGAACTATGCCAAATATCAAGTTGATAGCTGAACAAGCAAAAACAGGGATATGTTTTCACTAAAATTGTATTTGCCAGGGTCGATATAGCCAGGCGAAGAGGAAGAAAGCATTCCAGAACTTTGTTGAAGCTGACAATGGTGCATTGTTTTGCACCGACGTTGCGGCCCGTGGCTTGGATATACCGAGCGTAGATTGGATTGTGCAGTACGACCCGCCTACCGACCCTAAGGTATCTTGGTAATAGTATAAATGAGAAAGTTTGGATGTTTGTTGCTCACGCCAGAACGGCTGAACGGAACTGGATGAAATTTGGTACAGAGATAGATTAGTCTGGATTATCACATAGGCTGAACAGTTTCCTAGGGAATAGTTGCGCCTCGCGTAGGGCGGAGTCGCGTAAAAACGATTTAATCTTAACCAACGATACCCATAATGAAACCATGTTATTTTATTTCTAAAAAAGCCTAGGCAATTAATTTTGCAAAGAGTTAGCCTCTTATTCATTCAATTAATATCTGTTTGACCATAGACCAGCCAGTTCGGAGCAGACCCTTACAGGTTCTGAACTCCTGGTAATAGGATTACATTACACCCTCATCTGAATGATTGTCAAATTAGAACAGCTTGTCGAACTGAATTCCTTCAAGGAGACTTGACTCCAAAAAAGCACATTTGCTAAAAATATGCTTGGCCTTATGTTACTGTGACATTTGCATCAGAGAATGTGACAAAGCATACTCTAACTAAAATATGTTTATAATGCGTTTATTAAAGTTGACTGTATGTTTAAAGTGTTTTCTCTGGTCTGAAATGTTTTTTCAGGAGTATATTCACAGAGTTGGCAGAACAGCAAGAGGATTAAATAACAAAGGCAATGCAGTTCTACTGCTTAGATCCGAGGAAGAGGATTTTCTCAAGTTTTTACAGAACGAAAGAGTGTATTTAGATGCATACAGTTTTGATGCCCCATCAAATGAAATTCAGAATACGGTAAATAAGCTTTTTTTACTATATTGCAAGTAATAGGGATGTTGACATTAGATTGGTGAAGATTGTAGATTACTTCGTACTAACCAAACCATGAAATTTAACTTTCCCAAATACACTAAAATATCAAGACTGGATTATTTTTGCGTTGCACCATGAAGTGAAGACAATGAAGTTGTGGCGGCACAAAGAGTAACTTCATGTAAATTTCCATATAGGTTATTGTTCACTTTCGTGAGAATTAATAGATTTAATACTGGTAACCCACAGACTTCCGGTCAGGGTAACAGTTTGTTATATGGCAACATAGATAGATCTAACTTCCGACCGGCACCACGCCGTAATTTTCTAATTAGTTTAATTTGTTGTAAAAGTCACTTTTTCCTCTCTTATTGGAGTTGTCGTGCATATAAAATAGTTCAATTCATATAAGTGCGGATTCACTGTGTTTTCCTACACGGGCAAGTGCTATATTAAGGTGTCAAAGGCAAAAACGGTGGTAAGTCGAGCTCGCGCGCTGTGAGTAGCTGATGAGCCGCCAGGGACAGGCCCAGGCCCAGCGTTGCCCCGCTCCAAAGGATATCAGGTATGTGATGAAGCACTTAGTCTAACGGTCCGTATTGTCGCCCAAATAACATATTTTCGTTTGTTGTTCCTATCTTCGATAATCCAATAATTCGATTTCGAATAAACCCATACAGTCCACTATTCTCGTCAATAACATTGGTTCTTCGAACCGGATCGTGAAAAGTGAATTTTTTTGGCTATAAATTAAAGCATTAATCATATTTTAATTGTCGAGGGTAAGACCCATTGTCGTTTTTTTTTCGTTAAGAGGGTAGGAAAACGTGACTTATATTATAGTAAACTCGTTTCGAATAGTTTAGTTGGCAATATTGTAATGTAACGTCCTCTAGACATAGACTATCGTTCCCGCGGTAACTTTATCGGCAGCACTGTTTATATGTCCTGTGGTTGTATTGGCAGCACTGTTTATATGTCGTTGTGACATTTGTCATTTAAATCCAGTTTTCGTTCTAAATAAAACTTAGATTTCGTTGTTTTGTTTTCGTTTTCGCTCAAGTTTTATTTATTGTGTGAATAAAATGACGAATGTCAAAGGAAATAGTAACGATAGTGGTGATGCGGATAGAATTGAACGTGATTACGCGATGATGCGGTTGGAATATATCGCCGCTAACGACTTAGAAGGGTATGTCGAGTCAGATTTGACTCCGTTAGCGGAAAGCTTTCATAGATCTCAAAGAGAAGTATTAACGGCTAGTAGTGCTACGGAACGCAGTGCAGAGTTTCCCTTAACTATGGAGTTTGATAAGAAGATGAGATCCGTTCTTATTCGGTTACGCAGCCGACCAACTGTAAATGTGTCGAAAGTAGGCGAGTCCTCAGCTAAGTTACCAAAAAATAATATTAAACCATTTGATGGCCGGCTTGAGAATTGGATCTCATTTATTCAGTTATTTGATTCGTTAATACATAAAAGGGACATTCCAAATATTGAAAAATTACATTATTTGATAACTAGTGTTCAAAACAAAGCTTTGGATTTGATAAAAAACTTTCCAATTACTGATGACAGTTATATTGATGCCTACAATACTCTGTTCAAGTATTATAATAAAAAACGTCAGATTGCTTTTACATATTATGAGAAGATGTTGTACTGTGACCAAATTAAAACAAAATCAGGTGTCGAGCTGGAACGAGTTCATCGAATATTTGTTGAAACATTGACAGTTTTAGACAAACTTAAATTACCTGATAGAAATTTCATGTTATTTCATTTACTGTGGTCAAAACTGGACAGGTCAACTCGTGAAGCGTTCCAACTTGAGTTTAATTCAGATGATATTCCAAACTTTGAAAAATTGCAAGAATTTCTGGAAAAGCATATTAGGGCATTTGAAGTAACTGACATCAAACATTCAGGCAATAATTCTGTTGGTAAAGGCAATAATAATGTTCCTTTTAATAATAAAAAGTCCAAAGTGACACTTATTGCTACATCATCAACATGTAACTTCTGTAATGGCCCGCACAATCTTGCTGGCTGTGATAACTTTTTAAAATTGAATACTACAGCCAGGTTTAGGTTTATCAAGGATAAGGGCTTATGTGTTTGTTGTTTTTCGAAAGACCATAGAGTTAAGCAATGTTGTCAATCCTCTCGTTGTGATGTGTGTGGGTACTCTCACCACACCTTATTACATTTTGATAAACAGACTGTCACTACTTCTGAGGCTAAGGAAGCCCCGCATGTGACAGTAAAGGATTCCTCCAGTAAAAATGTTGCTTTGACTACTATTTCTAAAAATAGTACAGTGTTGTTCTCCACTGCCCAGGTTTTAATAATGGATGGCTCTGGCCAATATCAACCTGTTCGTGCCTTGTTGGATTGTGCCAGTGCATGTAATTTTATATCGCAACCATGCGCAGAGCGTCTTGGAATAAAAATAAAGAGAACTATGGAGTCTGTCTCTGGGATCGGGCATACTGTGGCCCAACCTAGGGGTTCATTGTCATGCAGGATCAAACCCATTGGTACAAATGTAACTAAATTTAATTTTGAGGCATTAGTTTTGCCGTCTATCTGTTCTGATCAACCTTGTCAGTCAGTTGACCACTCGAAGTGGTCTCACATTAAGGACTTGCCTCTTGCTGATCCAAGCTTTGGTCATCCTGGACCCATTGACTTACTTCTTAATGCGGATATTTTTGCATCGTCTCTTGTCAGCGGTCGTAGATATGGGTCTCCAGGCCAGCCGAAGGCTATCGAGAGCATATTTGGTTGGATTATAATGGGTGAATGTGATATTGTTCATTCACACACAGTCAATACTCGTCGTAAAGATTGTTTTTTCGTGTCGAACGCCTCGCTCTAGAATTTGTCGTTGGATAACTCTTTAAAGAGGTTCTGGGAAATAGAGAATGTTAGTCTGCCCAGTAATCCTGTATTATCAAAGGAGGACCAGCTGTGCGAGGATGTTTTTGTTAATAACTACTGTCGTAATACTGAAGGACGGTTTGTGGTACCATTACCTTTTGTCGATCCCACAAGCAAGCCTACCTTTTCGGATTCTCGTGCCATCGCCTTGAAAAGGCTGTTCTCGTTGGAGCGAAAGCTTTTGAAGCATTCAGATTTTCGTGATGCTTATAATTCTTTCATGGATGAATATGAGATCAGTGGTCATATGGAGGAAGTTGAGTCCTGTTTTTCTAATGTTGGAGAGTTCAATTATATACCTCACCATGCTGTTCTCAGGCCTGACTCAGTTAGCACTCCACTTCGGGTGGTTTTTGATGCGAGTTGTAAAGATGCAAATGGACTATCGCTTAACGATACACTTTTGGCTGGTCCCAAGTTACAAACTAATATTTTTGACGTGCTCACACGATTTCGGTGGCATAAGGTTGTATTTACGGGGGATATAAAGGCGATGTATCGTCAAATTTTGGTACCGGACGAGGATGCCGAGTACCAGCGAATTCTGTGGCGCCGTTCCACTACGGGCCCTATAAAGGATTACAGGTTGCGCACAGTCACTTACGGCGTGAAGTCTGCCCCATATAGTGATGGGCCGCGGTAATATTCCCGTTACCAGTAAGTTTCCGTTTGGGAATATTCCCAGTAAGTTTCTAATGTTACCAGTAATATTCCCAAAAGGTGGGAATATACTATACTGGTGATTTATATGAGATTTAATGATTATATAGTTAGTTAAATAAGCAATATGCATAGATATATTCCTTTCTCTTTTACACATATCACCTTTTTTCTCTTTCACACAAACTTCTTATCTGAAATGGCACAAACACAAAGGACTTAGTTTTGCCCTTGACTCGAATCAGTGCACGTGCTTTTTGTGATGATAGTGAAAAATGTGATAATGATTACTAAGCTTAAAAAAATCTAAAAAATAAAAAAAATACAGTAAAACAAATTCTTAAAACTAAACCTAAAACCTAGTGTTACCTCCCCAAGCCCTAATTACAGCCTCCATGCTATCCTTCATTGACCTCACCAACTGCAACGTCACGATTCGTTCTTGAGGAATGTCACTCCACTCCTCGACGACGGCGTCCCGAAGCTGTTCAAGGGTAGCAGGGGCAGTATCACGAGACCGCACCCGGCGTTTCAGATCATCCCAAAGGTGCTCTATGGGGTTCAGGTCAGGACTTCTCGCTGGCCACTGCATCACGGGGATCCCAACCTGATCCAAGTAGTCCCGAACAATCAACGTCGTATGAGAACGGCCGTTGTCGTGCATGAATGTGAATTCAGGCCCGACAAAACCAGCATACGGGACCACGTGGTCCTCCAGGATCTCTGTGATGTACCGATGAGCAGTCAGGGACCCCTGGCCACGTCCACCTCCAGTGCGGGAGACGCACACAAGGTCGGTTTTGCCCTGGATTGAAATTCCGCCCCAGAACATGCAGGATCCTCCTCCGTAGCTGACGGTTTCTTCAAAGCAGGCTTGTGAGTACCGTTCTCCCTGCCTCCTGTACACTCTTCTACGCCTATCGTTGCAGAAAAGGCATACCCTCGTCTCGTCGGAGAAGAGGACAGACTGAAGTCTGACTCGCCTATGCTCTGCTGTCAATTTGGGGCCCGTAGCAGCCCTACGAGGCAGGATTTTCTTCTCTCGCAGCCTTCTTCTTACTGTGGAGACGCTCACCGACGTCCTCCGAGCTGTTCGGAGCTGCTGTTGCACCTCAACAGCGTTGGAGAATCGGTTACGCAAACACGTTGACACAATATAGCGGTCGTCTCTATCGGAAGTGAAACGTCGTCTCCCAGATCCATGCTTCCTGATGTAGCCTCCAGTCTCCTGGAACCGCTGGGATACTCGTTTCACCCGGAAACGGCTTATGTTGAGTTGTCGAGCAACATCAACCTGCCGTAGTCCTGATTGCAGTAGTGCTACCACTTGAGCTGCTTCTTCTGCCGTGATATCCATTTTTCAGATTTTTCAGAGTTTTCTCTTACTGGAGCTGTTCAGGTGTGACTTCTGTGATGTCTGGATAGCAAATTACCCATAATTCATTTTTACCCCCCCTTTTATTCGTGTTCAGGGTGGCACAAGTAGTGAGTCCTCTAATGAGTTTTCCATCACTTTTTTTTAAAGACCCTAACGTGTCGTGATCATTGTTTTTACGAAAAAGAACGATTCGCGTTTTTAAAGTTGATTAACTGTGCTTTCAAATGATACTAATATTGGTAGGGTACCATAAATAAGTTAAGAGCATTATTCGCTTGAAATTAAAATTTCAAAAGGTGCGATTTTTTTGACGCCTTGTGTATTTGTATAATTAAACTGATTTTCCGACATTTTCTTTCATTTCGATCGAAACTAAGATGTTTTTACCGTGATTTAAGTGTACTTGGCCATAATTACACGATGGGAATATTCCCAGTAACATTGGAAAAATACCTGGTAATTTTGGGAATATTCCCGGTAACATTGGGAATTTACTTTCTGGGGGGGAGCTCCGTATTTTTTTTTATTCTAAATTGTTCCAATGTTCACCAAATAAGCATAAAACACAAAAAAAAAATTACTTTATAATTCAGTTTTTCTATATTTCCCTAAATTTCCAATACTTGGAAATATTACTGGTAACATTACTGGGAATATTCCCGCCATGGGAATATTCCCGGTAACGACTCATCACTAGCCCCATACCAAGCACTTCGAAGTATCGCGCAACTAGCCAAAGACTCTGAGGGTAACTATCCTACCGGTGCGAGGATACTGGGTAGAGATATTTATGTCGATGATATCGTAACGGGCGCTAACTCTCTCGAGGAGGCTCTACTATTGCGGTCCGACCTTTCGAATATCCTGTCGTCGGGTGGATTCCATTTAAGAAAATGGACCTCCAATAATGGGGATTTTATTGCCGATCTCCCTCCATCTGATTTATACTCAAACGATTTTAAACATTTCGATGAAATGACGGATTTGTCGCTTAAAATATTAGGGCTATCGTGGCGTCCGCAGACGGATTGCTTTCAGTTTGAAGTGGCAAGCCCCTGTGATGAACGGTGTACAAAGCGAACCATTCTTTCTAGCATCGCCCGTATTTATGACCCGCTTGGTTTTTTGTGTCCCGTTGCATTTCATGTCAAATATTTAATGCAACTGTTATGGTCGTCGGGAGTTTCATGGGACGACGACGTCCCTGAGGCCATCACTTCGGAGTGGATTCGTTTTAAATCTCAGTTGTCCTTGTTAGCGGTAATAAAAATTCCTCGTCGCTTAGCTCATGATTTTAGATCGTTACAACTCCATGGTTTTTGCGACGCATCGGAGCGTGGGTACTCTGCAGTAATATACTGCCGTGTTGTCGATGCAGAGGGCTCTACATTTATCGAGTTTTGTTGTGCAAAGTCAAAGGTTGCGCCTCTTCGCAAACTATCAATTCCTAGGCTAGAACTCCTAGCCGCCGTTCTCTTGTCGGATCTAATGGCATCAGTCGAGGAAGCGTTGAAGCCTTTGTACATTATTAATGACGTGGTAGCTTGGTCAGACTCCAGTGTCACCCTAGCATGGATAAAGTCGTGTCCATCAAAATGGAAAACCTTCGTGGCTAACCGTGTCAGCCATATACAGGAAATAATAGCTCCTGATCGGTGGCGGCACGTCAGCACTTTATCGAACCCTGCCGATGTCGGATCCCGAGGCACGCTCCCAGCTGACCTGGTCAATTGTGACATTTGGTGGAAGGGTCCCTCTTGGCTTTTGGACCGCCAAGAGGCATGGCCTCGGTCTTCGTTGGACTTGACCACAAGCGACTCTATCTCTGAAGAGCAAAGGATTTACACCCTTTTGACTTCGAATGATGTAGATTTCGTTGACTCCCTTCTTCAAAGGTTTTCTTCGCTTTTTCTTTTAAAGCGAGTGTTAGCCTATTGCTTTAGGATTCTACGTCCAAGACACAGTAAAATGATCGGGTCTCTACAAATATCTGAAACGACTGCAGCTCTCATGTTTTTAGTAAAACATGTGCAGCATTCTGCGTTCGGTGTAGAGATTGGCCTCCTGGAAAAGGGACGGGCTAATTCCTTGCCTAAAGGTTTGCGTAAGCTTTCGTTATTTTGTGACGCCGCGGGTATTCTCAGGGTGGGCGGTCGTCTGGGTAACTCAACAGTAAATTTCTCGGTTAAACATCCTATCTTGTTGCCGCGTTCCCATCGGTTAACTGCTTTAATCATTGACGAATACCATAAGAAGTTCATGCATCCAGGCGTTCAGACTCTACAAAATTTACTCGCGCAATCCTTTTGGATTTTGTCGCCCAAGCGGGCTATACAAGCTGTGACTGGAGGATGTGTAAAATGTTTTCGTGCAAACCCTACCCCAGCTACAGCCCCGCTCATGGGAAATTTGCCGCGCTATCGTATCGCAAAATTAAAACCGTTCTCAAATGTGGCCATCGATTATGGCGGACCATTTGACCTCGCACTTGGGCGCGGAAGAGGCGTGAGGACGCAGAAAAGCTACGTCTGTGTGTTCGTTTGTATTTGTACAAAGGCGATACATATAGAACTCGCCTCGGAGTTATCAACAGAAGCTTTCCTTTGCGCGTTAAAGAGGTTCATTGCCCGCCGCGGCCGATGTAGTCAAATTATCTCCGATCAGGGTCGCAACTTCATTGGAGCCAGTAACTACTTAGGTTCTCTTATGAAAAATGCTGCTGACGTTAATGAAATCAAATTTTCGTTTAATCCCCCTGGAAGCCCTCACTTCAATGGCCTAGCCGAGGCTGGGATTAAATCGGTTAAAACTCATCTCGCTAGAGTCATAGGAACCCAGCGTTTAACTTTCGAAGAGTTTTACACCGTCCTCGCCCAAGTAGAGGCAATGTTAAACTCTCGCCCTCTCACCCCACTTAGCTCTGATGCTAATGACTTTTCGGTGATTACCCCTGGACACTTTCTAACTATGGAACCTTTGTCCATCCTTCCCGAGGAAAACTTCACTGATGAAAACATCAGTGTCTCAAATCGTTGGAAATTAATTCAAAGAATGCACCAAGACTTTTGGCGTAGGTGGCATGCCGAATTGCCGAGTACGTACACACGTTACAACAGAGGACTAAATGGAATAAAATAAATAACAACATTCGCGTAGGTACCTTAGTGTTGCTAATCAACGAACAAACAAGTCCTTTACATTGGAACATGGCTCGAGTTTCTGCCTTACACCCGGGGCCTGACGGTATCTGTAGAGTCGTCACGGTCCGCACTGCGGCTGGCCAGTACAGAAGACCTGTGGTAAAGCTGTGCCCGTTGCCAATAGATAACAATTAGTCTCGGATCTACGCATACTTTGTTATAGTTTTAGGTTATTTATTCGTATAAGCTTTTGTTAGAGTCGTAAATACTGCCTATTTAGGTGAGCGGTATGTTCACTTTCGTGAGAATTAATAGATTTAATACTGGTAACCCACAGACTTCCGGTCAGGGTAACAGTTTGTTATATGGCAACATAGATAGATCTAACTTCCGACCGGCACCACGCCGTAATTTTCTAATTAGTTTAATTTGTTGTAAAAGTCACTTTTTCCTCTCTTATTGGAGTTGTCGTGCATATAAAATAGTTCAATTCATATAAGTGCGGATTCACTGTGTTTTCCTACACGGGCAAGTGCTATATTAAGGTGTCAAAGGCAAAAACGGTGGTAAGTCGAGCTCGCGCGCTGTGAGTAGCTGATGAGCCGCCAGGGACAGGCCCAGGCCCAGCGTTGCCCCGCTCCAAAGGATATAAGGTATGTGATGAAGCACTTAGTCTAACGGTCCGTATTGTCGCCCAAATAACATATTTTCGTTTGTTGTTCCTATCTTCGATAATCCAATAATTCGATTTCGAATAAACCCATACAGTCCACTATTCTCGTCAGTAACAGTTATCGTATCCGATTTGATCAGTCTATGAACATCTCTAATACAGGGCAAGGATCTAGTCCACGAAGTGTTTTAAATCCACAAAGGCGCGCCCCGTCAGGATTTCATTTAGCTGTTTGTATGTTTTGATCAGTAGGATTGAAAACACTATAATTTGAGGTCTATTGCTACCCATGTACAGATGTAGTGAATAATCCTTTCCCATCGTATTTTCTCGGAAATGTTCGTATTTGTCATGCTACTTCAGCCAGACTCAGTCAGTACCCATCAAGATAACGTGGGGGAAGGTCGCATCGCGAGATTAATAATCTATATAGAGTGGTTAATACCACTGTTTTTTTGTCAATATTTAAGTTTGTTTTTTTTCAGTTCTTTTTTAATAGTCATGCCGAAAGCATTAAGACCTGGGAAACGTTTAGATCGACAAGCCTGTGAGATTATTTTCAACATTTATTTATATTTCTTATCTGAAAATGATAAATTTAAATATAGCAACAATGCTGATTACTTCTGTAAAGTCTAAAAACGAGTTTCTGAGACCAGTGGAATTACTCGACGAACAATAAGTAAAATATTGCAAAAAGAGTACAAAACTCAATCTACCAGAACCAGGCCAAAAATGGCAAAGTTGGGTAGACCAAATAAATTATTTTGCCTAGATCTTGATGATTTCGACTACAACGTAATACGCAGATTAGTATATAATTTTCATTTAATATACAAACAAGTTCCCACAATCAAAGCCCTTAAGTCCAAATTATCTGATACTATTAATTTTAAGGGATGTGACTTTACGTTAAGAAAAATCCTTCGGAAAATGGGTTTTCGGTATAAGAAGATACAAAACAACAGAAAATTGCTTATCGAGAAAGATGACGTTCGTTTAAAAAGAGTAAAGTTTTTGGCCTTCATAAAAAAGTACAGTTCACAAGGGAGAGACATTGTCTATATGGATGAAACATATATTCATACCTCACGTTTGACGGTTAAAAGCTGGGCTGACTCTTCAGATAACGGAGTGAAACAATTAATTTCGAAAGGTCAACGTCTGATCATAGTACATGCTGGCAGTCGAAAAGGGTTTATTCCAGGAGCACTGCTAATGTATCAGTCCACTGATAAAACGGGTGACTATCACAACTCCATGAATAGTGATAACTATGAAAATTGGCTACGTAGTCAACTCATTCCCAACTTAGCTCCACATTCGGTACTAGTAGTAGATAATGCTGCATATCATAATAAGTACGTGGAAACACCTCCTAACTCAAATACTCTAAAGCAAAAAATTATTGACTGGTTAGCAAATCATAATATTCCGATTGATCCGTCATTAACAAAACTTGAAATTTATGAAATTATTTGCAAGCACAAGCAAGACTTTGTGGAATACTCTATAGACAAACTTATGAACGAATATGGACACAGCGTACTAAGACTACCACCGTATCATCCTGATTTCAACCCAATAGAAAACATGGTCTCAAATAAAAGGATACGTATCCAAAAGAAACATAAAAATGAATATGGCGACTGTGAAACAATTGGTACAGGAAAAGGTTAATATGATTGGTCCCGATGTTTGGGCAAAAGTATGTGACCACGCCATCAAATGCGAAAACGAATACAGAACACACGAACCAGAATTAGAAAACCATATGGCTAGTTTTGTAATCACCGTGCATGAAAACTCAGACGATGATACACCAGAGAACAGTTCTGATTCTGACTGTGAAATGGTAGTTGGAAATACTGTTTTGCATCATACTGTCGACCCTTCCTCCTCCTCCTCCTCTTCTACCGTTTTCATAATCGGAGTCGTCCACCCGATCAGAACAACATTTATAATGATTCCGAAGCTGGTTTTCTTGTTTTTTTTTGTGGGATTGTTTTTGTTATGGTATGTTATTTTATATTTACGATAAGTGTCATCTCTTAAGTGTAATAAAGGAGGTCTGCATAGTTCTTTAGTCTTGATTTATAGTTAGAATTTTGAGGCCCCGGTCCTTAGAAATTTATTAAAAACAGCCATGATTTAATCAAATCCGCAACTTCCGGTTTGGATGTCAGAGCGACTTCCAACCCGGAGGTTTCGGTTTTAATCAGTGCTCTCACTAAATATGTGCCCAAATAAAATATCCTCGGTAACTAGTTCGATTTTTGTTTACCTACACCTAATAATAATAATATAATTTGATCGTGTTGGTTTTAACATCTCTGTGTGATATACTTCAAACTCGTGGTTTGACATTTGACACTAATAACTAAAGTACTCTATTTATTTCATACAAACATGTCACTTAATAATTCAATAATTCATTGACACTTCGGCATCGTTCGGAAGTAGACGTGAGTTCAGAGTTTTCACGATGGGAAAGGATTATTCACTAGATCTGTATCAAATTGTACTTATAAATTATGATGACGTGCGTTAAATGTAACTTTGGCGTGTTGCAAACCATTTTATTTTTTGGAGCCCTACTTTGAAACTCAAGCTTTTAAGTAAGTTACATTAAGGAGCGTCCCCACTGAGAGCTGTCGCGTGTAACGAGCATTCGGCGCGAACATCGAATGGTGTGTAAGCTTTGTAGTGCTCGGCTCAACGTCCACACCACTGGAATCCACTCCATCGCTTTCTCCCGAGTTAGACTCGAATGACGAGTGAGAGATGGGGCACTTCGTGGCACAATTGTTTGGCACGGTCGTCGTGGTGCTCGTTTATTTTCTTCTCCTTGCCATAAATCATATAAAATAATGTATTTTATGTTTTAGTTGGAAGCTTTGATCCTCAAAAGCGGCGTGATAAAAGTTCTGGCAAGGAAAGCATTTCTATCGTTCTTGAGGTGTTACAAGGCGCATCCTTTGAAGAAGATATTCAATATAGGCACTCTGGATATCAGTTTAGCAGCGAAAGCCTTTGGATTCTTAAAAACACCACATGTTGATTTCCGTATCCTTTTCACTACCAGCAATCTCTCATTCCTGAAATACCGTAATTTCAAAATACCAGGTTCTTTCAGTAAAACTATACCTACATTTTACCTTACAAAAGGTTGGGTATCCGCCGTGTTAAATGTTCCATGTTAAACATCTGTTATTTTAAAATTATGGTATTTTAGATCTCGATTTGAGCTGAAATTATTTGTGCACTTGTGTGTGTGTTATACGAGTAGACTACTTGCTTCCATGTGTGGCTTCAAGTTTGACGCGTCAGTTGTATGAAACTTATCATTATGCGTGTTATTATTAGTTTGGACTTTTGGTGAAATACCGTGGTTTAAGAATCCATAGAGTCGCTATTTTCTAATTATTATTTACATACATACCACGATTTTAATCTTCGGAATACCGAATTTTGAAATAATGACAAGTCATATTTCAAAATTCATTATTTCCTTTAACCTCAGAACCCATTTAAATGAATTTTGGTATAGGGGGTATTTCCGCCCCCTGTAAAAGCGTAACAAACAAACAAACATTAGTAGGTATTGATAAAGATAACTAAAAATATTTTTTGTCTATTTTGAAATATGACAATACTGAAGGTTAAAATCGAGGTGGTATGTAGACAATATTTCGCACCTTTGCGACAAAACTGTGACATCTGGGCAAATCACAACTTTGGAGATGTCACAGTTTTGTCGCAAAGGTGCGATTTAGGGAATAGCGTCTCCATGTATTTTAGAACAACGGCCATGTGCCATCAAAAGCCCTAACTCGAGTTATTATTCTAAGATCCAGACATTATTTAAGTAGATTGTCCTTAACATCACTAAATACAGTAAACGGAAAAAAGAAGAAAAATAACAGTAAAAAGCAGCAGTAATTCTAAGAAAAAAACATGAGATAATAATGCCATATTTACGGACTCTTAATTTAGTGATTGCCTGGTATTATATAAACAACGACAATCAGCATTTGTTGTTGTGTCTATGTGTGTAGATAATAATTTATGTGTATTATCATAAATAAATAATAACTTAATGCATAATAAAGTTTATTACAACTTAGTTTACATTAATTCAGCTTATTGATCTTTTATTGCCGCCCTTTTGCCGATATATTTTTGTTTTCTCTGCCTTTTTCTTCTGACTCGTCGGTGCGTTGAGAGACTTGAAATACCCGTAGCCTCCTCCTCCCTTCCTCTTCGAAGGCGGTCCTTTGTTTTCTACTTTGAGCTCGACCGCCGGCGGGACAGTGAATCCGAACGACTTCGAAACCTTCGCCAGGTCTATGGTGTCAATATCAAAGATAGTTTTCAAGTGATGAGAATCGTAAGCTCTCAGGTAACTCTTGAATGCTTCTTTAGCAGATTGATTCAGGAAGTAGTTTCTTGATATAAGCTTTTCCAACTGTAATGCAAATAATATCGATAAGTAAGTAAATATAAAAGAAGAAACTGACTGGCTCATCGATCAACGCACAAACCGCTGGACCTATGGAATTGGAATTTGCAGGGAATATTCCTTGGATATCCTAGGGCTGCAATAGGAGAGGATTTTTGGAAAAAAAATATAGTGGCCGTAGCCGGAAACGTAATCCTACGCGTACGAAGTCGCGGGGCCCTGAGGCCCTTGCCAAGATCCGCTACGGTTACTAGCGTTTCTATTATTTTCGTTTTTAAACCAATTGCGTCACTGGTAGATACGTGAATTTTCGTATCACGTCATCCACCAGTGACGCTATTGGTTTAGAAACTCAACGAATAGAAACGCTAGTTAGCGTAGTGCATCTTGGCAAGAGCCTCCTACTTATTATTAAATAAGTTTAATATAAAAACAAAACTCTTTGAAGTTGTAATTCTGTAGCTCTGCCTACCCCATTCTGGGATTACAGGCGTGAAGGTATGTATGTATGTATGTATATAAAAACAATTAATACTTTATAACATTAACTCAAAATTCAAATTTAAACTAACTATATTTTTCTTGCCAACTGAAGGGTTAACCAAGCTAATATTAAACCAAAAAAGCCAATTGCGATACGAATGTGTTACTAAGACAGACAAGCGCATCCAACGACAGTTAAAGGGTTCAATAGATTGTTAACGAAGGGATAAAAATGATAAACTGCTTTCAGATATGATTCAAGCTGCACCGAGCTCTAGCCAGTGTGCCTATAGTGAAAGGGTACAATTGATACTTTAACTTCATCTCGACCGAGAGGAAAGTAAACAAAAAAAGTCGTATGTTACTGTAACGAACTTAATTTCACAATAAGTTATGAGTGTTTTGACGTAATTTCAAAACAAAACGAGTAAAAAAAGTAAGGCTGCGGCTCTACTGAGACGGACACGAGCGGAGCTGAGTGGAGCAGAACTGTGAAAAGAGTTAAGTGATGACACTGAGGCGGAGACGAGCGAGCTGAGTGAAGCAGCAGCATACAGGGCGTCCCAAGCCGCTTGACTGTTTCCACTGAAGCTGAGCGGAGACGAGATGTGGATTTCAACCAATATGATTGGTTGATTCCTACACGTCTCCACTCCGCTCATGTCCGCTTAACTGTTTCCATTGAAGCGGATTGGAGACGAGATGTGGAACCGCAGCCTATTGGCTGTATAAAATTCTTTCATGGTCTAGCAAACAGTCAAAAATGGGTGATTATTGAACCAATTATTTTCTTTAAATAACTTTCCGTCCTAGGGATAGAAGTGTCATTTCCAGCCCACTAATGATATATGGAATTCCTCACTTTCTGAACAGGTTTAACACCCTTAAGTACAGTCAGCATCAAATATATTGTAACAGCCAAAGTGAACAAATAATTTGTAACACTATATAATATTTTGAATGGTGGTGACTAACTATTTGGCCACGTTGACTAATTCGATACATGTGATGCTGACTACTCACCACTCACTACAACAAGAATAATTGACTACTCACCTGCAGTTGGATATCAGCAACTTTATTCCAAGAGAACTCAAACTCGTTGAGGGTGACCTTCGATTGTTTCAAAAATCTTAGGAAGCCAAGTTCCTCGGGTCGCAGGAAAAGCAGAGCGTGCCCGCTCGTGCCGAGGCCTCTGGCTGTTCTGCCCACACGGTGGATGTATTCCTGAAACAAAGTAGGGTATGTCATCATGGCTATCATATAAGCCGTATGATGTTCACTGCTGGATACATAGGGTTGCTAGAACAATCATCGGCCAAGATTGGCCTCTATTCTCTTCGATTCAGCCCATTGTTCTATATCGCAATAATTTTGCTGACGTTATGGTAGCTGTTATTCACTTTACAGCCTCATTATAGTACTTGTCCATATTACAACAACTAAAAACAATATGTGTGTGTAAATTTAGATAAAGGGAAAGGATTCTCATTTGATTGCACCACATACTTTTGGTAGAGAATGCTTGTAGAATTAAGTTCGCCTTTTGTACACTATTTTAATTTAGTGCAATAAAGTATTTAAATAAATAAATAAATGGGCTGAAAAAAAAACTTGCAATAGACCCCCGGATAGTACTTGGTTCACAGTGGAGAGTGGAGACTAGTGAAGCTACTACGGAAAACGAAATACAATTAAAATTTTAGTTCAGAGTTGGAAGTAGAGTTTTGAAATAGCAAATATACCTTAGGATCATCTGGAGGATCATACTGTACAATCCAGTCCACAGCAGGAATATCGAGTCCTCTCGCAGCCACATCCGTACAGAGAAGAATACCAGTCTCTGCATTACAGAATTGGAAGAAAGTTGTGGTTCGCTTTGTCTGCTGTTGTTTTCCCTGTAACATTACAATAGTTAGTTATAGCGACGACGGAATTGGCAGCGACAAGTACCGTATTGTTAACGCAACACACCTTGTTCTTTACAATTTTAGATTTAGGGTAGGTTTTTTTAATATTGCAATCAGTCACAGGACTATTATCAGATGTGTTGAGAGAAAAGGCGATTTATGGCAAGATGGGGCCAGTGCCCTAACGTCCCTTATCACATCGGCTCTTCTGAGTCTTTTGACATGGTCTCGCCTAATGGTGCGTTCCTATATTCAAAACCGTTGGTAGAGTTGTAACGTCTCGTTAAAATTTGACACATTTTGTATGTTGCAAACGTCATAACGCTACTGCCCGTGAGGAAAACGATTCGTTTCTTGAATATAGGAACCGGGCATAAGTAATGAGCAGGTCTTGGTTTTGGATGGTTAGTTGGGCGTCTCTTGTAGTTGGCCATAAAGGTAACGCTAATATAGTCTTACATGAATAGACATCACTGGCAGGTCGATGTAGTTGAATAGCTCATGGTGGTACTTCACCGACATGCATGTTGAAAGGAACACCATCACTTTCTTTTTCCTGTTCTTTTTGAGGAATGTGAATAGAACCATCATACGTTTCTCTGAAGGGCATACAATGTACCTGAAGAAATAGGAAATCGTGATAAATAATATGCTGACACAAGTGAGACATAACATGGTAAATATGTCATAGGGCTATCAAATAAGTAAAGTAATGGTTGGTAGTTTATAATTTCATACTATTCGAAAGTTTTATCTTACCCCTGTTCCAAAGAATCCACAGTCGCTTGCTCCCTGTGGTCGTCAACTCCGACGTATATCGGTTCATGTTTCACGGCGAGAGCAGTTAATGCTTCGGTCTTCTTGGTCTGTGTAGCGCTGAACAACATGGTTTGACGTCGCTCTAAAAATAAAATAAAATAATAAAATGTCAATACGAATAGCATGGAAACTGGAGTGATGTATTTTAAACATGACAAAAGTTGGTTTGATGATGAAAATCTAAATAAAAGTATGAAGATTTTTTTAAAAGCTTTTCAGCAAACTAATATATTTTTAGTTCTTGAATGTTTAAATAAAATGAAATGGAAGTAAGGGGAAATAGGTGGGATAATTGTATTGAATTACTTACTGGGGAGTAATCTAATGATCTGTTTCACTTCTTCCTCAAACCCAATTTCCAATATCCTGTCAGCTTCATCAATAACAAGGCATTGAAGATTTTTGTATAGAAAATCTGGAGTATTCTGCAAATGATCCAGCAATCTACCAGGGGTTGCTACCAAAATATTGATACCTACAACAAAATTATAATTAGTAACCAGGTTACTCAAACAAATTTCCGTAATGGAAAGGTGTTTAAAAAAAATACAACCTTTAGAAAGTTTCTGAGCTTCTGTACTTCTGTTGGCTCCACCCATGACCAATCCATATGTATGGTGATGATACTTCATAAGCTCCATTAACACTCCAAATGTTTGCATTGACAATTCTCTTGTTGGTGACAGAATAATTACACCAGTACCTAAACCACAAAAAATAGTGAGCAAAAACTCCCTAAATAAATATCTTACTTTGCATCAAATGCGATGATCAGATATCCATTCTGTGTTCATGAAACAACTCTGAACATTCTCCTCCCATAATTGTATCGAAGCAAGTGCTAAGTGCCTCAACAGCAGGAGACTCATTATACCCATACTTCTCCACAATCATGGGTTTTGGAGGCATGGAGTCATTGTTCACATTCGCCTTTTTGTCATCATTTGAAAGTATTTCTAGTCATAGTGTTAGGCAGGAAGTTAAACATCATCGCACACCCCAATGCCTTGGCACCAGACCAGGGCCTCTAATTCAAGGTAAAAACCATATCGTGATTAATCTGTTATCGGCGTTATCGTATTGTTAACGTTTCGATAGCTCTTATTGACTTGACAGTAATGGCGGTCGAGTGAAAAACAATTCCGTAACAGGTTAAATACGATATTGTTTTTACTGCCTAGAATAGAGGCGCAGCACCGCCTCAGTTAAAAGAGAAACATTGAAAACTGAGCTTTGACTTGTGTTAGTAGGTATAATACATTTTTCAACTTAAAAATGTATTGTACAGTCAGCTGCAGAGAAAAGGATACCCCCTTCTGGTAAGGAACGATTTTCAAAAACCTGTAGTTAAAGGACAATGGGCAAAATCTCCCCACCCACCAACAGAAACGAAACATATCTCATTTGATAGATCTTGGCAACCTGATGATTTTTTACTATGATCGTCCTATGTATCGGGTTTTCTTGGAAAACCATTATCATATCGTATGGAATTGGTTTAAAAATGAACACATTCTTGCATTGCATGACTCTTGAAAGGTTTTTTTATAGAAAAAAATCCCATCGATTTAGCTACTAAAATTGTTATTTTGTCTTGTTTTGGGTCCTAACGAACATATAAACATGCATCCCGTGACTGTTGCAGGGTTGGGACGGGGTCCATACAAAATTGCCCATCACCCTTTATATAATTTTTTGGTGAATTGAAGATTTTACTATTGTCTACACATAAACTCAAAATCATTTAAATCTAACCACAGGTTATCGAAAAAAATCAATCCTTACCAGGTATCCTTTTCTCTGCAGCTGACTGTACCTACTACAAATCAAAGCTCAATTTTCAATGATTCTCTTTGCGCTGAGGTTCTCTGGTGATCTTAGTACAATACATTTTTCAACTTAAATTGCCTGGGCGCGGGTCTTGCGTCATCCACTAAAAAATATATTGTACCTACTACAAATGTCTGGTGATCTGGTTCCGGGGCGTTGTAATTGGCGATAGCCTTAACTCTATTAAATACAGAATTTACATACTGCTCTCAATTCGACTTATTATGGTTGTGTTAAATTAGGTAATAGGGCCGCATCTTTGTAGTTTGAAATAGAATAATTGACATAATTAAAACAATACTGATACTTTAACATTAATTATGTACTAGTTAAAGAATAAAAAAGGATTTAATTGCAACTTCATCTTAAATTACGTACCATTCCTGGGCTTGAATTTCAACTTGTAAATAAGTTCAATAGCCGGTATAAGGAAGGCCAAAGTCTTGCCCGAACCTGTCCTGGCTGCTCCTACAAGGTCTCTGCCTTCCAACAAGGGTGGTATAGCCTTTGCCTGGATTTCAGTCATGGTTGTGAAACCCATGTCTTTGACGCCCATAAGTGTGGCCTCACAGACTTTGTCTTCCAGGGCAGTGAAATCTTGTGTTGATAAAATGCCTAGGCCTAAGCTGGACCCCGGTACTAGAAATAAATAATTAGTTAAACATTTATACACAGTCTTGGTCTGTTTTTTTTTTTTATTCCATTTTATTCTTGAGTAACCTATTTAGTGTTTCCAAAGGGTTTTATCTCTAAAAACAATTATGAACTGCTGACTTATGCCACATTTAATCTAGTTTAACTGAAATGTTATTTACTATGAATAAACCTTTAACACTAGTAAGTAACTGAATACAGGCTGCAGTTGATTACAGCCAAACCAAATAAAATAATGCAAACAAAAGAACAGAGACCCATTCAGTGATTAGAGAGATCATACAAGTTGTGTTAGCTTAAATTGCTGGATTCTTTATCAGGGGCCCAGGGAGTTGATCATTCATCATCTGTAGATGCTACTATAATTAAAAAGAAAAACGTATCAGGCAGTCAGTTAAGTCAATTAATTGCTTGTTTACTTACATTGATTATCAGTATCTGGTTTTGTTTCAATCTCTTCTGCATCACTCTGTGTTCCATCTTCATTATCTGAGTCATCATCGGCTGACTCTACTTTGACTTCAACTTGCTCCTCTTTCACCTTCTTCTTTTTATTTTTCTCTACAAAAACGGAGACCTTATTTTTACAATCATAATAAAATTGTAGTTTTACTTTTACTTGCCTAGTTACAATATTATATACATAGTTGCATTAAATATAGGTAACTAATAGATAGCCAAATACTGAATACATGACGAGTGAGCCATACCTCACTGCCCACCGCCACTTTGTTTCAAAACATGATGTTTATTCAACACATTCTTCATAGGATTTCTTTGACTTATAATTAGACCCCGTTATCAATTGCTCAGTTTGGGGGCAAACGTCACAATAGGGTAGTCTGGGGACTAAATGGAACGGTGTTCATTAACACTACAACCTAGTGTGTTGGTGTTCAACGGTTTTTTTTTATAACCAGTACACCCCGTTATCTAATGCTCAGTTTGGGGCAAATAGTGATGTTTTGCTTCACATAATTAGTCGATCAATTCATATTTACATCTTATAAAGAGTTATTTGTCAAAATAAAATTCTTCTTTTGTGAATGCTCTTGAGATAACTCATTCATTGCATCTATTTGATCAGATACGAGGGCGACAATTATTGAATAGTACAGAGACTACTTACTAGGTAGGTGCCTATTAGGTATGAGCAGTACAGTTTTGTTAATAATAACGAGCAGTAAAAAAATATATAATTTTGTGGTAGTTTTTTTTCTTTAAAATTATAAAACCTTTTTCATATGTTCTAATATTTTTTAATCTATGGGTTTCTTTGACATATCTTATTTCTTTTGTTAATCATTTATAGTACCTATATAATATGTACGTACAGTGAGAAAGCATGGCCAATCGTTTACTTGATATTGATGAATATTAAACAAAAACCCAGGCTTTAAATCTGTAATAAATATTAATCAGTTGTTAGAAAATAAAGAAGTTCAAATTGATAACAGTATTGTAAACAAAAGCTGCATAGAGCATTACAAAAAACCACAGTTTTTGCCAGTTACATCTGTAGAGCTCGAAAAATCATTTTCATTTTTAAAATGGATTTTTACAAGCAGGCGACGAAGTTTGACTTCATATAATTTAGAAAAAATATTGACAATTTATTATGAAACATACAATAAAAAATAATAATACAAAATCTTTAATTTCATAATAATTTAAAAAAATCATTAGAGCAGAGCTCTGTTAAGAATGAATCAGATCTTTTGATATGTTATTGAGTGAGTAAATCAACTTCATTTTTTATCAATTCAGATTATCAAAACTGCCCCATCACTTGCCCCCAAACTGAGCGTTAGATAACGGGGTTTAATCATTGATAAATTAATCAATTGACAATTGACTTGTAAGTAATTTTTTATTATAGTTTAATCTATATAGTGTTAATGAACACCGTTCTATTTAGTCCCCAAACTGAGCAATTGATAACGGGGTCTACTTATAATATAACATAAATCTTACATAAGAAGTTTTGTCTTTTAGTTCTATAGTGTTGTGTAGCCAAGAAAATAGAAATACTGGAACCAAATATATATTTGGCACTAAAACTGAATAATTCGGCCAAATACAAATAGTAAAAAGATGCAGAATACACCGAATACCGAATACCAAACGAATATTTGGCATATCTCTAGTAAATAACTATATTTATTAAACATTACTATGCTATATTACTCTTTTAGTTTGAGCCTCGGTAAATTTGTTTGATATTCTGGTATTTATATTTTAATTACTACTTTACTTACTTTTGGACACTTTCTCTGAAGCAACATTTTCGTGTGGTCTCTTCTTCACGTTTTTGACTTGCACCTCTGTAGGCTCTGTAAAAGATTTTATGATTTTAAAAAGTTAAGCCAATAAAAAAATCGTTTTGATTTTCTTCTATGTAAGAATATTGAATGTGATTGTTTGTGTATTGTTTGGTTATGATATTGCCCATCTGTGCCGTAGAAGAGAAGAAAGCAACAGTGCGCAACAACACAACAGACAAAAACCTAACCCTTATAAATGTTTTTTTAATACATTACTAAAAAACTACAACATTGTTTTAACTCGGAAACTAAGTAAAAGGTTATAACACATTAAATATTTTGTCGATTTCCTAAAAACTTGAAATCGACAATACACTTACCTGAAGTACCTTCAGTGTCATTAGCTCGCTCTTTCTTCTCAGCCAATTTTATTTTATTTTTCTCTCTTTTCTTAATTTTCCTTAAAAGGATTTTATCCGGTGTAGGCATTTTTAAGCGTTAAATAAGGGAAAAAGCTATCAATGATACATTTGCTAAGGTTTAAAAACGCACATGGATGGCATGGCACCACGCTATCATGACATGACAACTGACTGACAAACAGTGACAACTAAAACCACAGATAATAATACTAGTAACAGAGGTTCGATTTGGCAGACGCATGGCAGACGCCGACCACGAGCGAATCGGAACGTGTCTGTGCTGCATCTTGTCGTTCGAGACTACATTGGGAATATGCATCGAACTTATTAATGAAATTTCTCAACAAAATCTGAAAATACCGTAAAAAACATCATCAAAAGTGAAATTAAAATGAAAATTGGCCAAGAAATACGTATTATAAAAGCATTTTAAACTGCTAATTAGTCAAAAAGATTAGATATGCATTGTGACGAATGTTTTTTGGATCGTATCTTGGTAATTTTTATAAATATTCAAATTCAGGTTCACTTAGTCCATATTCCCATCTCGTCCACATTACCATTTCGTTCACATTCCCAACAACTAGTGAACAACAGAGTGATCAAATTGATATCGAACAGCCCGAAGTTAGGTTGCAGACAAGTTAGGAATGAGGACGAGTTGGAATTGTGCACTAATTGGGAATGCTGACGAGTTGGTTGGTAATAAGGACGCGTTGGGAATATGGACGAGATAGGAAGTGAACAATTTGGGATTGGTTCGCACGCGTATCAAACTACGTTTTTTAGTTCATCAAAATGTTCTATTCCGCAACTGTCTGTTACATGAATCAGCTTTTATTGAATTTGTAAAAAAAGTCACGTATATTTCTCGTTGCAAGATACGTAAAGAGAACGCAATTACGATTTTCAAAGTAGTGACCAAGTGTGAAGCGACGCGAAACTTGTTTTTTAGCGCGAACTTTTGCTATTTCAAAATGTGGTCTATTGAGTATTTACGGGTTACTAACTCATGGGAATGGAACAAAGGGGGCTTACCCAACTATTTGAAATCACATTAGAAATGACTGCAGGTAAAAGAAAAATAGTCTTGAAAAAGGGGGACATTCTCAATTGATCCTGCCTATAGCAATAAATCTTATATAATAAATTTCTGTTAAAAAAAACATTTTTGGGGCAACCTTTTGTTGCCGACTGTACTTTTTTGCAGACATTATCTGCTTATCCAGACCAAACAAATGAGCCCCAACACGGTGGGTCTACGTTAAGTACCTATAGCGGAGATTCTGTCGCCACTTGAGAACGACTGAAGCGATTTGGCGGATTTCTTTTTTGTTGTGTTCGTCATTGTCAGGACAAGGCTAGTATAAAAAATAATTGAAAAATCTACCGGGAAAGTAGAAATTTGCAGCAGGGCGAAGCCGCTAGTGAAAATGAAATTAAAGGGTAATTAATACGATAATGTTACGGAACCTTTCCTATGCAAGTCAGGCTCGCACTTGGTCGGATTTAAAGATCGAATTTGCCTGATGCTCTTTATCATTATGCAGCGCGTCTTTTTCACCTTAAATAAAATTCATCTCGAGTGCCACGAGAATAGGTAGGGACACCGAGTGATGGCACTTGCCATCACTCGGTGTCCCTACTTTAATTCATCTACATATCGGTACTTGCTAAATTACCAGACAAGTGTTGTGAAACACTCCATTCATCTACATAATCGTTACTACTTAAAAAAAAACTCTTATCCGATATTTCAAGATGTATAACAAACACACATACATACATACCTTCACGCCTTCATTCCCAGAGGGGGGAGGGAGAGCTACAGAATTACAAACTCTAAAAATTGATTGATGAGAATGCTGTATAGACATTTTGTACAATTAGGCTTACCAGGATTGTTTGTTTGTGTTTGATATGGTTGATGTATGAGTTTGAATTTAACTCTCTTCACTTTAAAGTTTAAAATGGTACGTCACGAAATATGAGATTTTTTCAAAGCAATGTCGATATATTACTCACCACTCGGCCTCTTAACAACGTACTATTTTAATCTCTAAATCAGGAAATGAGGGCCATCGTAATTAAAAAGTACAACAGGTAAGTATAAAAAAAAGACATGTTTTGGGTAGTAAAATTGGTTATTCTTATTATATTAGTCGGGCTGAACTGCAGGAGCTGATTCCGAGCCGTTATTTGTGTTAGCTGGGCGCATGCATACGGGCTCTATTCATGGAGAGAGCAGGTCATCGACACTGCTTTGGGAGATGACCGTCACTTTTTCTTAGAACGGTCTATTATCACTTTGCTCTGAAAAATGGTAAAATTTAGTTTAAAAACAGTTGCAGCTCCAAGTAGAGACAGTAAATAATAAATATCGATGGCTGTGGTGGTCATATAATTTACCAATCCACTACAGACAGGATCTTAAAAAATGCCTTAAAATCTGTCAATTTTCGTTTTCAGTTTATTTCTAGATGGATACTGCGAGATGCAAGCACCGTTCATGCGTCTGCGGTACGCAAAAATTGTGATGGCTGCAGCTACCATCACACAAAGGTTACGAAATATACTTATCAACCGATATGTACCTTGGTTAAATTGATCCCAACTTCACTCAGCCGTTTGTGTTGGTAGGTGAGTGGGTGGTGGAGCTTGGCGTCGCCGCGTTTGTAGAAATCGCTATAGTCGAGGCGGAACGCGAGCGTCTGTAGCGAGACCTCGCCGTGCAAGGCCAGCTTGAGTATCAGTGACGTTACATGGACCCTAAAATATAAAAATATATATATCCAGGGACAATCTTGAACTATTATATTTTTCATATTGTGCCTCTGACAGATGTCATTTGGCAATTATGTGATGTTTCTAATTAAAATAGCATTTTTTTTTCGATTATCGATAGAGGTTTATAAAGTTATCGATAGAGGTTTATAAAGGAAATGTAATAGATTTATATTCTGTTATAAATTTGCTAACTTATCCCTACTTTTACCCTACCTACTATAAAATAGGGTAACATATTATATATTTTTGCAAAATTTCAACTTTATTAACCCGTCGAGCGATATGTCAAAATTGATGTACATCAAAATTAAACTTTATGTCAAATGAATAAGTCACGTAATGTCAAAAAATCTACGCACACATGTTGTGCGTAGGACACCTGAGGGGTTAACAACGTACCTGTAAGTGCGAGCCCAAACATTTAAATCGGCCTTCCGACTCGCCAGAAACTGGAGGAACACTTTTCTCTCCTCCTTGTCTTTGGCTTCTTCCGCAGCCGTGATTGCGAATTCACCTGATGAGATAATAACAAGATAGACTGTTACCAAATTATATTAAACTAATCCTAAATGACCATCAGTCAGGTGCAAAAACGTACAAAGTGAAAAATAATCAAAAAGTCAAAAGGGTACTTATGATAACGAGTAGTTTTAACTACAACCCTAGTTAAATTAACTATGTACCATATGGTAAATATATATTGATTTACCCTTAGCAACTCTATCAGCCTTTATCTGCTCAATGCTCTCCCGTCGGTCCAGTTCTGCATTAATGCCCGCGTACAATTTCGCTTCGAATCTTCGCAACGCAAGAGTTTCAGTCAATACATTCCCTAGGTAAGATTGCAGCTCCTATAAAAAATAAAAATAAACTATTTAGTTAATGCACTTCAAAGGGACGAGAAAGGGGAAGGAAGGGGAGGGAAGGGGAAGGGTGTGTTCTTATGGATATCCATATCCGTAACCGAAACTATCGGATATCCGAAATAAAAAAATATCCGTAACCGTAACCGAATCCGAAATAAAAGTTTTGGATAGTTTCGGATAGGGCGGAGTCTAACTAAATACTACACTCGTACGAATTAACAGTGCACTCCGCTGGAATGCGACACCTCTCCCGCTACCTAATGACGTCACAGCGCGAGGTGCACAGCTAATTCGTACGGGTTATACTTTATAGTAAATATGACACGTCGGCCGGCAGACCACCGCGCGCCCGTTTAGTCGTAACTTTAGAGGTTATTGTGGGATTACGTTACGTACGATGTAATTCATTTTTTTTGTATACTTAGATAATTCTGTATCTTGTATACTTAAATGGTTACTGTAATAATTAGATTCAATTTTAGTTACCTCTTTATTTTAATTAAAACACAAGCAATGGTTTATGAAGACTGATTGATATGTTATGGTGTGATATTTTTTATAAAGATGTTGATTCATATATGTACCGGGTGTTTCCTGTAACAGGAGCAATAAATTGAAATGATGATTCCTTACATTATTAGCAGTCATAATCAAAATATCTTAATGTTCCAAAGTCCTAAAATTTGGAAAAAATAGCCATTCAAAATAAACTTCACAGTCAATGGATATTATCATCGCGATATGGTCGCTCATCGGTCGTTTGGTGTCTTGGTACCGGGGATTTTATTAAAACGATCGAAATTAGTTTTTATCTAGATGCACTAGGAACTACTTTCATTCGTAAAAGATACGAAATGGCACTGATTTTGGTTATTTCTTTTTGAATGTATGTTAAAAATCTTCAGTCTGAACTTTTTATTCAACTCCGGTTTTATGATAATTTAAAAACGAAAAGTTTTAACATTGACAGCTAAGTTGTCAATTTACAGCTACCGATAAAAAATGGCACGGATTTATTACGATGCCCGAGAATTATGTGATATGATTTTACTATACGGGGAAGCGAGAGGCAATGCTGTTCGAGCACTTAGTTTATACGCTGAACGGTATCCTAACCGGAGGCAACCATCGAGCGGCCGTGTGATCGTAAACGCAGTGCAACGCGTGCGGGACAACCAGCCCGTAGCCGGTAGAGTGCAGCCGGCAGCCGGGCCTGGTGCGGCAGTTAATGTCAGATTAGCACTGGAACGCCGGATTCTGCAGCACTTCCGAGAACGTCCAACTACTAGCACAAGGAGAGCGGGTCTCGTATTTGGTGTTCATAATAGTATTGTTCACAAAGTACTGAAAAATAACAAGCATCATCCGTACAAATTTTTGAAAGTACAGGCTATGTTGCAGCGAGACTACACAATGCGAGTAGCTTATTGCGAGTGGTTTTTATCACAGAGCCATGGAAATACACGCGATATTACATTTGCACGAAATGTCATCTGGACAGACGAGTCGACGTTCACTAACAATGGACTATGGAATCCCAAAAATACCCACTATTGGAGTACCAGCAACCCCCGTTTAATGAGACAAACAGCCACCAATACCGCTTTTCGGTTAACGTGTGGGCAGCTGTCCACGGAAGTACGATAATTGGTCCGGTATTTATCGATGGTACTTTGAACACAGCACGTTTTTTAGAATTAATAAATGGAACTTTGTTGGAGTATTACAATAATCTGCCCGAGAACGTAAGAAACGTAACATGGTTCCAACTCGATGGAGCCCCTGCTCATTCCGTTGTGGCAGTACGCCAAAAGTTATCCGAAATATTTGGAGATCAGTATATCGGACGTTACGCTCCTAAGCGATGGCCCCCGAGGTCTCCGGATTTAACATGTTTGGATTTCTTTTTATGGGGTGCCATCAAAGATGATGTGTATTCCGCTGATGTTGATAATGTGGAAATGTTGAAAAATCGAATTATACGGGCATTTGAAAACATACGGCAACGCGATCTAAATGCAGTACATCGAAATACATTATTACGGTACGAAGCATGCAAACGAGCAAATGGTCAGCATATCGAGAACATGTTAAATTAAGGCAGTCCTTGGATTCTGGGAAGAAGCAAATCATTTAAGTTTTTTTTTGTAGTATTGTTTTCTTTAAGTTGTTATTAAACGTGCATAAAATCAAAGTGTTTATAAATCATTTATCCTTATCAAGTTAGTAGTTGTAAATACGTAATCTTTGAAGCTCTCAAGCGAACTCCGAATTATTATTTATAGGATGTATTGTCAACCAAGGAAGTTATTTTGTGACTCAGGTATTAACTTCCTTATAACTTCCTTAGTTGCTTTAAGTAGACTACAAGCGATGTGGCAAATTTCGCAAGTTGGTAATTGTGCGATCTAGGCATTCTTAAAATCAATTAGTTTCATACGTTAGACCCGTAAAACGAAGGTCAGCTGTCGTTTGAAATTTTCCACTTTGGACATTTTAACTTAAATCAAATGGACGTAGGAAAAATGTCGTTGGGATTTTTGTAAATTAACAGTATTGGCTTATTACTCTTATTAGCGACCATTGTTATTATAACATTGGCAATGACAACGTCTGTCCCAACAATGACAATTCTTACGTTTCAACAAAGCTTACTTAACGACCAATAACGATGTGTTCAGTATGATTAGCTGATTGGGCGTTGTGTAGCTGTTGTTTAATCGTCGCCATTGCAACTATCAGTGTTCGATTAAGATCGTGGGTTTTTCGTTTTTCCGATGTTGAGAAATGGCTGACCATAATTTCTCCGTAACTTTGTGCCATCTTTGTGCTTATAACAATGGTCGCTAGGTTACGGTTTCTAGACCTGTAATTGGTTGAGTTTGGGTGAAGTTGGTAGACCTGGCTCTCAGGTTAGGCAATCGTTAATACTGCATGTAAGTCAGGTATACGAAGACGTGTGACTTTCCTTTCCTTGGATACACGAGTATAACCGACTAAACCCGATTGGCATTACACGGCTAAAATTCGAACAGTCGCAAGGTGAGGTGACCCGTAGAGTCACCACACGGGAATGTTGAGCCACTTGGCAATGGTCGCTATTTGGTCGTGTAATACGCTCGGTAGTTTTCGTAAGTAGTCAAGAAAGACCGCTATATGACCGATCTTACCCGATGGTATGTCAGTTAAATACGATTTTTTGTTGCGTCAAAATTGCAATTTGTGATAACGAGCTGACATAATGAAAATGCCTTCGTCTACGAGAATTACATATTAGACAACCGCCATTCAGTTTGTTTATCATAGCAACGTCATACCAAAGCATCCCGAAAAATCGCGGTTAGTATCTGGTTATCGTTTTTTTAACTATAGCAACATCATCATCCTAAGAAAACGCGGTCGGTCATTGGTTACCCTTTCTTGTTTTAACGTAACTCTAGCAACGCCCGCTTCATTGGTCAACGGAGTTCAGCCGAAGTAGTGATTCCATCCTCGTAAGAGTCCTGGTGTCTGTACATTGTCAATGTCAAGTTGTTAAGTCAAAAGTCTTGTTCAAAATCACAATATTAGTTGAAATAACCAATTACTATGGCCGGGAATTGCGTTTACGTTACTGTGAGATGATATTACTTACGCTGAAGCCAGAAGAATGTAAACCGAGGTTAAAACCGTAAACGATAATTTACCATCCATCAGCCCTAGCTGATACCTATACCAGCGGAGTCATTGTAAACAATGTGCACTTACAAAGCATGCGGGATAACAGCAGTAGCCTGCACAACACATGACCAAAATGTGACTGCATCCTCTAATATCGTCAGAACAGAGCATTTTATAACGCTTTAAAAGAACGCCCTACTTGTGTTGGATTGTGATGTTTGGAGTTTTTTACGAGAACTCTTGATACAAGAACAACCGAAAGAACATACAATCGTGTAATTTACACTTCTCCATAAAAGTAAGCCATGCTACCCAGGCCAGGATTACCCAGTGTCATTTAAATAATTGTGATCATTCTTTAGACTAATAAAAATGTTGATTCTTATCGTGTTGTTAGTAATTTAACGTTGTTTGTTTTTAAAAGTGGCTTTCTAGACGTTTTCATAAACGTCCCTTATTTAACTTAAGGATAAGTATTTAATTATTTCATTCTTATCATTATCAAGTATTACGTGTAATTAGGTACCTACTAATCTTTGAAGAACTCAAACGTCATTTTATTGTCATTCATTAGCATACGTGTCTCGTTCAACGAAGTATTCCGACTACACACGATCGTTAATTAATGGTTTCCGTGAGGTGTGTCTGATACATTGCTGGTGCAATTAACTTTGTTAGAGAATAACATAAAATAAATTTTAACTTGAATGAAACTGAAACCACTTGGACACGTTTAGTAATAAGTTAAAATACCTATATTTTAATTTATTGTTCCTGTTACAGGAAACACCCTGTATAACAAATTACGAACGTTAATTTTGATTTTGCATTTAATTAGTTACCTATATTATATAACACTTCAAAACGAGAAGCTGTAAGAAAGAATTACTTGTATGACAGATTGCGAAACCTACAAGGTACAATTAAAGTCGAATATAATCTTATTTGTATTTCATTTTACAGTTCCTTAAAAAATAATATCCGTAACCGAAACTATCGGATAATCCGAAATAATTTAATATCCATAACCGTAACCGAAACCGATATTATATTTTACCAATATCCATATCCATATCCGGATCCGAAATTATATATCCATAACATCCCTGGTCCTATCCTATTACAGATTAGCTAGATTCCCAGGGTGGGATAGGCAGAGCTACAGAATTACCAACAACTCTAAAAACTTGCTGATAAGTCGTGAAAGTCGTGATACTCGTGTAGGGAATGCAATTTAACCGGTTATTAACCGTTTTTGTATGAAAATAACCGTTTAAAACCGGTTATTTGCATTCCCTATACTCGTGCTAACTTGATAGTGCGTGACGGCACGTGTGTAATGCCTCTGTCATCGGCTAAGTTAAGGTGGGTCATGTAACATTTCATCATCGTAACGTCCGTGTCAATGCGGGTTATGAGGACGGTATTTGTCATGTTATGTATGACGTATTGTCGCAATGTGCCCCATTCCGAGGGCACGATTTACACGGCTTCTTGCAGCGTGCCGCATGGACAGGTCCATGTTACAGGTAGTATACCTGCGTGGTGTGGTGTATCATGGCATGCACGGCGTGGCGCTCGAGCGCGGCGCGGTGCAGCCTCAGCAGCGTGTCCAGCGGCCGGCGCGCCGCCGCGGCGCTCAGCAGCGCGTCCCACGCCGGCTCCACGGACACCCCGCTCGCTTCTTGCAGCGCGCCGCATGGACAGGTCCATGTTACAGGTAGTATACCTGCGTGGTGTGGTGTATCATGGCATGCACGGCGTGGCGCTCGAGCGCGGCGCGGTGCAGCCTCAGCAGCGTGTCCAGCGGCCGGCGCGCCGCCGCGGCGCTCAGCAGCGCGTCCCACGCCGGCTCCACGGACACCCCGCTCGCTTCTTGAAGCGCGCCGCATGGACAGGTCCATGTTACAGGTAGTATACCTGCGTGGTGTGGTGTATCATGGCATGCACGGCGTGGCGCTCGAGCGCGGCGCGGTGCAGCCTCAGCAGCGTGTCCAGCGGCCGGCGCGCCGCCGCGGCGCTCAGCAGCGCGTCCCACGCCGGCTCCACGGACACCCCGCTCGCTTCTTGCAGCGCGCCGCATAGGCGAAGTGCTTCGGCCCGCAGACATGACGCTCGTCGCATAAGGCCTGACACCTCTGAAAGGAAAGGCAATTCTTTTAGAACATCGGAACTGCCCGCTCTCGCTGCATCCGAAAGGCAAGAAAGCAGCAGAGCGCCTCCGCCGGGCACTGAACGCACCGCCTACGTCACACCGCGCACGCCGATACAGCTCCGTGTACAGCCACCGCCCCGAGAGCATAACCACCTCGTTCACCCTACGGCCTATACAGGGTGTCGGTTTTAAGCCGAAAGGAGGATAAAGGGCAAGTAATGACAGAAACGAGAAAATTAAAAAAGTAACTCCTGTATCTATTGGCTTGAAGTACATTTTTTCTTGTATATCGTCGGCCTTAACCTGTTCCATTTTTAGGATTTAGCAGATTTGCACTTTATGTCATCTATTTAGAATGCAAATCTGCTAAATTCTAAAAATGGATTTGGCAGGTTAACACTTAACTTAAGGTGAACGGGTTGGCCACGAATAGCGCCAGCGCGCCCTATCCACCTGTCGGGGTATGCTCGATCGAGGAACGCTCGTAAAGTGCGAGCATTTTTTGCTTAATTGGTACAGTCACTTCAAGTTGGGCGATTAATTAATTTTCAGTACATGATTGGGATAAAAGGATATTTAATTTTAAATTTAGGTAGTTTAATTTTCAACTGTAAAAAAAGAAGAGTTATTCAGGGTTACATCACAAAAAAGAGCAGGAGGCACGCCCGTACTAATCAGCACTGCGTACTGCGCTCTGATGGTTAGAGAGTCGTCTCCGGGCGCTCCCATAACTTAAGAACACTACGTAGTGCCTCCCCTCTCCAGCCATTCTCCTCTCCTCCCGCGACCCAGGAGCGGCGCCGTTACCCCAGTGTCTGAGCACTAGAAAGCGGAACTGCCGACCCGGTGCGGTCCTGTACTCCAGCGCCTGAGCACTAGGAAGCGAATCCAGTCGCCCCGGTGCGGTGCCGTTATCCCAGTTTCTAAGCACAGGTAGGCTATCCCATATCCCCCGTAACCTAAGTGCGATGCTGTTACCCCATCGTCTGAGCACAAGGAAACGGTCCTACCGACCGGATAGGGTGCTTTTCCCCCAGCGTTCGAGCACCGGGAAGCCTCCCCATAAACCTAGACGTTACTACTAACCATTAAGCACAAACCGTTACATATCTTAAAAGCTTACCGTACTGTAGTTGTTTATTTCAAATAGAATGACCACTAAACAACCCTAATCCCTGATAGTCTGAGCTAACTAATAATACTGCCAGTCCAGTAGTAATTTAAAAAGGTAAATGTTAACGAGGAGCCAAAGTACCCCGTTACAAACTTACATAGCAGGTACACAAAGCTCTTACCAGGCATATGCTTGAGCTTCTTCTGCAGTATAGCATGGTCAAGCCAGGCGTCGTAGAGGCTCTGCTCGATCCTCTTGACTCGCCACAGTTGGCTGAATAGCGCCCTATATCTCGCAGCACATGCCGGCGGGAACAGTGTGCCGAGCGGGCCTGACACGTGGTATTGCAGCGCGAATACGTCCCAGCCGCATTCGTCACGCCCGTCGCCTAAAAAAGAAAGTACACCCAAAGACGCAATAATTATATGTTCATCAATTTCATCAAATTAAGTCAGGTGAGTGACAAAGAGAATTTTGTTTCGATATAACCCCGGGATTTATGTAATAATGGAATATGTTTCAAAAACCGCACCAACCTTTTGACTTGTTTCTGTTTGGCCAGTTGGTCGACTGGTAGAGAATGCCCTAAGGCATTAAGTCCGCCATTTGTACTTTTTAACCCCCGACGCAAAAAAATATTGTGCAATAAAGTTTAAATAAATAAATTAAATAAAAACCAAAGGCGAGTAATATATTCGTAGCAAAATAATATTTGTTTAAAACCTCACACAATACCAAAATACATACATACATTGCCAAATTGGGACTTCCTCAAAGTTAACAGATGTCCTGGATCGTCGGGCAGTTCCTTCAATCAGCGACGCCAGGGGGTCTATTTTTATATTAGTCAAATTAGTTTTTTTTTTAGGTTTTGGGTGTTATTTTTGTTAGTTAAGCATCTATTTGCTTATGTAAAGTATTACCATTGTGATACAAGTTGACGTGTAGGCTTTCCAGAACGTGGGGCGGCTCGTATTGCGCCGACGTGGCCCGGACGGCCGCCTCTAGCGTGCAAGTCAGGTTGTGGACGAACAGAGACGTGGCAGGCTTGTTCAACTCGTCCCTACACAAAAAAACAAGATATTCCCGAATTTGCAAGGAGTTCCAACTAAACTAGATACGGCCATACGTTAACACTTACTTCAGAAGCGTCATCAGATGGTGCACGAAATCTCCTTGAGAGAACAGCAGGTACCGTCTATGGGCTACCAAATGGTCCACGATGTGGTGATGAGTGGTGAGAGCATCCAAAAGTCTCCGGGACACAACCGTGTGGGCACTGGCTACACTTTCACGGAAACCTTCCGCCTCCCACCATGGGATGGTGGAGTCTGATTCTGTTAGGAACGACACATGATTAGGGATTCGTTATAAGTTAGGAAGAACCGAACAGAACTGAGTACCAAAATGAACACTCCAACTCGTTATCTGGACACAAATATTTTGTTATAGACGTTAGAGCGTGCTCAGATATATTAAATGGCAACTATTGAAATGCTTTCAGTGGCACCTTGCAGGATTTTTGTGTGGTATCCAAATCCCTATCAAAGGATGATTAGAAATCTCATGTTGCACCAAAGCTAAGTGCATAAATAATTTTCTCACCAACCTGTAGTATGCTTGACCAGGGCCTCCAAGCATTCTGCATGATCACTGGGGTCCGTGGAGCCCTTGGGGCAGGCTTCCCGCATGAACACCACACTCTTGCCTGTGGCCAGAATCTGAGCGGCCTGCTCTTTTGATATGAACGACGGCATCATCCATTCCCTTTAAATAGATAGGGTAAACGGTCAATAACTGACCACTTTAGAAAATGACATTCAATTAGGAACACCCCTCAGTCAAAATTAGGTAATTTAATTTAATTCCATAATCAGATTTCATGCTTTATACATGTTGTTATGGTTGTTACAAATAGTCTGTAATTTATAGGTGGCCTGTTATGGGGGGCTTTACCCTACTGCGTTCTCAGGCGGACCTAACACTGCCTCATTGGATTATTTGCAGTAGGTAGGGTGACGGAACCAGTAATGGACAAGGCACCAATAATGGACACTTGATTCTTATTTTACAGAAGATAAGGGTTATTCATTTGTTTTGCAACAATCAATTTAGGACCTTATGAAATTTGATTTAAGACTGAAGTGTCCATTACTGGTGCCTGTCAGCTAAAAGTGTCCATCATTGGTGCCGTCACCCTAGTTCCTTCTTGTAGTAACTTGTAGTATGAAAATAATAGGTAAAGGTTGCGATTAATACGCGTCATTGATATAAGTAGAACCTCACTATTGTAGGGCCAGTACCAACTGAGCGTCGGGGCCAAATCATTTTATCGGACTTTCTCGCTCCCACTCGTGGGGCTTAAAGGCGAGCATAAGGGATGCAAGAACAACGCTGCTAACTACACGCATCCCTTACGCTCGCCATAAGCCCCACGAGTGCGAGTCCGATAAAAATGATTTATTGCCACGACGCTCAGTTGGTAATAGCCCTACAATAGTATAAATTATTTTACTCAATAATTAAATACCAAATCTGCCGTAATATCAAAGAAGGCTGCTAACGTTATAGTAATGGTATAAGCATTTTTTATTAATAGTGGTTGTCAATAGAGTACAGAATGCTTACAGTTAGCCGCCTTAAGTAGATAATAGCACAAACAGGCTGTGCTTAAAATAAGAATAAAAATGAATTCATTTACCTCACTCTGTATTTGTCGTGCCACATCCTTTCAATCTCTATGCCACTTCTACTCTCAATGAAGAATTCGTTAAAGGGATCATCAATTTCACCTAAAAGGAAATACTAAATTAATGAACTTACTAAGATAAGACAACAAGCAAAACATTCAACACTTGAGATTTCTAAAACAGCGATGAAGCTCGCTTAATCGTCGACAAAATCTTCGTTCTCAAAGAGCAAAAGTTAAGAGCAAGCCACATAATCAATATTATTAAAAAAAAATGTTATATTGGACATACCATGTAGAAGCCAACGCGTAAGCATCAAAAGGAGTGGATAGGTCAGTGAAGTCAGCAGTCTCCGTGCTAATATAACTACCCTCTCGTCCCCATGTCTGACAAAACGATGTACGCACGATGCTAATTCTCCACCTGCAGATAACATAAGGGATTGTTACTATATTTAGATTTCGATATTTCAGAGCATAATGATTTATTGTGATGATTATAATAATCAAATGTTTTTGAAATTAACCAGTTCTACCAGGGCTCTGCTTATAATCTTTATCGCGGTGGATACAGCGTCCGTCGCCCTCGCACTTACGTATTGACCAGGTGACAGATGTTGTGAATGAAGGCGTGAAGGTATGTATCCATATCGATAAAAACGACTAAAATAAACCCGCTGGTAAACAAACCTTTTTTATGATAAGCAGTATGCGCTATATTAGCAAGCCACGTGAGCCGATGCAAAGGCTCCTGAGCCCACACACAAATCCTTCTTAAAGTCGCACCTCCACCGTCTCCTTCACACGCCTAGAAAACAAGTGTCATTAAAGCGAGATATCCTCAGAAACTGGGAACACCCAAATACTCCGAAATATTTTATTCCGAATTTACTAATTCCGATTTTTAAAACCCCGAATTTCATAATTCCTAAGGAATAAAATTTCGATTACTAAAAAACACGAAATTTATTTAACCGAATTTCCAAATTCCGATTGTATATTTTTCCGATTTTTATAACTCCAAATAATGAAAAGCCCGAAGTGTCATTGGCCCGAAAAACAAAATTCCGATTATTAATTTTCCGAAACTTTATTACTAATTCGGAAATTTGATATTCGGGATAATGAAATTCGTGTTTTCAATAATCGGAATTTTATTTATTAGGAATTATGTTTTATAAAATAGAAAGAAAGAAAGATTTACTGAATGAAAAGTATGATAGGAGTTTCTCTGACAACTTCCGGTCGAATATTAAACTCTTTTGGAGCTTGATTAAATCGGCTCGGGGGAAATCAGAGAAAACTAAATTAAGCGCGGTGAGGAATGAGTCTGGAGACTTAATATGTGAGGAAGAAAAAATGCTTGATAGATGGAAAACTTATTTTGAAAGCTTGTTTGAATACGAAGATATTTGTCGTGAGCCAGAAAGCATGAGTAAAGATGCAAGTAGCGAAGATGAAAGTGTGATTAGTATGAGTGAAATCATGAAAGCTTTAAAAAGTATGAAAGCGGGAAAGTCAGCAGGTTGTGATAGAGTGTCGATAGAAATGCTGAGGAGAGGAGATGGCCTGGTGGGTAGTCTGTTGTACCGTCTTTTCAATGCATGTTGGAATAGCGGCCGAGTCCCAGAAGATTGGGTCAAGGCCGTTATCGTCCCTCTGTATAAAGGAAAGGGGTCACAGCAAGACTGCAAAAACTACCGCGGTATCAGCCTCCTTAGTGTTGTCGGCAAAGTATATGCGAAGATTCTAATAGAAAGGGTATTGAATGTTACGAATGACAAAATCTGGGATGTACAAGCGGGATTTCGAAAGGGAATGGGATGTACGGATCAGGTCTTTTCACTACGGTCCATCACAGAAAAGTTCTTGGCTGTGAACCAAAAGGTTTTCTGTGCTTTTGTGGACCTGGAAAAGGCCTATGATAGGGTAGATAGAAAGGAGTTGTGGACGGTGCTGTCTATGTATGGAGTGAGCAGCAACCTGGTGCAGGCTTTGAGGTCCCTTTATGAGGGCTCCAGAGCCTGTGTCAGGATCAATGGGGCATACTCGGCCTGGTTTAATATCTCTAAAGGTGTTAGACAGGGATGTGTTGCCTCACCATGGCTGTTCAATCTATTCATGGACAGTTGTATGTGGGATTTGAAAGAGTATGATAAGGGTTTGCGTATGCAAGAGTTGCTAATCAAATGCCTCTTATATGCCGATGATCAAGTTATACTTGCCTCATCGGTACTTGAGTTGCAGGAGATGGTGACAGTAATGAATGAGGGATTTAAGAAAAAGGGGATGAAAGTAAATGTTGCCAAGACCAAGGTCATGGTGATAGAGAAGGATGAGGAGATGACTGAGTGCGTGATAAATATAAATGGTGAATTAGTAGAACAAGTGAGCGAATTTGTGTACCTGGGAAGTATGTTTACAAGAGATGGTAAGTGTGAGAAGGATATCGAGAGGAGGGTGAATGCGGGGAATCAAATTAATGGGGCCCTGCACTCCTTTGTGAGCAGACAGGGCGTTTCACAAAAAGCCCGGCTGGCTGTTCACAATGGAGTGCTAGCCCCTACCCTGATGTATGGTAGTGAATGTTGGGTGTGGCAGGACAAGCATGTTAGTCGTGTAAATGCAGTTGAAATGCGTTCTTTGCGTAGTATGTGTGGTGTGAAACTGATTGATAGAGTTAGAAATGAAAAAATCAGAGAGAAATGTGGAATGAAAGAAGACGTAGTGACTAAGATTGAAAAGGGCATGCTTCGATGGTTCGGTCATTTGGAAAGGATGGATGAAAGAAGATTGACGAAAGAGATATACAGATCGAAAGTGAGTGGAAGGGTCGGAAGGGGCCGCCCTAGGCGTACTTTTTCGAATCAAATCGGAGAAATACTGGGAAAGGGCCGAATCTTAAGTACCCGAAACCGACGTGCGTGCATGACTCGATGTATGAATGTTGAAGAAGCGAAAGAAATTTGTCAAGATCGTAGCAAGTGGAAAGAAGTGGTCTCTGCCTACCCCTCTGGGAAACAGGCGTGATTTAATGTATGTATGTATGTTTTATAAATCGGAATTAATAAATTCGGAATAAAATATTTCGGAGTATTTGGGTGTTCCCGGTCTAACTATCATAAATATGAGGTAGGTTTAGGTTATGTTAGTTTTGCAGCAGGCCCGGAGGGCCAAACCACCCAGAAATAGGAGCTCGCGTAAGCGGAGCTCCGTCGACACTCTTACTCTTACTTCAATTACATATTTGATTAGGTGGGTTTATTATTAGTCGGTGTAATGATATTCGGAGTTTTGATGATCGGTATTTTTATTATAGGAATTCGTATTTTTGATATTTCTGATTATTATTCATTCGGACTTATTATTGTTCGGTGTATTGAAATTCAGAATTTTGCAAATCGTAATTGTTAACGTTAGACATTTTGAAATTTCGGATTTATAAATATCGGTAAAATGAAAAATCGGAATACTTATATTCGGAGTTTTAAAACATTCGGAATTATAATAATCGGCATTATGAAATTCGTGATTCCTATACTCGGAATTTAGTTTTTCGTATTTATGTAGTGTACCCTCAGAAACTTAGTATTTCTCATCATGTGTTAAACTAACTTGAGATTGCAGGAGAGCAACACTGCGGTAATATTCTGTAAGTTCATCCCTTATGGCCGTTACTAATCCCTCGCCCATGAGACCTGTGGAATGCCAACTAATTACAATCAACAGTAATAAAGCTTACCATTTTAAACACTGGTAGACACAATTCATATGAGGAAAGAATAATACAGGGGTAACAAAACTACTCAATGTATACTCTAGTAACCTTAAATGCGAGATGACATAAAGTAATTACACAACCAAACCAAAAAAAAAAACACGTCGCCTCTTATGCTATTTGTAATTGTTTGTTGTATGTTAAAAAGTAATGGTGTATATCGAGATCTATGTATTAAAACCTTTAATTTGATACCACCTTGATGCAATTGTAAGGAAAAAATATTGTCAATAAGCATTTTTTGCATATGAAATCCGGCATGATGGATTTAATGTAATATATGACACTCTAAGCACTAAGAAGCCGACGACATCTCATTAAACAAAATGTGACGGATAGACTAGGAGCTACGAGACGTCACATACAGACTTATAACCTTTTAGGTTTGCTTCGCTGTAAAAATAGGATGGATGATAGTTCTATTAACAAAAGTTGACACATTTTAGTTGATGTTAACGTCTTGTTATGTGTATGTTTCTTGGATAAACAAACCTTGTGGCATCAGTCCCGAGCCGTCATCGATAAACTCCTTAAGTCTGTCGTGAAGGAAGCCTAGATGCGCTATGCGGGCGTAGAGCATCTGAACGGGCCGCGGGCCGTGGTTGACGCCCCGTGACTTTATTCCCGTAACGGCTAATACTACGTCGCGTACGCAACTGCGCTCGTTCGGAGCTGCATCTAGGGAGGCAAATAATTTAAAAGTTAAAAAGCACATTTCTAGCAGTGAATGTCTCTTTCAGCTTATAAAATGAACCATACATTGTATTAAAGAATAACTTGACATGAAATCTAAATACATATAAATATAAAAGAAGAAACTGACTGAATGACATATCAACGCAGAGTCAAACCGCTGGGTCTAGCAAGGGATTCTAAATTTGGCACATAGGTTCTTTATGTGGTCGTTCTTAGTGCAGAAAGGATATTCCAAAAATCGAGCCGTAACGGGAAAAAATAGGGGGTGGAGCGGGAAAGTAATACTACGCGCACGAAGTCGCGGCGTCCTATACCTAGTATTTGATATAATAAATAAGTGAGTATGAGTACAGGATTCGTTTTGACCGCATTGGATTGTTCATAACAAATGTGATTAAACCGAATGCGGCTTACGCAATTAGATCAACGACCTAATGTCAATGCGCCATTAATTCAAGAACTTTACATACATACATACATTAGATCATGCCAGTTTCCCAGAGGGGTAGGCAGAGACCACTTCTTTCCTATTGCTACGATCTTGACAAATTTATTTCGCTTTTTTATATGGACTCGTGCACGCACGTCGGTTTCGGCTCTTTTCTAATATTTCTCCGATTTTATTCGAAAAAGTCCCCTTCCGACCCTTCCACACACTTACGATCTGTATGTATATCTCTTGTCATGTTTGATGTCAAACTTTAATCTACCGTCATGTTAAATTATTCTCACCGAAAGCTTGTAAAGCTAAGCCAGCATTGCTTTGACTTGAAGGAAGACTCTGATTAGAACCGAGTTGTTTTGAATTATTGTTCTCCCAACCAGCTGACCCTAAGGCACTTTTACTACTGGTGGATGATGATGAAACTCCAGTTATTGATTTCTGAAAAGAAAAGGCATCTAAGAAAGGGCTTATTTTGGAGGTTATAGCTTTCTATGAGCATTAGCCACCATTAGCACTTGCTCAGTGCAATGAAGATTAAATAAATAAATAATTAAATTACCTCCTATCTATCCATCTATTCATTTTAGCTCATGGAACACCGCGCCGGCAAAACATTTTTGATTTAATTTATTTAGTGAATTACAAAACGTACAACTACTGCAGTGTACAAATGCACTGAGCTGCTTTTGTTAGAAATAAATACACAAATCCTGTTTACACCGCATTTTATGTTGTGCAATGCATAATGAAAAGCACAAATAAATTTATACATTACTTTTATTTACTCATACTCACAGCAGTTGGAAGACTTGGTAAGGGGAACAGCTGATGTGCGGATTCTTTCAATTGTGCTGATTCAGAAAGTGCCAGCAGTAAAGTTAAAACTGATGCACGCTGCTTAAATACCATCTGAAAAGTAATTGTTATCATAAACACTTTAACAATGCGAATGCAAATGTGCAAGAAGAAACCGCGGCCCCCGCCAACAACAGAATTCTGTTGTTAAGCAGAATAACGTGAAATAAAACAGATAAAAGAACTAAACATAAAATAGCATAATAATAGATTTTTCATAATAAGGATAATACATTCCTCACTGTTATTTTATATACTTGTTAGAAAGATATATTTTTATTCACATATTTTTTTTATACTAGTTTATGTTTGTCCTAGTTAACCCTTTTCACCCCAGCTTATACAAGTGTGGGGGTTCTTTATGATTGAATATGTACCTTATAGGAAGTGTTAATATGGTTTCATTTAGACTTTAACATCACACTAGGCTTGTGTGTAATGTAAAGGGATAACACTTACACTTAAATCATTTTTATTAAATTTTTAAAACTTACAAATTGTTTTAATTTGGAATAGCATTCTTCAAACTTCTCAGCATCTTTGGTGGACACACTTGAGAGTCGTGAGTGTATTTTAGCACACAGCTGGCGCTCATCTCGTACAGAGCGTATCTTTGTACCAGTTGGAGATAAATATGTGACTGCCAATTCGTGAGCAGCATCTTAAAACACAATGACAAACAATTGTGATTAACCCTTTACTTTATTGCATATAACACATGTATACAATACAACATTTATAACATAATAGATCTTTGCCCTAAGACAAAAACCGTATTCCAATGGACACTAGAATCTGATAATATGATACAGTAACGGGCTTTTAAATTACAAATGTAAATAATTAAGTCCAACCACCCATCCAGGGCCTGATAAACCATGTTGGGGCCCATAGGCAATGCGATTCGAGGGGGTCCTAAAATAGTTTCCGTGCTTCTTAAAATATATTTATTTCCCGCACGCAGGGCCTAGCCCCTTTAATATATTGCATCTAACATGAGTACTAGTAGCCTACAAAATGAAAGGTTGATTATTACATTACGAGTAAGTAACAGCTTAATTAATAAGTTACCAGTACCAGTCGCATCACATCAAATTCCAAGCTACAAATAAAGTATAGTATAGATTCCATTTACCATTGTTATTGTTTTTAAATAATGATATTAGACCTCTGAAATACTCCTGGATACTATTCATAGGGGATTTGTCGTATATATTACCTAAAGAATAGAAATCGTACTACAAAATACACATATACTCAAAAGTTTTTAGATCTTGTAACTATAACTGTCAAGTTATAAGATAATTTTGAAAATGGAATCTTACCTGGGTCTGACGATAAACCTATGCACAATTTTCGCAGTTGTTCAGTAATACTATTGGGTAGATCCATTATTAACCATGAGAATTTCCAAAGGCGATTCAGTCATATACAAGAACAACTGAGTTTATCACAATTCACTTGTTATTTGAAACATGTTGATCGAAAATATTACTCTTACCACAGAGTACGTGCTGCTTTACTTGCTATATTATTTTAACGTTCGATTGTCAAATGTTAATAGCACAGATTATAAGGGTTTAATAGTCTGTTGGCCAACATAACTATATTAGCTAGAGACAGATATTTTTATATGGTTACGAATTAATTACTATATCACGGCGATGTTTAGAATGAATTTAGCAATATTTCTTATAAAACGGTACATATGAATTTGATTCAAAAAATCTCCTAAAATAGTTTTTTTTTACTTTAACCAAGGAATTTAAAATGTTTGTTTCCTGTGTTACTTTACTTTTACTATGTTACTTTTGGTGGTACTTAAAGTCATAGATGTTTGAAAACATAGATCCCGTGTAGCCAACTATCAAGCGTACCACCTTTTTCTTCTGTGTACAGCTCTGTAGCTAATGCTCATTGGTAAATTCTCAATTATTTATTGCTTCCATAAGTTATACAGGTGTTAGATATCTTATAACTACTTATAAATGAGCGTTTCTTTTTTTTTTTGCCACTAGCACATTTTGCTGTGTCCCATGACTTTGCATTTAAAAATAAAATACTTAATGTATTTAAGTTAAGGAGTTTGAATTTTTTACTTATTCATCGTTTTATTTGCACACTAAAAATGTTTTTACAATATATAAAAAGCTTGGCATTTATTTAAAATTAATTAAAAACGAAACCTCTACTTTTTCAAAGTATGAAAGAACGACTGTCCCATCTTAAAATCCATAACTTTACATTGAAATATCTTCATGATGGTCAATAAACCTATATGAACTTTTGAATTTTAACCTATGCTTAGTAGTATTAAGATTCATTTTTCGTCTACTTTGTCGAGTTAACACCGGTAATATGGTAGAATTTAATTTTTAACTCTTGTCCCAGGAAATGTTCCAAAAGTAATTTCCTATTGTGTTCTCCATTTTACTAGCTTAATATAAAAATAAAAACTACCAAGACTTATTATTTGCGACGGGCAACACAAACAAATGTCACTTCCCACGCGACAATGTTGTTGCGGTAAGTTGTTATTAAAAAAAACTGAAGAGAGCACGTGCGTAGGTGTTGTGACCAATATCTTTTCCTATTGTGTACATGTGATTTTACGAGATAACTTAAATAATTTACTTATATTTGGTTACTTATAGCATAGTTAATATTATTACGAACAGTTTGATATAAAGTCATAGAACATTTTCCATAAAACTAGCCCACAATATTTTTTTAAAAACATTGAACACGTGTTGTGTGACTTCTTTTTGTGTTACTTTTGCGTGGTAACATATCAAAGGAAAGCTAAGTTACACTAATAGGAAAATAATTAACGCTAGTTTTCATTGTTATACAGGGCTAAAAAAATGTCAGAGCAACCTACTAAGATTTCTGGGGCTAAAAAATGGGACGCTACAGAGAACGGTTAAAAACAAAAATCCAGAAAAGCTTGAATATGATATGCTGTTTCATAGAAAAGTTCAATACGTACTCGATTAAAATGTAGGTCTGTATGAAGCAGCAGATGTTTTTTCCTGATTTCAGAGTTGCTCCCATACTGAAAGTATGTTCATATTCGTGGGTAGAACACAGAGGTGATCATTTGTAGGTATATCACGACTTAGATTTCACCCTTGATATTTTAATAAACATTATAAGCAACGAAGTGAATCTTATGTAATACTTAAGTATGACTTCCAAAAGAAATGTTTCTAACCGAAATTTAGTACAGTTGCCTAATAATTCGTATGATTTTACAAAGTTTCTTATATAAATTATTTCTAGATAAAATAATTGTTTAAAACTTAATGTTGACGATACGCGCTAACAGTTGACTAACCCCGATAGCTCAGAGTTCCAAAAACACTAAACAAAACGCGACTATTAGGAGAGGAAATAAAATGAAACTAGATAAAAACGTTAAATGAATTTAAATTATTAAAACAGACAAACACTTTGATATTACATTTACTTAAACACTATAGACTTTAAACAATATAAACAAAAACGATTTTACTTTAGGGCAGAGAGATTAACAAACACGCATGCACCGTATGGGTATGGCCGTCAAAACTTGTACCTTAACGCACTGGAACATGTAACACACATAACACACTAACACACTGGAAAGTAGCCGAAATTTCTAAAGAGGAGTTCACATGTCGGTTTTTATTTTTAACCGACTATCAAAAAAAGGAGGTTCTCAATTCGTGGGGATCTTTGTTATTTTTTAAGTACCTATGTTTCCCGATTACTCAGAGACCACTGGACCGATTTGTTTTTTTTTTTCGTTGGTTCCATTGTCAACACGTCAGGATCTGATGATGAGATCTTGGAGAAATCAAGGGACACCTATAGCGATTTCGGTATTTTTCACTGTAACTGGTGCATTTGCTTTTGAAAAGTACTATTTGGTGAAGTGGAACTGATGAAGACCACAGATGACCTCCGGAACTCCTTAACGGTACCTATTTGAAGGGTGGCGATAAGATATCTGTATTAAGATATTTTAGCGGCTCTGAGGGATTACATTTAGGTTTTAATATGACTATGATATTATCGCGGCGTTACCTGCGGCGAGCTTGAAATGTTCTATAGTTTCTCACTAATTGCGAAGTGGGACAATATAACAGCATAATAAATAGGATCACTAAAAAGTATAAAATAAAATAAATGTTTAAAAAAAACAAAAACTCGCTTTCAAAAATGCATGGGTTTTTGTTTTTTTTAAACATTTATTTTTATTGATAAGATTGTACCTACTTGGTTTAACGTACACACAGATCTAGGAACTGGACGCTGGTACTTATCCGAATAAAACATCGTAAAATTAATCTTGTTTGATTTATTTCCAACCATGAAGCAAACACATACAAATAAATGAAAAATATATCAATAAGTGAGTATCAAAGCAATGTCGAGAATTAAAAAAAACAAGTAAGCTTCTTAGAAACAGACATTTATTTTCAAAGAATAAGTATGTACTTACTTACATCAGTATGAGCACTGATGTACATACACAATAGGCAGCTTATCCTGCGGTTATTCCCCGGGTTTCCATCGGTCGGTCAAATAATCTCAGCGTGAAGAAGTAACAGACATGCAACCAACAACACATTCATATTTATATTATAAGTATGGATTTTATTTGTTGACACCTATCCCTCCTGATAATCGCTATGTTAGCTTTTTATATTTAAAGCATGCAAATATAAACCAACCCTTATCTGGATTCCCGTGTGTTATCATAGCAAAAAGCGTATCACACGTAACGAACGGCATAACGCACATAACACACAACGTAACACACAACGCACATAAATGAATGAAAAAAACAAATTGGTTTATCGCCGCCATTGTGGACGCTACACTTGTGATGATTCTTTGTTTCATAGAATATGGTTTATATTTTCGAATAGAACAACGGTAAAACATAATATTTACACTTATCTTGACAAAATGTCCTTCCGACGTATTTCTTGTTCCAATTCTCGCAGTTTTCACTATGAAAAGTAATAAATTCCACCGATAATGAACGCCATACACCCGATGTGCGACATTTGACCTAATACCTACGTTGTTGCTCTAGCAAATAAATACGATACGGTGCTACCATACCAGGAAGGAAAAAAATCTAACGATGAAAACTTAAGTGTGTTACATGTGGAAAATTGTGTGGACTTTGTATTGAAACACATTTTTGTATATCTGAATATTAAATTGTGTAAATGTTTGTTTCATTGGTTTAAAGGTTTTTAATCATAGAATACGGTGTGATTAATTTCATATCAAAAATCGTTTTCGTAAAAAAATAAAAATAACATTTATGTAAAGGGGATGGTACCTAGGCACGATTTTCTGACTGCCTACATCACTTTTAATCATGATATTGCCGCAATTACGACCATTTATAGCCTGACAAGTTCCTATTTAGCCCTGATGTAGTGTCGCTACAAACAGCTTACATATGGCAATTATACGTGTACGTCATGAATAGTCGGGACAGTGAGTATTGGCATCGTGCAAGAACGAGTGAGATATACAATTAAGTACTTGTAGATTGTGAAACTATGTTTTCATGTAATCGGAAGAGCATGTCTAGTTGATAATTAAATATGAATAATTACCTATCCGTCAAAATCCGATTCTAAATATTCGACATCCATATATTCATCAGATTCTGGCTCCGATGTATTTTCACTTTCGTCCGTTGAAGAGTCACTTTCAGGACCACCAACCTCGATTATAAATCTTTCGGTCTGTGATTCGATTATAGGACCTTTTGTCCTATATCCGTCTTCTATTTTTTTTACGTGTTCGCAGCATTTACTCCAATTTTCTATAGTCACTTCCTAAGTAATAACGAAGTGTAAAAGTAAGCTATATTTTTAACTGTTCAATAAAATTCATTGATAAATGTAAATACCTGAAAACTATCTTCAACGAGCTTTAGGAAGGCATCATTCGTGATGGAAACATTTTTAGTTGCCACTTTTGCTTTCATGATGCCCCAAATCATCTCGATGATTTAAATCACAGTGATAGGGCGGTAACCTTATCACCTTGTGACCATGATTTGAGAGAATCGTATCTATTTCGTATACTGGCTCGGGTTTATGACGTCTCAAAATTGTGACCAATTTATCTTTAGATGCATTTTGGGGAAATGAGATGTTATTTAAACGCAGCCACTCAGCAATGACGTGTTTTCTATCGCCAGATGTTGGAGCTTTGTTAATTTGGAAAGAATGGTACCGGGCATTATCCATTATAACACACGTGGGTTCACTGAGATTGGGAATTAATCTCTGCAAAACCCATTTCTTAAAATTGTTCCTGTTCATGTCATGTCATGATAATCGGCTTTCTTTTCCTTATCAATATATATTAGGAGTGCATTGGGAACAAATCCCGATGGTCCGCCGGCATGAACTATAATATATCGTTTGCCGGTTGAAACGGATTTCGACACACCGGGTTCATTTTCGCTTTGCCAGCATTTTGCGTGGTTAAGAGAAGTATGGATGTAAGTCTCATCTAAATAAACAAGAGGTATATTTTTGTCCCTTGCTTCTTTTATTTCGTCTAAATAACTTTCCCGCCAAACCACAATATCCGAACGCTCCTTCAATATGTACCGTTGGTTTCTGCACTTTTTGTATTTGAACCCCATACTATGCAATAGCAATCGCAAGTACTCCCTACTACCGGTAAAATCAATATCTTTTTTCAATTCGGTAAGCAGACTTTTGAGAGTTGGTACTTGCTTCCGCACAGCATAGAATTCATGAATTTTGTGCCTTATGGCACATTTGTCTAAGTCGTCAATTTGTATTCTTTTTTTTGGTTGTTTATTTTTTGGTACCGATGGCAATGGCGGTAACGGCTCATTCTTTTTGTATATATTCTTAATTGTAGCACTACAGACGCCTTGAATGAGAAAAAAAATAAAATTTAATAATTAATATACATATTTAGTATCAAGCTAACCAATTCATGACAATCGCACTATGAATATCATACCCGACATGTCAACAACTAATTTCAAAACATTGTTTATTGGAATGCTGCTGAATCCTTCGTCCTTTTTCTGCCGCAACCATTTGAATGTATTTATAATAATGTTTTTTGCATCGGGGTGAAATTTCTTGGGCATTTTGATTTTAAAATCGATTTGTTTACATCGGTGACATTCAATGACTTCCAACGTCCGTTGTCAAAAAAAACGTTGCCATTTAAATAAATTAGTTCCACTGAAAATCCGCAACATGGCGAGGGCTAAAAAGGAACTTGTCAGGCTATACAAGAGTTTAATTATTCCAACCCATTAAAGTACTAAGGGAGATTAAAGTATTCGATAGTTTCATAACATATCTATGCACATTTTTTTTTAAGAAATTTAAGCGTGGAGCTTCATTTAAAAAGTACAAGTTTTGACGGCCATACCCGTATACGACGAGTGCAGTACGAAACACTACGAATACTAAGAGCTTGTAACGAGTACTAAACGAAACTAAACGAGTATTCACTGCGAAACCGAGTACGACAATCTATTTTTTTTTTTTTTTTTTTTTTTTTTTTTTTTTTTTTTTTTTTTTTTTTGTTTTTTTTGAATGATCTTTTCTATTTGTGTCATAGACACAGTCATAGATTCGCCCTGACGATAACGACAATCTAAAATATTGGCTCCGTATTTATAGCATTTCACCTAGGCTTAAACAGTGCCTCTACCTCCGAGGAGTCCCAATCCTCTGCTTGAATCACAAGCCCTACTTTAATAAAATTAATCGGGACGACCAATCAGAGCGCCTGCATTTCCGGGCGCTTTCCACTCGACCTTCGGGTGGAAACATCCGAGGTTCTTCCCCGTCGCCGCCCGTAAATACCGCCTGCGTCTGATTGGCCGCACGCTTTATCAAATTATCCTAAATTTGATTCAATATTTCCTTATAAACTAACACATAATCAATCATACTTCTTATCTCGCTGTTCGGATCTGATTCGTTTCTTCCTGGCTTAGGTCCGGCTCAGGATCTCTGACCCGATAACCTTTTCCCTTCTAATATCGGAACTAGGTTACCGGGTCAGGAGGACAATAGCCGCGTTCGGCGGTCTATTTTACACAAATTTTTCGTAGTTATTTTAATGGGATTTAGCTGAGGGGGCAAGGATCGGTTCGGGGTTCAGTCCAGCTTGTAGTTCGGGCTGGACTTTACCTAATTCACACATAAAAAACTTAAATCTATAGATCGCCTATTCACAGCTTGTAATATTAAGTACCTCCCTAAGCCAAATCCCCATTTTAAACCTAAAACTAACTAAACATCTTTATTATATATACCTAAAATCTACCTAATACTATATACAACACTTATATACTAACTTAACTATTTACAGTATCCTTATATACTAGGGTCACGTGTAAATACGTCGCTGTCAGCCAGGGTTCGGCGGTGGCTGTCGTTAACACTTAATATTGAGGTACATTATACACATAGCCTTACATTTCTTCCTTTGTTACCAATGGTTTTCTTTGTTACTGTCCCAACATTTTTACCGTCATTATTTTCGTTTTATTTCATTTATATTACATAAAAATAAATAATTCGGCCACTAATAAAAAACATAAAAACGCTATTGTAATATACAAAAACTTATTCAGATATGCTTACTTTACAAAGAAACGAAACTATAAGGGCAATTTTAGGTCAAGGTAACACAGAAAAAGAATCTGTACCAAATTTTCAAAGATAATGTATAATTTGATAGAATATTTTCACACGATTACATTACTTTTATAGTATTTTTTTATAAAACACCAACATTAAGGGATAAATTGTGCACCTTTTTATGATATAAATCAAAGAAAAAGTAACACAATAAGAACCAATATTCTACTTACCCTCAATATTTTGCGATTTTTCACCATTTAAACCTATTAAAAAGCGGTCACTTGCACAAAATCTAAAACTTTATGAAATATTCTATCGAATTTCGTTCATAAACTTTATGATTATTGATATTTTGGTTTTTTGACAATTTTGGAAACTAGTGGCAAAAAAAAAGAGAAACGCTCAAATAACGAATGAGATCTTAATGGACCCTATTAGGTCACAATGGGGTCAATGCCGGATATGTGAACCCTACTAAATAAAAGACGAATGAATAGAACTTACGGTTCTTATTTCTTAAGATTTAACTAGATGGAATATGGTGCCACTTTAAACCAATGAACATTTATAGTTTTACAACTTTACTGTGTGGGACTGCGTATACTCGACATTGGCAAATCCCACAGATTGCCATACCCCGAACGGGGGAAAAAAAAAACTATTCTGTGCACTGCATTACTTGTCACTCTTGTCAGTGTCAATGTCAAATCAAATTGTCATAGGCACGTTTTATTTTTATACATACATACATACTTGATATACCACAAAACAAAGATCTATCCTATCTATCTACATACTTGATTTGAAACTCAGTAAGCGCATTAAAAAAACATTAGCATTTTATTTAGTTAATGTTGAAAGATTTATAGTAATTCCATACTTATAACCTTGCTGAAAGTTGTTATCCACGGTGGCTGAAAACTGGCTTCTGTTAATTAAACATGGAAGATGAGGATAAAAGTCCTAAATTTAAAAGTTTAAAGGATAAACTTTCAAAAACCACTTTAAAAGCTATCAAAAGCATGGGGTTTCAACATATGACCGCAATACAGGCTGAAGTTCTGCCTAAAGCCCTCGATGGAAGTGATGTAGTGGCTACGGCAAAGACAGGCTCAGGGAAAACATTGGCGTTCTTGATTCCTTTGGTAGAAACTGTTAGTAAACAAATAGTCAATAACAAAGCACAAGGTGAGCAAAACATGTTTCTGATGTCTTCTATTAACCAGAAGCTATGTAAGTTATAATGAATTGTTATTCAACTTGTGTAATATTTGTAGGTTCACTATGTATTGTTATATCACCTACAAGAGAACTAGCAACACAGACATATACGGTGTTACAAGATTTATTATCATTTCACAACACCATCACATCCACTTTAATAATAGGAGGAGAGAGCAGACAGAAACAGAGTGCCGAGTTGTCTACAGGCAAGTTTTTAAATATTTATAATGTAAAATTTTGTGTTATAACATTGATCTCGAAGTTGTTATTTTCACTTTTACAGGAGTTCACATAGTTGTTGCCACACCAGGCAGGTTGTTTGACCATATGCGCTCAAAAGAGTTTGAATATTCACATGTGACCTGCTTAGTTCTGGATGAAGCTGATAAAATATTTCAATATGGGTTTGAAGAAGATTTGAAACAAATCATCAACAGGCTACCAAGTGAGTGTTAAAATACCTTACATACAAAAGTGTTTTTGGGTATGTTAACATATTCATAGATTTTTCTTTTTAATTTTTAGAAAAAAGGCAAACTATGTTGTTTAGTGCAACAGAAGCAGAAACTACACAAGCCTTAATCAAATCAGCTATGAAAGATGATGTCCTCTCTATAAATACCAGTGAAGACAATCTTAGAGCAACTGTAGAAGGCTTAAAACAAGGGTAAAGATTGTTAATTAATCTTATGACTTTGGTGTGTATTTCAAGAAAACCAACATGCTTTTGATACTTTTAAACCTGTTAGCTTTAACCTTAAATTGGCAGAGTATCTAAAAATACACATTCTATTTACTTAATCACAGTTGGGTTGGGTTTGAATTCACAACTTTTTTTATTTTTGCCAATTTTAGGGTTCAGGATAGGATAGTGTTTGACCACAGTGACCTCACCTAATGGGTATTTTGTATGTTACAGTTATGCAATATGTGAGACAGAATACAGATTATGGTGGCTCCATAAATTATTGAAAAAAATGGCAAACTTCAAAGTAATGGTGTTTTTCTCTAGTTGTAAATCAGTGGTATTTCACCATGAATTCTTCAGTAAATACTGCAATACTGCAGTATTGTGTATTCATGTAGGTATTTAGTTTTTAAACAATTGGTTTCTTTTGGGATATTTATATGTATAAACTAATCTTGAACATTTTCAGGGAAAAATGAATCAAGTAGATAGAACTGCAACTATTACAAATTTCTATGATGCAGAGAAGGTAGCATTGTTTTGCACAGACTTAGCAGCCAGAGGTTTGGATATACCTGCTGTTGATTGGATAGTTCAGTTTGATCCCCCATCAGACACCAATGTAAGTTAGTTTAATGTGTATAAGGGGATGGTAGTTCTAAATTTCATTTAAATGCATATAAAGTATCTGAACATAAACAATAACAGTAAAAAACCTGCCACTGTTACCAAAATTAACCAAAAATACCAAAGTATTTAAATAAAAATGTATGCACAGGAATATATCCATAGAGTTGGAAGAACTGCCAGAGGAATAGGAGCAGCTGGGAATGCAGTTTTACTGCTAAGACCAGAGGAAAAGGAATTCATAAACTATTTGCAGGAGGCCAAAATCTTTCTAGATAAGTTTGAGGCATGGAATCGCTATTACAACTTACAACCAAAGGTAAGTAGTACTACACCAATTTTAAGTGAGGGTGAGCAGGTGTTGTTCTCAATTTAACTTATTAGCCAAGTGCTCAATAATTTGGTGTAATTGACAATAGGAACTTATTTAAAACATGTTCTGCAAAAAAGGAGGTAACGTCTGTCTAAAAAGCATACTTTTTTATATTATTTACTGAGAAAATAAATAATCAAATTTCTGCTAATGGCTAATTATCTTAAACGGCACATGGTCTATGACGACTACAAACAAAATTAAGTCATTCCGACCACTGGTCAAAAGTGGGCGTAGCAAACATTGATAGATCTCCAAATGCACTGGTTATTCTCTGTTAACCATGTGGGCTACTGGTAAATAATGACTTTAGGCATTAATGTCGGGTTCCTATATTCAATCCGAGGATAGATAAGGCTTACCTCGGGTTAAAATTTGACATTTGCCCATACAAAATGTGTCAAATTTTAATCCGAAGTAAGCCTATCTGTCCGCGGATTGAATATAGGAACCGGACGTAAGTCCACCATTTGTACTTTTTACAGTTACATTAGAAAAAAGGAAAAATTAAATTTCACCTCTATAAACACGACTTTTATCAAAACACCTTTTCAATAAATTCCTGGTGTCAATTGATAACTGCTAATTAATTTTTATTAATGATATGTTTAGCTAGATGGAGCATTCAAAAGTCCCGGGTTCCACAAGTTAGCTGTGGATGCTTTAGAAGGGTACATCCGAGCATTTGAAGTCAGAAAACTGAAACACGTTTTTAACCTGTTGACTTTGGATCTAAATGCTGCTGCAAGGTCTTTTGGGTTAAAAGAGAAACCTGATGTGGATATTCGTAAGTATTGAGCCCAGTACCATTTAGACTTACGCCGACTCGAGACATAATTAATATTTGAAAGTAACGGCCAAAACTCACGACCTTAAGTCGGTTGCGTCCAGTCTCTAGGTTTTATATCGCCATCGTAAATAGTCTGAATCATTTTGAACTATTCTCGATTATAATCGTTAGTTTAACCTTTAACTGACGTGGTATCTCACAGACGTCATGATTATTATTTTGAACTTTGTTGCTATGGCCTAAGTACTATTTTGATAATGGTCTGAAACCACCTCGTCAATTAAAGGTTAAGCCGTTATTTTTAATTCCCATTGCAATAATTAAGTTCTCTATAGATTATTAGAACAATAAAAAAGGTATTTTTGAGAGATCAAATTCCTAAAATATAACCAAATAGGTAAGTTCCTATTGGTCCGAAAATAACCTTAAGTGTACAGCTATTTCTAAATTCAAAATTCAAAATCTCGGATTCCCTGGTAATGTGTTCACATGCCGGTGATTTAGAAGCTTAACCGATTGTTAATACTTACATTGTGGGTCGCGAAATTGTTTTATTTCGATTATGAATTTAGAATAATGGAAAAACGATTAAAAGGCGGAACAGTCGGCCAGGTTTCATACTCATAAAACGTTATCAGGGGATGAGTTTGTACACAAAAGAGTGCGTGCCCGTCGGGTAGCGCAGGCGCGAACCGAAGGTCCGCGGGGGACCGTTTTATCATTACCTATATTTAATCATCGAGTTGGATATTAAACATAAGATTTAGCCTATGTCCATGAAATAATGCGCTCATTCCCAAAATACCACAATTTGAAAATACCAAATTCCCAAAACACCAGATTTAAATTTTTGGGTCAGTACAATAAATTAATCATTATTTTGAATCTGGTGTTTTAGGAATGTGGTATAAAGTGTAATCTGGTATTTTCAAATTATGGTATTTTGGGAATGAGCGAAATAATGAATCCTTCAAATGGTAGGTACCTATTAGGTCTTGTTCAAATAGGAGTTGTGTTTTGGTTTCAGAAATTACCCTCCACATATAAACGAATTTACAAAATCCGCCCTTTTATTTATAAGTATAGATTTCTCACTTTAGTTTAAATGTTGCCAGAGTAATACATATTGCTAATCTTAGTTTTTTTTTGCCTACCATTTACCTTTTTTTTACAGGTGTAGGGTTTAGCAAAAAGCACAGGCCAAGGAAAAGAAAAGCGGCACTGTTAGCGGCTGACACTCCGATGAATTCTAAACAACCTAAATCATGACCACTACTGCTACCTGATGCCAAGCACACACAAAGCCCTTTGTATACATAAGTAAAGAATTTTCTAATAAAAAAATAAATAAGACAAATGTTACGCATGGAGTCATGACGCTAATTCTCAAAATATGAGAATTTTAAACTACCTTGACGTCGGGGAACGAATAACGAACCTTATGTATTGAGGTATGTTCATACACCTCAATGACCTTAAGTGGAGATGAGCGAGACATTATTTTTACCAAATATATGAAATCTGGTGTTGTAGGATTCTGGTATTTTGAAATTCAGGTACAGTCAACAGCACTAATACCTATTTATACGACCATCACACCAAATATGTATACTTATTCATAGACATTATTATAAAAGTGTCATAAGGCTGTGTCGATATTTTTGATGCCTTGGGAACGTATCTATATTTAAGACTGACCATACCAATTTCAGGAATAAGCGAATCATGAGTTTATGACATATAGTATTGGTGTCCCTAAAGCGCCATTTACACGAGTCGTCCACCGCATGTTGCATACGGCGACAACAAGACAAAGAACACTAGTCGACCGGCGGTCGGTCCGCCTAGTTACGTGACCGAAGCAAGCGGACTGACTAATGTGAAGACGACGTTGGTTGGCCGAAGTAGTTTGAAACAAGTTCGGCGACCGCATTTGGTGAACGAAGTAGTGTAATTGGCGCTTTAGTCACCTTTCAATTGTATGGAAAAATAATCAATTTATTCGCATTTTATACACTTTCGCAGTTAGTCGACGGAGCTCCGTTGCTCCTGTCCGGGCCAGTTGAACAACCTAGACCTACCTCATTTTTATGATACTATAAGGGGTGCCTTGGGTCCGAAATATAATTGATTAATTAGTATAATATATGCGAAAGTATATAAAATGCGTGTAAACTAAATAATCAGTGCTGCAAAACATAAAGGTTCATGTAGTGTATATAAATAATATTTTATTGTATTGTAATTAGTGGTCTATTTTGAGCTGTCAGCCTTATCGGTTTGACAAATAACTTTATAGGTATACTAGTGTATTGGAGTTGGAGTAGTTAATTTCTACTATAGATATTAGATTCGTATTTTAGGAATATGCATCAATACTGCTCTGCTGTGTGTATTCAGATCTTTGCAAAACGTAATGTTATAGATTTAGTTAAGTATGATGTAAATAATGTAAACACATGTTTTAATAAATGTATATTATTTATTGTATAGATTTCTTCTTAATTTAAATTATGTTAGACTTTAAATAATAAACATTATCCTGACTAGATATACTATATTGGAGATTACGTACAAATCTATGATGTCGAGTTGAGAAAATAACTCCTACATCAATTAGAAAGTGATAAACAAATTAAAGTATTTTAGGAACTTTGCATATTTATCTAATACTTTTCAACTGGGGGAGCATGTTTGCGAGGTACATGCAGGTACGGATAGCCCTTAGGGTTCCTAACACTTTTTTCCCCGCGCCGTTTATAAACTTAGTGCTTTTTCAATGTCAATATAAAATCGGACGATCCACTTTTTATACTTTTCTAACACCAGGATGACCAAACGGCATTTGAACTTCTAACCAAATCGAAAAGTTTTGAATGACAATAATTCAAAAGTAGCTGAAGCTGTGTAGCATAATTGCTATACAGTATTCCAAAAACTTGTTTCGAGATATCCCTTCTTTTTCTGACCTTTCCTGTTTAAAACCCGCTGGCATTTTGTTAGAAGAGTGGACACCCTTTTCATGACCAGCACAACTTCCTACCGCACTCCACACGTGTACCTACTTGGAACCAATTCCCACCTCTTGCCTCTTTGTAGCACGCCACCAAGAGACACATTTATGCACACATTAGCCCATACACAACCAGCATAGCAATTACGAGATGTAATTGTAATACTGTCACACAGCCATCTCCTCGTCACAGGGTTGTGCCAAATACAGTAGATGTTTCCTTCGCCTCTAGTAGAGATTTCTATTTTGGCAAGACATTCATTTCATAAATGCTATTCTTGGATAGTTTCTCATAACAGTCCTCGTGGTTATGTTGGTGGTTAATCGCGTAAATCATAGTGTCTATCGTTTCAACAGTTGCTGGGCATCTATTAAGGGAGAAGTATTGCACGCATCTCCACGAAGTCTTACCATGAGTCGTAGAATGTTTTGTATACACAAAGTTCATATGCACTAATTGTTTATGTCCTTTTCTGCTGTAAATGTATTTGTACCGCACCGGTAACTGCTGGTTTTCGCAAGATTCGTTGACGACTAAGGAGAGGGCACCTGTAACGGAAATATAAAAACACTTAAGATTATTATTATTGAATAAATATTTTTTATCAGGGGACAATCACACACAAATTAACCCAGTCTCAAACCAAGCTCTAGGCTTGTACTACGGGTTCTATTGAAACATAAACATATAGCGAAATACATACTTAAATGAATAGAAAACACACACGGCTCAAAAGCAAATACCGTTGCTTATTACTCAAATATTTGTCCTGAATCAAACCAGAGACCGCAAGCTGCTCAGGCAGAGCCACTACCAACTAGGCTAACTGCGTCGAACGGACAGTGTACGCAGATTCTGCTTTCAACATGAGAAATCATAAACCATTTTTCTTTCATATTTTTATTAAAAAATTGGGTAGAAAAATACATTCGCATAATATCAAAACCACACAAAATACAAAACCACACACAAAAATACTCTCTTATATTACGCAAACTGAGCCAGCTTCACTAGTTCTATAAAAATTAAATGTCAAATTAATGATATACGTAAAGTTTCGAAAACTTTTTACTGGTCAAGCCAAAGCTATCAAATATTAGGAATGTGAAACTAAATTCAGTCACAAAAGCAAACATAACTCATTGCTCTACAAAGAGATCATAGAATTTAAAAAGCAGGTTCACACTTGTTCTATCACTATACACCTGATGTAAACCAATTACATTTAGAGATTATATCTAATGGGGAATCTATGAAACCCTGCACTGGAACACGGAACTATTTAACAGGTTCTACGAGTATTAGATAGAACAAATGATAACCCATCTTAAGATTAAAACCACCATAATAGCAACAAAATTTAGTGATTGGTTGCATCGAAATAATAATAATTAATAGACTAGAATATGAGCAAAATCTTTCACATGTTCTCGAAATGGCAGAAACAACATGGCACAGTAAATAAATGTCTCACAAATGCAGTCTATATTTTAAAATATTTTGATTTACAGAAGAGCTATACAACTTTATATTCTTAAGTGTAATTGGCACTTCAGAGCAGAAAAAGCTCACTATCACAGTTAATTATATTAATTTTATTGTGCTTCATGATTTGTTTGGTAGAAAACATTGTTTTCTTAAATAAAATATAGTTAAATATTTTAAATGCTAAAACTTTTTATATTGTATAATGCGGAACATGTTATCAAGACTAATTTCTGGTTTTCTTTCCACATATTGGTAGCCAATTTGTAATTTGGTCCCAATTGTCAGGAATGCTATTTGAATCTATGATTCAATAGTTAACTTTTGAGATATGTATCACCAAACATCACTACAAATATATATTTAAATCTACATAATTGAGATGCCTCTATAGAGGTTTAATATAATAATGATTAGATAAAATATTAATTATATGCTTATGGAGCATAATAATCTCCCTGCAACTGAGATACTTTGAGTATGTCATTAAAATGTATTTCAAAGCAAGGTGATTTGCAGAATGGCAGTTCACAGGCACTACACATAAATCTAGTATCACGTCTTTTTCCAATTTTCCAGCAAAGTCTGCATGACCTCTGTGGATACTTCTTTTTGCCATCTTCTTTTTGGGGTATGGTGACAAGTCGGTGTTCCGTTCTGTGGCTTGGGTAATCCTCTTGAGTGTTAGTTTTCAACAAGTGTTTTAGATCGATGAACAGTGAGTTTAGACTGGGACAATCTGAAATCACGATGGGCATTTTCATTACACCGTTTGTAAAATATAAATTACTTCAGCTGAAACTCTTTTAATGTTGAAAATGCCATCGTGTTTTCACAGTATGAAGGCATTGGAACAGAAAATAAGGACAATGAAAATTATAAAAATTACTGCATTTTCAACACAATCTTGAATGTCAGTTTACAATACAACATTGACAATAAGCAAGCATTAGTAAGCAAGGAAACAAATTTGCTATGAATAAAGGATAAACTAAATATGCTAATTAATTAAATATCTAATAGCTAAGTGAGACTGTATGAAATACTTACTATCTTGTGGTGACTGGGCTTCCAATGTCATTGATAAGTCTTTCTGCCCTTCTATGGAGCCATCATAACTTTTTGGGTCACTACAAACTGCAGGATCTGTGACTACAATGTCACTGTCATCACATTCAGTTTTAAGTTCCATGGAGTTGTCGGAGAGATCTCTGCATTTATCATTAACATCTTGCACTGTTCTATGTATGTGCGTGTTGAAAGTGGATGTAATATCTACTGGGTTTTCAGTATACAAATTCCTTATATTATCATAATTATTAGTCTGCATATGTTGTTTTTCTTTTGTCTTGGATCTTTTCTCTGTATTAAGCAAACCAGCATAGTAATTTTTCTGAAGGAATTCTTCAGATTTCCTCTTTAAATTGCTTAGCCTCTGGAGTTTATCTATGAATTGTCTTTGCTTAAAAATATCTTGTGCATTTGTTTGTTGAACTTCATTGTTTCTGGCATTATCAAATGGTTCTGAAGCGCTTGATTCTGGTTCTGGTGTGGTGTCCTGTGTTTCTACATCTTGCTTGGGTAAGTTTTGATGTTTTTCACTGTCTTCTTCATCATTCTAAAAATAATACTTTTTGTTATTGTGCTATACTTATGCAGAAATTTCATAAAGGGGACATTCAGGAAATCAAGTCATTTCAAAAGAGGCACAAATGGATCGAATGACACTGGCACAAATGCAATCTTGTCTCTTTCAGACAGCGCAAACTACAGATTTATCTCCCTAAATGAACCACCACCACCACTAAAGACCCTATAATATATGAATTAACTGATCTAAAGATATTCCTGTTATAACACTCAGCACCAACACTCCACTGATTGAGAGCGCTTGGAGTTGATTGTATTTAGATGGATATAAATGTCTGTCTATTCATAAAAAACGCTTTCCTCCAATAGGGATCCCACTCATCAGTTTATTATTAAAAATATAAAACACAGACAGGTTATCAATCCCTGGCATAATTTCTCATTTCTTACACTATTTAAAAATAGTGATAATAGCCCAAGGAACACTCACCTCTTTATTAGTTAATCCTTTGATTTGCAGCACCTCAGCTGTACCTAAAAAGCTAGTGAGATCTTCCCGTTTGACACTGACTTCTCCATTGTACATAAATTGTAGTAAATCTCTCATGGCCTTGTATGTAACATCCCTCAAGACAACTGCAATGACAATTAAATATTCAATCCCTAGTTCAGTCAAATATGTTACTAGTTGAAGTAAATATAATTATTCAAGAGTTCAGATCAAACTTCTAGATAGATAAACAACTTTAAACTACAGTAATACGATGTCTTAAAGTTCTTCGGATTGACTAATTCTATAAATAAAAATGTACGTACTAATTGGATGTTGACATGGATTCACTTGGAACATCTTCTTGAAGTAAGGTGAGCATATTGACAGGATAACTTTGTGTGCCTGAAGTAAATGACCGTCCACCGCAATTGTCACATCCACAAATTCACCTTTGCCCAATAAACCGGCGAATCCTTTTGTTAGGTTTCCATGAAAATTATTCCAAGACAATGAGAATTGTTGATCCATTTCTAACCACTTTCAAGTTACATCTGAAACAAGAACAGCTAAGTAACGATTGCAATTACTCATAACTTTCACTAAAGTTTTCATAAAAGCGGTATTTACTCTTTCCCGGCAGTATTTGCAAATGAATTTTGCAAGTTTTAATTTGCGATTAGTAGGAAAGTGACAGCTCGAAGCGCGTCGGTCATCTGTCGTCTCTGTCGACCCATATTTTCTTTATCTGTGGTGTCTCTGGTTCGTGTGCATTTCGTGTGGCATGGCTTATGCCGTATCCACATGCTTGGTGTTTGCCACAAACACTGCGGGACGCAACTAGGTGTTAAAGTGAGCACGATATATTTCTATCTCACTCTGACGTACAGTCGCGTCTTGCAGTTTTTGTGGCAAACACCAAGCATGTGGCGGGGCTTTATGTTGGATCAAAGGTTTGTTGTGTTGGTGTAATTGATGTTTAAAGTAATTTTGTCGAAGAGATTAGTCTCATCAAACAAAACCTCAATCTGTGTTCATTTTTTTCGCTATACAGGATGACTGGATATTCGATACAATCCTTCTATGGAGGCATAGTAGAGCTCATTTGGAGTAAATTGGGTCATGTAGGTACACTGGCCGAAAACTATTAATTTCTGAGATATTCATAATTTTAATCTGAATTTTGGTGATTTTCCCTTATGTCCATGTCACGTTTTTTACATATTAAAATCATTACAAATCAGTGAAGTTTTTAATCGCATTTGCCCGTTTTTTTATAATCAAGTTTTTAAGTAATCACATAAAGTTTGTTTCTCCATATTAAGTGAAAAACCAACACGGGAACACTTAGTGTGGAGAACAAGACAGTTAAGAATATTTGTAAAGCAGAGAAGCGCTCCTTCGCAGGGTTCTTAGCATTATCCATATTATTATTTAACACACTTATACATATATACGTAGCTTCACTTTTGAGAAACCAACAATCTAGCAATCTTACAAACTAATCAAATACTAAAAGCCTTGATAGTTTGCATACTTATGCAATTCCGATTACAACATAAACATTTCTAATAGGTATACAGAACTAAAATGATAACTATAGATCTACATTCGAGGTCCAATCACGAGATAATGTCGGGTGTTAGTTCGTACAGATCTTCCGGAGCACCCGTGTAGGAGTGTAACTTCATGGTTTGAGCCTCCTCGCCACAGTCGCAGAGGGCCAGCCCCATTTGTGGCGGAAGTACTTAGTTACAGCGTCCATGACGTGTCCTCAGTCCATAAACAATCCAATAATATGGTACCATAGCTGCTAGCTGCTATGTTGATGGTAGCTATAGGACCTCATAAATGGCTCACAGATCCGTCAAGTTTGGGCTGATTTGACTGATTTATGATTCTGAAAATATTATCAAAATAAAAGAATAAAAGTACAGTTTTTGCGGGTGGTAGGACCTTGTGCAGGGTCCGTCCGGATCGCTACCACCATCTTATCCATTAACCTACCGCCAAACAGCAGTGTTCGCATTGTTGTGTTCTGGTTTGGGTATAAGACAGCCGGTGAAATGACTAGCATAGAGGCATTCCATCTTAGTCCTCAGGGTTGGCAACGCATTTGCAGTCTTAGGATTGCATTGCAGTCTTGTGAATGCGAATGTCTATGGGTCACAGTTTCCACTTACCATCAGGTGGCCTGTGTGCTCGTTTGTCTTCTCTATGCCATAAAAAAAAAAAAGTCAATAAGGTAAATGATTAAAAATGAAATTTTTGGAATATTTATTGACAGAGAATAAGAAAAGGTACCGCTTCAACTCACGCCTTCATTCCCAGAGTGGGGTAGGCAGAGCTACAGAATTACCAACAAGTCTTAAAACTTCTTGATAATTCTGTAACCACATTGTGCACAAGTAGGCAGGCTAAGATGGTTCCCAGTGTATCAGTAACAGGTGTGGCAAGCCCATCGCCTAACAGTACTACAAGCCTTTATTCCTTTAGTCGCCTCTTACGACATCCACGGGAAGACATGGAGTGGCACTATTCTAACCCGAAAACCAAACGGTAAAATAAGATCTACTTATCTAGAAAAAAATATCCCCAAAAGCCCACAATGTCGTCTCTTACTAAATACGCAGTCACAAATATAATTAAACCTTATTGTATCGTGAAAACAAAATATACGAGGTTATATTATAGCGCATGAGCAAAATAATAATGTAAGGTTTACGTAAGCCATGATTTTGAACCTGGATTGCCATGCAGGCAACGCTATTTAATTCTAAATTCTATTGGGGCTGAGTCGACAGAGTTACACAGAGTTCCCGAAGTTTAACATAATTAAGACTGACCAACGAGTATGTTTGACCACTAGAGAGGCTCTGCTTTGCGTTTCTATACACTTAAACTTTGTTTACATTTAAGTTGTATTCAATGATTTCAGCTATCATTTCATGTTCTGAATTGTTATGTATTTATGTATACCGCGTATAAGGCATTGAATAAGGGCACCGATGACGAGGTATTAGTATGCACGCCACGTGGTTATATCTACTCTAAGTTTACTTCTGAATAATTTTGTTTTGAAACAGTTCCATTTAAATTTTGGGGTTTTAGAGTAGTTTGCTGACTAACATAGTATTTGAAAGTTAGAATATCTGATAAAAATCCCTGATAAGGTCACGCTTTCTGTCATCAAAAATACTACCTTGGCAAGTAAGTAGGTGGGTTTAGGATCACTTATTTTGGAAAAATGAACGATTCCCTTAGGATGAGAAAATTACGTTATTATTCTACGTGGGCGAATTCACTGGTAGAACCTAGTACGTACGGAATAAATAAACAAACAAAAAATCACATTTCATTTTATGATAATATCAGTAAGGATTACAACACATCGTTTTTTTAGTAGGTATAGAAAAATAGATGGTATTATGGTATATTTTAAAATAACATTAGTAAGTAAATCATTTAACATGATTGTCTTTGCTCTAAGAAACGTGGGCAACAGCCGTTACATTCAGATCTACAAAAAAACGTGAAAAAGTTTACTTTTGATAGTGCTACGAAGCTACGCCGTAGCCCGTAGCACTTATGGCAAACTATGCGTCTACGCTGCCACCAATCAACCTGATTTTAACAGTAATTAGAATCACGTCGAAGACAAAGCCAAGTAAGTATACTTAGTCTTAGTTAATAGTTACCCTACCCTTGCAAGTTTACTGAATTTTAGGGGTACTTTTGCAATTTCGTTGACTTGACATTGGCCAAATTTAATCGTTCTAACATGGGAGTAAAACAAATGTGCGAGTTTGTGGGGATATTTTATATGTTTCGGTAAGTGTGTTTAAAAGCAATTCGAAATTCAGAAATATAACATATTTTAAAACACATTTATATCCGTACACGAGACTGTATTCTTAACACGATATTTACTCCTCACACATACATTATGAATGTGTCGTTATTTGCGGACAGGCGTAGCAGTAAACTGAATCTTTTAGCTAACGTTTTTACTGATATTTAGCAGTGTCAAAACTGTATCGTAGCATCGATGGTCGTAGTTAACTGGCTCACGAGAATTTTTACGGGCCACCCTATGTTTAAAATAATAATAATAATAAGTTTTTAAATAATAACTTCGCGCAGTTCTTACTTTTTACCCGACTGTGGCAAAGCCCAAAATAAGGGTTATTTGTTTGACTTGTATATATGTCCGGTCGTAACTACTAAACGACTAAACCTGCTTAAATGTAAAATTGGCGAAACAAAAAACACATACATGATTAGTAACATTACTTTGACGACATTATCCAAACAGCAGTTGGGTTTATTATAAAGCTTGCTTTTCGTTAGACTTGTATCGAATAGTTTCCAATGCATCATTCTCAGAATCAAAGATCTAGATTTTAGTAGCATTGAATGGGTGGTTCAAACGCTTCTGAACCCTAGCCTAGCCCAGATATTAATTGGTACCTATTGTTATTAGTTCAATGGCTGTCTCATGGTTGTCTCAGACATATTGATTAAGTGTCATTTTCACTCTCACACACCTGACTCTTTTCTAAATGAAAATGTGATGCAGTTATAATTACATCGTCCCTGCACGATGCCAATGACAGATAAATTAATGAACGGGGAGAAAATCTTTTGTTATACTTACAAAAAGGGACATTTCTATTGGGCTACAAAGTTTTTTTTTATAATTAACTTTTCTATTGCTTAGTTAAAATGGTTTAATGGTTAAATGCGGGACCATAGAAAGGTCTCGCGGGTGGTTATCTATTATAATGGAGTTCCTTTCAGCCCTTAGGGTACGGAAGCCTTAAATTTGGTTGCTCTTTCGCTGAATAGGTGACGGAACTTTTAAAATAATAATGATTTTTAACTTTTACGAAGATTTGATCGAGTAACATGTATCTGCAATAAATATATGTTTGAATTTTACTTGTTAAAGGACTGGGCAGGACGCCAGTAGTGGGAGCTTGAATACATTAAATTGTTAAATTAGTGATTGTTGTTGTTGGTATTTATTATAGTAAGTATTATTGCAATAATCAGGATAAATATGTCTTAAGTAATTTAGTTTTATCTCTGTCTGTCTTCTTTTTCTGTGCACCTACTGAGTAAATTTCTGATTGATTATTTGGTCGACTGGTAGAGAATGCCATTAGGCATTAGGTCCGCCATTTGAACTTATTTCTATGCAATAAAGATTTAAAAAAAAATAACCTGTTATGCGACAATGTTCATACTCGTACGGAATCTGTAAGTTTTTCTATTCTGTAGTGTTTTTTTTGTTTATACAGTTAGTCAAATAAGTGGCCTTTTTAGGCGAAGTATACCGTGTTTTTTTTGACACAACCTCCAAAGGAAACGTCGACACTTTATTGTTTTTTATGACGTGAAGACGAAATTTAAGTATAGAAACTTTATGTTTGCCAAGGCTTATTTGAATGACTGTTCTATTAATATACTCGTCATGAATTCCAAGTCATATATTTTCAAATAAAACTAAAATAAAAGTTGTACCGCCACCTGTCAATAGGTCTCTGTTAGAACTTTTTTTTACAAAGCGTCATCCATATAATTGAATTATCAATTCATATTAGAAAACAATTTTGAATAAAGGTCAAATGCTCTGATATAAATTAAAATTATATTAATAACCATAAAATCAATTTGTAACTAGGTTTAGTCGCTCACCTGCAGTGGCCCAGGCGAGGCACTCATGCTTCGAGTTAATATCGTAAAAATTACCAACGTGACTTACTCAAGATTTAAAACTGCAGTGTCGAATAAGAATGCTTATACTTGGAATTATTTGAAATTTAGTTTTGTCCACGACTGTTTTTGTTGCTCACCTGTCATGAGATAAACGCTACCTCTGTGGTTATATTATCTCGTCTAACCTACCTTACCCCGCATAATTCAAGACCTACAGCCCCAGCTAACGCTGTTAAAAGGAACACGTCGTCAGTGTACCGTTCTCAAAAAATATAAAATAAACAAAAAACTTACGCGAGCGAGAGTTTGTAATGGGTAAGTAGTTGCTATTCTGTATTCCATATTTTGATAATTGTGTGACTTATTCTGTTGATATTAATTTATAGCACGTATTATTTATTCGTATGTGTAAAAATATGCAGTTTATTAACCAAGTACTTGACTTGTTTTGATGATATAACTGTCATTTTATCCATCACCTGTATGTCGTTGACCTGTCTAAAAAAAACAGGTGAACGACATTTACGGCAGGGGAACGACACTTATTTAAAAACTTATACTGTAAACCAAAGAAGATGTTTGTGACGCTAATGCTCTTTACCCGACTGCACGTAGTAGGATTTTTTCCGAGCGTCTGTATGTAGGTACATAAGTATATAACACCCTGTAGTGGATTTCAACATAATGCTATGCATATTACGCTTGAAAGGTAAATAAGGTGTGTTATTTTATAAAAAAAAATTGATAACGAAATAACTGAATCAAAAATATTCAAATTAAGAACTTGTCTTCAGTTAAATGTAGATTTTATTTAAAAATTTACTCAACTGCACCCGTTGTCGTTAACCTGCTGACAGTCTCACTTTATTTGTAGGTACAATATAACCTGATTACAAATTCATTCATATCAAAGTCATTCACCTGCCTACCGCATAATTCTAACACAATGAAATAAATCGATTCCCTCCACGTGATGTTGATTGCTTTATTTTATTTCCAGCGATTTTAGTTTACAAAAACAGCAAACCCTGTAATTTTCTGAAGAATGCAAAGTTAGTTCAGCGGTGCAAGTTTTTTGAGAACGACCTCTAAAAATAGTTGTTTTAAAATATCGAACCTCAGCCTAATTAAGCCGCTCTGACGTAACTCGCTCTGCCTCTTCACGTCCAATAAACTTTCAGCAAACAAGAAATTACCTCGGCCCTCCACCGAATCGCAAAAAAGTTAAACGGCAGTAAAGTTTCCACATCGATTGAGAGACGTGTCCTCCCCGCTCTGGCCACCAATTAATTAAGTTCAGTTTCAGTGCCCAGTCACCCTATTCCCTAAGATAGCCCAAGCATGACGCCGCACTTTTAATTTTCTGGTGCCACGACTTACAACGATAAAGTCCCCTTCGCGCGGAAAGTATGCGATGAATGGCCCATTTAATAAAAGGGCAGAAGTTTCTAGAACAAGTTCTCTATTCTGATCGCGACATTGTAATCACCCGACCTCCCAAGAAGGAGAGTTATGTTTTTCAGGTGTATATACAAGTATGTATCTATGGTATTTTTTATGTACCATGTCTGTTTCTTTGTGGACATCCTGTAGAAGTTTAGACTAAACGGCGTAATGGTTTTTGACATGCGTCGTGGGCTGGCCTTTATCTCAGAAGTCTTTCAGGAATCTAAGGGCCGTATTAATAAAATGATCTCAACTGTAATCCCTGTCTCAAGATGCGTCAAAAATTACAGTTTTCTATGGCTTGACGTTTACTTTGACGCATCTTGTGGCGGGCATCTCAGTCAAGGTGAGTTTATTAATACGGACGGCCTAAGACTATACCTACTTTTCTCTATAAAGGAGAAGTTACATGAAAACATCAACATACAGGCAATCTAGTGTCGGCTTTCTACTGCGAGTGGAGCGAACCCCGTATGGACTCGGTTTAGCTTACATCGGTGACTTTTCAGTGTTTCCATCGCTAGTAAATCTCTTGAAGTCACCGTTGTAATCTAAACGGAGTTTAAAAGGGCCCCACTCCGCTCTCAGTGGAAACCCTGCTTAAGAGTTTGATATTTTAAGACATGTTTCAATCACTTTGTTCTTAAACATTCTTTATTTCCGTTTTTTAAAAGTTACGGGACTCATGTTACAAGTTTGTTAGGGAACTAGCACCTAATTATGAGAAAATCAAGCCCTTAACCCTTAGTCTGTGCCCAGCCATTGTTGTTTATTTTAGTTACCTACTAGCCTTTCCCCGTAACTGCTCGATTGCGTAGTTTGTTTTCTGGATAAAAAGTATCCTAGGTTTTAGACCCGGACATACACACACCATGACAAAATTTCACGTTTATAATATAAGTAAGATTTCAACGAGTTTAAACGTTAACTTATTCCAATTTACTAAATTAGCTTATACCTAGATGTAATAAAACGCATCTCAGTTCTGACTTCTGATTAAAATAGTTTTCTTCAGTTTCCAGGTTATGGTTGGTCACGTTCTCCCGTATAGTGTCGCAGCAATTTTAATTCCCAAAGATAAATAGAGAACGGGGCACGGTTAGCATGGCCGTATCGGCAGGGCTGCGAGTCCGACGCGGTCACTCCAGGGCTGCCACTGACAGGTAATCGATGCGGCTTGCTAGTTTATTTGGCTATCGGTTCCGCTCTCGTGTGTATCGAATAGATCTAATCGATATCAACCCCGACTCGGTATGGTTATGAGTCGGGGGTTATTCGATTACGTCGATTCCGATACGGCCACGTTTATTCAGTTAGCTTATGCTTGAGTGGCTCTTTTCCGTTACAAGCAATAAATGCGATCTACGGGATCTTTTACACTTTTCTACAGTATTACTTATTTTTTCGATTACGTAAGTCGTTAACTCGTTATTGCTGACAATGAAATAGTAAAAATGTTTAGCAACAAAAAGGCATACGCAAAAACAACTATCATAATCTTCATGTGTCTTAAATAAATCAGACAGATTGGTTAATAAGAATAACATTATACTAAAATAGCACGTATTGCCCTACTTTTCGAGTTCCGTCACGTCTCTCGTCATTAATACATTATTATGGAGCTATCATATCTGGAATGGATACCGTATTTTTGTGAGTAAGCCCGAAGTATCTCAACTCGGAAGTGCGAGGACGTGCCTCCTGAATGTTGAGGTCTCGGGAAGCGCGTGATTGGGCCCATTGTGAACCTCAATAGTCCATCTCGAGACCGCTAACTCAGGCGTTTCATGCCTCCATTCGTCTTACCTTTGCCACAAGCGGCTGCGGTTGACTTCACATGAAGATAGGAACATTTATTTATGCGCCAACTTGCGGGAGCACCAAGTGAGTTACGTGGAGTGGAACATTGAGAGTCGTCATCTTTGTAACAGGATTACGGAAGTGAGTAAGCAATCAATACATGTGAAGGAGAAAGATCGTCTGCGGATGAGATTTAATATCGGAGTAATTAGGAATTTGTGTAATCAAAGAGCTTTTTCATCGCAAATTGGAAAGCAAATGAAAATATGTTCATTAGTTTAGCAATAACTTGAGCGGCAAAAATGTAATTACATGCCTTCAGAAATGACAGAAAGTTGAATGAAGAGACCGACGGCGGCGGCTACTGACCGCTTACCAATAACTCAGTTGAATGGATCTCAATTAAGCGTCGGAGCCTAACCTCGAACAAATCTACCGCCCTTAGAATACGAAAGTAATGAAGAAGACGACAATCGAAATGTAGATTACATCTCCCGAGATGGATTTTCTGAATTATTTCTAAGAAAATCTATAATCCAATTCGCGACACTCGAGGTACGCCTGTGGATTGAATTCAATTGGAAACCGATGGCATTTGTAATTTACAGGCAGTATGGGGTCTTCAGTTTCGAGTTATCCTGGTCACTCGCAATATCGTTAATAGACTTTTTGTCGGATCTAGCAATTAATGAATAATATGGCACAAAACTAAAATTCAATTATATTATACGCGTTTGCTCGCGACTTCCTCGACGTAGAACTTGGTTATTTCTACTGGAAGTAATATTTTTTCCTTGATGACAGATATCTAGACACGCGGGAGCGTGTCAAGCCAAGTTCAAGAAACAGAACTGGCGAGGCGCACCGTGTGTAATATTACACGAACCATTTGGAGCCACTTTTGACCCCCTCATAAATCAAAAACTATTTTACATAAACGTATCAAATTTTGCTCATATATTGAGACTTGCGAGATACATATGTGTTCTAAATTTCATAAGCTTATCTCAAACGGTTATTTAGATATTAATGTCCAAAATTCCTCATTTTTATCATTGACTGACCTATAGACCAAAACTCTAACCCAGTTCCAGATGACCTAGAGAGTTAAAATTTGGTATGCAGATAGGTAATTAGATGAATACAAAGGAATAAATAAAAAACTGTAAATTTTTAAATAATTAGATTCTATTATGAACGCTTAACATAAATACCTAATATTACTTAGGGTACCTACGTTATTAACTGGGATTAATTATTATTATTATATTTAGCGCACATCAATAGTGTAAAATCATTACCTACTCATAAATAATGATAAAATAATAGGCATTTAGATTTTCGGTATATACACGACGCGCGCGCGCCGAGTGACGCCGGAGCGGCGCGGGCGCTGTGACGATCGAATCGAACCGTTGCACTGTGGTTCAGCGTGTATGGAGAGAGTGTCATAAGTCGATTTGTCCAAAACTTCCAACATTATTGGGAAGAAATGCATATATTGTTGTTAATTATGAATTTATTTGATAAAATAAAGGACTTACAATTAATTTAATGTGTATATATTATTGAATAATAATAAAATAAAACAATTAAAAACGTTTCAAAATGCACTATATTTCAATACCGTATAATTAACACTTATAAATAGTAAGTAACATGTTTTCACTTAAAAATATAATAAACAATACCTTAATACTATTTAATTTAAAAAAAAACTTATATTGAACGCAAACATATTTACTAAGTTTTTTTGTTATGTGCAATTCATGCAGTAGAATGAACCGCACGTAAAGAGTTGTTATCTTAAAAATACTGTAATTAAACTATCTAACACTCATTAGTGAAACTTTAATGAGCTTAGCAATACCTAATGTAATAAACTAATGACAGATTTAGATAAAACACTTTTTTTTTTCCTAGGAAGCTTTCTAAGACCCGTAACTAGTGGGTCAGAATTTAATAAAAGTCGATTTAAAAGATCGGTATTCGTCGCAACACGTGACATTTTTCTAGTATTGTTGAGCCGAAACGCTTTTATATTTTTATTTGTAGCTTCGGCAGCTTCTTCTGATAGTTCTCCTATGGATACCATCATGTGATCGAACTGATCGATTACTTCAGACCCATGAATCAGAACTTTGTGAATGGACGCTGGCAAATTGTACCACGGATATTCCTCAACAAGCTGTCGAGCCGTGTCTAAAGCAAACGATTTAAATCTCTCAGAATTAATTTTGTAACCGGAATTGAGACAGTTAAGAATTGTACCACACCTATCAATAAGCTCTTGCTTAATTCCTGTTATTTCGGCAGAAATGGCAGAGTTAGCAAAAAACCTACGTGCTGTATTCCCATCATTCGAGTTGCCACTTCCTCCGCTACGCGGCTTGTCCACTATCAGACCTAATTTATTTTTAAAAGCATTTTGTATCGTCTTCTTTCTCTCTGCCATTTTTTCCTTTTCTTCATTTAATCGAACTTGCCATTTTTTTACCTCGAGCCGATATGACACGTGCACAAAATATTCAAAAAATCTTATCCATGAATGGAGAGGAGATAATCCAAACTCCAGCGTAGCGGTATCAATTTCTTTGGTCAAACACATGTCTATCTGATTCATCTCTTTGGGTGTAGCCTTGCACAAATAACACCTGCTAGCAGATGCCGTGTCACTTAACGCACTACAAATTTTGCCGTCTACCATTGTCAATTGCAATTGATGATGAACTTGTAATTCATCGCCGCCCGGCAACATACACGTCGATGGTACTAAATTATTAATTTTCTCTTTAAAATAATCTTCTTCGTTCTTAGATAATTGTTTTGTCTCTTTTGCAAATTGGAAGCGAATAGGGCGACAGTACCTAGTTGATGATGGGCGAGGATTCTTCCATAATATTGTTTCTTCTCCTGTTGTTGCAACTATGGACACGAGACGCAAGGGCACATATGATGTCACGAATAAACTTCCATCTTCTAAAGTTGGGTCATCGGAAAAGCACTGCTTATACTCACTGTGTCCGGTACTACCGTCAAAACCCCACTTACCAACTAACATAACATCACCTAAGGTCTCGGGATCGATACTTGATAACAGTATATTTTGAGAATCCAGTATTCTTTTAACCGTGTGGTCCAACAATTTTTGTAACTCTACTTCGGCACTTTTTTCAGTAATAGTTAATTTTTCAGGGTAACACTGTTTCTTGGCTTCTAAAACCTTATGATACGAAGGCAAAACTGGATATTGTTTACTATTAATGAACTCTTTAATTAAAAGGTATTGGTGTTTTGTTAATTTTGCTTCTGTGATCAGCGATAGGATCTCACTTGGATTCACTTCACATTTATGACTATCATTTGGCCCACTACTCGAGGTTGACGAAGTATTTATCAAAGCATTGACGGCCGAGTTATCAATTTTTGAGAGGTCCACTAATCTCCTTCGCTGAGTTCGTTTACTGCAAGACTCAAAATCTTTCTTCGGTCGACCGAGATTTGATGTCATTTCTTGACCAGTAAACTGATTTTCTCTCGCAGATACCGACTCATTCTTTGCTATATCTATAGTTTCAAGGACATTTAACCATTTTTCATGTTTTCTGACTAGTTCATATTTATTCCTTGCTGCTTTTTTCCAGTAATCTGCGATCCTTTGGATTATGCAATTAACGCGTTTACTTAGAACTTCGATTTCAACGTTTTCAGCTTCCGGCACCATTTCCAAAACTGTCTCTAGTATAATTCGATATTTTTCTATCTGTGATCCTTTAGCAAGATGCCATAGTTCAAATATGTGCATTCTTGTAAACTGAACTTGCAAAAAAGAACCTGTAAGAAAGAAAACCAAATACATTAGAAATTGACAAATATCGTAGCATCTTCTACGAACAACGTAGAGGACGAATTAATAAAACATCTAGCAAAATCTAGCAGAAGATGACTATTGGCACACTAACTAGACTTTTATACGCTTTTTAAACAATCAAAATTATTAATGGTACAGAATGGCGTCATTGATAAAACTCAATGGTAATACACAAACAATTTAAATATTTTTATAAAATTAGGTGTCTCGTAGCTCTCAAATAAATATAAAATGTATAGTAAAAATAGCTAGTAAAAATATTATTATTAAAACACATACCTTTGTCATTAATTTCCATGATGATTCAATAGAGTTTATCACAACAAGTTTTTAGAAATCCGTCAACAAACAACTTTCACTTTAATGATCTATTGATAAGACTAATTACGCGGTTTAAGTGTGTTCACTTCGGAGGTCTGAAAAACAATGATCCCGACTGATTACTTCAAAACTATTTATAGTTTTAAGTAGGCTGGTAATTAATGTGTTATCAGAGAAGTACAAATCATAGCTCGGCTATTGTTGATTATTTGGACTTATGACCTATGAGCGGGACCATAGTGCGTTGACGCGAACGTGGCCGAGCGAGCGGCAGCCGCGCTCACAAGCGCGAGCGCCGGCTTGCTGTCCGTCCGGTTGTCTCTCGATATCTGACCTATAAGGTTGCAATTTATGCTGCGAAATTGCTAAGTTTTCTTAAGGAAAACTTATAATTTGTAGTAATATTATTATTACAATTTCTTTAATAAGTTGGTACCTACGTACGTATAGTATTATAGTATAGGCTATAGTTTAAATAAATAATAATTTTATAGTTATAAGTAGGGAGGTGTATATACTTATTATTATTACAATTCCTATAATAAGTGGGTACGTAGGTTTAGTATAGTATAGGCAATAGTTTAAATAAATAATAATTGTATTTTTTAGTAAGTAGGTAAGTTAAGTATAGTTAAAAGTAAGTAGGTGTATATACCTACTTAACTCTGAGTTTGAGAACTTGTTGATAGTAGCAAATAGTTTTATCTTTTTATTACGTAGGTAGGTACCCACCAAAAACATAAATGTAAAAAAGGAGAGCCAAGTTCAATACAAAAATTATTCTCTGCTGTGGGCTTGGCAATGCAATTGTTTTATATTTATAAAGTCTACTTTTAGTTTTGAATTTGTCCTTTTAAAAGGACCCACGGCGTTACGAGGATATGTACTTACCTACAAAAAGTAATGATATCCCACCAAAAACATAAATGTAAAAAAGGAGAGCCAAGTTCAATACAAAAATTATTCTCTGCTGTGGGCTTCGCCGCAAAAAGAATGGAGATCTGAGATTGAGTGCCAAGTTCTATGCAAAATCCAAATATGTAGTCTAAGGGCTCACTTGGCTGGTTTTCCCATACTAATTATATAGCCTTCGCATGTTCTAAACCTGTTACCTTTCGGTTCTTATTTTATTATTCCGAAAATTTGGCTTGCTGGTAGAAACTACCCATCGAACATAAGGCTCTTCCATGACTGTGTAAAAGTAGGTACTTAATAATAATTCGTATGGGAAAACCAGCCAAGTCAGCCCTTAGACTACATATTTGGATTTTGCATAGAACTTGGCACTCAATCTCAGATCTCCATTCTTTTTGCGGCGAAGCCCACAGCAGAGAATAATTTTTGTATTGAACTTGGCTCTCCTTTTTTACATTTATGTTTTTGGTGGGATTCTTTATTCTGATTCAAGACACTAATCCTACTAACATAAAAACTTTCACATTTGTTATATTAAAAGGATTAAAAGGGTAGTGGGATAATAAAGTTAATTTGAGTACGTAAGTACAGATTTATTATTGCAAACGGACAAAGAACCCGTTGTGTTTATACTTTCTATATAAGACGTGTGCACTTACACATATTAAACGGCAAAGAGTTGTCATCTCCGTAATGGTCCTTCTCAATACGCCTACCGTCAATATCTAGTAGCTTTTTGTCTTCATATTGGCCGTTCAAAGCGGTATTTGGGAAGGCTCCAAAGAGACAATGGCCAGCTTTTAGGAAAATAATGGTGATATTCTAGCGATACCAATGCACGATGGGTGCTTTTAAATATTAAATGCGAATATATGCTAACTTTTCCATCTGTTAATCTGGCTATGATGATCAGTATTTTGGTAACGTAGTGTTAGTCGCACCACTATCTAACATGACCCAAGACGATTACAATCAAATTTTTAATCAAGACGCACCAAGTGGTCGGCTTTCATATTTGCGGTAATAGTAGAAAATTGTTGTGTATTTTATTATAAGTTATATATCCTGAGGGTACCTATCTTTGTATAGTCTGACCTACCCACGTGATAATAAACCAGTGTCGAACCAGCTAATACATGGTGGCAGCGGTGGGATCCAATAAAATAAAATAGACGAGTCACTGTTAAATAATAATTACTATATTATAGTTAATATTTGCAACACAACACAACAAGACAAACTACATACCTACATAAACGCACGCCTTCATTCCCAGAGTGAGGTAGGCAGAGCTACAGAATTACCAACAACTTTAAAAAAAAAAGATAATTCTGTGACCATATTTTTCACCATTAAGATAAGGTTTAGCAGTGCCTTTATTCCCTTAATCGCCTGTTGCGACATTCATTGCGATATTCTAACCCGGAAACCACACGGAAACGAGACAAAGGCATAAAATTGCATTCCAAATTAAGGTATAAAACATCCAAACGCAATATTTGTTTACTCGACAAATTTCACCGTAATTCCTGCTCAAATTCCCGAGTACAAAGTGTCCTAAGATCTTGGCTGATTTCTGCATCAACACGTCGTCTGCTTTGGACATTTCTAAAGAGGTTTTTAGGTAAAAAGCTTTTGCGGCAAAGCCCCTACTAAAGGTTACCAGACGTAATGGCCGTGAAGGAGACGTCACCGACGCGCTACTTAAGGTATTTCCACAAAATCCTACGACAACATTTCTGTTTACTTATTTACTTTAGATATTTCACTGACGGGTCTTGGCCAGGAATTTATTTATTGTAGTAAACATTAAATTTATTAACACAGGGCTTAACTTTAAATATTTCACTGTAATAATTGTAATTCAACTTATGCTCGAATTAAATACTGCTGAGCAAAACTTAACAATTTGTAATTAAATGAAGTCTAACGTGATTTATTACTTTATTAGGCTAAGATCGACCTGGGTTTCTATTTGATTTGTCTTAGTGAGATAAAAGCCACAGTAAAAATAATAGATCAGATGAAGGTCAAATACCTACCCAAAATGTATTTACTGGTCATAGTTATACATACATGTACAGTCAAAAGCACTAATATCCATCCATCCATCGCACCAAATATATATAAACATAGATCTTATTAATAGTGGCGTATACATATTTATTTTCGACTTTGACTGTACCTATATTGTCGATCATGTTTGATAAGGATTCTTATAAACGTGAGTGTGTCTTTGCAGGCTCAGGGATGGTGGATAGGGAAATCAAAATGGCTGCGTGTAGCCTGCTGTGCGTTTATTCCAAAAGGGAAATAAATTACTGAGCCTCTAATTTATAAATATTGAGTATAGCGCTACTTATTGGCGATGTCACGAACTAACTATTAAAGCAAGAACCAAGTAGATCTAAATTATAGTATATCAAGACATCAATTTCTTTGATATTGCGGTAGATGGCGCTGTCAGTCATTGACAGTGAGATAGGGGCAAGGGTGAGCCTTATTGTAAGGAATAGTTTCGATGGTTAAATATTTATGTAAAATTTAATACGGGCGTTTAAGCGGACGTGTCTTAAACAAAAACAAGACATTTGACCGACAAAAGGATACATTCCTTGAGGGGTGCACTAAATAATTCCGAAGAGCCATAATTCCGATTTTATACAAATCCGAATTTTCATAATTCCAAATGCAATGTTTTGATAGAAGACTTTATTTTTTGTTATCTCTTATAAATGAAAATGAAAAAGAAAAAATGATTTATTGGTTATCACAAAATATAAAAAACAATACAAAGGTTGGGTCCTTCTAGTAAGCATAGGAATATACTTGTGGCAGAAGGCCCCGCTCTTCCAGTAACAATAAGAGTTTTAACCAATTAAGTTAAGTTTAAGATTAGGTGAGTGGTATTTAATTATAGAGTAGGTATTAATTAATTTAAGTTTCAAGAAGCACATAACTTATAAATTAGATACATTAAATTAAAATTAAAATTAAACTAAATTAAACTAAATTAGGAGTGTGTGAGTATGTGAGTGCGAGCGTGTATGAGTGTGTGAGTGTGTGTGTGTGTGTGTGTGTGTGTGTGTGTGTGTGTGTGTGTGTGTGTGTGTGTGTGTGTGTGTGTGTGTGTGTGTGTGTGTGTGTGTGTGTGTGTGTGTGTGTGTGTGTGTGTGTGTGTGTGTGTGTGTGTGTGTGTGTGTGTGTGTAAAATTAGTGGATCTAGTTAATGTTTGATAGTAGCGCTTCAATCTCGTCGAAACTTTTCATTTTCAACCATTCTAGAATGGTTTTTTACATTTATAGGGTTGCATGGGGTAGATACTAATTTCTCTATTTACAATATTGTATAAACAGGCAGATTGAGTAGCAAATTGTCTCTTGGCAAATTTAGATTTAGTAGGGGGCAACAGGGCAACATTTACTTTTCTTCTTCTACTTTTAGTTGATGGCTTATAACTTAAGGTCTTATGTAATTTTACAAGAGAACATAAGATGTACAATTTTCTCATAGGCAGGAGGTCACACTCATTATACAGTTCACTTGTAGGGAATCTATAGGGTTTCGAAAACATGACTTTAAGCAGACACCTTTGCGCTCTTTCCACTTCGATGAATTTGGTTTTATTGGCACCGCCCCATACTGGGATACAGTACGTCATGATTGACTGGGCTATTGCGGTGTATAGTTGTTTTAAAAGCTTAATAGAGGCAATATGCTTCAAAATTTTGAAAATCCATATAACTTTTCTTATTCTCCCGTTTAGGTACTCAATATGATCATGCCATGAGATATGAAATGATAAATCAAACCTAACATAATATTATTAAGTATAACTTAGTATTTCAAAACAAAATTGAATATATAATTTATTAGTTTGAACGCCCCGTCATGTAAAAACATTCCATCCTAAAATTCTCTCGTCATTTTCAGAACGCAAAATTCAAATTATTGGACTTATCGTCCGCAGTAAAATGCCGAGCAGTAAACTAACTGGCGTGCTAAAACAGAGAAGGCAGGCGACGATAAGCAGAATCGTTCCGCGGCATAATCCTCTCTCTAAAGAGGTATTATCCTCCCGCAGACCACCGAGCCTGGCGCCTCAGGAGCACCTGCTTTGTAAGTGCCAGACCGACGATCTACTGGCTTTTATTTTACTAGCGCTGGTTAAAAGTTAAAGATAAATGGGTGAAGCTACTATGTGTTAAAGTTTTTCATCGGACTACGCGGAGATGGGAGGATAGTGATTTTAGCACTTGGTATTTGTTAGATTGTTAGATGTTTACTGAATGAGTAGTTTAGGAGTTTCGATGCTACTAAAATACTCATATTTTCAGAATGCGATGTTATTGATAATATTGGTAAATTCAAGATGGATGAAAGCTATAAAAATATGCAGGGTATTTTAATATCTATTTTATGTCAAGTTTAGCATATCATTGTAGTACATTAGTTTATTCAGTGTTTATTGTATAAAATATGTTACGTAATGAACTTGAAGGATCTGCTCGTACTGATATTACTCTTCAGTAAAGATTTTTGTTTAACTAATAATGACACTAGACATCATTATTCCTACTAACGTAAAACATTAATATGTATTGTTCAGCACTAACGGTAATTATTTTTTCACTTTCGAGTGACTATTAAGTTGTTTGTGTATGTTTCATGTAGTCACTAGTATTTGGATCGGACGGATTGGGTGGGCTTGGACTCTTGTATTTATCATGCAAAACCAATTAACTATTTACTCATTTTTATTTAGTTATTTTTATTATGGCAACAAACAGTAATTACATTATCAGATGTACAAATTGCACTGGTACTAGTACAAAAAAAGACAAACAGTGCCCAAAAGAAATACTTACAATTAAGTTAATACTGTTAAACAATTTTTGAGCTTACACAACTAACAATAAGAGCTATTGTAAGATACAAAAGGGCCTTATGATACAAAATAAAAGACTTAAATTAACACATTACATATGATTTACGTACTGCCGATGAAGTCATTGTACGGAGATCAAAATAATTTTGACGAAAAATGTATGTGTCAGCAGTTCACAAGTGACATAGCAAAAATTAATTCGTGTTTACAAAATGTGAAAGTTGCAGTCAAGGAGAAAAAAAGGAGAAAAAAGTCCCAATAATCGACATCTTTAATCTTTTTATGTGTATTTATTCTACATAAATGATGATGTGATATGATAATATGATATTTTTTCATTATCATTTACCCATCGCTATTATAAACTCATATTACCGGTTCACGGTCAAAGGACAGTATGAATACTAATGGCGAATACTATAAAAACTCTGTGCTATGGCAATATAACCTCAATATTCTTGTAATAGGAGCAAAGCATTGCATAGAAAGGGTTTACGGGGAGGGAGGCGTACTAATGCCCCTCAGAGCGAGGATTACTTCATGAAATGGTTGCGCTTAGCGCCTCTCGGCGTGAAAGCTGCCGGCGATCTGTTTGCCGCCAGGCACAATACCTACCTACAATCAAGTGTCAACAAGGAGGTCTTAAGCCTTAAGCATTTCTGCTCTAATCGCCTTAAACGCGGGTCTGTTACTATAATGTTCCTAAGGCAATAGAGGGAAAAGATTATACCATATTACCATGCATGGATACATTGGTTGTAGGTTGGTTCATGTTGCCAAATAGTCTTTATTTGTTTAGTGTCTGCCTGCCTGATGTTTTCTTTATGGCTTTGTTTTGTTTCTCTCATAACGCCTCTTTCTTTGCTAAGCAAGAGTAAGACTTTGCATATGATATAAAGACCTTGACATCTTAATTGCCAAAACTTTTGCTCACATATTTATGTGTTCTAAATAAGCAAATAGTAATAAATGTACTTTTCCTTCGGAATTACGGCTAGACGTGATTTTTGTACAGAATTTGGAATAGTCTGAATGGTATGACAGTTTTAATCTTCGAATAAAACCATGAAATTGAAGTTGAAAGCGATGTTCAGCGGTTAAATCAATAATTTGAGGTTACCCGCGTGAAAATAATGAACACAGTTGAAAGTTTCTGCGCGAGCTATGTGTTTATAAATCTTGTACAGTCATACCAAGTTAATATTGAGCGACTAACTTGTTATCAAAGTTAAGCCGTGTTGGACCTAATACGAACAAGCCGAAAGAGTTTTAATTCAAAATTGACGTTGTAAAGTTAACGACACACTTAAGGTTATACGCTAGTGCCTCATCATTCCCAAGGTTTAACCGTATTATTTAAGTTTGGTTTTATTCCTATATACTCCTCTTATGTCGCATAATGAAGGTTTGTATGGAACCTCAAACTATATACTCTATCGAAAACCGTTGTTGCTACATGAAGCCCATCTTTGCTAAATTGTGTGCATTTTGCTGCAAACCATCTTGAAATACGTGAACCTATAATATTGTAACGGGGAACAAGGAAATTGGCTGTACGCTGCGTGCCCGAATAGGGTGGCAAAATAACTATTTCACGTTACAAATTAAGGTAGGTACATCGTTTAAATTACTTCCTCCATTAATTATGTAGCTACGATGCTACCCATTAACGTATGAACAAAACCACTAAATGAGCCACGTAGTGTGCAATGGAGCTACATTAACCGGAGTATTACAGTAAATAAGTGAACATAAGGATCTCGGCTTTTGCGCCGTGTAAAATGAAGCGTGAGCAAGATTAGAAACATAAAATAAAGATACTAGCAAATAATTTCGCACTGCTAGAACAAGACAGCATCAACTCAAAATCATTGTTAGCTTTGTTTCAAGCTCAAAGACGTTGTATTAAAGTTGATTTTAAAATACAGTTGTATATTGACTTACTACACTTTTGATCTGGCATGGCAGTGCGATTTGTTAAATGGAAAAATGTTATTTTTGTTTGCAGAGTGAACACAGACATAAGTTCTTTACTTATAGATACATTTTAATGCCATTTTTAACTTAACCTTGATACCACAACTGGAATTGATTAGGTGCAGTCTAAATATTAATCTTTAATTTAACGTTTAATGACATTTGATTCATTTAAAAAAATATAGGAATCCATTAAAAGTAATGAAAAAGTATGTTATGAAGGTAATTGTTCAAAATATTTACGTAACAAACAATACAGCCCCATAATAATGCGCAAAACAAAGTATAGTATTTAAAATTAAGTGTCATACTATCATAATCTTGATTTTACATATCGCACTGTTAGTTCAAAACAGTATCAACTCAAATCCTTGTTAGTTTTGTTTCAAGCTTATAGACGATGTATTAAAGTGGATTTTTAATTATATTTGTATTTTGAGTTACTACTGTTTTGATGTAGCAGTGCGATATGTTTGTACTATGTATGTACGTAAACACTTTATTGTACAAAAAAAAACAGAACGATACAATTAACATAAGAGATATTTCCATTGCTCTCTTCCATCTAACTCTTGAGAGATTGAGAAAAGTGAAAGGTTGTGCATCGAGTAAGCAAGTATACAAATTTATTAAGAAGACTATAAAAATATTAACTAAACAAACAAACCTCTGTAAATAAAATCAAATACCTACATAAATAGATACAAAGATACATATTAATACATCAATAGACATACATAAACTTAAATAAACTACATTTTTATAGAGGACAGTTGAAATTTCCAAGGAAGCCGAATAACGAAAGTTATTATTTTCAATTTAAATAATGCTATGTAATATCGGCTTGCCAACCGCCGTGGAGTGTTCAGGTGGAGATAGACCCGGCTAGGATTGGAAGCTTCTCCGCCCCGATTGTCTAACTTCAGCTGACACTCGGGACAAACTCGGGGGAACTTTTTTATTTGTACCGTCTATTGGCTTCCTCGAAGAAACTTCGTCGCCACCTAATGGATACCAACTGTCATCGGTTTTAAAAGCTGAGTGACATGCCATTGTAATTTTATAACTGACCGCCGGCGGAGCGGAAGCGAGTGCCTTTGACATCTCAATGGATTTCACTTTTGGACACCTTATTAGAGTTTTTCAATAAAGCTTACTCTCTCTCTAAAATGAACCATGTTTTAAAAATGATTTTTATTTTCTGACTATTATTCATGTTTTAACAAAGGTATAACTGCCTGTTTATTTGTATGGGTAGCGTATTTTATTTGCTATGACCATGTTTATGGAGAGCTGTTTCATATATACGCTGGAAGCGGGGTCACTGCAAAGCCAGGATTTGTTTTGCGCCGATGTTATTACCTTTTTGTTTCTTTTATCTACCAGGCACAAGAAAATCTTATTAAATTACAGAAAATTTCATTTTTCACTGTAGGCATGACATTAAAGTTTTAAATCGTGCTTTTCACCGCAAAACCGAGAGTAGCGTAAATATTTTTTTCTACTCGCATACTGTAAATCGCTAATATTTATATCGTTAATGGTATCAGAATACTATAAGTATAAGTTCAGCTACGTACATTATCTATAGTCTTGAAATTGTTTGAGTGCAATAAAGAGTTTACTGCGTTAAGCCCAAATTTAAATTTTAAAATACGAAACGCTGTTATCTGATTTGCGGGTCAAGCGCATGTGGCGAATCTAAGTAAGACTGGCTGAATCACGCGCTGACTTGTGAATTTATCGTTATGATAAAAATAACTATTGTAAATAATAAATGACACTTTAATTTTCAACGCAGCAACAGCTTAACCGAGATATTTGAAATTTTGAGGAAATATTCCTTCGTAATAGGGGTGCACTACGAAAATAAACCCCCAATGGGAAGAAACAGGGAGGGTAGAAGGGAACCACTTTACCGCGTACGAAGACGCCGGCGTCCTTTAGTTTATTTTTAACAGTGTCATGAACGGTTTTATTTTTAAGTTCATATTTATGTTTGTTACATAGTTTTGACAAAAAAACGTGTTTTACCTACCCGGTACTAAGCAAAAGGCCTAATCGAATGTTCATTATGATGATGAATGGTCCATTGTTGTTGATGAAATACTTATCTTATCTTAAGCAATGTTAAATATATGTTATAATTATATCTTAGCATCTAAAAATACATTGATCTATACAAACGGAATTTCCTGTACCTGCCACAGCTATTTTTTACATTTAAATGAATCAGCAACGAATATATACCAAATTGGTTCGAAATGTAACCCCCCGCTTGACTGGTAGCAAAAACGAGCAAGTCTCGCACAACTAACTCTTTCAGCTCAAACGTTCAACTTCGAGGGAGGTTTAATAAATGTCTGCTAGTGTGACATACGCTTCCTTTCACAGGGAAGAATGTGACCAACGAAACTTCCACATGAATACACTAGAATGTATGTAAGGTTTTATCCAGACACAGTTTTAATAGCATTTTTACTCGCGCTTACAACTTAACCGTGCTTTTTAGGGTTCCGTAGTCAACAAGTCACCCTTGTAGTTTCGCCCTGTTCGTCTGTCCGTCTGTCCGTCCGTCCACGGTTTAATTTGGAGAATCTTGGTACTAAAAAGCTGCTTTTTGGCGTAGTGATACATGTCAAATTAAAACTTGAGAGAAATATTTTTTCGAGTATACAAATACAACAAATGTATTTTTCGTACATGATGACATCGAGTGAGGTGTTATTTCATATCTCTTAAAAAATCATTAAGAAATTTTGAACTCTAAAAGTGACATTTTCACTACAGTGGCCTGTACAGCCAAAAATACCAGTATTAAACACAGAATCATAAATAAAATAACATATATATAACGGCACCAAATAACTTAAATTACCTTTAAAAATAACGAAGTAAGTACCTATAGACAGATGAAATCTAGTCTATAATCACAAGCCCCGTTGCCAGCCCTAAAATGCTGAGATGGAATGCCTCTATGCTACTCATTACACCGGTTGTCTCCGGATATTTCAGTAAAACAGTCTGATTCCGTAAATAACAATGCTATTACCGTTATCTAGGGTTCACAGTAGCGGAGGCAGGGCGCTATCGCGGAGGTGCCTCGTAACGATTCGTGATCTCCCGTAAGCCGAGATTACGCTAGATGCCGCGCCACTAAATGTACGCTGAAGACGTTTTAGATGTAGACTTAGATGCCGTGATTTGTAACCCTCAATAAATTACTTTCGAGGGAATTCAACTACGTGATTAATGACTAACTTGCTGCTTAACATAATGCATATTAACTATGACGCGGCGAAATACATTTCAAAATAACTTTCAAAATATTAATAAATCCGACTGCTGAGATAAATAAACATAAACATATCAGGGGACAATATCACGCAAATTGATAATGACTAGATTCGTAGGCAAGGTCACTACCAACTAGGCCAGCGCGTCGTCAAAAAACAAACAACGTTGCTTGTGACAAAGGTAGTCAGGTAGGTATATAAATTGTATCGTCTAAATAACTACTCGTTTTTCAGGTACCTCGTTTCGTACCGAAATGGTAAAACGGAACCCCTATGGTATGTTGATGTCTGCCTATCTGTCTGATTTATGTTCAATTTATACTATGTAAAGTTGAAGTTACTTCTAACTGGATTTTGATTGATTTAACCGGCGTCTTGATACCATATTAGCCTACCGAGACGTTAGATACATCAAGTAAATTGTTAGTTGAATCATAATAAAAGTTCCGGTTGTTACCAGCTTTGATTGACATCATTCATATTATAGTTATATTATTCGATTTATGTCAACTAAAAGATAATGTATCTTAATTGGCAAGCCTTTTTTTCGAGTATAGCCACCTTTTGACATTGAGTGGCGTATTCGGACAAAATAACAAAATAGAAAGAAAATATCCTTTCCTTAAATACTTTTGACGACTGTGCTCAAAACATTATGACTTTCGACGTAACATATAGTGCCTGATGTAAAAGATATACAAAATGATGCCAGCTAGTCGCCCCTGCTCCGACAAAGATTGCCGCCATGCTTTTGAAATTAGAGGTTAGCTTTAAGGCTACAAATATAGAGGCATACATTTATTTTAAAAGGCTTGCACGGCGCGGGACGCCCGGGGCGGGGCGCTTGGCGGAATATAATAATAGTCGTCGGGGCACCACGGAATATCATCTCGGTACATTGTGAGAGGCAGGATGCTCATTAGATGAACGCCCCAGGCCTCCGCCCTGCCTCCCTCGCTCGCTGTAAGTACGCTTCTTTGCTTGGCGCTGCACTTTACAGCCAAATTAGTTATTCACCCTATTTAATAATTGACGAGCGTTGTATTTGCTCGCCAAAACGTAACAAGTTCAATAACTACGGCGGAGTAAACAGTGAGTGTTGAAGCGCCCCGGGTCTTGATGTTCCAGACTTGTCTCTTGTAGTTTCTAGGGAGTCTGGAGTTCGTGACAATGTGTGCTGTTGTCTAAACTCGTATAGTTTAAAGATATATACGCGCAACTTAGAGTTTTCGAGCATCGCATCTAACTCAACATCAAGAAAATACGATTCGAGACATTTGTATTGCGATGTTGATCCGAAATTGCAGATCTACTTATGCAAAGTTCATCGTTGGTACAATAGGGACACTAATTATTCTGAAGTATCGGAATATTTACAAGTAGCTAGTTCCGAAGTCAAGGGAATAACATCGCTCGGAGTTTCTGAAGCCGATGTAATATTTTAATCTTATCATCCGAGTCAAGTTTCATGTCTCGCGAGGAAAGTTCGAGATCCGCGGTTCGAGTTTCAAGACGAGCGACAAACTCGCAACTGTGACTGCAAGTGCTTCTACTGTCTTGAAATATAAACAATAAAATCGTGCGCTTATACTGAATACTACCTATTGAAAAAATAGTTCAAATTCTTCATCAATGATAATTATATATCAGTTCTTACAAAATTCCCCGGATTCGCAAAGTCACTTAATAAAATAAAATGTCATGACTTATCATCAACTTAATTAATCAAAAATTCGACTTTATTAGACAGCAATAAAAGTAGGAAAAAGCGAAGAGCCTCCCGAAGCTCTTATTAAATAAAAGTAGTCCGTGTGTTCCAGAAATAATCTCTTTTGTTCCAAGTTGGGGCTGACTAAGTACTCTGTAAGTAAATGCGGCGTTGTTTGGGCGCTTCCGATATTTGTTAAACCCGTGTCCGTTTTGCAAGATGCCAGCGCGAGATAATTAATGTGTGGTGCCTCTCTCAAACTCCGAGTAGATTAATAATCTGCTAATTGAAGAAAACTTAACTACCTTTGTTTAACTAACTATTTTGTGGTTTGTTTAGGAATGTACTCGTGTAGGGCACGTGTCAGCCGAGTACACACAATGTTTAGTTTTTAATTTAATTCATTTTTAGACGAAATACTTTTGAGTGACAATGAAAAAAAAATACATTTTTGACTTATTTCATTTTACTGATGATGTTTAAAAACGGGTGAAGGATGTGTGCCTAAAGGCGTAATTTCAAGGTTTAAAACATGAAATTTTGCCAACAGCACCATGAATAAACTAAGTTAATACGTTGTTAACAGATTTCGTGTGGTTCGTTACTTACCCAATCAAGATGGCGTAATAGATGGAGGGTAGTGCAATTAATTGCATCTGAAGAATGCAGCCAGCTGCAGCGCTGCACTGATAACATACCTCGCAAGATAAATAGTCTGCCCGCCGGATACTCTTATTGCTCACCTAATGGTGCAACCGGCGATAGAAACGATACAAATAAAAGGCGGTCTATTTGAATACACAAACAGAAAAGAGTAGATTTTCTTGTTAGGAGAAAATACTGACAGAAAAGACTTGGTATAGGTATTGCGTTGAAATATGTTTAAGTAGCACTTTGAATGGCTGTAATTTTGGTTATGAGCGTAACAGTAAAAACCGTTAAATAGAATGGGCACAATAAAAAATATGAATTTGATTTCTCATATTCACAATAACGGTCACGAAATGAATGTTAAAGACCTCTCCCATGTTTAAAGAGCTAAATTTATAATATAAAATATTTTATTTCTGGTTAAGGCATGCTTAAATAATATGGTTCTTTAAAAAACTTGGTTAAAGGAGCTTAAAATCTTATCTACAGTACTATTAACACAATTTTTCCTTCTAGCAAATTTACCATTTCTTCCATTGTAACTTGAAGTTGTTCATGGACGTAAATATTTTCGTCGTACGTCAATCTCGGCAGTTGACGGCGCGGCGCTCCATAGGTTCATTTGGGTGTAATCTTAAAAGCCACTTCATTCGGAGTCGTTTGAGGTAACGAGACCATAACTCCGGTCTTGTCTGGATTCGGCATAATCCACCGCTCACGAAATCCCTATAACAGAGAATAGAAATACGATTAGTAGGATTTGTTTAGTTTGATTGGAGTGCGGTTAAGCCTGTTTTGCGGGGAGAGAGCACGACTCCTCGGCGCACGAAGCTGATAACTCCACTTCGGTGTAACTGCGGCATCGGTTAATCTGTAAGCCGGTTCCCGCGATAACGATCTAAGTCAGATGTTGTCTGTCTTGCTTAGGCGCACGGAAGTGGCTTAATGACTCGGAAATCATTCGGGTTAAGTTGCTTCGGGCCGGATTGAAAGACGAAAGGCTACAGATTTGTTGTCAGTGTGTCCTCAGAGGTCCTCTTGAGTGGATGTCGTAAAACGGTAATGAAGACTGTGGACGTAAGAGGAGACTAATTCCGTTTGATCAACTCAAAGCCTCGACTGATGCGGACGTGTCTACTTTGTTTGCAACGACTTATTTAGTTCGGCAATTACGTGTAATCCGCGCGTCAGAAAATGGGTTGGTTGGTTTGAGCGGTTGGATGGGATCTTGTTATGGTGAATTCAAAAGTAGTTTTGGTGTTAAGTACCAATAGCAAACGGAGTATTAATTTGTTTGTTTAAACCATTGCGGTTATTTTTCTTGATACTAATGTAAACAAAAAGGATTCTTCTACCACGGCTTTCCTTAACAATCACCCTACCCCCGCTGAGTTTAGGTATCCCGTTGATGAATGTACGGTTTCTTTCTACAAATTAACCCCTTTTACCTTATAACATTTATTACATATCTATTTAGTTTAATACTGTCCCATTACAGGTACCGGATTTAACCGCCTAAATTCACCGTGTCTGTCAGTTGCATACATATTTAAAAAATCATGACGATTACAACATCGTTGGAATATCTAGAGTTCGGAAATTATTTGAAACCGCGGTAGGAACAACGGGTTCGTTAGGTAGTTTATAACATTGATACCATATTATAATAGTACTTTGCATATTATGTACCTAGGCGAGGAAATTGATTTTGTACCAGTTCGACGTAACGTCTTTAATCGTGTCATATCGGAAAATGTATAACACGGATATTTCTCGTAATACGTCGAACTGGTAAACAACCAATTTCCTTGACTACCTATACATCTTTACAAAATGCACTGTCAATGAAAAAACCACATTTATCTTACGTGAGAGTCAAGCGAGCTTGCCGACGCTACTCCCAGCCGGCGCGATCGCGGGCATAATTAAAAGGGTATTATCCCAAACTGATTGCGTGCGGGTTATAAGAAGACCCAAGTCACTTCAAATTATGTGTCTTTTGTAAATTAGTTATAGGTGCAATGACTTCCTAACATGTCATAGCATTGTAAGGCTTGTCATTATACATAAGAATACTAGAGTTGTTGCCCGCGACTCCGTCTGTGTAGAAGTCGTCAATCGCTACTTGTAAGTAAAAAGTACTTTATGTTCTTCCTCGGGATTCAAGGTATCTCCACACCAAATTTAATCAAAATCGGATCAGCGGTTGAGCGGCGTAACAAATAGACACACAGTTATTTTCAAAATAATATTAGTAGTGGTTTATATTATAAGGGTTCACTAATGTTTTACCAAATCATCATTTGGCAAACAATATCATTTAACAAACTTTTATTTCGCAAACATGTATTTCCCACCTCATAATTTTATGTTTTTTGTGGTCTAAAGTCTGGCCTAACCTAACTTATTTAACAACCATATCGACGCTAAAAAGCGTAAACGCTGTAACCCGCAATGTACCTAAAATATTTTTTTTACATATTCGGAATCAGATTTTTTTTCTGCGTCGAATGGTCCGGGTCCCGTGGCGCTACGACGATTAGAAAATTTTGTACAGCGTTGGAATTGTATGTACTTTTTTAACACATAGCAAAACTAATTGCAGTAAATAGCCAATAAGTAGGTCATTATTTTCCATTTGCACTTACACCAATTAAGGTTTTACAAAAGTTTGAAGTCCGGTAGGTTACAGCGTGCATAAAACTATTTCTACCGTCGTTTACAGCGTTTACGCTTATTGGAAAAAAATGTGGAACTACTCTTACTACGTTTTTTGTAAAATATATTCAGATGACAGTGACTTACTACGTTATAATGAGTCGCCGTAATATGAATACTTACCAGTTACACCATTTATGAAGTGATACATTTAATTACTATTTGCCTTTACTTCATTTCTATAAAGATGACTTATTAGGGGTCGCTTGGAGTTACCGCTATTTTAAACACGCGCGTACTAGGTGTGGATAACGGCTTACAGCCTTGATCAGTCGGTCGGTCGCACCATCGGGACAAGTTAAGTGAGGTGTAACAACGAAACTTTCGCCGCGTGACAACGAAAGTTAAAATGTAAGAATTAATATTTTACAGTCTTATAGTGCAAATAAAGTGGCTAGTTATTATTATTGTAATTAATTCTTACTTTACTAAATTGTGTCGAATTATGTTGAGTTTAGTGTTTCCTGAAGGTACATAGAATTAAAAGGACATTTACGAATGATTAAATTCGTGAAAGGTTGAATGATTATAATTTTTAAATGTATGTTTTATGTGTTTGTGTGTTTTCGAAAGTGGTATAAGGTAGCTTTTTTACACAAATATACATCGATGTTTCATTTTGTTACACATTGATGTTTTTCTGTTTATAGTAGTTTTTACAGACTTCATAAAAATAAGGTTCTGCGTCTGATCTATATGTATGTAAGTATGTTGTATGTATGTATGTTATATGTATGTATGTTGTTTGGTTTGTATATTTGTACGTACGTCTATATGAATTAATGAATGTATATTTGTATCATCACGATTATCTCAAAAAGTACTGCGCCGATTTGCAAAATTCTTTCAGATATCTAATCCTTCTTTTTCTACAATACTTTTTAAATTTTATGACTTTGACTTTCAGACGGCGTTCATGTCAGTCGAAAAACGTCCACTGCTGGACATAGGCCTCCCCCAAGGCTCTCCACTCAGACCGGTCTAGTGCTTTTCGCATCCACCGCATTCCCGCGATCTTTACAAGGTCGTCACTTCATCTTGTTGAAGGCCTAGCTACAGCTCGTCTCCCGGCCCGCCAACGACGCCACTCAAGATCCTTCTGACCCCATTGGCCATCAGTCCTGCGAGCGATGTGACCCACCCACTGCCACTTAACTTTAGCTATTCTTCGGGCTATGTCAGTAACCTTAGTTCTACTGCGGATATCATCATTTCTGTTTCTATCACGCAGAGAAACCCCAAGCATAGGTTTTTCCATAGCCCTCTGAGTGACTTTGAGCTTCCTTATGAAGCCGATTGTTAGCGCTCACGTCTCAGATCCGTAAGTCATCACTGGCAACACACACTGGTCAAAGATTTTTGACTCCAAACACTGCGGTGATTTGGACGAAAAGATGCTGCGAAGCTTCCCGAATGCTGCCCAGCTAAGTCGGATTCGACGAGTGTAAATATAGTCGTCAATAACTTTGAGCGTAGAGCCTCCGACTATTACGGGAGTTGGCTCTACATGGACATAGGACATGACTTTCGTCTTGTCCATGTTCATTCTCAAGCCAACTCAGTCGGAAACTCTGTTGAGGTCAGCGTGCATTGCACTGAGGTCTCAGCCATGACTACGATATCGTCAGCGAATCGAAGGTGTGATGTACTCACCATTTATGTTGATGCCTCGTCTTTTCTAGTCCAGAACCTTAAAAGCATCCTCCAATGCAGCGGTGAACAGCTTCGGAGAGATCACATCTAATTGTCTGACTCCCCGCTGCAGAGGAATAGGCCTCGTGCTGCGGTCCTGTAGTCGGACGGATATAGTGGCGTTTTCGTACAGACACTTCAACACTTCGATATATCGGTAGTCAACTTGGCACTTAGACTGCAGCACAGCCCATGTCTCGATCGAATCGAAGGCTTTCTTGTAGTCCACAAATGCAAGGCATTCGTTCTTCTGTATAACCTGCCGCAACGCATGTAGGTATGTGGCATATGGTACTATAGCCTTTTCGGAAATCGGCTTTTTCGGGAGGCTGGAAATCGTCAAACCTACGCGTGAGACGATTTGTGATGACCCTCGAAAACAGCTTGTAAACATGGCTCTATAATTCTTCAGCAAAGTTTTATCACTTTTTTTGAAGGAGAGAACCACCACACCTCTCCCTTCGTGGAGGACGGAGCTGAACAGCGTGTGAAGGCCCCTAAGGATGAGTTTTCCACCCGCCTTCAGGAGTTGGGTCTTTAGCTACATTTTCGACGGGTGTTCGGGTTGTCGTTGTAATCGTCCACGTTGCTGCCAAGGCACTCGAAACGGTTTTGAAGTTCGAACTGAAAGCTCTCGGGGTTTTGGAGCTGAGCGGATGCCGGGCGGAGCGTAGACTTCATCAGTCGAGACCTTTCAAGCTTGAACTGGATAATAATCAGCCTCGTACCATACGTTGATCACTCCCGGTTTTAACCGCACTAATGACGGAGACATCGTTGAATATGTGCTTTTTCGTCGATATGATGAAGTCTATCTCATTCCTCGTTACACCATCAGGGCTCATCCAAATCAACTTTCTATGCTCACATTATCTGAAGAAGGAGTTAATCATATAGAGTCCCTCCTTCTCCATGAAACTGGCTAGGAGGTGGCCCTGTGATTCATATCCCCACTCAAAAATTCCCCACTTTCTGCTCTTCACCGTCTCGTTTGCCCAACTTTGCGTTGAAGTCCCCCATAACAACCGTGAAGTGAGTTTTGGAGCTATGCAATGGCTCTGGAAACATCCTCATACGTAGCCTCTACCTCATCGTCGGAGTGTGTCGAGGTGGGAGCATATACCTGTATGATCTTCAACGAATATCGTTAGGTCATTCTGAGTACAAGGTACGCTACCCTGCTCGACACGCTCTCAATATTAACCACGTTGTTCACAGAGGTATTGTCGACGATAAACCCGACACGCGAAATCCTCGATTACGCGTGATTTTGCTTATACCTACATTAAGTTCCTACTAGCAAAATAGTGTTATTTTTATTTGTTCATCATAAGGCTGATTGATATAAGCTAAAAAAATACTATTTAAAGAACGAATTATGTTGAGAACTTTGAATGTAAAGAAAATTGTTAATACTTTTTTAATAATATACATACATACATACATTAAATCACGCCTGTTTCCCAGAGGGGTAGGCAGAGACCACTTCTTTCCACTTAATAATATACTTTTTTATATTTCCTGGTTTTATTATTGAAACATGATTGAAAATCCTTAAAAATCTTGGATTTAAATTCAAGATGTTTAATGATTATTTAAGGTGACATTTTAAAATAATGATAAATAAATGTGATCACAAACTTACTTCATTTTAATATTAGTGTCGTTTTTGGTATCTATCATTTAATACATTTATGACATTTTAAAGAGACAAATAACACAATGTTACCTCAATTTAGGCACTCCAAAACATTTAAAGAGTGGAGGTTACAGCGTTTACGTTTATTGGAAATAACACTGATTTTCATCTGTCCATACATTTCACGCAATCATTAACAGCGTTTTATCGTATTAAAAAAAAATGTCGGATTGCTGTAACCGACATTAAAAAGAAACACAGTCACTTGTAGTACATGGCAGGTAAATGATCTGATAGAGAATTATAAAATAGGTTTGTGGTATAAAAATCGCACCGATCGGTGGAATATAAAGAGAGTTATGATTTTTTTTCTAAAATCTCAAAAGTTTTTTGGCTCTGGTGTAAAGTTTGCTTTTTGCGGGTTACAGCGTTTACGCTTTTTAGCGTCGATATGTAACCTTTGTAATATGTAATGGTTTTGGACAATTACATTTTTGCGAAATTAAACTTTGTAAAATTATATTGTTTGCCAAATGATGATTTGGTAAAAAGTCAGGATGACGGTATAAAAACCTAGTGATAGGTATGATTTTCCTATTTTTGCCACATTTTGATTTTACAATTTACGTAACGCAGATTGAAAAAGTACTTATTGGTCGCGTCCCTATTTCTGGTTTAACATTTGTTTGTCAGGCTACGAATTAAATTACTGCCTGTTGCACTGCAGCTCTAAGCTTGCACTATCGGTACTAGACAACGATAAACTTAATTATAGAACATCCAAAACTCAGGAAGAACAAATGCTCCTGCTTATCATACAAATATCTGCCCTTACCGGGATTTGAACCCGGAACCGATGTCGTCGATATTAGGAATTAATTTTCGAATCGACGTGAGGAATCGGAATATGAAAATTTTAAACTTTCCGTTGTAGTGATAGAGGGAGTTCTACTTGCAGCTTTTATTTCCAAGTAACAATCCGATCATTGGACCAACAGAACACATAATTATGTTATTGTTCCTTAAGCAAGCGTTTAGGAATATTGTTTGTGTAATCAACTACACACCATCGATGTGTGCCTAATAGCTAGAACACGTACTGTAGCCTGTATGCCTGTGCGTACTGTGTTGTATAATGGGGCTAGCTCCGAAGCTTCGCACAGCCAGGCGGAGCGAGCATTTCCGGTCCATTTATCTGGGTGTCTCATCATAGTTTCGTTGCAACCGGAAGTGGGCGGTCAAAGGCTAATCGATTATCCGGTAGTTAACAGGGTAGAGCTTTAGCAGAGCTTAAGTTACTAAATTAATAACTTCGAACTTGGCTTCAAAATAGGCGTTGGTCTGGAGTACAGAGAGAAAACTATTAATTTGAACTAATATTGTTGTTTTTATATATTTATATTGTTATTTTATTTGGTACCTGTGTGGTTACCGCGTTAGAATAGTGCCACTCCATGTCTTGCCGTGGATGTCGTAAGAGGCGACTAAGGGAATAAAGGCTTGTAGTATTGTTAGGCGATGGGCTTGCAACCTGTCACTAATACACTGGTAAACATCTTGGCCTAATTGTGCAAATTGTGGTTATAGAATTATCAAGAAGTTTTAGAGTTGTTGGTAATTCTGTGGCTCTGCCTACCCCACTCTGGGAATGAAGGCGTGAGTTTATGTATGTATTTATGTTATATATTTATGTTACATCATAATCGAAAAGCAATTTTTGACTAATTTTAAATGAAGGGGGATTGTCAGTCATTTTTCACTAATTTGAAGACAATGATACTACGATTTGTTAGATTTAGATTCGATAATAAAAACCAGAACGTTTACCAACCCTAATTAGTTCAAGATGAACCCAGACAATCAGACAGTAAGTCTCGAATTATTCAGCAATATTATATTAACAGAAGTTGAAATGTGGTGTTATCAAATGTCTTGACAGTCGGGCCTCGCGGGACTTGATAATTGACGCGCGGGAAATTACGCGTCGGCAGTAGACAGTTGTTGATGACGTCAACACTTGATTATAAACGATTTATTTGAGAAATGACGCTTGCGGCGGGCTTGTTCCGACCCCGTCACGTAATGCGTACGACTTTACAGTCTACCTGCAGACCCTATGTCGGCGACGTAAGGTTCACAGTACAGTTAAGTACACCGTTGACTGTGTGGGTCAATTGAACGGGAATACAAGGGAAATGATGAAATGAATACTCACGTCTAATTAACAGGGAGCCTCAAGATCTAGGCCTGCGATAAGGGGATATGGAAATTGATTTCAGCCAAGCTCGTTGACTCAATGACCCTTGTGAACCCGTTTATACAGGGTGTATTGCAAGTCGTGTGCCAAATGAATAGGGTGGGTAGCTAAGGTCACTTGCAACACGTTTTGGGCCAATTAACACTCATCCTACCCACGGTGTTTTTTTATATTTTTTTTGAAAAAATCTCGGAATCTTCCAAAGGTTAACCATTTTGTTCACCTATCTTTTTTTTTAATGTGACAGCACAAAAGTATTTGTAGTTTTTTTTATCTCTAATGTTTGCGCATTCTAATGAAATGTTATTTTTGTCATATAGTAAACAAATAAAAAAATATTAGCCAATAAAGTGTGAAGGACAGAAAATAAAAAATCGTCACGGTCAACTTTACAGCACAATAAAAAAAAATGTAGAAGCTCCTCAGATCTTCCAACATCACAAAAACTTCTCCAGTTCCTGACAATTCTTACGTTATACCACATGTCTAGAATCACGTTCAGTTTTTCGTCAAAATATGGTTTCAATCTAAAATGGTGGTTTTATTTGGTCAGTAGATCCAGCCAGTTAAATGGGCTAAACGCACAATACAAAACGCAATATGGTTAAAAATCATTTTTATTTTAATAATTACTTAAAATTTTGTTCAAATTGTCTTCCTCCACAATTGATACATTCGCGACACCTTTTTCGTATTTCTACAGTTGTTGTACGAAGTGTCTTTGACTTTTACGTCTGGGGAAGGGCCAAAGAGCTAGTGTACGCAACACAGATAGAGAGCATCTGATCGCAAAAATTAATGACGCGTTCGCAATAATGCGGCAAGAAATGACACTTCGTACGACTGTAGAAATACGAAAAAGGTGTCGCGAATGTATCAATTGTGGAGGAAGACAATTTGAACAAAATTTGAAGTAATTATTAAAATAAAGATGGTTTCTAACCGTATTGCGTTTTGTATTGTGCATTTAGCCCATTTAACTGGCTGGATCTACTGACCGAATAAAACCACCATTTTAGATTGAAACCATATTTTGACGAAAAACTGAACGTGATTCTAGACATGTGGTATACCGTAAGAATTGTCAGGAACTGGAGAATTTTTTATGATGTTGGTAGATCTGAGGAGCTTCTACATTTTTTTTGTGCCGTAAAGTTGACCGTGACGATTTTTTATTTTCTGTCCTTCAAACTTGGTTGGCTAATATTTTTTTATTTGTTTACTATATGAATAAAAATAACATTTCATTAGAATGCGCAAACATTAGAGATAAAAAAACTACAAATACTTTTGTGCTGCCACATTTAAAAAAAAAAGATTGGTGAACAAAATGGTCAACTTTTGGAAGATTCCGAGATTTATTCAAAATAAATATAAAAAAAACGGTTTGTTAAATCATTCTCCCGAACTCATTATTTCTTTGCATTAAATTTTCCGTTCGCATTTTTCCCCGAACGCGATATTACCTCATTTTATTTTTCACCATTCGATTTTATTACAGTCGCTTTTTTTGTTGTTCGCCTTTTTTCCCAGTCGGTTTTTTTCCTGTTCGATTTCTATCTCACTCGCACTTTTCCCAAAAGTATTTACATCGTAATTCGTAGGTAGGTTTAGGTTATGTTAGTTTTGCATCAGGCCCGGAGGGCCAAACCACTCAGAAATAGGAGCTCCGCGGTAGCGGAGCTCCGTCGACTCTGTATCTTCGACAAATTGGAACGGGAAAAACACGACCGTGAAAATATGGTGGTAGGAAAAGAAGCGACTGGATATAACTCGCAAGGGTAAAAACACGAATGTGAAAATAAACCGCCGGAAAAAAAGCGACTATTAATTATCACTTTCGGGAAAAAACGCAAAAAGAAAATTATCTTCAAAGAAAAAATGCGTTTGGGAAAGTCATCTAACAAATCAAAAAAACACCGTGGGTAGGATGAGTGTTAATTGGCCCAAAACGTGTTGCAAGTGACCTTAGCTACCCACCCTATTCATTTGGCACACGACTTGCAATACACCCTGTATATCGCGCGATTATGTTGGCTAAATCTATTCATGGAATTGTATAACCCATGTTCTTCACTCCATCAAATGAATTTCTTAAATGAGAATCGTTCGTTAATAACCTATCGGACTCTACTCCTAGAACCCAGAATAAGAAAGACGTATTCCGGTATTTTCCTAATTCTTTCTACAATTCATTTTGCATCCGGAACTGTTACAAATAATTACGTTAATGAGCTTCAGTGACCTTGTGGCTTGTGGTGTCGCCTCGTAATCGTAAGTTACCTGAACTCTGTGATAACTAACAAATTTTATAAGGTGCAAAATAAGGTCCTTTTTGTGTTAATTTACACAGTATTGCACTTTATTTGCTTTGTTACTGACATGGTTTTGTACTATCTCCAACGCGATGCTCTTAAGGTAACTAACACACGTAACATAGCATAAAACCTCCTACAGGGTCGAAGTGTATCCGTGACGTCATTATATCGTTAGTGTGCAGTAATTTTATCCGAACATTATTAATCTGATTTGACCGGTGTGCTGCGTTATAGCTGAGCATGGTGTCCTGGTAAGTGGCCGGGTAATTAATAGCTGAACGAGAGAGCCCGGTTATAGTAAAATTGCAGGGTGCCGGCATACCCGCACAGATGCGCCGGGTTAACCTTTTGACCGCCTTACGTCGAATACAAAGTGTCACGTTTGCTGTGCTGTGCAAATAACACTTTATTGATACGAAACTAAGTTTATTTTAATCTTGATACTTGTGACGGCCAGAGCCGTCTGTTGCGGTCAAAAGGTCAATGGCAGGAATGTAAGAGTTGCACGGTCAACGGTTGCTGGTTAGGGGAGTTGCAAGCACTAGAATGACCACTTCGAAACGTGTTTTAATTTTGTTTTGATTACTTGGCTTTAGTTCAACTTGCCGTGTATTTTAGAATGTTTTTACCAAACGAAAACCTACAACATTAAAAATAGTAAAGTTTATTTTTAACGCGTTTGACTTACGAATTGTAACTATAAGGAATATACATACATACATACATACCTTCACGCCTTCATTCCCAGAGTGGGGTAGGCAGAGCTCCAGAATTACCAACAACTCCAAAAACTTGTTGATAACTCTGTAACCACAATTTGCACAATTAGGCTAAGATGTTTAACAGTGTATATTAGTGACAGGTAGCAAGCCCATCGCCTAACAGTACTACAAGCCATTATACCCTTAGTCGCCTCTTACGACTTAAGGAATATAAATGTATTTTAATCGTAAAAAAAATAAAATTCGCCTCGACTCGCCCACCGAGCGCAGATCTTGATAGGCAGGCAGATAGACGGACGGACGGACAGACAGACGGACATCATAGTGATCCAATAAGGGTTCCGTTTTATTCTTTTGGGGTACGAAACCCTAAAAAGATCTAATCCCAACTTTGTATCATCGGTCCTTTTAAATGCTACATGCTATAATATCCTATTCATTTTACTACTTAAATAATTACCACTCACGCAAATGTAGTCTATGTTATTATTAAGAATAATGTAATTTTCTGTTTAAAACTTTTTTATGGTTCAGTACCTTCAGAGCCATTAACATCACAAACAAACAAATGCACAATTTTTACCCCTTTGTTATAAATTTGTAAGGAGATTTAGATTTTTCTTTTAATCACGCATAAATAGCTAAACGGATCTGGATATATTTTTTGGTCAGTGTCTTGAGTTACAATACAACATATACTTAATAGGTAATTGCTTTAAGGAAAAGTAAACAATTATCGTAGGAATATACTTCTACATAAAATATAATATAAGCGGTATTTGCTGTCTTAAATTATACTTGTTAATATTATAAATATAAAATTGTGTCGCCTGTCAGTTTGTTACGTCTTTCGTTAACCACTGACTACTGACTATTTGAGTTCAATGGAATTAAATATCGATATAGCTTATATATGATATATTTTTATCTAGGTAAAACGTTCTGCAAGAAATGAGAAGAAAAGCACGCAGCCTCGGAAGAAAACTTGCGTCCAAAATCCAACTATTTATTTTAAGAAACAACAAACAACTCTAAATCTAAAGTGCAACTGCGAAATGGTTTGACTTTCAGGATTCTCGGAGTCCTCTAATGTGAGATTGCAACAGAAACTGCGCTTACATTGTTTTGTTTCGCTAACATTGAAATCGTTGCCGGCATTTTGATGACGAATCAAGTATCGTGACACTCGTAAAACAGCTCCACAATGAGCATCAAACAGGTTAAGTAAACGAAGCACATTGTATTTTGAAAGGGTGATGGGCAATTTTGCATGGACCCCGTCCCCACCCTCCAACAGTCACGGGATGCATGTTTATATGTTCGTTAGGACCCAAAACAAGACAAAATAACTATTTTAGTAGCTAGATCGATGGGATTTTTTCTATGAAAAAAACCTTTCAAGAGTCATGCAATGCAAGAATGTGTTCATTTTTAAACCAATTCCATACGATATGATAATGGTTTTCCAAGAAAACCCCATACATAGGACGATCGTCGTCATAGTAAAAAATCATCAGGTTGCCAAGATCTATCAAATGAGATATGTTTCGTTTCTGTTGGTGGGTGGGGACATTTTGCCCATTGTCCTTTAAATTAATTTATGTCATTAATGGTATTATCTTAGTACAGACTTTGTTTGCGTAGAATTAGTTCCCCGTTACTCCCTCTATTTAATCCTGATAGGAGACAATTTCCGAATAAAGGTAAGGTTCTCAAGGAGTATTTCTGCCAATTTTCAAGTCCTATAGGGTCAGCGGTTTAGGCTGTGCGTTGTCTGTCTGTCTGTCAGTCAGTCACCTAAGAGTTTTATATGTAAGTATAGAAGATTTAGAAGACTTCTCTTGGGGTTTTTGACAAGATGGCGTCGCTTTCTTAATTGCTTTTATTTTGTTGAATATTTTGTTGTTTAATGTATAGTAATGATGTATTAATATGCAGTAAATTAACATTCAAATGTGCAATATAATGAAGAATTCAAGTATGAACACGTATCGCCTTTGGAAGGATTGCTACAAGAAAATACTATCTGGTCTTCGTAAAGTTTTACCTACATCGCTTCACGGAGGCTAGAGGATTACGGTACAACGTTGCCCAACCTTGACACTGGCAGAATTGTCCCACTGGCTAGTAGCCATATTATATCAAAGAATTGATTGAAGATTTAGAAGAAGATAACAATAATACAATACCTACTAAATATAAACGTAAATCACGGCTCACGATTACATCATATAAAATCTTAGAAACTGTAAACGATATAAATTCCTACACAAATATTTCATGATATAAACAAATTAAAATTTTATCGGAACATGCCATTCATCTTCCAGAGACCATTCGTCAGTCGCCCCGCGTCACTTTTCAGCGCTTCCAGAACAAGTTTTGTATTCGCAGATTGTAGGGAGGCATGCACAAGCGTATAAATTAATCTCTTTGATCTGGGGCCCTAGACAAGATGCATTACGCCGAGTCGCTTTTCTGTTCGTTTCGTTTTTAAACCAATCGCGTCACTGCTAGATCACGTAATACGAAAAGTCACGTGATCTAGCAGTGACGCGATTGGTTTAAAAACGAAACAAACAGAAAAGCGACTCGGCGTAATGCATCTTGTCTAGGGCCCCTGTGTGCAAAAAACCGGCTGCGCGGCGTTCGCCCAGAGTCATATTCGAATCGACAAACCGCATCATCCGTCGAATTAATCGAAATTCGCTTTACTTTCCGTTTGATCCGTACCTATGTGAAAAATGAACAAATAAATGACAATGTAACTTATTCAACAAACCCAGGGCCGGTATTCTAGGCAGTAAAACGATATCGTAGTTAACCTGTTATGGTATTGTTATGACGCTATCAAAACGGTGACAATACAATAACAGCCCAAACACCCCTGGCCTCTATTCTACTGGACAAAACCATATTGCGTTTGGCAACGTTACGATAGCTCTTATTTTCATGGATTATTCGCACGAGTTCGTTTGGCAGTGGTGGTAAAAAAAGTGATGAAATAACTGGTGGTAAGAAGATAAGCATCGCTCGCAGGACTGATGGCCGATGGGGCCAGAAGGTTCTTGAGTGGCGTCCGCGGACCGGGAGACGAGCTGTAGGTAGGCCTCCAACAAGATGGAGTGACGACCTTGTAAGGATCGCGGGAACGCGGTGGATGCGAAAAACACAAGACCGGTCTGAGTGGACAGCCTTGGGGGAGGCCTATGTAAGAACTATCGTAATGTAAGCAAAAGTGACATGGTTTCATTGACTGTATCATTTTTAAAAGGCTTTAAGAAAATCCCAGCGATAGAGATATCTAATATGAATAAGACCTTCTTGAATACATGCTCAACAATGTCTTCGCAACGTTTTCAATAGACTAAAACCTCGCCTGCAATAGCGTATTATTCCCGATCGTACTCGTGCAGCGGTACTCGAAAAGGCTCAAGATTGGTACATAATATTGCAATCTCCGTCTGCAAACACCCGGCAGGGATGCGTTACGGCGCATAGATACCCGGCCCGCGGTTAAACTCCGAGGAGCAATCCGCTTGGCCCTATTTATCCTCTTGCGGGATCACGTTTTGTCATATTTGATGTGTGGACATGTGGAAATAGCTTGAATAGTTATTTAAACTTTATAGCGCAATTAAAAGTAGAATGTTGAAGAAGCGAAAGAAATTAGTCAAGATCGTAGCAAGTGGAAAGAAGTGGTCTCTGCCTACCCCTCTGGGAAACAGGCGTGATTTAATGTATGTATGTATGTAAAAGTAATAGTAGATTATACACCGAGAGGATAAAGCACTGTTTTATGTTAGGGGCGCGGTATTGAATCCTGAGCAAATGAGGGATTCCAGATTTAACTACCGAGCGTAGCGAGGGTGTTACGAGTTACAAATGGACTCCTGAGAGCAGCGAGGGATTCACGCTCACCCAAGACGAAAACAGATGTATCCCAAAGGAGAATACTCTAATTTTCTCACCTTTTGCGAGACAACGTACCTTATTTTTTTTTAACCGTTCATTTTGTAAGTTTTCCTTTATTCTACGTGGTAAAACCTCTTACGTACTCCCTTTGACGTAACATCGTATGGTTTTTAACTCGGCCACGATTACTGTCAAGAAAAAAGCCCAGTAGAATAGATGCCCAGGGCACTTGTGTGTTGAATGTCAGTTGTGCCTTTGGCAGTAGTAACTAACTAGTACTAGTATAAAGATAGTAGTAATATTTGTGGTAGTGAAGGTTTATTTATTTATTCATTTTTTAATGAACAAAAATACAAATACGAGTACAAAAGGTGAACTTAATGTCTAATGGAATTCTCTCCCGTTGACCTTTCAGATAGTGGTAGTTTAGATCCCTTCGACCGCTATGTCAACTCCATACATTTCGAGTCGATAGAAAACAGAAACGTTGCAACGTTTGCATCTTGATTATCATACATCAGTATAACGTCGGTGATACAGCTAAACCGCGTAACTAACACATTTATGATAGAGCAAAATAAATCTTACTGCATTAATAAAAAGGTGCATTTTACGTCTTATTAAAAATGTTACTTACGCGGTTTTGCAGTTTCACCGACGATAAGAGTTACACTTAACTGCGTAAACTAGGATTTATTTGATTATTAGCCATAAATTATAAATTCTTAACCATATTTAGGAGTAGTATATTTTACGAGTAGGTACGTATGTAACAGTTTTATTGAAATTATGAACTTATTGTTGCTAGTTAGAGAAACGCTTGCTTCGATATTAGTGCGTGGATTAACTTTCCTGGCTAAGCCTGGCTTTTATCGTGTAGCTGTCGAAGTGAAGTAAAACCAGAACAGCTGTTACAGGCCAGAACTAGAATTTCTATGCGAAAAAACCGCCATTACGAGTAGTACTAGATAGTGTAGTTTTATAATAAGTGTTCAATTGAACGGTTCAATCATTTGTTAGAAAACTGCAAAAGATATTAGGTTTATTTTTGCTTACATGCTTGATGCAATAATGTTATAATTATACATTTTATTAGTATTTGTGTGATAGATAAGCGTGAGTGTTGGTTTCTAAGTCAAGTTTTCTATATATTGAAGTATGTATTTCTCTATATAAGTTTGTTTATCGCTGTTTATTACCCACAGTAAAAACCTAGAGCTTACTTTGGGACTAGGTTAATTTGTATAAGTTCGGTTATTTGAGTTACAATTTATAATATATTTATTTAATCTTTATTGAACGAACGTTCAAATGGCGGACTTAATGCCTAAATTGTATACTTTACCATTTGTGTTTTCTGGAAAAGTAGCAGCCTATAAGCCAGCCCATTGATGGGCAAAGGCCTCCCTCGTTTTCATCCAGAGACCCTATCCAAGATTCATTACGCTAACTAGCGTTTCTATTCATTTTTCAAACCAACCGCGTCACTGGTAGACCACGTGACTTTTGGTATCACGTCATCTACATTTAAAAACGAAACGAATATAAACGCTAGGTAGTGTAATCCATCTTGGCTAGGGCCCCTAGTAACTATCCCTTATATCTTGGGCAGTCTCCCACTCGTCTTGATCAAATGCATCAAGTTTGTCTCGCCAACGTCGCTTCGGTCAGCCGCGACGCCGGATTCCATTATATGGATACCATTTGGTACTCACTGTAGACCACAATTCCTTGGACATGCGACGGATATGTCCAGTCCATTCCTATTTGGTTGCTGCTTGAGCTACATCAACTATTTCGCTCTCGGACCGTATTACTGTTTTCCTGATACGATTTATGAATTTCTATTACCGAAGCTATGACACAAGTTTATCATTGCAATGGGAAAAAACAGTAAAATTTATGATTATAAGTCGGGATTATTTTAAATTATTAATGTTATTTACGTCTGTATATTATTTATGTATGGGTCTGTGGAACTGTTCCTATTCCGGAAAAAGTCCCCTTTTAACTAATTTACTATTTCAATTCACATCGATCTTAAAAACGGAATCCTCGGTGCGCTACATTGACTCGCATTTCACCGGTTTTATTATTTTTATGGCGGTGAAGTTTATTATGTGACGTGAAAATGTACGAGCGTTATGTGCGTACAGTGCGATAGCTTTCAGAAGGTGATTCGGGTTCCTACTTGTCTCTCACTCGCTCTCATATGCTTTTATTAAGAGCAAGTGTGAGGAAAGTACAAACTCGAAGCACCTTCTAAGTGCTCACAGACGTGTCGCAGCTGCGCAGCCGCGTAGCAATGTTAAGGGTATTCGTAGTACTATGATAAATTTGTATTTGTCTCTCATTCGCTCTCATATTATTTATTTATTAAGAACGACTGAGAGAGAAGTAAAGACCCGAAGAACCTAAGTGCTCACAGACTGTACTTGTACATCTGCACTGGCGTAGCGACGTGTCGCAGTTGCGTAGCCGCGTAACGCTGTTAGGAGTATTATACTGTTATAAAGTTAGGTATAAGAAGAATAGAGGCCCAGTTATTGATTTGCAACGAAATGACAGCTTGTTTAGCTTTATCTACCGCTGACTACCGCAGAATGATACTCGACATTCATTCATCATCAGTAATTTCCGTTCTATCGCCGTCCCATGTTGCACAACCAAATTGTAAATTCAAAGGTAAATAAATATAGGCCACCAAGTGGGTGCCGCAAAATGAGCGACGTAGACGGGGCAGGCCTAGACTTGGACGCATTCCTCAGCAACTGGCCGGAAGAGGCACCTAATGGAGATCAAGGGGAGAGGCCGTTGCCCAGCAGTGGGACTCCCATATAAGCTAGAGAAAAAAAACAGTAATGTAAAGGAAATTGATTCCTGGATCACTTTGGACTATGTCAAAGTTACGTAATCAATCAAAACGTAAGAGACTTCTTATGATTTTATTTACAGTGTCACTTTGACACAGCCCAAAATGATCTAGGAATCAATTTCTTTCACTGCACGTGGATATCGGTAACGTCACAGCGAAAGTCGATAGTCGCGTAAGTAATAAAACTGGCCTATCGACAGCTCAGTCACACAGTTCAACTTCATTTCGGTCGGCAAATTTGTCGAGCGGTCGAAATTGCGGGCTTATTGCGTCCGCGGCGTGTTTGCCGTCGGTCAAAGCTTTGTAAGTTGCAAGGTGCGCGGACAAATGTCACGAATTAATTATGATTGTTTGTTTGTTTTTACGTGTCAGTATTGCGGGTGCACTCGGGTTTATATATCCGATCGCTGCAGATGGTTTCCATTTAATTATATTGCAGTATTTACTACGGAGTGCTAAAACAGCAACTAACTGGAATGTAGGGTGCAATTTTTTGAGCGAAACGGTATAGTTAGTCACTAATGATTTTCAATCCGTGTGTTAACTATTAGATAGATAAAAACCCCTGATAAAATTGTGACCCCTTTTTTAGAGTTGATATCTCTTAAACTAATTTTTATGACTGACGACGCGTTGGCCTAGTTCGTAGTGACCCTGCCTACGAATCTAGCGGTCCTGGGTTCAAATTCCGGTAAGGGCTAATTTTTGTGTGATGAGCGCGAATATTTGTTGATTGGATGTTGTCTATGTATTTATGTAGATATTTCTCTATATAAGTATCAATATCGATGTCTAGTACCCATAGTACAAGCCTAGAGCTTAGATTGGGACTAGGTCAATTGGTATGACATTGACCCCTGATATTTATTTATGAATTCGAGCTAAGAACCATCGCTACCGCATCGCATCGGTTCACACACACACACACACTTCTATTTTCGTCGGGAGTTATAAAATTATGTTTTTTTCATTGTTGTTTGTAAGCAATGTATAAGATAGGTACTTGCTGTAGTATATTAATTAAAATTATTTTACCTACTTTTATCAGCAAAGGTGTGTGTAAAAGGCAATCCTCAATATTACTTTGAATTGAAATGTCGAATGGAGACCCAGTGGATCGATTTTCAGGAATCAAGAGCTCGTGACGACAGGCGAGCGGTAGAAAATAAATCGCATTGAAAAGTACGGCACAACCAACTCCTATCTCAAAAGTAACAGTTTACCGTGTTGTTTTCAAATTTATCTTTGGAGTACTCTATTTTCAAAAATCGACCGTTAGCTCGAATTATCGTTACTACTTTAAAAAAATCGTATCTGATATTTCGAGATATATGAGTTTGAACTTAATTCTCTTCACTCTTAAGTTCAAAATCGTACGTCAAGAAATATGAGATACGAGGTTTTTTCAAAGCAATGACGATATGCTAACCGACACTGATATGAATTATTCTGACATATTTTTTTTCATTTAACTTTTATTGTCATATTTCTATTGTTATCGATGTCGAAAATGTATAGTAAGGTGGAGTCTTGTAATTGCAACTGTCTGGTTATTGCAACTAGTTTGAATAAGTTCCTCTATGGTCACTGTTTTTAACAAAGACAGGCGTGATATTGTTCTTCTATACTAAGAAATGCAATATCAAGCTTGTTGTTGTTCAAAACAGTGATGCTACAGGGAGTTATTTAAGTCAGTTGCAATTACCAGATAGTTGCAATTACAAGACTCCACTATAATGACGTTAGCTGTCAGATGGTCGTGTCAAGCGCTTAAGTTCAATACACTTTGACAATTTTCGAAAATCCTTTTCTATAGCAAAGAGCATCTTTTTTAGGTCTTTTAACGTTGTGACTATTTCTCCCCGTTTTACTAATCTTTCAGAATGCATATTCTTTGCTTTTGAAGAATAGTTATAAAGCAAACGTGCTCGAGATTTGTTAATGTATTTCAATGCAATGTCTACTTGCATTTCGGCGCACGCGACGAACCCTGTGACTAAGTAATATTTGTTCAAGTGCAGCGCTTTGATAAACTTGCCGCCAAGTCAGGCTCCATTCTCTCATCTTGCGTATCTATATGCTTAACCGGAATAAGCCATTCATCCTCATTGCAGTAAGGATTATCTTGTAAAATGTCAGAAGAGCTAAGGACGAGGCATTCATTTGACGACGCGCTGGTCTAGTTGGTAGTGACCCTGCCTACGAAGCTAGCGGTCCTGGGTTCAAATCCCGGTAAGGGCAGATATTTGTGTCATGAGCGCGAATATTTGTTCCTGAGTCATGGATGTTTACTATGTATTTAAGTATATATCTTCTATCTTATATATATAATAATAAATATATAAAAGGAGAAACTGACTGACTGACATATCAACGCACAGCCTAAACGGCTAAACGTAGGCACTTGAAATTTGGAAGGGACGTAGCTTAGGTACCGTAGAGGTGCACTAAGAAAGGATTTTGATAAATTCTACCCCCAAGGGGATAAAATAGGGGATGAAAGTTTGTATGAAACTTTGCCAATTTTAAACCTATCGGGCTGAGACTTTGCATGCATATAGCTACTATGATATAGGCATCCTTTAAGAAAGGATTCTGATAAATTCCACCCCTAAGGGGATAAAAAGGGGATGAAACTTTGTATAAATCTTCTTAGATTTTCGACTGATTGAACTGAAATTAAAGATTGGAGCTACTATGGTGAAGACGTCCGCTTAAATAGGATTTTGATAAATTCCACCCCTAAGGGGATAAAAAGGGGATGAAAGTTTGTATAAATCTTCTTAGATTTTCGACTGATTGAACTGAAATTAAAGATTGGAGCTACTATGGTGAAGACGTCCGCTTAGATAGGATTTTGATAAATTCTACCCCCAAGGGGATAAAATAGGGGATGAAAGTTTGTATGAAATCTATCTAAATATATAAAAGGAGAAACTGACTGACTGACTGACTGACATATCAACGCACAGCCCGCTTAAATAGGATTTTGATAAATTCAACCCCCATGGGGATAAAATAAGGGATGATGGAGGATGTAAATGTATTAATTTGAACCTATCAGTACCTAATGGAACGAAAAGGAAGAGAGGAGTGAATGTTGAAGGATGGTCAGGGGTCAAAAAAGAACACGTTCTAGGTAGGGTTTATACTGTTCATCCAAACAATACGGAATGCTACCACCTTCGAATGCTTCTACATGAGATCAGAGGCCCAATTTCATTTGAAGCGTTGAAAGCTGTAGATGGTCACTTACATCCCACTTTCCAATCCGCGTGTTAGGCTCTAGGTCTACTCGAAGATGATCGTCATTTGGAGTCAGCTCTTGAAGAGGCAGCACTTTGTCAAACACCGCATATCATTCGAGAGCTTTTTGCTATAATTTTATTGTTCTGCCAGGTTTCCGACCCCTTATGTCTTTGGAAAAAATACAAAGAATACCTTTCTGAGGACTTTAAAAAAAACAACTGGAAAGGCAAGGTGACGTGGATGTAGAGCACTCATCGGACCTGATATTTAACAAATGCCTGTCGGTATTAGAGGATGCCGTATTATCATTAGGCGGCCGTCCTCTTAAAGAGTATGGATTACCTCAGCCAATTCCATCAATACAATTTGGAAATAGAGAGTACATGAAGGAGACCAGTTACGATACAGTGGCCTTAGAAGACGCAGTAAGACAAAATGAAGCATCCTTGAATGACGAGCAACAGGAAGTTTACAGTAAAATTATCACGAGTGTAGACGCAAATGACGGTCGAATATTCTTCTTACACGCACCAGGTGGAACTGGTAAAACCTTCCTTATTAATTTACTTTGGCGAAAGTAAGAAGTACTCACGGCATTGCTCTGGCTGTGGTGTCGTCCGGCATAGCTGCTACATTACTCGAAGGTGGTCGAACTGCTCATGCTACTTTTAAGTTACCACTCAATTTAATCACTGCCGAGACTCCCATTTGCAACATCTCCAAACAAAGTAATTTTGCTGAAGTAAGAGTACAAAAATAATCGTGTGGGACGAAATAACGATGGCTCATAAAGGTGGTATTGAAGCCTTAAACAGATCACTAAGAGATATAAGGGGTGATACAAAATTAATGGGTGGAGTAACCGTTTTGCTAGCCGGAGACTTTCGGCAGACTCTACCAGTGGTGCCAAAAGGAACCCGAGCTGACGAAGTAAAGTCGTGCATTAACTAATTTGTGGCCCCAGGTTAATATTCTTAAGCTCTCTAAAAATATGAGAGCACATTTGGGCGGGGATGAGTCTGCTGGTAGATTTTCAGATCTCCTTCTTAACATCAGTAATGGTGATTTTCCATCGTTTGATGGAATGATAACTATCCCGGAGGAATTGTGCACAGTTGTTACTACGATTCAAGAATTACTGTCTAAAGTTTATCCAGACATTATTCATATACATGACAAGCCTATTGAATAGTTATGTGAGCGTAACATTCTTACTCCAAAGAACGATCAAGCAGCAGCTATCAACGATATACTGCTCATGTCGTTTGAGGGCGAAGAAAAGGTCTATACTTCGATTGATACTGTGGTTAATACAGATGACGCTACTAATTACCCTGTAGAATTTTTAAATTCATTGAAACCGCCAGGTTTGCCTTATCATAAGCTATTCTGCGTGTGGGCACTCCAATTATGTTGTTGAGAAATTTAAAACCACCAAAACTCTGTAACGGTACGAGACTGCAAGTGAAAGCGTTATATCGCAATATAGTGGAAGCCACTATATTAACTGGGTGAATTTAAACGACTACAGTTTCCCCTAAAACTCTGCTTTGCCATGACAATAAACAAGTCTCAGGGGCAAACTCTCAAATTTGCGGGTATTAACTTGAGAGAACATTGCTTCTCTCATGGACAGTTTTATGTTGCTTGCTCTCGAGTAAGTTCACCCAGTAGCTTGATTGTTTTAGCGCCTAATGACAGATTAGTTAAGAATATTGTGTACAAAGAAGATTTGAAGGCCCTATTTTTGTACACACGCTAAAAAAAGTAAAGCCGCAAAAACTATACATAATTAATAATAATACTTCTTAACGCGAGCGAAGCCGCGGGCAAAAGCTATGTCGATATAATTCTGGCCAGGGAGGACGTCTAACTATTAAATTACTTTAAACTATGAATGTACTTAACTGCGATAAACGAGTTCTACACGGACGAAGTCGCGGGCAAAAGCTAGTTTCTATATATAAGTATTTATATCGTTGTCTAGTACCCATAATACAAGCCTAGAGCTTAAATTGGGACTAGGTTAATTGGTGTGACATTGTCCCGTGATATATTTATTTATTTATTCATGCGACTTTTTTATGTTAAATAGTTTTTGGTATAAATGAAAATAAGTTGCCTTAAAACAAATCCGTGCAAATACTTTATTTGCGAACTTACAGTGGCAGCGAGCTCTCCACAAGAAACGAATTGCAGAAATTCTTCTTAGACATTATTTACTTCAGTCTGCATTCGAGCCGTGTTGCTTAACCTAATTTCTGCAAATACCTCCTTTGTAATCTTTGGGATTTTTAAGTAATTGCAATAAAAAAAATTGCGCACTGTTATTCCTACCTGTTGTTTGAAATTTGGTTTCTTTTATGAAATTCAAGAGTACGGGTAGAATAAAACATATAAAAATCGGGGATTTAGGATATTAACAAAATGGCAAAATAGGAACATTTATGGTGAGACTTAGGTGTCTGTCAGTGTCCATGAACTGGTATTATTATTACAATAAATTTATTAAATTTAATGTTAACTGACCTGTAACATGTGTTATTAATAATTAATTTGTAATTTTACATTTATTCGTAAGTTGGTCGCATCTGAAGTTTATGAGCCAAAACAATAATAAAAATCCAGATCCCTTTTACAACGACAATTACTAATGTTTTATAGAAAATATTAAATTAAGTTGTATAAATTATCATTTATTACCATAGATCGATGGTCTATTATTGCATACAAAAATAAAATTAGTAAAAAGTAAGTATTTTTTCGGACCCAATTTTATCTACCTTAAAAACTGACCCCTCAGAATGCGATTCAGACTTGCATATGACCAGTTGTTTTATCTATATATTTTTTTAGTTTATAATCTAAGGATTGGAAGAGCAGTATTAGCAGACCAATAACAACTTGATGACCCGTCATGTAGTACTAGAATAATCAACAATCAAGATACATTCGGCAGCGTTCGTTACCGTTCTCAAAAATGTAGGTATAGGATTGACGTAAATTGTCAGACAGTCACGTCAGGCGCCTACGTCAATCCCATACATTTTGTCAGATTACGGAAATCGTTGACGATAGCGTTCAGCATCTTGTCTAGCCTAAAAAAGGCCGAAGACAAGATGCATTCGGCATTCGTTATCGTTCTTATAATACGCTGTGAATAATGCTATGTACAGAAATCTTCTTCTTCTTTTCTTTGCCCCCGCGGAGACTTGAACAGCTACTACCGCGGGGATATGGCGTTTCCACGTGAAATGATTTCGCCAGTGTCAAGTATATATAAGTATAAATCAATATAGCAATAAAACACAATCCAATCTTCTCTAGGAATATTGGGGGCAACGTTGTACGATGATTTGTAGGTCAGAGGTCAAGATAGTTTTAACCTCTGCACCACTGCGAGTCCAATTGAAACGAGAAGAAAGATGCCAGATACACGAAATAAGTCCAAGTCTTCAATCACTGTGCGACACAAAGGCATAAAAAGTACAAATCACTATCAGAAAAGAACTTTGAACACATAATTACCCAAAAAAACAAAAAAAAAGTCTAAAACAAATTACACGTCCGCCATCTTTTAACGTTGCAAATGGCCCCCCCTTTGTTATCATTATCCGTAATGTATAGGATTGACGTAAGTTGTCAGACAGTCGCGTCAGGCGCCTACGTCAATCCCATACATTTGTGCGATTATGAAAATCGTTGACGATAGCGTTCAGCATCTTGTCTAGCTTCACAAAGGCCCAAGACAAGATGCATTCGGCGTACGTTATCGTTATCCATAATGTATAGGATTGACGTAAGTTGTCAGACAGTCGCGTCCGGCGCCTACGTCAATCCCATACATTTGTGCGATTATGAAAATCGTTGACGATAGCGTTCAACATCTTGTCTAGCTTCACAAAGGCCCCAGACAAGATGCATTCGGCGTTCGTTTTCAATGTCAAAAATGTATAGGATTGACGTAAGCTGTCAGACGGTGGCGTCAATTTGATACATTTTGTTAGCTTCCGAAAATCGTTCTATCCTCAAACCTACACAACAGTAGACTTTAAAATAAACGCTGCCAACTAAGAAAACAAAAGACTGTAGACATTTCTAATAACCAAACCCCCGACCCCGATCGTTAGCAAAGACCATACTCCGGTGAAACTTATAGGGCTTAATAGGTATGAAGAATTCCCAAGCCCCGATCGGGCACTCGGCGCAAGTTAAATGTAGTGTAAACAGCTAGTTATCGCGACACTGCGCGCCACTAAATCTCCGCCGGTGCTGTTTGTCATGTCAACTACCGTCACTGCACTATGCCGTGTCACGATTTCTTTAACTTAAATTGATAGTGTTTGGTGCCGAGGTTAAAGTAAAGAAAGATTCATTTGTTCTGCTTTTAGTATACTTAAATTACTAAAAGACTACCGTCACAGGACTAAGCTGTTTAACGTTATCTTTGACTTTGCTAGTCATTATTTTTTTCAGATATGAATAAATTCATTTTATTTTATTAAATTAGAAATAACACAATCGTATCTTCTATGTGTAATTAATAACAACAAATAGCATGCTTAGACAAATGTTATTTAGAATTATTGACGTTCAATTAAAAAAAAACAAAATTCAAAATATTTACTCAGTAAATTGGCCACATGAGGGCTCTTTTACACATCGGTATTAAAGGAAAGGAAACGTGTGCGAATATGACCGTTACTATTTTTGTGATAAAACAACTTATAGTTTTATTTGATAGCGGTCGGAGCTGCAAGGTAAAAATAAGGAACGCAAAAAGAAAGATTAAAAGTTCATTCGTATACTAACATAATTACAGAAGATACATTAACAAAGAAAACACAAAAAATACTAGATAATGCAAAATGGTCCCAGCTCAGCATTTTACAGGTTAAGGTAAGACCAGGTCTTCCGCTATCCAAAAAAATGAAACTCGAGCAAGTTCGCAACTTACTATACAAAGAAATAAATTCCTGCTACTACCTCTATTTCTTCCCGTTCGGGGTCAATTTTAGGAAAATCTTTTCTTAACCCTACACAAATTGTTTCTTAATTTCAAGTCCACTAGATTCAGCGATTAAGTTAATTAGCGCCACAGCAACGACGATCTTCAACGATTACTTTATCTAATACCTAGTGCCGAGGTTAAATAATATGTATAAATAAATAATCAATCATTCATATTTCAATAATTAGGTAAAGTTTCGGTGTTGCGTACTAATAAGGGACAGGTGGAGAAAAAAAATATTCGAGATTGGGTAAGGACCAAAAAGTTGGCCACGTTAATTCACTCAAAAAAAAATTCTATTAGACTTTTCCGTTGTGACACGAAAATTAGCCATACAATTGTAGGGACCCTTTTCGTCGCACAACGGAACTTGTTACGACTTCGTTCTTTGAATGGTTAACTGCGCTTAGCTATGGTCCAACTTTTTGGTCCTTATCCGATTAAGTCTTAAGTCTTAAACCTGGATTTAAGACAAGGTCATACATTTCAACCCAACTTAATTGTAATTAATACTAATTCTAATTTAGATACATCTTAAAAAAAAAAACAGCAGTCGTAAAATATGTAGACTAGATCGAATAAAATCTTAGCTAATTAAATATCTAAAGGTATAAAGAGACACACATTGCCTTATTTATACCAGAACTAATAAGTTTTTCACGCAAAATAAATTAATTGAAAAGGGACTTAATTACGCCATAAAGTGTATATTTACGGCGTCCGTTTTTCTGTACCTATAGCAAGAGGGCCAGGAGGATACTTGGGGATGGGTATTGGATAAGAGGATACTGAGGTAAAAATGTATACAGAAGTATTTTTGGATATACAGCCAGCGTTTATGTGTTACGAAAGAAATTACAATTGCTGTGGGAGGATATTAACTTCTTTTGGTTGAATTAGTCACTTACTTAACAAATTTAATAAGTAACTATATATTATTGTTGACAGGTAGGTACCCAATGCGCGTTAGTTACATTCCTACAATAGAAATATTATGTTTGTCTTATCATTTAAACACAAGCCACGAATTACCAAACGGGGAAACGCGGGAATTAAAGCAAAGTTTCGGAGGGCGCCTTTTATGATGTGTGGTTATCTCATGAAGCGGCGCGAACGGTGCTTGCATATAGCAAAACTTGACAACGTTAACTTTGCGTGTGGAAAACTTAACACTTGGAATTCGAGAATTTCACGACACCCTGAAGTAGATCGTATTGCTTAGTAATAAAGGTTATATTAACAGTAAATGTAAGTTGGCGATTGTATGCAAGGTTCCCCTTAGGCAGGTATTGTGGCAGTGCGCTTTGTTTGCGAGTGTCGCCGATATATCTGGAAAGTTCTGCGTTGCAGCGACGCATCTCTGCGGCCCTGTTTATCAACTTTGGATCGCGTGTGCTGTCAAAAAGTTCTCGAGGTAGTAATTGCGTTTTGTGGAAAGATAAAGAACATTCATTCATTCACCTACCACGTTGCCATGGTGATGACTGTATCTAAATACTGCAGACGCCATACTCATGAAATTTGAGAAATGCCTTTCATTGAAGGTATTAAAGAGGGGTTTTTTGTAATTTATCAGCTAAGAAAGGTGGGGGTGATTTTTGTACCATCTTGCACTTGTGTGTTGAATATAGACCCAAGGAGATTGGACAGTCTTTACTGGGCCTCTCTGTTGATATATGTGTATATCTTATATAATGTTGAGTGTAAAACATATGTATATCGACACTTTTCCCACATTGCTTATCTAAGAACTTTTCCTCTCTTCTCTTTTTACAAAATTACTACTAAGACTAGAATGCAATGAATGCTGATCTGAATACACTTAGGAGTGTATTTGCATAACCTTCACAATTCAGCGTTACATTCTAGATACGTAGTACGAACATCCAGTCTGTGATTTATCCATCCAGCTTTATGTAACATGCTGGGAATTGACAGTAACTTGCGGATGACTTTCTTACAGAGTTTGTAAGTACCAAAGTACCAATCTATGACAATGGGAGAAAATGGATGGTGACGCAATTGAGCCAATGTATTCGACGGGTTGAGGAATTTAAATGAACTAATTTGTTTTACTACCTTTGGGGTAAACTGAGCTCAAGTGAAATTAACGCATAAATGCAATGTTTGTGCCAAAAAATACAAGATGTGAGCCAAAAGCTTTTGAAAAATTAATCTCGTTTCACTTGCATTTAAATAGACCGCCGCTTTGCAATGTGCATTACTTTGCTGATTATAAAGAATGATAATAGTATTAAGTTTAAAATTAACCTAATAATAATATTTAATTTCTTTCAAAATTTCTAATTGATTTGAGGATTATTAGGGGATTCTAAAATTATGTTTTTTCTGACCATTCTGGTTTTTTCAGAGAACTTTTCCCTGCGTCTTGCTTGGTCTATCCTGTCGCCGAATACTGTAATTAAGAGTCCCACACAGCCTAGGTTGAGTTCTTAACTTAACGCTAAAAGCATCACATTAATTAGTGTTGTGTCAGCTAGTAGACCCGATAAATAGCCGTTGTGAAGTTCTAGAGTGGCGGCCACTTACCGAAAGGCGCAATGTTGGCGGGGCTTCTATCAGATGGAATGGCAATCTAATAAGGGTCGCGGTAAACAGCTGTATGAGTAGCGTAGAACCGATCATGGTGTGATCGTGTCCAGCAGTGAATGTGGTTTGGCTGTCATGGTGTTGTTTAAGTTCTCTAGCTAACATTCGATTTATAAACGTTATCAAGTCTATTAAAATTAGCTTTCCCTTAATCATTACTAGAAATTTTATTTATTTCCTTTAATGAATGATCATAAAATTAACCTAAAGATTTTACCTTTTGTTCATGGTGCTTACTGTTGATTTAATATACCGCATTCTAACCAAGCAAATAATAACAACCTGAGATCCAGTTCTGCGATTTCATAGAGTTGCTCGGTATCGTGACTACGCTTAAGTGAACAATACTTAAAACAATTGAAATACAGCCATTAATATAAAGTACTGAGACTGTTGCAAAATATAATTTTAATACTAGATACAGAGAGATTCAGTCCAAAACAAAGAACTTTAAAGTATGTTCGAATTCGTTTCATTTTCTAGTTTCACCAGTCAAGTATATTTTTATTACAAAAATCTATTGAGTTCCTGGCCCAAAAATTCATGACTTGCTAGCAATATACGAATTTTTGATCCATGCTTCAAAAATATGGAATCGGTATCAATCGTAGGGCAATGCCGGGAAATTGCAATGTTTGTTTCAATTTCCTGGTGGCTACCCTTCATCCTGGCCTTAACCGGCTTGTGGCAAGTTTCTCCCAATATACAAGACAAATGCATATTAACACGGCGGGGTTACAATCATGTGACGAAAAACAAGTTCTTATAAAAGTTGAAGCTCTTGAGGAAGTCCTATGTCCAGCAGTGGACAACCTTCGTCTGGAATGATGATCATTATGATCATAGAAAAACTGAATTACTTTAAGTAATAATCGGGACATACATAGATTAAGTGATGTTGAAACAAAACTGTAACTTCCGCTGGAAGTAGATGTGGTACCAGTTAGAACAGCGCCGCCGTAATGGACGCTCGGGCTTCGTTTCTAATTTTCATCGATCATAAAATTTTGTTTTATTTTGAAACCGAGTGCATAGTTTTTAATTGTTACTCATTCATGTTATTTAGGATAATGGTTATTAGGGATATTAGAGCTAAAAAATTACTTGAATTAATATTAAGCTTATCGAAATTGAGCTCATGTAGGTACATATTGGTTTCCAATCATCGTTGTATGTAGTGTTGAACATCTTTAATTTATGGTATTGGACCTAATTTCCTAATTTGAATCTCTCTGGTAGGTACTTGGTTGATAATGATAACGTCTCGTAGTCTTACTTTTTACGGTCCCAAAAAAGGTTTATCAGCTTTTCATTAAAAGGGGAAAAGCAATCGCATATAAATGAATTAAGATCGGTGAATTGGTAAAAGTAAATAAGTTTGTTTGCGTTACATTTTTTATTCGCCGGTGGCAGTAGCTAAGCGCTGAGCTCCATTTGTTTCGAGGAATCGCTAATGCTCTGTCGGTTGTATGTGGAACGGTTTCCTTTGCCAGCTGTTTATCCTCAATCTGCTCTGAATTCTCAGATATACTATTGATCGTCGGTTCAATAGGATCCGTAGTGATTTAATGGGTCTTTTTGGCTAAGCTTCAGACGTTATTTGCGTGATTTTGTTAACTTTAGAAATAAAGTATATAACGCTACAGAAAGACTTGTTTTTATGCTATTACAGCTCTGAAATAAGTTGATATGAGCAGCTGAAGTTATGAAAATTGTACAAATATTAAACATGTGTTTATTGCCGTAACATGCCACAATGAAAAGTTCGTGTTTTGAACTAATTAAATATTTTAGCGATGCGGCTTGTTCACACTAACCAGTGGACGTCGGTCGAGCAACTATTTTCATTACGATGCTCTTGCTAGCGGAATAAACTTGTTTTGTGTTTTATGCGTCGTTTTGTAGTTTTTTGAGCGTACGCGATGGTGGGTTGCTGTGAACGTAGGGAATTATAACAATTTTCTTTATTACTGGTTTTGGTTATTAAAAATGTTGTATTGGATTACACTTACAAAGATTTACGGAACCTTAACTTGATTAGGACAGCGACAGAGTAATAAATTATTTTCAATAAAAGTTATATAATACAGCTATGGGGATACATCTGCAAAATATTTAATTTAATGACCTCCCTATGTGCTCTAATCGCCTGCGAGACAACTGGCTTAAACTGGTTACAAGACTTCTAAATAAATAACGACACACGGTGGGTAAATACTATAGGGATCGAATTCAGTTCCTGCGATCATGAGTCGACCTTTCAAACCACTAAGCCTACGAATCTCACATCATGTACAGTCGGTCAAATAAATGTCCATCGTGAGGTTGAACATCATAAAACAACGGTCGATAAAATAAAAGACCGACTCTCTCGACATAAGCATTTGTTAGTAGTGGTGTTAATATTAAAAACAGAATCTTTTCGTTGACTGTACGTATTACTTTAAACACATGGATTATGGTATAAATGATCAAATTTTTGACTCTCGGTATTCCACATTATTTTAACTTTATAATCTGTTCATGCATTAATAATTCATCCATTGGCGAGTTTTCTACATCACCATATCGCTCATTCCACTAATATAATAAATATTATGTGGAAGTTGTTATTACTCCTTCACGCTTCAACGGCTAGACGGGTTCGACAGTTCCAGTGGAAATAATGATAATCAAAATCCACGCCGAAGAAATTAGTACAGTCTGTGAGCACTTAGAAGAGGCTTCGGTTTAGTACTTCTCTCTCACTCGCTCTTAATAAGATCGTATGAGAGCGAGTGAGAGAGAAGTACTAAACCGAAGCCTCTTCTAAGTGCTCACAGACTGTACAAAATTATGATTTTGCTTTAAAACTGTAATACGGCAACACTGCTCGGTAAACAAATAAACTTCGTCACTTTATTCCGAAAACTTACAACGTTATTTGTAAGAAAAAAGGATAATCTACAAAAGCAAGCAAACAATTAAAAAGGCGTTTCCAATTCAAACTTTCCAGCTACATTTCCACGCACTGCTCCCGGCCCGCTCCGGCCACCGCCCGCTCTTAATAGAATTCTACATTCTATCTGAGAACCATGTTAATGAAACTGTGTTCGTAAATTAAATATAACATTGTTTACAGCTTAGACCAGTTCTTTGAAAAGGATTTTAAATAATAATGTACACTCATTTATACAAGCTTTATTTTACTTGTTTATAAGAGTTAGGTATGTGTAAATATTGCCTGTTATTCTTGTACCAGTTTCTGTTATTGGTTAAAAATTAGTACACAAATGAAAACTTTTATGTAATATTATATTGTCTACGATTTGATCTGGTTATACAAGTATCACTATGGTTTCCATTAATGTAGCGGTATCGATTGATACTTATTTAAATACTAGCGAATCGCCAGCGGCTTCGACCCGCTGCAAATTTCTGATACTCCCGGTAAATTTTTCAATTATTTTCTTTCATACAAACCTTGTCCTGACAATGACAAACACAACAAAAAGAAAATCAGCCAAATCGGTTCAGCCGTTCTCAAGTTAAAGCGTGACCAGGAATCGGGGTTCATTTTTATATAGATATTTATGTAACTGCTATTGGAAGAAGCCTTATTATTATTGTATTTGTTAGAGGAATTAATTATTTACATACCTATTTTTTTAAATTAATTTTTAATTTCATTGTATATTTTCTAAAAAGTATAGCAATGCACTGCTAGAAATGCAACTCTGAATTAACGATTTCTTTTGTTTCTATTAAGAACCATAGTTCAGTCGGAGAACTGTCGTTCCAAATAAGTCCAGCCGAAACTTCAATACAAGCTGGTTACATGTCGCGATCACATTCCTTATTCATCAAATACCCATTCTAGTCCCCAATATACGAGCAGAAACTTGGTATCGCCTCGGGGTTCATCTTAGTTTGCGAGATGGGGTGGAACTTGTGAACTTGTGCTGGCAAACTTTACAACCGCATGTACCAAACAAGCAAGGTCAGGTATTGAAATACTCACCAAATTCACAATACAAAAAATACCACTGTGATTTATTATCTGTTTAATTGATCGATTGTACATTCTTCGGCAAGTTTTAATTTTGTTTGTGACTTTAACAGTTTATGGTAATAAAATCAAAAGGCTGTATAAGCTTATTATTATACAGGTAAGGTTAGACTTCTTGTATGTATTTTTTAGATGGCACCTTTTCGCGTGAGTAAGTAAAGTATTGATTATAATAAAACATCATTAGACTTGACAGAAGCGCGTGGAGCTAACCCCAACAACTCAACAAGAGAAAATACTCTTTCACCGAAAAAAATTGCATTGGAGTGTCTATAAATAACTCGACATTGGCGAAACACCTACTCCTTAACACGAGTAAAAACCATTAATTCAAATTATATTTAGAAAACATTATTAAACCCTAAAATTGAAATGGCCCCTTTAAATTCAACGGTCAATGTTACATAAGTAAACCATGTCGCCGAAAGGTGTATTTACCTTATTTGTAGGTTCACCTTATACTGTAATTTGCACAGTCAATAAAACTTCACGAATCCCTTTCGTGGTCGTTTTGGTGACAAGGGTAAAAAAGGCAACACTTGCAAATAATCAAATAATTCCAAATCACCTCCTAAATGTTTTTTCGGCTGCAAATGAAACCCGGAATAAACCGGCGGCTCGTTCTTTAGGTTTCTTCTACTTTCGCCTGATAATCGATACTTTAATTTGAGCCAGTGATTGGGAAATGAAAATTCTTCATTCCTAAATTATATTATGGCTAGCACGATCAAAGAGTCGTGCTACTGAGGCCCACGTGTTGAGTTTTTGCAGTGTTATGTACGTTACGTACCTGTTTTCATATCAAGTATTATACATTTTATCTACATCCATAATAATAACTTCCCTACAATATATTCAGAAACGATAAGGAAATGGCCTATATTAAGAAACGATATGGAAATGGCCTTTATTAAGAAACCTGTACCTATATGTGGTTGAACTTTAATGTTAACATTAAAGTATTCCATGTCATTAAAGTACCGGTTATCGATGTGGTTGCATCTTAATGTTCACATAAAAAGTATCAGTGACTCGTCTTTCGGCTCGTTTCATAAAATCATACTGGTGTATTATGCCTCTCATTATGCACCAGTCACATAAAAAACTATTATGTCACAGCGTAACGTGCTGTCATTTTAAATTAGTATTCAAGGGGGTTATTATGACTTGTCTATGCAGTTCATTTTGCGGTGAGCGTAAAGGACAGAGCTATGGCAGTCAGTCTGTCTTTTTCTATCAGCGCAAACTGAACTGCATGGCTATGCCATAATAACCACCTTGAACTACGAACAATGTGAAATATGTTCATAATGTCAACGCGTAAGATCGGATATCAAATCTCAATGAAAATAGTTACTGTCATCTGCCCATCTGTCTCACACGTCATATTAGTATAGATTATAAAACACGTTTGCATCAGTACAAATAGGTTATTCTGTCTGAAGTAGAAGCTATCTCTTTGTGGTGTAAGTGATAATAATGAATAAATATATGAGCCATTTTATTTTCGGGCGAGCTGGGGCGGGCCGCTTTCTCGCAATTCCCGGAGTTTTTTATGAGACCGCAGGTGTCCTTTATTGAGCATTGTGTTCCTTTTAATACGCCCTAATACCATTGATATTGTATATTTTTGATCCATATGTGAATTACCTACGAGAACAGATTTACGTTATCCTTTATTAAATTTTCCTTGGAAAAGGTGATCACATGCATTTCTGACGGAAACGTACGCGTGGTCGCCGGTATGGATAGTCCATTATTTCCGAGTTACAAAAGAGCGGTCCATACAATTTTTGCAAGTAATTCGGCCCCGAGCCATTCGAAGCATTTCGCTTGCTGCTCAGGCTGGAATAAAACATTTAACCCTGGAAATAAAGAATGTGGAAGCCTCTGCAGTATTCGAATACTCGCGATTATTTTTACCCTCTTAGGCGTATACAAATGTGAGCGGTTTTTTTTAAAGAGAGGAATGAGTTACTAAGCTGAGGACATACAACATATACATTTCTGTTGAAAAATAATCCCAACAACCCTGCGCTAAATAACAACGGATTCCTAAGTCCTTACCATATTGATTAAGCAAGACTATGGTATTGCGAAATCTCTTTTCACCCACCAATGTTTCTAGCGATATCTCCAACCTCATCAAGCAGATTTATACTTATTAAAATGTAAAATATTAGCCAAGAAACTCGCTTTTCAACTCGGGCGACAAATGATAAAGGTACAGATATTATTTCCACGAGTTAGGCTCAGTTTCGATTTGTTAGATTATTTTCACGAAAGCATTCTTTCATAGTAGCGAATTTGCGGAAAACATGCGAAAAGTAAAGTCACCGAACATTAAATAACGCTATACGAAAAAACGCTACATGAAGAAAGACGAATAATTAAATTTGCGATCATGAAACAACGCGATGTGAGAATTCCCAACTAAAAATGCTATGTGAAAATTTACTAACAGAACTCAGTTTCATTGGTCGATAGCCCGCATGCTTGTACCAATCCATTGACGGATTGTTTTAACATGTTTGAGCCGAGAGCTATTGCAGCGACGCAATGTAACATGAAAAACATGCGCAATGAAACTGAGTCTTTATGTCTTTTTCACTGCCATGTTATTCTCTTGAGGACTCATTTATCAACTCAACAGTCGAAATATTAACCAGCTAGTTTATATTGTCAGAGTGTAAAAACAAAATTAAAGGGGGGTGCATTTTCAATTCGGTAAATTTAACCGTCGATTGATCGATCCTCAAGAAGCTAGCCTAAAACACTTAAGGAATAATGCAGTGAAGTGTTCGCATGCACAGGTTTTACCACCCTGTGTGGCTGTGAGATTTTAATTTATAATATGTACTCGTATAGTTGTTGTTGATAGTATTTTTATAATGTGAGTGTGCTTTTTCAAAGGACTGGGACAGCGACAGGAAATATGATTATGGTGCTCCCATACTGCGGTTGTGAAACGTTATTAAATTTTTTTGAACACGATAATGCTCTTATACGGCTCCTAGATCACCTTGCCATTTTGTTTCAAATTATGTTATTGAAATTATCTCTGTGGTGTACAAAAAAAAGTAAACTGTCGTGCAAAAATGTTTTGTAACTTTTTATCAACGCAATAGTAGATATGAATCAAACATCAGGGCAATCTGCTCCATCGTATGCTAAATACCATATAAAGATGGGTAGCTGAGTTCAAACGTGGCCGGGAGACTGTTCAAGACGAGCCTAGGAGTGGGTACACGCTGGCCCAACAAATAGGCTCAGCACCCTGGGACGACGAGTACGTCTGTTTTTTTTAATTTATTACAGACAATGAGTAATTACAAATACAAGGGGTGTTCGCAATCAATTTGTAAAACGCTATTGAGTGTGCAATTAATACGGCCCGAAGGTCTCTTCTAGCGTTCCAGGTTCTGGTCGGCACAATGGTTCCCGTCGGGCTCGCTCGGTCACGTCCCGAAGTGCGGAGCGATGTACCGCGCAACCGCCACTCCGCAAAAAGAACCGCCACACTGGATTTGAATAATACAATATGTTAAAAACCCCTGCACTTGTAAGGGAGAAGGACGTCGAGTTAATTTGCGAACGTGGCTGTATGTGGCCTTGGAAAGTTTAGCGTTGGGAGTATTCTGACCCATACATAAACAGTAGTGTTAAAAGCAGAGTTCATTGGGCAAATAACTATACGCAAAAGTTAATGTCGCACTGGAATGCGGAAATTAGCATAAACACTCGTGCATTGTTATACTAAACCGTAGTTATCGAATCACGGATATTATCAGATAGTATGTTTCTGTCAGTTTATTTATCTCACTTTATAAACGTACTCGTAGTACCTTTAATAATGAAGAAGTATTATTTTTACAGTGGGCAATCAAATTAAGTAAGCTTAGAAATGGAAGGCAAAGGTCAACATCTTCCGAAAACGACATTTTGAACGATCGATTTCTGAACCCAAAATATCCCTGTTCTATTTGGGTTCTATTTAATCTAAGGGAGGAATTTCAATTGTTTATGTTAAATAGAGTTTGAGTTATTAGGGGGTCAAAGTGGCCCGAAATGGTACACAATCGACAACAAAGAGATGTATCCACTTTTTCACCTTATTGCACTGTTTTAAGATTCAAAAGTGGATATATCCCTTCTGTATAGGTCTATCTTTAAGCTATAGCAGTTATAAAGCTCTGTCCTTTCCTCTCAACTTAAACTGAACTGCATGGCTATGTCATAATAACCCCCCAGAATGAAATACTTATCATAGTGACCCATTTCAATTGATCCTGTATACTTTACGAAAATTGCTCACTTGGAGTAGTGGGATAATTTTGTTTACTCTAACTAGACGTTCCCTAGGAAAATAATGGTAAAACTAATTAAGATTATAATACTAAAAGGATTCTGTTTCGTGACTCCGACTACGGAACCTTGAAAATGGCGTCGTAAACGTCCTTTTTACGTATAATTTATATTGCCAATATAAGAATCTGTTTGTAAAGGAAAAATATTGTAATATTCACCTAACTACTTATAAAAGGTTTTATCTATAACCTTTGTTAGTTCAAGCATCTAATTCTTTATAAATTTGATATTTTACAGTCTTTGTTTCTCTTGACTCCTTTTACTCTAAATATTTTTTTTGTACTCAAAAAAGCAGATTGACTTCAACAACATAATAAATATATATATTTGCTACCTACCTGTATGTATTTTTGCCAGTGAAAAGAGCATCTGCCCCAATGTTACATACACAAAAACTCAAACACGTGCTTATAAAGAATTCAATATCACCACGTTTCTTATAATCGGGCAATAAAACGAAGCGTAAGATGTGAAAGGGCATCATAAATAAAGGGCTTGAGTAAAAGTGTTCTTTATGAAGTGTCGCCGCAGCGCCGGCCGGATACCTACTTGGTAGTCCTGCAATATTGGACCGGCTGTCCGACTGACGCCATATCGATATTACATCACTAGCTTCATAAGCTTGGCCTAGACAGGTTGCATGCTGCAAACGATAATAACTGCGAAACCAGAGGACGGGGTTTTAGCTTCGATAGAAGGTTAGTCATATTGGTAA